>OX459113.1:93140148-95987736 GCA_949775065.1 Brachyopa scutellaris | reverse complement strand
TCGTATTAATACTCTGCAGTGCTATTTATATTTCCACCTAGTTTTCCATCCTTTTTAAGTTTTTTAATTTTTTTATTTTGTATTGTGATTTTACGATACAAATTGTTACTGCATTATGTTATTAAGTTAATAGTGAAAATATATAATAAGTAATTATTAAACACATTCGAGTTTTTCTTCCGTTCTAAGTCTATGCAAGGTTCGTAGGAGAAAAGTGCTATTTATCTTTCCGACACTGTATGTACCTACTCGTATATTGACCTAGATTTATAAATGAGAAGGCTATTTTTAATTTTAATTATTTTCTTTTGTGTATACACACGTAACTTGAGGTACGACTTAACGTTCCTATTCATGTCAGAGTTGCACGAAATTGGTGTTGTTCTTTTCAAATGCATGCAATACGAGTGAGTTCATTTCTATGGCGCACAGTGGTTCAGGTTTTATGAAAGCGCCGAAATAATTCTATATCTCTTAAAGTACTGGACCGATTTTGATGATTTTTTCACCAAAGTGTTTGTATTTTTTTACTACTATTTACTACTATTTAACATTTTATATAATAAAATTTTAAATAAAAAAATACATTAAAAATCGGCTAAAAACTAATATCTGACGAATAAATATTACTGATTTTTTATAAAAATAAATTCAAATGTATTTATATATTTTCAGAATTTTTTAAGGTTCCGTACCCAATGGTAACACGGAACCATTATAAATTCGCTCTAAGTCTAAAATATCTGTCACGATAAAAACATCAAGAAACGTTCTACCTAGAAACTTGAAATTAAGCTCACTCATACATCACGGTGTTCCACATATTTGAGACAACTTAACACTGAAAAATATTGCGAAACAACTATACAGTGTGACCAAAATTTGAGCTCAACAAAAAAAAAAATTCTAAAAAATTTTACATGTTGCTTAACATAGGGCTAAAAGCACAGATTTCAAAAATATTTTCTTATTTTTTTCTGTAAGAAACTTTGGGAGTTATTGCCGAAAATGTGTGAAAAACTCCATTCCCCGCGCTTATCTCCGAAACTACATACTTAAATGAAAAAATTACGGTCACAGCCTAAAATTATTTCTACTATGAATTAATTAGCACATAAACTAGTTGAAACAATAGCTTTCAAATGAGGAAAAAATTAGATTGCTTTGAAGGGAGGTATAGTGAGATTCCCATCTCCATATAACGACAGACTGAAAAAGAGCTGATTTGTCAACGGTATTTTTGAACTTATAAGCGGGGACGCAGCTTGACGCAGCTGAAAATGGTACCGTTGTTTAGGTAAGACTCCAGGGAATATTTTGAGTGAAAAATTCAAATGGAGGGGAGTGGAGCACGTTTGTTCTGCTCTACTGAACTTTCCCACATATTGATTTTTAGACCATTTATTTTAAAAATTCATAGCTGCTTGAGGAATACGAAAATTAAAATTACGATAACGTTTACGTAATCTTTAGACATATTGTAACGTATATATTGTAACGTATTTAAAATTTTAAAATGAATATCAACTTGTCGCGGAACATATATTGACTAGAGTACAAGGCACTTCGCTATATGCACAAAAAATGGTTTCATAATGAAGCGACTTTAAAGCTATCGCAACTGTTACCATAAGTGTAAATTTTTCTCCATTCCATCGAAATGTGTTATCCAACTTATATACTTTAAGAATGCATAGCCACTAAGTGTTTCAAACAATTTAAAAATTTTGATTTTTTTCGCCTCTCAAACCACTGTGCTATGATTAGAAACACAACAGTTCCATGTTTAAGGGTTTTAATCGTTTTTCTAATAGGATTAGCCACTGTTCGTGATTCGGTTTGAACTAGTTGTGATTCTATTTGGAAAGTGCTATAAACAGAAACGCTTTTTCGTTATTAAAATTCCAAATCATGGTTTCTTCCCGACACCTTAAACATACGATATACGAGATGGTATGTCCCTACAAAGGTATATTTAGCTGTTTATAAGAAAACACTGTTAGGCCTTATGATTTATTACACAGCATGTGTTTTTACGAGATTAATCATTTTCCATTAGCACAGTGCGTTAAAATAGTGGAATTATTCTGTTCCAGTAACCGTTCAATCACACATGTGCAGAGTCAATCAACAAGGTCGAAATAATCGACCAAATGTCTCAACTGTTCGACGTTTAGTCACCAAATTCAGGCGGAACTGGGTCACTTTGTAAATTGTCCAATACCCCACGTCTTTCTCCGAGCTGCTCCATTAACATTTTGGTCACAAACACTCTTTAACCCTATTACTGCCATGCTATCTGACTAACGTAAACTGCCACGGTGTGACTTAGAGACACTAATTGAAAATACATGGATAGTTCATTTAATTTATTGGAAAAAAGGAGTTTTAATACAAAAAAATAAATAAAAAAAAAAAGATTAATTTGGTGATCAGTTTTCCAAAACCTCGTCTATCTCAGTAACGATAGATTTCGACATACATGACATACATATTTGGAATGACTAAGGCCTTGGCGAGTTGTTTCAAAAAAAGTTTTCGACTAGAATTTAGCTTCGCCTGGTTCCAGTTAGGGTATAAATGCAGCCCAATAACTTTTGCCGCAATAGCACACACGTCAATTATAAAATTGTGCGAGAAGCCATCTACTCATTTTTCTCTTTACAGTAAAAGCGTGACAGACACATTTGATTTAGCGAGTGTAATCCTCCCTTTGTACGGTTATAGTACATACAAATTAGTTTTGAATGTATATTTTGATAGTTGACAGAAGTATAACTGCTCTGCTCTGCTTCGGTATGGAGCCAAACATTGTCATGCCTCGACGAAAGCCAAACACGTTGTTTTCAACCTGCTTTATTCTATGATGTAGAAGATTTGCTGGAGTGCATCTTTTATTTTTTCCGTAATGTGCCGACACATGTTAGTCCCTTCGATAGCAATAATTGTCGAATGTCACGTCCCTGTTTGTCTTTTCAAAAGGTTGACATAGCATCTGGACAACTTGTGTAGAGAAATTAATTCTTTTCCGAGGTACGGAATGCCATATAGCGGATAAGTGGTGCTGGCATCAAATTCACCAAATGTTCATTCCATATTTATCTGGAATAGAAGGCATACATTGGCAAAATACCTTTCCCCTGAAGGCTATTGTTAGTTGTTCATTTATTGTCAAGTTACTACCCGGCATGTAATGCTTTCGCAATTCTTTGTTGACAATATACCAAATATCCCTTATTGGCGCGAATTTACATATCTTGAGCTCTGCGAGTTGATCGTGCGGATTTGTCATCAGAACGCGAGAGACGCAAAAGTGCAACGAATCTATTTTCGACATGCAAGCCCGATAAATTGGACTTCCAAATGAAGGATGCCAGAAGTTTTCATAGGACGTACCACCTTATCTGCGTAATCTAGCATCGATCAATAGTTGCCAGAGATCGTGTTTTAACATGAATGTAAATTCACCGTCGTAGTGTCTTAGAGTCACTTCGTAGCAGTTTATGTTCTTTTTTAATATTTTGTGTAATAAGTAAACATTACCAAAACATAAAAACAAATTAATTGTTTATATTAGTAACGTAATGACCAATAATAAAATACATGTAACTGATTTTACGTTAAAACATATTTTAAAATCATTAAATTGAAATTAAATAGTGACTCACAGTCACAGCGTGGCAGTAATAGGGTTAACACAAAAAACTTCAAAGGAAGCGACGTCAATTGGCCACCAAGATCGGGCGATTTGAATCTTTTAGAATTCTTCCTCTCTGGGGTTAAGCCAATAGACCTCTGCCAACCATTCACAAACTCTTGATGCACTCAATATTCAACAGTTGTCAATTTAAGTTCGAAGCAGAACTTGAACTTTGGAAAAATGTTAGCGAAAATTGGAGCCGCCATACATACATACATATGTACAATATACACGGTCACGAGAGTAACTCGCAGAGAGTTGGTTTGCTGCTCTCAACTTTCCGACTTTCTGAGAGTTGTTTGTAAGTGGACACACATTCTGCTACTCTCGGAGATCAACTCGCACTATTCAAACAGGGTTCGTATTTTGAGAGCAGCTAGCTGCGAGTAAATGAATATATGCCTATGAATAAATTGTCAAAAAAATTATATGATTTTGATAATTTGATTTTAAATTTGAATTTCTGGAAATACTAAATATGGCATCAATTTGGAATATCGACAAAGTAAAAAAAATAATTGAAATGTACGAATCCGAAGAAATTCTTTGGAATTCATTTCTTCCTGAGTTTCGAGACAGGAACAGAAGAAATTTAGTACTAAGGAAAATTAGCACCAAATTGATTTCGACGATCCACCCATGGTTTAACCCAGCAAGTTTTTGTTTTTTTACACTTATTTCGCCCTTTCATAGCAATATCAATAACAACCACTGCTGCAACTTTTTGTTTATATGGCATCATTATGACTGCTCTCAACCGATAACTAAAGTGAAGTGGACACGGGTATGAGAGTACTATCCGAAAATTTACTCTCAGATATCTCGCAAGCAACTCTCGATAGTAAATCTAAAAAATTTCACTCTCAAATGGAAAGCTACTTGAGAGTAACTCTCGAGAGTTTACTAGCGAAAGTGCTCTCAAGTGGACATGCACCTTAATGTCTCATTTTAGCGATTTGCACAAGCCGGCAAGATTGCCGGATTTGACCGCTCCAGACGAGTCTATCGGAACAAGCCACATACTCGGGAAGTTCTCAAGGAAAATATACGACAGGAGTGCGAGAACTTATCGCACGAAGTTCGCGATTGAAAATGCGGCAAAAAGAGCCCAAATCAACAATGGCGGCAGCCGCTTGACCGAAATCATCTTCAAAAAGTAAATGAAAAAAAACATAAAGGTCCAAATAAAAAAAAATTATGAAACTACATAATATGTCATCTCATAAGGGTTGGATTAGGCTAAAAGTGGTTATGAGGCTGATTCATCACAAAACACCAGCCACCATAATGGGGCGATCACGATCCCTTGGGACAATCTTAGGATGGTACCCAAACCGAATCATTTCCGTCTTAACATTTAATTTCTCTGCAAAATTTTAGAAAGTCCCATTCTTTTGACATGCTTTCACAAGAGACAGTGTCCGGAGAGCATTTCTATTAAAGTTTTCAACTTTGCGTTATTAAGTCTAAGGGTGACCTTGGTCCTTTTGTGGGGACCCTCATTAAGTTTTAAGATATAAAAAGTCGCGAGACCTGTCCACATTTTTTACATGAAATATGTTGGATGATAAAATATTTTGAAAAATGAAGTATTTAAAATCTTGTTTCCCAGTTTTAATACGAAAACTGTTTTTTAATGACATTTAAAAATACTTTTTAATTTTGATTAAAAGCGGAAAAGACATTTATGAGTTTTTTTTTTGTAATCTAGTATTTTCAGATATCCCAAACGCACACTAGATGGCCCAGTTTTAAAAATTTCTCCATGGCGGGCTGCTTTATTGTTTTTCAGGTTTTTAGTTGCTGCTTCGTTACAAAAAATCGTTGTTTCCCAATGTAATGGCTTTGCTTTGATATCTTAATTACAGTCAACCCTCCTATAATGCGGTACCTACTTCTACAACGGGGTTTCGACATAACACGATTTTCGGTATTTTCTGACGCGAAAAATGTATTTACATACATACCTACCATATTCCTGTATTTCGGGGAATTCCCTTTTAACACATTCACGTGTTCCGTAGGTTGTTCAGTATGACGTATGAAAATTGCCTTCAATGTTGGTTCAAATGATGACCCGAATTCTGAAAATGACTACGATGTAGAACGTTCAGTGGATTGTACCGAATCAGCAAAATAACTAACAATAGCCGTGTTTTTTTGATACGTAGCTAGCCAGTCATTCATTAAAACGATTCCCAGCCAGCCGAACCCAGCTGACTTACCTCCAAGTTTGTGTGTGTGACTTCGTCATATGAAATCAGCTGTTAAGTGTGAACTGTCAAAGTATTCGGCATTCAACCAAATTGTTTTTTTGTTATTTATTGTGAAAACAATTATACATACAATTACAATTAACACAATGGATAATTTACAAAAAGAGGCATGAAATCATAGCATAGTTGATTATATTTGTGAAACATCATTTACCCCCCTGTTCTGCATTTCGAGTGAAAGTGGATTGGAACCGAAATTGAAATTCACTCGGAATGGAATTCAGTGTTCTGCGTTCCGAGTAATTTCGAATTTTTGGAATCCCCTTCGAATTCATTTGTTTGAAATGTCAAACACAGCTGTCAAATCATTTTAAAATCATTGGAGATTTTAAGTTTCTGGTTTTAGTTTTGTGCAAGTGAATTAAACATTTAAGAAAAAGCTATATTTTATTAAAAAAATGGATTCAATGTTGTTTAAGTGAAAACCGCGATGAAAACCGAATGGAGAGAGTTCACAGGAAGATTTTTCGAGATAAATCTAACATTCTGGATCCTCCCGAAGCTGTAAGCAGAAGTCAGACAACTGAAGAAAAATAATTTATTTAATGGTTTTTGCATTTTTAAAAACAGTTCAAAGGTGATTAAGGAAATATTTGTTGATATCCTGCGAGAAGTGGAGTCAGAGATGGTACCAACTTCAATTCCTCTCACACTCAAACTCGGAGCAATACTCCGATTTTTTGGCTGAAGGATGTTATCAAAAGTCAGTGGGAAAGCAAAGTTGTCGGCGAGATGTAAAACATTTTGCGACACAAGTTGTAGTCGAAGTGGATAGAACTGGAAAGTACGCAGCTGAAAGAAAAAAAATATGTTTAAAATAATGAGTGATTCCGGGGATTATAGATTGCTTGGATGGTATTATACAAGCATTTACCTTCTTCCATTAAAAAAATCTAATTGTTAACTACAATTTCTTATTGTTTTCCATTCAGTCGTTGGAAGACCTTCACTCTTCAATCGTTGTTCTGACTCCGTCCACAAATCCTTGGTATACGTTTTGTCCTGTTTAACAAACTTTTGATTTTCTGCCAAGTAATTCAAGAGAATACTCTCTTGCTTTAATTTTTGGGTTGTACTATATTAAACAAACAAATTATTTTAATACACTAATGGAAAGTCTTATTATTCTGCTCACATTTTTCAAAATGATTATGATCATCAAACAATTATTTAATTCACTTTACAATGGCATATGAATTCAATTCACGTCAAAAAACTCATTCCCTAAAATCACAGGATTTTCGGAATGCAGAACACGAATTTACAGCTGTCATCTTGAGTGGAATGCAAAACACCAAAATATTCACTTTCGAACATACAATCCACAATTCATAATTTCGTTCGGAATGCAGAACACCCAATTCCACTTTTGGTGGTTGAATTCACTAAATGTGGAATGCAGAACAGGGGGGTTAGTAATTGAAATTATATAATTTTGGTCTATCAAATGTTCTACAAATCGCTTTCAGCGCCACCTTGCCATGAGATATCGCTAAATTCCTAGCCAGCTGCTTTCGGCTGGGGATAAAATCAAGAGTTGTAGCCGTTGTACGTGTGAAATTAGACTTTGCTAGCAACTAATGGCTAGCTACGTTTGAAAAAAAAAAAAAAAACAGGGCTAATAACAAACATACACCAAGGATTGCGTTTGGCGGCTAATTTGGAGAACTACTTTGCAGGTATTGATCCCTCTATGGAACGCTCCAACAATTTTCTCTAGCTCCATATTTTGAAGTCCGAAAGGAAGTGTAGAGAAGTGCTCAGCAAGCTCTTATAACGAATTTCTTAAAAATTCAAAAGCATGTCCAATGTGTCTGAAAAATGAATTGAATCTAGAATAGTTAAATTTTACACAGTTTTTTTTTTAATTGTTAACTAAACTGTTTTTATCATTGGTGTTGGCTTTTGTCTTAAAACTATAGTACCTACAGTTAGTTTTCTGTAAACAGTGTTACCAATTTAGATGCATTATTATTTGTGGAGAACGTAACCCCAGCTTTAGTATGTGGCCCAAGTATGAGAACCTAAATACCGCGTTATACGAGCGTTAACTGTATTTTTTTAACTTTTGTCTAAAAGAAAATGTCTTATTCTCCAAATCCGATACTCATCGATATTCCAATGTAGGGATATGTTGCGGGACCCTTCGGGTTCTATTTCAATACACAATAAAGCAAACAATTTATATACGTAGTTCGGACTACCTAATGCAAGGAATTAGTTTTTGCTAAACGCTTTCGTAATCATTATTTCCTTCTGTTTTTGTGTCAATTGCTTCTTGTTGCACGTAAGTGATTTGTGGGTGCGATCAATGCAGCGACTTTCCTCTATTCATTGCGTAAATAATTACACTCCTGTCCGCACTCATTTAAGCTTTGCCATTAATTGTATTCCATTGAAGCAAAAGCACTGTCCTCACATTGTACAATAGTCGCTTTAAACAATGACTCCCCACGTCGAAACAAATGGACCTTCATGTAACTGTTGTTCACCTGCAATGAATGTATGTTCATTCTTATGTAAGACATTCCCCCATCCTTTGTATTTCTTAATTGCATTTCACTTGCTACCACCCAACCTAAGTTTCTTATTTATCCCTGCTGGGGCGGCAGTCCCTTTCTTAGAATGAAAAGAATCGCTCCTCGTCTCAGGTACTTGTTTTATCCACTTATCCTCCATTATAATGAAAGGGAAACACTCGTTCCTAAGTGAAAGTGACCGAAATGACTTTTGCTTTTTTCTCTCCATAAATGGAACTTCGTATTCAGGGGGGGAGACTGGTTTAAAGTCAGTGATAGTCTGTCTTCCAAAAATAAAAATAAAAATGCCAGCCAGCCAGCATTCATGTCATATGAATGACTGAAGTACAAATTGAGCCGAAATTGTATTTTTGTTGTCATTACTGTGAACAAATCAGCAATGTACACTCGACACATTTGAAGGATACAAAAAAAGAACGCCTCCAGTGTCGACAAAGTGTCGATAAAGAATTTAGATCCGGAAGAATAAGGACATGTTTTATCGTTTTTTTTATTCCTGTTTTCCGTTTGTTTTTTTAAAGACAAAAATAAAAATAAATGTTCTACGAACTTTTTAAGTTACGAAATGGCACCTATGCATGTACCTACATATGTATGATCCATAAACGTAATTGAGTGATAAAGTTCAAGTGAATGCTTGGAGCTACTTAGGCTTTTAAGATTTTGTCTAATTGCCTAGGGGAGGGGATGGTGTACTGTTTTGATCTTTTTTTTTTGTGTTTTTGGCATAAAGAATTTTAGAAATTAATAAGGTTTCTATAATTCCACTTACATATGTATATCATCGAAGTAAATATTGAACTGAGCGTACCGCTTACGACACCCTATGAACTTGAGGTTGAAGTCGATCGCTTCGTTGAGATAGTACAGCTCGCCTCTTGGAATAATACGCATAATCCAAGAAAAACGCCAGACAAATACGGTCTACGATATCCTGCTGAAATAAAGGAATTAATTACGGAAAAAAGAAAAGCGCGTAAAAGATGGCAACAAAGTCGTGCTCCACAGCATAAAACCCATCTGAATCGTCTCTGCAATTTGTTAAAGAATAGCATTAAGGATTTTAAAAATCGTGCGATAGGCTCTTACCTTGAAAGTTTAACAGCGAAAAAAGATTCCAATTATTCCCTTTGGAAAGCCGTAAAAGGCACCAAAAGGCCCAAAATCCCCGCGCCGCCACTTAAAATAAATCAAAATGAATGGGCAAGGGAAGATAAAGAAAAAGCGGATATTTTTGCCGCCCATTTGGAAGAAACCTTTAAACCGAACGATGGTCAAGTGGTTCATGACAACATCAACCTCACAAGGATGGTAGTTCCACCATCTGACGATTTAACGCGCAGATCTGCAACGCTTAGAGAACTCGAACGTGAGATCGCGAAACTAAAACCTAAGAAAGCTCCTGGTTATGATTTGATTACCGTAGAAATTCTCAAAGCCTTACCTAGAAGAGCATTTATTAAGCTTCTCCATATTATAAATGCTGCACTCAGATTAAAACACGTGCCGAGCCAATGGAAAGTTGCGGAAGTCATTATGGTTTTAAAACCAGGAAAACCGTCATATGAAGTAAAATCATACAGACCAATCTCGCTTCTTCCAGTCGTATCAAAAATTTTCGAGAGGATACTACTAAGGCGTCTCCAACCGGTTATAGAAGAAAATAATCTAATCCCTGACCACCAGTTTGGGTTCAGAAGTAAGCATTCGACAATTGACCAGGTGCATAGAATTACTAACGTAATCGAAAAAGCACTAGAAGAAAAAAAGATATGCTCAGCCGTATTTCTTGACGTCTCGCAAGCCTTTGATAAGGTGTGGCACGATGGCTTGAAATGCAAATTACGACAAGTACTCCCCGTGTACCTATACGAGATTTTGGATTCATATCTCGGAAATAGACTCTTCCGTGTTAGAAATGGAAACGAATACTCAGAGCTCAAAAAAATTTCGGCCGGCGTACCGCAAGGAAGCGTTCTGGGGCCGCTTCTTTATCTGTTATATACTCGTGATATACCGAAAGAAGATGGCACTATGCTTGCTACGTTTGCCGACGACACCGCTATCCTAGCAGTAGGTAAAGCAATCGAGGAAACGACTGCCAAACTGCAAAACGCATTGAATAAAGTAAATGAATGGACGAGGGACTGGCGGATCGCCCTTAACGGAACTAAATCTGTTCACGTGAATTTCACTTATAGAAAAATTAATGACTTGCCAATTTTTATAAATTTGGCCCGAATTCCCATTGCAAATGAAGCCAAATACCTGGGAATGACACTTGACGCAAAGCTGAAGTGGAATTCGCACGTGAAAATGAAACGTAAAGAATTAGAAATCAAATATAGAGAAATGTACTGGCTGATCGGGAAACATTCCCACCTCAGTACCGAGAACAAACTGCTTTTATACAAGCAAGTGCTAAAGCCGGTGTGGTCCTACGGTATACAACTTTGGGGTTGTACCAAGAAAACAAATGCCAATATTTTACAGACCTTTCAAAATAAAGTGCTTAGAGAAATTGTCCAAGCACCGTGGTATGCTAGAAACGACGATATCCACAGGGATCTCGGAATTCCGACAATCGAAGCTGAAACTAGAAGCTTCGCGCGAAAACATAGAAACCGACTAATCGGACATGTTAATAATACAGTCCTACTTATTTTGGATGAGAGCAATTTATTGCGCCGACTACAAAGGACAAAACCTTTCGACTTGGCGAGATAAGGATTAACCGCATCTAAATTGCGGAATATGCAGGATCTTTCATTGGAAAGAAACCTGCCAAACGTTTATATTTCGTGATAGAAAAATTGCTTGATAAGTAGTATAACTTAGTTGCAGTATCTAACAAATTTATATCGAAGGGAGGTGTTTTTGGTCAGTAAGAATCTGACACTACTATGAGCACGCGCTTGCTATTCTCATAGTGTCTATGGAAGATTTGCACCTACCCTCGGGAAAGAAAAAAAAAAAAAAAAAAAAATATGTATATCATGAGTTAAATTGTTGTTTTGTATGAAGTTAAAGCTATTAGCCTGGCTGGAGCTGAAAATTGGCACAGAAAGTGAATTCTTTTTAATCTTCACATTTGCAGCTACGGCAGAAACTGAGGGATCGTTGGTTTGGTTGCATGGCCCCCTATTTGCCCTGTACTAACTGCCAGTACCTACTCTAGCGACGCCTACGCGTAATCTTTTTCTTTGTAGCAGTTCGTTTGTCTTAGACCTATTCTATCTTGGCCATATCTTTCCGGAAATGACACAGTTTGTCAGACTGGTCCACCTGAGACCGGCTTGTTTTAAGAAGTGTGAGAGTATATTGCCATTTACACCACCTATAAGAATATAAACGTTTTCCGCTAGTGAGCTGTTAAGGGCTGACTCTCGCCTGGAAAGTTCGTCGACTCTCTCGTTCCCTTCAATGGCGCTATGTCGTGGAACCCAGTACTGAACGTTTACTAAAGGCAAATTATGTTAGATGGAACCAATTCTTTTTTTAAAATTGAGAAGTAATAAACGATAATGTTTCTTTTCGTAAACGATGCCGGCTTCCGAAAATAGTCTTACGCAGTTGAAAGATAAGTCTTGGCAAATTTAGACAAAATTGGGAATTGTTGGGTATTAACTGATCATCAAGCCCAAGGATCACTAAATAACGCAACAGAACACGATATAAACGTGTATTTTCGCGGAATATACATACGTGTGCTGACATGCAGTAGGGTTTTCAAATGAAAACGAATAATTAACCAACCTAAACCCTCCTCGAGCTCAACGCAGAAATCGAGTAGGGTTTACAAATGTAAATTCATAAAAACACTACTAAAACCCTCCTCGATGTCAACACCATGGGTGCGCTGAGTCGTAGTAGCAATTCATAATACGCATCGTGGTAACCATGAACTTTTCCACGTCTACCGCCACTGCTCTTACCAGTTCATCTGCTCTCTCATTCCCCGGTATGTCGTTGTGGGCGGAGTATAGGTCCTCCTTGCAGGATCTCGCAAGTATATTATGTTTTCCTTTACATTCCTTCACTAGCTAAAAGTTAGTTATGGGGTTTGCAAGTATTTTAAGCGTGGCTTGACTATCCTAGCAGATATGTAATATGTACACAAGTGTCTCTGGTGTTGGCATTTACGAGTTCGTCAACCTCCCTGAGTATTGCAAACACTTCCGCTTGAAAGACAGTCTTTGAGGGTTCTAAATGAATGGATAGATTTATCGGAGGATCTAGACAGTGTACGCCAGCTCCCGATTCTCCGTTAATATGTGATCCGTCCGTGTAGATTGCTATGCCCCCTGGTTCGGCAAGCGCTGTGCCTTATTGCTTGGAAAAAAAAACCTTAATCGGAAATTGATTAATGTACTTATGTATGTATTATGTACAAGTACATTCATATGTCAACTACAAAAATCTACAAAAAATAACGGTAAGTTACAAAAACCCGTTCGCGTAAGCAAAAAAATCGTAGTTTTTCGTAAAAGAGTGTGCTCACGAGAGAGTAAGAAATTTCCACATTCTACGAATTTGAGCACAAGAAATTTTTTTGGGCTGATATGAAAACTGTAAAATCTGACAATTCACATACATTTTAAATTTTTTGTTGTTTAATGCGTTCGTTTACTTTTTCGAAATTTTCGTAGTTTTGAGAGCATTTCACCTACACTCTCGAAATTTGATAGAAACACATATTTTATGCAAAGAGTACGCAAACGGACCTATTATTTAACGGAAATGTTATTTGTAATACATGCGAGAAAAGTGTGCTATTTACAGTTGTGTTCAAAATAATAGTAGTGCTCCACTCGAAGCATTTAAAAAAGCAAGAAATCAAATTTTTTTATATACGATGTATAAATTTTTTGATGCAATTTTTGGTAAAAGCATTTAACTAACAAATGCAACTCCCAAAACAGTTGTTATCAAATAAAGGTAAGAAAATATTACCAAAAGCCTGGATTTGAATGCAAAATCAACTGTTCAAATAAATAGTAGTGCGATAGTAGTCCTAAATTGATGCAGGATAGTAAAATTGTGTTTAAAAAGTTTACAAACATTAAGAAAATAACATGTAAATTTGTTATTTAAAGAAATAAAAACAATAGATTCGGATGAGCCCATACTATGATTGATAGTGTCATAAAAGCGAAAAACTTACAGAATTGATAACAGTTGTATAGGGCTGTATCATACAAAACTGACCCTTTTGACTCGGCGAAAGTAATCAAAAAGGATCTAAAACTTACTGTAAGTATACTAAATATTTGTAGGCATCTCATAGAAGATCAAATACTTGTACGATCAAGCCGAACTGTTTTAAAATAGAAGTCCATCTCGTTGGCTGTGTCACTTTGAAACTAGAAAACAGGACTCAAAACAAAGTAAATTTTTAATAACAAGCGAATATTATTTTCCAAATATGTCAGACAATAACATGAGAAAATAGAAGTAAAAAAAAACTTTTAGTTTGAGCTCAGTAACATAATTATTGATTAGAGTCAACACCCCCTAGCGGTCAAGCCAGGAAACATAGAACCGTGAAGTTGATATGAGTTCATATTTAAGGCTCTACCAACAAATGAATGTCCTTAAAATTTGTCGGTTGTTCTTACGTGCTCTAAGCATCACTAACTTCGGGAAGACGTTCAAATTTATCGATTAACTTCACAATTTCTGGACCAGAACGTATTTCCATGTGACTTGTACAAAGTTAACAGTCCCACATTGTTTTTACCAAGTTTTTCTTATTTCATATTTATTTAAATATTTACTTATTTACTTATTTACTTAACGGGCTCCCGATCCGTGAAGAGTCTCTGCCTGAGACACCGGCAGCCTTCCACTCTCTTCGATCCCGGGCACGCTGCTTCCAGTTGTCTAGACCTTGCGCACTGGCATCCACGGTAGCTTGGTCCTTAAACCAGAGGTTCGATCTTCCTTGTCGTCTCGAACCTGGGGGCTGTGAGTCATAGATCCTCTTTGCTGGAGCATTGTTGTCCATTCGCTCGATGTGGCCGAGCCAGTGTAGTCGACGTGTTTTGGCTTTTCGGACTACATCCACATCTTGGTACAGCTCATAGAGTTTGCGGTTGTATCTACTCCTTCATTCGCTCTCCTCGCATACGGGACCAAATATCCGACGAAGAATTTTTCTCTCAAAAGTGTTTAAAATCTGCTCTGCTTTTCTGCTTTCCTGCTTATCGTCCAACACTCGGCTCCATACAGCAGAACTGACAGAATCAATGTTTTGTAGAGCATGCATTCCGTCTTCCGAGTTAGGGAGTTTTGAACCCATTTGTTTTGCCAAACCGAAGTAGTAGCGGTTTCCTAGCGTAAGTCTTCGTCGAATCTCCACTAAGGTGTCATTCGTGGAGTTGATGTTTACTCCGAGGTCGGTAAACTCCTTAACCACTTCGATGATGTCGATGTCGTCCGCGTATCCCAGTAGCTGGACAGATTTGTGAAAGATAGTGCCTTCCGTGTTTACACCTGCCCTGTGCACTATCTGCTCCAGCACAACATTAAAGAGGTCACATGACAGCGCATCTCCTTGCCGAAATCCGGTGCATGTTTCGAATAGTTCGGAGGAACTATTTCCAAATTGCGCGTTGCACCGCATTTTTTCCAGCGTCACGCGGCATAGCTGGATTTCGGCCATCGCCTTTTAGAGCTCAAGACGATGAATGCTATCATATGCGGCTTTGAAGTCGATGAAGAGATGGTGAGTCTCGACTTGAAATTCGTTGGCCTTTTCCAGGATCTGTCTTAGTATGAAAATTTGGTCGATCGTCGATCTGCCGGGCCGGAAGCCACACTGGTACGTGCCGATTAGTGTGCTGCAGAAAGGTTTCAGACGTTCACACAGTACGTTGGATAGGGTCTTATATGCGACATTAAGCAGGGATATGCCTCGGTAGTTCTTACAAGACATAGGATCGCCTTTCTTGAAGATGGGGCATATAGAGCTGATATTCCAGTCATCGGACATGGCTGCATCCACCCATACTTGGTTGATGAGTTGGTGCATGCATCCTACCAAAGCATCACCACCATGTTTGAAAAGCTCTGCTGGTAGACCATCATTTTTACATTTACATATTTCATTTTTCTACAGCTGTCAAACATGACAACTCCAAACGGGGTTTGATTTGGATTGGTTTGGTTTAATGGATGATTCCTGAATTTATCTTGTACGATATTTACTGGAAAAATATATTTTTTAAAATCCTATAATCCCCAGAGATTTTAAATAATGCGAATCTTTTCATTTTATTTTTAACACTTCCTTTCCAATCCTTCCATTCCATTACCGGATTAGCAGAAACAAAAATAATAAGAAGTTTACCTAGTCCCTCCCAACTGCTCCAGCCAAAACCCTCTAACGGATTAGTAATGAACTTTTCAAAAGTTTCCTCTTACTTCATTCCCAATCCGAACACGTTTCACGAATATTGTTTCAATTATACAGATTGCTGCGATTTCTTAATTTATACCGTTCTCCATTTTAAATTTGATTTGAAACATTAACACACACCAATCCTTATCATCAGGCATTTAAATTTATTCATTATTCTCCGTTTATTTTTATTCTGCGTCGTCAACTTCAAGAGTACACCGCTGAGTTCCTCAAGACGCCCGAGCCCAAACCCGACCCTCTATTTCTAGAATGACTCCATTTTTTTTTGCATCGTTTGTATGTAGGATATTCCGTTTGATATATCCTTTGAGAAAGAGTATCGATTTTCTATTGAAAATTTCAATATCATTTGAAGTTGCGATGTGCACAGTGTGTTTGGTCCTCTGGAAGAGGAGGAACACTTTTCAGGAAGTTCTTTCATCTCTCTTTGGAAAAGTTTTTGTTTTTTTTTTCTGCTTTCCACCTAAAGTTAAGTTCGCTACAATCCTAAATAGAATCAACATTCAGTGGAGAGGTTCAAAACACGTCCACTGTTTTCGTTGAGTTCCTCCTGTGTTTTTTGCGCCCTTTTTTCCTCTCATGGGGATTGAGTTATTTGAAGAATAAAGTTTAAGAACAACTTTTACTTATAGTATCGTATCCGTACAACTAATGATATACTCGTAGAGACAGATCGATAAATTATTTCCTTTCTTTCTTTATTTTCAGAGTTTTCCTCGCACAGCTTGCTAACCCAAATCGGTAAGGAAAAAAAAATTAAATAATGTTTCTTCTTTTCTGTTTTCTATTAATTGTTAAGCTTTAGTTGTTGCTTTACGCGATAATCACAACCGTACGTCACAGGAGAAATAAACAGGATGGGAAATTATTTTTACTTTAGGTTAATATCACCCGTTGAGGCGTTTCCTTTTTTGGGATTCCTATTAAGATATGAAGTTCAGAGGTTGAAGGTAATGAAGAGGCGGACAAACTTTCAAGGAAAGGGGCTGCCACACCCTTTGTGTGCCCTGAACCCTTCTGCGGCATAGGGAAACACACCATAAAAGTGGAGCCCCAATCAATGGAGAAAACACACAGAATTAAGTCCTGAACAAAAAGTCAGGGTCTAAGACAGACGAAGAAACTTTTGGGTAATTACAACCTAAAGAAATTCAGCCTTGACAAAAACAAAGTCCGCATCCTGACTGCGGTTCTTACGGGGCATTGTAAACTTAGGGATATCTCAGGAAGCTATCAGATGAATGGTCTGGATGTTGTGCTGTGACATAATTATAGAATTCTCACCTGGGCTAGGTGTGAGCGAAGCTCTCTCTAACCGATTCCAATAGGAATAATGACGAAATGGATGTTTATTCGTCTAGGACTTGTAGGGGGCACAATTGATCTTAAGGTCGGGATGCATTTCATCCTTGAATAATAATAATATGAGGTTTAATTAGAAATAAGTCCTTTCAAGGTCTGAAATGCATGAGATTCAGTAAGTGCATTGGATTGATGCAGGGAAATAATGTCAAGAAGGGAACTTACTTCAGCTTAAATGGGAAATATTGGGTTGTTCAATAAGTTCTGCGGTTTTTTCATGGCAGTTGCTCGTTGTGTCAGAAAATCTCTGTGTATACCGACTTACCGTTATTCTTTTATTCTTTACATTGTTACAAGAATTTGTTTTGGACGGACGTGTTTTAAGTGTTCCCTATTATTTTTAAATTGCAGAACAAAAAAGTACATTTTCGGCATATTTAGCTTTTTTACTTTAAAAAATGTGTCAAAGCGACAGAAGTTTGTAGCGTGTTTTGACACTTGCTGACACTCGTCAGCGTTGGCTTACAAATATTCTGGAAATGCAGACCTTGCTGACGCTGTTCGCTCTGAACTTCCACTCACCACAGACTACGATGCAATCTTGGCTTTGACAGGCATTTGACGACACGGGAGATCGCTCAGCGGTTTTAAAGAAACATTATGGATCGAATAGGCTTTCCTGAAAAGAATGGCTATTGGAGACGAAAGGGCTGGCTTACAACAACAAGAGCTAATGGTGTATTCCTTATGAAACAGTGCGGTTACATCGGTTGCAAAGTTTTGTGCACACTGCATGCACAGTGAAATACATAACATAGATATTATGTACCTTCTGATCAAAAAGAACTCGGAATTCTTCAATAAAACGAATACGGTTCAATTATTCATCGGTATTCATTTAATTCCATTCGAAGTAACCTCCATACATATATTCCAACGTTTCCTCCGATCTTTACAACACTTTCCAAAGGCCGATTTTGGAATCGCCTTCAGCTCCTCCTTTCTCGCCATAATCATCTCAAAACCCCTTTCCGAGAACTTAAGTCGCGGGAATAGGAAAAGGTCACAAGGACCCATGTCAGGCGAATACGTAGCTTGCGGAACGGTATAAATGTTGTTTTTTTTTTAATCAAATAGTCGCGTAAAAGATGAGATGTGTGAGCTCGGTGCGTTGTCGTGGTGAAGAAACCACGAGTTGTTTCTCCACAATTCTGGCCTCTTACGGCGAAGATGTTCCATCAAATGTGAAGCTAACGCTCACGTAATACTCCTTAATTACTGTCTGGCTTGTCGGAAAAAATTCGGAGTGGACCACACCAAGGCAATCAAAGAAAACGGTGAACAAAGGCTTGACTTTGGATCGACTCTGTCGTGTTTTTTTTTTTGGTTTTGCTTCGTTGGAAGGTGCCATTCCGATGTTTGTTGGTTAGTTTCGATGTCACATTCATAAACCTATGTCGCGTCATCGGTAATGATGCCATCGATAACATTTTGGCCCAAAGAAAGTATTTCCTTAGCGACATCAATGCGACGCTGTTTCTGCAAAAAAAATTCAGCACTCTTGGCACAACCCGAGCTTCAACTCGTCTCATGCCCAAAACATTGTACATATGTAACGCTCTGCACCGATCCCAACGAGACACGGCGATCGGCGAGGACAATTTTCTTAACTTTTTCGATGTTAGTCATATGGATGGACGACCGAAACGAGGCAAATCATCAACCACAGTACGGCCAGCTTAAAACTCTGAACTCCAACTGAAATAAAACATGGAAATAAGACCTTTATGAAAAAAGAAAAACAAAAAAAATTACCTTCGGGTAACGGTGCTGCGACCATAAGGCCAAATCTCATTAATCTTGAGAGCTGTTCGTTTGATACCTCAAAACTCATAGGCCCTGGCTACAGGGTCAATTCAATACCGATTCTTTTCAGTGAGACAGGTAGATTTTATGTGAGCTAAAACGAGAAGGGTTGATTTCACCAAAAGCACACCGAAAATCCGATTTGATAATAATTCTCGGTGGAAGATGCATGTTCTTGTCTCAAAGCGTTTCATTTCTCATACATTTTTTAATTTTTTTCCGACCGTCGGAGGGTTCACATCACGGAAAACTCAAAAAAGTAATTCTCTTTGCAGGACGGAGCACGGAGGTTGTGTGTTCTGTTTTCAAAGTGTTTCCCTCAACATATTTTGTGTGTAGCCACGGGGAGATTTTCAATACCTAGTATGCCATTGACCGTGTAGCCAGGGCCATAAACTAACCATCCGATTGAGCTGAAATTTGCACAATATATCGGGTCTATAACTTAATTCGTGCGGTTTTTTTTTCAAAATTTGAACGTTTATTTAAGAAAAACATGTACAATAGTATTATTCAAAGTATTGCCCATCTGAAGCTATGACTTTTTCCCATCTTTCTGGCAATTTGTGGATCCCATCCCAAAAGAACTGCGCCAGCTTGGCAGCCTAGAATGAATCAAGCCAATTTTTGATATTCTGCTCTGATGTGAACCGTATTTCTGTGAGGGCGTTCTGCATCGACCGGAACAAATGGTAGTCAGAAGGGGGAAGGTCTGGGCTATAAGGCGGGTGGGGTAAAACTTCCCATCCACTGTTTTCCAAATAGTTCTTAACCGGAATAGCAACGTGGGGCCGAGCGTTGTCATGATGGAAAATGATTGCCTCGTGTCTGGTCGCATATTCCGGGCGTTTTTCGGCTACTGCTCTCTTCAAACGGATTAATTGTGTTCGGTAGCGTTGTCCATTGATGGTTTCACCCGGTTCTACAGCACACCCTTCTGATCCCCCTTTTTTGGCTGCCCAGGACGTTCATTTTTTTTCATTTCATTTCATTTATTTTAATAAGAAATATTTTACATGATACTACAAGATATATTATCTTAAAATTAAGTATCTCTCTTTATATTTACTGTATTTTTTAAAGTTACCTTACAATACAAAATAAATAAATAAATAAATAAATAAATTACGTTCATCGTCTTCCAAGCCAAAATCACCACTTTTAAATCGTGCAAACCACTTTTGGCACGTTCGCTCAGCTAGCGAATGTTCACCATAAACTTCCACCAAAATACGATGACTTTCGGCAGCAGTTTTCTTCATATTAAAGTAATGAAGAAGAACTCCCCGCAAAAACACTTTTTCAGGCACAAAGTTCGACATATTTGAGTAAAAAAAAATTATTGTTGTTTACGCTTCAAATGAATGACATATACTGAAATGACGTACAGTGACAGTAGCTTTCCAACGCATATTCCAATGGAATAATAACAATGGAATAATACAAGTTACGCCATCTCCTAGCAAATCGCACGAATTAAGTTATAGACCCAATATTTGTAACGAGTTGAGAAATCTTCGTCCATCAAAAGTTCTCAAGTTTTTCCATAGATGGCACTGGAACACACAGAATTTCAAAACAATCCGACTGAGCTGAAACTTACAGAATATATTTGTTATGAAGTGAGAAATATTTGTAAATCAAAAGTTTTCAAGTTTTCCGATAGATGGCCATGAAAACCAAAATATCAAAATTATTAATAACAGCAATGCATGGTGACAGCTAACAGCTAACTTTTGAGTAACGTGCACTTCTCGCTTCATAACAAATATATTGTCTAAGTATATTATTGTTTGGACAGTTTTTATAAATCCAAATAGAGTTGTCGGCATTTAATTCTCCTCCAGAGTCATTACTCATTACTATTCACAAAAAGTCACTCGAAAACATTTCATTACATTTATGATATAATCACTGTTTTCAATGGGTGTAGCGAAGCGCACCGGGTAACCACTAGTGAAATCATAAATGGAAATGATTTTCTTATCCAATTTTTTTCAAAACTGCTTCAATTTGTCTCTGCTTGTCCCTATATCATTTTGTTGAGGTCTATGTCGAACATAGAATTTCTAATACTTAAAAACTGCTAAGTGGAATCTTTACTTTTTAAGCATTTAATAAAGTTACGAATATAGTGAAAAATTGCTTAAAAACTAAAGATTCCATTTCAAAATTGGAACAATTTTGAATTCTCCAATAAAGTGCAATTATTACCCACTTTTAATGAGGAGTGAAGTTATTCACATTAAAAGTGAAACTAATTCCCACAAAAAAGTGATTTTTTTCTCCATAAAAATGCATTTATTTCTCACTTGAAGTGAATTTAATTTCCATGTGAAGTAAATTCCCGTGAAGTTATTTCCCTGCACCCATTGGATTACCGACAAAAATGTTTCAATCCCAGCAAACTCTTTAAATGTATAAAATGAGCATTTAAGAGTACCTACCATTTGTAACTCTCTGTTCAAACTCTGAGTCAGCAAGAAATAAATAAACTCTAGGTTCCTTCCTGTCGTGCGGAAAATATAACACGCACACCCCAAATGGCCCAGTTCCACCCCCCGTAGTATTGTAGCGAAATCGTCAAAAGGTCTATTTCAATAGAGCTAGAACCACCGATTAAAAACATTTCTGGCAACGGTTAATAGGGTCCTTTGGTATGTAATATTCGTTCATCTGTGAAAAGCTACACTCAATGCCCCGTGAATGTCGAGACCTTCGATGTGGAAAAAAAGAAGGCTATCTCGACGGTAAAATTGGGAATTATACAGACAGTCAGTACTTACCACCAGCTTTTGACGATTTGACCATTTTAAATGTTTTACGATTTAGCAATAAAATTGTGTAATTTCGCTTAGTTCGGGTAAAAGTCATACACGCTAACCGCTAGACTAGGTAATGAGGCCGACAAGAATTTGATAAACATCAAGGGATTCCCAAACGACCGTCGAACTTCTCCCCAGTGTCCACAAATAGGCTCGCTCCCTATACACAGGCGTACACCCCCGTTTTGGATAGGTTAATTAAATTAAGGAAATAACATCGGCGCCTCTATATAGTGATAATGAAGAAGTAATTCCCCGTCCGATTTAATCTAGCTATCCAGGTGAAAAGTAAATGAAAGAAGGTTAGCATTCCACCATTAAGTACATATTTACAACCTCACTGTACATATTACTCATATACTAGGTGGTATCAATTTCACTTGGATTAAAAATAGGGCATGGGATGATGCCGAATGCTGCCTCTCGCGTTGATTTACACATCCCTGTCAATATAATCATCAAACCCATTTACCACCGCAACCGCCTCATCGCAGCACACTATACCGCAAATAAAATATGGGACAAATGATTTATTTATAGGTTTGAGCTTGTACAAGCATCTGTGGGGCGGGCGGCAAAGATACTCGTCATTTTGGGTCACCGGAGGAAGGCGTCATACTTTATCCTCTGTGCGGCGCATAGTAAATAATAAAACAGCTTTGCAGTCGTCCTATGGCTCTCGCAGCATTACGCCAAACCCCCGTTAATTACTGCGAGGATTCATTTTGCCTTAAAAAGGATTTCTTTTCCTTCGTGTTGCTGCGCTAATTTTACGGGGTGCTGCTTTGTGTAAATATTTGTATTTCGGTTAAGTGTGGGCGGTGGTGGGGGAGAACCCCGACACGGGATGCCAAAGCTTTTGGCGATGATTTTCGTTCCTTTTAATTTCATTTCCACCACCAAATCCTTGTCGTCGCTGTTGGATTCCCCACCCATGGGGGTGACTTGCATCGTAATTTGTTATTCTTGCATACGTTCATATGCTGCAGCATCACCACACATCTCATCAGCTAACAAATTTCCTTGTGGCTTATACTGCGTGTTCCTTTACATCCTTTCCATTTCCATTTTCGTTTTCTCTTTCTATGGAATTTCATGATTTTTGACGTGACAATTTGAGCTGAGTACTTTCCATGTCATGCATAATCGTACGAGGGTTGCTTAGATAGAAAACTAGGGGTGAGATTTTCATTTTTTTTTTTTGTAGACAACCCCATCTATCTACATATGTATGATGTATGCGGAGCCATGTTCGGTGTACTTCACTTGGGTGGTTATTTTTTTATTTAATTTAAAGCAATTCCATCATTTTTATTCATCAGTCCGGAGGAGATAATATTGCGGGCGTATGACGCTACGGCGGATAAGATGAAACCGCCGTTTATCCTGCGCAAAAGGTGTGTCGATTGAGAATTACATACAATTGTACATACATACATATATCCTCTGTTGATGTTTGGGGAGAAAAAATTTGTCCAAAATGTTGACAGAGAGAGAAAAGCAATTTTCTGATTAAGGTTTTTATTAGATTTGTAGACAGGTGGAAAAAGTGTCCCGCGGGTGTAATTTTAAATTTAGCAATAGATCATATTTTCCTGCATAAGCAGCTTAACGTGATTATTACGAGATGGTAAGAGTATTTTACAGTTCTTATTAAATTCGTGGTAAATTTAAGCAGTAAAACAAAGAAATGTAGTTCTGTGACAGCTGTCAAATGAAAACTTTATTATTTCAAGAAATGAAACGATGTAGTAACTCTTTAACAACGCATTGAAGTATTGATAAGGCGGACTTTCCTTCGATGACATTAATGTCAGGTAAGCTGATGACATCATAATAGTAGCAGAAGATGTAGCAATACTTGGACCTACAACCCAATGAAGAAGCTTGGAAACGCTCGAGAGTCTAATGTCGTTTTCGATTGGACTTTTCAGATTTTGCTCTCAGATCTCAGAATTTTCGTGCTGAATGGAAATCAAAAGAGATTGATCTGCTTTTCTGCAATTGTATTACTATGTCATTTGACATGTTGTTCGTAAAAGGAAATAAATAAAAAAGAAACATAATAAATACAAATTTAGATACACTTTCTTTATATTTTCTAGTTTTTTTCTGATAATACAGGGTGGTTGATAAATATTGCTACATAAAGAAACTGAAATAACTTTTTTTTTCATTGTATGGAATTCATTTTTCTCTTATTCATGTTAAAGATCATTCAATTTTATTAAATAAAGCTTAATTAGTTTTAAAAATAATGGATTTTAAATGCCGCTCCCCCTGTTCGTTGATGCATGTGCGGCATAATACCAAAAAGTTGTTCATTACTGCTTGGAGAATTGAGACAGGAATAGCCGGAATTGTTTCTCGAATGGATTGCTTTAGTTCATTCAAATTTGTTGGTTTTGCTTTGTAGACTTCCTGTTTGCAATAACCCCACAAGTAAAAGTCAGGTGCAGTAAGGTCAGGCGACCTGGGGGGCCAACGGAATGTGGAGCTTCTGTATATCAGCTTATTGGGAAATTTTCGTCGCAATTCTGTCATAACAGGCTATGTGAGGAGTTGCACCATTTTGCTGAAACCAGACAGAGTTGAAAGAAATTCTCATTCTTCGTAATTCTGGATAGAAAAACTCTCTCAACATGCTCAAGTAACGGTCTCCAATAACTGTAACGGTGTGACCGTTTTCTTCGAAGAAGTAGGGCCCGACAATACAGCGTGATGAAACTACACACCACACTGTGACACGAAGTGGATGCAATTCCGTTTCATGGAGTATCTGTGGGTGGAAAGCACTCCATACTCGACAGTTTTGTTTGTTTATGTTGTCGTTTAAATCGAAATGGGCCTAGTCAGACATAAAAAGACAGTTCAACATGTTTCCGTCCTCTTCCACCATTTGAAGCATCTTCTGGCAAAATTCCAAGCGAATCGGCAAGTCTGATGCATTCAGTTTGTTGGCCATTTGAATTTTATATGAAAATAAGTCCAAATCATTGTGCATAATTGACTGCAATGACTGTCTGCTTATACCCATTTGAGCAGATAAGCTTGTTGTCGAAACTCTTGGATTGCTACAGCTACAGCAGCAATTGTTTCCTCCGTCCGAACTGAAGGGTTTCGATGGTAAGGTCTTCTTTCGACTGTCCCATG
This sequence comes from Brachyopa scutellaris, assembly GCA_949775065.1. Classification (NCBI taxonomy): domain Eukaryota; kingdom Metazoa; phylum Arthropoda; class Insecta; order Diptera; family Syrphidae; genus Brachyopa; species Brachyopa scutellaris. The sequence continues at coordinate 95,962,651 of OX459113.1, read as the reverse complement.
CTCGGCAAAATTGTTAACAAGTCTCATTATGGTCCATCTGCTCGTAGGATTGCCGCCAAACGTGCGCCTATACTCTCTTTGAACCGAAACTACGGACTCCAGTGCGTGATAGCGGCGGACAATCCAAATTCTTGTTTCAGTGTCCCAGTTATCCATTTTTGTTAAATCTGAAAATCAATCTGCAAAATAAAAAAAAATTAACCAGATTCATTAAATAGAAAAAAAGTTATTTCATTTTTTTGTAGCGGCTTTCATAAGTCACCCTGTATTTGTGTTAATTGATGGCATTTTGATTTGCTGCGTAACTTTGATAAAAGGTTTTTATCGAATTTTAAAAAAAAAAACTTTATTTATTTCAGAAAGAGTTTTACACTGGTTGACGGATCTTACTTAACTAACTTACAAAACTTAATTCTACATTTGATTTACCTTTCGCTTATTTTGCAATCTCGGCACTTTTGGGAATGGAATTTTTTAAGGGATTCATGTTACCAGAATTATTGCGGAATGTGGGATACAAAAAAATGCGCGTGCATTCGTTGATATGAATGACCTCGGATTTCCACGGGAAATGAAAAGAAATAGGAGAATTAGTTTGGGATAGAAAATATGGATGTTTGGTGCTCTATGGGATATGTAACCTCTCCCCCCTTATTTTTAAAATTCTCCTGAATTTTGGGAATATCTTTACCGATGTTATTAATTGAAACTTTTAAATTTTTATTTTTTTTTATGAGGATAAAAATAAGTGTCGCGAAAACTAAAGCAAAAACTGAGATTGCAGAATAACTTACATTTTTATGAAATTTAAGTATCTTTATATTTTCTAAATTTACAAAGTTTTTAAGTACAATTTCTTCAAAACTTAATTTTTTAGTAAAATTATATTTTATATTATCATTATAGAAAAATCTATCTTCAAATTTTATGTTTGTATTACTAAAAGTAGGGCACCGTAGCGCAAGTGGTTAGTGCGTCGGACTACTGAGCCAGCGGTCTTGGGTTCGAATCCCGCCGCAAACACCTAAAAGTTTTTCACAGTGCCCACCTCTTTCGAATGTCTGACAAGCATCAAAGAGTATCATTTGTCACGATTGAGCTTCTCAACTCGCCGTTCGGAGTCGGCAAAAAACTGTAGGTCCCTTCCATTCGTGCAAAAATATAACACGCACACACAAATGGTTGCGAGAAGCAGGCCCAGGTTCACCTCGAGCTGTAGCGCCAACTAAGTAAGTATTACTAAAAGTTTGATTTAATATTTCTATCGAACAATTATTCAGAACAATTAAGTAGCTTCCATATAGTTTAATTTTACGATCATCACAATTATTTTTTTATTTCTACATTGTTCATATTTTTACAGAGTACAGTGTAGTCATCTAGTGACTTTATTTCAATAACATTATTTTCTTTTAATTTACAATTATGGTCTGAAATACAATTACTGATTGGTACAAGTTCTTTTTCATATAGAATTTTAGTATCATATTTATATTTAGTTTTGTTAATTTCTATGAAATATTGGTCTTCCATTATAATTTCTTGTTTTGCTTCTGTGGGAATGGCTGTTATGAGTTTGAAGTCGACTAATTTGTAGGTATTTGGTATTTTAATGGCTATTATAAGTCTGTTTTTGTCATATTTTAAAACTCCTACTTTTACGTTTTTTAATTTGTAAAGGTCTAGTCCAGTTTCTGTTATTTCTGTCGCTGTCATTATGCTTGGGTGAATAAGGCCTAATTTTACATGTGCTATAGTGTCTATAATTTGGTTAAGTTTGTCTTCTAGAATTCGTAATTTTAATATTTGGTCAGTTTTCAATTGTTGTCGAATTATGCGCTTCTCATTTTCTGTCAGTTCTTTGTATGTTTGGGTCAATTGTTTCCTATCTGTATCTATTATATTCTTAAGGTCAGTGATCGTATCATTAAAATGGGAATTTATTTTAATTTGTTTATTAAGGTTAAAAATTGCATTACTGTCATTTTCTTCGATTGTTTTTAAATGTTCTGTTATTTCCTGCCTGTCGTTATCGTCCATTGTTCCGAATAACCATTTTTGTGTCGTTCCTATGAAGTTTATGAGTCCTCGTCTCTGTCTAGTTTTTTTCCGGTTCTATTGCGTTTATTTTTGCTTGAATATTTCCTATAACTTTTCTAATTGTCAAGTCGTCTCCTATCTTTAAATTTTGAGTACCTTCTTTTATTGAATCTAGGGTTTGTCTAAGTTCGCTTGTTTTAATAATGTGAAGTATAGTTTTTGTGTTTTCAATTATTTCGGTCTGTCCCATATTTATTAGAGTATAGCCGTTGTTTGTCGTAAGTCTGTTAATTGTTAATGTTGCTTGAGTTGGTTGATATAGTACTGCTGTCGTCATTATTACAAGTAGTAATGTTCTCTGGAAATTTCCGAGACCGTTTAATATTAATTGGATGCTCTCTATCTAAAGTTTTAAATCTATATCTAGGTTGGTTCTTATAATAATTTCTTTTGTAGTCTTTAACTGGTACTACCTGTCTTGTTTCTTTATACTCTTCTCTACTTTGATTTAATTTCTTAATATTCTTCTCTTTCTGTTCTTTAACTTTTTTCACTAAAGATGCCATATCTGCGAACATGGCTTCTTCTGGTGTCATTTTTATTGTCGCATGGTATCTATTGTTATAATTGTTTACTGCTTTATGGACTTTTTGAATAAGTGTTAAATTTGAGTCTCTAATTGCTACTAACTTTTCTTGGAGTGTTGAGTGAAACCGTTCTATATCGCTATTCACCGTATGAGTATTTGGTTTCGTAAGGTGTAACTCTACTTCCTGTTCTCTTAAATATTCCTTAAAATGTTCTGCTTTAAATTCATTATCAGCGATAATCTTACTTGGTTTCCCGAATTTCGAGAAATGTTCCTCCAAAGTGTCTATTTTCTTAATCCAGTTTCTATTTGGCAAATGATAAACATAAGCTTTTTTGGTTAATTTATCAATCAGAGTTAAAAAAGGTTGTTTCATGAAATAGTATATGTCTATATTATGGAGTATTTGATTTGGCCTTATGGGCGTTTCACTTATTTCGAATTTTTGTTTAATGGGTTTTCGTTCGTATTTAGTTTCCTGGCATGTTCTACAATTATTTATTATCTTAGTTATTTCTTTTATCAAGTTAGGAAAATATATTTTGTTTTTTAAGCTATGATATGTTTCGATAATTCCACTATGAAGGCTTTCTTGCGTATGGTATAATGATATCTGTTTCTGTGCTTCTTCTAAGGTTTTTATTTCCTGTGCTCTAAGAGTTGCTTTAATAAATTTAACCTGATTATCATGACTAAATAATTCTATTAAGAGTTGTTGAATTTTATTGAATTCTTGATATGATAACTCCGTATATATTCCTGTGATACCTGACTTAATATATCTTCTTAATGCGTCTGTCCAGTATTCTTTTCCTCTTGTCATATCAATGCTAATGATTCTTCTTCCGTGAATAATTTCTATTTCTTTATCTACATTATTTGTTAAAATTAATTGTGTTTTATATCTATTGACTATTGTTTCTTTTATAGGTATGTGGTTTAATTGCTGTTCTTCTTCTGAGTGTATTGTTGCATTATCTGATAAATTATTTACTGATTCATTCTCACTAGTACTATTTTTATTATTATCTTCCGGGATTCTACTTAAAAAGTCTGCTACCTGATTAGATTTACCCTTGAGATATTCAATATCATATTGGTACTCCTGTAATTTTAATAACCATCGTTGGTTTCTTTGACTGAATTCTTTCCCGTTATATTTTTTTATTTAAGTATGAAATGGGTTGGTGGTCGGTTATGATTTTGAATCTTCTACCCCACAAATAAGGTCTATAATAAGTAACTGCCCAGACTATTGCTAAAAACTCTTTATCGGTGACTGAGTATTTTTTTACGTGATCGTTTAATGACCTCGAGGCATAACACACCGGTTGGCCCTCTTGCATCAGTACTGCCCCTATAGCGTTGTTGCTGGCATCAGTAAAAAGTGTAAATGTTTTTTCAAAATTGGGGAATTTTAATATTGGATGCATAATTATGTTTAGTTTCAGTGTTTCAAACGCTTGTATATATTCGGGATCATTTAAATTTATCTTTGTATCTTTCTTTAGGTACTTTATCATTGGGTGAGCTATTTTTGAGTAGTCTTTCACAAACTTTCTATAATATCCTGTAGCTCCTAAAAATGATTTTATTTGTTTTTCTGTTTTAGGCAGTTGATATTCCTCGATACATCTAATCTTATTGGAATTGGTTTCATTCCTTCCGCTGTCAATACATGCCCTAAAAATTCTGTATCTCTCTTCATGAACGAGCATTTGTTGAACTGTATTTTTAAATTATGTTCCGCAAGCTTCTTGAAAATTAAAGTTAACGATTGGAGATGTTCTTTTAAACTTGTTGAAAAAATTAAAATGTCGTCTGAACAGACGACACAAATTTTATTGATAAACTCTCTTAAGATCTCGTTCATCAACCTTTGAAAAGTTGCCGGTGCATTCTTCAACCCAAATGGCATTCTAAGATATTCATAGAGGCCATTAGGTGTCACGAATGCAGTTTTTGAAATATCGGCGGGATGAACTTTAATTTGGTGGTAACCTTTTGCAAGGTCAATTGAAGAAAAATATTGGGCTCTCCCCAACTTATCAAGTATACTATCGATGTTAGGAAGGGGATATTTATCATCGATAGTAATTTCATTGAGTTTTCTATAATCGACGCATAGTCGAAACTTTTGCTGTCCTGAACTATCAATTTTCTTTGCTACTACTACAATTGGCGAAGCATACCTGCTATTCGATTTTCTTATTATCCCTTGCTGTTCCATCTCTTGCACCTGTCGCCTAACTTCTTCCTCATGTTTCGGAGGTAGCCTATAAAAATTCGCGTGAATTGACTGATCTATTTTTGTTTTTATCTCGTGCATCACAGTATCTGTGTTTGTTAACTGATCACCTTCGTGATATACTAAGTCTTTAAATTGTCTTAATAATTTTTCTATACCTTTCCTTTCTTCATTATTTAAATGGTTTAAGTCCATTTCTTTTCCCTCTCCAATGAGTTCAAAACAATCAAAAGTTGCTTTGTCTCCTTCAGAGTATAGTGGGATTTTTGTGTTATTTTTCAATACTAGAATTTTATTATCAAAATCAAAAGTTTTGACAATTTTGCTCAGTAAATCCATACCTATTAGAATATCGTATGGTTTTTTTCCTAGTTCTCTCTTATACCATCTTGTGGCTTTTCTTTCATCATAATTAAATTCTTTTCGAATGCTTGTTACTATCCTCTCAACTACTTCAACTGTGGTGTTATTAATAGTTTGTAATTTCATTTTTATTTTTTCACATATTCTAAAACTACTACAATCAACTGAACTAGAGTTTATAGTGCTCATAGTTGAGCCCGTATCAATTAATCCTCTATATTTTTTATTGTCAATGGTAAGATCTATAAATATTTTGTTTCCGAGGCTTAGTTGAGAAAAAACTCGGCCTCTACATTGTGTATCTCTTCCTCCCGTTCCTGACATATTTGGCCTATTTCCATCGGCGCTAATTGCTGATTGGCATTTCGAATCTGTCCTGATGGATTAAAAACGTTATTTTGTCGAGATGAATTTTGATTTTGTCTGTACTGTCCTGACGTTTGTGGGTAATAATTGTCTCTTAGTTGTCCTGATGTTTGTCGGTACTGTCCTGATGTTTGTGGGTAGTAATTATTTGTAAATTGTCCTGAGTTACTTCTCTGATTATTTTGACTATTGATATTAAAGTTTCTATTGCTTTGATAATTATTTTGGCCATTACTATTAAACAAATTTCTTCTGTTCTGATAGGTGTTTTGATTATTATTACTAAAAAATTCCTATGGTTTTGAAAATTATGTTGGTTATTATTGTTAAAAAAATTTGTACTGTTCTGATAGCTAATATATTCTTTTTCTAAGTTGCTGTGATCATAGCCTACATACGAATATAAAATTTCCTTTATTGAATGTCAATTATATAGATCTTTAATTTCTCTAGACAAATTTCCCGTTACAATTTGTTTTATTCTATTTACTAATAACGTATAAAGAGCTGTTTTGGCTTCAAGAGGATTTGCCTCATATGTTGTGAATTTATTTATTTCTTGAGTTAGTTCTTCTATTTTAAAATTTAAATCTTGAATTGATCTTACTTTGAGGTTGCTTATTTTCCTTGAGATTTCCTTGTAGCTGCATGCTGGTCTGAAGTGCTGTTTTAGTAGTTCCTTCGTAGCTGGCCATCCTTCCAGTCTGTTATTTAGTAGTAACTCCTTCGCTCGTCCGATAATTTTTGAATTATAAATCGCCTGCCACAGTTCTCCTCTTAATGGGTCCTCTACTGAGTTAAGTTGCGTTTCTACGTTCGCAAGAAATTGTGTAAGTCTTTCACTATTACCGTCGAACTCTGTTATGTGCGCGATCTCTTTCATAAGGTATACCGCCCGACTAGGTCTATCCGCATTTGGCCTTGCCAATGCTTCCAGTACCGCCGTTAACCGGTCCATAATTTCTTCGTTCATGATTTGTTCAATTTCTTTTTTCCAAAACCCGAGAGATATATTTCTCCTAATTTTGTTAAATTCCGTTTACTAAGAGCGCACACTAGCACACACTACACAAAATAAGTAGTTTACTATTTAAATATGCTATATGTCAATTTTAGTTTGACTTTAGTACACTCTTGTCACTGGGTTAACTTTCACCGGATTTAGTATTTAATTCGTTCGAATCTCGTATTTTATAGGGGTCCGAAATCAATTTTCGTTCGATTCGGTACACACAAATCACGATTTTTACTGAATCACTTTTATTATTGGGGAAAAACCAATTACAACCTGGTCGCGTTGACTAGATTCTTTCTGTTGGGATCTTTCGAGTATAGAAAAATCCTACCCGACTGCGCCACTTTGATAAAAGGTTTTTATCGAATTTTAAAAAAAAACTTTATTTATTTCAGAAAGAGTTTTACACTGGTTGACGGATCTTACTTAACTAACTTACAAAACTTAATTCTACATTTGATTTACCTTTCGCTTATTTTTCAATCTCGGCACTTTTGGGAATGGAATTTTTTAAGGGATTCATGTTACCAGAATTATTGCGGAATGTGGGATACAAAAAAATGCGCGTGCATTCGTTGATATGAATGACCTCGGATTTCCACGGGAAATGAAAAGAAATAGGAGAATTAGTTTGGGATAGAAAATATGGATGTTTGGTGCTCTATGGGATATGTAACCCGTATAAAATTGGTATAAAATGTTTTGGTGTTAGTGCAAGTAGGTGTATATATCGAGTAGAATCTAAGATTCACAAAAATGGATCTCGAGCATAAAAAAGGGCTTTTTTGGTCGGTTAGAAAATGAAAATTGTACTAGAGCGCTAAAAATTGCTCGAGATAAAACAATTTTTTTTTTGCCCAATCGAAATCGACATAAGAAACAGCCAAATCGAAGTAAATCTGCAAGTTTCATTGGCAAGTTTACATGGAGTATATACTGTATACAGAGAGCTTAATTTTCTAATAGGCCCCTCATATTTCAACGATGCAAATGACAGACAACTTATAATGTGGACCTTTAAAGCTCGAGCTGGATTAGTAGGTCTAAATGCAAATATACTCAGCGGCACGGAATCTTGGCACTCTTTACTTTTTCCTGTAACTCGCCCTAAAATATATTTTTTTTCAAATGATTTGATTGAAGTTTGGTGAAAAATGCATATTTAATTGATTGAAACACTTTTTAGGGAATTCAAAGGTTTACTGTAATTTTAATAACGTTAACTTAAAATTTTACATTTTCTTAGAAAAAAAGGTTAAATTAAAAACAGCGTAAAATTAAAAATCACGTATATTCTTTAGTTTTTGGAACGTGTCAGTATCGTGTGTTCCTTCCTCTCGCCCTGTTTACAGCTTGCATTCGATCTGGCATACTCTGGATGGTGTTTTTGATAGCATCTTGCGATAAGCTCTCCCAAGCGGCCAGTGTAGCGTTCCGGAGCTCGCATAGTGTTTGTGGGGAATAGGATGAGCACTTTATCCGTCTTTTGAGCATACCCCAGATATGCTCTATTGGATTTAAGTCCGGACTACGAGCGGACCATTATAGTTGTTGAATACCCAAGGAATTCATCTACGCAACTTGCTACATGTGGTCTTGCGTTATCTTGCATTAACAGGAACTGGTCGTATCCTATGAACCCCATATCGGGCAATACGTGTTCCTGAAGGATCTCCTCAACGTATCGCGTTGCATTTAATCGATTATCAACGATAACCAGTTCTGTACGTCCTTCGGAACTTATTCCTCCCCATAGCATAATAGAGCCTCCATGAAAAGCCACAGTTTTTGTGAAGTCAATAATTGACATTAGGTTAGTTTACGTAGCAGTGGCTGCCGGCAACAAGTACCAGCACACTTAGGCCAATAGAGGCCCACTGTGATACCAAGGATCTTGGGGATGATTACCCCGCTACTCAAGAGAACCATTTGGAGCTTTGTACAAAGCGAAGAAGGCTTCCTACGTCTTTTTGTGTTAGATCGATTAGATTCTCGAAGAAGTATTCTCCTAGGTGGGCATGAGCAAGGAGATGTGTTGGACTTTCCTCCTCCTCTTCGTCCCTACAGCTTCTGCAGAAGTCATTCGAGATGACGCCAAGTCTAGTTGCGTGTTTGCCTATAAGGCAGTGTCCTGTAATGACACCGATAATCGTACTAATAGTCTTTTTAGTGACAAAAGGTATCTAGAGGGGTTTAGATCTAATCTAAGCCAGATTTGCATTGTAGCAAGGCATCTAGCGTTGGTTTTATTGACTGTGTCAAATTTGAGTGCTAGCTTATAAGTGGCGAGTGGCATACCTATATTTTTCTTATCGGATAGAATAGATATTGTTGTTCCTAATTTAGCAAGCTCGTCAGCTTTGCAATTCCCTGGAATGTCTCTGTGCCCCGGCACCCAGCAAAGGTGAATGTTAAACTGCTTAGCCATCTCTATGAGAGATGAACGGCAGTTGGAAGTGTGGTCTTAGAAGTGGATGAGACTGATTCCAGAGATTTCAAGGCCGCCTGACTACCCGAGAAAATGCTAATATCGTTAGTGGATATTACATTCCTCCTGATCCAGGACAGTGCTTCCGAAATCGCCATAATCTCCGCTTGAAACACGCTACAGTGATCAGGGAGAAGAAGGAAAGATTTTGTTTTAATCTCTCTGAGCTAACACCTCCTCCTACACCATCATTGGTTTTAGAGCCATCAGTATAGAAGTGTATCGACTTGTCTATTATAGCACCTAAGCCGTCTCAGAAAAACCTATCTGGAATAGGGACCTTAAAGAATTGACATTACCGCGAAGATAGTGTGTGGGTGTCCATATGCTTTCGGTCTCCAGTGCTTTGACTGGCTTATACTAATCCCGCGGTTGGCGTTGTTCTCATCGCGCGTGTTGTTCCTTACTTAGTTGGCACTACAGCTCGAGGTGAACCTGGGCCTGTTTCTCGCAACCATTTGTGTGTGCGTGTTATATTTTTGCACGAATGGAAGGGACCTACAGTTTTTTGCCGACTCCGAAAGGCGAGTTGAGAAGCTCAATCGTGACAAATGATAATAATCTTTGATGCTTGTCAGATATTTGAAAGAGGTGGGCACTGTGAAAAACTTTTTAGATGTTTGCGGCGGGATTCGAACCCAAGACCGCTGGCTCAGTAGTCCGACGCACTAACCACTTGCGCTACGGTGCCCACTTGTTGTTCCAGTGTATGTTATTCTCTGTACTTTGGTCATAACTTTAAGGTTTCTGGTTTTAATGGCAGCGTACCACCAGACCAATCCTCCATATATTAGTATATGTCCACCAAGAGTGATTGTTGAATAGCGTCTTCAGCCACAATGAGTTGCAGTTTGGTGCAGTTTTTGCAGAAGATGGACTGTGCCTAAAATTAAACAACTGGACGAAGAAGCAGGGTGGAGCCGCGTGATACACAATCCATGAGACAATCTTGTATTCATGAACTAATGGGGGTCCTATAAAAATAGAAATAAAAAATTAAGTGGCTGCAAATACTCAGTCTTTTGGTACAACAAGTGTAACTAAAAATATCCATTATCTTATCTTATCTTAACGAAACTAAATTGAAAAAAATTAGTTTAAACATTTCCTTAACTTGTATTCGATTTCTAATCTCTACAAATACGTTATTTAAAGAAGTGACCTCTTAAGGTTTATCGATTTCTTTCGTTTCTGACGTAAAAAATGGTGACGCTTATATTTACTTTCACTCTGAATCCATGTCGAAAGCACTCAAAAATTAAAACAATTCTCCAACTATTTGCTTTGCGTCTGCTTGCGGATATCTGAGAGATGAAAGATATTCTTGACCTCAATAACAACAAGTATCTTCTCTGATTTTATTCTTTCGATGGAAGATGGAAGATACAAACAGGATTCGACTTCGAAATGTGCTCTCATCAAATCCATTTTGTGTCCCATTTGCGTGACCCTTCCAGCAATCTCAATCTTCATTTTATCGTTATTTATCAGTGGAATGGCAAATGGAAATCTTTCAGTGGGTTGTCATTTTTTTGAAATCATTTTACCAGGATTATTGTCCTACTTGTCGGTCGTCTAGTTTGTGCCTTTTGTTGGGTTATTCAAATTGACATTGGATTTGTTTTCCTTCCCGTGTTTGTCGACATCTTAGAGATGTGGTCCCGTAGAAGGGGTTCAATTTATTCCATCTTCCATATTTTTTATTGGAAAAATAAAAATCCACTTAAAACATTGGAAGATGTTTACATTACTTTAGATATTCGGTGATGTTACATTAATGCACATGTGGGCTGGGCCCTTTGAAGTGTATTCCCATTGTCTTCTCAAATTGATTGAGCGGAAGTTAATTAGCTTCTCGATTGCTTTCAATTACTTACTTCATTTTTTTTTTTTTAGATGAACTTCTACGAGTGACCTTATTTTCGTTCAAGAAAGAGTGTTGAAAGTGACGAGGGCGGCTACTTTAAGTGTACAGAGTCATGTGATTGGGAGTTGGAACTAATTCGTAGCGTCCAAAAAATTGTACATTTAAAATGAAATTGAAAAATTTCGTCCATCGCTAGCCGCCAGTTTTTCCCATCTTTCGAGCAGGATACGAATACCTTGACGGAAGAACGCCTCATCTTTCTAAGCAATCAACGAATCGCCCCATTTTTTTCAAACTTTGTAAGAATTAAACTCCTGCTCGGACAAACCATGAATCATCGATCAGAAGAAGTGATAGTCAGAAAGAGCAATGTTTGGAGAATACGACGGGTAGGTTAGGACTTCCCATTTAAGCAATTCTAAGTAGCTTTTGACCGTGGGGACGAGCATTATCGTTCTGGAAAATCACTTTGCCGTGTCTTACGGAGTATTCCGGCCCTTTATCCGTCAATGCATCAATTTTAGTGGGTAGCAGCTCATGGTATACAACACCCTTCTGATCCTACCAGTTTTCAGATCATGAGCTTGGATCCATGGATGTTTGGCTTCGTCGTTGATGTTGATGGTTAGCCGGGCTTATTCCATGACTTTCTGCGCTTGGGATTATCGTAATGGATCCATTTTTCATCGCCAATGATAATTCGATGCAAAAATCCCTTCCTATTATGCCGTTGAAGCAGCTGTTCACAGGTGAAAAAAAAAACGCCTTTCGACGTCTCTCGGTTTCGAATCGTATCGAACCCAATTACCTTGCTTTTTGATCATTCACATGGCTATAAGGCCGTTTTTACATAAAAAAAATTCAAGTTTCTCGGTAGATGGCGCTGGAACTCAAACAATTTGAAGCTGAAACTTGCACAATATATTTTGTTTTCCGATAGATGGCACTGGAACTGCAAAATTTCAAAACCATTCGATTGAGCTGAAACTGACACAATATATTTGTTATGAAGTGAGAAATTTTTGTAAATCAAAAGTTTTCAAGTTTTCCGATAGATGGCGCTGAAAACCAAAATCTCAAAATTATTACTACACCAATGCACGGTGACAGCTATCAGCTTACATACTTACTTGGGTGGCGCTACAGTCCGGGGTGGACCGAGGCCTCAACAAACAACCTCTTCCAGTTAGCCCGGTCCTTAGCTAACCGCCTCCAGCTGCGCACTTCAAGTTGGTTGAGGTCTTGTTCTACTTGTGGGCGCCACCTTAGGCGAGGTCGTCCTCTGTTGCTCTGCTTCAGCTGCATACAACAAGACTGGGATGATAGCGGTCTTATATAGAGTCTCCTTAGTTGATCGGGAAAGGGCTTCACTACTCAATTGCCTTCTTAGCCCAAAGAAACAGCGATTGGCAAGAGTAATCCTTCGTTTGATTTCCGGCGAGATGTCATTTTTTGATGTTATAGCAGAGCCGAGGTAGACAAAGTCCTTCACTACTTGTGACGTTCTGTCCAATTCGTCGATGTTGAATTGTTAAGTGTCCCTTTTCGTTGACAGTATATGCTTTGTTTTGCCTTCGTTTACCCCCAAACCCATTTCTTCTACACTCGCAAACGCACCGGTGACAGCCGGTTGTCGCAATGTTGTCGGTGTATGCAGTTAGCTGAACCGACTTTTGAAAGATCATTTCTCGTGAGTTGGCTTGTAAGTTTCGAACGATTCTTTCACGAAGTATGCTGAAGTAGTCGCATGACAGTGCGTCGCCTCTTAATCCGTTTTTGACATTAAAGGTCTCGGTGAGCTCATTACCGATCTTGATGGAGCAGCGAGCTTTTTCCATCGTCTTCCTGCACAGACGGACGAGTTTGGCAGGGAGTCAAAACTAGACATGGCTCTATACAGTGCATCTCTCCTGATGCTGTCATAAGCCGCCTTGAAATCGATGAACAGGTGGTGGATATCGATTTGGACTTTGTGTGTTTTTTCCAAAATCTGTCTCAGTGTGAAAATGTGTGCTATGATGGATTTACCGGAGATATATACATCGAAAGTTCTTCCAAGACCATAGGGTAGCCATTTCTGTAGACGAGTCCTAATTTCCAGCCATACATTCTTGATCAATTGGTGCATGTACCCTACCAAAACATCACCCTCATGTCTGAAAATCTCCACTGGTAGCCTATTGAAGCTGGTGACATTATTGTTTACAGCTTTTGTATAGCGACCGCGCTCGTTTTTTCCTATCCAGTGGGGTCTTGAACCAGGTAGTAGTAGTAGTATTGAATTTATTTGATCATTTATTGTTTCTCCCAATTACAATTTTGTTTACTAATTCTATTTAGCAATGGCAAAGGCCGTCAGCCAGTCTTGAACCAGGTTAAACAACCATTAAGTTTGTCTGACTTGGGTTTTCCGAATATTTACCCGTTACTTGTTTCCTCCACCACCCTTTATACTCGTTCTTTAACTTAACCTCATAGGAACAGTAATTACACATACAAATGTATATATGCATGTGTTATTCTCTTCCATATGACAAACATTTTCTTTGAAACTTCAAAACATGAAAATTGTCCTTAAAAAAAATGCAAACAAAAACCATAAGTTCAACAACACGCGAATGGTTTTTCAAAAAAACCTTCCTGCGTTGCAACCATAGCAACAAAACTGCTCTTGTGCACGAATGGAGTAAAGATGGAACACAACAGAGCAAACGATGACTTTAATAGTAAGAAGGAAGAGGTTCTTGTTCCTAAGAACCGTTTAAATGTGCGCAACGGACCGATAAGGATATGTGTTCGCAAAGAGAATGTAATTGTGCATGTAATGCAACGTAGCCCGCGTTCGGAAAATTGTTTACATCAAATGATGTGCTTTTCCTTTTTCTAAGTGGCAGACGCTAGTAGTGCGACATGTAAGTTATGCGGGAGGAATGGAAATTAAAAAAAAAAAAAACATATAGGAATCCTTAGGAACCCGTTTGTGTCCTCGACGGAAACTGGAAATACTCTTGTACTTGTGTGTACGAGTAAATGAAAGATGGAACTTTATGAATGTTTCGAGACAAAAGAAGAATTTTATGTAAAGCGCGGTGCGACGTTAAAATAGTGCAACTAATTTGTGTAATGACGTTGAAAATAACGTGTTTTACAGTGGGCGATATTCTCTATTGCGTCTTAATTAGTTGCGTTTTCATTCCACGAATGCTTTTCCCCGTGAAAAGAATGCACACGTGCATTTGAATAACATTTTTCTAGATGGTATTGTTGTTGCATACTTTATGCATGCTCTTACATTAAATTGTACACATACACCGATGTGATAAATTTTGGTTGAATTCCAACCACCGGTGTCAATGTTTGGCGTTGTGCTGATTTTCGCACATTTTTTGATTTCGAACTAATTGAGGGGTGTGCTCAGAAACGGTTCGAATTGAAAAACGCAAACATTTGAACGTTTTCAATTCATTCGGTTTTTGTTGGTGAAATTGAATCCGCAAGACTCAAAATGTTAGATTTAAAAAAAAGTTACAAATCGAATATTAAGTATTTTTTCCTAATTTAGAGGAAAACATACAAAAATAGGCCAAATTCAAGTGATGGTGGAATCTATGGAGAACTTGCGAGAGCAAGGTGTTTTCCCAAAACAGCTAATCAAGCAGTGGGTATCGACGCACATAGATCGGTTTCTAGCAAATAGGCGACGAAAATCATTTTATGTTTTGTTTCAGTTATAAACAGCACTACAATGAATAATCGGGTATTTACTTTTGTTTTAAAATGTGAAAATTTATGTTTTAGGTATTTTTTGTCTTCATCTGAGTCCGGACACACTAACAAATAATTTTCCAAGTATTCCAATTTTTCATTTAGTGATGGAAAATTTTGCTCATTCATATTACCATATAGATACTTACGAGTTACTACTTTCAATTCCGAGCAGCCTGATGAACCTACCACAAAACAAATTCATTTTGGCACAAAAGAAAAAAAAGGGTAATTTATCACTTTCTGACTAAAAATGTATTTATTTGGCAAAGTTGTGCAAAGTATTGGCTGATAATTTCTGGTTATCAAACCAAGGAGTTATACTATAGAACAAAATAAGAAATTTTACTCAGACGGACCCGGAAGTATAACATTTTTGTTATTGAAAACAAAAAATGGTGAGAAATTACCCATCAAAAAGGGTAGTCTTTAAAACGCTATTACTGTACTAAATTTTAACTTTTGTAATTGAAATTTATATCATTTTATAAGAAACTTACCTGGTTTATCCATATTCATCACTTTAACTTATGCACTGCACTGTATAACATGAAATATTCACTTTCTTTCGCTATTAGCGTCGGCCGGCGCCATCGATAACAAAACGTGTACAGCTTGCGAGACGATTAAGCTCCGGTCTGTGAGATGCCCGCGCCGCCGGATATTATCTATTGAGGTACCTGCTTATCAAAGAATACATTTGTTTTGTTATAAGTTAGCTTTGAAAAGTTGACTTTTGGCCGCCTAGTACCTAAAAATCGACCTATGTGCAAGAGAATGAGAGTCCCTTAGGCTTAAGTCACGCACTGAGTGACAAGCAACAGAGCGAGAGAGGCAAACAACATTTTAAAACATGAAATTGTGTGGTCGTGGCCAGGGCTACCGTTTTGAAAATGGGAGTATTTTAGACGTTTACAGGGGAGTACTTTGTGTCAGAGAGGAGTACACAAAAGAAACGATTCAAATCAAACATCAACATCAAGCATAGTTCTGTTAAAACTCTAAAACTCAATTATTCGTTAATGAACTCTAAAAATATTAATTTTTCCTACAAAAAAAGTATTGTGTAAAGGCAGTCAGAATTTTAAGCAATTAAAACGACAAAGTTTTGGGTTTTGCCTATCAAACTGTAACTCAGTACTTTGTACAACATCATCGGGCCAAATTCTTTTAGAGCAGCGGTGGCCAACATTTTTAGCAGGCGGGCCAAATTCAAAAAAATATTTTCTGCCGGGCCACGCACCAAGTTTATTTTTTGTTAATTAAAGTTAACAAGCAAGCGTGCTACTGGTTCGAGCACATCGTCGCTTCCCAGTAGGTGAGATAGTGTTCAAACGCTTGTCTGGTTTAATGTAATAAAATACATAATAGGTATGTTGTATTTATTTTGTTGATGAAAAATAAAACAACTGAGAATCAAATAATTTAAAAATATTTAAAACTAACTGACCCGTGCTCACCTTGCTTCGCTCACCTGCAACTTTTAAGAGAAAACAAATTGTTTTCTTCTAATACATTTCTATAGTATGGGTACAGCTGTTGCTCGCCCGTTATATTGCCCGTAGACTTTTTTAAAATTTGAATTTACTTCTACAATCATATTTATCGTAGTAGGCCGGGCTATTTCAGTAAATACGTAGAAATTCAAATATGCCACATATACACACTATGACGTTACCCACTGCTGCATGCATGGCTGTTGGTTTCGGTCGCCGCTGATGGAAAATTGTTGGCAATGATTTCATGAATTGTTTTATGTTTTTAAAATAGCTATTTATTTATTTCTCAGCATGTACGTAGAGTTAAGAAAAGATTAAGGTCTTAAAATTTGCGTATAAGTATATGTACAGTGGCGAGCAAAATAATAACAGTGCTACCTTGAAAGCAACATTTTCCTTAATATTTTGTTTGTATTAATATTTTTTGTGACTTTTGCTGTAATATTATATTTATCAACAATATGTTGTTCACATGACGTCATATTGCAATGGTAAATCCTCACTTCTGCTTTAAAATATCAATTAGTAGTGCATCTCATACTTTTTGAGACGAGCAAAATAATAGCAGTGCTTATTAGATTTCGGTATACAAATTTTGTTTTTACTTGATTTTGGAATCTAACTTATAGAAAAATAAGATAAAAGTTCCTTCTTTTTATTTTTAATCAAATTGTAGTAAAACCGATTAATTTTTTTCGATAAAAGTGGGTCGTGGACTACACTGCACACCAGAGAGGTGCGGGCTAATTAAATTGCTTATAAAAGATGGGAAAACGTACAAACAAATTCTGGAACGTCTGGGTGTAACGCTTAAATGATAAGCAATGCTGTAAAATATAAAATGAAGGTTAAAACTCGCGGCCGGAACAAAATTTTGCATCCTTCAATGGTGAAACGTGTTGTAAGGCACTCTGGGACACATCTTTCTGCAGCAGCTACCCAGATTGTGGGCGTGCTTAACTTAACATGTGGTATTCACACTTTTAGAGGACGGCTGAGGGAACACTTTTTTAGTGCTCGAAGTCCACGAAAAGTCCCACCTCTCAAGAAAATGGATGTATCAAAAAGGCTGAGGTTTGCGAAAAAGCATTAGTCTTGCCCCGCTGAGAAGTGGAGTAATATTATGTGTACTGATGAGACCAAAATCTTCCTGTATAGCGGAAACGTATCTCAGCAGTGTGTCAGGCATCCACCCAATACAAAATATGATCATTGATTCACAACAAAAACTAAAAAACTCGGTGGATCTAATATCATGATTTGGGGATGCTTTTCATACTATGGTATTGGTCCCATATACTGGCATAAAAGTATAATGGACCAGCACTCATACGTTGATATATTGCAAAACATCAGGCGAAATGTTACTAAAATGGGTTTTCTAGCAGGGCAACGACCCGAAAGGCAGGACGTGAACAGTTAAACAATGGTGTCAGGATATATTGATTGAGTTCATGGAGTGGCTTGCTCAATATCCCGATCTCCATTCTATTGAAAATTTATAGGCCTATATAAAGGAGATATGTACTGCACAAAAAAAAAACAAAAAATAACGAGTTGTGAGGGGTAGTTCAGCAGTCTTGGAGATTAATATCATCCGAAAGGTGCCAGCATCTTGTAGACTCTGTAAAACGGTTTTACGCAGCTTTAATAATTAATTAAAGGCATACTACTAAGGACTGGTATATCCTTAATAACACCTCATACTAATTTATGGAAATTCAGTATTTTCTTTTTACTTTTTTGATAAAGTAAGCTGGCGAAGAAAGAGCTCTGCTATTTTTTTGCTCGCCGTCCTTTCGATAAAATGCATTTATGATAATTTATTTGTTAATTTATTTTAATTAATTAAAAACTAATAATGTAGATATTATAAGAAAATAACGCAGTTTATATTATTGGTAAATTTTTTTAAAAAATATTGCTTAATTTGTTGTACTTTTAAATGAATGCAACTTCTTTAGTGGCACTGCTATTTTTTTGCTCGCAGCTGTATATTGACTTTATACAAATATTTGTTGTTTGCCAATTCGTTTAACTGCTTTAAAGTCAGGAG
Source organism: Brachyopa scutellaris (assembly GCA_949775065.1). Taxonomy (NCBI): domain Eukaryota; kingdom Metazoa; phylum Arthropoda; class Insecta; order Diptera; family Syrphidae; genus Brachyopa; species Brachyopa scutellaris. The sequence goes on along the minus strand of OX459113.1, from coordinate 95,944,355 downwards.
TTAATATGTGAGTCAACCTCAATAGAATAGGTGTAGTAAAAATACATTTTCTTAAGAACAAATGACATAAACAAAAAAAACATAGCGTAAGTGGTTTTAAGGAAAATACCGATTATAGAATTTATTTCACGTTAATCGGTACAGTATTTGCGGAGATCATCGCGGACAAAGTTTTTTGAAGTAACGTCTTTATATAATAGTACTGATTGAGACATCTGACATTTTTTTGCAGAACTAAAGGCAACAAAATTTATCTCGACTTATGTTGTCGCTATACGCAAACACTTTTCCAAATGAACATCAGTAATTCGTGTTCTCACTTGAGATTTGATGTACTTCATGCAACTAAAAATCTGTTCATTTGCATTAGTATATCCAAATAGCGGAACAGAGCATGTTTGTAACACGCAGGACATTTTTTTTTATAGAACTCTTCCAAACTCCCAAAATATATTTTTTTAATCGTCGGTCGATCGCAAAATCTCTCCAGACGCAGTAGTGGTCGATAATAACAGAACTACAAAACAATACGGAACTTTGGCCAGCTGGACTGAAAGCAGTTTTGAGTATGATCCCGATAGCGTTGCGAGCTTCCATAATACACCGATTTTATCAACACCTAATGTCGGACAAAAAACTAAATAACCTTGAGTGCCAAATCGTTGAATTTTTCCGAAAATGCAGGATGTTTTAAAATAGCTCAAACCAATGTATTTTTCCAAGAATTCGAAATATTTCAAAAGTTAGCTTAGCTATAATTTAGAAATCTTAAAATATATAAAAATGAGCTGTTCGTTTGATACCTCAGAACTCATAAACTAACCATCCGATTGAGCTGAAACTTATGCTATATACTTTTTCAAATGTTTGAAGTGTTCGTACATCAAAAAATTTCGTATTTTCCGGTAGATGGTGCTGGAACTCAAAAAAAAAAATTAATTCACCGTTCGATTGAGCTGAAAATTAAACAATATATTTGTAATGAAGTGAGAAATGTTCTTACATCAAAAGTATTCAAGTTTTCCGATAGATGGCGCTGTAATCACCAACATTTCAAAACCATCCGATTGAGCTGAATTGTACACAACATATTTTTTATGAAGTGAGAAATGTTTGTAAATCAAAAGTTTTCAAGCTTTCCGATAGATGGCGCTGAAAACCAAAATCTCAAAATTATTACTACAGCAATGCACGGTGACAGCTAACAGCTAACTTTTGATTTACGTGCACTTATCGCTTCATAACAAATATATTGTCTAAGTTTCAGCTCAATCGCATGGTAAGTTTTTGAGTTTTTAGAATATTAATGTTTGGACAGTTTTCTTAAATCCAAAAAGAATTGCCGGCATTTAATTCTCAACCAGAGTCATTACTATTCACAAAAAGTCACTCGAAAAAATCTCATTACATTTATGACATAAAGACTGTTTTTAATGGGTGTAGCGAAGCGCACCGGGTAACCACTAGTATATAATACAAATGACTCATGATTTAATTTTCTTTTGGTGAATTGTATAATGAAGTTAAAATTTATATTCATTGAACTTAGCTCCGCGGGCCACAACACAACCCGGACCACAACCCGGTTTGGCCACCCATGGTCTAGATCAGAGTTGTAAAAGAATGCAATCATTCTGAAATGCATTCTTTAATGAATTCAATTTTTTGATTGCATTCATTGACTTCAATTTGAGCATTTAAAAACATGAATGCAATCACCATTCATTAAGCATTCAAAAGATTGCATTCTTTTTTTGTACCATTCAATTGAATGCAATCAATGAATGCACTTGTGACTTCAATTCAATGCTTGCATTCTTTTTGCATTCATTTGCATTTAGTTGCACTCTTTGCATTCATTTGCATTCAGTTGAAGTCTTTTGCATTCTTTTCGATTCTTTTGGATTGATTTTAATTTGAAATTTTTGAAATCTTTGCTTCGAGCCCTTTCGAATGATATCCATTGTGATATTTTTCAGATTTTTTTTTTCGAGTTTACATTTTGCCCACCCTGTTTTTTCTTAGCACTGGGTGTAGTTGCTTCACAATATTTTTGAGTGATGAGTTGTCTCAAATATATGGGCCATCGTATTGTATAAGTGTGCCAAATTTCAAGTTCCTAGCTAAAACGATTCTTGATGTTTTTATCGTGACAGACATTTTAGAGTTAGAGAGAAATTATAATGGTTCCGTATTACCAGATAGATTAAAATTAGATTCATTTCAGATGGAGCAATAATTAGGTTTAACTATACGAATATGAGTAATAATTGTTCTTTTGCAATTTTGTTGGTTCACTTTTGTTGTTATTTATATGTCTCCACCCCACCGTTCTCATGGTATTTTTTATTTTTTTTTTTCAAAATTCATCGTTATAAGCTCTTTCTATCTTTTGTACGACACAAACCATGAATAAGCAATTTAAATAGACCACCACTCCAAATAGTGAGGCAAGCGCATTAGAACCGATTATGCACTAATGTAACAATAGAACATAAATTACTAAAATCACAAAACGAAGACCGTCTTCTTTGTTTGTTCTTTGTGTCCATTGATGTACTCGTTTTATTTTGTAATTCCATCAATTATCTGCTCTAGCAGACCTCTGAATTGGGCAAACACAACAAAACTAAATAAACACAAATCTCGTACCGTGTCATTTACCTTACCCTCCCCTCTTTGTGATCTGTTTGCTTTCTGTGACAACTGAATGTCATTACGAAAAGTCATGCTACCAAATTAACTTGCAACCACAGCCGCCGCAACAAACAACAACAACAACACTCATAATTATAATCATCAAATTACAGTAATTCCCTATGCACAGTGTATGAATCATTTACGACCTCATATAGGCCTACAAAAAAGAACCCCCTTTCCACCGGTATAGACATATCACTGCAGTGTGTTTCACTTAAAAGCATTTGCATACTCATAGATACGCAGATACTAGATACATAGTGAACACACGGTAGGAATCGTGTTAATGCCATTTAATGAAACTGCATGGATCCATCCCAAGAGTGAAATTGCTATATCGACCCGTGTCATATCTTTTTCATGGGCTCCAGCTCCAACTACAACTTCAACTCCGACATCTGGGCTGGAAGCAGGAGGGTGTCGTTGTGGTGGTGCTGCCGGTGAAAAGCATGTTCTGCTTGCTTTCCTAGATTTTTTTTTTCTTTCTCTATTTTCCTCTGAGATAAATATTTGATTAGAAGAAAAGTATAATTTCATAAATACAAACTGGGTCAACCTCACCAGAGCTGCTGCAAAGTGGTACTGGGGATGATGATGGTCCCGTTGTTGGAACCGGGAAGTATCATCATATGTATTTCAAGTGCTGTAACATGGACGCTGGGATTTGACTTTGCCTTCGTTGCATTTCAACAGGTTCAGTGTGGGAGAAGCAAAAATAAACCCAAGAAGCCATACAGAGTACTCTTATTCGTTGCATAAACTTATGCATCCATAGGATGCTGCGTCACATCCGTTCTAAGTTTGTCAATTACCCTAGATACAAACAAAGAACAAACTCGAAATACTTGTACGTACGTACGTTCATATGTTTGTCTATCTCAAATGCTATTGGGGTATAGCAAGTGGCGCCTTGAATTGGAAACATATACTCTCCGTTGTGAAGCTGGCAATTAGCACTTCTCTACTGGAAACTGATTTATTGACATTTTTGTCAAATTAGATTAACATAGCCGAATAATAGGGACAATGTATCTGCCCATATTACCTCATTTAAGTCAGTTAGACTTAGCAGTGGTGCTGGGGAAGGAGTGAGGTTCCACTATCCCTGCCAATATCATTAGAATTGATTGAGTAATCCTTTTTTATGGGCGATTCACTGGTACAAATTAAAACTCTTATCTAACGGTAGAGAAGAAGCAAAGTGAAAGAGGAAAGAAAGCAATAAAAGTGCTTGGTGGTGCGGCAAGACTGCCGATAACGACTGCTCCGGGCTGGAAGGAAACTTATTAGCTTTATTGCTATGGCAGGAGATTTGCTTTCAAATTTATGGCAGAGACAGCAACTGAATCAATAGTCAAGTTTATTTCGGGTCACCAAAGGAAGTCGTAAAGATTTGTTAAGAAAATCATTTCCTGCTTGGATTTGTGTCGTGATGAGGAGAGCATTACTAAAAGAAGAGTCTCATTCCGAATCGATGTGGTAGCTGACAGGTTGGGATACTTTACTGACTGTCTAAAACTACCTCCTGGTGGCATACTTTATATACTCGTTTGTACCACAAACACTAACACCCAAAGTGGCGGCCAGAAGTATGACATCATATGATTGTACGAGTATCTAGAAAAGGATTGGATTAAAGTCAGTCTTCAAAGATTTGCAATAACTTTGCTTAGGCGTCTTAATACTAGGATAAAGAAGGCCAGGTTTATAATTTCAATACATACTTAGTTTGTGGTGTAGACTGAATACGATCTTATTGCATTGAACAGCACTTGATCATATGTAAAGGGTTTTTCAATAGCTAGTCCGAACTTTGACAGCTTATTGCTCTGATGTTTTGGTACCTCAAAAATCATAAACTAACCATCCGATTGAGTTGAAACTTACACTATACAGGGTGGTCCGGTTTGAGTTACAGATATTTTCGGATCTGATTCATTGGTTCATACTATGAATAAATCGTATGAGATTACTTTTTATGATGTTTGAAGTGTTCGTGCATCAAAAAATTTCAAGTTTTCCGGGTAGATGGCGCTGGAACTCAAAAATGTTAAAACTCACCGTACGATTAAGCCGAAACTTGCACAATATATTTGTAATGAAGTGACAAATTTCCGTACATCAAAAGTTTTCAAGTTTTCCAAGATAGATGGCGCTGGAACTGCAAAATTTCAAAACCATCCGATTGAGCTGAAACTTACACAATATATTTGTTATGAAGTGAGAAATGTTTGTAAATCAAAAGCTTTCAAGTTTTCCGATAGATGGCGCTGAAAACCAAAATCTCAAAATTATTACCACAGCACGGTGACAGCTATCAGCTTACTGTTGATTTGCGTACACTTCTCGCTTCATAATAAATATATTGCGTCAGTTTCAGCTAATTGGATGGTAAGCTATTGAACTAATGATTGATGTAATGAAATTAAAGTATTTATTTACTGCAAGTAATGCACAGAACTTAAAAATTAATTATGAATTTTAATATGTTCGAGTTAAACTCTGTCTAAAATGTTGGATATAATTGTTTGGACAGTTTTCTTAAATCCAAATAGTGTTGCCGCCATTTAATTCTCCACCATTACTATTTTTAATGTCAGGAAATTTGATTCAAAATTATATTTACGTACAAATGTACATATATACAGTGGCGAGCATATAAATAGGGAAAAAAAACCAAAGACAGTAATTTCTGTGTATTTTGCTAAAACTTTAAACAACTGGAAAACTATCAATTTTATTTTTTTTGCAGTATACATTTTAGGTGTAATATTATTAGGTATCTCATAACATCAGTTACAGGAATAATTGAACTTAATATATGAAGAAAAATCCTTATTTCTTGGAGAACTTTAAGTCGCCATTTATACGTTCTTTCGCAAACAGAAATGTAGCCTTGCGAATTTTTTACTTATAATCGGTTTTTTCTTAATCAAAATACCGCTTAGCGACGTCGTACTGTGTGTACACTCACATTCAAGTCTTCTTGTGCCGAAATTTCAGCGTGAATGTCAACAGCGGTCCTGAAACGATCCTTTTTCAGAAAGACGCTGCATCATCCAATCAACACGCGGTGTAGTTTTTCGTGGTCTGGGATCGCGAGGTTTATTAAAACTGCTACCATAGCGTTTGACCTGTTCCAAAGCTCGATGACAAACATTAATTGATATATTTAAATGTTTCAATATTGCAGAGAGCGTAATATCTTCACTTCTTAAACGACAAATTTCTCGCCGCTGTTCAGCCGTTATGTGTTTGCCCCGTCCTATTCCTATAACATCACAAATCGAGTAATTATAACTACATAAGAACAAAGCAATACTTATGTAAACATTACATACTGAAAATCAAACATTTTCACACAGAAGTTGAGTACAAACTAAAAACAATATAATTTCCCTATTTATGTGCTCGTACCAATTTAACACTTGGCACGGTATTTTGTATCTGTATCGTGAAACGTAGACCAAAATATGGTATGCATGTTACAGTTAGTTCCGGAAACCGATCCAAATTTTAGTGAAGAAATCATCTTCAGTGATGAAGTACATTTTTGGTTGAACGGCTTTGTGAACAAGCAAAATTGCCGCATTGTCGAGGAGAGAATAATCTACAGCAGTCTTAAGAGTCTCCATTGCAAACTGTTTGGTGTGGATTTTGGTCATGCACCGCCATACATCTTCCGAAACGAGAGTGGCCAGACGGTGAAAGTCAATGGTGAACGGTATCGGGCCATGATAACTGACTTTTTGCGGGCTCAATTGGAGGACATGGACCTGAACGACATGCGGTTCCAGCAAAACGGCGCAACGTGTCATATCTACATCAGGCGTTGAAGTCGTTGCAAGAAAAATTCCTAGAACGCCACAGAAATCGTGCGATTTAACGCCCGTTTTCTCTCTGGGGCTATGTTAAGTTGCTGGATTATGGCAACAAACCAAGAACAATTGACCAACTGGAGAAGAACATTATTTAAACTTTTATTGGAGAGATCCAGAGCCCGACTTATGCAACAGAGTACTACAAAATTGGACCTCTCAGATCTAGTCCTGTAAACAAAGCCGTTGAGGCCATTTGAATGATATCATGTACTTCAATCCGCAGTTAAGATATCTGTCATCATACAAATACCTCAAACACGCTTATAAAAACCCCAAAACTACTCATATATGAAAACAAAAGCTCAGTCAAAACATATAGTCTTTTGTAGGTAACCGCAATAACCAACAAATAATCTTATCTGAAATTGTGAATATTGACGTATCAAGCGCAACGACGGTATTTTAAATTCATCACTTGGAATGAGTCTGCCGGAATATCACTACGCGATGAGTGATCAGGCGTTCTTGTTGACATTAACTGGAATGAATTAGTATTGCCGCGCTGTAGAAACAGCTCCCAACTTATATACTCTAATCGACACTGTTGGACCCGTCGAGTAAGAAAGAAGAAAATCAACTCCTAAACTCCGCCTGTAATTTAAAACTCAATGCCCAGGTTGAGGTAGGCAGAGGCAGCAACTATAAAGTACTGAGAATTATAAAAAAAAATAATATAGGGTAAGGCGAGGTGGTTTCGACATGTAGGAGGTTTCATCAAACTCAAATTTTTCACTTCCTATAAATACGACAGATATGATATTTTATTATGTCAACAGTCTAAAGGTACCTCTACTTTTCCCCTTATTGAGTTCAGTGTCTGATCAGCGCGTAACAAGTTCAGTCGTGTTTTCATTTTCGGTAAGTTTGCATGTAATTTTTTTCAGTAAATTCTTAAGCTATAACTTTTTTTATTTTAAGTGTTTGAAAGTGAGAATACAAAAACTAAACGAACAGATTAATAGTGTTTTTATTAGTTGTGACCCTTTTACGTAAGTATTTAATAATAAACTTTTTTAAAACGTAAATATAATGCATGCATTGAAGGAGGTTTCGACACGTTTCGCTTAAGTCGTTTCGTTTCGTTTTTTCAACGTTTCGTTTAAGTCAAATGGTCGAAACCTCCTCCTTTCACTGTTTTACTTAGTTTTAATTTTTTTATATTGAAATTTTATAGGTTTATATCAAAATGCCTAACATTTATAAAGAAAGTATCCTGAAAAGACATTTGACAAGAAAGCCATGAAAGAAGCAGTAAAAGCATAGCATGTTGAAACATCCTTCTTAAAAGTCGGAACCTCCTAAAAACTAGGAGGTTCGGTCACTTTTTCCTTATTTAGAAATTCATCAAAAACTCTGAGACGGTTAATAAACTAGCCCCTTAAAGTTGTTCTTGTAATATATTAAATATTAACAAAGTAAAATTTACATAAATATAGTTTTGTTTGTAAACGGATGTACCTAATTTTTTTACAATATCCGTTAACGTGTCAGAACCTCCTCGCCCTACCCTACAAAAAATCGAAAAGAAATTTAAAACACTTTAGAAAGGCTTTTACACACTATTCTTTGAGTTATCAAAATAAAATTGCGTGTACAGAACTTTTGTTCTATTAAAAAGAAAATTTATGCATTCAAAAATATTTTTAGAAAAAAGCAATTCATTATACGAAATTAAAATGCAGGGCTTCAAAGCAAAGGAATACAGTTTACTTCCTCCCAATGATCAGGATTTACTTTTGATTACCTTTTTGTCCAACATTTACCAATTGTATTCGTTTTTAACTCTTTCCAACCGTTTGCCAAAAAGAAGATGGCATATTTTATATTTAAGCTTTTCAGTGCTTCTTCATAATTGCCAGAGAAACAAGGACGGCTCAACGAACTTTTTTGTAGTAAAGATTAGTCAACCTTTACGTTTTTGATCGCATCGATCATTCGGCTGCATATTTTATGGCGATGGACCCTTTTTGAGTGCCTCTACATGGTTTGCGGATTTATTGCTTACACTGCTCAATCGATCATTTCAAAAGGAACACGGCTCTATGAAGGAAAAACAAATGTTGTTTCCATTCGGGGATTTAAAACAAACAACAAATCTAGGCGCGTTGATATAACTACACGTCAAGACGATTTATGATGTCGGCAGAAGTTTGCGCTTACCTCCAACATTGTATAGTAAAACTTACACACACAAATTTTGTATCTTGCAAAAATTAAATCTCAAAGTTGCGAAAATCCAGAATTTCTTTTGGTTGCAAAAATCGAAAAAACAAAATCCATTTACGAATGTTGCAAATATCGAGATTTGCAAAAATCGAGAGAGCACTGTATTTGCCTTCGTACAACAGCCGGACCCAGATATAGTATTGGCCAAAACTAAAGAAACTAAAACATTTGTTTGGGCTTAACGGTTTATTTTATATTAATTAGGTCCAACACATTCAAATGTGTCAAAATGAAAACAGAAGGAAACTGGCTCATTCGCGTGTATCAGTCCGCTGCAGTAAGATATTGAAAAGTGTTCCTTCAAGTTAATCTAAAATGGCTACAAACAGGGTAAGAAAAATATAATAAGTGAATACAAAAATGGGATTTCTGAAGCCGAATTGAAATTACAAATTATTCAATCCCGAAATCGGTGATATGACGTTTAATTAAATTTTATAACAAAACGATTCACCGGGGTACCCGGCCAAGCGTTACCACATACACGGGGATTCAAACATCATTAGGACGATGTTCTCAGCATGAGAAGATCTTGTTACGCGAACTCTTTTGAACTCACTCTCTTTAGGCATATGGCGGATAATTAGTTAAGTACATAATTGAATTATTTTAAAGTATGTAATAAGATTAATTTAAATACAAGCAAATTGTTGTTTTTCATTTAATTTTTTTTTTAAAGCTTTAAACCTTCTGAACTGTTACTACTTCACATGTAAATTAAATTTTCGTTTTTCTCTTCTTTTCATTTCCGAATTGCATCTTCATTTATAACTTAAAGATTACATTAGTCTACTGTAAATGATGTTAATACTAATTAATAATAATAATAATAATAATAATAAAATAAATAAAATTAAAAGTAATCCCCTTATGTCAACCAGAGAATTAAAAAAATTGTTTAATACAAAAGCTAGCCGAAGTTCAATATCAAGCGATCGGATGGATTTCGCCATGTCCGCCGGCCAATCAATGAAGCACTTAACCCTCGATACTCGAAGGGCACTGTGAAGCATGGAGGAGGCACGTCATGGTTTGTGGATGCTTTTCTGGGCCTGGAGTTGATATAAAATAGACGGAATTATGGACCGGTTTATTTACAAGGACATCCTTGAAAACACTATGCTGCCACATGATGAGGAGGAAGTACCCCTGAAATGTATATTCCAGCAGGATAATGATCCGAAGCATACTTCTAAAATTGTATTTTAGAAGTAATTGGAGACATAACTAAACTAGAGACGCACTTTACATTCAAGTCAATGAGACCTGGAAAAAACATCCCAAGTTCGATAATTTCCATTCTTCTTGGAAGTATGCCAAGAAGCAGTTAACACAAACAAAGGTTTCGCTACCAAATATTGAGGCTAAGATGTGATGTTTCCAATACAATACAATGTTAATTTATTATGAAGTTGCTTTAGTTTTGACCAACACTGTATGTATAATACTGCCAGATCAAAAGATCACAGAGTTTGCCCTTTAAAAAAGACTCATAGTTTCCCTCATCTGTATTTAATATTTCTCTTTCCGGCAATTTGTCAATCGATTTTTTATTTTTATTTTTTTTTTCATTGCATCTCTAGCCGCACCTCACTAAAATTTAAACGTCACTAATCGTGTCAGCAGCCCACCAAGTATTTAGATCAAGCCTTTACCTTCACTCGCTAGATTTGGCCAATATTCAATGGATCACCGGAACTCAGCGACATGGTCTCTAAAATGGGACCAAAAATAAAAGTGGAAAAGGCTATCCAGCATCTATCCTAGAATGTAGATCATTCAATCATTTGATCCAGAAACATAGTGATGACCGGCAATCGACTATCCTCTAAATTTGACCTAAAAAAAGATGACGTCCAAACAGACGCTTCAAGACTGACGGAATCATAGTTAAAGTACTCAAAGTACCTGCTCTTTAGTGGTACTGTCCCCTTTTTATGTGTATCCTCATCGCTGTTAAGTCAAGGAGCCTTTTCCAATTTGTAAAAATACACGTTTGAACATTCTTGTCTTAGAAACTATTGGCGACAGCTTCTTTAATACACAAATTTGAAATAAAAGTCCCAACCTCTCCCCGTTTAAGGATGTGCAGAAAAAAACCCCTAAATAGTGCGAAATGTGTTAAGCGTTTATAAAAGGTGTCTTATTAGCTGTTTGTCAAGGCCGCATCGGGGAATCCTCTTCTCTATTATCATCTATAACAGCAAACTGTTTCCATGTGGAGTGGCAATCTTTGTTACTTGTTATTCCACACCATCCTCCTTGACGGCGCGTGTGTATCCTTTCGTTTTCATTTTGCAAGCTGTGTGTGTGCTGTGCACACCATCCCCCTGATTAAGGTAAAGTAAATGTTCCTTTATCGGATTAGAGAGTGTTTCCCCTTTTTTTTCCCCGACTACCACCTTTCTGTTATTTTCTTTTCTCTTTCTCTGTCATCCTTTATCTGATGTTGGTAAATGGCGGTTTATTTACAATATTTATCATGATTTCACTCCGGCAGATGAGGAACAAAAAAAAAGTCTATAAATGCCTGACTGGCAACGACAACTGGCACACAGTGTCCCAAGGGTATTTGTATACTGTTGCGCTCAATTTGAGTATGCTCTTCATAAGGTGTTCGTTGCTGCAAATCCACAGCTGAGGAGGATATGTTTGTTGTGGTCTGTCCTAATGTAGTCTGCCGGGGTAGCTTCATTCCATCGCCCTGTTGTTATATTCGCTCTGTTCCATCGACTTTTGCTTGCTCTAGTCAGTGGGTGTGTGGAGAAAGAGATATTAATTTGGAAATTGGTCGCATGTAAATTTCCCCGGCCCCGTGCAATTTTCCTGATACGGTCGTCATTTTTCCTCTTTTTGTATTGTGTAGCAAAGACAACAAAAAAACTGAGTTAATTTCATTTGTCATTAGTTGGAGAGGAACATTCGATGGCCACCTCCCACAAGAGATTACGTGGTTCACCTAAATTTATAAACTCTAAGTGGATGTGCACGCGTATTAATTAAATATTGGTGGGAGTTTGGATTTGATTACAGACAACTAATTGGATTGCTTTTAGAGGTCAACCCAACTTTCATGTGTGTATGGCTGACTGTATGATACCTAGTCCTTGGATGAGATGTACGCGTGTCCTCCAAACTAATTCATGTTTATGGATTCCATCGCCGTACCACAGCCGATCCTTGGAAGCAGATTCACACATTTCTCCGATGGTTTTGAAGTTTTATTCTTCGCAACTAGTGCTCCAATGATCGAAAAACATAGTAATCACTCCGGGCTGTACGGAGGATGCGCCAGATGCTCCCAACTGAAGTTTGCATTCTTTACAAGAGTTTTCCCTGATCTGTGAGGCCTGGTGTTGTCGTCAAGGAAAATCATGCTGTTGGAAGAAATTACAAAGAAAATGTTTCCATTGTCCATACAGTTGAATGTATTGTCCGAATAGCCTCCAATTCAAAGGTCTTGACAGCTAAGATTGGAGATGCAGCTGGTGTTACCACTAGTAAACTTGCAAAATACCTCAAGCGAGTTAAGAGAAAAAAAAACCACTTAATGCTTCGCGAAAAATTGAAAGCTTACAATTCGCGACAAGACGAGGGATGTGCAATAAGGAGCAAGTTCGAATAGCTGGAAAAAAGAGGTTTGATTTAGATGGACTGGATGGGTATAACTATTACAGTCAAAATCGGTTATAACGACCTTCAAGGGACCGACGATTTTAGTCGTTATAAGCGATAGGTCGCTTTAACCGATATCAAGGTTAATTAATCTGTTTTCAAGTAAATACCCTTTTTTCGTTTGTTTCATAATTTTTATTTGTTCTTGGGGCGTGCATATGTACGAGTATATTTATTTATCTCATTTGCAAAGTCATTTGCTTTAGCTTGCAAAATGTGGCCACTGATGAGTATACAGTATACAGTATACTAGAACTTCTCTGTGTCTTAAACCATATTAGCAAAGCCTTTTCAACCTCAGTGTGCAATGGAATCTTTACTTTTTTTACAGTAAGTATTGTTCTTCAAATTGTTTTTTTTTTTAATTTTTACCTTATCCTTTAGAATTGTGGATATAGGTAGTGGAGTGTGAAATAGAATACTCTTTGGCAACGTCTTTATTTTGCTCTCCAGCGTCCAATCTAAAAATTATACCTGCTTTCTCTTCAATTGTAAACAATTTTCGTTTCTGATTCATTTTCCAACTTAACTTTATGCGAACTCATTATAATAAAATTTCTAGGACTACTCGTTACACTGAAACAATTTTTCCTACCTGGGATTGAACAAACTCAAAAACAATAATAAACGCAAAACAAACAAAAAAATATAACTTCAACAAACGGATAGCTGTAACATAGCCGAAATTCTATGTACACAGATACATCGCATCTACAGATGAATACATATTTGCGTCGATTTTAGTCGTTATAACCAATATTTTATTTCAAAAAAGGGGAAAAATCGGTCGTTGTAAGCGTTATGTCGTTGTAAGTGATGTCGCTGTAAACGATTTGTTTTTCAATGGGATTATAATGGAGCTCCACCGGGACCTAAGAATATGTTCATTATAACCGATATGTCTTTATAACCGATGTCGTTGTAAGCGATTTTAACTGTCCTTCCACGATCTAAGAAAAGAGAAGCTCTTTTTAAGCCGCAGAGAGGGGGGAATAATCGTCTGGGCTGCAATGTCTTAATGGCATTATCGACTTGGTGGTTCAAAGCTCTCGAACGACAGGAAATAGCTACACAGTGGTGATGGAATCTCCTTTTCCGAAGATCCACGATCTCTTCGGACCACTTTCATGGATATTTCAACACAACAACGCTGCTATACACACAGCTCGCATTGTTAAATCATTTGTTGCCAGTAAAAATGTTGAACTTCTTTCATGGCCACAATATGTCTGGGACTGGCTCACACGAAGTTGGAAAGCAATACGATGATAATGAAGAGCCTATCGAAGCCGATTTCACTTGACAATTTGGCCTCATTGTATAACTCGAAGAGCGAATTTTTAAGGTTATGTTGAAGAAAGGTGATTTTATTCATTATTAAAAACAGAACCTCTTATGAGATTTAGATTTAGATTTAGATTTATTGACTTCAAAAATAAATACAATTTACATTTTCTTAACTTTAAGTTTGACTTAAGTCCTTTATGGTTTGGCCGAAGGCCGTCTACCAGACTGACATTTATATTATAATTTATACATAATAAGAAAAAACTATTACAATTATTTACAATTTTCTGAGAATGATTTTTAAAAAGTTTCCTGAACTATGCATGTTCTGTAACGAATAGCTCCTAAGCAATATTGATAAAGAAGGTCCCAACTTCGTTCACCGTTCAGAATGTTGATCGTTTCCTCTAAATTAAGCGTGGCTACACCAAAGAAGCGTTTACGGAAATCTTTGAGTATTGGGCAAACTCCCAGGAAATGGAACACATCCTCCCGTTCTTTACGATTGCATAAGTCACACAATAATGGTAGCTCTGGTCGATGTGGAATGTAGTTCAAACTAAGGAGTTCACCTCTTACTTTAAATAACAAGCTGATTTTTTCAGAAGTGTTCTCAGCTAAGAAGTAGGTTTTTTGCTTTAAGAAGTGGTTTACTTTACTGTAGTAAGCCCTGTAGATTGACGATTCGGCTTCTTTAATATACCTATCATACATCATATTACCAGCTTTCTTCAGCAAGTCATCAAATTTTGCTTTAAATGAATCGGGGTTTTCGTCGGCTGATATTAAAAATGTTGATGAGCATTCGATTGCCAGTTTGTTCCACTCATTTACACATGTTCCACCCGAATTTATAATTTGTGTTAGAACTAGTCTTGGAATCCTTTCTTCGCTCATCGCCATAACTTTTGCCACATAGTTGAAGTGCATTTTAAGGGTGTCTAAAAAGAGGGGCGCTATTCCCGTTTCAAGATATAGCATATAGTTTGGTGATGTACTGGGCAGTCTGAAGGTACTTTTAATAAAATAACGAAGGAACTTTTCCACGGCTTCAAAAGAACGATATCCCCATGCCTGTGCTCCTTAAAACAGAATTGCAATTGCGGTTGCTCTAAAGACTTTATACTTAGCTATGTGAGAAACGTTATTTTTAAGGATGCAACTTCTCCACACAGAACACATAGCACGCTTGGCTTCCGCTAATTTGGCTTGTAGATGCTTATGTAGACTTAGGTTAGAAGCAATCAAGACTCCCAGATACTTATACTCCTTGACTATTTCTATTGACTCCTCTTCAAAAGTCCACTTTTCCCTTCTGGAGTATCTCCCGCCGCCGTTTCTGAATATCATCATTTTTGACTTGGAGAGGTTAACCGATAGATTCCAGGTTTTGCAGTAGCGCTGGAGCCTGTTTATCATCAGCTGCATCCCGTCTATAGTTTCAGCTAGGAAAACTATATCGTCAGCGAACATCAGTCCTGGAATATTTTTTCCTCCCATGGCAATACCACCATAATATTTATGATTATATAATGATTTTCCGAGTCAGCTATGTCATTTATGTATAAATTGAAGAGAAGGGTACTTAGAACACATCCTTGCTTAACGCCCATCGACGTACCAAACTCTTCTGACAGAGATTTTCCGTTCCATATACGCGCATGATTTTCCTCGTAAATTGCTCTAATGACAGATATAATCCTTGTTGTGATTCCGTATTTGTAGAGTTTATAAAAAAGTACTTCTCTGGGTATTGAATCGAAAGCTGCCCGAAAATCCACAAAAAAAGCATACAGCTTTTTTCCTTTGCTTATATAATAGTCGGCTATATTCATTAGCGAAAAGATTTGGTCCACTGTCGATTGGTTTTTTCTGAACCCCGCTTGAAAAACGTTTAAGATACTCTTGGTTTCGACCCATTCACTGAGTCTATTGTACAATATTGAGCTAAAGAGCTTCGACGCTGTATTTAAAAATGAACCTCTTATGAACCGATTTAAATGCAATCGTTTCCGACTCATTGGACGAAAAGGTCTTCAAGATACCGCCTATGTCGTTCTGAACATTTTTTAAAACTTGATTATGAATTAAATACAAATCAAGCTGCCATATAAAGGAAGGAATATCAATTTTATCTCCCAAAGTTATGTACAGCTGTGTTCGATAAAATAGCAGTGCGTTTTTAAAATCTCTGGATTCTATCTTTTAAGTCGCGCCTACTTTGGTTTTAAAAATCCTTATTTCACAAAATGTTTTACTTGACCAAAGCAACAAATCAGGGAAAAAATTATACTATCTTGTATTACTTTTGCAATGTAAATAAACTATTGAACTTTTCAACGTTCTTTAAAATAGCAGTGTAGTAAGATTTTCGTTGAATTCAAATATTAAATTAAAATTCTTTAAAACTTTACTCTTATTTAATTAAATTTAGGTTATTTGTTAAAATTTTTTTAAATAATAAAAAAAATAATAGATTGTCTTATGCCCGTTTTCACAGTGCGAGCTTAAGTGTCGATCCAACGATAATCTCAGGATTACCACGAATTGCGTTCCCACAGTGCAGGCTTAACGTAATCCTGCACTTAAGTAGTGTCATAACTTAAGCCACCGACTTCCACGGCTTAAGTATCGATCCAGAGAGTAAATTGTTGCCGGAAGTGTACCGAAATAATATTAACCTACAAATACAGTACAGAAAACCTACCTAAACAACGAAATGTTTAATCTGGTAATGCGGCTGGCATTGCGACTCTCATTTTATGCAAGTGGAGGGGGATGATTCTGCTGATATCGCTGCTCGCTGCGCTCGTGGCTTCAGTTGTGTATCTGTTTCATCAGGATGCACATCGAAGGAAGGGAGGGGTTCGCAATTTTTTTGTTTTCGTCAGCATACTGCTATTTTCGTTTCGTCGTTTTTTTAATTAAAAATGAATTTATTGAATTATTTTTCTATTTCCACACATGCAGCGGCTTCTTTGTCTTCTTTTCTTTAAATTTTCATTGTATTTTTTCTAAAAAGCACTTGACAAGGAAGTGAAAACTAAATTACGTTTATCATTTTGTGTTCATTCACAATTACTTTTTTCCATTAATGGTTCACAATGACGCTCAATCCATGACTTAAATATACCACACTTAAGTGGTGACTGTGGGAACGAAAACTTCTTAGGTGACGGATTTGCTCAATCCTACACCTAACTAATCCAACACTTAAGCTCGCACTGTGAAAACGGGCATTAGTCGTAAAAATGGGTTGAGAACATACGGCTCGAAAGAAAAGCGAAATATTTTAATTAGAAAACTTAAAAATGAAGGAAAATCCTATAAAGATATATTCCGGAGGAGCTAGTTTGTTCGACACAGATAGATCGAAATGCTATAACATGCGAAAAAAAACAGGTGAAAACAACGAAAACAAACTGCTCCGGAAGATGTCCAAATGATAAGAACAGCTAAGCGTGTTCCTTTTATCTCATCAACGAAGATTCAAATCTGGAGATTAGTGTTGCACTGGGTAAAGAAGAGACTTCTAGAGGCCGGATTAAAAGCAAATTTTCCGAGAAAAGCTGCCCTTCTGACAAAAAAAAAACATAGGGTCTAACCTCTAACGCATAGGTACAATGTATCCGAAAAAACAGTCAATGGCCACTGTCAAAAAGGAAAAATATTATCTGAGCCGAAGCTAAATAGCTAAAGCTAAAGTTAAAATATTTGGCTCTAGTGGATCTTAGGAAATATGTAAAAAGACCGGCTAATGCAAAATGCCACCCTCAGTATACTCTACCGACTGTTAAGCATGTCTGTCAAGCAGGAAATACCTCTTATTTATGCAGGATACCGATTCGAAACATACGGCGTAGGCAACAAAGAATTGATTATGTTATGTTAGTGTTAAAGCCACCTAAATTAATGAAGTACATTTTCAAAATGCTTCTGTGCTTCCAATCAAGTGATCCGCAGTGTAAAAGAACTCTGTGGAAACTCGGTTAAGAGTAACTGCAGCTCTTTTAAAGTTTCGGTTTGGCTGAAGAACCCTTGAACAAAACATCAACGCAAACAAAGCACACGCTACATCTCATGGGTATCACAATGTCCGTTTCTCTGGGTCAACCCGTAAAGTTCAAGTTTTTGTATATGAAAACTCACCCCGTTTGACACATTAGTAGGTACAAATTAGTATTTTCGTTAATAAATAACGTAAGGTAATAACCTTCTACTAAACAAGCAATAAAACAAATTACCTCATCATTTACATAACAGTCAAAGCTTTGACACACAAATGACAAGTGATTTTAATTTGCAAAAATAACAAACGCCATCGCATTCTGATTGGACTACAAAAAAAAAACCACAACAATGATTACTGGTTTTAATTAAGTTATAAAAAATTTAAACCCTTTGATAGGTTTTGGTTGCATAACCTAATTGTTGTCAGATTGCAGAGAATTTTGAAATTCAGCTCATATTAACAAATGCAATTGTTTATCAGATCGAAACTAACCCAGCAGATACTGCGATCATTTTTACTCGATAACCACACAATCGTGATGCGGAAGTCATTAATGAACTGAATAAAGCTGCAATTGAAAATAATGGCCACACAATGACCTTAGTATCGATTTCATCCTTCAATGACTACCCTCTAACAAAACGGCAATAAAAATGGCAACTCCAAATGAAGTAATACCATTTACCTTCCAGGTAATAATAATAGAGGGCAGGGTTATTATTCCCACACGTTCAAAAGTACGATTCCAGTCATCAGGATGACCATCATCACCATGACTTCCATTGAAGTGAAGTGTTTTTGGTATCTTAAAATTGCTGCTACTGCTGACTATGGCCGACCCATCGCAACAGAGTTGTCTTTTTAGAATTGCCGTCCTTTCCCTTTGTTAATTGTATGAGTACAACAATCCACAAAGCAATGAGGCCATATTAAGAAATGGACGTCCAGTTTACTTATTTTTTTATTCTCCTTCATTTTAATTAATTTAATTTCATGACATTAACGAATGAGGAATGGCCAGCCTTCAATTCAATTTGAAATGCGAACGCATGCGGGAAAAGATGAGACTGCATTGTAGGGTAGTTATGTTTAAATTAATTTTAAACATGTATTCAGATGGCTTTAAGAGCTGCGTCGGTCTCTAAAAGTGAAGTATACATCTGTCCATCAGGTACTTAGTGGAATAAGAGTGCAAACAAGTTTGACAGAATGGGTGGTTGTTGCACCCCCATAGTTTATATTCGCAAGTGCCTCATTTTTGTACTTCTCAGGTCGTGAGCTGTCCCTAAAGCTATTATTTTAACTATAAGTTTGTCAATCTCAAGATGAACACAAAATCCTTTGCATCCTTTCTTTCCCTTTCGAGCCTTAAAATTTCGTACGCAGAGCGTTCGTTATTTGTCTCCTTTGTTTCACTATGGAAGTAGTAGTATTGATATATAAGTATTATTTTGTACCGCATGGTATTAATGATTAAACACTTAGCTACTATATATTTTTAGTGCTCCGCGCCCAAAAGACGGAACACTAATGGAATCAGTTCGGTCTCTGTCTGTCCGCCTGTTACAAGCGTTTTTCTCAGAGACTATTTGACGTAAACTATTGAAATTTGGAACAGTTGTCGCAATTAGTGGCCCAAACACAGATCAGAACTTAAAAAGCTGAATTTCGACTTTCGGTCATCAAATGGCAAGTTTAAAAAAATTAAGTTTGAGGTCATCATGTTGGGTGTCAAATAAAAGCTCCTTAAAGCACGCATAGTGGTTAGTGCGTCGGACTACTGAGCCAGCGGTCTTGGGTTCGAATCCCGCCGCAAACACCTAAAAGTTTTTCACAGTGCCCACCTCTTTCGAATGTCTGACAAGCATCAAAGAGTATCATTTGTCACGATTGAGCTTCTCAACTCGCCGTTCGGAGTCGGCAAAAAACTGTAGGTCCCTTCCATTTGTGCAAAAATATAACACGCACACACAAATGGTTGCGAGAAGCAGGCCCAGGTTCACCTCGATCTGTAGCGCCAACTAAGTAAGTAAGTAAGTAAAGCACGCATTCATGCATAAATGCACGAAATAATTGTCTGTGCTAATTTTTTTAAACACTTTTTCAAAAAAAAAAAAATTGAATAGTTTCTCCTAGAACGCCCCAAAAATTAGTTTCGGGTATAACCATTGAGCTTAGACTTATGATTTTATGAGGATTTCATAGAGAAATTTGTGAGGCGTAAGAGTGTAGCCTAGTACGCTGCTGATGCGAAACGAAAAAGCCCATACAAAAATGACACAACGAGATCGAAAACGGAAAATTTCGATTTTCGTTTTGCAGTACCCTGTTTCGCTGCGAAATTATACTGGTGCTGATTGTATTAGATAAATATATCCACTTAGTTTTCGCACACAACTTACTCCAGTACATTAATTCCTTGCGACATTTTGACTTTCCATCTTTTTCATATTTTATATTTTCGGCAGCCTCGTAACCAGCTGGAAAATATTGGACATTAGAGTTGGGCAAACTAGTTCACTCCACTGAAGTAGTTCAGTAGCTCTCGTTCACTAAAAAGAACTAGTTCACCAATGTAGTTCAGTAACTCATTTAGCTCATAGCTTAGTTCATATCATTTCTCATACTCATCCATAAGGTATAGTTTATATCCAGAAATAAACCAGTCAGTCGTTCGTATATGTTCCTTTACAAGTTCGATACCAAAGTGTATACCAAAGACACAACACACTGGAGTACGGTTGACTCGCACGACCATGCAACTCAAAATGGTTTAATTGGATCGATGCAACCAGCGCTGCCGAAGGTGATACTATAGTATCCTTTTGATACTATTTCAGAGCTGGTGATACTGTGATCCCCTTCGCTTAATAATGATACTTTAAATCAAAAACAAAAATAAAATGTGCATTTTTTGCAAATCCTACTTCAATAAATAAATTGCACATCGCTAATCCCGAATCTCTATTGCCTTGGTGTATTGGCTTCTTACACTCTACGTTCGAAGCCATTTCAAACACCGTTTCTAAATAACTGTTGCGTAACCTCGGCTTCAAAAATTAAACTGATGAATTGAATTTTGTTTTCTAATCTTTTACACAATTTTTCTTAGGTAAACTTTACAACTAGGTCTACATACTCAAACCTTACTCTTTCTGTGATTTTAAGGGAAAATGGTATAGAAATTACAGTTTCGACGGGTAGTCTTATGAACAAGCATGCTTTAAACCTTCGTAAAGCCATACATTATTAAAAAGAAAAATATTGCAAAAATATGAATTAGTTGGAAAATCGCACTGGTTGCCAACTGTGGTTAGAAAAGTAGGTAAAAATCATATATTCCTTTTTTACCCGCTGCAGATTTTTCCAAGCATCAAAAAATGTGTGGGTCTTTCAACATACATGTCGTAGATTTTTTTTTACAATTGTTACATTCATAAGAAACAAAATAATAAAACGGTATGTTTATTACGCATTTATTGTAGAAAAGCGACCTTGAGGTCAAAAATTTGCATTGGCAAGATAAATAAAAACAACTTAAAAATAAAATATCTGCAAGGCCAAAAAAGGTATCAATTTGATTTCAACGCATTGAAAAAGAGTAGGTATTATTTTTCCTAAAATTGAAGCCCTAAATAAAGTTTGTGTAGTTAGTATTAGCGAAGATATTTGTGTTAGCATGGGTCAAGGTAGGTATTTTCTTAAATTCAATGATAACATAAATGATGTCCACATTGGAGATAGACCCTTGCTGTTGAACGAGTTTTTTCTTAGATTAGGTATACCCAAAAATAATTACCCAAAGTCTTGACATTTAACTTGGAAACACCATGTATATATTTTTAAAAAGACGAAAATGTTTGTATTATTTTATGATACCCTTCGGTTGAAAATGATACCCACAAATTTCAAATTGTGATACTCTTGAATATTGGAAAACGACAGCACTGGATGCAACAATCCTTTGGGTTGCGCTTGCGAGTTTTATCTCTCTCTCATACGGTAGTGAATTGTATTATACATACCTACTACTGTACTACTACAACTACAAAGGATACGTTCCCAAAGAATTCGTGTAAAAAAATCCGGTTTTGTATGGACATACCTCTTATCTGGTGAGCCGTAGACGTAGTGAACTACTGAGCCGTCACCGTCATCTGTATTGTGTTTGTGTTTCACAACTCACTAGTTCAGATACAGATTCAGATGAGAGGTGAGCCGTTGAACTACTGAACTAAACATATCTGAACTAGTTCATTTAGTTCACCAAAGTGAGCCGATCTTTTGAACGGCTCCTTCAGGAGTTACACAACTCTATTGGACATGCGCTCGCAACATAGAGAAAAGTAAAAAAAAAAAATCGACATTTCTAAAATCTGGTTTTATTCAATTGTTTTAGTTTTTTTTTGTCATGTACACTTATTTTTAAAATAATTGCACCTTCCGATCTTTTGCACCATCGAATCGTCGTAATATGATCATTTTATCCACGCTTCGTACTTCATTAGACTCAAACGCTAGAAATGTTAGGTCTCGCAATCGCTGACTGGACATTGACATTTGGTTGTTAGTTCCAACTCGTGATAAAGAACGAAGCTCCGTTCACGGCTGTTCTGCAGCCAATAGTTTCAACGGCCTCTAACATTTGGTACATGAGTGGAAAAGCGATTTTGCAAAATTGACTTGTTTTGCCATTCAACTTCCTGCTTTTGTCTGTGGAGATATGATTTCGCTGAAGAAACTTCACAATCTTCCGGTAACTTAATTATTTTGGAAAGAGGTTGCAAGGACTTAAAATCCATTTCCTGAACACATGATGCGGCGATTAAGATATCGCTGTTTTCTCCGAAGCGCGCCGTCAACTCATTAAAAACAACCTCAACACATTTGTAGAATAGAGATCTCAGTGAATCTTGCTGACTGCACCAATACGCTATAAAATTATCCATAATACAGTCAAATCCGGACATGCGAGAATATTTTTTCCTGGACATGCGCAATTGATCTTTAGACATGCGCAGCCGTACCACGCCGTACTGTGGATACGGGGCTAATTTTCGGTCTCGTGTTTCTTTTTTTTTCTTGTCATTATGCAGCATTATGGAGCCCTACAAAGTGGAATTTTATAGTTTTTTTTTAAATTCAATTTAATTTTTTTATTTAATATATTTTAATAATTTTCGCCTGTCACTATTGACAGTCTTTTTTCCAAGCAGCTGATTGAACTCTCCATACTTTTTTTCGTCGATAGTTCGCTAGCTTATCGCACTCGATTCGGAGTTTTCGTTTAGCATCAGCAGCGTACTAGGTTCGAACATTGAATGTTTGGTCCTAGAAGTATGCCGCAAAAATCAGCATTGAGCTCATACTTAAACCATAGATTTTAATCAACATAAAGGAATCTTGATGGTTTCCTATTGTACTTATACTGTAGGTGTCTCTCCTTTTACTTCATTAAGTAAAATTGAATTTGTGTAGAAACACAGAGAGAGAGAGAGATCGAGAGAGACAAATTCCAAAATTGATGCACTGCCCATGCGTAAATTTCTTATATTCTTTATTTGTTGTTTTGTGTGGATGTATAATTATTCTTCCGAGCAGATGAGAAAGGGCAACAGATGGGTAATTTTATTTAGTTGCTAAGTTTAATTTTGCGTAATTTTATTAAGTTGCTTTGTGTCCATAAATCTATCAACATACTCGTAAATCTGTTACATACTTACATATGTACATATTTCCTTAAAAATAACTGACTTATTGCGCAAGTAGAACTTGCACTTGAGCGGATTTTTTTTCCCCTTTATCTTAAATATAGAAATGAGTTATGTTAAATATAATGTTTCCTTTTTTTCTCATTCCAGGAAAACAAAACTCCGACGAATAAGAACAACAAAAAGACATTTGGATGCGCATGAATTAAAAATGACCGATTCACTGTTAAGACCACTTCTCTCGTGCTATTCCATAAGTCATCATTTATAACACGTGACTTGTGTAAGGGGTCACAAAGAGATCGAACAAAACTCAAGCACACAAAGTGGAAATAAAAATAAACACAACAAAGCAACAAAGAACATCACAACACAAAAAACAGACGATTAACCATTGAAAACAACATTCCTCTCCAGTTCAAAGGCTTTCATCCCGCAACATTAATTTCATCCAACATTTAGATGATTGTTATCATAAGTTCTCACAACGTTAGTTCTTATGAAATAAACGCTAAAACGGATCATCAGCTCGAAGCGTCGTCATCATAAAATCACATCTTTTCCTGAAAGGACAACGCCATCTAGTGCATTGTATTATTATTATTGACTGATAGTTTTTTTTAAAAAAAAAACAAAAACAAAAAAGACACTAACAAATGATCTCGTCCTTTACATATTTAGTCTCTTTTCTCTCTCTCTCTACATCTGATACAATTATGCCAAATCAATTTATTTCAAACTTTTAACTACGAACTAACAACAAATGTAACTGGATCAGCTAACAAGGATCAATTGTTGCGCGTGCTCACATTGGAATTTATTTATCTACAACAAAAGAGAACAACAACAACAAATATATATATATACACATATGTATACATAGTCAAGGAAATTGCATTTATAAACAAATTTATAACAACAAAATAAAAATTAGCATTTAGCATTTTATACCAGACAAGAACAACGTCAAAGTGATAATAAGCAAATACAGCTCGGCTAGCCAGTTGAGATTGGCAAAAAGCTAACAAATAGAAAAAAAAAAAACTCAAAAATACAAAAACATGGGCAACAAATGCTGTAGCAAGCGGCAGGACCAAGAGTTGGCCCTGGCATATCCCACGGGATACAAAAAGAGTGAATACGCCTTTGGTAATACAAACATTACGAGCGGTCAGAAGCACAACAATGGTGGTTCATTGGACTCGCGATATACACCGGATCCAAATCGAGGACAGATAAAAATCGCTAGCAAAGGCGGTGTGGACATCATTCGACCGAGGACGACACCAAGTGAGTATGATTGCGATAAGAATATTTATATGTTTTGTTTTATGGGTAATAAAGAGGCGAGTAATTGGGTTTTTTCCTTCGTTATGGGGACGGAGATATGATCTGGAATCGTAAATGTGGAATGGATGGAAACATTCAATTAATCTCAAGATGCCTACTTGTGGGAGAGAATTCCAGTTGATTGTATCTTGTTTTTTAGAATTCCTGAACCTTTGTTCTCAAATGTGGCTTCTAGTCTTGCTGTGACTTACCCAACACAACACTCCTTGCTGGTTAAATTCTGAAGGAGATTTACGTATTATTTTATATTCTTGATTCGTTTTGCAACTTACAGTATGTACATTGCCGACAGTTACGGCCATATTATTCACCGAAAATTAAACCCAACTCCATAATATTCCTCGTTTAACCAGCATTTAAAGCCAGTTGAATAAACCTAGTCGGCGTTGAAATTAAACTGCCGTAGATTTTTGTACTTTTTGGAGCGTACGTGAACGAACCTATTTTTTCCTGTTGATCTTTGACCTGTCAAAAAGATGAAACGTATGGAAAAAGGAGTCGTGTAATCTAGGGCATTGTTAGGGCAATGGTCGACAATATAGGAGACACCACCTTATCAAATAAACTAGATGTCCGACTTGTTGTTGGCGTTGATATCGTCTCATCCACGGTGTCACACCCTATTCCTGTCATGTTCAATTGCAGAGAAACAGCATATTTTTTTGACCACCTCCAAGACAAGTTAATGGCTTCGTGAGTCGCACGATATCTGCAGAAGCTGCAGAGATGAGGAAGAAAGCGAATAGACGCAAAATTTACTCTGCTACTGCCCCGGCCTTCAAGAACGATTAGATTAGATTCTTGGCGGACATAGCAGAGCTCGGAAATTTAAAGATATCGAATCTTGATCGAACCGATTATGGTCTGCAAAATGCCTTACAATTAGGGGGTTACATACTCCAACATATATCTCTCGCTCATGAAACTTACAGCCTGCTAAAAATTAACAGAGCACATATCGGCATCCTAGTTGGCGTATTGACAGGTCCTTGTGCGATAGACAGACATGCCAGAAGGCTAGGAATCCTCGCCAATGACCAATGACTTCTGTCACAGCTGCATGGATGAGGAGTAGGAGGAATCTCCTATCACCTTTTATGCAGCTGTCCAGCACTTTCCTCCATAACAAAAAGAAAATACTGGGAAAATACTTCTTTATAGACCTATAAGATATTTCCTCAACGGATATGAAAAAAACACGGCAATTTATGCAATTTTCAAAATTCTTTGGCCTAAGTGAATCCTACTGAATGCGGTGGGTAGCCACCTTAGCTAACCTAACCTAACCTTAAGAGTTACATATGAAGCACATTCTAAAATTTACCAGCTTAAGAAAGTGTTTTTGTTTAATTAACATTGAGTTTATCTCCGAACGTCTAAAGCGTTCAAGAGTATTCAACATTTGTCATAAAAAGCTACTTAAATTGCCGTTCGGAGTCGGCAATAAACGTTACCTCCCATCCATTCGTGCGGCAAATATAGCACGTGCACACGAATGGTCGCTAGAAATTAGGCTCAGATCAATCGCAGAATGCACTGTCGGCATATGGTAAAATGTTTGCGACAAATCGTCTCTAACTGTAATGCGGCTTATGCCAATATGAAGGTTCGCAAAATACCCACAACTGCGTAGATCAAAATTGGGCCAAGTGTATTTGTTACCATGCATTGTTACTGCATTCTCTATCATACAACATTACCTGCATTGCCATTGGACCATCAAACGAATTCTACCCCGTTAACTATTTTCAATGAGATAGTCTTCCTTTTTTTTAACAAATCTACTTAGGTGTGGACTTATAACCACCTACTGTTTATGTGTGCCACTTTTACTTTCTCTAGTTTTTAGCCGATTAGGAAGGACAGCAGCTCATGGAAAAAAAAAACACTTAAGCGTCAACTTAGAGCAAACACCATGCGGGAGTGCAATAAATTCATCCGAATCAATTGGATTTACCATGTGAATGAAAGGCCAAAGTGTGCCAACAATTCCTGCTTAGTTGTGACATTTTGCTGACATTATGCTCGTTTTACTTTCCCCAGGGCCGGTGAATGGAATTTAATACACATAGCGGTGTGTAGGCATTGAAAATGTACTTCAATCATGCCATAAGCCGAATCTAGTGGAAGAACTACGCAAAAAGGGATTTGTTTTTCATGGTTTTTGCTTGAGCATTGATTTAATCGTGCACAAACATTCTGATGGCAGTAGGGAAGGTTGCGAGTTGTGTTAGGCGAATGGAAATTAGTCGAGTTGTTGTTAGAGGGAGGAGGGCTCATATATTTACATTTACATTTGATAACATTAACGCATTTACTTTACTTTGCCCCACAGCAACTGTTCCAGGCGGTGTACCCAAACGTCGAATTGTTGTCGCACTCTACGACTACAAATCCCGCGATGAATCTGATCTCAGTTTTATGAAAGGCGATCGAATGGAAGTAATCGATGACACCGAATCAGACTGGTGGCGTGTGGTAAATTTAACAACGCGCCAGGAAGGCTTAATTCCATTGAATTTCGTCGCCGAAGAACGAAGTGTAAACAGTGAAGAGTAAGTTGTTCAATATTCGTTAATTCAGTTTTAATTGGAACTGTTTCTCCCTACTTTCAGTTGGTTCTTTGAGAATGTCCTGCGAAAAGAAGCCGACAAACTGTTACTGGCCGAAGAGAATCCACGTGGCACCTTTTTAGTTAGACCATCTGAACACAATCCAAATGGCTATTCGCTTTCAGTGAAAGACTGGGAGGATGGCCGTGGATATCATGTGAAGCACTATCGAATTAAACCGCTTGACAATGGCGGTTACTACATTGCCACAAACCAGACTTTTCCCTCGTTGCAAGCTCTAGTGATGGCGTATAGTAGTATGTTGTTATTTATTTCGATTGTATAAATTTGACATTAATGTTTACATTTTTGTTTTCACAGAAAACGCACTTGGTCTGTGTCACATATTGTCACGACCATGTCCTAAGCCACAGCCACAGATGTGGGATCTGGGACCGGAACTACGTGATAAATATGAAATTCCACGATCGGAAATACAGCTGATTAGAAAACTGGGTCGTGGCAATTTCGGTGAAGTGTTCTATGGCAAGTGGAGAAACAGCATCGATGTGGCTGTGAAGACATTACGCGAGGGTACTATGTCAACACAGGCATTCCTGCAAGAAGCTGCCATTATGAAGAAATTCCGTCACAATAGATTAGTTGCATTATATGCAGTTTGCTCTCAGGTTCGAAAAGAGTTTTTTTTTTCTTTAAGGAAATCGATTTACAGTTGTTATTGTTGTCTGCTTTTCTTTCTTGTAATCAAATCGGAATTTTGAAAAAAATGATTGTTCTTGCCAATGAACTATCATTGCTCCTTAAGGAAAGCTGCTTCGAAATTATCTATTATCTTGCTTTATTTCTTAGCAACCAAGAAAAGCCATTCAATAATTAAGTAGTCTTTAGTACAGTTTCAAACAGAAGACAACCCTCTTAAGCCGCATTCAGGTTTCTAGGGAGCCTCAGTGCATCTCTGCGTCGGTTAATAACACCTTGCTCCTGGTCGAGGACACAGCGCACTTAGAATATAAACCTGTGTATTGTTAGCTAACAACACCAAATAAGCTAAAATTTCTTTCTGTTTGATAGCAACGCCTAAAAAAGGTCTCTACCTATTGCGTTCTTAAACGTAACTTCACAATTATAATATTAGGATGTTCACTAAATTTGTCGCTAGATGTCTGCACAAACATGTAATGAGATGAATGCATTTACCAAATCATCTGTAGCTACTGTCTGTTAAGTAGCTGATTTCAAATTGAGCTTAGACAGTGTTAGGGTTTGCCTTTACAATTAGTCAATTTATATGTTTATATGTGTCAAAGAGGTATAATATGTTCGTGTTTGCATATTCCATTCTACTGAATTTATTGTATGATAGTGACTTCTAGAACTAGAACCATATAATGGACCCGAAGGACCAGAAATAATAAAAGATGAGGTTGAAAAAGCGCTTCAAAACGCAAAAAAACGAAAAGCAACAGGTCCTGATATGAAGAAAGAATACAAATATAAAAAAAAAAAACTTCTGCTTCGTAAAACTTTTCAACGTTATTACCAGACAGGGTAAAATTCCAGATGAGTGGTTGAAATCATTTTTTGTTACGCTGCCAGAAAAGAACAAAGCAATAAATTGCTCGGATTACCGGACAATAAGTTTGATGAGTCATACATGGAAGAACTTCCTGAAAATAATTCATAAAAGGAGTTGCAATAAACTTAAGACAGATATGTATATGTGATTCTCAATTTGGGTTAAGAAATGGCTTTGGACCACGTGAAGTACTTTTTGCGTTCAATATGCTAATTCAGAGAAGCCTAGAGATGAACAAAATGGTGTTTGTATGTTTCGTCGATTACAAAAAAATTAATTTTACAAAACTAAAACCCGACTACGGGAAAAACCAACAAGTCGAAATGAAACGATGATTTTCAGGGAATAGCCGTGTATAGCAATGTCGTGTTCTACATGTTAAACCCTTTCATTTGACTCCCATATTAAGGAGGTCGTAAAGATAACGCTTATCCACCATCTTGGTGCGTCTGCCATATTGAATTTTAAATGTCACTTAGCTTAACGTATTCTATTCGTCAAACCCTTTCATATGATACCCATATTAAGGAGGCAGTAAAGATAACGGTAATCCGCCATATTGTGGGCGTCCGCCATATTGAATTTTTAATGACGTCATAACGTGTTGTATTCTACCTGCCAAGCCCTTTCATTTGATACCACTATCAAAGCGGTTGAAAAAGAAAAAGAAAAGAAAAACCAAAAGGTAATCCGCCATATTGCTTGATGCGTCCGCTACTCACTTGTTGAGCTGCCATAGTTTAGGCTGTACGAGGTGACATCCTTACATTGACATCCAGCCTGTGAAAATCATAACGCTTCCTTTTGCCTAGTCGGGTAAAAAGGCATTCGATAAAGTGTAACATTAGAAAATGGAGAAACAAACACGTAGACAGTAATGATGTCAGAGTCATTGAGAATCTTTATTGGAATCAAAAAGCAAAAATAACTATAGAAGGTGAAAAGTCCGAGGAAACAGAGATTCGCAGAGGAGTCAAACAACGCTGCATTTTATCACCGCTCATCTTTAATATGTACTCTGTTAATTAATTAAAAAACTCAATAGAAAATTCGTATAGAGGAATCAAAATTTACGGATAAATAACATCAGCTACGCAGATGACGCGGTAATAATGGCAAATAACATTAACGAGTTAAACACTATTATGAATAGAATTACTGTGGAAGTAATAAATACGGATTGAAAATAAATACAAGCAAAACAAAATTCATAGTATGTATTTAAATAAAAGTCAGGAAACAGAAAAATATGAACTGAAGATAAACAACGTTGAAGTGGATAGAATAAACACCACCAAATATCTGGGAACATTAATTAATAGCAATGCAAACCCCAATAAAGAAATCGAATACAGAATAGAGCAGGCGAGGGCAGTATTCTGCAAAGTAAAGAAAGTTTTACTAAGTTTTACTTAAATCTAGAAATAAGATGTGTAAAATCCTACATTTTTTGCAAATTTAGTATTTCGAAATGTGGGTGTATAGACGAGTTTTACGGATATCATGGATTGATAGAATTACAAATGAAGAAGTTCTAAGGAGAATTAGAAGATGAAAATAAATATTTCTGTTAATCAAGCAAAGAAAACTTGAATACTTAGGACACATAATGAGAAACAACAAATATCAACTTCTCCAACTAAATCTACAGAGAACGATCGAAGGTAGAATGAGCGTCGGAAGGCAGAGATCAACATGGTTGTCAAACTTAAAAGAACGACTCAAGCTTTCAAGCGGTAAAAATATTTAGAAGAGTGACAAACAAACACTTGCATCGAACCTAAAGAGCAAGAAGGGCCTTCATAGCTTCGACCCAAACTGCAATGCGTATAGTACAATAGATTGTGAGAAGCTTCTATATTTAATTAACTTGTTCGAACCTAGTAGTTCTCTATGAATTAGACCAATTGTTCATGAATTACTACAAAACTATGAACAGCGTAAGCCCAGAACACATTGCTCGAATGTTTTTAATATGTGTAATTGTAAAATCGTCTTTATAATTGGTAAATTAGCCCTTAAACGCGCGACGTTTTTATTTTTGATGGAACAAATCATATGGACTCATTCATCATTTTTTCGCTAAACTTACAAGAAAAGGCTAGAAAATGAAAAAATAAGGTCGATGCATATATGCATCATTGCGCATTAAGACGTTCTAAAATTTCATGTGAAAATTTAGTCTACAAGCAATCTTGTTATTGGTTTTTAACGTTTTCCAGCGAAACCACCTACGCAAATGACATATATTTTCGGTCGTAGAAAGCACACACATTGTAGATGGGTATAAACTCTACAAAATCCAGCGTGCGGAACAATATCTATCTGAAAATGATATTTAATTGCACAAATAATAGTACACAAAGTTTTGATAGAAAAGAGTAAAAATACATATATTTTCAGTACGAATTTTAGAGCAAACATTTACTCCGTGTGAAATGTAAGGAAGCAATTTGTATCCTTATTAAGGCACAGTGAAACAGAGCATTTTTTGCATTTTATGTAAGTTTGAGAAGTGCAAAAAGGTAATTTACACCTTTGCCTACGCAGGCCATCATGGCGTATGTCGACTGGTGGAATCGGTGCAGCTGTCGTTGATTTTTTCTTCTTTGCAGCATATATGGATGAAACTGATGGGCTGCTGCTAGGTGAACTAGTCGGCCTCCCTCTTATGACCAACAACTCGGTCGGATGCGCATATGCGCACATGACAGTTGCTAGCTCAAACCGGAAGTCAGCTTGACTTTCTCAGAGGGTTCCATTTTTTTCGCCACAGCGTTTATACAACAGCCACAAGTTGATGATTGTTAGGTCTATTAGATGATGAAAAATTCTTAAATACCACTTTCTGGACTTTGTTGTTATTCGGTACCGCCCTATAAAGCTGTCCAGCAAGTCAACACCGCCCATATGTTTGTTGTAATCGGTTATTATGGCAGGGCATGGAACATCAATTATTTGTTTGATTTTTCGGTCATATCTTAAGTAAAAAAATAGCCGAAATCATTAATTTTACCTAAACAAAACATATAAAAACAGAAGAAAGCAGTATTTACCTCTTGACTTTCGTCTGTGGTTCTTTGCCAACAAAAGTTGATAGCAACGTCACTGCTTTGTTGTCTTTCCAAAGAACATTTGTTATTTCTGCCCCTTGAGAATCTGCTGTGAGATCAAATGATGTTCCCCTGGATACTGCCTTTAAGTCACCTTCAGAAGGAAGCTTACAATTACGTATTCTGTTCCGCCTTACCGTGCCCAAGCTGTAGATTCCTTCCCTATGCAGGTGCAGAAAAAGTGGAACTGAGGTGTAATAATTATCACAGTAGAGCTTATGTTTCTTTCCTCTGGGAATCTCACGACACAAGCGCACGACCACATTTCCACTTGCCCCTAAATCTGGCTCAGTTTCTTGGCGGTTCGAAGGAATATTTTCAAGACCAGTAAAAATTTCGAACTTATATGCAAATCCAGAAACTCCACACATCATAAAAAGTTTATAACCCCACTTATGGGACTTTAGTGGCAAATATTGCTTCAAATGGTGGCGAGCCTTAGTAGCACATATTTGCTCGTCAACACACAATCGTTCCTCCATCGGTATTTTTAAAAACTTTCCGTTTAGTATATCAATAACGGGAAACAGCTTATGGAGTTTGTCGTAATTCACATCGTTTCGATCGGAAACATATTTGTCGTTGTCATTGAAATGTAAACATGCTTTCATTTTCTCAAACGTTTTCAACGACATTGCTTTTTGGACCATGTATGCTCCCATTGTAGAATTCCAATACGTTCGCATATTTGGGCATTTTATAACCGAAGTAAATATAAGAATGCCGATGTAACGTATTAGATCAGTTTTTGAAAGAGAGAGGGTCTTATTTGGATCCTTCAATCCGCTGTACCGAATCGTTTCAATGCGAATAAGTTCCAGAAGCTCATCGCAAAAGAAATATTAAAAAAACTGAAATGGTGTACTTAGTTCTACGAACTGCTCCCTGGAATGCAGTTTCTTCTGGTCTTATTGACAGTCCCTTAGTCTTCCATATGAGCTGTCTAAAGTCTTCCTTTGGAGGTCGAATTGTTGAGGATGTTGATGGTGTTTCGTCAGCGGGCTCGGAGGCATCGGCATCAACACCAGACTCCAATTCAAGAACATATCTGCCTTGCAAAATTTCATCAATTTCTACTTCCGTAAGTGGAACAAAGTTTTCAGGAAGCGGAAATTCATCTTCACTTTCCGATTCCCATTTGTCTTCACTTCCCGATGGGATTTCATTATAAACAGACAAAATTTCACCTATTGTTTTTAATATTTTTAATTTATTCAAATGTGGATTTTTTAAGACGATTCATATATGGGACACGGCGCGTTTAAGGGTTAGAAGTAATATATTTTAATACTAAGCTGTTGGTGTCCTATCGTAGATGGAATCAAGAAAAGACTCTTTAGGGCGACTATTTTTAACAATACTGGGTAGGTCATTGCATCAGAAATCGCAAATTCATTAAAATATCAGATTTGATTACTCCCATAGGAAAGATAACTTATTTTGGTTTAAGACATGTGCAAATCGATTTCTCCTACCTTTCTTAATATAAAAATTATAATTAGTGTGTTTTACTCATCCATTGTTATTTTCAGGAAGAACCAATTTACATCGTCCAAGAGTACATGTCTAAGGGCAGTCTATTAGATTTTCTACGTGAAGGCGACGGTCGGTACTTACACTTTGAAGATCTAATCTACATTGCCACCCAAGTAGCCTCAGGTATGGAATATCTCGAATCAAAGCAGCTAATACATCGCGATCTAGCCGCTCGAAACGTTCTGATTGGTGAAAATAATGTTGCGAAAATCTGTGACTTTGGTCTGGCTCGCGTGATTGCCGACGATGAATATTGTCCGAAGCAAGGTTCCCGTTTCCCGGTTAAATGGACTGCGCCCGAGGCCATTATCTATGGCAAATTCTCAATTAAATCCGATGTCTGGTCCTACGGTATATTACTAATGGAACTGTTCACCTACGGTCAAGTCCCATACCCTGGTATGCATAGTCGAGAAGTAATCGAGAACATCGAACGAGGCTTCCGAATGCCAAAGCCAACAAATCATTATTTCCCCGATAACATTTATCATTTGCTGCTACAGTGCTGGGATGCGGTGCCGGAGAAACGACCGACATTCGAATTTCTCAATCATTATTTTGAATCGTTTTCGGTGACGTCAGAAGTACCTTATCGAGAAGTTCAGGATTAAAGACTAAAATAACTTTGAATTTTGTTTATGTTTGTGCTATTATTATTTTTTTTTTTTTTTTTGCTTAAAATCATAATCAAATCTTTATCTTTTTCTCCCGCGTGTACTCAGTCAGTTTTATATATCGAAGTTGAGTATACATACATACATATATACATAAGAACGTGTAAATTAATTTTTAGACCACAATTTATATGAATTAAGATTGAACTTTGTTTTTTGGAATTTATAGCTTTTACTTTGAGAGAATATTTATTTTTACGACAAGGAAGATGATAAGCAAACCAATCGATCATCACCGTATGTCTTAAGATTATACATTTTCTTTTTTCTTTTAGTGTAGTTTATACACAAGCATTTTAAAGATATTTACTTGTACGAGTACTGATGTGTGAAATCCTTTTAAAGTATTAAAACCAAAAGAAACACATTTTTTTTAAAGACTTGCATACTTTTCTTTCCATTTTTTTTTACAAACTAAAATCCATGCCACACAATTTAGTTTTTCTTATTGTGCGACTTACTACTTAAGCAACCGTGGTGCAGCGCAGGAATAAACTTAAGTTCACATTGTGAGGTACCACTCCTCCATGACATTTATAGTGACGAGTGCATAGCTTTTTATATATTTACAATGTCCTCCCCACATCCCATTGCAATAATATAACTGCCCGTACCACATTAACATCTCGCTTTCCATATAGTAAGTCTATACACTTTCCAAACACTTTAATCTTCTTGCATTTGTATTCTTTTTACTGGTGAATATTCAAAACTTAAAAGATAATCTAAAGACAGCTAAAAAAAACATAGTAAACGAACTATAAATATATTTTAAATTATATAAATTAAGTCGTGGAGTTATATTAATTTGATATGTAATCATAACTGTGTGTTCACTAAGAAAACATGGAAAGTTAAAAACAAAAAAACAATTTAGTTGTATTCTAACGAGTAAGGTACAGTTAAATGAGAAAATGAAGACAAAAAAAAAAACAAAACAAAAAAAAATTTAAAATAAACGAGAATAAAATATTTACCTACTTTTTACTATATTTTAATTTGTTTTAATTTTTTTTTTTGTATAAAATAAATTAAAATGAAAATTTAAACAAAACAAAAGAAAAACAATAAAGAAACTATGTTTAAGGAATCCATATACAATACAATCATTTAAGTATATATAATAAATAAAACTATATACATAAATATGAAAAAAGAAACTAAAAACAAAATAAACCAAAAAATTAACTCTAAACATATATTGATAATAATAATAAATAAATCATAAACAAGAACACTATACAAGAAAAAGAGAAAGCAAAAAAAACAACAAAAACAAACAAAAAAAACTATGGAAAACAATGATACAAGTTCAATAAAGAGTAACATTTTATCCATTAAATCTTTCGTTAAATTTTGTTTATTAATAACTTTGCTATTATAATGGAATGCGGTGTCTGGTAAATGCCAGCTTGTCTTTGAAATCGATGGACTCCCTTTTTAGGATGTTTCACCAATAACAGTTTTTATATTTTAGGCCAATTTTTCCGTCAACTAGGAACCCCTAAATCAGTCATGTTAAAGATAAGGCCCGCTGGCCATGACTGGCCCCCGCGACACCATATTATGTTTACATTACGTTGGGACTAACAACAATACTTAGTTGGTGTCAGTTAAGTAGTTTAAAAAAAATGGATGTTTGTAGCTTATCTAACAATCATGCCGATTATATGGAATCCATCGGATCAGATGCGACGGGAGTTATCCTCAATTTTTAGTTTTTCGTATTACTGAAAACGTCGGTAAGAAAGTGAACGGTTGTCGGTAAAAATTGCTATTACTGAAAACGCAGACGATTCGCACTCCATACAAAGTTTGAAGAATCGCATTCGCGCGAAAATACCTGCGGTTACCTGCAAGCGAATGCAATCAAAAATCACAAATGATCTAGTTCTAAACATGGATAATAAATAAAAACCAAAGGAAAATTACTGGAAAATTAAGAAATTAATGTATTTCAAGTATTTGCTCGGAAAACAATAATTATAAAAAAATAAATGGCTGTTAATTCACCGAATTGCAATCATGTTTTTTTTTGTTTGGTTTAAGTTCCCTAATTAATAACTATGGACTTATTAGAATGAGACTCGTTTATTTAAATAAAGAAATTAATGCAATGTACACTTTTGCACTTCTCGGTATGAATTG
The DNA here is from genome assembly GCA_949775065.1 of Brachyopa scutellaris. NCBI lineage: Eukaryota > Metazoa > Arthropoda > Insecta > Diptera > Syrphidae > Brachyopa > Brachyopa scutellaris. Next base: position 95,907,893 of record OX459113.1, on the reverse strand, counting down.
TCATTCGAAAAGTTGAAATTTTGACAGCGAATTGATAACGTAGTCTCGCAATTGATAATGCAGATTGCGGACCGATAAAGCAGTTCTTCCGACGGTTTCCATAATGGCTCTGGGATGAAATGCGGATTGAATGCGGATCGGATATACTCCCGGGGAGTATGATCCACCGGATTCCATAATCGGCATGAACATTTATTTCCAAATTTTAGAACAATAGGTAAAAATTAAGATGAGAAAGAGAAAAATTAGTGACGTAAGGTCGGTTGAAGTTCCACCGCCAACACAGGAAGAAATTCGTTTTGCCATTCTCTTCGGATTTCGACGTCAACTCACGCCAGTGAAAATTGGACCATCTCTTGTTACTATTTCAAAGTGGTTTCTAAGATTCCAGACTGGCCATTTTTCTGTGGAGGACGAATCTCGTGAAGGTCAGCCCAAATCCTCGACCGACAATACAAAATTGGCGAAGATATCATGATGACACAGGAGATGATAGCGGATGAAAAGGACTTGAATGCCAGGGCTGTGTCACGAATGCTGCAATAAGATCGTTACAGGTGATGAATCTTGGTTTTACAAATACGACCCGGAAACCAAACCAGTCCATGATATGGAGCCCAGAAGATGCACATCCTCCAGTAAAGACCAAACATTAAAAGTCAGCGACAAGAGTTATGATGTCGATGTACTTCACCAGGGTAAGAATGGTCGTCGTCATCCCGCTTAAAACTGGTGCTGATAGTAAAAGGAGGTTTCAAGTAGCATTTAACAGTGCTATCCGCTATGTCTACAGTCTCAGAAAGTATGACCACATCTCACATTTGGCAAAAAAAAGTGCTGGATATGCCTTTCAAGAACTACGTCAAGTTTCTTTTCAGTATTACAAAAACATGACCACCGACATAGGCCCCTATTGTGAGTGTCGATCAACGATCATCAACATTTATTTGATAGTTGCGTAGATACTCTTGCTTTTGCACAAACTACTACATTTTAGAACTCTTTGCTTTGCAGTAAATCTTGCTTATGCGTTTGCGAACGTCTTGCTTTGCATATTTTGCACAACATATGCGCTTACGAATTCCCTGGAACTTTCTTGAAAACGAAGAAGCGGTAGAAATCTGGAACAATATTCTCAAATCCATGTCCCTATAATTTGTAGAATAAAGCAAATAAAAATTAATTGAAATTCCAACTTATTAAATTTTATTTCATCATAATTGTGGTTTTAGACTGAAGAGAATAAGCTAAATAATAATTATTAATTATCTTTTTCCATCGCCAATCTGCTTGGGGTTTTGCACAAACTCCCTTCGCGATAGCAGGATTTTTTTCATAAATAATACCAGCTCCAATTGCTTTTTCTTTGTAACCTTCTTCGCACTGCATTCGAATCAATAATTAAGTTTTTTTTAACATATCATTTTATTAAAATTACTATCATTTCATACGAACAAAACTCTTTCACATTTCTCAAAAAATCATCGACCAGAAATTTGTGATCGACTACAAGCGACCGTCAAATCGACAACTACCGATCACAATCACAATAGACTATACCGAATCCAGCAATCGACGATCGATGATCGTTAGTTGTCAATTATCGATCGTTGCTCGACACTTACAATAGGGACCATAATCTCTATAATAAAATCCAGTATCCGACATTCAAAAGATCCTGGTTGTTTAATTCTTCCACAATTCTCTTGCGTTACATCTGAGCGACAATTTTTTATTGCTGCTATTCGCCCTTCAAGCAACCTCAACACAACCAATCTTATAAATTATAAATATGAAATATCCACAAAGGAATTTTAAAAATTGTAAATATTTGCCAGTTCTTACTTTTATTTTATTCAACCCTTTCCTAACGGCAACTACAAATAATAAGAAAATATAACTTTTTACATAAAAATCTTTTAAAGTGATATAAAAATAAAAACATACATTACTTCTAAGTACACTTTCTAAGACCTAGAATTTTTGTACCTTCAGGAACTTGGTGTACAAGTCTGGATTTTACAAACTTAGGAGCTTTGTATGTGTGTAAAACTCGTAAATCATTTTTATTGATAAGGCTAACCTTACCAATTCAAAAAGAAAATTAAGCTTACCTTGCAATTTTCTATTTTTAATTTATTTTGGAAAGTCTCAAACTTCACTTGGCCCATGGTTCTTTTCAGAGTCTCAATTTGTAAACTTCACAGATTGTTTATTTTTCGCTCGAATTCAAATAACGTACTCTGATTGGCCTGCCAAAAGGTACGTTTAAGGATCGACAATGATAATTGTCCGTTACGCGGTCGAGTATTTAAAATATTTGACGGAAAAGTATTCGGTGCTAATTAGTACTAATTGGTGGCTTGACCTTATGTTCTTAATAGATGTGACGGAACATTTGTATAATTGGAACTTTATTTGAAGGAAAAAATGTCAACTCTACTCAAGTGTTCAAGCTTTTGCAATGAAATTAAGGTTGTGGGAGTCACAGTGGTAAGAACAAAAATTTGGCCATTTCCAACCATTCATTTGGTCGGCAGATAAATTAGCACATTTTTGTTAGAGTTTGCTTGATCTTATTGTTGAATTGAGATGCATTTTTCCAGATTTTCGCGAGCTCAATACGTTAGACCAGGGACTCCCAATCTTTTTTATACTGCGACTCCCATTACAGGCATTGATTTTTTTCCGATGCCCTACTAAAAAAAGATACCTACCTGCGTGAAGCTCTAGCAGACATTAAGATTCCTATATTTATTATTTAACCCTCACACGGGCGACAATTTTTGCCCCTTAATCAGTACCTTATTAACCCAGGTTAATATTTTTATTCCCTTCCTCTTTCTATGGGCTCTATGGTCTACAAAAACAAAATTTTTACTTCCTGCCTTCCTTTTAATTGTTCTTTGTTGTTTTTCGAATAAATTTTGCAAATTATATTTTTTGCGCACCTGGAAAATAACAAGGGAAATCCCCCATTAGTACGATTTACATTGGAAAATTAAATTTTATGTGAATTGAGCGAATTCCCTTATCAAATTTGTTTGACAATCATATTCAATCAGTACACTTGTGAATTTCATTTGTGTGAAAATGGATCAAAATAAAATTTCTTTCAAGTGTCGGCATTATCCATGTAAAGTATTAACACATCACATACAATTAGATAGGTAGATTTAGGGTGTGCAATTTGATACATGATATGGATTTTTCTTCAAGATTGGCACACGAAGTACAACAACAATACTTGAAATCGATTCTTGATACACTTCATTCTGATGATGAAGAAGATAGCATACAGTCTTTAACAAAAGGAGGTGTGGATGTGATTAATCAAATGCTTGGTCAAAGCACAACTAAGATGAAAACAAACCGCTGGCTCTATTTTACAACATCATGGACATGCACACATATTCATATGTAGCTGACTTAATCTTCTGGTCCAATAATACGATTGTCTAAGACAGTCGAGCCAACGCAGAGAGTTTCTTGAAGAGTTGTGGAAGCATTTTTGTACGCCTACAATAACTAGAAGAGCTCGAATTCCTCGAAATTTGGGCAAAGTAACACTAAAAATCGCATTTTAGGTATTCCAATTGATCAAATTGAACACAATACCTAGACCTTCTAGCCATTTTTGCCTGATGATGCTTCTCAGGAAGAGTCTTCAGGTGGCCAAAAAATTAGAGGTGCTTGCTTCATATTATGTTATCAGCAAAAAAAAAAAATAATTGAAAAGAGCAACACGAAAGAGTTGCATACAGTGAAGGAAGCCTAAGTGCGTAGTTTGACAATGACGAAGTTCGAAACTACTAATCTATAAATGTAATATGTACAATGTACTGTACATAGTACCTTACCTATGCATGTTCATAGAGGTACTGAAATGTAATAAACAACAAATTGGTTTCTTTCGTTCACAAATTTGAAGATGTAGCTTGCAGATACCACCCAACTGAAACTGTATGTGCAACATACTCATATGTAAAAACATCGGTATATATATATGTACATATATATCTATATGTTTATATATATACATACAAACTCGTAGGCATGTATGTATGTATGTATGCAGCTATGTTTTCCTAAAAAAAAGTAGAACTGTCAAAATTTATTTTTTTCTATATTTTTCGAAAAATATCAAATATTTAGTCACTGAGTCTGAATGAAAAGATATTCACCCCAATTATGCAAGTCGTATTTGAGAGTCACATACGAACATAGTCGTATTTTCTTATTATGGAAGTCGTGTCACTACGAACATACTCGTACGCTAATGACTTTTCAGCTGTCAACAGAATCGGATGCCATCGCATACGACTTTCGGCTTATATCAGCTATTATGCAAGTCGTATTTAGTCGCATTTTGAACGTTTTTAGTGGTATTTTCTTCGGCTGCGATTTCTTAAGTGACTCTATACTAAATTCGAAAAACATGAAAAATAAACAATTGTATACTCTTGAATGGAAACGATTTAATGTTCTTCGAAGTTATTTTACTACTTAAATTACTTTTACTTTCTAAAAAACTTAAAAACCGCAACCAATTCGAAGCTTTGGTATATGCTACGGAGATTAATGTCGACATCGCAAAAGACAGATGTGTGCTGCACGTTCATCTAAAAGATGGACAAATGGTTGTCAACAGAATAGTTTTATTAAACTTCAATGGTCAATTATTTTTTTAGTTAGAAAATTGTAATTTAAATTTCGGAAAATATATCCATATATACATACATACATACACGATGAATTTGGCACTTATTGCGTTTCAACTATCTCTTTACAATCTGTGAATACAATTCCTTTTAAGGATATTCCTTCATGTGCTCATTAAAGAATAAATCTATTGAGTTTGTGGTGACATCTTTCGGGAGCAGTTGTAATAAGACATCTCCTTGACCTCGCCGACAAGGAAACCAGTACTGACAGGAAAAAGTTCATTTTGAAGTGCGAAGCAATGTGTTGCTAACATGCAGCAACTTATATGGAGTCGTATTCAACGCATACGACTTGCATAATAACAAACGAAATACAATACGATGCGGGTACGACTTGAAGTGAGATACGAGATACGACTTGCATAATTGGGGTGATTTAGTTCAAAAGTATCCAAGATATGATATAATGAAAGTGCCCATATTAACCCCGGTTAATAAAGAACGTGTGAGGGTTAAGTAAAGAAAACTCCAAAGATTATAGAATCTTAATTATTGTTATTTGTTAGAAAATATAATAGTGCAATCAATGAAAAGGATGAGCTTTCTTTTCTCAGCATAACTTCTCAAATCGGGGCTGAAGTTTTGAAATCGGAATTCTCATTTCATTTTCTAAATTGATTTATGGCCTGCATTTCGAATTGATGAAAAGCCAGTTTCACAAAAGTTTGACGTAACAGACGGTAAAAGAATCTTGAAAGCTGTAGTAGTGAGAGTAGGTTGTCCTTGTTGAATCGTAGTTTAAGGCTATCACTAGATAGTTCTAGCACTTGTTCTTTCTTGACTATTGAAAGTGCAGATGGGGGTGAAGTCGATTGAAATGAATCTCTAATCCAGTTGTATTGATCCAGATTCTCTAGAAAATATTTATCAAAATGGGTGCTTAATGTCGATAAGTGATGGATTAATATCAATTGCAAACTTGGACTCAGATCTTGGACAGATTTTTTCTTGTAGGAAGCCTTTCAAAACAGGAAAACAGTCAGTATTTTCTGGCTCGTTTTCTATTTATCTTCCATCTCGTGATGCCACCAGAATAGTGCAGCGACGCCCAGGGTGTCGCTACGCACAGTTAGGCAACCCCTGCGTTAGACTTTAATTTTTTTAATGATCTATTTGTTTTCGATGTTGGTAAAGCACCGACTTACTTGCAAATGCAACTAATAGATTTGCAGTGTAACTTCCTAATGAAAATCTGTAATGGCGTACTATTGGCCAATACACTAAGGACACATACGATGATGGGTCTAAATATCGTCTATAGTTTTTGTGTTGAGACCCCAAGTTCTACCACACAGTCGGCGCCTTGCCCATAAGGCTATAGTTGCACGGTTTGTTATAGAATTTAAGTGAGAAACCCAGTTGAGGCGCATATCTAAGATAACTCCCAGGTATTTGACCTCATTCGAATACTCGAGTGTAGTGCCTTTCTGGATGATTGGGCCTAGGTTCATAAACCTTCTCTTCGTGAAAAGATCTGCATAGAACGGTCTTACAGGGATTGACTGAGAGGCCTTCCCTCGTAAACCATTCTGAAACGATTAGTAGTGAACTTTACATCAGACTCGTGACGGTGGATTCGAATTTGCTACTTACGAGGGTAGTCCCAGAAGTACCCGACCTGACGATAGATAATGGTTGTTTTTTTAAAAAGAGTTACTATTCTAGGAAGTTCCAATCATATAAAGCTCAAATTTGAAGTTTGACGACGCTACGCTGTTTAGTATTTGTTTGGTAGCCATCTCTCAATGAACTTTTAAATATGAAAACAATTGGTCATCGTTACGTCATACAATACTTTCATCTGAAAGGCCTCAATCCAACCAAAATCAAAACGGAGCTGGATTCTACTCTGGGGGAGTCTGCTCCTTCGTTTACAACAATAAAATATTGGGTGTCAGAGAAAAAACGGCCGCATTTGGCGAAGAAAAAAGTTTTGTTTCATCAAGACAATGCACCAGTTCACACATCCGTCATCGCGATGTCCAAAATCAATGAATTAAAATTCGAGTTGCTTCCTCATGCAACTTATTCGCCAGATTAAGTCCCCTCGGATTATTTTTTATTTCCGAACCTGAAAAAATGGCTCGGTGGTAAAAGATTTGCCAACAGTGAAGAGGTGGAGTCTGCGGTTGATGGCTATTTTAAGGAGCTCGATGATTCTCACTACAAACAGGGTATCGAAGCAATTGAACATCGCTGGGAAAAGTGTATTGAGCTAAAAGGAGACTACGTAGAGAAGTAAAGATAAATTTCCCCAAATTTTTTGTGTTTTCTTCGTTAGGTCGGGTACTTCTGGGACCACCCTCGTACTATGATTACTTCATAGCACAAGTTGCGTAGCAAGCAAATCATCGATGACGAGTGACCACGGCAGAGGAGAAAATATGCCCACTTGTGGGCAGCCTTTGATTGCCGTGACCGTTACCGACATACATATCTCCTGAAGTGGATTTTATGATACGACTTTCCCGTATGGCCCTAATTTAAGTCGGTTCTTCGAACCCTTTTTAGCTAACTGCTCTTGAAATAGAGGCGCCTTCAATGTTAGGAAATGCACAGAAAGCGATATCATTGGAGTGATGGACCCCCTCTATCTTATTGACAAGATGGTGGAGCACAACTTCCGTTCCAACTAACCTTTTGTTAATATAATATAGGGTTTTCCAATGAGAGGTGTTATTGTGAATGGCCCGCTATTTCGGTAGCTGTCACTTTTGAAGCTTTTATTCTTTGACATTTGACAAGTAGAAACTACGCCATTACTAAAAATGGAACGATACACGCTTCAACAACGCATTGAAATTATTAAAATTCACTACAAAAATGGTGAAAATCTTGCAGTCACAGTTCGCAAAACAAAAGTTTTTTGGTCGTCGTGAAGAACCTTGTCGGACCGCAATACAGAAATTGGTGGAAAAATTCGAGCTGTTGGGACAAGTTAGTGATGTGAAGAATAAAACCCGTGCACTTCGCTCAAGAATAACTGAGAATATTGCTGCTGTAGTCCAAAGTGTTGAAGAAAACCTAGGTTTGTCCATTCCTCGTCGTTCTTTGGTATTGGGCATTCCACAAACGTCATTACACCGTATTTTGCATAAAGACTTAGGTCTTAAGTCTTATAAAGTTCAGTTAACACAAGAACTCAAGCCAGGCGATCATCAACAACGTCGTGTCTTTGCTGATTGGGTCCTTGAAATGCATGAAAATGATCCGGAATTCCATCGAAAAATCATCTTGACTGATGAGGCCCCTTTCCACCTCGGTGGCTACGTCAACAAGCAAAATTGTCACATCTGGGGCTCGGAAAACCCAAGAGTTATTGTTGAGAAGCCTCTCCATCCTCAACGTGTGACTGTTTGGTGCGGTTTATGGTCGGCGGGGTCATTGGACCTTACTTTTTCGAAAATGAGGTTGGATCAACAGTTACGGTGAATGGATTGCGCTATCGAGAGATGATTAATGATTTTTTATGGTCGGAGTTGGATGGTATTGATCTGGACAACGTTTATTTTCAACAAGACGGCGCTACGTGCCACACAAGCAACGAAACCATTGGAAGAGTTTCCGGACCGTGTTATCTCTCGAAGAGGTGATCACAATTGGCCACCGAGATCTTGTGATTTAACACCTTGCGACTTCTTCCTTTGGGGCCACGTGAAAGATAAGGTCTACGCCAACAGCCCAGCGTCGATTCAAGACCTCAAAGATAAAATTCGTGAGGCTATCGAGGACATAGGGCAGCCACTTTGCGATTTGGTTATGGAAAATTTCATGAAAAGGATATGGTCCTATATGCGTGCTCGTGGTGGCCATTTGGCTGATGTTGTTTTTCATTATTAACGGCATACCTTCTTCTTTATTATGAAATAAACATCCGATCAGTTATCTCAAAAAATGGCATTTTTCTTTAAATACCAAATCAACACCTCTTATTGGAAAACTCTTTATAACATAAATGTATAATTAATATAATTCTTTATATCAAAGTACTTATCTCCTTATGTTTCCAATGACTAGCTGCAATAAAATAGGGAGAGTAAAACAACATAACAACAACTCTGTGATGATAAGGGCTTTATTTTATTTCTCTATTTAAAGTATACATTTCTCTGTTAGTTCTTTCATTCGTCTACATATTAATTCAATTTTAGATTCAATGACTTTATCCACTTATAGTAAATAATGAAGAACAGAAAAAATAGAAATTAGAAACGCAAAAACGTTAATATACTCTTTAACATGAATAAATTTATCTAAAAATGATTTATGTTAAACACACGCAGATTTTTATGGAAAATTTTATTATAATTGATTTTTTTTTTACTAAAAAATATTGTTTTTTTAAAATTATCTAAATATGTAGTTAAACATCGATTATATGTGTGGTTCTTATAAACTATTACATGAACAAATTGATTTCTTTTTTGTATATTTGAAAAAAAGTATAGTATTTTATTTAGCACATTTTCTTCGTCGTACTGGGAAAGTTTGTTGTTATATTTCAGTTGCTGTTGTAGTTTATGTACCTTAACCTGTAAGTTAATATGTAGTTAGTTTCGTTGACCAGTTGGTTGTGGTTCGAGAATCGATTAGAAAAGGTACTTATTCAAATGTAGCAGAAGAAAGATTGATATTTGAAAGGTACTTCACCAATACAGAGGAATACAGAGTCTCCTTGCTTAACGCCGTAATATGTGAACGCCTAAGACCGGCCATCCATAATCTGATTGGTCTTTATTAGTGCGGTTTTAGGCCTGTTACATAAATCTACCATTGAACAAATATTCACACTGCGACAGATTTTGGATAAAACTTAGGAATAACCCATCGATAGCTACCACCTGTACACCAATCTTTAGGTAGCCTATGACCAGTTTTGGCATTCCTAATGAACTTGTCATTTATGCAGGAATCATGATGAAGACCTAGTGCCGGTATGAACATCCCCGAACTTTCGATGGCAGAAAATGTCTTAAGGAGTGCGAATGGGTATTATGTGATTTTTTTTTAACATCTTACTTTGTGGGGATACTCGCATATTGCCTATGATATTGACAGTATTGGAAGAATCCAGTGGTGCAGCTTTGCATCACTATTCACATTGAGGCAGAAGCGACAAATGTGGCTTTAGCGGTGGATGAGGAAAAAACAAGCACCATGCTGACTATGAGCAAAGATACTGAACACCTGAGGTAGTGACGGACTTTGTCAACTCTAGGTTTACTCCAGAAATGACATCATCGCCGAGATAAAACGATGGATAAGGACACTCAGAAGTAGGACACTCTCAAGAGTGACACAGGAAAAGTTAGATTTTTACTGACACCATATGGTAGTTAAAATCTGGGTACACTCCACTTCCAGTTAAGTAAATATTCGTGGTAATTTTTCGACAGGAGGCCCGACACAGTGATCCCAAGCCGAGAAGCATGAAAAAGCACCATGAAAATCCAACAATCCAAGGTATAAAAAGTAATACGTGGTATAATGATGCATCAATGATGAACGTCTGGGTGGATGCTGGTATATTCAGACCAATTGGAAACAGTCAGAACATATTTCAGGCGTAGATCTATGCCATTCAGGTATTCTTCGATTCTGGAATTATGGGTGCCCACCGAAAGCAGGAGCAATCATGCCGATTATGGAATCCATCGGATCAGATGCGGCGGGAGTTATCCTCAATTTTTAGTTTTTCGTATAACTGAAAACGTCGGTAAGAAAATTCCTATTAGGGGAGGGTAGTTCTAAACATGGAAAGTAAATAAAAAAACAAATAAAAATTACTGGAAAATTAAGAAATTAATGTATTTCAAGTATTTGCTTGGAGAACAATAATTATTATAAAAAAAATGCTGTTAATTCACCAAAGTGCAATAATTTTTTTTTTTTTTTTGTTTGGTTTAAGATCCCTAATTAATAACTATGTGGGCACCGAAGCGCAAGTGGTTGGTGCGTCGGACTTCTGAGCCAGCGGTCTTGGGTTCGAATCCCGCCGCAAACACCTAAAAAGTTTTTCACAGTGCCCTACTCTTCCGAATGCCTGACAAGCATCCAAGAGTATCATTTGTCATGAAAAGCTTCTCAACTCGCCGTTCGGAGTCGGCAGAAAACTGTAGGTCCCTTCCATTCGTGCAAGAATATAACGCGCACACACAAATGGTTGCGGGAAGCTAGGCTTGGTTCTACCTAGGACTGCTGAAGCCAAATATTTACTCTTTTTTTTTTTTAATTAATAACTATATACTTATTAGAATGAAACTCGTCTACTTAAATAAAGAAATTAATGTTATATACACTTTTGCACTTCTTGGTATGAATTGTCATTCGAAAAGTTGAAATTTTGACAGCGAATTGATAACGTGGTCTCGGAATTCATAATGCAGCTCGCGGACCGATAAAGCAGTTCATCCGACGGTTTTCATAATGGCTCTGGTATGAAATGCGGATCGAATGCGGATCGGATATACTCCCGGGGAGTACAATCCACCGGATTCCATAATCGACATGAATACTTCTCTAGAGGGATTCTAATCGCTGGGAATCCTTAAAATATCCACAAGAGAGAATTGAAACTCTTCTGGGGGCGTAAAACTTACTATATGGTACAAATGATCTTTAAGATCGCAATGGCCAGTCAGAGCCTTTTTTTTTTAAAATAAACCGTATTTGTAGTTCCTATACCATTCCCGACTAGAAAAATATCTGGGATAAACAGTTTTTGCATAAAAGGAAGAGCTTATCTTTTCCTTGCTACTAAGAGCAATTGACGCGCATCAATCAAATGCCATTTACAGAACTTTTTGTCCCATCTTTATCACATGTATAGTTAAAATTTGGCGAACATTTATCTTCGATTTGGAGACAGAAACAAATGGAAATTAGGGTACCTATAGTACCTAAAGATCAGGATACTAAGATACTAGCAAGTAAATACAGTATAACCAGTCAAATTAGACCACCATCGGGAACCAAATAGCTGTTGTCCGATTTGGCGAATCCTTTTTAATTAAACCGATCTACTTATAAAGGTTATTTTATTAGGTTGTTCAATAAGTTTTGTCGTTCGATAAGAGATGGCGCTATTAGGTTCGTTGTTTTATTTTTCCACAAAGCTTAGTACTTCCTCATGATCACGTGTGAAATGATCTATTAGATCTGTTCCGTGGACCAGCTGGATGTCAAAATTCGTGAGAATAGACCTGGTTTACAGAAGAAAAAAAATCCATTAAGACAACGGACCCTTCATACAGTTCAAAAAACCATCGCAAAAATCAGTGAATTAAGGGGTTGCATGGGTTTCACGGCTTCAAAAAATCAATTTTTTTTTTCTTGTCTTATTAAATTCTACAACATTTTTATTATCTTATTAAATTCAATAATATCTCTAGTTTATTGCCCTTAATTTTCAAGTCGATCAGAGTAATAGTTTCGGAGATAAAGTCTTGGGAAGTTACGCGCTCAAGGCCAGTTAGGTTCAGTTTTATTGTCATTCAAAACTTTAAACGCGTTTTTCTCGGAACTGTATTTTCAAAGTCGGTTGTCAAGATTTCTCAAAAACTACTGTACCAATCTTGATGGAATTTTACACACGTCTTTGAGATATTATTGACAACGACTTGGACGAAGAATTTTTTTTTAATGGAACTATTTTTAAAATAAAAATGTAGAGCAAATTTTACCAAATTTTTTTTATTTTTTTTGTAATAATGCCTGCCAAAAATCCAATTTTCACTTTTTTTGTTTTTCCTTCGTCCAAGTTCTAGTTTAAGGTGTTAACTAAAACACGTATTTTTTTTTTGACTTCAGTTGATCCTGTCGTGAGTTCTGCTGTCAATGCGCAAGCACCTTTTTCTCGAGGGGTCCCGGAAATGACGTCGCAATGGCAGAGTTTAGAATATTTTTGTACAAAAATTTCAGAAACTCTATGTCAAATGTGTATATTTAAGGCAATACAAAGTTTGAATGAAATATTTAATTTTTTATATATAAAAAGAGTTGTTAAAAATAAGCCGTTTTTTACCCCACGAAACTCATGTAACGCCTTAAAGTACCAATTGATTCAACATGCATCCCATTTGCCCATCGAACGAAGAGGTAATAGCATCCGTGGAAGTGCATTTGGACAGTTTTTCGGATTCTCACTTCAGGGATGAAATCCAGAGATTAGAACATCAATGGACCAAGTATTGAAGTTCATTGAATAATAATAGGATTTCAAATCACCAAATCTAGTTTTTCTTATCGAACCACAGAACTTACTGAACAAACATAAGAACCGAAAGCCTCCGATGCTAGTGTTCTTATTTTTCTGTTAGCGATAGATTTTAATTTATTGTAAATGTTTATAAAATAAATAAAATAAATAAAATATTAGATTTATTTTGGCACATTCTTTTCTCTAGCTAATCTAAACCACTAGAATGTCAATTGACAAAATTAATTTAGTAAATCAATAAGAAATCACTTAATATGGCACAATGTATTTTTTTAGAAGTCGCCGATAAATAAAAATCCCTCCAAAGATATTGAATTTCGCACAGGCATATAAATTTGTAACAGCATCAATGTAGAATCTAAAACGACTTTAAAGATGTTATTAGCATTATAATAAAATAAGACTTACATACCTAGAAAAAAATAATTATTTGAAAATAATTAATTGGGCAAACGAAATGAATTTAAAAGTTTAAAAAAAAAACACTACTAAGCACGCTATTTTTAAAAGTAAATATAAAGCTTCCATGTGTCCTAATCCAATTGAGTCCTTTTCTTTGTTTATTTAAGACAAAATACTTTTCTATATCCAAATGTTCATCCAGTCAGGAGTTAATGCCAAATATTTATCCGCATGTAGAACTTTGTTTTGCCGCAGATTTCGTCCGAAAAAAATTCACCGAGATTTGAAAACCATACTTAACAAAAGAAATAGATGCTGCATATAACACTCACTTAACGCTTTCGTACAACTAAGTCAACTACTTATATTCCAGGTGGAGGCAGCTGGAACTTTCAGAAATTAGAGGAATGATTAAAGATGGGGAAAATAACAAAAGGGAGAAGATAGACTTATCATTTTTTTTAGACCCGAAGTACTGCGTTCAACTATAACGAATGACATACGTTTTATAATAGCCCTCATTTTTTTTTTTTTAAAGTGATCCTGCCCCAAAGCTGCTACCTCGACCTAAAATACCTTGTATCATAGGATACTAATTAGTCCTAGAGGCAAGCTATCTTTCTAATTAAGGCTAGTACGTCCTTGGTTGACGCATTTTTTAAATCACCCCGAAAAGACCCCGAAAAGTGCCGGACAATCACAAAGGACGTGCTCGGCTCTCTCGACCTCCTTACTTGGCCTAACTTGTTTAGGTGGTATCGTAACTGGCAGTGACCGGAGAGGAATCTTGTTAGATACCTTATATCCTTCTTACTGTAGTTAGTTAGAGAGTGACGAAGGTTATGTACCCATTTGTTAATTAAGACTGAGAACGTTGCCCAGTTTATATCACAGAAGGGTTCCAGGCCTGAAAATTTGGCAGTTGAACCTGAACGGGCCACCTCATCCGTAATCTCATTTCCTTCAATTCCCCTATGACTAGGCACCCACCAAAATAGCTTCCATAAACGGTCCGACAAATCTATCAAGCACTGAAGTATGTCAGACAAATCTGAAATTGGATGGCATTGACTGACTGTCCGACGCATGGTCAGATGTAAATCAAGCATGTCGGTTGACAGATATGACCGCGGATGCCTCACTTAACATAATCACGATCACGAGGATTAACAATTCAAGTCTTAATTCGTATGTCACTCCTGTTTTATACAAAACAAGGTTTCAATCTCGGATACAGCCATTCCATTGGTTGAGAAAAAATCGATAAAAATATTTGGCATAATTTTTCTGACAGTGTTCCGTAGAATAATAAAGTTTAATGATTACAAATGCTAAATCACATAATCTATGCTTGAAATTGGGTTTTTTCTGTTCATTTGATGGTGTTAACATGATCCATAACATCAACGTGTTTAATTTGGTAGTAAAACAAGGAAACGGCAAATTACAACCACGCTGGTTACTTTACGACTTATAATGCAGGAATAAAAGGAATAAGTTAATAATTCCCCTGACCATTTAATTGACTCAGTTCCGGCAAGGACGGCAGTAAAAACAGGCGGGTGCCATGTCAAATGATGAAACAGTATAATGAAATGGGTAAGCTTGTTTAACATTAACAGACATTTAATTTTACGAAATTGTTTCATAAGAATTAGAATGAAAATGAAAAGTGCACTTTTGAGAGAGGGTCTCCCAAAATACAGTAGAATCTCGAAAAGATGAACGAATAAAAAATAGGCTCTGTTCATCTTTTCGAAATGTTCTTCCTTTTGAGTAGGTACTTAATTTTTAGTAGGTACTTAATTTTTAGTAGGTACTTACATAATTTTGGTTAAGATGTCTTTCAACACTGCACTTTTCTTTTAAATTTAAAAACTTTACTCTTCCTCTAACTGGTGGCATCTTTCCTATACATACATTCACTTCACACTGGTAGGTATACAAGCAAACGAAATGAAATGCAAAATCAAGCAAAAACCAGCTTTCCAAAGAATAACGGTTTTATGAATCTACTACGAATAACTAAAACACGAATAAGGAAGAAAAAGAAAATTATGGCCGTTCATCCTTTCGAGTATCCAAAGCTCAACCCATTCATCTTCAAGAATACTGCAATTGTGAAAGAATTCCGTTAATCTTTGTGCGTAGTTCACGGGCGAGTTCGTAAACTCAAGACTTGCAAAGCAAAACATACAATTCACCAAGAGCACAATCTGGTTTACGAGTAAGTAAAAATAGAGGATTTACTCCCAAACAAAGGGATTCACATTGGACCTTCGGGTCTCCGAGTGGAAATGATTGCCCGTTCAATCACAACCCCTCTTATCCTAACCTAACCTATCTTTTTTAGTTTTAATAATTAAATAATTTGCTTATATTTTTAAACTACATATTAATGATGAAGTCAAAATCGTTTCTGAAGTATCATATTTTTAAAATTTAAAAAGAAATCGAAGAAAGTGGTTAAATTTATTTTTTTGAAGTGAAACTTCTTAGCTCGCGGTGTGAACTCAAAATCGTGTAACGAAATTCCGTCACGGAAAACATTGCATCTCTTTCAGAACCCAACGTATTAGCACACGTTAGAATGCGATAAAGTTCCTACACTCTACAGAGTCTACAGTCTACACTCAGTCTCAGCTTTGTGCACAGCCCAGCTCAGTCGGGCGGTGCTCACCGCTCACGTAGTGCATGTGTGTGCTACTTGGTGGAGTTTCGGGTGGTATAGAGACAGTGCTAGCGCGCTCATACATGTTAGCATTGTATGTGAAATCACTCTCATAAAGCTCTTTTCGAACTGAAATATTGAGAGCGTGATGAATGAAATGTGAATGAAATTGAGAACTAAAATATTGGATTTGACTTTTACTACGTACGAGCTGTCGAGCTTACGACTTACGAGTTACGAGTATGACGGATTTATTTCTTCTTTCAAGTAGGTAGGAGAAATTTGAATGAAATCATATGAGTAAAACCCATTGTATGTGTGTAAGTGTGTATGTGCTCAAAAACATACAGTGAATAAGCCAAAACAAAAAACATAACATTGCGCAGGCTATAATATGTATGCATTATATCTCTTTGTCTGGACTTCGGGAAAATATGAATTTTGTGTTATAGTTCATCTGTTCTGTGCCAAAAATGCAAAGTATGATTATTGACTATTTGAACGAGGATTAAATTGATTTTTACATGTAAGATGGTTAAAAACTATTTGTTTTTATTAAGTATAGCATAGTACATAGTACATACATACATACATAGTATGCATATAGTTTAGTTTAGTTAGTTGTAGTTTAGTTTTTATTGTAATTTTGTTCAAATTAAAGCGAACGAAGCTAATATTTAAATTATGAGCTTACTCATATGGTTGCGGAGCATGCAGTAACTAATCTACGCAGGTAATTGTGGTCTTACAGTAAGGTGTGCATATGTACTTGCGAAGCATGTTCGAGAGGAGGACGGACAACACTGTTAAAATAGACTGAAAGAGTGACATAATGTCGTTTAAATTCTTTACACTTCTATCACAAAACCTAACATTGAGTATGATCTATTCACAATGTGCTTTGTCAAAATTTGGGGCGAACCTAAATACGGCAACAGAAAGAATGAATTGATACGAATTACTTGAACACTCGGTATCATTTTCCTGTAATGTAGGTACTGACACTTGATTAGTTTAAGGACTAAGCCATTTTTACTGCACCTGATACTGAAACTATCAATATCTGATAACAGAAGTCTACAGATATTTATGGTTGTAACGGTTTTATTGATCTTTATATCGTCGTTTATATCATCACATAAAGAAGTATTTATATTAGTATTATGTATTATTTATGAAACATCATTTAAAATCTCAAAATTTACCAAGGCAATGTTGATAAAGTCAACTTGAAAAACATTTTGTAGATGAAGTTATGTACATAGCTATTTAAACTTTTGTTAATTTTGGTGAATCAAAATAACTAAGTGGTCGCCGTGACCATGGTGGTTAGTGCGTTGGACTACCACGCAATGCTGCCCGGGTTCAACTCCTGGCCGGGTCTAACACCTAAAAGAGTTTTTTCACGGTACCACCTCTTTCGAATGCCTGACAAGCATCAAAGAGTATCATTTGTCACGATTGAGCTTCTCAACTCGCCGTTCGGAGTCGGCAAAAAACTGTAGGTCCCTTCCATTCGTGCAAAAATACAACACGCACACACAAATGGTTGCGAGAAGCAGGCCCAGGTTCACCTCGAGCTGTAGCGCCAACTAAGTAAGTAAGTAAAATAACTAAGTAATTAAACTATATATGTAGGTATATTAAATTCAGTTATCCGTTTTGAATGATATATGTATGATATCTTTCTTCTGTCGGTCCTTTTCGCTCTTCGCTCGCTCGCAATCTGTATCTCTCCGTATTTATCTCATTCGTAAAATTATATGACCAATACAAATAATATATACACCATTTTTAAAAAAAGTTTCACTTCTACCGCGTGTGACTGACACACAGACTTTTTTTCTTATAAGGTCTTGTGCGAATAATTTTGTGAGCATTTACATTTATTGTGCATTTTAACATTTTTTATTGTCAGGACTTATAACGAAAACATTTGAAAAATGGTGGAGTTTTTACCGCTTGTAAAAATTTCGGTGACTTTACGGAAACCTTGTAAGTTTTTGTTTTTGTTTTTTTCTCAAATTAGACCATATTTTTAAAAACCCGCTTCAATTTCGGAAGTTTATGAACTTGTTGGATGAATAAAAAACTTTACATCCTTTCAGTGACAAACGAACCCGTTTCTGTACATTTTTGTCTTTAATTCTCAATTTTGGGCGACTTTTTCAAATTACCCATTCGAAACCCTATTACTTCCCCGCTACATTAAAATGTTCCCACTCCTACTATCGATTCTCAAAACGTAGCTAGGCTTACCTAGATGTAAGTAAAAGTTTATTTCTAATATTTATTTTTAAAAAAACTTTTTTTTGAAACCAGTTTTTCTTTTTTAAATTAAAACTTTGATTCAATTAAAGCATTGGCAACCGAATCTAATTTTTTTTTTTTTAATTTAGTGGTTCATTGTCATTCCAAAGTATGATTTGCTAAAACTTTGACTAGTTGCTGATGTTTTAATTTATTTTTGGATATTTTTAGATGCGTCCATTGTCTTCATAAAGTAGGAAATCAAATCAATTGGCAATGGGAATACGATGGTTGAATTCTTTTCGGCCGAAATCGTATTCAATGTCTGTAAAAACAAATAATCAAATGGAATGATGAAAATCAAATAATTATGCAGTTTCAGTTCCAATTAAATTGAATCCAATTATCGCAAACATTACCTGTAGGTAGCGTAGCTGTAGAGCAGCTGGAGAATCGCCAATAACCTCGGATGCCTCGCGTAGGGCACGTGATGCCTTTTGTTCACCTTCGGCTGCAATAACTTTGGCACGTGCTTCGCGTGCAGCCTCAGCTTCGGCGGCCATTGCACGTTGCAATTGAACAGGTAAGCGAACGTCCTTGCTGTTGGTGACATAAAAGTGACAAACTGGTGTTATTTGCTATTGTATTTAGTGTTGAATGATGAAAAGAATGAATTGAATATAAATAAATGAATGTCAAGTCACGTATACTCGTAGTACTAATGATGTAAGAGGAATGCCTTTTTCCCACCAGGGGGCAGGCATCCTTTCTCTTTTGCTGTGGTCCCTCGTCATTGAAGATTTGCTTGCTGAGCTACAGTTAATCACAAAAGTAAGTATATACCTATGTGAGTGTAACAAAAGTCTTAAGAAAATAGTGTATTTCGTTTGAACCATTATCTGTCTGACCTCATGTCTGTTGTTTAACATTTGCACAGTTGCTCTAAAGTAAAAATAACGGTATATTTTGCCTAGGTGTTAGAGGAGAATAACTTTTGTCTGCGAAATACCAAAACAACGTCACAAAAGTAAGTATACACTCACGGTATTTGAGTACAAAACACGGGTCAGTAAACACTTGTTGTTATAAATCCGTTCTTTTTCGATTGAATTGTTTTAGAAACATATAGGGTGAGTAGAAATTATTGAGTTTACATAATTTCGTTAACGAATTTGTATGCGTCTACCAGAAATGGCATCGCATGGAAAAGAGCTATCTATTGATCTAAAAATTTGGTGATAACATTTCCTAAGGAAGGGAAATCCATTCTAGAAGTGGCGAAACTAGTCAACAAAAGCCCTGCAACGGTAAAAAAAAATTTAGAAAAAAATAGAACCTCTGGTAAAATAGAAAATCGGGCTAGAAGTGGGCGCCCCTGTACCTTTACTAAAGGAGAAAAGCGAATTATTGTCCGAAAAGTAAGGAATGATCCTAAAAAAAGTACCCCAAAACTACAAGCAGAGATCACAAACGAAGCAGGAAAGCAGTGCAATCTCCAAACTATTCGCCGTGTCTTGCACGATGCTGGGTATAACGGTCGATCTAACAGGAAAAAACTTTTTGTCAGCGATGTGAATCGTAAAAAGCTAGTTGAATTTGCCAGAAACCATCTAACGTCTGTTATTACCTTTTGGAACAGTTATACTTACAGATGAAAGCAAATTCAACATTTATGGTTCGGATGGGCGCATCAACGTAAGCAGAAAACTGAATACGAAGTTAAATCCGGAAAATATGGCTGGAACCATAAAACATGGTGGTGATTTCGTAATGGTTTGGGGGTGTATGGCGGCCTCTGGCGTGTGTTTTTTGGTGTTTGTAGAAGGTAACATAAATCATTTTGAATATTTAAATATCCTCAAAAACCATCTCTATTAGAGTGCGCAGAAATTGGCATTGGAAGGGTCATTCGTCTTTTAACAAGATAATGACCATAAGCTTCGTTCTCAAATAGTTAGAGAATGGCTGCTATACCATGTACGCAACCAGGTTAAAACACCAACCCAATCACCAGACTTGAATGCTATTGAGCACTTTTGGGATAACCTCAAACGCCGAATACGAAAACATAATATTCGAACGAAAAATCAGCTTGAAACCATTATTCAAGAAGAATGGCCCAATAAGGCCCCACGTGTCCCAAAAGATCGTCAATTCAATGCGATCCAGAACTTATTAACTTATTAACTCTAAAGGATATCCTACTAGGTATTAATTTCATTTTTTACTTCAATATCTTATCTTTTTTTGTTTTTTCTTTGAGGTGTACATATACTTACTTTTGTGATGTGTTTTTTTATGAATTTTGCTTAATTCTAATATCTTTGTTACTTTGTTTTGTCTTTTTGTTAATTTTACTTTTTATATAAAGTGCCTATAATAGTTACTAAAAAAATGCATATCATTTATTTGGTTTAAATTTATTTAAGTGGTTGTTTGCGATCAATAAACTTCG
This sequence comes from Brachyopa scutellaris, assembly GCA_949775065.1. Classification (NCBI taxonomy): domain Eukaryota; kingdom Metazoa; phylum Arthropoda; class Insecta; order Diptera; family Syrphidae; genus Brachyopa; species Brachyopa scutellaris. Next base: position 95,887,173 of record OX459113.1, on the reverse strand, counting down.
TATACCGTACTGTATACTTACTTTTGTGATTAACTGTATGCAACTCGGGGTATGAAGCCATTGGCTACGCTGATGACCTAAATTTGACTCAACCATCACCATTGACCTAGGTCCAATAATCCTGAAAGACACTACACTTGAGTATTCCAGTGACATCAAATACCTGGGGTCTATTTTAGATAGGTGCCTGAACTAGAATTCTCACCTCAACTCTATAATAACCCGTGCAACTAGAGCCGATTGAAAGGTAGAGCTTAGGGTCTCAACCCAAAAATTATACACTGGTTGTATACCATGATGGTCAGACCCATCATTTCATACGGGGCCTTATCCTGGTGACCTAAAGATCTCGAAAAGATCGCTCGATAAGCCTCAACGGATGGCGTGACTTGGTATAACCGGTACTATGCGCACCTGCTCTTCAACAGCTCTAGAAGCTATATTCGGCATCTCTGATTATGCAATTCTTCATTAGGAAGCCAGCCGCTAGAAGCACTATCAAACTACAACTTTTGTATTCGTAACTACAAACCAGGTAATCTTACGAGTCACCTTAACATTATTAAAAATATTTCCGATCAGGACAAGATTTTCACCGTGCGTCGCATCGCTTTGACAGAAAATTCGAAGCTCATATTGGGGAATGTACCAACCACATAGTCTAACAACGGATCCACCTTTAACCCAATATGTATGTCTAGTATGGTACACTGATGGATTCACCTTGGATCATTCTCCAGCGTGTTTCAAACCGCAGTCCATGCCATTGAGATCTGCGCCATTATTAACCTACAGAGAGCCTTCAAGGGCGTTAACATGAATGTTTTTCAGACAAATCACACTCAAAGCTTCTAGCTCTTACTCTTTGCACTCAAGACTGGTAGAGTGCTGCTTCAATGCTGTTCAATACCTAGCTACTCATAATAAGGTCAAACTTTGGTGGGTACCTGATCACAGAGGCATTGAAGGAAATGAGTTTGCGGATGAACTGGCTCATTCAGGCTTTACTGCCAAATTCTCAGGCCCGGAACCCTTTTGTGCCATAAACTGCGCAACAATCTCAGCCTTAATTAACAAATGTGAACATAATCTCAAAATCTCTCATTGGAGAAATGTCCCAGAACTGTTAATTTAGCCTTATACCCACCACAGGGAACTACTACTTAAACTACAATAAGAAGGATATTAGGTGTCTAACGAATTTCTTCTCTGGTCATTGCCAGTTAAGCTAGCACCTAAACAAGTTAGGCTTGTCTAGCGAGACCAAATGTTGATCCTGTTTAGAGAAGGTCGAGACATCCGAGCACGTCCTTTGTGATTGTCCGCCACTTTTCGGGGTCAAATATCGTACCGTACATAAAGAACTTCTCATTCCTTATGACTTAAAAAATTCGTCAACCAACGAAATACTAGCCTTTATTAGAAAGGTAGTTTGCCATTTGGACTAAATAGAAACCTATGATGCAATAGATCTATTAGGTCGCAGTATCAGCCTTGCGGCAGGATCCAGTAAAAAAAAAAGACGAATGCCTTTATAATAGCTCAACGCGGCACGTATTCTATTAAACTTATGTTGGTACAATACGACTAGTTACATTATATTTGCAAGAGTGCCTAAAAGTTTTGTTAAATTAGCTATCAACCTCAGTGTTTTAAACCACCCGTACCAAGAATTATATCTCAACAGACCCATTTGCGGCCATAATGAGTAGAGGCCATATACTCTCCTAAATTTTCATTCATTTTAGTGAAAGGAACTGAAACCCCACAATCTCATAAAAAGTTAATCCATAGTCAGATACTAAGTTCCTGTACGCACTCGTATAGACATACCTAGCTACATATGTACATAATATATCAAAACTTAAAAAAAAAGAATCTGAGGAAGTCTCACCTTGCTATTCATCAGGTTAATGTGTTCCTTACTCGCACAATGCGGGTGAAAGATAAATTGCGAACACTACAGAAAATATTGTAATATAAAGGAATGGCACTTCCTTTTGGGGATGATAGGGAACGAAATTCAAGAAAATGAGAAATTCTTCCGTTTTTTTTTAATATAGTTATTGAGATGCAAGGAACATTATTTGAAACTAAAAAATGCTGAAAGCAATTTGATTGTTTTTCATAAACAGAGCATAAAAATGAAATGAAAATATTTCTGATTTTTCGAGCAGCAAAATACACATAGCTCTGCGTATTTCAATCAAAAATTCCAAAGGGGATAAAAATAACAACTGTTGTGTTTATTTTTTTTACCCATGGGAGTCGGAATAACTAGGCATGTATGTATGTCTGCAAGTTTATATATTTGTATGTAATTGAAATGATATCCTTGATTTAAAAATAAAGGAAAGTATACAAGTTAGCCGGAATATACTTACTATTGTAAAAATGTAAGCTTTTTTCGACTTTAAGGTGTTTGACAGTAATAGGTTTAAAAACTACTGTACGAAATTGACTGTGATTTTAAACAGTTGTGTTGCAAAATGTCACAATTAAAATTTAGGATATCCGCTGCCTAGAAGTGGAGATCTAAGCTGTTATAATATAAGCGTCTGAGTGGTATGTCGCAATTACATATGTAAACACAAGCGACGTTGCACGCAATAAACTTAGAAAAATAGTAAAGAGAAGGAGAAATTACAAGTATCAGAGCTGATTGTGTATACGACACAAATGCAAAATAGTTGAACTAGTTAACATTTCTTCATACGAAATTAGAATAAAATATTGACACTCTAAATCAAATAAAGTAATTTAATATTTATTTTTATATTATGTAGGTGTTACACATACACATTAAAAAACAGTGCTTTACAAAATGATAACGGTTCCTTTTTTAGGTAAAAAAAAATGTCTGCCACCGCATATTCACGCAAAATAGTTGGCTTACTCTTTTATCGACGCAAAACGTTATTTGACTGGGGACTGTTTCCACTAGGTTAAGGTAGCATTCAGGGGTTATCCCATCCCAAACTTTTTGGATATTTTCCTTTAAAGTTTAAATCAATAACGCCACTAGCCGGATTTGTTGTCAACTTTTTATTCATCTTTCCCCACAAAGTCTCAATTGGGGACAGGTACGGGCTATTTGCAAGCCACGTTAGAACTGGAGTGTTCTGTTCTCGTCGCTAGCTCATATTTCGTTTGGCTGTATGACATGATGTGCCATCTTGCTGAAATATAAAACTGCCATCTTCTGTTTGCAGCATTGGAATTGAGGGTACAAGTTGGTGCTTTGAGATGTTTTGATAGCTACTGAAATTCATTGTGCCGTCGATGAAGCAGAGGTTTTCCACTCCTTCACTTCCACTTCTTCACTTCAGGAATGCAAGTGTCTCTCGACACTGGCTTTTCAATTACTTATTTCCACATTTGCGGTTGCATATAATAATATAATAATTATTTCGAGGTTTTTTTAGAATTTTAAAATTGTCTGGCAGGGTGTTAGCCACGTTCAAATGGTCTTGGACCCATAGATCTGTAATCTGGGGAGTATGATCAGTGTTGCGGCATTAGCCAATTTCGGTTGTAACAATTATTTCGAAAACCGATTTTTTTGAATTTTGAAACAATCTGACATAAGTCTTGCCACGCTTGAAACGTCTTGGACCTACATTTTTGAGATGAGATAAAAGTACTCTATACAATAAAACTATCATTGGCTGGTTATATCAATTATCTCAATTTTGGAAAAACATGCATTAGCCTTACACCAGCTCTCATCTCATCTACTATTTTTTCGGTTATATTTCACACACAAAATTTGCTGTGGGCTCTTAGACTATTAACCCTTTAGTGCATAAATTATTTTTAGCGATTTTTTTTACTGCACTTGCGCGATCAATTGAATTGCGAGTAAGAAAATCCAAATCAGCTGTATAAAGTTGTCTTTTGTTAGGTTTCGCAAAGCATTATATGGCTTCGTCTTCAGTAGAGGGTTAACAAAAAAATGTTTGATTTCCATTTTACCAACTACATATATATTCAGGATGTCCAAATTCATTTTGGAATATAAAGATTTAGATATAGATATTTAATATAAACTCATTTAAATCAGGATAAATTAACGTTCACTGCTGATGTCATCGTGTTAATGCAAATTTACCACCCAAATAGAATCAGAACATCATCATCATACATCACTGCGTAAATCATATAAATTCATCTCATTATCCAGCGGATTACACGATGATACGAGTAAGTGCGTATTAGGCATTCAGATAGAAAATCGGCAACTCATCATTCGTAATGTAAAATCCATTGAAATTCAATGTCCTCCTACAGCAGTCAAATCGTACTACTTTATTACTAAAAGTAATTTCGTTAATGAGACAACAATCCCGTGCACTATCATATCGCAGCAGTAAGTAATTCGTCTATTAGCATGCCATTGTGAGTCCTAACATAGTCCACGCTTGGGCTATAAACGAGTTGTGTGGACTTAACCACATACATATGAAACACGGATATGACATTAGCAAATCTAATGAAATACAATTACCATTTCAGTAAACCTAGCCAACCGTATATTTATGATAAAACCAAAAATAAATAAATACAGTGGTGACTGTGGCGTATACGTACTATTTTTTCCTGCCTTTTTGTTTTTATTATTACTTTGGACTGCTGCTGGTGTGTTTTTTTTTTTATGTGGAACAACAAAAACAAAATAACTACGTAGGTATGTCTATATACATGAAAGCAAATAATCTTCATGTATCTGTCATACACGTACACAAACATTTAAAGAAAGGACACGCTCTGTATACTCGCAAGTATATGTATTGTATGTATGTACTTACATTTCTACACGTTCGACTTTAATGCCCCAAGCATCGGTTGCCTCGTCCAGTTGAACCTGCCGGATACAGAAAAAAGAAAAAAACATTTTAAGTGGAGTATCTCTCAAGGACATAATCCTAACCGCTAATACTATAAGTGGTGTCCATTTTAACATCTCAGTGTAACGACTGAAATACTATCCGTACTCACTTGCATGGTGCCAGAAATTGTCATCCTTTCGCTGAGTATCTCATGCAAATGTCGTGTTCCCATTGTGTTGCGCAGCGTTGTCTGTGCTAAGAGTCGGGTCGAATGGTGAGCATTCTCTACATTGGCTATAGAAACGGTGGCATTTGACACACGGTAATAAACTACAGCATCCACCGACACGGTGACGCTATCCTTTGTCAGGACCTGTGTGCGGAAAAGAACAAAGCAATCAAATGAGAAAGGATATGCAAGTATACTTATAACATCACTTACTTCGTAAAGTGGAAGAGATATAAAATTAAATTAATTTTCGCACATAAAAATGAAAGAAGTAATTAGAAACGAAACAATAAAAAAGCTGCCATTTTGCGAGTCACTTACTCGTAATTCTGAAAATTATGTTAATAAATGTGACAGAGAGGGGCTGACAGGATGCTGGGACAGGATTTAGAGGACACATCTTGTTTAACTTGCGTGCTGATAATTTGACCACATTTTTATTTGAAAAAAAATTCAGCGCATTTCTCTGCTTTTACTTACAATCAGGTGAATATTATTTCGTGACATTAAATAGAGTAAGCAAAAGATTTTTCAACGGTTTTATAGTGATGTCAGCAACAGACACCAAATGTTGATAGAAACTGCACACGTCATGAAAAGGGATTTTGATTACACACGTTCGGTGGATGATAAGAGGATGTTATGCACGTCATAGGTATAATAGTATGCAACAGCATAAGCGTTTATCAAGGGAAAGCAGAATAGAACGATTTATCGAATCCTACAAAATATCCATCAGTTTTCCATTCCACTTCTTCAACTGACATAGATATTGATTCACCAACGAAGCAATCCCAATCACCCTATATTGCACGCATGTACCGGTGGCAATGGTCTCCACTGATCGTTGTCGCGAAAGCATACAAACAATATTTCTTTATGTTATTACTTTTCTCACAAATCTTTGTTGTGAAATAATCTATGTAAATATGTAAATTTTATTTTAATACGTTATTTAAGAACTAAGGTAGAACGAGATAAATGCCCAAAAGTAAAATATAAACTTTTCTTTTTCTCATTTAGAAGACTTTTATTGAAATATATTGATTTTTTTTTTATCCATTTTATAGATTTAATCTAACCAAAGTCGTTTCCAAAAAACCGCATTCAAATCCGTTCAGTAGTTTTTTTGTTTTTGCGGCACATACATACATACTTTTTTTTAGACTTCCTTTTATAAAAGTAGTGATGATGATGTCAAACTTTGTTCTGGATGAATTGTTTTGCGGAGAGCTTAACATCATTACTTTAATTTGAAAAAAGGGCTGTCGAAAGTCGTCGTATTTTAGTGAAAGTCTATTGTGATGATCTTCTTGCTGAGCAAACGTATCGGAAGAGGTTTGCATGTTTTAAAAGTGGTGAATTCGACCTGGAAGACAATAAATGACCCGGACAGCTGCAAAAGTTCGTAGATGAAGAATTGGAGGAATTGCTCGATAAAGACCCATGTCAAGCAATTCAAGAATTATCTGAATAATTGGAGAATGACTTGTCAATGGCCTGAATGGCCATGGGAATGATCCAAAGGCTGAATTTGGTGGGATAAGAAGTGTGTGGTCTACTATGAGCTGCTTACACCGAATGAAACCATCACTGGAGATCGCTACCGAGTACAATCAATGCGCTTGTCCGCGCAAAAGCTTACTTCTCATGACGATTGTAAAAAAATGGTTCGATTCGTGGATTGCTTCTTCCGACATTATGGGAAAATGTAGGGGCTAGCGATGGACAATACTTTGAATAATAGAATCTTTAAATTTTATTTTAAATACACAATTTTGTTCGATAAAAAAAACAAATTTATTCCAACTCACATTCACGTGAGCATATGTACTTTAAGTATCTGCCTTCGCCACTTTCAACAGTTTATTTTGAACCAAAAAAAGGTAGCTCGTAGAAGTTCACCTAAGGAAAAATATGAAGCAATCGAGGCGCTAATTAACTTCCGCTCAATCAATTTGACAAGGCAATGGGAATACACTTCAAAGGGCCCAGCCCACATGTACATTAATGTAAACATTTTCCAGTGTTTCAAGCGGATTTTTAATTTTCCAATAAAAGAAAAATATTACGATGAAATAAATTGAACCCCTTCTACGAGACCACATTTCTAAAACATCGGCAAACACGGGAAGGAAGGGGGCTTATATGCATTTGATAAAATGAAAATTCATGTGCTAAGTTAATTTGCATCGCTTTACTAGGCGCATTTTGAAAATATTTAAATTTATTGATTGGAGCCAATGTTTTTATAATCATATTTGGCATGTCTTACTATTTTCTATTTTTTTTTTTAAATTTCAACAGAACTGCCAGTTATTATCATTAAATATACTGAGTATACTAGGTTAAAATTAGTGTACGCCGAGAATTCAAGCATAGTGTACTCGGTGCAATGTACCACCTCTATGTAAGTACACTGAACTAAATTATTTTTAATCAATGGCTGTCCAGTTACATATCAAGCTTTATTGCTCAAGATGCAAGTGCAAAGAATAAGTCACCCAACAAAAACTGAGTGTCTTGGAACTGGTTTTCAGTAATTCATTATAGACCTCTAAATCCAAACTCCAGACGTGACGAATCTTGTCCGCCGCCTTAAAAGACCGAAACCATTCGATTAAGCACAATAAGGTATAACCGCATGTAATGACGATATAAGGCGGTGTTTTCGACTATTTTAATTGGTGTTCTGTTTTTTTTTTTGTTATTATTAGTTATTTAGTTATTCGTTATTTTTATTGAAAATCTTTTCATTACAAAAATATACAAATAATCTGTTCTAAATGAGATAGAAAATATTATATACATAAGTGCATATCATTTTGAAAATTTTAAAATTAAATTGTTTCAAGTTCTGATTTTTTTTTGTATAACTTTGCCGGTCACCCCATGCTCCCGCTCGCTAGCAATCCCGTGTATTTTCTTACGCAGAGCGACGCTTCCTTTATGTGTTATATGTATCATTAGTTTGAGTCTAAGGTCAATAGTTATACGGTAGAAATATGCCACGAAAATTCGCTTCGGGTATAATACTTTTGCCATCAATTATTCAATTTTTTAAAATTAATTAAAAAACAACCGTCGAAGAAGGGGCAGTCTTGATAATTATGTTTCCATCTACTTTATTCTCAATGTTTGTGATTTTATTCAGATTTTTCCGAGCGATATTTTCGGAGAAAAAGATCAGGACAGCAAGTTGTAACGTTTTGTGAAAAAGTGTTAAGAAACTACCCCCCCCCCCCCCCCTCCCTACAAAGTCGAAATTCTGCTTTTTAAGTTCTGGGTTGTGTTTGGGCCACTAATTGCTACAACTGTTCCAAATTTCAATAGTCTACATCAAATAGTCTCTGAGAAAAATGTATTTGACAGACAGATAGATAGACAGACAGACAAACAGACAGACAGACAGACAGACACCGAACTAATTCCATTAGTGTTCCGTTTTGGTAATGGATTCAATTTAGGAAAAAAAATAATAAAATACTAGGGACAATTCTCTTTTCGAAAGATTCTGAAAATTGACTCAAGGAAGTTTATCTTATGTCGTTTAAACATTCTTTTTGGTCTACGTCTACGATTTCTTTTGGGGAAACAGAACTTTACTAAATTTCCTCAATTTTGGTTAGAAAAAAAATTCATAATTAGGTATGGGAATAGATTTTGCTGTATACCACAGGGCACGAGCCTATCCTTGCGGTTGATCTGTTATCTTAAACGTGCGAGTATTTTTGATGCATCAATTGTAGTGACTGAGCTTCGTTGCGTGAAAATTGACATTACTCGTATCTGTGTTTAAAAATGATTCAAATAATGTCGCAAATAACTCGAATTCCCTAGCTTATTTTCCAAAACAATGAGTATTACTTTATTATATGCCACATTGTTGTGAGTTTATTTCAATTTCCAATAACCTGCAGATATCGACATTCATATGTATTCACTTGCTGTCATGCGTGAGAAGTAAATGAAGCGTTTTGTTCACTCACGGATGTAAAAGTATAGTCATCGACCGAGATTTCATATCGAACACATTGGAATCACATTTTTTACAAAAACGTGACTGAAATTGAGGGATGGTTTTCTCTCCGCCGAAAAGGTCAACACGTTATTTAAAAACGTATTAGCTAAATAAATAAAAAAAAGAAAATCGATTGAAATTCGGTGTATTGTGGAAAATATTTATTACGAGGTATGGTATCCTTTAAAAGTTGGGGAGTGACTTCAACCAGGAAGTCAGAACTACTCGTATATGTGTGAAATTACATTTTCACCATTCGAGGAAACCTAAATTATCTGTGAGATTTAAAATGAATCAAAGTTCTATTTGGAATTACATTTATGTTGAAAGGAAATTGAAATAAGTAAATGAAAATCACTTTTCTCAAATTGAAAATTTGTAGCCGTAGAAATCTTGAAATGATTTCCGTAGGGATTCGTGAACAGATAGATATGCGTTTATCCTTTCATTCAATTCACAAAGGAGCACTGAAATCTTATTGGACTATAAATAGACGGAAAGGATGCAATTATAAATTTCCTTGCAAATAAACAAGTAGTAGAGTAAAGAGAACATTTCTGGAATGTTAGTCCACTGTGAATGCAAAACTTTAATTCGAGTTAGAAGTAAAAGAACATCGACTACAAAAATCACAAAATCAGATGGGATTGTAAAATGTCCAATATTCAAATGGATGAAACCTCAGATCCATTTGCCCTTTAAAATAAAATGTCCCTTAACTAATCATTTTTTTTTTTAAGTTCTGACCCGTCCGTTGCGAAGGTCACCACGACCTAAAAGATCTATTGTACCGCAAATATAGTTAACCAGAACCAGAACGAGCAGAGGCTCAGCACTTTTCATGAAATTGATGATCTCACTGTTAGAGACTGTAAGAATTTCCATAGGAGTAACATTTCTATGTGGAAATGTTGTCTAATGAGGGCACAAAGTGGCAATTTCGTTGTCTTCCATGCAGGGACGATATTCAGTTTTCTAAATGAAACCTATTTTGATAACGTGATATCGAAGATGGCAATAACCTGTTAGAAATCCCACTCATCTCTTGATATAATTTTTACTGAGGAGTGGGTGTTTTATGGATTTAATGTCGAATGGGTTTTTTTAGCCTAACGAAGATCCTGGGCATTTTCACAACAAGCGACACACGTGTTGTTTTCTTAACTTTTGATTTTAAAGTTTATAGATGAATTCGGAATGTTGCTCAGAGCCAATATACGAGCCAGCCGAGCCTTTTCTAGCTAGTTCATCAGCTTTTTCATTTCAAGTTTGAGCCTAGTGCTTTTATAGCTGTTTGACTATCCGTGAGTATATGGATGAGGACACCTTTTATTGCCGATTAAAGGATGATGTTGGCGCATGCTTGAATTCCTGTTTGAAATACACAGGAACTTTGTCCCATTGTACTGGTATTGATATTCAAGTGTTTGATCCAAATTACATCAGCACCCATGTGGGTGTCCGTCTTCGATCCATCCATATACCACTTGTTAGCTTTTAGGTCTGAGGTAGGATTTTTATAGTTCCATGCTTCACGAGATCACTCTATCCAACCTCCTGCCGAAGCATATAGTTTTAGGTGAGCGGTCATTTACCGCGCAGATCACGTCATGCTCTGGCATTTCGGAGAGAAGATTTACTTGATCCTGATCTATGCAGTTTATGTCTCCTGTTTGCAGTTGTCTAACAGTGCTGCAAATCGCCATCTTTTTTATGAAAATGTGGAGTGGTATTAGGCCAATGAGCGCTTCTATAGCAGTGCATACTGCATTTAGTGCCGGGGCATGCAAGTCTTTGTAGCTTTTGAAGCTTCGAGATGATGGATTTCTCTTTAAACTAATCATATCCGCGCTATTCTGCATTTCACTTTTAGTGAACTCTACCACCAAAAATTAGAATTAGGTGTTCTGTATTCCGAATAAAACTATGAATTGTGGACTGTTCGAAAGTAAATATTGACATTTCAGACCAATGAATTCGAATTTGATTCCAAAAATCTAATTCACTCGGAGTGGAGAGCAGAACACTGAATTCCATTTAGAATGATTTTCAAATTCGATTTCAATCCACATTCAATCGAAAAGCAAAACAGGACAATATTTATATGTGTATATAACCTCTAGAGTCCCCAGCAAGTCTTAACCGATGCCTACCATCTTCCGACCGATTTAAAAGTTGCATATACATATGACATCATTTATAGTGATGAGCCATGTCTGGTTTTGACTTCCCTGACTGAATGTTCAGGATAACGAGGGGGAACATCCATTGTTCCATAAAGGTCGACAATAACCTCACGGGGTTCTTCAACGTCCAACAAAGTTGTAAACAAGGTGACCCGCTGTCGTATTACTTTCTCACCATCATCGTACTGGATCGTGAGAAACTCACAAGTATTGGTATATCCTTTAAAAAATCTATGCAAGGACCCACATATGCTGATGACATCGACATAATTGGATAAACACAGCGGGATATCACTGGTGCTTTCATATAAAAAAAAATAAACTAAAATAAAATAAAATTCTATCAACAAGAAAATACGGGTCAGGCGACATGGTCAGAACTGCACGACAGTAATAGTTTAGAGGTAGTCACATATGTTACTTTGTTTAGTTTGGATAAAATGGATGGTATTGCCGTTCTTCAATACTTTATAGATATCCTTCAATTATTGTTGGAGAATTAGAAGAAACATACAACCACTAACTTTACAGCGAAATCGATTTCTTCAGAAAAGTATGTAGTCATCGGATGAGCTGGCTTCGCCATGTACAGCAATACCAACGGTCTGGGTCGGAAAGTCTTCGATATGATATGATACCAATGATCCATTTACCCGTCGGACAAGTTTGAGTCTCTAGTACAGAAAAGGAGGCTTCTTTTGCAAGTATGTCCCTACAACGTTCGGCTGAAGGCGATGAGATGCATACGTGCTCGTACATTAGGGTTGCCATATTTTAATGAGATATCGTCGGGACATTTTGATGAACGTTGATTTTTATAAGTAATCAAGCACAGTGGCTAATGCGCTGGGCTACTGCGGGAGAAGTTTGCGGTTCAGTTGCGATCCAACGCCAAATGGAGTAAGTTCGACAAATATGGCCCAGGTGGGTAAAATGGCCCACCGTAATATCTCACTACTGAAAAAGAATAGACATCCCACTAGGCATCCATTTCAAACTTATTCCAACTGCTTTTGACTTACTGTAATTTAATGAGTCTGGCTTATACATATATGTCAGCGGTAAGGCACGTGGCTATATTTTTACACTTGCGTTCGTGGCCAACCGAAACTAACCGACTTCTTACATATGCGGAATTTCTTTCAACATTTAATCTGTTTAATTATATTGCTTCTCTCCAAAATTATAATTTTTTATCAAAAAGATGGTACTTACCTCTTGTGGTGGTACATCGTATGTTCTTGTCCGGAGATCCACACGAGCATAAGCATCAATGCATGGTAAGATGAAAAATATTCCTATTTCAAAAAAAAAAAAAACTCCAATTAGTATAAAGTTACCACAAAAAAAAAATAAAATCAACGAAATGTGAGAGAAAGAAAGTAAGTATCTGACATAATTAGGAATAATTTACCTGGTCCTTTGGCACCACCTTGCATCAGTCTACCTAATCGAAATATAACCGCACGTTCATACTCCTGGACAACCTGTAATGAGGAATGAGTAGATTAGTGAATTTATTGATTCTATCCGAATGGCGATAGCTACCTTGAAGCACACCAATAAGCTGAACGGCAACGTTAGAGCAACAAGCACACACGATAGAAATATCAGTATTTTACCGCAAGTCGAGGAATGGTCCCTAATTTCATCGTCAGCTGAAATTAGACGTAACAAAAGAGATATATAAAATCATACCTACTGATATTTAATCCTGATTAATATTTCAAGTGAAATGTACAATTATGTTAACATCTCCGAGCAACAGAAAAAAAAAGGAAATAATTCCTGATGGACCGCGGTACTTGTCAAGTAATTCGATGTCTTCAAAGGAGAAACTCTATCCAGCAACAATTAAAATCAAAAAAAGAAACAAAAGCACAAAGATGAGAAATTCCTTGAAACTTCAAGGTACGGCAATATCCTTCATTTAAATTTATTTACTTTTGAAACTCCCGAAGGCGTTCCTTTGAAAGTAGATTAAATAACCGACTGACCGAAGATGATAGATGAAGATGACAGTAGTGTGGGTACTACATTCTCTAACGGTTCGTAGAGTACTTAAAAGTTATTGGTTTCCTTTTCATATTTAAACCGTTTCGGAAAGGACCTACCATTCGCCTAATTGGAAACAATTTTAAATAACATTTTATGGGTGTTTTCGTCACTTTGAAATTGTTTAAGTGAAAGGACGATTAGGAAAAATGGTTTAATGAACTTGAAAGCTTTTTTTCACATTTTTATGAGGTTTACATAATTTTTATTCATAAATCTGAAAAAATGGTAAAATAATTTTTTTTTTTTTTCATTAACTCACTCATTGAAATTCAAGTACAACCACGTGCCGACTACTTTTTACATCTTCCTTTTTGCGTACATCTAGCGTCCGTTTGACCCTCCGTTGTACACATCTTTCCGCTTTTATATTAACAACTCATGGGTCTAGCCAGATCCTTATATAATTTTATATATTTATATGGACGAAAATATTGTGATATGTGTGAGGTTTTTATGCATTTCTTTTTATTAGTGTACCGTACCCATACCCACTAATGGAATGAGTTCGGTGTCTGTATGTCACAGGCCTTTTTCTCAGAGACTATTTGACGTAGACTACTGAATTTTGGAACAGTTGAAGCAATTAGTGGCCCAAACACAGACCTGAACTTAAAAAGTTGAATTTCGACTTTTGGGAGCTAGTTTAGGGGGATATAAATGGGATGTTAAAAAATATTTTTTTTTTTAATTTAATGTTAAGGTTACCGTGAAGGGGGTCAAATGAAAGCTCGCTAAAGCACAAATTCAAAAATGTATGAAATATTTTTTTGTGTTACCTTTTCCTTAACACTTAAAAAAAAAACCTTGAAAAATTGCTGTCCCGCTACCTTATCTCCAAAAATATCGCTCAGAAAAATCTGAATAAAATCACAAACATTGAGAATAAAGTATAGATTGTACCAAAATTGTGAGGACTGCATTACGTTCGCCAGTTTTCTTTCATTATTTTGTAATTCTATCTTCCCAACTATTTACATATCCAGAAATGAAGTAACCCTATCACAATCATATAAAAGCGAATAAAAAAAATATACGGCGTCAGCAGTCCTATACAGAACCAAGCCTAGCATCTCGCAACCATTTGTGTGTGCTTGCTACATTTTCCACGAAATGGAAGGGACCTATAGTTTTTTTGCTGACTCCGAACGGCGAGTTGAGAAGCTCGTCATGACAAATTATGCTCTTTGATTGGTTGTCAGACATTCGAAAGAGGCGGTACCGTGAAAAAAATGTTAAGGCGTTTTGCTGGGATTGAACCCGGGTAGCATGCGTAGTCCAACGCACTAACCACCACTGCCATGGTGACTGTAAAAGCGAATACGTAAGGGAAATATGTTTATGCGAGAGTAAAATTTGAATGGTTGTTCCTAGAAATATGCCTCAGAAAATAGAATTAAGCTTATACTTAAACCATTGATTCTATGCATATAAGGAATATTGGTGGTTGCCTATACATTATAATATACATGTCTCTACTTTTCCTTCATCGGGAAAAATTGAATTTGTGAACAGGCACTGAGAGGGAAATTCAAAAATTCCACGCATTTAATACAACTCAACGAGTGACGAGACGAAGAATGAAATCGGATGCACATGCACATCCTGTATACTTTGTTGTTTTTTTGTATCATAAATCTATCAACATAAAAATAAAGCAAGTGGTGGGTGCTTTTTTGGGTACAAAAAATCTATGACCGACTTCAGCTGTGAATTTGTTTTGGAAGAAATCCATTTCTTTAAAATCATCATAGATGCAACCAAATACATAATCATCCCATCATACATTAACTGCAATCACTGGGAGAGAGATTTCGGTGCACTAAATGATCTCTTAGAAAGAAATGATACTAGTAATATTATGATAATTGGTGACCTAAATGCGAGAATCGGAAAAAAAGAGGGAAGAGAAAATATGTTTGCGGGAAAGGCGAGAGAATCAAAAGATGAAACTTTAAATTCAAAAGGAACAAAATTATTGGAACTATGTGATACATTTGGTTTTAGCATTTTGAATGG
Source organism: Brachyopa scutellaris (assembly GCA_949775065.1). NCBI lineage: Eukaryota > Metazoa > Arthropoda > Insecta > Diptera > Syrphidae > Brachyopa > Brachyopa scutellaris. The sequence continues at coordinate 95,871,834 of OX459113.1, read as the reverse complement.
TGTGTGTAATTCCGATAAATGCGGTGAATATACTTTTGTGAGACAGCAGGGCTGCTCTGTTATAGATTATTGTCTAGCAAGAGATGACTGGGTTTCTTTAATAGCCGATTTCGAGGTTTTAAGTAAGCCATTCTCAGATCACCTACCTATAACGGTTGTACTAAACCCAGCTTTAACAGCACAACAAGAAACGAGAAAACTCCAGCTACCTCCGAGACTGCTATGGAAGGACACTAAAGGAATGGAGTACAGAATGAATCTTGAGCGCAAAATGCAAACAGGATGCGAACTATGTATCGGTGATATAGAATCCTTAATCAAATCATCATATCCGGCAAGTACGCAACTGCATACAACTAGCAGAAAAAATAAGGAGAAATGGTTCGACGAGGTATGTGAGGTAGCACGAAAAACAACTTTCGGATGGCTTAGAGCCTTTCGAAAACTCAACAATTCCTTTTTTAAAAATTTGTACATCGAGGCGAACATTGCCTACAAAAAACTATGCAAAGAAAAGAAAGCTAAATTCTATGAAACTGAGGCATTAAAACTCACTCACTGTAGAGACTCCAAGGAATTTTGGAAGGCAGTCAAGAATTTAAATGGGAAAAAACTCGAGATTAGTATTGAGCTCACTGCTGATTCATTAAGGGCACACTTCCAGAAACTTTTGAACCCAGCTAATATTGCACCGCCTATTCAGTATGCAATACCGTCGTACTCTAATCATATATTAGATACTCCTTTTACGGAAGATGAAGTACGCTGGATAACTAATAAACTTAAGGACGGAAAATCGCCAGGAACAGATAGAATTGCTGCTGAATTCTTCAAATATGGCACTGAAGATCTTACCAGAGCACTTACATTTACCTTTAACAAAATATGAGGCGATATCCCTCAACAATTTAAAGAAGCCATTATATACCAGATCCACAAAAAAGGAAACATAGCAGATCCAAACAATTATCGTGGAATATCCCTTCTCAACGCCTCTTACAAGATTTTTACCTCCCTATTAAGTCATCGACTGTGCAAATGGATAAATAATTGTAAGAAACTCAAAGAATTTCAGGCCGGATTCCGCAGTGGATATTCAACCATTGATAATATTTTTATACTACAGAGTATCGCCGGAACATTCCTTGACCAAAAAAAGAAATTGTATGTGTTCTTCGTCGACTTCAAGGCAGCTTTTGATACAGTCGACAGAAGAGCCTTATTCTACAAGCTGTACAATGCTGGAATGACATCCAAATTTGGAAAGATTTTGGAGAGAATTTATGAAGGCAATCAATCTGCCGTATGGAATGGTGTGGAAATCTCAGAATGGTTCGAGACAAAAATGGGTGTAAAACAAGGATGCCCCTTAAGTCCATATCTTTTTGCGTTATTTATTGACGATTTGATAGACTATCTACCAGGTGGAATAGAATTTGCCGGAACATTGATTAAAGCTCTCCTCTTTGCCGACGATGTTATTCTTTTTGCGTATTCACCCGAAACATTGCAACTTATGATCAATCGACTTGAGGGGTACTGCAGGTTGTGGAATTTGACGGTGAATCTGAGCAAGTCAAAAGTTATGATCATAAAAAAGGGGTCTGGTAGAATGTCTACAAGGGAGAAATGGTACTTCGACAGAGAACCAATCGAGATAGTGAGGGATTATAAGTATCTCGGTGTTACAATAACCAGTAACCTAAATATGGAAATTCACCTAAAGGAAAAACTGATGAAAGCCAAAAGTGCGATTAGTGCAACTTGGAAAAGGTGTTTCACAAACAAACTTATATCACACGAGGTTAAATATAAAGTTTTTGTATCAGTGGCTGAATCTGTGATGATGTACGCAGCACAAACTTGGGGATACGAAAAGTATGGAACTGTAGAAAAACTGCTAAGGTACTATGTTAAAAGATGCTTTCAGCTACCTAGAACTGCTCCCAACTATATGATTATAATCGAAACGGGGCTATCACCACTCTTTATTAAAACCCTTAAGCTACATGTGGATTACCTACTAAAAGTTTTTGATATGCCAAACGAAAGATTGCCGAAGACTCTAGCATTATATACTATAGAAAAGAAGAATTTATGGTTTGGGAAACTAAAGGAGCTTGCAGACTACTGTGGCCTCAATTTTGATTTAAACCTGCAGGAGAGTAATGGACAGGACAACAGAGAAGCGCTTTATAATCTTGTTGCAAAAGTAGATGAGAAGTATAGATTAGACTGCATTAGCACCGCTAAATCTTCAGTGCATAGAGCAATTTACAGCCATCTGCAGCATAATCTATGTGAACGGAACTATTTTCACAGCAAAAATAGTCAAAAGGTAATTTCTGATATATTCAGAATGAGGGGTGAGTTAGTAGAATTGAACTTCATACCACATCGTGAGGATTTAAGTATCTACTGCAGTCTTTGTAATCTGTCTGTGAGGGAAGATGTCGTTCATTTTATTGGGAAATGTCCGATCCTGAAAGAGATACGGAGAGCTTTCTTCGGCAGTGATTTGAAAACTGAGGCGGAAGTATTGCAGATCCTTAACTGTGAAGGAGATTTAAAGTTGCTGTATAATTTCTATAGGGCTGCATTATCATACAGAAACCAGATTTTAAACGAAGCTTTTTAAGAATATCTACTAATTATTAACTATTACTATAAAAAACTGTTGAATTTTCAATTTTCTCTTATTAATTTATTGATTTATAATAAAAACACAAAGTGCAAAAACAAAATGTCAATCGGGCAGACGGCATAGCCATGCTTAAGCAATTTTTGTAAACCTATATTATGAATTGTATGATAAGAAAACAATAAAAATCTATTCTATTCTATCAACATAAATCTATGACATATGTAAAAATAACAGTTTTTTTTTTTAATATAATAAACACAATATTTAATATGAACAATTTTTTGAAATCGTTCATTTCAATGGAAATTGTATTTTCAACGAAAAAGTTGTTTCCCCGGTTTTTTATTGGTTTCGACTAAAGGCTGAGTTATAATAGTCGAATGGGTTTCGTACGACCACGTACGAAACTGTGCGAACACAAGGAATTTCGATTCGTTAAGTTTCCGTCCACTTTTGGTCACTTACAAAAGGAGCGGATCCATTCGCTCTTTCGTACGAAAATTTGGCATTTGACTGTAAAATTGGAATTTCGGAATTAAAGAGATGTTGGTTTATTTGCTTTTTGCAATTGATAGTATTATAATTTTTGTTCTTAGATTTCATTTACATACTGTTATGTATGCATTTGCAAGTATGTAGCACAATACATTACACATATATGTACGTCGAGCATAAAAAAACGGCTTGAATCTACATAGGACTACGATTTGCTTTCCTAATTGAAACATAAATTAATTTACGAAAAAAGTGATCATTTTTATTTTGTTAGGTAGTCATTTTTTTCGATTTCACTAGTTATTTTGCAAAACAAAAAACAAATCACGGGCAAAACGACTAGAATCTGACAATCGCCAGTGACAATCGCTTCCTTTCGCATTTTCCTATTATGGGCAACTTGAGCAACTGACATTTCGGAAGGAAACTTAACGTAGGATTTTGACACTAGCTTCCGATTGCTTTCGACTATTATAGTTCAGCCTTAAAATAAAACTTATATGCAAAAGTAAAATAAGCTGAAAGTGGCAGTCATTTTGTTTTTTGATGATTAATTGTCTGCTTACTGTTAATTTTCATTAAAGACATTTGAAACTTTAGTAATTTATAACTTTATTACTAAAAGGTTTTCTCAAACGTCAAATTGAAGAAACAAAAGCTCTTCAATGTGATACTTTACCAAGTGAAATGATTTGTAAAATCCTCATTAACCTAACAACTTTAATATTGAATATTTTATAGGGCGATTCATTAAGAGGAACTTTTTTAAAAAATTAAAAACATCGATTATATTGGGTTGTCTTTATTATCATACAAAAGAACCATTCTTTACATCTAGTTCGTAAAAATAATTTCTTTCAAATTCAAATATTATTATTATAGATATTGAACTGAACGTAGCCCCAAATCCCCAATATGGCATTAACCCTAGTACAGGGACTGGGGTAAAATGTTACCCCAATGCTATTCTGAAATCGGACACATTTTTTTTGCCAAGTTTTGGAGCCTGGATTCTTGTGCCTCTACTAAAAATTGTGTCCAGAATCATGATTTGTTTTTTTTCTATGTTCTGTAATCATTATCACCATTTGCGGCTCTCCTAATCAACCAATCTTAACAAATGAGGTGTCAAAAGAAAGAGGTTTTTCTAAAGCAGTGATTTGGATTTTTAGTTTATAAATATTATTAACAATTTCGCATGTAGAAAACCTACAACCTATTTACGAATAAAATGGCTATCTACTGGCCTCTAGTTTCCTAGTGGCACCTTTTTCCAAAAAATGAGAGCTACTTTTCGTGATAGAGATCCTGATAAATATTAAAATATTAAGATCAGAGTGCATTTCGTCATTGCTCCAAGACATTATTTTCTTTAGACACCTCATTTGTGAATGCAAGTACGTTGAAATAATGTTTTTCCGTAATAACTTCATTCATATGCTTTTTTTCAAAATTATTTATACTGATGAAGCCTTCAATCAGTGTTAGAATCATTGAAATCGGTGCAGAAATAAACTCTCAGGAGGGATCACATGCTATTGCGCTAGATGAGGCGTTTTTTTTTTTAATTTGTTGTTGTTTTTTTTTTTCTTTTCTATTTTTCTTATTCGTGATGAGATGACAGAACAGAGTACATATGTACCTACAAGCTGATATTATTATTTATGTAAGAATTTGGATGAAAGTTTTTATAACCGCGGCGGTTGAGTGTGTGCGCATCAGTTTTTCTACTTTTGGCGCAGTATACAACTGAGTTAAGGGGTCCCAGGTTCGTTTCCTGGCATCGACTGCTGCGAATGGAGTGGATTCGATGAGTATATATTGCGATTGGCTTGAATTTTATCGAACATAGACTAGTTATTATTTTTATATTATTTTTTATTTCGTAATAGTAAAGAATTCACTGATCCTTACACTATTAAAGCGTTATATGTGTCCTTTATTCGTTCAATACTCGAATATTGCTGCATAATATGGAGTCCATATTATGAAGTCAGTGTATTGCGTATAGAACGTATTCAAAAAAAATTTACGAAATTTGCACTTAGAAAACTTTTTTGTTTTTCCGATATGCCCTCTTATGAAATAAGATGCAAATTAATTGATTTAAAATCTCTGTGTGCAAGGAGATTATATTACTTAGCTCTCTTTGCTCGAGATATTATTTGTTGTCATCTTGATTGTCCTCCGTTACTGGCTTTGTTATATGTTTATGCACCAATTCGTTCCCTTAGATCTAGAGAACATAGCTTTTTCTTAACTAGTAGACATTTTACAAATTATGGTCTCAATGAACCATTAACTAATGCTGCTGCCCAATTCAATAAATTTTCTAACATAATCGACTTTAATATGAGCAGAGAGCTTTGTAAAAAAATGATACTGGGTTCAATAGAATAATTTATAATAATATTTAAGCCATAGGTACTGATATTATTTATGTGTACATAAACATGTTATTTATTTATTATCATTATTTTTTTTTTTTTTTTTTTATTTTATATTTATTAGGTCATACTATGCAATGTCTATTTAAGTTACGAAACTTGTTAGATTTATATATTAAATAAATAAATAAATAAATAAATAAATAATTGTGCATTCGATAGGCCGATTATGTGGACCCTAAGTTGCTCTAAGTGCCCGAAACACATTCCTCGTAGAACGCTGATTTTCGGAGTACAGCTGAATAGTTTGTAGACGCTGTTCCAGTCTAAGTCCTTTCATGATGAAATATGTCCAACAATACTGAACAAAAGCACCATGACAGTTTGACATGACTCATGTGTGATCTGTCACAAAATCCCTACTGAAAGAAGTATCTCTGAATGAATCACTCATTAAAATACCATTTAAAAGATTTCACAGAAAGTTTACCATTTTACTTGGATTCTCTTATGCCTGAAATCTCAATGTTTGCTTTATTCTTGTCACGTTTCTAGGTATAATCGATGGATCAATTTGCATACGAAACACTTTCTTTCTTCCTTTGGCAATGAATCCATTCTCTCAGAGGTTAATCGCTTGAACTGAAACCCCTTGTATGAACATATGTTTTAGGAATGCCGGTTCAGCTAATAAAGCAACTATACGCCTAAGTTAAGCAGACAGAAACAGAGATTATTTTTTGTTGAGGTAATCGCATTTGAATATTCTTTGTATGGTTCTAAATGCTGTAGCTGGTTAAAGACTTTAGGCCTAACCAGCCATACAGGGTCAAAGCCTATCTTCTTATAATAGTTCGTGTATTGGTAGGTATTACATTTTTTGCAACAAATTGAAGTGGAGTTGTATTTTTTTTCTATATGGTATTAGAATGACGGGACACAGTATACTTCTACAGGAGTAATGTGTTACACTTTATTTGGTACATATTAAAATCATGAAAAAAGAACTCGTTCATATTTTCATAAATTTAAAAATGGGCACACATGTATTCGTTGGTATTTAAAGCCTATAAAGATGGCAAGCACGTAGACCGGAGCCTGTAACACAATGCGATAAGTCATTGCAGGATAATTGAATTTCGACAACTTTTAAAAAATTGGGTAACACAAAACGGCAAGCCCGTGAACACTTCGACAATTGTCGCGAAGAAAGATGAAAAGTGGAAAATTATATAATCTGACGACAAGTGTCAAGAAAGTCTTGTAGAATAATGATTCAATGAGAACATGTGATTTGAATATTGTCAAAAGCTCAGAAGTGCATTTCTCATGATATATTTTTGAAAAAGCAGAATGCAAAAATATGTATATAAAGAAGACTGCCGTCCGTATGTGCATTCATAACTCGAGAACGGATAATTCGATTTTTACGATTTTAGCTTGACGTATTCGTATTAGCCCAAAGAAGGACACTATAGAGGAAAATCCCGGAAAATTTTAAGAAAAATTGGAAATCCGGGAAGATCCGGTTTTTAGTTGCTTCCTACTACTTCCTTTCTATCACACTATAAGCAAGTAACGCCACAATTTTAGTGTACGGGCAACATCTAGTTATTTAATTAAAAATGTTCTTTTTAGGGTTACGTACCCATATGGTAATACGGAACCATTATAAGTTCGCTCTAACTCAAAAATGTCTGTCACGATAAAAACACCAAGAACAGATCTTCCTAGAAACTTTAAATTTGGCACACTTATACATAACGATGGTCCAAATATGTGATCAATATATTACTCAAAAATATTGTGAAACAACTATACAGGGTGGGTAAAATGTAATCTCAAATAATAAATTCTGAAAAAGATACCACGAGGGGCTCAAAACAAAGATTCCAAAAATATTTTTCTTAATTTTTTCCTTTAGAAACTTTGGGAGTTATTGCCAAAAAAGTGTGAAAAATATCATACCGAAAGTACCACACATTTTTCTCGGAATCTACCGAAGTCAAAAATATGAAAAAATCATAGTTTGTAGGTGATTAACTATATTTTTAAAAGAAAAATATAGCGAGTCTCGTAAGTTGTATAGTTTTCGAGAAATTCATGTCGAAAAATTAAATTTTATGTCGAAAAATTCAATTTCTCTACCGATTAACTCGTAAACTACTGGACCAATTTCAACGAAATTATCAATACTCGATTAACAATAATTTTGGGAAAATTAAAGGCTATCCGAAACTGTGATGTTATATAAAAAAAAATAAATAAAAATACGGATTTTGCCAGGAAACGAACCTGAGACCCCTGAACTCAGTAGTACGGCGCAAAAAAGGTTAATGGACGCGCTACACTCCCAGCCGCGTTCTTAATGTTTATCCAATTTCTCATAGTGAATAATATTACTTATTATAAGTTTGTAAAGTGAATATAGAGGTGGGTCGTTTACGTTTTTTGTGTTAGCCTAACGAAAAAGTTATACAAAATATAACTAGTTCTAAAACTACGGAACTCACGACTTGAGCGTGAGTCTGACTCGCACTTGGCCGGTTTTTTAATTCAGAGTTTGACAGTGACGTTGATAGTGAACAGTGAACCTCGTCCCAGCTTGAAAGTTGTTAAGACAAGAATTAATTTCGATGTGAGTGATCATCAGTTTATTGAAAATATTTATTTTCCTTTTTATTTTAGTTCAAATAGCAATTTTTTTTTTCGCCGCCGTGATTTTGGCGTGTTTTTTTTACAAGTTTCTTTTATTTAGTTATATGTAGCCAAGGTACGAATGCAGATATCCACAACGCCACAACAACGAAATACTGTGAGAAAGTATAATGTCGAAAAGCTACAATCGCAAGACACCGCCAGAGCCTACAGAGAACGCATATCCCGATCTCTCGCTACGAGTCCTACCGCAGCAACAGCTAGTACAGAAGACCAGTGGCAACACTGCCAGCAAGCCATCATAAGTGCCGCGAATGATGTGCTGGGTTTCACACGACCACCTCCAAGAAACCCCTGGTTCGATGAAGAGTGCAGACTAGTTAACGCGGAAAAGCAACAAGCGTATAAAGCGGCGCTGCAAAGAAGGACTAGATCTGCTCGCATGCTCTACGAGCAAAAGAGACGGGAAGAACATCGGCTTCTTAGAAGGAAAAAGAAAGAGCACGAAAAGCGTGCATTCGAGGATATTGAGAGATGCTACTCCAGGAACAATGTACGGAAGTTTTACCAGAGGGTAAAAAGAATGTGCCAGCAAAACAAATCCCGTACAGAAACCTGTAGAGACGCGGATGGAAACATCGTAGTAGAAACACAGTCGGTGCTGAGAATTTAAAAAGACTACTTCTGCAGACTGTACAATGGCGATGACGACCAAAATTCCGCTGTCAGGCAGAATGAACCATTCAACTTAGATGATGATAGTCAAAACTCCCATCCACCTGATCAAAACGAAGTGCGGATAGCAATATCCAAGCTTAAGTCCAACAAGGCTGCTGGACCTGAGGGTTTACCCGCAGAGCTATTTAAAGCAGCTGGAGATGACTTGGTAGTGAGCATACACCAACTCATCTCTAAGATTTGGTCAGATGAAAGTATGCCAGATGAATGGAATCTCAGCATCGTCTGCCCGGTCCACAAGAAAGGAGACCCCCTCAACTGCTCCAATTACAGAGGCATCAGTCTCCTGAACATCGCCTACAAGATCCTATCTGCTATACTGTGTGAACGCCTGAACCCTTTCGTCAACAACCTGATTGGCCCCTATCAGTGCGGTTTCAGGCCAGGAAAGTCCACCATAGACCGAATTTTCACCCCAAGAAGTCCAAATCGATACCCACCACCTGTTCATCGATTTCAAGGCCGCCTATAACAGCATCTGGAGGGATGAACTGTATAGAGCCATGTCTAGTTTTGACATCCCTGCCAAACTCATCCGTCTGTGCAGGATGACGATGGAGAAAGCTCGCTGCTCCTTCAAGGTCGGTAATGACCTCACCGAGACCTTCGATGTCAAAAAAGGATTCAGACAAGGTGATGCGCTGTCATGTGACTTCTGCAACATCATACTTGAAAGAATTGTTCGAAACTCACAAGCCAACACATAAGGAACGATCTTTCAAAAGTCCGTTCAACTACTTGCATACGCCGACGATATTGACATCATTGGTAGAACACAGCGAGCTGTCACCGGCGCGTTCGCGAGTATAGAAATGGAAGCGGCCAAAATGGGTTTAGCGGTAAACGAGGGCAAAACTAAGTATATGCTGTCAACAAAAAAGGACACCCAACATCGACGAATTGGACAGAACGTCACAATAGACAGCTTCAACTTTGAGGTAGTAAAGGACTTTGTCTACATCGGCTCTGCCATAACTTCAAAAAATTAAATCTAGTCGGAAATCAAACGAAGGATTACTCTTGCCAACCGCTGTTTCTTTGGGCTAAGAAGGTAATTGAGTAGTAAAGTCCTTTCTCGATCGACTAAGGAGACTCTATATAAGACCCTTATCATCCCAGTCTTGCTATATGGAGCTGAAGCATGGACTTTATCGAAAGCGGATGAAGATATCCTTGGTCGCTTCGAGAGAAAAATCCTTTGTAAGATATTCGGTCCCGTTTGCGTTGACGGGTTCTGGAGGAGAAGATTCAACCACGAACTGTACGAGCTGTACAGCGACATCAACCTGGTCAAAAAACTGCACATTGGGCGTTTAAGATGGCTAGGACATGTAGAGCGTATGGACATCAACGCTCCGGCTCGGAGAATATGCGACTCTTATCCGGAGGGTCAGCGCAGCAGAGGACGACCTCGCCTAAGGTGGCGCACACAAGTAGAACAAGACCTCAACCAACTTGACGTGTGCAACTGGAAGCGGCTAGCTAAGGACCGGGCTAGCTGAAAGAGGTTGTTGGTTGAGGCCTTGGTTCACCCCGAACTGTAGCGCCACCTAAGTAAGTAAGTTAGAGGCTGATACTAATAATGATGAAAAAGAATTTTGGTTAAATTTAAATTCTAAAGTGGTTCTTGGAAGCGATGCCCTAAAAACACAAAAATGATGTCAAATTTTTTATTTTTAAACTATACGCCTATTATTTATCTACAAAATGACATCAAAAATGTTAATTAATTTGATGATTATCTAAATAAAAAATAAACTATAAAAATGGTTTGCTGTTAAAAAAAAGAATCGATTTCAGTTTGAAGAACTTTCTTGCACGAGAGCTGAATGCGCACTGACAGCAGATACGATCAAATTTTTTTTAGCATCAAATGCTTGAACACATCACGAAGTTGGGAACAAATTGGAAACAAAAAAGAAGCTTTCATAGAGAAAGATTGGGATTTGGGAGTAACAAGAAACAGTGTTGCCATATGACATCAAAATACCGGAAGGGTTAAGAATTTGTCATATGGTATGTAAAAATGAAAATTATTTTGAATTGCCCCTAAATGTCGAGCCGTACTAGTAAATATAATTTAAACTTCTTTTTATGGAGTCCATGGAAATGCCTTACCAACTGTATTCTCTAATTAATTCTTATTTGAATTTTAATTTTCATTTCTTTTAGGAGGTTCTTCGTTCTACCAGTTGAGCTTTCATATCACAGCAGGAGTCAGTTGTATTTTCTATTTTCTATTACACATATCCACTGACTGGGGATTTACAGGATTTGAATATATTAAATGGAATGGTGATCCGTGGTAGTATATATCTCTGACTTCTGCTATTCTTATTGCTGTGTAATTCAATTCTTCTTACGTCACTTGTTTCTAAGTCAATTCACCCTGTTATACAGTTAAAGTCGGAGAAGAAGTGCGTGAAAGTCAACATTTGTTTTTTTCTTTAATTTCTCACAGGATAACGAATAAAACATAAAGGCTGTGCTGTCCTGTTTGTCCAATTAAATTTAAATGCAACCGCTAGATGCGGGTTGTAATATAAAATTCCACCCAAGGAGAATAAGAACCAAACCTTCCCTTTGAATATTTCAATATCCGAGATATCCTTGCTGGTTTTTCCACTACCCCCACGGCCTAGATTGTTGGTTTTTCTTTGCCATATGATAGGATTTCCAGGTGATTTCTTAGTGAATTTTCCTACGAGTTGGGTTTTCCCCCGTTCGGTGTTTTATTTTCTTCGAGTTTGTACTTTTCTTGGTTACACTGTTGTAGTAGCGATGTACGTATGTAATGTATTTATAGAAGAATGCGTACATATGTATATGATATGTATATGAAGCATGGATAAATGGAATAAGGTTTATCTTTTGGGAAATTCATTCAGTGCTTTCTTGTTGGGATGACAAGAAAGATGACACTTTAACGGAAGGTGAATTTATTTCCACATTCAGGGGCCATAGATAGTTGGAAGATGATGGATAAGCTAACAACGGTGAAAGGATATAATGATAGAATCGGGTTCTCTTAGGAGTACAAAAATGATAAATTTAAACCTGTGAGGGTCATAGCAACGGAAGTCAAGCCATCAATTACTCAGAGTCTTTTGTATGCTTCACATATTCATTAACCTACGTTATATACAAGTTTACGCAGACCTTTATTAAATTATTTCTGAGAAGCTCTATAGGCATACATTTACCGTGGTTAGAGGTCTATTTAGTCATCCGAGATGGTAAATTATAAATAAAAGGACAGCATCTTCTGATGGAAGATACTCTGTAATGAAGTAAGAATTAACTGATTATAGGTAGGTACCCCCAACTCGACGTGGAACTAATTTCACCATAATTAGTACTTCTTGTATCTTTGGCCTCAGGAGCATCCATTCTATACACTACTGCTCTTAATATCGGGGGTTGCAGGAGATTCCGAAACTCTTCTTTCGGCAAAGGGTAAGATTTGTCGCTGGTATGCCGCGATGGCGATTAGAAAAACTTGGGGCCGAATTACCGCATCCGTTAACGAGTTACTCGTTATCAAAATGTGACGATTTGGGATTACCGCTAACGTGATCAAGTATCATTTTACGTATCATTTACTCGATCATTCTCGCTCACTCGTTATCGAGTGCGGTGATTCGGCCCCTGGACTTATGGGAAAACTCAAGAGCCCTGTCTTCAGGGAATTGAAGCCATCCTATTATCTGTCGTTTGATTGTTGTGGAATGAATTGGTCGTAGTTAGCGAGGACTCATGCTCCCGAGCTGACATACTGTGAAGTCATATACTCTGTATCGCCATCCCAAATCAAGTGGATTATGGGTTTCACAGTCTTACATAAGCCGGTAAGAGCTCCTGTGTCACCGGCTAGGCCCATAGGTATATGGAGCCATTCTACGAGTTGTTTTAACCACTTTATTGTGATCAATAGATATTTTCAAAATTTTTATTTCCCAATTATATTCACAGATATTTTTGTGCTGTAAGATGTAAGACCGCGCTACTCTCTGGGTTTGGATTAGTTGCTCCGGCGCAGGAGGAAACTCGCCAACATAGGCGGTTTCGAAAATATATTCCTTCTCTATGAGATCATTTGTATTGCTTTCCAGATCGCTCTGTGTCTCGTGAGCCTCTCGTCTTTAAATTGACCCAGGGTCCGCAATCTGTCCTTTTGACCTCAAGTTCTATCGGAAGAATATTAAGAATAGTCTCCATAACTGCCCTGGGTGTGCTGGATTGGACTCCAGTTTTCTCTAGACATGCCATTCGTTGGGAGTTTGTTACTAGTATTTTAGCGTAGCTGTTGTTCACAGCTGGCCACTCACTAACTAACTCCGTAGAGTAATATGAGTTTGACTACACAAGAGTATATCCACTGAACTAGTTTTGATTCCAAACCCCACGTCTTGCCGAAAGCCTTCCGGCAGATCCAGAAGGCTCCTTAGGCTTTGTTAATTCTATTTCCTAGATTCTTTCTCCAAAGGAGCTTTTTTCAAGTATTTTCCCTAAGTAGTTTACATAGTCCCTTAGGTCTAGTTGAAACCCCTTTACGAACAGGGTCCTGAATACTGAGTTCTTAAGTCTTCTACAGAAGAAGAGTACCATATTGGTATTTTCTGGGGATGCCCAGAAGTACCGAAGCACCTATTGCAACGCGTAAGGCAATCGAAGATTGGGTGCTATTCAGTTATGTATAAAGGGACAAGCTGGTCAGATTATCCATGTATAACGAAATTAATAGCGAAGTTACAAATGAAGTTCATAAGCATCGTTAGTTATTTATGTAACTTTATTCAAGCGAATGCTTAGATCTTAAATTCAGCAGTTAGGTATATTCAGGATTAACAACTTACAATTAAACGTTTAAAACTATAAAGAGAAAAGTAAATTTGAATGAGGGTGGCAACTGGGTCAAAAGGAGGTAGAGGGCCTGAAAAGTTTGTCGTTTCGAGGAGTTGATTTACTGCAATAAAAATTAAAGGTGTTATGTATACTGTACTGAAGAATTCTAGATATTGGTTCATGGAAATCGCAATTAGTGCGATGAAAGATGAACGACAAGATAAAAGGGGGAACAGATCTGAGATTACCTGGATTGATGTTTAGGAGGATCATTTCAAGGAGGGCAGGGCAGTCGATGCTACCAGTTAATTACTGATGAATTAAGAATATATGAAACATAACACGGCTTCTTTTGAGAGACTTTAAGTTGATAAGTTTCAAGCGATTAATGTAAGGCGGTAGATCATAGCTTTTTTTGCTTCTGTGCCTAGACTGATACAAAGGAGGCTTTTATGATACAATCAACATCGTTTATTGTCAACGGTCCGAGGTGACTACCTTGGGGGACTCCAGAGCTGGATTTAAAAGAGTCAGATACGAAAAATCTAAAAATCACTTTGTATTGACGATCTTCTAAGTACAGTAAAATCCGCTTAAGACGCTCTTCAAGGGACCGAAAGAAAATGACGTCTTAAGCGGGATAGCGTGTTAAGCGGGAAAAACTAGAAAATAACATCCAGTTAAACAAAAGGTTTTTTTTATGACAAAAGTTGAAATTATACATATGTATGTATGTATTAGTACATTACTTTTATATGGGTAGTTACATGCATGTGCATTTGAACTGCCCACCGAAGGTTTCGGTATTGATTCTTCTTCAGCTCCTCCTCCTGGTTCAACCATTGAAGCGCTATCACTGATGAGTTCTTCTAAATTGCGGGGACCAGTTGTAACTAGGTAATCACCAACAGAAGCATAATCAGGAAACTCTTGTAACTCTTCAATATTTTCCGATGGAATATCAGTCATCTGGGCTAGGATCATCTGCCCAACAGAAGTCAGCCTTACTCAAACAGTTTTTGATCACGTCTTGCTTAATTTCTTTCCATGATGATAATATGTAGTGAATGGAGCCGAACACTGACAAAAGTAACGACCACAAAAACGACCTGCCTTATATGGTTTGTTTGCGAAAAACAAAAAAAAAAAAACCCTATAAGAGCGGCGGTGACCGTGGGAAAAACATCCAAAAACAAGAAAATACGAATTTTGGCGAAGTGTTTCGTGTCGCTGTGTGAGCGTATTGAGCGGGAAATAGCGCGTATTAACTGGATTTATACGAATTCTAGTCGGAATGAAGGGACCGGAGAAAAAGAGCGTTAAAAGCGGGATAGCGTCTTAAGCGGATTCTACTGTACGATTTGATCCATGTTATGAATTGCGGTGGTAAACCAAGAATATTGAGTTTTACTTACTTACTTTAGATGGCGCTACAGCTCGTGGTGAACCAGGACCTACTTCTCGCAACCATTTGTGTGTGCGTGTTATATTTTTGCACGAATGGAAGGGACCTACAGTTTTTTGCCGACTCTGAACGGCGAGTTGAGAAGTTGATACTTTTGAATGATACTTTTGAATGTTTGTCAGACATTCGAAAGAGGTGGCACCGTGAAAATACTTTTTAGATGTTGGACCCGTACTGGGATTACGCATTACGCAGCAGTCCAATGCATTTACCACTACATCACGGTACTCACTTGAGTTTTAGAAAAATTATTTTATGCGATATTTTGTCGAAGGCTTTGCTAAAACATTACCATTCTCAAAAGCCAACAAAGTTCTTGGAGCGAATTCAATTAGATAAGTGTTTGTTGACCTGCCCTAAATAAAGCAGTATTGGTTCGGCGTTCAGGGAAGAGATGGGCTTGCAGTGAAAAAAAATGGTATCATAAATGATATTTTCAAAGAGCTTGTGTCTTGGGTTCGAATCCCGCCGCAAACACCTGAAAGTTGTGCACAGTGTCCACCTCTTTCGACTGTCTAACAAGCATCAAAGAATATCATTTGTCACGATTAAGCTTCTCAACTCGCCGTTCGGGGTCGGCAAAAAACTGTAGGTCCCTTCCATTCGTGCAAAAATATAACACGCTCACACAAATGGTTGCGAGAAGCAGGCCCAGGTTCACCTCGAGCTGTAGCGCCAACTAAGTTGTGAATGCAGGAGAGTTTGGCCATTAATGGAAATATCATTGTTAGGACCTTTCTTTATGAAGGGGAATGCTCTATCCCCTATTGGAAGACACAGTAAATCAGTAAGTTTGATAAGATTAACCATATTTTATCGTAATAAAAACAATTCAAATCTGCTGGTCTAAAACAAAATGGTTATAATAATTCTGCTTTTCATTCAATTTTAGGCTTAAGAAATAATTGCTAATTTCTCCAGTATCCACTCATCTAAAAAGCTTTCTACAATTTACTTCACACAGTTTCATCAAAGGATTTAACTACTTCTTATCATTGCTCATAACTTTGTTGAATTATATTTTGTAGATGTAATCCCCTTCCCAAGTGAATTGGAAAGGATATATGTATGTATCTTTTCAGTGGTATTTCTATCTATTTATAATAATTCAAGAATTTCAAAGAAGAAGATGAAAGGAGTCTGTGACCTATTTCCCAGATAAAAAACCAAAACTTCCTCAATGGAGTTACGAACGCAGTGTAACGTATACCATTCAAATTCTTTCGGTTGTGAGGGAGATGCAAATTGATATTTGTTTCCATGTTTCATATATATACCTGCATCTATGGGGGTGCTGGGTATTTGTTGTGCGAAGCACTTCAGGATATACACCTAATGTGAGGTTAGGTTAGGTGAGGTTTGCCAATTTAATTCCTAACGAAAAGTTTCATTCATTCGGTAGTGAATACAGAGAGCCATACAAATCTCGAACAATAGCATAGTTGCTGTTACATCGGTAGAGGTCGATTGTAAAAACTTTTGTGTATTAAGCGGTACCCTTATATGTTTGAATTTTTGTTATTTTGATACTTCTATTGTTACCTATGTTTACACGAGCGATCTTTAGTAGGTATTCATCGCAATCCTAGTCACTGAACCAAAAATCCTTCTTTCACTATTGCTTGACCCTTTTTAATTTTCACCTCTAGTCAAAATCGCCATTCGTTTAATTTCCCCGTCTAACTCAACAGGACTGGCAGAACTAAGGCTACAATTTTGATTCACGGAGTCACAGAGTCAGTTTTGGCTCTACGTGAGTACCAGTTCTCTTCTTGATGTCAAGTATGTATTTCCTGAAAACATTTACTAGAATTTCGGTGGTTTGAAGTAAGCAGCCAGTTTGCTGACCTTATTATAAATTCTACAGATGAGGTTTCATTCGAAAGACCTTTTGATGTTCTTAACTTAACTCTTTTTTTACACAAAATTTCCTTGGTTTCCCCTTTTTTTTTTATACACAATGGCTTTTCTTCAGTGTTTTTTATTTGGGGGTGCACAGCTTTTGTTGGCACGTCTCATCTGTTATCCTTTTCCGTTGTGTGCACCCAATCATATAATGGATTATTTTTCGATAGTGGTTTGCTGCCCAAAATTGTTTTTATGTAGTTATTGTGTTAAACTTTGAATTTATGGCTTTAATTTAATTTTGCACAGCAGATCGTATTTCTTATTTTTTGGGTGAATGCGGCGTCCTTTTGATATACATATTGTATGTCGCATCGCAGTCATATTCGAAGCTGATTCCACGTACATTTTATTTATCTGACGGCTATCTGTAGAATATCTAACATGCAAGCCCCATCTAAGAAGTTTGTTTTCTAAGCATCAATACAGTGTACAGTCGAGAAGGAGATAGTACATAGATGGAAATACATTAAAAATCACACGAAACGATTTTGATATTTAATATTCTTGTAGATATGTGAATGCAATAAATTGAAACATAAAAGCATACTCTGTGAATCTGTTAATGATACGCCATAATGGCAGCAGAGAGTTACCATTTCTCTAAGGATGAGAAGCAAGCAAAGACAAAGTACATAAAATAGTGTCAAGCTCACGTGCTGTCCCAAACGTATGCAATGAAAAGTTTTATTGCGCATATGTGAATGGCCATTTTGTCAGTGACAGTTAATTTGAGTTTGTTTTCAATACCTCGTTTATCCTAAACTAAATATATATAGGGATACTGACGATGAAATAATTGTATTTACACTCCTCGACAACAGGTTGAGACATTCCTTGATTTCGGCGTTTTGTCAATGTCGTCGGCGTATGCAAGTAGTTGACGGAGTTTTGAAAGATCGTTCCCCGTGTGTTGACTTGTGAGTTTCGAACAATTCTTTCAACTATAATGTTGAAGAAGTTACATGACAGTGATTCACAGTCGGATGAGTTTGGCATGGATGTCAAAACTATACATGGCTCTATACAGTTCATCCCTCCATATAGTCATAGGCGTCCTTGAAATCGATGAACAGGTGGTGGGTATCAATGCGGACTTCTTGGTTTTTTTTCCAGGATCTGCCTATTTGTGAGAATTTGGTCTTTGGTGAACTTTCCTGGCACGACATTCCTGGTATGAAATTCCTGCCCAAATAATGATTCCACCTCTGCCTCGTCTTTCCTCAAGCCATGAAAATAATGACGAAATCCGTCAGGTTCGTCATGACTCATGACAATGCTTCTTAGATCTTAAATTATTTTTGGCAATTGGGTATTTAGAGACAAATTTCAGATTGCAAGAAAATTAAGGCAAACAAAGGATCTATACTGATAAGAATATTATAATAGAGGAAGTTTGCTTTCTAAAAATGGAAAGCAAGGGAAGGATCGACTTTATTGTTCCTGCATATCTTAACTGCTCGCAGTGGCGTACGGATTTTCAAAAATTACAAGATGCACTTAACTGTTTTGGAAAGGATAACTTAATAATAATAGGCGATCTGAATGCGAGAATTGGGCTTGAGCAGTGCTATTTTCAACTATTGTCTTCAAATTCGACCGGGTTGCTTTCGCAACTCCAAAGATATTATATGTGATTCGAAAGGTAAAAAAATAGTAGAATTCTGTAAGTCATTTGAGCTCACAATAAACAACGGGAAAAGCAGAGGCGACATACATGGTGAAAAAACATTCATCTCACAACACGGCTCATCGACGATCGACTACTGTATTGTAGCAGAAAATGTGTTGAGGATTTTGGAGAATCTTAAGGTTGGATCGAAAACTTTTTCGGATCACATGCCAATCGAAGTGCTTTTGAAACTGGATGGTCTTAACCCGATTATTAGCAACGTAGAACTGAACCTTTTGCCGAAATTAGTTCTAAAACAAAATCAAGTAAATACATTCCAGCAAAACCTGACCAATGAATTGAATCTGGTGTGACTGAATGCAAATAATAATTTAAACGTGGAAAATCTGGATGGAATCATTGATAAGTCAGCTCCAAAAATTTCACTTGAACATAGCTTTGTGCCTAAGAATAAATGGTTTAATCGAGAGTGTGAAAACGCAAGGAGAAGTGCGTTTAAATTGTTGAAACTTGTCCGAAAATTCAATGTGGATATTTTTAGAAAGTTATATTTGGAGGCTAACAAAAATTTTAAGCATATCTGCAATCGCAAATTGTAAATTAAACAAAGCACCTGTGGCCTATTTCACCAAATTACAAGTACAATTACAAATTTGTATTTGTTGATTACATTTACAAATTTGTTTACTGATTTTCTGTTTCACAAACTACAAACTTAATTCCAACAAATTTGTTAAAAATAGAAAAAATGTAAGGGAAATTGTAATTGTTATTTACAAATACAAAAAAAAGCCGTGTCACCATTTACTATACAAAGTTGTAAACAACAACTGTTTTTCACAAATTTGTAAGCTCTCTAAGGGTGAACCCACACAAAATAAAGCAGACACAAACAAAACGAATAAGCTTGTTAATAACCCACACCATTGTTAGTTATTGATAGGCAGGATTTATTAGTTTTCTTCTACTGAAGAGCAAATAATACAAGTTTAGAGCTGTGTCAATCCTTCTAATTTGAACAGTTATGAGATTTTGGCCCACTTAACTTCAATACTTTAATTTCCGTTTATCGAGAGCAAGAAGATTGGCCGTGTGCATTTGGTATGATTACAAAAAGATTTCGGGTTTTTGGAAAAAGTTATGTTGGTATCTTCAGACAAAGTGGATATTATAACAATGACAGCCTGCGTTCGTCACAATCTTATAAAAATGAAAAATGGAAAATATACGGATTCTAACAACGAATTACATGAACTTTCCATTACAACACGTCGAGCTGATACTACACTAGACTTGGCTTTGAATGAATAAAGCATTAGTCCCGATAAGTCATCGCTCGCATGTTTTAATCAATTTTGTTTATTTTGTCTGTTTGACTGAGTTGAAGTGGGCGCTCCCATTTGATTTCATGTTTTTTTCGCCTTTTTATGCCTAAAATGTCTTCTCGTGTCTGTGCCTTACTTGACTGTTTTGCTTAAAATAATTTTTTACTTATATGTATCAATGTACGTAGTCCCATAAATACACGTGCGATATTTGACTTAGGCAGTCAAGCAAAATCGTTTGCGTTAGTCTGCTTTGTTTTGCTTTATTCAATGGGGGTGCTCGCATTGAAATATGTGTATCTAACACAGTTTTGTTCCATTCAGTGTGGGTTCACACTAACTGATTACATCAAGGACAAAAATGAATAAATAGAACAAAATTGTTATCACCGGTTGAATGATAAGAAGAAATTGCTGTGTCAGTGTCAGTGAAAAGATTTTTTCAGACTCATTTGCAATCCTAGGTCCAATCTATCTTATTATTTCCTCTGCCTTAACTCGTTTTAACCGAAACTTTTCGTTGAAAAAAAAAGAATCTGCAATTTCATAGTTAATTCGCGGACGATATATTTTCCTTGGACTACTAAGCACAAAATCTGCTCTTATGTATTTATATAACTATCGGTGCTACTATACCATCGACATAAAGACATTTTAAGTTTTGAAATGCGATTTTTTTCGAAAAATACAAATTGTTATTAAATCGACACACGATCTTTCTATTGTAAGAAATTTTCAGCAATTGAACAAATTTGTAAAATTTCTTGATTTCGTGAAACACAAACTTACAAAAAAAAATTAATTTTAACAATTTTGTACTTGTTAGTGTTATGATTCAATATAATTCAGTTTTATTATATTATTCCAATACTTCAATAACAATTTTATAATAGGTACTAAACTTAACAAATTCAAAATTACTAAAATAGTTGAAGGACTGGTCAAGTCGGCGGCCAAAGTAGAAGTGGGAGATTTAATTTGTTCCTGTCAGTGTGACAATAGAGGTGGTGATGAATTGACACATGATGCGGACAGTACACGGTGTTTCAGTTAGCAACAAAGAAAATTAACTTTTGGTGAAACGGAAATAATGAAATTTCTACAAATTACCCTTTGTAAACTACAATTATAATTTTGTAGCACAAATATTTTGTGAAACAGAATAAATCGATTTTTCTACAAATTTGTTGAGAAAGTGCTTGTAAATTACAATTTGTAAGTTGGTGAAATAGGCCACTGGTATCAATAGAATAACATTCGAATTCTACAAGAGTTTAACAGAAGAAGCATTTTTGTGGTTACAACGAAATATTTTCCACCGGTAGCGTTCCTTAGGGGTTCCGCAAAGCAATTCTCTTTCCACTACACAAAAAAGGTGACACCAATGTAGCTGAGAACTATAGAGGTATATCTTTCCTGAACTGTTCACTAAAAATATTTTCTTCAATCCTGTACAACAGAATTATGGCCTGGGTTGACAGCTCTAACCTGCTTAATGACTTCCAAGCAGGATTTAGAAAAAAATCATTCAACTATTGACCAGATTTTTACTCTGACAAATATTGCCCAATCTTACCTGGATAGAAAGAAGAAATTATATGTGCTTTTCGTAGATTTCAAGGCTGCGTTTGATTCTATTGATAGAAGATCGCTATTTTTCAAATTCTCTGTGATGGGGATATCAACAAAAATGTTAAACATTTTAAATCAATTATATATGGATACAGAATCGGCAGTATGGAATGGTGAACTCTTCTCCGAATGGTTTGCAACTACAATGGGTGTAAAGCAGGGATGTATATTGAGTACGCTTCTATTCATTTTGTTCCTGAATGATTTAATAAACGATGTTCTTTGTGGAGGCGTTTTATGGTGTGGAAGAAGAATCAAGGTGCTCATGTATGCGGACGATATAGTCATGATTTCGGACTCTCCACAAGGTCTCAGTCATATGATTTTAGATCTTGAAGAATATTGTACGAAATGGAATTTGACGGTGAACTTATGTAAGTCGAAGTTTATGATATTCAGGAAAGGCGGCGGCTGCTCTGCGCGTAATGAGCGATGGTGCTTTGGTGGAGAAGAAATCGAGATAGTTAAAGAATACGACTACCTTGGTATAAAATTAGCTTCTAATCTGAGCCTGAAGAGTCATTTCTCAAGAAAATTAGAAATAGCCAAGGCTGCATTGAATTCAACGTGGAGGACCTGTATGAGCACAAGAACTCTTAGCTTGAGTGCTAAATTTAAATTGTTTGAAGCGACATCAAGATCAGTTATGTTCTACGCAGCGCAAAATTGAGGATGTGAGCAATTCGATGATGTCGAAAAACTGCTTCGATTTTTTCTGAAAAGAGTATTTTATCTCCCAGCTGTTGCTCCGAACTACATGCTTTTCTTGGAAACAGGATTATCACCATTGTGTACTACCACGCTAAAGCTGCATTTTGACTACATTATAAAAACAATATCCCAGCCGACAAACCGTCTAATGAGATCCACAGTAGCCTATGCTATATGCTCTAAAATTTTATTTTTTAAAAAGTGGACTTGGCACAGAAGTACGGCATAGTGTTGAATGTAACGATGGACAATGTGGATGATTGGAGAAAAATTTTAAATAGCTTCCTCCAAAATCTAGATTTAAAGCTCAGAGAAGGGTTCAAGGAACAAGCTGCATCTTCCCTGCATAGACAAATCTACAACAAGCTGAACTACGATTTGGTGGAGAAGAATTATTTTCGTGTATCGCAACAATTTTTAAAGCCAGAGGAGAACTGCTGAACCTTAATTTCAAGCCGCATAGAGAAGATCTACCTATAATATGCTCCCTCTGTAACCTTGGGGTATGAGAAGATGTTTTCCACTTCCTGTCTGTGTGTCCAATTCTGACGGAGATAAGAGCGCGGTTATGTCTTCAGAGAGAACCTTGTTCATCCTGAACGGTGGTGAGGGCTGGACCTCACTCATCGCATATTGCAAAGAAGCAGCGAACTACAGAGCCAAGATCATTGCCGAAGAATTTTAGTCATATTTTAAATTAAATAGTTAAGAAATATTTAGTTTTTCGTTTATCCCAACCCATCAATTTTTTATTTTTATTTTCAAAAAATTTAAATTTATTTTATTTCTTTATTTAATACATAAATTTATTTGCCATCTGAGGTGACGGCCAAAGCCAGACCTTATACTATTGTTTAAGTAAAATACTACTTGTAAAATATTGTAAATTTATATTTGCATTTAAAGAAATAAACAATTTATGAATGAAAAATGAAATGATAAGAATATTCTGAAAAATTGGTAATGATTACCTAGTAAATAGTAATATTTGTAACGTTATCGAAAAACGCCGAAATCAGTGCGGTGTCTCAACTGGTTGTCGAGGAGTGTATTTTATGCAAATAGTAAATACTAAGGAGGGAAAAACCAACAGGATGACGTACTATAAAAAGGACGCATAGAATAATGAAGTATGTATTGTATATATTTATGTATGTATGGGTATATATTGTTATAGCTCTGACAGTGGAAAAATGTAGGCAGTATGATAAACATACATTCATGCATGCATATATTGAAATTCAGAATTCCCAACAGACAGCCAGAATGGTAAAAGGTTTTTGATGGTTATGATACTTTATTCCAATATTCTATTAAAATAAAATTACATGCTTTATTACAAAAATTTTAAGAGCATGCATACCAGCTGCTGGTTAACAGTTTTGTAATTCATGTCTTTGATTTTTCCTAGACTACCATATTTTCTACGGTTACTACGAATCGAAAACATTAAGTCGTAATATTTATTCCCAGTACATTAGTTTTAAGCTCTTTGGATTTTTCAAATCATCTTTTTGTACACATATACTGTTACTTTAGAGTGGTGCTGTAGTATTTCCAATCAACCGGCATAATATGTAGAAAATCAATAAATCATAACCTACAAATAAAAGTGTACTCCACGCCTGTTATGGGCGTAAAAAGTTTGAATTTTTCGTACAAAAAACCTTTAAGTCGAATATTCCTCGAACAAATTTTCCAGTTCCTAGGCCGTAGAATAGATACGATTTGTAAATGAAGGTGCAACTTGTTATTCAACTCATCTATTCATGCCCAGCTCTTTCTTCAACCACTTCACAGGTGGTTAGCGATTTCCACCTGTTATTTGCTTGAATTAATTATTTTTGTTCCATTTTGGCCTTAAGGTTACAGGGTGGAGGTTTTACCATATCATCTGCTTGCTCTCTATCTAGGGCTGATCAATTTCTGGCCAATTCATCTGCTGCTTCATTGCCTAGTATCCCACTGTGTCCAGGGACCCAGCAGAGTTGTACATTGTGCCGCGTGCCAAAAACCTTTAATGCTTCACAGCAACACTTTACAAGCTTAATAGATGTTATTTGCGTAGCAGCTATTGCTTGTACAGCTTATCCACTTGATCCTAATCCGATCAAGTGTTTAAAATAAAACAGTCCAGATCAACAAAAAGGTTAAGTTCTGTGTTGTGGTTGTTGCACAAGCTAAGTTCCTTTTGACATTTGCGCTAGGTTGCCATGCGAATGAATATTCTCTTTTAAATGAAAGTTTAATGCGCTTTATTTTTTAAGGAGCAAATTATTACTTCTGATAGCTGGCCCGTGCTAGCCTCGCTTCGCCCGCCTGCAACTTTTTACTAATTCGCAAAACCTATTTCCTCAAGAGCGATTTAAATAATTTTTTAGAAATTCTGAATGATTCTCTGAAGCTGAAGTGTTAAGAAAATATGTTCTTTAACTTTTTTATTAATGAACTACCGGAACCTGTGCCCGCCTTGCTTCGCATTCAGTGGGAGCGAGGAAACATCAAAGTATTTGTGCAAGTCCAGAAAATTTTGTAATAAATATTTGTGATTAATTGCATTTTATCAATGTCTTTTGAATGTGTTTCAGCCCCTAAGTGCAGATTCCATAGTTCTTAAAAACCAACATGCTCTAAAATGTTATAAAACATCATCTACTATAAATAATTGATAATTGCTATATTTTATTATGCATATATATTTTTTTTACAAAGTTTGAGGTTGCGTAGCCTGGTGCATAAACAAATACATTCTTACTTTCGCTGACATAGGAAAGAGACACGTATTAATTGATCGTGTGAGAAGCAGCCGGTGGTGAGGTCCATGCCCGTGGTACACAGTGTTTGTCCCTGCGCCTTATTTATCGTCACCGCAAAGCAGACGCTGATGCGAAAGTGTACACTTAAACTGGAATGAAAAAATGCTAGGTATGGTCGGAATTCGAGGGATAAATACATGTTCGCCGGCACCGCAGCCCGTCAACACTTTCGCTTCCACCAGATTTCATTGCAGAGTTGTAACTCTAAATCGGGTGCCGTTGAATAACTTAGGTGGGCTCAAATTTTTTAGAAGAACAATAAGTACACCCACTTTTAGTTTGAATTTATGTGATGGAATCCCTGGAGCAGATAAAGAATTTGAAAATTCGGCCACATAGCTGGTTGTTATTTTTTCGTTCATAACCCGGTTGATTGACATGTATTCTGCACTTTCACCATCAACAGGTGCCAGTACGTAAGAACTATCGTAACTACTGACGACGCCACAGTCAAGGGTAATATTCCCTTGGCTTCGTACTAATGAACAACAAATGCTGTGTATGTATCACCATATTCATATGTAAAATTCACTTCCCTACGCGTCAATAAGCTGTCGTTAGAAGAAACAAAATATTTATTAATAATCCTAGTAAGCTATTAATTTTTTTTATAATCTGTAACAGGAAATAAATACTCAGTTTTTCGATGGTTCAGAGAGAAGTCATATTTTGAGTTCCGACAGTATTGCATTATTAGTACGATATATGAACCAAAATTAACTCTTAAAATAAAGCGGTTAATTTTGGATAGTTTTTGGTATTTTTTTTTTAATTTGTTAATAATATTTAAAAACTGAAAATGCAGTTCACTGCTCTAGAAAATTTTCTTTCTTTTAACACCTCATTTGTTAAAATTGGCTCAGTATGAGAGCCGCAAATGTTTATGATGGATGTAGCACATTGAAGTGCAAAACAAATGATCACGTCAGAGCGCGCACATATACTCGTACACACACTATTGCAACGATACCCACTGCTGTACGGCTGCTGGCAGTGGTCTCCGCTGAAAGAAAATTGTGGGCGATGCTTTCAATAATTGTCTTGAACATTGCTCAGCTTCAGGACAACGCAGAAGGATGTTCCTCAAATGAATCAGGGAAAAATTTACTAAATCCACCTGTCTTTTTGTTTACCAAATCGATAAGCCATTATTGAGTTAGGGCTGAATAATTATAATTTTCCTTTCAGATATGCAGTTTTTTCAATATTTTCTTAAAACCATGCCATTTTCCGGTATAAAAAGTATAAATGATATGGTCCAAGAACATAAGCAATCACTATGTCAATGTTTCATCAAAATCCGTCCAGTAGTTCTAACGTGATGCTCGAACAAACAGTTTTTAATCTACAGTTTCATTTTATGTGTAGAATAGATTAACAGAGCAGAGATGAGCATGAGCATAAAAATTAATATATTCCAACAAAATAATATTTTAAAAAAATTTGCATTGTCAATAATATTTCTTATTCTAATCTGGCAACATGTACCCTTGACAATCATCTATAATTATAGCAACATTCTTATACGAAAGTGTATCCTAGTGAGAAATAGCTGAACTAATTTTTGGATCACTAAAATTTATCGTGATAAAAAGGAAAACCTTCATAAAAATACGGCTAGTGTAAATTTTAAATTGTGATGTGGGATATTGCCATCATTGGCACTGATTGGGCAGCCTCTGTTACTGCTAGAATCTCAGTTTGGAAAACGCTGCTGTTGGTGTTCGAGATGATCAAATTTTTCTCCAATTGCTGGATTTTACGCTCACATTCCCTAGTTTTTGTCTGCAGTTCTTCTATCTGTTGTCTTTGATCTGCTTCACCTCTAGTATCTCTGTGTAAATCATGTCACAAGAGTAACGTTAGCTTCGAGTAGAGATGAACTTATTGATTGTGGTGGTCTGACAGGTTGGTTGTTGTCAACTTATTTTTGAAGATGGCACTTGAGACACAGGCTAGCGCTTCCCCCGAGTACGAGTCGCGACGTTTGTTTGCAACACAGTTCACACACCACCAGAGGTTGTTTGTACTTTTCACGAACTCGATGTCGGCAGGCATCATTTAAACACATACTGCATGTAAAAGGCTGCTGCAGTCTCGGCAGACCACCTTCGGCTGACGGTCCACTCTCTCTCCGCAAGTAATACAAGACATTTTAAATATTTGTAAATTGAAAATTAACTGAACAATCGAAAAAAAGCTCACGACGTGTGCGCACCCCACAACAGACGATAGTCAACTCAATGCCAAACCGCTTTAAAGATGTGCGAGAAAGTAGAGAAGACGCCACTCGTTATTAAGAATTTTTCCATTTTTGACTCATCAGTGTAGTGGTTTTTAACCCTTTAGTGGTGAGGGACCATTTGACTAGATTTTTGTCTTGCCCAGCGGCCACCAACTCTTTGCCGGTAATATAGAAAGCAAAACAGCACAGATTATTTGTAAAAAATCAAAGTTACAAGAGAAAATCACAGCCATATGTGAGTTGTCAAAAATGCCAACTTCACGGACGATTATTTTACTTACTGTTTTCCTAATTATTGCGTGTATGAATTATTATTTCTTCCATTTGGTAAAATAAAATCTCGCAAAATTTTCTCTTTTTTTCTGTTCTGACAACCTCACTGAAAACACAGCAGATCAGTTTCAGACAGAAATTTTTGTCACTGAATACAAAACATTGTACTTTACTGTATTAGTCTGCCCAGAATAGCCTTATTGAACAAACCTATTATAAAGTTGTTATTTCTACATTTAAATAAAACACGTATAAAAATATTCGAAAAGAGTATTTTTTACTGTCGAAATATTTACAATACAGTGAAATCCGCATTTATCGACCTCGGTTATAACGACGCAAATTCTGAGTACCATGATTTTACACCTTAGTTTCCTTACAACTTCATCCTGACAAAGCGACTTCGGATGTAACGACGATTCCGGATATAGCGCCCGATTTTTGCAAGAATTTCAATTTTTGCCTCCGGATAAAGCGACGAAATGAAAAATAACATATACATATGTAGGTACTTGCCTGTGCAAAATTACTGTTTGTTTCGTTTCGAAAGAATACAACAAGTTTTTCAGTCGAATTCTTTAAAAATTAAAAGGAATTGTACATCCGAACATGAAGACATTGAACAATCGCTTCTCATATGGTTTAAATTGCAACGAAGTAAAAACTTATTTTACAAGAAAAGGCTTATCAATTTGGCATCATACTAGGGAAGATATATTTTAAGTGTTCTGAAATAGAAATGATAACAACAGCATGGGAAAGAGTACACCCAGAGACTAAAAAAAAATGCTTTGCACATGCAGGCTTCTCTGACTCTTCACCTTTACCTGCATATATTGAGGATACCGCACAAATCGCTAAAATTGGTCGATCGAAGAAAACTATTGTAACTGGCAGACTTACCTTTTTTAAAAATTTGCACAACTCAAAGATAATTGTATATCTAAGTGTAAAATTATTATTTAATAAAAAAACAAATACAAAAATACAAATAAAAATGTAGATAACCATGTCTTAACGGCTGTTGACACTACAGATCAAGAGATTATAGAAAGCGTAGCTTCAACTTCAGGTTACGCAATAAACTTGCCAGAAGCCTTATCTGATGCGGAGGAGTTTGACAATCCGAAAATGGTGGAACGAATTCCAATAGTCGCAGATGATCTAGGTGCTATTTCAGTTTTAACACGATTTGCTCTATTTGGTGAAGGTGAAAACGAGATGGAAATTTCGTGGCTTATAAGAACTGAAAAGCGGCAAGAAAAAGTCTTTGCTGAGACAAGAAAGTTAAAGCACCGAAATATAACAGCATTTTCTAAGAAATGACTTAGATGCATACTAGTACACGCTTACTCCCATAAGTCGTGTTTTTTTTTACATTTATATTACAGGTTTTTTTCTTATAATACTGAACAAATACTAAAAATATAAATACATACGTATCTACAATTTAGCAAAGAGTGTTCTTTCTTTAAATTTTTCTGACCTTCCGACATTCGGCTATAACGACCATTTTAGCCGGTCCCTTCACCGTCGTTATATCCGGATTTCACTGTGATTCCATCTCGAATTTAAGTGTGAATTTCGTAATTGGATACTATTGACTAACTGCTGAATCATTGGTTTCATTTCATTTCATTTTCATTTAATAATTTAATTTAAATGGATTTGGATTTCTATTTTCAATGATCAAAAGTGCCGAGAATCCCTGCTCGCATAAGTGTGTGACTATGTGGTTGAAAATAAAGTAAGGTTATGTAAAGCAATTTCTCGAATTTTATGGAAAAAATAGCTTATTGGCTCCAAAATCTTCATCTTTAATTACTGTCTCGAATGTATCGTTGGCTTACAATTTTATATTCCCCGATCCTTGCAGCTGTAGTGTCAATTTATTTAGTTTTACGAAAATAAGCACTAAATAAGCAAAATATATTTGAAATTTGAACTGACAGAGTTGATTCAGTAACTCTTTGTTCTTTATTAGTTAAGAATGATTTTAATTTTTCTCTCAGTTCGTACAGCCTCGACAGCATGTTTCCTTTGGAAAACCCACGTACGGAAAAGTGCGGAAAAGTAGCGTTTCGTGTTCAGAATTCGTAGCAGAGCACACTTTTTTAAAAAGGCGAGTATTGAGTGCACTACTTTTAATAAAGTTGACTACTTTTATAGCTGGGTAACAAAATAACGAAGCATTTCGGGAGTGTTTTGACAGCCAATGCTTGGCATCAATAACCCAGTGCGTCATTATAGCAAAATAGATTCTTTTTTTTTCAAACAAATCGGCAAGACCAGAGTGGGAACCGAGCATAGCAGGGAAACATCCGTATAAAACCCAGTAAGCTTTTGCAACACAAGTCCTGTGCTAGCTAACCTGATGTGACACTTTTCACAAATGTGTGCTTTTTTTCTCATTGAACAAAGCTATAGTGAACTTGCAACACCCCTCCGGCATACAGTATAGAGTGCTTTGAGTGTTTAAAGAAAACCCAAGGAGTTGACTATTTTATTATGTTTTATCTCTGAACTAAAACAAAGTCGAACGGGACAACCTATGTGAGACACTTGCAGACACTCCCCCGCACCCGCGCGTTACCGACGATTCGTTGTCATTTTAATTTTGATCATTTTAGGATGACTTCGCGGACCACTTCGGTTGCTTTCAAGGACCACCAGTGGTCCACGGACCACCGGTTAGGAACCATTCTAGATGAACTTGTCAGCTTGACACTTAACGTAGTTTGTATTTTATTTTATTTTTTGAGAAAATGCGATTTTCCATTTAACAATGGCGGAGTGGCAGTTAAATCAATGATATCATGATTCTTTGAGTAGAGGTATAATACTTCTTGGGGGAGGATGAAGGATAGCAAAACAGAAAAAAAATCAAATTTAACTGGCAAAATGTTGAAAAGTGATTAAAATATTGTATGTTATCAACTACAGGATACTAAAAACAACTTACAAAGGTGGAACTTACAATAGCTGAGTGCCCGTTCTTGTTTTCCTGGAAAATTCAAAAAGTTTTTTATAAGTTTGTTTCTTATTTCTCAATATTCATCAATTTTACCAAAGAAAAACACAAACGAACTGGCATGCTTCGGTTATTAAACTCTGAAATTAAATATTAACACACACATGCAAACAAGCTTAGCTGTCCTGTAGAACATCGAAAGCAATTGAATCCATTTGAATGGTTTTGAAATGCCATCAGCAACACTTTTTCCAATTAATTCTTTTTAATCAAAAGACTGCTGTTGGAGTTTTCAAAAGCACTTTCCCTGGAAATTAACCGACTAACAAGTGCCTGTGTACTCAAAGTCTCAAACATAATCAAAATATTTCCCCCCCAACCCGCATTGCCTTTAATTTAAGTTTTCCTACGAGGAAAACTTCTATCGTCGATGTTGTGTACAGAGATTGGATTTTGTTGGAAAGCTTCCTTAGATGTGTTCCTAGTCCAATTAATCTGCAGAAAACAGGGTGTTTTAAATATTTAAAATTGCTTAGCTGCAAGTTGATCCGATTAGGCACAAGGGAATTTATGATAACGTGAGTGAGTAGTGACGAAGTCGAGCAGTATTGACAGAATGACATGACGGAGAAGGTACGATTACAATTAATGTTTAAATATGTTTTTAATTGCTACATTAGCAGTTTGTCAGATAGATTATGGAATGGGTCAAGTAAAATTGTTTTCAAACAATTAACACTATGCACGAGGGCGTCCAAAGTGAATTGCAATGAATAAGTTAATTATGTTAAGTGTCACGACCAATGGTTGACATTTCAGAAAATGCCAGTGAGCTGAGGAAACAACAAGTAAATGAAATTATACGAGTATGTGTCTTTCAGTTCAGTATTAATGAGTTGATATTTTAGTTTGGGTCAAGGCAAATTTAGCGCATTTCAGGTGAGGAGCCCATAACACCCAGGGTTGTTGCTGTTGTTTTCTTGCGTGTTTGAATGCAATTGTATTCAAGTGATACAGGGATAGTAATTTGTCTTTATAATTAATTTAAGGCTGAAGATAATTACTCTGCTAAACTTTTGTTTTCCTATAACAGCACTGCCGAAACTTATACACATAAAAAAACAACAATCTGCTGGATTGTCAACAACAAGTGGATGCATTTTTACAGTGTTCCACAAAAGTCTGTGTGCAGCTGCAGATGTTCCTTGCTTGAAGGTTTTCTAAGAAACGGTAAACTTTTTACCGTAAGAAATGAACACACTACATGGTAGTTTGGTTGTAATGCTTATACAGTAAAATCTGTGAATAGTGGAATGCTTCCGTGCACATTTTTTTTTACTATTCGCAACATTTCTACTATTCGCAAGTTTTTCCACTATCGGCAACCTAATTTCTTTTACTATTTTTCGGTAAATTTTTAAATCGGAGTTCAGAATGTGTACTTGCTGAATGAAGCCGCTAGTAGAATGAGACACACACGAAAAGAAACAGTTGAAATGTCAAAATTCTCGGAAAAAGAAACGAAGCGGACAAAATTTGAATGAATTTTGGCGCATTCATATCTTGATTCTGCTATTGAAGAGTGAATTTGTATGGGAAAGAAACAAAATTCATTGAAAAATTTTCCAGTATTCAGATTTCGCAGGTTTTCACTATATAAGAGTAAGTTTGTATGAAGAAAATAAAAATTGGCATCCAAAAAGTCCATTATCCAGGTTTCGCAAGATTCTTTTATTTGCAGATTCCACTATTCGCAAGTTTTACTGTAATAGGCAATAGTTAATTTAAGACATTCAGCGTAGATCAACGAACAAAATGGCAAATAAAGAATTAAGTGTGTCTACACTGCAGTTGATTCTTAATCACACTAATATTCTAAATGCGAAAGTAACTCTGTCTGTCTGTCTGTTTGTCTGTTACCTTTTTACGACTGAACCGCTGAAGCAATCATAATGAAATTTGGTTAAGAGATAGTCTGGGACCTGAGGAGGGACATAGGCAGGAAATCACCCCGCTAGGTGGCGCTGGAGTCAAATTATCAATAAATTCTATATTAATTGACCAAAATGACTCGTA
Organism: Brachyopa scutellaris; assembly: GCA_949775065.1. Taxonomy (NCBI): domain Eukaryota; kingdom Metazoa; phylum Arthropoda; class Insecta; order Diptera; family Syrphidae; genus Brachyopa; species Brachyopa scutellaris. The sequence goes on along the minus strand of OX459113.1, from coordinate 95,839,015 downwards.
TTCACAATATATGTTAATATACAGTGGACTCTGGTTAACTTGAACACGTACAAAACCAGGGCTGTTCAAGTTATTGGATTATTCAAGTTACTGGATCAAAACAAAAAATCGTCCTTCTTTAAACATATTCAGTTTAAAAATATGTTTATTAACAAATAATAAGGTAGGGGAAGGTCATGTACCTTGGACCGGAATTTACTATTTTTACTGCAACTTTTGTTCCACGTAAATGTTTCCAATTTAGTTTGTTTATGTTAAAAGTGTATTATTTTGGATATTCAATAGTGTTAAAACGACCTCTTAAGTATTTACCATATGCTTAGAAAATGCTTTTTTGCAAGGAAACCTCAAACGGTCCGAGGTACATACACTGAATGTACCTTGGACTGTTAGTGTATGTACCTTGAACCGAAATCAATTGTGTTCAAATGATGCAGTGTAAATACTATTTTATTTCATTAAAAAAAATTCAATCCATTTATTAATTCATTAAAAAGTACATTTCAGAGAAAATAAAAGAACAAAGACCAGAAACAAATAAGAAAAAAAAAACGTTAGAAATTTAATATTCTTTTTCTGGCAGCTGTGAGAAACTCCGAAATCGACCAATCACTTTGCCAGGAGATCTTCTTCTTCAAGCGAAAATATTTGGCGGTGGATAATTCGGCTTTCATAAACAAAATCAGAATGGTTCGATGCTTTGTGTTTGGCGATGTTCCGCATTAAAGTAGTCTTGGAAACGTTGAACCTATTCGCTGCAGTGTTTTGCATGGATTTTCCACTGTACACTACTTTCTCCACAGCTCGCCGTAAAGCGTCAACGTCAACAGTTGGTCTTTTTGATCCTGACTTACTCCTGGGCATTTTTTTGAGGAAAATGGAAAACAGAACTCTTAAAAAAAATCGAAAAGCATGTACCTTGGACCGGTCCAAAGTACATGCATGGACATAGATCCAAGGTACATTCACTACACTTTTTTTAGAAATACAAAATTTTAACACATTATGTTGTATAATTGTAGCAAATAAAATATTGAATTTTGAAATATATACATATACTTACACATTAAAACCAGTAACTTGAAAGAAATATAATAACTGAATGAACAGAACACTTCAAAAAAACATAAAAAAAAATACTTTAGAGTGTGTAATTTATATTATGTTGTTTTGATTGCACGTCCGTCTCATGCGATAAATGAACACAAGCTGAAATGAGTCCCATAAACATACTGGAAAATTTATTGAAGAACTTGTTGCAACATGTTCAGCCAATTGCCAGGAATCGGCACTCGGTCCAAGGTAAAATCGGTCCAAGGTACATGACCTTCCCCTACACATTTATTTTTAAGACAATTTTGAAAAAAGAATTGTTATTTTAAATTGTTTGACATTGCGCAGTACGTTTTGTTAAACAAATTCTCGAAGACTCTAGACAACTGTCAGCTCCGGGAATGGTTTCATCGAACAGTTCAACTGATTACTTATTAATTTTTTGTTCGATAACGATATCAACAAGATCAGACTTTTTGATTCAAACACGCACTAAATTGACACATAAAAAACTAAAAATCACTTGGAAAATGATTAAGAGCTTTTAACTCATATACGAATGAAATTCTATGGGATTCCCCTTTTTGAAAAACATTAATATTTGTGGCAACATACATTACGTAGGTGCAAAGCGAATATTCAAGTTAAAACAATTTTGGTTGTCGCATAAAATTTGTTCAAGTTAAAGAGGTTCTTCTTTCAACTTATAGAGTGCTTCATGGAAAAATTCAAGGTATCGAGTCTTAAAAATTGTCCGTTCAAGTTATAGAATACCTATAGGGGGAAAAAAGCATGTTCAAGTTATTGGATTGTTCAAGTTATCGGATGTTCAAGTTACCGAAAGTCCACTGTAGTGCCAAAAAATGGCATAGAATGGTAAAGAATTAAATTTAATTCTCAACTGCAAGACAGAAAGGGTAGGCTCTTATTAACCCTTCTGTCAATGGATGTTTCGCCACCTTTCCATCAATGGAATAGGTCTGGCTGGGCCTTCATACATTTTGTATGGAAATTATTAGAATACAATGAAATAGTTTAATTTCTTTTGTTATTTTGGACATGTTATTATGTTTTTTGTGGTGAAAAGTGGTTTTTATACATAATAGTGATATTACAAAGTATTTTGTTGATTTACACACATATGGCATTTATGTAATAGAATACTGTGTTGTAAATAGATAGGCTCTTCGCATGCAGTGCCTACAAATCTATTTTTCCTTTGCGTTGGGTCGTTTACTTTGCGAATTCTGCACTACTCTTTCTGGGCCGACGATGTGTTGCTACTACTTGGTTGTAGAATACTTTGTTGTAATGGTGATCCAAAGAAAGTTTGGAAGCCATTTCGAACGGAAAACAGCCATATAATCTTTGGATTGTTCATCCTTGCTTCTATCTGAAATAACTAACTAATCAATCAAAGAATGCAGAAATTGTCGATGTGCATTGGTTTTGTTCGCTCTCACATAATTTACGTTTTTATAAATTATGAAAGATGCCAATGCTGCGACATCCAACATGTTGTTGAAAAAAGCTGATGGCCATCGTTTCGTCTGTCGTTTGCAAGTATATTCTCCCAACATTTGATACATGTCTACTTTGTGTTTGTTATAAAAACGAATAGTTTGTGGCTTTCTTGTTTCTCCAACAAATTCTGGGTCATAATGAAGTGATGACAGCAAAATCAATGCCTTATATTTTTCGGCACATTAGACACTGTTGTGATTGTGCTAGGTGACTACGGTCCGAAAGCATTTCTTTAGGAATGTATTTCTTATTCCATTGAATAGTTCCTTCAAAACCCGTAAGTAAGTTGTCAGCAACAACAGTCCTCCCACTGGCTCTGTTCTTGATCATACAACACCTTCTCACCCAAATTTACAGTTCTCTGATTTACAATCAAATAGGAAATGCTCAAATGACTGGATGAATACGGCATAAAAACTAGTAATTAGTGGAGAACCTAAAATGATAAATACTAGTGTACGTATTTTAGGCACGAAATTAAATATTTTCGAAATAAAATTAAACTACTGAATAAAATATTCATTTATGATGCGATTAAAAAAACTTATTATCTGACAGACATATTCAGGTAAAAAAAGACGTCCTTCCGAATGAAATACGAAATAAAGACGTTTCTCCATACAAGGTCTGGCCAGACCTATTCTATTGACTCTAGGGATTGTTTTAGAAAATCCTTGCTTTTTTGCATCCACTTACATCAAAAAAATGTTGTCTACACTAAAGCATTCAAAATATGAATGCTGACAAAGTCAGGAAATTCGGTACTGATAGCTACATAATTAATTGGAAAAAAATGGTTTTGAAAGTGCGAAAGGTCTGGCCAGACCTAGTCATCAGCTAGGACCGAGGATAATCAGCTGTGGTGAAAAGTAGAGTATGTATGGACATAGGCAGCGATTGGATGTACATATTATATGCAAAACAATGCCACTTTTCACCTACAAAAGTATATGGTGACAGTCTGATGGACTTTTCATTGCATTAACCACGATAAACGATAAACGCCATAAAATATTCTGAGGAAATCGACATAAGTAGTGCATGTAATGGCATGGTACGATACTATTACATGGCAATGCTTAACCCGATACCTCATGTGTAACAATACAAAAGCTGTTATATTTAAAACTAGTGGTTACCCGGTGCGCTTCGCTTCACTTGGCCCCGCTGACTGGGAATTCTCGCCAATGACTTCTGTCATAGCTGCAAGGATATGGAAGAGGAGGAATCCCCCTATCAGCTCCTGTGAGGCTGCCCAGCACTCTTCAGAGACAGACCTACCAGAAATGTCTTCAATGAATATGAGTTCCGATAAGAACCGGCTCACGTGGCAACACAATGGATCTACTTTGATCTAAGTGAATCCTACCGAGTGCAATGGAGCTGGACTTCGCTATGCCAGGTATTTTTTTTTAGTGTGTGTGTTTTATTTAAACGAAAGAGTTTTTTTTACAAGGTAAGTAGATAATAGGAACAACAATTGAATGCTGCACCAGTTCACCATGAACTGCAACTAAAGTCGACGATTCATTACTTGCAACCGCTTGTTGTTGTATCTTTTTTCAAATACATTTGAGATACCAGCACGGCCGTTCAACAATGAAGTCTCTTCTAAAATGATAAGCTCAATGAAAATATTAAATAAAACTATCGAAAGGCGCTTTCTAAGCTCTCAAATCAAATTCCAACATAAACAACCACTTAATTGTATCGCATTAACTCGTTTGCTTTTAATGCTTTTAATGCTTTTAATCTTCTGCGAAATGAAATCCTCTTAGAGTATCACTATTTCCTAATAAAATTAAATGTATATAATATGTATGTAGGCACATATACGAGTACGTATGTATACAACCGTAGTGAAATCTTGGAATAATTTCTTCAAATCATCTTATAAAACCGCACATCTACAATGTAAGCTCCCACAAGGACGATATATACATATTTACCCAAAATTAGCAGACTATAGGATGTATGTATGTATGTTTACGTGTAAATCTTAATTGTAGAACAACAGAGCTATGCTACTATATACACATGTATGTATATCCAAGATGGTCGTTAGTATTATTGCGGTTAATACAGTTGGTTGATCCTTTAGTTATCCAAAAGTGTTCATCTCAAGTTATGGCACCGTAAAAGGAAAGACTAGCTGCTAATGACTTTGCATTGTGCGAATACGATGTCCTGGGATTGGAAAATGTCGACTTTGGCCGTGTGCTTCTTAATTTGTGGCACTTATTTAATAGGGGGGTGTTATCTTACACAAAGAGGCTGGTATTGTCTGGTACAATCCTTTACATAATTAGGATCGCACACTTGCCTAATAACATTGATAAAGTATTACCTTTTTCCACTTAGAACTTTGTTTATTTTTTTTTCATTTTCTCTCCTTCGGGTATACATACATACATAATGTACTTTTCTAGGATCTTAATTACACATTTTTATCCCTCTAATAAAGTGGATGGTTCGTTTATCTGTAGTCGTCGTAGAAAAGTAATAAATGGCTTTCGAGAGTTTTCTAAATTAGCCATGTGTATGGGGTCACATCCTCCAAGTATCCATACTTTGATGATCATTAGGGGTAAAATATTAAAAAAAATTACATAAGTACTCTTACCACCCCTTGATGGACATACATATAAAGGCGGAACTACAATTCAGCTTCCCACCGAAGTAAGGCCTACTATTACGCTATCTGTACTAAATGATTTCTGAACGATTTCCAAAAAGAAACGTGAAATATATTTAGTCTAAGGCTCGGGATATCCTCCTTTGCTACAACCTCCAACTTCGCACCTGGCCATACCTCAACCAATTGGCTTATTGCCAGCTTGTAGAGCTGAACCGATCTATCATCGGCGCAGGTGACCAACTTCACATGGTCATCCGTTTGATACCATCCGTAGTCGCGACATGTGGGGGCAGGATCTGGGTGTTCCTTGATGGTATTAAGGTACCTACTGTGTACCGGCTGTTCACCAGCAACCACCTACCAGGGGAGATCCTGCCGTCTGGATCGCTGCGGTCAATGACTGCAACCACCAAATGATCTTTAAGGACCTCGCTGAAAGGCCTTTAAGCTGTGGTGTTGCTCACATTGGCTCTGTTTGAGTTCGAATGGGACTCGTCTAGCGACCTTTGTCTTTTTGACGTAGAGTCTGAAGACGCAGCGGGTGTCCTTTTGGTGATTTTCATCGCCCAATCAAGAGAGGCCTTTCGTTTGTCTGATCTGGCCTCTTCTGGAATTTTGCCAATTCTTTTACAGGACATTGGCGGCAGTTTTACGATCCCTCTAAGCCTGCTTGGAGGGGGCGATCCCCCTAAGACTGCTTGGAGGGGGCGATATACCGTTTCCGGCGTACCGTTCCCGAAGCGTCTGAACCAAACGAACGTGAGGGATTGGAGGGTGCGTTGGGAGACGGGCCAGAAGCTTTAGGTCTTCCCAGCGCATTCAAATGGGTGTTCAGAAGTGGATGCGCGCCTTTACCAGCAATGCTAGAATCCGGCTTAGGTAGCACATTCTTTGCTGCTGCTTGTTATCGAGCAACCTCAGCAGAAGACCCTGAGGCCTTACTGCCGGCCGGGATTGAAGCGGACCCGGTCTTGGAATATTTATTATAAGTGTCCATGATGTTCCCACGAGTAGCGGAGAAATGAGGTCCACCTGCACAGAGTTCGCAGTATACAGGTAAGGTTAGCTAATCCGGGTGTCACCAAGTTTCCGAATAATCCGTGCAAGACTGAGCTTTTTAAAAGGGCCTTCAGCCTGGTCGATTCTCGGCACGGGTCGTATGACAACTTAATCCGGCCCGGGATTGCGAGGGAAGAGATGGAGGATGGGAATGGTGTGTCGGGGCGACTATTCTATGGTCCAGATCTCCTCGAGGGTTGGTGACCCGAGAGTCTTTGTCCCTTTAGGCCCCTACCCCACGACGAGATAGATAGTCAGCTAGGGGTGTCATTGATATTGGGAATGTTAAGATTCAGGGTTTTGCTAATCTTCTGAAACAATATTGAAAATTTTATTTATAACAGAATTTAAGTTGTAATTAAGCTAAAACGTACTTGAAAACTTTCTAGAAAGAATGGCTAGACATGAGCAAAAGAATCCGAGGTGTCGTAGCTCACGTTTAATTGAAAGTGCAACCTCTTAATCGAAGACTCCGACGTCAATTTTATCCCATCCCTTTTCCCTATTATCCTTTTTCTATAAGAATATCAGATATCCGGCTAAAGTAAACAGAGCACTATGTGCGTATTACTCCTGTGATTGCATCATTAGACAGGGACGTTATTCTATTTTTAGCTTTTAAACTTTCCCATTCACCACAAAAACAATCATAGAATAGTGTCGATAAAAAGTACGGTATAGCAAGGATTCTTTTATTAGCAACTTGCATCACACCATCATCGCATAACAGTGCTGAAGCAAAATAGCATTTAATAGCAAATTATTAAGCGAATAAGGTCACGTACAAGTGTATGCAGGCAAAATATCGTAAAATAGCAAGGATCTCGGTGACAGGCGAGCATAAAGAGAGCACTTTGTCGTTGACTTCCTTTCTGGTCATAAAAAGAAATAAATTATGCCTCTCCGCGAATTTCTATTTCCTTCTGGACGCTTATTTATTTATTTTATCTATGTATGTATGTGTATGTACTTAAGTTGATAAAAAATTAATATCACTGCTCAAGTGGTATACACACTCGGGCATATAAACTCGAATATACATATGTATGTTTGTGCAACCCAAAAGGACATGCAATGTGACACTTAGGACACTCTTCCCATTGAGTGAATTTCTGTGTTATTTTCTGGCAAAACAAAAACAAACAATAGAATCTGTTTTAGAATACCATGGGGAAACTTTTCCGTTCTTAGATTTACTCGTGCTGCAATAATTTCAAATTCTATTCTGGGTAATTTTCAAAATGTTCATTAATTTGCTTTTAGTGCGATATCTGTTAGTTGCGGTTGCTCTTATGGCATACCTCTGTAATTTAATTGGAGCTGAGGGCAATTAAAATTTTCAATTTCATCTAAAACAAATCTATAAAGGGAACTAAAATTCACAGCTATTTTGGGGTTATATTCGCAGAAATGATTCTACTTTTTTGAAACGCTTGTTTGCTGTGTTTGGGAATAGTTGATTTTGGCCGAAGTGAAATTATTTTCACATTAACTTTGTCGGCAATGATGTTTCCAGAATTCAATTAAATGGAATTAAGTCTCAATACTAAGAAATCATTCACATGGACTTGACGATGCTCCGAAGCATCGAAGCAACCTCAAGGATATGACCGAAGTACAGAGAATAGCATGCACTGGTACAACCAGTGCACAGTGTGCGATTTAGCAAATTTACCGGAATAAAATAGGAAAAATCAATTATGAATATTTTAACTGCTAAGATGATTTCAGATGAGCTGATACACTAGATAAGCTATATATAAAAAAATTAAAGCGATAGATATACTGCTTATGTTGATAAATCAGCCAGCAAAAGCAACTGTCTACCGACTAAGCTGCAATCGGAAGTAGTGTCTTTATTGTGAAGATCAACTATCAACCGATTGTCGGTTGATAGAATTTATCAATTCAAATAAAAATCGGTATTGTGAAAGTGAATTGATAAAATATTGTGCTATTGAATAGAAATTTGCGTCTGACAGATGTTTGTTTGTTTTTTTGAGGAACGTGCAAAGAAAATCATTAATCAGAAAATAAATAATTAAAAACAAAATACAAAATGACTTCAACTGAACTATTTTTGATGCTCTACGGCAGTTATTTCCCACTTTGTATTTGCTACAGCTTTGGAACAAAATTCCCTAGCGAGTTCCACGTTTTTTTCCATCAACTGGACCGATCTACATAACTGTTTTTTGCTACTTATTACTTTTTGAGACCTTTGGAAATGAAAAAAATAAGAATTTTAATTTAATTTTATTCGAAACTCACATTTTTTAGTTATTTTTTTAGCTAACAGGAACTTATCGACTGCAAATTTACGATTGAAAGAAAAATTGACAGCTGACAAGAAAATCGATGAAAATTGTTTTTCATAATACCGATTTTTTTCATTCACAATAGATTTAAAAAAAAAATCAGAATATATCAACAATATTGACAGTTGACAGTCACAATACCATTTAATAAAATTGATTGATAAATTTCAATTATTAATCGATAGTTGATCTTCGCAATAAGGGTGAATAGCTATAGTAGATTTTTTGTAAAGCACTCTTTCGGGCTGACAGCAATAGCCAATGCTTATATTGTGAATCTTATAAATTGACGAAAATACGATACAATAAATTCACATTTGTTCTACCTCTGATCTTAAATTTCAACGAACTCTATGAGCGGTGCCCAAGATAACTGGAGAGTTGTGTTTTGTTGTTGTTTATGATTCACAGAATTTTTTTCTATATGTTTCGCATCATGCATTGTTTGTGCGATCAATTTTAAATACGCCAAAATGATCTGTTTCTCCTTTTATGATTTGAATAGAAAATATTAAGTCAAAAATATTGATTCCAGGAGTCAGAACAATAAACCAGCGACGTATCCCCAGAAAAAAAAAGTCTAAATGCGGTAAATCGCATGATCTTGGCTGTCATCCCACATCGTCTCTTCTGGAAATAACGCGATTTGGGAATTTTTCTTGCAACAACTCTAATGTAACGCCCAAGTTGCGCCCGTCTTGTTGGAACCACATGCTGTCCAGGTCAGTCATCATGGCTCGATACCGTTCGTCATTGACTGTCCCCGTCTGACCATTCTCGTTTCGGAAGACCCAATGACGCCGCCTGACCAAAATCCACACCAAACAGTAAGTTACTCTTTTCTCCCTAAAGACAGCTTGTTCTCGAAGTCGTTCAACAAAAAATCATCACTGAAGATGATTCTTTCGCCAAAATTTGGATCCGTTTCGAACTGCTCCAGAGCCCAATTTTTATAATAAACTTTAACAATTTCGACGAGTTCTTGAATGGTGTAGCGCGCCATGGTAAAATTGTGACTAAAACATAATACAAACGTCAAAGATTGACAGTGTTGCCACTTGAAGCATCAGAGCAATAAGCTGTCAATGTTCGGACGTATGTAGATGTTGACAAACTCTTTATTTTTGTAAGTGCTGGATTGTAAGTTAATTAATTTGAAAGTCAAATCCAGTAAAATATTTAGCTTAAAAAGAAAATATTTGAGTTACCTTTCAAATAAAACGCTATGGTATTCGGACAAGAGTTTTAAAGATAAAGATACTGATGCTGAATCCTTTTTATACATAAAATCCTACCACGTGCATGTAAACGTGAAAATTTCATTGAATACTGGGAAAAATACAAACCCTAAAGAAATCAAATAATTTCAGCTCGTGGCAAACCCTTAAAGTTACTTAAAAGTAAACACAAAGCAGAAACCCTGCAGTAGCACTGGAAACCTATCCGAACATGATTCTTTTTAACTTTTTGGCATAAAAGAGAAATCATCACTGCTCTGGTAGATACTTTGTGAATTCACTGGTGTGGCAAAAAGAAAGGACCTTTAGAAGTTAAACAAAAGCCAGCACTTCTCCTGGCCGCAATGAATTTGTATAATTCATCGCTGAATGGATTGTACGCCCATACATAGGCGGTGTGGATACCATTGAATTCCGGTTTGAAAAATGTATACAAATGTAGGTATGCAAGTTTTTTTATGGTGAACTTGAAAAGTTCATATGTATGCGTATAAGATACATACGGAGAGGACATTCATACACTCGAGAACTAAAAAGAATAAGCAACTGTCTGAATTTAAAACAAATCTTTGATTTAAATTGATTACAATTCAATCATTTCAAAGTGAAAACACTCCAAACCTTCCGCCATAACACCTATGTAACTGTGCTGCTGTTTCACAACCCATTAAGCTTCTTTATTCTTTTGTTGTGATTTCCTCCATTTTAGAACCATTCCATGTTTTAATAATTCAACCGGAACCAATAACCGTGAGTGGCCACGTATTTCAAGAGGAACATTTTAACTTTTCCAATTCTCTGTAAATGACGAAGTAGAGAGTTCCAAAGATGAGTGGTGATAACGAGCAATGGCATTTCTGTTTTTACAAATTATACGTAAAAATGCCTAACTGCCTTACAAAATCCGAAAATTTTTATTTTACATAGTCATCTTTATTTGGATAATTTCAACGTGCAGTGCCGTTCGAAAACGTTTGCTCAAACGTTTTCTTACTCTTTCGGGTGGGAGCTCTTGGAGTTTATGGGAGCCACCATGTTTTTTGCACTGAGTAGCAAAATATCGTTCAGTTAGTGAACAAAAGTCGATGTAATTATAATTTAGAGGTGCATTTAGCTCGTGATAGCCGTCCAAAACAAATCAAAGTGATTAAAAATAAAACGAAAATTTTGTGAAAATCAGTTCCGATGGCAAATCTAATATTTTGTGTTTGTCACGTCTAAATTTGACAACCCGTCAAATTTCTGAACGATTTAATGTTGTTCAATGAACAGAGGCATGGAATTTAAAAAATATCGTGAGACCGTGACTACCAGCAGAAGAAAAGGCTCAGCGAGGCCAAAAAAGACGACTTCAGTGGAAGATCGTTTTTTTTGGTGCTCCAAAGCCGTCGGTATTAGCTTAAGACTTCAGTGAATATTAATAATGATCTATTTCGAGCTTAGGAATAAGTAATTTCAGCAAGCTCTGGGAGAAAAAGGCGCATAAAAGCTGGACTTAGAGCACTCAAGCAAGTACTGAGGCCGGATTTTCCAATAAGAATCAGAGAAAAACGAATACTTTGGGCTGAGAAGCATCTTCATTAGATTTAAGACATGTGGAATAATGTTATCTTTTCCAACAAATCCAAGTTCAAGCTGCATGTTGGAGTTGGGAAGATTCTTGCGCGAAGAGAACCGAAGGAATGCCTCTTGAGGATGCATGCAAAACTAAAGCTGTGATGTTGGGATGCTTCTCTGGAGATGAAGAAGGTACAATGGCCTCTTTAGAAAAGAAAGTCACTGTGGCAGCTTATCTATGGGTCCTAGAATATGAATTAGGGCCCTCTCTTCATTTATTATTAAAATTGACGCAAGTACCCAAAAAATCAATTTTTCGGTCTTAGACCATTTTGCTCCCTTCACTGCAGGTAAAAAATTCCAACACTCTGAAAGCATCATGTAAGTTTTGAAAATACCTAATAAAACAAAACCAATAATGTGTAGTTATTTCAACCACACTTCGACACACTTCGAAAAAAATAGTTTGAGCAAAATTTTTCGAACGGCACTATATTTGGTTAAAAGGTTGCCTTATCAACTCAGTTGCGGTATTCACTTAACTTACTTACTTACTTAGGTGGCGCTACAGTCCGGGGTGGACCAAGGCCTCAACCAACAACCTCTTCCAGTTAGCCCGGTCCTTAGCTAACCGCTTCCAGTTGCGCACTCCAAGTTGGTTGAGGTCTTGTTCTACTTGGTCGCGCCACCTTAGGCGAGGTCGTCCTCTGCTGCGCTGACCCTCCGGGTTAGAGTTGAATATTCTCCGAGCCGGAGCGCTGATGTCCATGCGCTCTACATGTCCTAGCCATCTTAAACGCCCAATGTGCAGTTTTTTGACCAGGCTGATGTCGCTGTACAGCTCGTACAGTTCGTCGTTGAATCTTCTCCTCCAAGACCCGTCAACGCAAACAGGACCGAATATCCTACGAAGGATTTTTCTCTCAAAGCGACCAAGGAGATCTTCATCCGCTTTCGATAAAGTCCATGCTTCAGCTCCATATAGCAAGACTGGGATGATAAGGGTCTTATATAGAGTCTCCTTAGTCGATCGGGAAAGGACTTTACTGCTCAGTTGCCTTCTTAGCCCAAAGAAACAGCGGTTGGCAAGAGTAATCCTTCGTTTGATTTCCGACTAGATTTCATTTTTTGAAGTTATGGCAGAGCCGAGGTAGACAAAGTCCTTTACTACCTCAAAGTTGTAGCTGTCTATTGTGACGTTCTGTCCAATTCGTCGATGTTGGTTGTCCCTTTTTGTTGACAGCATATACTTAGTTTTGCCCTCGTTTACCGCTAAACCCATTTTGGCCGCTTCCATTTCTATACTCGCAAACGCGCCGGTGACAGCTCGCTGTGTTCTACCAATGATGTCAATATCGTCGGCGTATGCAAGTAGTTGAACGGACTTTTGAAAGATCGTTCCTTGTGTGTTGGCTTGTGAGTTTCGAACAATTCTTTCAAGTATGATGTTGAAGAAGTCGCATGACAGCGCATCACCTTGTCTGAATCCTTTTTTGACATCAAAGGTCTCGGTGAGGTCATTACCGACCTTGATGGAGCAGCGAGCTTTCTCCATCGTCATCCTGCACAGACGGATGAGTTTGGCAGGGATGTCAAAACTAGACATGGCTCTATACAGTTCATCCCTCCAGATGCTGTCATAGGCGGCCTTGAAATCGATGAACAGGTGGTGGGTATCGATTTGGACTTCTTGGGTTTTTTCCAGGATCTGCCTGAGTGTGAACATTTGGTCTATGGTGGACTTTCCTGGCCTGAAACCGCACTGATAGGGGCCAATCAGGTTGTTGACGAAAGGCTTCAAGCGTTCACACAATATGGCAGATAGGATCTTGTAGGCGATGTTCAGGAGACTGATGCCTCTGTAATTGGAGCAGTTGAGAGGGTCTCCTTTCTTATGAACCGGGCAAACGATGCTGAGATTCCATTCATCTGGCATACTTTCATCTGACCAAATCTTAGAGATGAGTTGGTGTATGCTCACTACCAAGTCATCTCCAGCTGCTTTAAATAACTCTGCGGGTAAACCGTCAGGTCCAGCAGCCTTGTTGGACTTAAGCTTGGATATTGCTATCCGCACTTCGTTTTGATCAGGTGGATGGGAGTTTTGGCTATCATCATCTAAGTTGAATGGTTCATTCTGCCTGACAGCGGAATTTTGGTCGTCATTGCCATTGTACAGTCTGCAGAAAGGTATTCACTTTATGAGTAGAAAACATTTAAATAAGAATATAACCACTGAGATTAGAAGTGCAAGATTTAGGTAGTGATTTGGGCTTTGTGTTTTAGATAAGTGTAATTTATAACAAGTACATATGTAGACTAAAAGGAGTTATAAAATTAGTTTTATACACAAATAAGAAAAATACCTATACGAAATGCTGCAAGTCCGCAAAACCAGCAATTCTTAGCTTTGACTGGCAGTATTACTTTGACTAATTTAACTTTGACTAGATCCTTCTGATGTAAGCTTGGATGTCTTTTTTTCACAAAAAAAGGTTCAAATGTCTAAGCAAGGGCATACTCCTCCAAGGTGTTACAATAGTACACCTAATAAAAAAAATAGAGGAAGCGTTGCAAATGAATTGAAAAAAATAAATACCTATTATAAAGTGTTCTAAGCATTTAGGTATACATTGGCAAAGCCTTGGAGCCCTTCCTTATCAGTAGAAGACTTTATGGATGCTGTTCTAGATAGCAAATTTTTTATTTAAGATCCCATTAATTTTGCATTATTTATCAGCAATATTTTAAATTATTTCCAATTTTCTTTTTTTAAATAACAAATTTGTACGAAAATAATATTCTTTTTTATGCTTTTTTTTAGTTTTCTTTTTCATTAAAATTTATTTTTATTTTATTTTATTTTCCCTCAAAGTTGTGGCGTATGTAAAGTTTAAAAAGTAGCTTTTGTGTGGAATATTATCTTATGCTTACGAGAGATATGTTTTTTGTACTGGTATCTAAATAAGTACACTTAGTTCCTTTTGTTAATATATGATCTGTAACTTTTAGTTATTATTATTGGTAATAAAATGCTTCGACCAGAATGTTTCTTAGCACTTAAAACTCGCTAGTTGATTAAAGACTGTGTTATATTCACAATGCAGCGCGCGACAACATATATGTAAGACTTACATCGGGGACATCTTGCAGCACACAAAAGCACAGCAAACGTTTTTCGTAAGAAACTGGTCAAAGTATGGTTGTTTTACGTTACTACCTACTGATATTAGTGGCAACAATTACAACACTGACACAAACATTTAGCAAACGAACAATAAACGAGAATATTTTTATTTATTTATTTATTTTATTTTGTTAAGTTTATGCACATTAAGATACAATATCTTATAAAATAGTGATAAACTAACTATGTATAATGAGTGATAAAAATTAGCAGGTATACCAATTACAATATTTAAAAGAAAACATAAATTAACAATAATAAAAATAAATACACACATACAAAAATTGCATAGAAAAGGAAATTAAAATCTATTTCTGGAAAAATAATTTCTTAATTCCCTTACGTTATTGTGTACGAGTAGTGTGGGTCACGTGTTCCCGAACTTCTGATAGCAGGGTTAAAGTTCGAAACCGTAGATAGCTCTCGAAAGACATGTTAACAAATCTATCAGAAATATTCGCAAACCAATCATTGGGGTAGAAATACAATATAACTGTAAAATATGTTCAAAAGTATTTCGAGCAGTAGTTCCCAACCGGTGGGGCATGCCTCCCAGGTGGGGCATGGAGACTGTAAACGGCAGGCGTAGACACAATTTAAATCATGAATTTTGACGTAGAGAGTACAAGTGTAAGGTCGGCATTCACCGACCACTAATAGGTTTTTGTCTATGCTGTCTATGCTACTTCGACTTTGAGAGATTTCAATTTTCGGATTTCCGAATGCGTCTCTTTCGAACATTCGGAGTCAATGGCGCTCTTTTTCTAACATGTCAGTGACATTTGGCAGTGTAAATATGGGGATGATGCAACACAGCTGTAGATGGTGAAATTGATGTTGGTGGATTAATTTTTTTTTTTGCAAATTTATTAGGAACTAGCTTTTGCCTGCCCGGCGTTGCCCGTGCTAAAAATCAGTCGCGTCATTTGATTGTAGTATGATAGAAAGGAAGTAGTAGGAATCGATATTATTTAAATTAAGATTCTAAAGAATTCTAAAGCCAATACATTATTATCTGAACTAAGTGGTTGTTCCCTATAGATGAAACGATTGCATAAAAAATTGATGGAAATGTAATATTCCTGTGTACAAACACGTCTACACACATATGTACATAATATGTATTTTATGAGCATCAAATAATGGTACTTTCTAGTTTCTTGTCTCTAATAGTTGTACTTAATGTTTACATTTAAAGTACAATAGTATTATGTAAACACCGAAGATATTAGGCTTTGTTGTAAGCATTGATCGCCGAGTAACTGGTGAGGTTTGTCTGAAATCACCAACTAATAAGACTCAACATCGCCTGCCTACCCCTACTACAATATAATATGTATTTGTGAATTTAAAAAAAAGGAAAAACTTTATTCTAAGGTGTCCACTGACTTAACCTTAAGGTAACCAAATACCGCTGTAAAGTGACAAAAAAAAGAAAGTAAAAAAAATCGTACATTTCCCCCTTTCTGTAGATCTAGATCCGCACGCTGATGAAGCAGAAACACAACTAACAAAAGTCGGTAGCAAATATCAGCAAAATCATCCCTCCTCTACTTTGTGTCACAATCCCAAAAAGGAGCATTAATTATTAACACGAACAACCCTCTCTCAACAGAATGACGATCAATGGCAATGGTTTACCCATCGTTCAATGCGCGTATGGGTAGAAAGAAAATTAAAGAATAAGCGATAGCGATGGATTTGTGGCGAAGAGAAGAGCATAACATCTACAAAAACAACCCTCTCCCAACAGAATGACGATCAATGGCAATGGTTTACCCATCATTCAATGCGCGTATGGGTAGAAAGAAAATGAAAGAATAAGCGATAGCGATGGATTTGTGGCGAAGAGAAGAGCATAACATCTACAAAAACAACCCTCTCCCAACAGAGTGACGATCAATGACAATGGTGTACCCAAAAATAATGACCAAGTAATAAAAGCGGAAATTGGAATAACTCGAATTATGGAATCAAGGAATTGTATGTTTTGATTAAAAAGTAGCCTAATCTCTAATCCAGGAAGTAGACTATCTATTCCCGAAAATTTCATTCAAGTCTGTTAAACCGTTAAGGTGTTATAGAGCAACAAACATCCAAACATCCAAACATCCAAACATCCAAACATCCAAACATCCAAACATCCAAACTTTTATATATTAGTAAGATTAAATAGTGGAATAAGGAACATGTTCACTAAATTCATTATAATGTTATTTTCCTCGCCGGATGAAGACACATTCCTTTCTTTTCTATCCATTTTAAAAATCAACAGAAATAATTTAAAGTTGAAATGGAAGCTGATTTCGAATTATTTCGAAGTTATCTAAGACATTAGCACAGACAATAATAAATGTCTCTGATATTATCGCTCGTAACTTAAGAGTGGTTGGGACCACTCATAAGTCTTATGAGCGCTCATAAATACGCACTAATAGCGGTTGGTGAATAGGTTTATGAGGCTCTTAACTTATGAGCTGTCGGTAATTGCCGGCCTAAATGTTGAAGTCTTCAAGTCCTTACAACTACAGTTTGTAGAAATCTCCCTTTCTCTTTGCTCAAAGCGGGAAATAATACTTAAAGCTGCAAAACATTGCTGGTCCGTATTTGGGGCTCATTTCAACAACTTATTTATGCGAGTAAGGATTTTCAGCTCTCCTCCTCATGAAAAGCGAGCAAAGACACAGACTTGATGCTTCAGCTGACATGAGAATTGCACTGACGAAAATTGCCCTTCAGAAATCGCATTGAACATCTGGATCGCATAAAAACCACCTGTTTTACATACCTAATAAATAAGTAATAAATAAAAATACGTTTTTCAAAATATGTGTATACAAGAATATATCAAATGTTCGATGTATTAAATATAGTAATATTTATTCGACTGGCACGAGATTTTCTAATTTGCCATGTGGGGGCATGTGGCGAAAAAGGCTGGGAACCACTGATTTAGAGGGTAACTATTCAATTTTTCAATTAATTTGTGCCCGAGTTATGATCAAACACTTCCCTAAATCACTGATTCCCTAGATAGGACTAGTTAATATCACATTATAGAGGTCCTTCAATTATTGAAAATTGGAATAATAATAACGAATCTAATGCATTATAGACCCACATATAATCTATTCAATTCTAATCAATCTAATTAATTTTAAAATGCGGGTTAGGGCTTGACGGTAATAAAAAATAAATAAATATAAGTATATCCAGTCGAGTAGGGTATCCTGTGAAATACTCAATACAGATTCATTAAAAAAATGTTCTACTATTTATATGCAGTTTTTGATATACAGTAAAACCCGGATAAGTCCATTAGCGGAATTGTCCAATATCGTAAGGTACTTATCCGAGATAACTAGTTACGCAACATTGCCTAGCTGCTTAGAGTTACTTATCCACGAACAAGACAAGCCCGCGATGAGGCTAAAGATCTTCACAACCAACAATCGAAAAGTGACAGCCAAGAGAAAACGTCAAAGTCTTACTAGAGTAATAGAATTCAGTGCATGATGTACTAGAATAAGTTTATTACCTTTTGTTTTATTTCGATTCTAGTGCTTTGTTAAAAAGGGGAATATTTCATGTAAATTATGACGAAAGAAAAGGAAACAATGTACTTAAATGAAGAGTGCAGTTTAGCGATATGTACCTAAGACGGGAAGAATATAAGGTACTATATAAACTTAGAGATTTAAAACACCAAGGTTGCTATGTGGGTTTTGTACTTAACCGGTTTCATGCCAAATGGCATAATGTTTCCAATCGTTTGCTTTTTAGTGAGTGAATCAACCAAAGCTTTCTAAAAAAAAAACATGATCTATCGTAATTTTTCTGCCCTTTTCGAATCCGGAAACAGAATTGTTCTATCTGCCGCCATTTATGTTTCAAAAATGGCAGTTAAAAGCAGAAAAAAATGTGAAATTATATCCGATAAATCGGGTCCGCCATCTTGGATTTTGCAAACCTGACTTCAGGTTCGTGATCACCGACCCCAAAAACCCCTTTATACCAAATTTGGTCCAAATCGGTTGACTTTGTAAAAATCGTCATTTTTGGCGTGGTGATAGAACAATTATGTCCCCGGATTCAGAAAGGGCAGATAAACCTACGATAGAACATAATTTTCAGAAAGCTTTGGTTGATTGACTCACTAAAAAGCAAACGATTGAAAACAGTAAAAGAATGTATGCCATTTGGCATGAAACGGGTTAAAGGGGTAGCTCTTAACCTGGTTTCACTGTATTTATATTTATTGAGAATTTCATATGCTCACACATTAAGATAAATGATCTTATAAATAAGTCCTAGTGCAAGATCACGATTGTGGTTGCAGGAACCTACAAATTCAAAAATGGTAATTAAGTGAAAATTAAATGAAAAAACAAAAACAATATTATAAATATGATATTGAGAGTGAACTTATTATGAGCACTGGCCAGATATTGCATAAGTAGAGTTTTAAAGTGATTTGCTTTTCTGGTTCTTCTTAATATGATGGGGATGGAGTTTCAAAGGAAAGTAGTATAAACGAAAAATTATTTTTCGGGTGCCAAATACGTATATATATACGATATGTCGGGGCACGAGGGAATTCGTTATTATCAGATTCACTATTCATTTTGCTTCAAAGTTTAAACTTATACAAAAGGAGAAAATACGACCAAAGGGAAACGAGTCCGTGTTCACGACCATCCAAATTCAAAGCTCAATCCAAAACTGACCAACTTATCCATAAACATACGCAGCTGCACTTCATTACCACGGGCACGTTCGGTGCCTACCAGTCATGGCGCCACCCCACTTTCGTCGCAGTTCTTAGATCTATTTACAAAATTTCTTAAATATATCATACAAAATAAGACAAACCAAAACAGAACATACCAACCCTTCATGGGTCTCCCAGATATTATTATATGAAGTTGTCGAAGATTGGCGCCAATACTTCGCGACAAAAAAATTAGAAGGAATTTATAGTACATACATAAAAGAAATAAAAAGGAATTCAAAGTACATAAAAGCTGGGACTGAGATCGATGCCGACATATCTAGGCATTATAAGTGTGTAAGTTCGTTGGGAAGATGGAAAAGTTAGCTCAGTAAAAAGTTAGGAAGGTAATATGGTACGCTGAACCTTATGATGCGAAAATAGGCAATGGTACCTACTTGAGAACGTTGTCGAGTGAGCAGCCGAAAATAGTTTTGGAATAGGCGGAGATATGCTCGCGCCTACGAATGTTGTAGTTATAGCAAGGAACACTGTTAAAGACCAGGTTCCACTTTCGTCTAGATCTATGTAGTCCACATTCGAGAAAACTTCACAGTAAAACAGTAAGATTGGTAGCAGCAGATTTTTGGGAAGAAGCATCTTAGTCTTGACGGATAGGTAATGTTGTGTTGTCCAGACAACTCTTAGCACACCATACACCTTCCCAACGTAGGAAGTGATATGGTCATCCTAATATAAGGTGCGGTTGAAAGTACTGTACCTACTTATTTTTCGAAAATGTGCATTCTCAAACAGGTTTAACAAAACTATTATTAATATTGTTAAAATATTCAAAGCATTAGAGTCCAAAAATTTCTGTATGAAAATACAAACTTTTCGAGCTCCAACTTATAAATCCTCTTGATAAGCAACTAAGTATGTACATTAGCATTTAAGCACTTCCCTGCCAATGCCACTAGACAATAAAATATTAAAATAGTATTCACTTGACTAACTTAAAGTGGAGCTACTCAAAAGTCTTTACTTTCTAGATATTTTAAATTCCCACTACACTGTGCACTGTACTCATACTCGTACGCCTCGAAATCGCAATTGCAATACCAGGTGAAGGTTACACAGTCGACATTTTAAATCTTCCCAAGAGAGCAAACAAAGAATAAAACCACAAGCACACTCATGCTCATGCCTCATGCAAGCACTTTAGATGTCAATCGAAAGTTGTACAGATATAGAATAAAAAAAAGGACCTGTTTAAATGCACTCGTAAACACCAAAAGGTCCTCATGCACCCTGGGTTGGTTTTGACCAACATTTCGTATTCAACAAGTGTAAACATGTCTATTGATCCTTTGACTTTTGATTCCACTTTTTTTTTTTTTTTGTTCTACTTACCTTTGGTAGTGTCCACAATCACACTCCGTTCGTCCGGCATTTTTGATTAGATTCGTCGGTTTAAGGACGACTCTACCAGCTACCGTTGGTATACAAAAAAAACGCGTTACTATAATTTCCTTCTTCGATTCTCACTTAGTTGTGCATACAGACACGCAGCACTTTGGGGATAAATTATTTATATTTGATATACGACTCAACTATCCAAAGCAAGGATAGAACTCAAAGTTCTTTTGTACACTCGTATGTGTGTGCGTTCACTATGATATTTATAAGACCACGAACTTGATTAATGTTTAACGAGAGAAAACGCACACACGGGGTAGGCCAATCGAATTCTTGAGTCTTTTCCAATCGAAAGGATATTCACCACCACGAAAGTATCTGCTGAAACCTTTTACCGTAAAAATTCGTTGGATGTACTCGTATGTATATAAATTTTTCTTTTAGAACTAACTTTCGACATCAAGGATCTAGTATGTATATTTTGTGTACAAAGGCAGAAAGTTGCGAGGATTGTGCACACGACTGCTATGGTCACATGTCCTGGGTGAACTGAGGTCGTGAAAATTATATTTTGCCAATAGAACGTCGTAGTATAGAAAACACTTGTTTCGGGATACGAATCCCGATTCGTGATTATGCGCATTCGGAACGCATTGATGGAAGCTTCCAGTAGACTATTTTGTTGATAAGAAAGCTCAACGTTGTAACGAGTACCGTAGCCGTAACCGTAGGTACTGTTATGACGTGGGAATTTCACGCTGAGTATTGTTGTTTGAAAGGACTTTGAACTAAAAATTGCACGACGCTCGGTGGTGGTGGAAATACGTACTCTTTGGAATGTAAGACTTTGAAGGCTGATTTCCTGTGTATGATAAGAGTGTTAATTGTTTGTGTCGCTGTGTGCGACAGGGCTGGGGACCAAGTTTTTTTTTCTCCACTAAGCAGTCCTTCTGGTAAAGGATGATGGGACATGGGAACGTATTATCCTCATTACGGTGTGTGTACTCGTATATGGCATCAATCCGCATATCGATTGCATTTCAATGGATTTGTTGAAAACTAACAGATTGATGAGACTTTAACGATGATTGAACTATGAAAGCCGATAGCTGAGGTGACAGCAGGTTCTAATTAATAGCTTGGCGATGAAGTACATTCTGGAAAGGGTTTTAATTATCGACAAGGAGTGATGACTGAAGGAAGATAAGTAAAATGTTACTAAATTCAGACAGAAAGTACATTGGTTTCTTTCGCCGTACAGAATATAATATCTTTTCTGACCAAAAATACTATCAAGTAGTTATTGATAAGCAGGTGGATGATCAGAAAAAAAATGATGTCAATATGTCGAAATATATTTTTGAAACTAAAACTGTGTACCCTGAATTTAAACATGTATAAGAAAGAAGAAGCTCTAAAAAAACCACTTTCTTGTGGATATTCCTGAATGAACTCCAGATTACGTTTGTTGACCCAATACGCAGTTCTTGTGGAAGTCTATTCCACAATCGAATTGCAGTTACAAGATAAGATCGCTCTTCAATGGTTTCCTTGGAGTTTCAGTATGATTCTGAAGTTATGGTATTTATCAAAGTTTATTCCTAAAGCCCGTATGACACTACATTTTGTTTTCCACTTTTTAATGCATTAAAAAGTACGTAAATGTCAGCCGCGCGTAAAAGAGACAGAAATATATTTGCACGAAAAAGGTCAATAGAACTTGTAGCAAAAAAAATTGCTGTAAGGGTTAAACCCGAATTGAAATTTTGCTTCCAATTTTGATGAAATTTTTATAGTATGCTTGCATTTCGCTGAAAACCATAAAATCAAGTTAAAACATTGTTCACGTTAGTGGAAGAGAAGTTATTGGGCGTTGCGAAAATGCAACGCTGGGTCTAAGTTCATACAACATTTTTTTTTAAATTTTTTTATTTCAATTTTAAAAAAGAGCAGCAGAATAGAAGATAACTGATCTGCATAAAAAGCAGCAAAACACTTATCATGAAGTGCAACATCGCACGTTCCACACCTTTTCACGGTTTGACTTCCACAAACTCGGCATCGCAGTCTCTTATTGGAATGCTCCATTATATGGTTTCCACTCCGAAAAAACGGGTTAACCTTTGAGGGCCGTCTACCACCAATTGGTGCCCAACCATACTCGAAACTCTATTGAGTCCAATTTCCACCCAAAACTTCTTGAAAGTGTCCAGGCATTCACTACCGTAACATCTAACATCCACATAAAAATAGGGCAGTACCACTTTTTTCCGCGAGTTGAAATACTATTATTAGACACAATGTTGTCTAATTGAAGCATTGAGGAACTTCGTATCTCGTCTTAGTCTACTCCTATTGAATCTTTTGGCACCACTTACAGGATAAACTCCATGCACATTAGATAGCATTGAAACGGCCTGATTGCCTTTCCAACGAATAAGGAGAAGTTGATTCTTGTGGTCTATAGGGGGTAGCAAAAAAAAAATCGAGTCGGGAGCTTCATTTTTGGACTCGAGCTCGTCCAAAATTCTTCGGTTTCTTCCTTAAATAAAATAAAAAATATATATTTGTGTATGCACACTGACCCAGCGTTGCGTTTTCGCAACACCAATATTTATGTGCTCAGAAAATTTTTATGTTTGATATGTGAACAAACCAAACAACCAAACTTTATTTCTATTCTTGCACACACTTTTACTTACCAAAATTTATATCCATTGAACTTCTTTTATTTTCGCAAATAAATTTTCACACTTAAACAATGTCTCCTTAAGAACAACTGAACTGGATGAGAATAGGGAAAGCACTATGACCTTGCACGGTAAATCATGTAGAATGTAATAGAAGAAGAAAACATTCAATGAACATAACGGTACAGTCAAGAAAAATCATGAAGTGACATGCTATTTAGTGTTGCGAAAACGCAACTCTGGGTTTAAATGGGTTAAAGAACTTAAAAAACTTAATTTAAAAGTTGTTTAGTAAAAGTTGTATAGTAAAAAACAACTTTTAATCGAACGAAATAATAGGTTTGTATGATGTCGCCAGCCCCAGGGCGCACTGACTACTGTCACTGTATTTTCATGGTTGTAAAAAAACCCAGTGCAAACCCTGACAACTGTCATTCTAATATTTTCAATTTTCGAACTAAAATACAAATCTAAATCATGTTTATATTTAGATTTTAATTGATTTTATAAATATTCACTTTTTTGAAACAATTTCTTTTCTTCAATTCAAAAAAACAACCACACAAAAAAGTTCACGATATGAAAAAAACTTAACGAATAGAATTTTTGACAGCCCTTTTTTCTTGCACTGAAGAAATACCCAGGCCGAATACAGGGCAGACCCAGTGCCGACATAAAACACAAGGCAGCATTTTCAGTGCGTTTTCAGTGTGCCCCAGTGCGCCCTGGGGCTGACATCATACAAACCTAATGATAAGATCCAATAGCATAATAAAATAAAAATATATAAAAAAAACAAAATCGATAACTTTGGTAGTATTAATAGCTCGTAGACGATTACTTGTTTATAATAGTTTACTACAAATGCATTGGCATTGAATTTATAAGGTTTTGGATCTCATTTTGATAAATGTTTTCCCTTAAATCTGGATTGCTTCTTTCAGTTGACGAGCGCTTTCGAACTTTCGACCATTTTGGAAAACCCGCTGTGATGATATACTATCAAGGTTGTAAATAAAAAAAAGTATTATGTTTCATTAAACACTTGCCTGCTAACAGAAAATTTACGGGCCATTCAAATTATTTTATTAAAAGTGCAAAACACCACGTGTGGTCCATCAATATTTCGCACAGTGATGATTTTTCTTTCCTTTTAAAACAAAAACGGAAACAGTAAATAAAATGAACAAATAAACAAATACCATTACATAGTGTCAATAAGACCAAATGATGGAATACAATTTACCACGAGCACTTATCTATACATTAAAACGATAAACCATCACAAACGTATTGGTCCTTTTTTTTTGAATTTGCGGAGCTAAACGAAATAACAATCTGTCAAAAAAAAGCGAAAACGTGAAAAAACAAGCTGCCAGCGGATGGAAAAAGTGAACTGAAATACATTTTTAATGTATTTTTTTTGACAGTTTCGTATGTTTTTGATTCTTGTGTACGCACCCACACCTATTGGGATTTTGTATTGAACATTTTTCTTACTGCTCTAAGTTCATTTTTAATGCATTAAAAAAGGAAAAAAAAGCTAGTGTCATACGGGCTTAACAGGAATATTTTAGGGTTGGGGTAATAATCTCGAAAACCAGAGTCCCGAAAATCCAAAATCCCGAAAAGCCAAAATCCCGAAAAAAATCGAAAATCCCGAAAAAAAGTCCCGAAAATGAAATCCCGAAAAATTATATAAAATGAAAAATTGGCGCGAATTTCGCGTTCTATATAATTTTTCGGGAATTCATTTTCGGGACTTCTTTTTTTAAAGGAAAATAGACAAATGTCTGTCCATTCCCGTTGGCGTTAGTGTTGTAATATTTTACAATTCGCAATGTGCATTTAGTTGTGTTGATTTCATTTAGTGTGATAGCTGATAGATTAGATTTTAGTTTCAGCTAGCATTAGTGGTAGCAGAAGCTGTGATGAAGATCTTAGATTTCGTAGACACGAATATATTCTTCTCAGAGTAATCTGAGATTCCATCACAGCAACTCAATGTCCAATTAATTTTGTAGAAAAACCTAGATACATACTTAACTTTATGTACATAAGGAACAATACTGCCCTCAAGAACAAGAGAATGAACGTCTTCAATGATCACTTCATTCCCAGTAACTTAAGAGGATTTCATGTAAGTCTATTAAAAGCTGACTATCGGTTTAAAACTGATAAGTCTTCATTTATTCTAGATATACAGTCTTCCATAAAACTAATAGGCCATGTGAGATAATGCATCATTCGGATACAGCAACATCCTTAAGATTTTTCCACAGTTCTTTCGAGCTCAATTTAGAATTAAGTGAAGGGAAAACGACCGTTTAGACGATCGAATTAGAGTGGTAACGCTTATCCGTGCAACATTATACTGCCTCCTATCGTATGCTGTCGGTCTACTCTTGTAATCCATATGAAAGCATTCTCTTTCTTCAATTTGCCGGAAATTTTTATCAGCTTTTAAGAATGAGTAAATTTTTTCTCGAGTCCTTTAGCAACTAATAAACTCATAAATCTAAAGGAATCGATAAACTTATATAAGCATTAAAAGCTTAAGTAACATCGCGTGGTTAAAACGGACCCACTGTTGCCGTTTGTCATTTCAAATCGCAATATCGCAAAAGGGATTAAACGCTATCTCAATTGGTTATTATATTATTATATTTTGGTTATCTCGAAACCATTAACATCGCCAAGTTTTTCGCAAATGTTTACAACTGTTCTGGCCCATTTTCACATGGTTAAACTCTTAAACCATTCAATAAGAGTGTCACGCAAAATGTATGTCATTCTTGCGTGATGAAGCAAGTATAGAGACTCTTAGTTGTTATTTTTTCGTTGTTGTTGTTTTATTTCGTCCACCTCCGCCTGTGTCTACTTTTTGAATAATGAAATTTGTGTACATACAATCGAGCAAAAAACAAAAATGGCTGCTGAGTGTCATTCAAAATTTTTTGTGGGCATCATTTTTTACTGACACTCCCATCACGCAGTTGTGCCCACGCCCAGCATATCAGTCATAACTGACACTTTTGGTAGATGGTGTGTACCCACTTTAAAACCAAATAAAATGACGCACTGTTACGATGCACCGTTACGACGCAACTTGCAAAATAACAAGACATCTTCTGCAAATTGATATGTATGCACAGACCAGTTCTAACGGCTAATATCACTATCCACTGTGTGTGAACAAATTTGCGGATAATAGAGGTCAAAACTAAAAATAAAAATTCTGTGAAAAATTACGGTTAATAGAGATTGCCAGTTATTGGAGTTCCGGATTAAAGAGGTTTATCTGTATAAAACATCTTAATAAATGAACGGACCATTGATTCGCCTTTCGCTGGTTGATTGGGAAATTCCCTCATTTGAATTCAATCGTTTAACAAATAAAAAAAATTAAGAATTGTATTCTAAAATTATTTTAAAACAAACCCCAACTACCTCCGGTTAGGAATATTTTAAAAATGTACAAAATGAAAAAAAAAAAACACGGCTAAATATACCAGTAAACTCTCCATCATGATGAATTTCCTGTCAAATGTCAAATTAATAAACGAGTTGAATTCTGAAACGCAAAAGTTTTGACATTTTCCATTTCACCGAAAGTGAATCCACAAGTTGGAAAAGAAAAATAAATTCAATTTATTTAAAATTCAGAAGAAAAAATACGAACTTTTATTGTTTTCTTCTTAACTCCAACTCAAACGATTAGTTAATATTGAAATCCATTTTTTTTTTTCTAGTATAATGATTTCTTTCATGCAGAGAAGGATGTTTTTGACAGCTCGTAACGGAGAGATAGTAGCTGTGAAAACAAATTTGTAACTTTTAACTTTTTCAATTCGTTAGAAAAGAGGTGTTGCCCGTTTTCCATTTCATTCGATTGTGAATAACGTTTACGTTACGAATTTCATAATAGGAGTGAATTTCTATGTAGATACAAATTGTTTTTTTATGTCTATTTGCCGCTCGTTGTAAGTGCAAGGTGGCGCAAGAGTTTGTTTTACCTACTTTAAAAATTCACTACTATAACCAATTAAATAAAAATATTAATTTGAAATCTAATCTAATTCACTTAAATTAATTCTTCCCGGTTCGAAATAGAGGTATGTATGTCCGCATTCTCTTAACGCCGATCACAATCTGTTAGTGTTGCCAATACAATCCAACCTTTCTACATCTGCCCGTGCTGCAACCCAGTCAGTTAACATTTCTCTCACTCGTGAGAGATTGATCATTGATCATTCAAGTTTTATCAAAGACTGATATACACTCGACCAGCGCATTGAAATCGTCTCAATTTACCTAGAGCGAAATTGTGGCGTTGTCAATACATAACGAGAATTCTGGACATTTATGTATATGCTCCTTCTGGCCTTTCCATTCGGCGACTTGTAGAAACATTTCTGTAACAGATGGTAAACGAAGTGGCGGATTAAGAAGTCCTCGTTTAGAGCCAACACCAACACCAACACCAACACCAACACCATCAACCAGAAGCAGTTCTGCACAATTAGGAATGTCGCGGACGACATTGCAAAGAACTTTGGTGCAAGATACAGTCATTTCAACAACTCAACGTTATACACTTACACAGTATAGCAGCACGTTTCTCAATTTGGTAGAGCCTAGGCGAAATTTCGTCCACAAATTTTGGATGTCCAACAAAGCACATTTTTACCTGAGTGGCTGTGTGAATAAGTAAATTTTCCGATTCTGGAGCACTGCGAACCTTCAAGTCTCCACCAGAAGTCTTTGCACACAGTGAGAGCCAACGTTTGGTGCGCAATATCTGCAAATCGTATCATCGGCCCATATTTTTGGAGCGACAGCTACTGGTAACCGCTATAGCCAAATGACCCAGATTAGTCAAAGCAGTTTCAGCTAGATTGGGCCACAGCCCGTACTGCTCAAGCAACAATAGACCTTCTAAGAGAACATTTTCCGAACAGGCTTATTTCCAAGAAGGGAGATTTCCGATTATCACCAAGGTCGCCAGATTGGACCGCCCTTGGCTACTTTCTGTAGACTTACTTAAAAGAAAAAGTATATACAGACAAGTCACAAACACTACAATACGGTAAAATCAGTGGCTCAAATTCATAGTCAGATAAAACCGACAATAAAAGGATTTATTCACCAACATAAACTAAAATATTCATAGTCCCCTTATAGTCGACTTTAAACATATAGCCGACTCGAAATTTAGATTGACCCAAACGTCACTTTAAATAATTAGAATCGGTTCAAAATTTCTCATATAATATTTTGACGTTTGGATTTGTTCGTTCAAATCACTTTACAAAAACATACCAAAGTCGATACTAACTAATGCACAGGCAAAAATGTGTTTATGAAAAACGAAAAGCTATAGCCGGCTTTTTTATTTAGTGCCGGCTGTAACTATAGTCGGCTATAGGCACTGACTATGAATTTGCCCCAATATTTTTGCAGCGAATAAACATGATAGCCGTAAATGTCATGCAAAATTGCCATTATTATTATTATTATTGAAGGGTGAGATGCACCGCGACATTAAGATCTTTTATGTATATATGTTTCCTATACGTCCCAGATAAGGGAACATCCCTCCCGTCATTATTCCTATTGGAACTGGTAAAAGAGAGAGGCTCGCTCACACCTCGCCCAGGTGAGAATTCCATAGGTCATAGCATCTCAGCCAGACCAATTTTCGTGACGAATTGCAATTACACAAGCACTTAAACCTTTTCTGGGTTAATGCCCCACATTCCACCAGTATGACTTCTGGAGTTTCACTATTTTCATTACAAAATCTACATGAGTGTTCATCTGGAAGACCTAGCTTCTTGAGTTGTCCCTTGAGTATATAATGCCCCGCGTAAGGAACGCAGTCAGGTTGTGGAGTTTATTTTTGTCAACGCTAATACAAGCTTTGAATCTCTTCGGGTTGTAATTACCCAGCAGCACTTTTTTTTGCCTGTCTTAGACCCTGACTTTTTGTCCAGGACTTAATTCTGTTTGTCTTCTCCAGTGATCGGAGCTCCTCCTTTATGGTGTGTTCCCCTATGGCTATGCAACAGAAGGGTGTTGCGGACCCTTTCCTGGCAAGTTTGTCCGCCTCTTCATGTCCTTCTAGCCCCAGGTGTCCTGGTACTCAGTAGATGGGGTTATTGTTTCGTTCGCGCAGTCTATTTAGTTAATCTTGGCATTCCCAGACAGTTTTAGATTTGATGATCTAAGCCCCGATTACCATGATAGCTGCTTAGCTGTCTGACATTATTGCTATGTCGCCTATATTGTAGCGTTTATCAAGATTGAGTTGGGCACATCTGTCAATTGCACAGATTTCCATTTAAAAGATGTTGGTGTAGCTGTCCATGATTTCGAATAGTTTAGTTCCGGGCCCAATCACTCCTGCCACCGTACATTCGCCAGTTATTAAAGCATCGATGAACCATTTAAAGGTGTGAGAACTCAGCATGTAGATTCTAGATTCGCTGCTCCAGTCCTTCTTGTTCCGGAGGGGATGTTTTGCATGATATAATTTAGTGCTTATTTTAAATAAATGTGGTCAGGATGTGGTCTTAACGCCTTTCTTTTATATCCTTCTATATTTTACAATTCTAACCTAAAATGGAAATACAAATATTTTCCAGAGTAGAGTTGACTCTGCTATTTACAATTACTAACAATTTTCGTATAAATTATTCCGATTGAAAGGGAAACCAACCCAACATCCGATGTCAATGACCAAATCGCCCACAATTCCATTCAATTTGATGCAATGCCAGGAGGGATGAACCTAGTTCCGAAAAAAAAACACCGTCACGTCGCCAATACTGTGAGTTCCGTCCGACATTTGATGTTTTGATAAGCATGCAAGCACACGAACATGTTGCCGAAGAAAATAAAACAAAATACATATAGATATGGAAAAAAAGGAAGTGAAAATCGAACGTAAACGGAAATCCTGGGATCCTGCTACCATGACTATGTGTACTGCGCCTGGGAAAAAATGCATGTGTCCTGAATGTTGACATCGGACAATGCTGACAAAAATAAAATTAAATCCATTTTGGTCAGCAGAATGTGCGGAAAGGAATTTATGTGGCAATTTCTTCTCCGGAATCGAATTTCATTTTTTATGTAAGCATTTAATGGCACAGACATGGTGTTGGAGATTTATTACCATCGCAGGGGGTGGATATTGAAAAGTGTTGAAGGAGTAGTATTATACAATGGAAGCGGCAGTTCAATGTTAACTGCAGATACATATAACCTATGACATTTGTGGGTTTGTGCTAAATAATTATAGGTATGTAGCTATATGGTGCAATTGATTCAAAATTAAGCAGTACATTTGCATTTCCATTTCCACCTTTGATTTCATATTTACAATCAATTGGAATACTGGGTGTATCCCCATAATTATATATACATATGTATTGCCATTCAATAATAAGCCCTTAAAGTAGGTGAAGATAATATTCAATTAGGTCAATTCAATGTTTGTCTATTTTGCTGGATCTAATTTTACTAGTTTTCAGACTGGGAGCTTATAGTAGGGCGTACATATATGGAATCCCCGATACCTAATTTACTAGATTTCAGCTCGAATAGCAGGCTTGCTCTCGATCCTTACAAACAAAGTTGACGTTGACCTCCTTTATGAGTTGTAATTTTCTTGGCAGTGGGCCAAAATTAAAATGACATATGCCCAGACCTTTGCTTTAATCAGAAGGAATTGTTGATTCTGCAAGATGTGATCCTATAATCCTTAGACTATTCATTGACATTGACATGAAGCATGAACATACATATGTATGTATACGCATATACAAGGAGGTTTTTATGTTTCAGGTCGGTTTTGTTTGGCCACCATTTCGGTTTGGATGACGTTAGTTGACATTTGACACTCGTAGAGAGTGGTCGATAAATTTATGTTATGACCATGAACGGCCGGCGGCGAAATTGGCAAAAAATCATTATGAGCTACGAAGCAGATTTCGACTTGGCTGGCTTTGTCAATAAGCAGAATAGCCGCTATTGGGGCACCGAAAACCGTTAGTTGATACACCAAAGATCACTACACCCTCGTAAAGTAACTGCATGGTTTGCCATTTGTGCCGGCAGCATAATGGGGCCATATTTATTTGAGGATGTTAGAGGCAATACAGTAACAGTTACTGGCGACCGCTATTTGGACATGTTGGATCATTTAGGTCTACCGAGCATGTAGCTCTAACAAGACGGTGCCATATCACAAACAACTCGTGCTACGATGCAAATATTGCGAGAAATTTTTCAAGGCCGAATAATGTCCAAAAGTAGTGGCCCCCATACGATCTGCTGATTTGACCACTCCCGATTTCTTCCTAAGGGGATACTTGAAGGAAAATGTGGAAACAAACCAACCACAACCTTACGTACAAAATTCGCAATAAAACCGCTGAAATAAGATCATAAGTCTGCGAAATTGTTATGATGTTTATTTTGAAATCTATTTTTCAAAGCCGAAATTGCGAAAAAAATATAAAACAGATCGTACATATTTTTAGAAACACCGTCACTTTTTGATATTGACATCATTGGTGGAACACAGCGACCTGCCACCGATGTGTTTGCGAGTATAGAAATGGAAGCGGCTGAAATTGGCTTAGCGGTAAGCGGGGGCAAAACAAAGTATATGCTGTCAACGAAAAGGGACACTCAGCATCAACGAATTGGACAAATTGTCACAAAAGACAGTTACAACTTTCAAGTAGTAAAGGACTTTATCTACCTCGGCTCTGCTATACCATCCAAAAATGAGATCTCGTCGGAAATCAAACGAAGGATTACTCTTGCAAATCGATGTTTCTTTGGGCTAAGAATCCAATTGAGTAGTAAAGTCCTTTCCCGATTGACTAAGGAGACTCTATATAAGACCCTTATCATCCCAGTCTTGCTATATGGAGCTGAAGCATGGACTTTATCGAAAGCGGATGAAGATATCCCTGGTCGCTTCGAGAGAAAAATCCTTCGTAAGATATTCGGTCCCATTTGGGTTAACGGGTTTTGGAGGAGAAGATTCAAACACGAATTATACGAGCTGTACAGCGACATCAACCTGGTCAAAAAATTGCGCAATGGGCGTTTTAGATGGCTAGGATATGTTGAACGTATGGACATCAACACTTCGGCTTAGAGAATATTTGATTCTAACACGGAGGGTCAGCGCAGTAGAGGACGACCTCGCCTAAGGTGGCGCACACAGGTAGAAAAGGACCTCAACCATCTGGAGGCGGTTATCTACCGACCGGGCTAACTGGAAGGGGTTGGTGGTTGAGGCCCTCGTCCACTGCGGACTGAAAGGCCACTAAGTAAGTAAGTAAGTCACTTTTTGATAAACTTGATACTTAATTTAATTTTTTTTAGTAAATATTTGGTGTTATAACCACGATTTTCAGTTACGGCTTGCAATCTGCGTGGTACAAATTCTATAAAATTCTTTGAATACTTGTTGCAGAATGGACTTCCAAGCCGCTTTGGCCTTATCATAAAGACTGTGAAGGTTACCGACTTTTTTCCTTTGGCTGTAGTACATACCACAAGTTTTCCAAATGATTAAGTTCCGGGCTACGAAACGGCTAGTTTCAAAATGTAATTGTTGGGGCACATCAATGTTCGTCATCATCAAGAAATTGCTTACAAATCATTGACAAAACTAGGTTCTATTTCATGTCATAATGTATTTAATTGTATTGTATTTAAAATCATAATTCACATAAAATTTACGAGTAAATTCAAATCTGGCGCTTCTTTTATACCATTTGCCATATTAAAATTCTTTGAATTCACCTTAAAATTGAATAATGTAAAATAACGTAACATCTCTCTCTAAATTGCATAGCCATGTTTTTTTATAAATAGTCTCACACCAATAAATTAACCTTTTTTTTGTATTCGAAACCATTAGGGGAAAAACTGCTCGTTTTATTTCGTCGCTTTCCGCTTCTTAATAGTCGATCAACTCATAACTAGTCCAATCGATTAAATTCGTTGAAGTTGATTTACCATTCGCCTTTATCGCAACTGTTTAAAGACATAGTTCAACGCATCACAACCAGGATTAGTCTATCCTTCTCGTAGGAAATAATAGAAATCCCACGGTTGGCGGTCGTATAGTCTTACCGTACAGTAAATAAAAGCCGCGTTTTATTATCACCTGTTTTATTATTGATTTGTATGCATTACAATAACAATACGAGATCTTAGTTTTCATTTGGATCTAATATGGTGATCTTAAAATTAGTTTGGCCATTTCTCAGTAGGATGTACTTCCGCTTGTAAACTTTGCTTATCTGTATCCGTGACCGAAACCTGCACTAAAAACCTGCTAAATGTCTGTATCCGGCTAAAGGTTGTGTAAAAAACGCCAACCTCGCGCTTAAGGTCTGCGTCTGAGCTTAAAAGGTGTGCAATGTAATCCAGTTTATTTTATTATGCCCGTGATCTGATCCGGATCAGATCAGCATAATGAAACGCGGCTAAAGTCTCATGTTGTATATGGCGCCGTGTGGTTCTGATCGTTAGCCTGATAAAATTTCAAACTTACATATCCAAATTCCCGGCAACATTATACTCTGGACGATACCACTACATTGCAGTCTGTCTATTTGTCACTAAATTGTGTGTATTGAATCAATGCTGTGCAAGACATATAGTCTCCCATTTCATAATACTACCACCACCATTTTTGATGAAGGGTCGAGTGTCCCATGGAGCAAACTCCTTACAATTTTGACGTTAAGCACACACTTTTCACTCAGTGTTAATCCTGTCTTATCTTAGTTTAGTCGGAAAAGAGCTCAGTGTTCTACTAAACAAAGTCTATATCTAAGCTTTTTATTTCGTTTTTACTCAGTTACCTATGGCCTCTTATTGGATATGCGTTCAAAGAGTCCTGCTTCATGAGTTATAATAGTACGTCATCAACAAATGGTGCAATCTCTGTTCTGCTGGAAACAGCTGCATAAAGTTGATTGATTGAAGGCGTTCTTGTTGTACTTTGATGTACGATCAAGGCATCTTCATGTAGCAATTTATTGCCACAATAATTGCCATTACCTAACTTCTTGCTAATGTAGATACTAAAGCAATGACAATGGTAACATTGACTGCCGGATGGCTGGCAAAGACTGCTTTCCATCGCAAAAGCAAATAATTTGACATTTCACCTATTTCAAAATGGCACAATTTGAATTTTAAAATTAAGTGAAACATCAAGCTGGGCGAGATTGTTCTGATAGCACGCAAATGTCTCTTGTTCACCGACATTTTGAAATTCCCACGAATCTTTCTGATTTTTCAAATGCCGTTGCCGCATATGTTGCCTGTGGGGACGCAGATACATATGTATATGTAGCATAGAAATCGTATCTCACTCTGTACATGGAACTGTATGAGCAACTTAATAGCTGCTGGTATTTCTAATGAATAAAGATAGTCCTTGTAGATGATTAAGGTTTTTGAACATTCTTTCCAAACTAATCACTTTGGGATTCCTCTATGGAAAACACAGTCCCACACAACCCATACGACTACACATATACAATATTAAAACTCTTTAAATTACCAACAAGTGGCATTTATAACAACGCCTACATCTATATGACTACATGCTATAAAAATGATTGCTATTGATTTTCGATTGAGAAAGCAAATGTACACGAGTATACCACACCGAACAGCTAACCCATTAAAACTGTACGTATACTTTCATATCTCTTTATATCATCCTGTAGAATTCAATATCATATTCACAGACCAACAACATTTACCAGATTGCAAAAATGAAAACATCCTCCGAAAATGCCAACAAGTATCCCGCCTTTCGTAGTAAGCAAAGCGTACGGAAACCTGCTCGAACCCATTTGGGAGCACTAAGCGCTTTGTAATGCTTTCAGCCATTTTTTGTCATTTCACATGAAATACTATTCCTGTATTTTCGTTGAATAAATATCATTATAATGAGTAACTGCGAAAAAAATAGCAATTTTTCCCGTAAACACTGAGCTGAGCAGCGCTCCTCATATGTACAGCCAACTCCGAGAGAATATAGTCACTATCCCATTTTTGTTGTTTTCTAAACAACAAAGGAAAACAAACATTCCTTCTTTAGAGTCCACGAATCTGAACCTAGACGGCAATGAAGTCGTATCTTCAGGGATGTATCCAAAACCGAACATGGGCCTGGCTCTGGAGTCTTCCCTGGAATGCGATAAATTTGCATCTGTTTTTTAAACGATACCGTGCGCTATCATTTTTTTGTATGACAAAACAAGAGAAGTTGGGAAGTATTTATTTCCATCTGTAGTGACAATCAGGTTGCGCTTAAGACCTTGCTTAATCCTTCAACCAATTCAAAAATAGTCGTGCAGTGCAAAACCACATTAAATTTGCCTGCAAGGCTGAACTCATTGGAAGTCGTTTAGGTCTCATGAAACAACGGAATAACAATAAAAGAGATCTCTGAGAAGCTTGCTAGAAAATGCTCAGAAGAACATTTCTCAGGACCTGAGCGCACGTTGGGTCTGCCAGCGTCTACCGTCTGTACTTCTATTCACTTTTGGGTATCCAGGGAATACAATAAAAAATGGGGCAACTATCGTGGATGCAGGCAGACCAAACCAACGGTCTCCACCATCTGTGGAAAATCCGCAAAAGAAAAGACTGTAGAGCCACTCTTCCTTTGCCAAACACTTCAACGTGCTAATCTTTACTGAAACCCCTCACTGGAGAAGGCGACGACACTGCGGACTATGTGACTGTCCTGCCTTTGCGTGGAATAGATTGCAGGTTGTTTGGTACTGACGTGGTAACTGCTCTTAACTTAAGCTCCTAGCCACTGAAGTCCATGCTCGGCTTTCGTCAAAAGATGAAAAAATACATTAAAATGGGGTTCCCTATCTAGTAGTATAATGAAACAATCTTCGAGCCTGGCTGCTCAGTTAAGATATGCTCTCCCCGACAGAAAAAAAAAACATTCTGTAGAAAAGAGCTTTTAAAGAAACAAAAGTATGATATCTTAATTTTTGTTAAAAGTTAGTAACTAGCTCGTCTTGCTTCGCCCTCTGGCATACAAATATATCAGTGTGAGCGAAGAAACATCAAAGCATCAATTTGTTAAGTCGATAAAATTGTGTACAATAAATTTTGTTGCTAAATTGCATTTTATCAGTGTCATTTCAATTGGTAACTTTCAGCCCTAAGTGCAGATTTCATAGTTCTCAAAAACCAACATGCTCTAAAATATTATCAAACGTCAGGTGCAATCGTTGTTAATTTCTTTTGATCTATAAGAACACTAGCGAGTACCCTGCGTGCGTTGCTACGCTTTATAAAAAGTACATATAAAGAGCATCGCCGCCACCAAAGGGGTACCTGCCTATGCAATCGATCACTGATCTATATACATACATACTTACATATTTACCCATTTTGGTTAAATAATATTTATTACTCAAATGAATCAGTGGAAAATTTACTAAATCCATCTATTTTTTTTTTTTTTTTGTTTTTTAATTCGATAAGCCATTGTTGAGTTAGGAACTGTGTAAGGACAAAAAATAAGCTTTTTACCCCCTTTCTACCACATGATCAGCTCCTAGCGGAGCTTTCTCCACAGAAACACTCTTAGGACAATACCAAAGATTTTCCCAAAGATTTGAGCCCAGTCGGTTTGGTGGTTTCGGAGTCTATAGCACACATACAAAGAATGTTTTATTTTTAGAGATTTAGAAGATTGTACTCATGTTGCAAACTTTATTTTATTTTATTTTTTATTTTTTTATTAAATAGTGATGACCAGGGTTCGGATTTTGTTGACCAAAAAAAGCCCAAAAAGGCAAAGTTATACCGCAGAAAAAAGCCAAAAAAAAGGCATTTAATAATAAAGGTTTTCATGCATTATTATTAAAATTGTAACCCAAAACATTTTGAAGTTCTCTGGTAACAATCACCTGCGATTATCTCTCAGGAAAGCCTCGAATGAAATAAAGGACCTTTCATTATGGGCAGAGCTCAATGGAGCCAAGATAACAGATGTCACGTCCTCGACTTTAATATTTGAGTCCAAATTAGAGTTTGCAGCGCATTTCGTTAATTTGCTGAAAAAACCGCGTACAATTTTTTCATTCCATCTTCAGCTACTGGCCCTTTAGTTTAATGTAATTTGTCCTCTATTCCGCTTAAAGACTTTAATACCTTTTCAACGGGCCTTCCTTAATATTACGCATCGCACTCAGATCAAATGCTCAAATTAAAGTACATACAACTACTAGGAGTAGTCCTTCGGGTCGACTAAAAATATTTTTCCAATTTCACCACAGACTTTTGCAATTGGGGCATTATCACTTTCAATGACAAGCAACAAAATATTTCGGGACACACAATATTCAACAGACTAATACTAAATACTTCCCAGATGTCTAACGGTTTTGTCAGATGAAAAGATGGTAAATAAAACTGTGGTGAATGCCTGAGATTGCGCGTACGGCACAAGAAGAAGCGCACGTATGTTGAGATGATACAAATACAAATGTATTTAGGGTTGTATTGGTGTGTAGAGATTTTTTTATGCGCGCTAATGTAAACAATGCGTGCAGTTACGTGCATGTTCATACGAGAGAAAAGCCTGCTCTCATGCGTTTGGACACTGAAATTTCTTTCGTGGGGCAAGGATAAATCGTATAGTTAAGAAGAAAGAGCACAGCTACGTTGACAAATAGCACCAAAAAAGCGAAAGAAAACAGTGTGGATTAAAAAGGCAATATGGGTCAAAAATTCCGTTCCCTGGTGATGACACATTTATATGATGATGTTTTACATCTCAAATGAATCAAGGACAAATTTCCTAATTCCACATATTTTTATTTTTTCAATCCGATAAACCAGGGGTTCCCAAAGTGTGCGCCGCGGTGCCCTGTGGCGCCGTGGAGGGTAAAAAGGGGTGCCGCTGTCGAAGACAGAATGCTGCATTAAAAATTTTATAATTTTTTAATATTGACTATGACAAGATACTTTACTTAAAAATACTTTCCATACATCAGAGCGCTATCATCAAAGGACTCTAGATGAAAAAGAAACGAAGTTTTTGATTGGCTGGTTATAGAAGTACGATTTTGACAGGGCTACTTAGGACACTATAAAAGGAAACTTCGATTTTAATAAATTTGTCATTAGTCAAGGAGCAATTATACTTTATGTTTTCGTAAAAAGGCAGTCGCAAAATGGAATTTTTTTTATTAAAGAAGCAAGAAGCAATATAGTTCAAATGGACATGGGAGTTGAACACACGGCCCTGCTGCACTTCACGACGGCTTTCACGTGGAAATGTCATATCCCGTGTATTGAAGTTATATCAAGAAATTCAAACTTTTCTGCAAGAGGAAGGTCATGCAAACTCCAGATATAATACTTTGCCGAATTAGGGTTTTTGCTAAAACCAGCATATATTTGCGATATATTTGACAAACTGAATGCCTTGAATCTGTCTCTGCAAGGCAATAACATGCGCATCTTCAAACTAGGTCCAGATTGTTTCCCGGAATCGTATAATATGCGGCCTCTAATGAGCTCGTTTTCTCACAAGACTTGTTGTCCCTTTTCCAAGTTAAAGCTCCAGCAGAGTTCACTTCGCAAGAAGAAGAGAGTCTCATTGAACTCTCTTGCGACAACAGCCTTAAAGCAAAATTCCATTGTTCCGATTTGGTGGAGTTTTAGATAACGGTGAAAATGAATATCCAACTTTAAGTTCAGAAGCTTTAAGGATTTTAATTCCCTTTGCTACCTCCTATTTATGCGAAGCCGGATTTTCGGCTGTAGCTGTAATAAAGAGCAAATATCGCTCAAAGATCAATGTGGAACAAGAAATGAGGGTGGCGCCTTATTCCGCGCTTTGAAAAAAAGTGTGAAGCTCACGCGTGACATTGATTAACTTACCATAGTGGTCATTTTTTTTTTTTATATTTCTACTTTTCTAATATACATATGTAAATATGTATGTATGTATGTACTTAGTATCTGAGTCTCAGATTGTGGTTGTTTTTATTCCATTTTCATTTTCTGTGC
The DNA here is from genome assembly GCA_949775065.1 of Brachyopa scutellaris. Classification (NCBI taxonomy): domain Eukaryota; kingdom Metazoa; phylum Arthropoda; class Insecta; order Diptera; family Syrphidae; genus Brachyopa; species Brachyopa scutellaris. Next base: position 95,799,517 of record OX459113.1, on the reverse strand, counting down.
CTAGTGCCATTGCACACATATTTCGACTAGGGCGCCGTGCCAAAATACTATACCTGTAAGTGCGCCGCGAACTGAAAAAGATTGGGAACCGCTGCGATAAACCATTTAGAGTTAGGGCTGTATAATTATAATTTTCCTTATAGATATGCAGTTTTTATGACTATTTTGGATGAACTATTAGGCTGAGCAAAAAACGAAAAAGCCTATGTCCTTCCCGGATACTTAAGAAACTGTAGTAATATTATCCACTCTGTAACCATAAGCAATCAAAAAACAATGCAACGATCACTCGTTGAACCGGTATTCAAACATTAACTTTTACACATTGAGCATTATTCATTTTTCATTCACAATTCATAAGTGTCGCTTAATTGCTTTGATGTGACAAGACACCCGCATTGCTTTGAAATGCTTGACCCATTTCTTCACTACACAAATACCCCAAAGGTGAAATACCGATGATTAGGTAATAGAGAATTTATATTCATGTTTATCGAGTTAGTTCAACAGGGTAATCGGATCCCTTGCAAAACAACAACAATTCAGTATTGATTTAGTAATAAGTATAGTATGTATGTATATGTATGTATGTATAGTGCTTTTATTGTTCCCAAATTTTAACAAAATCATTTGATTTACCCGCAAAACCATTTGGTTTGTCTGCAGGCGGTTAAATGTATAAATATTAATTTTGATGTGACTTTTCTATAGATAAATATTAATTAATAAAAAATTTAAAATTAAGAGTTTTTACAAAAATTATACAAATTTTAACAAAATATAAGAAAAAAAAAAATAGTAATGGACAAATTAAGATATGAAATGAGCTTTTAATACTCTTTTGCGTTTACTTATTTCTTTTATATCTTTTAGATAATCGGGTAGTTCATTTATTATTGTTGGAACTGTGTTCTTCAATCGTCTTCTTCCGTAATTATTGTTAAAAGGTGGGATATGAAGTAGACCTCGAGCTCGTCTTCGTGTGTTGACCTCATGTTGAATCGGTATATTGAAACGATCGTCCTCATAATACTCGGGTGTGACCGTCATTCGAAAGATGTCTTCTATAGATAGTACCTTAAAGGTTTCGCCGTGTTGACTGCTTTGTTTAATTGAACTAACAATTGAGTTTTGTAGTCTCTGTAGCTTGTCTAGGTGACTTTTAGCAGCATTACCCCACGCTAGGATACCATACCTAAGCTTTGATTCCACTAACGCATAGTACACTTGTTTAAGCACCTGAAACGTGGAACACTTCTTCAAATATGCTATTGCAAACATTGCCTTCTTCAATTCACCTCTCATTCTCTCTATATGTTTATGCCATATGAAGTGACTGTCAATCACAACTCCGAGATATTTATATTCCTCAACTATCTCAATTTTTTCCGTTTGACTGTTGGGGCAGCTCTCATTCACGAACTTAATTTCATATTCACTTCTACTGTGGTATGGCTGGCGGATATGCATAACCTCTTTGAGGCGTTTATAACAAGTCCCATATCATGGCACCATTTCACTGCTCTGTTGAACTCCTCTTGCAGAACGGTGTTTGCTGTCTGTAGTGATTTATTAGAGACTGCTATAGCAGTATCATCTGCGAAAGCTATCGAAAAGCTATTTTTGAGTGTTCTCAACAATTCATTAGTGTAGATAATAAAGAGGATTGGTCCGAGTTTGGATCCTTGTGGAACACCATAGTACGCGTCCTCTATTTTGCTTTGTTTGTCCGCAATCTTAACCACGAATCTCCTGTTTTTTAGATAGTTTCTCAACCAAATTGACAGTGACCCTCGTATACCTGCACGTTCTAAGGCCTCCATTAGTTTATTATGATGTATCGAAATACTCGGGTGTGACCGTCATTCGAAAGATGTCTTCTATAGATAGTACCTTAAAGGTTTCGCCGTGTTGACTGCTTTGTTTAATTGAACTAACAATTGAGTTTTGTAGTCTCTGTAGCTTGTCTAGGTGACTTTTAGCAGCATTACCCTAATGTATCGAAGGCCTTACTAAAGTCTAGAAAAAGAACATATATCTATAACATATAAGGGACGAACTTTGGCATAATAAATCATTCCTAAAACTCCAATCGAGCGTTAAGTTTCACTCAAGAGCTCCTAGTGGGTAGCCTGCATAATTAATTCGGCTTAACGGTGCCATAAGTTCTCTAACAGTAGGGACCAAAATAAACAAGTTTTACATAACAAAACTTTTAAAAAAAATGTCGAAATGTGTCCAGCGGTTTTCACACAATAAGATAACCAACAAAAAACCCCTAAAGAACCTTAGGACCTAGCCAAACAGTATTTTTTCCGTCGGCTCGGTAAAGTTCTCGATTAGTTTTGGTTCAATTCTGCCCCATTCCTGTATAAAAGCTTGTTTTGCGAGTTTCAGAGTAAAATCCAACGGGACCATCCAAATTCACATCAAAAAATATAACCTTAAAATAAATAGATAATTATTTCTAACTAATTCGTGACATTTTAATAATTAGCGTGACTCTATTTATCTCTAAAGTCTAAATAGACTGTATGTCAGTATGTGACATAAAAGAAACAAATTGACGGATGACAACTGGCACTGGTGCTTTTGTTTTTCCAGACACACATTAATTTGTCGAATATCCTATTTATCTAAAGTGTCGTGTATACACAAATCACTGGGAGTTAAAAATTGAATGCAAAATACACAACGCCATGGCAGAGTATTCCGGTGAATTATTCAAGCTCTCATTGTTAAGTAATGGGACAAGATAATTTTCTAAAGAACTCTGGAAAAAGAAACAATGAAAGAATACCGACCGAAGGTTAAAGTTGAAAACAAAACGTTGATAATAATGCTTCGTAATAATGGCGCAGTATAATGAATGCTGACTTTTAAGAGAGAGAGAGAGAGAGAGAGAGAGAGAGAGAGAGAGAGAGAGAGAGAGAGAGAAACAAAATGTAAATTTATAAAGCTAAAAATAAATAAGCATAATCAATTGGAACTCACGTAGAATATTTCAATCACAAGAGATAGAAATAATTTATGAAATATTTAATTGCAGTAGGGAAATGATGAATAAATGAGAGCAAGTGGAAATTACAAACCACCTGTGAAGTATTAAGAAGTCGGTCACGGTGTGCTTGAAGGCCGAAAAAGTTTGACTGAAATGGGTCCAAAATCTGTTAAAGCAGAACGTTTTTATGTTGTTTGGACATCAGAAATCAGTTGAATTCAAAATCCCAGCTGCTCCCTTTCACGAGTTATGCGCATTCTTAGATATAGAAGGGAATTGTACTGTCAAGGTTATGGCTAATCGGGGACAAGATTTTTTTAAGATAAGCTTAACAATTCTTCCTGAGAATTACTCTCCAAAGTCAAACTATTTAGCTGAATGTGAAAATAGATCATTATAGTCTAAGGGTGGAAGTATTGGTAAAAGAGGTAAGCTTAGTAGTGTAGACAAATTGATATTATTATGTATCGTTCCAGAAATGAAAGAATCTTATGACTTCAAACTCTTAGTTGATGTTACAAAATTAAATAATATTTCGCTTGAATTTGTGGCAGATTTTAATCTCTTGCTAATTATTAATGGGCAGCAAACTGCTACCTCCACGTATGGCTGTGGTTTTATTTCCATACTAGCTGACCCGTGCTCGCCTTGCTTCGCCTTCCAGAAACTTTTAATTGAAAACAAAATATTTTCTTCTAATATATTGCTATATGTATACAGTGTACTCTCTCCTTACGGACACCTCTCATAACCGGACACCTCTTATAACCGGACAGATTTCAAAGAACGGAAATAAATACACGATTTTCCATATAACAAATTCTCCCATAACCGGACTCTCTCATAACCGTACACGGACACCAATTTTCGTAACCGCAATAGAATGTCGCTCTCTCTTAAATGGATAAATTGACAAATACTTTATTTTGTTTTACAGTTTGGAAAGAAACGAAACAAAAATGTAAGCTATGGAGTGTGCCTTTGATTTACTATCACGTTCGCGGACACTTGATTTTCTGTGGGGAACGCTAGAATTACACACACATGTTTCCGGCATTTTGAGAGATATTTTATATTATATTGTGCGAATTTTGTATAAAGATTAAAATGATTCCGCTGGTCACAGTGAAGTGAACATTTTTCTCTGATAGGACAAATAATACCGGAATATGGAAGCATCCTGTATTTCTCGTCAGGGTATCCCGTCTTGTCCTAACATACCTAAAATTGTCATGGCCCCGCTAATTTCCTCAACCATTGACGGCAAATGCTGTCTTGTCCGCAAACGTGTTATTCAACAACTATGTGTATGTGCATTTATAAATCCTATTGCATTTTTTAAATAGGTTTGTATTTTAAATGTATGTGCTAGAAATAAGTATTTTTCGGTAATTTGTCTTTATCACATAAAAATGAATACGTTTATAAAATAAAATTAATACAACATGTCTATTGTGTTACTTTTTTTTAAAAAATGTCAATTTATTTTTTTCTCCCATAACCGCCAGTGTCCGGTTATGAGACAGTTTACTGTATATATATAAAGGGTGTCCCAAAGTTCACGCAGGAAGTAATTTTGATAGAAAACACCGGTTCTTATTTTTTTATAGATTCATTAAGTAAATAAAGGAACCCTCTTGTTGAAACCACATGTCATATCTTGCAATTTAGGCACAAAAAACTGGATTATCATGTCGCGATAGCTGGCACCATTAACTGTTACTGTCTGACCAGCCGCATTTTCAAAGAAAAATGGTCCGACAATGCGTCCAGCCCAAAATGTGCACCATGCAGTGACATTTTGTGGATGCATTTGTTTCTTAACAATCACTGCTGGATTTTCTGAGTCCCAAATACGACAATTTCGATGGTTAACAAAGCCATCAAGATAAAAATTCGCCTCATCACTGAAGATGATTTTGTTTGAAAAATCTGTCAAACGTTCATTATTTTAAATATGTTGCGTTGACCTAAACCCCCGGCCACTCTCCGTCATATCCACGCACGGCACGTGTTTGGTAGTGTGATGAATGACCTTTAATTCTATGAATTATGTATGTATTTTCATTTGTCATTATCTTCTTAAAAAAGTACATACACAGAACTCTCACGGAACTGGTCACAGGGATTACAATCAATATCCCATTGGCTTCCAAATGCAGGTCAATATCGGAGTGGTACTGAGGTAGGTTAAGCATCATTTTTCAAAAGGAGTTGTTGTACGCACGCCGGGGTAGGTTTCTGAAATAAGAGGTGAAATTTGTATGTAAGGGGTAGTCTCTGAAACTCTCTACTGAACCGATTCCAGAAACTTTCCGAACGCGGTTCATATAATAACTTGGCAAAGTTTCATCGCAATCAGATGAACGATGCGCGAATGGAGAAAAGACGAACAAACAAACTTTAATTTGTATATATTAGATTGGCTCTCTTATAACTCAGTTGTGCAAAAAGTTTTTTTTTTGTCCTTAATATAAATTTGTTCACCTACCGTAAAGTAATTGTATTATGTGCTTAGTCTTTCTCTCTTCAAAACATACTTTATGTCCAAGTCTGAGCTCAATCGGTGAAGTAGTTCAGAAATCGGAATTTATCGAAAAAACACAAACAAACAGAACTTCATTTTTATATGCACATGTATGAATAAAGATTATGTATAACCTTCACCAGTATGCACACCCACACAGCAACTCCCCAAAGTTTCATCAGCCATCATCATCACCACCATCGGATGAGCGATGAAAATGATCGCCAGACCGACCACACAAAAACAAAACACGATTCACTGCCCGAACAAAATGGCGAAGCTGTAGTGGAAGTAGGCAGCGCTGTCAAAGTTAAAATACACGTAAACCCTATAGCGCGAACACAATGCGAAGCTGATGCTGTAGTATGAATTGTATGGTGAAGCGCAAAGTTCAGCCAACTTCAACTTTCTACTTCCACTACAGCTTCACCATTGTGTTCGGCCAGTTACTCAGCATACTGCAAGAGCAAAAGCGAAGAGAAAAGCTTACATACTCTCCCAGCAGGTTGACGGACAATTTCAATGGTTTTCTGTGCTTTTTAATTAAAACCATTAACAATCACATTATTTATGTCTATTTCGCAGCTTCCAGGTAACGTAGGAAAATTATTTATACCTTATAATCTTTGGCGAGAAATGCTGAAATCAACCAAATTAATTTCATTGAAATAGGTGCACGCGTTATCACGTAAAGTGCATGGAAGTGTTTAAATTGTAAGCATACAAATAAAAATAATAATTTTTGTGCATATTTAAAAGTATAAAGCACGATAATATATGTATATGCAATCCATTACAGAGGAACTCAACAAATATTTTAGCGAAGGTTTTATCAAAATCCGTTCAGTAGTTCCCGAGATTAGCCGGAACATACATAAAAGTAGTTACGTCTTTATAAATAGTATAGATTAGCCGTTGACAAATTTAAGAGGTATATCCCTTTCTGAAAATTGTATTGATTTTATTGCATCGACGAGTTCAATAGATACTTTAATAATAGAAAGTTGTAGGCGACTAAAAACTTATGGAGATTTGCGAGCTGATTTTCAAAAATATTGTCTTACAGGAAAAGATAAAAAGTATAGTAGAAAATGTCATAGCACAATTTTCTCTGAAAGGATGATATTTATGTTTTGCAAAAACTTGTTATACCTGAGCTTCACGTTTTACAAGAAGTTGTGAACCATTTGTGCTGGCGAGGAAAAGTTGCTCTTGCAGGTAGAGAAAAAACTTTAATGTGGCTTAATCTTATTTCAAAAAACTACCTCGGGGACTCCTTTGAAGGGAATGCGTGCAGAACGCTATTGAAAGAAGCTGACAAACTAGAAGATCCTGAAATATATGAAAAGGTAGGTATTTTCTACATGATACTCTTTATAAATGCTTATTATGCTATGAATAAATAAGTTGATTGTTGTTTTACCTCTGGAAAAGTTGGACTCTCACCTGATGCTTATATCAGTGAATTAGATAAGGCTTTAAAAAAAGTATTGATGATCTTTCTGAAACACGGAAGATTCACGTAATTCATGATCACATAAGGGAATGTTTAAGTTACATAGAAAACAATTATGGATCGGTCAGAGCAAAGAGGAGAATCCATACATAGTGATTTTTTGAAATTCTGGGCACGGTACAAGGTATCAAGTACAAATCACGTATCAAATTCATCACTACTGTTAAAAGCAGTGATATAATTTTCTTCGATACACTTATAATTCTATATTATCTTTACAGCTAGTCTATGTTCCTAAATACGATTCAAAAGCACTTATTGTTATTATAAAAATAAAAGATAAAAAAATAAAAATAAAAAATAATAAAAAATAAAAAATTTAAAAAAAAAAGAAAGTCCTGGGCTTGGCTTAAAGTGGTAACAAGGATTTTCCAATGCGAAAATGAACAAAAAATGTATTTTTGAGATGTATTGAAAAAGCGGTAAACTTGAAAAAGCATCGTACATAAGAAACTCATCCACGCAAGCTGCGTAGCACACAGTGGATTTGTAAAAATCTTAGTATGCGCATAACTCTCGAAAGGGAGCAGCTAGGATTTTGAATTCAACTGATTTTTGATGTCAAAACAACGTAAAAACTTTCTGCTTTAGCAGATTTTGGATCCATTTTAGTCAAACTTTTTCGGCCTTTAAGCACACCGTGTGGTGGCCAGTATACGACAAAACAATTTATTATTTATTTATTTTAGTTTATCTTGATTATATAAAAACGTTGGTGCAAATGTATGTCTTACCATCACGACTGAACCACTGTAGCTACCCACCTTATATTCACACCATATGTTCGGGTGGCGCTCCGAATTGTTTGTGTTTGTGTTTGTGTTAGGCCCTGCTAGGTGGCGCTGGGTCGCTTTTTACGAAAATCCTTATTTATGGACCGATTTAGCTCAAATGCACACCATATAATCACACTAATATTATAAATGCGAAAGTAAATCTTTCTGTTTGTCTGCCTGTCTGTTTGTTACTATTTCACGACTAAACTGCTGAATCAATCACAATGTATTTTGACAAAGAACTGCCCGCTAAGGGGTGCTGGAGTCAAGCTATTCACAAATTCTATGAAAATTGACCAAAATGACCCACTTTCACAATATATGTTGGTATATTGCCAAAAGAGAAAACTTAAACAAAATCTGGACCCGATAGGTAGCGCTGGAATCGATTTATTATTCTATATTTAAGGAAACGAACGAACAAAAAAAAAAACAAACAAATAAAATCCGGATCTAACGGACATGTTTCTTTCATGTTGAACACTTCAAGTCGGAAAAAGTAGGTTCTTATTAAATAATTTTTGCGCCGGATAATCGATAATCACCTGTGGTGAAAAGTGGAGTATGTATGGACCTAAGTAGTTGTTGGATGTACATTTATTATATCCAAAACAATTTTACTTTCACCTAGAAAAGTTAATGGTGACAGTCTGATAGACTTTTCCATTGCCCACGAGTAGCGATAAGCGCCACACAATTTTCTGCGGAAATCAACATACAATGTAGTGCATGCAATGGCATACCTCACGTGTAACAGTACAAGAACTCTTATATTTCTGAAGTCATTTAGCCACCAGATAGTTATCCGATACCAAGCAAAAGGCCATAAAATCCTAAGAAAGCATTAGTTTGGAAATTCAGAAATTCTTAAAAAAAATTAATACTTGACTTGACGTTTGATGTCGGAAGAGCGTTGTAGATGCCAACGCCTTACATTTTGAATAAAGGTAAATGCATACAAAAAAGTATTATTAAATTTTAAATTTTTGCTACTTAATCGAACATTTCATGTGGTACAACCAAATAATAGCAGAAAAACTATGCTGTTGTTTATTCACACATTTGGTGTAATTCAACAAGAGTTGTCGGATTTGGCGGCTCTAATTTCTACCCAGACCAACATTACTAGAGCAGCGTTTTGCCAATAAGTAACGTAATGCACGGGCAAAGCTGGGCGGGACAGGACAGTTATGTATTATACATTTTTTACAAAATGCTACAAGATATCTTATCTTTTAATCAAGTATGAATAAAAGAAAAAGTGTCTGTTTACAACAGTACTCTGTTACATACATGTAGATGCCATAAATGTATATCCAGGAAATTCTTTGTAATAATACTGTTATGTAAATAAAAACTTTTATGTCCAAAATAACAACAAAATTAAATTATTTCGTTGTGTTCCATTAAATTCCATACAAAATGTATTCCATTGGTGGAAGGGTTGTAAAACACCCATTGACAGAAGAAGGGCTTGCGGTGTTTAGGTTTTTTTTTTTACATCTGTGTAGATTGTTGATAGAGATGGGACCGTGTCACCTTATTACTGCAGCCACAGATGGGCCTAATGTGATTTCCTCCATTTATACATATGTAGGTCCGTCATGATACTAGATAATCAAGAAATGTCTTTGACGAGCGAGCTGACAGATATGTATATCCTCTGTCTCGAGGTAGAATTTGCCTTAATAACGATGACGTGTTCTGATTGAACAGTTATAGTGACACAAAATGTTTTCATGCTGGTTGTTCGCCCTCGTTGCACATCGTGCATGTCTTGTGCCTGAGCGCCCCAAGCTTTAATTAATAAATCACATTTTAGTGACTCGGAAAAAATCATTTTTACTTTTTAGTTCGTTAAAGCTTATTTTTTTTTTTTTAAAAAATGTTATCTATGTAGGGGAGAGCGGGGATAGAAGTAACAGGGGTAAGTTTTAACAGCTAAAAAATAAAGAGTTCCCCTGAAAACTAAGGGTCATGTGAAACAGAAAATTATTCGTCTTTTCCACGTGTCTACTTCCGTTTTGCATTGATCGTCAGTGGAAAAAGTTGTGGGTGGGATCCACAAAATCTTCATCTTGGACGGCTATCACGAGTTAAATACATCTCTCAGCCATAGTTACATCGACATCTGTGCACTTATTAAGCGATATTTTGCTACTTAGTGCAAAATAATCATATCTCTCATGAATTCCAAATAATTGTCATCCGAAAGAATAAGAAAAGGTTTGAGCAACATTTTCGAACAGCACTGTATATCATAGAACCTGTCAGTTCTTTGTACAATTATTAAATTAATGTAACTCATATTAAAGAGAAATATTTCAGTCCTGAGAATACGATGATTTATTCTAGAAAAGATTTGTGACCCCCCGTCCCTTAAATCTCAATTTTGTGATCATGTCTTCGAAATAATTCGAACTCTGCTGTCATTTCAAATATTACGTAGGCTGTTCGATAAGTCAGTGACTTTGAAACTAGAAACTAGTTTTTTTTTTTCAAAATTTAATTTATTTTTCAACATAGGCTTCCTTTAGCGCGATACAGTTTTCCCAACGAGTTTCCAACTTTGTTAACCCTTCCAAAAAAAAAAGATTTCTCGAACCCTATAAAATAGGCATTTGTTGCATCGATAATCTCATCATTCGATGAAAATCTTTTTCTGCCGAGCCTTTTTTTCAAATTATGAAACAAGAAAATATCAATAGGAGCCAAATCTTGAGAATAGGGTGGCGCAATTCAGCAAATTTTACTATTGCTACTGTGGTGAACGAGCCGGCGCATTGTTGTGATAAAAGAGCACTTTTTTCATTTTGAAATGAGGCCGTTTTTCCATCAATTCTGCATTAAATTTATCCAATAAGTTGGCCTAGTACTGGTCTGGTCTGCTAATCGTTTTTCCCTTTTCCAAGTAGTTAATGAAGATTACCCTGTGCGAATCCCAAAACAAACCGTTGCCTTGACTTTTCCGGCCGACGAACCCGTTTTTGCCGTTTTGGTGCACGTTCACCTGAAGAAGTCCACTATTTCAATCGTTCTTTCATTCCTGGTGTATAGTGGTGTATCCAGAATTTATCAACTTTTACGAACCGGCGTAAAAATTTACTTGAATTACGCTTGAAGAGTTCCAAACTCGGCTTGGAAAACTTCACCCGAATCTGTTTTTAATCAATCGTCAGCAAACGCGGCAACCATCTTGCTGATAATTTTTTCATGCCCAAATGATCATGCAGGATGCTATTATTTGAAATAGCTACTGTCTCAGCTATCTCACGAACCTTGATTTGCGATCGTCCAACACAATATCGTGAATTCTTTGACCATTTATTCCATTGTGACGTCATTTGGCCGTTCTGGGCGCTCAGTGTCTTTTAAGCTCGTACGAAATTCAGTGAACCACTTTTGTACCATCCCATGCGAGGGAGGAGAGTCTCCATGATATTTTTCAAGTCTATCTTCAGTCTCCTTAATGGTTTCACCGCGCAAAAAGTAGTGTTTTATCAAAAAAAGATATTCACTTTTTTCCATTTTGAGGAAATAACACAAACCAAAGTTCTTTCGATCACTGTAAAAAAATCAATGTTTGACAGATCTGTCTGTTTCCTATGCGCAGAAAGAAACAAAGATGGCGGGAAAAAACTCAATGCGATTCGAGTGCTATCTTGCATCAAAGTCACTGACTTATCGAACAGCCCTCGTATTTCTGTTGATTTTAAAAATAGTTAGAAAAGAAAGAAATCTGAACTTATCCTACAAGTAAAAGAAAATTATAGTGAATTATGCGAGCACGTTCCTTATTTTACTATTTAATTGAATTGAGTTTGACGAAAAAAAATTTATCCGCCAGCACCAACATCAATTTCATCATGTACAGACGTGTTGCATCATCCCCATTATTTATATTGCCATTTGTCACTGACATGTTCGAAAAAGACTGCCATTGACTCCGGGTCCGGTTGTACGCAAAAGAGCGCATTCGGAAACCCGAAAATCTTGAGCTCTCGTAGTCGAAGTAGCATAAACAGAAACCTATTAATGCTCGGTGAATGCCAAGCAAAAATTTAAACTTTCAAAGCTTTGAAAGCGATTTATGAGCGCTTGATAACTACCGGCCTTAATGTCGACAGTTCGTAGTAAAGTAAGCAAACCACTCATCCACTTCCGCACTAAAACTGATATGAACACTCAAACTCTTTAAATTCGTGTCTACCACCACAAAATCTATAAACCAATCTGTCATTCTCATATGAATATGTAAAATTTGATTGCATGCAGCTAAATCAATAATTGGAATTAATTCCGATTCACAGAGTTCGTTATCGAAAACGAATCCAGTAAATCATTGAGCGGAAAAACAAATTACAAAGCTCAACACGCACATTCAATGTGCGATAATTTTCTGATTTTAAAGGCCAACCCACAATTTTATAAAATTAAACTAAAAGTCACGCTTTATGTACATACATTTACGTAGAATTAAACTTTAATGTATCCCCCACTCACCCTTGCTGTACATCGATGAGCCAGATGCTGTGTCAGCCCGTCGGGTTAAACTACCCCTAGAACTACTGCCACCCGTCAATGTGGCTAACTTTATTGGTTGTGAATGTGGCTGCATCGTGGGTGTCATTTTGAAAGAGGAACCACAAAGAAAAAATGTATATTTGATTATTTATCGCCTGTTATGGCCAGCAATACCCCGAATTCACGACGATTTATCAATCAAATTCGGCTCACACACTCAAATTGCTCATTAACAACACTAAACGCACACTCCGGTAGTAATTATTATATTCGATTGTAATTCAATTCGCCCTTCGAGGGACAAAGGACCAGTAAATCGATGCGAGTGCTACAAGCTACAGCCGTAATAAACTGAAGCGAGTTTAATGTTCGAACGAAAATATTTCATTCCATCAGTGTGGGTGATTTAACCACGCGCTCACTCCATCTAACGGACAACGATATAAAAAGGACATTTTTAAAAAAAAAAAAAAAGGCTGACTACCGGTAAAACTTAAACATGACCGCTGCTAAGCAAGTATTGGAAATTACGGGATATACATATAGTATTATTGCTTGAAGGGATAAAAAAAGAATATGCCACCAAAAGCGCATGTCTTCCTAATGTCCTTTTTTACTACCCACAATTTCTAAAATATGCATATGTATGCACGTACTTACGTATTCATCACTTGTGGTATTCTACACATAAATGACAACGTGCAAGCGGTCCTTTTTCATATGGAAATGTGATGTGTACGATGTGGCTGTAATGCTTACCAGAAACATGCACATCGAAGGACATGTCAACATGGGAATACCGAATTAAATCACCATAAGGACAATATCCAAATAACAAACCTATATATCAATTCATTTACGGTATGTATTTTAAGGTAGAAATAAAAAACAATTCACCTGTAGACATCAAAATAGAACAAAAGACTGTGAAGGATTTTTTATTTTTTTGAATTTAGAACGCAATACTCATACGAAATCATTCGTGTCTTTTGTTAGACCAAATGGCTGGAGATAGATGTGTGCTTTCTAACCATTTTGCGGTATGTGCCAGGTTCCCTAAGTGGTTGGGAGATCCTTAAGCTAAAAATAAAATGATTGTGGCTTTCATGGAAAGGAGAATGGATGAGAAATGAGTTCATCGGACTAAACTAATGCCAAAACCATAACTGGAGTAAAAGTTTTCCGCTACAAGGAAAAATAAACATAGCTGCGTGGTGTGTAATTCTTCTTTTTTTTTTTTTGAAGTTTGAAGTAAGATGCCAACAATTGATTTTAGTTTACTTCGTCTAACAGAATGTTTGTTTTCTTAGGCCGGTATACAGCGCGACCAATCTTACACAGGAGCGCCACGATTGACTGCTAACAAAAATTTCTGATAACGAAATCTCGGATTTTTTTTTTTTTTTTTTTTTTATAATCTACACACGCTAAAGGGGATATGAATACCCTTTTAATGTTTACACACAGCGCGAGCACATGAAGGACGAGATCGAGAGACAGACAGATCGACGTAGTGGTAGGAAACTCAGATGATAGGTTTCAATTTCAACTAACTCTATGGGTGGCGTCCGGGATAACTGTAGAGTTGTGTATTATGGTTGTACTTGCTTATGATTCACAGGAGTTTTTTTCCAGATGTTTCTTATTATAGTTCGTGCGATCAATTTCTTCAGCCATACCCAGCATCCTTACTGCCAGTGTTATGCCTTCGCAGTAGGTTTCGATATTAACTTCTGAAACTGATCAACTTATTTTTATTTCGTGAGAAATAAATGCTTCGAAGACATCTGGATTCGAATCGTGAACCTTCCGCATGACAAGCGACGACGAGTACCACTACGCCACGGCCACCCGTATTTTTTAAATAAATCCCGAATAACAAAATCTCGCATTATCAAAATCTCGCTTATTATAAAAATCTCGCTTATTAAGAGCAGTCTTGTGTAATGTACATACATATGTACATAGTACAGTAATGTCGCGCTAATCCGAATTGATTATTGCAGTGGGTTATTCGGACTATCGAATTAAACGGATTGGGGTGTACGTAGTATGTCATAGGTTTGAAAAAAAAACTTCTTATTTTAAAGAAAATAAATCATATTTATTATTCCTTTGTATACAAAAATTAATTTAAATTAATTAATTAAATATTTGTTAGCCATTTTTCCACAAAAACTAAAAGAACAATCTGTTGGAATAGAGACTCAGACGCAAATGTGTTTAACCAACGAGAAAAGATTGATACGTGCATGAGCATGTTCAGATGTATTTTGCATGTCCAGTATGCATATAGAAAGAGTAATGGGACAAAATAGCTGTAAATCTGCATTATTCTTAGGTAATTTTTGTAGAACTCGAATTATAGAATACAAAAATTGAGAAGGTTTATTTTATTTTATTTTTTTTTTTTATTAATGATCCCAAGAGAATATTTAACATAAATAGATTTATATAACAATATCGATATTTTACTACATAAAATCAACTGAGAAACATTAAAGATATTGTGTATTTAATAAAAAAATAAATAGTATTAAATGCCTATTTCCAATATCGAAAAACATTATAAATAAGTTATGAGTGGGGTGACCCTTGAAAAACAATATTGATTACTTTATTTAAATTATTTTAGTTAATTATTTTTTATTCAAATTATTTAAAAAACGAAGAGAACAAGAAAAATAACAAGAAATCAATAAACTGTGCAAGAAGCAAAAACAGAATGCAAATAAACTGAAAACGAAAGCAAAAACAGGCAAAAAATAGGAAAAATACATAAATTAATAAATTAATAACAAAAATATATTGGAGTTTGAGAGTTTGTAAATGAAATAAAACTATCTAATTCTCCACACTTAAGAGAGTTTCAACATCATTAAATTCTAGACTCAGTAACCAAGTTTTTAAATTTTTTAAAAATTCAACAAGTGAGCTGATTGTTCTTAATGAAAGTGGAAGTTTATTAAATAATCGACAAGAAGACACCGCGTAAAAATTTCTAAAGGCTGTGGTGCGGAAAGTCGGTACTGTAACTACACTTGAAAAATTACCGCGAAGATTATGACTGTCAAGGATTCTAAAATTCAGATTGCCGGACTTAACAAAAAAAGCCTTGAGTACTTTAAAGCAGTAAAGATGACGGATGGGAAGAATCCTCAAATCACGGAATAGTGGAAGACTGTGATGCAGACGATGTTTAAAGCATATTTTTCTCACAGTGTATTTTTGGAGGGTCAATAAAGGTTGAATCTTGTTAAAGTAAGCACCACCCCAGCAGCTGATACCGTATTGCAATTTGGAATGAAAAACTCCATAATATATAGTTGCTAGTAATTTTGAAGAGCAAACGCTTCTCAAATAGAAAAAATTTCTTAGCGTATAGCGAAAATATTTTTTTAAAGCAACAGTATGATTTGTGAAGGACAAATTTTAGTCAATAGTTAACCCGAGGTACTTGAACTCATCAACTTTTTCAATTAAAAAGCAATTGGTACTACAATTTAGACTGCTAGAAAAGATTGTCGAAGAGTAGCAAGCGCAGTTGGTTAACTTGAATCTTTGACACTCTGGTGCATGATAAAAGATATCTACAGCAGGGGAATTTTGCTTGGATAAACTAAAAAACATCATTTTAGTCTTTGAGCTTATAACAAGTCTTTGCTCAGCAAACCATACTCTTAACAAATTTAAGTCCCAGTTTACATTTGAAACAAGCTTTAAAAGACTTACTGAGCCATAAGCACAACCTATATCGTCAGCGAATGCTTTTAAGACACCTTTAAAGTTAAGGCTAAAGAGAGAATTTATAGGTTCGGACTGTAGAATACATAATGGGAAAAAGGGTCATTCGGATTAAATGTGATTCTGATTAGCGAGACTTTACTGTATTTAATATAATACAATTACAGTGGACGTCAAGTATAACGAATAATATAATTTTTGAGGTCATTCACTATATCGAGCGCGTTCGTTATATAGATCGATTTTTTATACTTTTTTTAAAAGAATTCATTAAAAAATATGTTTATTTGAACGTTTTTATTTAATTTTAAATTTAATAGATTATAGTCCTGCCATTTAAGTTTACAAATTTTGGAAATTACTTTGAAAAAACATAATCACCGAATGTGAGCATAAAATGTTAATCTACATTTCTCTTTCATTCATAAAGAGCAAAGAACAGGAAAATAGCTTCGGGGTCAGCGGAAGTTACATTCACTACGACCTCTATAAACTTTCGAGATTCCAAAAAGAATCAACTCTAGCAAATAGCGGCGGTTACTGTCCACCCCTTCAACCACCGTCGAGTTCATTTGATCTTTCGGCGGTGCGTGGTCGGGTAAGGTTAGGAAGGGTTTGTGATAGTTCGAGCAATCATTTCCACTCCATTAAGGATCCCCTCTTAGTTTCGGAGTTCTCTTTTTTACCAACTCGTAAACCAGTTTGTGCTTTTAGTGAATCTTATAAGATTCGATATTTTTAAATTTCTGGGCTTTGTTATGTCCGCCAAGAATCTGGTACGAAAGTACGGAGGTACGGAGGCGTCGTTCTTGGTGGGCGAGGCAGAGTAGATGTTGGGTTGATTCGCTTTCTTGCTCATCTCTGCAGCTTCTATAGATATCGTTGGACTCAGGAAGCCATTCGCTTGTCTCGGGGGTGGTCAAAAAAATACAGTTTCTCTGCAAACGAAGCTCGCACCAGTTGATAGCAATAGGGTGTTACCTCTCGTCAATGAAACGACATCAAGACCAACAACAAGTCGGACATCTAATTTATTTGATGAGGTGGTGTCTCCTGTATTGCCGACCGTTGCCCTAGCAATGGCTTCAGTGGCTCTTCTAAAATGAATCTTCTGAAGACATCAACATTTCATCAAAAATATGTCAAAATTGACTTCATCCAAATGAGACAATCATGTCGTTTTTGGAATCCGTCGGATCAGATGCGACGGGAGTTATCCTCAATTTTTAGTTTTTCATATTACCGAAAATGTCGGTAAAAAAGTGAACGGTTGTCGGTAAAAAAATTGCTTTTACCGAAAACGCAGTCGATTCACATTCCATACAAAGTTTGACGAATCGCATTCGCGCGAAATTACCTGCGGAATACCTGCAAGCGAATGCAATCAAAAATAACAAATGTTCTTAACATGGAAACCAAATAAAAAACAAATGAAAATTATTAGAAAATTAAGAAATTAATGTATTTCAAGTATTTTCCTGGAAAACAATAATTATAAGAAAAATAAATTGAATGGGCTTCAATCGCTGTTAATTCACTGAAGTGCAATCATGTTTTTTTTTTTGTTTGGTTTAAGTTCTCTAATTAATAACTATGGACTTATTAGAATGAGAATAGTTTATTTAAACTAAGACCTTAATGTAATGTACACTTTTGCACTTCTTGGTATGAAGTGTCATTCGAAAAGTTGCAATTCTGACAGCGAATCGACAAGGTAGTCTTCCAATTGATAATGCAGTTTTTGGACCGATAAAGCAGTTCATCCGACGGTTTCCATAATGGCTCTGGGATGAAATGCGGATCGAATGCAGATCGGATGTACTCCCGGGGAGTATGATCCGCCGGATTCCATAATCGGCATGAATATTATGAAATTGAGTTTTAAATTAAATTTAAATTTTCGGTTTAAACTCACTTTAACCCGAGTTCTAAGTTCTAACCCCGGTTAAAGTAAGTAAAGAATATGGCCGTTACTTTCTCAAACTAGCAATTAGTTAATGGTTTTAAGTGCAATTCAATATTAATTATAATAGATAATTCCACTAACCTTTTTCGGCCAGAGGTATCTTCATACTATTCTCGAATATGTTGTCTCAGATAGTTTTAAGGAGTATGCTAATCCTAGTCATCAATTACAGTTTGTACAAAAATAACAAGTAGGCCCACATTATTGCACTTGAGATTAATACTACTAAGCCAAAATGCCACCTTTTACCATAAAGAACCATAAATATTACCAATCCATGCTTTTCACACACGTCTTTTGAGGTTGCTATACGCTAAATACCGAATTCTTAACGTATCTGAAAAACTTCTCAACTCATGAAGCCAGCCCATCTACTTTCTGTAATTCATGCAAAAAGAGAGCTTCTGAAACTAAGTTATAAAAAGTATTCCACATAAGTATAAAATGTTACGTATACGCCATCGTACGCCGTCAGCAACATAATTACATGCTAACTAATTTATATGGATTTAATCAATTAAATTCTAAGTAGCACAAAAAATAAAATAATACATGCCTACAACTTCTTGCGCTGTAATCAAATTAAAAAAAAGTGAATACCCTTTTATTTACCCGTTAATTATTTTTTTTTTATTTCTTCACTTACCAAGTTGCCTGACTGTTCATACGATTTCCAATTTCAATCAGAAAGCAGAGAGAAAAAAAGAAATTCCATTAAATGTGAAACATAATTAGTTAATTTCGATTCCTCACTTTTTAATATACGATTCCTGTAGTCATCGTCCTTGGGAATAGTTACACTCCCGCCGCCATTCGAAACCACCGAACTTATTTGTTCTAGTGGCACAATGTCCTGCAAATAAATATTTAAATACATCTCAATACTACAATGTTTAGATGAATATTTCAATTGAAGTATTTGTCAGCAATATGACGATAATACAATGTGGATGGATACCCTTTTCAACTCATGAGTCATGCCATGACCCATGTCTTCGAAACCACTCGCCATCATTAATCACTTCAAACATTGCCAAGAGTTGTTAGTGGTAACAACGTTCACTAACCCTTATCAACATAATTAATTTGTCAGACTGACTAGCAGTATTATCAGATGAATACATGAAAGGATTTCTTTTGTTTTTATTGATTTTATAAGATATCTAAACGTACATGTAATTATCGTAAACTGTTTCTAGGAATTTGATTTGTTTTTGTACGCAGACAATAACAATTATTTCAACGATTTGATGTAGTGTGTTAGCTGTGGTCAACGACTTTTTGAACAGAAATACTAATCGTTGGCATGTTTGTTGATTAATTCATTTTCAATGCTTAGAACCAAAAAGTCAGTGGTGTACAACTGCTCAATTTATTCAATTCATTTGGGAGTCATCAGCTCAATTTAGTCTAGTAACAAATCAATTAAGCTTATCGAAATCCATTTACATTACAAATATAACTTTAAATCTTGTCAACGAAAGCTCATCGATAAATGCCGGTCAAAATTCTTTCAAAAAAATTTGACCTCAGTTTAGAGAAAATGTGTAAAAGTGGACCTCTATTTATTCTTACAGGATCTCGAAGGGCTGATAGACAAACTTTGACTTCGGTAGAAAAAGTTCTAAGATAGTTGCAAGTAACTTCGAAAATGACATTCGAATATCGGTTCACCCAGAAACAGTTCGTTTAGTTCTAAGAAATAATGGCTGTCACAACGGCGTCCCAAGAAAAATCTTTTGATTTTTCTAAGGAACTTGTTGATGGGGAAAGAAAAATGTACAGCTTATACCAGAGAGTCTTGTTCCAATTGTTAAGCATGGCAGGGGATCGTTCATGGTTTGGTGGTGCATGTCGGCGGCTGGTGTAGGAAAACTAAAGTTCACTGACAAAAATACGAATCGTTTTATGTATCTCGAGATTATAGATGGTCTTTGCAAGGTTATTGGGCCTGTCACTAGGATGGTAAATCCACCAGGACAATGACCCGAGGCATATGGCGGAAGTTGTAAAGCAGTGGCTTCTTTATAATGTGCCTAGACAACTCCATTTTGGGCACCGTCGGGCAAGTGGTTAGTGCGTTGGACTACTGAGCCACCGTTCTTGAGTTCGAATCCCGCCGCAAACAACTAAAAAATTTTTCACAGTGCCCACCTCTTTCGAATGTCTGACAAGCATCAAAAAGTATCATTTGTCACGATTGAGCAAAAAACTGTAGGTCCCTTCCATTCGTGCAAAAATATAACACGCACACACAAATGGTTGCGAGAAGCAGGCCCAGGTTCGCCTCGAGCTGTAGCGCCAACTAAGTAAGTAAGACAACTCCATTTTCCTCCCCAGTCCCCCAATCTGAACCACTTAGAACATCTTTGGGGAAAACTGGAGCGAAGGATACGGGAAAAGAAGATGGCTCAGTGTCAAATCGCCCAAATCACCCAAAAAAAAAGTTGGGCGATTAGACATTTTTATATTTTGGTCGATTTTGCATAATGTCAAAATACCCAAAAAAGTGATTTTGGGCGATTTTGTGTTTCGGCTTTTTTAAGGCCGATCTGTATCATATCGCTCAAAACCAAATCACCCAAATCTGAAAAATGTCACATTGCCAACATTTTTGGGCGATTTAATACTATGACAGATAGACCAAAAAGAAAAAATGGGCGTTTTATCAGAATCCGAAAAAAAACCAACATATACCATGTACTCGTATGAGTATAAGAAGGCCTTTTCTCAAATCATCTAATTATTAAGAGTGACACATTTTCTTCAGTTGAATACTTCAATTTTTTCGCATAAGCGCCAATCCGCGTGCAAAGCGCGGCTCGAAACGGTAACCGCGCCGCTTCACGCGCTAGAACATGTTTCATATACTATTTCATTTCATAATTATAATATGAAGAAAAAATAACATTCTGCTGTGACCGTTACTGTAGCTGTTACAATTCGCTTTGAGCACACTCTTAAACCCAATTTAACGAAGATGCCAAATCGCCCAAAATGTGAAATTTTTGGACTACTGGTGATTAAAAAGGCTGCCATATTCATAAAAGGAATCGACCTACCTTCGTCGGAGATAGCCATTCTGGTGGAAAGTCAGCCTGCTCTAAAATAAAAAGGATCAAATTCTGTCCAAAAATGTCGCAATGCACTAAATTCCACAAGGTTAGACTTGCATATCATATCGAAGGGAACGAGATAACAGTGATGCTGATACCTACATACTGCCACGCACAATGCTCAGGGCATTATACACGCAGAACCGGGTAAGATAATGTTGAGTGCCTGGTCACTCCGGGATAGAAGGCAACGAGTTTGTCGATGAGCTGGCAAGGAAAGTGGGGAAGCTGCCACTACCCGAGGCGGTGGAAGTAGCTCCACCACTTTGCTGGATTAAATCAAAGGTAAAAAGTACGATTACGAGAGGAGCTGGAGATAGTATAAAATTGTAGAACATAGGGTTTCCATGGCACTTTGGCCGAAAAAGGACTAGTAAAATCCTGTTGTGTGTTTTTACGTGACTGTTGTGTGTTTATTTATTATTATTTATGATTTATTATTAATAAGAAACGCTATACATTAAGATAAACTTATATTTGTACAGGATATAAAAAAAGAACAGAAAATTAATATATAAAATGCAAAAAGAAACAAAGAAATTTACAATTAAATAAAGCATAAAGTAAGAATTAAGGAAAAATAAATTAAAAAAGTACATACAATATAAATGTAATCCAAAATTGAATGACAAATTTTTAGAGGTAAGCGCAACCAAGATATGAAAACTAAGAAGAGAGGAGAAAAAAAAGCTTATTCAGTTCAAAGGGTAAAGGTGTTCAAAGCAGACAGAATGAAATTTACTGGGCACGATCCTGGACTTCACATGAATGGGTAGACTATTCCAGAGTTTGACAGCATAAATGAAAAACTGTCTACGTTAAGTCAGACAGGTGTAGGCAGAAGGTCGCACTACAATATAGCGATTTGACGAACAGAAGTTATGTACATTAAACAGATAGTTTGGTTCTTTCTTGTGAATAAGTTTGAAGAGCATCGCACAGCACCGATATTTGAACGAGCTTCGGATGAGATATGATCAAACCTACGACGATTGAATACAAACCGAGCAAGGAACTTAAAAGCGACTTTAAATTTTTGAAGTGAAAGGGAATCACGATCGGCAAACAACTCACAGCCATATGAAAATATGGGAATTATCAGTAATTTTATCAGTTTGAGCTTGGTTTGTATAGGTTATGTTGTTTTTGCAACGATGCATAGACTCTACTCAATACAGAATTAATATGAGAGTCCCACGTCAATTTATTGATGAAGAAAATTCCAAGGGATTTTTATATGTGTGACGTATTCACCGCAACGCAAGTGGTTAGTGTGTCGGACTACTGAGCCAGCGACCTTGGGTTCGAATCCCGCCGCAAACACCTAAAAGTTTTTCACAGTGCCCACCTCTTCCGAATGCCTGACAAGCATTCAAGAGTATCATTTGTCATGTAAAGCTTCCCAACTCGCCGTTCGGAGACGGCAAAAAACTGTAGGTCCCTTCCATTCGTGCAAACATATAACGCGCACACACAAATGGTTGCGGGAAGCTAGGCTTGGTTCTACCTTGGACTGCTGAAGTCAAATATTTGTTTACGTATTCAACTTGGCAAAAGTTTAAAAGGATGGGAGGAAAGTCAGGAAAATAGGGTTGATATTTGGGGATTGGAATGGCTTTAGTTTTGCCGGGATTCAGCTTAAGACCATTGCGAGTGGACCACTCAAAAATAGAAGAAAGATCGACGCGACGTTTATTTTAGCGATTGAACATCGTCAGCATATATGTGGAACTAGCAGTGAGATAAAACGGAAGGTAAGTCATTTATAAACAGAGAAAACAGTAAAGGGCCAAGAATAGATACTTGAGGAACACCATTATTAACAGGAATGAATGAAGACAATTAATTATAAAATGAAACAGATTGTAATCTATTAGTCATATATGAATAAATTAGTTTGCAGGAAGTGTCAGAAAAGTTAAAATATCTCGTTTATTTACCACAGAGGATGTTCGGATTAACACAGTCAACAACAGTAACAAAAGTCAAGTAAAGTTAACACAGTTGTCTTATGAGCGTTAATTGATTGTTGTATATCGTCAGAAACTTTTAATAAAGCTGTGATACAGCTATGTCCAGATCTGAAGCCTGATTGAAGAGGATTAAGCAGCTGTTTGTCTGAAATAAACTCTTTTATTTGGGTGCTTATCAAAGATTCGAAGACGTAAGAAAAAAAGGAAGGAAGAATAGATATGGGTCTAAACTCCGACTTAAAAAAGAATAAATGAGAATAGGTATATGAATGTTATCCGGGCATTGTCATCTCGGCAAACACGCCAAAATGCACGGATATTTGCAGATACTGTATCACATATTCCGTGTGAAGGTCAGGTCATAGCACGCAGTCGCAGGAACATTTTAGGCTCCTACTTCTTTAGTACGATAGGCCGAATCAAATAGTGTAATCAAACTCTTTGGGGAAGTTGTGGCGGTTTACGTGCTATCCTTGGATGGATTCTTAGGGGATCGCGATGGGCTCACTCTGATGCCTAGTGTTTTGGAATGGCTCAGCCTCTCTGAAGTCGGGTTTCTAACTAAGACACTGTTTTGGCTTAAGCTTATGTAAATTTCATTTTACGCGATCAGTCCTGGCATGTAAGATAGTTTGCTTTAAAAGAAACAACGAATTCAATGTTCTACATCTACACTATCATATTATTATTTTTCTATTTTCTACTGTCATCGTTCTAGTATTTCGAAAAATCAGTATTTAACAATTTTCTAACTACAACTTCTTAGACTTACAAGTAACTTTGAACGAATATTGGAATTAGTTTGCTTTTCTTTAGCCGAGCCTCGGGAATGGTTTCTTCTTTGGTTTTCCCATTGTTGGTTACTAACACTTGGCCTGTTGTTCCTTCTGGAGTCATACTCAGTGTCACTTTCAGTAAGCGACATGTTTTATTTTTTTAAATCAGAGTTTCTTGTGGTTTGCAAATTTTTGGTTTTGAATAAAATTATTGATATAAAGCACCTTTCTGAATTAAAGTCGAATAAGTGTAAGTGTTGTTAGTATGTTGGTATTAGCTCCTAGAAGATACAAAAAATAAGAATATCGTCTGATATAATACGTAACAATAGCTCTGTGTCTCCAAATATTTACTATATGTGCTAAATACGCAAAGCTTACAATGCTTGATGAATTTCAAAAGGACTCGTAATTATTTACTTAAATTGAAATTTTAAATCTACAAATGTTTCAATAAAAGAATGATTTACTATTTCTACTGAAGTTAATACTAATGTTTGTGAAACATTCACCCAGATAAAGAAAGATGAGCAGATTGAGATATTTACACAGTGCAAGTATCTTGGAGTTCTAATAACGCCGAACTTAAGTATGAATAAACACATTAAAGTTAAACCTGCGGAAGCTTAAAGGACGATCTGTGCTGCCTGGAAAAATTGTATAAAAAACAAACATGTTTAGAATCAGAAAATATTGCATGCCACAGCATATTCTGTTCTAATATTTGCAACACAAGTTTGGGGTTACTGCGTGTTCGATCCCTTGAAGAAGTTGCTCCGTATTTCCTAAGGCGGCTCTTTAAATTTCCGAGTAGTTCCCTCAATTATATGCTACACTTGGAGACTGTATTTGGAACTACCTGTTCCTAGATACTCTTAAGCTGTACTTGGCCCATATTGGTTAAATCAACGCGATGAGCCAGGAAAGAATACAGAGGTAAGTCCTGTCCTAGATAGGAAACTGAGCAGGAAATTTAATGCACTTGAACGAGCAAAAAATCGCCAATTGGTCTACACACAATTCTTTCCGGCGACAAAAAATCAAGATTTTGATTTGTCACAATTTGGGCTATTTCTGCAAATAAAAAAAAATATGTGTGAGCCTTATCCGCATAAGCTCACGGGGGAAGTAAACACTTATCCAATCCAAGGCAGTTGTGTATGTCTAATGTGTAAGAGAAGAAGAAATTTGTCTAGTACAATCGAAAGAAAATGTGTAATAAAATTTAGTAAATATGAATGCAAACTTGACTATATTTTTGTAATACATATTATGAAAGGAACAGCTATTCAAAATTTCATTAAATATAGAATTTGTTAATAACTCGACTCGAGCGCCACCCATTGGGTCCGGTTTTTGTAGTTTTCTCTTTTGGTGCTATACCAATACAAATTGTC
Source organism: Brachyopa scutellaris (assembly GCA_949775065.1). Lineage (NCBI taxonomy): Eukaryota > Metazoa > Arthropoda > Insecta > Diptera > Syrphidae > Brachyopa > Brachyopa scutellaris. Next base: position 95,774,201 of record OX459113.1, on the reverse strand, counting down.
AATATGAATCATTTTGGTCAGTTAATAAAGAAGTTGCTAATAACTTGACTCCAGCGCTACCTAGCGAGCGCTATGTCATTCCTCAGGTCCCAGACTATCTCTTTGCCAAATTACATTACAACTGGTTCAGCGGTTTAGACAGATAGACAGACAGACGGACGGACAGACAGACGGTCAGACAAACGGACGGACGGACAAAGACACACGGAAGGATGGACAAAGAGACAGACAGGCAGACGGACGGACAGAATAATTTGCAAACCAGAATTAAATCAAATCTCACTTTACCTCCGTGGGCAGAGATCATAATGAGCTTTGTAAAATAAAAAGATTTTTTCTTCTTTTTCACTTACATACATATGTAATGTATAGAATATTATTTGAAAGCATATGAGTCTGTCTCTGTGCAAATTTACGATTTAATTTAAAAGTCTTCCACTAAAACTAGCGGATGTCATTTTGAAAATATTAAGGGCAGAGCTTAATAAATTTTAGGTAATTAATGAGCGGCAGTATTTAAATGAAGAACAATTTATTGGAACAATAGCTTTTTGGTAATTTGTGAGTCAATATAAAAATGTTCTAAATGACTTTATGCTTTCAAACAATTCAAAATTTGCTTTCAAAAGTTTGTGTACCTATTCCATATAGTAGAGAGAGTATTCTCGCAAATGAATTTCGTGAAAACAAAGCTCAGGGATAAAATAAATATAGAACTTTGGAAGCAATAGTACGTATGAGAACGCCAGTGCAATTGACTGGAAAGTGCTGTAAGGAGCTACTGGTAACTAAGAAAATGTTACAATTTGTTAGCAATTTATCGAAACTTCAAAACCAAATTGAAAATATACAAGAAGAAATCTTTGCTAAAGAATATTTAGAGGCTACAGATTTTTAATTTATTGTATTAAATTATTTGTGTATTATTTATTATTTCAATGACGTTAAATTATTGTATTTTTGAGTTAGTCTAGTATTTTTCCCTTTAAAAAACGTTTATCTGTGTTTTAGGTCAGGTATTTGATATTGACATTCAAATTTATTAGGCGATTTTTGGGCTACTAGTGGTTGGAAAAAACCGGCGATCTTCGGGCTACTACTTATTTGTAAATCGGCTACTTCGTCTCTGGAATACCTGGCAACCGTGTCCGCAGATCCGAAATCCTTGATGGGCAAACTGAATGTGGAGTTCCTTTAATTCAGCTTTTTTGAAATGCAGAAATAATATCATAACAAAAAATAAATAAATTTAATAAATACGTTATAACTCTCACGTGTCTTTAATTGTTAATACTTAAAAAAGACTAAACAAACGTATTTTTTAACTTAAATTTGAAAATGTGTCCCGCGCTAGTCACCGATTAATCTGGTCACTTTGGCCATGCCATCTTTAATATTTCGAATTAAATTCCATCGAGGAATAATGTCATCAATCGTATTTTTTCTGTTATATTCCATTCGCCTATCAATTTCCACCACTCAGCTTAATGCTCTTCAATTTTTATTAATGGAAAAATGTGTAGTGTATGTGAAAAGTGTGAGTGCTAGGAAAATAATAAGCGGTTAAAGTGGTGGATTTAGAGTTAAGGTTGGTAAAATTCCCAACATTGTAAAAAGTGGTAGAAACACCACTTAAGTTGTAGAAGTTCCATCACTTTTGGCGACGCACTATCCAAATCATAGTGTCATCGTTCCAATCGAGAATATTTGTTAAATCTAAATGCCAATGTGTAAAATAAAAACAAAAAAGAACCGATTGATTACACATATAAAAAGTTATTATGTTTTCTTTTGGTAGCATGTTTTATAAGCCACGCTGTATTTGAAAACTTTTTCACTAAGAAAAGTGTACCTTGTTTTTCAAATAAAAATTCTGTAAATGGCCGAATTTTTGCAGGATGACCACCTTGATCAAAAAGTTCCCGGAATTACCACCGTGTGGCGCTCCCATCGCTCCGATTTGAGCTTTTTTGTTAAGTTGGTATATCTGTTGTTGGTATTCCCTCTAAATCTTAGCGTCATAGCTTGACATTTGCAAAAGTAACGTAGCCAAGAGTACATTTATCTCTGTGTGTGTTGGCGATTTTTTACAATTTTAGAAAATGGATTTAAATTTACAAAAACGAACTTGTATTAAATTTTGCGTAAAAAAACGGATTTAATGGTGCGCGAATGTTGGAAATGTTGGAAAAGTGTTTCGGCAACGATTCTCTAAAGAAAACGATCGTTCACCAGTGGCACGAGCGGTTTAAAAGTAGCTGTGAGTCAATCGAAGATGATGAACGCAGTGGCAGACCATCGACATCGAAAACCGATGAAAACATTGATAAAGTAAAAGAAATGTTGCTCAATAACCGCAAATTAACTATCAGAGAGATAGCGGAGGAATTGAACATTGCCTATTGTCCAAGACATTTTGGTTAATGATTTGGGTTTCCGTCGTGTAGCAGCAAAGTTGGTACCAAAAGACCTCAATTTCATGCAATAAAGAGACCGTGTTGACGTCGAAAAAGACATGATTTGCGAGGCTGAAAAATGCCACAAATACCATCCAACAGCCACCGAATTCGCCTGATTTGGCTCCCTGTGACTTCTTTCTGTTCAATCGAGTTAAAAAACCATTACGGTGAATGCGTTTCAGCAGCCGAAAAGAAGTAATGGAAAAATCGCAAGAAGCACTGATGGACATACCGAAAACGGAATATAAGAAATGTTTCGAGGATTGGATCAAGCGCTGGCATAAGCAGTGATGCCATATCATCGTAAAAATACGATTTTACTAAAATTTATTAAAACAAAAAAATATTGGCAAAAAATCGTTAGATTAAACTTAGACCGCGATTATTAATATCGCACTGAATTTCCTTATACATTACATGATTGAATTGAATTTGCTTAAAATGTTACCAACTGTCAAGATCGCGGTCATAGATTGTGCTTCCTGAAAACGAAGTAAGGCTTTTGCATGAAGTATTCCTTGTAAAGTTTATGTGGTTAGTCGATTCCTTATTTTTGTTTTATTTAGGTTAGCAGCCAAAAAAATCCTCGATGAATTTGGTAAGGATAGGATAATAAAAACAAATAATTTAATCAAAGGATATGCAAAATTTCCATCCGATCTCTTTATTTCCAAAACATGTTTCCGAAAAACCTATGCATATGTGTGTATCTGTTGGTGACAAAATAGAAGCTCGAAATTTAGGTTTTTTATTTACATAAATTTCGCATCCGCGCCTTGCATGTCCTCTATGGGAACTAAGTTAGGAAAACCTTGAAATAATTTAACCAGCGAGGAAGTATACATATGTCAATAATATATAATAGGGCTACATTTTGCAGTAATTGATTCTCAAAATCAAATTTTTACAATATTTGGTGAATGAGTTCAATATAAAATCTCAAACAAGTCTGTAAGTGTTGCAAAATCACAAGATAAATTTAGCTCTTCTATTGTTGATGAACCTCAACACCCAAGTTTAATGAATTAAGAGCAACTTATAATCGACGTATTAGATGGGGTAATTTTATTTGTCGTTGTGTTTCGATGGAAGCAACTTTCTTTATGAAATAAAATAGCGAGAACTAATTTTTAATGTACCTTATGAAATGAAAGAAAAATTGTAAAAAGTGGCTCATTTTTGGCCAAAAATCATACACAATTTTCGGAGGCAATTATGGCAACGCTGGGCATAAGTGCGTTGCAATCGATGGGGATTACTTTGAAGGAGACAATATAGATTTAGATGAATAAACTTGTATTTTTAATTTTCTGAATAAATTCCGGGAACTTTTTGATCAAGGTGGTATACTGTTTTCAACGAAATTGAGATACGAACTTTTACACCCCATATTCTTACTAAATAACTTAAGTGGACTACATTCTCGGTGACTGGCTGTTTGCGTGTACCTTTAACCAATAAGTATTTTTTTTTCCTCCTATAACCAGTCGTCCTTCGTGTATCTCACTTCGTTTATTATCCATTCTGCTATGGGGAATATAAATCTACGAATATTTCGATGTATATTTTAACATATTTTAAGTAGATACGAGTATGTATTATTATTTTGACGACTACATACGAATACATATAGGATATCTATAGAATAAGAGAGAGTTACAACCAGAAGAAGATTATGAGGATAGTAGGTATTGGTACTACTGAGACAGCTATGGGAAAGCAAACACTCTCACCTCATACCGTGTGTCTATCTCGGGTAGCTTTTCCAAGAACTCCTCCACCATTTTCACAACACCAATTAACTTAGACAGACTGAGTGATTATGGAAAACCACCGCCAAAGAAACCACAAATGTCCAACAAACCAAATACCAACACCAACTTGTTGCAAATTAAATTCGTAACTTCCACAGCACGCGTTTTGGCCTTGTACCAAACCGTAAGCGAATATCTAAATCCACACACCGAATTCACCAGATAAATAGTTTCAGACGCGATTCCAAAACCAACTAGAGGAAGATACTTGCACAACAGTGTGCTAAGTGCAACAACCATGTTTGTGGTGAACGTACGTAGAGTATGCGCTGCAACGGGGTTGGGGTTTTTTTTTTTAAAAGAAACAAACAAAACAAGAACAAGTCTCGTACTCCTAAATGTCCTCATTTCGCCACAACTACATATATCCTCTCTTTCTGTATTCTCTTCTATATAAACACGATATCATTTAATGTTCATGTACCAATGTAGCTGTGCCATACGGTACCGTAGCACTTTGATTCTTGTGTTTCTGTGTCTGTAATAATAATTGCTCTCGTAACGAGAGCACTGGCTTCCTAGAAAGGTCCTTGCGTTAATTCTTCTCGCATGCCATATACTTGTACTGTCCTCAAACGTACAATAGCGATGTGCTGCCGAGCGAACGGAATCAAATCCGCTCCTATTACTCCTCCCAACGCATCCGTATATGTTTTAAGTACGAGTACTCATATGTACATATACATATACGATACAAAAGTAGCAAAGGACTTTCGCAAACGAAGACATTGTGGGAGGGCATTTCTTTACAAAGCCATTCACAGGAATAGACGGTTTCAATGTAAACAACTTCCGTTGGGCTAACTATTGTTATGTGGTTTGCGGAGGGGTGGTAATTTGTGGGGGGGGGGGGTAATTTAGAAGATGGAACAAGCGAACTGCTATCTGAGAAATTATTTGAAGAAGTGACACTTCATAGCGAATCGACAGATGTCTGAAGAAATTGAAAGTGCTGCTCAAGATGTCAGAATTCATCGGAAACCCCCACTGCGTGCGAAAAGTGATTCAGTGAAGTGGTGGAGTAGCAATTGCGAATTATTGTGAGTGGTATACAAGAAATTAGCCAAACAAAAGTTTTGTACTATTGCTCTTTCAAATTTTCCACTTGCTGCTTACAAAATAGTTAAACCATTTAAGTGAATTAGTGGCATGAACAAAAAGGTAAATACCACGCGTAGTTATGAAACTTAAAAGACAATATTCTATTTAGAAAATATTTTCTCCAGCCTGTGGATAAGTTCATACTTACAGTTAAGTTTAGAAGATTGTACTTATTATCTAAGTACATAGATATGTAAAAGTTTTTCCTCTTGACACGGAAAAGTAAACAAATGGCATTCTTAATTCTCAAGGGAAGTGGAAGTGGTACTCCTAACACTTCTCTTATGACTTACTTACTTACAGTCCGAGGTGGACCAAGGCCTCAACCAACAACCCCTTCCCGGTCCTTAGCAAACTGCCTCCAGTTGAGCAATCCAAGTTGGTTGTGGTCCAACTTGTGCGCGCCACCTTAGACGAGGTCGTACTCTGCTGCGCTGACCATCCGGGTTGGAATCAAATATTCTCTAAGCCAGAGCATTGATGTCCATACATATCGTAGCCATCTTAAACTCCCAATGTGCAGTTTTTTGACCAGGTCAGTATCGCTGTACAGCTCGTATAGTTCGTGGTCGAATCTTCTCCTCGAAAACCCGTCAACTCAAATGGGACCGAATATCTCACGAAGGATTTTTCTCTCGAATCTTCATCCGCTTTCGATAAAGTCCATACTTCAGCTCCACACAGCCAGACTCGGATGATAATTGTCTTATACGAGCCCAGACGCAAAATAGTTGGCCCAAGCTGGATAATGGCTCTCTCTCTTTTGAAATGGACCTTTAATTGCTACGACATTTAAACGTGAGTGACTTAGTGCAGCATGTACTGATTGCAGTCAGAATCAAAGTTCACCATGGCGCCCATTGCGCGTGGCAAGTCCTTATGGAAAGACATGCTTTATTTAATAATAAAAGTGTTCCAAAGAAACGTTTCGGCTAATGATATTGCAAAAAATTGCAAGTATCAAGGTCTTCAGTTCAAGATATAATTAATTTATTCAAGAAGACCAGAAATGTGATCCCACTAACACTAACAAAAATTGGAAGGCTACCAATTGCTACCGATCGGGACAGAAAGGCTTCAAGAAAAATTCTTAAAAAAGATCGTCGTGCTACAACGGTAAATGTCACGTTACAGTGGAAGAAAGTAATTGTAAAGCCAGTTTCGGAAGACACTTGCATTCGTGAAATTAAAAAAAATGGGATAAAATTTGTTCAGCTTTTTTTTTATTTCAATGTCTTTAGATACCTATTTTTTCTGACAAACCGTCACTTAGGCAAAAGAAAAACCAATTTTAACTTCTTTGCCAAAAAAGGACGCTTAAGGTAGACGTGAGATCATCAAGACTGGACGTTGATGCAATGGCGGAGTGTTGTATGGAGCGATGAGTCTCGATTCGAGCTCTGCGTTGAAGATTCGCGATAAAGAGCCTTAAGAATGCCAGTAATGGTCTGGGGATGTATGTCAGCTCAAGGAGTGGGCTACCTCTGCTTCCTCGACAGTACAGTATATGCCGGTAGGTATCAAGACATCTTAGAGCACCACCTTGTATCCTCAATTCCAAGGCTGCAAGCAGAAAATGGCAGTTTTATATTAAATGTGTATGTTTAACACTTGTTGAAATCACTTACCACCTGTGAGGTATCAAGAAGATTGTGGCCAAAATATGGCAAAGCAAGAACAAAAAAATTCCTACAAAAAGACAGGAAATCTGTGTCAATGCTCATAGGAGTGCTAACTGGGAAAAACGCTCTAAGATACCACATGAAGAAATTAAGACTGAACGATAATGACATTTGCAGAGGATGCAGTGATGAAGAGGCACATGAGGACACAACCCATTTTCTCTGTCACTGTTCTAACTTCTGTCAACTGAGAAACAGGACCCTGGGCAAATTCTTCTTTGAAGACATCGACGAGCTATGATGGTTAGATCACCATCCGACCTGGTGAAATTTGCCAGGGCGTTGGGATGGTTGCGATCAAGACGATAATACCACGGGTGGGAACACATTATGGGTATCACAACGGGTCCACAAGGACCTAAGTGTGATGGGAAGCAGAGGATAGAGAAGATAGGAGGATAGATGGAGATCGTTGACTAACGATGCTGATGAATAAGAAGGCGATATTCCAGACAATGTTTGCCTAGCGCAGTTGAGATCGGGTTGTAAAATTGGGTCTGGAAACGGGCAACGTATTGAAAACTTGAACGCGCCCACAGAGAATTTTGAAGAAGTTCTCGAGTATAGTGTTTACGGAATGTTCTGGATAATTCATCTTTGAATTTGTCTGGTTCACTACCTGTAAGTGAAGTAATAAGCTTATCTCATGAGCCACCTTCATTCCAGTTGCATCGTGTTCAGCAATCTACATCCAGCTTGTCTTTTGCCAGCATCCAATTGAGAATACTACGTTCACTTGGTCAGAAGATGAATCTTGCGCAATGATACCGATTTTCCCACAACCCAATTACGAGGACTGTCATAATTTGAAACCACACGAGCAACTCGAAAAATTATAGATGATGACTAGCTTCAGCATATGAGCGATTGTTCGGAAGTATATGCCACATACCAAGAAAATAGATTTCCGAAGATTCATCGATAGTACAGCTAAGAACTTATATTTCGTTCCAGAGCTTCGCGATTTTATTGGTACTTTGCTTGTCAGTGGCTACACTGGGTAAAGCATTTACAGATCCAAGTGCAATAATTTGTTTGAACTGCTTGCTCAAAGTGTGATAAAGGTCTTCGCTTGAGATGTTTCAAGCCTTATCATACTGCAGATTTATAATTACGCACTCGTACGAAACTTGTATCACCAATTGGACATAAAATCAATATGTATAATGTAAAGAAAGATAACATAAGCACTCTCCGTTTTATTCAGTAAGCTCATATAGCTTTCATAAAAGGTATGAAAATCCCGATTTTATATATGGATACAGACCTGTACCCTATTGCTCCTGGCGTTGCCATATGGCAACAGGACATTTTGAGGATACATACTAGGACCTTTATTAAAAATCTACTGGTACAGTTTATTTACCTTTCCTGTAATAAAAGTACACCTACATTTTTTTTTTAAAAATTTGAAAAATTAACGTTCAAGAGGATTCAGGTTAAACCTACTAAATACCACACTCTGCATTCAATAAAAGCAGTTTCCTTTATTCCCAGGGTTACCAATAATGGATGTAAACATGTTATTTAGCTAGCCCAAAAACGCTTCTTCTGGTCCAAATTATTTCAATCCCCATTTATATTCTCGAGTTATGGTTTCCAATTGTTTTATTTTCTACGAAACAGTAACTAAATCCATTCCTTTTCAACAGTCTCTAATAATATCAAAGGAAAACATCGAAAATAACATGTTTTTACCTTAAAATTATAGTAATTAAAACTACAATATAAACAAGTCACCCACATTTGTCGGCATAACTCCGTTAATAGATACGATTACACCTCCTGAGCACCACTAGTTTAGTTAATAAATTTATTTGTATCCTTCGGACACTTCTAACCGAACTGACCGATACCCACTGAAGACACGAAAACACTGTTTATCTGTTGATTCCGAACTTAACGATTTTCCTTGAAAAAAAAAAACGAACAAAGCCAGTTGCTACCGTTTCCAGGACATGGCTTATTAGCCACAGTTGCGTTAAAGAAAGACCATTTTGGAGGCCACTTAACAATTCCATCGATAACGTAAATAGTTTCGCGCTATGGGAAAAATTTAAGTTGTCCTGTGTTTGTGTACCCCTTGTATCGAGTTTAATAAAATATAAACCGACCTTGACAACCTTTTCTTCTGTTTTTACCCATTTCATTACAAATAATTAGATACTCACCTGTTGTTTTATACATCATTTCTTATGCATTACACCATGGAAATTGCACACGCCTACCGGAACTCGTGCTGCCCATCGTTGGACTTCATCGGTAGCTACGACAAATCTATTAGTCCATGACTTTCAATATGATGGATGTGTTCAATAGGTTAAATAATTTTCCAGTTTACCTGTCAATCGATTATGTCAGAGACAACAAAAAACAAATTTGACAGATGAGATTTGCTGGCAGATAAACAAAGCAAACTCGATAAATTTTCAATGACAAGCAGAGAGGGAAACAAACGTGACGTTAACAGTTGTGCCAGTTTTTGGTTCACATTTAAATGGCGGTGACTGGTGACAACTTTTGACAGCTATAGTAATTGATATTATGATCACGTTTAGGTAAAATTCAGTGAAGAGTGCTTTGGTTAATATTCACTGAATGCGGTGAAGAGAAACAAAATTGAGGTTTTGGTTTCTGCTGTTGTTTCGTTATTGTGTGTAGATAATCCTTCTGAGGTTAAAGTAAAAAGACGTCTATAGATATTAACACCTGACAGCAATAACACATAAATAATCAATGACCCCTCATGCGCCGACCTGAACACACAATTCGCGTCAGTATAGGTAGGTATATGTAAAAATCATATTTGATTAACCTATAAATTATTAATATTTCAAAAGGAAAATTGACGACAGCAATAGAGATAATGACGGTAAAGGCAAGAAGTAAATGGCCGCAGCTGATATCGAAGAGAAGGAGAGAATCGTCACATCGTGAACATAAGGCAGCGTTTAAGCTACTAAGTATATTCACGTCGTGCCAGTGCCGGATTTAGGGGAGGGCAGCCGGGGCTACAGCCCCGGGCCTTCACAAAACAATAGACTTTGAAAAAATAAATATCTCAAAAAAAAAAAAACAAATGAAAACCAAAGCGCCATCATCATCACACAGGACCGACGACAAATTTTAAGGTGACCATCAAATAGATATTGTAGATTGCCGTGGCCAATCAAATGATAATGCTGCAAACATGAGTGGTAAATACAAAGGAATGCAGGCTCTTATTTTGGAGAAAAATCATTCATCGTCGCGGCGTTTGTACCATGTTGTGGTCATTCTCTCAATTTAGTGGGAAAGGCAGCTGCTAAATCTTGTCCATCGGCTGTTCAATTCTTTGATTTCGTTCAGAATCTATATACGTTTTTCACAGCAAGTACAGAACGATAAAAGCGTCCAATTTTATATTTTAAAAAAGCTTAGCGATACTCGTTGGTCTTGTCGAGCTGAAGCTATGAAAGCCATTGTCGATGGTTATTCTGATATCGAAGGAATTCTACCCAGCATATCTTATGATAAGGAGCAAAAAGAGGAATGAAGCATCGCACCTTTAGCAAAAGATGAGTTGTCTCTAAACCGCTCTATTTGCTATCTACATCTTGAAGATATTCAATGCTACAAACAAGATGTTGCAGGATCCGAAAATGATTCTTGAATCTGCAATGCGTGTATTAGAATCATTTAAATCATTCGTTGAATCCAAAAGAAACGATTTTGATAAATACGATGAAGCAGCTAAAGACAAATGTCATACTGACCAATATGTACAATCACGCACCAGAACAAGAAATGTGAAGTTGAATCCACAAAATTACATGAAAGCACAAGACGCAAATCTCTCACCAAAAGAGAATTTCAAAGTATCCGGTTTTATCGCAGACCCAGTGACCGATCAGCTATGTGTTTCTCTTACTGAAAGATTGCATGCATACGAAGCTGTACGTTCGATATTTGGATATCTCAATCACATAGAAAAGATGGATGCTGCAAATTTGCACGCTGTAGCAGAGGCATTGGTGAAAGTGTACAAAGATGGTTTAGAGCCTAGTCTTGGTAATGAGTTGGTTCAATTTGTATCTTTGATCGACTTATACAAGAAGGATTATAGAAAAGACCAGTCTACCGAGCTATTTTACTACCACCTTCTTGAAGATCAGAATTTCAGAGCTACATTCCCAAACATTGAAATTGCACTGAGAACGTATTTTTGGTTTTGATAGTGTCTAATCGCACTGTAGAGCGCTCATTTTCAAAAATGAAAATTATAAAAAATAGGCTTCGAACTACGATGGGACAAGACCGTCTATCAAAGCTATCCCTACTCAGCATTTAAAGCGATTTATTCCGGGAACTGGATTTCAGCGAAATCATCAAGGATTTTTCATCGAAAAAAGCTCGCAAGGTTGCATTTGTTAGCGCTTCAATTTAATTTTATATAATTCTTGTTTTTGTCTATATTTATATACATACATATGTATGTTTGTTAAGATAATTTACTTGGTTCCGCAATAAATAATTGAAACACTTGACTGAAAACAATTGTTCATTTTATTTGGAAAATAATAAGCCCCAGGGTCTCCAGACCTCTAAATCCGGCCCTGCGTCGTGCAATGCGATGCGATTCGCTATTATCGATCAATTGCATGTGTGCATATGGAGGTGTTTTACCGAGGAGCAGCGACTCACCAAAACGTTAATTTAGTGACTGCAAGCGACTGGGGGCGACTGTGAGCGACGAGGAACTGCAAGCAAAATATTTGAAATCAGTTTAGCGAATCGCTCTTTTATTGCATAAGATTTGCTGAACTTGTGCATGAAAATTTATGTTAGTGGAATCTCCGTCATTTCGATTACTTACTTAGGTGACGCTACAGTCTGGAGTGGATCAAAGCCTCAACTCACAACGCCTTCTAGTTAGCCTGGTTTTTAGCTTACTGCCCCCAGTTGCGCACTTCAAGTTGGTTCCTACTCGCGCCACCTTAGACGAGGTCGTTCCCTGCTGCGCTAACCATCCGGGTTGGAATTGAATACTCTCCGGGCCGGAGCGTTGATGTCTATTCGCTCTACATGTCCTAACTATCTTAAACGTCCAATGCACAGTTGTTTTTTATCAGATCGATGTAACTGTACAGCTCGTATAATTCGTAGTTGAATCGTCTTCTCCAAAACGAAGGAGTTTTCTCCAATGATATCTTAATCCGCTTTCGATAGAGTCTATGCTTCAGCTCCATATAGCTAGACTCGGATGATACGGGTCTTATTGAGTCTCCTCAATCTATCGGGAAAGAGCTTTACTTCTCAATTGCCTTCTTGGCCCAAGGAAACAGCGGTTGGTAAGAGTAATCCTTCGTTTGATTTCCGACGAGATGTCATTTTTTGATGTTATAGCAGAGCCGAGGCAGACAAATGCCTTTACTACGCTCGCTGTGCTCTACCAATGATATCAATGCCGTCGGCGTTTGAAAGTAATTGAACGGAGTTTTGAAAGATCGTTCCTCGTGTATTGGCCAGTGAGTTTCAAACAATTCTTTCAAATATGATGTGCGTCACCTTGTCTGAATCCTTTTTTGACATCGAAGGTCTCGGTGAGGTCATTACCGATCTTGATGGAGCAGCGAGCTTTCTCCAGCGTCATCCTGCACAGAATAGCAGGGATATCAAAATCAAAACTAGACATGGGTCTGTACAGTTAATTTCTCCAGATGCTGTCATAGGCGGCCTTGAAATCGATGAAAAGGTGGTGGGTATCGACTTGGACTTCTTGGGTTTTTTCCAGGATCTGGCTATGTGTGATAATTTGGTCTACGGTGGACTTTCCTGGCCTAAAACCGCACTTTACAATTTTCATAACAATTTCGCAGATTTCTGGTAATTTAATTTCGAATGTTGTTCTTAAGCGTCAATGTTAGTTTGTTAGTGTACACATTTTCCTTCAAGAACCCCCAAAGGAAGAAATTGAAAAGGATCAAATCAGTGGATCGTGGGGGTCACTCGATGTATAAGCTTTTTGACGTTATTCGTCCGGGAAGAATTTCTCGCAAAATTTGTACCGTAGCACGAGCTGTGTGTGATGTAGCACCGTCTTGTTGGAATCACATCTTCTGTAGAATTAATTTTTCCAATATGGGCACAAAAAAGTTTTCCAGAATACATCTTGCTTATCAATTATCTTTTCCAGACTGTGGAGCCAAACATTAGAATATGTAGGTCTCAGTATATTACCTTTTTACTGCTAATAACTTTTTTGCACCCACAAAGGCTGCAAATGTTTTATATTAGGGTAAACGTTTACGTTAAGGAATTGCGGTTGGCACGGTAAAAAAAACATCTTGTTTTGAAAACCCCTTTTAAATATTATCGAACCCACTGTGCATTTAACTCCTTTTTTTTAACCGGGTGTAAGTGGAAAGTGCTTAATGAGCATTGTAATTCACCTTCTCATGTGTAATTCACAATACCAAGCCCAACATCAATAATTAAGTACTCAAGTATTATACGGTACGTGCAAATTACCAGGCGGGACCTTGAAATTTTGAAATGTAAAAATATGAAATCACTAACCGGCATTTGTATAGCCGATGATTGTGTAATAATTTATCGAATGGATTTCCCAGCAAAGCCAAAGCAACAGAATTGTCCATGTCTTCTCATGATGCTGACTTCGAAATCTGTTAATTTATTTACCATACGGGAGTCACTAGCCGTGATGTTTGATTAATAAACTTTACCCACTGAGCTGGCAGGTAAATAAACTCTTTCACATATATAGGTACTAATAGTAGTACACATATGTAGAAGGTAAAGTGTGCTCCGTGGTATGAATGGTTTGTCTCTGCACGCATTTTGGTTTGTATCTTAAAAGGCACGTAGATACGAGAAAACTGGTGAAAGTTGCCCTGCAAGCTGCAACTAAGGTGTAAGAAGAGATAAATCGACGATAAAAAAAAATGTGAAAAGAAGACCTTGGACTGGATGGATGCACATGTACCGATTGGTAAACTAAAACCAGTTGTCATGATTTTCATTGGCACTGTACTTGCCGGTCATCTTACAATGTGATACCACGCAGTATCGGTCTTCAAATAAGTTGGGTCATCAAAGAGGAATACAATATGTATGTTGCTTTATGTTAGAAAACTGCAGTCAAAAAAAGGAACCATTGTTCACTAACACGGTGTGGTTTCGCGAAAGGTGTGATCCACTCAACTAAACAATCAATTCTTATAAGTTACAAATTCACTACTTTATTTATTTAGTACTTGCCACATGCAACTGATGTAGCATAACAATTTGTGGGCAGATAAGGCGGGCTACGTGAAAAGTTTTTGCCTGAAGTTTTCTTTAAAGAAAACCAGTCAACAGCAAGTCGACCAACCTTACGAAACATGTTTTTTTCAAACTTTTACACTTTTCTTTGTCTAAGACTGGCTTAACACTTTCGTTCTTCATTCAGTGTTCGTTGTTTATTGTACGTTGCTCGGATTTCGAACACCGAACAATGTATAACGAGGAAGCATTCACATTATACGGTTTTTTGATTCAGTTCGCCATTTGTATCAAAATAGATGACGTCACATTTTTGGCTGTGGCAGTGGCAGTGTTTGGGTAACACCGTGTACCAAAAATTCCAAACAGCTTGGAACTTCTTGCGTAAGTGTGCGTTCTTCGAGCGTTGTTCGATTTTGTCATTTACACTTTCACTGTTTCACGTACGTTTGACAACGAACAACGATCAACGGGTAAAAGAACAATGACAGCAAAAACAGTTAGGGTCAATGTGGGTAATTGTAAACAAGTTCATGTTTTTTTTTTGAAAAATATTGACTTTACATTTTTTTTTTAGAAAACCTAGCGAAATTCTAAAGATGAGAATTTGAAAGTACTGTATTTCTTCATTATGATTTGAAACGTTTATTTTTAAATTGTTCATAACAACTAAATTATAGTATGTTTACATTTACCCAGTTTTTTTTTTTTATTTTTCTAAATCCTGGGGTAAAAGTAAACAACGATTTTAGTATATGTATGTATGTGTCCCCAGATCCACCAGTAAGCCTACTAAGGGTAAACTTCCCTTTGTCATATTGCCCCCAATTTATTGGATCGCTACAAAAAACTCTTTCATTAGCAAAATACGAAGTTGGACTCTTCCTCGTCCAACTTTCTTCAACTTCACGTAATTTTTTTGTTTTTTACGTCTTTCACTGCTTTGACCGCATCATCTAATAAGTATGACGGCAGTGATATTTTTAAGTTTGTATTTGAAAGGCATATTAGCAACTGGAAATTAGTTATTTAACATAATCTTTACAATACAACACAAATTTTATCCAAAATACATGTTTACATTTCCCCACATTAAAATATTTTCTGGGGTAAATGCTAACACAAGAAAATGGATTGATATTTATTTGATAACTTAAACAGTTTATTTTAAAAAGAATACTTATCAAATTCTATAAGTACTAAGTACATTACATAAGAGCTACCTATTAAAATTATTCAAAAAAAATTCAGTATTTCTTGAAGCCACCCGACTTGTAAAATACTTTAAAAACTAACCTCTGACACAATTACAACCGAATATATTAAATGTATGTGGAAAAGCATGTTGGTGTCCGTCATTTCACTCAGTTTGACCGTTATAGAGGCCATACTTGTATGTACTAGGAGCCGTGTTTACATTTACCCCTATTTACATATACCCACATTGACCCTATAAGCAAATTAACCCATTTCATCCCGTTGGTGCATTAATGCACCAAAGAAGGCGCCTGTCCTTAAGTGCACCTAAAAATTAGTTTTCGGCAAAAATTCATTTATTGTGTTCATAATAGGAACATTAATATATAAGAACTTTTAAAAGAAACGTGGGTGATTCTGTATTTGAAAATTCTGTGTTTATGTTTAATTGTACAAATAATTAAAAGTAGACTTATTATGGGCGTAAAAAATGTTAATTACTGGTAAATTTGGTATTTTTTATCTTTTGTTGTGCGGATAAATATTTTATTTGTGTTACAAAAGTGGTAAATAAATATTTTGGAAGAATTATTATCTGTATTTATAAAAATGAAACATTGTTTGTATGTATGTTATAGACTCCGAAACTACCGATCTGATTGAGTTCAAATTTTGTGGAAAATGTTGGTATTTTTCTGAGAGTGTTTCAGTGGAGTTTGGTCAAAATCGGTGTGCTAGGAGCTGAGCAAGTGGCAAAAAGGGGGTAAAATGCTATTTTTCTGTCTTTAAACAGCTCCTAACTCAACAATGGCTTATCGCATTGAAAAAAAAATAGGTGGATTTAGTAAATTATCCACTGATTCATTTAAGCTATAAATCATCCATCTGCGTTATCTTGAAGCCGAGCTATGCTCAAAACAATTCATAAAGTCATAGCCAACAATTTTCCATCAGTGGAGACCGTAGCCAAAAGCCACATGCAGCAGTGGATGACGTAGTAGTATCGGTTATGTGGATGCGTGCTCTATTCGGCGCCGCGACTATCTTTGTTCCTTAGTATGTGCGACAGGAAGGGTTGAATATTGAACGATGAGCTCTATACCGGAATACGTACATACATACATGTTTATGAACACAATATATAACGAGTAGAGATGAGCAAAAAATCGCAATCTGCTATTCATTCACTGCTAATGAAAATTCACATTCGCAACCTGTTAACAACTTATAAATAAACTGCTATTGCTGAAACTGCTATTGCTTATAATCATTTTATCTCGCTTCTATACAGATACAGACACAGAGTCACAGTTTCATTTTTCATACACTACACACAAATACGAAAAACGTAGAGAAGAAGAACAAAATTAAAAAAAACTAAACCCTTTTTACACGTCATCTGCCGAATGTCTCATCCAATTTTCAACATGTTCGAATATGTGTCTGCGAAACAGGCACCGAACCAATTCGCAAAGTTGCATATCGCAATCGCGGCTGGTTGAAAGTATGGTTGTTTGATATATAGCAGTAAGGTAGCAGTAGCAGGTAGGGTAGCAGTAGCAGGTAAGGTAACAGTAGCAGGTAAGGTAGCAGTAGCAGCGCAAGTTATACTTGCTATTGAGTTGCGAATGCGATTTCTCAGCGCCAAAGGGGATTAAACCAATTCGCAAAGTTGGTATTATTGCTATCGCAATCGCAGCTGGTTGGAAGTGTGGTTGGTTGGTATATAGTAGAACAGGTTCTACTTGCTATTGGTGCTATTGCTGCTATCGCAATCGCAGTCGCAGCTGGTTGAAAGTACGGAAACGGATGGTTGGTTGGTAGCAGTAGTAGAGGTTATACTTGCTATGGTGCTATTGATTGAGTTGCGAATGCGATATCCTAGAAGGGGAGTAATTACTCTCTGAGCGCAACATCAAAATGTTGCTAGGTTGCGCTCCATTGCGAACTCGCATTAGCAGTTTACATTAGCAGTTTATATTCACTGTGAATAAGAAATCGCATTCGCAGTTATAACTGCGACTACAAATTCACAACTAAGCCCATCTCTAATAACGAGTAGGAATAAAAATTATCGAACCAAAGCGGGTAAATATATATGTACATATAGATCAGTGATCGATTGCACAGGCAGGTACCGCTTTGGTGGCGGCTGGTGATGCTGTTAATATGTAATGTACGTATGTAAATATGTATGTGCGTTTTCTGTGTTTCGAATACAAACAATGTTGAAATGGTTATTTTGCGATTGTGTGCTGTAATGTATTAGACAATTCTGAACTCACAGGTGGACTTTACATTGCATTAACCACGAGAAACGATAAATGTCATACATAATTAGTACATGCAATTGATTGGTACGATACTATTACATGGCAATGCTAAACCCCAAACCTCACGTGTAACGGTACAGAAACTCTTATATTTGGGATTGGACATTCTTCCCCATCCACTGTACTGTCCTGATGTTCCAGTCAGTCTGAAGTCATTTAGCTACCAGATAGTCTTCCGGTATTAAGCAAAAGGCTATAAAATACTTTAAAGATATGTATCATTGCGTTGAATATTTAGGATTTCTAAAAAAAAATTAATACTTGACGACTTACGCAAATCCCTTATAATTTGATAAAAGATAAATGAATAAAAAAGTGTTACTAGCATTTAAATGTTTGCTACTTAATCGTACATTATATGTGGTACAGTCAAATAATAGTAGAAAAACTATGCTGTTGTTTATTTTCACGATGAACATTTCGTGTGTTTCAACAACATTACTAGAGCAGTGTTTTTTGCTTAATAAGTAACGCGACTGTTTAAGTACACGGGCGAAGACGGGCGGGACAGCTATTTCTGTATAAAACTAGATAAGCAGAACAGCTTCATTCTTATTCGTGTATAAGATGTTTTGACTGATTATCATGCTCATTATAATCAACGCATGCAGCATTGTATCGGCATAAAAACAGTGAAAAAAATTACTGTGAACTAAAGCGTAGCAACGCACGCCGGGTATCCGCTAGTGTTTAATACTTTTATTTAGTAGCAATGGAAGTGGTGCATTAACGTATTGGTAAGAATTATTTTTTTGGGGAAAGAAAGTTATCACTAGCAGAAATTTGTGGGCTACTTGAGAATGGGGTTTTTCCCGACGAAATTTTTATCACCCTAATATAGATAAATGATCAAAGTGATATTTTTTTACTTTTATGAGCAATTTTAATAAGAATCAAATTAAATTAGCAGTAATGTTACACAGGTAACCCAGAAATACACGAAACATTTTTTCACATTTCTTCCACAGAGAAGTCATATTTTTCATCCCATGCAGACAATTAATTAATTACACGACAGTGCAGCCAAACTGTTATTTTATTATAATATAAATAACAGCAATTTCACGCTAAATTTATTTTAACAATAACTTAGCATGAGTGCTCAATAATCGTACAATGCCATCTTGCAGCATTGACACTTCGAGTTGACAGAAGTACATTCCATGCGGTAGAATCACTCGCAATAGATCCGAATCAAAATATCCATTTTTAATACAATAAAAGCCCTCTTTTATGGGACAAGTGGAGATGAATGTCATTTGAAAGATTTTCGAGAAAATTATACGAAAAATCTTGTCAGTTTTATATGTTCCGAGAAATTCACAAAAGTCGAGATGCTTCCAGTGAAGAACAGACTTCCATTTGCCCTTTTGTTGCCTTTTTATGCGTAGCGTGCAAAGTGCCTTCACATTGTCTACTTGAAAAAGTGTTAAATTGTAATTTAAAAATGTTTCATTCATCACTTTATAGTCAACGGTAGCACGTGCAGGATCGAATGCATGTGAATGAAAATCTTTTATGATAACATAATTCTGTGAATTATAGAAATAAATGTGTTTTAAATTTTTTACAGGATATTAAATGGTCTTACACTGTTGATAGGCCAGAAAAGTCCAAATGTGATTAGAAGCGATAATATAGCCATTCCATCCGCTACAACACCTCAACTTCAACGAATAATAAATCAGAAATAAAATAGAGCCTTCCTGTTGGCTTAAGTTAGCTGTCAGTCATGTGAAACTATCGTCTTGTATCGCATCGGATTTTTTATTTACTCTGACATGCCAGTCGTTGCTAACTTTAAAGCGACATGGCATGGTAATATGATTCTACAGCACTTTGGCTATACGGACTATATTGTGTGATAAATTAATTTAAAAATGACGTCAGATAGATGATTATATTCGTAAATGATATGCTAATTATGTACGTACTGCGTATTATATTCTAATTAAAAATTATGGGCTAAACTCAGCGGCGGTCCATTGGCGGGCTGTCATTGAAATTGATTTATCTTTATCAGAATGACAGTTAAGTACTTTAGTCGAGGAACGATAATCACATTTATTAGATACTTTTTTGGTAGCCAATTTCTCGCATGAAATGTTTAACACAACATACTGAACAGAAATCGTGACGACACGAAAAATCATTTTAACTGTACAGAGCACTTTACACTCAGCAAAAAAGATGGAGAAAATCGTACTCCCAAGTACTGATTATATGCTAGAATTACAAGACACCTAAAGTAAAAAATAGGTATTCAAATTATCAATTGTTCAAGTTAGCGAGTTAGTACTGTATTTCCTTGGCCCTCCAGGTTGGGTATTGTGCGTGAGGTTAACTACCTAACCGCGTAAAAAGAAACTAGTCCTGAAAAAAACACTAGCCTCGAAAAAGGATGGATCTACTGAGAATAAAAAAAAAAGGACCTGGCTAACTGGAAGCGGAAGGGGTTATTAATTGAGACCTTTGTTCACCCCGGACTGTAGCGCCACCCAAGTAAGTAAGTATGTACTGTATTTCAAGTATTTTTTACTTGTATAGACCAAATAACGCGTTTTCATTGTTGAGCAATATTTTTAAAATAATGAAGGTTTTCATTTTCATCCCAACCTCCCTTCAATGGGGAGGGGGTAGTTTTCATTTTGATGGCCTTGTAAATCGTCAAAATTGCCGAATTCGGAATTCAGAAAATCTACGAGTGATAGTTGAGAAACATATGCATCCACAACGTGCAACTGTTTGGTACCGATTTGGATTTGGAGGCATCATCGAACCATTTTTTTTTTTTTTTTTTTTTTGAAAATGCGGCTGGTCAATCAATAACAGTTAATGGTACTCGCTACTGCGATCGGAAACAATGAAACGAAGGCACCGATGTCACACTTCCATCCATCCATCAAACATTTTACAGCATACGTTATGAACTACAGGTGTGCCCTCCCCTGTTCTAGCTGAAAAGATATTGAAATCAAAATTAGAAATGCAATTTTCTGGATCATTCAAACTTCAAACATTATTAGTGTCCGTTGAATAATGCACAAAATTTATTTTCCCTTTTTTTTTTTTATTCGGCACACTGAGGTAGCGATGGGCGATTGCGAATGAATTTCACAATCGAATAAATTGACAATTGCTGAAAATGTAATTCGATTGTCGATTTATTCGGTTTTAGCGGAAAACAATCAAATAACAATCGAATTTATTTCATTACACAGTGCAATCGAGAGAATGGCGGGCATACTATTGGTCGATTGTAGAAATGTGATTCTGGATTTATTTATCGTAGTATCAGTGTGATTATTGATTTGAAATCTGAATGCATGCAAAACTTGATATTTAAAATAAAATGATTTTAATTCAATTTCAAAATATTTTTTACCGACAATACCACCACATTTACAATTGAACTATATCACCCGAAAAAATCGCGATAGAACAATCGACGAATACAATTACAATTCTTTCCACTCGCATGAACTATAACACCTGAAAAAATCGCGATAGAACAATCGAACAATCGACGAATACAATTCTTTCCAGTCACAGTTCACACTACGCAATCAAAGAAAAATACATGCAAACTCACGACCCAAAAGTACGATCCCAGTAGCGAATCGTTGGCGGTTTCAGTAGACCTTGCCAAATCACCCCTTACTTCATCAATGAAAATCTTAAAAAATAGGAATAGTTCTCGAATATATTGGTTGCAATTTAGTGGTTGGTGAACAATCGCTATCGCGGTCTAACAATCGTTGAGCAACAATCGACTCCTCTCAACTTTATTCGAATAATTGGAATTGTGAGAACAATCGAATTATTCGATTCGAAAAATTCCGTCGGGCGAAAATTTAATTTTTCAAAAAGACAATGGCGCAAATTCATAGTCAGTGCCTATAGCCGACTATAGTTACAGCCGGCTATAACTTTTCGTTATTTATGAACACATTTTTGCCTGTGTATTAGTTAGTATCGACTTTCATATGTTTTTGTAAAGTGATTTGAACGAACAAACCCAAACGTCAAAATATTATATGAGAAATTTATAGCCGCCTCTAATAGGGGGGTACACACGATACGACCGATCTGACGGACTTGGTCGGATGGATGTCTGACAGACCGATGTCGTTAGCGTACACATTGTCCGACATGTTGTCGGACCTCACTTTGCAAGTGGATTTGAAAATCGTCGGACGTACTGAAAGCAGCGCTTATGATTGATAAAATTTTTGAAGAAAAAAATTTAAGAGAGAAAAGAAAGAAAAAGGAACCGAATTTGGGTACAGGAATGGATGAAAAAGCTAAGAAATTTTTTTTTATATTAATTTATTAACAGAATATTACAATATTGAATTCTCCAGACGATTTATCAGAATCTTTTATATTTCCATTTTTTTTCCCCAAAATTCAAAATTTCCATACACAGCCATCATTAATTCTCCGCTAACAACCACACCGCTTGAAACACATTTCAGAAATGAAAATTGCTCTAGGTCGGACGGACAAGTGTACACATTATCAGATATGTCCGTCCGACCACCAAAATATCAAAAAAATTTGAAAACCATCCGACATGTCCGTCCGGCCGTCGTTTCGAGCGTACACACACGTCAGACCTGGCCGGACAGACCAAGTCCGTCAGATCGGTCGTATCGTGTGTACCCCCCTAATTATTTAAAATGAGGTTTGGGTAGTTTTAAATTTCGAGCCGGCTATAAGTGACTATGAATAGCAAAAGGTATATTTTAGGTTATGTAGGTGAATAAATTCTTTTATCGTCGGCTCTATCTGACTATGAATTTGCGCCAATGCCCCTATTCACACGGCAAAAACAGTCCGCGGATGGTTGCAAGTCAGCAAAACAAAGTGTTTGCCATGGCCATGTAATCCTGATCTGAACCCAATCGTTTCCATATCGTAGAAGGGCAGTACAGGAATGTCAAAGAGCTAAAAGCACAAATAGCTCAGTCATAGATCGAGATCAATGAAGAAGTTCTGCAGAACCTGGCATAGAATTTGCTAATAGAATTTTTTACTGTCTTTACATATCCTTTTTGTGCAGGAAAAGTTAATGTTTTGGCGTTGGGTGGTGAATAATTGAATTTTTGAGTTTTAACAGGCTAGCTTGATATTGTTGTTTGATTTTTATCGTTTCTTTTTGTACTCCTCTCAGACACAAAGTACTCTCCTGTTGACGTCTAAAATACTGCCATTCGGATTTTCAAAATGGCAGCCCTGACAACTAGTCTTTATCCACCTCTCTACAACGAATCCAGGCGAATCATATCCAACGCGTTATTTTTTTCGGGAAATCCCCGAATACTCAACTGGAAATTTCATAGGAGGAACAAATTATAGTTAATTAAAGAATTACTGATTACGTAACTAGTTAATTTGTTTATATGCATATGTAGATTTATTTGATCCATTTCATGAAATAAAAGTGGAGACAAATGTACTTATTTCCCCTTTTTCTACACATCTTCTTCTATAACGAACAAATTTAATTGTAAAGTTGCGTTTCGTTATAAAGAGGTTTCACTGTATACATATGAATCTTTTGAAAAAGATTAAAATTGCTCTACATTTCCACTAATGCGTAGCATACCTACAATAACTCTTATTACTCGTATTCGAAACTACATCGCAACAATGTCGAACAACAGTGCATAAAAATGAAGTGTGATTCAAACCGGATGACCTTCAGCAAACTTACTTCCGGGTCAGCAATAAACACGAAGTTCTTCACCGTCTTTTGTTGTGGTCTCGTTTTTCGATTTTCACACATTCTTAACACGCTTGTTGGCCTACTTACTGTTCGATCTATCCCCAAAAAAAGAAACTAGTCCGACTTTGAGTTATTAGTGATTTCTTAACGTAAGAATGCGTCTTGATTTCAGTGTGCATTCTTGTCAGCTGTAATCCGCTTTCAACTTTGTGGAGATTTATGTCAAACAAAAAGACTTATGTTCCCTCCCGTTTGACTGCGGTTTATTTATAAAAACTGAAACGTTTAAGATAGCCCAACTTGAAACCTGATTATTTCTTAATCATTGCTGTTTTGATTTGTAGCCAATTATTTAGTGGACTACAAATTGCTGCCAGTACAAGCAGCACAAGCCAAAAGTTTCACAGCTGATGCTCAGACGAGTACATGAATGCGATTATTATGTATGGCTTAATTTGAGTGTTTGCGTACTATGGATAATTATTAACATGTTTTATAGTGGTATGCGCCTACAATAACAAATACCATGATATGCTGTGTCACTTTGGCCTAAAAAAGTAAGCGATTTGTATGCGAAACAGGTGTCAGTACTCGAAGACGCCGAATTATCAATTACAATATAAAAGTGGTTCACGCATGCGCATGATTATTTTTTTTTTAAGATTTAAATACCTTTTATTGTTTTGTGTTTTTTTTGCAGTAACTTGGATGCGATAAGGAAATAATGCCGCGTGAATGCAGAGCTGTTATTTATTTATTTTAAGGAAGACTGTACAGAGTTTGAAATCTATATTGATTAGTATTAAATTTAAATATTTACGTAGTAAATAAAAAAATAATTAAATAGTAGTGTTATGATATTTTATTTATAAGTAATTTGAAATGAATAAGATGTACTGGATCAATAAAATTGTTTTGTCTAATAAATCATGGATAATGGCTGATGGTTAAGGTTACGCTTTATCGACAGAAGGCAGATGGGGTTTTTGAAGCATTAAATTATTTTCCCCCCTGTTCTGCATTTCGAGTGAAAGTGGATTGAAACCGAGATTGAAATTCACTCGGAATGGAATTCAGTGTTCTGCATTCCGAGTGATTTCGAATTTTTGGAATCCACTTCGAATTCAACTGCTTGAAATGTCAAACACAGCTGTCAAATCATTCGAGATTTTCAGTTCCTGGTTTTTGTTTTGAGCAAGTGAATTAAACATTTGAGAAAAAATGTATTTTATTAAATAAAATGGATTCGATTTTGTTTTTAATGATTGGTGAAAACCGCGAAGAAAACCAAATGGAGAGAGCCCGCAGGAAGATTTTGTGAGTGGGAAAGGAATTCAATCTTCGCTTTGGTAGATCCACAGTCGGCAAAGTTCACAACACAAGTTGTGGTCGAAGTGGACTGAACTGGAAAGTACGCAAATGAAAGAAAAAAAGATGTTTGAATAATGAGGAATTCCGGCGATTATAGATTGCTTGGATGTTACAAGCATTTACCTTCGCCCATTAGAAAAATATAATGTTTTATTTTGTTAATAAAAATTGTCAACTTCAATTTCTTATCGTTTTCCATCCAGTCGTTGGAAGACCAACACTCTTCAATCGTTGTTCTAACTCCATCCACAAATCTTTAGTATACGCTTTGTCCCGTTTAACAAAAACTTAATTTTCTTCCATGTAATTCAAGAGAATACTCTTTTGCCTCTAATTTTTGTGTTGTAATGTGTACATTAAACACAGGACTTATTTTAATACACTAATGGAAAGTCTTATTATTCTACTCATATTTTTCAAAAAAATTTCAACAAATTAATTAATTAATTCACTTTACAACGGCATGTGAATTCAATTCACGTCAAGACACTCAAGTGAATTCAATTCACTAAAATCACAGGATTTTCGGAATGCAGAACACGAATTTACAGCTGTCATCTTGAGTGGATTACAGAACACCAAAATATTCACTTTCGAACATACAATCCACAATGCATAGTTTCGTTCGGAATGCAGAACACCCAATTCCACTTTTGGTGGTTGAATTCACTAAAAGTGGAATGCAGAACAGGGGGGCTTATATTTTTAATACCCCATTTGGTAATGCTATCAAGGTCGGAATTTAATAAGCTTAACATACACGACAGTTCCAGTTCCACAGCCGAAGAGCAGGAACGCGAATCTGGAAGCGAATATGTAAAGCTGAGGGTGATATCGTCAACGAAGGCACGAATTGGATTAGATGCGGCAGACAAGAGATCATTTATGAAAATAAGAAAGAGTGTCGGAGACAAAACTGAACCCTGGGGGACACCAGCATGTATAGGGTGAATCGCAGACTTGAAACTATCTAATACAACTTGTATTGAATGGCCCCCGAAAGATAGTTTCTAAGGCGTTAGGTAATAACGCCCAAGGAAATTACGCCCAAATCGATTTGGAAATAACGCCCAAAAAAATCTCGTACAATTTGTTGTTGTAATTTTTTTAGTCATTTTGGGTGTAATTTCCTAGTCAGGGTTCATTTTATAATAGGCAGTAAAGCCCAAAATAACAAGTGGAAATATTTGAAAAGGAAATAATGCCCGAAAAAGGAAATATCACCCAAAACAATTGAGACAAAATGAAATAACGCCCAAATAAAATTAAGAATTGCCCAAATGGCAATATTGTTGAGTAATTTCTACTAAGAATGTAGAGTATCATTGAAAAATGCAACCCACTCAAAGTTCGATGACAGATATTGCAAGCCTCTTCGCAGTTTTGAATAAACTGGACTTCACAATTGGTTTGATAGTTTGATTGCTTTTTTAAATCAAACAACAAGAACGATTGTACCAAACTAAATGAATCCCGCGGCGCTCCATGTCGGCGTGTGACGCGAACGGTATGCAGACGGGACACCCCCCCCCCCTGCGTTGTTCATTATTCACTAATTTGGAAAAAAAAAACATACGTATTGGTTGCAAAGTTTTGTTTTTAATGGGTACTAGCTGTCCCGCCTGGCTTCGCCCGTGTACGAAAACAGTCTCATTAACCATCAGGCAAAACGCAATTCTCTTTCTGCCTAAGCCTGAAATACAGCAATACGAAAAGAAACAAAAAAAACCATGAAAGTCAAAAACATCACGCCGAAGAAATTATATACATACAAGTAAATGTATAGAAGATATGCAGTTTCTTTATATCCCTGTTTCGCATGTTTCCGCATGCATATAAAGAAACCTCGCATCTACTAACATGAATTAGAAATAGCGCCCAAAAATTTGGAAATATCGCCCAATTTTTACAAAAACCATTCCCATTGAAAATTTTTGGGTGGTATTGCCCTTTTATAACTTGGGTGATATTGAGTTTTGGGCGTTAGGCAAAGTCTTTTTGGGCTTTATTCCCATCTCCTTGTTCATTTCTGGGCGTAAGAAATGTATTTGGGCGCTATTTCCAAATCGATTTGGGCGTTATTTCCTTGGGCGTTATTGCCTAACGCCAGTTTCTAATTCATTGAACAAAATACTCGTCGAAGCCAGAGCTTGATACCAAATTTTGTCATATGCTTTTGAAATATCAAGTTCAACAGTCTTCCACTCACCAGAGTGATGAAGAGATTGGATCCACTTTACGGTGAGGTATACAATCAAATCACGAGTGGATCTTTTGCTATACGGAGGCCATATTTCCGGTCATTGAGAAGCTTTCGTAATTCAAGATATTTCATAAGCTGATGGTTTATCAGCGTTTCCATGACCTTGGAAAGAAGGAACGTAAGTGCTATGGGTCGGCACCTGGAGAGAGAGAATGATTTACCTTGGACTGTCTGGACAAATGCTGATTTCCATCTACTCAAAAAGAGTCCAGACGAGTAGGATAGATGGAAAGCTTGCGCAGTGATTTTGCTACCGTTGAGGAGCACCACTTTAAAACTATGGGAGGTATACCATCTGGACCTCGTCGGGATTCAATACATCTAGCTACATAGATCCTTCGTATCAAATTTTGTCAGATTGCTTAAACTAAGTTCTTTCAGTAAAATAATGTTGCCAATTATCCTCAACTCCTTTTCCTATGACGGAAAAATCTCAAAATGTCTCTTACACACATATCCAATCGATACATTCATACATATGTATGATGTATTAACGAGAATACCATAAAGATTTAAACTTCGAGACAAAAAAAAAATCATTGTTTCCTGATCAGGATAAACATAAAGGCTTACTTCTTCATTATGGATAAGTTTAAACGTTGAAATAAACTAAACGTTGTCACCCTAGAATCTGGGATCTGATTCTGTGTAGTAGCTATCCATTCAAAGATCTGTTACATAATGATATTCGGATATTTTTAATGTTCTAAACAGGTTATGTTTTGCTAAAATGCTAATCGTCAGTCAAGAAATGATTTGCAGCAACATTCTCTTTATTTTCATTTTGAGTTAATTTTATGTTAATCCATGCTATATGACGTTGCATTTGGAATTGAGGTAGGTAGATAGATAGAAGTGGTAGTTTCAGGTGAAGGAAACCCCAATTGCACAAAAGGAGTGCCGTGTTATACCGCAACCTCAGGTGACCTATTTATTCGGATGAAGTTTGAGATATTTATATCCACCCTGTTGAGCTTAGAAAGAGGGCAGAAGGGTAAGGCCGTCGAAGAAAAGTTTGCCCAGTAAACGTAGCCTCGCTAGAGATGGACATTTGCACAGAAAGTGAATAAGCGACACTTACAGTTTTGGTAGAAATTGTTGTGAGGAACCTAGTTTGGCTGCATGGTCCCCTACTGGCCAGTGCCCTGTCGGTACTGACCACTACTTTGCGATGTCTACGCGGGTTCTCTGCAGCAGCTCATTTGTTTCTGACCTGTTGTAATTAGGCCAAATATCTATCCTGGATATGCCACAGTTCATCAGACTGGTCCACCTGAAACAAGCTGGTTTTAGGAAGTGGCAAAGTACTGATCCACGCCTGGTTAACTCGTCGGCTCTCTCATTCCCCTCTATGGCACTATGTCCTGGAATCCAGAGAAAAGTGCCTGGTTGCACAACTGATTCAGTTTTTCTTGGCATTCATCTATCAGTTTCGACGAGGTTATTGCCAAATTTATGACTTTATTTGCAGCTTGGCTATCTGTAATAATAGCGATGTTGTGTTTGGGTCGTTTACTAAGTTGTGACAAGCCTCGAGGATCGCTAGTAGCTAGAAAGATGCTAGCCGAATGCGATAGGCGATATGATTTCGATATGACGAGTTTTTCTGAGAAAATTGACCTAGACAATATGTGGTTCCAACAAGACGGTGCAGTGTTACATTGGAATTGTTGAAATCGAAGTTCCCACACCCCTTTATTTCCAGAAGAGTCAATGTGGAATGGCCGCCAAGATCGTGCGATTTTACACCCTTAGACTTTTTTCTCTGGGGCTACGTTAAGTCGCTGGTTTGTATGGCAACAAATTCACAACAATTGACCATAACTGAAGAACAACATCATTCAAACAATTATTGGTTAGATCCAGCCCGAGTCATACAAAATTGGACTTTCCAGATCGAGTCCTGTGAACGAAGCCGCGGAAGTAATTTCAATGATATCATTTTTAAAACATAATACATAGTTTTGAATGTACTTTAATCTGCAATAAATCTTTCTGTCATATCTCACACACAACTCTTTTTATTATATTTAAAAGCTAAGATACGCCTAATGAAAAACTCTTTATATACACACATACACAGTGTATCAAATAATACCCCGGACACGAACCGTGTCTCAGCAACCAAGAGCGCCATCTATTTCAGGCATGCGTTTTAAAGCTTCTTTCTCTTATACCTGTCATGCCATTTGGTTGACATTGAACAGTTATAAATAATATTTTTCCAGAGCACCTTTCCATTTGATGTTGAAATTTTAACATTGAACAAAGAGCGGTCATTAAAAAATCTCAAAATTTGAAACATTGATCGATGAAACAAGTGTACTGTAATGATTGTTTGAGTAGAACAGTTATTTTCGAGTGGCATAAACGTTTGTTGGGCGGCAGAGAGATGCTGGAGGAAACACGAAAAATTCAAGGAATTATCCAAAAAGAATTCGATCCAACTGATCAAACAGTTACTGCCACATGTAAGCTTGAAGTTTTGAAGCGTTTGATGGCCAGAATCCATTGTATTTGGCTCAAACATTGCAATCCAGCAAGTTGGTCTCTGTTACATGATAATGCACCGATTCACACAGCACTTACTGTTCGTCAATTTTTGGCTCGAAATCAACTGTGTGGGTTAAATCATCCACCGTATTCGATTCGGCACCGTCCGACTTCTCTTTGTTCCCGAAGTTGAAAGGATGCTTTTTTGACGACATTCCGACCATTGAAGCAGCTCCGATACGGCCACTGGAAGCAATTCCGCAAAATGAGCTAGAGCGGGCATTTGAATCACTATTGAATCACTGTACCAAGTGTTTCGAACCGGGAGGAGAATATTTCGAATAAAAACACCGAAAAATAAACAGAAATCGTGTTTAAATTAAATTTTCTAGAGCCAGTCCGGGATATTGTTTGACACACTGTGTATGTAGTTACTCGCCCATTTGCACTGCCCTGTATATGCAACGTTTTATTAATTTACTTAACGATTCTTGCAGAGAAGAGTTTGTTTTAACCTTAGAACCGTGTTTGGGGTACTGGACTCCCCATTCGTATTTGGAGTACATATGAATATTAGCGACAAAACTATTCCACACCAATAAATGCCTGAGTACTTTTCGATGTATTGTACCCTAAGTTTTGTGAAAATAGTGAGTTTGGATATTGTTTTGTAATGGGTTTCATACAAGAGAGCCTAGAGCGGCACAACCTCTATATGTGTTTGGGGAGCTGTACTCCCCAGTATTTGTATCAGTACGTTTTGTATGGAAAGCGATTTGAATTGCATTTCTTCCCGCCTTTTTTTGAATTTTACCAATTTTTGAATCTCAGTTAATCGATGTAGAGAAAAAAATAAAACATAAATAAAATAATAGGTATAACATAACTGTATAACATAATAATATTTTTTTTCGTTTGCTTCTGTGTTCGATTTATTATATCAAACCGTGAAGTTTGTGATAAAGAGAAACATGGATAGCAGAATTATTTATATGGCAAATTTAGCGACTGACGAAGAAAAGCAAAAGCTTACTGATTATCTTGGCAGAGATATCAACAATGATGTGGGTGAAGTGAGTGAAGTGGTTGGTGGACGAGATCATCCTGTTGCTTCATATTTTCTGGACGTTGGCGATGCTGCAAATGTTTCTTATTACGAAATAGATTCATTAGATAGCAATTTTGATCGTCGTAAGCTAATGATGAGCCGCTACAAGATATCCGTTTGGTGGAGCTCGTTCAAGAGATGGGAAATTCAAATGTTGGCGAAGAAGAAGAGCAAGTGCAAGTAGCAGTTCGAGAAGTAGCAATTCAAGCAAAACGCGGCCAAAAATACTTAGGTCAAGGCAAAAAGGACAAAACGGTTTGATGGTCGATGCCTAGTGCTACAGACCAGGTAAGCAATGAAATTCTGGAAAGAAAGAGAATGGTATCTCACAGACATCTTCGTTGGAAAGCAATCTCCATTTAAGCATCTTTTGGCAATAGCCATATAGTTGAATCGATTGTATTAGAAACCAAAAAGAATCGGCGTCAAGAGAATCCGAGAAGACTACGAGCTTGGCATAATATCAATGTTCATTTTGCTTTTCGCTGGTGCTGAGAAATCGAATTTAGTGCAAACATAATACTTAGTTTCCAAATCTCATATTGCCATTCTATAGAGCAGTGATGTCTTAGGAGCCCTTGAGCAAATCGAACTTCCGAAGTTGCGAGCAGTGTTACCTACTCAAATTCAAAGGCCTTTCAGATGATGAATGTACTGACGAGGATCAAGATCAGGTCCAGCCACACGAAGCTCATTCACATTAGGTTCAAACGCGTCACACTTAGCACTGTAAGTGTTTGATTTAAAATTAGTTTTCTCCATTTAATTTCATGTAAATGCATGTATGTGTACTGTACATACAATATGATGTACATTACATATGTATATGTACAAGAAACACGGAAATAGGTTGGTCAGATGGTACACGGTTCTAAGGTTAATCACCGCCCTAAATACATATCTGTTGTGAAGTTGTGAACACAGTGATGTCCTCGGGATCAACGATGATGATAACCTTTCGTGTTTCAGGTAGCAATTCTCAATGAGAGCTGGGAACCCTCATTTTAGTACCCAGCTCACCTACAATTTAACTACCTACTAATAATTATGTTCAGTCCAAAACTCATCCTTATTCAAAAAATGTATGGCTTTGACTTTTTTCATGTTTCATATTCCACATCAACTTCTTTCCAAAGCACGTGCTTGGCCATGAATCTTTCGAAATCGAGATCTTTGACTGATGTTATGGATTTTGTCTCGTGACTTTTTTGACTAAACATTTTATTTCCCGTTTAAACTACAAGATCAGAATTTCTCTCATTACATTATGATGCAGTGTCATACGTAACTAAATCACCACTCATAAATTTCATACGAGTATCATCCAACAAATACGAGTAACTCTCAAATTGATTTTGCAAAAATGTATATTATTTCGTGATGCCGTTTTTATTATTTTACATATTTCCTTTCTATGCATAAACTATTAGAAATTACGTATCAATGCTGATTGCTTTTCCTTTCTTTTAATTTTCGACGATTTGTAAGCAACATCATATTTTAACCACAAATAAGAAAGATCAAAATTAAATATCTTGTATTGAATTTTATTACCTATTTTTCATCAAAAAAAAAAAGAAAAAAAATAAAAAATACAAAATTAGCATTTCAATGTCAACAGATTTGTTCAAACAAAATGCAAAATGGGTGTGGATTACATGAAATAATCGCTGCCATCCGAATGCCAGCTGTTGAGGTGAATCTTTAAAAGCCAAAAAGGTTGTTTGCGCGACAGTGACGTGCAGGTTTTGTTGGTTTTACATAATGCCATTTGAAATGCGTAAATTTTATTACTAGTATTTGTCATTAATCAGATAAACTCAATGACCTTTTCTAAGACCACATTATCTTTGTTTATAATAAAATCAAAGGTTTCTCGAAGGGTATCTGTAGAATCGACTGAAGTATTTAATATTCAAATAAATGGAATGGAAGGGTCCAACGTTGCGTCGCGTGTCGTTTGCAGTGAAGTGCCCGTGTAACCACATATTAAAAATTGGCTTGCGGTTAAGCGTTTTTTTTTTTTGTACTTTCTAAGATATGTGTAACATCTATTTTTGCATATTTTTCGACGCGTGCCAAATTTACATTTTTAATTCATGTACTGTTAGTGATACAGACGCAAAAGGTCGACAATTTACGAGTTTTATGGATTTACATACATTATTGTTGATTTGTTTATTGGGAGTTGGAATTAATTCGTAGCGTTTAAAAAAAAAAAAAAAAAACAAAAAGTGCGTGAGAATTTCGAGCGTTAGAAGTGAAACTTCTTAGGTTCTATACTCTGGTCCACAAAATTTGTAAGTACAGCGAAGATAGGACATTTGGCTCTCAGTATTGTTACAATAGCTTGCATAAATCTGTCCCTCCTATAAACACTCACTGGATTACCGTAGTAGCATGACAAATCACCGCAAATCGGAGAGCAATCCCCCTAGGATTGATTTGAGAACAACACAATTCGTCGAACCAAATAAAGATAATTATGTACAAAGTGGACACCACTTTTGGCATCAATGCATAAAGATACTTGAAAAAATACCCTCTACATCATACAAACATTTCATCAAAATCGAGGTGTTATCCCTTTTAAACACAATTACCGAAATAGATCTTGTATTGCAATGTGCATTGCACAAGAAAGAAGTTTTATCTGCCACGAAAAACTATCGAAATATTCAAAAGTGTATTGCAAGCTGAATTTTAAGTTTTGAATTAAAAACGACGTTATTTTTTCTTCATATCTTAAGCAATATACAAACCCAAGAAGTCGCATCTCATATAAAATTTTTGTATGAAAACATTTTTACCCGCAGAAGAAATCGTATACATAAACCCCTTTTCATTGTGGTAGTATTTTTTCGGAGCAAAATATTTTGAAAGTTATGTAGGTATTAGTATTAGTTTCCTACATCCAGTGTTGCCAGGCTGATGCTTGGGCCAAGTTCCCCCTAGATTAATTTGAAATCCCCCCAGAATTGACCATTTTTGCAAAAAAATCCCCCCAAAAAAGCTATTAAGCAGAAACATTTTTTTTTCGCAATTCACTTTTTACTCAAACTCTAGATATACATATATATTTATCACCCCTATGGAATCCGCCTGTTTGGAGATTCCCTCTACCTACCTATTTGATTGTGGTCGCCGGGGCCGTGGTGATTAGTGCGTTGGACTACCACGCAATGCTGTCCGGGTTCAACTCCTGGCCGGGTCTAACACCTAAAAGCGTTTTTTCACGGTGCCACCTCTTTCG
This sequence comes from Brachyopa scutellaris, assembly GCA_949775065.1. Classification (NCBI taxonomy): domain Eukaryota; kingdom Metazoa; phylum Arthropoda; class Insecta; order Diptera; family Syrphidae; genus Brachyopa; species Brachyopa scutellaris. The sequence continues at coordinate 95,740,133 of OX459113.1, read as the reverse complement.
AATGTCTGACAAGCATCAAAGAGTATCATGTCACGATTGAGCTTTTCAACTCGCCGTTCGGAGTCGTGCAAAAATATAACACGCACACACAAATGGTTGCGAGAAGCAGCACACACGTGAATGTCGAAAAGTAAGTGTCTCTGTCAAGCAGAATTTATGACAGCAAACTTTGTATAGATACTTTTATACACATATAAGCATGTACATATAAAAAATTATTTGTAAATATATACACCCCTATCGTGGAATCCGTTGGGGAGAACGATTCACTGTAATTTGAGCATCGGTATCGTTGAATCCGCCGAAGTGAATTGCTCTCATCCGCAGTTCAATCGTCTCATATTGTTCATTTGTTTATTTGATAACTTGATAATTTAAACTAGGAGATTAAACAAAAAATTTATTGTGCAGCAAATAAAAGACTAAAATTGATGAATTTAGTGCTTTAACACAGTAAATAATATAATTAGTAGGCAACCTGCTAATTTCACTTTGGGAGAATTTAAAAATGAGCTCCGAGTTAGATCCATTCGCCCCAAATTATGAAAAAGTCGATTTGTTTTGTTGCACAATTTTACTGGACCTGCAAGTTCAAACGGTTTTTTCAATAAATTTAAAAGAATAAGTGTATTTGAAAACACGTCTTATCTGGTAGTTCCTTATATCCTACCGCTCCTCTTGATTTTCATCTGACGAGTCCAGAAATAGAGCTATTCTATCCATTTTACTATTCTATACTATTTATACTAGAATACCAAAGGACAATTCCAAAACATAAATTATCTTTGCTCAGAAAAACAATGAATAGATAATTGAATTGCAACACCATATTCCCTCAGTATTCCATTCAACTTCCAAATTTCAATGGAAATCGACGCACAATCCGAGAATGTATATCGGGGAGCTTCAAATATTTCATAAGCCATTTATTCCAAATGAAGTTGGTGGAAATTTTGTGTATGAAAATTCCCCCCAGATCTCCCCCTAAGTAGGTTGTGCACCCAGATTCGCCACTAGCCAGCAAAAATACCCCTAAATCTGGGGGGAAAACCCCCAAACTGGCAACACTGCTACATCATTCAACCGCTCAAACTCCGTAGAAAATTTTCAGTCATTTCTTACCACAGACCTCAATCCCTTCGCCTACAAAACCGATCACAAATATCATCTCGTGTGCGGGTTGAAAATAAGAATTTTGTTTTGTTTTGTTATTGTTTTCTTCGCTTGCTTGTACTTTTGATATTTTGTGGCTCGATATGTATGTGTTTTTTAGAACTTATTAACTGCCTGTTGAAGATGGAGAAGCGGAAGCGTTTCACTTTTTCGTCTGATTCAGGCAAATTTGCCCTACCGCGTCTGAAGAACTTTCAGTTCAAAAAAAAAAAATTGATAAGAGTAATTGATAACACCTTTATAAATCCACTAGTGGTTACCCGGTGCGCTTCGCTACACCCATTGAGAACAGTGTTTATGTCATAAAATGCTCTGAAATGTTTTCGAGTGACTTTTGGTGCACCGAACGATGCCATCTCGGTACATGTAGTTCAAGAAGTGCTTGGAATTGAATACATATTTACATATTGTACGTAAATATAATTCTGAATCAATAATCAATAATCAATAATAATCCCGATATTAAAAATTAGTAATGACTCTGGTGGAGAATTAAACAAACAACAATATCCAACTTCTTCGATCGAGTTTAACTCAAACATTTTTTAATTCATAATGGTGGGTATTTTGAGATTCGAATGAATAGTCAATTCGTTCGATTGTGTCTATTCCTTCAAATGATTTTTTTCATATTTGGACATTCGAAAGAATAAAGTTCATTAACGAAGGATATCAAGGAATAAACTTAAATTATAAACTGCAAACTTTTGAATAATGACTGTTATTTCGAAGGAATAGAATCTCAAAATAGAAACGATGAATGAACTTTCGTTTCGTAAAATAAACTCTCTATTGCTTCGAATGTCAAAATACCCACCGTTCGACTTTTTCTCAGGCGAAATAGTTAATTTTTAAGTTCTGTGCATTACATGCAGTAAATAAATACTTTTATTTCCTTTTTTAAACATCTTAAAAAAACAACAAATTTATACGGATACTAGCTGTTGCCTGCCCGGCGTTGCCCGTGCTAAAAATCAGTCGCGTCATTTGATTGAAGTATGATAGAAAGGAAGTAGTAGGAAGCGATATTATAAATTAAGATTCTAAAGAATTCTGAAGCCAATACATTATTATCTGAACTACATAAGTGGTTGTTCCCTATAGATGAAACGATTGCATAAAAAATTGATGGAAATGTAATATACCTGTGTACAAACACGTCTACACACATATGTACATAATATGTATTTTATGAGCATCAAATAATGGTACTTTCTGGTTTCTTGTCTCTAATAGTTGTACTTAATGTTCATATTTAAAGTACAATAGCATTATGTAAACGCCAAAGATATTAGGCTTTGTTGTAAGCATTGATCGTGGAGTAACTGGTGAGGTTTGTCTGAAACCACCAACTATTTACTAATTTTAAGACTCAACATCGCCTGCCTACCCCTACTAAAATATATGTATGTATTTGTGAATTGAAATAAAATGTAAATCTTTATTCTAAGGTATCCACTGACTTAACCTTAAGGTAACCAAATACCGCTGTAAAGTGACAAAAAAAAGAAAGTAAAAAAAGTCGTGCATTTCCCCCTTTCCGTCGATCCAGATCCGCACGCTGATGAAGCAGAAATACAACTAACTAAAGTCGGTAGCAAATATCAGCAAAATCATCCCTCCTCTACTTTGTATCACAATCCCACAAAGGAGCATTAATTATTAACACAAACAACCCTCTCCCAACAGAATGAAGATCAATGGCAATTGTTTACCCCTCCCTCATTCAATGCGCGTATGGCAGTGCTGGGGGATCGTGGGAAAAATCCCTTTTTGTGGGAATTTGGACCTCAAAAGGGATCGAGGGGAAACCCTATGGTTTTGCGGGAATTTTTTGATTGTGTGGGAATTTTTTTTATTTATAAAATTTAAACCAAGAAAGGGTATAAGCAAGAAAATTCCAAACCATTAATAGTTTTTATTCACTTATTCCAATTCGTGAAGATAAAAATAACGAAACTCGCTTTAAAGTAACTCGTTTGAGGCCTTAATTTCTCTTTCCCCCCCCCCCCCCCCCCCCCCCAACACAATGCTTTAATAACATTACACAAAAGTAAAATATTATTTGAAATATGTAATTTCAATCAATTTTAACCTGTTTGATCATGTTGAATGCAAATTCATTTATAATAGGTATTTATTAGGTCATGTTTCCGCCATTCCAATCGAAAGATATCGATTTGATCGTTGGCATTATCGTTATGTTGGGGGTGAATTCATAAATGTAAAAATTTTGTTTTTAATTTACCGCAGCAAAATCTGTACATATTAAGCAATATAAAAAAAGCTGCTAATTTGCACAACAAAAGGGGTTATTTGTAACTGCATTGCTGCGGTTTTTTTTTTACAATTATGAACCTTGATGCTACTCAAATCATAAAGGTGTACTTCTCATACACATTTTTTTCGTCATTCTCCAGTTAACAGAGTTATTTGTGTCAAAATGTGTCAAAAAACCAGACAAATTTTGTTAGTGATTTAAAGTGAAAAAAAGTGTTCCATAATGCCATTAGTACAAAATGCGCATTGTTTCAACTTCGCCACTAAAATTGGACACCAAGATAATTATAATTATAGTCCACGGAAAGCCGAAACCTCATTTTAAATATTTAACGTGAAGTAAGGTTTATGGATATGTCATCTGTCATTTAAGTGAAAAAAATTCGTAAAAATATTTTCGATATATGCATTTTACGAATTTTTTCTCACTGAAATAACAAATGAAATAATCCTAACTCACTTTAAATATTTAATATGACTTTAATTTCGTCACGAGGTGATAACGATATTGTGGACCTAAAGTCGACTATAATTATTAAAACTTTTTGTTACGTGCTAATATTTATAATTTTAAATTGTACTCTATCCGACTGTAATACTGCGTCTTTTTTTTTCTTTAATTATAAAACCTATTTATCTACGTTATTTGGCTTTGGAAATATGTATGTGCAAATTAAAAATACCAAGTACAAACTTAACGGAAATTTTGTTTAATTTTTTTTTCTGTGGGAAATAAATAGGGAAAAACGAGATGGTGTGTGGGAAAAAAAGGGAATTTTCGGCTCGGGTGATGGGACTTCTCTGAAAAATGCCCCCCAGCACTGGCGTATGGGCAGAAAGAAAATTAAAGAATAAACGATAGCGATGGATTTGTGGCGAAGAGAAGAGCATAACATCTACAGCAGCGTTGCCACTTTGCTGCAATTGCAGTAGATCCACTGCATTTATTTCAAAATTTGAATCTACTGCCACTAAATTAAATCTACTGCATTTTTGTAGTATGCTTGTTATGACTTCTAGATCGAGAATTTTTTCCCTTTTAGCACAAAACATAACAACAAAACTTTTCGAAAAAGTTGAATTTCTTATCTGAACGCAGTTGGTTTGTTGTATTTCAAAGTTTATTATTTTCTACATATACCTACATATTTAGAAGCATAAATGATGCTACGGTTGAGGGAAATAAAAGCTTAAATGAACCAAAAGCCGAAATAATACAATAAAAACAGAAATACAAGTCAATTTGTGTTAAAAATCTTGTTTTTCTGTTGAAATAAAAATCTACTGTGAAAAAATTCAATCTACTGCATTTTTTAGAGAATCTACTGCGAAAAAATAGTTCTGAAGTGGCAACGCTGATCTACAGAAACAACCCTCTCCCAACAGAATGACGATCAATGGCAATGGTTTACCCCTCATTCAATGCGCGTATGGGTAGAAAGAAAATTAAAGAATAAGCGATAGCGATGGATTTGTGGCGAAGAGAAGAGCATAACATCTACAGAAACAACCCTCTCCCAACAGAATGACGATTAATGGCATTGGTTTACCCATCATTCAATGCGCGTATGGGTAGAAAGAAAATAAAAAATAAGCGATAGCGATGGATTTGTGGCGAAGAGAAGAGCATAACATCTACAAAAACAACCCTCTCCCAACAGAGTGACGATCAATGACAATGGTGTACCCAAAAATAATGACCAAATAATAAAAGCGGAAATTGGAATAACTCGAATTATGGAATCAAGGAATTGTATGTTTTGTTTAAAAATTAGCCTAATCTCTAATCCAGGAAGTAGACTATCTATTCACGAAAGTTTCATTCAAGTCTGTTAAACCGTTAAGGTGTTATAGAGCAACAAACATCCAAACATCCAAACATCCAAACATCCAAACATCCAAACATCCAAACATCCAAACATCCCAACATCCAAACATCCAAACATCCAAACTTTCACATTTATATATTAGTAGGATAGGATAGGATATGAACTTTTCGGTTGGATCCAGGAACTTGCCCAAAAATTATTAGTTCACACCATAAAAATAACCTGTTTTAAAGTGCTAAAAACTCAAAAACTTACCATCCGATTGAGCTGAAAATTACACAATATATGTATTTGTTATGAAGCGAGAAGTGCACGTAAATCAAAAGTTAGCTGTTAGCTGTCACCGTGCGTTGCTGTAGTAATAATTTTGAGATTTTGTTTTCAGAGCCATCTATCGGAAAACTTGAAAACTTTTGATTTACAAACATATTCTCACTTCATAACAAATATATTGTGTAAATTTCAGCTCAATCGGATGCTTTTGAAATGTTGGTGTTGCAGCGCCATCTATCGGAGAACTTAAAAACTTTTGATGTAAGAACATTTCTTACTTCACTACAAATATATTGTGTAAGTCTCAGCTCAATCGGATGATTAGCTTATGAGTTCTGAGGTATCAAACGAACAGCTCATTTTTATATATTTATAAAGATTATATACATCTTTCAATTAAGTTTCTAGCCTTAGAATGAATTTCATTAAAATGTATCTTAGCTGAGTCATTATCTCTGTACAGAAACTTTGTGTAAACAGAAATGCCAAGGTGGTCAACCATTGGTAGCCACCTCCAGATAGGACTTGATTGTATTTTTACTTTTTCCTTTGGAAATGAAAGAGGATCCGATGCATCTCTAAGCGTCCTTGGCATTCACAATAGTCCAATAGAATTTTCACTTTCTTCATCATTGAAAAACAATACATTTGTTGCACTACCCTTTCGTACCGTACAAAAAACAGAAACTATTTCATCGTTCGCAACATTACATTCCACATTTAATTTACCGCAGCCCAGTAGACAAAGGTAAAGAAAGTTAAGAAAACCTTTTTATTAAATAAAATTTCTCTCAGTAGACACTAATGTCTGAATTCGAGATCGAAATGCACCGACGAAGACGCGTGTGCTCCGATCAATATGCACCAACATACTTTGACTGCAATTTCAGTCTTGTTATGAAAACTAAAATTTTTGGAATATTATGATTTCTCAATTCTCCCCCTCTAGCGTGCATGTACATACATACATACATTATGTACACTCTCGGCCATGATTACCTTTCTGTGATGAACTATATCTGAAAATTAAATACCAGTTCCCATCATGTGACCCAATGCGAGAAATCACGTACATACCTGCGCCGGAGCCAAAACCAACACACACCAACTGGACTGACCTACCCAACCAATGCAGATCAGCTCCAAGGTATAATAATTGGCGGCACGACAATTTGTACTCGTATCTGTTACCCCAGGTAACTAACTACTTGTACATACACCTTCATTAAACACAACAAAGTAAAGACGAAAAAAAACACGTCATTAACCATCCGCTGCGAGTATTTTCTTGGATGTGTCTTCGATGGCCCACGATGTTCCTCCCTTTTATATGACCGAATGCGTTTGTTTCGGGGTATAAATAGCCAGTGGATGGCTTCAATCAGCCACAGTTCGATTTTAATTAACAAACAACGTTTTTATTCTGCATTCAATCGTTAAACATGATGAAGTTCTTTATTTTGGTACGTGTCAAGTGAATTAATTGCCAGCTGTCAGTCAGGATCTAACGCTCCTTTTTGTTTTCTTTGTAGACTTTGTTCGTCTGCATGCTGGTCTTTACCTTGGTGTCGGCAGTGCCAGTTGATGAATCCATAGCCGGTGACGTGTATGGAAGTGATGATGTGAACCCACAGGATCCAAACTCCATCTTTAAAATTAAGAAGATCAAGAAATTGCTTTTCGGTTAAGTTGTGTGTCCCCCAACCAACACCCAATCGTAATCAAAACCCAAAGATGTTCACAAAATGGACGCAAATTTAGCAAATTGTCCATTTTGGAAGTACGCACCGCAAAAGTCATACACTCAATCTGCATCAAGGTTTTTAATTGTTTTTATTTTTTTAAGATTCTTCATGTTAACCATTAAATGTTAAACACATACAACAACAAAAAAATTAAAAATAAAAAAAAAATATTTTAACGATGTAAAATCAAAGATAATGCGTTTTTTTCTTTAGCCATTTTCGTATGAGGCCACTTTTTGTTGAATGGGAAGAAGTGACCCACAAAAATAGTGTAAAGGTCTTAATTACCAGTTATGCAGAATGACGTCACATCTGAGACTGTAAGTGGTGTTATCTCATGTCTGAAGGGCTAGGCATGTGGGTCTTCTTAACTAGTTTGGCTTCAAGTCACTTTCGACTTTAAAGCTGTTAAATTCTTGACCCGCTATTGGTTTGGGTTTCTTTGACCTCGAAAAGGTAATCTCATCCGCATGCTGGGATTTTTAAACAAACATTTTTTTGTTTTATTCCCATACCTCAATTCACATGCAAGCAGACGATAAGCATTGACTTAATGAGACTACTTAGATGACCAAGACATGTGCATGCAAAGTAAAGGAAATTGCCACTGAAAGTGGTGAGTGCATATCCTGACTTCATGCTGTTCATTCTGCAGCTTTCTCTCGACTTTGGTAATTAATTACCTTAATATTGTACGTATTACCCTTCACCTTGTCGGTTTAATTATTGTACCTTGGTGTATGTAGGAATACTTTCGAATATATACTAGGTTTCTTACAAATTACATTGATAGATACATATTCATAGCTCAACACAAGTATAAAGGTGGGTGTCCATTTGAGAGTTAAAATGGTGCTAGCAGCTCTCAGTCAGCTCTCGGCAAAAAACTCACAAAAGAACACAGTCTTGACAGTAGCTCGCGGACAGTTGACTTTTTACTCTCGACGTCTCGACATTCGTTCTGTTTGAGAGTCACTCGCGAGTGGACACTGGACTCATGTTTTGATCAATATCGGAGATTAGCTAGCAGAATTCTAGCACAGTTCGTATTTTGCGAATAGCTGTCGTGAGTTCTTAAGAGTTACTCTAGTTACGGCTGTTCATGTCAAAGTAATATTCTCGGAATTTTAATATCGCAAGTTCTCTTGTAGAATTTTGGGAGTTTATTTCCTGAGAGTACTCTCATAACAGTGTCAACCTTATACAGTAAAACCTTCTAATTGGGACCTTCTGTAATTGGGGCACCTCCGAAAATAACTGCAATTCATGCATGCACTAGGTTTTTTCCACGTAAGTGAACCTCTAGTAACGGGGCACCTCTGAATTAGATCATATGGGGTAACGAATTGCTTTAAAATTGCTTGAAAAACAAATAAAATAAAATAAATAAACGGCGTCAGCAGTCCTCAACATAACCAAGCCTAGCTTCTCGCAACCATTTGTGTGTGCGTGTTATTTTTTCCACGAAGGAATGGACCTACAGTTTTTAGCCGACTCCGAATGGCGAGTTCGAGTTGCGAAACTTCCCATTACATACTCTTTGATTGCTTGTCAGACATTCGAAAGAGGTGGCGACCGTGAAAAACTTTTTTAAACTGTTGGACCCGGGCTGGGATTGAACCCGAGCAGCATGCGTAGTAGTCCAACGGACTAACCACCACAGCCACGGCCACCACAAACAATCGATAAAATGAATTTTGGCCAAATTTAGAAGTCCTCCCAAATCGGGTCATCTCTAATTTGATTCGCATTTTCTTGGTTGCCTCGAGTGTTTCAGTTTGGAGGTTTTACTGTATATTTCTTCAGTTAATTATCAGTTGGAAGTAGTGAATTATTGGCAGTGTTCAAAAGAAAATTTAAACCATGGGTAGATCATCGTCGCCAATTCGGTGCGCGGTCTATTCTTACAAGAGAGCTTCAAACTGAAGATGCTCAACGATTTAGAGATTTCTACCGTTTGGCAGAACAATTATTATTAATAAAATATCAACAATTATTATCTAACCTCTACCCATGTTCTGTAACTTATGCTAAAACTTTTCGCATCGAGAACTCATGAAACAAAAAATTCCGGTATTTCTCGCGTCTGGAAAAAAAAGTGTTTTTGTAACTGAGATCGAAAACCTGAAAAAAATAGTTTCGTATTCCGATGGAAAAATCTATTTGCCATAACAAAACAAAACAAATGAAATCGAGTTTTAAGCTTTGTTCAGACGATTGCCAGGTCTGCAAATATTGTCAGGTCTACAAATGAAAAATTTGTCCCAAATGTCTCCACGAGCTAAAATACATAGCAAGATAATTAGCATGCTATGCAAATATCTAATGGAGACGGCAAATAGCAAGATAATTGAAATAGCAAGCTATCCATAGCAGAATATTTAGCAAGCTAAAGATATCTTGCTAATTTCTGACATGTGAGTGAAAATTGGTTGCATTCGATGCGTTTGAATAAGAAAAAATAACTATGTCCGACTGAGAGATGTAACAAGAAGAGATAATTAATTTAATAAACAATTTTCGGCAGTTTCCATGTTTGTGGAATTATAGAAGTGCTGAGTACAAGCGGTTGGATCTAAAAAAAAATTAAATATCAAGCTATAATTTGCCCACACACAAATTTGACAGTTCTCTTTTTCTTAGCTTGCTATAAAATCCTGCTATTTGAAATAGCACGTGGAGACGCGGTGTTACAACCGTGTGAACTGACAATTTTAGTCTGCAAATATTGTCAGAAAAATCATTTGCAGACAATTGCCAACCCGCTTTCTGACAATAAATTGTCAGGCCTCTGCCAATCGTGTGAAGGCGTTTCGGACATTTGCAGGTTAATTTTTTATTGTCAGATGTGCGATGCTCTAACATCTGCAAATAAATTTATTGTCAGATATTTTTGTTATTTTTTCAGTATAATATATTATTATTTTGCGAGCTGATTCCTTGGTTTATTTTATGAAATAACAAAACATACTGAAGGGTGGGGGGGTCTGTTTTCAGCACCCACGGAGCTACAGGGCGTTGAAAAAAGTTACTATAGGGAATGATTCATTGGTACATGTTATGGGAGGGGTGGTCCATCTTCAATATCCACGGAGCTACAGTGTGTTTATAAAAGTACCTTCAGAGAAGTAGGACCAACAATTATTCAATCATAACTTCTGGTCTATTAAGTGCAGAGCAACCAAAGTGGGCTTGTCCGTTAGACAATTGATGAATGTTTATCACAGTCACGTACGGCTATTACCATCCGTGCTTTCATTTTCGAGTTATTGGTCTTCAAACACAATTTTTTTAAATTATTTTTAATCAATTTTTGTGAAAACCGTATTTATCTCGGAAAAATGGTGCGCCGTAATGTAACCTACAAATTCACCATACAAAGTTTTATCTGGGACATATAGTTTTCCATGCATAAAGACATTTTAGCACGAAGAAAAAAATATCTATCAAATGCTATGAGTCTGACAACGTCTGGCAATGAATTTGTATGTTTTTTGTAAACAGTCATCTACCAACCGTGTGAACTGACAATTTTTTATCTGCAAATATTGTCAGAGAAAAAACATCGTCAGAAAATTTGCAGGCAAACCGCCTGCCAATAAATTGTCAGGAATTGGGATATAACCTGGCAACCGTGTGAACTGGCAATTGAACATTGTAAGGTAGTTTGTCATTATCAGCTCATTTGCAGCTAATTGTCAGCACATTTGTAGACCTGACAATATTTGCAGACCTGGCAATCGTCTGAACATAGCTTTAAGGCTTGCACACACCGGCGCGATAGCGATTGCGATAGCGATATAATAATAATCATACAAAACAAAATAAACAAAACAACAAAATACACTATCGCTATCGCAATCGCTATCGCGCCGGTATGTGCAAGCCTTTATTCATTAAATTCTGTCAGTTAGTATCGTCATTATTCATATATATAAAAATGAATTGGTGTCTGTTTGTACATTAAAATTTTTTTGAAAATTTTAAAGAAAAATTGGAATATTCAGTAAAACCGATTTTCCATACATTTTATTTTGTATGGTGAATTTTCTTGTTTTTAGCGTTCCGTCCGTACCAAAACGGAATACTAATGGAATCAGTTCGGTGTCTGTCTGTCTGTCTGTCTGTCACAGGCCTTTTTCTCAGAGACTACTTAAGCTAGACTATTGAAATTTGGAACAGTTGTAGCAATTGGTGGCCTAAACACAGACCAGAACTTAAAAAGCTGAATTTCGACTTTGGGGGGGTAGTTTCTTAACAATTTTTCACAAAACGTTACAACTTGCTGTCCCGAGCTTTTTCTCCGAAAATATCGCTCAGAGAAATCTGAATAAAATCACAAACATTGAGAATAAAGTGTAGATGGAACAATAATTATTACGACTGCCCTACTTTAACCGTTTTTTTTAAATTAATTTTTTAATTTCAACTACCCTACTGTTTACATATCCAGAAAAATATCACAACGCCTAAAAGTAGATACGAGAGTAAAAATTGAATAATTGATGGCAAAAGTGTTATACCGGCAGCGAATTTTCGTGGCATATTTCTACCGGATAACTATTGACCTAAGACTTAAACCAATGATACATAATATAACACATAAAGGAAGCTTGATGGTTTCCTATTATAATGTAGGTGTCTCTACTTTTACTATATTGGAAAAAATTGAATTTGTGTATATACAGACACAGAGAGGGAGACAAATAGCAAAATTCTACGCAGTTGAACGATTAACGAGAGGAAAAATTAAATCTGATGCACAAGCGTACATTTCTTGTAAATACATATACATATGTACATATGTAGGTATATAAGTATGTATGTATATACATGCTTTATTTGTTTTTATTTTTTCTTTTACTTTATGTGTGTGTATAACTATTCTGCTGAGCAGATGAGAAAGGACATCCGAGACATATGTACATACATACATGCATATGTAGGGAATTTGTTCAACTTTTGTGTTGGTATACATTTATGTAGGTACAAATTTGAATTTATTTTTCGCAAATTGTGCTCAATATGTTTGTATTAAAATGTGCTGTGCACCATAAAACTATGTATGTAGGTACATATGTACTTACTTGTGTCTGCAGATATACAAGTGCATATGTACATATATGTACCTATATATATGCCATACATATATATATGTTTTTATGTATGTACATATATGTTAGTATCGAACAAAGTATCATTGTATCTTTAGTAGAAATCGTATCGTAAAGAAAGGGTTCATATAGATCTATCAACATAAATCTATGACATACATATGTACATATGTATGTAGTTAAAATAACTGATACATAGTACGGAACACTTATTGCGCAAGTATAACTTGCACTTGACCGGATTTTTTTATTTTGATCAGAATGTTATAGTTCAAATGGTTGCAAAAGTTCAAAATTTTGGAAAATTTTCCCGGAAAATCATTTTTTCCATTTCGACAGTGAACATAATTGCCAGAGCTCCAAATTCTGAAAGTGCATTACTATTTTGAGATTCTATTCCTTGGAAATAACTGTTATTTTTTAAACATTTTCAAATTTTCATTTTCGAACTACATATTCATTCAAATCTCTAAATAAGGGTGATTGCTGTTTTAAATTTTAAAATTAAATTTTAAATCGACGAAAGTAGCTTTTTTGTTCTATGATCAATGAAGTGAATAAAAGTATTTGCTCATTGACCAAGTGAAATTCATTGGATTAGTGTTGAATTTTGTGCTTTGTTCCAGTACATTGTGATTTCCAAAAATAAAGTTATCGGCACATCGAATCTGGAGTGGCATCAATAAAAATTACCTTTATTCATCCACTGTTTTCCTGCGATTTGGAAGAGTTTTAGTATACAAAGTACTTAAGCTATTTCCATTTCTCGCGGAGTTTCCAATGTTTTGTTCTTCAAACCAGTCGCCATCTAAAATTCATTAAAATTTCGCAGACATAATAATAATTTATAGGTCGCAGAGATAAACACCAATGCGGCTATTGTTATGATCAGTAAAGAACGCAGAATAAAAACCTGTTTGATACAGAAGTAAATAAACGATAAGGCTATAAAAAGATTTCATGTTATTCCCAATTTCCAGACGACATTAATTAACTCTTGAAACATGTCAGCCAACATGCGTCATCTAAAAAGTTGTCCTTTCACTACGTACGTCAAGTGTTCTAGATGACTAATATTTTAGTCAAATCTAAACAATTGAACCCCATCATTAAAAATTTCACCAGAGAAGACTGCATAAGATTGCAAGTAGCTATCCTTACAACAGAGAAACACCGGAAGAATGCCAGAATTGTGGAATGGCTCTGCCCGATTTCCGAACGAATTCATGACCCTGAACAAACACATAAAAACAACTTGCCGAAGTCCTCAAGCCGGCAACGGCTCAATCACTTGAACATATCAAAGTATAGGCAACATCTCTCCATCATAATTTTAATGACATCTAAAATCTAAGGCTTTCAAATTATTATAGAAACTCTAATTTATATTAATTTATCCTTCTTTCACTTTCCTTATTCATTTCAAGATTTCTTTTTTTAAGTGAAACTTCTTGTGGCTCGTTGGGAAGTAATGCCAAGCTCCTATGAAACCCGACAGGCAACTGTATAGGATTAATGTTTCCTGCTGTAGCTTATATTTGGGAATATTTCAAGAAGCAACTATTGCATGATTTTAGGAGTTAACACCATCACGCGCGAATTTTTATCATTTTTGTAAAAAAAAAAATGACTTTTACTAATACTTCTGTTAGTCGTACATGAAAGGCTGATATCATGACCAAAAAAGGAACCAACAGTCAATTGTCCAACAACAACCATTGTCCATTAGACAAGGCCTTCACTAAGGCTTCGCAAATAGACACTAATAATGTCATTGCAGAATGAATAACAAGCCACCTAAAAAGTTATTGGAACGAACAACATAGGTGGTCTAAAGTACTCAAAAAAAGTCCCTTAATCACAACAACAAAAGAACAAGTGACACCTTAAACTAAATCAGAGTCTCTTCTCTAGCAAACAGAAGAGTCAAAATACATATTAAATGAAGAAGACTATAAACGTATCCCAATCGAAGGGAATGTCAAATCTCGAACAATTTTGTGCGATTCCTAGATATAAAAGGGTACACGATAGACCTACTTTGGTCGCACGCAGTGCTAGCAGACATCTCAACCGTACCTCAGATTCAGCATATACTATCATAGAGAAAAGGCATCTACTCTTCTCTTGGCAGTCTCTTGGTCTACGAATAGATTTTAGTCTGGTAGACAAGTTTAACTTGTTCAGGTAGCGTCTCTTGAAATAATAACTCCATAGGAAGCATGAAACTTCAAGGAACAACTGTGTGATCAAAATTTAAGACAACATTTCTGTAGTGGAAAATCGAAATTTCAGTTTTCATTTAGTATTCAAGACTGTGTGGCCTGATAGTTGATAGTTTAAGGCTAAAACATTTTGAGTTAAAGGTGCTATCTTAAAAAAAAAAAGTGTCAGGTAGAATTTTATAGCTTAGCTCGTTCGCAAGGGTTTAGAGAGAGTTAACTTCGTAGTTCCCAGTTTCTTTTCTAATCGCTTAAATCGTTCGAAAATGTTTGTTGTTCAATTGAGGTTGTAAAGGACTTTGTCTTCCTCGGTTCTGCTATAACATCAAAGAATGGCACCTCATCAGAAATCAAAAGAAGGATCAATCTTGCCAATCGCTGTTTTTTTAATGGGTGATCCTGCTCCTATGCTGATACTAATTAGTCCAAGAGATAAACTATCTTTCTTATAAAGGCTAATGTGTCCTTGGTTCATGCATTTTTTAAGTCATAAGGTCTGGGGGGTTCTTTGTGTAGCGTACGCTGTCTGACATCGAAAATTGTCGGGCATTCACAGAGAACGTGCTCGGCCAACTCGACCTTCTTTAAGTAGAGTCGACAATCAGTCAAGCTAGACAGGCCTAACTTGATAAGGTAGTATCGTAGACATTTTTCCGATGAGAGAGACGAAGGTTATATTCCCATTTGTTAATTAAGGCTGAGATTGTTGCGCAGCTTATGCCACAAAAAGTTCCGGGCCTGAGAATTTGGCACTTGAAACTGCCTTCTATGCCTCTATGGCCAGGCAACCACCAAATTTTGACTTTATTGTAAGTAGCTAAGGATTGAAGAACATTGAAGCAGTACTTTACCAGTCTTGAGTCCAAAGAGTAGCTCAGAGCTTTGAGTGCGACTTGGCTATCTGAGAAGACATTTATGTTAGCGTCCTTGATTCCATTCTGTAAATTAATCAGGGCGCAGATCTTAATGGCATGGACCTCATCTCGAAACACACTGGGAAATGATTTAAGAGGCACGGAGACTCTAGTTTTGGGCCCAAAGATCCCAGCACCAACACCAGAGGCCATACTAAACTTTTTGGGTCTAGGGTGGGTCCGCCTTTTGATTTAAAATGCTCTGCCAAAGCAGTGGCCAATCGCTATTTCATTGGGCTAAGAAGGCCATTGAGTATTAAAGCCCTCTCCCGATCAACTATAAAGAATCTCTATCACAGTCTTGCTGTATGAAACTAAAGCATGGACTTTATTGAAAGAGGATGAAGATATCGTTGGCCGCTTCGAGAGCGAAATTCTTTTCAAGATCCGCTTGCCGTTGACGGGTTTTAGGGGAGAAGATTCAACCACGAACTACATGAGCTATACAGCTATATCGACCTGGTAAAAAAAAAACTGCGCATTGGATTTTTAAATGGCTAGGATATGAAGAGCAAATTGACATCAACGCTCCGGCCCGCAGAGCATTCGATTCCAACCTGGAAGGTCGGCGCAAGAGAGGTCAACCTCGCCAAAGGCGGTGCACACAAGTGGAAAAGGACCTCAACCAACGTAACTGGAGGCTATTAGGACCGGGCTAACTGGGTTGTTGGTTGAGTTCTTGGTCCACTTCGGACTGTAGCGACACCTAAGTAAGTATAGGAATTATTTGAATTACGTCAATATCACTGCAGAAGCAGCTTACTTCTGTAACCGTCTCGCCGACCTAGCACAGGCTCATGTTAGAAACTTCTCCAGCTTCATTTAAAGCGGGTAAAAGGGGACCATTCATCACAATCCACAGTGTCGCAAAGGATTTTTGTGATCTAAGTTTGCTGGCTTCCACAGCTATCGACAGCCACTCCTACCGAACCTAATATTACGACTTTATGTTTTTAAACACATATTTGTGGGCTCTGTTCTTTTTTTTTAAGGCGATCTTAATATCCAAATTCGATTGCTTCCATGTTCAGGTAATTGGTGTCGATATGAAAAAGGAGAAGTTCCCTAGCTCTCATGAAAGCATAGAGGCTTTGTAAGCTCATGTCATGGACACATAAAAATTGATTAACACAACTATGTGATTGCTTTTTGTTTTGTTTTTTTTTTTTATTATTCTATTTCTTTAACTTAAACATACTTTTGCTTTGCTGTTCGCTTAGACTAAATTTACTGTATTTTGGTGTGAAGTGAAGGTGAAGGTATTCAACTTAATGTCTATTCCAATGGCATCGCAATATCGTCTCCAATCCACAAACTAACCAAGCAGCAGGAATTTCTTTTTCCACAGCAACAGTTTCAAGAAGGAATTAGGATCCTGTGGACTAGCGACATCACTTCCGGCTTCATCGCCAAACACACCTTCTTCCACTGGAGCCGCAGATACTACAGCCAGCACAACGAAGCAAACCAAAAGTGTCTGCAATGAAAGAAGTAAACAAATTTAAATAAAACACTTAACACACTTGCACATCAATCCTAAGTTAACAAAATCCATTTGCGAATTCTAATGTCAATTCTATTAGCAGCACTACAAATGTCAAATATACATATGTACACATGTATAGTTTATTCCATCTCAAATGATCTCATAGTAAACATTGACTTAGCACGTACCAGTAAGAAGAACTTCATTTTTTTTTTTCAAAAACAAACAAAACTATCTCTCTTGGATGAAACCCGAACCGGACAAAATCAAATGTTGAACTGTTGGATTTAATGTCGCGCCGATGACTATTTATACCGGACCAGCTTACGCACATTAACCCTCAAAATTCAAAAGCAGCTAAGGCGGTTGATCTTCTAAGTTTACATTTTTGTTTTTTTGCTCGATTTTCAGCAGCGCGGCGGTTAACACTTTCAGTTTCAATCTCTTTTCAGCAGACGCTGCGCGACACAAAAGTGAAGTTATGTAAATGTTGTTGTTGTTTGTTAGTTAACCAAAATGGTATCTGTGTGAACCAAATGTGCCATATTACACCACACCATCTTAGTGAAGGTTCATTGATTGTTAGATACTTATGAGTATTTTGTTCAGGTGCGTCAAAGCATGCGTGAACCATTAGGTACGCTTCGTACTTGCTTGAGAGTATGGGAAATCTGAGTTATTTACATATTCCCCGTGTAGCACGAAACTAATGGAACACCCAAAAAGTTGAAGACTGTTTCTTTGGTTATTTACATTTCACACAGAATAAATCAATTTGAATGGTGGATGCGCGAAAGAATTTGTCAAAAACTATTCTTGCAAGTCGCATGTTGACGTCAAAATATAAACAAAAGATTGAATGAGATAAGAGACTGATTAGTGAATATTTTTCAATCCAATTCAATTCAATCTTTATTTATTAGTCTTACATAGTAAGTGTTAGGCCACGAATTAGAACTTAGGGTTTTATTGTATTAAAATAAAACAAGTAATTCAACAACGTGATAACTTTATTTAATTGATGATTTTGTCACTTTGATACTATCAGGAAAGCTTATCAATATGGGATCTAGGTAGGGTTACCAGACGTCCCCCTTTAGGGGGGACAGTCCCGCTTTTTCATACCAAAATGCTGTTTGTCCCCCCTATGCAAACCTCTGACCCCCTTATTAAGTTAAATTCAAAAAGAGAAAACATTCAATTTAAAACTGTTAAAATATGTTCATTAAATATTTTTAAAAAGATTCTCGTAATGCATCCACTCAATGACCTACATATCACTTCACGCGCAAAAGTTTCATCTGTCAATATATGTGCTGCTATCTGTCCTTTGTCATTTTTTGTTTACAAATTATTAACAAATTATTTTCGTTTGCGTTTAATATAAAATGTCTGAAAAAGCGAATAAAAAAGAAAGTGAGCATATAATCAGTGCTGGGAAAAGGGTTTCGAGTGGATAACAAAAAGCAAAGAAGGTCCTGAATATGCGACATGTTTAATTTGCTTTAACTTTTTTACTTCACTTTTTTTTACGCTGGTGTTATATTTTTCAAAAACATTTTTTGTCTTGCGATATCCCCCTTTTCGTCATTTTCAATATGGTAACCCTAGATCTAGGATGTTAGTTCAGTGTGGTGAATATTTATTTAGTTGGGAAATTTTGTATACAAAATGTGGCGGGATAATTTCAATTCAAATCAATGTTAACAATGACAAAATTAATAAATATATATATATGTGATTTCTACTATGTCTATTTCTATCTATGTCGAGAACTGCTTTTTTGGTTATCGGACGTCGAAATCTTCCGTTGGCAGTTTTAAGGTCAACTACCCAAACATTGTCGTCATCGCCCTTGATGATATTTTCAACCTGCGCCAATGTCCATTTGTAGGGGGCAAGTTGTCCTCTTGAAGTACCTCTAACGCTCCTTCCTGAACATTGGGTTCTGTTGAAAACCACTTCGATTTCTCATGCAAATTGCGTATGCGTATGGCGGAAGAAATTGATCGCACAAACTATAATATGAAACATCTGGAAAAAACTTCTGTGAATCATAAGCAATGGCATAACTTTCAATAGTAGAAATTGAAACCAATCTTCTTCATCTTCCCCAGAAATATTGCTTCAACGCTGTAATTCGCTGCCACCTGTTGAGATAAGAAATCTTTTTAAAACATTCGTCTCGTTTAGTGAAGGAAGTTATTGATCCCTCAGTTAAAAAATGGCCTGGAGTTAGGGCACTAAAATCAGCTGGGTCCGAATTGATTGGCGTGATGGGTCGAGCGTTTAAAATCCCTTCGATTTCCACCAATGCGGTAGTGAGCACCCTTCTAGTGGTGTAGTGAGAAGCGTCTTTGCCGACTTGACGTCCACTTTCTAGATGCCTCCGAAGTGAGGTGCTCGAGGTGGTGTGAACTGGAACTCTATGGCCTTGCCTGCAACAAATTCTAATCATTTTGTTTTAATATTATTATTAATAAATGCATTTCTTAAGTCTTTAAGTCTATTTTTTGCGCCAGTAAAATTAGTCACGCTATCGAAATAAATTTTTGACGGAAAACCTCTTGGCCCTATCAACCGCTTAAACGATGCAATGAAGGCATCTGAACTTAAGTCCGAAACTTTTTTTTTTTTTTTATAATCTACACACGCTAAAGGGGATATGAATACCCTTTTAATGTTTACACACAGCGCGAGCACATGAAGGACGAGAACGAGAGACAGACAGATCGACGTAGTGGTAGGAAACTCAGATGATAGGTTTCAATTTCAACTAACTCTATGGGTGGCGTCCGGGATAACTGTAGAGTTGTGTATTATGTTTGTACTTGCTTATGATTCACAGGAGTTTTTTTCAGATGTTTCTTATTATAGTTTGTGCGATCAGTTTCTTCAGCAATATTTAACATCCTACTGCCAGTGTTATGCCTTTTGTAGTTAAGCTAGTTTTAATCACTTTTGTCTAGCATTTAAGATTTAATTAAATTGATAAATAAAAATTAATTAAAATGAAATGTTATGCCTTCGCAGTAGGTTTCGATATTAACTTCTGAAACTGATCAACTTATTTTTATTTCGTGAGAAATAAATGGTTCGAAGACATCTGGATTCGAACCGTGAACTTTTCGCATGACAAGCGACGACGACTACCACTATGCCACGGCCGCCTACCACTACCTCTAAATGAACAGCCTTTGAAGCGAAACACACAAATACAGCAATATACGTTTTATATGGTTGTTTCCCTTTTATTTTCTACGACGTTTGGTCCACAAAACTTCACCCCACATATATTAAATGGACTAGTGGGTGTTATTCGGTCTTTTGGCAGATTACCCATAATTTGTTTTGGTTTGTACCTCTTGCAGTGTAAGCAGTTGGTAACAATGCTCCGAACCAATTTTCAAGTATTATGACTCCAAAATCAATCTCTTGTTATGTTTAATAAGGTCTGAGGTCCAACATTATAATTTCGGATGTGCAAGTACCTGACGTAGGCTTTCACAAAGCAATCGTCACCTGGCCAAAAATAGGAAATTTCGAGTCATATTCTATCTCCGAGTAACATATACGCGACCCTCTACTCGTAACACCATTTTGTTATGTACGAAATCTAAAAACGGCGACAGTTTGGATATGCTATTGGAAGACAGCCTGTTTGTTTTTCGCATTGATTTCTGCCAGTTCTGTCGTGAAACTCTCCTGCTGAATACACCAAACGGTCGTCGTTAATGCTTCCTCCAGTTCCTCTGCAGAAATCGGCTTCCCTTTGAATTCATGCTTTCCTCTAACGATTTTTACGAAACGTAACATGTACGCCCCAATTCGCAGAGTTTTCAAGCAGTTGCTGTATTTATAAATTCGAAATGGTATTTAAGCGCAGAGTTTGAAAATATAAGACTATCGTGAGGATTTGAAATTGGATGTACATAACATAATACACGCTTGCACATTGATTGAAAAATAGCCTTTTCGGTGAAAATTGCCAAGTAAATATAATCCTCTAACAGACAAAATTAAAATAATGACGCAAGGTAAACCAGAATTTTTGTTTAGGCTAGATATTGGTTGAAGAAGCACGAATTTAGTGACAAAGTAAAAAAAAAATTATTAATTTAGCCAGCAGATAAACAAATAGGAAGACCGCCTCAGGGCAGCCTTGTCCGTTTAAGCTAAAAAAAATGTAAGTTAGAACAGCACAAATGGAGATCGCATTTCAAGAAAATGCAATGTGTTTGCGATATTTTGCAAAGTTTGCATTTTTTTACCTCCATCTTTGTCAAGCCATATTGAAAAGTGGTCGTTATTGTCATACCTTATGTGATGTCAGCAAATGGGTGTTTTAACCTCTGGCTTATGCCAGAACTAGTGCTGTGCTCTTTTTCTTATGTGGAAGGCCGGCCAACTGAACGTATTTCCTTATGAGACACAAAACCTGCAGCTATTATCTTCACGAAACTCAGGCAGCTTTAGCAACTTTCCCTCTGTATAATTCGAACCATCAGGAGATTTTTCAGCTTTGATGCGACACGGTACAAAATGTATGAATTAATAGCAGCCCTGCCAACCAAATGATAAACAAGCCTTATTAAGATTGAAATGATTTAAATGTAAACTCTTATTAAGAAATCGGTTCTGTTATCAAAAAATTTGTAGTTAATACTGTAACAGCAACAGATTCCATATCTGCCATATGATATTTGTACATGTACGAGTACTTGTTTTACACTACAATGCTCAGACCAGTTAAAACATACGAATATGTTGTTTGCCAAAATTTTAATGATTGATTGCAATCCCACAAAAGCTAGGCATCAACAAAAACAGAAGCAGATACAGTGACCTTGCGAAGCAGCCCAGCAGTAACAAAGTACTCATGTACCACTGCACTATAAAAAAGGTATCAACTGGTAGTGCAATTAACCTGCAACATAAATTTGATTGGTGGTTCAAACGACACAACCTCCTTAGGTTAGGAAGCAGTGGCTGCCAGTAACTGGAGTACCAGCATACTTAGGCCTATTGATGCCCATTGTGATGCTTTCTATAAAGCAAGATAGGCTTTTGTGCTAGGTCACTGAAAACGTTGAAGAAGTATTCTCTACGAGAAAGAGCTTGGCATGAATATAGGAGATGTGTTGGTCTCTCTTTCTCTTCTTCGTCTCCGTAACTTCTACAGAAGTCAATGTCCTGTAATAACAGCAAAAATCGTACTTATATGTAGTCTTTTTAAGGACAGAAGATAATTAGAGTGATTTAGATCCAGTCTAGGCTAGATCTGTCTGGTGGCAAGGCAATAGAACCAACTTCCCATCTAACATTGATTTTACTGACTGTGTCAAGTTTTAGTGATAACATGCCTATATTCTTCTTTTCTGGTAGAATAGGTATTATCTTTCCTAGCTTAGCGAGTTCGTCAGCTTTACAATTCCGTTGAATATCTCTGTGCGCCGGCACCTAGTAAATGTGAAGGCTAATCTGCTTAGCCATCTCTATAAGAGATAAATGACAGTTTGAGGTGATCTTAGAAGTGGATGAGACTGATTCCAGAGATTTCAAAGCTCCCTGACTATCAGAGAAGAAGGCAATATCGTGTGGAGATGTACCCTTAATCCAGGACAGCACTTCTGTATAATATATAATATATACATAATCTACACTTGAAAGACGCTGGAGAGATTGAGATTTAATCTGCCTGAGAAAACACATACTCTAACAACATCATTGGTTTTAGAGCCATCAGTGTAGAAGTGTACAGACTTATCTGGTATACATAGCTCCTTCCTAGGTCATACCAAAAGCACCTATTGGGAATAGTGACTTAAATGTAGATCCACATGGTCATCCTGTTTCTGGTTTTGGAGTGACTGTTATGCCTTTGATAATAAATGTGCGAAAGTTCACTATTCACACTTTGTAAAAGAGACAATAGTGGTTTTGGTTGGAATTATATATAGTCCTTCCTTTTCACACACAAGTTAGCTTAAGTGCTGCTTGCATGAGGTATCCAATGATGGAGGAAAGCATAATGGTTTCCCCTGTTTATGACTGAGATTTCGTTTGCATAACCTATCGTTTCATAACCTTTTCTATTGAGAGTAGCTAGCAACTAGAATCGACCCTAGTAGGCGAGATAGAACTTCTGCTTGTAGGCATCCTTCGATGGCTTTGATGTTGACTGTTATGTCTCCTAGGTTGGCTTCGGTATCTCTATGCTCGATCATATACTTTATCCACCTGATTATGCGATTGGCATCTAGTTTGACTTGTGCTCTTATCATTGAATTGAAGTTGGCATTGTCGAATGCTCCCTCTACGTCCATATCATTTGATTCGAATACCTTTTCTATATCTTCTGTGATGTTGTGTATTGCAGTCCCAGTCACACTTGATTTTTCTTTTTGGCATGCAAACTGAAGTGAGTGGAATAGTGCATTCTTCAGGGTGTCTGTTCTCAGATAGTGCTCAACCAGCTTTTCCATCGTTTTTAATAAAAAAGATGATAGACTGATTGGTCTTTATGATTTCGCTTGATCAGGTGGTTTGTTTCCACCTTACGGTATGAAAATTACCCTTACCTTTGCCCAGATTTCGGGATATGTCCCAGTTTTAGACTGGCTCTGAATATTTTTACCAGGAACACCTTAAGCTGTTTCGTCCCTTTGCTTTAAAGGATCGGCAGAATTTCGTTTGGTTCTGATAGATTGAAGGAGTTTATTTCCCATTCTGCACTTTCGAATGTTACTTTTCTTGTAGATTCTATATTTTTAGATATTTTTGTAATGAACAAAAACTCGTAGGATGCATGATCTTACACTTCTTCAAAGTGTAGCTATCAACAATTTAATCGATTAGAAAATGTCCATCACAAGTGCCGCGATCAATTTTGAGATGGTACCTTAATGGAAAGACTTGCCCTTAGACGCTTAAATTCGAATAAAACTTATTTGTTACATAATTTGACCTATATCTTCCAAGTTAGTCTTACCCTGTCCTTTGTACATTACCTATGTACAATCGTTGTGTTGCATCTTTATTCGACAGTCTGATTCTCTTTCCTAGATGGCAGTGCCCAGATATTGCTATTCATAAGTTTTTTTTTTTTTTTTTTTTTTTTTTTTTTCCCCGAGGGTAGGTGAAAATCTTCCATAGACACTATGAGAATAGCAAGCGCGTGCTCATAGTAGTGTCAGATTCTTACTGACCAAAAACACCTCCCTTCGATATAAATTTGTTAGATACTGCAACTAAGTTATACTACTTATCAAGCAATTTTTCTATCACGAAATATAAACGTTTGGCAGGTTACTTTCCAATGAAAGATCCTGCATATTCCGCAATTTAGATGCGGTTAATCCTTATCTCGCCAAGTCGAAAGGTTTTGTCCTTTGTAGTCGGCGCAATAAATTGCTCTCATCCAAAATAAGTAGGACTGTATTATTAACATGTCCGATTAGTCGGTTTCTATGTTTTCGCGCGAAGCTTCTAGTTTCAGCTTCGATTGTCGGAATTCCGAGATCCCTGTGGATATCGTCGTTTCTAGCATACCACGGTGCTTGGACAATTTCTCTAAGCACTTTATTTTGAAAGGTCTGTAAAATATTGGCATTTGTTTTCTTGGTACAACCCCAAAGTTGTATACCGTAGGACCACACCGGCTTTAGCACTTGCTTGTATAAAAGCAGTTTGTTCTCGGTACTGAGGTGGGAATGTTTCCCGATCAGCCAGTACATTTCTCTATATTTGATTTCTAATTCTTTACGTTTCATTTTCACGTGCGAATTCCACTTCAGCTTTGCGTCAAGTGTCATTCCCAGGTATTTGGCTTCATTTGCAATAGGAATTCGGGCCAAATTTATAAAAATTGGCAAGTCATTAATTTTTCTATAAGTGAAATTCACGTGAACAGATTTAGTTCCGTTAAGGGCGATCCGCCAGTCCATTCATTTACTTTATTCAATGCGTTTTGCAGTTTGGCAGTCGTTTCCTCGATTGTTTTACCTACTGCTAGGATAGCGGTGTCGTCGGCAAACATAGCAAGCATAGTGCCATCTTCTTTCGGTATATCACGAGTATATAACAGATAAAGAAGCGGCCCCAGAACGCTTCCTTGCGGTACGCCGGCCGAAATTTTTTTGAGCTCTGAGTATATAGCTATTCATAAGTGTGGCCAAATGATTCTACCATAGCTACAGTTCTTTCTACGCAATATGTTCTCCAATATTTGAAAACCTATAATAAGTAATTTTAGTTAATTTATCCTTTACTGATATGTCCGCTGTTATGCTGCACCGTTGATTTAAAAATGCATTCAATTGAAAATTATAATTAAAATAACTAGTGTGACTACCCAACCCGCAATCAACAAATCAACAAATATTTCCCATATGATTCCCAAATAGCAAATATATCAACCAAACAACAAACATACGGGAAATGTTATTCTTTTAAGAGTTCATTTTGTGTAGAATATTTGTCTTGATCGGTTTTCTAATTTGTTAAAATTTATAAAGTGAAAATGCAATTTATCATAGCTCCTGGAAATTCTCTTTCTTTTGACACCTCACTTGTTAAGATTGGTTAAGTGTGAGAGCCGCAAATGGTACCTATACTACAGACATAATATATACATATGACGATTCATTCTTTGGGATTCTTCCAATATAAATATGTAAACAAAATAAAATAAAGCGTTAGAAGTGAAACTTCTTAGGTTCTATACTCTGATCCACAAAAGTTGTCAGTACAGCGAAGATAGGATATTTGCCTCTCAGTATTGTTACAATAGCTTACATAAATCTGTCCCTCTTATAAACACTCGCTGGGTTACCGTAGTAGCATGACAAATCGCCGCAAATTGGAGAGCAATCCCCGTAGGGCTACCATCTCCTGATTTGTGAACAACACAATTCGTCGAACGAAATAAAGATAATTATTTACAAAGTGGACACCACTTTTGGCATCGTTGCATAAAGATACTCAAAAAAATACCCTCTACGTCTACATCATACATATATTTCATCAAAATCGAGGTGTTATCCATTTTGTACACAATTACCGAAATGGATCTTTTATTTCAATGTGCATTGCACAAGAAAGAAGTCTTATCTGCCACCAAAAAACTATCGAAGTATCGAAATATTCAAAAGGGTATTGCAAGCTGAATTTTAAGGTTTGAATTAAAAACGACGTTATTTATTCTTCATATTATCTTTAGGAATAAAACCAAAGAATATACAAGCCCAAAAGAAGTCGCATCTCATATAAAATTTTTGTATGAAAACATTTTTACCGGCAGAAGAAATTGTACCTATACATAAACCCCTTTTCACTGTGGAAGTATATTTTTGGAAAAAAATATTTTGAAAGTTGTGTAGGTATGCATTAGTTTTCTACATCATTCAACCGCTCAAACTCCTTAGAAGATTTTCAGTCGTTTCTTACCGTACCGCAGACCTCAGTCCCTTCGCCAACAAAACCGATTTTCTGTCCGCAAAAATCATCTCGTGTGCGATGACCCAATGTTTGCACGCTGGGGTTGAAAATAAGAATTTTATTTTCTTCGCTTGTTTTGTTGTTGTTTTCTGTGCTTTCTTGTACTTTTGATATTTTGTGGCTCGGCATGTATGTGTATTTTTTTTTAGAATTTATTTTACTGCCTGTTGAAGTTGGAGAAGGGGAAGCGTTTCACTTTTTCGTCTGATTCAGACAAATTTGCCCTACCGCGGCTAAAGAAGTTTCACTTCAAAAACAGTTACATAACTAAGTAAAACATTACAAAATGTAACAGATTTACAGATTGCATAAGTATACATACCTGAAAATCTTAAGGACAGATTTAGTTCAAAAGCAATAAACGATTTTCCATATTTTCCATAAAAACTTGTCTTTTATTAAAAAAAAAAAATAAAACCATCCCAACTCTACAAACAACTTGTTAGCTTCATCAAATATCTACAAGTATCAGCAATGTCAGAGCCAACCAAATTAGTTCCGTTTCTCATTCACGTATCGAATACATTACTGCTGAACGATTACATCTGAATCCGACATCTGATATATTAGCATAATATATTCCTTCGTCATAGGTTGCAACACAGCCTAGAACCCCAAAAAAATTCAAATTTATTCAGTTCGATTGATGTGTTTCTCTTCAAATTCGTCCCTAATACACTTATTGATAGATACTTTTGTGTGTATGTATACGTGTGTATATTTAATATGCTATATAACACTAAAAACCATCTTAAATTAAGTTTTAACTTTATCCCATAGCATGTTCCAGTTTCACTAATCAGATTAATCACTTTGATTTTCCAGTTTCAGTTTCAGTTCCACATAAATGAATGCTAATGAAAATGCTAAACGAAAACTCGTTGTTTGTGTACCTATCGGATGCCAATGGAAACGGGAAGTATTGCAATCTCCTCCTAGAATTACTATTAAATATTTGATATATCAGAGCAAACATATTGTACGCGGATGTGGAGGTATATTACATATTTACTTTTTCCCATTCAAATCGAGTATGATTTATGAACTATAAAAATCAGGAAATATACTGCAGAATATTTTGTTTAAATAACAATTAACACATTTTAAATATTTAATCAAATAGATTCACAGAAGCGTTTTCTATTTCTTTTTATTTTTGTGACGTGTGACGAAAAGATAACGTTTACCATAATTATGTACATATGTATAGTCGAAACCGCTGCTTTGAAACCCGTTCAATTGAAAAACCCGCTTATATGAACTATTTAAACTGTCATGTCGTCGTGTAATTTTTCATAATTTAATAAAATATCCTTCGCTTTATTGCAACCCTCTTAAGTGAAAAACTCCGAGCACCGGTTAATTGAAATAATAATTATAACTAGCTGTCCCGCCCGGCTTCGCCCGTGTCGAAAAAATATAATGTTACTTACAATACATAATATGTATAGTGTCATTTAGTTTGAAGAATCGGACGCTCTGTCTGTCTGTCTATCTGTTTGCCTGTCAATCTATCTATATATCTGTCTAGCTGTCTGTCTGTCTGTCTATCCGTCTATATTAATTGACCAAAATATTTCATATTCACATTTCACCTGCAATTACGAAATTTATTCTATATTAAAAAAAAACGTACACTGAAAATTTTACCAAAATCGGTTGGTTAGTTTCCGAGTCTATAAAACACAAACATACACATATACGTACATTGTACATACATTTATTTTTATATATATATAGATCTAATAACTTGACTCCAGCGCCACCTATACCTACTTACTTTACTATGTCTACCACATCGCCATTTAGATTTTATTATATAATTTCCTCTTTTGCACTGAACCAACGTATGTATGTACATATATTGTGAATATGAGCCTTTTTGGTCCATAAATATAGAAATTGTTAATAACTTGACTCCAGCGCCACCTAGAGCTGGACTCGCTTTCAAAATTTTCTCTTTTGGCACTGAACCAACATATATTTTGAATATGAGCATTTTTGGTCCATAAATATAGAAGTTGTTGATAACTTAACTCCAGCGCCACCTAGCGGGATGAAATATACTTAACAAAGAATGCATTTATATCCAGTTGGCTTCGTAAGGAATCCAAACAAATTTTGAAATTTATTCTACCGTTGGATGAGTATTTTGTAGGCGTAGTGGTTAGTTAGTTAGCCCGGGTTCAATAGCAGCAAATACTAAAAAAGGGATTCGGTCCATTTGTGTCAAAAAAATTCATTTAGCACGCACACACAAATGGTTGCGAGGAAGCTTTAGCTTGGTTCTTTATAGGGCTGCTGACACCGACAGAAAAACTCTTAATTTGTGTCCAAGACACACTTATCACTTACATATTTTGCTAAGATTTCAGAGCTTACAGCCTGCAATATTTTTGTCTTCATTTTGGAAATTTTAGTGCATAACATGCGGGCACAAACCTACACATATTATACTATATCTTTTTTACCCAACCCCCGGAATGATTATGAATTATTATACATATGAATCTCACTGGCTGGGATTGTTTGTTTATTTGCTTGTTTGCTTGTGTGTAAGGATGTCACCTCGTACAGCCTTAACTATGGAACCGATTTTAACAAATAAGCTGTCGTTGGATTCATCTTGATTCGGAGAGTGTCTTCGGCTATATGACGTCACAGAAAAATTTCAATATGGCGGACGCACCAGGCAAGATGGCAGATTAATTTTTATTTCATTTTTCTTTGCAACCGCCTTGATAGTGGTATCAAACGCACCAAGATGGCGGATTAGCGACATCTTTGCGACCTCCTTTATATGGGTATCAAATGAAAGGGTTTGACAAGTAGAACACGACATTACTTACCAACATACACTCTAAATATTTTCTAAAACAACTACAACTAAAAGTTGTACATGAAAAATTAAGTTAAAAAAAACTAAAACGCGACTACGGGAAAAGCTAACTAAAAAGTACGAAATAAGATGAAACGAAACGATGATGTTCGGAATATAGCCGTGGTCGCATGCATTATAGCCGTGGTCGCATGCATTATAATAACGACTTAATATAGGTAAGTACACATTTATGGGGCAAAGCTCCTAGGCTTTGTATTATACAAGAAATCGTTCTCTTCAACGAGAGCTATTAATTTTTCATCGAAGGGATTCAATTTCTGGGATGTAATAAATCCATGCACACCAAAAAAAATAGCAAAATAACTGTACGTGAGCTGTCAAATGCGTGACACTGTAAAGAGTATCTTTACTTGGGCGTTGAGGTCTCACTTAAAACATTATACGATATTTAACGATCAAAATTGAACCAAACGCTTGAGATAATATTTTGTGTTACACGAAAAGAGCCCATTGTTTCTACTCAATCTGTCAACGCATGAGCGCGCAAACTCCACATTATAATTCAGCCATTAGACTGTACGTCTCCAATATTGGACCAAATTTTCATTGATGCCAGAAAGAAAAGACATCGAATATCATTTAAAAATGTTAATAACCATCTTCAACAATGAAATTATTAGTACCTACAGACAACAATAGGTTAGCAAAAAAAAATTGGCTGAAAAAAGTAAATCGAGGGTTATTTGAAATGCATAAAAATAAAACCATAAAATTAAAATGATTTTTAATTAATTTTTATTAATTTATTAATATTTTCAAGTATACATTTTTTATTCATTCATTTTATTAATGAATTTGTTAGCAACATTTGTTTCTCAAAACTAAAAAAAAAGTTAAACTAATACATATTTATTTCAACATCGATGTTACATAGCACGGAAAAAAAACAAAATTTTAATTTTTTAAAAATATTAAGAAATATTAAGACATACAATTTAGTTTAAACTGAACCGAATATTGCATCTATAGGGCTTTCCAATAAGAGGTGTTATTTTGGTATTCAAAGAAAAATGCCATTTTTGAGATAAATGATCTGATGTTTATTTCATAATAAAGAGGAAGGTATGCCGTTAATAATGAAAAACAACATGAGCCAAATGGCCACCACGAGCACGCATACAGGACCATATCCTTTTCATGAAATTTTCCATAACCAAATCGCAAAATGGCTGCCCTATGTCCTCGATAGCCTCACGAATTTTATCTTTGAGGTCTTGAATCGACGCTGGGCTTTCACGTGGCCCCAAAGGAAGAAGTCGCAAGGTGTTAAATCACAAGATCTCGGTGGCCAATTGTGATCACCTCTTCGAGAGATACCACGGTCCGGAAACTTTTCCCGTAAAAGATCAATGGTTTCGTTGCTTATGTGGCACGTAGCGCCGTCTTGTTGAAAGTAAACGTTGTCCAGATCAATACCATCCAACTCCGACCATAAAAAATCATTAATCATCTCTCGATTGCGAAATCCATTCACCGTAACTGTTGATCCAACCTCATTTTCGAAAAAGTAAAGTCCAATGACCCCGCCGGACCATAAACCGCACCAAACAGTCACACGTTGAGGATGGAGAGGTTTCTCAACAATAACTCTTGGGTTTTCCGAGCCCCAGATGTGACAATTTTACTTGTTGACGCAGCCACCGAGGTGGAAATGGGCCTCATCAGTCAAGATGATTTTTCGATGGAATTCCGGATCATTTTCATGCATTTCAAGGACCCAATCAGCAAAGACACGACATTGTTGATGATCGGCCGGCTTGAGTTCTTGTGTTAACTGAACTTTATAAGCCTTAAGACCCAAGTCTTTATGCAAAATACGGTGTAATGACGTTTGTGGAATGCCCAATACCAAAGAACCACGAGGAATGGACAAACCTGGGATTTCTTAAACACTTCGGGCTACAGCAGCAATATTCTCAGTTGTTTTTGAGCGACGTGCACGGGTTTTATTCTTCACATCACTAACTTGTCCCAACAGCTCGAATTTTTCACCAATTTCTGTATTGCGGTCCGACAAGATGCTTCACGATGACCAAAAAATGCTTTAGTTTTGCGAACTGTGACTGCAAGATTTTCACCATTTTTGTAGTGAATTTTAATAATTTCAATGCGTTGTTGAAACGTGTATCGTTCCATTTTTAGTAATGGCGTAGTTTCCACTTGTCAAATATCAAAGAATAAAAGCTTCAAAAGTGACAGCTACCGAAATAGCGGGCCATTCGCAAAAACACCTCTCATTGGAAAACCCTATACTACCAAAGGTATTCGTTAAATATTAAATAAAAGTTTATTAAATAAAAGATAAATACATATACTCGCACATATCTATTTTTGATAATCTTAATTTTTCTGACTATTGACTGATACTTATAAATCATTTTTTGCTTATTTACGTCAGTTGATGGAGATTTCTTTCTGCTCTTACTATTTGCTAAACTACTTCAAGACTTTTAATAGTCACATAATTATTTTTTAAGCTGTGCAATAGAGTGAGTAATAAATAAATAATTAAAGCTTAGTCTTTCATTCGTTTTATTTTTGATGTGTAAACATCTTAGCTCTCGGTATGGGCAAATTTTTCGCCGTCTCCCGTCACGCGTAACCAAACTTAGTATGAGTGCGTTCCCTGTATATGATTCTCTTAGGATTAGTGCATTCTCTATTTATCCGCCATCAAATTTCACGAGTACATGGTACTCACGCTTTTTTTTTTGTTCTGCTTGCTCTATTGATCCTTTTCGTGCAAAAATGTAATGTATATATTAATCTACGCGCGGCTAACATTTACATTGAATGCATTGGAAATGAGAACAATTTAGTCATACCCGCTTTAAAATAGAAGAATTTTACGATTTTTCATGAGCACCATGGTGTAGTGGTAAGTGCATTGGGTTCAATCCTTAAAGTCTTTTTAACGGTACCACCTCTTTTAAATGTCTGACAAGCATTCAAAGAGTCTCATTTGTAATGAGGAGCTTCTCAACTCGCCGTTCGGAGTCGGCATAAAACGGTAGGTACCTTCCATTTGTGCAAAAATATAACACGCACACACAAATGGTTGCGAGAAACAGGCCCAGGTTCGCCACCTAAAGAAAGAAAGAAGATTATTCATAGGAACAAACATCGAAACAGATTGTCAGTTGCATACATAGGGTACACTTCAACGTAGCATCATTAAGTGTACATATTTTCCTTAGCATTTTCTTTTTGTTTGCTAAACAAATGGCACTTAAGAAGACTTTTTTTTGTTTTTTAATGAATGTTAATATAATGTGAATTAAGATAGGTGGTGGTACACTACTCGGAAAACCCTAAGCCGGAACAAGTTTGAAGAAAAAAAATCAGATTTTTATGGTGGCCCACGAGTATGATGGAATGGAAATTCCTGCGAGGTGATATACTAAGGTCGACTAATTAAAATCTCAAGATGACTACAAAAGACAGATGCCACATGCTGTATTCAGATTATACTAATATATGTATGTATATTAATCTGTATCAAAAAGTAACCAGAACCAGACCGGAAGGAGATTAGCATAGCATTTTATGTTTTGTATTTTTAAGCGCTGTGCCATCAATGAAAAAAATACAATAGTGTGTGTATATGTGTGTGTTTTATTTACACTGTTTGATATGCATGCGCCAGTATATATGTGTACATATGTACTGATTTACATATAATGATGCGAAGACAATTGAAATTAGGTCAAAATGAGTTAAGGAGACTTCGTTGAATGATAAATTTTATCACGAAATTCGTAAGCCCAGCTATTTGCAATTCCGTTTTAAACATGTAAGATATCGAGTGAAATTGGTTATAAAAGTAAGCCCATAAACGTGTGTTTCAAGGCCACAAATCTTCGTACCCAACTATCACGTATTGTGTTTAATGTAAAACCAAACTAAATACAAATCTCAGGAGGAAATTTATGGCTGCATGTTGAAATTGGATTATATGTTTTACTTAGCTTGTCGTTTGTTGGCTATCACTTGCGTCTTACAACTAACTGTGGTCTTATTGTTTCAACGCCATTTTAACTAGGTGGAAATTTGCAAGTCATTGATTTCTATAGGCCTCAATAATCAAGGTCAACGATTTAATTACTGGCTGTGGAAATACAACCAAAATATTAACAATAGGAAATGTTTATGGTGTAAAATCAGTCAGCATAAATCCGAAATAAAATCACCCATCACTCTTTTTCTGTTCTCCGGGCTATTTTTATGTAACAAATTCAATAATTTTGAAAACTAACTGCCATTACAATCTACCCATCGACCTTAAACACACTCATCACCTTCCAATACAAGTGCTTCCAGGTTCTCCGTCAAAGTGCTGTCACCCAACTGTCAACGTTATGTCAACAAATAAAAAAAAAAACGAAGAAAAGCAGGCATAGGGCGAAAGCAATGCTGAAAAACATTCAAATCATTTACATTTAACTGTGTTGTGTAAAAACAAACATCAAGTGAACACTTTTCATCTATTTAAAAACATAAACTTCACCAAAAAACTAAAATGGCAATAAAATTCGACCAACAAAAGACCAAACAGCAACTTTTCCATCTCTCCATCAGCCTTGCCACTGTGCTTGTGTGCATGACGTATATGCAATTTCGCCGGAACTGGGCAAATGTCGGCAAATTCTGGGAGTCTCTTATTATCCCCATCGTGTTCACCGGCGAACTCCTCAAAGTCATCCTCGCCCGTTACTTTGGCCGATTGGAGACCAGCAGCCTTACACAGAAACAGCGTCAGAAAAAGGCTGCCTATTTCTCGGCCCGGGAAATCTTAGGCGGTCTTTTGATGCAGTTCTTATGCACCATGTTGTATGCCTTCATTTGTGTTATCTTGGGAGCACCCGTCCTTCAGAACTACGAACAGACTTTCGTTCTCGCAATGGTGCTGACTTTAATGACAGTATCGCCGACAGTGTTCCTTCTGGGTGGTGGCGGATCCTTGCAAGTGTGCTTCTGTGAAAAAGTAGAATTTCTTACGAAAAGCGAAGAGACTTCGTTGGACCTTTTCAAATACAATGCGGTCGGAGCGATTTTTGGCGCCTGGGCTGGATCTGTTGTGGCGCCACTCGATTGGGATCGCGATTGGCAAGTCTATCCAATCCCGAACGTAGTGGGAGGCCTACTCGGTTGTGGACTTGGCAACATTTATGCCTGCTCTAAGGTGCTATACTCCACTGCCAAAGTTTACATTAGCAAGAAGCGGTCATAAACATGACGCCCCAATACCCCGCCCACTTTTTCGCCAATGATGTTCTAGTCACAAGGAGCCGATAAAAATAATGCAAAGAAGAGAAGAAAAAAAAAACGGAAGAACGTGTTCAAAACAATAAATTAAGCATTTTTTCTAAACTTTATTATGATATTGTATATTTTATTTCCTAATCAATAAAATTGTGTGTCTATCGTGAGAAAGACGATTTTTGATTCCTTATTCGTACCCCAACAGCCGCACACACTATGCCTTGACGGCGGTGGTAGCTATGAAAGTCTCATCCTGAAGGAGGCATCGCTTGCCGACAAAGTTGTTATTGAATTCCCATTGATCATCGTCATCGTTGTTGGCATTATCACAGGACATACCCTCGAACTCATGAATCTTGCGATAGGCTGATGTGTCGCCGAGGTAGGTCTTAATGCGATAGTCTGCTGTCTCTGGGCACGATACCTGTTCGTAGAGATTTCTCAATTGCACAAAGTGCTGGCCGTGAGCGATGCGTTGTGTGGAATTGCAATCGACTACAACTGCGCTCCATGTGATGGAGACTGTCATATGCGGATCGCTGGTTGACAGGACTGCGTTAAACTCTTCTGTATTAATGCTTGAATTGAAGGGGTTAAGGAATTTCGTCTCATGTTTCATCAAATAGCTGTAGAGTTTATCAAATGTTGGAATGTGATTATCCTTGGCTGAGCTCTGCATTATGGGTACAACGGAAAGGCGCTGGGTAATATAATCCGATGTTGTTTTAACATCAGAAGCTTGAGAGCGTAGCAAGCGACATTGAATGCTTGCCGATTTAGAAGATTTTAAGCATTTATCTATGGAAAAGGGGAACAAAAAAAACAAGGCAGTGAAGAGATTGTTCCACTTAAGGTGCACTGTTTCTTGTATGAAGCGAAAATCGAATAAATATAAGCAAACTCACCTCCCAACTGTCCCGGTGTGATTTCCATTTGATTCATAACTGTAACAATATTGCAATTGGTAAACAAAGTAAATTCCAATAAAAAAATCGACAAACTCACAATAAAGGTTCTGTGGATTAAGTTTATATTGTGAACAATACATGTCCACTGAGTTGATGTATAACTCTGTCATTAGGGGATGATGCACTTGATTCAAGTTCTTAAACTCTACATCTAGACCCAAGTCACTAGTAATCAAATTACTAACCACGCAATTCACCTCGGACTGCAGACACTCGTGAACGTTAAACTTCCATTCGTGTCGCACCAATCGGTATTTGATTCCTGGATAATTCGGTGGCATTGTGTAGTAGAACATAAGTCTTAATGTGAACTCTCCCTTTTGGTAGGGTGCTTGAATCCACATGGGAATAGTTGTGGCTTCCTGCGCCTTCAGAGACACCCCATCATTTCGTTTGAGGACACGGAACACGTGTTGCTTTCGAATCTCTTTATCTTTGCTGAGGGTTTCATTTGTTAGATCTTTGAAATCTGTTACGAATTGGAAAATGATTTTAAGTGCGCCAACAGTAGCTTTCTTGTGACAAACCTCTTAGAATCGACAGTGGTACATCAGCGTCTTTATCAAGTAGCGTTATCCAACGTGGACACTCACAGCCAAGAAAAACATCATCGATTGGCATGATTCCAGTGTTTCGCAGAGATATCATCACTGGAATCACCTCACCCACAAGAATTACACTGGGAATTGTTGAGAAACTTACACTCAACGATGGGGCAGGAGGAAGAATCTTCACTGCCAGCTTATTATCGAACAACGTGGCATTGGACTGCTTCCCTGTTGATTTGATCTGTTGTGTCTCAAAGTGAAGACACCCAAGTAAACTATTCGGTTCAGCTGTAGCAGAAACTCGCCCCACAATACCAATGATATTTAACTGTCCAGTGAGCTTGGGGGTCAGCTTAAAGAAGAGAACTTTCTGTTCCTGCTCTTCGAGGACGATCTGTTGACTGCATGCGGTTATAATTGCGGCATTAATTGCTGTTTTATCTGTATCGATATAAGATTGAATAAAGCTCTGAGGATTTATGTTCGGTTTTACTTACCATTATCACCATCTTCTGCATAGAGACTGAGATTAGAGAGGACTTCCTCATTCTCCAACTTCAATTTCCACAGGATGTCGATATCAGCCAACGTGACACTTGTCTTGATCGCATTCGATATAGTAACAGCGATCTCAATGGGTTCTAAAGTTATAAGGCAGACAATTAAATGGTCTCGTTAAGAATAAAAACTAACCTCCATGAACCGCTAGTGGGTAGTCTACCGATGCATTCTCATGCGTGAAGAGCGTCTTTGTTGGTTTAAATACCATTGGTTTGTTGGAAGCTGTCGTGGCAATCATTTCTTCGATTTTTTGCCAAGTAGATTCATCGCTAAGGTTCGACTAAAAAGCACACATTTATCCTGCATAAGCTCAATATACAACTATGGAACTCACCTGTATACTTATATTCGTGGCGACGACATACAATGGGTTGGCAATCGGCGGATGGGCTGTAACCAAGACCCTTATCGAGGATTGTTCCACTTTGGGTAAAGCTATTTCCAACAACCCAAGCTCTGGGCTGCGTTTAAGGAGTTCCTACAAAAAGTGAAGACATAGAAGCCTACGTAATTCGTACGTAAGCCTACGATACCCACCTTCTGCGTCTGGATGTATTCCTTTAAAAAACTAGCCTGCTGTTGAGTATTCTGGAGGCTTGTGGGTCTTAGTAAATGTGCAAATGACTTGCTAGCCTCGTCTAGCTTCTTCAATGTGTACGCCTGCTTTCCAATTGTGTACTGGATATGATCTTCGGCAAGGCTCCAACCACGTTCCTGAAACACCTGATAAGCCTGCTTATAACACCGGAACGCGTGCTTACGCTGTCCAGCTCGTGAGTATCGGTTTCCAGAGAGTACAATATGAAATGCGTACTTTCGATGCAGCGCTGGCTGAGAGGCTAAGAAACAGTATGCTGCCTGTTCAAGTAAGAGCGCCGATCGCAAGTCAGATTCTTCACTTGTCATTCGAATTAATTGTTTTGCTGCTTCACCATAGAGTCGAGCTGTTTTCAGACACTCAATACTGAGGAGTGTTGCTCGTGTGGCGAACTGTTGGAGTCTGAGACAAGTGTCTTTTGTTTACAATCAGCTGTTATGAAATAGTGAAACTATTGAACTTACTTGCACACGGTTAGGTAGCAGACTATAGCATCCTCCATGTAATCATATGTCTTACGATTTGCAGTTCCAAGCATGAAAGCAGAGACCGCCGCCATTTCCAGAGCACCTGCGTAATATTGCCATGCAGAGTCGGCATTGAAATCACGTTTTGCCTGATGATATGACTGTTTGCAAGAGAAGAGGATAATCAAGGAAATTAAGAACCAAATCAAATGCTTTACCTGAAAAGCCAGATTGTAGTGACCAAACATGAAGTACAGATCACCCAGTTTTCTCGTTTGCAACTCGACGGACTCGTTCGTATATCTGTGGAATTGATATTTACTTTCAATTTTCATTTAGGGATTCACAACTCACATCACAGCGTTTTGGTTGCTGGCACCGGCTCCAGGCTTACTTGTAACAAACCAGCGTTTCGTAGCGCTCAGCAACGATTTGCTAACACCCTTCTTTGTTGTCACCTTAAAAAATGGAATCCATCAGCAAAATCATTTTCTATTCTCGTCAAACTACCTACCGCTTCGTTGAGAACTACAACTAACCGTTCCACGTAGGGAATTAAAGCACGCACGGTGTAATCTTGCACGAAATGCCGAAGGTTCTCTACATCCATTGCATTAAGACACGTTCCATGCGAGGCATCAGCATCCCCCTCACCAGCCCAGACATTTGGATTGATGGTCTGTGAAGCGATGCTTTCGCTGCTTACTGAGAATTTTGAGTGCTATCAGAGACAGAGAGAGATGATATAAATGCAAATAGGAAGTTGATCTCACTCACAATAGCTTCAGTCGCTTGCTCCTGAATGGGACTCAGTGGATGCAGGAAATTCTCACTATCCGCTCCTTCTGGGGTGGACATTTGCATTGACGGCATTGAGATTACAGACACAGAGTCCTGTGGCGTTTTCGGTGCACTTCCTTGCTCCGATTGAGTGTCCTGTAAGACAGTGAACACGTGAGAACAGTACATGAAACTATGATTCAACTAAACTAACTCCTTTCGGTGGCCGTCGAATGTATGGGACCCAGTAATCTGGCAAATCACTGACCACTCCGCCCGCCAGCGAATTTACTTGAATAAGAAAGCATCTGTTATCACCAAACGTTGCTTTGAGAAGCTCATAACTCTGTTGGGCTCTTTAAACAAATTATAAGCACATTAGAAACAAATAAAGTTAGGACTCACTTCGATAGATCTCCCGATGATCCTTCGTGTAAGACTATATAACTGTTAAGAACATCGTTGGGTTGAAACCACTTTGGCAGCTTTTGCGGTGTCACGTTCTGCATCATTTGAACGCGATGCGTCAATTTCTGAGCCGTGTCCACAATATTCGGATCACCACTGGACAACACAATGAGACAACTTAAAAAATGTCGCGTGAACTCATGATCAGCAGGAAACTGCACAGTAAGAAAAGTCTCCCGCCAATTGTCAAACCATGGCTCCGCCGTTGGCACCTCCAAATCTATGTTACCTCCTAAAGTGATGGGGCCATCTATATATATTCCTGGTTAATGAACTCCAATGCCCAACTCACCAATTGTTATGAATTTCATTTTATCACTAACTCCATTGGTGACTGCCTCATTCATCATCTTTCGTGCTAGCACTGTCTGTGGAGGTCTCCAATCAATGTCACAGATATTTAGACGCAGTCCCTTAATAGAAACACTAGTGCCAGAGCTATCACGAAAGTGAGCTGAAAACAAAGAAACATTTTTTATTCCAGCATACTCTTCTAAATTTGTGTTACTTACCATCATTTGGCAACTTGGCGAACGGCTGCAACATTTCCACAAAGGCCAAATTATTTTTATGGCATATTTCATCGGCCAAAGGGCTAGAAACCACCCCCACTAAGGGTGAGAATATATTTTGAATGATTTCGCGGGCATTGTAACTTTGCCCAGTTAAATGAATCATTTTGGCGTGACTGAAATTAGCGTTTAAATAAATTTACTTAAGGATATTTTAAATTAAATTAATCGACGACGGATATAAGAAAAATCCACTTCCTAAACAAAATGTTCACACGTCAGATGAAACAGCTGATTGCAATTGTCGTACCAGTGTACTAAAACATGCAGCTTTTGAACATTGAAGCTGTCAAAAGCGAGAGCTTTTGGTGTGTTCATAGAGTATGTATACACTGTCTGCCGTTAGTAATCAATCTTTTTAAAGAGCTCACACACCAGAACACTTACGCGGTAGCGGTATCATTAGAGGTGCGGTAGCGATATATGTTATACGGTATGATACCAACTATACTGGATTTTCCAGTACCATGCTGGATTCGAGGTCCAGATACTGAATGAATTTCCATACTGGATTTTGTACTGGAATTTCTTTTTTTTCTGTTTATGCGTACTACGAATATTGAATAAGCTCTTTCAAAAATCAACGCTCGTGTGCATGTCGAACGCATTCTTTCACCACACCACAGAAATCAAATTTGATTAATTTTCGTATAGTTCTGCATTTTTGTTTCGTTCGTTGTTTTATTAAGAAATTTATCTGAACACAAAAAACACAAGCACAATGAGCAAAACCAACGCAATGAAAAATAGGTCTGTTTGGTGTGTCGATAGTTTCTGCAATACTATGTTAACTTTCATAGAATCATGACAGTTGCATGGCTCTCAATTTGTTTTACTCTCATTTGGCTCGCTCTTTGCGATGAATTATCTGCAAGTATCTGCAAGACCTTTTCCTCGGAGTGGACTGTTGAACTCTGTCAAACCAAGCCATCTGACAGTTTGAGAAATGTCATAATCTTCATTGTAGTGGAAAACAAAAACAAATCGACAAGATTCGATTCAAAAGCGATTGGTGTCTTTTGTTCAAGTTTTTCTCTGGGAGAGGATATCTCTCTCATTGAGAGGATTCTACTATTTGACAGATATCAATCACTTACGCGAAAAAGACACACCAAACAGACCTAATAACCAAGTGACAAATCAGCTGATTTAATGTTTTGACAGCCCTTTTTTCTTGCACTGACGAAATACTCGGGGTAAATCCAGTGAAGAACCAGTGTCGACAACGAACGCAGGGCAGCATATTCAGTGCGTTTTCAGTGTAGCACTGGCGGAACGGGATGGTTCGTCAAAGAGTACGGACGCGTTTAAAA
Source organism: Brachyopa scutellaris (assembly GCA_949775065.1). NCBI lineage: Eukaryota > Metazoa > Arthropoda > Insecta > Diptera > Syrphidae > Brachyopa > Brachyopa scutellaris. The sequence continues at coordinate 95,699,160 of OX459113.1, read as the reverse complement.
ACGCGGTATAAACTTTAAACTTTTTTTATTTTTTTCAAAGTTTGCAATTGTCTTTCTCACACGCAGAAAGTTTAAAACATGTAACGTAATTAACTATTTAACAATTAAAGTGACCAGGAGGAATTCGGCTGGCCAAAAGCATCACAAGGCTGATTCCATTAATAATACAGACCGCAATTCAGTAACGGATCCGGTCTCCTCGACGCTTTGCACGTGGGGACCAATAAATCAACGGGGCGAAACACAAGCGCCCACATACTTCTACAATTCGCATAAATTTGTAACACAGGAGCTTCAAAGAAAGCTTCAGCAACATAGATCTTCCAAGTAAGATCATTCGTGTCACTGACACGACATGGAGGTCCACACAGATGACCTCCTGCAACCTTTCGGTATCCCTAAGAAAAGGTGATACAGATATAACTGCAGTTCTACCGTGCATCAAACGCTTTGCTACACCGCAAGACCTCAATATTAGCGACGTGGGGGCAACATCGCCCACCAACAGCAAAAACGTGGCACCGTCAATGACGTATGCAGACATCAGCGGCAGCAACGGCATCGACAGTAACAAAGGTACCATAACAACAACGGCACTAATATTAACAACGGCATCAGCAGCAACAACGGGGAATAAACATTAGTTTATTATAACTTTTGGAAAGAATGGATTTTCCTTCTTCCAAATAGTCGTAAGATTTACTGTATTTTTTCATGTTTACTGTATTTTTTTTTTATGTTTTATTCAAAAAACAAAATCATTTTGAAATATCCATGTTAGCATAACATTTAAGACAGGGAAGGATTATATGCCACGTTACAAGGCATCTATCTTTCCCTCTCTTATCGTTTTAAAAAAAGAAATATTTTTCAAATTCAAATATCATATAGAGCATTCGAAATTGAAATCAAATGTATGTAGTACATACTCTTTTCTTGCTTTCGTATAATCGATATATTTTTTTCTTACATCATAACATGTTAAAGACAAGGAGGAATACAATAATAAATACATGAACTCGGAACAGTATTCCTCCTTCTCTTTTCGATTTTAGTTTTAGGTTAGGTTAAGGTAGAGTAAGCAATGCTCTGTGATAGACAATACGTCAAAAGTAACAGCCCTCAGCTCCGCAAGCAAAATATATAACTGTTGCCACGAGGCATTCAAATTTTCACATATAACTGAAGGAGAAGGCCATACGTTAAAGCCTCTCACTTAACAACATTAGTAATAATGAATTAACTGTATACCTAGATGAATAAGCAATTGTAACAATGAAGTCTTAATAAAAATCAATTCAATCAATTCAATGTAGCACTGGCGGACATAAAACGCATCAATGCGTTTTCAGTGCACCCTAGTGCGTCCTAGAGCTGACATCAAACAAACCTAATCTCGTCTCAGGACAAGTACCTATGCTTTCAAACAATCACAAGCAGAGCCGCAGTCAGCCGATGTTAGTCTGAATCAAAGTGCAGTTTGTTGAATTGAGCACATACTCAGATTAATAAAATAATAATAATAAAAAAACAGTTGAACTCAATATACTGAATTTTATACTGGATTTTAATAAGTAAAAACATTTGTACTAAACTAGCTGGTCTGCCCGGCTTCGGTCGTATACGCAAATAGTCGCATGACTCAAATGACAGATAATTGCCAACGCCACTTTCTTTTTTTCTTATACCTTTAGTGTGAACCACACTGAATAGAACAAAACTGTGTCAGATAAACAATGCAATTTTTTTTTTTTTTTAAAGCATAAAATACACATTTCAAAGCGAGTACCCCCATTAAATAAAGCAAAACAAAGCAGACTAACGCAAGTCATTTTCCTTGTCTGCCTAAGTCATAAATCGCACGTGTATTTATGGAGCTACGTACATTGAAATAAGCAAAACAGTCAAATAAGTCAATTTGGGCATGGGCACAGACACGAGGAGACATTTAAGGCATAAAATGGCGAAAAATACATGAAATCATATGAGAGCGCCCACATCAACTCAGTAAAACAAACAAAATAAACAAAATTTATTGAAATGCGAACGATGACTTATCGGAATTTATGCTTCATTCAATACTTTTCTAATTTTTGTGTACGATATAACAAAACAGTGTGTGCACGGCTCTGGTGTGTGAGTTCCTTTAAAGATGGGTATCCACAGGCATTCACGAATGCGCAAATTTTCAATTCGCGCAAATTTATTTTGCTATCCACTAGCAAGCATGCAGGCGCATTCTTCATATGAGTCGCCCTTCACTGACATGCGGTCTCCACTAGCGATAAATCAAGAGCATGCTTTAAAGCATGCTTACATTATCGCAAGTGGAGACCATTATAGCAGCTATATTTTCATAGCATGCGATAGAGAGCATGCTCTCATCGCATACCATCTATCGCAGACCTCATCGCCAATATAGCTGTCACTTTGCTGTGTCTTTTGTCATTTCCGTTGCCATTTTGTAATATCAATTATAAACTATACTGAAAAAGTATGCGATGAAATGCCCACCAAAGAAAATCTGCCATTTTTCTGCTGTCTGATTTCTGCTTTTGCTTTTGCTCTTGCGATAAATTTATCGCTAGTGGAGACGGTATGTTACCACAATTCGGGCAAACTGTCATAAATGTCACTAAATTCACACTGCTTGCTATCTACAGGCGGGCATGAATGCGCAATCATGAATTTGCGCAATCTTGCATGCCTGTGGATACCCACTTTAAATAGATTATTCCGAGTGCCCTCCGAACACGAATTACAATCTCAATCATATTCCATTGGCTCTTTGGAGTGATATTTGAGAGTGTTTTCAAGCACTCCGTATTTCATTTCGGGAGGGCTGGAAGGGGAAACCAAATGCACTTAAGTAGTGCATACACGATCAGATCGGTCGGCCGACATGCACGACTCCGAATCCAAAATATCAAATCTTGATTGATTTTTATACGACCGTCTGACAGATCGTCGGACAGGCAGTACCATCAGATTTGTCAAGCCAAATTATTTATTATTTCATTAACACACACCCAATTGAAAATAGGGCGATTTTTGCATGTCTCCTTATAATATTAGGACTGGATGGACAATCATATTTATAGGCATTTTTTAATACTCTCATTGCACACTTTAAACTGCACAGTAGTGGAATTCCCAAACGTTTAACGACCGTGTAATGGGTATCGCTATGTTTTAATGCAGACAATTCGAGAACGGTAGATGGCGTTTTATCGCTTTATGTCAGACCAACTACTTTGAAAGTTCATATTTTAGAATGTTCAGTGACAGTGGCAAAAGGGACAGAAAAGAACAGAAAAGTACAAGGTTTATGTGTTCAATAAGAAAAGCTTTTGTCCGAGACTGACATGCTTTGTGTTCAATGACTCTGTGCTGGACAACTTTTCTGCGCCTACTTTCGAGGTAGAACAGAATCGTGAGAAATGTCAAAATCAGCTGTGTTGCACATTTAATTTTTTTTATTTAATATGGGATTCACACTAGCGTCGAAATGAGATAATTTTGAGTTTCCAATAAAAAGTGTTCATACCTACGCTTGCTAATTTCGTGAATGGATGCATTCAGTTCCGACAGTAAATCTATGACGGTGCCATGTTATAAAATTTTTTAATATTAAACTATTTTTTTATATACATAAGTATAGGTATAACGTATAATAATAGTTGGATGTTATTGTTAAACAGTTGGGTAGATAAAGTCGACTATTATATAGCTAACATTGGATAGATGCGGCGCTGCCTCGGGTTAATATGTTAAAATATCACTTTTCGGGTGGGTTTTGCCCCTCCTGGTATATCAACAATTGTCCGGCACTGGCGTTGATATCAAGTCGTCTATAGAGCAAAATGTAGAAAAGTGCCCCAATGGGCGCGGAGCTCAAATAAATGGACAGATATTGTGTATGTACGAATCCTATGGCCGACGCTCTTTGACTCCACATGCAGTTGATCAGAGTGCCTCTACGCGGTGTACAACTTCAATTTCTTTTTTTCAGATAACATTCCATATTTATTAAACTAATCCATGAGATATTTGTGTTTTGTATGTTATTCCATTATATTTTTCGTTTTAATATTACTTTACTTGTGCTGAACGGGGCCAGTAGCTTTGACAATTGTAATCTCAACCATATAATTTATTTACGGAAATAACTACTAAACATACCTCCTAAATTAGCGATATATATTTTTTTCTAGTACTGAATAATTTTTATTTTGTGTTTAGATAACCGAGATCAATAAGAATTCGTTGTTTAATCTTTGCGCAACGGATATCGTTAATATTCCCTTATTAATTTGTCCTGTCATTGTCATTCAGAATCATTTAACTGCATTCAAATTAAGTTTGTTCGATTTTATTTTCACATGATTTTGAACGAATTTTAACGAAATTATGTTGAAATGAGATAATCTCGATATGTTATTATTATCTCATTTCGAGCATAATTTGGAAATTCGCAACGAAATTAGCTGTTTTGCCCTGGTGTCAATACCGTATAAAGCGAAAAGTGTTTCGATGAGATTTAAGTTTACCAAAAGGAAGAAATCGACGTTTAATCGCAAAAAGGACAATCAGTTATTGTTAAATGCTATAAATTATTTGGAAAACATAAAGTAAAATAATCATCAATGCAATTGTCATTTTGACAACAAACATATGGCCGTGCTTTTCTGTGCTGACTTGATCTGAGGTTTTGCACAAATCTGTGCTGTTCTGATCTGGCTTTTTTCTCATTGAACAAACTTATTGTTCAATGTAATTTTTGTGTTTGCTTTCAACTTTCTTCTTATATTCTTACATTCTGCATTTATTGTGCAACTGTCCTTTTTTAGTTTGAAATTTGAAAAAAAATATTTTACTTATACATTTTTACTCAACAGAAATAATTATAAAAGCGCTGGCTTCAGTCACTAATATAGTAGCTGATCACACTCGTGCAAAAACTGGAAAGCTTTAATTTGGCGGGAAAGCATGCATTTTTTAGTACACAAATGTAGTGTCAAACACGAAGTAGTTACAAATATAGGTAATTCGCGGTAGGGAATTCCCTTAAAAACAAAAGTATTTTATCACTTCCTTCAAAATAGGCGCAAAAACTGGATATTTATTTAATTTATTGAATTCCTCCTCAATGTGAGTACAAATTACAGTCTTGTTCAGAGCAATTTCGCAGTAATAGTTAAAATTTAATTCTTTGTTTTACAGATTGTCTATCGGTATTTTTGCTTTTATTTCTGGACTGGTGAAATTACCTCATAATGGCAAAGGTTCACATCACCAACGTGGTGGTTCTCGATAATCCCAGTAGCTTCTTTAATCCTTTCCAATTCGAACTAACGTTCGAATGCATAGAAGAACTTAAGGAAGACCTCGAATGGAAGATGATTTATGTTGGTTCAGCCGAATCGGAGGAACATGATCAAGTGCTGGACACAATATACGTTGGACCAGTGCCCGAGGGTCGTCATATTTTCGTTTTTCAAGCCGACCCACCAGATGTAACTAAAATTCCCGAACAAGATGCTGTTGGGGTTACAATAGTCCTCCTCACGTGTTCATATCGCGGCCAAGAATTCGTTCGTGTGGGCTATTTCGTCAATAACGATTATGCCGATCCAGAGATGAGAGAAAATCCACCACCAAAGCCACTGTTCGATAAGCTAACAAGAAATATTCTAGCATCAAAGCCCAGGGTGACACGTTTTAAAATCAACTGGGATGATACCCCACAAAATGGCAGCAGTAATGGAACAAACGGAATGGACGGTGAGGATGCACAATTCTTTCAAAATGCCAACGGGGCAAGCTGTTCTGGAATGATAGACAGTGATGGTAGAGGTTGTATTTCAACGACTGATGAAAATAGTATGGCACTGCCGATGGACAATGGCGTAGCTCTTAATGAGAACTCGAATTCGCTCGCGATGGAGTGCTAGTGCAGGCCACCCCATTCACTTTTGTACCTTGCAATCGGTTAAATTATTTCATTTAAAATTTTAGATTAATAAGCAGCTGAGGGGAGGCCCCCAATCATCCACTTCCTTATTTTCATTTGTATTCTCGATGAAATTGTTTATTAAAATAAGTTTTATTAAAATCTCTCGATGCTGCCCTAAACGACTGGATTATATAGCTTAATGCAGCGATAATTGTATAGTGTACCTACTAGAGTATACATAATCGAGTGTCTTACATTTTAGTTTTAATAAATTTAAAGTAAAATTCAAATTGCTGTTTTTCTCGGACTGCTTAGTGGGGATGATTTTTCGAATTGCGGCAATAAAATTTACATTTTCAGTGTTCTTAAGTTGTAATTATTTTTGTAAGCATGTGTTGCAACATCGTTCCAAACACTAACGACTTTCCAGATGATCACCCCAATTCTCAATGTCATATTTGTGAGTCGTATACGACTGTAGTCACATTTTGTAATAGCAAACACATTACAAGATACAGTTATGCTCGTATACGACTCGCAAATACGACATAGAGAATTGGGGTGAGTGTTTCCGGTTTTTAAAGTTTATCTGGACATCAGTGTACTGCAACAGCTGTCCCAAAAACGCAGAGAATTATTGAGATAACTTAACAGAATAAACAAATAAACAATTGGCGAAGAAATAATCAGACTGGTTTGGTGACAAACCAACAGAGCCGACGCAGTATTATTGATATATCGGATAAAAACAAATTTTATTTTGCTGCACTGAAATCCGCGCTGAAATCTTAAACTTGAATTTGTGGCTGAGTTCCAAAACGCAGTTCTTCCGCGGTACTACAAAATCAAGCGTTCCATATCGTCAATATATAGCAGGGATGCAATGCACCGCGTTCCAAAACGCATCATAAAAGCAACCACTGCGCAAACAAAAGCAAACAACGCATCATAGTTTATTGTGATGCGTTGTGATTTGAGGATTTTTTTTTCTTATTCCAACAAACCAAAATAAAAAAAAAACATCACCATGTTTATTTTAAGCTTAGTTATTTGTTATTTTGATCTTTTCTTGAAAAATTTTCAGAAAAAAAGGACAGAATTTCTTAGACATTTTTATTGATGAAATGAAATGATTGTTAAACAGAACAAACCGTTCCAAAAAGTCAAAAATTTAAGAGCATCATGATGCATTGCAAAATGATAGCATCGTACCATCGCATAACATTGGCAGTGATGCTCATTTTTTTGATGTTTTGGAACTCAGCCTGTATTTAATAAATAAGAATAAATTCTTTTAAATGTACACGTAGAAACGAAACTTGCCAAGTTACAGATGAATTTATAAAGGCGGTGCTAAAAGTTCCGTAATTACAGACCGATTCAATCTTGCCAGCTATTGGAAAATGTATGGAAGACGTAATCACCAGGTGGTTCCAAGACTGTTGAAAAGCATTCTCCTATACATGAAAAACACTATGGCTTTCAAAAAAGCAAAAGCACAGAAAAACAATGGAAGCTTGAACAAAAACCACAATGTCCTTGTTTTATTCATGGATTTTAGGCCGGCAATTACCGACAGCTCATAAGTTAAGAGCCTCATAAACCTATTCACCAACCGCTATTAGTGCGTATTTACGAGCGCTCATAAGACTTATGAGTGGTCCCAACCACTCTTAAGTTACGAGCGCTAATATCAGAGACAATTATTATTGTATCCGGTAATTATCTTAGATAACTTCGAAATAATTCGACTTCAGTTGTCATTTCAAATTTAAATTATTTCTGTTGATTTTAAAAATGGGTAAAAATGAAAGAAATCCCAATTTATCCGACAAGGAAAAGAAAATTATAATGAGTTCAGTGAACATATTCCTTATTTTACTATTTAATTGAATTGAATTTGATGAAAAACCACCACCATCAATTTCACCATCTACAGCTGTGTTATATCATCCCCATAATTTACACTGCCAAATGTCACTGACATGTTCGAAAAAGAGCGCCATTGACTCCGAATGTTCGAAAGAGAACGCATTCGGAAATCCGAAAATTGAGATCTCTCAAAGTCGAAGTAGCATAGACAGCATAGACAAAAACCTATTAGTGGTCGGTGAATACCAACCAGAAATTTTAACTTATGAGCCTCTTAACTTTAAGAGCGATTTATGAGCGGTCGGTGAATGCCGACCTTAGTATTTGATACGCTTAACAGCGTTTAATCGCTTAGGCATCCAAGAAATACAAGACTACCTACATCCTATATGAAAGATCTTAGGCTGAAGGTGGGAGACAACTACAGTGACGATACACTGCTTATTTTTGGAGTACCACAAGGGTCGAAACTGGGACCAATATTGTTCATCTTTTTTACAAACGAGCTGCCTCGTGTCTTCAAAAATAGCAGCAAAAATTTGCATAATGGCAGATAAAACGGCCTTAGTCGTCCAACACAAGTGTCTTGATACTGTTACGAAAATAATGCAAGATGAGTTTGATAAAGCTGTTGAGTGATGTCACGACAACGGACTTGTATTGTACCCCTATAAAACCAAAATGATGCATATTGCCACATCAAGCTAACTCAACAAACGATCACGTTTCGTAGCAATATCTGCCAAAGTATACTGTAGAATCAGACTATAGAAGTGGTGGAAAGCAGCAGATACCTGGGAGTCACCATCGACAGCCACCTCATTTGGGACAAGCACATTGACAAACTTCGCGCAGATCTCAAAAAGACACGCTCTGTACCATCTGACGCTATGTCGGGAAAACTATAATGACACCCGCTTCCAAAGACCCGTCATTCATCAACACAGAACGAGAAGACGAGTTCACGGTATGCTCCTAATACAACTATGCAACAACAGCTATGGCAGGACACAGCTAAACCACAGCGTTTCAACTGTGTTTAATGAGCTTCCCTTAAGTTTTAAAAATATTATGAACTTCAATATTATTTAAATGTTCATCTTTAAATTTTTAACTAACTTTTGTTTTTAGACTATAATAATAATTGAAATTATAAATTAAATAAAATATTAGCTACCATAATCGGCTATACCTACAGATAGCTTTTTGAAAAACTAGCACCTCTCTTGAAAAGATTTATCTCTCCCTCCAACAGGGTTTTGTCGCAGGAAGGTCTACTTCTACCAATCTTTCGATTTTTTGTCACTTTGTTCTGGATGGCTTTGAGACAGGCCTAAAATATGAAGTCATCTACACCGACTTCTTGAAAGCAAGCTAACTAAATTTGGGTTTAACTCCAACTTCGTAAAATGAACTAGCTCCTATCTTAAGGAACGTATTCAGTATGTCCGTATTAACGGCATAATATCAGCACCAGTTTATGTAACTTCTGGTGTACCTCAGGGCAGCCATCTTAGCCCTTTGCTTTTCGTTTTATTCATACATATATGATATTCCCGATCTGTTTGTAAATTCCCAATGTCTAGTGTTTGCCGATGATTAAAAAGTTTTCCGATCCTTAAACTCAGGGATTGTACTCTTTTATAAGAAGATCTTGAGAGACCTTCGATTTAGTGTCTCAATAATGACCTCTATCTAAGAGCCCCCGCATACTACAGACTTTCTATCGGCCGATAGTTTGGTCGGGTTGGGCTGGTTAGTGCGCACACTAGACAAACAATCGGCCGACTGTTCTCGAACGATTTTCTATTGCTAGTCGTTAAACACATTTCGCAGAGAATAGTCGCTTAATGGTAGTTAATGAAAAATGTTCCAGAGAGGTAATCATTGCTTTACGCCCAAATATGTCCATAATTCCATATTTAAATACGAGGAAAATCCAGAATTTAAAAAAAAACAATTTAAAACACAGAGCAAACTGAGCTATCGAAAAAATCGGCCGACTTTATAGTCTGTAGTGTGCGCACGTAGAAGAGCGCCGTACTGATTAAGTAGTCGGCCGATAGTTTGCCGATACTTTAGTTTGAAGGCAATCGTGTAGCCTATCAAACTTATTTATCGGCCGATATCAAATCGTTGTAGTGTGCGCACTCTCATATATTTTCATACTGATTAAGAGCCCGACTAAACTGTCGGCCGACAGAAAGTCTGTAGTGTGCGGGTGCTCTAAATGGTTCAAAGCCCTACTTTTGGTCGTAACTTTTCCCCAATTCCTTTCAAATACATGATAGGCAATGTCTCGCTGTCCTTTATTTCCTTTCCAACTTGTAGAATATAACGATAAGTTCAATTACACAAAAATTGAATATTTTTTTTTAAAACTTTTGTAATTCATATGTATATTCTTATTATTAGTAAGCATGTTGAATTTAAAATTTACACATACTCGTACTTTAGACTAAAATTATTATTGACTCAGGTATTTGCACGGCCACAATATTCACTGCAGATTTGGTCGACTACATCTCGCTTGGAATATGTCGTCGGTCTGGGAGCCTCTTTACCGCTCTCAATATAGTTGATCAGTGCATGCATATCGGAAAAGCATAAGAGCCCAGCGGTACCAACGCTGAGGTCCATGTGCCGAATAGATCGCAGATTACAAGTGCAACCATCGAAGATAAAGTAAACTCTATTTGCGTGAAATGCGACATAGTTACCCCATGGAGTCATTGTCAGAACACGATCTGCGCAGCGGAATGCTGATTTGAGTAGACTACACAAACTCGGGTAGCTGCCGCTTTCTGATCCGACCACAGCCAGATCTTGTGGATCTTCAGTAAAACCGGGATAAGAATTAGGTATGCAACCAGCTGGTATGGCCCCACATGGGATATCTTCGGTGGACGTGTCATCGCCATCTTGCTCCTTGCGACGCTGGCGTCTTTGTCGTCTAGAGTTAGTTTTACTCGTTTTAAGAGAAGTGTCCGTTGATGATCTTTCGCCAGCTCGATTGGTTCTTGATGATTTAAGATTATCTGTATCTTGTTCAGAATTATTAAGGTCTTTGTTATCTTTCCCTTTCTTCTTGTCTGCCTTCTTTCCATCTTTTGTTTTATTCTGACTACTGTCGGTTTCTTTGCCATCATCTGTATCCTTTCCCTTGCTGGCTTTTTTCTCCTTACCCTTATCTGTCTTGTCATTTTCTTTATCTTCTTTGTCGTTACCCTCCTCTTCTTTGTTCTTACCCTTCTCTTCATTGTCGTCGCCCTTATTTTCTTTGTTCTTACCTTTCTCTGCCTTGTTCTTTTTACCTTTCTCTTCTTTGTTCTTACCCTTCTCATCTTTGTCCGATTTGTTATCCTTTTTATCCTTATTGTCCTTTGATCCTTTATCTTTATCATCTTCTTTTTGTTTTTCAGGACTATTCTCCTTTGTCTTCGCTTTATCATTCTCGGTACCTTTTTCTTTTTCGTTACCACCCTTCTTCGCTGAATTGTCTTCCTTATCAGACTTTGTATCCTTGGCTTTATCTTTCTCGGCCTTTTTACCTTGCTTTTCGGCATCCTTATCCTTCTCTTTCTTGCCACCATCGTCCGTATTTGACTTATCCTCCTTATCGGACTTTTTATTTTTAGCTTTATTTTTCTCGTCCTTCTCATCATTGTCTTCACCATCACCGACCTTTTTCTTATCCTTCTTATTCTTCTTATTCTTCTTATCAGTGTTATCGCTTTCATCACTCTCTGAGCTGTCATCATTTTTGTTTTTATCCTTCTTATTCTTCTTATCCTTCTTATCTTTTTTATCCTTCTTATCATTCTTATCATTCTTATCATTCTTATCCTTCTTATCCTTTTTTCCCTTCTTATCTTTCGTATCACTCTCATCACTCTCTGAGCTGTCTTCTTTATTGGACTTTTTATTTTTCTTAGGAGTTCCATCCTTTCCAGCCTTCTTATCTTTTTTGGCTTTTTTCTTATCTGCCTTATCTTCCTCAGAACTCCCCGAACTTTCATCGTTTCCCTTCTTCTTCTTTTTCTTAGCTTTTCCACTTGCTTCTGATTCTGATGACTCTGAGCTCTTACCAGATTTCGATTTCTTCTTTTTCTTCTTCTTATCTTTCTTTGCCTTGTCTTGCTTATCATCTTCGCCATCCTTCTTATTCCTTTTCTTCTTCTTTGGACCGCTCCTAGATTTATCCCTTTCATCATCTGCATCGTCATCACCTGTCACGTGGCCTCGTTTCCTTCCTCGCTTTTTGTTACCTTCCTTTGAGGAAATTGAACCACTTCCAGAATCATGTTTCTTGCCCTTCTTCGCTGAACCACCACGCGGTGCTTTCTTGGACTTCTTTGACTTTTTGCCATCAGCTACCTGACCGGAGGACCCACCATCACTTTCATCAGTTTCTTCAGTGGATGATGCTTTTTCTATACTACTGATGTCCAGTTCAGATTCGTCTTCATCGTCGTCGGGCTCCTCATCACTCTCCTCTATGAAGTCTTTTCTCAAATCTGTGTAATCCTCCAAACGAATTTGCGACAATCCAGGCGAGTCGAGATCTGCCGAATCAAACTGCACTTGTGGAACCTCTGTTCCGCATTCAAATTCATCTACTCCAATCACGGATGCATTCAGCGAGACTGCTTCCTGGTGGCAATTTACGTCACAAAGAACTTGACTTTGCGTAGTCTGATTACTTTGAATCTTATCTCTCACATCCAGAATCTTGACCAGAAGTATGAGAAACTTCGATTCGTCAAACAAGTCCAAGAGTGCTTGAGTGAAAACGCAACACAATCTGTCAATGGATGAGCACATTCGCAACGAAGCGGATATCAACTTTTTCTTCCCAGACATGCACTGATGTGTATACGGGTCCATGACGTAGTAGAAGCTCCCCTTTCTCCATATAGCATAGCTCCTGCCTTGAATCTGTAGAAGAAGATTTGAGCCCCGATCGAATGCCCTTTTTACTGCAAGTGTTAGCTCGCTGTGACGATAATTTGGTGTACACTTCCACAGTCCACATTCAGCAATGTCATTCACGGCGATCTGAATCATAAATTGGCCAAAGGCGAAGTTGTTGGGAATATCTTGAATGCCCAACTCAAAGCCGGCATCACACTGACTCCACTGCTTGTAGAAATGCGATCCCATTTTAATGATCTTATCTAGGACCGCACTGTCCCACGTTGGAGTCGGATCGATTTTGGCATTGACCAACGCACTGATCGCTACCGGCAGCGACTGACGATATTTGCACTCCTTGAAGCAATTGGAGCCCAAGTGAACTGAGCCTCTAAGAAGGGCATAGTCTGGTGCTACTATGTCAAATTGGATTACTCTGTCCACGATTTCAGGAGGCGGTTGGCCACCACAAGGTATCAACGACCTGATATGCAATGGCCGAATTGTGAAGAACTGTTCGGGTAGCATTCCCGTTAGATTCAGTATCAAGTGGCTGACATTTTCAACATGCCTTAGGTAAATCAACATCGCAATGCCATGCTTTTTGTCACTTCGAAAGTCCTGTATTCTCCTACCAAAGCAATCGAATACGAAGTATGCGTCGGCGTTCTTCCAGATCAGCGTGTACCAGCCACCGATCTGTAGCAGACAGAATTGGAACTTCCTAAAGAACCTTGTCAGCCCCCAATGGAGAGTGGGCACTGGGAGGTCCTGCCCAACTAAACGGCCAGTCAGATAGGGATCACCAACTATAACATCGAAATTATTCTCGCAAAGGATAAAGTTCCTCTTGATCGCTGGTTCTTTTATGTGTTCAGCTTGTTGTTCCGTCTTCGAGTCGGTATAAAGACGTTGTCCTTCAAGCAGAATTCGATTAAGAACTTTTTCGTCCCATTCGATTTCTGGCGTGATGAAGTATTCGGCATACGCGATTAACAGGGTGGCGAATCCTTGAAGCGCTAGTTCTGTACTCTTTGTCTCCAGAAAACTCATGCTGAAAGATGATTTGGACATTCCAATGGGAGCGCCTAAAGACGGTTCATATTTTTTTCCTCCTGCCCCTGTCGTATCGGCATTACACCCTACAAAAAGAAGGCTACATTTTTACTAGAACTGTGACCAGCCTTTGAGGTTAAAAGATGGATACACTTGGAGCTGATTGAGACCAAGTAGCATGACTATAACTTACGCCATTTAATTGGTCGATAGAGAATTTCACGCTCATACCCTCGGACTTGTCTCGGCATTCGTTTGGGAACCGCTTTAGCCTTACACAAGCAACGCATTGAGGGTCTTTTCGCTCGACCAGAAGATTTACTAAGAAAAAATCCAACAATTTAACCCGGCAATCTTACGGTAATTTTATAATTACAACTTTGTTGATCTTTCGCATAGTTTGGGTTTCGGCACCTTCTGAACTTCAGAGCAGCATACGTAGTTGGGGCCTTCAACAAACTGCACCGGTTTAAGGCTCGGCGCAATGTCCTCAATCCTATTGACAACGTCGGGTTCGTCTTCCTTCTCCATTTTTAAATTTTGTTTTCAAACCAAATATTTTAACGTAAACTACGAAAAATAAAACAAAAACAAAAAGGTTACGAAAATTTAGACTTTAAATTGGTATACAATAATGAAAATAATGCCCAGTTTTACATGGAAGACTTGAATTTTGAATTATTTAGAATTTTTAAGGAAATTTGAGCACAGTGTGTACAAACAAGTGAGCACCGTGGTGTAGTGGTAAGTGCGTTGGACTACTACGCAATGCTGCCCGGGTTCGATCCCGGCAAAACGCCCAAACGTTTTGCACGACGCCACCTCTTTCGAATGTTTGACAAGCAATCAAAGAGTATCATTTGTCACGACTAGCTTCTCAACTAGCGGTTCCGAATCGGCAAAAAAATGTAGGTCCCTTTCATTCGTGCAAAAATATAGCCCGCACACACAAATGGTGGCGAGAAGTAGGCCCTGGTTCACCCCGAGCTGTAGCGCCACTTAAAGAAAAGAAGTAAAGAGAGAAAGTGTACAATCAAGCAGGTTAATACATTTAAGAATTCTGGATGTTCAATCGTTTCGTGGTCCTTCAAAATTTATCCAGAATTATATTTGAACCTACCACACCTTGTCTTGATCGCAGCTAAAGTATTTGACTTCTCTATGGGTTAATGTCCATAAGCCAAGTCGTGAACTCATTTACCAATGGTGTTTAAGGCTTCTATTTTCATATTTCTAAATGATAGTTGCAGAAGTGTTTCTTAGTGTCTAAAGGTCAGACCAGCCCAGCCTGAGCCTGTGCTTAAGACTTCCAGACCACTGCAGGCGTAGGTGATGGCTATTCGTGAAGTCGAAGTACAATCGTGACATTTTCATTTACACCGATAGCCAAGCAGCTAAATAAAGCACCCGAATCATCAATTCATCAAAATCGGTTAGGCACTGTCGCGCATCTCTAAACGAAATATCGAGCAGTTCTGCTTCCTGGTCATAGTGACATACCACGTAACTATGAAGCAGATAAACTAGCCAGAAAAGGTACAAAACTCTGGAATTTTACCACAGAAAGTGAACCATATGTACCAATAGGAACGATAAGGCACAACATCTTCACCCATGCACTGCAACAGGCTAAAGAAAGATGACGTTACCTTGATACGTGGAGTTACGTTGAACAGACTTGGCCTTAGCTAAATCGACGTAAAACTTACAGCCTGCTAAAAATGACCAAAGTACATATCGGCACCATGGATAAGACAGACACGCCAGCAGGCTGGGAATCCTCGCCAATGACTTCTGCCACAGCTGCATGGATGAGGAGGAGGAGAAGGAATCCCCCTATCACCTCCTGTGCAGCTGCCCAGCACGACCCCCCTTAAAAAAGAAGAAGACTCCGGTATTAGTTTCAATGAAGAATGGTTTCAGCTTTACTTTGAATTCGACTCCATTGATGAATATCGTGAATCCAAACTCCATCTCACCTATTATAGTTTTCAGCTGGTTTGTGTCTCCATTTTTCCTCCTTCTGAATGACTCGTTTTTTCTGAGGTCGTCTTTATTTTGTTGATCTCCAGTCATTGGCATTTGTGATGGAATATAACGACCCATTAATAGTTGAGCTGGACTTAAATCATTCGCGAGTGGCGTTGCATGGTACTCCATTAAAGCTAATTGTGGATTCTTCTTCAACAGGATTTTAATTATATTTACAGTTGATACGATGAATCCATTGCTTTGAGGAAACCGAAGTCTGGAAGTTATGTGCTTGAATCCCCATGAATCCGCAAACTGAGGGGACTCTGACGTATGAACTGGAGCAAACTGGCGACCGTTGCTCGTCCGAACGATTTCTGGTATGCCAAATCGTGCAAAAATCGGCTTAAGCTTTTCAATAACGCAGCGGGATGTTTAATTAGTGCAACTAGTTCTGCAAACCGTGAAAAGTAATCGCTTATAATAAGACATGTCTTACCGCAACACGTGCATAGATTCATGACAATGGTGTACCACGCTCGCTCCGATATTTTTAAACGAGCAACTGGGCCATCACACTGATTGGAGGATCTTGCTCTTGCATTTAACGATTCCTAAATTTACTATGTATATTATTATTATTTATAGCATATTATTTTTATTATTTTATATATATTATTATTATATTATTTTTTCGCAAGCGACGTGAAATTACTAAGCGACTTCCGTATAGCAATATTTCACCATTGATGGAAAGATTTTGATGATCGTTGAAATACTGTAGTGACTCTGCATCTGCAGACATATTAAATTTATTCGGCCACCCTTTTCTGCAAAATTCGATCACCTCCCTTACTTGGGGCTTCTAGTTGTGCTTTTCATAATGGCATTTATGTAGCTTATCAGTTGATGCTGGCAATTCCTTGATAACGCTGCTAATAAATACATATTTCGATTTCTTCATCATCATTGTCGTTATCTGAATTATGTAGGGGATGACGGGACAATGCATCGGCTGCTACCAGATATTTTTCCGGTGTAAACATTATTTTAAACGTAAATGCCATCATTCTCATCCGGAACCGCTGAATTCTAAGTCTTGGGTTGTCCAGTTTCTTGGTTGCAAAGATGGGTATCAGCGGCTTAAGATCCGTTTCATGCAAGTTGTAGCTGGGTGGTACAATAGATCTTTTAGGTCGCAGTGCCCTCCGCAACTGGCGGGTCAGTATACCTTAAAAAAAAAAAAAAAAAAAAAGTTGTAGCTGTTGTAGCAGCCTCTTTCGTTTTTCAACCAATTTTCACCTTTCTTCAGCTGAAATACATATACCACACGCATCGACAAATTTTGAAAAATTTGCTTGTGGAAGTAATCATAGTCTAAAATTGGTTTCAAATAAATCCGTACCTATACATAAGTGGCCTACGGTTCTGACTTTGTTGAATGTAGATGGACTATAGCCTGCTTTTTGCTACGAAGGGTCCATCTTAAACCCACTGCTTACTCTTAGATTAACAAAGCGTAGCACTCTATCAATCTGCGGCAAAAAAACAGAAACACAAAATTCATCTTTCATAATTTTAAAAACCATTTTATTTTCTTTATTTCTACTCTGATCCTATGCGGCGTATCTACTTTACGGACCGTTAAATTTATACTTTTCACAGTAATAATTAATAATAGATAATAATCGTTATGCATTAAAAAACTAAATTTAATTATACATTATTAAGTAAAAATACAAATATATAGGTACAGACAATTGTCAAACAAATATTGTTTGTTAAGTTTTTTTTTGTTTTCTTCTCCTAACAGATTTTCTTGTTACTTTATCAGATTGAAAAATAAATTCACATAAGAATACAAACAGATATACAGTTCCAAATGACTCACAAAAAAACTTATTAATAAATGAATTGCAATTACATAATTTTCAAAACATTTAACCATTCCGACTACATAAATAAATTGTGCAATTAAAATAAAATCAGTTTTTCCCTTTTTTTAAATTTTCATTGAATTTCGCTGAATATTTTATTTTGTACTTATACACATTTATATAGAGGCAAGCATGGTTAAGAATATACGTAGTTATGCATTTTTTTTTGTTTTAATTTTTTTTTTATTTTTGTGTAAAAATTTACATTACAAATTTGCGTTTCGTTGAAAAATTAGAAAAATAAATTTTTGTTAGCAAAATATATATTTTATAAAAGAAAAACATAATTTATTTTATTAATTTTTTTTTTGTTTTCAAAAATAACAAAAGCTTAATTTTGTATTAATTTCCATTGTTTGCTATTTTTTGTATTGCAGTTAAAATGATCAATTTCATATTATTTTCATATTTGTGTGTACATATTTTTAAGGCACTTTTAAAGCAAGAAATAATATTTTTTATAAAAAATAAAATCTTAATCTCATAAAGCTCGAAACATCACAAAATGGGAAAATATAAATTTTAAAATCTTTAAGAGAGTGGATTTTATTTTTTTTTTTAACTTAAGAGAAAATAGAATAAAAATATAAAGCAATTAAATTTTAACATTTCAGTGACTTAAACACGTGGAAAATAAATAATAAATAAAGGATTGCATGCAAGCAAAGCAAGCATATTATATTATATAATGTTTTTATAATATTTATCTCGAATAGATACACCATAGTTTGGGCGTTGGGAGATTGATTTTTTTGTTTAAATATTTGTTGTTTTATTTTTATCACGGTAGGTAATATTTGAAACGATGACGTACATATTATGATGCTTGAATATACTAGTGCTCATGCCATAGTTTCTAAAGGGTCATGATAGAGTCCTTTTTATTAGTGAATCGAATGCAGATTTAGGAATACGAGTTAAATTTACAAGCAAGGGCTCTTTCACAGTTCACAAGTCTTGCGTAGATAGCATTCTTTTGAAAATCGTTTGCTGTACAGATAAAAAAAATGGCAAGTTAAAGCAAAACGTTTCGCAAAATTATTTTCATCGGGTAATGGAATTTTATTAAATCACGAATATTACGATGCCAAAAAATCACACCAGTTCAACCCTTCTGACGCTAGACTGACTGATATAGAAAAATGCCTTATAATGGTTTCTATCATATATCTTAATTTCATTAGAAACACATTTGAATATCCCAGTCACAACAGCCGGTTTGTTTGAGATTAAGTAAACTTCTTTAGGTTGCGCTACAGCTCGGGTGAACCTGGGCCTGCTTTTCGTAACCAATTGGGCGTTTGTTATACATATTTTCGCACGAATGGAACGGACCTACAGTTTTTTGCCAACTCCGAATGGCGTGTTGAGAAGCTGTCCATGACAAAGATACTCTTTGAATGCTTGTCAGGCATTCGAAGGAGGTGGCACCGTGAAAAAACTTTTAGGTGTTTGCTGCGATTGAACCGGGGCACTTACCCCGCATTGTATTTGTCCAAAGAAATTACCACTAAATCACGTTGGGCACATATTAAGCAAAGTAATTGATTTTTATTTGAAATACAAACATTTTCATCTGTTGTTTGATTTTCATTCCACATTAAAAGTTACAGAGTCGCTCGTCTAAGCTTCACCATTCACCTACTACCTACACATTTAAAATGTCGTCTTACTGCTGAATTTTTACAGGCGGTACACAACTTAGCTAATTCAGGTCTGAAGATTGATTGTTTTTTTTTGAACCCGTATTATATAAGCATGATTGTGAATTGGTTTAATATTGAATTTGTCCCGAACCGACAAAGTGAAACCGAAATGAAAAGTCAGGCGTTCCATATTGCAGACGTAAAACAGTGATGCAATGTATCATGTTCCAAAACGCATTGTGAATGAATCTCATGCGCATAGCGAATAACTATGAAAAATCATTCCATATACTTATCATACAAAAATGAATATAAAATACATCGTCAGGATATGATTTTAGAACTTTTAAATATCTGATTTTTGCACTTGGGAATATTTCTGTTTGCGTTGAAGTGTGATAAACTTATAATAATTTCCCGATTATAATATGTTTAAATGTTTTTACATTATATGAGTTAAAGTCCTTCAATAAATAGGTTTTATTGTTTTGTATTGGTTTTATTCAATTTTTTTTATCTTTTAAATGGAATAAAATAAACGATTGCAAGGAAAATTCTATGATCAATCACAATCTGCATCATGTCATTCCAAAATGTCAAAAATTGCAAAGCATCACAATATGAAGCAGTATGAAAAGCATCAAATTGTTCCATAAAAGCATCATACAGTCACAATGCACATTTTTGTGACGTTTTAGAATTCAGCCACTTTCCTCCAGTTGCTTGCTATCAAATTTGGAACAGTGTTTTCCGATTTGATTATTTGTAAACATATAAAAGTATGCAATATATTTTTAACTCTTTAACAAATTAGCATTCTAACAAACCCACCTGCTACATGTTTTGCAAAAGAAAAAAAAAAATTGGAGCGGCACCTTCATTACGGCACTGTTCCGCACTTCGAGTGAAAGTGGATTAAAATGGAATCTGCAATATTCACTCGAAATTGAATTCAGGGATCGAATTACCGCATTCGTTAACGAGTGAGTGAGTAGGACTCTTTATCGGATGATCGAATATGATACGTAAAATTATACTCAATTACGTGAGCGGTAATGCCAAATCGTCACATTTCGATAACGAGTAACTCGTTAACGGATGCGGTAATTCGGCCCCAGTGTTCTGCACTCCGAGTGAATTCGAATTTTTGGAATCCACTACGAATTTATTAAACAAAGGATTTTCGGAATGCCGAACACGAATTTACAGTTGTGACAACTGAAGTAGAAGTTGTGGAATGTAGAACACCAAAATATTAACTTTAGAACATAAAATCCACAATTCATGATTTCGTTCGGAATACACTTTTGGTTTTTGAATTCACTAAAATTGAAATGCAGAGAAAGCGGTCAGTGTGGGGATTTGGTTACAAAGATGTTTTTGTGGCTTTGAAATTGCAAAAGTTTAATTGTCGCTCGTTAAAAGTTATTTGTTTTTATGAATATAAAGAAATTTGGTTCAAAACTCAATAGATTGAAGAACAGAAACATGATTGAATAACTGAAAAAGAGTGATTCCACTAGAAACCAACCAGGACCAAAATGAAAGCACCGAGTCCTGTCCACAAAATTCAAAGTCTCTTTTTTTAAGGTGTGAACGCTTTTCGAAATTCCTTTTCGACTGATCCATTTTGTTATCGCTGCTCTTCATCAAAAAGTCTACAATTATAGGCGTGTTTTTTTTTGTAACCTACATATATAGGGTTTAAAAAGCATTCAATGTAAAACACAATAATAATTAATAAATCTATATAGAATTCGTTTAGCCTGGATAGCTATCGGGTATTAGGAGCTAAGCCGCGATAAAACCTGTGATTCAAAATTACTTTTCCCGAAAAGTGTTATGAAAAATATCAAAAATTACAATTACGAAGAAATTGATCAAAGAAGGATGTCTTCAAAGGAGAAAAGGTAATAATCAAAAATTAAAGCTAATTTGAAAATTATTGCAAACAAATATCCTTTTTTTTCAACTATCCAAAGAAAAATAAATACTACAACTGAAGTGTACTATACCCAGTGGTGCCAAGTGTACATTAAGAGAACTTAAGCCACCATAATCGTATTTTTATGCGAACTTTTTCTTAACCTATATAGTTTATAAAAAAAAACACGCCTTATATTTCAGATAATTACAAGCTTATGCTGCACCTTTCACAACTGTCGTGTTTTAAAAGTAAGCGCCCCTGATTAACGTGAGCAAATTGGATAGTATTGCCATACCGAAATGATTGGACATTGGTTTTTAATGTTGATTTATTGTTTTCTGTCGAATTCGCATCAAGTATTGTATTTTTCATTGTTTTTTGTTTTTTTATTATTATTATTTATTCCTACAGTCTAAGTACATACATAAATATAATATAGTTAACATACATGCGTAATGCGAATATTTATTTTATAACTTACTTATACATATACAATTTATGTACAACAGGTGTTTTATTTTTAAGTGTTTTTTTAGCGTTTATTTTCTTTCATTTTGCAGCTTAAATTTGCTTTACTATAATTATAATATATAATTATGGTTTTTTTTTATTATTACATGGAATATATTTTTTTTTGTTTTTTTTTTTTTTTTTTTTTTACGTTATCTATGTAATTTTAGTTGCTAAATATGTTTGTATGTTTAATGCTTACATGTAGTGGGAGTGTATAGTATTTGGAATTGTAGAGGCTCGTTTTAAAAAATAATAAGTCGTCAAGGCAGAAATCTACTACTAGGTATATATTGTAATAAATATATGTATGTAAATAATAGTACATTTTTAAATTAACTTAGTTATAATTTTTTTGATTTAAATTTATACCTAATTTTAATTTCCTCCAATGTATTCTTTGTAATACAATTATAATTAATTGTTTTGAATAAACTGATTCGGATAAATCTAAAGTAAATGCGTTCACAATTAATGCAACTTTTAACTAAAAAATTAAATATATTATAATACATATGGATAGTGATTTACATATTATATACCTATGTTAGCATATACAAATGTTACATATTTAAATTGTATTTTTGTAGTTTATGAGTCTTTCTTTTTTTGTGGAACAATGGAATGCGAGTTACTTTCCTTTGTATTTTGCGGTATTTTTATACACTAGCGTGTACTTAAGTATATACACCATGTTTTCTTTAATATTTAATATGTTTTTTATTTAAAGGAAGGAATTATTAGTGGCTCTATATTTCTTTTAAACCATATTAACGGCACCAGCTGATGCTGGCGTTGGTATTGAAATGACATCACTACTTTTCAGAGCAGCATTTTGGCATTTGTATTGATTGAGTTGTGACGATACGGTTGGACCATCATCTGAATCGGAATCGCTGCAGTCTTCGCTATCCGATACTGTTGCCGTTGCAGTTGATTTTGTTATTGTTGTATTTGTCGCCGTTGATTTTGTTGTAGTGCGAATTTTCATTTGCTTTAAAGCTTCTGGCATATCGGGATTACTTTCGAGTGTTGAGTGTTGGCTAGATGGTGAGTGGCTGTATTCAGAGGTATTCTCCTCATCCGAAACAATAACAACGTTACGCTTATGAGTTGGTATTACCGCTGATGAGGGGGTTTTGTAACAGCGACGTGCTCGCATACCACGGCCAATTGGCAGTCGACCAATGCTAGAATTTAGAAATATAAATATTATCATGAAGAAGTTTCGAGTAAAAAAAAGAAGATAAAATGCTGATTCTGTGATACAAGACAAAGATACAGAATTCGGGTATGTCATTGTTGGCATTCGACCTGGTGAAGTTAAAGTACAAGCAGTACGTGTGTCCGCGGTACCCAGTTGCAGTCGTGATGTTAAGAAATTCCTGCGGTTAACAGGTTATTTATCGCGGCACCGCTTAATATACTACTCAAAAAGGATGTTGCATTTCAGTGGAAGACAATAGAATATCAAGCATATGAGCATGCGCTAGTTATCTACGATCCGAATTGCGATCATGAGGTGAATAGGGATGCTAGTGCTACTGGACTGGCTGGTGTCCTCATACAGGTTTCTTCCACTGGTCTTAAAAGAGCGGCAGCGTACTATAGTCGGTCGACTACGGAACTAGAGAGGAAATACCATAGCTACGACCTAGAAGCATAAGCTGTAGTTGAAAGTCTGCAAAGTTGATTGCAACTCTCTAAGAGAAACATTGAATAAGCAAAACTTAATTCCACGAATAGATCGATGGTGGCGTGAAATTCAGGAATATTATTTTGAGTTACTGTATCGTCCAGGCATGCAAGTAACTCATGGTGATGCTCTAAGCAGATACCCTCAAGAAGAAGCTTAAGATGTCGAAGCTACCAGTCATGACGTATGGATGGGAGAAGAGGATTGGATAGCCAATTTACAACAACAGGATCAGTCTACTATCCACCAATCACTTCTGTCGCAGCTGCATGGACTAATTACTAAGCTACACTTACCTTCTTCTTCGTAGCGAATAATTGTAATCAGTGTCTTCACCCTCCTCATCGGACCAACTATCTTCGCAAAGGTCTTCCTGAGATTCCCCATTAGCATTGTTAATTTCCTTTGGTTGTCGCATGTGCCTCAACTGACTGCCACATCGTGGCATCATACTTGGACTGTGATGGTGATGATTGTTTGTTTCGTAACCATTCAACTCGTTGGCACATGTGTAGCTGCTTCGTTGTTGCTTCTTCTTGCACGCCGACGCATAGATCAAGGAGTCTCGATCGAAGGACATTGTCGTTGCATTGCCATTCTCTGAGTGTTGCGTTGATCCTCCACCACTGCCGGTACCCGTCGTCGTTGTAGCCGTCGTCATCGTTTGGGTATTGCATGACGAATTCGTTGTCGTTTGCAATCGATTCTCATGAATGAATTCGATAACCTTTCGATTGAGCGTTTCGAGATTTTCGTCATCGCTGCAGCAACCCGTGATGTCTAATCGCTCGTTACTGTTCATGGCATCGTCGAAGGCCAACTGATCCGGACTAGAGCATGCATCCTGGAAAGTCAACTCGCTGGTGGTCATCGAATTGGAATTTCCATTTGGACTGATCGGACTCCCCGTTAACAAAGCGTTCTGATTCAGGTGTGGAGGTAGTGGTTGTGAGTTTTGTAAGTCGTTAGCAGCCATGATAACTTGTTGCTCGACTGGTGTCTGTGGCTCGGCCATTTGTCGATTGATGAGTCGCGAGACATCAATGATACAACCGCTCAGGCTTGTCGATATTTCTCGCGAAGCACAGAATGCGCTTGGACTGGCATCCGTCTCGCTAATATCCATAGCATCGGTTTGCGTCTCTGTGTCGACCAGTTTGACTTTGCGATTTTCTGGCTCGCTTTGGTATCGCCTTTCACGGCTAGGACTGACCTTAGGTGGCACAGCAAATGTGCCGGAGCCAACGCGTCGGTGACGTGATTTCTTCGGCTTCTGTAGGCTCATACAAAATGATTTCGGTTGTGTTGACGCACCATCTAGTTGCGCGTAAAGGGTACACTTTACGGGACTCTGTAGAATAGTATATGGTTAGTGGAATAGAAAAAAACCGGCTGGGTAAGCGTTATACTCACTTCTGGTGTCGTTTCCGGATCTGGTGTTGTTGACTGATTATCACAGAGCATTTGTGGATGATTGTTAAGTCGTCTTCGGTAGTATTGCATCTTCCTTATAGTATTCCCCAACCGACGGGTTGGCTTGAAACCTGGCAGTTTCTTTTCCCTCCTAAAATTATGCAAACAAATAAGCCCTAGAATACTTCAAAAACCCATAATTAAACTCACTCGGCGATTTCCTTTTCTTTCTCCTGCAACTGTGTCATGCATTCGCTCAGCTCCAGATATAGTCGATTTGTCTTCTCCAGCTTATCCTCGTATACCATTCGAATGTCCTGAGCGTGTCGCCACTCTGCTGTTCGCCGCTTAATCAAATCCTGCTCATACTTGTGTATGCTTGTGCCATTCTGTGTGATCTCTTTTAAATGAGATCTCACCTCTTCCTTCCACGATCGTTGCGTTTCAAAGTATTGCTTTTCATTTGTCAAAAGTAGTTCGGGTCCGGCAATTTCTAGGTGCGCTAGAATTTGCCGAAATGAAGGACGGTTTCTTGGTTTGGCGCTCCAACACTGTTCCACTAGTAGCTTAAAACCATCCGGACAGCTGGATGGAATCGGAAGCTTCAGAGAGTTATTACCAACTCCCCAGATAATTGCTGAGGAGTCAACATCTTTGTATGGAATCTCGCAGGTAAGCATCTCCCAGAGGACAACACCAAATGACCAGATGTCTACCTTTTCGGAGCATGGTTCATTGCGAATAACTTCAGGTGCCATCCAAGCCACTGTGCCGGCGAAACTCATCTTTGTACTTATTTCATTCCATTCACGACTCGTACCGAAATCGCTGATCTTCACAATTGCATTTTTTCCAATCAGGATGCTGGAAAAAAGAGAAATCAGGGGGTGAGACAGGTGTGATTTAAATTATGAGAAAAGGTATGAAAGTTGTGTTGGGTGCGATATAAAGATTAAGAAAGTCAGGAAATTCTGTATTCGGGTGTCAGCACATCTAACCATAAAAGAGGTTAAATATCTCCTTAGCGGATACCCTGTTTAGCGCACAACTCGCGCATTAACGGACACTTTTTTGGGGAGCCAATTTCTAATTTACCATACAAAATGCGTTCTTATAAACGGACAGCTCTCATAACCGGACACAAAACTCTGGTATCGTATTTGGAAAAAAGAACAAGTGCAATAAACTTCCCTTCAATCTTTCTCAAATCCCATACAAAAGTGATGGTGTTTCCATCAAAGCGAACGCAGTCGAAATTACATATTTGACTGCTTTAAGAGTTTCGTGGAGGCGCTGCTTGCTCTGGTCTAGACAAGCAAAATAATAACAGTTTTCATTTACATTCGTTTCACCTTTTCCAGGCTCAACTACACCCCTAAACCCCTACAACAGGAAACAAAGCAAGGTAGGTGCTTTCCCTTTGCTCGTAATTTATTTATTTTTATTATTCTCGCTGGCGCCTGCTGGCGCGTCACACAACGCTCAGACTTTTTTCATGCAGAGGTTTTTATGCTCCTCGTGGCAGAAATATTTGCAATCGCAAGGTCTGCAGCTGTTTTTCCCACCATTCGTCTTTCGTTTGCTCTTTCGCGTCATATAAACAAAAAACCAAAAAAATAAAACCAAAACGCTTGTCGCCCATATTCGTCGAATGAAATGTTTACCCACTCCACCCTTTCGGTGGTATAAGGTTTCGAAATAATTGCCCGACAACATGCTGTCCTCAATTGATATGTCGCCGCAAAAAGGTCAGCTACGACGACTGGTTACGGGGAAGAGTCTGTTGGTCATGTTCTCTTATTCCAGGAATAAAGCCTCACACTGTGCGCCATTAACTAATGAATGAATTCCTATAGTAGAATGCGAGTGGTAAAAGAGGGTGAGCGAGGACATGGGCATCCCTTAACTAAATTGCAATCGGAAAGTAGTCAACATATTTTTTTTTCGCATTTTTCTAATATTTTGTACTCATCAATACACAATTATACGGTGAACGACTGGAATATTAGGTACATCAGATTTATTTAGAAACTAGCTTAAACCCCCCGACGGTTTCGCCAGGCAATAAATTTTCTTTTTTTCAATGTTATTGAATGTTTTTGCCTATCACCTTTGTACCGTAATTATCTACATTTTGAAAAAAAAACCAACTAAATTGCTTGAAAATTACGGGCGGTAGAGGAAAACCTACGCATTCTGCCACTTAGTTTTATGTACATATATAGATTAACTGCGAGAAGTAAAAAAAAATTCGGATTCCTTTGAAAACTGTTCTATCATCTAGTTTCTGTAAGTAAGTTTTGTTCTGCGAATCCGAAGATTTTTTAAATAAGCAACGTGTATATAATATCCCATCGCTCACTGTAAAATATTCTCCTGCTTTTCTACCAGAATTCAAAACTTTTTTCCCAACAGTAAATCGAAAGTCCAACTCTTGTCCATCCGGCTGATATATCACCAGAGCACCAGAGAGAAGGCCAAAGGACACACTCCCCGATAACAGAACTTTGCACTTCATCAGCCCTAAATTTACCCCCGAAATCCACACTCCTGCTGGATTAATTCATTTTAATTTCCTGGAAATCGCTGGACACAAAACTATCAACTTACCCACAATGCTATGTAAATAAATACTTCATAGCCCTTGCCAGGGGTGGAAGAAGCACAGAATGAAAAGGACGGGCAAGGATGGAAAAAGAAAAACAAAAAAACCATAACATTTCAGTTCACAAAGTTCATTTTCATTCTTCGACAGAGACGTACGTATGTATGTACCATGGTAAAGTGCCGCTCGCCCTTCTGGCAACATATGAAAGGCGCCGCTAGTAGGGCGCATGCCCCCATTATCCTTATCTGCTTTCGTTTGTAGCACCGTTAATTCAATAAATGACGTCGATGGCATGGCAAAGAAAGGAGGGGGTGGTGGTTGAAATGGAATTCGTGTTCGTTTTCGTGACGCAGTTAAAAGAGGGATGCAAGTTGTAATGTCACCCCACTGAGGTTGAACTTCGTTTTTTGTTCGCTCTTTATATTTTACTTCTTCCATCCAAACTACCCTTCGCAAGTGGGGGCGGTTTGAGTTTGAGAGTAGTAGCTTTTATTATTTATCAATACTCAATGTGGTAGTAGTAGACCAAAGTGCACTTGAAAAGTGCGATGTTGCCGAGTTTGTGGTGTTATTGAGGGGATACATGAAAAGATTGTTGTTTTTTTTCCAACAGGAACTTGAGGGATGAAAGTGCGTCGAACTCTAGATTTGTTTGATGCAAGCAATGTTCCGTTCTTAATCACTTGTTACTTTTGCTGTTTCTAAACGAAAATACTTTAATGTGTTGAATGGTCTGTAATCTGAAGTGTTGAGAGTGGAAAACGTTATAAGTATAGGCAAAGGCTAAGGGATCCCAATTTCATTGAGAACAAAAAAAAAAAAAAAACATCTTCGGCAATCCAAATTGTCAGATCATCGTCCCAAATCTGAGTTGAGAATAGTTCCAGGAGTTTAGTTTGTAATCAAAAAAACTCACTTTTTGCGGTGTGGTATTTTCGCAGGTGTTCCGTTCACCTGTCCTCCAAAATCATGCGATTTAGCGCAGATTGGATCTCTTGGATCGCCTCCTACAAACGAAGTCGTGGAGGGCTTTTGAGCGATGTAGTTTTAAAAATATAAGGGCATTTAACATACATAATTTAATCTGGAATAAAAGTATCTGCCATAACTCCCGTACAGCTTGTTTTATTCAATTTTGAGTGCCACATCCGCGGGCTTTATATCTTATTTGTTTAAATTTCTTCGGTGAGATACAGGCCATGGACGTCATAGATTTCCATACTCACTCCCTGGTATTCTTGGTGATACTATATTTCGCCTTACGTAATACACAAAAGATGCATTTTTTAATATTCATCAATTTACAATCATAATTTATTTGTGTTTTCTTTTGATGATTCTTTGCTGTTGTGAGTTGGACTCAGGCGAAGGGATGAATGGGAGTAATTAAACATGTCATTGCTTTGCTTTGGATAACGATTGATGTTCTCTTGCTGTGGAAGAGAAAATATTTTATACCGGGCAGAACTCCTATTTCGTTCAAATGTAACAGCCACTTCAAACGGCTATCCTATTTTAGGGTGCTTAATAGCTACATTGCCACTTGCGGTTGTACCTAGTGTTATACATATGCAAGTACAGTAGAAATTGTTTATAACAACGTCGAAGGGACCTTACAATTTCATCGTTATAAGCGATTCATCGTTATATCCGGTACAATAATATCTGACACCAGTTTCATCTCTTGAAATAATGTCACATTTTTGGGCAAGGGAATATGATTTTCATTTATTTATTGCCATCAACTTAAGAACTATCTTCACGCACTATAACGCACTACAAAAGTTAACACTTACTGAACTTTGCAGAAACGAAGTATGGTACTAAACAGAGCATGTGATTCAATTTATGCCTTTCAGTCCCAGATAAAAAAAAAAACAATGCGTGGTGAAATTCAATAAATAGCTTCATTTTGTTACACTACCATTTTGTTTCGTACAAAAAAAAACTATTTCGTCGTTCGCAACATTACAAGGCGAACTCAAAGTGATCTTAACTCAATGCGCCCAACTGATCCACCGAGCTGCAGTTGCAGGCTAACTACCTACTTCTATCTATAATAATAATAATTATCCTGAGACTAGACGGATTTCCCCACTCTCCTTAACCCTCTGGGACTGACGTGGTAGTATGACAGATACCACAAAATCGAAAAACTAGCGTTGCGTCGATATTTGGCATATCAATAAGTGTTTATGCTTAGCTTTTATGTATGTCTTATTAATTTTAATAATGCATACTCTAAATCTAAACTTTCAAATATAATAGTTAAAAGTAGGAATATAAAACGAATTTTGAAAATACAAGCTGCCAAAATGGTGGTGTCTGGTATACTACCACGTCAGTGTAATTGTGAAAATTAGGGCACGTCAGTTCCAGAGCGTTAAGCTACCTATCTGCTTATAATTTTATTATTAAAGCAATGAAACAAATAATCACAAAAACAAATTGCAAGTACGGGTGCTTCTAGAAAGCACATGGCACATTTGTGTTCCTTGGATCGTTAGAGGAACATAACATTTTATTATTTTCAAAACTATTTTGTCTTTTAATCACATCGCATGATCGAGTAATATGGAATGAAAAGGGCTAGATGTAGATATGTAAGACCATACATGGACCGGTCACTACAGTCGCTACATGCAATTTAACAATTGTCTATTTAGACTTACATACAGTGAAATCCGCATATAGCGACCTCGGTTATAACGACCGTGCGGATATAACGACGCAGAATCTTAGTCCCATGATTTCACACCTGAGTTTCCATACAAATTCATCCTGATATAACGACTTCGGATGCAACGACGATTCCGGATATAGCGTCCGAATTTTGCAAGATTTTGAGTTTTTGCCTCCGGATAAAGCGACGAAATGGAAACCAACTACATTTATGTGGGTAGTTGCATCTGCAGAATAGAAACATAGGAAGCAAATGACCGTTTGTTTCGTTTGAAAAGAATACAAGTTTTTCAGTCGAATTCTTTGCATCGAATTAAAAATATCGTTGAGCAGTCGCATTTTATAAGAAAAGGCTAATCAATTTGGCATCCTACTAGGAAAGAAAGATTTAAAGTGTTCTGAAAGAGAAATGATAACAACAGCATTGGAAAGAGTACACCCAGTGACTATAAAAAAAATGTTTTGCATATGCAGGCTTCTGTGACTCCTCTCTCTTCACAATTATCTGCATATATCGCAGATACTGAGGATGGACTCGATAGTTTGCCACTAAAATTTGATCGAATGAAGAAAACTACTGTAACTGGGAGACTTAATTTTATATAGATAACCATGTTTTAATGGCCGTTGATTTTACAGAGATTATCGAAAGTGTAGCAAAGAGTGTTCTTTTTTGAATTTTTCTAACATTCGGTTATAGCGACATTCGGCTATAACGACCATTTTGGCCGGTCCCTTAACCGTCGTTATATCCGGATTTCACTGTACATACATATGTATATAGTCGTTCGGGGCAAGAGTGCGCATTTGGGACTTCGGGCTTAAATTCTGAAAAACTTACAACAGATAACAAATAAAAGAGCCTATTATTTGGTAGCTCTATATTTAAGGAACAAAATTATACCAAAATATTTTATATTTTTTTTAATGTTTCATATGTTTTGATGAAAAAACCAAAGTTAGTCAAGTTGCGCACTCTTGCCCCGAAGTCAGGGTAAGAGTGCGCAGAGGTATGGGTATGAGTGCGCAATCAGTTTAAGTCACAGTTTTCGTAGTTGAAATGATTTGAAACTGCGCTTTTGCTCAAACCAAGTTCATCGGCAGCGTTTCATGTGCTGCTTCTATTTTAAATCAGCTCCCTAGCCTCGCAGATTTTCTTTTGGGTTATCAATTTCTTTTCCATTTGTGTTTGGTAGATACGGGGGATTTTTCTGGAAAAACAAAACCAGAAAAATAGTTCAGCTACGAGCTACACCTACCGCCTACGACTGCGATGTGCTCGTTGCATCTTTCGATAGAGGGTAATAGCCTAAAAATTGTTATTATTATAAAAAGTTAAATACTGGGTAAGAAAACACTGCGCACTCTTTCCCTAGACGCTATTTTTTTTTCATTGTATTGTAAATCTTAGAACGAATAATATAATCCACTAAAATTGTATCTTAAATCACACACACATATGCACTGTTTATGCCTAAATACTACTTATGGGGTATCGAGTTACCACACTTTCCTGACACACTTTTAAAAATTACCTTTTTTTTAACAAAATCCAACTTTTTTTTTCCTTTGTTGATTTTCTTTGTACCGTTAATTGGAAAATTTTCGTATAAGTTGTTCATCATTGGCGGTTAGTGAAGCACACATTTTCTCATTTAGCGATTGCTGCTAATTCTTTCACAGATGGAGAAAATGGCACTGCGTACTCTTACCCGCTGCGCATTCTTACCCCAAACGACTCTACATAACGTAGATATATATATATATAGAGACAGGATTAAAATAACGACCTTTATTTGTAAGATCACGATCTTTTACCATAGCTATAAACAGTTTTTCGACTTAAATCTGATATATAAATAAATATACGGCGTCAGCAGTCCCATACAGAACCAAGCCTAACTACTCGCAACCATTTATGTGTGCGTGTTATTTTTTCCACGAAATGGAAGGGACCTACAGTTTTTTGCCGACTCCGAACGGCGAGTTGAGAAGCTTCTCATGACAAATGATATTATTTGATTGGTTGTCAGACATTCGAAAGAGATGGTACCGTGAACAAACTTTTAGGTGTTTTTGCTGGGATTGAACCCGGGCAGCATGCGTAGTAAATGTATTAGACGTAGTAGATAGACGATACATATTCATCGTTCTGTCCGATTGCGAATTACTTTGAGTTAAACAGAGTTTTGCCTGGAATTTGAAAATAGATCGTTATATCTGGCTCATCGCTATATCAGGATTGCTATAACCGATTTCTACTTAATGTACATACATAAATATGGTATGTGTCACTCCTTATTTCCCATTGTGACTCGGATTTAAAATTCAATTCAGAACGTAAACTGGATTGGAAGAGGTTTTGCTAATACGTGGATTGTCGCCTATATTTAACTGTAATCTTTACATCAGTTCTGCACAACATAGAGTGGTGGCCAGATCTGTCTAGTGGCAAGGCAAGTTGATCAACCCTACCATCTAGCATTGGTTTTATTGACTGTGTCACGGACTGACCGACCATGAAAGGAAATTCCTTTGAGAAAAACTAAAGGACTTATAGATGTAGAGTGAGCAATATAAAGAGTAGAAAAGTATTTTTAAATTTTTTTTTTGTTTATTAAAATTACAGTCAGCAATGTTATCCTAATTAAATTCCCATTTTTCAATGGCCTTTGTCCGTTTTTAATATTTGTTATGCGAAATGTGCCACATAATCTCTTTAAAGTTTTTTAACAAGAAAAAAAACCTGCTGACTGGTTTGTTTTACTTCTGCATTTATTTCTTATTATTTTGCCACCACTGAATGTGTTTCATAGTCATCATGTCAGCTTGCAGAACAGATGTATATTGGCTTTGATCTGGTCTACTGTCTACAACACTATAACTTAACTCAGCGTAATCAGAGAACAATTTTCAACTTTCGGTCTCTCTGTCTCTCTTTTTGTATTCTCCATGTGCTTACATTATAAGATTATTCAAAATCCCATGCGCGTCAGGAAATTATAAAAAAAAAACCGGCGAAGTGCAAGTTAGACTCGCGCTCAAAGGGTTCCGTAGTCTTATTTTTATTATGAAATTAACGAAAACGTAAATAATGTTGTAGCTTTGCTCTTGGTAATTGAATCAAGAGATCATAATACAGAATGAAAAAACGTCTAATTAAATGCATTACAGTTTCTTGGAACAGATTTTTAGGCTGTTTTCTAGTTTCCTCTTCGATACACACAAGCAAATCACTGCCAAATGCATGCGCAGGACCACTGAGGTTGGAGGTTCGAGTCTCAGTAAAATCACTTTTTTCATATTTCTTTTTATAATAAATTTTATTGCAATTTTGGAAGTCTATAATACCTCTTAAGGACTTATTGATCGAAAGTTATAATTTTATTAAAATCGGTCCAGTAGTTTACAAGTTAATCGGTTGAGAAATTGAATTTTTCGACGTGAATTTCTCAAAAATCTATACAACGTATGAGCTTCGATATAGTTATAGTTAAATATTTAGCTTAATATCTAAAGACCATGATTTTTTCATATTTTTGACTTCGGTAGTGTTAGAGAGCAGTGGGAGGAGGGGTATGGTATTTTTTCACACTTTTTCGGCAATAACTCCCAAAATATCTAACGGAAAATTTTGAAAAAAATATTTTTCGAATGATATCCCACATGATATATTTTTCTTTCCCAATATTTGGGGTGATAGGTTGTCTCAAATATGTGGACTACCGTAATGTATAATTGTGTCAAATTTCAAGTTCTAGTTAGAACGGTTCTAAATGTTTTTATCGTGACAGAAATTTTAGAGTTAGAACGAATATATATTGTTTCCGTAATAGGTAATACTAGGCTTTAATCATTCGGCACCGATTTTAACTGCAATGTTCCACCAACTTAAGTGCAACTTAAATTGGCATACAATGCTCCGACTGTTTTTTTGTTTGCTGAAATATAATATTTCTTCCTTTCCATGCAATGAAAGTATAACCCGGGATGTAAAATAACTACAAACAAAACCTAGAAAAAATGAGAAGGCGTTCTTTAGATAGTAGCCAAATGTACCACCGATTTTCTTCCTCTTCATTTGTAACTTTTCCCTTTGATATCGATTCAAGACACGCTGAAGGACTTTCTATTTTGAGTACAAAAATACAAAAGTACATGTATTTATACAGTTTTTTCTTCACATGAGGGTCTTCGATCGATTTTCTTTCAAAATGTCAGCTGTGAACAGCCAAAATAGATATAATTGCTAGTTTTAAAGCTTATATACTCGTATATGTATTTATTTATAAGTGTACTTACTTTGGACTCTTCAAGTCACGATGGATGATTTTATGTGAATGAAGATATTGCATGCCAAGTGCTATTTGCCTCGCCCATACGACTAGACGCGATGGCAGCATAACGTCTTCTTCCTTAAGGATATTCTGCAGTGGCCCATATGGGCAGAATTCCATTATTATGCAGAATACTGGCGACTGTGTGCATACACCTCTATTGTTGGAAAGAAAAAAAATAATTAAAAATTATGTTAGTTTATGTTCATACATACATGTTTATATTACAAAAATCATAATTGTTTGAAAATTTGTTAGCATTCCTTTATTGCTTTCGATTCTCAATCGATTAACATTCAAATCATATTAATGTTGCAGCAGGTATTGTTAGGCATTCCCATGACTAATAAATAATTAGAAAAAAAAATGTATGCTAGGTCCTTTGATATACAAAAGTTTACCGCCGCCAGCTATAAGGTGCCGTGGCGCCAACTCTGACCTACTACAACTCGTAGTAATGAGTAATAAACGGTAATAGGTGTGTTTATGTATATGTACTCCTACAAATGAGTACATACACAGGAAGCTAAGCGTTGTTTAGAATTGGAATTTGAAAAAGAAGGGAACAAGGGCAATTAAAAAGATTCACATTCTAATAACTGCATAAAACTGTTTAGCTTGTTCGAAGTTTGCAATAAGTGCTATTAAAATACAATACGTGTGTGTAGTGAATGTAAATTAGCACATTTTTCCTCTTGCATTGCAAAAGGTCTTGCAGTTTACCTAAACTTCAATTTAATTTGCTAATAGATTTATTAGAGTTTAAACGACGCGCACCACATGATACTAATAGTACTGTCGTGGTAAAAACAGTGCACTTAGCAAGTGAATGCACTAATCATGGGCGCCCTGCCCCGGTGTAGCTGCACTACTACGTATGCTGTTTAGATTCAATCATAGCACATAGCATAAAGAGTGATGCCACTGCCACCTCTTCCGAATATCTGAGAAGCATTAGAAAGTATTATTAGTCGGGAGGCACTTCTCAACTCGCGGTACCGAGACTGCAAAAAAAAGGCCAAAGGACTGTATGCCCCTCCCATTCGCGCAAAAAGTATAACACGCACACTCAAATGATTTCGAGAAGCTTGATTCGGCTCTTTATGGGACTGCTGATGCCGATATTTTTCTTTTAATCACGAACAATCAAACGAACAACTTGAGCCTCGCACAGACAGGTGGCGTATACGTAACATTTACTATTAGAAATACAGAACGACCTCGACTAGCTCTAGTAAAAATTCAACAGATTCTGAGGGTACTTAATCTGACTCCAACTGTTTTATATATGTTTTTTTTTTTTTAAATTATAAATGTTATTTAGTTCGTTTTTTTTTTGTTTTTGTAATATGCGATCGATAGAATGTGATATTTTGTAAGATTGGTTGGCTCTTAAAATTTAGATTTAATGGAGAACTTGTTTAATTTTGATCATACTTGTATAGCAGAAAACACGTGACTTGGAGTTAAATTAAAATTATGAAATCTATAACTGATACCGCACTGGACCGATTGTTTTTTGCACTGTCAATCCTTTGTCTTCCCAAAGCCAAAACTGGATAGAACCCCTTTTTGTGATTTTAACTTTGGGATAAGGTTATAAGGTTAATTTACAAATATACCAAATTTCGAATTTTCACTGTAAAGGTGCCTGTCCATTTGAGAGTACTTTCGCTACTAAGCTCTCGAGATTTACTCTCGGGTGGCTGTCCATTTGAGAGTTATCTAGTAGAGAGATCTGAGAGTTTATTTTCTGTATATTATACTCTCATAGCCGTGTCCACTTGATATATTTATTCTGGTGTTGGAAGTAGTGAAAGATGCATTTAGCAGCTGTTTTAATTATTGGCACCGTTCTTAAAAAAGTAAAAAAAAAACAAGCTGGGTTAAACTATGGGTAGACCGTTGTCGCCAATTCGATGCGGGGTCTACTCTTATAAAAGAGCTTCAAATTGAAGATGCTCAACAATTCAGAAATGTTTGCCGTTTGACAGCTAAGGAAATAGAATATGTATGTAATCCAAACCGTTGGGCTCACTATTTTTAAAAAGAATACTTAATTAAGGGAAGGCAAACCAGCACGTGAGCGTGTATTGGTAAAAGCTGCTACACATCATCGAACAAGAGTGTCACTCAAAACTGATATAATTTCTGCGCGATGAATCAAGTGTACGTACACACTATAGGTTTTGTTTGGGTCTCAAATCATCGTTGTTTTTGTTTTCGACCCTCTCTACCTGTGTCTGATTTTTGGATATAAAATTTGTATACACACAATCGGCAAACACAAAGATGGCCGCTAAGTGTCACGCAGTAGCAAACATTTTTGTGAGCATCAATTTCGAACGCACACATTATCAGTTTTGCGTGTTATCATTCAAAACGTCAGTTTTACACGCACCTTAAAGGAATAATGAATACCCTTAAAATGCATTGCACAGCGCGGGCCATAGGGAAATTTAGGGAGGATGATTGCATTAAAATAAGCACAATTCATACTTCAAAAAAATATAAATTGCTGAATTTTTAGAAGTTCTAAAAGTTTTTTGTTTTGTCATGTTGACTCTAGATAGCTACTCAAAAAATACGAACTGTGTTTGAATTCTGCGAGCTAATCTCTGATAGTGGTCAAAACATGTGTCCACTTGCGAGTAACTCTCAAAAAGTTCGAATGTCGAGAGTAAAAAGTCAACTCACCGCGAGCTACTCTGAAGACTGCGTCCATTTGCGAGTTTGCTCTAGAGAGCTGCTCGCAGCGTTTTTACTCTGAAATGGACACGCAGCTTAAGAGCCGCAAATGGTACCTTTACTACAGAAATAATATATACTAGTGTACCCGCGCGAAAACTCTCGCAAGAGAAAATCAAACCCCCAAAATCCAAACTTCCTATCCAACATCCAAACTTCCCATATGATTTCCATTTGTCAACTGATGGATAACCCTGGACATTGTACGGGTAGTGTTTATTCTCTTGGGAGTTAATTTTGGTAAAATGTTTTTTTTTTATCGGTTTTTTAATTTGTTAAAATTTATAAATTGAAAGTGCAATTCGTCAGTGCTCCAGGAAATTCTCTTTCTTTTGACACCTCTTTTGTTAAGATTTGTTAAATACAAGAGCCGCAAATAGTACCTATACTACAGAATATAATATATGTGATGACTAGTTCTCCATCTTTATAATTTTATTCTTCCAAATATTTTGTTTGTTCAATTTTGTCAACAACTGACAGCTCAGTTGTCATTTTTTTGTCAGAAATATTTCTGTGCTGCCAATTATTTGTGATGAATTTTTTAAGCGGCGATGGGCGTTTTTTTGGTGCACTGTTATATATATGCGAGCAAAAAAACAGAGCTGTTATTTCGGAATTTCGACGCTGAAATTTTTCTGTTTTTGATAACACCCCATTTTTTACTAAACAAATTAAAGAAATATGTATGTATTTGTATTTCTGATGTTATTCCATTTTAAATAACTTTTAATTATACTTTTAAATATACTCATTAACTTTAAAAGTAATCATCTGTTCAGAAATCAACATAACTGATAAACTGAGCAATATTTTAACCTTTGAAAACAACTCAAAAGTTGTTGTTTACCCTAACCACATCTTAATCTACGTACGGGGGATTTCAAAAAAAAATTATTTTTTAGTTTTACCCAGAGATCGACTATGTTTGGTTCAGAGGCTAAAACTTTAAGATTGTACTGTATTTGATTTTAGGATTTCTGTTTTTCAGTTAAAAAAGAACTCTGCTTAGTACAGCAAAAACTTTCGATTTGAAATTATATGACATCGGTCAAAATTTAAATGGCGGATAATGTCTCATTTAAAAATCAGGTGCGACTTTACGACATGAAGACGCGGTTCACGATATATAGCAATATATAGCAAACACAAAAACAAGATGGCGAAACGAATGTCAAATTTTGTGTTGTGGGCATTTCATAGGTCTGTTCCGTTAATTTCTGCACCGAAATCTGTCACCAAAAGGAAAAATTGTGCAAAAGTACAGAAACACATTGAACAACAGAAAGTGGAAGATGTATGACATTTGACAGATTAGACAGTTTTCATAAAGCTGCCAAAAAAAAATTTCTGGGCAGCATGGGGGCATTTCTTACTCTATTGTTAACTCTCTCTTCTCTGAAAAATTACAAAAAATCTTCACACGGGAACAGAATTTGACTGATTTCGCAGTTTTGGACAGGTACAGGAACATACCTCATGCCTCGCCATTTCGTTCGAGTTCAATTCACAGCGAAGAGATGTCGATGCCGCAATAATAATAACTAGTGGATCCGTGCGAGAAATCTCGCATGTAGAAATCGTTTACGGTTTACTAATAAAAAAAAAGGAGAACGTGGGTACAAATAGGCAATAAGGTTTTTTCGTAGTAACCTTACTCATATGCGCTTTTTTAAAATTGTCTATACTGATGAACAAAGTTCAGTTGATAAGCTTTCGATCAGTATTTCAGTCAATGAAATCGGTGCAGAAATAAACGCTCAGGAAGAATCACAAGCTCTTGCGCCAGCGATTTAATTACATAAAAGATAGATACGAAATTTCGGGTTCACCACGATATCTCGAAAAATAAAATCTAGAAAAAAAAAATCTCGAATTGATATTAATTTTTGAGACAATGGTAATAATTCGCACGCGCGAATTCTGGATTTATTTATATAGAAAAGTGTTTGATTCACTGTTCATGCATGCAAATGAGTTTACTCAATACAAACAGGTCTTCTAAAATCTGATCGACGTGGACATGGTTTTTCAAAAAAATTATATAAACCAATAAATTTGCCTTCCTTTGGATCATGTAGGTACAGAACAAGCACAACTAAGCTTACCAAGAATACAAAATAAATGTGAGTGTGAGTCTTGGCATAAACGCTAAAAGTTTGTCCACACATTTATTTTAAATTTAAAAAATCATGGACGAAAAAGAAGAAAAAAGTTGTATGTGATATTTCAGGGGCATTGCCTACAACTTGAGTCTCAAATACTTATACATAATGAAAAATACCAATGCATTTATAATATACATAAATATTTTGAGTAAATAAATGAGCTAACAACATTTTTTTTTTTTGTTGTAAAAAGATTGTTGAATTTTTTATTATTTTCAAAAAAGTTACAGAATTTACATGTTGGACCCGTTTTATTTACTTTTGCAGTAAAATGAAGACATTTTAAAAATCTCGAAAGCAAATTCTTTTCGAGATAAAGTCTTTCGAGATACATATTTGTATTTTCTAGATTTTGCCCATCCGAGATTTTTGTTCTCGAGATTTATCAAAAAAGTTTTCGAGATTTTTTCGTTCGAGATTTTAGTCGTTCGGGATTACGCGGTGATCCCGAAATTTCTTGTGCTAAAATTCGTTGCATGGGGAAATTTATTACTTTCTCATGACCTCTCTTTTACGAAAAACTACGAAAATTTTGCGTACGAGAACGGGTATTCGTAACTTTTCGGAGATTTTCGTAGTTTTGGGAGCGTATACGAGCGGACCTATAAGACATGGGAAAATCCGTTTCTGGAAAAACGAACATTATTCTCACAATAAAAAAAAATGCTTTGCAAATCTATCTCTTGAAAACAACTGCATCTATCAAAATCTTCAATCGAGTGAAAAATTTCATCAAAAGTGACAGTTCATGTCCAGACATAGATGGCGTACCGAAAATCACGACATATGGTACATATTTATGTAGATGGCGAGGTGCAAAATCTATTTTGCTGATTGTGGTCTCCACTAGACGTTTTCCAAGCCCGACATGAACGTGGGCATGAATAATGACTCGTGGTTCCTAAGCATAGGATCCTCAAGTCTGTTCATATGGCGAAGGTAATCTATTCATTTTATTAATTAACATTTAAGTTTCTTCATCCCGAAAATCTATTTTTTGCCATGACAAAACTAGCAGTATACATTATGTATTATACGAGTACATACATAGTATAAAGACAGAACGAAAAGGCAACCCTTTCGTAAACATGTTGTATACTAAATTCCAAAAGAGAACGGCAAATCTGATTTACACACACTACAGTAATCCTACAGTACACAATAAAACATTGTTAACTTACTTAAACTTTATGATATTCTCATGATCCAGTTTACGCAGATGCTTTATATCTGTCTCCTTGACGTCACGTACTTTCTTCACAGCGACAGTCTCATTCTTAAGCTTTCCACTGAACACGGCACCCTGTGCTCCACTTCCCAACCAATCTAGGTCTGTTATCGCCTCGAATGGTATTTCCCAGTCTTCTGATTTATTATTTTTAATTTCAATTACACCCGCCTTGCCAATAAACGAGAGCACCGGCTTCATGCATCCCAGCAGGCCGTACATCCAACCAATCGGTTTGCCGGGATGTACGAAACCGCCAGCATTTGGTGGCCAACGATTTTGACAGGTATTCTCTGCGCTGCTATCTGTCACCTCTGTCTGATGATGATGAGCATGATGATGATGGTGATGATCATCGTTTGGCTTGAATGGCAGTTCTGTCGGTCCACCTAGACCCATGTGTCCTAGTTCCTCTTGTATGCATACCATGCTGAAATTATAAAAATAAATAAAATATGTTTTTAATTACAATTTTACGATGGCAACTCTACTTAAGTTATAAGACCCCAAAAAAAAAAAAAAAATAATAAAATAGGTTAACGTTCATATTTTTACGTCAGCGGTATTTTTAAGACGCATATCGCAAATTCAGCGAAAAATAAATCTGAAAAAAAAAATTGGAAACTACTACATTTCGCAACATAAGAATGCGATAAAAATGGCCAACGAAAGAAGATAAAGAAAACAACAATAAACAAACAATATCACTGCGACGACGACGTCGACATTAACATTTCGGCGAAACCGCGCGATTCGCGGTGATTGGTGGAGGGATCTGACTTTTTAGATAAGATACACTTCAATTGCGCAGGTGTGTGACATTAAAATCACCTGAGCTGGATACATATTCAATATTAATCCATTTATCCACACGTGTCTATGCGAGTGGTGAGTGTTTTGTTGTTCTTGTCTTGGTGGATACATTTGTAGTGGTTCTCTGTCTATTCCTCGAACAAATGCCACTTTGTCTATCTTCTAACGGTAAACAGATTTTTTTTTTGCAATAAATTAAGTAATTTAAAAATGAAAACAACAACAAGTTGGACTTGGAGACCAACACTGGGCTCATTAGAATTCTTAAAAAGAAATGCGACACGTTTTTGTTTTATCTCTATTTTTTATAAGCAGATACGAGTGTGCATGATTATATCTCAAATATTTGAATTCATAGCGCGTATAACACTTGTTCAAACAATAATAATGGAATCCCAACTAAAGAACAGTGTGACTCCAAAGTTGTGTGGCAGCTAATTGTTGTGACGCAAGAAGCTCTTTATTCGTCGTAATTCAAAAGTTAGGATACAAAGAAAATGATCCGGATCTTTTTTTTATGCTACATATGTTAAGCATATATGTATGTATGTGTATAGATAGGTGGTGGTTTTGGTGGAAATAAGACCCAAATAGCACAAAAAGGGCGCCGTTTTATACCACAACCACTGTAACGAATTTATTCGTTACGAATGTAGAATGTAGAGAAAAAAAAAGTTTGAGACATTTATAGCCACCCTGTGGAGTTTAGAAATTGGATCAGTTCTCCAATCCTTTGTTCTCAGATATTTCTTTAAGGTTGTCGAAGAAAAGTTTTACCCAGTATGCGTTGCTCGGCATGTTTTAATCTTCGTTTGACTATTTTCAAGGTCAACGATTTATTCCATATCGAATTTATTTCGAAAGAAAACTTATCCCGAACCATCAATTTGGGTTAAGAAACAAACACTCGATAATAGAGCAAGTACACCGTACAACTAACGATATAAAAAAAAAGCACTAGAAGAAAAACAAGTTTGTTCTTCACTATTTTTAGACGTTGCGCAAGCTTTTGACAGTCTGGCATAGGGGTTTAGAGTATAAATTAGATAGGGATCTTTCTAGACAATATTATGAGACTCATAAATCTTTTATAGGAAATAGATTCTTTAGAGTACGTTATGGCAAAGCGTATTAGGAACTTAGAGAAAAATCATACATGCAGTTGTACGTATGGTATCCAACTGTGGGGTTGTACAAGGAAAACGAATGCACAATTAATTCATACATTTCGAAACAGAGTCCTTTTTAACGAGATTCATTCAAGACGTGAAGAATCTCAAATAAATTCAAAGAGTAGCTTTTATGTAAGACCCTTGCAATCCAGGGCAACAAACTTTGGGATTTGATGTAAGGAGTCAGAAACAAGTGCTGAATCAACAACCAAAGGTCATACAATTTAATAATTATGAAAACCCTTAGCACTTCGTGATAAAATACATAAGCGGTTTTTCTCACATCAGTACTTTTATAAAAGGCAAGTCTAAAAAAAAGTATGTATGTATGCATGTGCCGCAAAAATAAAAGAAAACTACTAAACAGATTTGAATGCGGTTTCTTGCAATCGAATCTGGTTAGATTAAATCTATAAAATGAAAATAAAAAATCAATATATTTCAATAAAACACTTCTAAATGAGAGAAAGAAAAGTTTATATTTTACTTTTGAGCATTTATCTCGCTCTTTCTTTTTACCCGAACATTTGGTCCTTCGACCCGAATGTACATACATATGTGTGGTGATTTAATATTACAAATTTTACTTCTCTTTACAAATGGAGCAGATACAGCACAAAGAACTTCGCTGAGAACTCCTATCATCGGAGGTGGAGAATGATTACTTTTGTTGACACTATTTACTTTTACTTCAGATGGCGCTACAACTCGAGGTGAGCCAGGGCATACTTCTTGCAGCCATTTGCGTGTGCGTGTTATATTTTTGCATGAATGCCAGGGACGACGAGTTGAGAAGTTCGTTGACAAATGATACTCTTGAATGCTTGTCAGATATTGGAAAGAGGTGGCACCGTGAAAACACTTTTTTTTATGTGTTTGCTGGAATTGAACCCGGGGAGCACTAACCACTACACCACGGTGCTCACGCCTCTGTCAACACACCCATCAAAAATGTCAGCAATGCCCAGAAGGGAGAATCTATGTTAAGTTTTTAAACTTTGTGACAACTCTTTCTATGCAAATTTTCTTCTGAATTATGTCGTGGTCAAGAAAGGTTCTTTTATTTCGCACCGGCGTCTTTTCGGGATCTTACAGGTTATATCGCAATATCAGTACCAGACCACTCTGGAGTTCTATTAACTCTCGA
The DNA here is from genome assembly GCA_949775065.1 of Brachyopa scutellaris. Lineage (NCBI taxonomy): Eukaryota > Metazoa > Arthropoda > Insecta > Diptera > Syrphidae > Brachyopa > Brachyopa scutellaris. The sequence goes on along the minus strand of OX459113.1, from coordinate 95,655,359 downwards.
GTTCTTACCCGAATACTCGGATATTAGGTTTCAACTAACTCTGTGGGTGGTGTCCAAGATAACAGGAAAGTGGTGTACTATTGAAAGTTTTCTTGTTGCTTATAATTCACAGAAACAGAATGCCAACTGTATTCAACTGTGAAATCGAACTTTTATCATCTAAATGTATTGTATATTCTTCAAGTATTAAATTAAGGTAGAAAAAACCCATTGTAGTTCATAAAATGCAATCTCTATGCGTGAATGAAGTTTGTTGACTAGGGTGACCTCAAACTTATGGCCGGCAGTGTACATCTAAAATTAGTCTTGGCATTTTAATCAACTATTGGGTGGGTGCGTGATTAATTTTCGTACCTGTCTCTGAGAGTTGGAAATTTCCCGAAAGTCTATAAAACTTGTGGAAGCGTAATCTTTTTTTATTCAAAATTGTTGTATAAAGGAAAAATATGTCCAGCCGGTTTGGAGGTAAAGTATAGAAGAGTGCTCCTTTGTAGTACAGAGTCTTCCTAATTGTATTTGCAATATAAGGCGCATTTTTTTTCAAACCTATATAGATTTCGAAAAAGCTTTCCATACAAAAATAAGACTGGATAATTATCCAGGCTAAGGTTTTGTTGTATTTTACATTGAAAACATGTTGCGGAAACATGTTTAGCCTATATAGGTTTGAAAAAAAACACGCCTATAAATGTTTGCATATAAATTTAAACAGCTCATAAGCTGATTGAAGAAATTATTTTCATTTTAAATAATTCCGAAGGTGGATTTCCGTTGGATATTATAAACACAAACTGACCTCGCGAAGATCGAAACATCTACACACTATAGATATTGAAATTGCAAATATTTTCGAATCGTACAGCTTTTTAATGCCAATCTAAGAAATATCAGACGTTCCTCAAGATAGCCATATTGGACCACTATTTTTTCCTCTTTCTCAATTATATTCTTACAAGCTATAACCTTTCTCACTAAAGATGTGTCAAGTGTGGATTATTGTCTTTGCACTTCGCCAAACATTGTGCTATTTAAACACCTTAAATCAGCAAAGACAAAATAATATTTCTCGCACTGAATCATACAGCTTGATCATCCCACTTTTTAAAATAAACAAAATAATAACAAAAGAACTTATCTAACGTCCAAAGCAATTATAACTTAAACTATTTATCTTATCTCAACCTGGACCTACAAGATTACCAAATACGGTATTCGTCCATATTTCATTGGTTGAATGATGATTCATTATACTATGTACATACTATAAATTAAAAACAAAATAAAGACAAATTGTACAATAACGCCTTTTAATCGGTCTTTTTTCTATTAACGTATTTTTATTTTATTTGCACTGACGGACTTATCCTATTTACTTGGGAGGTATGCGTGATTCAGGTAGGAATGTGTGCCTTATCTCATTCTTTAAAACTTCAAACCGTCTACAATGTGACGATAAAAGTGAATAAACTTTGGACTAATAATTAAATCATAATCAAATCCACTACAATGAGGGTCCCAAGGTATAAAATAGCCTCATTATATCTGAGCTTTGTTTTTTTTTTTATTAAATTGAGAGTTTTGTCGGTTTTTTCCCCTCAAAACAAATTCTACAAATAAACTTGGAAAATAAGACAATGTTTCAGTAGAAAGATACATAACAATATCATATCTCCAAATTGTAAACTGTGCGGTAGTAATCCATTGTATTTTAAAACGAAATAAATATCTATCTATCTATATATATCCTGAGCTTAACCAGTTGAGTTATTTTTTTCTGTTTCTAAATGAACTTCCCTTTCCCTAAATATAAAAAAATAGAAGATTAATGATTTTCAAAAGAATTATTTTATCAAAAATGGATTCCATTTTATTTTATACTAAATGTTCCGCCCGGCTTCGCCCGTGTCTAAAAAACATAAGGTCTGTTCAGTAACTCTGTGCTGGACAGAAAAGTACAGAAAAGTATAGGTTTTGGTGTTCAGTAAAAAAAGTTTCTGTCCGAGACTGATCTTTTTTGTGTTCAGTAACTCTGTGCTGGACAACTTTTCTGCACCTACTTTTGAGGTAGAACAGAATCGTGAGAAATGTCAAAATCAGCTGTAATTGAATATGGCTGTATTTTTCTGTGCTGACTTGATCTGACACTTTCCCACAAATCTGAGCTGTTCTGATCTGACTTTTTTTTACTGAACAGACCTATAGTGTTACTTACAATACATATATTGTCATTTTGTTCGAAGAATCAAAGGCAGTGCGAACGTACCACAAGGTTTGCAGTCTATCAATATATACAATCCACAAGTGTGGATTCTAAGTATTTGTAGTTTGAATAAGTGACATTTCGCAAGTGGCGTTTGTTTGAGTGTTTTTATTCTTGCATTAATTTGAATAATATTGCGAATAATTTAATTTAAAAATTGCCCAATAATATGCACAGGATGTTAATGAACTGGAATACGTAGTTTTACTTCATTGTGTGCATTAGTTTTTGTGTTTATCTTATCGTACGATTGACAGGAAAGAGCGTCACATTGAGATTTATATATTAATAAGATGATTGGACAAAACCAAGGCTGAAGGATTTTACCAAAGGTCAGTGTGAATAGGTTTTGATCTTGGCCTTGGTAGATCCACAATCAGCAAAGTTATCGGCGAGATGTTAAACATTTTGCAATACAAGTTGTGTTGCAGTGCAGTGGACTTAACTGCAAAGATGGGAGAAGAAAAAATGTTCTATTTTGAAAAAAAAAAGAAGGGATTTCGGGAATTATAGATAGTGTAAAATGCAGAACAGGTCGGTATAGATTTATTTTAATGTTTTTATTTTAAAAAGGCTCTGACCCGCCAATTGCGGAGGGCAGTGCGACCTAAAAGATCTTTTGTATCGCAATGTCAGTTTAGCAGGGGACCAGAAGAGGTTCAATTCTTTGGATGAATTTGAAAATCTAACTGGTGGATACTTTAAAAATTCCTCCGGGAGTTAAAATTTCTCTGTGGAAATGTTGTCATATTCGACAGTTTTGTCATCTTCTATGCAAAGTTTACATTCAGTTTCCTGAATAAGACCTATTTTGCTTAGGTGATATCGAAGAAGTCAATGCCCTGTGATAGGAATGCCACGAATCTGTTTATTTCATTCCTTCTAAGAAGTAGGTGTACTATGGCTTAAAGCCTAAGCTAGTGCCTTCATAGCTGCTTGACCATCCGTGGATATATGAATGAGAAGCTCTTTCATTCATGATTGATGCCAAGTTACAATATATCCTCGGTCTTTTATGCTATTCGTTTCTCTAATAAAACATAAACCAAGTCTATACACATTACTTCAGAGGCCAGCATGTAGGAAACGGACAAATAACCTCTTTTTCCAGACATAAACATGGCATGTTGGGTTCTCGATGTTACCGAGGTTGGTTAGGTGGTCGCTCATATGTAGCTTCAGGAACATTATCATCTTACATTTATGTATGTATGCGTATTCAGGGTTCTTGAAATTGAAGTGTGTAGACAAGCTATATAATAATATGTATCTACCTTATCTAACAATCTAATAATATGAATGGTCAATTGTGTAATATTCTTTTCTATACGCCGAAAGTTCTAGGGCCTTTTTTTAATTTTTTGATTTTTTTAGAAAACAAGTGGTTACCCGGTGCGTACTTATTGAGAACAGTGTTTATGTCAAAAAAATTCCAGTGACTGTTGAATGTTGTTCAAGAAGTGCTTGGAATCGGATGTGTAACCTAAATGTATTTGAACGAATTTAAATTTCGTCTGTTTTATATATGTACGTAAATATAATTTTGAATCAATTTTCCTGACATTAAAAATAATAATGACTCTGGTGGCGAACTAAATGCCGGCAACACAATTTGGATTTAAGAAAACTGTCCAAACAATAATATCCACCCGATCGAGTTTAACTCAAACATTTTAAAATTCATAATTAATGTTTAAGTCGTTGACATTACTTGCAGTAAATAAATACTTTAATATCATTTTTAACCATTTAGCGCCATCTATCGGAGAACTTAAAAACTTTTGATGCAGGTACGTACATTTCTCACTTCATAACAATTACATATATTGTGTAGGTTTCAGCTCAATCAGATGGTTTTGAAATTTTGCAGTTCCACCGCCATCTATGGAAGGGAACTTGAAAACTTTTAATGTAGGTACGAACATTTCTCACTTCATCCTTACATAGTATAAAGCAAGGTCCCGATCGGTGTCATATTACTTTTGTAGTAAAGGATCTCAAGAACCGCTTAATAGATTTTAACGATTCTTTTGGTATTAGATTACTAATTTCTCGGAGAATGTTTATCAATTAGCTTTGAATTAGATAAATTTTTAGTTTTAGAGTTTAAGGGACTACAAATGAGAAAACGAATATTCAATTTAAAACAAACTGCTATTACTTCAGAACAGCTTCTCCCATGTGATTGATATTTATTCTCAGCTTAATTACGTTCAATACGCAGATTTAAAGACCAAAATCATATCTGTACAATTACTAGAAGCTGAATAATAGAATTCAAGTACAAGCTGAATCACAGCACTAAGTGGCAATCGTGTGGAGTTCATGATAATTTTTTTTTTTTATTCTCATTGCACTCATTTTCGTATTTCTAGCATGCGTACGCGTAGTGAGTTTTTGATTTTTTTTTCAAAGCATACTGAGTGACTTTTAATGTGTATCACAGCACTCAGTGCCTCAGTGGCAATCGTGTGGAGTTGATGATGGTTTTTTTTTGTAAGTCGCACTCCTCCGAAATGGCTCGACCGAATCTTATGAAATAATATCTGGTAGGTAGGGCACCGTAGCGCAAGTGGTTAGTGCGTCGGACTACTGAGCCAGCGGTCTTGGGTTCGAATCCCGCCGCAAAGTTTTTCACAGTGCCCACCTCTTTCGAATGTTTGACAAGCATCAAAGAGTATCATTTGTCACGATTGAGCTTCTCAATTCGCCGGTCGGAGTCGGCAAAAAACTGTAGGTCCCCTCCATTCGTGCAAAAATATAACACGCACACACAAATGGTTGCGAGAAGCAGGCCCAGGTTCACCTCGAACTGTAGCGCCAACTAAGTAAGTAAGTAGGTATGAGAATAGATTGTAAAGTATATTTCATCTCGCTAGATGGAGCTGGAGTTAAGTTATTAATAACTTCTATATATATTGACCAAAAATGCTCACATTAACAATATACATATGTTGGTTCAGTGCCAAAAGAGAAAATTATAAAATCTCGAGCCGATAGGTGGCGCTGGAGTCAAATTATTAGATCTATATATCCCAACCGATTTTGGTAAAATTCTCAGAGTACGTTTTTCTTAATATAGAATACAACATATCATCAGTGTGGTTACTCAACAACCGGTGGTTTTGGTACGTGTCATACAAAATTTCGTAATTTCAGGTGAAATGTGAATATGAAAGATTTTAGTTAATTAATATAGACAGACAGACAGACAGGCAGACAGATAGATTGATAGATAGATTGACGGACAGACAGCCAAACACACAGAGAGATGCTCTTTTCCGATTTTTCGAACTAAATGACAATATGTATATGTATTGTAAGTAACAATATATTTTTTCGACACGGGCGAAGCCGGGCGGGACAGCTAGTTGCAAATATATTGTGCAAGCTTCAGCTTAATCGTACGGTGAGCTTCAAAATTTTCGAGTTCCAGCGCCATCTACCGGAAAACTTGAAATTTTTTGATGTACGAATACTTCAAACATCATAAACAGTATTATGCAGTGTAAGTTGCAACTCAATCGGATGGTTAGCTTATGAGTTTGGAGGTATCAAACGAACAGCTCATTTTTACATATAAAGATATTAGTTTACTGATAGCCGCAGTTAGTTCATTGCACAAGCTCTCCTTTATTGAAAAAAAAATCGAAAAAGCAACTTGTCGGTCTGGCAGACCAATGTGCGGGTATAGGAAGGTTAATATGTACCCATACTTGTTTTCTTACATACTCATCCTTTAAAATACATATGTATATTTCCACTAAGCTGTGTTGCTAATAATAATCAATTGGATCAATCGGAGCAGCTATTGCGTCCATTACAGTATCTACAAGAAATATTCCGTCGAAGCGGATATGGATTGAAAAATATCTACAACCACGCTGGTACAGGAGCATAAGTTGTGTCAGTTAGCTTCAATCTGTATAAAACAACAGGCTCATCAAAATAATAAACTTAATTTTTAAAGCAAGTCCTAGCGTTCCAAATCCGACTCATCACCTCCATTAAAATTTGAAGGAATCACCCTGTTAAAAAAAAAAAATAAAAAAAAAAAAAAAAGCAAATTGAACTTTAGAACCGACTCTCTTTAACCGCAAATACTGCGTCACAAGAATTGCATTGTGGGCGCAAAAAATTAATAACAAACAAAAAAAAAAAACTCCATCTATGGCATGTTTTTGTGCACAACTTGCATATTTACTGTCAACAAACTCGGTGCCCTTGACCCCTGGGTCTCTAGATTTTATTTTTAAAACAATTAACCCGGATTTATTGAGTGAAAACACTCACACTATCTCAGAACAAATTTCATTGTGTTTGATGTGTGATATCAGAAAATATTGTTGTTTTGAATTCCTTATCACAAATTTCCAGACTATCACTATCACGGGAGGGTGTTCTCCACAAGATTGATTTTATTCCGTCGTACGACGTACATTACGGATTGACTTTGAGTTCCATGGAATTCCAATATACATATGTATGTCTTTGAAGACACAATCAAACAAAACAATAGAGATATACATATATACTGCTTGTGTCAAACAATGATTTCGGCTAGATGTCTTAGCTTTCGGGAAAGGAATTCCACTCAAGCCATTGACTTTTCATTTCCTTTTATGTATAGACATACATAAGCCAGTCGAGTGTTATTAATTATTTATTAATAAAAAAAAACAAAAAGATTTAACTATTCGTGTTCGAAATTTATTCAGCAATTAGTGCTATTGGCTCTGGGCAGGTGTGGTATAGGTACGCGTACGGGACGTAATCACATGTATGTAACGTGCCCATGCTATGCTGCGGAATGCATCATACTCATACCTTGAATTTTGATTTATCGAATCTACAGCGGGCAACCTTAATACACGTTCTGAGAGCAGCTTCGTGTGAGGTTTGTTTAAACGAATGTTGCCTTTTTTCAAGTGTACGTGACGTTCAACCGTAATGTATGATTTGTAAATAAAGGTAGGTAGGTAGGTAGAAGCTCTGGTTTCGATGGAAGAAAACCCAAATAGTGCATAGAGGGCACCGTTTTGGTAACACAATCTCAGGTGACCCTTTTATTCGAAGGAAGTGGAGTTAAAGAAGAGGATCATTTCTCAGATCGTCGAAGAAGAGATTGCCCAGTATGCGTTGCCTGGCTCTCGCTAGAGCTGAAAATTTGCACAGAAAGTGAATAAGCGACTCTTTTTCATTTTCATCTTTGCAGCTACGGCAGAAACTGTTGTGAGGGATTGCAAGTTTGGCTGCATGGTCCCCTATTTGCCCTGTACTAACTGCCACTACTCTACCGATGTCTACGCGGGTTCTTTGTAGCAGTTCGTTCGTTTTTGACCTGTTGTAACTTGGCCATATCTTTCTGGATATGACACAGTTTCTCAGACTGGTCCACCTGAGACCGGCTAGTTCTAAGAAGTGTTAGAGTATTTTGCCCTAAATAGCACCTATAGGAATATTAAAATTTTTTGCTAGTGGGCTGACCCTCGTCTGGCAAGTTCATCGGCTCTCTCGTTCCCTTCAGTGGCGCTATATCCTGGAACCTAAAGAAGCGTGAATGTAGCCCGGTGGCACAAGCGAGTGAGTTTTTCCTGGCTTCAATCTACTAGTTCGATGAGGTGATTGCCAAATGTATGACTTTAATTGCGGCGATATTATGGTTGGGTGTTGGGTCGTTTATTTAGTTGCGATAGGCCTCGGCGATCGCTAGTAGCTCAACCTGGAAGACGTTAGCGAAATTCGAAAGGCGATAGTACCTCGATATGCCGAGTTTCCGCGCCCACCCCGCAGGCCATCTTTGAGCGATCAGTGAATACCGTCGTATCGAAATCTGTCACCACTCACCCTCGCTTCCATGTCTCTCTGCTTGGACCCTATACCGACTTCATGCAGCGTTGCCAAATCGAACAATTCATTTTGCTCTTATTTGATTTTTAAAAATACATTTTAAGGGTTTTTTTACTTTGCGCATTTGAATTGGGCAAAATACAATCAATATATCACTGATTTATTCAATAATTATACTGATGAACAAAGTGGCATACAGTTAAATATGTCAACCGATTGCGCTAAAATGTTGAGGGCTTGTTTAGAAAAGTCCAAACTATCAATCACAGACCTTAATTATCACACACGGGTATTGCGTCCTGTTTGTCACATGCATATATTCTTTGGGTAAACATTTTTTATATAGAGGGTACTTTGCATGTTCCAGGTCGATTGTGTTTGGCCGCCATTTCGGTTTGGATGACATTTTCGAAAAACATATCGGAAAACTTTCTTGTGCCCGAATTGGGTCAATTAGGCCTAAAGAACATGTGGTTCCAACGAGACACAGTTCGTGCTACTAACGATGCAAAATTTTGCGTGAGATATTTCCTGGTCGAATAATGTAAATTTTTTAAATCAAAATAAGTATTTACTTTATGAGGGTATAAAATAGTCTTAAAAATTGTGATTGTGAATTTTGAATACTTGTACAACTTAAATCTTTTGTCTTCGTAGTGTAAAAGTAATAACATATGTACATTTATAAATATGTGCACATATAATACATGCTGTTGCATATGTAAACTAAACAAACGTCCATTCGTGCTCAAGATTAAACAGAATCCAATTTGCCTAGCAGTCTAATACACTGGGCACGTTCCGTTTTTAAGTCATTAGTTAGTCAACCGCCTCTGATTGGTTGAGAGATCTCAAATTGACTAATCAACTTAGTCAACTTTTTGGAGGTTGTGGACCGGAATTAAAGAAGAAAGTTCTCTCTAAACAGTTTGTCAGTTTGAAAAATGTCCAAAACAGTTGATTAGCTGTTTTGTTGCCTACTGCTCGGTCGTTGTTTGCTTGTTACAAAAATGAAAATCCGGGTAAATTATGAAGGCGTAGTTTACGAAGTCATGCTGTCCATATACTGTTGACTTATTTAGAACAATCGACGAACTCAGCAAATCGTTCACAGCAAATAGTGCAACTTGACTTATGAAATAAATTATCTATATACCAAACACATGTGTAACTAATGTTACTTTGCAGCATGGGAAGATTTCTTACTCTCTTGTTAGCGCTCTGTTCTCCGAAAAACTACGAAAAATCTTCGGACGGGAACAGGATTTGGCTGATTTTCGTAGTTTTGGACCTATTAGGTCTGTTTAAGTTAGTTTATATGACTTTTATTTTCATTTTTAATTCATAACATTCAATATAATTCTAAGTCTATTATGGTTTGGCCTATGGCCGTCTACCAGATTGACAATAGTTACATTTCTATTTTTGTTTTTAACAGAGAACAAAGAAAAAGGCAATATGTATATACATTAAACATTAAAAATCTTCTTCAACTATACATTTTCTATAACGAAGAGCATTTGCACAGTAGTTGAAAAGTAAATCCCAGCCTCGGACTCCATTTAAGATTTCAATTGCTTCACCTAATTCCAGGGTATACGAATCGAAAAATCTCAATCGAATTTCTTTTAAAACTGGGCATATTGCAAGGAAGTGAAATATATCCTCTCGTATCTTCATATTGCAAAGATTGCACAAGACAGGTAGCTCTGGACGGTGTGGAATGAAATTCAAATTTAATAGCTCACCTCTGATTTTAAAAATTACGCTGATCTTTTCTATTGAGTTACAGTTTAAAAAGTAAGTTTTTTCTGCTAGATCGTATTTCAACTTGCTGTGATATGTCCTATACTGGGAAGACTGTGCTTCCGTTACAAATCGATCATACATAGTTCGACCTACTTTTTGCAATAAGACGTTGAGTTGTGCTTTTAGATGTTCAGGTTGCTCATCGGGTGTTATCGTTGTGGTTTCTCCATAATCTGATGCAGGGCGTTCCCATTTTTGAATGAAGCTTGCTCTACTTCTTATTACACTCTTGAGTACAACTTTTGGCAGTCTGTCATTACTCATTGCCATAACTTTTACTATGTAGTCGAAATGTAGTCTCAGTGTTTCCAAGAACATAGGCGGTGCACCAGTCTCTAGATGCAGCATATAATTAGGCGTAGCACTTGGTAAACGAAATATTCGCTTTAAGAAATACCTAAGAAACTTTTCTATTTCAACAAAGAACAGTATCTCCACACATGCGCTCCATATAAAAGAACTGAAGCTGAAGTTGTGCGAAAGAGTTTCTGCTTCGAGCTATGGCTTAAATACTTGTTGTTGATGCAGCGACCCCATACCGATGAGATTGCTCGTTTAGCTTCAGATAGTTTGGTTTCTAGATGTTTCTTCATATTCAAGTTCGAAGACACCAAAATTCCTAAGTATTTGTATTCGCGAACAACTTCCACCATTTCTTCTTGATACGTCCATCTTTCACTTTGAGAATATCTGCCACCGCCGCCTCTGAACACCATTACCTTCGATTTATTCAAGTTCATGCTAAGGTTCCAGTATTTGCAGTAAACGCTGAGCCTATTCATCATTAGCTGCAACCCATCTACAGTGTCGGAAAGAAAAACGATGTCGTCTGCATACTTAAGAGCCGGAATTTGTATGTTGCCAAACTCGATTCCACCTTTTACAGTATCTGATATGACGTTGATGAAAAGGATAAACAGTAACGCACTCAAGATACATTCTTGCTTCACTCCCATCGTTGTTGTGAATTCTCCAGAAATGGACTCCCCATCCCATACATACGCCACATTATGTGCATACATTGCTCTTAAAATGTTGATTATTTTCGTTGGTCTGTTTGGTGTGCTTTTTGTGCGTAAGTGATTGAGACCTGTGAAATGGTAAAATCCTCTCAAAGAGAGAGATATCCGCTCAGAGAGAGAAAATTTGAACAAAAGACACCAAACGCTTTTGAAACAACACTTGGTTAAACCTGTCAATTTGTTTTTGTTTTCCACTAACAATGAAGATTATGACATTTCACAAACTGTCAGATGGCTGGTTTGACAGAGTTGAGTAGCCTACCCCGAGGAAAAGGTGTTGCAGAAAATTCATCGCAAGTAGAGAGCAAAATGAGATATGAGAGTAAAAAAAATTGAGATTTGAGAGCCATGAAACTGTCATAATTCTATGAAAGTTTACATAGTATTGCGAAAACTCGTGAGCCACCAAACAGACTTGAGCAATTGTCAGTACTGAAGGAAACTTAACGTAGAATTTTGACAGTAGCTTCCGATTGCTTTCGACTATTATAGTTGAACTATTTTTTTATTTCCAACCATGCAGCGGCTTCTTTGTCTTCTTTTCTCCTAATTTTTATAGGTTTTTTTTAAAAAAGCACTTAACACGGAAATCAAAATCAAATTTGGTTTGACATTTCGTGTTCATTCACAATGACTTTTTTCAATCCTTATTCAATCCATGACTTAACTAAACCATCTTCAACACATTCGTGGACAAGACGGCATATGCCGTCAGTGGTTGAGGAAACTAGCGCGTCATGACGGCATAGAATTTTAGGTCTGTTATGACAAGACAGGATACCCGAACGAGAAATGCAGTATACATACTTCCATACTCCATTTTTCATCATTTTTATCTTTAAACAAAATTTGCACAAAATAATATAAAATATCTCTCAAAAAGGTTGGGGTCACAATCCCGAAAACCAAAATCCCGAAAATCCAAAATCCCGAAAATCCGCAATCCCGAAAATCCAAAATCCCGAAAAGCCAAAATCCCGTAAAATTATATAAAATGCTAAATTTGCCATACTAGTTTTATTTTTCCTACAGACAAATTTTTATTTTCACTTTCGGGATTTTGACCTTTCGGGGATTTGGATTTTCGGGATTTTGGATTTTCGGGATTTTTGACTTTTGGGATTTTGGTTTTCGGGATTCTGTTCAACTCCCCTCTCAAAATGCTAGCGTTCCCCACCGAAAATCGTGTGTCCGCGAACGTGTTAAATATTGACTGTAAAAACGAAAACTACTTAAGTGAAGTTTATGTTCAATCCTACACTTAACTAATCCGACATCTAAGCTCGTACTGTGAAAACGGGCATAAGTCTTCCATTAATACATGTAAGTAAGCTTGTGTTCGCTCTTATTTAAAAAAAAAAAATAGCTTTGCAATCACAAAACTCCAACCAATTCAAAGCGATAGAGTAGGTACAATGAAGTTTGTGACAGCGAACTGTCAACTTAATAGGTCTGTTTGGTAACTTTTTGTGATCGAAATGGGACATCTGTCAAATAGTAAATAATTTGAAAAGTGGTGGAAAATCCTCTCTTCTTATTTTTGAACTATTAAATATTATCACGAAAAACTAATTTTCTTTTATTTCGCTAACAAATAGTGATTGACATTGACATGTCCCTCGGTCACTCCATTAAAAAGGTGAAGTACGATTTCACAAGAGAGGACATTTCTTGAAACTCTCATTTGCCTCTCTCTTCTCTTGAGTTTTGGCAGTCATAAGTAATTTTACGTAAAATAACGAGTTACCAATAGGTTTGCTGTGTACCCGTACTTTCTGCACTAAAATTTATAGATTCTCAAATTTCAAGGAGTGGGGGTAAAAATATGTCAGAGAGAGGGAAAAGTGTGCAAAAGTACAGGAACGCATTAACAACAAAAAATGAAAAATGAATGACATTTAACAGATTTGACAGTCAAAGAAATTTCTTGGGCTAAATTCGGCAGCATGGGGAAATTTCTTACTCTCTTGTTAGCGCTCTCTTCTGTCGAAAACTACGAAAAATCTTCACACGGGAACAGGATTTGACTGCTTTTCGTAGTTCTGCACTGTTTTGGACAGTACGGGAACAGACCCAACAGATAGTCAGTTTGCCGTACCGTATGTAAGGACTTAACTAAACGTCACTAAAACATGGAATGTGCCCTGCCCACTGACTTATGAACTGATTCAATTCAAAACGTCTGTTAATTGAACTTTGACAATTCGACTTGAACTTGATGTTTCGAAGAGAAATACTATGCTCTTCCATCCAATGTTTTTTTCAATTTCATCATATTATGTACTTCTTGCACCGCATGAACTGATTATGTGTTTTTGCAGATTATAACTTTTTTCAAATCTAGAAATTACTATATTTCAAAACACTTTTAGTGTTTTGTTATTTAAATGTAGTTCAAATGTATTTGACTGTTGTACAGAAGAAACTTGTGCAACTACGTAACACATGATGAAATCGTTTATCCGTTCCAAGTTTTAAAAACGGTCTTTATTTTATCTTTACAAAAATAAAGGACGGTAGGCAATTTTATATTTATTGGAATATGTAGGTTTTCACACTTTGCTCTGATACCCATTAAACATTTTCCATAAAATAAATGACATCGAAGATGATTTTTTAGAATGTTATCACTCCCACCAAAGACGACCTCTAAATGCCTTCATTTTAAATCAGTCCAGGTTATCATCACAATTCGCTGACAAATGTCACGTTTCTGGCCGTCGACAAAACAAAAAAAAACCTTTAAACGCAAGAAAAAGTGTAAACAATACTCGCAATTACTTGCGTTTGACCTCATTTCGATTTCATAATAGAAATATATCCCCTTTAAGCCAACACGTGCATCTGTCAAAAATCGTTCATCATCATCATCAAATCATAAAATTTCACCCCAATTTAATTTTTTTTTTTTGGTTTTTCTAGAACCTCTCTCCCTCCTGCCTCCTCTCACCTTTTATCTGTATTCATTTTGTCAGGTGGTTCGACATTTCTGCCCAAAAACGATATGTAAAACACCATTTCTTCTTGACGTTGATTTCTTGGCCGATATCGTGTGTCGCTGGCGCTGCTGTTGGTAATATCGATGATGGGTGTTTTGTGTTTTTGTACTCGTATCCGTTATTGAGTGGAATTATTGTATTCTCATTCGCACTCGTGGGTAACAACAACAAAAAAATGTAGGTTGTTGTTTGTATGAGGTGTTACTTGACTGATTTTTATTGTGTAAAAAAAAAAAACAAATGTATATTATTTCACTGGTTGTTGTCACAAGTGGCTTGTTATTTATTTAAACAATTTTTTTTTGCAATTTTTTGCCATCTATTTCCGACGTTTTTGGCACTTTTCATAGACACTTCACGTCACAACGAGCAGCAGCCTAACTTCGTTTAATTTTTTTTTTTTTTTTTTGGAAACGAAATCTTCACAAACACTTGCTGCTGGTGTGTTTTCTGATTTTTTTATTTTTCATTTTTTTGGTAAGAAAACATTTATGGTATTCGGCGGCAGTTGGTAGTGGTGGTGGTGGTGGTGGTAGAGATTATCATTTATTTTATTATTATTTTGTTATTGCTTTTTCTTTAGGTGGGTATTTGCAAAATGAAAAACACAGAAAGTGGGTTTTGATTGTATTGGTGGATAGTACTTGCGTTTAAGCCCGAGATATTTTAAAAAAGGTGACGTCAAGGTAATAGAAAACTGGTATTTTCATCACGATTGGTTTGGGACTGACTTTTGTTTTAGGAACACTATTTTGGGTTTAAAACAAATTTTATCTAAATTTTGATTCACTTAACACTTTTAGGCCCGAACTTTGGACGCTTTAAGCGGCTTTAAGCGGCTTTAAGCGAAAGAGAGAGAGAGAGGCCGATTCCGTACACGAGCCGACTGGCACAATCTCTACGGTTCGATTGGTGTTCACGTACTAAAGGAAACTGATACCAAGAGATCTTAGCGATTCAGCTGTAGAAAGTAAGATTGTGTGCAGCGTTCAGACACACACCATCAAAGCACTAAAAAAAAGTCATGTTCACAGATCACAGTACACTACACCGGAACCGGAGGAATGAGTTAACCGCCCGCACCGCGCTCCAAACTGCATCGGTGGTCGTACCTTCGTATTCATATACAAGAAACGCTGCTGGAAAGTGAACCACAACGGCCAGAGGTGAGCAGTGTTGAGCAGAACTAAGCAGAGGCTCTCGGGCATCTGAAATTCAATACCTGCGGCGGCAGCCTATGTATGTCATGATGGACGGATGGATTGCCTGGTCGACTGGACAAGCTGACGGTCGTTGGTTACTGCTTGTTCTACGAGTATATGTGTTTCTACGTACACAATCACAAAAGCTGATTGTTATTATTTTTCTGCTAGTGCTGAATTTATGATAAGCAGTATACTGATATGTAGGTAGCAGATACCCACATGTGTGTGATGTTAATTCAAGTGTATGGTGGGGGGTTTTTTTTTTCATTATAATTATAATTGCCAACCAAGAGTAAGAGATAAGATTCTCTCGCGCTTTTGGTGCACTTCGATAGTTAGGTAGTTTTGCCGTTGTTGGTAAGAGTGATAGAGTTGCCAAGTGATCAGAGTCTATTACAAGTTGATTTGGAGCTTTAAAAATTCCTAACTCTGAATGTCTTCGCAAACTGTCATGAGAGTACCTAAACATAACAACTACAAAAAGAACAACAAAAGCCCACAGCAAGTCTTGCTTTGCTTGTTGAACCAGAGGTTAGCAGTTCAAGTAACAATAGCACTTGAAGACTTTCATTTCTGGAATTGCAAGTGCAAGTTCTCCAGTGCTTGGATAGTGTCGTGGCAGATTTTGAACGAGCATAAATAATCGACAGAAAGCAAGCAGGCTCAAACAAAAGTTAGGAAACGTAAAAACCAAATAAAGGTATTGCGATCGATTATATTGAATTACATTTGTAAAGAGTGGACCATCTTTTGGTTTCTTTTTACAAATGTTATAAAAAAACACTGTTCAGTATTTTTCAACGATTGTTGCTTGCATGCAGAGTTGTTAAAGAATGCATTCTTTTGGGAATGCATTCGCAGAATTCACAAAAAAGACTTCAAATTTTTGATTAATGCAATCGAATTCAAAAAAGATTGGGATTTAAAAGAAATCCTAAATCACCATTCTTTTGAAGTCAGTCACTGAATTGAAATCATTTTGAAGTCAATTGATTCACATCATGTCAGTTGTAGTCAGTAGTGAATTGAAATTACACTTGAAACACTTGAAATTAGTTGAAGTCAGTGAATTCAACTGGAATCAGTTGAAGTCAGTCAAATTCTGTTGAAGTCAGTGAATTCAACTGAAATGTTTTGAATTCACTTAACGTCGATGAACATTAGTTGCTTCTGAAAGCAGTTGAAGTCCTTAAAACTAGTCATAAACCGTTGAAAAAATGAAGAATGACTGAATGAATCTCCACACTGAAATTAAGTAAATTCAAATTATTTATGTTGAATTCACTGACTTCAACTGATTTCTTATGAATTTACTACTGACTTAAACTCACATCAAGTGAATTCAGTAATGTTATTAGAAAGAATCCAATCATTTGATTTAATTCAATGATTTCTAAAAATTGAATGCATTAATCACTGACTTCAAAAGAATGGTGATTTTAGTTTTTTTAAATCCAAATCTTTTTTAGAAAAAGACTTCAAATCATTTCTAGGTGAATTCAGTAGAATTAACCCTCGAAAAGATTTAATTCTTTTACAACTCTGCTTGTATGGCACGAAGCCCATCTTGCTTGAACCATAGCTCGCCCAAATCCAATTCCTCGATTTCTGGCCATAAAAAATCGGTTATCATGCCTCAGCTGCTCAGATCTTTGGCGCGTTGAGGTTCTTGGGCTTAGGCGCACACTTTCGGAACCAACTGCAATATTCCCCATTGAGCGCACACGAGAATGTGTTTTTGTTTATCAATCAGCAAACCAGTCTCACGAACTTTCTTCACAAGCTGCAGTTGGTGCATTATTTCGACAGACATTTCTTTTCAAACACAGCATCTACTTTGAAAGTAACTTTGCAATATTTTCTAACATTTAAACGTAAATCGAACGATTGCGTACCGCAGAGATATGGTATGGAGTTTCTGTCCATTTTTTGAGCGCATAAGTGCTGTAATTATTCCAATCTTCTTTGAGTACGTTTATTGTTTATGGAAAAGCTTTGATAACTTCGAATTTTAAGTTATTCTCAGTTAGATGACACTGGAGCTATTATAATACAGCGTGATCTCAATAAAAATGAAAAAAATTTGAGGTGTGGCTGGGGGTTCAATGCTCCATGCATTTCGGACACTCTAGATATAGAGGCTAAACGGACCATTGCATTTGTAAAAAAAGTTCCTAAGCTATCTATAAAGCAAAAAGGGTACAATAGCTTTCTGAAATATTAGAGAAGAGTGCGCTAACGCTTTCCATTGACTTTGAGAGCGTGTGAGTTTCCTCGTATTGAAAAGCGTTGTATAAATGGTCTCTTATGATGCGAAAACTAAAGTGCCAATTTCCACCAATTCAAAAGGCACATGCATTATTAAAGAAAAATCAGCAATTCAAGAAATGGTTGTTGTTTTTAAATTGAAAAAAAAGGAATGAAAAAAACTATGCTTCATCTTCCTGTACCCGCGTATTGGTCTGTCAGACCGAGTTTTCTTATTGGTATCTCCAATAAGCAAATATGTTCTATAAAGTAAGTTTATTTCTTCGTAATAAATAAAAGGTTCTAAAACTATTTTTTTTAGTTATCTTTTTTTTTAAATTTTCTGGATCCTGCCCCAAGGTTGATACTGCGACCTGAAAGATCTATTGTATCATAGGATACTAATTAGCCCAAGAGGCAAACCACCTTTCTGACAAAGGTGAACAAGTCCTTGGTTGACGCATTTTTTAATTCATAAGGTCTAAGCAGTTCTTTGTGTAGGGTACGCCGTCTGACCCCAAAAAGTGCCGGACAATCACAAAGGATGTGTTCGGCTGTTTCGACCTCTTCCAAACAGAGTCGACAATCGGTCTCGCTAGACAGGCCTAACTTGTTCAAGTGGTATCGTAAATGACAATGACCGGAGAGGAAATTTGTTAGATACCTAATATCCTTCTTATTGTGGTTTAGAAGTTCCCTGTGATGGGTATAAGGCTTAATCAACAATTTGGCTTGCCTAAGCCCCGGGACATTTCTCCAATGAGAGAGTCGGAGATTGTGTTCCCAATTGTTAATTAAGGCTGAGATTATTGCCCATCTGTCTTTCTTTACCCTGAACAACATTAGGTCTGTTCCCGTACTGTCCAAGACAGCCGAAAACTAAACTCTCTTCTCTCAAAAACTACAAAAAATCCTCGTAGGGGAACAGGATTTGACTGATTTCGGCTGTTTTCGGCTGTTATGGACAGTACGGGAACAGACCTAATGTTGTTCAGGGTAAAGAAAGACAGATGGTTCTGATAAATCTCAAAATAAAATCGGAGTGCTTACTAAGGAACATTGTGTAAGCATACGAGTATAGAGTACGCCAGGAAACCGTAGTACATATCAGGTCTACTTAGGCACGCTTATTCTATTACAGCTTAAAATTCCCCTTCAGATGTGCCGATAAATACTTGACATATGAATATGCTATCTGCCAAAAATATCTAGCAAATCATTTATTACAAAAACTACTATAGGCAATATCGTGGATAGGTAGGTAAGTATGGCTGTATGGCGCCTCTTGTCGTACACAATTACTCCTGTGGAGTTGAGTAATCTTATGACATTATAGACGTCGTTAATTTTTGAAACGTTTTCGAGAAAGTATCTACCGAGTGTGAGGTGTCTGGCTCTTCCTAGTGCCGGAGATTCACGGAGAAAGTAAAAAGGCTTTACTCCGTACCCGCGCCTCGCCGCAGCTACAGTGCATGAGCTCCGGTTGGCCAGTGAATCGTACTTATTGCTACGATTCTGGCAATCTCGACTCGTGACCTGTTGATTAGATCTAGGGATCTATTTGTGTTGTAAATGGGTCAGTTGTTGAGGGTTTTTCATTTAGAATTGGCTTTTGAAAGTGTAATGGAGGATTTTTCCCTTCGCAAGTCCTAGGGGAGGATAAACTACCCCCGCAACGGAGATGTCAAGGATTGAACCGCGTCTGGCTAACATATCTGCTCTTTCATTCCCCTCTATGTTGCTGTAACCAGGACTAGGAACCCATAAATCTAATTGTGGGCATAACTACGGTGTCTCAGGCGGCCTTCGATCTGCTTCAGTTAACCGATCCCGGTTTTAACACATTCTTAATACTTGCTAATTTGTTAGCCATCTGCTTGACAGAATGTCTTGATAACATTTGACAATGCACAAACACTTGTTAACTATACCAGCTAATTAGTATTATTAGTAAAATTTAAATTTAGTTAGGTACGCATTTCCAATGTCTAGCTGCGTATTGTCTAGCACTCAAGGCCAGATGGCCTTGTAAAATAGATTTTAAATATACCTACGTAGACATGTGCTCGTGTATGTACTGACGTTATAATCATATCAGTGATTTAATTTTCAGATTTAATTCCAAGAACATAATATTTGATTGATCTAATCCGACATTGGCAATGACATTTACTTGTACTCGTAACATATCTACCTGGCATTTATATTTATTCCATTACAAACTAATTATCTGTGCATGTGTAACTGATAAAGACCCCAAAATAGAAGCGGGAAACATTGATCCCCACAGCCTAAATACGACATAACATATAAATGTCCAGATAAGGTCGAAAATACTCTTTCTTTGTATGTTGTTCGATAGAACCTGTAATCAAACTCATGAAAGTGTATTCGTTCCTACCCCTTTTTTGAACGAGTGATACACTAAAGACTAAACAAATGTGCTCGAGTGTGTTTGACATTTATTGAATCTCATAAACGCGAAACGTGCGATTTCATAATTTCATGGAAGGAATTTGTATAAAACGTGGTTTATTTACAATGTTTTGCGCATTAATTTAACGACCGCGTCATCATATGCCAAATACAGATTTACAGACATGCTTTTGGCCTGGAAAATCATGTGCACATGAGAACAATTAATGGAAGATATAAAATAAATTTCGCAGTCAACATAGAACAGAAGCATTAGCTTTGTTTGATATCGCCAGCCCTCTAGGGTGCACTGACTAGTGTCAATTATTTTCGTGGTTGTCAAAAAACCCAGTTCGTTTCATCGAATGCAAATACCTTGCCCTGACAACTTGCATTCTTTGAAAATTTAACATAAACCAAATTAGGTTTATGATTTAATGTTTTGACAGCCCTTTTTTCTTGCACTGACGAAATACTCGGGGTAAATCCAGTGAAGAACCAGTGTCGACAACGAACGCAGGGCAGCATATTCAGTGCGTTTTCAGTGTAGCACTGGCGGACACAAAACGCATCAGTGCGTCCTAGGGCTGACATCAAACAAACCTATTAGCTTTGTTTAATGTCCGCTCTGGATTCTCACTGATGCCTTCGATATCCGTCAGTGCTATACGGAAATTGCTACTCTGTGTTCGACGTGGACACTAATTTAGCACTGGATTCGCACTGGGTATTTCTTCAAGGGCTGTCAAAACATTAAATCAGCTGACTGGAATGAAAATCGTTTTGGTGGTAAGTGCATTGGACTACTACGCATGCTGCCCGCGATCAATCCCAGCCCGGGTCCAACATCTAAAGTCAGCAGACCTATACAGAACCAAACCTAGCTTCTCGCAACCATTTGTGTGTGCGTGTTATTTTTTCCACGACATGGAAGGGACCTACATTTTTTTGCCGACTCCGAACGGCGAGTTGAGAAGCTTCTCATGACAAATGATACTCTTTGATTGTTTGTCAGATATTCGAAAGAGGTGGCACCGTGAAAACACTTTTTAGGTGTTTGCGGCGGGAACCCAAGACCGCTGGCTCAGTAGTCCGACGCACTAACCACTTGCGCTACGGTGCCCACGCCAAACAGTCGACTGAAATCTCATTCCATGCAAATTTAACGGCTTCGGCAAGCGCTTCTTTATCATCGTAGTGCTTTCCACCTCCGTATACTTTTCCTGTGAGCCAGCTCCTGACATTTTCTATAATGTTAATGTCAGGCGAATATCGTGGCCATGGAAGAAGTTCAACATTTTTACTGGCAACAAACGATTTAACAATGCGAGCTGTTGTATAGGAGCGTTGTCGTATTGAAATATCCATAAAAGTGGTCCGAAGAGATCGTGGAGCAAATTCCATTACTGTCTAGCATCACTGTGTAGCTATTTTGTCATTCTAGACTCTAGAGCTTCGAACCACCAAGCCGATAATACCATAATAAGATACTGTACCCCATTACGCCCCTTCTCTGCTATGATGGCGGTTTAAAAATAGCTTCTCTTCTCTTAGGTCGTGAAGGTAATAGTTATATAGCCATCCGGTCCATCTTAATTGAAAATGTCAGAAAATACCTTACTTCTAAGGATACCGAAAAGAAGAATGATCGTTCAAAATTTAATATAACTTGTAAATGACATGTCCACCAGGTTTTCAGCAAATTGTGAAACGTGATCTTCTGAGACAGTAGACATATCGAATGGTGCTGTTAAATGCTACTTGTAGCTTCCTTTTGCTATCAGCGTCACATGCATAAAAAATTTCACACCCGTAAATAAGCAGAGGGATAGCTAAGGCTTTTGCAAGTATCAGTCGTGTTTTCGATGGTGTACACTTTTGTGCAGTCCATAGTGTTCGAAGAACGCTATACATACGTCTTTCCACCCGGGAGTTTATATGATTGTTCCACGTTAGTGTTCTATTGAAGACTACACCTAGATTTTTCGTAAATTCAATGAATTCAATATTTGAGCCGTTGAGCATTATAACCCGAAAATAGCTTAGTTTTAGATATAACCAAACATTTACACTTTCCTGGATTAAGTTCTAAACCACATTTTGGCGATCAATCCGAAACTCGCTGAAGTTCTTCATTTAAATTACTAGCGCAATCTTCAATGGGCCCCAAGGGACAACTTTGGTGAATCTGAATGTCATCAGCATAAATGTGTTTCACGTATGTTTATGACATTTTGTTTGTTGCAACTTTTTTGGTTAAACGCGTTCCTTTACTTTTTCGTAATATGCCTCTGTCTGAGAGAATTTTACCCCCACTCCATGAAATTTAATAACTTACTATTTTTGGAGCATTAAGTAAAGGAACAAACCTAATATTTATGCTCATCGTTTTGTCCTGTATATTTGTGTATATTTATACAGATGGGGAGACAAATACATATGTAGAATTTAAAGCATTGAATAGTTTTCAGTTTCTCTATGCCCTAAACTAGTTATTGATCCCAATCTCAAAATCAAACACTTTTACGAAACTAATACCACTTGCCGGTTTCATAGGAGTCTTGTAGACTGCAAATTCTCATTAATTATAATAAAAAATAAAAATAAATAAAAAAGTAAATAACAAGTTTGAAAAGTATTAACTTTTAAAAATAAAACCAACAAAAAAGGAAAAAAAAAAAAATTGGAGATGTTAGCGACATCTCTGAAATTACTACTACAACCAGCAAAGAGATATAATCAAGATCAATTAATTACAGCTGTTGGGGGAATGATTGTATGTATCCCTATCGTATCAAACCTGTAAAAAAAGTACTTTTTTTATCAACATCGAAAGTGAGGAGAAAAAACAACTTAGCACAAAACAAGTTTACACGTATGCTATATCGTCTAGACGACAACTATCTATTGCAGGGCAGTTAAAACACACATAGATACTCATAAGTATATGTTAATTTAAACGCTGTGCTTGCGACAACCGACGCGCGATTGTCACTCCACCATCGTATCTAACATTATCTATTGCTAATTTAAATGTTACGACAATCGGAGGTGATAAAGTTCTAACATTCTACTCGTATAGATACTTGTCTTATCGAAGAAAGCACCGCCAAGTCATCGTGATCATGACTATGTACCTATAGTCGTATTTACTCATTGAATGAATCTATTTAGATTGATTTTAAAAATAGAATTTTGCATTGAATGTGCAATTTAATTATTTAATTGAAAATCAATTGACCTCTAAATACTAAGAAGACCTTTCGGAGAATACTCGTATCTTTTTTCATTTATCACGACCAAGTCGTGAGGCTCAGTCAATGTATTAGCAGGTAACAATGTTAACAGGTTTATTATGAAAAGAACAGCAACAAGGATGAGGTGTTCTCGCAGGTTATAGCTGTCAATGTCAATAGAGCAATAACCTTGGGGTGGCCTTTTGGGAGAAGAGTTATACACTTGAACTCTACTAACATTTATTTCAATGCTACATATATTATCACTAATCTACATACATTCTATTCTTCAACTTGATTGTCAGTCAACTATTAAGTACATAGTTAAAAGCCAGATTTTTGCATTCATTAAATATTATTCTTGTTTTCGGCAGACCAAAATTGAGATTCTTTTGTTGGAGAGAAAGCATTTCTGTCGTTTTGAAGTTTCAGGTTATTTTTAGACCATTTCCATAACTATAATAATTTTCAAAATGTTAAACGGGTCACCAGTTTGGGGTAATTGTGCTAATTGTCATATTCGAAGACTGCAGATTGTGCAAAATAAGCTCTTAAAGATGATTTTAAAGCAGCCATGGTATTCCTCAACAGAAGAACTACGTGTCTTGGCAAATGTTGAAAAAGTCTCCGCGAGTATTTCAAATTTAACATGTCAGATAATATCTTGATTTCAAATTTAACTGTCCAAGCAACTCAATAAATTATGTATATACATTTTCCTCTTTGTGCAATATTTGTTTTAAGTACATTTATTCTCTTATTTATTTAATTTATTATTTATTTATCTATTTATATATATATATTATGTATTTATTTATTTAATTATTTATTTATTTTGTTATTTATCTTTTAATTTATTTATTTATTTATTTATTTAATTATTTATTTATATATATACTTACTAATTTATTTATTAATTTATTTATATTTATTTATTTATTTGTTTTAATTTTTATATTTATTTATTTTTTTATTAATTTATTTACATATTTATTTATTTATCTATTTACTGTCTATACTTGTTTATTTATTTATTATTATTGTGATTGGTTTCTTGTAAAGTTATTTGACTCAGGTTTGTGTCAGATTAATATCCAGCTATCTACGTATTTTTGTTTTTGTTATTTGTATTTAGTGAAGATATTTACTTGTAGCCTTTGCTTCTAGATTATTTTTAATTATATTTTTAATATCACATTAGTAATTTTTCAGTAGTAATATATATAATATATAATATATAATACCACATCTCTGTAAATTGTGCAATAGTATCCAATAATGTAATTTTTTTTTTTTGCTACAATAAAGAATGAAATAATGAAACAAAACGTTTCCAATACTATTCGGCATTAGTGTGCGTTTTTATTTCTCATGCCGTCAATTAGATGGAAATCAAAGTCAGAAAGAAAGTTCTAAAGGACCTACCAATCTTTTTATCGATAAATGGATAATAATTGAATAGAATGAAAACTAATTGGAAAAATTGGGAAAAATAAATATTGTTTATTTTCGCTTCTTTATTTTCATATTTATTCGCAAGATATCTGCACCGGTAAAACACCGTTTTCGTACCAAATATCATTGCGCTTTTAATTTCACCTGTATTGATCACGAAAGATAAATTCAAAATATTGCGTCGTTGAAATTTGTATGTGAATTTTTGAAATAATTAGAAACAGTGATCAAATACTGATTAGAAAAGTGAAATATTACGGTAATCCTTAACAGTTTAAATTATTTTTTGTATGCATATTGAAACCTTCACTAGTTACCATTAAACAAAAAATAAAAAAAAGCAAGAGTTGCATACCAGCAATGAGAAGACTACACCAAAGACTATAAGGAACCGATTTTTTGAAGCAGGATTGCGGGGGTCCATTGCTCGCAAAAATTCACACGTTTCGAAATAAAATTGAAAACGCCAATTACAATTTGCTAAGGAGCATCTACTAAGACCTCTCACATTTTGGGGATGAAATCTTCAAGGGTCATGAATCGTAGCTTAAAATGCTATGTCTGATGGCGAAGAATAATGGAGAAGGAAAATTAAAAAAAAAATTGATCCTAAATACATCATCAAAATTGAAACTGGTGTCAGAAATGTCATGATTTCGGGAACCTTATCGTGAAATGGTCGTAATGTAAAAATTACCGGGGGTATGGATGCAAGGACATACTGTGAAGTACAATGGAGCCATATGCTGTTGACTAGTAAAGTGTTGGTTTGAGAAGCAACAGATGTGTGTTTTGGAGTGACCAGTGCAAAGTTCCGACCTAAGTTCTATTTAGAACAGCTGGGCTGATGTGAATAGATGTTTTAGGCCATAAAAAATCCACAAACTCCGCGGAACTTTTTAAAAATATTGAGAAAGTATGGAAGATTAAAGATGCCCGACTTGGTAGCTAATATATTTGGTTCTAATTATATTTCCACCACTGTACATACGAAGATGCATTTTTAAGTTCGTGGAATGAGTAGATAGGCTGTTAGTTAGGGTAGCTTACTTATTTACAAGTGGGACAGTCTTTTCAAACAAGGAAGGGACTCACTTAAAAACGACCCACGGTCAGGAATGTTTTTTGGGACTCAGAAGGGATCCTGTTGGTAGATTATAAAGAGGAAGGCGTCTCCATAACCGGGAAATACTACGCTTCAATCCTAGAGTGGCTGAAGAAAGTCATCAATGAAAAAAGAAGTGCAAATTTACCAAAGTTGTCCTCCTTCTGCATGACAACGCGCCTGTTCACAAGAACTTCGCTTTGGGTGCCCAGCATAAGGTGGGCCTCGATTTTGGGTTACCCTCACTACAGCGCTAACCTGGCTCCCAGCGATTATTATCTTTTCCCAAATACAGAAAAAGGAACCTCGTGGGCAGAAGTTTTCAAGCGATGAAGAAGTGAAGGACGCAGTTTCGGCTTACTTTTCCGACAAAGACATATGACCCATTTTTTTTTTTGTTTGTCGTACAGCGTTGTTATTTGACAGCTGTCATGCGTGAACATTTAGGTTTAGCCACGGAGAATAACACGGATGCACAACACATGGAAATTCTGAAAATCCACTACCTTAATGGTGAGATTTTTGCGGAGACAGTTCGAAAATCTCCTGTATTTGTCGGTCGACATAATGCACCTTCTCGCCGTACAGTGGTCCGCCCATTGGATTTCTTTCTTTGGGATTTTTTGAAAGGAAAGGTGTATGCCAATAATGCAAAAACAATTCCCGAACTGAAAGAACAGATTCGTCGCGCCATTGATGAAATTTAGCCTCACTATGCGAAAATGTCATCGAAAATTTCGTCAAAATGACCAACGACCGCCATCAGTCATGAAGTGGCCATTAATCGGCTATCGTGTTTTATACAATAACCTCCATGTCAGGACTCTGTATTCAAATAAGAACATCAGAGCTTAGCAAATAAAATCTATGTTTTTTTTTTCAAATTTCAAAATAGGCGGTCTTAATGGGGCACCCGTTATAATACTTTCCATATTTTATTACATTTATAGGGACCAACGACAAACGTACGTATAGGTTGTTTAATCATTGCAGGTTCAATAGGTAATTTTTCAAATAACTGTTCATTTGTTAAAGAAATGTTTACATTGTTTTTTTTTTAAACTCACCTTCTTCGAATATTATCCGTTTGGTCCTTACTGAGACTGAGATTGCTTCCATGATGTTCGTCGATTTTGAGCGCTGCAGCCAAATCCTCCCGGCTCTTGCTCATAGTCTCACACAATGGATGCATGATTTTAGGCGGTTTCTTCTAATACCCTTAACAAATTACTTATGAGACGATATACTCTTTAACGTGTGTCTTGAAATCATAATTGAGTGCAGAGTTGCCATAGTACGAGTGGGTGTGATCTGTTAAATTCTGAAATTAAAAATAGAAAAGTTAAAATTTTCTGAGTTAAACTAAAAAAAATAGAAAATTGATCTTAAACAAATTCCAGAAAAAACAACAACTAAGGTGTCGGTATTAATATGTCAACAAAATAAAATTAATTACTACTGTTGCCTTCGAGACGTCTGAAAATGTGTGATTTTACCGCATAATTAATGGAGTTGAAATCACCGCTTTTTAAGACCAAATTTCAACAAGTTTGTTTGATTTATTCATGCGTCGAGGTTGTTATGCAACAAGGGACATGCGTTGCATATCTAATTGAGAAAATAAGTTACTGTCTGTTATCTGATTCGACACTGGTCATTCAAATTATTGGTAAACATTGAAGTTCTTCAATTTGAGTGTTTGTACTTGTAGACATTTGTAATTAAATTTTGGTAAAAAAAATTAAATAATTTTAATAGTATGTATGGATTAACAGTTAATACACGGTAGTTATGTATGCATGTAAAAATATGCAAACATACATAATTATAAAAGAGAAAATATCAACAAAAAAAAAATTCTTAACAGAATCGCTGCAATGCAAGTGCGAAATTTAAATAACGGAAGTTTGATTCAGGGTTTTTCCATTGTTACAGGTGTGATATTGACACTCATGTTTTTACAAATTATTCGTCCAATATTCTAGATAAACAAGTTTAAATTTGAATTATCTATAAAGCCCATGGTGTTCTTTAAATCAATAAATTAATTTAGAAAACACTTGGTTTAGTAATAAGATAGATCCATTTTAGTTGCGTTACGGGCGTGACCTTAGAAAACTAGGGATTTGCGGATTGGACATCCAATGTTCATGTGGTGTCAAATCTTGGATAGAAACTATATCTTTTTTTTTTTTGAAATTGATCTTGAGTACCAGTTAAGAAAAGAAAACCAAATGTGTGGGAAACTGACAAAAAAATGTTTTCAAATTGTTACGGGTGTGACAAGTTAATGCTACGGATGTGACCTAGTAAAATTGGTACGAATTGAACAAATTATAATAAAGGAAGTTATTCATTTCTATTTAAATGAAAATAATACAATTTTATCTTTTATATCTATTCAATGATAAATATATAATATTGTCTCTTTTTTCATTTTAGCATTAAATCTAAATGTTCTCTCAAAACTATGATTTTTGATATTTATACATACTTCAAAAAGTATGTACATATTTCATCGTTTTTTCGTCGGAGTCTCTGTGGAAATGCCTGAATAATTCAATCTAGTCTCTAGTGGTTTTCATAGTAATTTTGTCTAATTTGGACAAAACTGAGCGTCCGCAGAGCCGTGTTTATCAATTCAAAGCCTTTTTTTTAGTCAAGTGCCGGTTTCTATGGAAACACCCTTCTGTTGTTTAATTCGGTAAGATCGCAGTTCTTGTTTGAGTTCTTTTAATTATTGTTTTGAATTATTTAAGCTTTCTTTTTATTTTAGGCATGTACAGTAAAACTTGTGAATAGTAGATTCTGCGAATAAAAGAATCTTGTGAAACCTGGATAGTGGACATTTTTGGATGCCAATTTTGATTTGCTTCATACAAACTCACTCTTATATAGTGGAAACCTGCGAAATCTGAATACTGCAAAATTTTTCAATGAATTCAGCTTTTTCCCCATTCAAATTCACTCTTAAATAGCAGAATCAAGATATGAATGCGCCAAAATTCATTAACATTTTTTCTTCGGCTTTGTTTCCTTTTCCGAGAATTTTGACATTTTAATTGTTTCTTTTCGTGTGGGTCTCATTCTGCTAGCGGCTACATTCAACAAGTACACATTCTGAAATCCAATATCAGAATTGATCGAAAAAAATAAAAGAAAAGTTGCCGATAGTGGAAAAAATTGCGAATAGTAGAAATGTTGCGAATAGTGGAAAAAAAAATGTGCACCGAAGCATTCCACTATTCGCAAGTTTTACTGTATTAAAAATGGGGAGAAATTAATTAATAAAACTGAAAAAGTTTCAAAAGTGCAAGGTTGTTAGAGATTACAACTCATCAAATCGCGAAACAGCGGTCAAATTAAGTAGATCAGCTCCACCTATAAACAGTACCGTAAATTTGGGTGAAAACTACGGATTCAACTAAATCACTGGCTAATTTTTGACGTTTATACAGAGGTGAATAAAATTTTAGCTTTTTGTTGTGTTAATTGTTTTAAATGAGATTTTTAAACACTCTTTTCTTCATTAATTTTCCACTAGAATTTAAATTTTTCCATTTTTCAACATTACCAATATGTAATAATTTTCGGTGTTCTTTGTTTGCAAATTATATTTTACTAGTGGTTACCCGGAGCGATTCGCTACACCCATTGAGAACAGTGTCTATGCCATAAAATGTAATGAAATTTTTTCGAGTGACTTCCGGTGCACCGAACTGGAAGCACGAATTGTATTTGAAAATGTTGTTCAAGAAGTGCTTGTAACGTACGTAAATATAATTCTGAATCAATTTTCCCGACATTAAAAAATAGTAATGACTCTGGTGGAGAAATAAATGCCGACATGGATTTAAGAAAACTGTCCAAACCACAATAACATCCAACTTTTTCGACCGAGCTTAATTCAAACATTTTTTATTTTAAATTATCAATAATTTAAGTTCTGTGCATTACTTGCTTTAAATACTTTTATTTTCTTTTTTTACCATTTAAAAACAAAACAACAACTTTATACGGATATATGAACTTTTCGGTTAGATGTAGGAACTGGACCAACAATCATTAGTTCATATCATAAAAATAACCTGTTCGTTTAAGTGCTTAAAACTCAAAAACTTACCACCCGGCTGAGGTGAAACTTACACAATACATTTGTTATGAAGCGAGAAGTACACGTAAACCAAAAGTTAGCTGTTAGCTGCCACTGTGCATTGCTGTAATAATAATTTTGAGATTTTGGTTTTCAGCGCCATCTATCGGAAAACTTGAAAACTTTTGATATACAAACATTCCTCACTTCATAACAAATAATATTCTGTAAGTTTCAGCTCAATCGGATGATCTTGAAATGTTTGTGTTCCAGCGCCGTCTATCGGAAAACTTGAAAACTTTTGATTTACAAACATTCCTCACTTCATAACAAATAATATTCTGTAAGTTTCAGCTCAATCGGATGATTTTAAAATTTTTGTGTTCCAGCGCCGTCTATCGGAAAACTTGAAAACATTTGATGTTTGAACATTTCTCACTTCATTACAAATATATTAGTGTAAGTTTCAGCTTAATCGGATGGTTAGTTTATGAGTTTTGAGACATCAAACGAACAGCTCATTTTTATATATAAAGATTTCTGTACATGATTGAAGAACAAACATCGTATGTTGTTCCAGTTAACTAGATTTCCCATTCAAAATGACAGTTGGAAAATGTGGAGAAAAAATTTCAGAAATCAAAAGTTTTTCCAAAAATCAATAATTTTACCTTATTTTACACGATTTTGCCAATAAAAATTTTAACTGGTTTTCTAACATAATTTTTACGATGTGTAGTTTTTCCTTCGTACATATGTGAACACTAGTTTTGCTCCATTTTTCCACGGATAGTAGATTGCGAAACCGAAACAAAACAAACAAAGCCTCCCGTCCTCTCTCTCACTCTTTTATGGGTATTACTAAACTAATGTCAAAAACTAGCCAGTGGATACAATTTTAACGCAATTGACAAACGACCATTTTAACACAATTTTGTCTGTTAAAGAATTAAGGTGCGAACAAAATTTCAATCAGTAGGAACTTCGGTGGTAGTATGGTAATGCTCAAGGCTGAATTAAGCTATCAAGAAAAAAATTGTTGAACTATTGGAAGATGTGCTGCTCTAATTCGGAGATGCGCAGGTGACTCTAGAATGTATTTTTTCGGCATGATAACTTCCCAGTCCCATTCACAAATCACCTGAAACAGTAGAGTGGTTCTAGGAGAAAGAAATGATAATGTTGGATTTGCTCGCTCATTTCCCTGACTTAAGTCCAATATGAAACTTGCGGGGAAACCTCGCGCGAAGAGTTAATTCCAAAGTTCGCCAGTTCAATAACATAAATGACCTCAGTGGAACCACTTGTGAAGAATGTAAGAAAATACAAATTCGGAATATGATAGAATACCAAACCGCAATTACAAAGTTATAAATAAAAAAAGAGCACACACCCACTGCGTATTTCATATTAAATTCAAAAATATATTTAAAGAGTGAATTATTTTTTTTTTAAATATGTTAGTACAGTATAGATCTTCATGAACCGCATTGTATTTTCTAATTCATCAGGAATTTGAAAATTCCATAATCCCAACACCCAGAGCATATAAATCCAAATCTGTCCATAAAATTTCATTTATCAGTGCATAGTTCTCGAGCAAAGGGAAAAAGGCTCCGTAGGTAGGTAATTTACTTATCTAAGCCATTACCTGAACGAAGCTGAAAGGCAGTCATAAAAATGAAATAATCCAAAATTTTAAACAATAAATGAAAAAAATTGTAAAAAAAATCAGCACAACCGCACTGCGCACTTTTCCAAACCATAATACTTAGTACCTTCAACATGTGAATCTATTTATACAACAATTTTCCACCTTTTTGCACCTACACATGCAGACGTCGACAGGTAAACACTTAACATCTTTCAATTCCCATTCCCATAAAGAAGAGCTACGCAAACAGGTTTACTTGGTTACCCTTACCTTCGTTCAAAGTACCCAAACGAAAACATGATGAAACGTGTTATTGATAAAAGCAAGAAAAAAGGGTCAACAACAATGAGAATAGAAAAGAATTATAAATAAGAAAAAAAAAAAAAACATAAATCATTCAAAGGCAGCGGTAACTGGCGACTAGTGACATAAAATCGAATACAGTCAGTAGTGGTAGTGTACACTGAAATGGCTTCTAAGGAAATAGACGCAGATAGGTCACCCACACAAAATCTATAAATGGACATTAACACGGGTCTCTCAAAGAAACATAATAGTTATGTGCACCTATACGAGTAAATAGATGCATATGGAGGTAATTTAGCTGTTTCTTTTGTTTATGCCGCACCTGCATATACTCACACACATTTGCAGCTCTCTTCCTGTGTGTCTTCTTCTTGTGTTTCTTCGCATTTCAGGTCTCTTTGTGCCTTCAAAGATCACCTTCACAATTAAGTCCTTGTACCTATATATGAGTATATGATTTCTCGCAAACATCGTTGTCAACTTGAACCTTTTCGATAAAGGTAAACAGAGCCATAAAGAATAAACACCATCACCACAGGTGGACTGGAATAGGGGTTGAATTTATTTGTTTCCCTATTTTTTTTTTTTTTGCATGTTGCAAAGTTTTATATTTGTATACGCATATGTATTTGCAAAGGTAGTGAAGGAGGGATATATGAGGATTTACATACAAAAGGATATAGAGACATACATATTCGTACAGTCCTGGATGCATACGAGTTTCATAAATCCAACAAAATTATCCCTTTTGTGAAGAGGGTAGGCAAAGAATTTGTATTATACTCGTATGTCCTTTTGTTAATCAGTTACGACAAAGGAAAGGCAAAGGAAATATGAAAAAAAAAAAACCAAAAAACACAGCGAAACCTGGTTAAGAACCACCC
Source organism: Brachyopa scutellaris (assembly GCA_949775065.1). Lineage (NCBI taxonomy): Eukaryota > Metazoa > Arthropoda > Insecta > Diptera > Syrphidae > Brachyopa > Brachyopa scutellaris. The sequence goes on along the minus strand of OX459113.1, from coordinate 95,622,819 downwards.
TCTTAAGTGCAAAACCCGCATAGCATCCTCGGTTTTATTAAACCATAAGTTTATAATGTAATATTCGAATCCCCTTTTAAGTGCACATCGCTTAACTACATTCCCCATTTAAGTACTCATTGCTTCCCTTTTTAATAAAGCACTAGAATCAAAAGAAAGCAAAAGGTAATAAACTTAATTTAGTACACAATGTGGCGAGTTCTAGTACTCTAGTAAGCCTTTGACATTTTCTCTTGTCTGTCACTTTTCGATTGTTGGTTGAGAAGATATTTCGCGGACTTGTCTTGTTCGTGGATAAGTAACTCTGAGCAGCTAAGCGGGTTTTCGTAACTGTATGTCTATGCACTTATCCGGGTTTTACTGTAGTCATCTAAATAAAAGAGAGTATCGTCTTGCAAACTGGGTTTCATATTAGGCTGTGTCATTTCATTAGTAACTGCCAAGCTCAGTGCTGGGTCTATTTTCTTTTTGTTAAATTGATTAGCTGTCCATGTAGCCCAACTAGCGATGCCTTACAACAATTTCTGCCAAACTCATCCTCTGATCTGAGCAGGAATCTTCTCGGAAGAACTATCGACTAGAAGACTATTGCAGCGTTCTCCAATCAGAGATATGTATATGCTATTAAGAAAGCAGCAGTAAGAAATAAATCGGAAAACACCATTTGCTAGGACAGCCAAGCTGCATTAAGGGGCGCAATCCCTTTAGAAATTTAAAAAAATCGATTTTTTTTTCTTTCATATTTCGAAAATATAATATATTGAGAATATATTGACCCGAGGATAAATTAAAATATTAAATATTTACTTTAAACGCGATTATCTCGAACCCGTATTTTCAAAAACTGCTCGCTGAAATTTTGTGAGGCTTTTCTCTATATCATTACCGGAAGGATAAACCTACAGTTTTAAAGATTTCATGTTAATAAACTACTTTTTGAGAATGAAAAATGTCGAAAAAACAGTACAAAATCTGAACATTTTCTTAAAGAGCGTGTACCAAATTTTTAATTTTATACTTTTTAATGATTTTATAGATTTATCCTTCCCATGCATGTGTCAAAAATAGAAAGTAATTTTTTTTTTTTGTAAAAATATAAATAGAGTAAGACTGACAAATGCAGCACTTTTGGACCTCGCGCCAAAGACACCTGAAGAGAAATTGAGCTCAGCCGCCATTTTGTGAAAAAAAAAATGTTTTTATATTTTTCATAGTTCGAATAAAATGATGTCACAACTTCAAAATGATACAATTATTTTATCACCTTTAAAAACACTGTTAAAAAATGAGTTATTTTGAAGCGTTCTAAAGGGATTGCCCCCTTAAAGCACCGTGCTCCACTTCCGTAAACTCGAAATGCGTAAAAGATTGTCTGACAGTACTTAGAGTGATAAAAACACGACACAGTTCTATTCTGCTGGGTACCCGGACATGTGTGAATAGAAGGGAACAAAATAGCAGAGGGACTGTCCAGGAATGGCTCTGATCCTTTTATCACAAAGTCGATCTATTGCTTCTTGATGCGTCTTTGTTGGAATATTGAAGTGTCATTTGGTCTTGAATCTGTCCCAAAGCAATTTCTGTTACTCGGGCTAAGAGGTATAGGTTGAAGCTCTGACTTTCTGACTTTCTCTTTATTCTAATCATTTGAAGCTTAGTAATATGTGCAGTCTTGTTGTTTTGTCTTGTAGATCTTTTGAATGAAAACAGTGACTCGAGCTTTTTGTGCTCCAAAGTATCTGTAAATTGAAATGTTTGTACTTTATGACATACCAGATTTTTAAAGGAGACTAATTAAGACTTTTAATGAGTTTTCTTTTTTTCTTCTTTTTTTATGTGGCGGTACAGTTCGGGGTGACCCAGGGCCTGCTTCTCGCAACCATTCGTGTGTGCATGTTAGATTTTTGCACGAATGGAAGGGACCTACAGTTTTTTGCCGATTTCGAAGCCCGAACGGCGAGTTGAGAAGATCCTCCTGACAAATGATACTCTTTGAATGCTTGTCAGACATTTGGAAGAGGTGGCAGCGTGAAAAATCGTTTGGGTGTCTGCTGGGATTGAACCCGGGCAGTATGCGTACATAGAAGTCCAAAACACTAACCACTACGCCACGGGCGGTGGTGCCAGAAATAGGAATCGGCAAATAAAATATATACACATGACATATTACAGCGGTTCGTTAAGTCGACCGTTAATATCGGCATTATTCGTACTATAGAAACATCATTGGAGACTTACTCTCGTTGTTTTGGACCTACACATGCAAAATTGGTTATAATTGCAGAATAAACAACTTTCACTTCGAAGGTGCGGATTCGGTTACATATACATACATATGTACGTAAACGATATATGTACTTATGTATATACATATATGTGTATTTGATGTGCATATGTTCTTATCTTAAAGACAACATTAAAATTTCAGCCCGATGAGAGAGGACGAAATTCATAGATTTTTCTACAGAATACATCGCATCTTGTGTTGACATATCAGGAGTTCATTGATCTGTCATGTCACTGTAGCATCAGAGGTTATGCAATAAAAAAAAATTAGCATTGCAAATGATTCGTAAGAATTATCTCTATGTCGTTCCATAAGTATATATGTAATGTATGTAGGTACAACAAAGCCGTTAAAATATCAAATTACCATTCTCTCAAGCAGACGACTCGACCAAACTTTATACTCAAAAGAAAACCTTTACCAGCTCCCGCACACTAACACTTAGGTACATTCACTTACGCGGCTAAGTGATAATTGATGTCGAGTCAACAAATAAACAACAAAGACAAAAATCAAATCCTTATCATTTCACAGGGGGCCATATGACAATCTTTTGTACAAAAAAGGTATCCCGTGCATCTATATGTATGTATCAACCTGCGAAATTTCTAATCTTCCGTAGAACACATACAAAACAGAACATTCATGTGTGTATGAGTAAGCATATGTATGTATCTTACTCCAAAGAGGAGGTCATTTCAACTGAGATACATTTGCATAAGATTGGTAGATCGATGCTAGCAACACCATCCATCACCTGGTACCAATGGGTACCTACCTCTGGCTCTGTGTGTCTACAAGTACATAGATAAATTCTATCGCAGCCTCGGTGAAGGGGAAAAGTATCTAGAGACGAAACGAATCAGTAAAAATAAAAGTAAATGTGAACTGCTGCTGTCTCCGGGGGAAGAAGAATCCCACTTTGTAATGGCAAGTTAAAGATAAGAACCGTGTTATTAACTTTTATTTACTATATTTCCCGGGCGCTCGAAAGATGGAATAAAAACAACAAGAGATATACAAAATTATAGTACCTATGTATATACATATGTAGATGCACATCTATGTATGCATGCATATAAAGATAATTAGACACGGCGGCATTGGCAGGCAACCCCCACAGTGTAATATCGTAGATTCTACTGTGGGGTCAGCATTCAGTACATGTACCTACATACATTATTATCTCGTAGACAAACCGAAACTATTTGTATTCAGCTGCGTTAAAGTTGATTTTCTTTCTCTTTCTCCCTCTATCTTCCATAATGCTTTGTTCGCTTTAAGCTAGTATGAGAGAGCATCCGGACTTATACACTTTTCACCATCTACATATAATAACAGCAAACCAGGAAATACATTTATTGTTTTATTGAAAAACAAAATAAAAAAACACATCAACGTTTGCATGGGAGATCGTGAAATTAATGAGCAAAAAAAAAAAACAAAATACCACGCTCGAAACTTTGTTTAACAATTAAGCAATTAACAAAGAAATATAAGTCAGGTACGCGACTCAGTTGTAGGGTTGCCATATACACTTATTGTTGTGATAAAAAGTAAATCTTTTCTGAAGTATGAGTTAATTAATAAAATTGTACAACTGTTGTTCAAAGTTTCTACGAAAATATAGAGAACAGCAAAAAAACATAACAACCACGAAACTCGATGTACTTAAAAGTTTGTAAAAGAAAAAAACCCCAAACAAAATAATACTTCAATTCAAATATCTTCATCTACCTTATCCAAATGGGGGGCATAGGGTAAGCCACCCAGTGTTTGGCACCTTGGTTTCCTCAAATTCGCATACATCGTCATACATCGCATGATCGTTTGGCCGCTCGTTGTGTGTATAGAAAATATTAACATTAAAGTAGTGTTGCCATTACAAAATTAAAGCAAACCGTTTCAGCTTTTTCAGTGGTTTTTTGTCAAAGAGCTTTGGGATTACGTGCTTTGAGAACCAATAAATAAATTTGAGTAGGTGACGGTGTTGCCGCTTGATTTTAGTTTTTTTTTTGTCAGTTTCTTATTTTTCTGGAAAATCGTTAAAATGCATTAAAACTATTTTTCGCTTATTGTGCTTTATAGTGAAGGTTTATTTGCGCGATATAAATGTTGGGTGCGGAAACGAATAGTGAGTTTTTTGTTTGGTTTTTAGCTTATATGTATATCGTATACTTATCGTTTCCGATACATAACATATATACATCAAAATGCTCGGAAAAATGCCCTCTACAACATACTAAAATTGCATATAAATCGAGGTGGTATCCACTTTGTTAACAATTATCCTTATTTCGTTCAACAAATTGTGTTGTTTCGAAACCAGCAGATGGGAACCCTACTGGTATTGCTCTCCGATTTGCGGCGATTTGTCATGCATACTACGGTAACCCAGTCAGAGCTTAAAAGAGCAGCAGGTTTATGCAAGCTATTGCAACCAGACTGAGAGGCAAATGTGAAATGTCCTATCTTTCCTGTACTGACAATTCGGTTGGGACAGGGTATAGTACTGTTGAACCGAATTTTAGTTTCGATTTTAAGCAAAACGATTTTAGAGAATTCGATTTTGGCAGAAAACAAAATTAAAACTGTATCAACAATTTGTTAAAAAACCAGGAACTTTTGTTCAAAATAATCGTTTTCGGTAAAACTTTTGTAATCCATTGAATAATTACCGTTAAACGATAAATTCCCTTAAATGGACACATTTTCAGGAACTTACATTTTTCTCGAAATTCCAATATAAAATGCGTTCTTAAAAACGGACACTCTCTTAAACGGACTTGGACAGCTTTTCTTACCCATTTCAAATAGAAAATTATTTTTGTTTAAACAGTTAAAGCAGAAAGATGCAGAGGATCCGTTTTCAGTACAATCAAATTCATGGGAAATCTCCAGTAACTGGACGCGAAGCTCCAATAACCGGGCAGAGCGATGTTAGCTTGTGAGTTTAGTATGGGATTTCCACTGCATTCCTGCATTGCACAAAATTTAGGGGACCATGAGTGTGCGCTTATGGGAGCTTTTACTGTATAGTAACTTAAAAGAAATAAAAACCGATGAAGACCAACACGGATAATAGAGTGAAACCAGGATTATAATGGATTGCAAATTCGAGCATCGTGTTAGCAAAACAGATTATGAAATTTTCCGGCTAATCGAGTGTCGGTTGGTCGAGAGTCGAATGTATATGTTATGTATGACTGTACGTCTTTTAGTAGAAACCTATTTCAATTAAACTATCTAAACACAACGGAAAGTCGCTGCAGCAGATGAAGTCGCTGCTGTACAAACTGTTAAATAAGTCACTTACTGAAGTATAATAGCAATGCACGTTCACAATGGTTCAGCGCAGCACCCGTGTTTCGCTATCAAATAAAAACAATCACACCGATGATGATTGATATAATATAAAAAATAAACATACATTTTTCGATGGACTGCTCTCCGTTTCCGTTTCTTTGTTTTGAGCTGTCAAAAAGTAGCACAGCAACTTCGCATTGTGTGCGTGCTATAGGGTTTACGTCTTCATATTTGAATTTTGACAGCGCTGCATACTACAGCTGTTCACTGTTGTGATCGGCCAGTAATGTAGCAGTTTCACCAACTGCATCGCTAAAAACTAATATTTAGACATCAGAGACATAAATGCTTACAAAAAGTTTTTTTTAACAAAATAAATATAAGCAGAGGCTTTTTTTTTATTCTAGTGTTTTTAACACAAGATGCGGAGAACGCTTTAATTCGATTTACAAGCAAACTAAAAAAATATACATATTTAATTAACTAGCCGAAGGCCTCCGTTTCTATGGCTATCCAGCTAACTAGTAATTTCAATTACTAGCCTAGCTTTTAAATAATAATAGTAATAATATTTAATTAACTACAACTTTCTCTTAAGAAAAAAGATGAAATGGCAACCCTACACATCGGGGGTGGAATGCATGTGTGTAATAAATATAACAAAGGTGCTTGGTAATCTGTTATGGGCACGTATAGTAATTCCACTTTTTATTTAGGTTAACCAAGAAAAGAGGTTAACAATATGGAACAGAGAATATTAGCCCACAAAGTGTATAGCACTCGCCCTTTCAGAAAATATGATTTCACTGAAGTATCTCATGCTATAACATTCCTCCATAGCTGGTAATCAGATCACTTAAATGTTTAACACATTTTACACATGGCGAATGTGGTTCCATTTACAGGTGAAGAAACTCCGTAACCTTTCGATAAACACAAATATTATATTTTATGCTGATAATGATCGTGTGTATACACAAATCTTCGACATGTATTGACGAGCTAAACCAAAGGCATTAGCGTGTGTGATTTTTAATTTCGTATATTTTTTTTTTGTTAACCATTGGCGGTTGTTTGAGTAGAAATTAGTATCTTTTTTCTCGATATCTTTTATGCGAGCTAGATGAGACTGAGAAGCGCGCAAAGTTGATTGTACTCGTGATGTGACAATTTTCGTTGTACGTTTACAAATAAAGCTTGAACGTTGAATGAACTTGATCATATGCGATATTCTTTTGTAAGTTGGGTACACTTTGAACGATAGATGCGCCGAAGTTATTAGACTAAAAGGTTTGCCAACAAAGTACTGACTCTAAAAGAGATAGGATATATTTTAACAGCTACAATAGGTTAGGTTAGGTAGCAGTGGCTGCCGGTAATAAGTACCAGCACACTTGGGCCCATTGTGATACCAAGGGGATATTTACCCCGCTACGCAAGAGAACCATTTGGAGCTTTGTACAAAGCGAAGAAGGCTTCTTACTACTTTTTGTATTAGATCACTTAGATCCTTGAAGAAGTATTCTCCTAGGTGTAGTTTTCTACTACGGGAAAGAGCTGGGCATGAGCTGAGGAGATGTGTTGGACTTTCCTCCTCCTCTTCCCTCCTACAGCTTCTGCAGAAGTCATTCGAGATGACGCCAAGTCTAGTTGGGTGTTTGCCTATAAGGCAGTCTCCTGTAATGACACCGACAATCGTACTAATATGTAGTCTTTTTAGTGACAAAAGGTATCTAGAGCGGTTTAGATCTAATCTAGGCCAGATTTGCTTTGCAGGTAGTTCCACCTTCCCATCTAGCGTTGGTACAATAACTAATGTTTATTTAATTTTAACCATTTTTTAGCAAGTGGGTTAATTATACATATGTCATGGAGCTCAAAGCGATTTAAACAAATAATCTGCAAGATTTATATTTTTATGATTTGATAAACAAAAGAATCAAGAAGAACTAAATTTTACAAATACAGTGTACTCTCTCCTTACGGACACCTCTCATAACCGGACAGATTTCAAATAACGGAAATTTCTCGGTACCCTCAGTGTCCGGTTATGAGAGAGTTCACTGTACTTATAAACATCCCATTGAAACCAATTAATCGTGTTAATAAAACTTTGTTTTATCGAAAAAAGTGTGATTGTGTTTATGTGGCTTAAGTGTATGAGCACAAGCATGTGCTAAAAATTGTAAATTCGGCAAATTGTCTTACAAACTTTCGAAAATTATATTACGATTGGGATAAAATTTTGCATTTGTTTGTATGCAGTTTAAGGGTCAGACATATGGACTAGAATGGAAGGGCTTATTGCAATGTCATGATAAACCGCATTTTTTCAAAAATCGAGATTTTGGTTGCATTCCACTCAGGAGAATTGTAGCTAACAACGCTTCCACACATTCATACATAAACAAAAAGATTTGGCGAACGATGACATAAGTAACATATTGCAAAATAATAATCATGTTTGTCTGATAGCGGAAATCGTGACGCGCCACTCTACCATTGCAGTCTTGGTATTGTGAAGTCTAAAACAAAAACATGGATTTGGACAAAAAAAAAAATACTTTGTGAGAATAGTGATGCTCGTTTTTTTTTTATAATCTACACACGCTAAAGGGGATATGAATACCCTTATAATGTTTACATATAGCGCGAGCACATAAAGGACGAGAACGAGATAGACAGATCGGCGTAGTGGTAGGAAACTCAGATGATAGGTTTCAATTTCAACTAACTCTATGGGTGGTGTCCAGGATAACGGGAGAGTTGTGTGTTATTTTTGTACTTGCTTATGATTCACAGGAGTTTTTTCTGGATGTTTCTTATTATAGTTTGTGCGACCAATTTCTTCAGTCATACCCACCATCTTACTGCCAGTGTTATGCCTTCGCAGTAGGTTTCGATATTAACTTCTGAAACTGATCAACTTATTTGTATTTCGTGAGAAATAAATGCTTCGAAGACATCTGGATTCGAACCGTGAACATTCCGCATGACAAGCGACGACAACTACCACTACGCCACGGCCACCCACTAGTGTTGTTGATTAGGGATGATACGAAGCTTCGACTCCGAATCCGATATGTCGAAACCTCCGGTTTGAATTGCATCTCTGAATCCGGCTCCGGTTCCGATATAATCACAACGGAGGTTTTTCGGAACACCCTCGGTGACGCGATCGACGAACACGAACAACAAAGAGTGATTGAGTTGCGGCATGCTACGATAAGACTGTCTTTTCACTCTTTTATTTGTTTACATCAGTAGTATTAATATATTTGCATTGAAGCTGAGAGTGCGTGCATGAGACGCGTGAGTTAGTGATTGGCTTGATGGTTTAGTAAACGGAGAACTTGCCATTTATTACCCAGACCCTATTAACTATGAAGCCTAAAACAAGTACAATATGGAACCAATTCAGTGAAATTGATTCGGATGCGGCCAAGTGCAATGTTTGTGAAACCATAACATTGTTAAAAGGGCATTTGAAATCGCTGCATGCTGATTAATATGAAAATCTTTTGAAACTTGAGAAAAGCAAAAAATTAGTTACTGAAAGTATCTCAAAAACTCCATTAGAAGAAGCTAAAAACAGGTACGACATCTTAAATAAGAAGCAAAAATGTGATGCGTTACATTCTAAATCTAAAGAAATTGATAAATTCATTTCCGAAATGATCGCTTCAGACGACCTTCCTGTCAGTTTTGTAGAAAGTCCCGGCTCATGCAAAATATTGTGCCAAATTACAAAATGAGAGTTTGTCGTTTTGTCTATATAAACAATATTATTGTTAAGTGACAATACAATTTTGTATTTTTTATCTTGTTTTTCTAATAAAAATTGATTTCTCGAAATTTTATATTTTAACAATTTGAGTCTGCGACCTCCGCCTCCGACTTCCGACTCCAACTCCGACTCCGATAAGACCACCTCCGTAACATCCCTATTGTTGATAAAGATTGGGTGAATTGGGAAACGCATCTCTGGTCACTGCACAGCTGATGCTCAATCAGTACTGCCATACGTTCATTAAAGCAAATTGTTGGCATCAGTGAAATGGCATAGCGTTCATTATTGCAAAGTTGCCTAAACTAATGCGCAACCGTCAATGAAAAAAGCATCAAGAAAATTGCAGATGCTTTCGACGATTTTTATGGGTGATAAAAGGGAAAAGTAAGTGTATTACATTTTTTAATTAATAAAATAGTTTTATAATAATAGGCGTGTTTTTTTAGCCTATATATAAAAAAAAAATTCAATGCTTACTACAACAAAACCTTAGCCTCGATAATTATCCAGTCTAAAGCTACGTGCAGACGATATGTTCACTGAACAAATTTGTGAGCATACGCTTGGGTGTGTTCATATTCGTAACAAATGCTCATATGTTCATGCGGCGTATGATAGGTGTTCAGACGATATGAACACTTGGTTCATATGACAGATATGTGCACGAATGTGAACATATAAAAAAACAATTATGTTCTGATGTTGACATTACTTATGTTGACATTTGTTTTTCTATTTTATTAAATAATAAAAATTAAAATAATATCAAAATTCAACAATAAAATGGACGAAGAAGAGAATATTCTTGCTATAATATTGGCCAGCTATATCTTCGAAGACAGCGACCACGACGACCAATGCAGTGAATTAGCACGGAAGCGGCGCAGCGTTTGGAGAAAAAAATTGGATCAAACGTCGGAAGCGAGATGGATTTTGCACAAAATCTTACACCGCGTCTCCACGAGACATATTTATATCAAAACTACATCTTGACTAGAAACAGGTTTTTGTTTTCATTCGCTGGGCAAATCATGTCAAGACAATTCATTCTACAAGATGTCGTCGAGAAAGAAACAACGCGAATTTCTTGCTTTAAAAGCAGTGAAATACTCTACGGAAATACCATAGAATGAAAATCTACTTACCAAAGCAGCTCAGCGCGGCATGTTCACTCTACCGAATTTCCAACCAAATGAAAATCTACCTGCCAAACGGGCAAATGTCAAAAAAAATCTGGTTTGCAGTTCGCCGAGGAGACAAAACTAAAATGCGGACATCGCCGACATGTTTTTAGTTCTGTCTGCAAATTAGGGGTCTCCACGAGACATTTGTATGTCAAGTCGAAGAACTTTTCTTGAAAAATGTCTCGTGGAGACGAGGTATTACAAAAATGAATTAAAACCCAACCATTCAACGAATTTAAATAGGAATTTGTGGCTACGCAATTTTAAAATATCAAATTGCAAACAAAAACAACAACAAATCTACTGCAAAGTGAGCATACATTTGGCATTTATGCTCTTAGTTGAAACTTCCAAAGTGTTCAAATGGGACAACGTGAACATATCTGTGTTCAAATGTCCGAATTTGCACAATAGTGTTCATATGGTTCCAAAAGAGTGTGTTGACGATATGAACGCGACATGAGCATACGTATGTATGTTCACGAGGTTCAAATGTGAGCATATGCTTTGTGAACATACGTATGAACACAAAAATATGGTGTGCACACGATATGTTCACGTTTGGGACAAAATTTTACTCAGATATGCTCACAAATTTGCTCAGTGAACATTTTGTTGTATTTTATATGGAGAACATGTTGCTGATACATGTTTATTCTATATAGGCTAAAAAAACAAACACGCCAAATATTTATTTTAGAGAAAACTATTTGATAATTGTTGGAATATTTCGATTTTCTGATTTTTTACTAGCAATTTTTTTGTTTTAGTGCATCCTCTTTGATTCATACATTTTCAATGAAAAATTGTTGATATTGGGCCATTGTGATCAATTATAAAAACTTTTTTTAAGAAAAATTTGAAGATGTGTAAAATACGTTCTAAAACGTCAACAAGAAAAATTGTATCAGCATGGCATCAGCATCAGAGTTGAACAGTGATGCCGCATTGACGCTTATTGGATTGGCGTTTCCGAATTCACCAATTTTATTTTCCAAAAGATGATACTGAATCTGCAGAAACCAGTTTCTCATTATTGTGACCCATTTTATCAATACAGTCAAACTTCGTTAGCTCGAACTTCGATAACTCGAATTTCTTATAACTCGAACCAAATTGTGTGGCAGCAGCGTTTAGATTGCAAATTCCGTATACAGTGGACGCTCGATGTAGTGAACAATTCAATATAGTGAACACACAATATTTTATACAGGCTATTCTTAGTAGTGAACAAAAAAAAATCTCGCTACAGTGAACTATGTTTTTTTATTTTCTTTGAACCTTTCAGCATGCAAAAACACGTCTAAAACTCATTAGTGCTATGCAGTCGGCAGTATCCATACAATTGTCCAAATTTACCGTTGGTTCTACTCATCGTGTTGTGCTAGAATCTTGCATGATTATGTATGGACATGGTACACAGTTTATGGTTGTTTGTAGTGCAAATAAAAAATGCGTGTCGCTTATTTCGTTATTTTGTAAACGATCTTTGTGACCATGTCACTTAAGCAAAGCTAAAGATTGTTGTATTTTTGTTTTTTAAGTACATACATGGAATGTATTATTTTTGTTGCGTTTTGGGTTTTTTTACGGATGAATTGTTTTTGTTAAAAATAAAATATTCTTTTTTATAAACATTGGCTTGTTTTTTTAGTAATTGCAAAGATTGCAAGAAAAATTGTAATTATATTCCATTTTCGATGAATTGTACGTAAAAACATACACATTTTGATGGAATTTGCTTCAACGAGTTCACGCTCGTTACAATGAACAATCTCGCTCCAGTGAACAGACCAGGTTTTTATTAGTTCATTATATCGAGCGTCTACTGTAATTTGTCTTTGACAACTCGAACTTGCATAACTCGAATTTCTTTATAACTCGAACAAAAAAATGGTACGTGCATTGGATAAGTCGAATTTTTCGGGGAAATTCCCATTTTTATGCGAATATTTCGGCTGTTAAGGGGATTTTATTTTTCGTTGAATATTTTGGTGTTGGAAGTTACATCCATACATACCTATGTTTGCATGTACATATGCTTGCATGTGGTTTTTTGTTTTATTTTTCGCGGATATCCTTAATATTTATTCTTGATTTCGTAATGCTGCTGGCTTGTCGAGTTTTAAATTAAGCGATTTTTTTTATAATGGCAACTAAATGCGTCTTAAAGTCTTTAACAATTCATGAAAAATTCATTCTTATTAAAGAAGTCGAAAGTGGTTCTAAAAAAGATGTTGCTGTGAAATAGGGTGTTCCATCGAATACGGTTTCCACAATATGAAAAAATAAGCAATTGATTATCACATCAATCGAGTCTGGTAGTTCGTTGTGAGGAAGCAAAAGAATAAAGAAACCAATGTAATGTTTGAAAATGTTGATAAAGAAGTCATCGATTGGTTTACGGCAGCTAAAAAGCAGAATATGCCAATTTCCGGAGGAATATTAAAGGAAAGGGCACTGGAACTCGCAAGACGATTTGGTGAATATGATTTTAAGGCAAGCACTGGTTGCATTTGTATTTGTTGGTAATACGAGTAACAAGCAAAAAAAACTATTGTCTTGTATAAAAATACATAAATAAAAACACGTGTTTTTTATACTACAGTGTTTCATTTTAACAAATGTTTCAGTTTTACGCAACTTGGATAACTCGCAGTCTTGATAGGTCGAACTTTTTTTGTGGATATTGGTGATTCCACTTATCGAAGTTTGACTCATGGGCACCGTAGTGCAAGTGGTTAATGCGTCAGACTACTAAGCCAGCGGTCTTGGGTTCGAATCCCGCCGCAAACACCTAAAAGTTTTTCACAGTGCCCACCTCTTTCGAATGTCTGACAAGCATCAAAGAGTATCATTTGTCACGATTGAGCTTCTCAACTCGCCGTTCGGAGTCGGCAGAAAACTGTAGGTCCCTTCCATTCGTGCAAAAATATAACACGCACACACAAATGGTTGCGAGAAGCAGGCCCAGGTTCACCTCGAGCTGTAGCGCCAACTAAGTAAGTAAGTAAGTAGACTAATATCATGTTATTGCAATAAGCCATTCAATTGTATTCATGAAATTACTCTCCCCTAGGACTATTAACTTTTGTTTGAAACCAGTATCTTGCCCTTTAGGAAGAAAATTGGTTTTCCTTACGCTTTATTCTAACTAATTAAAGTCATGATTGTTGAGTCAAATTTCATTCATATACTTGACTGACTAATCAAATTACGGCCAAATAATTTAATTATAAACAGATATCTTTAGAAACAGTCAACAGAGGTATAAAATAGTACTATTTATAGTACTCATATGAAGTCAAACGCATTCGACCCACCATAAGTCTATGAATCATTTAATGAAACCATGCGAGACTAGGAAATATTTTGCAGCGCTAATGATAATTTAATTTTTAAATTTAATTTACACCCATCCCCGATTTACACGGTTTCGTTTTTACACGGCAAACGAAAAGAGAAAAAAATGTTTGGTCAATATGAAGAAATTTATAAGAATACCCGCCAAAGTAAGCAAATGTTGATCACTGATTTTGTAGACCATCCAAAAGTAAGTCAACTTTTATTAATGAAGTGGAAAATGTAGCCAACATCTCAATTAGACAATCAGTACCTATGGGAAACGTTGAACAATTTTCCGTTAAGCCCCTTATTCCTAGAATAAAAATCGTTGCGAGAAAAATAATCGTAGCGTAAAACGTCAAAATTCTCGCACCTTCACTGCGAGAAACCATTCTTTCTCGCAACGAGAAAATGAATGGCCTGGACCATTCTTTCTCGCAACGATTTATTTCTCGCAACGATTTTTTGACATTGTTTTCAATGAAAGAGGAAACAATTGTATTAATTTTGAGTAGCATAAAGGGAAACTACACATTTTCGCACCTTTAAACGTAATTTTCTCTTTTAAAAAAATTAAATTTGTTATTCAAAATACTCTTAATTCAATATGAGTGATAAGAGGAGGAGTAAAATAAAGTTCTCAAATGACGAAGAAAAATGTCAAAACTTGTACGTCAAAAATCTCGTTGCGAAATTTGAAATTCTAGGAATTTACCCTCAAAATCTCGCACCACAAGCTACGATTTTTGTTTCGCAAAGATTTTTTTTCTCGCAACGATTTTTGCTCTAGGAATAAGGGGCTTTAGTGATTTTTATTTTTTTTTTTTATAATCGACACACGCTAAAGGGGATATGAATACCCTTTTAATGTTTACACACAGCGCGATTTGGACAGTAAGGTTAAACCAGCGCTACCAAAAAAAAGGAGAGTTCAAACTATACAAAGCTCAGAAGAAGAGTAATGGCTGATTTTTTTTTATTGTTTTTTTTTCACCGTGTATTCGGTGTTTATGTTTTTCGTTTAAAAAAAAAAAAAAATTGAAATAGTATATGTATGTATGTACAGTCAACCCTCGTATAACACGGTAGTTAGAATTTAAAGAAAAAGCGCGTTGTACAAAATCGCGTAGTACGATCGCCACATACTAAAGCCGGGGTTACGTTTTCCACAAAAAAATGCATCTAAATTTTTTTACACTGTTTTAAGAAAACTAACTGTATTATAGTTTAAATAAAAAAAAGGCTACATCAATTATTAAAATAATTATGTTAATAATTAAAAAAGAATCTTTATTTCATGTTTCATACACATTGGACATGCATTTTAATTTTTAAAGAAATCCGTTATAAGAGCTTTCAAAATATGGAGCTAGAGAACGTTGCAAATGCCTTTAAAATTGTTGGACCGTTCCATCATCAATACCTACAAAATTATACTCCAAATAAGCCACCAAATCCAATCCTTGGTGTATGTTTGTTATTGTTAGTTTTGTTGCTGATTCCGTACAATCCACTGAACATTCTATATCGGAATAATTTTTGAGAATTCGGGTCATTTTGGACCAACATTAAAGGGAATTTTCATACGTCATACTGAACAGCCTACAGAACACGTGAATGTGTTAAAAAGGAACTCCCCGAACCACTGGAATGCGATAGGTGCATACATAATAAATTTTTCGCGTTAGCATAGAACGAAAATCCCGTTATAGTGATATCGCGTTGTAAAAGTACCGCGTTATAGGAGGGTTTGCCGCAATTTGTAAATCGAGTTGTAAGGAATGAAAGTACCACAACGAACAGTTGATAGTTCAACAGGTAGCTACATATGTACTGTACATATGTACATATAGTCCTTTTTACGGTTCTGTACCAAAAAGGAAAAGCGGTTTGTCGGTCTGTCTCAGCCATTTATGTCAGACGCCGTTTAATAGAAACTTAAAATAAATAACTTGAACCACAAATGTATTTCCCAATACGTATCACTCGAAAAAATTGTGAAAAAAAACTGAAACAGGATGGCAAAATGTGAGATCGAAAGAACTGTTAGGTGAAAATTAGGTCAAAAAACTATCCCCCCTTATCACCGAAACAACTAAAGTCAAAAATCTGGAAAAGCGAACAATCAATCAATATCTAACAACATATGAAAACTATCTAAAAGGTTATAGCTTGTATAGTGTAAAAAAGTGGTACGGAACCCTTCGTGCGCTAAGCCAGTTTTATTTCTTTCAATAAACAAACAATGTAACTTATCGTCTGCACTTCCTCAATCACAATAACAAAAGAATACATGAAATCCTAAAACTAAAAAAGAGGACATTTAAAAACTCTTTGCGCATGTCTGACGGGACATTCAAACCTCTACAAAATGAAAAGTAACACAGACACCTGCAAATTCTGTCAAAGAAACTACAGAGCATCTGATCTGTTCTCTAGCAAAAAAAAGAGCCAAAACACTAGACAAATGCGTATAAAAGGAAGACGATTACAAAAGTATTCCAGTCAAAGGGATTATCGAGTTTCTAAATACTTTGCATAAAAGGAGGGACAATAGACCTACGTTGGTTACAGTGCACAGTGGTTCCACCGTAGGCCAAAAGTCGAAAGATTCATTGTAAAACTTTTCACTCAAAACCATTTAAGCTAGCTGAGAACAACCCAAAGTTAATATTAATGAGAAAAAAAAATAATCCGTTAAGTCAAAACGGTTTGATTTTCATCTCCAAAGTGATAGCATTGCTAGCCCATTGCATTTGAGTTTTAGTGCTTTGAAAGTAAGCGTCACTGGATGTTTTTTTTTTCATCTGCTTTCGTGAATGCAAACAATTTTTTTTTTTGATTGGGTTAGTTAGTAGAAGGTCAGAATTCCGTTCTTTATTTTTTTTAGGTATGATATGTGTAACTGTACAAGTGGCGGCACTATGAAAGTGGGGGGGGGGGGAAATTCTAATAAAATTGCGTTCTGTGTTTTGTGTTAAACTTTTAACTGTGTTCCCCCCGCGACCCCCCGACGTATTATATATTGCCAGAAAGGCTAATTTCTGTACTTTTTGATGCAAGTTGAAGAAAGTTGCAGAAAGTTGCGGATTTAGATTAAATTGAGATAGAAGTGACCATATCTCTTATTATTTTACTTCAGGTCCTACCACTAAATCCTCTTTTACTAGAATGTTATGTTTACTTGATCATATAGCTAGACGTCTGCTAAAGTAAAAAAAATCTGATCTGCAAACTTTTTCGCCTAATTTTTCTAATATCCTGGCATTTAGTCTAATAGAGGACATAGTATACAAAGGCCCTTATTGTGAGTGTCGATCGACGATCGATAATCGACAACTAACGATCATCGATCGTCGATTGCAGAAATCGGTATTGTCTATTGTGATTGTGATCGGTAGTTGTCGATTTGACAGTCGCTTGTAGTCGATCACAAATTTCTGGTCGATGCTTTTTTTTGAGAAATGTGAAAGTGTTTTGTGAGTATGAAATGATCGTAATTTTAATAAAAATGATATGTTAAAAAATCCTTATTATTAATTCAAATGCAGGTTACATAGAAAAAGCAATTGGAGCTCGTATTATTTATTGAAACAAATCCTGACATCGCGAAGGGAGTTTGTGCAAAAACCCAAGCAGATGGGTGATGGAAAAAGATAATTACCTAATAATTGTTATTTAGCTTATTCTCTTTAGTTTAATACCACAATATGATAATAAAATTTAATAAGTTGCAAGTTGATTTAACTTTTATTTGCTTTATTCGACATTTTATAAGGACATGGATTTGAGAATATTCCAGATTTCTACCGCTTCTTCGTTTCCAGAAAGTTATTCGCCATAATATGGTGCGTTCTATTATTCCTCGACCATCGCTAAACCGCAAATTGAATTTTTTTCTTTTAAATTACATACTTCTGAGTTCTGATACAAAATAAATAATTTATGAAAACAAATAGCCAAACAACTGTCAAAAGTATGATGAATTCACAATATTCACATTTTTATTCACAATAATCTATTCCTCCGTCGATTGAGTTACACAATAGCAAAGCCAAAATTAATCGACGCAATCGACAATTGTCGTGACAATCGTTGATCGACACTCACAATATGGGCCAAAGTAATGCTCGTTTTTGAATGATTCTTGTGCTACACTTAACTTTATACCAGGAACACTGTAAGTCCCAGGTAAAAACTTTGTGTGGTAAATTTGTTGGTAACATTATGGCGCATGAAAATAACGTTAATAAAAAACTACGAGCACACTTTCCTGAGCTAAATGTGATTTTCAGAAAAATTGGTTCAAAAAACTTTAAAAAAATCTGTGTAGCTCAATGGGTGTTCAAGCTAAACTCCGCCTCTCGTACGATTTTTTTTATATCATGAACCAATGAATCAGATCCCAACATATCTGAATCTCAAATCAGACCACCCTGTATACCGTACCGCACCGTACCGCAATCTCAAATACGTGATTTGATATAGCAAAACGGATTGCGGATTCGGAATCAGCTCCCCCAAATTACTCTAACATGAATTGATTTTGGTTATTTTTCAATGAGCAAGTACTTATGACCGCCTTCATTCGACAGTGGAACCACTGTGCAGTGATATCTCTACAGTACCCCAAATTCATCATATCATATCGTCTCTCTAGAGCTTGAGGACAGCGATTTGCTTAATGTGTCTTAGCCAATTTAATTAAGGGGACCTTCTGGTCTAGATTTTTCAAAAAATTGATTTTTTTTTGATATTTCAAAAGTATAGGTATATTTTAAGAGTATACTGTTAAATTTTCGTATTAATATTTCCAGTATTTTGACTTCTAAAGCATATTTAGCAGGTCAGCGCAGAAGCAGATAAAAGAAGCAAGTAAAGTTTAAAATCATTTATCTCGAAACTGTATTTTTCTGCACGGTGTGAGACAAAAATAAAAAACTACTCGACCGATTCGTCTCAAATACGTTATTCAGTAAAGCAGTGCTTATCGTCGGAACTAAAAAAACGTTTCTACGTTGAATACTTCTTACTTTTTACATACAAAAGGTAATGAAAAACGGTCTTTTTTTTCGAAACGTAAATTTCAACAACGCGCCATTTTAGCAATTTTTAATTTTTTTTTTTTCATTCTAGTTCCTGCGATAACTACATTCATACTGATTAAAATGTTTTTTGTGTTTTTTGTTTTCGATCAGTGGAAAAGCCAAAACACGACACACCACCAAGATACATTTTTTTGAAGAGGGTAACTCCAATTTTTGTTTACTTAAAATTATTATTATTTTTTTTTTTTAATATTTTTGGATATTGTTAATGTAGTAAAATAAATCTACAAAGTTTAAATACTATTGCTCATTTTTTTCATTTAAAAAACGATTCTAAAAACTCGCCAAATTCAATGGCGCTAGACCAGAAGGTCTCCTTAAA
Organism: Brachyopa scutellaris; assembly: GCA_949775065.1. Lineage (NCBI taxonomy): Eukaryota > Metazoa > Arthropoda > Insecta > Diptera > Syrphidae > Brachyopa > Brachyopa scutellaris. The sequence continues at coordinate 95,603,477 of OX459113.1, read as the reverse complement.
GTCCGAGATCACACCTTTGACCCTCAGTTCACAGTTTGTGTGTGATTGATTTCTCTAATTTTAGTTCTCAAGGCAGTGTGCCTTTCTTTCTAAAGAATCAGCAGTGTATGTTGAGTAAGTTCTTAGAGCTGTCAGCTGTCACCCAAGGACATGTCGCTGTCGGTTCGGTGCTAACCGCTATTAAGTTTTCAAATATCTAATTTTGAAATTCCTGAGTGAAGATTATATAGACGTTATGTCATTCAATAGAAAATGGCAGAAATATATTGTGTATTTCTGTTTTCTTTGAACGATGGGAGTACGAGTACGTGACCCAGTTCCATGCAGAAAGGATCATGAGTAAAAAATCTCAAGATGGCTTTCTTTCACATTTTCCATATAACATTTTTTTGGCAAATTGCTCAAGAATCTATGAGTACATACATCTATATGTTATGTATGTATGTTGGCACATAAACCATGAATACCAAAAAGATTGCCAAGCTTTTGGCACGAAATCAAACTTGAAGCTCTGACGCTAGCGACAGAATTATTCTAAAATTTCATTTTTGGTTTCGAATTTGTAGAATTTGGACTTATGCAATAACTTTCATGTTCTTCTCATTTCTTTTATACGCAGTACTACAATAGAATGAAAAAAGAAAATCAAAAAAGAAATAATGTAAAAGAAAACCCTATGAAGACATTCTCTACAAATGGATAGATACTAAAAAAAAGCCGGCCTTAACCTTGGATACGATGGCGAAGCTCTCTGGATGTTACTCCACACTGTCCACTATATCACACATCCATAGATGGAAATTGGAAAATACGTCTTCCGTCACACACAACGTCACAGCAGCATATCTATGTGTGTATCTGAGCCCGCAACCAAACCAACCAAACGACTACGTTTCCTGAATATTTATATAAATTATGTGTTCTTGGCTTAAATCGAGTATGTAGACTCGTTTCGGTTTCGTCGGTATACTTTGCACATGTGAACAAAAGTATCCATACATAAGAGTATCTATGTGCATACTCGTATTTATGTATATCTACTGTGCAATCTCTTATGCGGATTGCGTTGTATAGCGTTCACGTCGATTGCATACCGTGTAGGGGGAGGGGGGAGGTGAGCTCGGGTTTTTGATGTTGCAATAACTACATGCAGCGATTGCACGCAATTTGTATACCTATCTTTTGTTAAAAATAAATGAGTTTTCTTTTACCTTAAATTGTACAAAGTACGTGTATCTGCGAATGTATCTGAAATATCCTTGTGACGCAAAAAGCTATGCCCAGTTAATCCATATGAGAGAGAGCGTTATCGATTTTTCTTTATTTCCTTGGAAAATGCGGAAATTTTGAACGTTTCTCTCTGTTCTCGTTTTTAATCCTTGTTTTGTGAGTATTAAATTTTTTCTTGTGTTTTTTTTGGCGAGGTATTATGAAACGAATCACACACTGGCACTTCTTTGTAAATACATATCTAGATACTTTTGATATTTAAAACCATTCACATGCACACATACATTTGTATGTTGTATTGATTTTCACTTCCACTGCTTTTCGAATCGCGGAATTTTGCACTAAATTTTTATTTTAAAATATTTTAGCAAACTATTCACACATAGCACTCCCATCAAACCTTTCCCTAAGGATCAACCCAACACTGTACGACGAAGACGACACAACTCAGGTAGCATAGCAATCGATGCGGACCGTAGTTTCTCAACCGATTAAACCGAAACACAATTTTGAGAATCAGAAATTAAGAATTTAAACAAAACAGGAAAAAAACCGATATTTTCGATACAATCGCCGAGCCGATAGATGCAGGTACCGTCATTAACGAAAAATAAATATGTAACGGAAGAGCAAAGAAGAAACTACCGCCGCCGCAGTATTGGGATACCACTGTGTTGTTCGAGAGCAAAGAACAAGATGGCGCACGGTACGTAAAAGAAGTTCTTCTTTGCCTTTTCTATAACACCCGAACCCGAGAGATACGGATACGGTCAGTGGTGTTGGGTATAAGCAAGAAAAAGGAAAATTCGAAGAAAAAACCCACCACGTTGGGTGGCTTTACAGTCAACATCGACTCTAGAAATCCACCACACCCGAAAGACTATGTTCCATTGCGGTAGCAAAAAAAGCCATACTTCGACTGGTTTTGTTGTTTACGTGAGAAAGCGAGAGAGCTTAGAGTGAAACAGCAAGCCAATAATTAGAGGGGGTGGTGAAAGAAGAGAAGAAAACAAGTTCGGCAGTAGTCGTGTAGTGGTGAGCGAAATGTTTTTGTTGCCTTCAAGCGCCTTTTTTTGTATGCTTTGCTTGCTGCTGGGCCCTGGGGAAACTCTGCGAACAGGTAAATACGCAAGGTGATGCGTGATGCAGTTAAATACATGTTTACCGTGTAAGGGGATATTGTATTGAGGGTGTGTGTATTTTAAGTCAGCGTTGCCAAGAGTCGAATGCGAAATTGAGTAAACAAAAACTGGGGTTTTAAGTTGTTTTTTTAAATGTTCATATGTTTGTATGTATGCATTATTTTTAAGAATTTAGTTCACAGATTCAACGGTAGAGACTGAATGAAGACTCGTTTTAAAAAAAAATTGACATCGATCTTTGGGGTACGAAGATGCCTCTACCTGAAGCGCTGTCAACAATTTCCTGAATATCTAAGCTTTTTTGAATAAGTTTCCATTTTGCTGGAGTATAAGATTTTATCTTTTGCTTCAACCGTTATTCTCATGCTGACGCTGAATAACTTTCCCATATTTTCTTGAAGTCACTAAAGACACAAGTTTTCATAGTTTGAGTCAGCAGGTGCCTTATAACTTACTTGTATACTTAGACAATACCTTACCTATGTTAGTTTAGATTAATCTCGATAGGTGGCGCTGTACTTGTGATCTTTCAATTTTGGTACGATTTGGCTCAAATTCACAAAATAATTTTCTTAAATAAAAATAAGTTTTCTGATAAAATTTGGACCCGCTAAGTGGCGGTGGAGTTTACGTAAAATTTCATAATACTGAAATTTGTTCATATCAGAATGGATGTACGTTGGCTATGATTATTGAAATGTTTACAATTATGTTGAATTCTGATAGGTGGCGCTGTGTTCCGACTTTTGTATTTGTTGGTCGATTTCGTTGTTGACATTAATTCGATTAGAATTATTGCGTGCATAAACAAATGAATTGAATGATAATAAAAATAGTTTATCGAAACTGAATTCACATCAAAGTGATCGTAAGTAAAATTAAATAAAAAAAACTAATTTTACTAAGTAAACGTTTTGAGAAAAGTGCATTTTATGTTAAAAATTGGAAGAACAAATTTCCATAATTTTGAATTTAAGGAGCCATAACTTTTTTGTGGCTGCATAAAATCATACAAAGTCTTAAACATTTTTTATGCACTACTGAACTGCAAGTCCAAAATGTACAAAACTGTTTTTATAGCTAAATATAATAGTTCAGAAATTATATCATTTAAAGTGGTAATACCTCCAAATAAGTGGTGTCCCACTTTGACGGGCTATAACTTGAAGATGGGTGAAAATAGAACACCCACTGCCATACGATTTATTGTTCGCATTCTTCTACTCCAGTAATTCATCAATCAAAGTTAGACCAAATTCATATTTTCTTAATCATAACTAGGAAATGTAATTAAGAAAATAAACTCTTCGCGCAACATACCCAAAAGCGCATGATCCTCGCCTAAGTTATTTATTTACAAGACCCCAGATTTTTTTTTATTTTTTAAAAGCTAAGAATTAAAACAGCCTCACCCAATGGCTTTAGTTTGTTTGTTTTGTTTTTTTTTTTTCTTATATGTAAAATATGCAAAAAATGACTGAAAGTACTAAACCCAAACGGTTGCTTATATTTTGCACAATACTGTATGTAGTTACTTATAAAGGATTTCTTCCGTATTTTTCGCCATTATCAGTACCCGAAAAAATAATTTTTTTTTTTTGATAAGTACGTACGTACCTAGTTAAAGTCGACCCATTTTGGCAACGCTATTTGCATTGTGCACTCTCAGGTGTGTGTAGATAAATGTGGTGAATATAATGTACATATGTACATTCATATATGGATATTAGTTTGCAGAAACACTTCGCACGTTTTCTACAATGGCCAAGTTAAGCGCAAAGTGCATGATATTTAATGGTGGTATAGTTGATTGTTGAGACGTGTTTGGGGTATTTGACTCTTGATGTTATTACTACCTTCTATAATACATATCTAATTAATCTTGGATCAAATTGGAACTAATTATTAGGTACGAGTATTTGATGCAGCTAATAGCACAAATTGATACATTGTAGCGCAAAATTGTGTTATATTATGAAATTTATTAAATTAAAAATTATTAAATTCAAAAAGTATTAACCTTCATAGATGTAGTTTTCTACTACGGGAAAGAGCTGTACATGAACAGAGAAGTTGTGCTGCTGTCTCTTACTCTTCCTCGTACCGGCAACTTCTACAGAAGTCATTTGAAAGGATACCAAGCCTAGTTACATACTTACCTTTTAGGCAGTGTCCTGTAATGACACTAATAATCGTACTAATATGTCCTTTTAGGGACAGAAGGTAATTAGAGTGATTTGCATGCAGTCTAGCTCAGATCTGTCTAGTGACAAGGCAACTAGATCTATTTTCCCATCTATCATTAGTTAGATGCAAGGGGTATAACTTCTTTTCTATCTACTCAATAAAGACCGAATTGACACTTAAGTTTGACACTTAACCCTCAACTAAAGAACTCATCACGGTTGCATTGATACCTAGAGTCACATTCACTGTCCTTATTTTATATCCCCATAACTGTCGTCACGAATCAGTTTGTGCCTCTCGTTGTGGTTCAGGCTTGGCTGCTGGATGACAGATTCCTAACCATTTTTTGTAGGTTTCTTTTCATTTGAACTATAAGGAGGGTAGGTAGAAGTGGTGGTTTCGGTGGAAAAAAAACCCAAATAGTGCAAATGGGTGCTGTTTTGATACCATAACCTCAGGTGACTTGCTTATTCGAATGTATTTTTGAGATATTTACATATATCCACCCTGTGGAGTTTAGGAAGAGGGTCAGTTCTTCAATCCTTTCTCGGATATCTCTTTAAGGTCGTCGAAGTTTGCCCAGTATGCGTTGCCTGGCTTTTGCTAGATTCGGACATTTGCACAGAAAATGAATAAGCGACTCTTTTCCATTTTGATCGTTGCAACTTTGGCAGGAATTGTTTTGAGGGATCGCTAGTTTGGCTGCATAGCCACTCATTGGCCAGTGTCCTGTACTCACTGCCACTACTCTTGCAACGTCTATGCGGGTTCTTTGTAGCAGCAGCTCGTTAATTTTTGAGCTGTTGTAAATTGACCATATCTTTCTGGATATGATACAGTTAGTAAGACTGGAGACCAGCAAGTTTTAGGAAGTGTAAGAGTATATTACGTGAACCGTCATAGTTGAGTATTAAACACATTTAGTAAGTAGTTTTTATTTAAGATCTGCAAATTCTGAAACATACATAAATACATATGTTATCGATCTAGGTGATGTCGTCTTTTCAGATGCAAAGGATAGAATGTGATCTATCTGAGATGAGATGACTACTTACTTAGCATGCTAGCAAACACAGGATTGAATAACTGAAAAAACTCCCAAGAGCCATCTCGGTCCCTTTTCTGGTGAATACGTGGAAATCTTGCTGAAATTTCCTTTCTTATATACCTTCGTGTTTTTTTTTATTTTTTGCTGGAAATCCAGAAGAAATTTAATTACAGTGGTGGTCCAATATAACGAATTGCATAGCGAATGCAAGAGAACAAGAATTCGTAATATCATTTTCCTTGTACGAAACATTAAAAAAATGTTTAAATATTGTTTCTGATTCATAACATTTTATTTTATTTATTCGTAAAGCTAACAAAATAAAAAAAACTAATCAAGTTAAAGAACAGAAAAAGAATTAAAAAAAACTCGACCAACATGATTTTATTCCTTTCATTCGTTTCTTCAAAATAAATCGCTAACAAGGGTTTGCTTTTGCGAACGCAGGAGTTTACTGCTGTATCCCGTAGACTTCTTAGAACAAGTATTTTAGAATTTTCAACGTTGTTCTGTTCGCCCCAGTTAATCAATTAATACACTCTCAACGGCCTCGTTATGCTTTACTTTCTGAACAGTACTCGAGCACATTTCTAAGGAGTTAGCGTCTTCCTCGTCCTGAAGTGGGCGTTTATCTGCTTAACGAAGCATTTCAGTACTGTTCCAAGATTTCAAATCCTCCACAGTAAAACCAGAAAGGAAGGAAGAAATGTAGCTTAGTTAACTATACCTAGATGTTACCTTTGGGAACAACATTTTGATAAGAGTCATTGTACTCGTAACTACGACCATCTGTTCTTGGTGCCGTAGGCAAAGAACTGAAAGAGGAATATTATTCTCATCTTCAAACTCTGTTTCGGGGATTGGAGTTAATATGTTACTCCTGCACTTGTTAAGCACAAGAGCCTATATTTTGGCTATGCCAATGCAATCACTCACAAGCCAACACACGAGGAACGATCTTTCAAAAGTCCGTTCAACTACTTTCATACGCCGACGACATTGACATTGACATCATTGATAGAAATGGAAGTGGCTAAAATGGGTTTAGCGCCAGCGGTAAACGAGGGCAAAACAAAGAATACGCTGTCAGCGAAATGGGACACTCAATATCGATGAATTGGACGTCATAGTAGACAGTTACAACTTTGAGGTTGTAACTTCAAAAAATGACATCTCGTCGGGAATCAAATGAAAGATTACTCTTGCCAATCGCTGTTTCTTTGGGCTACGAAGGCAATTGAGTAGTAAAGCCCTTTCCCGATCAACTAAGGAGACCCTACATAAGACCCTTATCGTTTCAGTCTTGGTATATGGAGCTGAGACTGGACTTTGTCGAAAGCAGATGAAGATATACTTGGTCGCTTCGAGAGAAAAATCCTTCGTAAGATATCCGGTCCCATTTGCGTTAGCGGGTTTTGGAGCAGAAGATTCAACCACGAACTATACAACACAAGCTGTACACCGACATCGACCTGGTCAAAAATCTGCGCATTGGGCGTTTAAGATGGCTAGGATATGTAGAGAATAGGGAAATCAACGCTCCGGCTCGGAGAATATTCGATTCTAGCCCGGAGGTTCAGCTTGGCAGAGGGCGGTCTCGCCTAAGGTGACGTGCACAAGTAGAAAAGGACCTCAACCAACTTGGAGTATGCAACTGGAGGCAGTCAGCTAAGAACCGAGCTAACTGGAAGGGATTGTTGGCTGAGGCCTTGGTAGGTAAGTAAGTAATGCAATCAGGGGAACTGTTTCGAAAAGATTAAGTTCCTTTAGAGTTTAGAATTTAGAGCATTTGTTGTGCCTTTCACTGAAATTACAATTTTGCCCAGCAAGTTCTTTCTATAAGGATTGGTTGGATCAAGGGTGTTAATTCGGTGGCATGTACAAAATCCAAATTTTTCCATCGGCTGTTTCCTAAACACACATACATATGTACAGTGGACGTCCAGTTTAACGAATACCCGGTAACGAATTTCCAATATAACGAATAAGATTTTTTCCATTGATGGATCTATATTACATTGAATGCAAAAAATTTCCGAATGCTTTACAATTTCTGGCTAAAAAGAAAATAGTTTATCATTTTTGTACATTATTGGGATTATTAGTTAGGTACTAAAACGACGATCGATTTAACGAATTTTTCGATCTAACGAAAGGCTTTGCATTATTTAATTCGCTATATTAGACGTCCATTGTATTTCTTATGTAAACTTCTAAATTTTTGTTTTTTTAAAGCATGTAGGCATTTATTGTATTGTTATTGTAACAACATTCGTTATATCGAATATCAATTTTCTTAACGGTCGCTATACAGGGTGTTTCCAAATTAAATGTCAAGACTTTGGCAACTCATTCTTGGATTTGACAGTTAGTTAGTTAAGACTTTTATTTCATAAAAAAGGTAGGTTGATACATTAGCATACATTTTCAAGTCTATTTAGGTTTGGTCATTATTGACCGTCTACCAGATTGACATTTAGGCTCCCTACATAAAATATGAGTTTACTTGCAGTACATTATTTATAGTATATTACATATGAACTTTAAACATTTGCATAAAGAATTTAACATACATATAACAAAAGCTAGCTAGATTGACATTTTTGTTTTAAAAACTTTCCTCAATGATACATTTTCTGTACATTAACGCCTTCGCAGTGTAGTTATACAACGCGTTCCATCCATAGCTTCCATTTAAAATGTTCAGCGTTCTCTCCTCATCCAGCACAGTCGCCCCAAAGTATCTTAATCGGTATTCTTTCAATATAGGACAAAAGTGGAAAACGTCCTCTCTCGTACTTTTGTTACACAGATCACAAAGAATTGGCAGCTCAGGGCGATCCGGTATAAAATTAAGTGCGATCAGCTCCCCTCTCACTTATAATATCAGGCTTATTTTGTCGGTTGAGTTACTGTTTAAAAAGTACGTTTTATCCTGTAGATCATATCTCAGTCGCGAGTAGTATATTCTGTGTTGGGAGCTCCGAGCATCGTTTGCGTATCTTTCGTATCTATATCGTCCTATTGATGACACTAGCGCGTTAAATTTAGATCTTAAGTCAGAACCTTGATAGATTAAGATGAAAATCGCATTCAGATGCTAAACGTTCCCAGCTCTGATAAAGATGACCTCTTCTTGAAATTAAAAGATTGAGCACTAGCTTAGACAGCCTGCCTTGTTCCATCTCAGATATTTTAGCCATATACTCAAAGTGCAGACGTAGAGCATCCAGGCAAAGAGGAGGTACCCCAGTCTCCAAATGCAACATATAATTAGGAGTGTTGTTAAGTAGGCAAAAAATTCGTTTCAAGAAGTATCGAAGAAACCGTTCTACTTCCTCAAAGGGGAAAAAACCCCATACTACATATCGATTTTGCTGTTGCACAAAATATTTTCTGTTTCGAGCTGTGAGTTATCCATTTATTAGAAATACAACGACTCCAAACCGCAGATATTGCACGTTTTACTTCCGCCAGCTTTGCATTAAGGTGTTTTTTCATGTTGAGATTAGCAGTTATCAGAACTCCTAGGTATGTGTATTCCCTCACTATGTCAATACACCTTGAAGGCTCCACTTTTCGTTGCGTGAATATCTACCACTTCCACCTCTGAATATCATCATCTTCGATTTTTCAAGATTAACTTTCAGGTTCCAAAGCTTGCAGTACTCAGCTAGTCTGTTTATCATCAACTGCATCCCGTTGACAGAATCCGAAAGGAAGACGATGTCATCTGCATACATAAGCGCAGTGATCTTGACTTGGTTCAGTTCAATTCCTCCTCTCACAAAATCGGTGATGTCATTGACGAACAGAATAAATAAAAGCGCGCTCAGTATGCAACCTTGCTTCACCCCCATTGATGTTCCAAACTCCTCAGAAATAAATTCGCCATCCCAGACGTAAGCTAAATTGCTTTCATACATTTCTTGGACTTATTCTAAGAAAAAAATCGTTCTACAGCAAGGGTCTATCTCCTATTTGGACATCATTTATCGAGCATTTAAGAAAACACCTACTTTGGTGTACCTTGACCCATACTAACTCAAATATCTCCGCTAATACTTACTACAGAAATACCACCCTTTTTAACTGCGTTTAAATTAATTGGATACCTTTTTTTGCTTTCCAGATATTTTATTTTTAAATCATTATCCTAAATCTTGCCCATACATTCTTTTTACTTTCAGTTCGCTTTTCTACAAAAAATGCGTAAAAAAAACCGTTTTATTATTTTTTCTTATAAACGACCACTTGTAAACAAAAAAAATGTGTAGTAAGTATTCTGAAAAACTCACACATTTTATGATACTTGGGAAAAACCGCAGCAGGTAAAAAGCGAAAAAATGATTTTTTACCTATTTTTTGTAACCACAGTTGGCAATTAGTGCGATTTTCTAACTAAATCATAAGTTTGCAATTTGTTTTTTTAAATAAAGTATGACTTTACGAAGGTTTTAAAGTATGCTCATTTATTAGAATACCCGTCAAAACCCTAATTTCCATACCATTTTCCCCTTAACATCCCAGACTCAAACCTAGCTGAGTATGTAGTCCTAGTTGGATCATTTAACTAGGAAAAGTGGTATAAATGATTAGAAAACAAAATTCAAAGTATAGAGACGCTAATGCAAAAAAGTGTTCGTTATGTCGATGATTTGTTATACTGGACCACCACTGTATTTCAATTTTAGATATCCCTGTGCATTTGCACAAAATGACAAAAAAAATCGGACAACAATGATTCTTAGCAAGTATATGTATGTACCTTTGCTAATTTCCCACTCATTGCTACCTGAATGAATTGCTTATCACAGCGATTACTTGCACGCACCTGAATAAATGGATTCTATATACCTATATTGTCCTGCCATTGTATACGTTATATTCTGTTTACCTCTGCGAGTTCCCCTCAAATCCTTGACGCAAGCAAAATCAACCCCTGTACTAAGAACAAAACCCGACCAGTGTTGCCGTTCTATCATTCCATTTGTATATTTTCACCAAAATTAATTTCCTGGTGAAAATTAAACCTTTCTCACTACACAGGCGCACTTATACATCTACGCCGAGAAATCTCATTTGAATTATAATTTCATTCAGAGACATCTCACTACACCAACCCTCGAATGGGTTTGTTTTGATTGTCCGCAGTTCTCTTTTCTTCAACTGAAAACTATTTCAGCTTTTTTTTTTTTACACATTTTGCAGATGAAATTTCTGAGAATTCAAGTTGATATTTTTATCTAACTATTGAAGGGGTGGGTAGATTCTTATAGACAACGTATTTTCATAGATTGGTGACCTTACCATAGTGTAACGATAACGACTGCAGTACTATCGGGGAATATTGCTTTTATACCGGTGCCAAGTCAGAAACTCAATGAAATACACTCGTACATTTACATATCCCTCTCAATGATTTGCAAAGAGTTTTTTTTTTAAAATTGACGAGTTTTGTCATTTTATGTGCAACCAAAAAAAATATACAAGCAAACATTTACAGAACATTTTATATTTTCTTCAGTATGTTTTATGCAAATTTAAGCAACGAATGTTCCTTACATTAATTTTGAGTACGTACGTCCTATACCCGTCAATGGAAACTTGAAATTTAATAAAAACAAAAAATACTAAAGACGCAAAATAATTCTTAAACATTTTTCATTTCAATAAAAACTAAAATAAATAAATAAATAAATTATTAAAAAAAAAAATCATAAACAATTATTGCAGTCAAATGAAACTTGAATAAGGTTATGTTCAGTATGTTAGGTTGGATATGCGGGCTGATGAGAATGGTCACATCCTCATCAAACTTAGGTTCATGTGAAGCCATTGTTGTACCCATTGTCTATGTGTTCCCACCCGTGGTGTCAGTGTTTTGGTTCCAACCATCCGGACGTCCTGGTAAACTTAAGCAGACCCGATGGGAATCGATCCGACAGCTCGACGATGTGTTCGAAGAAAAATTTGCCCAATGCTCTATTTCTAAGTTGGTAGAGGTTTGGGCAGGGAGTGACAGGAAATCGGTCCTGTCCTCATAAGTCTCTTCATCATCGCATCCCGTACATACCATATGTCATCACCGCTAAGGCGTAATTTTTTCGTGCATGTTGTGGCCAGTTAGCACTCCTATCAGTATTGACAGCGATTTCCTCTCTTTTTGTAAGAGTTTTCTGATTTTTGCTTTATCATATTCTGGTCACAGCTTTCTTGATATTTCACAGGTAGGTAGTGATTTCCACCTCTTACTAGCTTCAGTTAATGATTTTTGTTCGATTTTGGCATTGAGGTTACCGACTGGAGGTTTAACCGTACCACTTTTTGTCTATGGCAGAGCGTTTTCTGGCTAATTCATCTGCCACTTCATTACAAGATATCCCGCTATGACCAGGGACTCAGCAATGTAGTCCTACGTTGCGATGCGTACCAAGAACCCTAAGCTCTTGGCGGCAACACTTTAAAAGCTTAGACGTTATTTGCGTAATAGCTATCGCTCTTATGGCGGCCTGGCTGTCAAGGTAAATTGTGATATCCTCACGGGATACTGTAATCATTGACACCAATTGAGCAGCCTTTGTCACTGCTAGAACCTTAGCTTGGAAAACGCTGCTGTGGTAATATGTAGCTGTTGTGTTTACTCTTAGCTCATCCGAGAAGCAACCCGCTCCTATACCTATTTCCATTTTTGATCCATCGATGTAGATGGACTTGGATTCTCTCGTTACTTCGTTTTTCTCATTGTCCTCTGCTGGAAAGGCCCACGAGAGCCGTCTTTCGAAATCCTAATATGGCACCGTGTAGTCTGAGTTGGCATTACCGCTAAGATACTTGCTAAAGCTTGGTGTGTCCATATGCATTCGGTCTCCAGTGCTTTGACTGACTTATTCTGAGAGTGCTCTTTGCTGTGGCCTCCTGCATGTAGAAATCTAGAGGCAGATGGCTTCCAATCCCGCTGTTGTCGCTGTTCTATCCTCTGTACTTTGGTCATATCGTTAAGGTTGCTGGTTTTGGCGGCAGTGTGCCACGAGACCAATCCTCCGTATGTTAATATCGGTCTAACTATCGCAGAGTATATCCGCAGTGTTATTCGAAGTGTTTTTTCCGAAGAATCTTCTGCAGGTATAGAAGGCAACTGATGCTTGTTTTATTCTTTCTTTAATATTCAACTTCCAACTAAGTTTTCTGTTGAATAAAATGTAATGAATTTTTTTCGAGTGACTTTTGGTGCACCGAACGATGTCATCTGCAAGCACGAATTGTTTTTGCAAATGTTGTTCAAGAAGTGCTTGGGATCGGATGTGTAACCTAAATGTATTTGAACGAATTTAAATTTCGTCTATTTGATGTACATATTTACATATGTATGTACGTAAATATAATTTAGAAAACATAAAAACGTAAATATAATATTAATAACAAATAAATATTGTGTACGTTTCAGCTTAATCGTACGGTGAGTTTAGAAATTTTCGAGTTCCAGCGCCATCTACCGGAAGACTTGAACATTTTTGGTGTATGAACACTTCAAACATCACAAAAAGTATATAGTGTAAGTTTCAGCTCAATCGGATAGTTAGTTTATGTGTTTTAAGGTATCAAAAAAACAGCTCATTTTTATATATGTACATACATATGTACTAGTATCGCCTGTGGTCGAAATTTGACCAATTGTGCGAGAGAATTGCACGTATTAATATTTATTATTTTGCCTGGTTTTTATCTGGCATAAACACAACAAACATATTGGAATAGAATTACACACTACACTGCCCATCTTTACAACCTTTCCAACAAAACAAAAATCAACCGAATATGTTGTGTTTAAGGCAATTAAAAAGGGGTTGAACTGTTTTGCCCTCACCTATTTATATAATGATGATAATGATGATGTTAAAGAAATAAGATAATATTGAAAATTAATAATAAAAAAATGTCTTAAAAAGTTTCAAAGGTAAAAAAGACATAGTGGCACTAATGACACTTCAGTTATAGTATTTATTTTGTTTGCTAATTAAAAAAAATAAATTCGTAAAGCGGTTTCTTAACCCTTGTGTGAGTGGCAACAAAAAAGTACACTTAAGTGTGCTGTGGTACCCGAGTACTCCAGTGTATTTTATATGGTAATTGTGTGTCAATTTATGAATTATGTTCAAAAAATATATTTTTACAAAGTAAATGTTTATAAAAGATTACTAGTTTTGAATTAAATTTTATTTGGAAACAAATAAGTAACAGTGATATAGCAACTTTGACTGCAACTATGGTTCGGCAGCGATGCAAGAAATGAACTTTGCCAAATTTTTGCGCATACTGACTTTGTGCACCACATATACTTATACTGCTTGCGTGTTTTGCGCTTATGACCTGAAATACAAATGTGGCAAATACCTTTGAGAACAAGGCGACCGTCGGATCGGCTCCGCGTTCTTGTGTAGCTTGAGCAGTCTTAGGTGAATGAATTGACTTAGCGAGCGAACCTGGATGCGACGTGGAGAAGTTGGTCATCACTCTCGGGATCCTCAACCGCTCTTCTATACCTAGAAGCATGAGTTGTTTCGTCATGTTGGGCGAAAAAACCTGCGCTTATTAGTAGGAATAAACGTTTTATTATGGCTAACGGAGCCCACCAAAGTCAAATTTTTGTGAAAAGGTATTTGGCGAGGTACAAAGTAATGAAAAAATCGCCGGTAATTACATTTCGGTCTGATCCCTCGTACCTCTATATTAATCGCTCAACTACGTTTTCTCCAACGTTGGTCTGGCGTGCTACACCTGCCTCCTTTCCAGTATAGATTTCACACGCATTGGATTAAAGTTTGACACATCGCAGGCCACTAAACTTTTAAGCCATATTTGGCTGGTTCTGGGGGTATATACTGCGTAAATTTAGAAGGGCCTCTATATAGAAACAGCTGTTCATCGACAGTGATGTCTGTCGATGGCTTGTAGTTTTTATGCAGTTTTTCGTTCATTAGGTTCCAAAGATCACTATTTAGGGCGGCATTGTCAGTAGACATTCGATCAATTCTAGCTGGTATATTATCGAAGCGTATAGAGCGCGTAATTGCAGAATATTGGCAAAGAGCAATTGCAGTACGAAACTGTATAACAGCGACCATGCTACAGAGGACCGATGTGTGCTCTCCACTCCAATGATGTATATCCCAGCTATAAAGGGAGCAGCCAAGTAAACCTTCCACTCTTGAGCAGTGAGTGTTTTCCATAGCTTTGGTGATCTATCCGCATGATTGGAATTGCATTATACAGAACTACTATGTATACAATATTACTTATTCGCTGCGAGCGCTGAATGAATAAGAAATTGCGAACCAGTAACACCGGATGGTGAGGCCATATTTTTTATAACGTCGACTAAGATTGACTAATTACTTGAAAATGTCATGTGAGAGAGACAAAATCGATGCATTTTCAATCAAATTCATTCTAAAAAAAACTTGTATGAGCTTGTTCGTAAACGCATTTTATTGCAGAATTGCGATATATTCTGCTTAAAAATGCGTGTACGAACAAGTTTACACCCAGGTACCCAGGTACATACTTTGATGCCATATTCGAGAACATGTCAACGAAAAAAAAATGTAGGCGAAACATATGGCTCGATTTTCGACATTAATAGCGCATTTGACGCAGAAATGCTTTTTTGGAAGGTACTGAAAATACTACGATAGTGGTAGCGGTCGAAATTTCCTTTTTTTCAAAATTACGTTGAGAAAGTACCCAGGTACCTTCACAAGGGTTAATTAAGCTTTTATTTTTGATTTTTTACCATTTCTCCTTTGTCTGCCCAATTGTTTTCATAATTGGCATGACGTCTTGTCATTTTTGACATTTTCGATACACGCCGAATCAGGGATGGAAAATAAAATTTTTGAGTTGTACTTAAAACTGTTTTAAAATTGTACTGAAATGGAGCCAATTGTATTGAAAACTTTTTTCCGCATGAAAAATATGAAGTAACTCAAAAAATTTCATTATCAAAAACAAAAACACACAAAAAGAAATTAACAATAAATTGACATAAATAACTTAATAACAAAATATCTGTTCAGCGAGGCTGTTCTGGGCAGAATAGTACAAAGTTTTGTGTTCAGTGAGATACATTTCTGTCCTAAACTCATCTGCTTTGTGTTCAGTGAGGTTGTCCAGAACAGAAAAATACAGGAAATCTTGCACCTACTCTTGAGGTGGTTGTAGGTAGCTGTGATTGCATATTTTCTTTTTTTTACTCGAAGTAAAAAGTGAATCGACGAGAAGAGTTTGACAAATGCAAGATCACAAAATCAGAGTGTATCTAACAACTAGTGTACCGGTGCGAGGAATCTCGCATGTAGAAAACCCTTTACCCGTAGGTATAGGTAATAATGTTTTTTTTCGTAATAGCTTTACTCATATGGACTTTTTCAAAATTGCTTATATTGATAAACAAAGTTCAGTTGATAAGCTTTCAATCAGTGTAAGAATCGTTGAAATCGGCGCAGGAGTAAACTCTCAGGAGGAATGACAAGCTCTTGCGCTAGCGATTAAAATATAATGATGATGATTATTAGATACCTACAGTCTGATCGAAATTCAATTGGAAAAAGGGAAACGAGCTATTGTAAAACGCTATAATTGATTTGGAAAATATACAAGTACAATAATCGACACATAAATAAAAGCACTTTAGTTTAATACACATGTTCAGTACATAGTTAACATAGTCAAATTCATAACAGGTCCTATTTAAGTTTTTTGATTCACAAGTTTCCACTCGAAGTCAATCCAGTTAACGTTATGTGTAAAACTTAAATAAAAATATGTGTCGCTATTAATTGATTCGTTTTTCTCTTTTTTTGGAAAATATAGCATGCAAAATAATTTGAGAGATACAGATTTATTAATTGTATCGAATTAGGGCAAATTGTACTTTTGTACTCGAACAAACTAATTTGTATCGAATTCGACACAATTGTATCGACTTTTCCATCCCTGCGCCGAATCATGACAAGTTTTTGCAAAAACCAAAATTATCAAATGCTACATAATTTTATTTGGGAGACGTGCCATTACTCTTATAATTAATTCCCCTATGGCTGGCTATCATTAAATCCATTAAAGATACTACACGTCGTCGCATGGAATAGCGTGGGAATTACTGCAAAAAAAAAACAGGTTCAATTCTTTACCAGTACCTATGCACACACATACCGTATAATTGTATGAATATCGACTAGTAGTTTATGTATACAACTACAAATCCATACATGCATATGTATTTATAAAAGGAAGATAACCATAAATTAAGGAATTTCTATGAATCCCAATAATTAAGTCAACAAAACAGGTTGGGCGCGTTTGTCAATCAGAATCAAAATTATACATAAGCATTCTTCATACATTACATACATAAATATATACATAAACATTACATACATAAACATATACATATGCATATCTAGTACAATCTCATGAGTATATCAATAAAAGGTTTCGTTGGATAAGCCCTTCATTGAAATTAATTTGATGTGTCCATGATGAAGGATGAGGATGACGCAAACACAAGTGGCTGTTAGCTCTTCTTTTTTTTTTCTTCAGATAGATAGGTATGTATAAGTGTTATATAACGATCACTGGCCAAGAAGAACTCGTATAATGGGACGAGAATCTACCTGCAACTTTCTCGTATCTAAGTATTGTTTCCCTTGTCGTTTCCAACTTAATTGTGTATGCAAGAGACCGATCGGTGAGTCATCTTGCAATTGGGACTGCCCGATGGGTGAATCTTTGATTTGGGGTCTTATTTATCACCTATTGTTATGCACTATGATAGAAAGATAACAATGGAATAAATATGTATAGATCTTGTCTTTAAACAAAAAAAAAAAAAAAAAAATTAGAAACAGGGCTTTGTTTACCCAGATACCTGATGACCACTGTTGAGAAACAGAAATCGTTAAATAGTTTTTCTGAGTCTTTTAAAAACGACAAATCCTTAGCATTATAATTTCATGATATCCACGAGGACAGGAAATGGGGATTTGGATTATGCCACGAGTATTTGGTTGATCTTATATGTCTTCATTACTTCTCACTTTCACAGTCTCTACCTCGGGAAAATGGTTACAGAAGTTAATGGGAAGGAGAGCGTCATTGAACTCGTAGGCTTATCTTGTTATTGAAGTAAGCTAAGGAATAGTTTCACATTTTTTCCACTCTATCTTATCGAGGGGTTTCACTGAAGATTTCCATTCCTAAATATGAAGAGTGAGTGGATCACACAGACTCTTACTTGCTTAGTGGAATCCCGAGCTATGGAGGTCCCTTCCCTGAGACAGAGCAACCCTCCGTTCCCATCGATTTTGGCATGATGTTTTCAGAGTTCTGACTTCCAAAATAGTTTAGTCCTTAAAACGGAAGCGTAGCTTTTCTTTTGTCTCGAACCTGTGAGCTAGGAATAAAATATTGTCTTTGCACTTTGGCAGGAGTATTACTGTCGATGAAAAGATTGGTTTTTCGTGGGAATATGCGATGCATCATTGCCCACACGGGTACGTGCCGATTAGTGTGTTGCAAAAAGTCCTGAGACGTTCACACAATACTTTGGATGGGATTTTTCGATAATTCTTACAACAAAGCCTTGTTTGACACACAAAACTGGTTGTCCAATCACCAATAACATGGTAGCAGAAAAATAAAGAAAATTCTGCGGCACAAGAAATACCGTCCGAGCAGTGGAATTGTCCTATCCAGCCCAGCGGAAGGGTACTGTGGTACCAGTAATTTCTAAGCGCTTAGATACAATTTGTATCCCAAAATTTACGCAAGGAGCCATTTTGATAAAAATCACAGGTTTTTAATTCAAATTTCTAAATTATTTATTGATTCATAAAGCATATAGTATAGGGTTATGCATGGAATAGCATATCGGCTAAATGGCCTCAACGGCTATTCGGGCTCATACGAACTCTTTTGTCGAAATGTTCTATGACCCTTTTGAACAAATGTGGTTGAATTTCGTTGATACAGTGCTCAATTTGCTCCTTCAAGTGAGATTGGTCTTGTTTTTTCTGGCATAAACCTAAGACTTCAAAAAAAACCCCAAAGAAAAAAGTCCAATGGCGTTAAATCGCATCAACTGGGCGGCCAATTCTGATCACCAAAACGGGAACTTACACGACCAGGAAATAACTCATGCATTAATTCAGTCGTTCCTCGGACTGTATGGCATGTGGCCCTGTCTTTTTGAAACCACATGTCGTCCACATCCATATCTTGCAATTTACATAAAACTGAATTATCATGCGAGCAACATTAACTGTTACTGCTTGACCAGCACATTTTCAAAGAAGAATGGTCTGATGATGCCTCCAGCCCAAAATCCAATGACACGTTGTAGATGCATTTGTTTCTCAATAATCACTCGTGGATCTTCTGAATCCCATATTCGACAATTGTGACGATTAACAAATCCATCAAGATGAAAATGAGCCTTATCGCTGAAGATGAAAATTGCGAACTGTAGCTGCCAAAACTTTGTTATTTTTAACATATTGCTCAACAATGAAAACGCGTTGTTCTTTCATGTTGCACTCCATTTTTAATAATCCCAAACTGTCAGCTGTCATGCTTCCAATTTTTGTTGGGAACACCTTACCACACAAATGGTAAATCATATTTACAACCAACCTATACATATGTGCTTACGTATTTGGTGCAAGCTACCCTTCAACAGCTCTAAGCTACCGTGGAAAGGTGTTTTGTGCATGCAAGAATTCCAATATATGCTAGCAGCCCTACTGCCTAAAATCAAGTCTTAAAAAAGTAAGGAACTTATTACCTTACTTTGTGTTACGCACTTCCATATAAAAATTGTTTTAATTTACTCTTCTCTCTGTGATTGTGCAATTTAATTTTGGAAATTCATCAACCACGATCACTTCTTACTCTTATCGTGTAACATGTCCCATTTCCTGCATAGCTGGCGGATGACACATGCTATTCTTTTCTCTGCGGCAGTCGCTTTGGAGTGATTCCTAATTTTTTGTACATGCGAAAGTGGAATACCTCCATATGTAAACGTAAAATACTACAGTTTATTTTTATCGGGTTATGCCATACCCTATGTTAAGACTTAAATGTTTTCCAAAGGGCTCCAGTTTTGATTGGATCGCTAAAAATATTTGTGGAGTCTTTAGACGTCCTTTTGCCACTGCAATCTTATTTTGCACATTGGTTGGTTTTTCGAAAGAAAAATTTCTAAACTTAAAATAGGTAAGGGTGCCATAAGCAGAGACTTGAGTGTCACGAAATTGTATTAGTATTTTAAAGCCCCATAACGTCACAGCGACTCGCGCTATGGGGACATTTCGGACATACCATACAATCGGCTGTCTAACCGCTGTTGCTTTAGTTCTAATTGATGGATTGTGAAGAGTAATATCATAAATTGAGAAAGAAACAGCGAGTTTTACAACCCATTTGACCAGTTGACAGTGTAAATGTAAACCATTTATGTGGAGATGAAGCCAAAAGATCAATCGCGGCATAGGCGTCACCAAAACATACAAAAAAAGCTCTAGTTCAAGACATACAAAATAGGGTTGCACACTATACTTCGATACTGCGAAAACAACGATGTTTACTATTCGATGTATCGAATCAATCGGATACTTTTGATGTTTAATGATGCATCGAATCAAAGCACGCACTGTAACACAGCTCAATTCATTTCATATGCTCTCTTCTGTTTGAAAATATGAACTTTAATGATTGAGCATTAGAAATTGTACCGTTGTTATTTCTAATACGCTCTTTTCGCTATTTTTTGTAACTATGACCATCCCTAGAAGAAAATGATACCAACAATTCTAAACCTCAGAAGAGTTCGGTGCGATCTTGTAGACGATTTCGCCTTGTGCTTTAACTATTCATCATTCATAAAATGTCGTCTTCACGAGCCATTATTCATGGCACTAGTCATGGCATGACTGAAAAATGGCCAGATTTTTCACACCGCCATCTACATACATATGTCCCGATTTTCAGTTTAGTGTCGATGCTTTGCCAGTAAATAGAGCTTTCGTTGAAGTTTTTAAGACATAGTTGTGCGTTGCACTAACTTGAAGTTAAATAGCAAGACATTAAATGCTTACCAAACAAAATTGCAGATTTGTGCCGCCATATTTTCTTGTGCTTGCCATTTATACATATCTGTCTTGAGGTCTAGCTCGTGGAGACGCGGTTGAAGGTAGCTAAATAAATAAATATTCAACAAATATATGTAGGTAGCAGTGACCCACTTAACAGGTATTCCAACCAAAAGTATTCAAGAACCAAGCCTTGAGTCGCAACTGTGCATATACGCTTATTTTTTTTTTTTTGGTTGCGCCAGGGCGGTGCGAATCTTCTCAAGATACCAGAAGCCCGCGCTGCTGGCATACACTATTCACATACCTGATCCTGACCTAGGAGTGTCAGTCGATATGCGTCTAGGTACTAAACCTCACCCCCGTACACAGACTTCGACCATTCTCCCCGTGGGACTGCCTTTAGGTACTACTTCGCGCGGGGCTGGTTAGCATCATGCTATACTTCATATATCAGCTTCTGCTGCTTTTCTAAGTTGTTCTATTCTCCGCAGCTCCTGTTGGAGTACTGTTATATACAAAGCTGCAGATGGCCATCCAATTCTCTTTGGACATACCGGACAGAATGGTGAACTGTTGTATCCAAATCTGTGCAGGTATTCCCGGTAACCGCCGTGGCCAGACAGGAACTGAGTAAGACTCAACTTGTAGGCTCACCTGCTTTTTTAAAGTATGTAGGTCCATTCATATCTATGTATGTGTATGCATGCATGTACCTGCGAAAATGTACGTAAGTGATGAAAATAGTATTTGTTCTCAAAAATACAGAGTTGTAGAAAAAAACTCCAAAATAAAATTACATAGATACATATGTATAATGTTGTCAACCGTACTGCTTCTGGAAGGACAGTACTGCTTTTCTGCTTCCTGTCCTTCCAAAGAATTAGTACTGCTTTTTGTACTGCTTTTCGTAGCGAAAATAACTTTGCTATTCGCCTATTGACTGAACAATTCGAACATATAAATAGCTATTCGTGGATCGTTTTAAAATTATTTCCCGATTGGAAAACTGAAAATTCGTCGAAAGTGTTAATACAATACGATTATGTGAAGAAATGCTGCAGCGAAGAGAAGTTTCAGGAGTGGGCAATAAAAAGTGCGACATCAGAAGAAAGATGGGTGGAAGTTTTTAAACATATGAACACCCACAACGTGCAATATATGGAACTTTCTCCAATCATTGAAGACGTGTTATGTTTACCGGTTCAGCATTTCCAGTCGAACGACATATTTTGGCGCTGAAAAAATATGGAAAGTAGATAGAGTCTGCAAATCTTCATGTTTCGACATTAAAATCAATTCTGTGTGTGCATCGATTTTTTTTTTGATTTTCTGAAGACTCAACTAGAGCTACTTTGCAAAATCGGCAGTCAAGAAAAATACACCTTCAAACAACCAACATCTACAACTAATAATAACACTAGTCCTGATGGAATGTCAATCGATTCAGTCGGTGTAAACGAATAATTTTTTTTTTATTCGTCGATTAATTGAATTACATACATAATTTTAATAAAATGAACACCTTTTTTTGCTCTTCAAAGTGTACTGCTTTTTGTAGGAGCAGAGTTGGCAACATTAGGTATGCATATGATTTTTTTCATTACAGTGAATTCTTGATTATCCGGCATTCGTTCGACCGGCATTCCTATTATAACCGAGACATTTATTTTCAGAAAAATATTTATTTCAGACCGACTTTATGGGACATTCTATTACCCATAACCATCCCACATGTCCAACGAAAAGTTTGAATTTGAAGTTGTCAGAATGAAATGACGGTACCTATTAGCCGTCCAAGGTTATTACCAAAAGTGTGTTTCTGAGTTACTCCGCACTTTTAAAAGTGAGCGCGAACGTGTTTTCACTTTATTCTTACATTTTCATCTGTCCAGCTACTGGGATACGCGGACGACATCGACATCATCGGTCGCTCCCAGTGCGCCGTGTTAGAGGCTTTTACGGCAATTGAAGAATAGGCGAAACGAGTTGGCCTGGAAGTGAATGAGGACAAAATCTGTTAACAAACAAAGAAACATCTGTCCACCGCCTAGGACAAAAAGTCACTATTGGCAACAGTCACTTCGAAGTGGTTAAGGAGTTTACCTACCTGGGAGTAAACATCAACTCCACGAATGACACCTTAGTGGAGATTTGACGAAGACTTACTCTAGGAAACCGCTGCTACTTCGGTTTGGCAAAACAAATGGCTTCAAAACTCCTAATTTGGAAAATGAAATGCATGCTCTTGATCCTGCCAGTTCTGCTGTATGGAGCCGAGTGTTTCACGATAAGCAGGAAAGCAGAACAGATTTTGAATACTTTCGAGATAAAAATTCTTCATCGGATATTCGGTCCCGTATACGAGGAGAGCGAATGGAGGGGGAGATATAACCGCGAAATCAATGAGCTGTACCAAGATGTGGATGTGGTCCGAAAAGCCAAAACACGTTGACTACACTGGCTCGGCCACATCGAGCGAATGGTCAACAATGCTCCAGCAAAGAGGATCTACGAATCACAGCCCCCAGGTTCGAGACGACAAGGAAGACCGAACCTCCGGTTTAAGGACCAAGCTACCGCGGATGCTAATGCGCTTGGTCTAGACAAATGGAAGTAGCGTGTCCGGGATCGAATAGAGTGGAAGGCTGCCGTGTCTCAGGTAGAGAAGCTTCACGGGTCGGGAGCCCGTTAAGTAAGTAAGTAAGTACCTAAGTTTTCTTGCATTTTCATGTAACGCTTTGTTTGTTTTTGTTCGCATTCCGCTATTTACGTTTTCGTGAATTATTTTATGTCTGTTGAATGTTTCAAAGTTATTTTATTAAAACGAGATGAATCAATTTATAAAATAAAGTCGATTACTACTTCGACAATATGTTTTTCGACTATCCGGTTCGGGTATGAGCTCGAGCCCAGCACCTCGGTTAATCGAGAGTTAACTGTATATCCTTTTAGATTTATTTGATAAGTTATTTATTTAGCAACAATAAATCGAACGCTTTTTCATTTATATACATACGTATGTTATTCCCGTTGGTGTATACATACTTATATTTAAACATTGTACCTACCAATAAGTCCTAAAGCCACCCATTTCATGCAGTATACGATACCCTATTATTCTAATGGGTTTGTAAACAAGAAGAATAAAAATAAAGAAAAAAAACTAAAACAGAAATAACAAATAGGCAGAAAGTCGCGTGCGCGTCTTATGAGTCATAAGTTGTAGAAGCGATCTGGCTGTACCTGTTACCTTAGAATCTTATTAGCATCGTCATGAGTGCATAAGTGTGCTACGAATTCGTGTGTTTAAAAGTTTATAAGCCTTTTCACTGCATGCGTCATATCATAACCATGCACGTGGTTAGTCTTATATCATACGTTGCGTCGCGTCGGTTAAAGAATGCAAAAACACCTGTTTTAACGGTGTTACTCTACTCGTACTATGTCGCATTCTTTATCTTGTTTGTCTCTTAGATCTTGTAATATCTGATATCTGATTTAATACAATTTTATTGATAGGTACGAGTACATAAATGAAATTACATGATCAACAATGAAAAAAATAAAATAAAGCGCTAGCTACCGGGCTTATGGCTATTTGAAAAAATAAAAAATTAAACACCTAAATAGTTCTAACTTAAGTTGAACCCTTTGGAGCGTTGAACTAAAAACTGGAGTTTAAACTGTTTATTAGTTAACTTATTTATTGATCCTCATCTTTGGACAGGTTTCTGATTACATTGAATGCATTGCGTTGTCTGATGACTGTGGTTGTTGCACACATTTTTGCCGCAGTCCACGTACGTACACTAACTTGCTTCTGTTGTCTCTTTGACTCCTGCACAAAAAACAAGTGCTTGGTCTAGTTGGTTTTGGATGCTGATAAGTGATAACCAGGGCCCGGATTTCTATGCAAATGCATATATTTTTTGGACATCCTTAGAAGTAAATGAATCAGATAGTTTTTCGAATTGAGACATTTGCTTTAAAATGGCATTCAATCGTTAGCGCATATTTCTGCATATTTTGGTATAAATGCATATTTTGGCATATTTCAACAATAAATGCATATTTTTCGTGCATATTTCAAAAAATTTAACTGTAAACACTTAATAAAATGATTTCACCGAAATGCAAACGAACCTTAAAAATTCTATCTTTCATCTGGAAAAAAATTCTATTTCTATTCCAATGGCATTCCCGTGCTGTTTGCTATTTCTACCTGATCAAAAAAAATTGTAACTTGGAATGAGAAACATTAAAATTTTGTATATCCTAACGGTACGAATTTATTTCAATAAATATTTTGTTTACAATTCTCAATTCTCTTCAAGTGAGTTATTTTTTTTAGATAAAATGTCGAAAGTTACGACCTCTGTGGCCGGTTATTTGTGCAAATATGTTTCACATAATGTAGATGTATTCTCTTTTTGAAAATTTCAAAAATAAAAAAAACTTTATGGTACATAAATGTTAACAAGGCATATTCAATGAATTTGGACCTTATTTAAATGAGATTGAAATGCAATATTTTTTATTTTCTTTTCAATTAAATGAAGTTCATTTTGTTTATTTATTTTCGAAGTTTTTTTTCTTATTGTTGTTAAATAAAAAACTGCATTTTTTTTAAATTCTCAACGTCAACGTTTATTATTTTTCAAATTTTTCAAAGCATATTTTCATTGTTTAGGCGCATATTTTATGCGCATATTTTTTTTTTTTAGCGCATAAAAATCCGAGCCCTGGTTATAACAAATGGAAGAACGCAAGCACAGCAAAACAACGAATAGCACATGACTATGACGAATCAACCCAAAATTAACAAAAAGCCATTGGCAATCGCACTTCTAAGGAAATAAGCAAACTACGTAAAAAGTGCGGCAAAGTTGTCGCTACACGCGCCCCAAAGGGTTAAGAATACCTTCATGCAGCGTTGCCAGGTTGCGGGATTTTTCCCCGTTTTCGGGGATTTTTAACCCAAAAGGGGAAACGGGGAAAAAGATTTCAAAACGGGGAAAATGAAACTGCATTAAAAAATGTTTCCATTCCTTGACATTTTCAATAAATAAATAGTATTTAGTAAAGCAATAGATTGAAAATATCACAGGAATACAGTACCTAATGCAAACAATCACAATCACATAATCTCACATTTGCATTAGGATGAAGGTTGCCGACAGCACATGTGGCACTGACTTCAATTTGACAAATGATATCCTGTTTCATTTAAGAATGTGTATTTGCTCCCTTAAAGTATTTTAATACTAAAATGAAGTGATTAATGCATTTCCTCTTAGGTTTTTAATTTTTTGTTTTTTATTCTAAGTCTTATATTTTGTTTCTTTTATACCCATAGAAAGAACCATTATTGAATGAAGTATGTATGTACAACTTTTTTCAGTTATTTTGTATACTGTAAATGCTATTACTCTGTTATGTTGTTAAAAAAAATTGGACTAGTATAAAAGTAGTGTTTTATTTACAAATTAACGAAATCGAAAGTAAATGGAAAACGGGGAAAAAACCGGGGAAAATGAAACGTTGAATCGGGGAAAATTTTTTTTTTTCATGCAAAAACAGGGAATTTGTTTCACCAAAACCTGGCAACGCTGCCTTCATGCACAAATTTAATATTGGGCGCTTTTTTTTTCAAATCTATATACAGTTAATCACAAAAGTAAGTACCTATACAATACGGTATACGAAGTTTATTGAACGAAAACAACCACTCAAATAAATTTAAACCAAATAAGTGATATGTACTTTTTTAGCAACTATTATAGGCACTTTATATTAAAAGTAAAATTAATAAAAAAAAAAACCAAACAAACTAACAAAGATATTAAAGTTAAGCAAATTCCATAAAAAAACACATCACAAAAGTAAGTATACCCCTTAAAGAAAAAACAAAAAAGACATGATATTGAAGTTAAAAATGAAATGTAATACCTAGCACGATATCCTTTACAGTTAATAACAGCGTTTATTCTGGATGGCATTAAATTGATGAGCTTTTGGGTCACGTACGGGCCTATTTTGGCCCATTTTTCTTGAATAATGGTTTCAAGCTAATTTTTCGTTCGAATATCATGTTTTCGTATTTGGCTTTTGGGTCGATCCCACATGAGCTCAATAGCATTCAAGTCTTGTGATTGGGTTGGTGTTTTAAGCTGGTTGCGTACATTGTATAGCAGCCATTCTCTAACTATTTGAGAATTAAGCTTACGGTCATTATCTTGTTGAAAGACGAATGACCCTTCCAATGCCAATTTCTGTGCACTCTGATAGAGATGGTTTTTGAGGATATTTAAATATTACAAATGGATTTATGTTACCTTCTACAAACACCAAATAACCCACGCCAGAGGCCGCCACCACCCCAACATGAGATGTCATATTGTAGTTTCGACTGAAAAAGACCATTATATACTCTTTGGATTTTTCAAATCATCTTTTTGTACACATATACTAGGCGTGTTTTTTTTGTAACCTATATAGACTTCGAAAACGCTTTCAGTGCAAAAATAAGACTCGATAATTATACAGGCTAAGGTTTTGTTGTATTTTACATGGGTAAGCATGCTGCTGAAACATGTTTAGCCTATACAGGTTACAAAAAAAAAACGCCCAAAAATAACAAAAATAAGACTCTCATTCTTGTCCTTTATGTACTTGCGCTGTGTGTAAACATTTTAAGGGTATTCATATCCCCTTTAGCGTGTGTAGATTATAAAAAAAAAAAATAATAATAAGCCTGGATAATTATCCAGGCTATGGATTTGTTGTATTTTACATTGAAAACATGTTGCGGAAACATGTTACGCCTGTATAGGTTTTAAAAAAAAACACGCCTATTATCTACTATCGGAAATAAATTGTTGTTTTGCGTCGCAGAATCTTATGCGCTATACACAAGATTTGATCATCAGCTGGAAAGTGTGCAGGGTAATGTAGCTTTTTCAGCAGCTGGATTAGGCACCAAATAAACGTGATGATATTCAGACCAAGCGTTCTTCATCCTTATACTCATGGACGTTTTGGCTGTTTCCTATAAATTATTTGTAAGTTTTATGTAGTTTTAGATAAAAGTGAACGCGACCCACCCAAGTAAACCGATTTGATTTCCTACGAACAGTATATTTTTGTTTCGCTGGGATTCCCCTTTCCCGTACACTGGGACTGATAAGAAAGTTGTACCTAGTTCACCTCTTTTGTTTTATGTTCGTGATTGTTTTCAGAGAAAATAATAAATGTATATGGGTTCCACTTTCCTAAAGTGCCCAGGGCCTCAATAGATTTAAGACAGCCCTGACATTAAGCAACCCCTAACTACCACCTAAAACTTCAACACTCAGGACATAAAATTAAGTCTTTAACACAAAACATGACATCAACAACATTGGCGAGATTCCTCCGAGTGGTATAAAATCCAAATAACCTCAATCTTAATATCAAAGCCTGCCTGCCCTAAATATAAAAGAGAAAACCACAGAAAAAAAAAGTTATCTAAAAATAGATAGATATACAGACAGACAGACAGATAGATAGGTAGAAAAAAAATGGAGATTGAAGATGAAAAATAGAGCAGCAGTGATTGCTTCCTACTATGTACTGTACATCCTTTCTATCATACCCGAAGTGTGCGGACAAATTTTGAAAAGATAGGTGGAGCGAAACGCACCGGGTTACGACTAGTATAAATTATAAAATTGTATTTGATTTAAAAGTCAATAAAAAACATCGACCTAGAACATAAAAAGCATCCTGTAATATGTAGTTACTTGTACTATATATGTACATGTAGTTTCTTGAAGCTCTACATTTAATTTCAAAGAAGAATTGTATAATTTGTGCTGTTTCTTAGTTATGTAAATCATATAAAAAATTTGTTACCAGCTTTGTGTATAATGGTGAATGGTTAAAATAAATAGTTTATCAGTGAATATTTTTTTTATTCGCCATAATTTATGGGTCGCATTATCAAACACTCTTGTCGACGTTGTTATTTAGCCACAAACGGTTCTGATCTTGGGAAATATTTCATATAATACGCGTTTTAGAATTGACTTAATATCAACCTTAGTTTGAATATTATGCGTAAAACACATTGCATATGCTTAGGATTTGATCTTGTCCTGAATTCCTCAAACCTCAAACGCAATGAAAAATATTGTGTGTTGGTCGTCGTGGAAAAATCGCAGCTTTAAGTTTTTTCTATTTATTATTAAAGGAATAGTAACAAAAAAAGTATAAATAATTTAAACATACAAATTCTGGATATTAGCAAAATAAACAGCAAAGAAAGAAAAAAATACTAAACTTGGGGCGACTTTCCGTTTTTTTTTTTTTTTTTTTTGATTATTTTATAGGCTCTAAATGACCTCTAAAACACGACAAAAATAAAATTAATGTGAGGAAATGACAAAAACAGCAAGAAAAAATTTTAAAATTTTCGATATTCTAACCTCAAAATACTGAAAATTACCATTTTAAGGAATGAAAGTAGGTAGTCCATTTATGAGGAAATGTAGTGAAATATATACATATTTGCAATTAATAAATAATGTAAGCAGTTGGGTGCCTGGGGGGCTGCGCGCGATGAAAAAAAAACTATGGACAGGACATCGACTGAAATCATTAAGAAGTGGCCAGGTCCTGTATGGCTGTTTCCTCGACTGTTTTACTAAACAGTTGGGTGGGTATGGGAATCTCAACGCCAAAAATAATAATAATAAAAGCGCATAATAGACCCGCTGAACGCATTAAAAACAGAAAGTAATAGGTCCGTTCCCGTACTGTTGAAAACAGCCGTAAACTATGCAAAACTACACTCTCTTATGTCAAAACCTATGAAAAATTTTCGTACGGGGACAGGATTCGACTGTTTTCGGGTGTTTTCGGCTGTTTTGGAAAAGTACGGGAACAGACCTAATGCATACTAGACCCACTGAACGCAAAAAAAATAAACAGTCTGTCAAGTAATTTTTATGTCAAATATGTTGACATTTGTCCGGTTTTTTGTGCACATTTGTATGGTTTTGTGAAAAATGTATTATTGTTTTAAACACATAAACAAATGTTTCCTTACACTAGTTTATATACAGAACATCCTAGAATTACGTATATTTACTAAAAATACCAACTACCTTTTCTTCTCAAATTCTAATTCCTTTGGCGTTTATCAGATTGCGCTCACGACGAGCGGCTGTGGCCAGAGAGTCGTATTTTTGACTGTGAATTGAAAATTGCTGTACATTTTTTTTTTATATAAATTTGAAGAGAAACACAGTGGGGTTTCAATTTCTATTAGAAGTTTGAATTGATTCAGATTTTAGTCGCATTTGCATGCAAACAGAGTCGAAACTAAAAATTTGGGGAAAGAACTGGAAAACTTACTTACTTAGGTGGCGCTACAGTCCAGGGTGTATCAAAGCCTCAACCAACAACCCTTTCCAGTTAGCCCAGTCCTCAGCGAATGCCTCCAGTTGCGCACTCCAAGTTGGTTGAGGTCCTTTTCTACTTGTTCGCCATCTTAAGCAAGGTCGTCCTCTACTGCGCCGACCCTCCGGATTAGAATCGAATATTCTCCGAGCCGGAGCGTTGATGTCCATACGTTCTACTTGTCCTACCCATCTCAACCGCCCAATGCGCAGTGTTTTAATCAGGTCGATGTTGCTGTACGCTGTACCCAACACAAACGGGACCGCATATCTTACGAAGGATTTTTCTCTCTCATTCGCTTTCGATAAAGTCCATGCTTCAGCTCCATACAGTAAGACAAGTATGATTTGGATCTTATATATAGTCTCCTTAGTCGATAAGGAAAACACTTTACTACTCAATTGCCTTCTGAGCCCAAAGAACTGGAAATCCTGGATAACAGAAAATCCGATAACAATTAATTCGATTATTCGCTTTGTCTTTCGTTTTGCTCGTCAAAACGAACGATTGTTCATATCGTTTCACTTTGAGCCTAGTCGTTGTTGTAGCAACAAACAAGAATAATTATTATCTCCTTTTGCTGTCCCAGATTTTCATCAGATCTAAAATAAGAAATATTTGAAACACAAGAATCATGTTGTTAAAAAAGCGTATGGAAGTCCACTTTCTACTTATTTACCAATCGAATTGTATCCGCATCATCATTTCGTCACTTATTGTGATTTTACCACGCTTGTCACCCTTCGGGCAAAGCGAGAGGCGGATCTTCCTTGTTTATTAAAGACTGCATTGAACAATGCGAAGACCTAAAGATAGAGCTTGAAACTCTGCAACTGTGCACAATTCGAGTTAAAAATAGTCAGCGTACTATTAAAATCTCATCTATCTACTGTCCACCGCGTTCCGCGCTTGAAAAAAGTGATTTTACTAACTTATTTAAATCGCTGAAACCTAATTTCATTATTGGCGGCGATTTTAACGCGAAACATACGTTCTGGGGCTCTAGATACATCTCGCAAAAAGGTAGAATGCTCTATGGGGCAGGTATGGAGTACAGTTGTGATTTCCATTCGACGGGCAAACCGACTTACTGGCCAGCTGATACTTTGAAAATACCTGACCTGATCGATTTCTTCGTGGTGAAAGGAATATCTAACAACCACATAAAAGTTGAAGAAAGCTTTGATCTGTCGTCTGATCATTCCCCAGTTATTTTGACATTGAGCGAAAAACTATTATTTAACCGAGAGCCAGCGAAATTAACCGGCAGAACAACTAACTGGGAAGGCTTTAGGAACGAAATCGAAGTAAATGTTGAACTGAGCGTACCGCTTACGAAACCCTATGAACTTGAGGTTGAAGTCGATCGCTTCGTTGAGATAGTACAGCTCGCCTCTTGGAATAATACGCATAATCCAAGAAAAACGCCAGACAAATACGGTCTACGATATCCTGCTGAAATAAAGGAATTAATTAGGGAAAAAAGAAAAGCGCGTAAAAGATGGCAACAAAGTCGTGCTCCACAGCATAAAACCCATCTGAATCGTCTCTGCAATTTGTTAAAGAATAGCATTAAGGATTTTAAAAATCGTGCGATAGGCTCTTATCTTGAGAGTTTAACAGCGAAAAAAGATTCCAATTATTCCCTTTGGAAAGCCGTAAAAGGCACCAAAAGGCCCAAAATCCCTGCGCCGCCACTTAAAATAAATCAAAATGAATGGGCAAGGGAAGATAAAGAAAAAGCGGATATTTTTGCCGCCTATTTGGAAGAAACCTTTAAACCGAACGTTGGTCAAGTGGTTCATGACAACATCAACATCACAAGGATGGTAGTTCCACCATCTGACGATTTAACGCGCAGATCTGCGACGCTTAGAGAACTCGAACGTGAGATCGCGAAACTAAAACCTAAGAAAGCTCCTGGTTATGATTTGATTACCGGAGAAATTCTCAAAGCCTTACCTAGAAAAGCATTAATTAAGCTTCTCCATATTATAAATGCTGCACTCAGATTAAAACACGTACCGAGCCAATGGAAAGTTGCGGAAGTCATAATGGTTTTAAAACCAGGAAAACCGTCATATGATGTAAAATCATACAGACCAATATCGCTTCTTCCAGTCATATCCAAAATTTTCGAGAGGATATTACTAAGGCGTCTCCAACCGGTTATAGAAGCAAATAATCTAATACCTGACCACCAGTTTGGGTTCAGAAGTAAGCATTCGACGATTGACCAGGTGCATAGAATTACTAACGTAATCGAAAAAGCACTAGAAGAAAAAAAGATATGCTCAACCGTATTTCTTGACGTCTCGCAAGCCTTTGATAAGGTGTGGCACGATGGCTTGAAATGCAAACTACGACAAGTACTTCCCGCAAACCTATACGAGATTTTGAATTCATATCTCGGGAATAGACTCTTCCGTATTAGAAATGGAAATGAATACTCAGAGCTCAAAGAAATTTTGGCCGGCGTACCGCAAGGAAGCGTTCTGGGGCCGCTTCTCTATCTGTTATATACTCGTGATATACCGAAAGAAGATGGCACTATCCTTGCTACGTTTGCCGACGACACCGCTATCCTAGCGGTAGGTAAAACAATCGAGGAAACGACTGCCAAACTGCAAAACGCATTAAATAAAGTAAATGAATGGACGAAGGACTGGCGGATCGCCCTTAACGGAACTAAATCTGTTCACGTGAATTTCACTTATAGGAAAATTAATGACTTGCCCATTTTTATAAATTTGGCCCGAATACCCTTTGCAAATGAAGCCAAATACCTGGGAATGACACTCGACGCAAGGTTGAAGTGGAATTCGCACGTGAAAATGAAACGTAAAGAACTAGATATCAAATATAGAGAAATGTACTGGTTGATCGGAAAACATTCCCACCTCAGTACCGAGAACAAACTGCTTTTATACAAGCAAGTGCTAAAGCCGGTGTGGACCTACGGTATACAACTTTGGGGTTGTACCAAGAAAACAAATGCCAATATTTTACAAACCTTTCAAAATAAAGTGCTAAGAGAAATTGTCCAAGCACCGTGGTATGCTAGAAACGACGATATCCACAGGGATCTCGGAATTCCGACAATCGAAGCTGAAAGTAGAAGCTTCGCGCGAAAACATAGAAACCGACTAATCGGACATGTTAATAATACAGTCCTACTTATTTTGGATGAGAGCAATTTATTGCGCCGACTACAAAGAACAAAACCTTTCGACTTGGCGAGATAAGGATTAACCGCGTCTAAATTGTGGAACATGCAGGATCTTTCATTGGAAAGTAACCTGCCAAACGTTTATATTTCGTGATAGAAAAATTGCTTGATAAGTAGTTTAACTTAGTTGCAGTATCTAACAAATTTATATCGAAGGGTGGTGTTTTTGGTCAGTAAGAATCTGACACTACTATGAGCACGCGCTTGCTATTCTCATAGTGTCTATGGAAGATTTTCACCTACCCTCGGCAAAAAAAAAAAAAAAAAAAAAAAAAAAAAAAACTTATTGTTTTTTAAGAGCTTGCTTTAAAGGCTAATTTTTTTTTCAAAATTGCACATATTTAGCGTGGTTAACATTTTTTTTATCGCAACTAAGCTAAATACCTTTGCTTACTGGAGCACCCTGTAATAACCCAGGAATAGCGCCCCCTACATGTGAAATTGTTAAACGGAAAAACACATGCGGAAAGCGCCGCAGCTGCTCTCTGGCGTCCAGTTTTCGGCGAAATAGTCAAAAGTCAAAACACACTCGCCGAATGAGGTCTGCAAGTGGAAAATTTATTTCTATAATGGATAGAACAAACTTAAATTAAATTAGTATATTAAAAAGCAAACAATCGAAAGTCCACGACAATATTTCTGTTTTATTTCGTGTTTTTACGTATAAGCTACCAACAACAAAAATTCGCTTTGCCAGCAACCTTCACAGTTCTAATGCGTCAGAGTAGCTGTCAGACTCCAGCCAGATTCAGAGTCAGACAGACAACAAAGTTTTCTCCGTTTTTGCAATTTAAAAATGGTGTCGAATCGTTTCGGACGTCGTGCTGCAAACTAGGTGCAAGTACTGCAAATTGGTCTTCCGATAATTGTGCTGGGTTCCACTAATAAATTAAACTATTGTTAACCAAATTAAATTAAAACAAAATGGCAACAAGTGATGAAAATGTCATTGTGATAACAGATGAAAGTGACGAAGAGACCACCACAGATGATGCTTCAGCCACTGCTGTTGCATCTGAGATGATACAACCCACGAAACCCACAGAAAACGGTATGTTACAATGAAGTAGTTTTCGTTTTTTTATATAAACCGATATTTTTTCCAGAAACTGCCATAGAATGTCCTATTTGTCTTCAGACATGCATTCATCCGGCAAGACTTCCATGTGGCCATATTTTTTGCTTCCTTTGCGTGAAAGTGAGTAGTTTCTTTTTTTCTATTGATTTCTTTAAGAATATACTTAAGTGTGATGCAACTTCCATCGATTTCAATGCTATTCTTGTTTTTAGCGTGTGTGCTGATGTAGTTATAGAAAAAATGCAAACATTTAAATCACAGTACCGTCACAGAAATCAGTCGTGGATTAGTGAAGTGATTGGTTGAACGACCTTCAAGTTAGCCGCCAAAGCTTCTTAATAATTTCGGCTTCCCGTTTGTTGGTTTAGTTTGAGTGGTGCTGCTCTAACCAGCAAGTCATCGAATTATGGACGTACTAGTTGACATTGGCATAGAAATGCGTTATGCGAGTTATTGACCACCTCAACCCTTTAGACATTTTAGTTTTGTTTATTTTTTTGTGGTACATATTTAAATCGTGCATATGTATGTATGTATATGTTTTCTTTGATCTTTCTTTTGGTCTATTTGTAGCTATGTAAACAAAAGTTCGAGATGTTTCCGCACTGCTGAAGTGCTGAGGTATGATGATTGGAGATGTGTTTTTGGCTGGGAGAGAATAATTTTACATGCATGCGTATGAGCTTTAGAGTTAGATTAATTTAACATTTTTAAACTTCCTCATTAAACCTACAATACAAGTACCAAACCTTATCACTTGATAAGAAAGATTAAAAACGACTATTAAAATGTGTTTGTAGTCGAAAAGACTTCGCCTGGTTTAATCTAAACTCTAGCAGTCCAGTTTTAAGCTTTGCAACTCAGTATAATAGTGTTCGACAATTGTTAGTGCATAGTAAACGACTTTGCTTAAAAGTCAACTCTCTGATTATACAGCCACATCCAGGGCTTCTGTCAATCAGCTTTGCCAGCAGTGAGATTTAGTGTTCGTGTAAACGCCCTCTTGTCGTTGATCGTTATAATAATACATTTATATTTTACACAAAATGTTCTTTAACTGTATTTTTGTTTCTTTTCAGGGCGTTGCGTATAAAAATCGTCGTTGCGCCTTGTGTAGACGTGAAATTCCGCCCGAATTTCTTGATCATCCACTACTAGTAAACGGTATTCAGGATATATGTAAAACAAAAACCACCGAAGACGGCTATCAGTGGTTCTATGAAGGCCGAAATGGTGAGTGTAGATTGTGTTAATTTTTCTTTACTATTATCCTATGACAAAACAATCAAAATACCTATGTATACATATGTAGGAGGATGGTGGGCCTATGATTGCCGTTCGTCAGTTGAATTAGAAGTCGCATTTCAAGAATCTCCCGCAACCAAATTTGACATCCTAATTTGTGGTTCACTCTATACAATTGATTTTACCGAAATGGTACAGTATCCGAAAATCTCACCACATCGTAAGAGAAAAATTCAACGCGATAAAGGTTTTCCCGCCAAAGGGGTTGCAGGAATTTCAACACGTTCCTGAGCCAGTGCGTTTTGATTTAACTTAACAACTTTGCAATGGTCTAACACAAAATTTGTTTGTTTTTCTTTGAATTTTGATGGCTTTTGTAGCCACCAATGAATGTATAGTATGTTTAATATAGCTAAACGAAACTATGTGTATTAACTGTTACTGTTGCGAGAGATATAAAAACAGACCATAATAAAACAAAAATACGAATTAAACTGTGAGCTCTAATGTTTTCCTTAGCAATGTGTCTATTTCTGTTAAAAGTTATTTTTTTGTACATATATTGTGTATGTGTGTATAGAGTATACGTATGTTTAGATGCAGCTTATCTATAGAATAGATTGCTTCCTATAGAACCGTTCAGAGATAGGTCAAAGACAGCATATCTGCATCAATAAGACTTCCCCACAGAACATGTTTCATTAAAACAAATGAAACTCAGTTTGGTTAACAAAGCAGAAAGTCCATTGCATACAGACGAATCATGTCAAACTCTTCACATGCAGGTCATCGAATTAAAACACACTGGATAAAAATTTCATCAAAAGTTAGGTTTGCTATTCTCTGTCGACCTTTAGAATTTTGAAGCTTTTTTTCACAGATACGAAGTATAAGATGCTTACGTTATACATATCATTGTTCCCATACCTAGAGCTCGCAACAGGTTTGAGAAAATTAAAGGTGCAATGGTTCTGTTGACATTTAACAACGCACAATGCTATTAACCACAACAGATAACAACCGAACCACTATCGGGTGATGATGTAAAGGCAAATTATTATTTAGCTTTTTAGGCCAGCTCACGCGCATTGACTCTATTTCCATACTTTGCACTCAATGTTCAAAGTGCAATTTTGTTTTCTATTATCAAAGCACATACCTAAATAAGCTTATACTAATATATTTTAATCCATTTCTCTTTTCCATTCCAGGTTGGTGGCAGTACGACGATCGTACCAGCCAAGATATCGAAGAAGCCTATAAAAAGGGTGAAAAATCCTGTACAATACTCGTTGCTGGTTACGTGTATGTAGTGGACTTTGAGGGAATGCTTCAGCAGCGTCAAAACGAACCATCACGCCGTCGTCACGTCAAACGCGATCTAGCTTCAATACCGAAAAAAGGTGTAGCTGGCCTACGCATAGAAGGAAATACTGTAGCCACAGATTCTAATTTTGCGTCACAAGTCTACCATAGCCGTCAGTTGGGCTTTAATTCTATAGACGATGCAAATCGTGCAATGGGCGCAGTACCAAGCGGTGGTGGTGATTACGATGGTCAACATCATCTTTTGCATCCGCAATCGCATCGTCCCAATAATCAAGTACCTGCACCTACAAACAGTAGTGGTATTGGTTCCAGTAGCAGTAGTGATTTAAATTCAACGGTAGCCGCAACCGATGCCGCTGTTCGAATAGCAAGTGATATAATTGGATCAACACTGGGTCATGCCGATGAGATCGAACATCAGGACACATCTAATATACAACATAACAATATCAACAACCCGATCAGCGGAAACAATGGAAGTGACAACAATTCCATTGGTGAGAGTTCAACACAACATGCACAAGGTAATAGTGAACTTTTAGATGTAGCCGCAGATCGATTGGACGTAAATCCATATACGCTGTCTAATCAATATACTGCTGATATGTTAGAGCACACATTGAATGATTTCCACTTCTTAACTCTGAGGAATATAATTGATTCCAGTGAGAGTGATGATGATGACAACGAACAGCTTAATTGTAGATATACTTAGGGTTCGATTTGATGTACTTATTTACCATTCAACTCGTGTTGTTTGTGGTATACGTATAACATATTTATTTTTTTAGAGTACTTAGTATTTATGTGTGTCAGTGTATTTTAAAACAGAAAATGTATCTAATGTGAAGAAAAAGAGAACTACTTGTGGAAGTACTTAATATTTACTTCATTTCTATAATATGTTTGCTTTTGTCTGGAGGAAGCACTTACCTTTTTCAAATGATAAATGGACTTACAAAGATAAAGTTAATGGTAAAGAAAAGAAAAACAGGTGTATCAGTTTTCTACCATTGTAGTTTCCACCACTGTTTATATTAGAAAGTATTAATTTTGAGCGCACAATTTTATTTTTAATTTATTTTGTTCTCTAGATAGATAGATTTTATTGTTTAAATATTCATTAACAAAAAAAACAAATTTATACGTCTTAAAACATGACTGAAAATCGTTTGTTCGAGTTTGACTATACTATTAATGTCAGCTCAGAAAGATTTTTCGATGGTTGCTCTTCTGTATTTTAACGCTTTTTGGCGACATTCAAAATTTTAAATTCTTCCAGAATTCTCTTGTCCATTCGCTAAGAATGTGTTACTTTATTTTTCTTTAATCCTTTAAGGCTGAAATCAAACGTTTTATAATAAACTGCTCTTTATTTGAAGTGGTTACAAGCAGATGGCCTATCATTAGCATAGAAGGCGTTATGCTAACTTAAACAAAAAGCTCAAATATGTAAAACAAAAATTATATTTGTGCCAATTTAAGGCCTCAAATATGTAAAACAAAAATTATTTTTGTGTGAAGTTACTAGTTTTTATCCTGGTGATATAGTTTCTAAAGGAACTTACGTTAGATGTTAGCGAACCTGAAATAAATATGTCCACAAGGAAACAGGTGCACTTAATATATTTAAGAACTTTATTGAATCAATATGGTGAATAGAATGTAGCAAAAATACAAAAAAAGATACGAACGCCATCGTTCGCCGTCTGTGGGTGTAATTGAATTCGTTTTTGATCGTTATAACACTTATTCCACATTTGCAATTACGACCAAATATTTTTTTATTCTTATATTTCTTTTTAATATTCTTATACTATTATAAGACGTTTCCGGAAATTATTGCCGCGTCTGCTCGTAACTCTATGTAGCGCCCAACTAAAGAGATTCCGCGTCGAACTAACATTCAACTAGCTCTCCTACCCAAACAGAGCTGCATAAAGCAGTACATTTCCAGAAAGGACGAGTAGAGAATAAGAGACGGGATTTTGATCTTTTTTGCCATTCGCTTCCCATGGAGATCGAGATTGCTTACACTATTGTATATAGCAGTAGTATACATATATGTACCTTAGCTGATTTAATAACATGCGATTCAGATTAGCCAATTCAGCCATAGCTTCAGTTTTTGGACGTCACTCAGGAATTTATTTTCCACCACCAGTTGGTTTGCGGTTCGCTTTTTCCGCTGCAAATTGATTACGCAGTGTTGTTTTTATGTTCGTATATTTGTCCTTAAGAGCTTTGCTCTGTTTTGCCTGCAGCAAATGAATGAACACCAGTATTAAAAAGACAAATTGCAAACAGAAAACAGTATCACTTACAACATTCGGACATAACGAGTTGAATTGATTTTCGAGTATATCCCAAACGCATTGTTTTCCTTTTATAGTACATGCATGTGTTTTCTTATTTTCAATAATTGTTGCAAGTCTTAAAATGCACTGAATAAGAATTTCTTCTTCTGCTACGTTGAAATGATGAGGCTGTTGATGTCGTCCCCAGTAGCAGGGATGGCGCGCTTGTCGAATGGGAGGGGGGATTCTTCCTGCTACATACCTAATTCTCAAATAATTTCGCGCCATATTTACATTTATTATTATCAATATGCACCACCTCCATGTATATGGGATTTTAGAAGCACCGCTCCATAGCCCACAATATCTTTTTAAGCTCATCGAAAGCTATCTTTTCGGCTATACCAAACTGTAAGGGTTGGTTATTTCGCAGCAGCTGAGTGAGTGGTCGAGCGATTAATGAATAGACTCTTAGTCTGGGTTCTGGAAACTTAGTAATGGCAAGAGTTTTGTGCGTACACGGTTGGACTGATCCATTTAAAACCTCAAAGCCAAGGGCCCTGCTGTCTATTTCGTTCCGAAAGTGAATCCTATTCGAAATTGCTTTTCGTTTCGCCTTTGAATTGGTACTCTGTAACACTTTCGGAATGTAAAAAATACTACGAGATGCTTTTTCCACTCAAAGGATTTTTTTCGTCGAGTCTCGATTTACATATTCCTTTTGAGATCTGTCAAATAAACCGAGAAAGAATACAAGTGAACGTCGAAAAAGGAATAATTGTGAATTTTGAAGGAAGAATTTTATATTTTTTATATTTGTATGTTTTGAATTGCATACGAGATGAATTTCCTTCTCGTTTGAGATCCACCGGAGTTCCTCTATTTGTAAATGTAGCTGTTACTCTAAACTTTTTAGCACAACGAGGCTATATGCACCAAATAGGACATGATTATTACATTGGCATGGCACAACAAACAGAATCCAGTTCTATTGCAGAAGTCTGTAGACGTAGAGCAATAGATAAAATATTGTATCCAAAATATATCAATTTCAAAATGAGCAAAATAAAACGGAAAATCTCAATTTTTTTTTGTTTTGTATGCAAACTTTTGATTGAATATTCGCTGAAAATTAAAATTATTTTGTTTAAATTATTCTTATCACAAAGATTTTCTTAAAAAACTTACATTTTACGGTATGTACTTTTAAATCCTTCCGTTAGCAAATTAGTTGTAGAAACAAATTTTCCGTTTTTCAATGCTTTCCGAAATTCGAAATTCCGCTTTCGAATCGTTGGCCTTCAAAATGCCCCAGATAGAAAAGTCTAATGGATTCGCATCGGGAGAATTCGATAGCCATTGCGTCGAGGAAATGAAGTGCGAAACGTTTTGTTGCAGCCATTCTTGATTTGCTCGGGCTCTGTGGGAAGCTGCAGAGTCCGGTTGGAATGTCCAGGGTCTTTGGCCGAAATTCTTACGTGCCCATGGCTTCAACACAGCTTCCAAGATAGTTTCACGATAAACCATTGCGTTTATCTTAATGCCACGGTCCAAAAATACGAGCGGAGACCGACGATCAACTGTGTCGCTTGTGACCATTCTTTAGTCAAAATTATTCTATGTGCTCTTTGGCAAGTAAACTCGATCATTTTCCTTGTTGTAGATGAGTTGCCACAGGCAAAGTTCAATGCTGTTTAGCCAATACACCCCGTAGTTTCTTCTTTGTCAGCTCTTTTTTTCGACTCCCGCACACAACTACCAACACTGCCTCTGTAGAAACAGCCCAGTCGCGGGTGGCATGCATTCCAGAACTAGTTCTAGAAGTACTTCTAGGGAGTCGGAACTACTTCTCAACTCGATTACCGCACATATAAAAAAGGCATTACATTTAGCATTGCATGTCATAGGAGGAAGCGATCACCTCTCCACTCTGCAATACCCAGAAGTTGTCTCAGAAGTACTTCTCAAACACATTACAAAGAAGTAGTGCATTCATGCCTTCGAAAAAGTCAACGTAGAAGTACTTCTCGAACACATTACAAGGAAGTAGTGTATTCAGGCCTTCGAAAAAGTCAACGTAGAAGTACTTCTCGAACACATTACAAGGGAGTAGTGCATTCATGCCTTCGAAAAAGTCAACGTAGAAGTACTTCTCGAACACATTACAAGGAAGTAGTGTATTCAGGCCTTCGAAAAAGTCAACGTAGAAGTACTTCTCGAACACATTACAAGGGAGTAGTGCATTCATGCCTATTTTTGCACTTCCTAATTATTTTCTTAAGGGATAATACATACCACACGAAAAGTTTTTTTTCTTCTATTTTTGGGCTTATTTCTTTTCAATGCACTTGAAAATCTGCAAATCAGAATTTAAAATGTTTTTCTATGTCTTCGCTGCGAAAAAAATTAGTAATAATAATTTGTGCCGAGAAAATGATATTTACGGCAATCTATGATTAAAATTCTAAAAATATAAGAAACAAATTTAATAGGGTTTAGTATACATACATAGTTATGTTTGTATAAATAAAAAAACATAGCAGATGTGTTCGTAATGAATTTTAATTATTATTTTTTTTGTTTTGAATGCACATGTTTTTGAAGATTCTGTTTTTGGCAGCTTTAAACGCGTGCCGGATTATTTTTTTGCCATCTTCCTCATTTTCTTCACCAGTGGCTTCTGAAATTAGAATATAATACAAATATTATTGATGCGCTGTAGCAAAATAAAAAAGCTATTGGCTTTGTATAGAATTTTGTTATAGTTTTTTTTACTTCGTGTGTTACTTACTTAGAAGAATGTTCAAGACCCGAGGGAAAGTTTTCAATGCCATCTTTCCTTGTAGACCATCCACATTAAAATTTTTTACTATATCCTGGTCAAAAATATTTGTAAACTGCCTTGCTAGCCCGCCCGATGCTATTATTTGTTTAACAGCATCAATCTTTAAGAAAATAAAATTTTAAAAAAATTAAGGTTTGTTCTGACCCGTTTAATATTTATATTTTTATTTAATATGTTTCTGAACAAATGAATATTTTTCTAACAAAAATTGATACTTACGTGGGCTTGCATATTTTCTTCATTTAATGAAGAGTTTAGTACTTTAAGCGCTTCTTTATTCTGAAGCGGAAATATTCCAGAAGCCTTCGATTTAACGACTTCAGCTTTTTGAAGGCGCTTCAGCAAAACTGAGTTTTCGGCTAAAATGTCCATAATGATGACATTCTGGTTTTCTATGGTTTCTGAAAAAGGTGAAATATTTGTAAAAATCGTGTGTAAATATGGATTTGAACTGTAATTACTTTTCATGGAATCCAGCTTCTCATGAAGATCCGTAAATTCTTTTTTTATACTCGATTTGAAGTCTTCAAAGCCTTCTAAATAAGAACAATAAAAGTCTTACTGCAAAAATTCTTTGAAATTGGCTCATGTGACTTACCATTTTGGCCAAGTGTCGCATTATGCCGGCGTAGTTTTCCAGGCGGAGAATTTTCTGTGAAAAAGTTATGTCGTTTGTCGTCCATTGTGTTTATAAAAGAAAAAACTAAAAGAAAAGTTTAAAGACATGAATTAATATCCTGAAAGTTTTCAGATACAATTTGTCGTTCAACACTAATTTCTTTAGATTTCTATAGTTAGAACAACTATTTATTCATACTTTACACTTATTTTTAAAATATTAATAATACTGTTATGTTAGTTTATTTAAGTTGAAATGAAATGAAAGAATACAAATACAAAATACAATAAAAAGATTGATGCCGTTAAAAATTAAAATAAAAGTATAAAAAACATACATTAATTTAGAGGCATCCATGTAGCATTGGAATGAGTAAAAGCTTTTCCTGATAGGGCAGGCTCATATATTTAAATCCGATTTCTGAAACAGAAAACATTTCGACATCTTCATCGAGAGGTTTGTCGACAACACATATGCCTAAGGCATAAAGTGAGTTCACGGGCTCAGTAAAATAACTCTCCACATTTTTAAGACGGTGTCCCAAAATACAATTTTGTTCTGCTTCAACAAACCCCTTTATTTTAATAGGTATTCCAGGTTCAATCGCGCAATAATTATTAGGCTCACTTGCACTGAAGTAGAATGACTCTGTTTGGTAGCTTTTTATATCTTGTGAAATATTTTTTCTGAACCCGTATTTTGTAACCTTACTTTTATAGATTTCCTCTTTGGTTTTATACGCGAGCTGCTCGAGAATTTTTGACGGTTTTCGAATTTTTTTCTTCAAATCTTGCATGTAGTTCTCAAAGCTGTAAGCTGAGAAATTTGTCAAAATTCCATAATCTTGAACGCAGGCAGTGATGTGGAGGAGGTTATGCACATTATAAGTTAAACTATTAATGGGATGTATGGAAGTGTAAGTCTCGACAAAATGTTTTATCATATTTTCAGCTGTTTCCAAGTTTGCTTGGAAGCTACGTGGGCAACACAAAATACGATAAGCTGAATGCAGAAGAAGGAAATGATCGTAAAAATCCTCTGCAACGATGTCTTTCAAGATTATAATTCCTGTGTATAAAATGAATTGCCTGAATTCCGACGCCTTCCATCTACAAATTTCATCTAAACCTCTTGGTTTTCTAGCGAATTCCTTGGGAATATGAGGGATAAGTGAATGTAACCTTCTCGATAATTCCAATTTTCCATCAATCTTTAGCTTAGGATTTGTTTTCCCATTAATCAGACTAAGCATAATTTTTTTTGTAACACCGAGATCAATGAGGTGCATACAATCAAGTGGAAACTGTGATACCATTCCAATGCCCAGTCTTTCCAAAGATGTTTGCCTATTTTTGAAAAAAGGTCTGTGAACAGAAGGGTATCTTCTTTGCAAAAAGTCCTCGTCTGTTAATCTAGTACCGCATCTTTCACTAAATGTGACAACATTGCCTATACTCCTGCCCACTTGATCGCACTTATTACATCCACTTATTGCATTGTGGCCTACAATACCACGGACGAATGCACCTGCGGGAGCATCGCAGATAAATGCACGTATTTTGAAAGGCACAACTTTCTCAGCGACATGGATCCCATTTTGTAACAGTGAACTTACTTCGTCTACAAAATCATGCAAGTAATTGTCTATATCGAAAGGTTTTTTTGGGCCCAGATATGTACCGATCAAGAAAACTATATCCTTGTCTTTCCTTAATCTCCCCAGTATTGGCCAAAGACTTTTCCCAGAACT
Source organism: Brachyopa scutellaris (assembly GCA_949775065.1). NCBI lineage: Eukaryota > Metazoa > Arthropoda > Insecta > Diptera > Syrphidae > Brachyopa > Brachyopa scutellaris. Next base: position 95,558,882 of record OX459113.1, on the reverse strand, counting down.
TTTGAAAAGTGGTAATCCATCTATTCCTACATCCAGTTCAATATCATCATTGTTCGCAAGCTCACTGACAATCTTTTGGACTTGATTTTGAATTCCGTAGTGCCAATATTGTCCAGGAGCCACAGATCTGACAAAGATTTGTTCTCGTTTTCGATATATAGCTTCTGGATCAGTAGGTACATCTAAGTTTTCAGATTTTAAAATTTCTAAGAGGACCCTAAAACTCTCTCTAGGAGGATTGTATGCAATATACCAATCTTTAAGTTTTTCTCGTAGTGTTCTCACTCCGGCAGTAATTGCATTTTCTTCTTGAAGGTTACCTGCTGGCGAACTAAGCTCTTCAAAATTCAATTGACTCTCTGGATGTGTCGTCTGAACTTCTTCACTACTACAACTATTAGTCAATCTATCCCTAAACTTTTCTTTCTCAGCCTTTATTAATCGCAAAAGGTGACGGTTACTTATCGCCATTTTTTTTATTTTCACTGGAAAAACCATGCAAGATTAGAAACCAGATCCAAAAAAGCTTAGGGCTTCCCAACAACCAATTTTAGAGACGACCTAAGTTTGAAGTCGAGTCTTAGTATAAAATGTTGTAAAAATAACCAAATGATTAGTCAATACATAATTAATATGGGAATGCTATTATTTAAAATGATTACAATTAAAATCAAAACAAAACGATGACTAATCTTTGACCACTAAAAAAATAATGTTTGACCACAAGAATTTTAACACTCTGTGTAATGTGTCAACATTACACAATAAGGAAATACGTATGTTTCTAATTAATTACGAAAAACATTATATTAATTTACTTCTTAATATGCTATAATTTAATGGGATTTAAAAGCGATAACTTAAATCGACTTAGTGAAAAGTTGTTGGTAAGGCCCTTAAAATTTATAATCAAACTCAAATACATGTATATACAAATATGTATATTTGTTACCGGCCAAACCCGAATGCAGGCCAAACTACAGTTAAAATCGCTTACAACGACATCGGTTATAACGATATATCGCTTGTAACGACCAAATTCGTCGGTCCCTTAAAGATCGTTATAACCGATTTTGACTGTAGTTTGTCCTAAGCATGTCAGGTCAAACTAGTAAGCATGTTAGGCCAAACTGATTTTGATTTATTATTCATGTAATCTAATGGGTAAAATTAAAAGGCAATCAATAAGATGAGCAATATTTATTTAAATAAAGTCTACTTAATTAAAAAAAAACAGTATTGAGGGTAATTTTAGATTTTTTTCCAATAAAGAATGAACTTACTGCAGCTAAAAGTTCATTTATTATTTCGCATATCAACAACTCGCATTTTGTTTCTTCACAGTTTTTATTTGGCAAACTTGCATTTAGGCGTGTAATTATTTCGCCACAAAATATTCTACATTCACTTTTTCGCTTTATTTTATTTGGCAAAATATTATTTTGTATTTTTAATTTGTTTGGTCAAACTAGTTTGTCCTGATATGCTTAGGATAATCAAGTTTGGCCTAGGACACATCGGGTTTGGCCGGTAACATTATATACATACATAAATGTGTTATACATTATCTAATAAAACTTTAAAAGAACACAGCTTTAAAATAAATCAAATAAATGGTTTGCAAAACGAGTTAACATTAACTAAAATAAATAAAAATGTACTCACCCTTTAGTTTTTTAAATTTTTAGTTTAGCACAGCACGCGTAAATTTATAGCACAGAACGTATAGAATTTCACTTACAAATCGCAACTTTTCCGCACAAAATCTCAAATCAAATGTAAAAAAGACTGCAGTAAACAAACAAACGCAATTTCAAATGCGACAAGCAGGCGACAATCATTAACAACGGGGTGAGATCATTTTATTTTACAGAAAAGTATACTTGTTGAGTCCTTCCTCGCCGCATTACCTCGCATTCGTACGGTAATGCCCTCAACTTTTCTTAAGCATATACCAATTTCATCCTGCATTACTCTTCAGTAGTTCGGTAATGCCTTCCATTTCACTAGTTTTAGGTTCGATGAACAGCATTGGCAAAAAGACTGCAGTAAACAAACAAACGCAATTTCAAATGCGACAAGCAGGCGACAATCATTAACAACGCAGTGAGATCAATTTTACAGAAAAGTATACTTGTTGGGTCCTTCCTTGCCGCATTACCTCGCATTCGTACGGTAATGCCCTCAACTTTTCTTAAGCATATACCAATTCCATCCTACATTACTCTTCACTAGTTTCGTAATGCTTTCCATTTCACTAGTTTTAGGTTCAATGAACAGTATTGCATTACGGAAGGACTTCTTTTATAATTGAAACATTTCATTGCCTGTAATGCGGCCTAATTCTATGTTCACTACTTCTAGAAGTAGTTCCAGAGGTAAGGCCTTGCAAAACCGCGACTGGGTAGAGTTCCACTGCGTATGCACTACGTGATGCTTTTTCCTTGCGCCCACTTCGTTCTACGGCTTACACACTACAGCCTACGTGATCGGTTGTTTCTCTCGGCGTGGTGAATATAGCCAGAGACGATGCACAGGGTGATCCCACATGTATACCTGCGTACAAGTATGCAAATTAATTTTATTACTTGTGTTTTTTGTAAAAAAATATATTTATTGATTCTTGTTGGAAGCAGATTACTGACTGCCTTTACTCTGGTCCAGCACCGAGTTTATATTCCAATTTTTGCAAACGTATACAACATTGGGGTAATCGGATTGCGACTCTCTAATCACACTGTTTTCTAATACCTCCTGCACTACTCGTACAACCTCTTGTTCTTTTACTGCCATCCGATATGGACGGAAAGAAAATGGCTTTTCTTCGTCAAGTTGTATTCGCATTTCGGTTGATTGAGCACACTATAATTCATTCAAATCTAAAGAAACACAATCTCGGAAGTCGTTCATAAGCTGCACTAGTTCTTTCTTTTGAGATTCATCAATGGGTCCAAATGAAAGCATTTCCGTAGCAATAGTTAGACGTTTTCGTTCGTTGATTTGCAAAATTTTTTTCTGTTTAGCCATTTCATCTCCAAACCGCCATCCTCTTGCGACTACAGCATTTTCTCGTATGTTGATAATTTCGTCAGGCAGATTACAGATTGACATGCAAGTGGTTCCTTTCCGATTCGCGTGGAGAATCGCGGTAAGCAACTTTCTAATCCTTCCTGGGGCCGTACCGCACATTCAATGTAAACATCTGCGTTTTCTTGATTTGTTTTTACAACAACGTGGTGCTAGAGAGCTCTGTCCCATTGATCGCAAAATGACTTAGTTCTTCCGGTTCGATTGTGATTTGAGATAACGACTTGTCAGTTTTGATCGTCAGAATATCCGGTAATTCGGTGAATGTTTGACCGACCAACACTGCGACATTCTGTTGTTTATTCCCTACTATACGCACCAAGACTGTTCAGTCAACTTCATCAATCTTAATCCGTACACGTGCTGAACCATGACTCATTGTGAACCCATTTCCATAATCATGCAATGGAGTCCGACCCTTCCAATCTACCTTGATTTCAAGTCGCTTTGCCCCTTCTGCCTTAACTAATGTGAATGAACTACCGAAATCTACATATGCATTTACTTTTACATCATTCAGCTCTATTTCGTTGAAGTATTTCTTGTTACTGTCATCGCGAGTTGTACCTTCTAATAATGCCGCGGGTTTTCCAAGTTGCTTTTTCGTGGGTCAATTCAAAACTTCATAGAACTGACTCCTATAGAATTCGTAACGCTTATCTGGCTTCGCGTAACATGTGCACGCATAGTGTGCCTTCTTACCACACTTGAAGCAGACTACCTCGCTTAACGGTGGCTTTGACCTTACAAATTGTTTCGGTTTGAATACGCTTGGTTTTAATATGCTGATTTGGATTTGAAAAAACGCCTGAATTGTTGTTCATCGGTATACTGACTGAAATAGAGATAAAACTGCGTTTTATAACGCCCAGCTCTCGCCCCCCGACCTAACGACCCTATCGTCGAGTTCACCGATTAGACATGAGACCGCTTTCTGTCCAGTAGTTTCAGAGGCATTTATCAATGATAACATTTCAGGGTAGTACTTCGTATTCGATTAGGTCTTTTTCGACGCCGACTAATCTCACATATTTGTTCATGAAAGTCCCTTTCTCCCGGAAATGAATCTTGTAGCTTGCTTTCAAACTGGACAAACCCTTGTACTAGATTTTAGCTAACCCCTTCAGCTTTGACAGTGCGTAAAAAGTCGTTGCCTGTTCCGACCACCCATAAATTTCCAGGAGCTCGTTTACTTGATCACACCACTTCTGTATAGTTTGGCTCTTATTTTCAGCATCAAATTCAGGAATCGCCTTAGCCTTACTACCATGCCCATCATTACTTCTATTTGTCTTATCTACTAGAGCTGTTATAGCGTCAGTAAACCGATCTATCGAGGCCGTTGAAAGATTCGCGGAACCGCTCGTTTCTTCTCTTGCCGATGTACTATGCTCCCTACGGCGACTAGGTTTTCTCCTCTTTTCACATGACGAGGAATCACTGCTGAGATCTCTTCCATGCCTACCAGTTCTTTTTTTGTGACTACTATGTCTACCCGTTTTTGAATACCTAATTTAAGAATTTCACCAAAAAGGTGGGAAAGGGGTAGTTAAAAAAGATTAAACCACTGATTCTCCCAACTTATAAAAATTAAATGCAAACATTTGAATATTTGAAATAATATATAAACAAACATAAAATAAAAAAAAAAGTATATATATATATATACCTCCTCTTAGAACGTGACAATCCTTTCCATGAACAGCTATATCCCACTTCTGACTTATAAGATCACTACATAGTTAGTAGCAATCAAAAACGTAAATAATAGCACCCGAGATTTTATTTTTAATTTTTATTCTTTTTAAATTTAAGAGCAAAAACAGTAAGTAAGTTGCAATGTTTTTTGCAAATTGTTCTTGATAGAACTTGTTTAAATTTTTTAAATTAAAGAAAAATTGGACTAACTTAAATAAACTTCGAAAAAAGGAAAGTAAAACGCGTGTGTTCTGCATGGGTCGGAATTTTATTTTACTTCTATTCAAATTTAGTTTCTCTTTATTCATTTCGTTAAAAACTAAATATGGCCGATTGGGCGGCAAATTCAAATTTTGTACCATCTACGTTGGTACAATAATGATGATTAATGATGATGATTAATGATGATGATTTTGATGAGGCTGATGACGATGTTCTGATGAAACACCGGCCGCGTTGAAGAGCTGTAGTCTTCAAAAATCATCTGGCAGAGCAGCTAGTTTTTATATTATTTTATATTCGCAACGCCGGTTCTAAAGCTGATCCTGATAGAACTGTCCAGGATTTACATGCTCTGGAAATATATAAATTAAAAAAAAAAAAAACAGATGAGCGTCCTGTTCGTACAACACAAAAAAAAAGTATTATATATCTTTTGTAAATCAAAACCATTAAAAACTACGGTTAAACCGAAAAGCACAGAACGGTCTTGAGACGTTAACAAAACATATTCGATCACAATATGTACTCAAAGCAGGAATACACACATCTTCGAGTTAAAAATGAGTAACGGACAAGCCACAAACCACGACAAGTCCGCCAAAAAAATACGTATTTGGAGGGCACCGAACAAGGAGGAAACCGTACCCCCATTCTCTCACACGTGGTTGGGTCCTCTCACTCCATAAATACATAGGGCTACAACCCTTTTCAATTAAAAACAATTAAAATTAACCGTCTCACTACCGCCCCTCGCAATTCACACACGATTTTGCCCAAAATTAGTAGTTCTAAATTAACTACTCTTATTTATGCTACAATTCCAAAACTAAACTACACAAAAAGGCCCACTCAGTGATTTTACTTACTTAATAGTCAAAACAAAAGAAAATGAAACAGTAATCACTCAGTGATTTCTAAGTAGTCCGGGTTATAAGTTTCTTCTTATTGTTATCCTCTTTCTTGTCTTACTGTAAACAACGCCTAAAATATCCGGTCACGCACTACTTTCACACTGTTTGCTTAAAGTGATTAAAATTGAAATTGAAAAGAAATATGCATTTAGTTTGCATGAGATATTAACTCTGTTAAAGATTGAGTTGAAAAGCAAAAACTTTTGTTAAAAAAATTGAAACTTAAGCAAACTGCTTTCATGGATTCGTAAAGATCAGATTATTAAAGATTGAAATTGAAAGGTAAAAACTGTATTAAAACTTGAAATTTACGCTTAATGTCTTTCATTAATCAATAAAGATCACTTTGTTAAAGATTGGAACTGAAAAAAGGAGCTTTATTAAAAACTTGAAACTTGAGCTAAATGCTTTTAATTGTTTGATAAAGATTACTTATTTAAAGATTGAAATTAGAAAGAAAATTAAAAAAATCCACACTGGCAATGGTGGTGAATCAATTCAGTTTCAAGTTTTAAACCGAAATGCTTTTATACGAAAATATTTTATTACTTAAAAACCCTCAAAATGCACAATGGCGATGAAAACCTTTAAAAAGTTCGTTGGCAACACTTGCACATTCGTGGAACTAATTCGGATCCACATATGCGCGCCTTTCGACTACCGCGAATGAAAATGAAACAAAATGGAATATATGAGATGACAGATGCAACTTAACCCAACTTTTTCACAATATGTATTTCATTTATTTAAATAATATAGTTTATATTTTTTGAAATTAAAACTATCATTAACCCTTTTAAATGTATGAATGACTTCACTCACCTGAGTTTATAATGATAATGATTTTATGATGATGCTGCTGATGATCGGTATGATGAAATGATGTCGGTAGTGTTGAGATTTTCCAAGCTAGAATTAAAAGACGCTGCTTCGAACAAAAGAGTTATGGAACAACCAACTTTATTTGAATTCATATTACTTACAAGTTAAAGTAACAGCAGCAGCAGTCATATGTTCAACGAATCTTTAAGCCCTTGCCAGTTCCTGATACGCGTTTGACTATGAATACAAATCTTGACGACCCCTTTCATTAACTGTTTGCCATAAACGTACTTCTGAAGGTCATTCCACTGGATGGACAGTTTTTTCCTCAAATTCCTCCACCCACTGCTCTACACTTGGATATCTGAGTCCTTCGAACGTGAGCAAGGAATCCTCGATGTCGCTCTGATCGCCGCCTCATCTATGTCTTCGTAAACTGATTCGTCCGACTCTTCCACCTGTACCTCACGCCTTAAACCGTAATGTTGGATGAGCCTGTCTTGTAATAGCGTTTTAAGTCCCGTCGTCTGTAAATTTAGTTGTCCTAACTGTTCTCTCAGTCCCTCTACCGTAAGAAATAATACCGCATCTAACTCAATTTTACAGTATTATAATATGACAATGTGATATAATTGAAATTATTGTATTATAGAAGGTGTTTACGCGAAAATAGAAATTATTATCGTTCGATAAACAAAAGACAATTTTTTCTAAATTTTAGTTTAGTAAATTTTTATTGTGCCGTCGATGGCAGCGCTTGCCTTACAAAACAAAGTTGTCGATTGTTAGTTTTCCGGAACGTTGCTGTTGACCAGCCCCTAGGCGGTAGATTTCAAATAAGAACACAGCCTTAAATTGTTCGTGTGTGTTTTATTTCCTAGTTATAAGTTAACATGTTGACATGTATAATCATTAGATTTTATAATATAAAATTACTTACGCCTTTGTGCGTCCTCCCGCTGCTAGGTTTGATGACTGATTGGTTACTAAAATGGAGTCGCAGCAAAGTGCGACTTTCTTGTGAAAGAAGTGAGCTTTTACCCTGTTTCAGTTCGTTGCTGGTTGACAAGAGAAATATACAGATGTAGAATATGGTATACATCGAGTTTAATTCTCTTCTTTTGTGTAGATGACTCCACTTGTTCTGTTTTTCGTTTATTCTATGATCATGCAGGTTTTAAGTTACATGGTCGTGCAAGTCAACCATCCGCCAGGTGTTGTAACTTCGGTATACACACATTTTTTTTATATTTCATTTTGTTGCAACCCTTTATTTTGTCTTACTTATCTCAATCGATCTTGCGAACGAACATATACGAACGACTGACTGGCTGGTCTGTGTTTCTGGATATTAAACTGTGGTGTGGTTGTGTGGTCATATTTTGATCTGTGGTTGTTATTTTTGTTTGGTTTTATTTTCACATTTCTGTGAAATTTTGATGTTCTTTGATTTGTGGTGAATCCAGATGGTTCTAGCGGTGTCTCTGTTCACCTATGGTTTGGTCCCTACTGTTTATATATAAGCGTACCACGCTGCAAGTAAGGCGTAATCGCCGCAGATTGAGGACTAAAATAAAAGCAGGCAGTTACGCCGTTGACAGTTCAAAAAAGTTCTAATTTTATTGTACAAATTATTTTCCTTAAATACTCTTAACGCTAACTGTTATAATATTTTCTGTCTTAGTTCTACTTACATTATTTACATGCATAACTTATTCTAGTTTCTTATTGGTTACATAGTACTATTAAGGATCCTATTTCTATTGAGTGACGTTCAGTGCAATTGAGTGTAGAACGTTGGATTATGATTCATTCACTCGATTGCACTTCACATGTTTTCGTCACCTTATGTTTAGTCATTGTATATGTATATGAGAAGTGGGTTACAGTGGTGGCATGATTTGTACACCACAGATTTATGGTTGAGCGAATTTTTTTGTTTGATTTGTAAGATGAATTAATTTTTCCGACAATTTTTGCATGTCCTTCAAATGAAAAAAAAATTGTTTTGAGTAATTTGTGGAGGAACACATTACATAGACATATGTACATACATATGTAGTCTTAAAATCGAGAGCAAATATGTATTTTATGTTATGTTATTTTGCTTCTGTAAAGGCTTAAAAACTGGAAATCAAAATTGCCTACTGTAGCATATTTAGAGCTGTGGAGTGTGAATTCCACTGCATTCATATGGCTACTGCTATTAAATTGAAAGAAGCAAAGGTAAAAAAAAAAATATACACTTCATTCCGTTCTCTTTCATTATGCCTCCTTTCTGACTATTTTTTCTTCCGGCTGCTCAGGGCTGGGTTGATGGAAACCTGAAAATTCCGGAGCTAAATAAAAACACGTTAATTGAAGTTGGAAAATTAATGGCGGAGACGAAAAGATTTTATTCAGTAAAATACAAAGACTTCACAAGAAAGTAGTAGATGGATAGGTGGTGCCAAATTGATTCTTTTCTCCAACACTCCCACTAGGATCAATTTTAGGAGTATCACTGAATTCCCATGGATATGACACATTTGTTGTGATTGCACAGTGGTAGCCCCTTTGTCATGATATCAGCTACCATCTCTGATGTTCCAATGTGATGTAAACAAACTTCACCTATCTTGATTAAATCTCGTACAAAATGATGACGTACATCAATATGTTTCGTTCTGGCTCGGTAACCTGTGGTTGATGCCAGAGATACCGCACTTTGATTGTCGCAGAAAAGATCGAAGTTCTTTGAAGGATTTTGAAAGAGTTCCTTCTCTAAGCCTCGAAGCCAAACCCCTTCCTGGATTGCCGTACTCATTGCCATATATTCGGCCTCTGTTGTTGAAAGCGCCACAGTAGACTGTTTTTTAGACGACCATGAAACAGCACCACTTCCAATCTTGAACACGTATCCGGTAACAGACTTTCTCTCATCGACATCACTAGCATAGTCGGCATCGCAGTATCCTGTTATTAACGCCGCTTTTCCACAGTCTCGTTTAAAGCATAGCTGTTTGCTGGCAGTGCCCTTTAAATACCGCAATATACGTTTCGCTGCATTCCAATGCTGCATACCTGGATCATTGTTCCAACCAATGCTTGATAAGGAATTTTTGACATCTCATCTCTTTCATACTGGTTCTTTGGTGACATTTCCTTTGATAAATGCAAATTTAGCTCCATCGGAGTATTACAGACGTTGCAGTTTTTTATTCCGAATCGATGAACTATTTCATTTATATATTTCTGTTGATTAATCCAAATATTACCGGAATGTTCATCTCTAGTTAACTGAAGACCAAGGAACGAGCTCGCCTTACCAATATCTTTCATCTTAAATTTGTTCATTAAACCTGCTTTCAACTTCTGCATATCTGTTATATCGTTATAAAATATGAGCAAGTCATCTACATAAACCGCAACGATTAGAAATATCCCATTTCCGGTATTATAATATACACATGGATCAATTTTTGAAGAAGACATACCAAACTCCTTTAAAGCCAAGTCCAACTTTTCGTTCCACATTTTAGACGACTGTTTTAGGCCATATAATGACTTCTTAAGTCGTAAAACATTATTTCCGTTTTTAAAACCTTGAGGCTGTGCAATATAAATTTCTTCTTTTAAATCCCCTTGAAGAAATGCGGTGATTGCGTCCATCTGATGAATTTCTAAGCGAAGTTTAGCTGCCAAAGCTAACAGAAATCTGATGGATTCATATCGAACAACTGGGGAAAAAGTTTCACCATAATCAACCCCCTCACGTTGACTACATCCCTTCGCTACTAAACGGGCCTTATATTTGCAAATTTTTCCATCAGAATTTACTTTGGTTTTAAAAACCCACATGGTATTTAGAACTCTCTTGCCAGGTGGCAAATTAACAGAAACCCATGTTTTGTTATCAATTAAAGCATCATACTCCTCTTTAATAGCTTTCTTCCATTGATCTGTGTCATATCTGGACAGTGCTTCTTCAAACGTAGTGGGATCAAAAACACTATCTGAATTTGTTTGGTAGCATACATAATCCTCAAGCTTTTTTGGGGTCTTAACTATCCTTTTCGTAGTTAATGGTTCATCCACAACAATCGTATCGAACGAATCTACCTCAACATTCGAATGATAGTCAAAATCATTATTGTCACAGAAAACGCTTTCATATGGATCAGTCACAACCTCAAATCTGGTAAAAGAACTATCCTCATTTACACAATTCTGATTTCTATCAACTGCATTCTCCGATTCATCAGAATGGTCTTCCTTTACTGTAGTAGACTGATTTTTCAAGGATTCTATATTATTTGGAATAGCTCCCACTGAATTCTTGAAGTAAATTTCTTCTTCGAGGAAGCTAACATCTCTACTAAGAATTATTTTTCGTGTTTCAGGATGAAAGAGTCGGTAGCTTTTAGATTCCTCGCTATACCCCACCATTACACACTTGACAGACTTACAATCCAGTTTCTGACGTTTCTGTTTTGGTATATACACCATTGCACAAGACCCAAAAATACGTAGATGTTTGATATTCGGTTTTTTACCTGACCAAAGCTCTTCTGGAGATTTAAGTTGATCAGATGTTCTGCTTACAGTAAAGTTTATAAGATATGCTGCCGTTGAGACCGCCTCAGCCCAAAAATTCTTAGCCATTCCAGCATCTAACAAAAGACAGCGTGCCTTTTCGACAATAGTACGGTTCATGCGTTCCGCTTTTCCGTTCTGTTGCGGCGTATATACATTTGTTTTTTCATGCTTTATACCAACACCTCTCAACACATTTTCCATTTCTTTGTTACAAAATTCAGTACCATTATCAGTACGAAATCTTTTAATTTTGTAACCTGTTTGATTTTCTACAAAGTTTTTAAATTGAAGAAATTTGTTTCTTACCTCATTCTTTGACTTGATGATGTACACAAATATCTTTCGCGAAAAATCATCCAGAAACAGCAGAAAATATCTGGAACCTGCCATTGACGGCTCTTCCATTGGCCCACATAAATCTGAGTGGACCAATTCCAATGGCCTCCTTGTTGTCGACTCAGAAAGTTTGAATGGTTGCCTGAATTGTTTACCCTTGAGACATATTTCACATCCATCCGAAAATTCTTTTATATTGCAACAAATACCATCTACCAAGCCGCCAGCCATCTTACGCAATGTCATTAAATTCACATGTCCTAGACGCCTATGCCAAATAAATGAATCAGATTTTTTTTGATTTGCAAAGCGCGCTGATTGACCAATTCTGTCTAACTTGAAAGTATTGTTGTGCAAACTTGCAGTGGCGATCAGCTTGTTGTTATTATTTAAAATTGAACAACCCTCAGAGCTGAAAATTACGCGATTGCCTGATTTCACCATTTGCACAACTGATAACAGATTCGCACACAAGTCTGGAACGAATAGAACGTCTTCGGCAATGACGTCGCCACATGAAATTTTCAAAGAAATATCCCCTCTTGCTTCAGCTTTCAGCTTGTTACTGTCTGCAACGATAACGTCATCATTAACAGCTCTAGAATTTTCCAGCCACTCCTCCTTGAATGTCATATGCGCAGAAGCTCCAGAGTCAATAACCCAATCTTCACTATCTATTGTTTGTGCGGCAAAAGTTGTATAAAGAACGTTGGCTGCTCTGGCTTCATCTCTCTGGTTTGATTTCTGCGAACAATTTTTTGCAATATGACCATATTGGTTGCACACAAAGCAACGAGGACCATTCTTTTTTTGCTTGTTAAAACGTTTTTTTGCGTGATTACTTTCTCCATAAAACGCTGAACTAGATTGCTCTTTAAGACAAAAGTCATCTTTAACATCCTGCAGGAGTTTCGTCTTTATGGAGTCAGAAGTAATCTTCACGCCTGAGCTTTCGATCCCCATGATCATGGGCTTATACTCATCCGGTAACCCCGCAAGAAGCAACGTGCCAACCCACTCATCTGATACTGTCATTCCAATGGAATTGAGTTTATGAGCTGTGGTGACAATCTTATTTACATACTCCTCAACACCTGTGCTGTTTTGTAAATTAGTTGTTATTAAACTTCGCAGTAAACCAACTCTTCTTGTCAAACCCTTGTCATCAAAAGTAGCTGCCAGTTTGTCCCAAACTTCTTCCGCATTTTTTGCATCCTTTACATGTACAAAATTGACTGCTTCAAGTAATAAGATGATTGTAGATTTCGCCTTCGAAATCTTCTCAGCATCTGTCTCCACACCAGTAACACAGCTCCATAGTCCCTGAAGCTCCAAATAGTTTTGGATATGCGAATTTCCAATCATCGAAATTCTCTCTGCCTTTAAGCTTTTCAATAGAATTTATCATACCGCTCATGATCGAAATTAAATCTTAAATTAACCAATCAATCAGTTATTTAAAACGAAAAAATTTTACTTTATTTTATAGCTTGAATTTTATCTTATATTATTAAACGAATTCTGGGCCCATAACCTGATGGAAACCTGAAAATTCCGGAGCTAAATAAAAACACGTTAATTGAAGACGAAAAGATTTTATTCAGTAAAATACAAAGACTTCACAAGAAAGTAGTAGATGGATAGGTGGTGCCAAATTGATTCTTTTCTCCAACACTCCCACTACTCCCGCAGATTATCACACTATTGCGATTTTTCTAAAAGAGTCTACACTGCCATCACAGCTGATTTCTCCAACTGTTCAGCACAGATACTTGCATCTTATTCAGATGCAATCAACCATGAGGGATGATACAAAAGAAAATTTGTGTATGCGTGATGTTTGCATACTGACTGCTTTTAGGGGTTTGTAAAACATGACGAGGTGGCTGAAATGTGAGTGTCTATGCAGACATTCTTTGGTTTTTGAAAATATCTATTTGAAGAACTGAATAATTCTCCATAAACTTGATTTTATTTAACCCTTATCCCGTACTTCAAAATAAAAACGCACATGGTATTTGCGGGTCAAATTTGCCCAATACAAATTTTATTTAGCGATCACAATTTTCGCATGTAATTTTTTGTTCAGAATGTTTTCTACAAATAAATTTAAAACATTTTGAACATTTTGTTGAGTATTTCGTGCTGTTGGAGCGATTTGGACACAAATAGCAGCGGGATCTTTTTAATGTTGAAACTGTAGCTTGTTCTGGAGGGTTTCGTGCTTGCAGATCTTGAACCACAGATCTTCCTGGAGCACTATGTGGAAGAGAAGTTCGACGGGAGATTTCACCTTGAATTAAAGCTTCCCCTAATTCTTCCAAAAAAATTCTTCTCCTGAAATGTTTTGCTTTATTCCAGTTTGGAAAGATATATATATATATCACAAAAGCATTATAGGCTTATAGAGTGAGGCCCTCTCACACTTAGGATCGTAGGGAGGAAAGTCCACGCAGCAACACTGGTTCCGACGTCACCTTGAGGTTTCAGTATCCTCTTCAAAAAAAACACAACGCCGCTTTGGTGAACTCTCTGCCGCGTTCTGTGCTGTTCGAAAAAACCGCAGCAGACGCTGAACAGGCAATTCAACAAATGTATTTGATAAAAAAAAAAGAGAAATTAAATAAGAAAGGCAATGCGCAAGATTTTTTTGATTAATATTTTATTTTTAGTGTAAGTGCTCTTAAATTTACAATTATAAAAGAAATTATTAGTTCAATTCAAAAAAATATAATAGAGAAATTAGCATGAAGTCAATTTAAAAGAAAAGAGAAAAAAAGGTAAATACAAAAGAGGAAAAAAAAAGACTTAATAAAACAAAAGAGAAATTAAAGAAGAGAGGCAACTCTGGCTCGGTAATGGGTGTGTATGCTTCGCAGACAGTGGTATACCCGTCCGTCGTGAGAAGATAACAAACCCAATCTTAATCGCGACAATTAATCTGCTCTCAACATCCAAGTGTAGCACTTTTCACTAACAGTGGAAGAACCCGACCGTCGTCTGCGAAATGCCAAACTTGAATGCCCGTGTCTTAATCATAAGCTTGGCTTATATACATTTCTGTGGTGCTCGTAGCAAAGCTTTTGAATAGAGAAAGCTCTTTTTTTTTTTTTTTGCTAGAGTTGCCGCATTACATTTTTTTTTGTTGTTACAATTAATATTTTTTTTGAGTCAAGAATGTTAAAGTTAATAATTTATAATTCATGATTTAAACAATAACAATTAACGGTAAATCTTAGTTGAAGTGTGTACGAATTTTGGTTTATAATTTAAAGCAAATTAAAAAAAATAGCAAGTATAAAAAATGGATTGTTACAATCTCCCCCTCTGGCGCTGAGATCGTCTCGATGATGCGGCAGGATTTAAAGTTGGTGATATTTTTTTGGGGCGTCCTCGTCTTCGTAATGGCTGTATTGGGTCATCGTTTGCTTGTGATAGGGCGGATCGGCATTTTGTTATAGAAGAGACATGATATGTCCCTAGTGGAATGGTGAGGTCATCTTTTGATGCGACTTGGTAAGTAGAGGAACCAATCTGCTTAATGATCACGTAAGGTCCATCTCGTCGGGGCATAAACTTTGAGGAGACACCTTTTGAAGCTTTGCTAAGGACGTGAGAGGTGACTAGGACTTGGTCACCTACTTTCAAGGTGGGTTGTTGTCTTCGCTTCTTATCGGCATAGTGCTTGTTACGATCTTGTGTTTTCTCGGTGGTTGTTTGAGCTTCTTTGATTACTTGCGAAAGTTGTTGTAATCTCGGGATGATTTGTGGTGTGAAGTTTTTGTCTTGCTCTATGGGTCGAAAATCGTGGTTGACGTCGTCCATTGTCCTTGGTTCCCGTCCGAACGTAAGGTATGAAGCTGTATAGCCGGTGCTTTGACATTTGGCCGTGTTCATAGCAAACCTTATTGCGGGTAAGTTATCAGCCCAAGTGGTGTGGTTATTGCCTACCAGAATTCCGAGTTGTGACTTCAGATCCCTGTTCTTTCTTTCGACCGGATTGGCTTCTGGGTGGTAGACAGGAGTCAGAGTTTGTTGAATCCCAAAGTAATCAGCTAGTTGCTGCATTAGCACGGATATGAACTGCGGTCCGTTGTCTGTTAACAGACGCCTCGGCATGCCGTAGCGGAAAAATACTTCTTGGAGCAGGGTCATGGCACAGTTTTCTGCTGTTGCTTCTTTGAGAGGAAAAATTTCTACCCATCTGCTTGCTAGATCTTCAGCTATCAAGATCCATTGGTATCCGTCCTGGGTGATAGGTAAGGGTCCAAATAAGTCAGCAGCTACGACTTCGAAACGTTGGTTACTTGATACGGTTTGGAGTAGGCCACATGGTTTCATGTTGGTTGGTTTATACCTCTGACAAGCTAGACAGTTGCCTATATGTTTAGTTACACTGCTTCTTATTCCGGGCCAGTAGAATCGAGAAGCAATTCGAGCTAATGTGCGCTCAACACCATAATGTCCTGAAGTGGTTTCATCGTGATAGTGTCTTAGAATGGTTTCTCGTTCCTGCAAAGGGATTACTAGCTGCGCAGATTCAGCATCAGATTCTGGAGAATACCTATACAAGATACCATCGTTCAATAGGTAGCCACGTGATGTCCATCTTGTGAAATTTTCGTCTTTGCTTTCAAAGGATTCGGTGATAGCTTTAAGTTGAGCATCTTTTAGTTGAGCTTCGCGAACCTCCTTTGCGTTTCTTGATGGCATGTCGATTTGGAAACTACAGACGCTGCATTCGGAGTCAGAATGACCTGTATTACTACATTGCGGCCTGGATAGCATATCGGCCACGCAATTTATTCTGCCTGGAGTATATTCTACGTTGAAGATATACGGCTGGAGCTGTAGGGCCCAACGTGCTAGTCTTCCCGTGGGTGATTTTAGACTCATCAACCATTTCAGAGGTTGGTGATCAGTTTTTAGGGTTACTTCACCACCTTCAATGTAACCTCGAAACTTGTTGACTGCCCATACAATGGCAAGGGCTTCGCGTTCGGTGGTTGAGTAATTGCGCTCGGCGGCTGTGAGAAGTCTAGAGGCGTATTCGATTGGGTGCTCATTCTCCTTCTCCCCCTGGATAAGGACAGCCCCGAGAGCGTAGTTACTTGCATCCGTTTTTATGATGAAAGGCTGATCTTCTTGTGCTTGCTGTAGAATCGGTGCAGATGTTAGAAGTGTCTTGAGTGCTTTAAAAGCGTTTCTTTCTTCGATGCCCCACTTCCACACGGCAGTTTTCTTGGACAGACTACTCAAGGGTTTTGAAACATCAGCAAAATTTTTAATGAAGCGGCGGTACCATGAGCAGGTTTGCAGGAATGATAATACCTGATTAGCATTATTTGGTTCTGGACGACTTGTGATTGCAGAGATCTTTGCCGGATCAACTTGGATACCTTGATCTGTTATTATATGCCCAAGGTATTTAACCTCTGGACAGCAAAAATTGGATTTTTCTCGGTTAACCTTTAATTGGAATACTTTAAGATGCTGGAAAATTTTCTTCAAGTCCTGGTAATGTTCTTCGAAACTATCTGAACATATAATTATGTCATCCAGGTAAATAAGGATGAAAGTTCCAGGAACTCCCTTTCGAAATTTGTCCATTAGCCTTTGGAAAGTTGCGGGAGCGTTTCGAAGGCCAAATGGCATGCGCTTAAATTGGAATAGTCCAAACGGCGTAATGAACGCAGTTTTTTCCACATCGCTTTCGGCTATCTTTATCTGGTAGTATCCGGTTTGAAGGTCTAATGTACTTTTAAATTTTGTTTTTAGAGTTGAGTGCAGCAGATCGTCTATCCTCGGTAGTGGGTATTTGTCTGGGATAGTCACGCTGTTTAGCTTTCTGTAATCTATGCATACACGTATTCCTTTATCTTTCTTAGGTACCAGTACAACCGGAGCAGCCCAAGGAGATTCGCTTTCTTCGATTATGTCTCTTTCGAGCATCTTCTTTAGTTCTTCTTTCAGCTGCTCTTTTCTGACGGGTGATAGCCTGTATGGAGTTGTGGCTATTGGCTCGTGGTCACCCGTATTAATTTTGTGTTTGGTGTATGGGGTTGGTTCTGTTGGCACATCGAACAGGGATTCTTCTTGCAACAGCAACTCATTCAATTTGATTTTATCGCGCTCATCTAATTCCACTGCATCATCTTTTCGAAGTTCTATATCAATAGCTAATATCTCCGTGTACCAGGGTTCAAGATATACCTCCTCTTCTGCACGTACTAATGCAGGAAATAGACTGAGTTTCTCCCGTTTCCGCTCTGGTGTAACCTCATTTCTTAATGAGTCATTAAAGATGCTTTGAATAGCGTGGGGTGAGTACTCGTTTCTTCTTTTCGACGTTTTTGTGGATTTCCTCTTCGATGGTTTGATTTTTGTACTCGTTTTTGGCTTAGGAGTTGAAGCTAGTGGTGAGATTACCTTAATTTCATTAAACCAGTTCAAAAAATCGTTGGCCTGCTTTGTTGGGGTTCCTTCTTTTGGTGATATTATCTTTGAGGGTTTCTCCGGTGCTACGTCAGCGTTAAAAGTTTGAAACCCAGGCACGTTAACTGAAAAACTATTTTTTACCACCTTGGTGTGTGTAGTGTCGTAGAATTCGAACTTCTTATCAGACTGGTCAGCGAAATACCACAAACGTTGTCCTAAGTCGAGAACCATTCCATTTTGTTCTAGAAAATCGATCCCAATGAGCGTGCGATTATCAGTAGCTTTTGGCAGGGCTATAAGTTTAATGGGTCTTAAACGGTTCCCAATGATGATATTGGTTTCCCCAATGAAAATTTCATGTCCAGATGTATCACCATCCGCAAGAGTAACGTTGGCTTCAATTTTGGAGAACTTGGTACCATTTTTCAATAAGTGAATGAAGAATTCTCTTCCAGCAACACTCGTACGCGCCACAGTGTCCAAATATGCAATGCCTGGCTCACCATGAGATGCTATCGGTATAGTTGGCAAATCCGTCCCAAGTGTCGTCTTTATGCAGTTAAATGACACTGTCGAAGGTCCTTTCGGAAGTTCTTTGCAGTTAGGACATGTGGATCGGACTACTCCAGGTGTTTTGCATTTATAGCAGTATATTTTGGGTTCTACTGGTTGCGTGGAATCGTTCTTTTTGGCGTCATACCTTTCTTTCTTTCTACATTCACTTGCTGTGTGGCCAGCATGTTTACAAAAATTGCATCTGTTCTTAACTGGAGCAGTTTCAGGTTTCGGATCTTTATGACCGTTCTTTTCGGCTATAAACATTTCTACGGCTCGAGCTTTGGACAGCAGGTCTTGGAATGTTTTAAAGCTATCTCGTGGAACACCATCCCGTATGCGGATATGTAAAAGTCCATACACCATATCGAGCATCATTTTCTCTATCGGTTTAGGATCTAGGAGTTTTGAAAGCAGTGCTCGCTTCTCACAGATGAAGTCGTCTGTTGATTCATTCGGCTTTTGCTTTTTGTCGAAGATCTCCATGTAAATACGATACGCTGGTTTTGTGGGAGCGTAAGCATCACGCAATAGGGAAATGACGCCGACCCATGTTTTGGCCTCCTCTTTAACTCCTTGCCACCAGTTGCTTGCACCTTCTTCCAGGAGCAAGGGAAACCCCTTTATAGCATCATCATCGCTTATGCGTTCAACTTCTTTGTATACGTTGATGGTTGCAATAAAGCCTTCTACGCTTTCGGAATCTCTTTCACCCTTGAACCGGGCCGTGCAGTGGCTGAAGCTGCCTTTTATGCTGCTTTGCGTCTGCACCGCTGCAATAAATCTTTTTAGCTGGTCTTCCGTAAACTGAGCCATCGTGGTGTCTCCTTGCTGCTTTGCGGCAATGCGCTCACTCCTGCGTACCGTTGTGGTGTCTTGCTTGCGGACTGGCCGACGAGTTGGGCGCCAATTATAGAGTGAGGCCCTCTCACACTTAGGATCGTAGGGAGGAAAGTCCACGCAGCAACACTGGTTCCGACGTCACCTTGAGGTTTCAGTATCCTCTTCAAAAAAAAACACAACGCCGCTTTGGTGAACTCTCTGCCGCGTTCTGTGCTGTTCGAAAAAACCGCAGCAGACGCTGAACAGGCAATTCAACAAATGTATTTGATAAAAAAAAAAAAGAGAAATTAAATAAGAAAGACAATGCGCAAGATTTTTTTGATTAATATTTTATTTTTAGTGTAAGTGCTCTTAAATTTACAATTATAAAAGAAATTATTAGTTCAATTCAAAAAAATATAATAGAGAAATTAGCATGAAGTCAATTTAAAAGAAAAGAGAAAAAAAGGTAAATACAAAAGAGGAAAAAAAAAAGACTTAATAAAACAAAAGAGAAATTAAAGAAGAGAGGCAACTCTGGCTCGGTAATGGGTGTGTATGCATCGCAGACAGTGGTATACCCGTCCGTCGTGAGAAGATAACAAACCCAATCTTAATCGCGACAATTAATCTGCTCTCAACATCCAAGTGTAGCACTTTTCACTAACAGTGGAAGAACCCGACCGTCGTCTGCGAAATGCCAAACTTGAATGCCCGTGTCTTAATCATAAGCTTGGCTTATATACATTTCTGTGGTGCTCGTAGCAAAGCTTTTGAATAGAGAAAGCTCTTTTTTTTTTTTTGCTAGAGTTGCCGCATTACATTTTTTTTTGTTGTTACAATTAATATTTTTTTTGAGTCAAGAATGTTAAAGTTAATAATTTATAATTCATGATTTAAACAATAACAATTAACGGTAAATCTTAGTTGAAGTGTGTACGAATTTTGGTTTATAATTTAAAGCAAATTAAAAAAAATAGCAAGTATAGAAAATGGATTGTTACAGGCTGATATATCCAATATGTTATAAAATAACGTCTGTGGACATCTGTTTGTTCTACGCTTACAGGTGTAAATTCGGATAAGTTGGTCAAGAGTATCTACCCCTGATTTTGTAGAGTTGTAATATTTTATTATTTCCGGTTTTTTTGCATCATCAGTTACTTCTTTATCGTGGTGCAAAGTGCTCATTAGAATGACTAGCCGGTTTTTTTTCGGGACATATGCAACGAGGGTTGTATTATTGTCATTATCGAAAAAGAAATGGGAAAATTGCTCGGGTTTTTTTTTTCACATCCAAAATTTGTGGCGGCAAACACGTTTTATTTTTTCGCACTGTTCCAACTAAGGTAAGTTTTCTTTTTAGCAATTCTATTCCTAATTCGTGAGAAGTGAAGAAATTATCGCACGTAACGTTTCTACCTTTCTAGTCTTTTATGAGGTCTAGAACTACACGATAGCCTTGATTTCGTTCGGGACGACAATTTCTATCCTTACCGGTGTAGACTTGCAAAGACCAAGCAAAACTTGTTTTACTGTCGCACAGTGCCCATACTTTTATTCCATATTTTCCTGGCTTAGATGGGATGTATTGCTTGAAAGGACATCTCCCACGATATGTTACTAATTGCTCATCCACAGTAACGCATTCATCTGGGTTGAATGTTTTTCTAATATTACATTCCCATTTATTCCAGAATTCTCTTATTGGTGCAAGTTTATCCCGAGCTCGCCGTTCATTCCTATCACACTTCTTATCGAAACGGATTACTCTCGATATATTCTGAAATCTTCGAAGACTCATTGTAGCTTTGAAAATTGGCCGTCCCTTACTGTCATTCCACAAACTTTCTAAAGCCTCTCCATGGGACCGAAAAACTCCAGCCAGCAAAAGTAGATAGATATCGCATCTACTCTAATCCAGAATTCTCTAAATACGCTTTCTCCTAAAAAGAGATGTTGATATGTATAAAAAGCAACATACAAAAAAAACCATTCCTAACCTTCAATGTTTGTCATCTTTACAATAATATTAATGATATCAGGTGGTAAAAACAAATGAAAAGCTGACATTATATCAGTAACTCGGGAGAAAGCATACTGAGTCGGTCCTGAGGAAGTGTTCATAACATTTTCTGTTCTATGACGACCGACAGAAAAATCTCTTACTGGCCACCTACACCATTTGTAATTTCCATCCTTTGAAAGAAATTGTGTTGGAGTGGGAAGCGCTTCGTCATCCGAACTGCTGTGATCCTCATTTATCGAGGGCACGCTTTCACCCTCTGAAGAGTCAGTTCCGTATAAGGAACCTTTATCCGAAATATGTTCCTCCTCCACCTCGCTTGCAGTATCATTTGCAATACTACCACTGTCATCACTATCAAGCATTTGCTCTATTTCTTCTCGACTCAATCCGGCCATATTGATTCTACGGAAAATAAAAACTATAACAATCCTAGGTACAATTGCACAAATAAAACACTCACTTCTTCTTGATTATAGATGGATGAGAAATAACTAATAACAAGTAATTCGAATATTTTTTTTAGTATTTATATTATTATTTTACTTGTAACAAAGATCTACACGCGAAGTTTGATTTTTTACTGTGACACGGTCAGCTCTGTTTGCTATTCAATTTTTACCGTTGCGATTTCAGACAAGTTATTATTATTATTATTATGAATTCTTTATTTTAAACAAACTCGTGATTTTTACATTGGGTAAAATTAAAAGAACATTAGCATGGCAAAAAATTTGACAAGTATTGTGCGAGCGAGTGAGTAGGTAAATAAAAGTGCCTAAGTAGAACAATATACCTACATATATAACATTGCATGTCAAAGAAAACAGGGTATTGCTGTCTATGTTTGTTGGAAAAAGCATATTGGGCAACTTTGACCCACGAATACAACCTATGTTATCTGAAAAAAATGTATCATAAAATCTTGCAAGTGAACATATATTATAAAAGTTTATTATAGTTATATTTATTTCCTAAAAAAAATAAAAGTCAAGAGATTTTGAATAAAAATATTAAGAAATACGCGAAATAAGCCCTATGAAAGGTGTGTTTGGGCAAGTTTGACCCATGAATACAGGGTAAGGGTTAAAGAGAAGAAATTCAATTTTAGTTTATACATACAGTCACATTCGTTTCAGATATATTTAGATATGATGAATATAAATATGTGTATCAAAATTCAGATTCATTAAATTACGTTAGCAAATGTTAACTAAGGAAAAATTTGTTTGAAAGTGATTATGCGTGTGATAATCTAGATTCATTCAGTTGAGTTAGAAAATTTTAAAGGTTATGAGATTTGATATACTACAATGTAAAGTTATGAATAATGCTATGATGGTTAAGTTCTATTGTCTTTTTTTTTTAGGAATTTAAATTTGTTACCTGTATCCATGGGTAGATTCGGGACATGTCTCGATGATCTGCTGCTGGTTCTGTTGTGCTTAGTACTTATGTGTTAAATTTTTATTCAGGCATTCTAATACGTATTATTTAAAACTAAAATGATGAATACCATATCACTTTATTACGTTAAAATTTGAGGCAAATTCACAAAAAGCATTAATTTTTAATATATGTATGGACATGTAGAATGTGCCAGGGAAATGCAAAGCAAAATATATGTATTATATACCGTAATTTACACGCTACAGTGACAAAAACTAAGACATTGACAATTTTTTTAAAAGGACTCAATTGAAGCAGTTGCAATGCACTTTTATGTGGGGTTTCTAAAAAAAAAAGACATGTGATGGCACTTTTCTTTGGTGGAGCGTCGTCTGCCAGTGAGGTGATGAGGTGGACCACGTTTCTGCGGGGTTTGGGTGAACGAGTAGCGTGTCGGATTCGAGGATGCGTGCCGAGCCTGGTGGAACTGATTGTGTGGTGGTGCCCTTTGTTTTTCTGATGCCTGCGCATGCTTCCATGCATCCATATGTATGCGAAGCACGTGTGGTCGACGTACGTAACCACTCGACAATTTGTCGAGCCTTCGGCGCACGGAACACAATTTTCACTGCCCCGCTTTTAGGCCACTGATTTTCTTATAAAGTCCATTTTTTTTTTTTTTTTTTTTTTCTTGCAATTTCTTGCTCGGCACGTCTTGTTTTCTTCCTTTTTCTTTTCTTAGCCTAAGCACTTATTTTGATTCCAAATTAACTAATTATTCAGGAACTATGCAAAAGAACACTTGTGCGTGAAGCTTGGTGGTTTTACGCAGAGCAGCTCGTGTCGGGTTCGGCAAACAAAAGAAAGTTTCCTCGTATTCTTGGCGGAAACTACCGCGCATTTTTCTTTTCAATGTCAATTTCGAATGCAACCACACACACGCCATCTACGCGTCAAATTCAGTGCGATGTTGTGGTCCGGCTCGAAGGACCAAATGTTGAGCACGTGGTTATACTTGAGTCTATATTATATTGTCTTTGTTCGAGAAAATTCTGTAATAGAGAAAAAAAAAACGGTGCGAAATAAACCACTAATCTTTAACGTTATAATATTTCTAATGCTTTATTTCAACTTTGTCTTTTTTTTTTCATGATTAAGGTTCCTCTGCTGCACCATATGAGCGAGATAGATCGTACAGGTATTTTCCCATACTGGACTCGTGAGTGTCTGTGTGAAGGCGCCATTGTGCTGTGGCCATTGATTTGATTTCTCGTGCCACCCGACCATGTAGACATTGTAGAAAGCCGAGCCATTCGGACGAATTTGGTGTGTTGGGGAAATCAGGTCCGCCTTGACTGTCCTCCTCACAATCCTGGAAACCTAAATCAACAGGTACTCCAGGGCTTGAGTACTGTTCAGCGAATGATGAGAAGTTGCCCACGACATAAGTGAGGACGACTGCATTAGAAATAGTATTTGTAACTTCGGCCCCCGGCAAAAATCTTGCATTAATACTACGGTCGAGGTTTAATGATACACCAATGGTGTGATAAAAGAGATGCAGATCTTTGTTTACAGTAGTCGAGTACGGGGATTTTTCGGACAGTCCTAGCTCGATAAAATACATGAAGTACGAACGAGGATTGTCAACTTCCTCACCCAACCTGACTACTTGACTGTATTGATTGGCCAGCTTGTTGGTCCAGATCAATTCTGAAAGGTCTACGACATCGATTCCAAGAGATGAGGCTATTGTATGTGTGTCTACCAATGTTGTACAATCTTTGAATCGGGATGCGATTGTACCTAAGCGAGCATGTGCATATCTATGAGTCGGGAAATCGTTTAAAAACATATCAATTACTGCCATCATTTGACAATATGGTTTGTGGGTGACCCAACTCCCATATAAAACTGCGGCCTCGTTTACAGTGAGTGTTGGTCCCGGTAGTCCAGCGAGAAAAGTATCAATATTCTCACTTAAGCGTCTTCGATAATCATCACGTCCCGCCATTATTACCCGGTAGCAGGAACAAAGGGTAATTACTGCCTTCAACAGATGTTCAGGATCCGGATCTGATGTAGACTCCAAAAGAGAGGGTATAGAACCAGCGTTGGAGAAGTCAACTATATTAGCAATAGTAATCGCTTGGTCCTGCTGTCCTATGGCGATATTAAAGGTGGTCCAAGATTGTTTGAGATTCATTGGTCTGTCCATGAATGCTTTGTAGAGGAAGACTATGGTGGTTCCAAGGTCCAGGTTTCCGTCAACAAATTTCCTAGTTACGGTTGCGTACAGTTGAGGAAGTGTTGCGTTTGAGGTTTCAGGTCTGTTTACACGTTTAGTGTTTTAGTGCATGTTGCAAGTGGCAAACTATTTTTTTTTTTTTATTATTTTTAACTAATTTTAAGTAAACCTTGTAAATACTACACTACCTACTGTTTTCTGTATTACATATATATTTGACTAGCTGACCCGTGCTCGCCTTGCTTCGCCCCCGCTGCCACTGTTATTGCATTTCAGAATTAGTGTTAGACAGAGAAGATTCCATATAATTAACTTTTGGGTTAACATCGCTAATGGTGTTCTTTATCTCACTGGTCTCGGTATCTATTTTTTGTTAAATGCTCGCTTAACTTTCGGGCATTTTTTTGGTAATCAAGGAAATAATGAACTCACTTTGTTTACGAAGTTTTTCGTCCATCTTTTCTTCCCAAGTGTTTCTGTTTGTGTCCTTCATTGGTCTAACAGCGGTTTTGCGGAATGGTGAGCGGGATGGGTTTTGCGGCGAATCTCTTTGGTTCGAACGGGTTCCAATGCGCTTGTGTGTGGGTGACATGTACAATATGTGTGTATTTGAGAAGAGCAAAGGAGAAACAATTTGGGTTCACTTGGGATCTAAAACCAAGTTACACTTACAAGACCACTGTCTTGTCTTGAATGCCAGAAGAAGGTTCACTATACCCGAAAATACTGTGTAATTGTAGGTGCTGTTCATGATGATCATGGATTATGGGAGAGAGTCGTAACCAAGGACGGGATAAAATGTTTTGGGAAAGGGTAGAGGGATGGTATTAAGGACAGGATGCGGAAAAGGTTCGAGAGACGTTTGGTACTTGGATGCGGGGTGCATGCCTTGTTGGTCTCAGCTGAAGCTCGCCGGATGGGGTGGGGTTCTTGCATCCCAGTGACCAAACCAAACACCACTACACAAAAATATTGCATGCGTACAATAGAAGAACGAAGTAAGAAATGGAGTTAAAATTGCTGAAAATAGTGTAGTTACCAAGAGATGGCCTAGCGCTACCACCGGAGGAACAGGTGATCATCCTCTCAGCGGATTTGTGTTCTCCGTGCCCACCCTACCATGTGTAATATGTTTCTTAAATAAAAGACACGACCGTACTTCAAAAGGTTTATTTAAGATTAAGTTTAGGAAATATTGAAGACGACATCCGCAGTGAGAGAAGGGTATCACGAGACTGCCCATGCCGGTACATGTAATGTATATAATAGTGAATACATAGTATACATGGTACCTGTTGATGGCAGCGTTAACTTAACGATATTTACGTAACATTTCTGGTAATGTGAAAGAGAGTTTAATCTATGTATATAATACCAACGTTACTCCTGAAACGTCGCCACCAAGAAGCCCGCCATACCAAACTTCCGGCCTCTCCGCCGTGTTCTCATGTCCGCCGCCAGATGGCAAACATCTCGGTTGAGTGTCCTTAAAGGTGTGTTTGTCGGTAGATGGCGCTGTTATTAAATTATATCTTACATACTAAAGGTACAATAGGTATTTGAAATTCATGGTTCTTAAGGCATTCAAGTTAATTTGTTAATTCACGCTATTGATTCAAAAAAATAGGCAAGTACATCAGATAATAGTAACAAAAGAATTACACTAGTCTTCTGAATGCCCGCAAAAGCAAATTTATGATTACAAAAAAAAAGGCATATTTTTAATAGGCAATAGATATGAACCTAATGTACCGAGGTATATACTTTACATCAAAGAAAATAACACACGCTTAACTAAGGATACTGCTAGGTCTGCTTCCGGGGGATGATGGTTTGATGGGGGCTTGGTCCAATGGTGGTGGTTAGAGGTCGGCTGGTGTCAGGACCGGTGCATAAGAGAGGGCGAAAGGCAATCTGATATGATATCAGCTAGGGCTTAGGAGTAGCGCACTAGATTACATTCACTTGAGGTAAGTGTCGCTGATTAAAGTTTATTGGTCCGGCGTGAGCGCACTGGACTTCGATTCTGTGCACGTGGGATTGTCGCACAAGGGTTGAACCGCACTGATTTTGATTCTGAGCCCGTCGGATTTCATACAAGGGTGAACCGCACTGGTTTTGATTCTGGGTACGTGCGATTTCGCACAAGGGTGAACTGAACTGGATTTGATTCTGGGCACATGTGGGAGGACCGCGCTGATGTTAGGATCGAGCGAGGTAAAGAGGATTCGTACTTAAAAAGTGTAATGGAGGTGGAGATGTCGGTGCATGTACATTTGGTCGGAAGTGGGAGTGGGAATCATCTACCAGGAGATGGGATTGAATTTTTGTTGGGAGTAGGTGGCATACGGGATC
This sequence comes from Brachyopa scutellaris, assembly GCA_949775065.1. Taxonomy (NCBI): domain Eukaryota; kingdom Metazoa; phylum Arthropoda; class Insecta; order Diptera; family Syrphidae; genus Brachyopa; species Brachyopa scutellaris. The sequence goes on along the minus strand of OX459113.1, from coordinate 95,531,395 downwards.
AGAGGAAAGGAACGAAAGAAGGGGGAACATGCGAGTGTTTGGTCCACTAAGGTGCGGGTTGCGTGCCTTGTTGGTTCTTCGGCTAGAGCTCGCCGGATTGGGGTGGGATCTTGCACCCGTGAAACCCAAACGCACCACTACAATAAAGTATTGCACGCACTGCTATATAAGATGCGAAAGAAAAACGTCAAAAAAAACTAAAACCGGTATGCTATAGGTTACCATCACTGTTGGGGGAGAAAGGTGGGACTCTCCCCTGCGGGTCTTTACCCTCCCATCCTTGTGCAGTCACCGCTGAAATTTGAAATAAAGGACTTGCACCCATAAAGCGAAAACCACGAAATTCGTCCCCTGGTACGGGATCTTTTCACCGCACCATTGAAACAAGACCAGTTGGCTACAAGCTTATCACTTCATAATGGTTATTTATTGAAAATTGGTTCAAACAAAAAAAAAGTCTTAAAACTAGTCCTATCGGCCAGGCAGAAGGCTTGCCGAAAGATAAGCAAAGATACTAAAACGTAAATAGGTATTCTACGATGGAGGTAAAGTGCACGTAAGTTGTATAAAAAAGAAAACCAATAATAGGAAACTCACAAGGGGTTATCCTGCGTCGTCAGGCCTGCCGATGTAGGTGTACCTAAGGTTTGGGAATAAAAGGGAGTCAAGAGCAAAGCAAACCTATGCACACGATACCGTAAGAAGATAAAAAAAAAAAAAACAATGATGACGAAATATCGCTGAATAGATCATATATTAAGTCATTAATCAAGGTTATAAATCATAAGATACATTACTAGAGCAATATTCGGCGCATATACCGCATAAGAATTACAAATATAGTGTAAAGTCTGCCGGTTCGGTGACTTTAACTAATGTCTTCGCCTTGGATCTGAAATAGTACCTGTTTTCCGTGACTAGTCTAGCTATTGCGCTATGACGACCATGGCAGAGGGGAGAAAAATAAACGGTCTACTAGCGATTTTCTATTATCAAACACGTATATTTGTTTTGCCTTCTAAAGTAGAAGTGAAGTCTTTATTTTTCGTTCTTGTCTTATATACTATTTTACAAACGATTATTCAGCAGGAATCACTGCACTTCGAATATTGAACCCTACTTGAAATTATTAATTACTTATTTCGGCATACCCTAACTAGAACGACCGACGTCACTCACCACACAATAATGTCAAGTCGACATATTTAATCTGTTACGAGGGAATGACCGCCGTCGTCCCAGTTATGGGGTTTGTTTACAAATTGTTTGTTTATGTTTTACTTCAAACGAACATAATGAAGCCGAAGCATATTTTTGCTCTCTGCTTTGTCGCTATTCTTATGCAGGCAAGTGGTTTCACTTTGGGCTCTAATTACCCATGGTATTCATATGTAGGTTCGTTTGAAGTATTGTGACATAATTTATGGCGTGTGCCATCTGGGTTCAAATTTCGAAGCGAGGATTGTACATGTTGTACTGAAATATTAAACCTATAATCGGTCGCTGGTGTGGTCCCTTCACAATAGCTATATTAGGGGGGTATTCAAACTCTTAAGTTAATTCAAAAATGCGTGCAGCAGGGCTCTGCCGGTTGGGGTCGAGGTGATCTTGCCCGTACCGATCCTTTTCGGCTTGGTCAGATGCGTCGTCACTTTTATTGTCTATGCCGCGAAGATACGCCTGGTCGGAGACGTGGAGCGCGCGAGTGAGGGATGGTTCGCGTGCAAAGGGAGGCGTTGCGGCAACCAATTTTATGTAGCGTTCCTCGGGCGAAACGGGGGGGGGGGGGGGAGGGAAACGCTTGCACTCTTTTTAGCACTTTCAAAAAAAAAACTCTCGTCCCAGGGTGGCTTTCACTGATCACTAGGAAATTACGGCGTCCTTCGAATAAAGGGGTATAAGGGGGTTCGACCGTATCAGCCGATGCACGGCACTGTAGCCAATCCACCGGACGGAATAATGCACAAACACTTGTTCGAAACCGTGGATCACGTGCGCTCATCAGGAGGCATTGCGCTTCACTTTCAATTTAGTCGCGTCTATCGCGCTTCTACTATATAGAGAATTTTTTTTTCTTTATTCGTGTATTTGTCTTTTGTTCCGAGAGGTACAACTTAAAATCGGGCACCTATGGCCACATGCAAAAACTAGTTAAAACGAAAAAAAATAAGTAGTGTTTTTCACCGCCACGTTACTTGGCACGCGCACTCAGATATCTGCACCGGTTTTACGACCGTGCCTGTAGAGCACCGCAGAGGAGCAGACGACTCTGCTTCGCTGAATCCCAAAATGCGACTGACTCTCACAACTTAATTTTGGCATAACAACGCCTGAGCTGCTGCGTGATTTCATGCATCAAGTCTACCTACACATACTTGTTTGTCTTCTCCTTCTTTCCCTTTTTTTTTTCTTCTTCGCCAACTAGGCGGCGAGTGTGTCCTACCTAACCCCATGCAAAAAAAAAATCAACCCAAAAAAAAAAAATACCTCTCGTTGCATTCTCTTGTTTTCTTTACTTACACTACGCTGTGTGTGTGTGATATATGATACCTTACCGAGCCCAGAGAAGGTACCGGTTCTCGAACCCCTTTTTATGTCGCATCAACTGGTTGGGTTGCCGACGAGAAGCTGACGGTGGTGGGATGTACATACATACATAATGTCACGTCCGCCACACAGGCAGTTGTTTTTCGATTCTACCCACCGAATCCCTTTTCCCTGTCGTACGATTGCATCCCCCTCAATTCCATGTTAAAGGAATTTCATGCTTGGGATTGAGAGATAAGACGACTTAGTTAATTTTATTTTTCTCTAGCTGCGCGTCCCCGAATGATCTTGTGATCGCTTTTAGTTTTAGGTGCCAAGGTGCACCACCGCCTTCTTCGACAAACTAATCCCAACTCCTCCGAGTAGTCGACCGACTTCATTCGACTTCTTGATACTACGCGCCTCATTAGCCTGTACGCATAATAGTTCATTTTTACATTTACATTTTTACATTTTTATTTGTTTGAGGACTTAATAGAATTTGAAATATGTTTAAGTATCTAACATTTAATTTAAGATAATTATGTTAAATTACCAGTTAAGGGTACGTAATTTTCTTTGAATATGACAGCCTTCTTCACCTTGCCAAAATAAAATCGGATACCTCAAGGCTGTTAAGTTCTGATACACGTTGTAGATGATTATCTCTGCGACGAATAACAATACCTCGTGCATTAAATTGTTCTCCAACGATGACTTTCGCTACGTCGTCAATAGTTGGTGCATTGAATCTTCTGGCGTGGTGACCAGCTGGCGTTCTATCTCTTCTTATAACCACTCTGTGATCATTTGACGGCAGATGCAGATTTAAACAAACGTACTTATTCATTATGCTGGTTGTGTAGTTACGGTTTGTTGGTTAATTTAAAACTGGGCTATCTTTATTGTTTTTGATTCCTTTTGGAAACCAATTTATTGCTACTTTATTTGATTCTAAAGTGTGGTCTATCGCCACAACCCAAAAAATGTCACACATTTTGCCAACGAAAAATACAATTAGAATGTCGAAAGAATAAGAGAGCGAGACGCACATGCGCGACCGCTATATATACAAAAATTATTTTTATTGGAAGGCGAGCAGCCTTGTGTTTCATTTCCCGACGATGTATTTTTCGAAAGCCATTTATATTATAATAGGAGAACATAGATGGCTTAAGGGTGCAAAGATACAAGATAATTGAAATGGATACACGTCTTGTTCGTTATACGACTTCTTAAAAAGTGTTTTATTTTTTCTCTCTTAAAATCTAACTTAACAAATTTTATGCCTAGTTGCTAAAATCTAACTTGACAAATTTTATGCCTAGTTGCTTAATATGGATTTTATGCCTAGTTGCTTTATACGGTGGTTGTACGGTTCCAAGGTCGGTGTCGCATGTCCAGTGCATGCGGTGATTGTACTGTTCCAAGGTCGGTGTCGCATGTCCAGTGCATGCGGTGATTGTACTGTTCCAAGGTCGGTGTCGCATGTCAAGTGCATGCGGTGATTGTACTGTTCCAAGGTTCGTCGGTGTCCGGTGCTTCGGTGTATGCGGTGAGGTGATTGTACTGTTCCAAGGTGGAGGTCGGTGTCGCATGTCCGATGCGTGTGGCGGTTTGCGCGATCTCAAGGTGAGAGCATATCCGCTCCGATATTTTGGGCGAGTGTGCTAACTTACATATATTGCAACTTTAATACTATTTGTTCGCGCACATTTGAAGAAATTGAACATCGCTGATTGAGTTCATCAACTGGATTCATAAAATAAATTTGCAAAAATTGATTATTCGCATCAGCATAAGGCAATAGTGATCCAACATTATGGTTCACCTGACCTTGAATCTGCATCGAGGAAGAATCAATGAGGTCAGCATTTAGATCGAAATTAAGAGCCATTTCGGTGTTCATGTGAATTACCTTAAATGTGGGCATGAAATATTCGTTGCGCTAAATGATGTTTTAGGAATAATGAAACACTGTATTTAACACTTCAAATATTTATTACTATTTATTGATCTTAGTTTCTTATCCTATCTTATACAAATTAATATACCTTTTAGTAATGTCGGAAATAGAACTTACGTGATGTGACACACTCAGCATCCCGCGTGGCGCGGTGGAAGGTTAAAACAGGAATGCCATCATTCCCAACAAGAACATGGCGTAGTTCTTATTCGTCAAGTGCGAAAGATACGATGGCCGCTCTTTCGTTAAGCGAGGTGCGCGTTCAACGATATGCGGATGTGATTCGTTTAACCGCGCGGATGTGTTCGCGAGTTGGGTCGCCACAATGTCATTTGCAAACATGAATTGTAAGATTGAATATATTTCAGGAAATGCTTTGACTCAGCTGTTGTGCCAGAAACTAATGGGCGTAACGGTTCAGGTGGTAGATTCAACGCCGGCAATCTTACTTTTCCACTTGCACAGCACACACCTGGTGCTTCAGTGCTGAATTTGAGTGCTTTGCAATATTAGCAAACTTTGTTCATTGTACTAATAGTAACAACCTTATGACAGCTGTAGTCTAACTGGCAATTGTAGTTGAATGCAGCACGATCTAAATTTATACGCTGTTGTCTATGATCATTTGGATTAATTTGATTTCGTAAACGAGAACGTAATCTTGCCATGCGTTCTCGATTAACTTGGTTTTCTTGCGCGTGCTCTTGTTCGTTCTGCCCTGCTCTCATTACTGCTTGTCTTCTCGCAGAATTCGAACGTCGTCTAAGATAACTTTTCCTACTTCTTGGTATTCTGTTCAAAATGAAATCAAATTAAATACGAAATATCGTCAATATATAACTTTTATTGAATTCTGAGTTTTGTTTGAGTTGTATTTCTGAGCTATGTATATGTTATATGATTATTATTGTAAAAACGAAGAATGGAAAATTCTATCTTTTAATCAAAGATTAATGGTGTGAAATGGTTATTGTTTAAAACGGTGTGAAACGGTTATTATTTAATTAATTTAAAAAATCCATCATCAATCTCGACGAAATTGTCTATGACTAACAACAGCAACAATTCCACATCCAAATCCTTCCCGTATATATATTATACTTACCTAATTAATTGTAGCAAATGTTCACTTTTGAAAATTACAACTGGAAATGCGACGATTTGAGACTAAACTTTGGGAAAAGAGTTTTTTTTGATAACTTATTAGAACATTGTCTATAGTTTTATAACATTTTGTTAAAAACTTAAAAACATAAACATTATTAAATTTAAATTCATTAGGTAAAAAAAACAAGAAAATAACAAAAAATCAGTCGAAAAATAAGGAACTTGAAAGTTACTTTTTCAGTAATATATTGGGTTGTCGGAAAAGTCATGACGCATTTTTCAATGTCTTTCAAAGGTTATTTATTTAAATAAATAACAACAACCAATCAACTGCCCGTTTCGTTCGATGACATTTTGCCATCTTTCAGTAAGTTGCATAATTCCTCGTTCAAAGAAGGACCTGCCTTTATCAGCGAAAAACTAAAGAAGGTGCTGATTTACGGCCTCGACTGAATCGACGCAACGAGTTTTGAAGAGAACGAAATAAGTGAAAGTCCGATGGCGCAAGGTCGGGTGAATATGGTGGGTGTGGAAACACATCAAACTTGTGTGTGGTCTCGCATTGTCGTGATGGAACAAAATTCCTTTACGATTAACAAGCTCTGGACGTTTTTGGATGATGGATTCCTTCAAACTGTCTAACTGCCGACAGTAAACATCAGAATTGATTGTTTGATTCCTTGAAAGGAGCTGCAAAAACACGATACCTTTGAAATCCCACCACACTGACAACATAACCTTTCTTTGATGAATGTTTGCTTTCGATCTCGTCTGTGGCGCTTTATCACGTTGGAACCAAGACCGTTTGCGTACCACATTGTCGTTAACAATCCATTTCTCATCACCAGTGTTATCAGTCACTTCAAAAAAGGATCGTTATCCTCACGTTTAATGAGCATATCGCAGATGTTTATATGCGTGGTCAAAAGAACCTCCTTAAGTTCATAAGGAACTCCAATATCGAGCTTGCTTACGTACCCCAGCTTCTTCAGGTGGTCATGAACGCTTGAATGATGGATGTTCAATGTTTCTGCAATCTCTCGTGTCGTGTCACGTGGGTTTAACTCGATCAATGCCTTTATTTTGTCGTCATCAACCACGCTAAATTTTTGGAACCATCGTTGACATTGACGTTTTTGTAGAGCATCATCACCGTAAACTTTACGCAACTTTTCACAAGCTTGACTAGCATTCTTCCCTTTACGGAAGTAAAATAGCAAAATATGGCGAAAATGCACACTTTGATCTTCCATTTGTAACCTGTTGCAAAATCTGCAAAACACGATCAATCCCGTTTTTTAGAATGAAACATAAACTGCCAGCTGTCAAATCGCATAGGAAAAATCTATTACTTAATCTATTACTTTAAAAAATAAAAATAAACTTACTCCATCTGTTCGCAGAATGCGTCATGCATAATGCATTCTGACATTTCAGTTTACACTTGGAAATCAGTGTCTTCTTCCTGCAACTCACAGAGCTCGTCGCAATTATTTTCAGCAATTTGACCAAAATCAAAGTTATGGTCCATAATATTTTTATAAAAAAGACGGCTATCCAAGCTCCGTCAATCTTCGCCACAGTGTTTTTTTTAATAATTTATCCACATCATTTATCTCCTTGGCTTTATTTGTTATGCACTCTTCTTCTCCACTTAATTCTATCTTCATCAAATTTAAACACTCTTCCATGCACTCTTTGTCTTTGGTATTTTTCCTCTGTTTACAAGTTACAATTTTCATACTAGCCTTTTTCAAAAAAATCTTTTCCTAAAATTACGGGGTACCGCATCGTGCCATCTGGGACAACAAATAAATTCATCTTAAATGTTTTCTCTTCAAAAAATATAACGCTCTTTACTTTACCAAGAACCGATAGTGGACTTTTATTAATACGAAACAAGTTACAAACTACATTACCTTTTTTTATTAAAATAGGTGGCATAAATTTCTGCCGAACGAAGCTCACAGGACTACCCGTGTCGATCAAAGTTCATTTTTTTCCCCATAAAAATTGAAATAAAATGTCTTACATTCGTCATCTAGGTTGTGTAGTAGTACTTTTTATCTTTTATACTGAGAGGTACTACTCTCAGTTGGGTTGTTACCTGTTTTCGCGTATATGGTTTTTGGTTCAAAAGAAAACACAAACACAGAAGTACAGTTAAGTTATTTATTTCACTTATAACTAATTCACAATCTTAATTCTATTTATTTAATTTAAAGTTCACGGTTTAATTTAATTGACAGAAATGAGATTAACTTTGTGCGTCACTGTTTTGTAACTTAATTTATAATTATGTTCTATGTATTATGATTAAGATTTATAAATTCCTTTTTGTTACTTAAGTGTATTTAAGGTCTAGTATGATTTCGATTTCGAAAGAATTAGTATTTGCATTAAGATTTAGTAACGAATTAGTAGAAATAGAATTTGAGTTTTATGTGGGCTGTTCACTCGCAGCCGACCGATTTAGAGTCCCGAAATAGAATGAATCAATCTCGCCTCATAATGTTCTACGTTCATATTCTTGACCTATCCAAGAATATCGAACGAAGAGAAAAAGAAGGAAAAGTAAGAATGACCCACTTACGAATCAATGAATTATTAATGCAATGTCATTGCGAAGAAATGTGATATCAGCATTTTGACTTTAATTACCCAAGCGTTGGGTTGGGTTCGACGTTCGAGAGTTGGGCAATGTTTACTTAGGTGAAAAGAGTTTATTTGACGTAGCTAAGTAAGCAATATAGAAGGAATTTAAAGTGGGACAAGAGGATGTTGCGACACTGATCACAAGGGTAAGTGATCTCAAGTGTATTGTGAGTGAGTCTTCTTGCCACTTTTCCAGCGTCTGTGTGTCCAACTTTGATGTGATGATATAAACAATTAGATCATCCCAGTGCTACGTAGGGCGTCCCAGAGATGCAAGTGAACGCAGATGCACATTAAAGGTGTCGATCAGGTCGCGAAGGGATGATGAGCTATTTTGGGCGGATGGCGCTTCAAACATGTGACGCGAGGTTTCTTCTCGAATTTTTGGGGGCTCCATTTTAAGGAGTAAAGTTTGGAGGACAGTCCTCGTGGTGTAGAATATGTATAACTCTTCATACTTTTGGCGATCTTCCTTTTCAATTTCTTCGGGATCGGCATCTTCCAGCTTAGATTGTATAGCAGAATTAGGCATCTAAGCGAAGGGTGAGTTCGAAACGTGTAGCTTGATTGGCCATTTCCGTGGCAAACTCTTTAATGCGATCCATTTGCCTTTGTAGAACTATTCTTCGATTACGATTCGTTTCTGTCTTTGTAGCCATTTTCGATTTATTGTTGCTAATGTCGCGTAAAACTTAAATCATCTCAAAATTCACCAAAATGTTTAAGATATATTTATTAATTGCCGAGTTAAAAATCTATGAAACGAAGGAAAATGAATGCTCAACCAGTCGGAGTAAGTTTTTATTTAAAGTAAAAATGAGAAATCAGTTATACCATGAGGGGGTTCACACTTTCTATTCACAATTCACACTTCATATATGTGGGATCACAATTGAAAAAAGGAATCACTAGGGGTATTTTAGTTATAATATTTATTTAAAAGGTATTAACTTGATACGATAACAAATAATTTAAGAGGATAAACAGCTCGACCGGCCAGGACAATGGTTTAACTACGTATATAATAAAGGCGACTCTTGCTGGATTTCTACTACATGGGACGATCGTGTCGGTCGTTCTCTATGTACTGTTTCACCATTCTCCTGTTCGTTTGAGGTTTGTTTTGTTATATACTACTCGTCTCGTCGTGTCATCACCGTCGGTCTGCATCTGTTGTGTATGTGTAGGTATTAGTGTTCTGTTCGTTCTGTTCTGTTCTGCATATACTGTATTTCGTTGGTGTCGTCGTCGTCGGCTACCTATCCCATATATATAATAGAAATGAGAAACCAGTTATACCCTGAGTGGATTTACACTTTATACTTTATACTTTGTGTAGGTAAAAAAAACAAGAGTTTTGAAGCGTAAAGCACTTTATTAAAAAAAAAACGTTTTACTTTTGTTTTTTTTTTTCTTAAAGGAAAAAAAAAATAAGACGCCGCCGCTCTGCCCCACGACTGTCCATATGCCGCTGGTTCCGCCAGGACCTGATCGCATAGCCTCGTATTTATACGAATATACAAATTAATATCGTAAGCACGCGCACAAAATTCTAAAAATTAAACATTTAGGGAACACAAACGGAACTATGCGATGGCCGCCATTAAACACCGAAACAAATATTGGGAAAACTAAAAAAAAATATGTTAAACCAAAAAAAATTGTATATAAAATTCAAGCACATCGTGTGCTATTTAAGATTATTTTGGGACCACTTTCACTATTTTCTCTTATTTATAACGCTGTTAATTTGTACATTCTTTTTCCCGAAAGAATAGTTTTACCGATTTCTCCATACGAAATGACGTTTGGCAGCCGAAATTGTAAACCAAGACAGCGCCTCCTAGATGTGACACAGGCCGTAATGCTCCCCGAAAATGTCAAATGCCACGTGCACGTCTTAGCTTACAGAAAATGTAAACAAATGTACTGCGGAAGCCAAGAGAAATTCTAAATTTAATTATGCCACATTTCTTGAATGAAAAGTTAATAGATGTGACTTGAAAATACTACAATTTGCAATGAAATAAAGTGGTTTATAAAGGGTGATTTTTTAGCTGGTTTGGTTTTGGCAACACTGGTTTTGACAGCTGACGTGTGTTTAGTACCTTGTGTCACTGTCAAACAGCTTCAGTTTGGTTCGCAATTTAACCATGGATCGTCTTACAAATGAACAACGCTTGCAAATTATTGAATTTTACTATCAAAATTCGTGCTCGGTTCATCGCGCGCTGCTTCCATTTTATGATCGGCATTCTCGACCTTCTGAGCAGTCTATTCGGAAGATTGTGACCAAATTTCGCACCAAATTTACTTTGTTGGACATTAAACCACCAACACGTTTACGTACTGTGCGTAGTGAAGAAAATATTGCGGCCGTATCAGCTAGTGTGACAGAAGACCGCGAAATGTCGATTCGGCGCCGTTCCCAGCAGTTAGGCCTTTGTTACAGCACTACGTGGAAAATTTTGCGGAAGGATTTGGGCGTAAATCCTTTTAAGATACAGCTGGTGCAAGAACTAAAGCCAGCCGACCTACCACAACGCCGAATTTTTGGTGAATGGGCTCTTGGAAAGCTGGCCGAGGATCCGCTTTTTTATCGAAAAATTGTCAATAAAAACGAGATAAAAAACTTTGTTTGAAACTCAAACTACAATTATGTGCAAACTTTACAATCATATATGTTTATGTCTAACTGTCCAATACAGTGAGACGCGATGAAGTGTAAGATGTCCAACTGTGTAAACAGTGAGACGCGATAAAATGTTAGGTTTACTGTACAAACAATAACCTTGATGAAGTAAGATACAGGCACTTGAACCTAATCTTAGATGGAATGTCGAGATCAATTAAACAATACAACGGTATTTGGATAAATGACGTTTATTTGTGGGCCGAACGCCTCTTTTATACTTATCACTAATTACAATAAATGCTTACATCTATACTTATTTAATAACTTAATGCTAAGTATGCGAGAATGGTGCAATGAACAAATTAGCGTAACGCTGTTGTGACATCCGGAACTGCTGACGGCGTGTTTGTTGGGTGTTGTTGTGGTGTCGTTCGTTGCACTTTGATTGTTGTGCTTATTCTCGTTCATTGCACCCTTGACTTACTTTTAACTGTTACTTAACATACTTCCCCGCGTTGAATGGGATTCCGTTCAACTGTATATTCATATTACATTGATATTGTATTTTCGCGGTTGCGGAACTGGTGTGGAGTGTAGATCGGGTTCTTGTGACGTCATTCGTTTGCGAAAATTGCAGATAATGGCGACTCCCAAGGTGAGTGATAGAAGAAGGGACAAATAGCTTATGATGTGATGATGAGTGCTATTCGAAAGAATCGTACTATTAAGTTTTGTAAGCCCTTGTGTTTGTAGTGCAGAGAGTTGAGTCTGAAGCGTATTCAGCGATTCCAGATGGGTGTTGTTAAATGCTGGGGCTAGCTCGAGTACTGCGTTCACCTTCTAGGGTTTGGCAATTGTAGAGAGGTTCCCAAAGCTGATAAAGGAAGAATGCAGGGTACTGGTTGTCATCTGATTTCCTTGGATGGTGATTAAGTTGTTTCTCATCATGCAGTCATCTTCAAGTGCGAGCAGGCCAGATCCAATTAGCTCAATTTGAAGTGTTTCTGTTCTACATACAGCAGTTAGTTGGACTGGTTGCAAGGTACCGAAGATCCAGTGATTTCTGCTGTTTAATTGTGTCCACATTAGGTTGTTGCTTGGCCTCATCAAATTGCATGCCGCCATTGTGTTATTATTGAAGAGGTTGAATTCACAGTTATAGGCCCGCGATCCAGTGTGGTACTTGGCCTTTTTATTAGGACAGAAGTACTGCATGTCTTTACCCTTGTCGCACTCCTTAAGTTCAGCTGCCGTTAGTGAAAAGTACTGATCCCTATGACGATTTATAGCCAGAATTTCCAGTTCCGGTCTAATGGTGAGAAGATTATTATTTGTGATCGAAGGAAACGGTATAAGTCGATATAAATTGAACGGGTCTTGTTCGATAAGTGGGATCTTGATAACAAATATGAGGTGATTGTCTGTAGCTCCTCCCTTTGCTGTAAGGATTTTGTAAAAGTGGAGCAAATCCTCTTGTTCGAACGGTAGTCGCTGTGACTGAGGCAGATGGTTCTTGATGTTAATTATTTCTGCTCTCAGCTGGGCTGGTGACAGCAATAGTGGACTGATGGTCCCGTAGTGTGCGTCCGTTAAGGTTGTTAGTATTGCGCTTTCGATTTGTTGTAAGGTTGACGCCACTATCAACAATTGCATTGTCAATGATGTAAATACTTGGAAGACTCGTGATTGCTCAGTAGTTTCTCCAATTCGAGCGACAATCTGTCTGGCTTGGGTTTGAAGAGTGTTTATGCGTTCCTTTACTTCGATATTATCTTGTTTCATGATGTTAATGGTGGAATCTATTATGGATGTCTGGTTTTTTAACATGATTAATAGCTGGGCTTCATTGTTGCTTACTTGCTCGATGGTTTTGGATATTTCTTCTGCATAGTCGGAGTCAAGAAGTCCAAATAACGCGTGGGCTATATTGCCGATGAGGTTAATTGCTGCTCGAGGAACTCGGTGTTTCGAGATCAAGTTGGTGTCTGCTCGTAGTTTGTTTTTAGTGTTGAGGAAATGCGTTACTAATGCACTGCATGTTGTCTTCTGTTTTAATTGATTACATAGGTGTTGAAGTGCTGTTGTTCCATTATCGAATGCTTCTATCTCTGATCGGATGGGTGCCAGGTCATAGTAGACAATGATTTTCCACTCATTCGCAACTAAATTTGTGGCTCCAAGATGTTCGAAGTATATTCCCGGATTGCTATTAAACCTTGTTATGTTTATTGGTGATGCGCAAATTGCTGGCAATAGTAGCAGTGATATTAGAATGGTTGTCATCAATGAACCATATGAAACCCTTCTTCGTTTTGGTTGTGCTTCTGTCATGTCGTTTGTTGCGGGTCGGAATTGTGAAGCTGCCGTCTCCGATTCAGCTGTTGCTTCATCGGGATTCTCAGGCTCCGTAAAGAGTGGAGCTAAACGATGAATTGGTCGCTTCCATGTTCCCGATTTGGTTTTAACATTGACTACCCGAACAATGTTATCGTCGGCCTTAAATGTCTGAACGACTCTTCCCAAGGGCCATTGTAGGGGTGCCGTGTTGTCTTCTTTGATGATAACCAGGGTTCGGATTTTGTTGACCCAAAAAAGCCAGAAAAGGCAAAATTAAACCGCAAAAAAAGGCAAAAAAAGGCATTTATTTTTTAAAGTTTTTATTCATTATTATTTGCATTATAATAGCACTGTACAACCAGAAGCATTTTGAAGTTTTCTGGCAATAATCGCCTGCGATTGTCTCTCAGGAGAGCCTTGAAAGTACTGAAGGATCTCTCAACATGGGCAGAGACTAGCGGAGCCCACATAAACGATGTCACGTCGTCGACATTAATATTTGATTTCAATGTAGAGTTTGCTGTCCCATTCACTACATTGTTAATGCTCCTGATGGTCTGCAGTCCTTTATTTGCTTCAAAAACAGCGTGGAATTTCTTCATGACATCTTCAGCTACTGGCCCTTTTGCTTGTTTTAATTTCTCCTCGATATCGTTCAAAATCTTTAACACCTCTCCAATAGGCCTTCCTAAATATAACGTATCGCATTAAGATCAAATGTTTGAATTAAAATACACCCATTAAAACTCACCGGTTGCTTGCAAACTTTTAAAAATGTGCTCTTTCGGGTCGACCAAAAATCCGAAATTGGCTTGGATGTACGTCAGCTGGGACTGAACTATTTCGTTGGCAATTAAATCTTTTGCAAATCCAACACAACTCGCATCATCGTCCAGCTCATCAACTATTCTTTTGATGCGACTAAAATACTGCGCATAGTATGATGCAGCATTCAGCCATGTGCCCCAACGCGTCAACACCTGTTTTAATAAAGAACATTTGTTTAAAATCAAATTTAAATTATTATTTTTTATAAACTTACAGGTTGAGGTGGCAGTGGCAGATCAGGTTCCTTCTCCTTGAAAAAAGCAACTCGGGATGCGCTTTTTAAAAAAATCTTTTTCATATTTGAAACTAAGGCATCGACTTGCGGAAAGCGACTGCGGATGGTTTCACAAACCCTATGTATTCTGTGAGCGACGCAAGTAACATGTATCATTTTGGGATACAGAACTTTAAGTGACTTTCCGCTTTTTTTCATGTACGGGGCGGCATCAGTAACAAACATTAACACTTTTTCGCGCGTTGGTCCATCCGGCCACAGCAATCGCAATGAATCTTCAAAAAGCGTCGCAATTGTCGTCGCATTCACCTGTTCCAAAACCTCAGAGGTTAACAAGTATCCACGTCCATCCTTACGCAACGGGCCGACAATAACATTCGTTACGCAGCGGCCGGCTTTGTCTGTCGTTTCATCTATTGACACGAATATGTTGCCGTCTCCCACTTCAGCTCGGATTTTTTGAAGAACTACGAAATAGCAATCCTTTACATAGTTCCTGCGAAGCGTCGACTCGTCTGGAACTTTCTTTTTTGTATACTTTTCCATAAATGTTTTAAATTCTGGACGATTGACTTTGTGTAAAGGAATGTCACACGCCAGCAACATTCGCGTCATATCTGCGTAAAACTCATTTTTGTCGGCACAAACAAAAGAAGTTATTGTTTGTGTCTTTGGAGCAGTTTTTAGGGCTAATGCTTGTTGGTGCTTGGATCGTTTTATGTGCTGCTCAACAAAGTACTTCTTTTCATGATTCACCTTTACACTACACAATTTACACAAAAGTACTTTTCCATCGGTGGAAAAGTCATCTTTTCCAAATTTCACCACCCAATTTTGCAATTTGTTTGAATCTGTGCACTTTTCTTTGGGCATTTTCACTTTCAATTATAGATTTCACTTAGCCGGTCATTAACACAATGCCCGACTTTACAATCTCTTTGCTATTTATAGAGATAGGGTAAGGTAAACATTTCCTACGCCTACCCCTTTTAGTACGTAGTACGTACGTAGTTATATATGTATGTACGTGCATAAGATCCTTACTGCGTATGGATCTGGTCGAACCCACGATCGTTCGTTGGGTACCTCGCTCTGTTTACACAGCTGCGGTCAATTGCGTGTGCACTTTGCATCCCAATCGCTGAGCTGCGTATTTCAGGGCGATGCACCCTTTTCATATACCGCTAGGTAGCCTGTGGATTTATTGCATACACAAGGAGCAATAGGAATAGCACGAATTTTAGCACGCAGTATTTAAAAGGCTATCACTTACTATGACCACTATGTTACGGAATATGTAGCTATAGATGAAAAGGCGCACACTCTAAAAAATATGTTCAAATGTCTAACGGTTTTTGTCAGTTAAAAGGTTGTAAATCAAACTGCGGCGAGTGCCGTAGATTTTCCGTAAGTAAAAAGGAGAAATGTTGATACAAATGTATTTAGAGTTGCATGTAGCGAGTTTTATTTATGCGTGCTAGTTTAAACAACGGGTGCAGTTATGGATATGCATATTCATACGAGAGAAAAACCTGCTCTTATACGCGAGGACACTAAAATTTCTTCGTGTGCGCAAGTACAAATCGTATTGCTAAGAAGAAAGTATACAGTAACGTGTCAAATAGCACCAAAAAGGCAAAAAAAGGCAAAATGAGTAAAAAAAGGCAAAAAAAGGCATTATGAGCAAAAAAGGCAAAAAAAAGGCAAAGTCAACAAAATCCGTTCCCTGATGATAACCATATCACCAACCTTGATGTTTGAACTCTACTGTTTCCATTTGTATCTATGCTGCAACTCGTTAAGATACTCGCTGGACCATCGTTTCCAGAATTCGTGTTTTAGATAACTTATAGATTTCCATCGTGTCGTCATGTTCGTTTTTGGTTGGAGCGGTGTCGCTATCGACTTGTGCTGTCAAAGGCTCTCCAATTAAGAAGTGTCCTGGTTTTAATGCGGCTAGGTCATTCGGATCGGACGACATAGGGGTGATTGGTCTTGAGTTCAATGTGGCTTCGATCTCGATGATGATGGTTTCTAGTTCTTCGTGAGTCAGTGACGCAGTTGACACTGTTTTTATCAGGAGATGCTTCGCTGATTTCACTGCTGCTTCCCATAAACCGCCAAAGTGGGGGGCTCTTGGTGGAATGAATTTAAATGCTATGCCCTTGCTGCTGCTTGCCTTGATGATGTTTTCTCTTGCTTCCGGTGTATGCAACGCGCTGTGTAGATCTTGGAGCTGATTCCTTGCCCCGACGAAGTTGGTTGCATTGTCGCAATAAAGAGTTTGGACTCGTCCGCGTCGGCTGATGAATCTTCTTAACACGTTCGCTGCCATGTGACCGCCGGCGTCCACAACGCTTACTCCCTGAGACGCCATGTGCACCGCCGGCAGTCACAAGCAATACATTTTTGTTTGATTTTTTTCTGCGTGGCATGCTATTGAAATACTTACTTTTCATCGTCGGCACCTAGATAAAAGTATTATACTTATCGTAAAAAAAAAAACTAGAATTTTACCCAGTTTTATCTAACTTATTTTGGGGTCATTTTATTGAAAAAAAAAGTACAAAAAATAGCTAATAATGAAAAATTATACTGAAATTCACTGTAAATAATGCAAAAATGTATCACTTATAATCATAATTATTTTTGATGCTTGGTAAAACATCCCAAGCATAATGAAGGATTTCCTTCGCAGGTACCGCAAAATGTAGTCACCTTCTTTACCTTCTTTACTGAAGCGTTTCTCCCTTCACTCAGACTTATAGTGTTATAACAATCTATACACCGTTTCCTAATTTTTCGGTTTCTTGAATCCCTGGTATCATTTTCTTTCAACACATGCTGAATTTTAGATGTTGATGCATGTGCACGTTCCTCAGTATTATGATCACATAAAGCTTCGCATATAGACTGTCTAAATACTAAAATTGTGCAGTTTTTATTTTGTTTGTAGAGTACCAAAGCATTTACTACAGATGTTGATAACAAATACTCAAAGGCAATTTTATGATACCATCTGATGGTTTTTCGCAGTGGTGTGAAATAGCAAGCCATTTGGTCAGATATATCAATACCTTGCTTGGCATGATTGTAGTCGACTATCATCCTCATTTTTTTAATTTCCTCACAATTTCTAGTCCTTTTCCCTGTTGCAACTTCCTCCAAGCCATGCTTTGTGCTAAGCATTAAGACATCGCGCTTATCCTTCCACTTTGCAACTACGATTCCTGAGTTTTCAAGCCCTTTTATCTGATGTTTTCTGAGTTTGGCAGTAGTTACATCTTTTGGATTACCTGCCCTATTACGGCGTAGAGTGCCGATTAGATGTGTCTGACGACTAAGGAGATGTTTGGCTAAGGAAATTGATGTGTAGAAATTATCGGTCGCAATAGTTCTTCCTCTGTCTAAATATTTGTCGGCTAAGTCTAAGACAATTTGGGTTGAGTGTGAAGTCGCTTGGGTAGGTCTTCCTCTTTGGTTATCAGTTTTGCCTGCATATATGGAACTGGTATAAGTGTACCCGGTAGGATCACAAAGTTTGTAAACTTTCACCCCATACTTGTGCGATTTGCCTGGGTTATATTGTCGAAATTGCAACCTACCACGCCAAGGAATCATTGATTCGTCAACTGCCAAAATTTCATTTGGACTTCTAGCATTCACGAAGTTGTTTTCTAGGAGTTCCAGGAGTCGACTTACTTTTCCCAGGCGGTTACCAATTATAACTGCGTTGTCTGCAAAGTGAATGAATTTGAGAATCAACTGGAACCTATTCCGGGACATCACTTGCGGCACGTATGAGTTTTTGAAAAAAATGTCGGTGCTCCAGTAGTGGGAAATGGAAGGGTATTTCACAATTCCCATATACATCACGAGTCCAAGAAATTTTTTTATCTCCAATATGTTGGTGTCTATCCATTCCTTTGTGCGAGAGTTACGCGTTATCGTATTGTTCCGTAAAAATTCGTTGGCATTGGCATTGGTCTCGGTAACAATAAGCTGGTAGACTTCATCAGTAACCATAAGTCCAAAAACATCAATAGGCCGCATTGTTGATGCTTGTGGTTGAATAAAAGTACCTGCATTCGGCTCCAACGTAAAAGTTTTTAGGGACTGCCCAGTAACCGTGGTCCACTGGTTTGAAGATCCAATGGCAACAATAAGTTCGGGAAGCTCAGTTTCCTCGTCAGACGATTCCAAGTTTTCGGGGAAATCTGAATCGCTTGAATTTCCTTCAGATGGCAAGTACTCATCTGAATCCGCAGCCGAAAAGTCCAAATCGTCATTATCAGAATTCTCGCCTCGATTTCCGTAAAACATATTTGGATTAATTGTGAAATTTGCCATGTTTTTAATTTTTATTTTTATTTCAACGGATATCTGCGAATGAAAGATGTTGAAAAAGCGACACTTGAGAGAAAATGAACAGGAAAATAACTGTGACCGCCGGCGGGTGACGTGGCACCTCATGCGTTTCAGTTACATCAGGTGCCGTGTGACCTGCCGGTATCCACACTCATAAAACACTCAAAAAATTGACAAAACACAAAATAATAAACACAGCACTATATTTAAATACTAAACTTACACTTTTAAACAAAAACACACTAATGGCACCCAGGCGAAGAAATTAAATTTGTATGGGCGGCAGCGAACGTGTTAAGGCTCCAATTAAGGCTTCCGTCGAGGTCAGTTACTACCTCCAAATGTACGGCCTTGGTTGCGAAGCAACAGAAAACTGCCAGGTAGACCTTGTGAGGTTTCTTTCCTCTGATTTTGTAATGTACCCACAGTGGTCCGCAGAAGTCTACACCGGAGGTTATGAATGGTCGATTGGGTGTGAGGCGATCTGCTGGAAGGTTGCCCATGACTTGAGTCATGAGCTGTGGTCTGACTCTGGTGCACCGAATGCAGTTATGAACTGTATGTCTTGCCATGACCTTTCCCTTGCTGGGCCAAAATTGTTGTCTCAGAATTGAGAGCAGCGCTTGTGGTCCACAATGAGCATTTTCATCATGTTTCAGTTTAAACAGCAATTTCGTAACGGATTCATTATACGGGATCAATATGGGATGTTTCGTGTCGAATGAAATGGATGCAGCTTCTAGTCGACCTCCAACACGAAGGATAATTCTTTCGTCTGAAAATGGTGCCAGGGTAGTCAGTGAACTGGATCTGCATAAGCCCTTGTGACTCTTAAGGTCCTGGATTTCGTTGCCAAATTCAGAATGCTGTACTTCTTTTATAATTACTATTAGGGTTTCATTGAGTTCTTGAGGTGATAGTGCCGTTTGTGTCACTGGTCTTCCATCGATTCTTCTGATAATACGTATGAACCGGAAAACATAGCTAATTGTACGTTGTAGAAATGTGAATGAGTTGCGATGTTTTATTTCGTAGATCATGTGCTTGGTGTCGTTTTGTGTAAACGCTACGGCAACGATATGTTTCCTTTTCCTTTCCAGGTCAGAGGGTGTTTCTAACTCCTTTGTGAGTGTTGTGGGCCATGCTGCCTCATTTCCATGCAGAAAGAATGGTCCGTATAGCCACATGCTACATGACATAAAGTTAGCCGCTGATATTCCTCGAGACCCTTGACTTACTTTTAACTGTTACTTAACAATATACAAACTAACACTTGTAAAAGATATGCATTTCTGGATTATAACATTTTGAATACAATTCATTTAAACCGTAGTTATAAAAAAAATTAAGCTACGAGATCTACATACAAATAAATATATCCATGCAAATGTAATAGATCCTATAATAATATAAAAAAACTCAGTAGGAACAAATAATTTACATAAGTTAACAAAATATCCAAAACAATAAGTACAAACATCTGTCTTTCTACTTAATTAGAATATACAGTCACAAATCGTAATTTCTAGTTAATAAAAAATTATTATATATCAATAGCATTAATATCACAAAACAAAAACTAGATTCTTAATCCTGTTTAAGAACGCGCAGACACATATCTGATAAATGAACACTCATTATAATTATGATATGCGAGTACATAAATTAGCCAACAAAATGCTATTGTAAATATGTCACCGAAACGTACATAGAAGAATATGAAGCAGAATTATAATTAATAGCACTATTTAATATATTAAATTTGTTATTAACAAACATATGAAATGTGAAACAACGCGCACAATTTACACTGCAAACACATACGCGAGAAACCAATTCACATTGAGAATATAAAAAAAACACTAAATAATAAAATATTTCTTTATTATTTTAGAACATTACATGCATTTATTATTTAGTTATAATTTAAAACCACATTGATATTAAAATGATGCCTATAACACTTTTAATTATGCAATTATTTGTCCCGAAAGAATGTTTTACGCGATTTTTCTATTCGAAATGACGTTTGGCAGCCGAAATTGTAAGCCAAGAGCAGCACGTGTAGTTTTGCAGCATTTCGGCCTGTTTCAAGGCGCTGAACACTGCATCGAAATGTCATACTGCGAACATGACATTTCGCCCAGTTGTCGATTCACAATCAGCCTTATTGTGAGTTTCACCCGGATAATATTTCGCCCGAAACATTTTTGTTCGCCCGAAATTTTAAAAGCTATTGTGAGTTTCGAGTAAAATTTCACTTCGAATCAGAATTGACATTTCGAACAAACATAATATATGTTTCTTTTGACAATTGAAAATAAAATCTGATCTGAAAAATAAATTCATAATTGTTACTTTTTTACGGAGGAAAATTATTCTAAATTATTTAATAAACATGCATAGCATAGCAATGCGTATCCTAACTGAAGAGGAAGATGTGATTGAGCAGCTGGCAGTTCGAAGACATCTGAGAGATCACTCTAATCCTTTAGAGTTGCGGGACTCGTTGTATGAATAAAATTCTTTGTAATGTGTGTTAAAATAAATTCATGTATTTTTATAAATACTTTAATACAGATTTCAGCAGTACTACAGGATTAATAAACCAGCATTCAAATATTTGCTGGATATTCTCACCAACTCCTTGCCACCGGCGAAACAAAAGGTAGTTGTTCCCCCAATAGTTAAACTCGCCGCTTGTCTACGATTTTTTGGAGAGGGTGGGTACCAAAAACCGTTTTTGGTCTGTCCAAACCTTATTACAAATATATTTTAATTTTCGGTAGCATATTAAATAAACTTAATCCTTATCTTATTCCACTCGAACTCACTCTTAACTGGTGGTCCTACGCTATTTAATTCCAAGATGAGTTTCCTCCAAAACTTGCATCTAGTGAACCGAACTCATCACCGCTACATAAAAAAAATTGCATGCTGAATGTAGATCTATAAAACGGAATCTAAGAAAAGAACAAAAAAGTTGATCGCGATAAAAGAAAAAGCCTAACATTACCCTTCGAGGAGCCGGTGGTCGTCCTCTCAGCGGGTTGTACTGTCTGTACCCACCCTTCCGTGTGCAAGTTGCCGCTGAAAAAAAAAAGGTTGGACTTGCACCCAAAAAGCGAAACGAAACGCGAAGATGCCCCTACAGGGGATCTCCCAACCTCACCATAGAAACGAGACCACGACTTTTAGCTTAAAGATACATTTTATTCATAACATAATAGAAATTCTAGTCTCAGATACATTAATTAGTTGATTTAACCAAAGAAAATTCATTAAAGCGAGGAGAAGCATCAGTTAGGCGTTATTAAATACTGGTAAGGTGTACGAAGATTGCATGACCAAAAACAAAGTTAATGAAACTACGTTTTTCTTTTTACTCACCTGGAATCCACTCCGTCAGACCTGTCGTTGAGGATACCTGGAAGCTATAGTAAGAAAAAAAAAGGACAAAAAAAAAAAGACTAATGTTCGCTCGGAAACCTCGCACACATTACCTTACATTCACTGAATAGCAATAAATGACGTATCCAGTCAATTCTAAATTATAAACACCACCGGTCAGGCCGGGTGACTAAATTTATAAAAAGGTAAATTGCAATACGAAATTTTAAATCCTCGTAGGATGATTCACTTACGACCATGTCGATAAGCTAAATACAAAAGATATCACGACAACAAAGGTCCGCGATCAATATTTGAAAACCAAGTTTAAGATAAAAGAAATAATCGGATATACCGAATCCATAAGATACTTATATTTAAATAGCCAGCAAGGCGCTCAAAAAAAAAATATTCAATAGAAAGAAAAAGGGACTTTAATTCAGAGAAGTTAAATTACATTAGTTAATTCTGTCGGTGAGACCGGGGACGCACAAGATAATGATGATTCATAAAAGAAAGGATTTATTTGTCACTCGAAAATCGAGCGAAAGATCAAGATACTTTAAGAAAAAAAAGATAAATGCCGTCGGTCACACCGCGCACAAAAGAAACATACAAGAACGAGATATGAATCCTATTACAAAGTAATAAAAAAAATATATAAAAGGCGTCGAGATTCAATTAATTATTGATTATGTTATCGAGAAGCGACGGTGATCAAAAATACAGAAACATTACCCGGAAGGGGTGCGCTTACAGTAGACCCCCTACTAATCCTGCGCTGGGTGGGGGTTCTGGTGTCGGTCACTGCCTCAGCTTCGTCCGTGGAGGTGGTCGTCTCATGACACCAAGGAACCGTCGAAAATCGCCTGGCCAGACCACAGCCGCATAACGAACGGTAGCCACCGGCGTGGACCTCGGTTACTAAGAGCGTGCCGCACTTATCAAAATTCTTTCAATTAGGTGCTTGAAGAAATGGATTATGGTCCACCGTTCGCACTGAGGTATAATTCACCCACGTGGGTCACCGAGAAGGGAGCCGGGACAGAAGGGGGTGGATGCCGAATTCGCACTTGGGGGATTACGCACACACGTGGGCTTCATGCTTTGTCATCTCCAGTTGCCCTTCCGATAGTTTAAACTTTCACCACTTCTTATTTGCTTACTATATCTCAGTTCACTTCGTTTAGTTTTATTATTAAACGAGAGATACAAAAAAAAAGAATTTCTCCAACGATAAAAAAAAATCACGTGGGTTCAGGGGAACGCGTGGGGGAGATCAGGGTAACACGCCACATTTGCACCGGTCGGGTTTCACACAAAAAAAATGCTACTTTTAATTTTCGCCAATTTCAGCGATTAATTGCGCGTAAAAAAAAACCCGCGTTTCACCATTGTTGGGAGGTCGCACAAAAAGGACAAATTAAAGACAGATAAAAAAAAATCTGTTCTGCCATTGGGCGTTAGGCAAAACTTATTCTGTTGCAATAACGTGTAAGGTTCTCAAAAACCGCGTGCAACGCAAAAGTCTCGAGCGACCAAGGTTCGCGGTAGTGGACCGATCTCCTTTAATTCCCAAACACGACTGACATATTACTAACTATTCTTTACCCATTGCCTTTACTGCTGCGCAATTCCTTTTCCTACCCAAGCGTCTATCTCTCCTTCTCCCTCATATGGCTTCACACGTCGAGATTTATTCTTCTTCCTCTTTTCATTACTCCATTACTTTTTATTTTCCATTACTCAGTCGCGCCACCATTCCGATACGGCATTCATATACTTTTTAGTCCTCTCTTCTCTTTTTCTTTTCATTCGCTATTCTATCTCAATCCCCAGACTCCTTTAACTCATGGTTACGAGGGGGTAACATCTTATGACGGAGACAAGAGACCAGTGCTCGGATGAAAAAAAAAAACTACTTGTACAGCGCACACGTACATGTGTGTGTATACCTGTATCGCTAGGGTTCTCTTGCTAACCACAACAACCGGTTGGTGTTACCCCCACCCGAAAGGGTGCGACGAGAGGTAGAATTCCGATGGATAATGCGGCGGCGATGGAAGACGAGAAGAGAAACAGCATGGAATTAAAGAGAAGCAAAAAAAAACCAGGAAAAACGAAAATCACCAGGATGTGGAGTAGCGGCAGAAACCAATTTTTTTTTCTTTTTTTTTAATAATGCAGCAACATAAGAACGGCAGGAAAGTTGGCGCGTGGCAGCGAATGGGTAGCTGTACGGGCGCAACTAGTTTTGTCAGGGAGGGAGGTACACCTGTCAGATGTACTTTGTTGGGTGGGGTAAAGAAAAGAAACAAGCGCCTGACGGCCGCCGTTACAAATTAGGGAAAAGTAAAATGACGATTTTTTCGGACGAAATGCTGTTCGAGTGAAACTCACAATAAGGCTGAATAATGAAAATGAGTTTCGAATATATGTGTATTGAAATTAGTTTTTAAGTATTTCACAAAATATTTAATTTGACTTCAATAGAAAATATATTTTTATTTATTTATGAATATGAATAACTTCTAGTTCCGTAGTTAACATTTTATCATCTAGAGCAGGGGTTCTCAAACTATTTTACTTTAGCCTACCAGCATAATTTTTCCATTTCAAATTTGTCGTTTTTGCTAATGAGCCTTAATAATCGTATTTAATTTAGTCATGGGATAAGTATCAGGTGCCTTATGTTAAAAAAAACTCCCTACTTAAGAAAGAAAAAGGTAACACCGTTATGTGTCATTATTTTGAACATTAATGAATTTAGTTAAAAACAATGTTGTGAACCGAAACCGTCTTTATTTTGGAAACTGTAAAATAATACGCGACCGCACGCTTTTGGTGTACGACTCCACGTCTCCAGCTCCAATCGATCGCGTGAGCAGTCATTTTGCACGATTAGCAATTCGCCGTTGGTTGACCCATCAACTCATTGCGAAGTCAACACAATGTTAATGCCATCAATTGTGCATCCGAATCTTTTCCGGTTACCGCAGCTGTGACCTAGGGCAATGACTGGGGGTTCAACCACCGGCGATTTCGGTTCGTGGCGAATATCGCTCCCCCCCTACAGGTCTTTAGCGATGCTTTTGTGGTTTCCAATTTTAATGGATAAATGGCCTCATTGTGGACCCAAGGTTGTACCTTCTTGACGTATTGCATGTAAAATATAGATCTAAAACGCGGAATTAACAAAAGTTAGAAGGGGCCTAACATTACCAATTGAGGAGCCTCCCTAAAATCGACAACTACTCTCCATTTCTTTTCTCCGTTATCTCCGTATTTCTTCGGTACTTACAGTAATGGAGAATTCCATGGGCAGATCTCTCCCTATCAACATAGGTATTGATAAGTCGGCATCAGGTAAAATTAAAAATAAATGCTTGACCATTTCATTTTTGATTTTTACTTTACATTCAACTTCTTCATAAACTCTCAGTTGGGTATTGCCCACTCCGCGGTACTTTGTTGGCTTAAGTGTTCTGCTGATCTTGAAGGGGACTTGTGAAAACCTAATGAAACTCTTCGGGCTACCAGAGTCGAGAAGAGTCAAAATAATTCTAAACTTACTACTATTGCTCCGTTTATCATTAAAAGTGACACTTACCTTCTGCACAGCCTTCAATATTCTAACCGATCGAACATCCTCTGCAGATACATCATCAGCTGTGTTAGATAAACAATTGGTTATCTGTTGATGTCCGGTTACTGGTGATATGGTTATCGGCGGGGTTGTGTTCCTCTAACATAACTCGCGCGACGATATAACGAAACGTATTGGGGTGACAAGGACAACCACTGTCACACGAATTGAATTTATGACGAGTGCGTTCCGCGCGCAACATAATGAATGCATTCGGTTCATTTGAATCTTACCATTCGTTTAGACGTTTCCTCTACAGACATACATTAGACCTATCCATTCAACCACTTAAGATGACCGATATTCAATAAACGCTTGGCGCTTATACGTCCCGGATTTAGGTGCACTCTCAGCATTTTTCCCTTTTGCTTATGTTTTCATGACCTGTGTGGTATTTTGTGGTAGGTCGTTGGGTGCTTGAGTTGTCGCGTGCGCCAGCGGGTATGCTATGCATGTCGGTATCTTTTGGTGTTTTATGGGTTTAAAGGCGCTAGTGGATGTGTCATGCGCAGTGGTGTCACAACATTGTATGGCAATTTTATGATTTATTACTGGGTGTTCGGCAATTATTGGCGTTTGTTGTGTGTTGTGTTTGAGGGTGGGTTCTATGTAGTGCGGTTTCTACATCTGTTATGCGATATCTAGTTTGAGTAATGTGAACGAAGATTATTTAACCAAAAAAAAAAGAAGATTACGGATACCACATTTTGAACTCACCTGGGATCCACTCCGTCAAGCCTGTCGTTGAGGATACCTGAATGCTATAGAAAAAAAAACTAAAGTTCGGCTCGGAAGCTTCGCACACATTACATTGAAGTAGAGTTACGTCTAAATTATAATAACCATTGGTCATACCGGGTGAATAGATTTATTAAAAATTTAATTGAGATACAAAATTGAAATCCTCATAGGATAATTCGCCTATATAAAGTTCGATAAGCTAAATACAACAGGACATTAAGAAAACAAAAATCCGTGATTAAACCTTGAACATAAGATTCAAGATATAAAGAGAGATGATCGGCTGTACCGCATCCAAAAGATAATTATAACTAAATGGCCAGCACGGCACTCAAAAGATATTCTGAAAAAAAGAAAAAAAAAATTTAAATTAGAGACGTTAAATTACGTTAGCAAACTCCGTCGGTGAGACCGGGGACATACGTAATAATGATAAATCAAAATAAAGATTTATTTGCCTCTCGAAAATCGAGAGAAAGATCAAGATACTTTAAGCTAAGAAAGAGAAATGTCGTCGGTCACACCGCGCACAAAAGAAACATTCACGCTAAAGATATAAATTCTATTACAATGTAATATACAATAAAAATACAAAGGCGGTTGCGGTCACCGAGCATATTTATAGAGACTAAATAAATTAAAGATTAAGTTATCGAGAAACGAAAGTGAGAAAAAAATTATGAAAACGTTAACCCGAAAGGGGTGAGCTTACAGTAGTCCCCACAATAATCATACGCTGGGTGGGGTTCTGGTGTCGGTCACTGCCTCAGCTTCGTTCGTGGGGGTGGTCGTCTCCGGACAACAAAATAAGTCGGAAAATCCCCTGGTCTATTCTCTACGAGATAGAGGAATCTGGGGCCTTTAAGAGCGCGCCGCACTCATTAAAATTATTTTAATTAAGGCGTTCGAAGAAAACTGATCTTTGTCTAAAATTTCGCACGGAGGTTTAATTCAATCACGTGGGTTACAGAGAAGGGAGCAGCGACAAAAATGGGTGGATGCCGAAATTGCACGGTCTGCACACGCGTGGGTTACTTCGTCACGGGCCACCGTTCTTAACAAAAGAAAATTATGTTCTGTCTGATAGCAAAACGTTATCTTCGTTATAAAAATTCCCCACGGACGTATGTAAAATCTCGTGGGATCAGGAGAGCGCGTGGGGGAGATCAGGGTAAAACACCGGTTAGGTTTTGCACTCAAATAAGTTACTTTTAACTTTCGCAATTTTCACATGATTATTCGCACGTAAAAACGCGTTTCACCAACTTTTGGATTTCGCACAAAAGAATTAATTAAAGAAAACTAAGAAGAAAAAAAACTGTTCCGCACTTGGGCGTTAGGCAAAATTTGTTCTGTCGCAATACCGTATAACACTCCTAAACCGTGTGCAAAAAAAGTCCCGAGCGACTGACGCTCTCGGTTGTGGACCGAACTCCTTCAATTCCCAATCACGACTACTCAACTGTGATTCCTTACACGTCGAGATTTATTCTTCTTCCCCTTTTCTCCCATTACAATGCTCTAGGAGGGTGGCTCCTTTTTCTGGTAATTTTCCATTACTTGGCGACTCCGACTCCACCATACCAATACGGCATATATATAATTTGATTTTTCTCTCTTTCCTTATCTCACTCTATCCCAATACCAAACTCCTTTGATTTAGGGTCGCGGGGGGGTGACATCATACTGCTGCACTTTTATGTGTGTATACCCGTTCCACTGTAGGTTCTCTCGCTAAAATCCGCAACCGGTTGAAGATACATCAACCAAAAGGATGCGAGGAGAGGTAGAATTCCGATGCTGTGC
Organism: Brachyopa scutellaris; assembly: GCA_949775065.1. Classification (NCBI taxonomy): domain Eukaryota; kingdom Metazoa; phylum Arthropoda; class Insecta; order Diptera; family Syrphidae; genus Brachyopa; species Brachyopa scutellaris. Next base: position 95,503,155 of record OX459113.1, on the reverse strand, counting down.
ATGGATAATGTGACTGCAATGGAAAACGAGAAAAAAAAATAAAGGGAAACCAAAAACAGGAAAAACGAAAATCACCAGGAATGTGAACTAGAGGCAGAAAACATTTGTTTTTTCTTCCGTAACTCCTTTTTAATATAGTTCGGCTTCAGGTTGGGCGTCAGATGTGCTGCACGTGCCAAACGACCGTGCTTTCTTGCTTTGATACAACAAAAGAGTCGGGTACGGAGAGTAGTTCCAAACTTCTTCTCTTCAATGGTAAGTCTCCTGGAATAAGCTTGCATCAGAATAGGATTCACGCTCCCATTGTCCCGTTTATTCCTTTTCTTCGCCTCCTCCCTGGCATGTGATCTGGAACAAACGATCGGCCTCCCAGACAACCCTGATTTAAGGTAGTGTAATTTTTGTATTTCGGTTAGTTCCTTACTTGTGTGAATCATCGATTCAAATTTACTTTTGTACGGTCGCCATTTTTTGTATTGTCCTGAAAAATGTGGAAGCGACATCTCGGGTAATCTAATACCGCAATGAGCGGTCTTATGCGTTACGATACTGCTAGATGCAGCCTCCGTTAGCGTATCTAAGCAATCCAACAGTACCGCCTTGTACTCTAAATAAATTTCGCGAATTTCTTCCACAATGCCTTCAAATTCCTCTTCTGCATCTCCTGGCACACTAGCTGCTGATTTGTCGTTGATAGACTTGCTTTGTCGAAACAAATCTTCCAGAAAGGTAAGGTTTTTTGTCTTTTTTGCCATCGAAGCTGCCTGGAAACTGGCATTATCCATTCGAATGATCGACAAGCAATTCTTCAACAATTTCAAATCCTTTACGGTGCTCATTATTAATAAAAAGTAGAAAGTGGCCAAATAATGAGAAAGAAACTACTGGGAAATTTGGGTAAAATAAGGCTTACACTACTCACTTACCAGATTGTAGAATCTGTGTAGATTGTTTTGCACGTCGCGAGATTCCCGATTTGCACACAATACTCACAATTAATGTCTTTTGTTTTAAATAGATTTAGATTTCAGAATTAGTTTATAATTATATATTTTTATAAAAAGATTAATTATTTAAATTAAGTTTTCACCTTCGGCTCGAATGGACCGAATGTATTCGATATTTTATTGTCCTATATTTTTTTGTTCTTCACTAAGAAATGAATGAAATTGTCAGTGAAAATGAAACTCAATAAAACACAGTTTTCTCAAAAACGAATTACAATTTTATTTGATTAATTATTGTGTTGTGTCGAGTTAGAGTATATATCGCAAGTGGCCAAGCAAATTATATATATATAAAACTTTAAATGCAAGGAAATGCATTCTAAAGAAGATCAATTATGACATAAAAGTTTCCTTACAAATAATGTTTTTAAAATGATTGATAACATTAATTAAGGTGCTTATTCATTATAATTATACATTAAAATATTTATTATCATTTTTTAATAAATTAAATTAAATCGTCTGCAACACGTACATAGGATGTTTTGAAGTAAAAGTCTTTAATTACTTTAAATCAGCGTTTTTCAACGTGTGGGTCGCGACCCCCTTGGGCTTGTTTCTTATTAACTAATTTGTCAAACCGTAGAGTTATTCTGGAAACGCAAGTAATTAAATCATCTTCCAGTTCCATTCTGTTTCTGGCCTTAGTCTTTATGTTTAGCATCGAAGAAAACGTAAGCTCACAAAGGTAGGATGTAGCAAACGGTACTAACAGCCTGAGAGCTTCTCTTGTAAGATCTGGGTACTCGTTCCTTCTCTTCATCCAGAAAACATCTATCTTCTGAGATTGAAACTCCATTTTCAGCATTCCATCCGCAGAAAGTTCAATCAGTTTTTCCTTTATTTGCATATTAAGGTCAGCTTTATGTATGGATACATCAAGAAAAGGATTTAGTATCCACCTTCGCTTATCATCGAATTCAGATTCGTTGGGAAAGTAGCTTGTAAGCCGATTTTGTAAGGTTTCTAGGCCCGTAATCATATCAGCGATATAAGCACCAACATTCAATGTTTGATCAGCTGAAATTTCTTGCACAATCTTTTCAATGGATGGAAACGATTCAAACGCCTGTTTTTGAAGAGAAGTGATCCATAAAGCGATTTTTTTTATAAATCCATTGATTTTATCTTTGGCTGATAGAATATTTTCCTCACGTCCTTGGAGGCTCTTATTTAAAATATTAAGATGCTCGAAGATATCAGTAAGATATGCTAGTTTTAAAAGCCAAATACGATCACAAAAGAAGTCGGCATATTGTGGTTTTTCATCTTGTAAGTACATCAGCAATTCGTCTTTGAGTTCCAGAACCCTCGTCAAAACTTTTCCTCTGGAAAGCCATCTTACCTCTGTGTGAAACAGAAGATTTTCGTGAAGTGAACCCATATCTTGACAAATCTTTCGGAACAGTCGAGTTTGTAGGGCTTTACCTTTAACAAGAATAACATAGCTAATAGTATGACAAACAAATTTATTAAAATGGATTACCTTTGATCGAATTCACAACTTGGACGACATTTTTAAGTACACTATTCAAATCAGGTGGTAAACACTTGGCTGCAAGAGCTTGACGGTGAAGAAAACAGTGCATCCATCTAGCGTTTGGCATAATTGATTTTAATCGCGCGATCAATCCACTTTTACGTCCAGTCATAGCCTTGGCACCATCGCTGCAAATAGCAATGCATTTCGTCCAATCGATGTTGTAGTCATTCGTGCTTTCCAAAAACATGCTGTACAAACACTCGCCAGTAGTATTCGTGGGAAGTGCTTTGCAAAATAAAATTTCTTCCATAATACATTCATCCGCTTCGAATCGTATAAAAGCCACAAACTGCGCGCAACCTGAGATATCTGTTGATTCGTCAAACTGTAAACTGAATTGCGCACTTTTATTAATTAATTCGAATAACTGGTCACGAATATCATCTGCAATATCACTTATTCTGCGTTGCACGGTATTATCAGAGAGTGGTATGACTCTAAGTTTGTCTGCTTCAGGCTTTCCGAGCATTATTTCCACCATATCAAGGGCTGCTGGCAAAATCAAACTTTCGGCAATTGTATGTGGCTTTCCTGTTTTAGCCACTCGAAACGCTACATGGTAGCTCGCTAATAATGCTTTCTCGTTTACATTGGATGCTGGGTGTAAGGTAGTTTGCTGCTGGTGAAGACATTTCAATTTCCTTTCAAAAAACTCCACTGGCTTATCCTTGTGACTCGGATGTTTTGTTGTAAGATGACGAAGCAGTTTTGAAGGCTTTAAGCTTTCACGAGAAAGTACTTGAGAACAAATTACACACTGTGGTTTATTATTTATGACAGTAAAGCCAAATTTTAAGTAGTTGTCATCATAAAGTCTATTTTTCTTCGCTTTCGAATCAACACCACTATCACCAGAAGTCGAAGGCTGCTCGGGTACAGATCTTTTGAGAAACTTATCCATTTTATAGTGCAAAATGTTACAGAAAAATAAAAAAACTCAGAAGAACTCAGAACTCAGAACTCAGTGCAGCGTCAGTGACTTCGAACTATAAAATAAACCAAATCAAACCAAATCTGCGAAAAAACGCAGAAGGCGTTAAAAACGCACACATGAAAACGCATAAAGAAGAAAAACGACTACATAACATGATTCCACCAGTGATATATAGAGTTATACACTTACTACTTCACCCGTTCGTTATCGCTTTTTCGTTTTTATAACCCTTTGCTGGTTTTTTCGTTTTTATAACCCTTTGTTCGTTTTTTTCGTTTTTATAACCCTTTGTTGTTTTTTTCGTTTTTATGACCCTTTGTTCGTTTTTTCGTTTTTATGACCTTTTTTTCGTTTTTTCGTTTTTATGGCCCTTTGTTGGTTTTTCGTTTTTTCGTTTTTATAACCCTTTGTTGGTTTTTTCGTTTTTATGACCCTTTGTTCGTTTTTATGACCTTTTTTTCGTTTTTATGGCCCTTTGTTGGTTTTTTGGTTTTTTCGTTTTTATAACCCTTTGTTCGCTTTTTAGCGGCCCACCTCTAATATACAATATATTAAAAATATACAGCGACATGTTACTAGACACTCACCGTTACAATATTGCAAGTTTGCACATTTTTTTCTTATTTTAATTTTAAAGAGGGGGTCGCCAAGTTGTTTTATGTGCTCAAGGGGGTCGCTATTCTGAAAAGATTGAAAAACACTGCCCTAACTAGAACGACCGACGTCACTCAACACACAATAATGTCAACTCGACATATTTAATCTGTTACGAGGGAATGACCGCCGTCGTCCCAGTTATGGGTTTTGTTTACAAATTGTTTGTTTATGTTTTACTTCAAACGAACATAATGAAACCGAAGCATATTTTTGCTCTCTGCTTTGTCGCTATTCTTATGCAGGCAAGTGGTTTCACTTTGGGCTCTAATTACCCATGGTATTCATACGTAGGTTCGTTTGAAGTATTGTGACATAATTTATGGCGTGTGCCATCTGGGTTCAAATTTCGAAGCGAGGATTGTACATGTTGTACTGAAATATTAAACCTATAATCGGTCGCTGGTGTGGTCCTTTCACAGGCCTCAATGTGTTTTGTTTCCCTGAATTTGGGGAGGAATTCCCGATGAATTGCACTGTCATTTACTAATATTTGAGTCTCATGCCTTTTTTATCGCGATGTATATTATTAACACATCGCACCCTTTTTCAGGTTCCTGTTCGGGCGCCAGTTAACGATATAAAAATTCCAGTTTTATTTAAAAAAAAAAAACTTCATTAACGTAAAATCTTTCTAGGGAATTAAAATAAAATTTGCAAGAAAAAAAAATTAATATGACATGACTCAAAATTTAAATCCTTTATTTTGATTCAAAAAAACTTAAATTTCTTATAACTTATTATAGGTGTTAAAAAGGTATCCACATTTTAGTATATCATCTGGCTGTGCGTAAGGCTTAAGTCTTACTAGAAAAAGGTCATGTTTGAAACCCCCATTCTTGGAGGCAAGAGTTTCAAACAGAGAAACGCTGTCGATAGAATCAGGAAAACAATTTTTTAATTCCTCTAAAATTGTTGTAGTGGTGAAATTAGCCGTTAGGCCTCTGAGGATTAAGTTAACTGTTCTACCTTCTGGTAAAGTGTGTGAGTGGGCCTCAATGTGTTTTGTTTCCCTGAATTTGGGGAGCAATTCCCGATGAATTGCACTGTCATTTACTCATATTTTGCAACACCCCTCCTTTAAATTGATCACCCGAAAACGCAAAGATGAGTCTTTTTCATCGCGATGTACATATATTATTAACACATCGCACCCTTTTATAACTTACGTATCGTGTGGTCGGCTAATTCCTTTATCGGTCGGGTATGGCGTTGATATCCAACCAAATTTGTAATTGGATCTGCCGCAGATCGGTTATCCCATTTCCCAATAAGCAAAACACACCTTTGTACTTTGTTGAAGTATATATGACAAAAACGCTTTATTTATTCTTAAATTTATTTTACATTTGTTGGAGATTGTCGGATGCAATCAGCAAAAAAACCGACTATCAAAATTAACACCGCACGACCATCAACTTAACCATTCAATTCGCCAAAATGGATGATGCAAGAAACAAAAATGATGAAGGGAGGGGTTTAAGGATGAAAACACACTTCAACGAATCCTTTATTTTTATTGTCGCCCGACTAAAATACGCTACGGCTGTTCTCGTTTTCGCTTCATTGATTTGCATTAAAACACCTGCAAGCCCCAGGGAACTGGCATTTGTGTGAAGTTGGTGTTAGTGACGAGGGTTGTAGATAGTCAATATGAGTGGATATGGACTACATCGTCCATGTAAATTATAAATTTTGAGTTCCCCATCTTTTGCTTGACTATACTCATTAATCTTAAAAACACAGCTGGTACGTTTGTTAGTCCAAATGCAACTCACTTGAATTGGAACTGGCCAACGTCCGTGACGAATGAAGTGTACTGTCTGTCGGCTTGTCATGTTTATTGGAATTTGGTAATAACAACTCATTAGATCTAGTATTATAAAAAATGCGCTGTCGGACGTTTAAAGCGCACTGTATTAGCGTTGATTTTTCTATAATGTACGCACATTCTATAGCTACCATCTTTTTTTAAAACCAGAAAAACTGGACTGAAATACTCGGAGGTGGAAGGCTCGCTGATGTTGTTTTTCAATAGGTCCTCTATCTGTTTTTCAAAAACCTCTCTAAGGTGATATGGAATTACGTATGGTTTTTGTTTCACTGCAACATTTTCTCTAAGCGCGATGTTCATCTCAATTGCTTCAGTTTTTCCCAATTCGCTTAAGTTATCTTTCGTTATATTCGTTGAGCAATTGAATGAAGGATTCCTTCTCACCATTCGAAATTGAATCCTCCAACTTAATGTTTTCGTCTTTTATTTTCCAGATACCTACTTCTCGACATTGCCAATCTCTTCATTCTCTCAAGATATATAAAGTCTTCCTCCTTTCCTTACCAAACTAACGGATTGAGCATAAAGGATCTTAACCATTACATAATCATCCTCCTTATATTGTTTGCTAACTCTATTTCGGTCCTTAACCGCTTTATTATACTCTTGGCATTTCATTATTTTCTCAGCTGCTCTCCTTCTCATATATACTAAATTCCTTTCATCTTTCTGTTCATCTGTCTCTTCCGAATTCTCCTTTAAGTGATCTATCACTCCTCCGCGCTGCTTAACCCCAAAGAGTAACTGACTCCAATTCGGTTTGTTGACTTTCGTCGTCACAAATTTCTTTTAATGGGTGTGAACAACGCAGCTGTGTTGGTATTTCTATCAGTCGCAACATGAGTTCACTTTTATTCCCCGTTGTTTTCTTACCTAAAATTCGTAGCCACGATTTCAGCTGCGCAGCTGTGAATTTTTTCATCTCCTCGACAAATATGTATGTATGTAGGATGCCGCTCAAACGGAACACTGAAAACGAAAAGAAGTTTCCTCCAACGACAAAAAATGATTTAACGCGCTGTCTATTTTTGAAGTTCTTTTATTAGACAATTAAAAAGATTCAATGAAAAACAAGAAAAAGAAATATAAATTCAATATGGTTCGGGCAATCTACGTTAACAGTAACACTAGTGGATGTGCGGCGGGACCAACTGTTCGCGTTGAGTACTATTTTTCGACTGACTGTTGCTCGTCTCTCTCGCGCTCTCCATCCCACATGTATACAGGGTGTTTCCAAGTTAAATGTCAAGACTTTGGCAACTGATTCTTGGGTTTATTCTAAGAAAAAAATCGTTCTACAGCAAGGGTCTATCTCCAATTTGAACATCATTTATCGAGAATTTAAGAAAACACCTACTTTGGTGTACCTGGACCCATACTAACTCAAATATCTCCGCTAATACTTACCACAGAAACTTTTTTTATGGCTTTAATTTTAGAAGAAATAACACTCTTTAAATAAATTGGATACCTTTTTTTGCTTTCTAGATATTTTATTTTGAAGCCACTATCCTAAATCTTGCCCATACAGTTTTTTAACTTTTAGGTCGCTTTTCTACAAAAAATGCGTACTAAACATACTGTTTTATTATTTTTTCTTATGAACGTAACAATTGTAAACAAAAAAATGTGTAGTAAGTATTCTGAAAAACTCACAAATTTTATGTTACTTGGAAAAAACCGCAGCAGGTAAAAGGCGAAAAAATGATTTTTTAACTATTTTTTTAACCACAGCTGGCAATTAGTGCGATTTTCTAAGTAAATCATAAGTTTGCAATTTGTTTTGCAAATAAAGTATGACCGTACGAAGGTTTCAAAGTATGCTCATTTATAAGAATACCCGTCAAAACCCTAATTTCCATACCATTTTCCCCTTAACATCCCAGACTCAAACCTAACTGAGTATGTAGGCCTAGTTGGAAAATTTAACTAGGAAAAGTGGTTTATTTCAATTGGTTACTTGGGGATTTGGTACGTTGGGCATCGCGTGGCAGCCATTCTTCGAACTGATCTTCGAATAGGAAAAACATAATGGCGGCTTGGTTCGGGTGCTGGATGAAGCTTTTGTTCAAGTTCCCCACCACTCGTAGTGCGTACACGCACCCGTGTCGGTAAGTTCACTAACAGTCGTAGTGTGTACCCGAACCTATGTCAATAAGTTCTCAAACCTTCGTAGCGTGTATCTGCATCCGTGTCAGGAAAGTAGCTCAGCTACCACTGCCAAACTATTTCCCTTTTTATACTCAATAAAAATGCTAAAATAGTAAAACAAATTTTACGATGGCAGATTTCCCAACAAATTATAGCGAGACGACTCACTGCTACCTGTTTCTGCATTTCTGTATGGTGTTATAAGAAAGTGCTCCAATGCATATCCTATAACCATGAGTTTCGTATTCCACGCTGGTGCTGCTGTTCGAAATAAATCCTAATATCCGATGCGCTCCATATAGAGTGTAATGGAATTAAGTCTGTTGTGCATGTATACTTAGTAGGAAGGGGGAGGTGGGAATCATCTACCAGGAGATGGGATTAAAATTTTGGTGGGAGTAGGAGGCATAAGGGATCGGAGAAAGGGAACGAGAGAAGGGTAACATGCGAGTGTTTGGTCCACTGAAGTGCGGGTTGCGTGCCTTGTCGGTTCTTCGGCTAGAGCTCGACGGATTGGGGTGGGATCTTGCACCCGTGGAACCCAAACGCACCACTACAAAAAGTTATTGCACGCGTTGCTATATAAGATACGAAAATAAAAATATTCAGAAAAAAAAACTAAAACCTGTATACTAAAGGTTACCATCACTGTTGGGGAGAAAGGTGGGACTCTCGCTAGCGGGTCTTTACCCTCCCTGCCTTGTGCAGTCACCGCTGGAATTTAAAAAGGACTTGCACCCAAAAATCGAAAGCAACGAAATTTGTCCCTTATAGGGGATCCTTTGACCGCACCATCGAAAGAAGACCAATTAGTTGTATGTTCAACAATTCATATTAAAAGCTTTATTAAATCATTATCCGATAGACATACTTCATAAAAGTAATAGTAGCTGGCAAGCAGACGACTTGCCGAGAGATATTTGTTCACCAAAAGAAATAAAAAAAATATAATCTTATCGGTCAGGCGGAGGGCTTGCCGAGAAAACAAAATAAACTTACGGGACCTACGTTCATGGCAAGGTGCGCTTAAGTTACTGATAAAGTTCAAAACAAATGATTCGAATAAGAGAAAACTCACCTGAGGTTATCCTTCGTCGCCAGGCCTGTCGATGTAGGTGTACCTAGGGTTCTGAATAGTAAGGTCGCTGTCTTTCGAAATTTAAACTTAAAAATAAATATAGCGCATTAAAAAAAAAATTATATAAATTAGTATGAGGCGTTAATAAGGATAAACTAGTACTTAGTAGCATGGCCTTAATTGCTTCTTGCAGCTGCGGAAAACCGTTTCATAAAGTTAACAAAGTAGTCGTACCTTTTGGGTGATATTGATCTCCAAGACTGCTCAACTACCGCCCACAACTTGTTATTTCATGATATTTTGTGGTCTTTTTATATATGCTTATAGACTTTCAATAGAATTGTTGTTTTTTGTTTGTACGTTTTCCCGTCTTCATAAGCAATTTTATTAGCCCGCGCCTGTGTGGTGTGCAGTACACCATCTTATCATCTCTTCACTTGTGTCCTGCTGGAAAATTAAGTCCTATTGATTAAAACAACTACCCAGTGAAAAACGACGAAAATTAAAACAACCACTATTTTCCCCGAAGGGTTTATAATACAAGAGAAAAAGGTTTTTATTCTGCATGTTAAATTTTATATTTCAATGAGTAGCATAATGATATCTGAAATAAATAATATTACATGATGACGGCAAAAAGAGCTGATGTTTAAATAATGGGATGTCTGAACCCTTCTTTTGTTTTTACCTCAGCAACTGACTCTACCATCACGATCATGGACGAAGTTTTTTGATTACCTAGGTGTAAAAAGGTGGGGATATAAAAAGAAAATGTGTTAGTTTGTGTTTTCAAATTTTATTTATATATTTTTCTGCAGACTATTTTGGAATTACCCAGAATGCACCACGAGGAGGTAAAGTCTGCGCTAGCATTCCACTGGTGTGTTACTAGATCGTATGATTTCTTTGCTTTCAAAAAAAAAATACGATCTGACAACACTGACTTAGTTCTATGGTTAGTCCGTCTTGTTGTCGTCTAACCAGAGATAGGAACCCTTCGGCTCGTCACGAAGTATTTTTTGACTCGAAATCCCCTCTGGTTATTTGTTCGTCGCCCTAAACTAAATCCTCTTCCCCCATCTCTTCCGCCGAGTTCTCATTCGCGTCCCTAATGTTGCCATCTAAAGTTACTACCCTCTGTCTTTTTGATGAACCCCCGAGTAGCTCTTCTAAGTTTTCCGATTCTACTGTGGGGTCGTCAAGTGCAACTAAATCTAATGGAGTTTCCCTTTCTCCATTTATGATTGGCGGATATACTTTCCTAATGTCCTCTAAAAATGTCATAATTTGGGAACCTTGATCATTTTTATACAAAATTTCTAAACAACTCTGCCTATATTAATGCAGTGCCATGTACTCGTGTACTAATTTCGGCGACCTGCGGCATTTTATGGATTTTTTGAGCAAACGATTTTGATTTTCTAAATCATTAATTGTATTACGCGATTCGTCTATGCTCACGTACTCCCCCTTTTTGTGGTTTGTCTGCAGATGGACGGTATGACTTGAAAAGAGGCTTTCAACTCTGTGGTATGTTCTGGCACCATCCGTTGCCACAACATCCGTATTAACATCGACGAAACGCGACAAATAGGGCCAAATACTAGCCTTACTCCTGGAATGAACTTGAAAAAAAAACACATTTTTTATCTTCTTTACAGAAGATACCTAATATTGTCAGTTTCATCGGCCTAGTCACTCTACCGTGATGATATTTGCGTTTAGTCAAAAAAAGTCTCGTCGATCTGTATCAGCTTTCCGGAGCCGCCTAATTTCAAATCTTTGTTTAAGTTCGATGTAATAACCTGAGCTACCTCCCGGCAGTAGCTATAATAGTCGACAACGCTCGACTAGCTAACGACGTTAATACCAGAAGCACCTGATCTACGCCGGAAATTTTGTATATTATCATGCGTTGTGCTAGCGGAGAACTGAACTACGAAACTAATAAAATGCCTAAGGAGGGGATGAAGTCGTGGATGTTCTGTCATATTTTTATTAAATTTAAAAAAAAATGGAATGTAAAGTAGCTAACTTCTGTTCTGTTCTGTTCTGTTCTGACAAAAAGAAAGCCTGTTCTAAAAGAAAATGTATAAAAAAACTGTATTAGAAAATTGTCTTTTTGTTTATGTTTGGCAGCACTAGTAAACCCTCAGGAAACGATTCAAACAAATGATGAAATAAGCTATGGATGTATTATAAATTTAATAGCGAGCATTTTTTAATAAATTTTAACTGAACAAATTATAACGTCGGAAATTAATAAATTACTAGTGGACCAGTGCGAAAAAATCTCGCATGTATAAACCCTATAACCGTTTAAGGTTTACGAATGAAAAAAAGAGAACGTAGGTATAGGTAATAATGTTTTTTCGTAATAAAGGAGACGGGGCACTTTCGGTCCAAGAGCGTACATCAATGAAATCATCAATAGGCGTGTTTTTTTTCAAACCTATATAGGCTAAACATGTTTCCGCAACATGTTTCCAATGTAAAATACAACAAAGCCTAGATAATTATCCAGTCTTATTTTTGTATGGAAAGCTTTTTCGAAGTCTATATAGATTTGAAAAAAAAAAAACGCACCAACTTTGCAGTTTTAATGTACTGAAGAGCAGCTTTATTTTGATACTAATTGCATTGATGTACGCTGTTGGCCCAAGCTTCATATAATTTTGTCCCATCTCATCTCATCTCATCTTACTTATATGCACTTTTTCAAAATTCTTTATACTGATGAACAAAGTTCAGCTGATAATCTTTCGATCAATGTTAGAATCATTGAAATCGGTGCAGAAATAAACTCTCAGGAGGAATCACAAGCTCTTGCGCTAGCGATTTAATTATATAGTAGATACTAATTCAGCTTCGCATAATTGATGTCGATTTCGATTGGACAAAAAAATTACTTTTTTTTATCTCGAGCAGTTTTTATCGCTCTAGTACAATTTTCATATTCCAACGGGCGAAAAAAGCTCCTTTTTGCTTGAGATCAATCTAAAGGATTGTACCTCTTAACTGAGACACCCTGTATAAGAACCAATCGCGTTTAAAAAACGCATGTGAAAATACCGATTCTTTTCTCTTTATAAAAAAGAGCTGACCAGACTAAACGAAACATATCAGAAATTTTTCAGAAATATATTTCAGAAACATTTCAGACAGACATGTTTCTTTCGATGTGGACGCGAGAATACATTTCTGAAATATTTCTGAAATGTTGTTTTATTAATTTTTGCATTTAATGATGGACTGAGATAATAGTGTGTACCTACACACAAAATAAATTGTTGGTATTTGAACATATTTTCCTAACTCATCTAGAAGCCAATAGATGGCAGTTTATATAGCTGATTTGTGTACACACTAAATCTTAATTTTAGTGTGTACACACAACCATCTTTATTTATATATTTTTCTTATTTTGGAATTACCCAGAATGCACCACGAGGAGGTAAAGTCTGCGCTAGCATTCCACTGGTGTGTTACTAGATCGTATGATTTCTTTGCTTTCAAAAAAAAAAAATACGATCTGACAACACTGACTTAGTTCTATGGTTAGTCCGTCTTGTTGTCGTCTAACCAGAGATAGGAACCCTTCGGCTCGTCACGTAGTATTTTTTGACTCGAAATCCCCTCTGGTTATTTGTTCGTCGCCCTAAACTAAATCCTCTTCCCCCATCTCTTCCGCCGAGTTCTCATTCGCGTCCCTAATGTTGTCATCTAAAGTTACTACCCTCTGTCTTTTTGATGAACCCCCGAGTAGCTCTTCTAAGTTTTCCGATTCTACTGTGGTGTCGTCAAGTGCAACTAAATCTAATGGAGTTTCCCTTTCTCCATTTATGATTGGCGGATATACTTTCCTAATGTCCTCTAAAAATGTCATAATTTGGGAACCTTGATAATTTTTATACAAAATTTCTAAACAACTCTGCCTATAATAATGCAGTGACATGTACTCGTGTACTAATTTCGGCGACCTGCGGCATTTGTTACGTCCACCTGCAAAAAAAAAAAAAAAAATAGGATAAACAATATGAAACAATAAATAATAGGAGAATAAAATAAACAAAAATAAACTAACTTAACAAGTACCAAACACCAAACAGCTGTTTGAATTTATTTCTGACTGACACTTTAGTCTCATCTCTGCTCCCTGTGTTATCTGTCAAACCCACCTAGTGACTGGGATAAAGTATTTCTGTCCCCAATCTCAGAATCATATAACATCATAGGATAGAACCTAAATCTTATTCAGGGGGGCAGCTCCAAAATTTGAGAGAAAACTTTGCAGAATCGGGTGATCCGGACGAGGGAGAGAGTAGTGGTTTTTCTGTTGTTGGTGGGTTTTTTTTTGTATTGGACTGAAGTGAAGCGAGTGTTATCTTTATTGAAACTCTGTGCGGTAAAAGTGCTATACAAGAGAAAAAAACATACATATAGTATATACTTAAAATATAAAAAAATAAATTAAAGTATTAAGCAATTAAGTGAAGAAAATCAAAAGTCCTAAAATAATTCTAGGCTATTTAGTGATTTTAAGTTAATATCAGTGAAAACTTGCAGGGTGAGTGAATTGTGTTTTTTTTTTGTATTTTTTATATATATATGTAGAATTTTTTTATACAGTGCATTAAGGCGGCCACAAATTAAATCCCAATTAGGATCGTGGCCGCCACATCTTTATTGATAAGATTCGTTTTCGACACAATTTGATAGTTGTATTTACACGTGTCTATGCATGGATCGTAATGAACGTAACAATTGTAAACAAAAAAATGTGTAGTAAGTATTCTGAAAAACTCACAAATTTTATGTTACTTGGAAAAAACCGCAGCAGGTAAAAGGCGAAAAAATGATTTTTTAACTATTTTTTTAACCACAGCTGGCAATTAGTGCGATTTTCTAAGTAAATCATAAGTTTGCAATTTGTTTTGCAAATAAAGTATGACCGTACGAAGGTTTCAAAGTATGCTTATTTATAAGAATACCCGTCAAAACCCTAATTTCCATACCATTTTCCCCTTAACATCCCAGACTCAAACCTAACTGAGTATGTAGGCCTAGTTGGAAAATTTAACTAGGAAAAGTGGTTTATTTCAATTGGTTACTTGGGGATTTGGTACGTTGGGCATCGCGTGGCAGCCATTCTTCGAACTGATCTTCGAATAGGAAAAACATAATGGCGGCTTGGTTCGGGTGCTGGATGAAGCTTTTGTTCAAGTTCCCCACCACTCGTAGTGCGTACACGCACCCGTGTCGGTAAGTTCACTAACAGTCGTAGTGTGTACCCGAACCTATGTCAATAAGTTCTCAAACCTTCGTAGCGTGTATCTGCATCCGTGTCAGGAAAGTAGCTCAGCTACCACTGCCAAACTATTTCCCTTTTTATACTCAATAAAAATGCTAAAATAGTAAAACAAATTTTACGATGGCAGATTTCCCAACAAATTATAGCGAGACGACTCACTGCTACCTGTTTCTGCATTTCTGTATGGTGTTATAAGAAAGTGCTCCAATGCATATCCTATAACCATGAGTTTCGTATTCCACGCTGGTGCTGCTGTTCGAAATAAATCCTAATATCCGATGCGCTCCATATAGAGTGTAATGGAATTAAGTCTGTTGTGCATGTATACTTAGTAGGAAGGGGGAGGTGGGAATCATCTACCAGGAGATGGGATTAAAATTTTGGTGGGAGTAGGAGGCATAAGGGATCGGAGAAAGGGAACGAGAGAAGGGTAACATGCGAGTGTTTGGTCCACTGAAGTGCGGGTTGCGTGCCTTGTCGGTTCTTCGAAAATTAAAACAACGAAATGAAAATAAAAACACCGCGCGTCATCGTTTATCAACGAAGTACATACATTATATCCGACCCTAACACTCAACTACAGAATCATAATATGCATAATATGCAATCGTCTTCGTCATTCATCGTTAATAACTATAGAGACGCAATCGAACTGGAACTAAACTAAAGATGATGTCCATTTCCTAAGATATTTATTTTAACTTTAGTTAAATAGTCAAGCTCGTTGAAGCAATCTTACAAATCAAATGGATCAGCATTCTTCGATATCTTTGAACTGATGTTCAGCTTGTTCTGCCTCAATAACACCAATTGTAATATCAAAATACATTATTTAATATTTAATTTTTTTGACAGCTGAAAGCACACAACAGCTGATTTCGAATTACTTTTGAAGGTTTCCCCTCAATTTCGAATTTGTTTCATTTCGGGCGAATTCCAACACAGCCTTTTTAATTCCGTACGTTTTTGAAATCGGTTTGCGTTTTCAATCCGGTCGCAGGCAGTGGTGAATAAGTTCGTGGGCTTGGTTCTACTTAATCTACGAATATTATATCGTATATTTAAGATGTCTTCTATCTCAGTATAAATATGCATCTGCAGACGCACGCTGTGGCGGATTGCGTTCCTTTTAATTACTTCCGTCACATGATCAATCCGCAAATCACGATGCGAGTCATTTATTCTTATTATACCATGGGGCATTTACTATTCCCCGAAGGACTTTGTTTTGAAATGTTTGTATGGCTAGTAAATTTGTTTTCTTTGTACAACCCTATAATTGGATACCATATGTCCAAACAGGTTTTAATACCTGATTATACCTATATTAAGATTTTATTCTCAATGGACACTTGTGAATTATATCCTAGCAACCAATAAAGTTTTCTATATCTAATATTTAGCTCTTCTACTTTCTTTTGCACATGTTCCTTCCAGATTCATACCCAGATACTTAGCTGTGTTAGAATAAGGAACTACTTGATTATTAATAACCACAGGGAGATTCCTTATTTTGGAATTAATTCACCAACGTTGCGTCCAATCTCTCGTTAACTGAATTTCGTAGCTTTTCAGTTGCTTTAGCTACGCAGCCATCAGTTGATAGAAGAGCAGTGTCATCTGCAAATGTGGCTATCATCGTGTCATTCGAATGGGGTTTATCCCTAGTGTATAATAAATATAGAGTGGGCCCCAGGAAACTTCCCTGTGGAACACCTGTTTGTATTTCTTTAAGTTCAGAACACGCAGAACCGTAGCGTACTCTATCTAAAGAATCTATTTGCTATATAAGGTTTTAGTATCTCATAGTATTGTCTAGGGGTTAGGTAAGTCCCTATGAAGCTTATACCCGAAACCCTTATGCCAAACTTTATCGAAAGCCTGAGCAACGTCTGGCAACAATGTAGAACAAACTTGTTTTTCTTCTAGTGTTTTTTCTACAACATTAGTTATATGATGCACTTGGTCTATTGTTGAAGGTTTATTCCTAAACCCGAACTAATGGGTGGGAATAAGCCTTCTTTACTCTATGATTTTGTCTAGTCTTTTAAGAAGCATTTTCTCGAAAAGTTTTGATAATACGAATACCGGTAAAAGCTATATTGGTCTATTATAGATTTAGGTATTAAAATGATTTCTGATATCTTCTAGTGAAGTGGGACATATCTTAGTCTGAAACAAGCATTAATTATGAGCTTGAGTCTTAGCAGTGCTTTGAAAGTTAGCTTTTTAAGGATTTGGGCAGTAATAAGATCATAACCTCACGATTTTCTGTTGGCTAATTTACGAATGTATGTACTGATCTCTCTTAGCGAAACATAAGCAATTACGTATTCATCTACTTCATCTGGATTGGCGACCCAAAATAAAAGGTCAAACTTTTTTCGGAACACCTCTCAAATATTTGTAGGCCTAGCATAGCGATCGAATGTCTTAATTTACCAACTTAATGATTGACTGATGTGTATATATAAATACACAGCTCAATTTTATTTAATTCCACTTGCCGGCAGCAAAATATTGCGTTTATGTTCGAACTTTTATTGAGATCAATTTTCGGGGTTCATATTTGCGTCTTTGATTGCATGAATAGCTAACGCAAAATGAATAGCGAATAATTTATACTTAGTTCACTTGAGAGTTGAAATTAAAATATTAATTATCATATTTACAGGTGTAATGTATAGGTATATTTCTTGGAATCTATTTTAATTATAATTGAGTTATCTACGAGTATGCATAATTGTAGAAATGTTAGCTTAAAAATTAGCATGTTGCAGAATTTGGTTCAAGTCAGTCAACCAAGATATAATTCATTAAATAAAGTATTTTAAACTTATGGTCGCTTATTGAAATTACAAATCACACGATAACGATGAAAAACAAAAAATACAAGCACGCATTCTGCATACACTCAAACATCTTAACATGTATATTAATTTATTAACACGGGTTAGGTATAATAATAAATCTTTATTTAAAAAAAAATCAAAGTTAACCTACCGGCTTCGCTAATTTGTTAAATTTAATTTGCTGGTTGTATATTATATGGTTATTTCCAATAAATGGGCTTTGAGTTATTAATACAAATGAGGTTTTTAATAAAGAAAAAGAACAAATGAACAGTTGGGTATGATTAATTAAGATTAAACAAGATTCAATAAATGTACCGCGCCGTGTGCTTGTGCTTCGGATGAGTGTTTAGTGACAACTGTCTTTTACGCGGAACATTATGGGGTTATGTGGAGAAAAGGAATGAAGAGAGAGAGAGAGTGTGTGAGAGGCTGTCTGTGTGAGCCACTACTACCTATACGTCCGACCAGAGCGCAGTCGGCTGCTCGATCTCACATGTATTTGTGTTGTTTTTATTTGCTTTTTTGCACTGACCTCATCACACGAGGAGAATTCGATGTTCGTTGTACTTTACAACAGTCAATTCGACAAGACAACGACGATACAGCAGAGCGACGGATTGGAAATATAATTGAAAAACAAGCTGATTTTTATTTATTTAATTATTTTAATAAACACTTATTTAAACTTATCTATACTGAACTTATCAACTGTGCGTCTGTACGGCACCACGTCTTAAAACACAACCTTTTTCCAACAACTTCTGATATCGAACTCTTTTTCCAAAATTGTCTGCCCTGCCGTCGAACATGCATTTGTGCCATTACCTTGAAGAGGATAAATGACACCTTTGGGAACGTTGACTGCGACCAGTTCGCACACGGAAAAAAAGATATCCTCTTCAAGGTAATGGCACAAATGCATGTTTGACGGCAGGGTAGACAATTTAGGAAAAAGAGTTCGAAATTAGAAGTCTTTGGAGTTGGGTCATACCTTTGGTTTTGTTCGGAGTTTATATTCTCGTATATAGCTAAATAAAGTATCTGTTATTTAAAAAATCATAAATACCCTATTCATAAATACTCTATTCTTCTTAAAAAAAGAACAGTGGAAGTGATTTAAAGACAACTTCGTTTCGTCATTCTGTCGTTTCTTAGAGTGTCCGTCGATGCCTTGTTGTGTTGACTTTTGTAAAATAAGAACACGTGCATCGTTCCTCACATTTGTGTGCAGTGTTTGCACATAAAATAAAAATTATATAACACAACTTAGGAATAATTATGATAGGTACTTATGTAAAGGAGTGCCTGCTCGGATCTGCTCTGTAATCTCATTTTATATCCTTATCGGCGTGGCTTGGGTTGTCTTAAAATAGCATCCTTGTGTGTGATCAGTTTGGCTTGGGTTTTGATATCTCATGTCCACATAAGGGCATGAATTCGGTGGCTTGGGTTGACGTCCAAAAATAGCATCGGTTTGAGTGTGCAGCGTGTGAGGACATGTGTTTCGGTGGCTTGGGTTGATGTCCGAAAATAGCATTGGCTTGAGTGTGCAGCGTGTGAGGACATGTGTTAACTTGTATACTGTCTATACTCCAATCTGCAGTTTCTTGTGATTGACTTTTTTAATTGAAATTTATATTAATATTTAAATTATGTCATCCCTTAATTTAGTAGTAATTGTAGTAATTAGACTTTATTTATACTTATTTATTTTACATTGCATTACAATCCAGTTTATAATGACCTGGTTTAAAAACCGTCGGTCAATTCCTTAATTTATATTGTTGTACTAAAACGTAAACGATAGAGTTGGTATTACTAAACCCACTCTCGGGCAGGTCACGTGCGCACACGGTTAGGGCTAACGCTTCACTTTTATTTGATCAAGTTTTAACTGGTATTAGAATTTTTTTTTTGTTCGCTGAGGTCACGAGACAAACTATGTGTTTAGTCGACTCTAGCCAAAGGCGTGAAAAAAAAAACGGTGAAAAAAAAACTGTTAGATGCCGTGTTACTTGACACGCGCACTCCACTACCTCCACGGGGTGTTAACCGCGCTTGTAGTACCTCGCCAATGGTGGGAGCGACTCCTCACAAAAAACAAAACAACAGCAATTCCGGCGCGTGGCAGAATTTCTTAGATGTACTTTGCAGGGTTTTGGGTGTAACGCGAAAAGGGTGCTGAAGGGAGGAGTGATTAAAAGAACAGACGCAGGATGGCCTCCGTTACAATGTCCCCTGAATAGGGAATATACCTACCCAAGAGAGTGATTACAATACCAACGGAATATTACTTATTTTTGTGTGTCTATATACTGACCACTGCAGTATTGCACTGCAGATTTGTATTGAATGTCGCGCCAAAGGACATGCTCAATGTTGAACACTGTTTTGGTTTTTAATTTATCACTATGCTACATCAACATCATGTTTTAAAGATATATTATATACATGTATAAAGTCGACTAAAAGTTAAATAAAAAATTAAGATTTCCTAATGACTTAAAATTTCAAATGCAATATTTATTTTTTTTAATAACATATAAGTTATTTTAGTATTCGTTCTTCAGTCTACGACTGATTGTTTTGGGGTTTTTATGAAAATACCACTTTCCGTTGCGCAGTCTATGACCGTCTGCTCTTTATTATTCTTATTTACTTAATTCTAACAATGTAGAGTAAGTGCGGCAAATATGGCCCACCCTTAACATTTTTTTTAATAAAACCATCAATTTAAGTATAATTCATTTATTTTTTTTTTAAACAGATTTATTAATCATTTTTATTTCAGTCTAAAGAAATTTTAATTAAAAAAACAAACATAACAAAAAGTTAAAAATAAAAACTTAAAGGAACTTCATTTTTCAGTTTTGAAAAAATTGCGGCTAATATGGCCCACGTGGTGTTAAATATGGCCCAGGGTAGGCCATATTTAACGCAATGTTTTTTCGAGGAACTTAAACTTTAACAACAGCAAAATTCACACACAAAATATTGTTGTTCATTGCCTGAGCAGTCTTCATGTGCCCACATTGTACACGCAACACATTGTACCCAAGCTTCGCCTCCGTTGTCCTCAGAGAATAAGCTCGAGCAATAGATGCATTTAGCATCTGCCTGACTACTTCTATCAGGACTAGGGTCGGAACCATCGTCTGGAATGAAATTACTCTCATGGCTTTCGGATGAAGAAGACTGTTCTTTGAGAATGCGTTTCTTTTTGGTGGGTATGTTCTGTTCGCCTCCCAACATCAGATTCTTAAGAACCTTCTGAAATTAAAGTTTAAGATGCATTAAAATTATAACATTAAGGCCTGTGTGATGATATTTTCACCTTCTTCTTTAGTGCCTCTTTTGTAATCATATCCTTTTTAGGTCCTAATTTATTTTCCCTCTCTTCCTTTAATTTAATAGATTCTTCCAGAGAAATTTTATAAGGCGATGACGAAATGATCTCCGATTTTCCTCGTTTTCGTCCACGATTCGAAGTTTTTTTAATCCGGACAGGAATAGGAGAAACTTGATGTGGAGTAAAAAAGGTAGTTGACTGATTTGCAGAAATAGTTCCCGAGGCCTGCGATTCCGATTCATCTGGATGTTTTAATTGTTCAATATTTGTGTGTGTTTGAACAAGAGTTGGAGGTTTCGGTCTGGATTTCATAATTTCTGAAATAGATCTTATTCCAGCTGAAGTCGATGGTACATTTTTATCTTGCTCCATCTGCATCTCCCTCTCAATATCACATGGATTGGTAGTCGGAAGATTTTGCACATTAGGTTGAGATTCTGTTGTATCAACTTCTTCAGCTGCTAAAAAATCGTGGTCTTGAAAGATATTTCTGTCAAATGGGCATATTCCTGTCGACGAAAAACCTTTAACTGCGATCTCTCCAGTTTGAGTCTTAAGAAAGGCTCGACCGAATAGCTCAATTATGTCGTAGTGTGTTAAGGCTTTTGTGTTATTGATGACCCATCGTCGAATTTCCTCAGTCAAGTACTTTTTTAGGGGTCCCATGAAGGTCTTGTCAAGCGGCTGTATTTTATGGCTCGAATGCGGAGGAATCGATAGAATGTGCACATGATTTGTTCTTGCCAGGTCCACAAGCTCAATGTTTCTGGTGTGGCTTGCATGCCCATCCATTATAAGCAGCACCGGTGATGATGAGGCTGGTTTGACTGATTCCAAAAAGTGTTTGAACCACTTTGTAAATAAATTAGTTTGAACCCATCCGGATGGATGATTTGCATAGATGGAGCCTGGTGGCGCACCTTTCATTAATTGGGGGTTGTCTCTCTTCCTTGGAAAGATGAACATAGGAGGAACAAATGAACCTCCTGCACTCATGCACAATATGGAAGTAATCAAAGAACCTCTTTCAGCTGAAGTTAATGCTCCAACTTGTTTTCGACCTTTTAACGCAAGTACTTTAGGCATTTTCGATGGGACAACAGAAATGCCCGTCTCATCCACGTTATAAATATTATTTGGAACGAAATGGTACTTGTTCATAAGCAATTCCAGGTTGTCGAAAAAAATGGCGACATTTTCCTTCGAAAATCCGGAAGCGCGCGCTAAGGATGTCCCAGTCGGCTGACGGAACGACAACGATGGATGTCGTCGAAGGAACAAACGAAGCCAGTCCCTGCCTGCAACTTCCTTGACAATAGAAAATGGATTTGGAATCCCGTTTTTAATGGCAAGCTGGAAAGCTAACGACCTTATGTCGTTTCTTGTCAGGCCAAATAGTTTTTTTTCCATTTCTAAACAGTAATCCACCAGGGACTTTTCTAATTCTAGTGGAAATATAGTCTTTCTTCCTAATTTGGCACTTACCACTTCTTCCAATTGTACTCCTTTTTTTGCCACCAATCGCCTTAGTGTGGTTCTCGGAACATTATATGTTTTGGATGCCTTCAAAGATCCCATTATTTTGTTGTTGATTGCCGATATGGCTTCCATCATGTCCTCCTTCCGCCATGTCTTCCGTGGTTTTAGACTTTGTGTAGACATTTTAGCCTTCAAAATAAAAAATAAAATAAATAAAAGTTCAATCGAGAAAACGTGTCAAATATGGCCTACTTGGCCATATTACCAACACATGGGGTAGGCCACATTAAACACATTGCGATTTTTTCACTCATTTTAATTTTCAACACACTTCATAAACTTTTTTTTAAATTATAATTTCACACAAATCAAGTTAATATTTAACACTATTTAATTTTAGAAAAAAGATACCACTATAACACAAAATTTAATGTAAAAACACTTAAGAAAACTTACCAAAAAATTACAACGAAAGTAAACAAAACAAAATGCCCCGTATATCTGCCACACCTGTAGCGCCACACTCACCACGAATGACTAAGGTTGAACCAGTTTGAACATGTTCGCAATGAAATTGTTTTTATTGCGCTGTGGGTTTTGGTTTAGGAAATACTCAGGTAGGCCATATTACCCACGTGGGCCACATTTGCCGCACTTACTCTATGTATGTAATCATATACGCCACCATGTCAGCTGTTAACGACATGTAGGTTTTATGGTAAAACCATCCGGCTGGCCCACCGCTTGACCAAACTATAATTCTGTTAAAGATAATATGGATAGAATATGGATAGAATTTCATTCTTCTCGGACAGTTGCCGGAAGGTACCTATCCCTAGTGAATACTCGGGATTAGGCTCTGTGGAAACCTCCTGCTACTGTTCGTGGGGAGAAAAATAAATGAAAAAATTAGTATTTTAAATACTTTATATATAAAATAAAAAATATATTATTAAGTTCCCAATATTAGATAAAACTTTAAAAAAGAATAGAAAACACACGCACTCAAACTATAGTAAAAGAAATCAATATTAAATTCTAAACTTTTTTTTTTTTTTTTTTTTTTTGTTTTTTCCCAGTCTTATTGCACTTACGTATTTTAAGTATGTCTTTTCACATATTCAGTACATTTTCTTTTAATTGATCTAAAATTATAGTCATTTTTTATTTCACTTGGAAGCGCGTTAAATAAGTTAAATCCCTTGTAGATGATCGTATTCTGCGCAGCTGATGAGTTTTGTCTTCTCAACCTAAGGTCACTTGCATTCCGAAGTTGGTAGGGTTGAACATCACCAACATGCCTGACTTCATTTATAAGGTATCTTGGCGCAGCCCCATGTTTTATTTTAAAAACAGCCAACAGTGTATTCAGCTCCAACCTCTGTTTAACGTTAAGCCACATAAGGGCATCTAGCATGTACCTTACTGAAGTAAATCTGTTGCACCTCAGGATGCTCCTCATAGCTTTGTTTTGCAGTTTTTGTAGCCTTTCTACCTGCCCCTGGTTGCAGCATGAGAATAGAATTGAGGAACAAAATTCAAAATGCGGTTTGATGATGGTATTATAGACTGTAACAGCTGTTATGTAGTCCATTCTTCTTCGGATCTTTTTAAAAAACCCTACTTTTTTACCAATTTTTTTGCAGATGTAATCTACATGGTCGTGCATTTTTAATTTCTTATCGATGATCATTCCGAGATATTTTATGCTCTTAACGTTTTCGATCGCTTTTCCGTTGATTTCGATATTTGTTGTGCCATTCAAGTTTATCTCCATTAGCTTCGTTTTCTGCTCATTGAGTTTTAGCTTGTTCATTTTCAGCCATGAGGTCAATTTATTTATGTCAGCCATTAGTTTACGTTTGCATTCTTCTTCGTCTGTTCCTTCTGCATATATCAAAGTGTCGTCAGCGTAAAGTACTATTTTACAGAATTTTATTATTTCTGGCATATCATTTATGTATATTATAAATAGTAGCGCCCCTAGTATCGACCCTTGTGGCACTCCTTGTTCCACATCGATAAAGCCTGAAACGCTATTATTGACTTTCGTCCGTTGTGTTCTATGTGTGAGGAACGATCTGAACCAACCGAGCTCCTCATCATGTATACCATACATGTAAAGTTTTGCCAAAAGAATTTCTCTATCGATTGTTTCGAATGCCCGTTTGAAATCTAAAAAGAGTGCCATTGTTTTTTTACGATTCCCACCACCTTTCCATTCATTCAATACATGGTTTACTGCTGCTTCACAGGAGTAATTCTTTCTAAACCCAGATTGATATATTGACAGTATGTTGTTGTCTTCGGCGTACTCCATCAGTTGTTGTTTTACCACCATCTCTAAAACTTTCTCAATCGTTCTCAGCGTATTTATCGGTCGAAATTCTTCACTTTTGTTGGTTTTCGCTACTTTTTCGACTGGTGTCACCATTGAATCCTTCCATGGGCTTGGAAATTCTCCTGTTCGAAGTGATGTGTTCACTAGTTGATGTATTGTTTGTCCTAATATATTCCAGTTATCCGTAAGTATTTGCGGACTTATTCTTTCGAAATCCGCCTTGTTTTTAAGATTCTGACATATTGATTTAAGTTCATCTATTGTTATTGGACGGAATTTGAATCTGCTTTCTGTCTGTTTTATGTAGTTAACATATTCAGTGTCTTCGATTGAGTCACCAATTTCTTTTACACTTTTTATAAAGTACTCATTGAATTTGTTCGCAATAGACGCCTGATCTTCATGATCTTCACCATCAAATAACACATTTTTAATTTTGTTCTTCTGTTGTTTTAGCACTAGATGTTTTATTTGATTCCACATCTCCTTCTGACCATTCGCATTCCTAATTTGGTTGTTTACGTAGTGGTTTTTAGCGTTATTGATTTCGACTTTATATTGGTTCCTTATTATTTTGTATTCCTGCCATTGCTCTCTGCTGTTGCTAAATTTTGCTAATTGGTACTTCTCGATTTTCTTTGCTTTTAGATCTCTGAGTGTGTTATTAAACCATAACTTTGTCTTATTGCCCGTCCTTATCTTTTTCTTTGCAATATTGTTATTGACTGTAGTTCTCAAATTCATATTCATTTTGTTTGCGTTTCCGTTTATATCATGGGTTGTGTCATAAGCTGTATCCAACTGCATCAGATCTCTAGAAAATTTATCTTTCTTGTATCTAAATACATCGATTTCAGTGCTCTCATCTGCTATCCTATTACCATCAGCATTTATTGTAATTTCTAGATTTTCATGGTCCGATATCTTATCATCAGTGTTTACTTGCACCTCTACATTATCTATGTTTGTAATTACATAATCAATTATAGTTTTCGTGCTTTCAGTTATTCTCGAGTACTCTTCCGTTTTTTGAGTAAGGCAGTTATCGTTAAGTATTCTTTCTATTTCCAGCTTATACAGATGATTTTGACACCAGTCAATGTTGAAGTCTCCTGCAACCAATATATTGCATGGTGTTTCTGTTAAACTCTCCATATATTCTTTAAAAAAATCACAAAATTCCCTTTCTGAGCTACTGGGCGATCTGTAAACTGCAATTACTATCATATCAAGGTCTTTATATTTACATTTGCACTCTAGGAACCACATTTTGTAGTCGATCGCCTTTTTTACTGTATTTGTAATACTCCAGTGATCCTTGAAGTAGATTGTAGTGCCACCAGTCCGCGTTGAATTGGAAGGACACGATATATCTTTATACCCTTCAATCTTTATTTCATTTTCCTCTGTATTTTGTGTTATGTGTGTCTCCGACAAAATAATAAATTCGTATCCCCTATTTTCCGCCAGTATTTCCAAATCCTCGAAGTTGTTGGTTAAGCCTTGTATGTTAATGTATATACCTTTAATTTTAGTGGATTGCTAGTACCCAATTCTTTTCTTTTTGGTTTCAAGTTTATTTAAATATACAGGGCACATTCTGCTAAGTGTCATGTGGTTTTCATCGAGTCCCAGATTTAACTTTTTGTTAGCACGCATACAATTTATGCACTTGATTATTGCTACCTTGTCGCATTCGCTTGTTTTATGGTTGTCCAGGCATTTTAGACATATCTCGTCATTTTTTTTGCAGTCTGTTGACTTGTGGTTAAAACCCTTGCACTTAAAGCATCTCAAAACGTCCACTCCATCAAATACTTTACACCGCTCCCACCCTATGCTGACTTTTTCCTTTTCTAGTACTTTTGGGAATGACTCCGCATCTATTTCGATTATTGCGTTGTAACTTATTGCATTATTTTTTTTGTTTTCGTAATATCTTAATAATTTAAGTTCGCTGTTTGAGATTTCCTTATTCTGTTTTTTTAATTTTTCAATGATTTCATTTTCATTATTTTTGAATCTCATATTTGTCACCAGAATTGTTGGCTTTATTTTTTTTGGAACTCGAATTTCATATTTTTCTCCCATATTCTCCTCAATCGCACTTTTTATTTTATTCCTTTCATTCGCGTCTTCACTTTCTATTATAATTATCCCACTATGTGTGTTTTCAATATTAGAAATTTTAAGATTTCTTGGATCTACCTTTTCATTTAGATCCTCCCTTGTTTTATTACATTTTTGCTTCTCTTTCGGTTTTATAAGTAGTGGCAACTCTTTCCGTAACGCTGGTAGTATTTTTTCTTGGCACCTGTCATTTGCATTTTTGGCAATCTCTGCAAATGACATTTGACTTCCCGCCATCGTTTGTTTACCATCTACAATTTTCTTTACTTCACTACACACATTAGCATTGTTTTTCTTCAGTTCCTTACATATGTTTTCACCTTCTTTCTTGAAACTCTCAGCCACATTACACATTTTTTTCATTTCCGCAATACCTTTCTCGCATATGTCTTGACTCAATTTCATTTCATCTAATCTTTGTGTATATCTTTTCTCGATTGCTTCTAGAAGTTGTTTTATTTCGCCTTCATTTTGTCTCAGTGAATTCTCGAATTGTTCCTTGTACGCCTTCAAGTATTGTGTATTTTTTACAACGCTTTCCTGTATTTCTTTAATCGCCTCATCGACGTTTTTCATGTATAGCATACATTCATCACACATGAACCTTAAATTACTGCTTGCTCCCAGAGCGTTACTGGAAAATTCGTCGAAACCTGAGCATTTTATGTTGCAATGAAATACTCTGCTGCATACACCCTCACACCCTACACCCGTCTCGCCTCTGATTGGCAATCTGCACTTGTCGCACTTGGACATCTGGAATTTTTGTCTTTTGTTTTTGTTATTATTTCTACTTACTTTGTTTAGATTCAGTGCAAGAGCGCTGTCTAGCACAAAATTTTTAATTAAAAATTTAATTCACTAAAAAAATAAATTAAATTTAATTCCTTATCCATCACTATTCCGCCCTATTATTCACTACCCATCACTCATGCCAATCCTTGCCATCACTCACCTTGCCCTATCACCGATAGATTTTCAATTAGCCATTCGAAAAAGAAAATGCATTAAAAGTTGCATAATCAGATATGCCATTAACGGAAAAATGTTTATTTAAATTATCGCTTATTACTATATTAATTTTAACAAAAAAAAAAAAAAGATAAAAGTTACTATTAGTTAGCTTTGGCCTAGACTCAACTAAAACACTAGGTTTGATATTGAGTTATTTCTAAAACCGAGTAAATTAGCATTATTAAAGAACGATTGAATTTAATTTCAAAAAAAAAAATTAATTTATGTCGTGAATTCAAAGAAAAGGGATTAATTCGACTTTAAAAGTTATATGTAATATGAGATGATTTGACATCGTTTATATGTGCTAGAGGGTTTCAATAATAGATATGACCATAATTAGGGGGTTTAGATTATCTACTTTCAAGTACCTCGCATGAATAAAATTTAATTCATACAAGATCACGTAAAAATAAAATTAACAAAATGTACTTAATGAGTATTTTAAAAGAATTTATAGTTCATCAAAAGTGAACAGAATTGTAGGATGCAAAATGAAAATTAAAATTGTATTAAGATTGAATGTATGTATCTCATTTGAGATCAAAGAAAATTAACGAAAAATTTAACATCTGTTGAAACAGGTAGATTTACCCCATTTTGTGAGCGATGGGATGAAGCTATCGTTCAATATTTGAATGTAGGATTGTGCTGTCATCCGACCGTTTGCTTTGGAACAGACTCCAACCCCCAAAGAGTGCATGCATCCCCAAATCATTATATTCCCGCCACCGAACTTTCTTTCACCAAACGTTTTGATAATGGTTCCTTGGACTTTTTCCACATCCATTCTCTGCCGTCTGAACCTAAGCGAGCGAGCAAAAAGAGAGCAAAATTCATGTCTCAAAAATAAGTTTCCACTTTCTTTAACAGCCAAAATGACCACCATTTAAGCGAGACATTGTGGCAAGTCGGTCTTCCATGTTGTGAACAAGTTTTTTTGCAATCGTCCGGGGTAATTTGTTTCCATGTTTCTTCAATGCATTTTTTTAGCTCCAGTAAATTTTGGGGTGCTTGTTCCGAAATTCGTATTAACATCGCCCAAACATATTCGATCGGAGACAGGTCAGGGATTTGAGGAGGCCATTTAAGTACGTTTATACCTTCGTTCCTTATGTATTCCGATGCTTTTTTGGCAGTATGGATGGGGGCATTGTCCTGTTAAAATATGAAATCGTTGCCTATTAGTCGTCTACCTTCAGAAACCACGTAAACTTCGGCGTTAACTTTACCTTCGAGTAACAAAATTTTGCCTACTGCGTTGGCACACATGCAACCCCATACCATTACACCTTTTTTAACAGCTTTAAAGGTCGGCCTTGTATATTTGTATACTAGCGACTCTCCTTTTCTTCGCCATACATAAATCCTTCCATGGGAGTACCTCATTCTGACCATTGATTCGTCAGTCCACAAAATTTTATTCCACAATTCCTTAGGTTTGAGTACATGTTTCTAATAAAACTCCATTCTTTTCTTCAGATTACCTTTGCTCACATACAGAACTTTGCGTGCAACGCGTCCATGCTTTGCACCTTTGCGGAGCCTCCTGCGTATTCTGTTGTTTGACGGAGCATTTCTGCCCTCATTTATCATCTGAGATCTTATCTTTGGCACGGATAGTAGTGAATTATTATCTGAAATGATTCTGATTCTTTTATCGTCCCTTTCGGTGGTAACTTTTGGTCTTCCCGGTCCGTTTTTGACTTGAACTCTTCCATCTCGATTATAGGCAATCACAACCTTATTGATACAAGTATGGGATTTTTTAAAAATTTCACCAATTGCCTTTCGTTCTTCTGCAGTAAGTTGTTTAAATTTTCCCATTTTTTATTAAATAGTCGCTGCGAAGTGAAATTTTAGAATATTAATGTGTGTTTCCCTAATGGAATTACTGGTAGCTTCCTTACAAGAGTTTATTCAATTCCTTCTACTCGAAAAGAACCTTAAAAAGATGATAACAACTGGAAAAAAATCTCACACAATGCAGGTGGAAACTTATTTTTGCAACGTCCAAATAAGGAGCATCTCTTTCAAAGCAGTTCTTCTTAAAAACCAAGTCAACTTTATTAGGTTTTCTGTAGGAAACTTATTTTTGATACCCATTGTCTATTAATGTATTGTTGTTATTCATCAAAGTAGTTTATTTTTTTTTTGCAATTGCTCATTTAAATAGTTTGGGATAGGTAATATGTAGGATTTATGAAAGAAAAGCATTTCTTTAGGAATTTGAACTGTTATACATTTGTCGGTGACGTAAAAACGTAGATGTCAAGGGGAAAAAAATAAAATAATTAACGCTCCCAAAAATGGGAGTATTTGGTTACGTACCTTTTCCCTTTGATAGATTCCACTTTTCCTTTTGGTAGATTCCACGGTAAGGAAGACAATTTTCCTTTCTGGATTGTGTCCCGTAAAATAATTAATCAAAAATCCGTAATATTTTGGTTTAGTTGGTCTTTATTTAATTTCACTTATTAAAATTATATTTTTTACAAGGTGGTCTGTTGCCATTACCGGTTAAAGTCACAAAACTAACGAAGATGATGAAATAAATAGAGAGCGAGACGCACATGCGCGACCGCTATATATACAAAAAAATTCCTTTTATTGGAATGCGAGCAGCATTTTGTTTCGTTTCCCGACGATGTATTTTTGGAAAGCCATCTATGTTCTAATAGGAGAACATAGATGGCTTAAGGGGGTAAACACACTTTAACAGAGAACTTTATTGTTTTTTAAAAAGCAAAATGAAAATGTAATTAAAAGTTTAATTAAAAGACGTGTTTCGTATCTCCTCGTTGAAATCCGAAATGTCTCTTGACGTTATTTGAATCCCCCTCCTTTGATACTTGGGGTGTTTTCCGAAGATGTTTATCGATGTTTATTATTAATATGTTGTTGGCGACGTTCAGCCGACACATTATATGTGGTTCTCGTGTATATTATATTTTTTGTTATCTGTGTTTTCTTGCTTTCTATTATTTGAAAAACACTGGCAACGACGGATACTCTTCGATATAACAGATCTTCGGGATTGTTAAATAGAATGTAAAACACTTGTAAAACTTGTAAGAAATAACCACACTAACTTTTGCTTTAGTAATCTTTATTTATTGGATTATTTTAAATGATCACTTATTTGATACTTTTGTTAAAGAACAATTGTACATCGTCTAGAACTGAGCTCTCAAATTTTTCTGATTCTTCTTGTTGTCTGCTCTACCTCCAAACATACGTATATTTATTTTTGTATGTGTCATTATCTGGAAGCTGATATATTATGACACTTTTGGGATCGCTTGCAGCTCAGACAATTAATTACCGAATTCGTGGGAAAGAAATACTCGATCGAAATAACGGAATTCGAGTCCTATCATGTGCAAGTAATTTAAAAGAAATATCCGAATTAAAATATAGAAATTTGAGTACCATTAGTACCAGCATGTGCAAGGATCAAAAGAAAATGCGAGTGCACTTGTCATGGAAAACCATATGGTATTTGAAATGATATAATGAAGTGAAAGTTTGCATAATTATGAATGCAACAGAATTTGCTGTTTTGTTTCCATTATTTCGAGGAACACTCGCCAAGCTGGAGTTGAAAAAACCGATCTGAGAAGTTTCAGGAGCTTTTTAAATTTGGTAACGTTAGTTTTTACGCCAACTCACCATGATGCTGCATAGCCTTCAAACAGCATGGACATAGCTTTGAAATGGTGTCCTCTTCATTGTTTTTCTCAATCCCTTTAAATGTTGAAATGGCAGCTATAAATTCTTCCAGTTTATTCACGCTCTCCTCGAAAACGGGTCGTGCAAGTTATTAAAGAGCCTACTCGATAGTTGTTGATAAGAGCAAGAGCCGAAATTAGCTGGTTGAATTGTTCTGGAGAAATATTTTGCCATTACGTCTTTTTTCCGTTGTTGTATTCCTTCGCTGCGTCGAATTTCTATTGTCATCAAAAAAAAAAAAAAAAATAGTCCGCAAGATGGGCGCCAATGTACAAATGAAACTCGTTCTCTTAGAAGAGTGTCAATCGTAGATTCTCAGAGTGTCCTCCTTTGCTGCTCAAACGATATAATTTTTATACGATGCGTTTTCTAAAAATAAACTCGCGCTCGCACCAGAGTCGGGGCAACAACACCAGAGTTACCAGACCTAGCAACAACACAAGGCGGGGCAACATCACCAGACCTAGCACCAACACCTACGTTCCTGCTATCAAGAACTTCAAGACGACCTCTCAGACGTTCATTTTCTTCGCTAAGCCTCATTATGAGAGCTTCAAGCCGCCCAACCCTATTAAGGACAATTTCCCGCAGCAATGGATCTTTTACAAAGGAAATTGTTTTAACGAAACTCTTGTCCTTTATGTCGGACAATGAATCTGCCACCTTACCAACATCGAAAACATACCTTTTCGTGACCAGCTTACCAGCTTCCTGGTCGATCACCCTTTCTCCTTTCCTTGATTCCTCGACCTTCTTCTTGGGTTCCGCTGGCGCTTCGGCCATCGGAGGCGCTTCTGCCACTAGAGCAACTCCTGGCTCCGAAGCCTCATCAGAGTCAGGAGGCTTTTTTCTGGCCTGCCTGGCCTTCTTCTTCTCATCCTTCTTCCTCTTTTTGTCTTTCGACGCTAGGGGATCATCACTTTCAGCATCAGAGGTCTTCATATATAAGTTCCTATTCTTCCTTTTAACTGCAGTGGAGATCCCGTCCAGGGGGCTTCCCTTGAACTCTTCATCGTCACTCAACGACACAAATCTATTGCTCACCATTGATAAATGATATCGCAATAAACGTACACAGAAGGTTATTTAAAACCGCGGGAAGACCGACCGTAATAGGCAAAATGACCGTAATAGGCAAAATGACCGCAATAAACTACGCACAATCGCGAAAAACCGACCGTAATAAACTAATTACTCGCAGACAATTTACACACTTAATACAACGCAATAAAGCAATAAAACCAAATGGCTTCGGTCCTTTCTTGGAAAGAACCTTTGTCCGCACTTAAAGTTTTATTGCTAACACACACGGCACTAATGAAAAAGGGAAAAAAATATTTTTCCCCACATAACCAATTTAAAAAAAGGGGTATTTTTCCTGGAAATTTCTGCACTCAATCTTCAAAACGCAATTTGACACCACGACAATATCCGTACACGTACTTCTCTGCTTGACTGCCAGATTGCAACTGACTATTCGGTGAATAATTAATATGCTTAACGTGAACACCTGCCTTGACGGCTTAGTTTCACGGTGGGCACACCCACTATTGTGTCCTGAGAAAGACGTTGACAAACGCCCCAGGGTAGCACAAGTACCACCCCAGTACAATGTTATAGTCATGTATAAGGCATGAACTATACTCCTTGCTCGAGAGCGAGGCCTATCTAACGCCTCTTGTGTTCAAGCACACTTACGTTCCCGCGATTTTGGGTAACCACAGCCACCACGATACTCCCACCAGGGGGCCTACCACGTCGACAGGCTTTGCCAGGCCGAACTGGTGACAAGTCACCAGAGAATCGACCTGACCCAGCGGCTCCTGCCTCCCGTGGTACCAGAATATAGCTTCCGGTGGAGCTGGGCAACCGTAAAGGTCACTTCCAGATGGACTCCTTATAGTCCGAGGCCTGGCAACCTCACGCAGAAATGCCTACCTCCAGTATGAAAACAACAAAAAGAAACCTACAAATAATCCTAACTTACCAAACTTGGCGCCAATCTGCGCCTTCTAAAAACTTCTTCAGCAAACCTACCAAAATTAGCAACAGAGTCCCTAGAAGACAAGACACTGCTGAAATCACGAGTGTCAGCTCCCCACTCAATGCCCATAGCAGGGAGATCCCTGATATCAGCATAAAGCGGACAGCAACACAATACGTGTTCCCAGTCTTCACTAGGCTCACTGCACATGCACACCTCGGAATTAGCCAGGCGTCTCTTATGCAAAAATGCATTTAGAGAACCATGACCAGTCATGAGGTAGCCCATGTAGAGCGAGAAACCTAGCTCAATCCTACCTGCAGCCACTGAGACGTCGGGAAGAAACTCAGAAGTTACCCTTCCCGTCTCACTGGTGTTCCATCTGAGTTGCCACTCAGATAACACACGCTCACTCAGCAACTTCTTCCACTCACTTGCACTGAGAGCCGATACCTGCCCACTTTCAACCCAGTCAGGTGATGCAAGAGGAAGACCCTTCTTGATCCTATAGGCAATTCGTAAACGAGTCACCTCAAGGTCCAAGGGGGGTACCCCCAATAGCACCTGCAGGGCATCAGTGGCCACGGTTCGGCAGACCTTGAGCGAACCCAGCAGGATTTCTCTCTGACAAGAGAGAATCCTGCTGCGTCCGGTCACAGTCTTGACAACACCACCCCATATCGGCGCACCAAAGGTTGCACAAGCAACAAATAGCCCGCCGTATATGGTGCGCACCGCCCTCCGTGTAAGGCCCCATTCACTCTTGAGCAGTCTGGCTGTCATGGGGACTACAGACATGAGCCTCTCCCTCACCCGTGTAAGGTGAGGAAGGAAGTTCATTCTTTCACCAATGGTTATCCCCAGGTACTTGACTTCCGTCTTATACCTAAGGCTAACTCCGCCAGCTCTGACAGTAGGATGTCGAGTAGATGATAGCTTGCCCTTGAGCAGCATCATCACCGTCTTGTCCACTGACACGCCAACGCCCACACCAGTGCCCCACTCACACACCATTGCCATAACCTCCGCGCCCCTTGCTTCAAGGTCAATACGAGACTGACCCCGAATCAGGATAAGCAGGTCATCAGCAAATGCACTACACTCACAATGTTGATTGAGGCGTCCCAAAAGGGAATCCATCATTAGGTTCCAAATAAATGGACCCGCGACTGACCCCTGAGGGCATCCTCTCTCAACATCCACACTCACACAACTGTTGGCGCCAAAGACACTAGCCCTCCTTTCGGAAAAGTAACTTTTCCAGAGTCCAATGTCCCTACAACCAACTTCACCTAGCCTATCTAACACTACATCCCATTTGAGATGGTCAAATGCGCCCTTGAAGTCAACAAATATGCCTAAGACATATTTGGAGTCGGACTCACTGACACATCTCTTGACATGCATCCAAGCATCCTCAATGCTGCGGCCAGGCGTGAAGCCATACTGGTTTGGACAAGCTGGTTCAGTTCGGTGCTCCATCAGTCTTTCCACCATAACCCTTTCCAGTACTTTTCCAAGTACCGGAAGGAGGCTGATGCCGCGATAAGAACCAGGTTCAGACCTGATCTTATCCGGGGACTTGAGCAGCACGAAAACCTTCGCAACCTTCCATTCCAGGGAAAAATATCCCTCTTGCACGCAGTTCGAGAAAAGGGCCATCAAGTACTGAGGGACAGCCGTCCAAATGGCTTTCACCATTTCTCCAGTCAATCCATCAACACCCGGTGACCTCCTCGACTTGAGTCGCCCTACTGCATATCCAACCTCTACTATATCTAACCTAGGAGCATCAACATGCCCGCCAGCCGACGGGGCAGGTTGATGCTCAGCCCTAGGGAAAAACGACCTCATAAGAGCCCTAACACAATCTTTCCATGTGGTATGAACTATGTCTCCCTCACGGATACCACTCACATCAGTTGAGCTGGACTTTCCCCTACAGACTCTAAAGAGTCGACCCCATGGGTCATCTCTGTGCCTTTCGGCGAAAAGTCTCCACTCATCCTCTTTCACACTGACAAGCATTTTCTTGTACTCAGGTAAGCCCCGCCTATAGGCAGTGCTGAGCTGAGTCAAATCTTCAGCTCCAGAGCGCCTTCTTCTTTGAAGGGCTATCCGGAGCCTCCGAACTTGTCTCCTCTTTTCATTCAGACCGGACGTCCACCACTTCACTCCTTTTCGATTCACCTTACGGTGTCTCTCAAAGAGTTGGTCGTTCACGCTCCAGGTCCACTCATACACACATGCCACTTTTTGGTCGACACTCAAACTTTCAAAAACAGGGAGCGGCATAGACGCAAACCTGTCCTAGAAGTGCGCCATGTACAATGTCCAATTGACATTGCTCTGACGCCAGCGCCTCCCAGTCATGCCCTCACGGCCGTCGTTGCCGTATGGGATTGTGATCACTCGCCGCAAAGTCAACCCCGACATCCCAGTGAAAGGCAAAACTGTCAAGCGCCGCCTCATTTACAAGCGTGACGTCTATGTCGCTCTGTCCGTTTGGTCCGTCGAAAGTATAGGACAGACTCGGAAGATTAACAGAGTGGATACAGTTTGTGGCCATCCATTCGCTGAGCAACTCACCCCTTTGGAGTTTTCGATGTTCGGATGTACATCCTCGCACCTTACTTATTTATTTCATTTCATCAAATGAGTATACATCAACTGTTCTCTTTAGATTACTGGTACAGTTAAAATATAAACTTAGAACTACTGACTAAACCACCGGAAATGGAGCTCTAAAACTAATTTATTCTTAAATGAACTCCTACTGAGATGAAAATCTAAAAGACTACAATAATTATTTGACTCTCGTAGGCATCTAGAAATTGGTTCATTGTAACCATAATTTGCTCTATGATAAGGTACATAAAATAAATAACGATTTCTAAGAGCTCTCGATGGAGCATATAATCCAATTAATGAAAGCAGAAAAGGGCAATCAATATGACCGGTAATCAAATCGCGAATAAACATAAAAGAAAAATATTGCCTTCTTACGAAAAGAGGCAAAATTCCAAATAATTTGCACCTCGTTTCATAAGAAGGCATTTCGATATTCCAGCGTAATCTACGCAATGCAATCCTTGTTAAACGTTTCTGGATCCTCTCAATTCTGTTGGCATGTATGTTATAAAATGGATTCCAGATGGTACTACAGTACTCAAGATTTGATCTGTCAAAGGCAAAAAATAGACATTTAAGAGTATAAGGATCCTGGAAGTCTTTAGAATTGCGTAGTATAAATCCTAGCATTGAGTTACCTTTGGCCACTAAAAACTCAATATGCTTAACAAAACTAAGTTTATTGTCAAAAATAACTCCAAGATCTTTTTTGGAGGAAATAAAGGACAGTGAGACATTGCCGATCATGTATGTGAAAGGAATTGGCGAAAGGTTACGACAAAAAGTAAGGCATTGACATTTAGAAACATTTAGATGAAGGTCATTATTGAGGCACCAAATCGAAAGCTTGTCAAGATCTTCTTGCAAAAGAGTACAATCCTGCTCAGAGTTTATAGGCCGGAAGACTTTTAAGTCATCGGCAAACATTAGGCATTGAGAATTTACGAACAAGTCAGGAATGTCATTTATAAATAGAAGGAAAAGCAAAGGGCCAAGATGACTGCCTTGAGGTACACCAGAAGTCACATAAATAGGTGCTGATATTATGCCGTTAATACGGACATACTGTATACGTTCCTTAAGATAGGAGCTAATCCATTTTAGGAAGTTAGAGTTAAATCCAAATTTAGCTAGCTTGCGAATTAAGATATCGTGATTAACGCGATCGAATGCTTTAGAGAAGTCGGTGTAGATGACATCATATTGTAGGCCTTTCTCGAAGCCATCCAGAACATGGTGACAAAAAATCGAGAGATTGGTAGAAGTAGATCTTCCTGCGACAAAACCATGTTGAAAGGGAGAAATAAAACTTTTCAAAAGAGGTGTTAGTTTATCACAGACTAGTTTTTCAAAAAGCTTGGGTATTGCCGAAATCTTACAAATAGGACGATAGTTAGTGACATCATATCTAGATCCGGACTTAAAAACTGGTGTTAAAAAGGAGTTCTTCCAAGTTTTTAGAAAATGTCCACTTTGAAGGGATAGGTTAAACACTAAACAGAGAGGTACAGAAATCGCGATAGAACACTTTTGTAGTACAATCGGCGGGATGCCATCGATACCAGGACTCTTGTCTAGTTTTAATAATGATAGGGCTAAATTAACCTCAGTGATTGAACACTCAAGGTTACCAACATTCAGATAATTACAAGACAAGATATCACAAGTAACTTGTGAAGTGGGAATACCACAAGTATAGACAGACTGAAAGTGACTAGCGAACATGTTACAAATTGTTAAAAGATTAGAAGAAGATACATTATTAAGCCGCATGCAGTTTGGAATACCATTGGAATGCCTTTTGCTATTGATAAAGCTCCAAAAACATTTGCTGTTCGATTTTAATTTAGACTCGACAGACTGAACATACTGTCTATAGAGGAACTTGTTTAAGACATCGAACTGTTTATTAAGTATCCGATATTGCCTCAGCAGTTCCGGATCGTTGTTACTTTTGCGGAACTGCTTATAGATCTTATTTTTTTTATTATTTAAGTTAATAATTGCGCTATTAAACCAAATTGGTTTGGAACCTGTAGCAGATTTTACTTTAGGTGTAAATCTATCAATTGCCACTTTAATACTTTCAATAAATAAGTTATAAGAGTCAATTAAGTTACTATTAATAAAAACGGCGTGCCAATCAATACCGGTAATATAACTAGAAATATTGTTAAAATTGGCTTTATCGAAATTGTACTTAAAGTTAGTGACAGATGAAACCGGTTTGAAATATTTATAAAATTCAAATTGCAAAGATAATGCCACGTGAAAAACCGAATTCCGAAAAAGTGGAGTCATGGAGTTGCGAATACTTATGCTAAGCTCAGAATCAACAAAGACCAAATCAAGGATATTGTTGAATTCATTGGGCAAATAATTAATCTGCCGAAGGTCAAGCTGAGCAAGAGTATCAACAACTTCACGCTCATAATCAGAATTTACATTGAACGGGAAAAGACTAAAATTATCGGAGTCAAATGACCAAACTAAATTAGGTAGGTTAAAGTCTCCTAATATGATAACACGCTGGTAATCTTTTAAGTTATTTAAAATAAATGAACAATTTTCAATATGTGCCTTATATAATAAATATGGACTCCTAGGTGGTATATAACTTACAATAACAATAACTTCGGTGGAAGGATTAAATTTAATACAAACAGCTTTTTGGTCAACATCGTAAGCTACAGCTGGTTGAGGTAGATTAAGTTCATCACAGGGCCATGAAGTTTTTACAGCTACCAATACTCCGCCACCTCTAGCACACTCGGTAATAGTGGAAGAACGGTTTTTGCGGAAGACTGTGTATTGATCTTTGTTGAACATTTCCTCGTTGTGATGGTTTTCAGTGAGCCAGGTCTCAGTGAAAACAATGACATCGTATTGACCAGAAGAAGAGAAGAGTAAGACGTCACGTAATTTCGTACGAAGACCGCCCGTGTTGTGATAATAAAGGTTGAAACTAGAAGAAGTTATGTTCTTGAGTTTTTTGGACAGTTTTTTGGTTGAGAATTCTTGTAGCTAGGCCTGCTTACGAATTCTTTTACGAGCATGTCACTAGGCCAAAAGCTTGGATTGAGCAGTAATTTTCCAATTTGTAGAGGAGATAGAATCTTGAATGATGAAGAAAAACGTCCAGGTAGGTTTTCCGCCGTCAAACTGTGACATCTGATGTTACTAGTATCGATGCCTTAAGACGCAATATAATCAATAATATCACTAGTCTTAGTGCCATATTCAAGACGTGACAAAAATACTACGAAAGGCGGTGGTACAACTTTAAGTAAACAGCCAATAGGAGCGGTATTCAAACGCAGATGTGCGTCTTTAGCTGCTATGCTGGTAGATGGTTGATCGTTGAAGTTCAAGTCGTTGACGGAGCTTACTTCTTCATTACTGGAGAGTTCTTTGTCGGTGATAATGTCAGAAGGCAGCGACTCGATTTCAGGCTTATCACGCGAATTTGATCTCAGAGCTCGTTTTGATGGTGGAAGCTGGAGTTTCTGAGATTCTTTTAAAACATCCTGAACTCGGCTAGTGTAGTTAGCTTCTTCGGATATTGGTGGACTAGAGTTCGTTTGAAGAATTGGAGAATTCAAATGTAAAACAGATTCAACCAAAGGTGGAATACTCAACAGTACCGGTTGAGGAGGATCTAAGTTTGAAGGATTCAGTTTTTCCGTGGTTGTATTAGAAACATGCATCGTTGAACGCTGAATATTCTGCGTTGTTTTCTGTTCGAAAAACTTCTCAATGGTGGAGAATCCATCAACCAGCGTTTTAGAATTCAAAGCATCAACGTTTAAAACGTCTTGAATTTCAGAGAATAACTGCGATAGGCAATTAAACGCATTCCTTAGTTTGGTAATCTTCCAGTGTAAAACGTCAGGTGCAATATTCCGATGGTTCTTACAATAAAAACATAGACCAGGAGTAGAGATGATTTTATCAATATCCTTTCCTTTGAGGCCTATGCATTTTGCATGCGCAGTGTCGAGGCAGATTCCGCAGGAAACAAGTACAGTGCACTCGGGAAAACGTCAACTAATTAAAACCGCGGGTGTTGACGTTTAAAAAATTGTTGACGTTTACGAATGTAAAATTTTTAAATAAAAAACATCTGCTTTTAAAAGTTTTTATTAATTATAAACTAAAACCAAACATAAACAAATTCAAAAAGGAAACAAAAAAGACATTCAACCTGACTAGAAACATAGAACACAACTAGAACCAAAAGAATACATTTTAAATGAGATCATATTTTTAATTGTACATGCACACATATGCATTTAAAAAAAATCGGTTATTTTTTTCTGCTGTTTTTTTCTTTCCAACACTTGGAAGAGAGCCTTCTCTCTCAAACGTCTTAATACATTTAAGTCATTTTGCTCAACATTCTCGCATTGAGCCCAATCCAAAGCCCTGCTTAATATTTCGACGGCTTCGCTTGGTTTTATTGTCTGCACATTTGTATCTAAATCGTTCTCCTCATCATCGAGCACTTCTAACTCCTCAATTTCACACGAATTAGAAACATTATCCGGCAAAATATCTCCATTCCACTCCTGAATGTATGATACTGTATAGTCAACCTAAAGAAAAAAATTAAAAATGACCTGTCGTGTTGTTGAAACAATTGTAAAAATCGACAAACCTGAGGTTTTAGTTCATTAAGCAGATCAACTGCAAGCTCCATTTGTTGCTGAACTTCTGAGTTCATATTTTCTCTCAGTATGCTTAACGGAATATCTTCCTCCGGATCTGTCTCATTTTCCGTGAAACGTAAAACATTTTGCCAGCATTTTACCATTGTATCTTTGCTTACTTTATTCCATGCGGGTTCTAGAATTGTAATAGCATCCCTTAATGTAACACTTTTCATTGACTCTACTAGATCTAAATTTTTTGCCGCTACCATGGCTAAGAGGCTGTTTCTGTAGTACAGCTTCGTTATTTTGATTGCGTTCTGATCCATTGGTTGGATAAGTGGGGTAACATTTGGAGGAAAAAACATTGCAATTATGTTTCCATCTTCGGTTTTAAGCTCCATTTCACTTGGATGAGACGGAGCATTGTCGATTAGGAGGAGCGCTTTAACTGGCAAGTTCTTTTTTAAAAGAAAATCTGTTACCTAAAATTAGAAAATCTTAGCTACTGAAAATGATATTTTCTCTGCAGCACAAAAATATTAACCTGCGGCACAAATGATTTGTGAAACCAATCGCTAAAAATGGCTGATGTCATCCATGAGGACTTGGAACTTTTGTACTCAGTAGGGCAGTTGAAATTTTTGAAAACTCGTGGATTTTTTGCCTTCCCAATCACCAACAATTTAAGTTTATGACTTCCGGAAGCATTAGCACAACATAAAAAAGTGAATCGTTGTTTTTCAGTTTTTACGCCCGGAGCAGTCTTTTCGGTACTTGATACGTAAGACTTTTCTGGCAAAATTTTCCAAAACAATCCAGATTCATCAGCATTGTATAGCTGATCATGGGATAGACCCATTTCTTCAATTTTTTGCTTCAGCTTGACTTTAAATGGTTCGATAAGCGAAGGTTTCGAAGATAGCTTTTCCCCAGTTATTTTAAGCAGACGAACTCCAAATCTTTTTTTAAATCCCTGTAACCATCCATCACTTGCGTTGAACGAGCATTCTTTTTCTTTCAGTTGTAGATGGATCTCTTTAGCTTTTTCTTTGAGCGCTAATGCATTTACCGGATAATTCCTTTCTCTCTGCTTAACAAACCACTGGTACAGACGTTTCTCCATTTTCGGCAACTCTGATGCTCTTAATGTCTTTCTTTTTCCCGGACCGGAAAGTGTGTTATTAACACAGTCCAAAATCTTCTTTTTTTTCATTTTTATCTTGCTAATTGTTGACTTTGTTACACCATATTGCTTCGCTAAAGCTACCGCACTTGTACCCTTTCCTAATAAGTCCAAAATATTTGCCTTTTCTTGTAATTTTAGCACTTTCGGTTTTTTTGAGCTCATTTTTTTTTCCGTCGTAAATAAACGAGTCTCATTCTAATAAGTCCATAGTTATTAATTATAAATATCTATATCATGATTAAGAGAAGGTAGCAATTTTTTCTTCCTCTTTTTGTCTTTCGACGCTAGGGGATCATCACTTTCAGCATCAGAGGTCTTCATATATAAGTTCCTATTCTTCCTTTTAACTGCAGTGGAGATCCCGTCCAAGGGGCTTCCCTTGAACTCTTCATCGTCACTCAACGACACAAATCTATTGCTCACCATTGATAAATGATATCGCAATAAACGTACACAGAAGGTTATTTAAAACCGAGGGAAGACCGACCGTAATAGGCAAAATGACCGCAATAAACTACGCACAATCGCGAAAAACCGACCGTAATAAACTAATTACTCGCAGACAATTTACACACTTAATACAACGCAATAAAGCAATAAAACCAAATGGCTTCGGTCCTTTCTTGGAAAGAACCTTTGTCCGCACTTAAAGTTTTATTGCTAACACACACGGCACTAATGAAAAAGGGAAAAAAATATTTTTCCCCACATAACCAATTTAAAAAAAGGGGTATTTTTCCTGGAAATTTCTGCACTCAATCTTCAAAACGCAATTTGACACCACGACAATATCCGTACACGTACTTCTCTGCTTGACTGCCAGATTGCAACTGACTATTCGGTGAATAATTAATATGCTTAACGTGAACACCTGCCTTGACGGCTTAGTTTCACGGTGGGCACACCCACTATTGTGTCCTGAGAAAGACGTTGACAAACGCCCCAGGGTAGCACAAGTACCACCCCAGTACAATGTTATAGTCATGTATAAGGCATGAACTATACTCCTTGCTCGAGAGCGAGGCCTATCTAACGCCTCTTGTGTTCAAGAACACTTACGTTCCCGCGATTTTGGGTAACCACAGCCACCACGATACTCCCACCAGGGGGCCTACCACGTCGACAGGCTTTGCCAGGCCGAACTGGTGACAAGTCACCAGAGAATCGACCTGACCCAGCGGCTCCTGCCTCCCGTGGTACCAGAATATAGCTTCCGGTGGAGCTGGGCAACCGTAAAGGTCACTTCCAGATGGACTCCTTATAGTCCGAGGCCTGGCAACCTCACGCAGAAATGCCTACCTCCAGTATGAAAACAACAAAAAGAAACCTACAAATAATCCTAACTTACCAAACTTGGCGCCAATCTGCGCCTTCTAAAAACTTCTTCAGCAAACCTACTAAAATTAGCAACAGAGTCCCTAGAAGACAAGACACTGCTGAAATCACGAGTGTCAGCTCCCCACTCAATGCCCATAGCAGGGAGATCCCTGATATCAGCATAAAGCGGACAGCAACACAATACGTGTTCCCAGTCTTCACTAGGCTCACTGCACATGCACACCTCGGAATTAGCCAGGCGTCTCTTATGCAAAAATGCATTTAGAGAACCATGACCAGTCATGAGGTAGCCCATGTAGAGCGAGAAACCTAGCTCAATCCTACCTGCAGCCACTGAGACGTCGGGAAGAAACTCAGAAGTTACCCTTCCCGTCTCACTGGTGTTCCATCTGAGTTGCCACTCAGATAACACACGCTCACTCAGCAACTTCTTCCACTCACTTGCACTGAGAGCCGATACCTGCCCACTTTCAACCCAGTCAGGTGATGCAAGAGGAAGACCCTTCTTGATCCTATAGGCAATTCGTAAACGAGTCACCTCAAGGTCCAAGGGGGGTACCCCCAATAGCACCTGCAGGGCATCAGTGGCCACGGTTCGGCAGACCTTGAGCGAACCCAGCAGGATTTCTCTCTGACAAGAGAGAATCCTGCTGCGTCCGGTCACAGTCTTGACAACACCACCCCATATCGGCGCACCAAAGGTTGCACAAGCAACAAATAGCCCGCCGTATATGGTGCGCACCGCCCTCCGTGTAAGGCCCCATTCACTCTTGAGCAGTCTGGCTGTCATGGGGACTACAGACATGAGCCTCTCCCTCACCCGTGTAAGGTGAGGAAGGAAGTTCATTCTTTCACCAATGGTTATCCCCAGGTACTTGACTTCCGTCTTATACCTAAGGCTAACTCCGCCAGCTCTGACAGTAGGATGTCGAGTAGATGATAGCTTGCCCTTGAGCAGCATCATCACCGTCTTGTCCACTGACACGCCAACGCCCACACCAGTGCCCCACTCACACACCATTGCCATAACCTCCGCGCCCCTTGCTTCAAGGTCAATACGAGACTGACCCCGAATCAGGATAAGCAGGTCATCAGCAAATGCACTACACTCACAATGTTGATTGAGGCGTCCCAA
Organism: Brachyopa scutellaris; assembly: GCA_949775065.1. NCBI lineage: Eukaryota > Metazoa > Arthropoda > Insecta > Diptera > Syrphidae > Brachyopa > Brachyopa scutellaris. Next base: position 95,458,817 of record OX459113.1, on the reverse strand, counting down.
AAGGGAATCCATCATTAGGTTCCAAATAAATGGACCCGCGACTGACCCCTGAGGGCATCCTCTCTCAACATCCACACTCACACAACTGTTGGCGCCAAAGACACTAGCCCTCCTTTCGGAAAAGTAACTTTTCCAGAGTCCAATGTCCCTACAACCTACTTCACCTAGCCTATCTAACACTACATCCCATTTGAGATGGTCAAATGCGCCCTTGAAGTCAACAAATATGCCTAAGACATATTTGGAGTCGGACTCACTGACACATCTCTTGACATGCATCCAAGCATCCTCAATGCTGCGGCCAGGCGTGAAGCCATACTGGTTTGGACAAGCTGGTTCAGTTCGGTGCTCCATCAGTCTTTCCACCATAACCCTTTCCAGTACTTTTCCAAGTACCGGAAGGAGGCTGATGCCGCGATAAGAACCAGGTTCAGACCTGATCTTATCCGGGGACTTGAGCAGCACGAAAACCTTCGCAACCTTCCATTCCAGGGAAAAATATCCCTCTTGCACGCAGTTCGAGAAAAGGGCCATCAAGTACTGAGGGACAGCCGTCCAAATGGCTTTCACCATTTCTCCAGTCAATCCATCAACACCCGGTGACCTCCTCGACTTGAGTCGCCCTACTGCATATCCAACCTCTACTATATCTAACCTAGGAGCATCAACATGCCCGCCAGCCGACGGGGCAGGTTGATGCTCAGCCCTAGGGAAAAACGACCTCATAAGAGCCCTAACACAATCTTTCCATGTGGTATGAACTATGTCTCCCTCACGGATACCACTCACATCAGTTGAGCTGGACTTTCCCCTACAGACTCTAAAGAGTCGACCCTATGGGTCATCTCTGTGCCTTTCGGCGAAAAGTCTCCACTCATCCTCTTTCACACTGACAAGCATTTTCTTGTACTCAGGTAAGCCCCGCCTATAGGCAGTGCTGAGCTGAGTCAAATCTTCAGCTCCAGAGCGCCTTCTTCTTTGAAGGGCTATCCGGAGCCTCCGAACTTGTCTCCTCTTTTCATTCAGACCGGACGTCCACCACTTCACTCCTTTTCGATTCACCTTACGGTGTCTCTCAAAGAGTTGGTCGTTCACGCTCCAGGTCCACTCATACACACATGCCACTTTTTGGTCGACACTCAAACTTTCAAAAACAGGGAGCGGCATAGACGCAAACCTGTCCTAGAAGTGCGCCATGTACAATGTCCAATTGACATTGCTCTGACGCCAGCGCCTCCCAGTCATGCCCTCACGGCCGTCGTTGCCGTATGGGATTGTGATCACTCGCCGCAAAGTCAACCCCGACATCCCAGTGAAAGGCAAAACTGTCAAGCGCCGCCTCATTTACAAGCGTGACGTCTATGTCGCTCTGTCCGTTTGGTCCGTCGAAAGTATAGGACAGACTCGGAAGATTAACAGAGTGGATACAGTTTGTGGCCATCCATTCGCTGAGCAACTCACCCCTTTGGAGTTTTCGATGTTCGGATGTACATCCTCGCACCTTACTTATTTATTTCATTTCATCAAATGAGTATACATCAACTGTTCTCTTTAGATTACTGGTACAGTTAAAATATAAACTTAGAACTACTGACTAAACCACCGGAAATGGAGCTCTAAAACTAATTTATTCTTAAATGAACTCCTACTGAGATGAAAATCTAAAAGACTACAATAATTATTTGACTCTCGTAGGCATCTAGAAATTGGTTCATTGTAACCATAATTTGCTCTATGATAAGGTACATAAAATAAATAACGATTTCTAAGAGCTCTCGATGGAGCATATAATCCAATTAATGAAAGCAGAAAAGGGCAATCAATATGACCGGTAATCAAATCGCGAATAAACATAAAAGAAAAATATTGCCTTCTTACGAAAAGAGGCAAAATTCCAAATAATTTGCACCTCGTTTCATAAGAAGGCATTTCGATATTCCAGCGTAATCTACGCAATGCAATCCTTGTTAAACGTTTCTGGATCCTATCAATTCTGTTGGCATGTATGTTATAAAATGGATTCCAGATGGTACTACAGTACTCAAGATTTGATCTGTCAAAGGCAAAAAATAGACATTTAAGAGTATAAGGATCCTGGAAGTCTTTAGAATTGCGTAGTATAAATCCTAGCATTGAGTTACCTTTGGCCACTAAAAACTCAATATGCTTAACAAAACTAAGTTTATTGTCAAAAATAACTCCAAGATCTTTTTTGGAGGAAATAAAGGACAGTGAGACATTGCCGATCATGTATGTGAAAGGAATTGGCGAAAGGTTACGACAAAAAGTAAGGCATTGACATTTAGAAACATTTAGATGAAGGTCATTATTGAGGCACCAAATCGAAAGCTTGTCAAGATCTTCTTGCAAAAGAGTACAATCCTGCTCAGAGTTTATAGGCCGGAAGACTTTTAAGTCATCGGCAAACATTAGGCATTGAGAATTTACGAACAAGTCAGGAATGTCATTTATAAATAGAAGGAAAAGCAAAGGGCCAAGATGACTGCCTTGAGGTACACCAGAAGTCACATAAATAGGTGCTGATATTATGCCGTTAATACGGACATACTGTATACGTTCCTTAAGATAGGAGCTAATCCATTTTAGGAAGTTAGAGTTAAATCCAAATTTAGCTAGCTTGCGAATTAAGATATCGTGATTAACGCGATCGAATGCTTTAGAGAAGTCGGTGTAGATGACATCATATTGTAGGCCTTTCTCGAAGCCATCCAGAACATGGTGACAAAAAATCGAGAGATTGGTAGAAGTAGATCTTCCTGCGACAAAACCATGTTGAAAGGGAGAAATAAAACTTTTCAAAAGAGGTGTTAGTTTATCACAGACTAGTTTTTCAAAAAGCTTGGGTATTGCCGAAATCTTACAAATAGGACGATAGTTAGTGACATCATATCTAGATCCGGACTTAAAAACTGGTGTTAAAAAGGAGTTCTTCCAAGTTTTTAGAAAATGTCCGCTTTGAAGGGATAGGTTAAACACTAAACAGAGAGGTACAGAAATCGCGATAGAACACTTTTGTAGTACAATCGGCGGGATGCCATCGATACCAGGACTCTTGTCTAGTTTTAATAATGATAGGGCTAAATTAACCTCAGTGATTGAACACTCAAGGTTACCAACATTCAGATAATTACAAGACAAGATATCACAAGTAACTTGTGAAGTGGGAATACCACAAGTATAGACAGACTGAAAGTGACTAGCGAACATGTTACAAATTGTTAAAAGATTAGAAGAAGATACATTATTAAGCCGCATGCAGTTTGGAATACCATTGGAATGCCTTTTGCTATTGATAAAGCTCCAAAAACATTTGCTGTTCGATTTTAATTTAGACTCGACAGACTGAACATACTGTCTATAGAGGAACTTGTTTAAGACATCGAACTGTTTATTAAGTATCCGATATTGCCTCAGCAGTTCCGGATCGTTGTTACTTTTGCGGAACTGCTTATAGATCTTATTTTTTTTATTATTTAAGTTAATAATTGCGCTATTAAACCAAATTGGTTTGGAACCTGTAGCAGATTTTACTTTAGGTGTAAATCTATCAATTGCCACTTTAATACTTTCAATAAATAAGTTATAAGAGTCAATTAAGTTACTATTAATAAAAACGGCGTGCCAATCAATACCGGTAATATAACTAGAAATATTGTTAAAATTGGCTTTATCGAAATTGTACTTAAAGTTAGTGACAGATGAAACCGGTTTGAAATATTTATAAAATTCAAATTGCAAAGATAATGCCACGTGAAAAACCGAATTCCGAAAAAGTGGAGTCATGGAGTTGCGAATACTTATGCTAAGCTCAGAATCAACAAAGACCAAATCAAGGATATTGTTGAATTCATTGGGCAAATAATTAATCTGCCGAAGGTCAAGCTGAGCAAGAGTATCAACAACTTCACGCTCATAATCAGAATTTACATTGAACGGGAAAAGACTAAAATTATCGGAGTCAAATGACCAAACTAAATTAGGTAGGTTAAAGTCTCCTAATATGATAACACGCTGGTAATCTTTTAAGTTATTTAAAATAAATGAACAATTTTCAATATGTGCCTTATATAATAAATATGGACTCCTAGGTGGTATATAACTTACAATAACAATAACTTCGGTGGAAGGATTAAATTTAATACAAACAGCTTTTTGGTCAACATCGTAAGCTACAGCTGGTTGAGGTAGATTAAGTTCATCACAGGGCCATGAAGTTTTTACAGCTACCAATACTCCGCCACCTCTAGCACACTCGGTAATAGTGGAAGAACGGTTTTTGCGGAAGACTGTGTATTGATCTTTGTTGAACATTTCCTCGTTGTGATGGTTTTCAGTGAGCCAGGTCTCAGTGAAAACAATGACATCGTATTGACCAGAAGAAGAGAAGAGTAAGACGTCACGTAATTTCGTACGAAGACCGCCCGTGTTGTGATAATAAAGGTTGAAACTAGAAGAAGTTATGTTCTTGAGTTTTTTGGACAGTTTTTTGGTTGAGAATTCTTGTAGCTAGGCCTGCTTACGAATTCTTTTACGAGCATGTCACTAGGCCAAAAGCTTGGATTGAGCAGTAATTTTCCAATTTGTAGAGGAGATAGAATCTTGAATGATGAAGAAAAACGTCCAGGTAGGTTTTCCGCCGTCAAACTGTGACATCTGATGTTACTAGTATCGATGCCTTTAGACGCAATATAATCAATAATATCACTAGTCTTAGTGCCATATTCAAGACGTGACAAAAATACTACGAAAGGCGGTGGTACAACTTTAAGTAAACAGCCAATAGGAGCGGTATTCAAACGCAGATGTGCGTCTTTAGCTGCTATGCTGGTAGATGGTTGATCGTTGAAGTTCAAGTCGTTGACGGAGCTTACTTCTTCATTACTGGAGAGTTCTTTGTCGGTGATAATGTCAGAAGGCAGCGACTCGATTTCAGGCTTATCACGCGAATTTGATCTCAGAGCTCGTTTTGATGGTGGAAGCTGGAGTTTCTGAGATTCTTTTAAAACATCCTGAACTCGGCTAGTGTAGTTAGCTTCTTCGGATATTGGTGGACTAGAGTTCGTTTGAAGAATTGGAGAATTCAAATGTAAAACAGATTCAACCAAAGGTGGAATACTCAACAGTACCGGTTGAGGAGGATCTAAGTTTGAAGGATTCAGTTTTTCCGTGGTTGTATTAGAAACATGCATCGTTGAACGCTGAATATTCTGCGTTGTTTTCTGTTCGAAAAACTTCTCAATGGTGGAGAATCCATCAACCAGCGTTTTAGAATTCAAAGCATCAACGTTTAAAACGTCTTGAATTTCAGAGAATAACTGCGATAGGCAATTAAACGCATTCCTTAGTTTGGTAATCTTCCAGTGTAAAACGTCAGGTGCAATATTCCGATGGTTCTTACAATAAAAACATAGACCAGGAGTAGAGATGATTTTATCAATATCCTTTCCTTTGAGGCCTATGCATTTTGCATGCGCAGTGTCGAGGCAGATTCCGCAGGAAACAAGTACAGTGCACTCGGGAAAACGTCAACTAATTAAAACCGCGGGTGTTGACGTTTAAAAAATTGTTGACGTTTACGAATGTAAAATTTTTAAATAAAAAACATCTGCTTTTAAAAGTTTTTATTAATTATAAACTAAAACCAAACATAAACAAATTCAAAAAGGAAACAAAAAAGACATTCAACCTGACTAGAAACATAGAACACAACTAGAACCAAAATAATACATTTTAAATGAGATCATATTTTTAATTGTACATGCACACATATGCATTTAAAAAAAATCGGTTATTTTTTTCTGCTGTTTTTTTCTTTCCAACACTTGGAAGAGAGCCTTCTCTCTCAAACGTCTTAATACATTTAAGTCATTTTGCTCAACATTCTCGCATTGAGCCCAATCCAAAGCCCTGCTTAATATTTCGACGGCTTCGCTTGGTTTTATTGTCTGCACATTTGTATCTAAATCGTTCTCCTCATCATCGAGCACTTCTAACTCCTCAATTTCACACGAATTAGAAACATTATCCGGCAAAATATCTCCATTCCACTCCTGAATGTATGATACTGTATAGTCAACCTAAAGAAAAAAATTAAAAATGACCTGTCGTGTTGTTGAAACAATTGTAAAAATCGACAAACCTGAGGTTTTAGTTCATTAAGCAGATCAACTGCAAGCTCCATTTGTTGCTGAACTTCTGAGTTCATATTTTCTCTCAGTATGCTTAACGGAATATCTTCCTCCGGATCTGTCTCATTTTCCGTGAAACGTAAAACATTTTGCCAGCATTTTACCATTGTATCTTTGCTTACTTTATTCCATGCGGGTTCTAGAATTGTAATAGCATCCCTTAATGTAACACTTTTCATTGACTCTACTAGATCTAAATTTTTTGCCGCTACCATGGCTAAGAGGCTGTTTCTGTAGTACAGCTTCGTTATTTTGATTGCGTTCTGATCCATTGGTTGGATAAGTGGGGTAACATTTGGAGGAAAAAACATTGCAATTATGTTTCCATCTTCGGTTTTAAGCTCCATTTCACTTGGATGAGACGGAGCATTGTCGATTAGGAGGAGCGCTTTAACTGGCAAGTTCTTTTTTAAAAGAAAATCTGTTACCTAAAATTAGAAAATCTTAGCTACTGAAAATGATATTTTCTCTGCAGCACAAAAATATTAACCTGCGGCACAAATGATTTGTGAAACCAATCGCTAAAAATGGCTGATGTCATCCATGAGGACTTGGAACTTTTGTACTCAGTAGGGCAGTTGAAATTTTTGAAAACTCGTGGATTTTTTGCCTTCCCAATCACCAACAATTTAAGTTTATGACTTCCGGAAGCATTAGCACAACATAAAAAAGTGACTCGTTGTTTTTCAGTTTTTACGCCCGGAGCAGTCTTTTCGGTACTTGATACGTAAGACTTTTCTGGCAAAATTTTCCAAAACAATCCAGATTCATCAGCATTGTATAGCTGATCATGGGATAGACCCATTTCTTCAATTTTTTGCTTCAGCTTGACTTTAAATGGTTCGATAAGCGAAGGTTTCGAAGATAGCTTTTCCCCAGTTATTTTAAGCAGACGAACTCCAAATCTTTTTTTAAATCCCTGTAACCATCCATCACTTGCGTTGAACGAGCATTCTTTTTCTTTCAGTTGTAGATGGATCTCTTTAGCTTTTTCTTTGAGCGCTAATGCATTTACCGGATAATTCCTTTCTCTCTGCTTAACAAACCACTGGTACAGACGTTTCTCCATTTTCGGCAACTCTGATGCTCTTAATGTCTTTCTTTTTCCCGGACCGGAAAGTGTGTTATTAACACAGTCCAAAATCTTCTTTTTTTTCATTTTTATCTTGCTAATTGTTGACTTTGTTACACCATATTGCTTCGCTAAAGCTACCGCACTTGTACCCTTTCCTAATAAGTCCAAAATATTTGCCTTTTCTTGTAATTTTAGCACTTTCGGTTTTTTTGAGCTCATTTTTTTTTCCGTCGTAAATAAACGAGTCTCATTCTAATAAGTCCATAGTTATTAATTATAAATATCTATATCATGATTAAGAGAAGGTAGCAATTTTTTTAGCTCCGCAATAATTCAATAATTCTCCATTAATAAAGTAAGTAATTTAAAGTAAAATTTGTGTTTATAGAATTCCAGTAAAAAAGTGCTTTGTTTATTAAATAAATAAGTGCATTATTCTATAAAAACAGTACAAAACAAAAAACAAAACAAAAATAAAGTAATAAAGAGAAAAATTTACATATCAAAACATTGATTTGGAAAGAACTGTAAGTTACAAAAATAAGTGAATAATAATAATACAAAATGGCAAACACCAATGCAAATTTAACTGAGCAACAGAGAAAACTGAGATCGGCAGAAAGATTTTCCAGCGCTTTTCATTCCGGATCACCAATAACATCTGCTTCTTCTGTCAAGCTATGGGAAAAAATTGAAAATCGGTTAGAAGAATTAACCAAAAATTTAACTGAATCCATTGTCTCACAATTGAAGAATGAGATCTCTCTAATGCACAAAAGCCTATCTGATCGAATCACCGCAATGGAAAACGACTTCAACACAAAAATCAAATCTATAGAAAAAGAGCAAAATGATAGATTTAGCTCAATTAATCACACAATTTTCACATCTCAAAATAGAATTGAAAACTTGGAAAGTCACTTTTCTCGAGTTGATGTGCTGGAAACTGATTTGTCCATGCTAAAGGAGCAAATGTTACAAAATGACAACGCACAATTAAAATTACAGATTGACGCACTTGCTCGGAAGAATATTGCAGGAGATCTTGTTCTTCACGGAATTCCATATTCACCAAATGAAGATCTTGCGGACGTATTCAGGAAATTTTGTACAACAATTCATTCAGTTCCTGTTCAACCGAATCATATTATTCGTACTAAACCAGTGAAGAATACAGCAAATAGTGCAATAATAGTGAAATTACCGCATCAGCATCTCAAAACAAATATTCTGAAAAAAACAGCTGAGTACTTCAAAGCAAATTCCAAACCAGTGTCTCTCAGTGACCTTGGATTTGACAGCACTAGATTTGTACGTATTTATGAGAGCCTCACTAAACATAACCATGCACTTTTCCGGAGAGCCAAAGAGCTTCAACAAAAAAACTGCCTTGACTCTGTTTTTACGAGAAACGGGAGAATCTACGTCAAGCAGACTGCTAACAATAGACCCATATGCATTGTAAACATGTACTCCCTGGAGCAATTAGTGCATCTTGAGACTAACATTTCTTCTGAAGCTGTTGTTGACGGTGAAGCTGGGGTATCATAATCATAACATATATTTTATTCTTTTTAGTCACATTTGTACACTGTTTGTTGTTCATTTTTCATTTTTTACTGTAAACATAGTCTCTTTTCTTCTCTATTGGTTTTAGTTTAGTTCGAATATCAGTGTTGCCACTTATTTGTATTTTTTCATTTATCTATTTTTTATTTTTTTTTCTTTACTTTGTTTTGTTCAATAACTCTGTTTTAATTTATAATAATACTAAAGTAATAATATAACGAATTTTGCGTAGCTCTAAAAAATTAAGCTTAGTGTCTAAAATTATTATTATGAATTATTGCTTTCTTGATAAAGTATTATGCTCTTATTTAATTTATTTTTATATCCTTATTTACTTGCTTGTCAAAATGCGATTCTGCTTAAATGGTTGTTTCCTGATTGCGGTAGTCAGTATTTCATTATTTTTTTTACTATGAGCTCAAAGCATCCTGATGGCATAAGAAGTGTTCTCAATGTTATGTGTGGAGTTAACCGCGGCTTAAATGTATGTCATATTAATGCAGGAAGTATTCCTTCAAAATATACCATTTTATATCAAATATTTAGCCTCTCTAAAATTGATGTTTTGATGGTTTCAGAAACTTGGCTTAATTGTAGTAAATCGTCACAAAGTGTGTTGTTACCTGGTTTTGAACTGTTTAGAAATGACCGTGCAGAGCGTGTTGGTGGTGGAGTATGTATGTATGTAAGATCTAATGTAAAGTCCAAATTAATTTATTCTTCGTCTAAATCAATTATTCAGTTTTTATGTGTGGAAGTGTACAACGATTTTGAGAAATATATTTTAGTAGTAGTTTACGCACCGCCTTCTTGCTTCAAAACGGAACACTTAGAAGAACTTGAAGCTGAGTTAACCATTTTAAGCTCTAAATATCAAAACATCTTAATTGGTGGTGACTTCAATGTTAATATACTTAAGTGCAATAATACAACTCGACTTTTTCAATATTTCTGTGATAAAACAGTCCTTTTTCCAGTTAATACACGATATCCTACATGTTTTCAATCCCTTACTAACCCATCATTAATTGACATATTTTTAACTAACCCTGGAACCAGTATCTTGTGCTTTGATCAACTGACACCGACAAGTGAATTTATTCACGATTTTCTGTTCTGCTCTGTGAATTTTAATGTTAATCAACCTAACTGTGATAATAGCTTTACGTATAGATCTTTTAAAAATATAAAATATGACGATGCTGTGGCAGATTTTTACAATCTTAATTGGTTTGACATATATGTTGTCTCCAATGTTAATCAAAAGGTTGAGATATTCAATAGTCTTGTAAATTTGTTGTTTAATAACTTTGTCCCCACTATATCCAAACGTATAAAACCAAAAAGCTGTCCTTGGTATAATAATGAAATTAAAACCCTAATTCAGGAAAGGGAATGTTTTTTTAAAAAATATAGGAGAAATCCAACTGAATACAATAGAAGGCAATATTGCGTCTCGCGCAACAAAGTTAATATTCTCGTCCGGAACTCCAAACGATCGTATTATTATAGTAAACTGGACTCAAAAATGAATTCCAGAGAGCTTTGGAAAAATGTAAAAGCACTTGGTATTACAGTTAAAAAGGATTCGGTGAAATGCTCGCTATGTCCAAACGAAATGAAAGCTTTTTTCGTACCAGTTTCTGCTGATTCTCCGAATAGTATCTTTGATCAGGACTCATCAGAACATGCCGATAATCCATCGTTTTCTTTTGAATGCATTGAACAAATCGACGTAGTTAAAGCAATTGTTTCAGTTAAATCAAATGTTATGGGTCCAGATGGAATCTCGCCACGATTTATCAGACTATTTATTCCTCATTTACTCCCATATATTCATCATATTTTTAATTTTTGTTTGTATAGTTGTCAGTTTCCTAACCAATGGAAAGCTGCAAATATTATTCCTGTTCCTAAAAAATCGAATCCTCTCAGTCCTTCGGATTGAGCAAGCTCCATTTGTTGCTGAACTTCTGAGTTCATATTTTCTATCAGTATGCTTAACGGAATATCTTCCTCCGGATCTGTCTCATTTTCCGTGAAACGTAAAACATTTTGCCAGCATTTTACCATTGTATCTTTGCTTACTTTATTCCATGCGGGTTCTAGAATTGTAATAGCATCCCTTAATGTAACACTTTTCATTGACTCTACTAGATCTAAATTTTTTGCCGCTACCATGGCTAAGAGGCTGTTTCTGTAGTACAGCTTCGTTATTTTGATTGCGTTCTGATCCATTGGTTGGATAAGTGGGGTAACATTTGGAGGAAAAAACATTGCAATTATGTTTCCATCTTCGGTTTTAAGCTCCATTTCACTTGGATGAGACGGAGCATTGTCGATTAGGAGGAGCGCTTTAACTGGCAAGTTCTTTTTTAAAAGAAAATCTGTTACCTAAAATTAGAAAATCTTAGCTACTGAAAATGATATTTTCTCTGCAGCACAAAAATATTAACCTGCGGCACAAATGATTTGTGAAACCAATCGCTAAAAATGGCTGATGTCATCCATGAGGACTTGGAACTTTTGTACTCAGTAGGGCAGTTGAAATTTTTGAAAACTCGTGGATTTTTTGCCTTCCCAATCACCAACAATTTAAGTTTATGACTTCCGGAAGCATTAGCACAACATAAAAAAGTGACTCGTTGTTTTTCAGTTTTTACGCCCGGAGCAGTCTTTTCGGTACTTGATACGTAAGACTTTTCTGGCAAAATTTTCCAAAACAATCCAGATTCATCAGCATTGTATAGCTGATCATGGGATAGACCCATTTCTTCAATTTTTTGCTTCAGCTTGACTTTAAATGGTTCGATAAGCGAAGGTTTCGAAGATAGCTTTTCCCCAGTTATTTTAAGCAGACGAACTCCAAATCTTTTTTTAAATCCCTGTAACCATCCATCACTTGCGTTGAACGAGCATTCTTTTTCTTTCAGTTGTAGATGGATCTCTTTAGCTTTTTCTTTGAGCGCTAATGCATTTACCGGATAATTCCTTTCTCTCTGCTTAACAAACCACTGGTACAGACGTTTCTCCATTTTCGGCAACTCTGATGCAAAATGGCAAATGTCTTTCTTTTTCCCGGACCGGAAAGTGTGTTATTAACACAGTCCAAAATCTTCTTTTTTTTCATTTTTATCTTGCTAATTGTTGACTTTGTTACACCATATTGCTTCGCTAAAGCTACCGCACTTGTACCCTTTCCTAATAAGTCCAAAATATTTGCCTTTTCTTGTAATTTTAGCACTTTCGGTTTTTTTGAGCTCATTTTTTTTTCCGTCGTAAATAAACGAGTCTCATTCTAATAAGTCCATAGTTATTAATTATAAATATCTATATCATGATTAAGAGAAGGTAGCAATTTTTTTAGCTCCGCAATAATTCAATAATTCTCCATTAATAAAGTAAGTAATTTAAAGTAAAATTTGTGTTTATAGAATTCCAGTAAAAAAGTGCTTTGTTTATTAAATAAATAAGTGCATTATTCTATAAAAACAGTACAAAACAAAAAACAAAACAAAAATAAAGTAATAAAGAGAAAAATTTACATATCAAAACATTGATTTGGAAAGAACTGTAAGTTACAAAAATAAGTGAATAATAATAATACAAAATGGCAAACACCAATGCAAATTTAACTGAGCAACAGAGAAAACTGAGATCGGCAGAAAGATTTTCCAGCGCTTTTCATTCCGGATCACCAATAACATCTGCTTCTTCTGTCAAGCTATGGGAAAAAATTGAAAATCGGTTAGAAGAATTAACCAAAAATTTAACTGAATCCATTGTCTCACAATTGAAGAATGAGATCTCTCTAATGCACAAAAGCCTATCTGATCGAATCACCGCAATGGAAAACGACTTCAACACAAAAATCAAATCTATAGAAAAAGAGCAAAATGATAGATTTAGCTCAATTAATCACACAATTTTCACATCTCAAAATAGAATTGAAAACTTGGAAAGTCACTTTTCTCGAGTTGATGTGCTGGAAACTGATTTGTCCATGCTAAAGGAGCAAATGTTACAAAATGACAACGCACAATTAAAATTACAGATTGACGCACTTGCTCGGAAGAATATTGCAGGAGATCTTGTTCTTCACGGAATTCCATATTCACCAAATGAAGATCTTGCGGACGTATTCAGGAAATTTTGTACAACAATTCATTCAGTTCCTGTTCAACCGAATCATATTATTCGTACTAAACCAGTGAAGAATACAGCAAATAGTGCAATAATAGTGAAATTACCGCATCAGCATCTCAAAACAAATATTCTGAAAAAAACAGCTGAGTACTTCAAAGCAAATTCCAAACCAGTGTCTCTCAGTGACCTTGGATTTGACAGCACTAGATTTGTACGTATTTATGAGAGCCTCACTAAACATAACCATGCACTTTTCCGGAGAGCCAAAGAGCTTCAACAAAAAAACTGCCTTGACTCTGTTTTTACGAGAAACGGGAGAATCTACGTCAAGCAGACTGCTAACAATAGACCCATATGCATTGTAAACATGTACTCCCTGGAGCAATTAGTGCATCTTGAGACTAACATTTCTTCTGAAGCTGTTGTTGACGGTGAAGCTGGGGTATCATAATCATAACATATATTTTATTCTTTTTAGTCACATTTGTACACTGTTTGTTGTTCATTTTTCATTTTTTACTGTAAACATAGTCTCTTTTCTTCTCTATTGGTTTTAGTTTAGTTCGAATATCAGTGTTGCCACTTATTTGTATTTTTTCATTTATCTATTTTTTATTTTTTTTTCTTTACTTTGTTTTGTTCAATAACTCTGTTTTAATTTATAATAATACTAAAGTAATAATATAACGAATTTTGCGTAGCTCTAAAAAATTAAGCTTAGTGTCTAAAATTATTATTATGAATTATTGCTTTCTTGATAAAGTATTATGCTCTTATTTAATTTATTTTTATATCCTTATTTACTTGCTTGTCAAAATGCGATTCTGCTTAAATGGTTGTTTCCTGATTGCGGTAGTCAGTATTTCATTATTTTTTTACTATGAGCTCAAAGCATCCTGATGGCATAAGAAGTGTTCTCAATGTTATGTGTGGAGTTAACCGCGGCTTAAATGTATGTCATATTAATGCAGGAAGTATTCCTTCAAAATATACCATTTTATATCAAATATTTAGCCTCTCTAAAATTGATGTTTTGATGGTTTCAGAAACTTGGCTTAATTGTAGTAAATCGTCACAAAGTGTGTTGTTACCTGGTTTTGAACTGTTTAGAAATGACCGTGCAGAGCGTGTTGGTGGTGGAGTATGTATGTATGTAAGATCTAATGTAAAGTCCAAATTAATTTATTCTTCGTCTAAATCAATTATTCAGTTTTTATGTGTGGAAGTGTACAACGATTTTGAGAAATATATTTTAGTAGTAGTTTACGCACCGCCTTCTTGCTTCAAAACGGAACACTTAGAAGAACTTGAAGCTGAGTTAACCATTTTAAGCTCTAAATATCAAAACATCTTAATTGGTGGTGACTTCAATGTTAATATACTTAAGTGCAATAATACAACTCGACTTTTTCAATATTTCTGTGATAAAACAGTCCTTTTTCCAGTTAATACACGATATCCTACATGTTTTCAATCCCTTACTAACCCATCATTAATTGACATATTTTTAACTAACCCTGGAACCAGTATCTTGTGCTTTGATCAACTGACACCGACAAGTGAATTTATTCACGATTTTCTGTTCTGCTCTGTGAATTTTAATGTTAATCAACCTAACTGTGATAATAGCTTTACGTATAGATCTTTTAAAAATATAAAATATGACGATGCTGTGGCAGATTTTTACAATCTTAATTGGTTTGACATATATGTTGTCTCCAATGTTAATCAAAAGGTTGAGATATTCAATAGTCTTGTAAATTTGTTGTTTAATAACTTTGTCCCCACTATATCCAAACGTATAAAACCAAAAAGCTGTCCTTGGTATAATAATGAAATTAAAACCCTAATTCAGGAAAGGGAATGTTTTTTTAAAAAATATAGGAGAAATCCAACTGAATACAATAGAAGGCAATATTGCGTCTCGCGCAACAAAGTTAATATTCTCGTCCGGAACTCCAAACGATCGTATTATTATAGTAAACTGGACTCAAAAATGAATTCCAGAGAGCTTTGGAAAAATGTAAAAGCACTTGGTATTACAGTTAAAAAGGATTCGGTGAAATGCTCGCTATGTCCAAACGAAATGAAAGCTTTTTTCGTACCAGTTTCTGCTGATTCTCCGAATAGTATCTTTGATCAGGACTCATCAGAACATGCCGATAATCCATCGTTTTCTTTTGAATGCATTGAACAAATCGACGTAGTTAAAGCAATTGTTTCAGTTAAATCAAATGTTATGGGTCCAGATGGAATCTCGCCACGATTTATCAGACTATTTATTCCTCATTTACTCCCATATATTCATCATATTTTTAATTTTTGTTTGTATAGTTGTCAGTTTCCTAACCAATGGAAAGCTGCAAATATTATTCCTGTTCCTAAAAAATCGAATCCTCTCAGTCCTTCGGATTGAGCAAGCTCCATTTGTTGCTGAACTTCTGAGTTCATATTTTCTATCAGTATGCTTAACGGAATATCTTCCTCCGGATCTGTCTCATTTTCCGTGAAACGTAAAACATTTTGCCAGCATTTTACCATTGTATCTTTGCTTACTTTATTCCATGCGGGTTCTAGAATTGTAATAGCATCCCTTAATGTAACACTTTTCATTGACTCTACTAGATCTAAATTTTTTGCCGCTACCATGGCTAAGAGGCTGTTTCTGTAGTACAGCTTCGTTATTTTGATTGCGTTCTGATCCATTGGTTGGATAAGTGGGGTAACATTTGGAGGAAAAAACATTGCAATTATGTTTCCATCTTCGGTTTTAAGCTCCATTTCACTTGGATGAGACGGAGCATTGTCGATTAGGAGGAGCGCTTTAACTGGCAAGTTCTTTTTTAAAAGAAAATCTGTTACCTAAAATTAGAAAATCTTAGCTACTGAAAATGATATTTTCTCTGCAGCACAAAAATATTAACCTGCGGCACAAATGATTTGTGAAACCAATCGCTAAAAATGGCTGATGTCATCCATGAGGACTTGGAACTTTTGTACTCAGTAGGGCAGTTGAAATTTTTGAAAACTCGTGGATTTTTTGCCTTCCCAATCACCAACAATTTAAGTTTATGACTTCCGGAAGCATTAGCACAACATAAAAAAGTGACTCGTTGTTTTTCAGTTTTTACGCCCGGAGCAGTCTTTTCGGTACTTGATACGTAAGACTTTTCTGGCAAAATTTTCCAAAACAATCCAGATTCATCAGCATTGTATAGCTGATCATGGGATAGACCCATTTCTTCAATTTTTTGCTTCAGCTTGACTTTAAATGGTTCGATAAGCGAAGGTTTCGAAGATAGCTTTTCCCCAGTTATTTTAAGCAGACGAACTCCAAATCTTTTTTTAAATCCCTGTAACCATCCATCACTTGCGTTGAACGAGCATTCTTTTTCTTTCAGTTGTAGATGGATCTCTTTAGCTTTTTCTTTGAGCGCTAATGCATTTACCGGATAATTCCTTTCTCTCTGCTTAACAAACCACTGGTACAGACGTTTCTCCATTTTCGGCAACTCTGATGCAAAATGGCAAATGTCTTTCTTTTTCCCGGACCGGAAAGTGTGTTATTAACACAGTCCAAAATCTTCTTTTTTTTCATTTTTATCTTGCTAATTGTTGACTTTGTTACACCATATTGCTTCGCTAAAGCTACCGCACTTGTACCCTTTCCTAATAAGTCCAAAATATTTGCCTTTTCTTGTAATTTTAGCACTTTCGGTTTTTTTGAGCTCATTTTTTTTTCCGTCGTAAATAAACGAGTCTCATTCTAATAAGTCCATAGTTATTAATTATAAATATCTATATCATGATTAAGAGAAGGTAGCAATTTTTTTAGCTCCGCAATAATTCAATAATTCTCCATTAATAAAGTAAGTAATTTAAAGTAAAATTTGTGTTTATAGAATTCCAGTAAAAAAGTGCTTTGTTTATTAAATAAATAAGTGCATTATTCTATAAAAACAGTACAAAACAAAAAACAAAACAAAAATAAAGTAATAAAGAGAAAAATTTACATATCAAAACATTGATTTGGAAAGAACTGTAAGTTACAAAAATAAGTGAATAATAATAATACAAAATGGCAAACACCAATGCAAATTTAACTGAGCAACAGAGAAAACTGAGATCGGCAGAAAGATTTTCCAGCGCTTTTCATTCCGGATCACCAATAACATCTGCTTCTTCTGTCAAGCTATGGGAAAAAATTGAAAATCGGTTAGAAGAATTAACCAAAAATTTAACTGAATCCATTGTCTCACAATTGAAGAATGAGATCTCTCTAATGCACAAAAGCCTATCTGATCGAATCACCGCAATGGAAAACGACTTCAACACAAAAATCAAATCTATAGAAAAAGAGCAAAATGATAGATTTAGCTCAATTAATCACACAATTTTCACATCTCAAAATAGAATTGAAAACTTGGAAAGTCACTTTTCTCGAGTTGATGTGCTGGAAACTGATTTGTCCATGCTAAAGGAGCAAATGTTACAAAATGACAACGCACAATTAAAATTACAGATTGACGCACTTGCTCGGAAGAATATTGCAGGAGATCTTGTTCTTCACGGAATTCCATATTCACCAAATGAAGATCTTGCGGACGTATTCAGGAAATTTTGTACAACAATTCATTCAGTTCCTGTTCAACCGAATCATATTATTCGTACTAAACCAGTGAAGAATACAGCAAATAGTGCAATAATAGTGAAATTACCGCATCAGCATCTCAAAACAAATATTCTGAAAAAAACAGCTGAGTACTTCAAAGCAAATTCCAAACCAGTGTCTCTCAGTGACCTTGGATTTGACAGCACTAGATTTGTACGTATTTATGAGAGCCTCACTAAACATAACCATGCACTTTTCCGGAGAGCCAAAGAGCTTCAACAAAAAAACTGCCTTGACTCTGTTTTTACGAGAAACGGGAGAATCTACGTCAAGCAGACTGCTAACAATAGACCCATATGCATTGTAAACATGTACTCCCTGGAGCAATTAGTGCATCTTGAGACTAACATTTCTTCTGAAGCTGTTGTTGACGGTGAAGCTGGGGTATCATAATCATAACATATATTTTATTCTTTTTAGTCACATTTGTACACTGTTTGTTGTTCATTTTTCATTTTTTACTGTAAACATAGTCTCTTTTCTTCTCTATTGGTTTTAGTTTAGTTCGAATATCAGTGTTGCCACTTATTTGTATTTTTTCATTTATCTATTTTTTATTTTTTTTTCTTTACTTTGTTTTGTTCAATAACTCTGTTTTAATTTATAATAATACTAAAGTAATAATATAACGAATTTTGCGTAGCTCTAAAAAATTAAGCTTAGTGTCTAAAATTATTATTATGAATTATTGCTTTCTTGATAAAGTATTATGCTCTTATTTAATTTATTTTTATATCCTTATTTACTTGCTTGTCAAAATGCGATTCTGCTTAAATGGTTGTTTCCTGATTGCGGTAGTCAGTATTTCATTATTTTTTTACTATGAGCTCAAAGCATCCTGATGGCATAAGAAGTGTTCTCAATGTTATGTGTGGAGTTAACCGCGGCTTAAATGTATGTCATATTAATGCAGGAAGTATTCCTTCAAAATATACCATTTTATATCAAATATTTAGCCTCTCTAAAATTGATGTTTTGATGGTTTCAGAAACTTGGCTTAATTGTAGTAAATCGTCACAAAGTGTGTTGTTACCTGGTTTTGAACTGTTTAGAAATGACCGTGCAGAGCGTGTTGGTGGTGGAGTATGTATGTATGTAAGATCTAATGTAAAGTCCAAATTAATTTATTCTTCGTCTAAATCAATTATTCAGTTTTTATGTGTGGAAGTGTACAACGATTTTGAGAAATATATTTTAGTAGTAGTTTACGCACCGCCTTCTTGCTTCAAAACGGAACACTTAGAAGAACTTGAAGCTGAGTTAACCATTTTAAGCTCTAAATATCAAAACATCTTAATTGGTGGTGACTTCAATGTTAATATACTTAAGTGCAATAATACAACTCGACTTTTTCAATATTTCTGTGATAAAACAGGCCTTTTTCCAGTTAATACACGATATCCTACATGTTTTCAATCCCTTACTAACCCATCATTAATTGACATATTTTTAACTAACCCTGGAACCAGTATCTTGTGCTTTGATCAACTGACACCGACAAGTGAATTTATTCACGATTTTCTGTTCTGCTCTGTGAATTTTAATGTTAATCAACCTAACTGTGATAATAGCTTTACGTATAGATCTTTTAAAAATATAAAATATGACGATGCTGTGGCAGATTTTTACAATCTTAATTGGTTTGACATATATGTTGTCTCCAATGTTAATCAAAAGGTTGAGATATTCAATAGTCTTGTAAATTTGTTGTTTAATAACTTTGTCCCCACTATATCCAAACGTATAAAACCAAAAAGCTGTCCTTGGTATAATAATGAAATTAAAACCCTAATTCAGGAAAGGGAATGTTTTTTTAAAAAATATAGGAGAAATCCAACTGAATACAATAGAAGGCAATATTGCGTCTCGCGCAACAAAGTTAATATTCTCGTCCGGAACTCCAAACGATCGTATTATTATAGTAAACTGGACTCAAAAATGAATTCCAGAGAGCTTTGGAAAAATGTAAAAGCACTTGGTATTACAGTTAAAAAGGATTCGGTGAAATGCTCGCTATGTCCAAACGAAATGAAAGCTTTTTTCGTACCAGTTTCTGCTGATTCTCCGAATAGTATCTTTGATCAGGACTCATCAGAACATGCCGATAATCCATCGTTTTCTTTTGAATGCATTGAACAAATCGACGTAGTTAAAGCAATTGTTTCAGTTAAATCAAATGTTATGGGTCCAGATGGAATCTCGCCACGATTTATCAGACTATTTATTCCTCATTTACTCCCATATATTCATCATATTTTTAATTTTTGTTTGTATAGTTGTCAGTTTCCTAACCAATGGAAAGCTGCAAATATTATTCCTGTTCCTAAAAAATCGAATCCTCTCAGTCCTTCGGATTTCAGACCGATCAGTATACTTTGTTTCTTATCCAAAGCATTTGAAAAAATACTCTCAAACCAGATGCTAAATTTTTTGAGTTTAAATAATTTGATGTCGAAGTGGCAGTCTGGATTTCGTAGCAAATACAGTTGTGAATCGGCCGTTTTAAAAGTTACTACCGATCTTCGACTTGCGATGGATTCTAATGAAATAGGAATCTTAGTTTTGCTTGATTAAATTAGGTAGGTTAAAGTCTCCTAATATGATAACACGCTGGTAATCTTTTAAGTTATTTAAAATAAATGAACAATTTTCAATATGTGCCTTATATAGTAAATATGGACTCCTAGGTGGTATATAACTTACAATAACAATAACTTCGGTGGAAGGATTAAATTTAATACAAACAGCTTTTTGGTCAACATCGTAAGCTACAGCTGGTTGAGGTAGATTAAGTTCATCACAGGGCCATGAAGTTTTTACAGCTACCAATACTCCGCCACCTCTAGCACACTCGGTAATAGTGGAAGAACGGTTTTTGCGGAAGACTGTGTATTGATCTTTGTTGAACATTTCCTCGTTGTGATGGTTTTCAGTGAGCCAGGTCTCAGTGAAAACAATGACATCGTATTGACCAGAAGAAGAGAAGAGTAAGACGTCACGTAATTTCGTACGAAGACCGCCCGTGTTGTGATAATAAAGGTTGAAACTAGAAGAAGTTATGTTCTTGAGTTTTTTGGACAGTTTTTTGGTTGAGAATTCTTGTAGCTAGGCCTGCTTACGAATTCTTTTACGAGCATGTCACTAGGCCAAAAGCTTGGATTGAGCAGTAATTTTCCAATTTGTAGAGGAGATAGAATCTTGAATGATGAAGAAAAACGTCCAGGTAGGTTTTCCGCCGTCAAACTGTGACATCTGATGTTACTAGTATCGATGCCTTTAGACGCAATATAATCAATAATATCACTAGTCTTAGTGCCATATTCAAGACGTGACAAAAATACTACGAAAGGCGGTGGTACAACTTTAAGTAAACAGCCAATAGGAGCGGTATTCAAACGCAGATGTGCGTCTTTAGCTGCTATGCTGGTAGATGGTTGATCGTTGAAGTTCAAGTCGTTGACGGAGCTTACTTCTTTATTACTGGAGAGTTCTTTGTCGGTGATAATGTCAGAAGGCAGCGACTCGATTTCAGGCTTATCACGCGAATTTGATCTCAGAGCTCGTTTTGATGGTGGAAGCTGGAGTTTCTGAGATTCTTTTAAAACATCCTGAACTCGGCTAGTGTAGTTAGCTTCTTCGGATATTGGTGGACTAGAGTTCGTTTGAAGAATTGGAGAATTCAAATGTAAAACAGATTCAACCAAAGGTGGAATACTCAACAGTACCGGTTGAGGAGGATCTAAGTTTGAAGGATTCAGTTTTTCCGTGGTTGTATTAGAAACATGCATCGTTGAACGCTGAATATTCTGCGTTGTTTTCTGTTCGAAAAACTTCTCAATGGTGGAGAATCCATCAACCAGCGTTTTAGAATTCAAAGCATCAACGTTTAAAACGTCTTGAATTTCAGAGAATAACTGCGATAGGCAATTAAACGCATTCCTTAGTTTGGTAATCTTCCAGTGTAAAACGTCAGGTGCAATATTCCGATGGTTCTTACAATAAAAACATAGACCAGGAGTAGAGATGATTTTATCAATATCCTTTCCTTTGAGGCCTATGCATTTTGCATGCGCAGTGTCGAGGCAGATTCCGCAGGAAACAAGTACAGTGCACTCGGGAAAACGTCAACTAATTAAAACCGCGGGTGTTGACGTTTAAAAAATTGTTGACGTTTACGAATGTAAAATTTTTAAATAAAAAACATCTGCTTTTAAAAGTTTTTATTAATTATAAACTAAAACCAAACATAAACAAATTCAAAAAGGAAACAAAAAAGACATTCAACCTGACTAGAAACATAGAACACAACTAGAACCAAAAAAATACATTTTAAATGAGATCATATTTTTAATTGTACATGCACACATATGCATTTAAAAAAAATCGGTTATTTTTTTCTGCTGTTTTTTTCTTTCCAACACTTGGAAGAGAGCCTTCTCTCTCAAACGTCTTAATACATTTAAGTCATTTTGCTCAACATTCTCGCATTGAGCCCAATCCAAAGCCCTGCTTAATATTTCGACGGCTTCGCTTGGTTTTATTGTCTGCACATTTGTATCTAAATCGTTCTCCTCATCATCGAGCACTTCTAACTCCTCAATTTCACACGAATTAGAAACATTATCCGGCAAAATATCTCCATTCCACTCCTGAATGTATGATACTGTATAGTCAACCTAAAGAAAAAAATTAAAAATGACCTGTCGTGTTGTTGAAACAATTGTAAAAATCGACAAACCTGAGGGTTTAGTTCATTAAGCAGATCAACTGCAAGCTCCATTTGTTGCTGAACTTCTGAGTTCATATTTTCTCTCAGTATGCTTAACGGAATATCTTCCTCCGGATCTGTCTCATTTTCCGTGAAACGTAAAACATTTTGCCAGCATTTTACCATTGTATCTTTGCTTACTTTATTCCATGCGGGTTCTAGAATTGTAATAGCATCCCTTAATGTAACACTTTTCATTGACTCTACTAGATCTAAATTTTTTGCCGCTACCATGGCTAAGAGGCTGTTTCTGTAGTACAGCTTCGTTATTTTGATTGCGTTCTGATCCATTGGTTGGATAAGTGGGGTAACATTTGGAGGAAAAAACATTGCAATTATGTTTCCATCTTCGGTTTTAAGCTCCATTTCACTTGGATGAGACGGAGCATTGTCGATTAGGAGGAGCGCTTTAACTGGCAAGTTCTTTTTTAAAAGAAAATCTGTTACCTAAAATTAGAAAATCTTAGCTACTGAAAATGATATTTTCTCTGCAGCACAAAAATATTAACCTGCGGCACAAATGATTTGTGAAACCAATCGCTAAAAATGGCTGATGTCATCCATGAGGACTTGGAACTTTTGTACTCAGTAGGGCAGTTGAAATTTTTGAAAACTCGTGGATTTTTTGCCTTCCCAATCACCAACAATTTAAGTTTATGACTTCCGGAAGCATTAGCACAACATAAAAAAGTGAATCGTTGTTTTTCAGTTTTTACGCCCGGAGCAGTCTTTTCGGTACTTGATACGTAAGACTTTTCTGGCAAAATTTTCCAAAACAATCCAGATTCATCAGCATTGTATAGCTGATCATGGGATAGACCCATTTCTTCAATTTTTTGCTTCAGCTTGACTTTAAATGGTTCGATAAGCGAAGGTTTCGAAGATAGCTTTTCCCCAGTTATTTTAAGCAGACGAACTCCAAATCTTTTTTTAAATCCCTGCAACCATCCATCACTTGCGTTGAACGAGCATTCTTTTTCTTTCAGTTGTAGATGGATCTCTTTAGCTTTTTCTTTGAGCGCTAATGCATTTACCGGATAATTCCTTTCTCTCTGCTTAACAAACCACTGGTACAGACGTTTCTCCATTTTCGGCAACTCTGATGCTCTTAATGTCTTTCTTTTTCCCGGACCGGAAAGTGTGTTATTAACACAGTCCAAAATCTTCTTTTTTTTCATTTTTATCTTGCTAATTGTTGACTTTGTTACACCATATTGCTTCGCTAAAGCTACCGCACTTGTACCCTTTCCTAATAAGTCCAAAATATTTGCCTTTTCTTGTAATTTTAGCACTTTCGGTTTTTTTGAGCTCATTTTTTTTTCCGTCGTAAATAAACGAGTCTCATTCTAATAAGTCCATAGTTATTAATTATAAATATCTATATCATGATTAAGAGAAGGTAGCAATTTTTTTAGCTCCGCAATAATTCAATAATTCTCCATTAATAAAGTAAGTAATTTAAAGTAAAATTTGTGTTTATAGAATTCCAGTAAAAAAGTGCTTTGTTTATTAAATAAATAAGTGCATTATTCTATAAAAACAGTACAAAACAAAAAACAAAACAAAAATAAAGTAATAAAGAGAAAAATTTACATATCAAAACATTGATTTGGAAAGAACTGTAAGTTACAAAAATAAGTGAATAATAATAATACAAAATGGCAAACACCAATGCAAATTTAACTGAGCAACAGAGAAAACTGAGATCGGCAGAAAGATTTTCCAGCGCTTTTCATTCCGGATCACCAATAACATCTGCTTCTTCTGTCAAGCTATGGGAAAAAATTGAAAATCGGTTAGAAGAATTAACCAAAAATTTAACTGAATCCATTGTCTCACAATTGAAGAATGAGATCTCTCTAATGCACAAAAGCCTATCTGATCGAATCACCGCAATGGAAAACGACTTCAACACAAAAATCAAATCTATAGAAAAAGAGCAAAATGATAGATTTAGCTCAATTAATCACACAATTTTCACATCTCAAAATAGAATTGAAAACTTGGAAAGTCACTTTTCTCGAGTTGATGTGCTGGAAACTGATTTGTCCATGCTAAAGGAGCAAATGTTACAAAATGACAACGCACAATTAAAATTACAGATTGACGCACTTGCTCGGAAGAATATTGCAGGAGATCTTGTTCTTCACGGAATTCCATATTCACCAAATGAAGATCTTGCGGACGTATTCAGGAAATTTTGTACAACAATTCATTCAGTTCCTGTTCAACCGAATCATATTATTCGTACTAAACCAGTGAAGAATACAGCAAATAGTGCAATAATAGTGAAATTACCGCATCAGCATCTCAAAACAAATATTCTGAAAAAAACAGCTGAGTACTTCAAAGCAAATTCCAAACCAGTGTCTCTCAGTGACCTTGGATTTGACAGCACTAGATTTGTACGTATTTATGAGAGCCTCACTAAACATAACCATGCACTTTTCCGGAGAGCCAAAGAGCTTCAACAAAAAAACTGCCTTGACTCTGTTTTTACGAGAAACGGGAGAATCTACGTCAAGCAGACTGCTAACAATAGACCCATATGCATTGTAAACATGTACTCCCTGGAGCAATTAGTGCATCTTGAGACTAACATTTCTTCTGAAGCTGTTGTTGACGGTGAAGCTGGGGTATCATAATCATAACATATATTTTATTCTTTTTAGTCACATTTGTACACTGTTTGTTGTTCATTTTTCATTTTTTACTGTAAACATAGTCTCTTTTCTTCTCTATTGGTTTTAGTTTAGTTCGAATATCAGTGTTGCCACTTATTTGTATTTTTTCATTTATCTATTTTTTATTTTTTTTTCTTTACTTTGTTTTGTTCAATAACTCTGTTTTAATTTATAATAATACTAAAGTAATAATATAACGAATTTTGCGTAGCTCTAAAAAATTAAGCTTAGTGTCTAAAATTATTATTATGAATTATTGCTTTCTTGATAAAGTATTATGCTCTTATTTAATTTATTTTTATATCCTTATTTACTTGCTTGTCAAAATGCGATTCTGCTTAAATGGTTGTTTCCTGATTGCGGTAGTCAGTATTTCATTATTTTTTTACTATGAGCTCAAAGCATCCTGATGGCATAAGAAGTGTTCTCAATGTTATGTGTGGAGTTAACCGCGGCTTAAATCTATGTCATATTAATGCAGGAAGTATTCCTTCAAAATATACCATTTTATATCAAATATTTAGCCTCTCTAAAATTGATGTTTTGATGGTTTCAGAAACTTGGCTTAATTGTAGTAAATCGTCACAAAGTGTGTTGTTACCTGGTTTTGAACTGTTTAGAAATGACCGTGCAGAGCGTGTTGGTGGTGGAGTATGTATGTATGTAAGATCTAATGTAAAGTCCAAATTAATTTATTCTTCGTCTAAATCAATTATTCAGTTTTTATGTGTGGAAGTGTACAACGATTTTGAGAAATATATTTTAGTAGTAGTTTACGCACCGCCTTCTTGCTTCAAAACGGAACACTTAGAAGAACTTGAAGCTGAGTTAACCATTTTAAGCTCTAAATATCAAAACATCTTAATTGGTGGTGACTTCAATGTTAATATACTTAAGTGCAATAATACAACTCGACTTTTTCAATATTTCTGTGATAAAACAGGCCTTTTTCCAGTTAATACACGATATCCTACATGTTTTCAATCCCTTACTAACCCATCATTAATTGACATATTTTTAACTAACCCTGGAACCAGTATCTTGTGCTTTGATCAACTGACACCGACAAGTGAATTTATTCACGATTTTCTGTTCTGCTCTGTGAATTTTAATGTTAATCAACCTAACTGTGATAATAGCTTTACGTATAGATCTTTTAAAAATATAAAATATGACGATGCTGTGGCAGATTTTTACAATCTTAATTGGTTTGACATATATGTTGTCTCCAATGTTAATCAAAAGGTTGAGATATTCAATAGTCTTGTAAATTTGTTGTTTAATAACTTTGTCCCCACTATATCCAAACGTATAAAACCAAAAAGCTGTCCTTGGTATAATAATGAAATTAAAACCCTAATTCAGGAAAGGGAATGTTTTTTTAAAAAATATAGGAGAAATCCAACTGAATACAATAGAAGGCAATATTGCGTCTCGCGCAACAAAGTTAATATTCTCGTCCGGAACTCCAAACGATCGTATTATTATAGTAAACTGGACTCAAAAATGAATTCCAGAGAGCTTTGGAAAAATGTAAAAGCACTTGGTATTACAGTTAAAAAGGATTCGGTGAAATGCTCGCTATGTCCAAACGAAATGAAAGCTTTTTTCGTACCAGTTTCTGCTGATTCTCCGAATAGTATCTTTGATCAGGACTCATCAGAACATGCCGATAATCCATCGTTTTCTTTTGAATGCATTGAACAAATCGACGTAGTTAAAGCAATTGTTTCAGTTAAATCAAATGTTATGGGTCCAGATGGAATCTCGCCACGATTTATCAGACTATTTATTCCTCATTTACTCCCATATATTCATCATATTTTTAATTTTTGTTTGTATAGTTGTCAGTTTCCTAACCAATGGAAAGCTGCAAATATTATTCCTGTTCCTAAAAAATCGAATCCTCTCAGTCCTTCGGATTTCAGACCGATCAGTATACTTTGTTTCTTATCCAAAGCATTTGAAAAAATACTCTCAAACCAGATGCTAAATTTTTTGAGTTTAAATAATTTGATGTCGAAGTGGCAGTCTGGATTTCGTAGCAAATACAGTTGTGAATCGGCCGTTTTAAAAGTTACTACCGATCTTCGACTTGCGATGGATTCTAATGAAATAGGAATCTTAGTTTTGCTTGATTATTCCAAAGCATTTGACTGCATTGATCACTCGATTCTGCTTTCAAAATTAGTAAATAATTTCAAATTTTCGCCAACTGCGGTTAGATTACTGCAGGCATATCTGATGAACAGGGTTCTTTCTGTCGTCACAAGTAAGGGAGTTTCAGTTCCTTATTTGGTTAATACTGATGTCCCTCAAGGATCTGTTTTGGGGCCACTTTTATTTTCCTTATTTAATAATGATCTGCCCAGCATTATTAGAAACTGCAAAATTCAGATGTATGCTGATGATGTTTCGATTTATTTTACACGTCCAATTGGTTTGGTTGAAGATTGTGTTGCCAGGATAAATGAAGATCTTGAAAATATCTCAAAGTGGTCTATGTGTAACAAACTTAAACTTAATCCGGCTAAAACTATTAGTATGATTTGCTCAAGAAGTGCTTTCCATTTCCCCGATTTTCCCCCTATAATTTTAAATGGAGAGCCAACTCCTATTGTTGATGTAGTGAAATATCTTGGTTTCTACATTAACTCCTCACTTACTTGTTGTAATGCTGTATCTCAAACAATCCGTAAGGTATATGCTGGTTTGCGATGCCTGAGCAACTCGGCTACCCTGATAGATATAAATGTTAAAACGCGTTTAATCAGATCGTTAATTATGCCATTTCTTATTTTTAACTGTACTGTGTATCCTAGCCTTGATTATGAATGTAAACGAAAATTAAATGTTGCGTTTAATGACTGTATCCGATTTATTTATAACATTCCCAGATATTGTAGTGTTTCTCATCTTAAGTCTTCTGTCCTTGGTTTGAACTTAGATAAGTATTATTGTTACTGTAACATTCTGAAGCTATTCAAAATTATTCACTTTAAATGTCCCACTTATCTATATGAAATGCTTATTTTTGCTCGTTCAACTAGAGGTTTAAAACTTCTCATTCCGCGTTTCACACACCGCATTGGAGAGCACTCCTTTTTTGTGTCTGCTATTCGTCTGTGGAATCGCCTTCCGCATGAATTGCAGACATTAAATTCGATTACCGTATTTCAGAAGAAACTTTTCATCTTTTTGTCTGACATCAGTTTCGCAATTTGACATTTTATCTTCTTTTTCTTTTTGTTTTTTTTTTTCTTATTATTCACATAAATAGTTTATAAGTCTTAAATTCAAATATTCTATGTTAATTTCAACTGCTATAAATTAAAAAAAGGATTTGTTTGTTTTTTAAATATATATTAATGTAACTTTAAATTTAATACTTCCAAAAGATACTAATATCTTGTAGTATAATGTAAAATATAACTCCAAATACAAATACAATACAATACAATACAATTTTGGTAATGTGATACTTGCGAGCACAAAAAAGCAACTGAACATAAATAAGAAGATAATACGTGCAGTAGCAACTACTTTTCTACTCTACTTATAAGGGGAATCACCAATTTCAGAAATGATTTCATAAAATAAATGTGTGTGTGTACAAATTTGTGTATTTTAACTGCTGCTAAATTCAAAATTTTGTTTTATTCAGAGTTGACGTTTTAGAGCTTTGTGGTTGGGTTGACGTTTTAGAGTAGGCAATGTAAAAAGAAGAGGGTTGACGTTTTGGGATGTTGACGTAAACGAGCGTTGACGTTTTCCCGAGTGCACTGTACATCGTTTGTGTTTTTTTTTTACAAATGTAACAATCGGAGTTGCTCATGATTTAAGATTGTACTAAATATTTATAGTAAATATTTACTGTGATGGCAAGCCTGGATTGATAATTAGCATGTACTACAACCAAAAGCTCCGCTCGATGAATGGTGGATGAATATGATGAGTATGATGATATGTGGTTTGAGAATAAGATAGAAAAAGTTGTGGTGAATATCAATCTTGCAATAGAGGCAGAACATGCACTAAAAATTGTACTCACACGGACAACGAAGTGAGAAGACTCGTTGATAACCAGAGGATGAAAGAGGACGGAACGACTAATTCACTCAAAAGTAGCCGCTGGTGCAGTTGCTTGCAGTATGGAAAGAGAACGGGATGAAGTGGTGAATATCAAACTTGCATTAGCGGCAGAACATGCACTAAAGTTGTACTCAAACGGATGACAATGAAGATGGCCTGATGATCTCCAGCAGAATCACTCAAAATAGAAAAAAAGTGTCTATGAGTTCTAATTAGAATTTTTTTTTTTTTTTTTTATTATCTGATTTCAGAGAAATAGAAACGAATAAACAACTCGCGGGTAACACAAACTGTGAAGCGCGTTAGAATGGTTAGAATACAGCACAAGCTGATTTAAGGCAAAATACACTTTAAAGATGAGACGAAATTAAGGAGGGAGCCGAAACAAAGTTAACTTCCTATTCGCAACAATTCGCACAATTTACTAAACCGAACAGGTGAGATTGCATTGGCGTCGATACCAAAAACCGCAGCCCCACTGCCAATTAGCACAAGTAGCCTGTCCAAGTAGGCCAGGTATGGCTCAATGTCTTGGCCGAACCTGAAGTAGGTACTGCATAAAAACAGCCCACCAAAAGTCCCCTCGACATGGACACATACCCCAAACTCACACCTATCAACTAAAACATAATCGACATTTTGGTCAATCACGATGATAGCAGCATCGCCACTGGCATCGGTGAATGACCTCATATCGCCCGGCAAACCCCTAATTATACCTTTTGAGGTGTACGGCTCCTGAACCAATGCAAAACTGCATTGGGAGCTCAAGAGCTGAACCCCCAAATCGCACGTTGCAGAGTATGAACCCTGGCAATTTAACTGAATTAGGCGTACAGCCATTTCAGAGCCTAGATTGCGCCCTAGCCAACGCTGCCCTGTAAATGGGACAGTCAGCTGAAAGCATTAAATGCCCCGATGCATAATTGTGGTGTGCACAATCCCTGCATTTAATGGCATTGACACACTTACGAGCAAAGTGCCCGGTCTGCCCACAACGGCGACAAACAGTATCAGTCTGCTTGCACTGTGCCACTCTATGGTCCATACTCAGACACTTGAAGCAAGTATTCACTGGCGAATACTCCCTCAGTGCGCATGAATAATGGGTGAGATAGACCCGTCCTTCAGCGCGAATGTGCGAAATGACGCGTTCGCTGCCCTCAATTACCACATTTGTGTCACCTTCCCCAGACCAGGAACCACTAACGATTTTTACCTCGTTTTCCATTTCCCTAACGGACAATAGCTCACAGAGGTTCTTCGAATGCAGCTGCTCCATAAACTTTTCTGCCTTAATGGTCTTAGGGACCTTTTGGACAACTATCCTCGGGCCTAGGCTACCACTCTTCTCCACAGACAACCCTAGCTCCTTGAATCTCCCATTGCTAACCATCTTGTCTCTATCGAGACACGATGGTGTCCTAATTAATAACCCGCCACCACGATTGGGTTTAATGGTATGTACACGGACATCCCCTATCTCTTCTACTATTCTCTTATGTACATCTGCATTTGACTCGTTTTTCTTCCCTTTAACTACAATAGCCCATGTGTGGACGGGCTTTGGTAAGACCGGATACTCGGCTGACGGTACAACTTGGGGAACAACAACAGGGGGGGGCAACAGAACCACAGTTATTGGACCTAACAACACAAGGGGGGGGGGGGGGGGGCAACACTAGAGCTATCGGTCCTAGCAACAGCACACGAGGGGGCAATAACACTAGAATTACCAGACCTACCAGCAACACAGGGGGGGCAACAACACCAGAACTAGCAACAACACCTACGTTCCTGCTATTTAAAACATCAAGACGACCTCTCAACCTTTCGTTGTCTCCACTAAGCTTCATTATGAGGGCTTCGAGCCGCCAAACTCTATTTAGGACCATTTCCCGCAGCAATGGATCCTTTATGTACGAAATTGTCTTAATGAAGCTCTTGTCCTTTATGTTGGACACTATTTCTACTACATTTGCAACGTCAGTTACATACCTCTTAGTGACCGGCTTACCAGCTTCCTGGTCGATCACTTTTTCTCCCTTCGCAGATTCCTCTACCTTCTTTTGGGGTTCGGCAGGCACTTCGGCCATCGGAGGCGCTTCTGCCACTCGAGCAACTCCTGACACCGAAGCCTCGTCAAGGTCAGCAGCCTTTTTCCTGGCCTACCTGGCCCTCTTTTTGTCTTTTTTCTTCCTCTTATTGTCTTTCGGGACATCCTCACTCTCAGCATCAGAGGTCTTCATGTAGAGATCCCTCTTCTTCCTCTTAACGGAAGTGCTGATCCCG
This sequence comes from Brachyopa scutellaris, assembly GCA_949775065.1. NCBI lineage: Eukaryota > Metazoa > Arthropoda > Insecta > Diptera > Syrphidae > Brachyopa > Brachyopa scutellaris. Next base: position 95,427,310 of record OX459113.1, on the reverse strand, counting down.
TCCAAGGGGTTTCCCTTGAACTCCTCATCGTCACTCAATGAAATAAACTTATTGCTCACCATTGCTATCGCAATAAAACGTACACAAGTAATTAAGCAACGAACACAAGTGGGCACCGTAGCGCAAGTGGTTAGTGCGTCGGACTACTGAGCCAGCGGTCTTGGGTTCGAATCCCGCCGCAAACACCTAAAAGTTTTTCACAGTGCCCACCTCTTTCGAATGTCTGACAAGCATCAAAGAGTATCATTTGTCACGATTGAGCTTCTCAACTCGCCGTTCGGAGTCGGCAAAAAACTGTAGGTCCCTTCCATTCGTGCAAAAATATAACACGCACACACAAATGGTTGCGAGAAGTAGGCCCAGGTTCACCTCGAGCTGTAGCGCCAACTAAGTAAGTAAGAACACAAGTAATTAAGAAAACGAGGGAAACCGACCGTAATAATACTGCAACAGACTACGCACAAACGCGAAAAACCAACCGTAATAAAGTTATTAATCGCGAGGGATAATCAGCACAAACAAACACACTCACTGCAATGTAATAAATAAAACCAAATGGCTTCGGTCATTTCTTAGAAAGAACCCTTGTCCGCACTTAAGATTTATTTTACACACACGGCACTATGAAAAAGGGACTTTTCATCGCACACAGCTAAATTCAAAAAAAGGGGTATTTTTCTTGGAATTTTCAGAGTCAACAAACACAATATGACACAACGACAATGACCGCACACGTACTTCACTGTTCGACTGCCAGATTGCAACTGTGACTATTCGGTGAGGTGGATTAGATGTCTGTGGAGTTGGAACTTGCCCATTGGATCCAGGTGTCATTACCTTGTCTGCCAGACTAATCCTGGGAGTAGCCAATTCGTTTCGCTGCTCTCTATCATGAAATAACTGTGCCTCCGAAATATGTTGCGATGAAGGTGAAGGAGTTCTGGTTTCTTTGTGAAATCGAATCCGACCTTGTTGTGTCCTCTCAGGAATGATACCTTTTGTTCGCGTCTGCTTAGCCTGGTGATCTATGGCTGTACTCCGGATTTGATCGATGTGCCTCTTAACTCGTTTTCCAAAGTGATCAATTTCGTAATGAAGGTCTCCTAGACGAGTCACAATCGTTCCCGAAATCCACTTATCCATTCGAGGGTTATTTGAGTACGCGGAATGATGGATTGAAAGAAGCACGTTGTTTTTCGGTGATGCTCGTGTATAAGTCATCAGGCTTGACAAGATCGAGGCGAGTCCGAAGCGATCGTCCTAAGAAGAGTTTGGACGGTGACTGACCCGTGGTTGAGTGTGGTGCTGTCCTGTATTGGCGTAGGAATTCATTAATATTTAGATGTAAATTACCTTTAGTCGTCTCCATAGTTCTGAGTGCGTCTTTTATAGTTTGCACGCTACGCTCGGCTTGCCCATTTGTGGCTGGATGATAAGGTGCCGTGAACTTGTGAAATTTCACCCCAAACCGCCTGCAGATATCTTTTAAATTATGTTGAAGTGAAATTGGTTCCGTTATCTGAAACCACTGTTACTGGAATTCCATACGCTGCAAATACTTCATCGAGAAGTAAGATAGTGGCACTGGTTGTCATTGTATTGGAAACTTTAACTTCGAGCCATTTGCTGTATGCGTCAGAGACAGTGCCGGTTTTAACAGTTTTGGCGCCTGGCGCAGGAAAAAAAATAAGCGTCCCAAAAGCACCTTAAAAAATGTTTGGTCTTTTCCACATCACCCGAAGAGATAGAGTACCTAATTGACGCGTTGACTTTAACACAAAATTCAACCCTACATCTTTCTTGAGGGTCTAAAATTACCTCATCCCTATCCTCATAGGGAAACTGAACTACTTTTTTTCGGGACCGTTAAGTTGAAATTGTTGGAAAAGTGCAAGGAACTTTAATTTCATTTGCTATAAGGCGAGACTTATCTAAATATTCAAAAAAAACTTGATTAAAAAATGTTTCATTGAGCACAAAATTTCAACTGCAAGCTTTAGGCAAATACTGCTTTGTGTCTAATATTGTGTACCAAATAACAACACAACAAATAAATTTCAATTCGCTAAGCTACCAAGAGATTGAGGCATATTTTGGACTTTTTGGTCATCATTTTCTGAAATTTCTACAAGAGCCTTATAAACATCTCCCAAGTATAGTTTTAGTGGTTTTATTGCATATTCTACTTAACCCATTTATGCCCGAATTATTTTTTTTTCAATATTTTAATTAATTTCACTTTATTCAGGTGGAAAAACACTTAACTTAAACAAATAACAAATTAATTTTTTTTTCTCTTTTGGAGATCTCGAGACTTAAGTGTTTTTAAAATGTTGCGTTAACGCACCAATGGGCAATCAACAACATTAGTAAAAAAAAAACTTAATTTTTTTTTTTTTTGATTTTGCAAATAAAAAAATACTTATGGTTTTTAATGAACTTTATTTAATCTTAAAATTGATTTGAATGGTATTCCGCAAAACATTTGTCATGCAATGCAATTTTGCATTGACTGCAAATTTTATTTGTTTGCGATTTGCATAAGCGGCATCGATTTCGCTTGAGCCCTGAAAAAATTAAGTTTGCCGTAATCACACAAATAAACAGATATATATATAAATATTATTCTACCTCCAGTGACAATAAGATGTTGTCCCTTAATTTTCTCATGCGAATCTTGTGTCTTCGGTCTTCCGCTACGCACAGGTGAGTACCCGTATTTTTTCAAGACACCAATTGCTAGCTGCCTTCTGAACTCAAGTTGGTCTAAGGTTTTCCCGCAATATTTGCTTAGAGACCACGCATTGACAATCGCCAGATCATTCATCCACATAACAATAGATGTGTACCATTTCTTACCTCGAAATCCAATTCGGTAGCTTGAAATGTGCTCATCCAGCAAATCTACACCACCCATATGAGAGTTATACTCGTAATTGACATTTGGTTGGGGAATATCGATTTTCCTTTTGTCCGCAAATGAATACCTTTTTGCAGTCCTTATTGGATAAGTACCATAGACATTCGAAACCATAGTAACTACCTTTTTATCTTTCCACCTTGTAACAATTTGGCCAGTTCCTTTGTCGTAATACGAAGTAAAGAAACCCCTTTCTCTCTTTAAAAATACCTTCTTATCTTCTAGTGTTATATTTTTCAACCGATTTTCCCGCAAAGTGCCTGTTCCGCCAAATCCCATTAGCGAAAGTTTATTCAGAAGGTCTGGGCTTGAAAAGAAGTTATCAAAAAATAACGAAAATTGAAAAGACGGGAACTCGTTGGCGATCGTTTTGCTAAAGTGCAGAACCACTGATTCTCCTAATCCTAAAAGGGGATTTTTATCCTGTCTCTTCCCTTGATATATATCAAACTGGAGACAGTATCCGTACTTCAAAGCAGCTACCCAAGCTTTGTATCCGAATCGTATGGGCTTATTCCGAAGAAACTGCTTGCAACTATGTTTGCCAAAGTATGGTACCATTGACTCGTCAACAGATATATTGCTTTCCATCGGACAGTATTGCAAAAATTTGGCGTTCAGGTGATCAAGCAGAGGTCGAATCTATAACATCACAAGTTTTTGAAAAAATAAAACCTGCGTTGTATTGCACTTACCTTACTCATTCTGTCCGTTGAAGAAGAAATTTATTTCTGCGCATAGCTTCAACAGCTAAATCATTATGAGAGTCTTCGCGGGACTCCCAAAACATTCTCTTCCTTGGTACATGGATATATCCACTTATTATAAGGATTCCAATGAATGTATATATTTCATTTTTATCCACTTGGAGTGTCTTATTCCTTTTTATAAATGAATATGCCTTAGTTTTGTCCACAATCAAATTGATAATTTTTTCATCCATAAAAAGTTCGAAGAAGTCAACAGGGTGGCACTCCGAAGATAAAGTAAGTGGTTTAGGATAACTCATATCTGAAAACCCATTGTTATAAACAATAGTTCGCAGCGTAAGGTTGTCCTCGTCACCAAGTTTCCACTGTTGAGGAATTCTAAACCTGACTTGGGTAGGAGCTTCTGATGTAATTGGATGAACGTGTACGCTGCTTTCCCCGTGAAATATCATCTCTCCATTAGACATAAGTTGCCCACTTCCCAATCGATTCGCATCTTCGTTCTCCTCATCTCCCGATTCTTCATCTGTTAAGCATCCATCTTCCGGAGGAGTTATTACGATTTCATCCGGAACATCATCATCTGGAGTCAAATTTTCCAAAAACTCCAAAATTTCCCCAACAGTAAGACTTTTATTCCTAAAACAAAAAAAATATACTTGCATATCCCATAGATGCGTTAACGCAACATCCTAATTCTGCTTCTTATACTAATCTGATTTATTTACTTTTTTGATCAGGATTTTATTTAATCACACTTATGTTTATGTATTTTCAATCACTCAGGCGTTATATATAAACTTATACTAATTTTCTGTACTTACCATGCCATTTTAACAACCAACTTTAATTTTTTTTCTTTAAAATTAATCCTCACAATTAAAGTCACCAAAATACCAACCTTTTCACTAACCGAAAACTTTGAAGTAACTCGAAACGCAAAGACTACTATTTTAAGTGCATAATAGCACATTCGAAATTTAATTTCTTAATGAATTCAAAAATTTAAAAATTAAAAAGCTTGCTTTATTTTTTGTTGCGTTAACGCAACAATGGGCATAAATGGGTTAAGAGTCAAACTACAAAGATGTTTTTTTTTAAAACCGACCATCTGCCTACAGAACTTGAATAGAAAACATGAGACTCTCAACTGTATCGACGAATGCAACTGCAGCAGAAGAGCATTGAACATCATCAAAGCTCTAGGTTCCAAAACCTTAATTCTCGCTTGCATACCACAATGTTTCCCTCTCATATTAGTACCATTATCATACCCTTGTCCTCTACAACTCACTAATAGAATATCAAAATCAGCAAGTTCATTCAAAACTAGGTCAGTTTAGCCAGACCCAGCTGTTTTTTTCGCAACTAATAATCCCAAAAAATATTCTCTAATTTTAAACTTTTTCGTATTTTGGTCCACTATTCTAACTACTAAAGTTAATTGCTCCTTTCTACTTATGTATCTCAGGCGTACAATCTACTATAATCGAAGCCAAGGAGAATCAACGCATTACTAAACGCAGGGAAAATTGAATATAATTAGAATTACATACTAATTTGCAATATAGTTAAAAATGTGCTATCTACCACTTGAAGTGCTAATGTTCTGAATTGAATTATATCTTTTGTTTTCGTATCCTCAGGTTGAATTTTTGTATGTAGTCTTGTTTTGTTATCAACTAAATATTAAATGCACAACATATAAGAAGGAAATGATTTTTTGTTGGTTGAAAACACGACAATGCAAAAAGGATCCAAAAAAAAAGCAAATGTGCTATCTCTCTGTCACGATCTGTACATATGTAACAATAAATTTTACTAGGTATGATGACCTGAGTTTGACTCTCTTTCTCTTCAGTCAAATCGAACGTTTTGATATATCGAACAAGGTTGTGAAACCAAATTTGAAGTTCGCATCGTTTTAGGTAGGCGCATTGCCTTGGCGCAAAATTTGAATCCTGCTCCACAACTTCCGACATGTTTGTTGATTTGTATGGATTTTGGTAGGCGCAAATGGAGCGGTATGATAAGACTGCTCCACAGCATGTTGGCAGTGAAAATTTCATTTTTGGCAATGGGCTGAAAGGGTCGACTGGATATTTAATATGAAACAACCGAGTCTACTATGGTTGCAGCAGAGTCAATGTTTGCCTCTGGTTGTAGTTGGGTAGGGGTACCTATTACCTATTTATTGTTTTTTTTTTTTTTTATATGAACTACACTTCTTAATATGAACGATTGTTTTTTTAAAAGAGCGAGTATTTCTATTTTAAATGGGAGACAGATGCAGACAGTGTACATTCATAGTTACCATCTCTCTCTGTGTATAATCCAGAAAATAAAACACAGTATCTTCTTTAGAGTCGGGAAAATATATAAAAACCCGACTATGTCTTCTTTTATTAAATTATAAAAACTGTACTAAATCTGTACGTGGAACTCTGTTCCTTCTGTACATCTTTCTTATTCTATGGTCTGATTGAGACTGAACTCTTTTTTTCTCTGACAGGGAAAAACCCATACTTATATGAATTCACAGCTCATGTGTGCGTGATTCGATACAGTGCCAGCAAAATTAACAATTTTCTTTATAACAACTATACATTACTCGAATCTCTTCTGGACATTCTACTAGCAATTATTACATAAATAAACTCGAATCTTTTCTAAACATTCTACTAACCGCTGTTACATTCAACAGGAACTATACATATCTTCTGTACGGGACGTCTTATCTTTCCTGTTTCGGTCTGTACAACCACCGAGCGCACTCGGCCATCCTTGCTGACGATGAGGTCGCATACTCTGCCGAGCGCCCAATGTGCTGGTGGAAATCCTTCGTTCGCTAAGGTGACAAGCTGTCCAACCTTCAACTGCTCTTTATCTCTACGCCACTTCTTCCTCTGCTGAAGAGTGGATAAGTATTCTGTACTCCACCTTTCCCAAAAGTGGCCTAACATTTTCTGACGATCCTTCCAAAGTCTTACGCCTACTGTACTTGGTTGCTGACTGATGTCAAACGGAATCGGCAGAATTATCGGTTCACCCACCAGGAAGTGTCCAGGGGTGAGGGCCTGTACGTCATTTGGATCATCACTCAAGGGATGAATCGGCCTTGAATTAAGTATCGCCTCAATCTGTACCAGTAGGGTTGAAAGCTGCTCATATGAAAGCACCTTCGAACCTACTATCCTCTTCAGATGATACTTCATCGACTTTACGGCGGCTTCATAAATCCCTCCTTGATGGGGAGCTGCTGGAATCATGAAGCGCCATTCTGTACCTTTACTACTAAGATGCGCTAATGCCCTCTTGTCTGTCCAATTTTCTATAGCTCTCTTCAACTCGTTGTTGGCTCCGACAAACGAAGTGCCGTTGTCACTGTACATGCGTTCACATCTGCCTCTACGTCCTATGAAGCGCTCATAGCAAGCTATGAAACTCAACGATGTCAAATCTACCACTATGTCGATATGTACCGCTCTAGTCTTCAAGCATACGAAGATTGCGACCCAGCATTTAGATCTAGTGATTTGATCTCCTTGCCTGTTGATGACTTTTATCTCTAACGGACCCGCATAATCTACACCGCAGTGTAGGAACGGTTTCCCTGTCTGTACCTGTCAGCCGGCAGTTCTGACATCAGCTGATGCTCTAACCTGTAGTTGTATCTGGCGCAAATAACGCATTTGTGCAGATATTTTCTCGTTTCGCTGCGAAGTTTCGGTATCCAATACTTCTGCCTTATGAACTGCATCATAACCTGTACTGCACCGTGCTTTGTTGCGCGATGCGCATGATCTATGATCAGCCATGCTAACCTGGAGCCATCCGGAACTATAGCTGGATGTTTCATTTCATATGAATTATTGCTCCTGTCTAGCCTGCCGCCCACTCTCAGTAAGCCTCTAACATCTAACAATGGTTTAAGCGGTTCTAGCTTGCTCTTTTCGGGTAAATCTGTACTATTCTTCAGTGCGGCAATCTCTTTACTATACCTTTCTTCTTGTGACTTGCGCAAGATGTATGTCATTGCATATGCCTTCTCTTCTAACGTTGGTTGCCTTATTTCTGTACGACCTCTACTAGCCCTTATTTTAAATGTTGGCTTATTCGACCAGTTGTTTATGAAACGGATCATGTAGCTAACTATGTTTAATAGTCGCTCTAAGCTATTTGTGTACTCTGACAATGGTACTCTACTGGTTGAATGTTTCGCATTTATGCATAGCATCGGATAAAATGCTGTCACTGCAAATACTTTCATCTCACTCTGTACCTGTACTGACGCGTCCTCTAGTGGATCCTTCGCTGGCCATGAAGTTTGTGGTAAGCGAAGCCACTCTGGACCTTCCAACCATAACCTGTTGTCTAACAATGCTGACGGCTTTACACCTCTACTCAGCAAGTCAGCTGGATTCTGCTTGGTATTCACATAGTGCCAGCATCTCGCATCCGTGTTCGTTTGAATTGATGAGACGCGATTTGCTACGTATGTCTTTAAACTACACGGCGGTTTCCTTAACCAGTGCAGTACTACCGTCGAATCTGACCATAAAAGGTAAGATGCGCCTGGCCATTCCATCGACTCTAACACCTGTACCAGCAGCCTGGATAACAATTCGGCTGCAGCTAACTCTAGCCTCGGAATGGATACTGTCTTCAACGGTGTTACTCGTGTCTTTGAAATTAATAGTTTGCACTGTACAGTACTATCTAACTGCTTTGTTCTAACATAAATTACGGCTCCATACGCTGTGCTTGAAGCGTCTGAAAAACCGTGAATCTGTACATCTGACTCTCTGTACGTACCTAACCATCTGTCTATACGGAATCTTTCTAAGAGTACTATTTCCTCCCAGTATTCTTTCCATCTGTACTCTATCTCTGCGGGCACGCGATCGTCCCAACCTATACTCAATCTCCAAATGTCTTGGATCATGACCTTTCCTATAATCGTAACTGGGGAGATATAACCGTTTGGGTCATAAAGTTGAGCTATACAACTGACAATCTTTCTCTTGGTGAGTATGCCGTCTAACTTTGGTGTTTTCACCTCGTACGTGAACTGATCTGAACCAATAAGCCATTTCAGTCCTAAAATGGATGATTTCTCTTCCCCCGAAAACACCATGGACGGCTCACTGGTGCCAGCGTTCATCTCTTCCATAAATTTGGTCGAGTTAGATTTCCACTGACATAATTCAAAACCTGCGTCTTTCAAAATTCTGTACATACCTTTAGCTAATGCGATCGCTCTTGATTCGTCTGACTCGCCTGTAGTACAATCATCCATGTAGTAGTCATTTTCAATTGCCTTGGCTGCTTCCGGGTATTCTTCTCTCGCCTCTCTTGCCGCCTGTACTACTGACCGAACTGCTAGATGTGCTGATGATGTTAACCCGAATGTGACCACTGTCAGCCAATATTCTCGCAGTTGGTCAGCTCTGTCCTCTCTCCAAAAGATACGTTGGAGATCCCATTGCTCTTTACTAAGTCTGACTTGATTAAACATCTTCTTTATGTCACCACATACTGCGATGCGATGTCTTCTAAAACGCATTACTATTTCGTGGAGGTCTCTCTGAAGTTTCTCACCTAACATCTGTACATCATTTAATGATACACCTTTATCTGTACGACAACTTGCATCATATACTATACGAAATTTCTTTTCTATACAATGGTGTGGTATGTTATATACCAAAGCATCTGTACTTGTCTTTCTGTCTACTATCTGTACATGACCTAACTGAATGCTTTCACGCATTTTTGTGATGTAGCTTTCTCTCATCTGCACATTTTTTTCTAATTTTCTTTCCAGATACATAAACCGGCGCAGTGCAATATCTCTTGAACTGCCCATTTTCTCGAACCCTTCTTTCAGTGGCATCTTCACCACAAATACGCCATCTTTGCCGCGATAGTGCGTCTGTACAAAGTGTTGCTCTACAAGTTCTTCTTCTTCTGTACGGTTCTAACACGAACCCACCTGATCCATCTCCCATAACTTCTTTAGGAGCTGGTCTAACTGATCATCTTCGGAAAATCCGATAGCTGTACAAATATTGTCTATGTCCTCGCAACTTCCCATATTGGAACCTAGAACAACTGTACCAAGGGATGTTTCCAGCAAAACTGTACCATTTGATTCTCGTGAGGATACTGAGATGATGGATTTTGCAAAGAAGTCCACTCCCAACAAAAGACTTACTGGGCCTGGTTTGAAATAGCCTGGATCGGCGTACCTGTACGGGGCTACGTTTAAGCTACTATTTGTCTGTACTGTGCTCGATGGCAAAATTGGCTGCCATTGGCTTTCTTCTGGCATAACCCAAAGGTGCACGACTGTGTGTGCCTCTAACGCATTTGAAGCAAACCATGGAAACACCTTGACTGTGGCCTTGCGTGTAATTGCAAAGGGTGCTCCATCGATGCCCGCCAGCCTTCTTGTTGCTGTCTTGGTGGGTATCTTTAGTTCCTTCCTTAAACTATCTGTCATCAGATTTAGATGAGACCCTGTATCTAGCATTTCACGAAAAGGACCGTGCAATAAGCCATCAAACGCTATTTTTACCATGGCAGTTGGGATCAAAGAACCCGTATGCCCCGAGAAATTGATAGACTGTACGTATGTTTCATTATTTATTTTAATTAATTTCATCGGCACTGCCTCTTTTACATTTTTCTCTACATTTCCTTTCCTTTTTCTACTTAAACTCTCCAACTGGTGGCCTAACCTCTGCTCCTCGTTTTTTAGCAAGTCTATTTTGCTGTTGATTGTCTCTAACTTAGCTGCAAACAGGGCATGATCCTGTTTGTCAGCTCCCTCTACGCCTCTACTGTTTGCCTGTACGTCTATACTGGGTGAGACTCTGTCTCTCTGTACGTGCCTTAGTCGCCCTCTGCTCAGTCAATCGGATTTCATTTTCCCATATTGATCGGTGCTTCTCCCAGCCTTGCCCTTGCTGGCATACGAGGTTGACGCTCTATACTTGTTCTGTACTTGCCTGACTGAAGGCGTTTCCTGTACCTGCACAGCTGTAAGCACCTGCTTATTCACCTCCTTGGTTGGGCATAGGTGGATGTTGTGCTTCGGTGCTCCCGGACAGCGAGCACACCCTCTCTGGTAGCAGTTGTTCTCTTTATGCCCCCGCTTAAGGCAGTACGGGCAGATTGTTCGCCTCTCTACAAAATCTTTTCTGGCCCGGAAGGAGAGCGCACAAAAGTCCGGACAGTCCCAGATCTGATGATCCGCATTGCATACGTCGCATGGATGCGCGGTGCTCCTCCGGTCGCCCCTAGAGGTGGTTGCCCTCTCCTGTACTCTGTTCTTTGGCAGTGGAGCATCTCTGGCTGCGGGTTCTCGACCAGTCGCCTCTACGTCTGTACGGTTTCGTTCTCTACCTGTACTGTTTTTGCGAGAACCTGTCACATTCGACAATGCAGCTGCTTGCTTGTCGATGAACTCTAGCATCGTTGATAATTTCGGCTGGTCGGAATCACGCTGGAGTTCCCACTGACGAGCTGTCTCCTGGTCGAACTTTTCATTCAGGATGTGGATAGTGAAGAAGTCCCAGGTCTCTACTGGCAATCCTAATGCCCTCAACTGGCGCATGACCTCGTGGGTTGTGTTTGACATGCTCTGGAGGTCATTCGCCGACGGCTGACTGCTTAGCTCTGGAAGCCTCAGGAACTGGCGCAGGAGATCGCGTCCTATCAAATACTTTTGATCATATATCTGATTAAGTCGATCCCAGGCCTCATGGTAGTTGTCATCTGACAACTGCCACTCCCCCATCGTCCTTGCAGCACGACCAGTAAGCGATTTCTTAAGATAGGAAAACTTGTAGACAGGCGATACTTTGTCGTTTTCGTGTATCGCTGCCACAAACCTGTCACGGAAACCCATCCATTTGGTGTGAGTCCCGTCGAATTCACCCCAAGTATTCTGCAGATCGTGCTGCTGGAACGGCATGTCCACCTGTACTTTGATACCTGTACCCTGTACCTGTACGTTTTCCTGTACTGTGGGGCGCAATGCCTCCATTCTGTCCTCTAGTACTGCTGATGCTCGGAAGTAGTTCTCCTTTACTGACTCCTTCTTCTCTATGCACGCATTCAGCTCTCTACCTTTGGCTGCTGCCAGCAACTCTTCATGTAGCTGGCAGAATGTCAGCCAATCCTCCTTTACGGTTCTGAGGCGCAGTTTGGCGTTCCCGTAGGACATCGTGGCTGCTTCCTCGGAATCTGCATATTTGACTGCAGTGGCAATCGCATGCGCTGCTGCTTTGGCTTTGTTGGCTGCCATCTTCTTCTTACTGTTGTAAATTTCTGAGGAAGAATTAAGATAATTCCATTAGAACCTGTACTTCTATATTAAAACGGCTCTGGTCAGAAGTGTCCAACCACCGCTGACCTGAGCGTAATGTGGACTGTATTATCAAAACTTGACTAGTGGATGCAAATCTTCTATCTCTACTACCTTCTGTACAACTATAAGTCACTAACATTCTTTTTGGGCCTCTTTAGTTTCTGCTCTGTACGTTTTTATAATGATAATAATGAAGTGCAATTGACCTTTACATGGAATCCTGTATCCCAACCTGTATGAGTCTCTTTCATCTGTACCACAGTGTAATAGAATTGACTACTCGAGTGAAACTTTTACATATCCTGTACGTTCCCCCTTTCTGTACTTCCTTACTACAGTGATTTCACTGAGATCGTCTGTACATTCTGTACTCTGTACACTTTTTATATCAATGTAACTCAATACATTGCACTGACGTCATCTATACATCCTTTACTGACATGTCACATTCTGTACAATTCTCTATAGCTCAGCATCTTGGCATCCTGTGCTAGCATTATCGAGCAATGGGATTCTAATATTCTGTACTAACCACAATATTATAGTGGTTACCTAACAAGCATGCTTCTTTACTCTGTACGGCGAATAATCATTCATGAAACTAAAGAAGCACCATATATACATATTTATGTTATTTACACTTCACTCTGTACACCTAACATCTAACATTTTTCCTTTACTTTTTATTTTTTACACTTCACATAAATACTCCTTGCCTCTCGTGTGCCCGTATCAAAATTTAATTTTTATTGTTTGCTAACTACCAAGGAACCGTTCCAGCATTCTCAGGCAGCCGGTCGCACACACACACACACAAGAAACTTGTTCGCCACCAACGGCACTCTACGATTTGTTGTTTTTGTCTTTTGTACCGGCATGGACATGAAATTGTTTGATTCTCTACTCTAACCTAACGAAGATTTGCATCACTTCACTTAATCTATCTACTATAACTCTATACATTTAATAACTCTGTACACTGTACTCACCGATCGTTATTGTACACAAAGGGTTTTATCGTTTAAATTAATTAATATATCACTGCACAGGTTGGTTCGTCTTCTCTCGCTGATCACTCAACTTCGAATGCCTGTATAACTATACTATGAAAAAAAACTCACCCCTTTTTCCTGTTTTTGTGTTTTTTTTGTTTTCCTGTACCTTTGATGATCGGTTGCCGGGGTAACTGTCTGAGTTTCGTTTGCCTGTTGCTGTACAAATTCTTCTTTTTTTTTCTTTGTCGCCAGTGTGATGAGAAGAAAACAAGAAATTGACCTTGGATGCCTGTACATAATGTGTATTTTGCTATGGATTTCGCTGTAACAATTTTGTTGTTTTCTTCTTCCATAGCTCTCATGTATTTGTGGAAATGTGATGTCATTTAGATCTATACATGTTCTGACCTGTACAATGGATGCAGTGGCAACGTTGCCTTTTGCCCTTTTTGTTTTTCTGTACGTTATGTAACTTGTACAAATAACGAAATGCCTGTACTCTGTACCACTAACTTATTTTCACACACACTAGCACTTTTCGCGAAAACAGAAATTGCGTTTTTTATTCCTGTTATTATGTATCACTGGAATTTGTTATTTTTTATTTTTTTGCACTGCTGGTTTTAAATCTGGCTCGACGTGGACCAATGTATAATCCAGGAAATAAAACACAGTATCTTGTTTAGAGTCGGGAAAATATATAAAAACCCGACTATGTCTTCTTTTATTAAATTATAAAAACTGTACTAAATCTGTACGTGGAACTCTGTTCCTTCTGTACATCTTTCTTATTCTATGGTCTGATTGAGACTGAACTCTTTTTTTCTCTGACAGGGAAAAACCCATACTTATATGAATTCACAGCTCATGTGTGCGTGATTCGATACACTCTGGCCACCACAAACCCCTACCACTATAAACACCAACAGGTCTATTTAAATTGATCCGATAATCCCGCTTCACCACATGAAGTATAGAGAACGAAGCAACCGCATCTGTAGTTATATAAAATTAACTCTACGTTTCCACTTCATAATAAATAGAATTTAACTTTAGAACATATGGACAACTAGGATCAAACTAGAATTATAAAATAGGATGTGTTTGTAAGCTCGTCGCCTATTCATGTATATGTAACTGTGTCGATTTACACATTGTACGTTATGTGTACATATGTACATACATATGTATATCTATAAAAACCAAACACTGCCCGCATGAATGATACGGACCCCGAAACCACCGAACAAATCATCCCCCTACGCCACCCCGGAGCCGAGCCATGCTCAAAACAGTTCATGAAAGCTCCACTCCGAAACACGTACATACAGACACACGTATTTATGAACACAAGCGTACAACCAGTAGGAACACAACCCCGAAAGCAATATTAACACGATACATGAACAACCCTCTCTCAGCAGAACGACGATCGATGGCAATGGTTTACAGTTTTCCCATCAATGCGCGTATAGAAAGAATGAAAATAAAAGAGTAAGCGATAACGATGGATTTGTGACGAAGAGAAAAGCATAATATCTACACGAGGAACAAAAAAAAACCAAAGCGGGTAGATATGTAATATATAAAGATCAGTGGTCGATTGCACAGACAGGCACCCCTTGGCCGGCGGCGATGCCGCCAATATGTATGTATTTCGTAAAAAGCGTAGCAACGCACGCAGAGTATCCGTTGTCATTAGCAAATGTAATACATATGTACATGTAAAATACCATACCAATAATTAAAATAGAACTTCTACTTATCTTAAACTTGATCCAAAAAACACAACACAACACAACAGAACAACAACACAATAAAAGTAATCGAATGGATTTGGGCGATCCAACTTCTGATATATTAACTTAGAATAATATTATACACTCGGCGAACTCGGGCATCCGTCCTCGTTCGCCATAAAAAGATACTGAACTCAACAGTCTCTTCTTACTACTCAAATGACCGAGCTGCCACTTTGACAGTTTATATGAGTAGTAGATTATTTTCGTTCCACTTATATGTTTTTACGAATATTGTGGGTGTTGTGTGCTGTGCACACTCAACTCGCGTGGATCTGGTCCACCCTCGTCGCCTGCTCTTGTACCTGATGTGTTATCTGACTCATTTGCCTTTGAATGGAGAACAAGATAGCCTTAAAGTCAACCTTCGGTGCTATAGGCAGTGGGGCCTGTGAAGCAAGCTTGAGTTGTCGCCATTTGGGCGTAGGATATTTGGGGTGTAACGGTTTGATTTTGGCTTGGACGTGCTAGACTTTTTACTACGTTTTTCTGCTGTCGAACCAGGTTCATTTTCTTAATGTCTTGTAACTTGGGACAACCCCGATAGTTTGCGGTATGTCCCGAGTTCCTACATAACGCACACGAGAGCTGACATTTCTCTGACGCCCCCTCTTTCCCCACAGAACATTCTTCGGACTTGTGGTTCTTTCCACACTTCACGCATCGGCGCTGCATCTGCCTTTGAATGGAGTACAAGATAGCCTTTAATTCAGCCTTCGGTGCTTTAGGCAGTGGGACCTGTGAAGCAACCTTAGGTTATTGCGTCTTTCCCCTTCCTGCCGCCATTTGGGCATAGAATATTTGGGGTGTAACGGTTTGATTTTGGCTTGGACGTGCTAGACTTTTTACTAGGTTTTTCTGCTGTCGAACCAGGTTCTCTTTCTTAATGTCGTGGAACTTGGGGCAACCCCGATAGTTTGCGGTGTGTCCCGAGTTCCTACATAACGCACACGAGAGCTGATATTTTTCTGACGCCCCTCTTTCTCCACAGAACATTCTTCGGACTTGTGGTTCTTTCTACACTTCACGCATCGAGGCTGCATCTGCCTTTGAATGGAGTACAAGATAGCATTTAATTCAGCCTTCGGTGCTTTAGGCAGTGGGACCTGTGAAGCAACCTTAGGTTATTGCGTCTTTCCCCTTCCTGCCGCCATTTGGGCGTAGAATATTTGGGGTGTAACGGTTTGATTTTGGCTTGGACGTGCTAGACTTTTTACTAGGTTTTTCTGCTGTCGAACCAGGTTCTCTTTCTTAATGTCGTGGAACTTGGGGCAACCCCGATAGTTTGCGGTGTGTCCCGAGTTCCTACATAACGCACACGAGAGCTGATATTTTTCTGACGCCCCTCTTTCTCCACACAACATTCTTCGGACTTGTGGTTCTTTCTACACTTCACGCATCGAGGCTGCATCTGCCTTTGAATGGAGTACAAGATAGCCTTTAATTCAGCCTTCGGTGCTTTAGGCACTGGGACCTGTGAAGCAAGCTTAGGTTATTGCGTCTTTCCCCTTCCTGCCGCCATTTGGGCGTAGAATATTTGGGGTGTAACGGTTTGATTTTGGCTTGGACGTGCTAGACTTTTTACTAGGTTTTTCTGCTGTCGGACCAGATTCGCTTTCTTAATGTCCTGGAACTTGGGGCAACCCCGATAGTTTGCGGTGTGTCCCGAGTTCCTACATAACGCACACGAGATCTGATAATTCCCTGACGCCCCCTCTTTCCCCAGAGAACATTCTTCGGACTTGTGGTTCTTTCCACACTTCACGCATCGAGGCTGCATCTGCCTTTGAATGGAGTACAAGATAGCCTTTAATTCAGCCTTCGGTGCTTTAGGCAATGGGACCTGTGAAGCAACCTTGGGTTGTTGCGTCTTTCCCCCTTCCTGTCGCCATTTGGGCGTAGGATATTTGGGGTGTAACGGTTCTATTTTGGCTTGGACGTTTTAGACTTTTTACTACGTTTTTCTGCTGTCGAACCAGGTTCTCTTTCTTAATGTCGTGGAACTTGGGGCAACCCCGATAGTTTGCGGTGTGTCCCGAGTTCCTACATAACGCACACGAGAGCTGATATTTCTCTGACGCCCCCTCTTTCCCCACAGAACATTCTTCGGACTTGTGGTTCTTTCCACACTTCACGCATCGACGCTGCATCTGCCTTTGAATGGAGTACAAGATAGCCTTTAATTCAGCCTTCGGTGCTTTAGGCACTGGGACCTGTGAAGCAAGCTTAGGTTATTGCGTCTTTCCCCTTCCTGCCGCCATTTGGGCGTAGAATATTTGGGGTGTAACGGTTTGATTTTGGCTTGGACGTGCTAGACTTTTTACTAGGTTTTTCTGCTGTCGGACCAGATTCGCTTTCTTAATGTCCTGGAACTTGGCGCAACCCCGATAGTTTGCGGTGTGTCCCGAGTTCCTACATAACGCACACGAGATCTGATAATTCCCTGACGCCCCCTCTTTCCCCAGAGAACATTCTTCGGACTTGTGGTTCTTTCCACACTTCACGCATCGAGGCTGCATCTGCCTTTGAATGGAGTACAAGATAGCCTTTAATTCAGCCTTCGGTGCTTTAGGCACTGGGACCTGTGAAGCAACCTTAGGTTATTGCGTCTTTCCCCTTCCTGCCGCCATTTGGGCATAGAATATTTGGGGTGTAACGGTTTGATTTTGGCTTGGACGTGCTAGACTTTTTACTAGGTTTTTTTGCTGTCGAACCAGGTTCTCTTTCTTAATGTCGTGGAACTTGGGGCAACCCCGATAGTTTGCGGTGTGTCCCGAGTTCCTACATAACGCACACGAGATCTGATAATTCTCTGACGCCCCCTCTTTCCCCAGAGAACATTCTTCGGACTTGTGGTTCTTTCCACACTTCACGCATGGAGGCTGCATCAGCCTTTGAATGGAGTACAAGATAGCCTTTAATTCAGCCTCCGGTGCTTTAGGCAGTGGGCCCTGTGAAGCAACCTTAGGTTATTGCGTCTTTCCCCTTCCTGCCGCCATTTGGGCGTAGAATATTTGGGGTGTAACGGTTTGATTTTGGCTTGGACGTGTTAGACTTTTTACTAAGTTTTTCTGCTGTCGAACCAGGTTCACTTTCTTAATGTCTTGTAACTTGGGGCAACCCCGATAGTTTGCGGTGTGTCCCGAGTTCCTACATAACGCACACGAGATCTGATAATTCTTTGACGCCCCCTCTTTCCCCAGAGAACATTCTTCGGACTTGTGGTTCTTTCCACACTTCACGCATCGAGGCTGCATCTGCCTTTGAATGGAGTACAAGATAGCATTTAATTCAGCCTTCGGTGCTTTAGGCAGTGGGACCTGTGAAGCAACCTTAGGTTGTTGCGTCTTTCCCCCTTCCTGTCGCCATTTGGGCGTAGGATATTTGGGGTGTAACGGTTTTATTTTGGCTTGGACGTGTTAGACTTTTTACTACGTTTTTCTGCTGTCGAACCAGGTTCTCTTTCTTAATGTCGTGGAACTTGGGGCAATCCCGATAGTTTGCGGTGTGTCCCGAGTTCCTACATAACGCACACGAGATCTGATAATTCTCTGACGCCCCCTCTTTCCCCAGAGAACATTCTTCGGACTTGTGGTTCTTTCTACACTTCACGCATGGAGGCTGCATCTCGCAGTTCGACGCAGCATGCCCAAACCTCTGGCAGCGAACACATTGAATAATGCTATTGCTCCTCTTTACTTTTTCCAGCCTGGTAGTTTACGACCTTAATGTTCCGTAGACAATCCAGTTTGCTATTGGGTGACAGCTGAGTCAGGAAGAATGGTAATTTCCGCTTCTGCTTTTTGGCCCTTGCTGTGGTGAAAGGCTTGACCCCTACGAATTCGAACCCATCGCACGTCTTTTCTTTGAGCATTCTAAGGAGCTTCTCTGGTTCTGTGGACGGTTCCATCCTCCTCAGCAGCATTGTTTGCAGCTTTTCCCCCTTCGGGGTGAAGGAGAAGTACTCCATCTTCGATTCCGCTAAAAAATGGCCGACTTGCAACAGTTGCGTCTGCGGAGTAATGTGCACTGGTAATCTTTGCTTTTGGGAATTCACAGACGCTACGTACTGGATTCTTAGTAAATTATTACGTTAGTGTGCGTAAATATACTTAAATATTTTGTATGTCTACGGCCTGCGTCTTTTTAGTCGCCTTCTTGAATTCATTTCTTGCTCAGGTAAACTTCGTATTTCAGAGTTGGTGTGGTCACAAAGCACTATTTGATGTCGTCTGCTGATTATTTTTAACTCTTCGGTAAGGAAGCTGCGGTCATGGTGTAAGTCTGCATTGGTTATGTTAATACTAAGCTTATTTGCTATTTAAAAAAACTTTATTTCAATAAATGTACTTAAAGATAATACAAGAAATTACACAGAGCGGCGACCAGCGTGATCGTAGGATGATGATGATGACTGAGGACTGAAGTATGTAGTATGATGACTGTACACTAGTGTCGGGTACCAGTTGCGTTCCTTGTTCTGTGTAGCGCGTGAAAGTGATGTTGCATTCCTTGTTGTGTCCAGTGTGTGGAAATGATGATAATAGAATAGATAAAGAAGTAATAAAAATCTCTATCTCGCTGCCGGATATTAGAATGGTTCGGACGTGATTTGTGTGCATCGTATGTTGACATTATCGATCCTTTGTTATCTCGCCCGAGATTTATAGTTTCCGTTTGTGATTGTGGACGTGGGATTGTTAGGTGTTAACTCCCCCCTTTGTAAAGAAAATATCGTCCCGATATTTAAGGTGATTGTGCGTGCACTCTGTTCATAATGTCTCGGACTTGTAGACTCATGTATTCGTCTCAAGTGAGGGCAGGATGTCTTGTTCTTCTGAAATATACTATTATGATTGTAGTTATGGTAATAAGTATGATTAGAGTTATCAATCCGAATGTCGACACAATAGGGCTGCTTGTGATTTCTTGTTGAATAGTTTGCAATAGATTGATGTTTTCTATCTTGCTATGGTGACGTTGGCTGAGGGTGGTGATAATTGCTGGTTGTATGTTGTTTTGCCCGAGTAGCGGTGTGGCACACTTGCACAGGCTCAGCTTAGCTCGCCGAAATGTTCGGGGATCTTGCTACTCAAAGCAAATTACACCAAGATACAAATAAAATAATAACTGTGCCAATCAAAGCTGATTAGGTTAGAAAGAAATTGTGCAGTATATAAAAAGTAAAAAAATTCAATAGTGTATTATATTATACATATGTATGTATATACTATAACCTTCCTAATTATAACCAGATCCTAACGTACTAGTTGTTAAAGCACTATATTTATATTATTTAATGTCTAATAGGATCTATCCACACCCATTGTACTATTACGTTCCGATGGCACAGATGTTAATGCCATCATAGGGGACACCGGCCTCGTATGACAATCAATGGTCACACCTATGTTACCTGCATCCCTTAATCTGTGCAGATAACCGCTCATATTCACACTATATCACCATCTTATTTCATCACACTAATCTCACCTTTTCTTCCTTTTAATCCTGAAACATTCCTTCCATCTTCAGTATTAAATCAGAACTACAAAAAAATTTCATTAAATTCATTATTTATATAAAAGTAATCAAAGCTCAATAACAACAATTAGCGTTTCTTCAGCGGATTTAAGATTTAATATGGCGGCCATAAATGACGATTTTTACAAAGTCAACCGATTTGGACCAAATTTGGTATAGAGGTCGCTGATCACGAATCTGAAGTCAGATTTACAAAATCCAAGATGGCGGATCCGACATATCGGATATATGGGATATATGGGATATTTGTAAATATGTAAAATATTTGAAAACACATCCTTAATACTATGTACGCCTTTAAATCCTCGCGATGCATTTTACGGAGGACGTACAGGAAACACATTTAATTATTATAAATGTAAGACGGGTGAAAAAATCAAGTACATAGATGTTTGTTCCCTATATCCATGGGTTTGAAAATACGGGAAATTTCCACTTGGCCACCCTAAACTTCATGTTACAAACTGTTCTCAAATACATTTGAAAAACACAAACAGAATTATAAAATGTGAAATACTACCACCAGAGCAATTGTTACATCCTGTACCATCAATAATGCAAAATAATAAGCTCATGTTTACACTGTGCAGAACCTGCAGTGAACATCTATCTCAAGAAGAATATTGCACTCATAACGATGACGAAAGAGCTTTGCACGGAACCTGAGTTATTGACGAAGTCTTGAAAGCTATAGAGAAAGGATACAAGCTATTGAATATTTTCGAAATATGGGAATATTCTATAGTACAATATGACAAAATTAAAAAATCAGATGGACTTTTCACCTAAATGGTGAATAAATTTATTAAAATAAAACAGGAAGCATCAGGATGGCTAAATAAACTAAAAATAATAATAATAAACACTACCGAGGAAGAGAAAAACAAATATGTAGACGATTTTCTAAATAATGAAGATGTTCAACTAGACTATAAAGAAATTTGCAACAACCCCGGAAAAACATATTTTGCTAATCTCATATTAAATTCATTTTGGGGTTAATTCGGCCAAAGAGAAAACCAACAGAAAACATGTATAATAAATAACCCATCAAAATTGTATCAGATGCTTACAAATCCAGTTGGATTTGTAGTAAGGGAAAAAAAGTTTTTGGCAATCGCATGCGCTGCTGCTTTGGCTTTGTTGGCTGCCATCTTCTTCTTACTGTTGTAAATTTCTGAGGAAGAATTAAGATAATTCCATTAGAACCTGTACTTCTATATTAAAACGGCTCTGGTCAGAAGTGTCCAACCACCGCTGACCTGAGCGTAATGTGGACTGTATTATCAAAACTTGACTAGTGGATGCAAATCTTCTATCTCTACTACCTTCTGTACAACTATAAGTCACTAACATTCTTTTTGGGCCTCTTTAGTTTCTGCTCTGTACGTTTTTATAATGATAATAATGAAGTGCAATTGACCTTTACATGGAATCCTGTATCCCAACCTGTATGAGTCTCTTTCATCTGTACCACAGTGTAATAGAATTGACTACTCGAGTGAAACTTTTACATATCCTGTACGTTCCCCCTTTCTGTACTTCCTTACTACAGTGATTTCACTGAGATCGTCTGTACATTCTGTACTCTGTACACTTTTTATATCAATGTAACTCAATACATTGCACTGACGTCATCTATACATCCTTTACTGACATGTCACATTCTGTACAATTCTCTATAGCTCAGCATCTTGGCATCCTGTGCTAGCATTATCGAGCAATGGGATTCTAATATTCTGTACTAACCACAATATTATAGTGGTTACCTAACAAGCATGCTTCTTTACTCTGTACGGCGAATAATCATTCATGAAACTAAAGAAGCACCATATATACATATTTATGTTATTTACACTTCACTCTGTACACCTAACATCTAACATTTTTCCTTTACTTTTTATTTTTTACACTTCACATAAATACTCCTTGCCTCTCGTGTGCCCGTATCAAAATTTAATTTTTATTGTTTGCTAACTACCAAGGAACCGTTCCAGCATTCTCAGGCAGCCGGTCGCACACACACACACACAAGAAACTTGTTCGCCACCAACGGCACTCTACGATTTGTTGTTTTTGTCTTTTGTACCGGCATGGACATGAAATTGTTTGATTCTCTACTCTAACCTAACGAAGATTTGCATCACTTCACTTAATCTATCTACTATAACTCTATACATTTAATAACTCTGTACACTGTACTCACCGATCGTTATTGTACACAAAGGGTTTTATCGTTTAAATTAATTAATATATCACTGCACAGGTTGGTTCGTCTTCTCTCGCTGATCACTCAACTTCGAATGCCTGTATAACTATACTATGAAAAAAAACTCACCCCTTTTTCCTGTTTTTGTGTTTTTTTTGTTTTCCTGTACCTTTGATGATCGGTTGCCGGGGTAACTGTCTGAGTTTCGTTTGCCTGTTGCTGTACAAATTCTTCTTTTTTTTTCTTTGTCGCCAGTGTGATGAGAAGAAAACAAGAAATTGACCTTGGATGCCTGTACATAATGTGTATTTTGCTATGGATTTCGCTGTAACAATTTTGTTGTTTTCTTCTTCCATAGCTCTCATGTATTTGTGGAAATGTGATGTCATTTAGATCTATACATGTTCTGACCTGTACAATGGATGCAGTGGCAACGTTGCCTTTTGCCCTTTTTGTTTTTCTGTACGTTATGTAACTTGTACAAATAACGAAATGCCTGTACTCTGTACCACTAACTTATTTTCACACACACTAGCACTTTTCGCGAAAACAGAAATTGCGTTTTTTATTCCTGTTATTATGTATCACTGGAATTTGTTATTTTTTATTTTTTTGCACTGCTGGTTTTAAATCTGGCTCGACGTGGACCAATGTATAATCCAGGAAATAAAACACAGTATCTTGTTTAGAGTCGGGAAAATATATAAAAACCCGACTATGTCTTCTTTTATTAAATTATAAAAACTGTACTAAATCTGTACGTGGAACTCTGTTCCTTCTGTACATCTTTCTTATTCTATGGTCTGATTGAGACTGAACTCTTTTTTTCTCTGACAGGGAAAAACCCATACTTATATGAATTCACAGCTCATGTGTGCGTGATTCGATACACTCTGGCCACCACAAACCCCTACCACTATAAACACCAACAGGTCTATTTAAATTGATCCGATAATCCCGCTTCACCACATGAAGTATAGAGAACGAAGCAACCGCATCTGTAGTTATATAAAATTAACTCTACGTTTCCACTTCATAATAAATAGAATTTAACTTTAGAACATATGGACAACTAGGATCAAACTAGAATTATAAAATAGGATGTGTTTGTAAGCTCGTCGCCTATTCATGTATATGTAACTGTGTCGATTTACACATTGTACGTTATGTGTACATATGTACATACATATGTATATCTATAAAAACCAAACACTGCCCGCATGAATGATACGGACCCCGAAACCACCGAACAAATCATCCCCCTACGCCACCCCGGAGCCGAGCCATGCTCAAAACAGTTCATGAAAGCTCCACTCCGAAACACGTACATACAGACACACGTATTTATGAACACAAGCGTACAACCAGTAGGAACACAACCCCGAAAGCAATATTAACACGATACATGAACAACCCTCTCTCAGCAGAACGACGATCGATGGCAATGGTTTACAGTTTTCCCATCAATGCGCGTATAGAAAGAATGAAAATAAAAGAGTAAGCGATAACGATGGATTTGTGACGAAGAGAAAAGCATAATATCTACACGAGGAACAAAAAAAAACCAAAGCGGGTAGATATGTAATATATAAAGATCAGTGGTCGATTGCACAGACAGGCACCCCTTGGCCGGCGGCGATGCCGCCAATATGTATGTATTTCGTAAAAAGCGTAGCAACGCACGCAGAGTATCCGTTGTCATTAGCAAATGTAATACATATGTACATGTAAAATACCATACCAATAATTAAAATAGAACTTCTACTTATCTTAAACTTGATCCAAAAAACACAACACAACACAACAGAACAACAACACAATAAAAGTAATCGAATGGATTTGGGCGATCCAACTTCTGATATATTAACTTAGAATAATATTATACACTCGGCGAACTCGGGCATCCGTCCTCGTTCGCCATAAAAAGATACTGAACTCAACAGTCTCTTCTTACTACTCAAATGACCGAGCTGCCACTTTGACAGTTTATATGAGTAGTAGATTATTTTCGTTCCACTTATATGTTTTTACGAATATTGTGGGTGTTGTGTGCTGTGCACACTCAACTCGCGTGGATCTGGTCCACCCTCGTCGCCTGCTCTTGTACCTGATGTGTTATCTGACTCATTTGCCTTTGAATGGAGAACAAGATAGCCTTAAAGTCAACCTTCGGTGCTATAGGCAGTGGGGCCTGTGAAGCAAGCTTGAGTTGTCGCCATTTGGGCGTAGGATATTTGGGGTGTAACGGTTTGATTTTGGCTTGGACGTGCTAGACTTTTTACTACGTTTTTCTGCTGTCGAACCAGGTTCATTTTCTTAATGTCTTGTAACTTGGGACAACCCCGATAGTTTGCGGTATGTCCCGAGTTCCTACATAACGCACACGAGAGCTGACATTTCTCTGACGCCCCCTCTTTCCCCACAGAACATTCTTCGGACTTGTGGTTCTTTCCACACTTCACGCATCGGCGCTGCATCTGCCTTTGAATGGAGTACAAGATAGCCTTTAATTCAGCCTTCGGTGCTTTAGGCAGTGGGACCTGTGAAGCAACCTTAGGTTATTGCGTCTTTCCCCTTCCTGCCGCCATTTGGGCATAGAATATTTGGGGTGTAACGGTTTGATTTTGGCTTGGACGTGCTAGACTTTTTACTAGGTTTTTCTGCTGTCGAACCAGGTTCTCTTTCTTAATGTCGTGGAACTTGGGGCAACCCCGATAGTTTGCGGTGTGTCCCGAGTTCCTACATAACGCACACGAGAGCTGATATTTTTCTGACGCCCCTCTTTCTCCACAGAACATTCTTCGGACTTGTGGTTCTTTCTACACTTCACGCATCGAGGCTGCATCTGCCTTTGAATGGAGTACAAGATAGCATTTAATTCAGCCTTCGGTGCTTTAGGCAGTGGGACCTGTGAAGCAACCTTAGGTTATTGCGTCTTTCCCCTTCCTGCCGCCATTTGGGCGTAGAATATTTGGGGTGTAACGGTTTGATTTTGGCTTGGACGTGCTAGACTTTTTACTAGGTTTTTCTGCTGTCGAACCAGGTTCTCTTTCTTAATGTCGTGGAACTTGGGGCAACCCCGATAGTTTGCGGTGTGTCCCGAGTTCCTACATAACGCACACGAGAGCTGATATTTTTCTGACGCCCCTCTTTCTCCACACAACATTCTTCGGACTTGTGGTTCTTTCTACACTTCACGCATCGAGGCTGCATCTGCCTTTGAATGGAGTACAAGATAGCCTTTAATTCAGCCTTCGGTGCTTTAGGCACTGGGACCTGTGAAGCAAGCTTAGGTTATTGCGTCTTTCCCCTTCCTGCCGCCATTTGGGCGTAGAATATTTGGGGTGTAACGGTTTGATTTTGGCTTGGACGTGCTAGACTTTTTACTAGGTTTTTCTGCTGTCGGACCAGATTCGCTTTCTTAATGTCCTGGAACTTGGGGCAACCCCGATAGTTTGCGGTGTGTCCCGAGTTCCTACATAACGCACACGAGATCTGATAATTCCCTGACGCCCCCTCTTTCCCCAGAGAACATTCTTCGGACTTGTGGTTCTTTCCACACTTCACGCATCGAGGCTGCATCTGCCTTTGAATGGAGTACAAGATAGCCTTTAATTCAGCCTTCGGTGCTTTAGGCAATGGGACCTGTGAAGCAACCTTGGGTTGTTGCGTCTTTCCCCCTTCCTGTCGCCATTTGGGCGTAGGATATTTGGGGTGTAACGGTTCTATTTTGGCTTGGACGTTTTAGACTTTTTACTACGTTTTTCTGCTGTCGAACCAGGTTCTCTTTCTTAATGTCGTGGAACTTGGGGCAACCCCGATAGTTTGCGGTGTGTCCCGAGTTCCTACATAACGCACACGAGAGCTGATATTTCTCTGACGCCCCCTCTTTCCCCACAGAACATTCTTCGGACTTGTGGTTCTTTCCACACTTCACGCATCGACGCTGCATCTGCCTTTGAATGGAGTACAAGATAGCCTTTAATTCAGCCTTCGGTGCTTTAGGCACTGGGACCTGTGAAGCAAGCTTAGGTTATTGCGTCTTTCCCCTTCCTGCCGCCATTTGGGCGTAGAATATTTGGGGTGTAACGGTTTGATTTTGGCTTGGACGTGCTAGACTTTTTACTAGGTTTTTCTGCTGTCGGACCAGATTCGCTTTCTTAATGTCCTGGAACTTGGCGCAACCCCGATAGTTTGCGGTGTGTCCCGAGTTCCTACATAACGCACACGAGATCTGATAATTCCCTGACGCCCCCTCTTTCCCCAGAGAACATTCTTCGGACTTGTGGTTCTTTCCACACTTCACGCATCGAGGCTGCATCTGCCTTTGAATGGAGTACAAGATAGCCTTTAATTCAGCCTTCGGTGCTTTAGGCACTGGGACCTGTGAAGCAACCTTAGGTTATTGCGTCTTTCCCCTTCCTGCCGCCATTTGGGCATAGAATATTTGGGGTGTAACGGTTTGATTTTGGCTTGGACGTGCTAGACTTTTTACTAGGTTTTTTTGCTGTCGAACCAGGTTCTCTTTCTTAATGTCGTGGAACTTGGGGCAACCCCGATAGTTTGCGGTGTGTCCCGAGTTCCTACATAACGCACACGAGATCTGATAATTCTCTGACGCCCCCTCTTTCCCCAGAGAACATTCTTCGGACTTGTGGTTCTTTCCACACTTCACGCATGGAGGCTGCATCAGCCTTTGAATGGAGTACAAGATAGCCTTTAATTCAGCCTCCGGTGCTTTAGGCAGTGGGCCCTGTGAAGCAACCTTAGGTTATTGCGTCTTTCCCCTTCCTGCCGCCATTTGGGCGTAGAATATTTGGGGTGTAACGGTTTGATTTTGGCTTGGACGTGTTAGACTTTTTACTAGGTTTTTCTGCTGTCGAACCAGGTTCACTTTCTTAATGTCTTGTAACTTGGGGCAACCCCGATAGTTTGCGGTGTGTCCCGAGTTCCTACATAACGCACACGAGATCTGATAATTCTTTGACGCCCCCTCTTTCCCCAGAGAACATTCTTCGGACTTGTGGTTCTTTCCACACTTCACGCATCGAGGCTGCATCTGCCTTTGAATGGAGTACAAGATAGCATTTAATTCAGCCTTCGGTGCTTTAGGCAGTGGGACCTGTGAAGCAACCTTAGGTTGTTGCGTCTTTCCCCCTTCCTGTCGCCATTTGGGCGTAGGATATTTGGGGTGTAACGGTTTTATTTTGGCTTGGACGTGTTAGACTTTTTACTACGTTTTTCTGCTGTCGAACCAGGTTCTCTTTCTTAATGTCGTGGAACTTGGGGCAATCCCGATAGTTTGCGGTGTGTCCCGAGTTCCTACATAACGCACACGAGATCTGATAATTCTCTGACGCCCCCTCTTTCCCCAGAGAACATTCTTCGGACTTGTGGTTCTTTCTACACTTCACGCATGGAGGCTGCATCTCGCAGTTCGACGCAGCATGCCCAAACCTCTGGCAGCGAACACATTGAATAATGCTATTGCTCCTCTTTACTTTTTCCAGCCTGGTAGTTTACGACCTTAATGTTCCGTAGACAATCCAGTTTGCTATTGGGTGACAGCTGAGTCAGGAAGAATGGTAATTTCCGCTTCTGCTTTTTGGCCCTTGCTGTGGTGAAAGGCTTGACCCCTACGAATTCGAACCCATCGCACGTCTTTTCTTTGAGCATTCTAAGGAGCTTCTCTGGTTCTGTGGACGGTTCCATCCTCCTCAGCAGCATTGTTTGCAGCTTTTCCCCCTTCGGGGTGAAGGAGAAGTACTCCATCTTCGATTCCGCTAAAAAATGGCCGACTTGCAACAGTTGCGTCTGCGGAGTAATGTGCACTGGTAATCTTTGCTTTTGGGAATTCACAGACGCTACGTACTGGATTCTTAGTAAATTATTACGTTAGTGTGCGTAAATATACTTAAATATTTTGTATGTCTACGGCCTGCGTCTTTTTAGTCGCCTTCTTGAATTCATTTCTTGCTCAGGTAAACTTCGTATTTCAGAGTTGGTGTGGTCACAAAGCACTATTTGATGTCGTCTGCTGATTATTTTTAACTCTTCGGTAAGGAAGCTGCGGTCATGGTGTAAGTCTGCATTGGTTATGTTAATACTAAGCTTATTTGCTTATTTAAAAAAACTTTATTTCAATAAATGTACTTAAAGATAATACAAGAAATTACACAGAGCGGCGACCAGCGTGATCGTAGGATGATGATGATGACTGAGGACTGAAGTATGTAGTATGATGACTGTACACTAGTGTCGGGTACCAGTTGCGTTCCTTGTTCTGTGTAGCGCGTGAAAGTGATGTTGCATTCCTTGTTGTGTCCAGTGTGTGGAAATGATGATAATAGAATAGATAAAGAAGTAATAAAAATCTCTATCTCGCTGCCGGATATTAGAATGGTTCGGACGTGATTTGTGTGCATCGTATGTTGACATTATCGATCCTTTGTTATCTCGCCCGAGATTTATAGTTTCCGTTTGTGATTGTGGACGTGGGATTGTTAGGTGTTAACTCCCCCCTTTGTAAAGAAAATATCGTCCCGATATTTAAGGTGATTGTGCGTGCACTCTGTTCATAATGTCTCGGACTTGTAGACTCATGTATTCGTCTCAAGTGAGGGCAGGATGTCTTGTTCTTCTGAAATATACTATTATGATTGTAGTTATGGTAATAAGTATGATTAGAGTTATCAATCCGAATGTCGACACAATAGGGCTGCTTGTGATTTCTTGTTGAATAGTTTGCAATAGATTGATGTTTTCTATCTTGCTATGGTGACGTTGGCTGAGGGTGGTGATAATTGCTGGTTGTATGTTGTTTTGCCCGAGTAGCGGTGTGGCACACTTGCACAGGCTCAGCTTAGCTCGCCGAAATGTTCGGGGATCTTGCTACTCAAAGCAAATTACACCAAGATACAAATAAAATAATAACTGTGCCAATCAAAGCTGATTAGGTTAGAAAGAAATTGTGCAGTATATAAAAAGTAAAAAAATTCAATAGTGTATTATATTATACATATGTATGTATATACTATAACCTTCCTAATTATAACCAGATCCTAACGTACTAGTTGTTAAAGCACTATATTTATATTATTTAATGTCTAATAGGATCTATCCACACCCATTGTACTATTACGTTCCGATGGCACAGATGTTAATGCCATCATAGGGGACACCGGCCTCGTATGACAATCAATGGTCACACCTATGTTACCTGCATCCCTTAATCTGTGCAGATAACCGCTCATATTCACACTATATCACCATCTTATTTCATCACACTAATCTCACCTTTTCTTCCTTTTAATCCTGAAACATTCCTTCCATCTTCAGTATTAAATCAGAACTACAAAAAAATTTCATTAAATTCATTATTTATATAAAAGTAATCAAAGCTCAATAACAACAATTAGCGTTTCTTCAGCGTTGAGGTGCGCACCCTAACCCGTTTCGGCCCAAATGGCATACCTTTTTGCCGGATTTAAGATTTAATATGGCGGCCATAAATGACGATTTTTACAAAGTCAACCGATTTGGACCAAATTTGGTATAGAGGTCGCTGATCACGAATCTGAAGTCAGATTTACAAAATCCAAGATGGCGGATCCGACATATCGGATATATGGGATATATGGGATATTTGTAAATATGTAAAATATTTGAAAACACATCCTTAATACTATGTACGCCTTTAAATCCTCGCGATGCATTTTACGGAGGACGTACAGGAAACACATTTAATTATTATAAATGTAAGACGGGTGAAAAAATCAAGTACATAGATGTTTGTTCCCTATATCCATGGGTTTGAAAATACGGGAAATTTCCACTTGGCCACCCTAAACTTCATGTTACAAACTGTTCTCAAATACATTTGAAAAACACAAACAGAATTATAAAATGTGAAATACTACCACCAGAGCAATTGTTACATCCTGTACCATCAATAATGCAAAATAATAAGCTCATGTTTACACTGT
The DNA here is from genome assembly GCA_949775065.1 of Brachyopa scutellaris. NCBI lineage: Eukaryota > Metazoa > Arthropoda > Insecta > Diptera > Syrphidae > Brachyopa > Brachyopa scutellaris. The sequence continues at coordinate 95,396,771 of OX459113.1, read as the reverse complement.
GCAGAACCTGCAGTGAACATCTATCTCAAGAAGAATATTGCACTCATAACGATGACGAAAGAGCTTTGCACGGAACCTGAGTTATTGACGAAGTCTTGAAAGCTATAGAGAAAGGATACAAGCTATTGAATATTTTCGAAATATGGGAATATTCTATAGTACAATATGACAAAATTAAAAAATCAGATGGACTTTTCACCTAAATGGTGAATAAATTTATTAAAATAAAACAGGAAGCATCAGGATGGCTAAATAAACTAAAAATAATAATAATAAACACTACCGAGGAAGAGAAAAACAAATATGTAGACGATTTTCTAAATAATGAAGATGTTCAACTAGACTATAAAGAAATTTGCAACAACCCCGGAAAAACATATTTTGCTAATCTCATATTAAATTCATTTTGGGGTTAATTCGGCCAAAGAGAAAACCAACAGAAAACATGTATAATAAATAACCCATCAAAATTGTATCAGATGCTTACAAATCCAGTTGGATTTGTAGTAAGGGAAAAAAAGTTTTTGGATAAACGATAGAGTTTAAAACACCGCACTGAGTTGTGTTTATCATGAAATAAACATTTACCAAGCCCTTCGGGGAAGTGGGTGTTTTACAAAAAGAGGAGAAAAAAAAACCCACAAATTCATAGAGCCGCTCCTGGCTGGCTTTTAGGGACGAAAATTAATTACTGTATATATAAAAAGGTAGTTGGTCGCGCACATCACTAGGTAAATGGTAGCACGCACAAAATTATCTAGAGCCGCTCCTGGCTGGCTTTCAGGGACAAAATTAATTAGTATATATATAAAAATAGGTGGTCGTGCACATCACTAGGTAAATGGTAGCACGCACAAAATTCTTTAGAGCCGCTCCTGGCTGGCTTTCAGGGACGTAAATTAATTAACGTACATATATGTAAAAATAGTTGTCGCGCACAACAGAGGGTCAATTGCAGAGAAAATAAAACAATTGTGAAGCCGATTACGGGGTGGCTTTCTTTTATCTAGGCACACAAAAAAAGATTCTTTATAAAAAAAGATTTATCATTTATCGATGACCGGTCGGAACTGTCCATTGTTGGACGGCGCGTGGAAGGACACTCGGGAAAGTTTGCACGCGCGAATTACAGTCCTGGTCGTATGGGAGTCGACCGACTCCGTCCGCTGCTAAAATCCAACTCCCTCCAAATTAACATCACAACATCCATACCAGTGCATACGCTGCCATCCCACCCAATCCTATGTACCAAAAAAAAACCTGTTTATTTCTGTATTTTCTGTTTCCTTCATTCCACCCTATTCGTACTGCATTCGCATTTCTAGCTGTTGTGCTGGCGAGCAAAACAACCACCGTATGTGTGTGTGTCTTATGTGGTCACGTAGGCCGACGCCGCGGCTGCGTGCATTGCATTCTCTTCATCCTGTCGTACGATTGCCCTCCTCGGATCCCAAACCAAAGCAACTTGGTTTTGGGATATAAGAAGTACCGGCGTATCGGTATAGTGGGCTAACTAGGAGAAAAAAAAATATACGAACCGACAAATGGGCGACATATGGGGTGATGGAAAAAACCCAACATGTAAAGTAAATGGAATGTTGTGCGGGTGGCGGAAAATATATGCGCATTGGTTTTGGGCTAGAATATACACTTGACGGATGTACTTGATGCGCTGGGTTGGTGGACGCTAATAGCTGGGCTGGGTGATGAAAGGTGAAAAAAAAAACAACCCCCAATATATTGTATGCATACCTGTGTATGTATATAGCTAGGCAGAGGTGGTGGGATCGACTTCGTTACAACATTCGGATAGAGGAAGTAAACCAGTGACCGATGACGATCATAAATCATTCCAAATTTTACGAGTCACACATCCGATGAACTACGTTCGATCTGTTGTGTTGACATAATTGTCAGCATCAATGCCAATGATTGAATTCGATATCAATGATGTATTGACGTCTTGCTCTATTTTTGCTTTGATACAGAGTTTTTTATGCATGCGCAGAAACATATACACAATGATCTTGAATACCCCGGTACCCATTTCAGGCAATAGAAAGAATTATAGTCAGTGAGCGAGAGTAACAACAGTAGCAACACCAACAACAACTACAACAACAACAAGAACAACAACTACAACAACAATAACAATATAAAAAACAAATTCGATGTGTTTAATTAAGGGATGTAATGGTCTGGTGTTTGTTGTTGTTGCGGCTGCAACTGGCGAGTAAACTTAATAATAAACTTGAACTTTTAAATGCGTAAAATTGTATGGGGAGTTTATTATTAATTCGTTTTACTTTTAACCTGCTTGTTTCCAAAGACGCTTGTGGAATGCGAGAATAATTCTTCAATTCAAAGTGTTCGTTTATTTTCTTATTCTCCCATTCCATGACGTTTACATTAATTCTTGTTCTTAAGGAACTATTACATTTTTTGTTTTAAGGCGCTATTACATTGATGTTATTTGGATAAACTACATTCCACCCCCCGTGTATCGATGTGCGAGATTCACCCAAAGATGATTTACTGGTGTATAGTTTCACCCAAAACGTCGAGTATGGCCAACTTTGAAACCGGCCTTCGAAGAAACCCCGTTGATGTTCTGACAATGGCGGACCGTATTTGACCATCCAGCGCCGGAAATACCTGAACGACCCTTCCACGCCTCCACTCTCCTCTGCTTTCATTACTGTCGCATATTATCACCAAGTCACCGACCTTGATTGCTTCCGTCCGATGCTGCCATTTTGTTCGCCGAGTAAGTGTAGGAAGATACTCTAATATCCATCTTTTCCAAAATGTCTGTTTGAGTTGTTGCAACACATGCCATTGTTTACGAAGATGCTTACAGCAGCTATCAACTGCCGGTGTTTGGATATAATTCGGACAACCCAGCAAGAAATGATTTGGAGTTAATGGTTCGGCTTCGTCTGTCTCGAGCGGTAGATGTGTTAGTGGTCTAGAATTGACCAGGTTTTCAGCCTCTATAAGCAAGCTGTGAAGTGTCTCTATTTGTGGTGCCTTTTCCTTTAATGTCATTGACAGGACATTCTTGACACACCGCACGAGCCTTTCCCACACTCCACCTGCCTCCGGATTAGCTGGAGCGTTGAAAATCCATTCGATTCCCCTACGAGCACATTCATTTTTTAAACTTGTTTCCGTTATGACCCACTCTTCTTTGCTGGCTCCAACGAAATTCGTACCTCTATCGCTACGTAAGTGTACAGGAACCCCTCGACGATTTACGAAGTTTCGGAGACACAAAATTACCGCATCAGTCGAAAGATCTTTAGCCAACTCTAAATGCACGGCGCGGACTGACAAGCATGTGAATAATGCCACCCATCTTTTCTCGCGGCGGCGTCCAATAGCGACTTCGATAGGCCCAAAATAGTCGATCCCTGTATACGAAAATGGTCGAACATAGGGAGTGAGTCGATCGGCTGGTAATTGACCCATTAACGGTGGTTCCGGAACTGCATATAAGTTTTGGCAGACCTGGCAAGTCGATTTAATTTTTCTTACTAGTCTTCGAATGTTTGGTATCCAAAATTTAGCACGGACTGCGCAAACAATTGCACCTTGGTTTTGATGTTGGAAGACTTCGTGGTAATGCTGTACTATTAATTTTGACACTAGGTGCCCTTTCGGTAAAATAATTGGCCTTTTTGCGCTTATAGGTAAACACGTCGCGTTATCAACTCGACCTCCAAGACGTACCACGTTGTCTTCGTCCAATATCGGTGTCAGCTTAAATATTGAGCTCTTTGTTGGAATGCTTGCCTTCGACGAAAGAAGACGTATCTCTTTAGAAAAGACTGACGTTTGAACCGTTTGACAAATAAGTACTTCCGCTGATTTTATTTCCTTTGCAGATATGGGAATAGTCGCTGCTCGCGTTTCGTATTTACCTCTACGTCTATCATTTTTAATAACGCACATAAACTTTCCAATTGCGCGCCGAACCCAACACACTACTCTGAGCAACTTAAAATACGTTGAATACCTTTCAAATGGAATAACTGATTCTTCATTAATAATTGACGTGACATAACTGGAACGCTTTTCAGTAACTTCGTCATACGCCACGATGTCATTTGGCTCCTTTGGCCATTCCGTCTCGGAGAGTTTAAGAAATGCGGGACCGTTTATCCATGACGAGCTAATAGATGTTCTTGTAGTTATCTTGGGCCTAGTTGCATCATCAGCCGGATTAAGACTACCTGGCACCCATCTCCAATTTCGAACTTCAGATCCATCTAATATTTCGGCTATTCGGTGTGCGACAAATTGCTTATAACGACGGCTGTCTGATTGGATCCAATGAATGACTGTTTTTGAATCTGACCAAAACCGGACTTTACTTAGCTTTTCTTCATGACCGTTGACTATTGTATCTTTTAATCGTACTCCTAGAAGTGCTGCTTGAAGTTCTAACCTTGGAATAGAGAGGGCTTTTATCGGACTGCACCTTGTTTTTCCCATCACAAAAACAACATCGACCTCATCCTTGTAACTTATACGCCAGTATCCAACTGCAGAAAAGGCTACCTCACTAGCGTCTACAAATATATGAAGTTGTATGTCCGCGTTAACATTGGTGAAATTGGAATGATAACACCTAGGAATTTCGAAGTGTTTTATTGTATCTAGCTGTTTATACCACTCGTACCATTGACAATAAATTTCTTCTGGTATTTGTTCGTTCCATCCAGTGTTCAGCTTCCACAATCCCTGTAGTAATAATTTAGACCTTATTATAACGTCGGCCAAAAATCCGAATGGATCGAAAATCGACATTGTGATACTTAAGACCTGGCTTTTCGTAGGTCTGGTGCTACCATCCAAAATTCGCGCCGGCATTCTTCCAAACTTCAGCACAAAACAGAACTTGTCAGTCTTTGGATTCCAATGCATGCCCAAAATTTTTTCCGTTACAGAGTGGCCGTTTAAGATGTGCGTCAAATCCAAAGAAGACTCTACCGAAGAACTCCCGTTGATAACATCAAGGAACTCAGATGAATTAGATACGAACCCCCTTAGCTCAAAGCCGGCATTGTTGTGGATGTTTATTACATTCTTTGCGACAGAGATGGCTTCATTGGTGGAATCAAAACTATCAACATAGTCATCAACATAGTGACTCTCCACTATCGCCTTAAATGCTCGCGGATGACTGGCCTTAAATTCGTTAGCATTGAAATTCTTTATATATTGGGCGGAGCACGGCGAACTTGCCGAACCAAAGATCATGGCTCTCATCACATATGTATCCGGGCTTCTTGATTGGTCTGCATTCCTCCACAAAAAACGTTGCGAGTCCTGATCCTCTTTTCGTATGTTTATTCGGTGGAACATTTCTCGAATATCCGCGCAAACACCTATTCTTCTTTGTTGAAATCCGAACAATATTGATAGGAGCGGTCTTGGCTGGTAAGTATCTGGGCCCTTTAACAGCATCGAGTTCAACGACGTTCCATCGATTGGGGCCGCGGCGTCAAAGACTAGTCTTAACTTGTTACCTTTATTCACATTGCAGATACCAAAATGAGGCAAGTACCACGTACGATCACCAACAATAACGGCTTCGTCGGGTGATAATTTTCTTGCATAATTTTTCGACAAATACTCTTCTATTTTGGCTTTATACCACTCGGCAAATTTGGGATCCTTAATTAATCTTTGTTCCAATATTTCTAGCCGCTTTAGGGCCATCTTGTAATTGTTATTAAATTTAATGTCATCGTCCTTCCATAGGAGTCCAGTTTCATACTGACCATCCACTTTCTTTGTAGTTTCTCGAAGAATTTTATCGGCTCTTTTATCAACTTCAGATTTAATCTCCTTAATTGGTTTTATTGCAAGATCTTCTAATGCGAAATATTCTGAGACCTGTGCTTGTAAATCACGCATATCATTTTCTACGCATCCAATAAAACTTACAGATGCATCTGAGGTGTTGTCTTCATTCGACCCGAATAAAGTCCAACCTAACTTGGTTCTATGTACTGAAAATCCTACATCGAAATTAAAAATCTCTATTGGCCGAACGAGATAAGTGTGTGGTATGCCAATTAGGACCCTAGGTACCGAGTCGAAATAGTCGTCAATAGGAATGTTTTTTAACTCTATGTATTTTTGCTTAAAATTGTGTAAATCCAGACTCTGAGCTGGTAACAATAGTTTTTTAATTGTACGTACATTCCGCATTTGAAATTTATTTGCCGCTTTGTGAACCCCGGATATCTCCAGATCAATTCGTTGAGACATTTCACTTGTTATGTTATCTCCAATCCATTTCAACGATAATAGATTGGAGACACCCTTTACCCCTATTGAACTAGCAACACCTTCTTCGATTAAAGAAATTTTCGCCCCATCGTCGATGAACGCCATCACTGTACAGCATCCCTTCGGACCACTCAGTTGCACAGGCAAAAATTTAAACAACGTTTTATTGTGCGTTTGTCCACAAGTAATTGTACCCACAGCTTTATCTGTTTCTTTATCATTCTTAACAAAAGTTGTATTTTCTATTACAGCAACGGGTTTTGCGGCATCACTGTTGCGCGAAGTGTTGGACAATGACGATACTGTTTCGGTCTTTGCATTATTTTAGTCATGAAGCAAACGGTTGTGGCTTTTGCGGCAATGTGAAATTCCACACTCACGACTATATGAACACTTTGATATGCCGTGGCCGGTGCGCAAACAACCAAAACATAAGCTATTCACTTTTACAATATCCCAACGTTTTGACACAGACATGGCCTTGAATTTTGTACACTGGTACAAGGGATGGTTTTCTTTGCAAACGATACAATTAATTATTTTCCGTTCTTCTGAGACAGTACATAGAACATCTGCGTGTTTTGTTTTCCTTTCATGTGCGGATGTGTGTATAAGGCTATCGGATCCCATTTCTGTGGCAATGGATACATACGCGGCGATTTTTTGTAACCAATCGCTAAATTCAATAACGGTTGGGTACGGTGTTGCTAATGAGTACCTATGCTTCACCCATTCCTCTCTTTTATTTAAAGGCAATTTTCTAACTAACTCATCGAGGAGCGTTTGATCACTTAGGTAAGGATAAGCACCTGCACTCTCCAAAAATACTGTTAAATTTGCAACCATTGTACTAAATGCACTCATTTCGCCCATTTTTGCCTCGTGAACTACGGGAAATGCCTTTAATTTAGCAAGCTGACTCTTTATAAGAATTTCGGCACGTCCATACGTAAACTCTAACGTGGACATAACCGCGTTGACACTGTTTGGATGTATTAATAGGGATTCAACCCGTTGCCTAGCATTGCCTTTTAATGCTTTTTGTAGGCGTAAAAGGTTTTCCAAATTGCTATATAGATGGATGGTCGACGTCTCTCTATATGCTACCGAAAACATTGGCCATGTTTCTGGTATTCCAGAGAATTCGGGTAGATCTTGTAGCTTGCGAAGAGGCGGCTGATGTCGTTGCATTGACGGTAATATTGGCGGTGTGGGTTCGGGCGGCGGTGGTGCGGTTGTATTATAATATGATGGGACATAGCCCACAGACGTAGTAAATGGTAAATAATTATTATGGTACATACCTGGTATTGTTGGATACGGCGAATTATATTGGACGTATGTGTTGAGTGGCGGCATGGTGACAGCGCTCGTTGTAGTTGATGTTTTGTTGACATAGGAAAGAAGAACATCGGCATTGTTAATAACTGCAGCTGGTGTCTGGTCATTGGCGACGGCTGAAATTCTGGCGGTGGTATAACTGTTTTTGTCGTTGAGAGTGGCGGCGGTGGAAGGTATCATACTTGTATATTTAGGGGTGGAAGCGGCGTCTGTTGCTTCGTTGGCGATTATTGTACTTGTACACTTAGGGGTGGAAGCGGCGGCTGTTGCTTCGTTGGCGATTGTTGTACTTGTACACTTAGGGGTGGAAGCGGCGGCTGTTGCTTCGTTGGCGATTGTTGTACTTAGGATTTCCTTCAGTTTTAGTCTTTCTCGTTCGGATTCTGCGTAAGATTGCTGCAGATCCCGAACTTGTTGCACAAGACTTTCAATGTCGTAATTTGGAGGGTTAGTGATTGTGGTATCCAAGTCACTATCCTTCTCTTGTTGATCCTTGGAAGATGATGCCATGGACGTCTGGCTTCTTGTCCTTCCTAGCTGTAGCTGTTCTTCTAGCGGTGTTGGTTCCATTATAAATTTTGCGATTCCACTACGCAGTTGCGTCGGCAAGAAAAAATTAAGATGGCGAATTCTTAGAGTCTTAGAATTAATAATAAAAATGTTGCGGCTGCAACTGGCGAGTAAACTTAATAATAAACTTGAACTTTTAAATGCGTAAAATTGTATGGGGAGTTTATTATTAATTCGTTTTACTTTTAACCTGCTTGTTTCCAAAGACGCTTGTGGAATGCGAGAATAATTCTTCAATTCAAAGTGTTCGTTTATTTTCTTATTCTCCCATTCCATGACGTTTACATTAATTCTTGTTCTTAAGGAACTATTACATTTTTTGTTTTAAGGCGCTATTACATTGATGTTATTTGGATAAACTACAGTTGTTATTGTACTGTTAGTACAATAAAGGGAGAGGAGGTAGAGGAATCATCTCCAAGAGACGGGATTAAAATTTTTGGGGAAAGGGAGTCAAAAGGATGATGGATGAAGGAAGGGGGAAAAGAGAAAGCTTCGTTTGGGCCACAGCGACGCGGGTTGCGTGCCTGGTTGGTCTTCGGCTTAAGCTCGACGGATCGGGGTGGGGTCTTGCATCCGTGGACCAAACAACACCACTACAATAAAAATATTGCACGCGATCAATTCGATATCAATGATGTGTTGACCTCTTGCTCTATTTTTGCTTTGATACACAGTTTTTTATGCATGCGCAGAAACATATATACAATGATCTTGAATACCCCGGTACCCATTTCAGGCGATAGAAAGAATTATAGTCAGTGAGCGAGAGTAACAACAGTAGCAACACCAACAACAACTACAAAAACAACAAGAACAACAACTACAACAACAACAAGAACAACAACTACAACAACAACAACAATAACAATAGAAAAAACAAATTCGATTGGTTTAATTAAGGGATGTAATGGTCTGGTGTTTGTTGTTATTGTACTGCTAGTACAATAAAGGGAAAGGAGGTAGAGGAATCATCTCCAAGAGAAGGGATTAAAATTTTTGGGGAAAGGAAGTCAAAATGATGATGGATGAAGGAAGGGGGAAAAGAGAAAGCTTCGTTTGGGCCACAGTGACGCGAGTTGCGTGCCTGGTTGGTCTTCGGCTTAAGCTCGACGGATCGGGGTGGGGTCTTGCATCCGTGGACCAAACAACACCACTACAATAAAAATATTGCACGCGATATCGAAACATACGAAATCTGAATACGAAATAAAAAAAAATAAAAAAAAACCGAAAGGACACTGGCTACCATTGCCTATTGAGGAAAGCTGGACGTCCTCGTTGCGGGTCATAACCCTCCCTGCCTCGTGCAGTCCCCGCTGAAACTATAAAAGACTTGCACCCAATAAATATAAGACAACGAAAATCACCCTACTGGGGATCGACCAACCAGAACCATTAAAAAAAGATACTCGAATTAAATTATTTAGAAATACATACTTATTTCTTAGTAAACATTCCTGCACTTAAGTGTAGCATACAAGTACATTACGGTCCAACGACCGGTAAGTTACAAAAGAAAACTAAAAATTAGGTATAGGGCACGAGTACGCGAAGCCAACTCATGACTTCAAAACTTATATATAAACAAAAAAAACCAAATGGCTTACCTAAATCATCCCTCGTCGTCAGGCCTGCCGAAGGGGGTACCTATACAGTGGCGTGCACGTAATTAGAAACGCTTAAGGCGACCAGCTTTCTTTTGTTATAATTTATGTGTTTTCACCCTAAGAAATCCAGATTTCTGTTTTTACTGTACATATCTGGTACACTTTTCGAAAAACCCATGAAAGTGACATGTAGTACCGTTACTTTCAGAACAGCAGCTGAAAACGAGGTAAAGTATTCGGAATTGATCGTGCACCTAATTAGAAACGCAGTTATTTTTAGCAGAGAATATTCATTTATTTCTACACAAAGTTAAAAATACTTAATATTTAGTGGCGTAGCCATGATTTTCAATTACTGCCTGCAGTCTTGGGGGGATAGACTCCACCAACTTTTGGCAATAGCTCTGCGGAATGCTCTCCCAAGCAATTTTAGATTTTTCATAAAGATATTGAAAATTTCCAATTTTTTCGAAGCTTAGTTTACTTTTTAGGAGTTGCCACAAATTCTCAATTGGATTGAGATAAGGGCTACATGAAGGCCAGTCTAATACGGTTACCATTTGGTCTTGAAACCATTTTTTTGTATAAGCTGCCGTGTGCTTCGGATCGTTGTCCTGCTGTAAGATCCAAATAACAGGCAGATTATCATCAGCGTACGGCAGCATTGAGTTTTCCAATATCTCACAATATTGGAATCTGTCCATTCGACCTTCAATCTTGTGGATTGGACCGATTCCGCGCCAAGACATTGCACCCCATATCATAATACTGCCACCTCCATGTTTGACTATCGGGCAGGTATACTTTGGGTCGAATTCCTTGGACATGGGACGGCGTACACACACTTTACCATCGGATGAGATTCTATTTACTTTTGTTTCGTCAGTGAATAGTACGTTCCTCCACTGGGCGACGGTCCAATGGCTATACTTGTGGGCGAATTCTAACCTTTTCTTGCGGTTTCGGTCAGTAAGAAGTGGCTTCTTCCGAGAAATGCGTCCAAAAAGCCCAGCCTCGCGCAACCTTCTCTTAATAGTGTCTATAGATGGTCCACTATCATTATCACCAAAAATTTCAGTGCGTACTTCCCTTGCCGTTGCATGTGGGAACTTCTTACTGTGCCGCACAATAAGTTTGTCTTCGCGAGTTGTTGTTATTCTCGCCTTAAGCTTTCGGGCGACTTTTTGGACCGTTCCATTCTTTTTCAAATGATGAACGGCGTTAAACACCATCTTCTTTGAGCAGTTTAACACTTTTGCAATTTCGCCATATGAAGTTCCTTGCTCATAATGGTTGACAATAATCGCTCTGGTTGCGACGTCGCATGATCGGTTTTTTCCCACAGTGTAAACCTGTAAGAATTATTTCTAATACACTACATTAAACCAAAAACACAAGAAATTTACAATACCAGCTAAATTTTTCCGTTTGTCAATGAAAAGGATTTCAGAAAAACACAAATTATGTACCCGTTTCTAATTATGTGCACGATCAATTCCGATTACTTTACCTCGTTTTCAGCTGCTGTTCTGAAAGTAACGGTACTACATGTCACTTTCATGGGTTTTTCAAAAAGTGTACCGTAAAAACAGAAATCTGGATTTCTTAGGGTGAAAACACATAAATTATAACAAAAGAAAGCTGGTCGCCTTAAGCGTTTCTAATTACGTGCACGCCACTGTATATATTTATCAATAAAAGAAATTCAAAAAAAAACCACCAAAACTGGATTAGGCTTCTCACCATTTTACCTTAACAATAATTGTTATAAATAGTAAATTGGTCTTTAATAAAAAAAAAAAAAGGGTAAATCAGCACAAGAGGAGCCAGATTTACGATATAACTTCATTTTAAATGCAAAAGATCGATACTAAATTTAAGTAAGACTTTAATTATTATTAATTAAGATATAATCAGAGATAAGATACAAGGATAAAAAAAAACAATTCTAGCATCATCCATCAGATCTTATATCTGAACTTCAACCAGATGGGTTGCGATATATGGCAAAGTTAATTTAAAACAGGAAAAATTAAAGATAAAAAAAAAAATAATAATAATTTATTCGACAGAAAATATGGCATTAACATCGTTATGTTAACTACGCTACGCGTCAAGAAAATTAATGTATAAAAATAATACTAGCGAAAAAGAAGATCAAGATAGTTTTTTTTTCTCCCCGAAGAGGGATATACCTAAACCTAACTTTAGTCCCCTGGATGCTTACACAGCGCGCGTAGAAAGGGGCTCTGGTGTTCTCCAGATCAACCGCAGCTCGTTGGCCTCCGTCCAGGCTTCGGTCACCAAGATGATCACGGGAGTAGGGGGTGAGACGTCAGGAAGAGATTTAAAAAGGTATTTACACTGGCATGGGGGTCAATTTACAGAATCCCGAGCACATGTCACTGATTGAAATTATTTAGGCAAAATTTTGCACAATGGCGTGGGCGAAAACACAATCCCGAGCACAGGTTGCTGACGAAAGTTAGTAAATTAAATGTTTGCACAATGGCGTGGGCGAAAACAGACTCCGGAGCACATGTCACTAATTGAATTGTCCGAAAGATAACAAAACTTTTTTTTTTTTTTTTTTCACTGACGTGGGGATCCCGAGACAACATTTAGAAAAGGGCCGGGTCATGCGATTTTTTATTTACTCGCATGCATGCGAAACAAAAACCAAATTTTTCGATGCCTCACTGGCGTATTTCGGACTCGTCGTATATTATTTTCTCCCGCCGGATACAAAAAAAAAAGAAACGTTTTTTTTAAAAAAAAAAGGAAAAATTGAAGTCCGTCACACCACTGGGTGTTTCCAACCATGGGAGCAACTTCGCTCTTAGCCGTCCTGATCGGTGGACAATCCAACACTTTCTGACTAAAAAAATAATTTTTCATCTCCATCTCAGATATCACACACCAATTCCCGATCTCGCGACCCATACCATCAAGAACAACAAAAAAAATCTACCTCTCGTTGTCATTCTCCTTTTTCTTCGTATCGTTTACTTGCTGTGGGTGCGCCAGGCAGCGATGTAGAGTTACAAAAAAAACTCTTTTCTCTTTTGCATTCTCGTTATTTTTCTCGTTTTGCCAGGCAGCAAAAAAAAACAATCTTCTTATTGGTCGCATTCTCTTTTTTTTTTCTTGTTTTCCAGGCAACTATGTGTGTGCCGGTGGCAAAGAGAAAAAAAATAAATCTACTTCTCGTTTGCTTTCTCGTTATTATTTTTCCTTTTGCGTGTGTGCCTGTGACGTAGAAAAAAAAACTACCTCTCGTTTGCATTCTCGGTTTTTTTCTTGTTTGCCAGGCAACTATGTGTGTGCCGGCGAGAGAATCGACACGGTGGTAAGGGTAACCATTGCATGGTCACGTACGCCACGTAGGCAGTTCGTTTGCCTATACCTGCTCCTTGCCCTGTCGTACGATGGGTCCCCTCTCGATCACAAGTCAAAGGAGTCTGGGACTGGGATAGGAGAAAAGAAAAAAAAATTTTATGCATACGCAGACAGAGATATAGGGTGGCGTGATCTGGGAATGGAAAATTACCACAACGGGGTGTCGCCTTAACGCTACGTAGAAAAAGGATAAGAAAAAAAAAATTGTTTGTTAATGCCAAACCGCAAGAATGATGGCGCGTGGCAAAAATATGTGCGCAGCCGACTTTGCTGGGGATGTACACTTGTCGTCTGTACTTTCCCAGCAGCGAGGCGGTAAAAAAAAAATATGAAGACAACTCGAGGGCGGTGATTGATCGGCATTTGACACGTCGCCTGACAGCCTCCGTTACAGGGACTAGAACGATCGCTAATAAAATCAACATGGAAAAAGAACACTGCAAAAGCACTATGGAAATAGAAAAAATCTAAGAGTGTAGTGTAATAGAATCAACAGGTATAGGAAGTGTTTGGTTACGTACCTTTTCCCTTTGATAGATTCCACTTTTCCTTTTGGTAGATTCCACGGTAAGGAAGACAATTTTCCTTTCTGGATTGTGTCCCGTAAAATAATTAATCAAAAATCCGTAATATTTTGGTTTAGTTGGTCTTTATTTAATTTCACTTATTAAAATTATATCTTTTACAACCAGAATAAGAAAAAAGTGGTCTGTCGCCATTACCGATTAAAGTCACAAAACTAACGAAGACGATGAAATAAAAAGAGAGCGAGACGCACATGCGCGACCGCTACATATACAAAAAAAATTCCTTTTATTGGAAGGCGAGCAGCATTTTGTTTCGTTTCCCGATGATGTATTTTTGGAAAGCCATGTATGTTCTAATAGGAGAACATATGTAGATGGCTTAAGGGTGCAAACACACTTCAACAGGTATAGGATACCTTGTTCGCTTGCTTAACACTAAAGAGGGATTATTGCTTTGGACTAATTATAATAGAAGAATTTATGGACCATTTGTTAATGAAAAAATTAAATGTAAAATTATAAGAGAAAAGGATGGATATATTGATTTGATTAATATTGAATAATAAATAAAACACAGTTATTTAAAAAAAAAAAGTTTCTTTGTTTTTTATTTACACGATCAACAAATCTTCTATTCTCATCATACAAAAGAATGAATAGGAAACACTCCAACATTGCTTACATTATCATAATAAACTTTTTATTTAAAAAACAATTTAAAATGAGTCAAACGACACCTTTTGTTTGGTTGTAGGTGGTGGTGTAAGCCGTCCGAGATGTTATTGTCCCCAGTAGTAAAGTGTGGCAGACTTGCCGTTGCACGGTACTAGCTCTTTGGAAGGGGAGGTTCTCTTTACTACTTACCTACCTTATAAATATTTTCGTGCCACATAATTCATTATGTGTTGTGAGTTGTGACTAAGCACTGTATCAGTATATCTGTTTATGCGAATATAGTGGGCTCGACGCATGTAAACTACTGTATATACATGGGCATGTCAGCTGTTGAAGACATTTTGGTTTCTCATGAAAACCTCCCGGTTGACCCTCCGCTTGACCGAATTCAGACACCTACAGTAACTCACAAAATTGATCACGCTATTTCCTGAAAAGTGAAAATATTTGGTTTAAAAAACAAATAAGGCCTTTAATACTTAAGTTTTTTTTTATAAATATTTTATTTCAACAATTTCATTTCAGAACATAAAAGTTATTCACATTTTTCTTCGCTGTAGAAAAAATAAAAAAATAAAAACCAACTTTACCTAGCTTGATCAATTTTGTGAGTTTCAAAAAAAAAAGATTTCCGAAACTCAATATTTCGTGTATCCACCACGAGCTTCAATAACCGCTTGAATTCGATTGGGCATGCTATCGACCAAGTTCTTGCAAGTCTCTGGCCTTATGTTTTCCCACGTGGTCCTGACTTTGGCCCAAAAATCGTCTAAATTGCCGATTTCGCCTGCAAGGGATCGTTTCAAAACCCCCCATAGGTGTTCAATGGGGTTTAGATCCGGGGATTGCGGTGGCCATGATAACACATTAAAATGATTATCATTTAACAATTTTTGAGTTATTTTAGCTGTGTGCTTCGGATCATTGTCTTGCTGGAAGACAATATCCGAAGCTTCAAGACCAAATTTCACTAGTGATTCTCTTAAGTGGCAATGCAAAATGTCTATATACGATGATGACGTCATATGTCCTCGGATCCTGTGAATGTTTCCTACTCCTTGTGTCATCATGCAACCCCAGATCATAATGGATCCCCCACCGAATTTCAATGTGGGCTTAACGTGCCGAGGTTGTAATTTCTCTCCAGGAGATTTCCATACCCACTCTCGCCCATCTGAGCCTAAACGGTTAATTTTGCTCCCATCTGACCAGATCACTCTCGCCCAGTCCACAGGTGTCCAACTGGAATATCGTCTTGCAAATTTTAGACTTAAGTCTTGGTGTCGTTTGGTAAGCAAGGGTTTTTTTTTACTTTGGCTCTTCCTCTTAAACCAGCTGCCCTTAGAGTCCTGCGAACGGTTTCCTCAGAAACCTTTATATTTTGCTCCCGTTCCAGTGCGTGCTTGATTTGAACTGCATTTTCAAATGTTTGCATTCTCAAGTCTCGAACTATCTTGCGGTCTTGAACTGCTGACAAGATCTTTTTGCGTCCGGCTTGGTTTCTGCAGGGCAAATTTTCAACGGATTGCCGAAATTTGCTTATGGCAACAAGGGATATTCCCGTTGACTCCGAAATTCGACGATGGGTTACACCTTTTCTTAAAAGGTCCTCAATTTGCTTCTTTTCCACTGGTTTTAGTGGTTTATTATTCGAACCCATTATTCAAAAGCTAGATACAACAAAAACACCAATATTTCAATTCTATTTACTCACAAACAGAACAAAGAATATTTCCTTACTGTGTATTTACTGTTATGCTGCTGTTTTTTTTTATTCGTTACACAAACAATTATTTTTGCGACTCCCGCTTCAAACTCACAAAATTGATCACGATGCAACTGCACGTGCATTCGAATAAAAAAACCAAACTTTGGCGTGAAAAAACAAAAAAGCTCCCTTAACCGTTAGGAGAAACTTCAAGTTCAATAAAATCATATAATAACAGTTAAACGGATCTATCTTCAAGTTGTTTAAGGGGATACTGCATTTTTAAAGAAAAAGCGTGATCAATTTTGTGAGTTACTGTATATTGTCTTGTACCGGTATAATATGTTGAAGACAATCCCTAACTATACCTAAGTCATATCCTATACTTCACCCCTCACCACCCTTTCCATTCTTTGTTAACACACACCTTGCTTCATCGCCTATCGGTCTTTATACATATTATCATTGCATATCATGACGTCTCAAAACAAAGAAAATTTTCATTGATTCAAATTGTTTACAATGCATTATTTTTTTTTTAAAGTTCATATATATATGGGAATTTTATTACGAGACTAATTGCTTACACTAATACTCTCACTGAGTAGAGAAATTGTGTTCGGATAGTGTTATATCCTTTTCCGAGAATAAAATCTTATTGTTAATTTAATTAATTGCGATCAAGTTGCTTCTTAAAAGTATCGAATATGTTAATTAGGTTATTAATGTTTCATGTAGGGATAATTATTACTGTATTTGTGAAATTATTAATTTGTATATACAGTAGAATCCGCTTAAGACGCTCTTCAAGGGACCGAAAGAAAATAGCATCTTAAGCGGGATAGCGTGTTAAGCGGGAAAAACTAAAAAATAACATCCAGTTAAACAAAAGGTTTTTTTTATGACAAAAGTTGAAATTATACATATGTATTGTAACAGGATGTCCTTTTCATCAGCCAAATGTTTCCAGCAAATAAAACGCACTGATTCTAATCACAATAACAAATCTTTCTTTATTTATTCAATATTATGTACTTAACTTTAATTACTTTACTACTTCACAAGGCTTCGGGTTTTAAACATCCGCTCGCGACCGTGGTACACAATTGAATGATCTCGTTTTCGCTTTTCTGTATCTCTCTGACTTCCCCCACCCTACCGGTAGTCCTTTACATATTTCTCTTCGTTCATCTTTATTTATCTGTGTCTCTTTACTTGGCCTGCTACAGTATGTATGTATTAGTACATCACTTTTATATGGGTAGTTACATGCATGTGCATTTGAACTGGCCACCGAAGGTTTCGGTAGTGATTCTTCTTCAGCTCCTCCTCTTGGTTCAACCATTGAAGCGCTCTCACTGATGAGTTCTTCTAAAATGCGGGGACCACTTGTAACTAGGTCATCATCAACAAAAGCATAATCAGGAAACTCTTGAAACTCTTCAATATTTCCCGATGGGATATCAGAGTCATCTGAGCTAGAATTATCTGCCCAACAGCCAGCCTTACTCAAACAGTTTTTGATCACGTCTTGCTAGATTTCTTTCCATGATGATTATATGTAGTGAATTGAGCCGAGCACTGACAAAAGTAACGACCACAAAAACGACACGCCTTATATGGTTTGTTTGCGAAAAACAAAAAAAAAAACCTATAAGAGCGGCGGTGACCATGGGAAAAACATCCAAAAACAAGAAAATACAAATTTTGGCGAATTGTATCGTGTCGCTGTGTGAGCGTATTAACCGGATTTTTTTTCATACGAATTCTAGTTGGAATGAAGGGACCGGAGAAAAAGAGCGTTAAAAGCGGGATAGCGTCTTAAGCGTGAGCCTCTTAAGCGGATTCTACTATAATTCATTGGAATTGTCTCAAAGAAAACTTAAGTTTAAATAAGATTGGCTTAAAAGAGAAATAAAATTAATAATGTCTGCGTAACGTTTTTCTGAAATGATTTGACTTAGCATCTAACTAGATCTAAACTGTACAACGCTCAAGTTACGTTTTATAACGAAAAGAATTTATCTGACTATACTTTATACTCTTTGTAAAGAGTATTTCATAATTCAATATAATAAAAAAAATATAATAAAAGCACACTGTAGATCACTCACGTAGTTTCTTTTAAATTAATTGTCTGACAATGCTGAAGTTAAAGATGAACTCGAACTGCTGTGCGCACATCGTATTCTGAGGTTCTGTTGTTGTATGTGTTGCTGTGTATGTGAAAAAAAATTATTCGTTTAAATTAAGATCGACACTAAGGTGATTCCAAAGAGGTTCTACAGTATGTTCTTTTTATACAGGTATGTATAACACAAGAAATGGGAAAGTTTGATTAATAGACGACAAGATAGAATGCATAATACAATAGAAAACAAAATATCATATGCGCAGTTACGCCTCGTGTATTCCTTTGGAGTTCTTCTTCGGTCAGGTGGATCTGATAAGCAATTAGGGTTTTTTTTTTTTTTCTTTGTCTATCGGTGGTCAGCGCCATAGAGACTCTCGTTTCTGTATGTTTGGTGAGTGTAGGTACCAATTGATATCGGATGGACTGTACCACACGATACGTGTCGTTATGTTGCTGACGATAATAGTCGTGGATGATACCCAGGTTAGTGGCGTGTCACTCACTCGAACTTCTTCGTAACAGAAAAACAATCTGTTCCTGCAGGTCGCCACGATGTGCGATGTAGTATTCACTAAGGGAGTATGTAAAAGTCTACGTATTAACAGTGACGCACATGCCGTTTCATGATTTATCTCTTAAGTTAAATCTATCTAGGAACTATACTTACGGGTGTTACTGTATGTGATAATTCTCAAAAAAAAAAACAACTCATCTGTGGGCAATTTTATCGGTTAGGTGACAAGGTGTCGCCTGCTCTAATTTCATCGTCTTTCGATAGTGTTCTAACTGTGTCCTTTCTTTCCTTCGCACGCAGTTAGTGCACGTGTAGTATATTTTTTTTTTTATGATGGATTAGGCGATATAAATGTGGGATTCTCAGAAAAACCAAACACCACAGAATATATTTTCTTTAAAATTCACTTATTTTTTCTTTATTTTTTATTCTTAAACAAAACGTAACAAATTCGAGGAATTCAAACAAATTAAAGATTTTTAGCTAATAAGGTTAAGAATCAGGACCGTGACGACTTTCGTCTTCGATGATGAATATGCGATTGCCCGTTCTACGTATTATTTTTCCCCTCGTCTTATGAGAGATTTCTTTGTACATTTTCGTTCATGAAAAAAGTCGTCGTTGGTATTTGATCGTTATGTATCGTCGCTGCATTTGTTGACTGCCGTCTCGTCCTTATGTGGTAGGTTAGTAAATGGTCCGTGTGTACCGTCGTTGACTTCATGGCCAGCTGTCTCGTTTGTATGTAATAAATAAATATAAAAAAAAAATATCATAATTTGTACACTATGTGTATTATTTGACATCATGTCATCGGGATGTTTGGATTGTATGCCATTACTTTGATTAACACACTAAATGCAAATAAACTAGAATTATTTTCTTGGATTTTATGTTTTAGTTTATAATTGGTCTACACACACGCACTACAAAAGAGGGATGAAAAATTAAAGAGGGCAGTGCAACGCGATGGCTGACTTAAATAGCTATTTGCGCGGAAGTATTTCGCACTTGGAACGCCATTTTCTTTTCGTGTGTGCTAATTGTAATGAGTTTGAATCGCACTCATTTACTAGTGGTGGATATTCGGCATTGCCATTGCATTACTACGTCCGACATTCTGTTTACACGATAATGATTTGAGATTTGTTTGCTATTATGAGAAAAAAATAGTTTTTGTTTGTAAATTATATTTTTACATTTCTAAGGTGCACGTTACAAAAATAATATTGATGCAAGAAAATCATTTGAGAGAGTGTATATGGAAAAGAACAAACCAATACCAATACATTGTATCAGAAACAAAGTCGTTACAAATAAAAATTAATCAAATGTACACAGACTATTTTAAGACAGAAAAAAGGCTTGAATAATGTGGGCCAGTATCTCTATTGACAGTTACTTTTCTATTTAAATAAATATGTAAGGATTCCAAAATATTTAATCTATTCACATTAGATTCGGATTTTGTTAATTTGAAGTCATTCTCGTTTAACGAGTGTTCGTTTTGTAAACAATACTCCGCGATTCCGCTCTTTGGGTCGATGTTATGAATGTATTTCATGTGCTCATTTCTTCTTATACGAACAGTGCGAGTAGACTGGGCAATGTATTTTGCACCGCATATTTCGTCATCATTGAGATTGTGTGCGCAAGTAACAGGCTTGTCTAAGTTATTGCATTTGTCTTTTGTTGATCTTAACAGAGATTTCAATTTTGTTGAAGTTTTTGCAGCTACAGCGATGCTTGCGTGTGTGAGTAATTTTTTAATGTTGTTGAAAAAGCACAAGTCAAATTTATCTTCTTCGAGCTTCTGATACTTAATATTTGTTTCTTTCTTCTTAGTCTCTGATGATGACGATGATGATTTGAAGGGATTTCTAAGAACTGCATACTGTAATTTGTTTGGAAAGAAATCCTTCAGACTTAAATTTCGTTTAGCTCCGTTCTGATCCATTTTAACAAAGACAACTGACGTCATTCTGCATTTGGGGATCAATTAAATAGTAGATTACCTCATTGAAGTATCTGCCAAAAGAACCAAAATAAACAATCTGATCTCATCCAGAATGAGTGAGATTTTTAAAATAACAAAATTATCTTTAATTTTACGATTTATTTAAATTAAAACTATTCGCAACTCAAAATGACTGTTGTGCTTATGGCGGTTCTTTTAATAATAATTTATAATACATATATGCAATATCTCTGTCTCTATCTTCGTTGACGTTCATCTGTGAAGTTGGCTGCGGTTTTTCTTATATTGTCTGAGCGCTTCTCGATCGGCTAATAGAGGGCGCTATATACATATTGGTTACAATTCGGACAACCTGGCAGTTGATCGCCCGCGATCGACAAAGAATTAAAAAAAAACGTTTATTTCTCGAAAGGTTACAGAGTCAAATTTAATCTTTTCTAATCTTATCTAATCGCCGGTTTGAGTGTTGCTGTTTTTTCCAATGTCGCCGGTGAAACCAGCATACATCAGCGTTCTATTGGGCTCTCGATCGACTTTGTGAGCGCTTTTTTTCGCCATTGGAACCGATTCTAATATTATTGCTATTCGGGGAACGTGAACTAGAGCGAGAGCGAAAAGAAGGACTATTTCCGAGTAACCTATTGTTGGAAAAACTACAACCTGACGCTGTAGACGTTTGCGTTTTGTGATGCTTCGAAGATCTTGTCCGCAAGTTGAGCTAGCTAGTCGAGAGTCTTCTCGCCAACCGAAAGCAACGCTATGTTGATATGTTTTGGCAAGCGCTGCATCCATAAGTTCTTAACAATCTCGTCACTAAATGTATTGCTCGCAAATATTTTCATCCATCTTAAAACCTCTGATGGTTTTCGATCGTCAATGTCTGCCTTTTCCACCAGAGCCTCTAGACATTTATTCTCAGAAACCGAATGCGGTTGTATGAGAGCAGCTTTTAATGCATCATATTTGTCACTGATGGGCCGATTGGCAACACTGAAACCGAAAAATGCGTTTGTAAATTGCGCTCGAATTAAACCGAAAACGTAAAAGTTAATTTCAAATTATGTTAATAGCGGGTTTGAAATAACGGAGCTTGATGTACACTGACTGTTCATACTGTGCATATATTACGTGGGTTCACCACGTGTAACCGATATGTGCGGGAAAAGTTAAATCGCGAAAAACACGCGAGTCACCAAGTGGAAGTCAAAAAAAAAAAAAACGATATGTGCTGGGAAACAAACTCTCACCTGTTACAATTATATGTTACTGTTACTCCCAAATATGCATGAAGCAAATTTGTATACACTTCTTCATGGTTATTATATTTCAAGCGCCCAAGAGCATTAGTGTTATCAAGTATTATTTTCTCAATATTTAGTGGAAAAAGCGATACGAAGGCATCCACCACAGTGGTTACTCGAGATAAAGCAGCACTGGTGGTACCCGGCCTCTATTTCAACACATTCGAAGCTGCAAGGCGCTCTGTTATTTCTTGAAGTGGAGTGGGGCTCCAAACTATATTGTCCTTTGAAACGAATATGGAATCTGTTGGATCTTGGAATCCACCAAATAAAGAATAATTAATATTCAAGATATTGTTAAAACTGCAAGAACAAATAAAACCGCACACTTTAAGAACAGAACAGGAAAAATAAAGTGCTTCATTAATTCAGAAAAATGGCGACACCATGATGTCATACAAGAATGCCATTTATGAACAATCAGCGGAAATTAAATGACTATAAGCCTTCCAAAGATACGATCAATACACGTACTTGTTGAATGCGTAAGCCGAGTAGGTTCAGTCAAGCAGGGCTCCAGACCATAAGCGGACAGAAGGGATAAGTAATTTTGTTGCACTTTTTTCTCCGCGATATAATTAATTTAAGTTAAACAAAAACAAAAAAAAACACCGATCTGCACCCACAGGCAGAAGAAAACTACGAAACGTCAAACTCCACTGGATGGAGGGGAAAAGTGCAAACACAGCTAATTGGAAGCTGTTGCGCCGACCGCTCAGCTGGGGTGGGTTCGACGACGTGTACACTGGGGCCAAAAAGTAACAATCTATTAGGGGGTAAATGGGCGCCACCCAATATTTGAATAAAAGGGATTGGGAAACCTTTTTAAGAGAAATAAACAGCCGAACGATGAATTCTAAAAATGCAATACTACGGAAATAAAGTAGAAATAAAAAATTTTTTTGTACCACGTTATAAGACTTGGCCGATTTATTTAGGATTTGAAAAATTTATAAGAGCAAGAAAAAAACTAAATTTATGAAGGGGTTGGAAAAAATCCACCGGGCGGGACGGATGAAAAAAACCCACCCGTGACAAGAAAAAAAATCGCCGTTGAGAATGACAAAATGGCTCGTTATCGTACGGTCCCGAACTATAATACAATATAAGTTAAAGAAATATAAGTCGTAAAATCGAAAAAAATAATTTTACTGGCAGAATGCCTGACCTTTATTTGATCGGGTAAAACCTAAGATTAAAGCTCCACATGCACTTGTAACTTAAATTAGCTAAGGTCAGCAGAAGCTATGCACATAATGAAAATGCTTACTAAGTGTTGTTTGGCTGCAATCGTTTCCAGGTATTTTGTTGCTTGTTGGGTTGAAGGGAAATTGGGTCGTGTGAATGACTTCGCAGGTGTGGTTTGGAAACTTGGTCTATTTCCCGTTAACTTATATCTTGAAAAGGTCGCGTGTGCCGCTATTCACCGGGATTCTTCCGTTCGAAAGCCCACCGGAATTCACATTTCTTTCAACTTTTCCTAAGTTATTTACCACCGAACACTACTAACACACCAAAAATTAACACTCTACTTATCTTTTTTTTTTTTTTTTTAATTCCTCTTTCCTTTTTCTCTGGGCAAATATCCCTTCTCGGGGTTTTCTTCCCCTGCGATCACTAGGAAATTTCTTCACCAGTTCCTTTTTTTTTCAAAAAAAAAAAAAAACTATTCCTTTTTTTTTTTGAACTTCGAAGCGACCAAGGATATCTTCATCCGCTTTCGATAAAGTCCATGCTTCAGCTCCATAAAGCAAGACTGGGATGATAAGGGTCTTATATAGGGTCTCCTTAGTCGATCGAGAAGAGAGACTTTACTACTCAATTGCTTTCTTAGCCCAAAGAAACAGCGGTTGGCAAGAGTAGTCCTTCGTTTGATTTCCGACGAGATGTAATTTTTTGAAGTTTTCTTTGTTTACTTAGAAGAATAAAAACATTCACTTCCGTTTACTTTTTTCACTTTTTATTTATTATAATTTATTGAATGATGTATAACGCCAGCATTTTCTACTGGTTATCAAGTCTATCTTGCAGATATATTTCGCTTCTTAGAACAATTTATTTATTTATTATATTTAGTTGGCGGTGGTGTACGTTCTGAACTCAACTCTCATTTAAAAAACAATATTTATTTATTAGGTATTTATATTTTTTTTGCGGTGGTGTACGCGTCGTAAGAACAACTCTTCGTACATTTTTTAACTTTTCTTTTTCGTTGTCTATTCAAGCTCCGAATACGTGTACATTTATTTTTTGCATGTGTTATAATCTGGAAGAGATATAAATTAATTTCTTTTACGTTCAAAAAATTAAAAAAATAATTTTTTATCTTGAAGCAGAGCTCCAAGATTCAACTGTATTGAATAGAGGGAAATTTAGAACTGAATTACAAATTGAACTTAACTCTAATATAAAGGCTAAGCCACACCAATACCAATACCGTTGTATTTTGTTATTGATGCGTGGATCGGTTGGCTGCAACAATGTTGATTGTTTATTTAATGAGAAGGATGCACTCAGAGAAAAAATCATGTAAAATCAAACAGAATTTAACCAATTCTCATGTTGTTTTTTTTCAACATGATTGGCAGTGTTAAAGTTTTAACATGGTACATGATTTTGACAGGATTTCCATTTCCTGCCCATTAACATTAAGAAGTGTTAAATTAACGTTAACAATCCTGATACTTCAAAAGTGTTTAAGTGTTAAAATAACATTTTTATAATGTTAGTCCAAAATGGTAATCATGTCTGTTCTACATGATCTCTTATCAATTTAATCCTATATAAAAACTATAAAAATAACATGTTAAAGTGTTAAAGTAACATTTTTATAATGTTAATCCAAAATGGTAATCATGTCTTTTCTACATGATCCTTGGTCAAATTAAAGTTACTGATCATGTCAAACCATATATGAAATAACACGATTCAATAAAAAATGTAATAATGCTTACCTGTTTAATTTACATGATCCTTCTGAGATTGAATTTAGTAACCATGCTAAACTTACATTAAAATTCCGATGAATTAATAAGATCACTGCAAAATTAACACTATTTCAAGTTTTAATTCACTCCAGCTCAATTGAAAAATGAATAAAATTCCATTTATATGCATACATACTTATAATTTTTATTAATTGTTTAGTAAAAAAAATTTAGGTTAACATATGTAGGTTAGCTTAAAAAGATTTTAATCGTGTTACTTTTACGTTATTACAAAGTATGTGGATTTGAAGAGGAGGTGAGATGAACTCATTTATATTTAAAAAAGTATGCTCATTTATAACGTCTCCTATAACATAAGCTTGGGGATGTACATTAAAATAAATAATTTTGTGTTCGAAACAAATAAAGAAAAGTTCTTTGTTGGATTTTACAACAATATCTTCGATTTCAAATAAAGAAATTTCACGTATTTTGGACAATTAAAAAAAAAAGTTATTTGTATTCTGTACCATTGAATGTTACTTTATAATAAAATTGTAGTTTCTTTAAATTAAATTTGTTTTGGAAAATGTCGTTGTATTTAAAAAAAGTACTATTAGCTAACAAATCTTTAATCAAAAGGCAAAGCGGCTTAAGTCTATTTAAGCCAAAAATGATTTTTTTACATTTTTCAAACCCTTTAAAAAATAAGCTTTTTTCGGTCTTATCAGCGTGTTTCTATTCCATCTAGAAGTCCTTTTTTTGGTGATGTCAAAACGGATTAATCCAACAAAATTCATACATTTGCAGAATTTTTCAAAGTTTAAAATTGCTCTCCTGAAAACTGCTTAAAATAGACTTAAGCCTCTTTGCCTTTTGATTAAAGAAATGTTTACTGTTGGTTAATAAACTTGGTTGGAAAAAGTTTTGAGAACTTAAATTGTAAGGAAATTTCAAAGCAGCTTTGATTGATGAGCTCCCTGGAATATTTAAGCGTGAACTCATTGAACGCGCTATTCTTTATAAACTTTATGAGTTGCTTCAAACATCATGCACCGCAAGTTCTTAAGAGGTCAACATTTTTTAATAGAGGAAACGTAATGTACAAAAAAATTAAATTTAGGTTTTAATTGCTTATTAAACAATGCTCTGTACAAAGAATTATGTTGTTCAGTTAATAACTTCAACCCGTTTAAGAATACTATTCAAATAATTGATCATATGAATAACGTTAGGGTTAGAAGCAACTCCAATTCCATAAAAAAAGCATTCAATGAATTCATAAAATTTTTTCGCTTCTATAGCGTACTTAAAGTTCATAACATAATATAGTTTTTCTTAAATATCTGCTGCTTTTAAGAATGTTGGTACCTATAATATGGCATCGACAAGGACGTAAGACCTTTCCATCTCAGTTATATTTGGCCCAATCACAATAAGAAGTGGTTGCACTGAGCAATTCCTGTCCGATGTTTTTTTTTAAAAGCTGATACTGGCGGCTGCAATCGTTTACAGACTTGCTGTGAAGAATTGTTGCCGCTTGTGCATCACAAATTGATGTCTTCCATTTACATAGAACATTTGCTCCCAGCAGAACCGCAATTGATGGAAACGAAGGGAAGTTTCACAGCATGAATTGAAGTTGTTAAAATGCAGTTCTTTGAATCTGGAAAATACAAAATCTTAACGTTTAGCGATTTAATCAAAAAATAATAATCAAATTTACCTGAAAAAATATCTTCTTCAAGTTTCTTTAGCAAGTTTTTGGACTCCCTGCCCTTTATTTTTTCCTTGAAGTAAGGAATGATTGTTTCTTGAAAGTTGTTCCATTTTTTTAAAAAGATTTGTGTTTTGTAAGGAAACGGCTAAGCAAAATCCATTTCAATCTACAATATGACATAATTTTATTATTATTATTATTTTATTAATCTTATGGAATGTTATTACCAGAGAATGGCTCAAAGAGTTTTTAAATAAAGGCCAAGCTGGCCAAAATGCTAAAATACTTGCTTATGACATCGGCTCTGCGCATATGAAAAGTTGTTTTCCATTTTTCGCACATTTCATCCCATGGCTCCATATTGTGCAGTAGCCAGGTTTTCACAAACTTTTCACAAATGATTTCTTTAAGTTCACTATTCGCACTTGTACTTGGTGGTACTTCTGAATTTATTTCATTTGCTACTAAGTATTCAAACACAATATTTTCATAAAACTCTTCTGATTCCATTTTTATTTTAAATTTTTTTACTTTGCACAATTTTACACGTATATTTCACAACGAGTAACACAATCACGATTCAGGACCAAGGACGAACTGCGATTGCGTTTGTGCGTTTAGCATGTTTTTACTTGTGTTGAAGCAAGCAGATACAGTGCAATATCAACACTGTAATCAGGTAAAGTCTAAGTGGATATAACGGTACATTTAATATATCAACATGGTGATCTGTTTACTTGTGTTGAAAAGAGCAGATACAGTGTAAACTTAACACTACCATCAGATAAAAAAAATGTTATAAATACAAACGAGATATTCTGTCTACTTCCATTCAACAAACAGATACCGCGTTATTTCAACGGGATATGTCGTATTGATATCTTTTTCTTTGTTATTTACTAGGATCTAATGTAAAAATAACATGACGTTGGTTTAAGTTATCACTGTGGTCATGTTATAATCCGCTCGTATTTAATTTACAAGAAACTTATGTTGAAATAACATGATTTTGTTTAAATCAACCAACAACATTGTCAAATATGCAACCAGTATACTCATGTTAATTTAACAGTTTGTACAATGTAAAATAAATCATGTAAAATTCTGAATTTTCTGTCAGTTTGTATGAGAAATTCCATCTTGAAAATCTACCATGAGCCTTGTCAAATTTTTACCTGACGTTTTTCTCTGAGTGTGCTGAGGAATGCGGCAATAAAGATGTTTGGTCCAATATCCAAGATGACGAGTGAAATGGTGCTTGAAATTAATAGTCGTATTTTTATTACTTTGTTTCGATTATGAATTGAAACAATCTTCTGTAACTTATATGACACTTTTGGGATCGCTGATAATGATAATAAATTACCGAAATTCGAATCCTAGCATGTGCAAGGATATTTAAAAGAAATATCTGTACTCAAATTTAGAAATTTGAGTACCCACATGTGCAAGAATCTTAAAAAGATAAATGCGAGTGCACTTGTTGTGTCAAACCATGGAAATGAAAATTTCATAATGGAGTGAAGGTATGCATTCTTTTGAATGCAACACCGGTCCAAGAGCTTGTTTCTGTCTAGTGAAGGCGGCAGCTCCATCATTGTAAGTCTTCAGTTACTCCGTTTCAGAGGTCATCCTCGCGGTTAAGGATGCTATCAATTCCCCTAATTGATTAATAGTACCGCCATAGGATTTAGACTCATTTGCTGCCCTCTCCATCCTCATCCCCACCATTCGTTCAGCCCATCTGTTGTCACATGTGGTCAATAAGTATAGATTTTTAGTATGAGCATTATAATCGATTAGAAGAGTCACCCATATGAACGGGTATAGTTGGAAAGACCCCGATTTAATAATGGCCAACACCTTACTCTTTAGAATATGCCTCTCCAGATGTGGGCTGAGGGTCATCTCAGTCAATACTTCCATTTGGCAGTGCAACGCGATGGCTGACTTAAATAGCTATTTGCGCGGAAGTATTTCGCACTTGGAACGCCATTTTCTTTTCGTGTGTGCTAATTGTAATGAGTTTGAATCGCACTCATTTACTAGTGGTGGATATTCGGCATTGCCATTGCATTACTACGTCCGACATTCTGTTTACACGATAATGATTTGAGATTTGTTTGCTATTATGAGAAAAAAATAGTTTTTGTTTGTAAATTATATTTTTACATTTCTAAGGTGCACGTTACAAAAATAATATTGATGCAAGAAAATCATTTGAGAGAGTGTATATGGAAAAGAACAAACCAATACCAATACATTGTATCAGAAACAAAGTCGTTACAAATAAAAATTAATCAAATGTACACAGACTATTTTAAGACAGAAAAAAGGCTTGAATAATGTGGGCCAGTATCTCTATTGACAGTTACTTTTCTATTTAAATAAATATGTAAGGATTCCAAAATATTTAATCTATTCACATTAGATTCGGATTTTGTTAATTTGAAGTCATTCTCGTTTAACGAGTGTTCGTTTTGTAAACAATACTCCGCGATTCCGCTCTTTGGGTCGATGTTATGAATGTATTTCATGTGCTCATTTCTTCTTATACGAACAGTGCGAGTAGACTGGGCAATGTATTTTGCACCGCATATTTCGTCATCATTGAGATTGTGTGCGCAAGTAACAGGCTTGTCTAAGTTATTGCATTTGTCTTTTGTTGATCTTAACAGAGATTTCAATTTTGTTGAAGTTTTTGCAGCTACAGCGATGCTTGCGTGTGTGAGTAATTTTTTAATGTTGTTGAAAAAGCACAAGTCAAATTTATCTTCTTCGAGCTTCTGATACTTAATATTTGTTTCTTTCTTCTTAGTCTCTGATGATGACGATGATGATTTGAAGGGATTTCTAAGAACTGCATACTGTAATTTGTTTGGAAAGAAATCCTTCAGACTTAAATTTCGTTTAGCTCCGTTCTGATCCATTTTAACAAAGACAACTGACGTCATTCTGCATTTGGGGATCAATTAAATAGTAGATTACCTCATTGAAGTATCTGCCAAAAGAACCAAAATAAACAATCTGATCTCATCCAGAATGAGTGAGATTTTTAAAATAACAAAATTATCTTTAATTTTACGATTTATTTAAATTAAAACTATTCGCAACTCAAAATGACTGTTGTGCTTATGGCGGTTCTTTTAATAATAATTTATAATACATATATGCAATATCTCTGTCTCTATCTTCGTTGACGTTCATCTGTGAAGTTGGCTGCGGTTTTTCTTATATTGTCTGAGCGCTTCTCGATCGGCTAATAGAGGGCGCTATATACATATTGGTTACAATTCGGACAACCTGGCAGTTGATCGCCCGCGATCGACAAAGAATTAAAAAAAAACGTTTATTTCTCGAAAGGTTACAGAGTCAAATTTAATCTTTTCTAATCTTATCTAATCGCCGGTTTGAGTGTTGCTGTTTTTTCCAATGTCGCCGGTGAAACCAGCATACATCAGCGTTCTATTGGGCTCTCGATCGACTTTGTGAGCGCTTTTTTTCGCCATTGGAACCGATTCTAATATTATTGCTATTCGGGGAACGTGAACTAGAGCGAGAGCGAAAAGAAGGACTATTTCCGAGTAACCTATTGTTGGAAAAACTACAACCTGACGCTGTAGACGTTTGCGTTTTGTGATGCTTCGAAGATCTTGTCCGCAAGTTGAGCTAGCTAGTCGAGAGTCTTCTCGCCAACCGAAAGCAACGCTATGTTGATATGTTTTGGCAAGCGCTGCATCCATAAGTTCTTAACAATCTCGTCACTAAATGTATTGCTCGCAAATATTTTCATCCATCTTAAAACCTCTGATGGTTTTCGATCGTCAATGTCTGCCTTTTCCACCAGAGCCTCTAGACATTTATTCTCAGAAACCGAATGCGGTTGTATGAGAGCAGCTTTTAATGCATCATATTTGTCACTGATGGGCCGATTGGCAACACTGAAACCGAAAAATGCGTTTGTAAATTGCGCTCGAATTAAACCGAAAACGTAAAAGTTAATTTCAAATTATGTTAATAGCGGGTTTGAAATAACGGAGCTTGATGTACACTGACTGTTCATACTGTGCATATATTACGTGGGTTCACCACGTGTAACCGATATGTGCGGGAAAAGTTAAATCGCGAAAAACACGCGAGTCACCAAGTGGAAGTCAAAAAAAAAAAAAACGATATGTGCTGGGAAACAAACTCTCACCTGTTACAATTATATGTTACTGTTACTCCCAAATATGCATGAAGCAAATTTGTATACACTTCTTCATGGTTATTATATTTCAAGCGCCCAAGAGCATTAGTGTTATCAAGTATTATTTTCTCAATATTTAGTGGAAAAAGCGATACGAAGGCATCCACCACAGTGGTTACTCGAGATAAAGCAGCACTGGTGGTACCCGGCCTCTATTTCAACACATTCGAAGCTGCAAGGCGCTCTGTTATTTCTTGAAGTGGAGTGGGGCTCCAAACTATATTGTCCTTTGAAACGAATATGGAATCTGTTGGATCTTGGAATCCACCAAATAAAGAATAATTAATATTCAAGATATTGTTAAAACTGCAAGAACAAATAAAACCGCACACTTTAAGAACAGAACAGGAAAAATAAAGTGCTTCATTAATTCAGAAAAATGGCGACACCATGATGTCATACAAGAATGCCATTTATGAACAATCAGCGGAAATTAAATGACTATAAGCCTTCCAAAGATACGATCAATACACGTACTTGTTGAATGCGTAAGCCGAGTAGGTTCAGTCAAGCAGGGCTCCAGACCATAAGCGGACAGAAGGGATAAGTAATTTTGTTGCACTTTTTTCTCCGCGATATAATTAATTTAAGTTAAACAAAAACAAAAAAAAACACCGATCTGCACCCACAGGCAGAAGAAAACTACGAAACGTCAAACTCCACTGGATGGAGGGGAAAAGTGCAAACACAGCTAATTGGAAGCTGTTGCGCCGACCGCTCAGCTGGGGTGGGTTCGACGACGTGTACACTGGGGCCAAAAAGTAACAATCTATTAGGGGGTAAATGGGCGCCACCCAATATTTGAATAAAAGGGATTGGGAAACCTTTTTAAGAGAAATAAACAGCCGAACGATGAATTCTAAAAATGCAATACTACGGAAATAAAGTAGAAATAAAAAATTTTTTTGTACCACGTTATAAGACTTGGCCGATTTATTTAGGATTTGAAAAATTTATAAGAGCAAGAAAAAAACTAAATTTATGAAGGGGTTGGAAAAAATCCACCGGGCGGGACGGATGAAAAAAACCCACCCGTGACAAGAAAAAAAATCGCCGTTGAGAATGACAAAATGGCTCGTTATCGTACGGTCCCGAACTATAATACAATATAAGTTAAAGAAATATAAGTCGTAAAATCGAAAAAAATAATTTTACTGGCAGAATGCCTGACCTTTATTTGATCGGGTAAAACCTAAGATTAAAGCTCCACATGCACTTGTAACTTAAATTAGCTAAGGTCAGCAGAAGCTATGCACATAATGAAAATGCTTACTAAGTGTTGTTTGGCTGCAATCGTTTCCAGGTATTTTGTTGCTTGTTGGGTTGAAGGGAAATTGGGTCGTGTGAATGACTTCGCAGGTGTGGTTTGGAAACTTGGTCTATTTCCCGTTAACTTATATCTTGAAAAGGTCGCGTGTGCCGCTATTCACCGGGATTCTTCCGTTCGAAAGCCCACCGGAATTCACATTTCTTTCAACTTTTCCTAAGTTATTTACCACCGAACACTACTAACACACCAAAAATTAACACTCTACTTATCTTTTTTTTTTTTTTTTTAATTCCTCTTTCCTTTTTCTCTGGGCAAATATCCCTTCTCGGGGTTTTCTTCCCCTGCGATCACTAGGAAATTTCTTCACCAGTTCCTTTTTTTTTCAAAAAAAAAAAAAAACTATTCCTTTTTTTTTTTGAACTTCGAAGCGACCAAGGATATCTTCATCCGCTTTCGATAAAGTCCATGCTTCAGCTCCATAAAGCAAGACTGGGATGATAAGGGTCTTATATAGGGTCTCCTTAGTCGATCGAGAAGAGAGACTTTACTACTCAATTGCTTTCTTAGCCCAAAGAAACAGCGGTTGGCAAGAGTAGTCCTTCGTTTGATTTCCGACGAGATGTAATTTTTTGAAGTTTTCTTTGTTTACTTAGAAGAATAAAAACATTCACTTCCGTTTACTTTTTTCACTTTTTATTTATTATAATTTATTGAATGATGTATAACGCCAGCATTTTCTACTGGTTATCAAGTCTATCTTGCAGATATATTTCGCTTCTTAGAACAATTTATTTATTTATTATATTTAGTTGGCGGTGGTGTACGTTCTGAACTCAACTCTCATTTAAAAAACAATATTTATTTATTAGGTATTTATATTTTTTTTGCGGTGGTGTACGCGTCGTAAGAACAACTCTTCGTACATTTTTTAACTTTTCTTTTTCGTTGTCTATTCAAGCTCCGAATACGTGTACATTTATTTTTTGCATGTGTTATAATCTGGAAGAGATATAAATTAATTTCTTTTACGTTCAAAAAATTAAAAAAATAATTTTTTATCTTGAAGCAGAGCTCCAAGATTCAACTGTATTGAATAGAGGGAAATTTAGAACTGAATTACAAATTGAACTTAACTCTAATATAAAGGCTAAGCCACACCAATACCAATACCGTTGTATTTTGTTATTGATGCGTGGATCGGTTGGCTGCAACAATGTTGATTGTTTATTTAATGAGAAGGATGCACTCAGAGAAAAAATCATGTAAAATCAAACAGAATTTAACCAATTCTCATGTTGTTTTTTTTCAACATGATTGGCAGTGTTAAAGTTTTAACATGGTACATGATTTTGACAGGATTTCCATTTCCTGCCCATTAACATTAAGAAGTGTTAAATTAACGTTAACAATCCTGATACTTCAAAAGTGTTTAAGTGTTAAAATAACATTTTTATAATGTTAGTCCAAAATGGTAATCATGTCTGTTCTACATGATCTCTTATCAATTTAATCCTATATAAAAACTATAAAAATAACATGTTAAAGTGTTAAAGTAACATTTTTATAATGTTAATCCAAAATGGTAATCATGTCTTTTCTACATGATCCTTGGTCAAATTAAAGTTACTGATCATGTCAAACCATATATGAAATAACACGATTCAATAAAAAATGTAATAATGCTTACCTGTTTAATTTACATGATCCTTCTGAGATTGAATTTAGTAACCATGCTAAACTTACATTAAAATTCCGATGAATTAATAAGATCACTGCAAAATTAACACTATTTCAAGTTTTAATTCACTCCAGCTCAATTGAAAAATGAATAAAATTCCATTTATATGCATACATACTTATAATTTTTATTAATTGTTTAGTA
Source organism: Brachyopa scutellaris (assembly GCA_949775065.1). NCBI lineage: Eukaryota > Metazoa > Arthropoda > Insecta > Diptera > Syrphidae > Brachyopa > Brachyopa scutellaris. The sequence goes on along the minus strand of OX459113.1, from coordinate 95,362,663 downwards.
AAAAAAATTTAGGTTAACATATGTAGGTTAGCTTAAAAAGATTTTAATCGTGTTACTTTTACGTTATTACAAAGTATGTGGATTTGAAGAGGAGGTGAGATGAACTCATTTATATTTAAAAAAGTATGCTCATTTATAACGTCTCCTATAACATAAGCTTGGGGATGTACATTAAAATAAATAATTTTGTGTTCGAAACAAATAAAGAAAAGTTCTTTGTTGGATTTTACAACAATATCTTCGATTTCAAATAAAGAAATTTCACGTATTTTGGACAATTAAAAAAAAAAGTTATTTGTATTCTGTACCATTGAATGTTACTTTATAATAAAATTGTAGTTTCTTTAAATTAAATTTGTTTTGGAAAATGTCGTTGTATTTAAAAAAAGTACTATTAGCTAACAAATCTTTAATCAAAAGGCAAAGCGGCTTAAGTCTATTTAAGCCAAAAATGATTTTTTTACATTTTTCAAACCCTTTAAAAAATAAGCTTTTTTCGGTCTTATCAGCGTGTTTCTATTCCATCTAGAAGTCCTTTTTTTGGTGATGTCAAAACGGATTAATCCAACAAAATTCATACATTTGCAGAATTTTTCAAAGTTTAAAATTGCTCTCCTGAAAACTGCTTAAAATAGACTTAAGCCTCTTTGCCTTTTGATTAAAGAAATGTTTACTGTTGGTTAATAAACTTGGTTGGAAAAAGTTTTGAGAACTTAAATTGTAAGGAAATTTCAAAGCAGCTTTGATTGATGAGCTCCCTGGAATATTTAAGCGTGAACTCATTGAACGCGCTATTCTTTATAAACTTTATGAGTTGCTTCAAACATCATGCACCGCAAGTTCTTAAGAGGTCAACATTTTTTAATAGAGGAAACGTAATGTACAAAAAAATTAAATTTAGGTTTTAATTGCTTATTAAACAATGCTCTGTACAAAGAATTATGTTGTTCAGTTAATAACTTCAACCCGTTTAAGAATACTATTCAAATAATTGATCATATGAATAACGTTAGGGTTAGAAGCAACTCCAATTCCATAAAAAAAGCATTCAATGAATTCATAAAATTTTTTCGCTTCTATAGCGTACTTAAAGTTCATAACATAATATAGTTTTTCTTAAATATCTGCTGCTTTTAAGAATGTTGGTACCTATAATATGGCATCGACAAGGACGTAAGACCTTTCCATCTCAGTTATATTTGGCCCAATCACAATAAGAAGTGGTTGCACTGAGCAATTCCTGTCCGATGTTTTTTTTTAAAAGCTGATACTGGCGGCTGCAATCGTTTACAGACTTGCTGTGAAGAATTGTTGCCGCTTGTGCATCACAAATTGATGTCTTCCATTTACATAGAACATTTGCTCCCAGCAGAACCGCAATTGATGGAAACGAAGGGAAGTTTCACAGCATGAATTGAAGTTGTTAAAATGCAGTTCTTTGAATCTGGAAAATACAAAATCTTAACGTTTAGCGATTTAATCAAAAAATAATAATCAAATTTACCTGAAAAAATATCTTCTTCAAGTTTCTTTAGCAAGTTTTTGGACTCCCTGCCCTTTATTTTTTCCTTGAAGTAAGGAATGATTGTTTCTTGAAAGTTGTTCCATTTTTTTAAAAAGATTTGTGTTTTGTAAGGAAACGGCTAAGCAAAATCCATTTCAATCTACAATATGACATCATTTTATTATTATTATTATTTTATTAATCTTATGGAATGTTATTACCAGAGAATGGCTCAAAGAGTTTTTAAATAAAGGCCAAGCTGGCCAAAATGCTAAAATACTTGCTTATGACATCGGCTCTGCGCATATGAAAAGTTGTTTTCCATTTTTCGCACATTTCATCCCATGGCTCCATATTGTGCAGTAGCCAGGTTTTCACAAACTTTTCACAAATGATTTCTTTAAGTTCACTATTCGCACTTGTACTTGGTGGTACTTCTGAATTTATTTCATTTGCTACTAAGTATTCAAACACAATATTTTCATAAAACTCTTCTGATTCCATTTTTATTTTAAATTTTTTTACTTTGCACAATTTTACACGTATATTTCACAACGAGTAACACAATCACGATTCAGGACCAAGGACGAACTGCGATTGCGTTTGTGCGTTTAGCATGTTTTTACTTGTGTTGAAGCAAGCAGATACAGTGCAATATCAACACTGTAATCAGGTAAAGTCTAAGTGGATATAACGGTACATTTAATATATCAACATGGTGATCTGTTTACTTGTGTTGAAAAGAGCAGATACAGTGTAAACTTAACACTACCATCAGATAAAAAAAATGTTATAAATACAAACGAGATATTCTGTCTACTTCCATTCAACAAACAGATACCGCGTTATTTCAACGGGATATGTCGTATTGATATCTTTTTCTTTGTTATTTACTAGGATCTAATGTAAAAATAACATGACGTTGGTTTAAGTTATCACTGTGGTCATGTTATAATCCGCTCGTATTTAATTTACAAGAAATTTATGTTGAAATAACATGATTTTGTTTAAATCAACCAACAACATTGTCAAATATGCAACCAGTATACTCATGTTAATTTAACAGTTTGTACAATGTAAAATAAATCATGTAAAATTCTGAATTTTCTGTCAGTTTGTATGAGAAATTCCATCTTGAAAATCTACCATGAGCCTTGTCAAATTTTTACCTGACGTTTTTCTCTGAGTGTGCTGAGGAATGCGGCAATAAAGATGTTTGGTCCAATATCCAAGATGACGAGTGAAATGGTGCTTGAAATTAATAGTCGTATTTTTATTACTTTGTTTCGATTATGAATTGAAACAATCTTCTGTAACTTATATGACACTTTTGGGATCGCTGATAATGATAATAAATTACCGAAATTCGAATCCTAGCATGTGCAAGGATATTTAAAAGAAATATCTGTACTCAAATTTAGAAATTTGAGTACCCACATGTGCAAGAATCTTAAAAAGATAAATGCGAGTGCACTTGTTGTGTCAAACCATGGAAATGAAAATTTCATAATGGAGTGAAGGTATGCATTCTTTTGAATGCAACACCGGTCCAAGAGCTTGTTTCTGTCTAGTGAAGGCGGCAGCTCCATCATTGTAAGTCTTCAGTTACTCCGTTTCAGAGGTCATCCTCGCGGTTAAGGATGCTATCAATTCCCCTAATTGATTAATAGTACCGCCATAGGATTTAGACTCATTTGCTGCCCTCTCCATCCTCATCCCCACCATTCGTTCAGCCCATCTGTTGTCACATGTGGTCAATAAGTATAGATTTTTAGTATGAGCATTATAATCGATTAGAAGAGTCACCCATATGAACGGGTATAGTTGGAAAGACCCCGATTTAATAATGGCCAACACCTTACTCTTTAGAATATGCCTCTCCAGATGTGGGCTGAGGGTCATCTCAGTCAATACTTCCATTTGAAGTTGGGGAGGTCTCGATTTCTTTGTTGGCCTCCTCACCGAGGCATCATAGGTATCTTTAGCCTTGATAATATAGGACATTGTAAATAGTGAGAACAGGAATTTCGTAAAACAGAGGGTCTTTAGAATTTCATGATTGATGTTGTTGATGTTAGCTTTGGGGTGTGGAAAACGAGTAAGTTGTTTTCCGATTGGGTAGGGCTAGCCCTTGGTGGTGATCTTAGTGCACTTATCGTACACTTTAAATAGTAAAGTGGAGCATACTTTTAGGCAGTTCGGCAAATCGGTTGGTTGTCGTCTACGATAAGCCTGTTTAACCTGATCATAAAATCTTAGGTGTTCGTAGCTTTGGTTGAAAGGTACAACAAGGTCCACTGGAGCGATAAAGGGCCACAGCCACTGTCAGGTGGTCACCGGCCAAATAAAAAATAATAGAACGAAAAGCGTTTATCTTGTATTCGTCCGGTGGAAATTTTTTAGTTGACGGCACTGGGCGCGAAGGTTTCGCGTTTTTTATGCGCGAATAACTATGATTTTTTTTATTTTATCTGTACGGTATGAGCAACCATTTATAAGAAATCATTTTTGGATATTTAAAATTCGTAACCTCAATTAAATATATATACCTATTTATTTTATTTGTAAGCTTTGTTGTTTCATCATCGTAATTTATTAGTTTAAATGGTTTACTAATTTCTCTTTTTTCTTTCAAAATTATCTTTCCGGTTAATACGTGTGGTTTTATAATATTAGAAATTTACCGAAGAATTATTCTTCTGTGTAAATATCTAAATGACGAATTCCTGTCACCAATCTATGGATATCTCACACCCCAATTAAAATATTGTCGTCTTCGGTGAAGTTATATATCTAAATAAGCACCAGCTCTACGGCTAGTAAAAGAGCAAAGGTAATCCCTTGAAATTGTATTTTCATAGAGTACAATGGACAATTCTTATTTTGCATGCGCTTTTGCACCTACATTCTGGTACGAAAACACATTCAACCAATTAGTTTCCACCTTTGCTATCCAAATTGGTTCCATTTGTAATTTGACATTGCTTTAAACATTTCCACCTTTACATTGAAATTAAATAAATATAAAAAAATATCCATTAGATACATTTGATTTAATATTAAGTTTATCTTGTAATCTTACATTGTTATCAATCAAAACACAACATACATAATTGATATCAGATCTCCGTTGAAATTTTTCACTCACCTTTGGTTTCTGTCATCATACACGCATTTATTCCCCATCATAGATAGTAATTGTATGATTTGATAAGAAGGGGGATTATGGCTGTGTTATGAAATAAAAATGCAAAATACTAATGTAGAATATACCTAAATTGTAAAACAAAATATGATTAAATAATAATAAATAAAAAAAAAATATATTTAGATACATATTTAAAAAATATTAACTTCCTATAAATTGATAAATAGCTATGTATTTCCATATATTTAAGAATACTAATGTACACATTCATACAAATTTAGAAATACCTTCATAAATTCGGATTGGGTTTCATTTTGCTTTAATTTTGTTTCTTTTTTAAATTGCTATGAAATTAAAATAAGAATACAAAATCAATGTATGTAAGCTATCGACAATAATATTTGTAAACTTAATTAAAATATTTTAGTATACCTATATGTATGTATTTAATAAATAAAAAAGGAAAATAAATGTTAATTTTAATTATAAGAATAAATGATGTCTATATATGTGTAAGATTTGTTTCTCTTAACTTCAATTCTATTTACTTTTTTTTTTTAATAAATACAAAATTAATATCAAATATGCGGTGTTTTTCTTTAAACAAGACTATCAGCCCGATCATGGAATCCGGCGGATTAATTGCGGCGTGTTCTCATTCGATCCGCACCTATTCTCTATCGTTGGAAACTTCGGCTAACAAGTGAGCGGATGTCGGTAAGGAAGTGACAGAAAGTAAGTATTTATGTCGATTATGGAACCCGGCGAATCAGATCCGACGGAAATTATCCTCAATTTTAAGTTTTTCATATTATTGAAAACGCCGGTAAGAAAGTGAATGGATGTCGGAAAGGAAGTGACAGAAAGTAAGTATTATTGAAACCGCAAACGACGTTTTCAATACTCATCAAAATTGATACAGATTACGGTAACGACAGTTGGTTTTTTTTCGTCGAAATGATGCAAAACAATATAAAGTAAGCTTGATGTAAGTGATGCAGTGCAAGAAAGAATATGTGAAAAAATATCTGAACTGCTTTTAACTGTTACAGAACAATCCGGGGAAACAAATTCTTGTTTGAAAGCAGTCTACCGGTCGACTGAGTGACTACCAAAGAAAGGAGAATGCGATCCATCAGTCACTGCTTGAAGAAACAAAAAGGCACAATGAACGGATGGAAGAACTCGCATCTCGCAATAGAAAAAAAAATAATTAAAAAAACATCTTTGAACTTCAGTTATTGAAAGTTAACGGGAAGACTAATTTAGCTTTTACTTTCTCTATTTTTGTGCCAAGCCTCCTTGTCTTTTGAGTACTTTTTGAGTACAAATTTGGGAACTGAGTACGGTACTACTTTTATGGTGAGACATACTATTTTATTATAATTTGTTTTATAGCAAGAAAAAGAAAGCTATATGCTTTTTGTGTTGATTTTAAGGCGGCTTTTGACACCGTTAACAGAAGCTCACTTATTTATAAATAAAGTTCAATAGGTATTTCAACAAAGTTCCTTAGAATCTATAAGAAACTGATTACAAATACTTCAGCGTCTGTTTGGAACGGAAATGAGATGTCCAATTTTTTTGTGACAGAGACTGGCGTCCCTCAAGGATGCGTTCTCAGCCCCGTTATTTTCTCACTTTTTATTGATGATGTGCATGAATACTTGCCTGGTGGTGTTGTTATCGGTGACGTCCTGCTTTATGCTGATGACCTCGTTATCCTTACAGATAACCCACATACGCTGCAGCTGCAGATTAATAAACTAAAGCAGTACTGCGAAAGCTGGGACTTGCAAGTCAACACTGCAAAGTCGAAAATCATGATTTTCCATCACTCAACACGCTTCAGAAGATTACCAAATGAAAGTTGGCAACTGTCAGGTGAACCAATTGAGGTCGTCAACAAGTTTAAATATCTGGGTTTTCTACTAACCCACAATGCTGACTTGCGTCTACATGTGGAAGATAAAATAATTAAGGCAAAAACAGCAATAAACCTCATGTGGCCAAAATTTTATTGCAACAAAAATGTGGATACTGCATCCAAATTTAAGATTTTCAATGCCACTATTAACGCTTGTCTCTGCTATGCAAATCAAATCTTCGGATTTAAAAAAATCGAACAATTTGAAAGTTTACAACGTTTTTTCTTTAAACGCATATTCAAACTCCCTACAACAGTGCCTAACTATGCCATTTACGTAGAATCAGGAATCCCGCAGATCTATTATAAAAATCTGAAGGCTAATGCTGACTATATGTTTAAGGTAATAAACCGTTATAGCACCAATCTCCAGAACCAATTACTAAGATATGCTTTTCGCTGTAATTTAACGCCTTTTAGTGACTGGATCGATCTTGCAGCAGAATATGATGTTGAACCAAATCTAACACTAGAAAATGTCAATGAATGGCAAAACAAATTTTACCAGTGCATAGCTCAAATAGATGAACGTTTCAATGAAAACTGCCTTATCAGGGCGCAAACGTCCGTATCTAGAACCCTATATAGAACTGACCACTCACAACTATTTCAGTAATGAATTGACACCATATGAAATAAGCACAATCTTCAAAATCAGAACTGAGACTTTGGGCCTAAATCTAATACCGCACAGACAGGATCTTCGAAAAACTTGCAGCCTCTGTAATTTAAACGTGGCTGAAGGCGTTTTCCACTTCCTTGCAGAGTGTCCAATACTTCTCGAAATTAGAAGACTGTATTTCTCCAAGAGCTTTCTCACACTTCGGGAATCGAAAGAGTTGTTAAACGGGTTGTCTGGTTGGAAATTGGTCTCAAAATATATAATGCATGCCTATAAGTATCGTAATAGCTTTGTGAATTTGTAAAATTGTAAAAATTATTGTAACATATCAAATGCGGAAGTAACTTAAACAAGTATAACCAGAATTATTTTTTTCTTGATATCCATAGTACCAAGTTATCTTATTGTTTTAATTATATCCTTTATTTTTAATTTATGAAACAAATCATGAAATGTCAAACTATTCGGCAGACGGCAATGTAAAGCCATGCTTTTTCTCTTTACGTTATCTTAACAAGTATGTACTATCTATCATGTAAATTATACCAATAAAGAGATGAATAATAATAATAATAATAATACTATAATTTGTCTATTCCGACTTGTGTATGTTTTTCGAGCCATATCTGTTTTTTTTTTTTTTTGTTTTTTCCTTAAAGTACATGACCACATCCCTGCCTTATGCCATAGTTCAAATGACTTTCACCACATTCCGCTTCCGTCTTATTTCACACTCAAGGCTGTGTGTCAATTGCGTTAAAATTGTATACATTGGCTTATTTTTGACAATTGTTTGATCAATATGGACTTCAAAAATTTAACCGGCTCTGGAGTTCCATAAAAATGTATCCAGTGGCTTATTTTTAACTGTTTGTTTCGGTTTTCTCGGTGAACAGATGTAGCGCACTAGTATTCACATACGATAGGAGAACTAGCATTCGTGAAAATTATGTTAAAACCACTTCAACATTTTTTTATAAAAACAATGTAATTCATATTGGCTAAATCGTATAAAATCATCTATAAACAGTTTGGTAATTTTAGTCATAATAAAATTTAAGGCAAGGAAACATTTTCAATTTTCAAAAAAAGTGTTAAAAAAAAATCCCATTTAATTGAATCGACATAGCAAAAAGCTAAAATTTGATCCACTTGTACAAACATCAAAAATTAGCCAGTGGATACAATTTTAACACGATTGGGACCCTTGTTTTGGTTTCAGTCGCATTGTAATTTTATATGTTTGTCACTTTTTTTACATTTTCCATTAAACATAGAAAATTAAGGATATTTTTTTTATAAGAAAAGGTGAAATTTGTATTGATATCTTACATAGCCTGTTTTAAGTGGTTTATGTTTATTTCTGGTTTTGTAGGACAAAAGACATTTTTTCAACTCAAAATATCTCTGAAGACATTTTAGTAACACAAGCAAATGAAGTTGCATCTAATTATAGAGTCTTGGACGTAAATATGTACATGTGCTGTGGTTAAAAGTAGTAATTTTAATTTTTGTACTACTTTTAGTACTCACCCCAATTCCCAATGTCGTACTTCGATCCGTATTCATAGTCGCATTCGTCGAGTCGTATCGCATCCAAGTTTCTATGCCCAAAGTCGAATGCGATGTACACGACAACCCATCGCATGGAATGCATTCCAACGCACATTTGAAATGTCAAATACCAAGTGTCAGATATGAAATATCAATAAAGAACATTTCGTGAAAAGCGTTTGGTTTTTGTTTTATATTTTAATCAATTAAAAAATTAATTCAGTGGATTTTTTTTTGACGACGACGAAGAGGACACTGGAAAATTATAATTTGGCTCGCAGGACAATTCGTGATGGTTGTTTCAATCTATTAGAACTATCGAATTCCTGGTGCATATGTTTTAAAAGTGCAAGTGTTGTGGCAAGTTTTTTTTTAATATTAAAGGTTTAAAATTACATTTCGGCTCTCCAAAGAAGCACTGAAATTCATTGTGGATGAATTAAGTCCAAGATGCGGAGACGTTGTATTTTGGCAAGACATCATGGATCTTGTCATAATTCGTTCAGTGGACGAATTGTCACATAAAGCCATTCTCTGAACAACTATTTGTGGAAGGAGAAACAAATACTGGATATTAGGTAAAATTCATGTCAAAGCAAAAAAATAAATTAATCATTCAATGTGTACATTTAAGGCGATTCAAGATACTCCATTTGGCTACTTTTCGTGACCTTCTTGCAAAATATATAGGTTAACCTGTAACACTCATATTGAACCCGGATGCGCGTGGTTGGCATAATTCACCGCTGGGTATTTGCCCTCTGAAAGCTGACAACCCATTTTACCGGTCATCCGGATTGGAATACGAGCGCGGGGGCAAGCTCAGCATTTCCTACCGCTGCTAGGTAGGGCTTAGCAATTAAGTAATTGGTTTATTTAGATTTAATTCAGCATTGAACTTAATAAAGTCTCCGCGCACTTTGTGCCGTAAAACTTGTCTTTTGTTTTATTGCTGTGCCCTTCCGCCAGCATTACGAATACGGAATCCACATAAAAATAATTTATATACACATGGAATAGTCAAATAACTTTAATCAATGTTTAATAATTCGAAATAAATTTAAAAGACACATTTTCCACTGTAAAATTATTAATTTGTTTACTTACATTTGTTTTTTTTTTCCATTTTTTTTTAGTAAAAAATAGCAACCACTCGTAGTCAAATGAGCTCTCGACTATAATTCGCCACAAATACGAGCAAAATTCCAGATTGGGAATACCAAGAGTCGAATGCGATGCTTTCCTTTTGACAGAAGGAAATTAGGCATGCGAGTATGGTCGTATGGTACGGCTTTCGGAATAAGAACATTCGACTGAAGTCGAATACGAGTAGGAAATACGACATTGGGAATTGGGGTGACTATTTGAGCACAATTATGGACTCGAATGAATACTGAATATAAATGGGGACAACGCTGCTCCTTGTGTTCGTTTCTACTTATCACTTCAGTCTGAAATAATTTAGTGCTTTTATTACACTTGCCATGAAGGCTTATTTACTTTTTTGTAAATATCTCTCTATCTCTACTTTTTATACACAGGTACCTAAATAAATAACACATGTACTGGTTTAAGCAAGTGTTTGTTTTTTTATTGTATAAGAAATCATACATTTCTAAAAGGCGTTATTAGCCACGGCGACAAAGGGTATCCTATTAAAAAAGACTAGTTAGCAATTGACTTAATTTTGAAGAATGTACATTTTACCTAGTAGCCGTGTATTTCTGTCCCCATTGTCGTATAAATAAATTTTTGGGCTTGACTTCGTATGCAGTATCTTTTCTGCTTACTGCATATTTGAGTTTCATTCTCCAAATCCAAACAAAACCAATTGAATCCATATTAATTTAAATTTCTTTAATCTTCACTCACTTTTCACATAAAAATAATTTTAGTTTACTTCAAATAAGTTGGTAGGATGTCAAATTATGACAGCAAATGACTACATTATCGCAATTGATAATGTAGTTTGCGGACCGATAAAGCAGTTCATCCGACGGTTTACATAATGGTTCTGGAATGAAATGCGGATCGTGTACTCCTTCCTGTGAAGTACGATCCGCCGGATTCCATAGTAGTAGTAGTAGTAGATAGGACGCATATTCAGATAGTACGACCTGCTACAAGTGAGCAGCTCCTTTTTAATCTCAAATTCAAACATAGTATTCTTCAAACTAAAATGAAAACTAACAGTGGTTTTATACCTAAGATTAAAAAAAAGAAGAAAAACAGAGAGGAAGAAAAAGAGAAAAGATAAAAGGAGAGACCTTATTGCAGTGTTGAGAGGATTGGGGTAAACAGCTTCAGAGTAGGCTATCAATGGTAGAATGAGGGTGATAACAAGTGTTTGCCTAGTTTCAGGGGGTGTGAAGCTCGCACTAAGCCAAAGTTTGCAAAGCCAACCGTAGATACGCCCAAATACCACGAGAAATTGCGATTAATAACGAACCCGAGACGGGTAGCAGATTCAACTGCATTTAGCTTGCAGTTTGAGAGTCAAATGTCAGGAACAACATCGAGTTCAAAGAATTTGTTCGCAATGGGAATAGCCAGACATTTGTTTGGGTTAAGAAAAAGTCCATTTTTCACAGCCCAATCATTAATTGCAGATAAATCCTCATTCAGCAGCATCACAAGTTCAGAGATTTTGTTTAAAGGTAAGGATAGGCGGATATGAGCATCATCAGCGTAAAAATAAATGCAATTGTATTTGCATACTAAGGGTAAATCATTTGTAAAGATGGTGAACAAAATAGGTCCCAAGATTGATCCCTGAGGCACTCCTTGTTCGAGCGGCTTGTCTTATTTACATTGCATTAAATTTCGTTAACTTTTAAATTGGCATCATATTTTCAATAACTAACTTCTAACTAAATTACTGTAAATAGAAACAAATGCTTACACCCCTATTGCGAGTGTCAATTATCAATCAATTGACAATTGATAAAATTATTAACGACAACCATTTCAAAATTAAAAACAATCTAAATTTGCAAGAATACTTTATTCATTTACAGAAAAAGGTACACTCAACTCAAGTTTGGAAGATGTTTAAACGCCAGTTTGATCCTTAATCCATTGTCTGTAGGTGGTAACACGGGTGAAACCAGCTGGGTAGCCCTTAGTACAACCGGCAGACGCAACGAAGGAAGTAACACCAATCTGTGTCTTAGCGGAATTGTTGAGAACAAGTGGACCACCAGAATCACCATTGCAAGTAGAAACTCCACCGGTAGTAGCGACACAGATGTTGCTCGCTTTAATGGTTGAACCGAATGTTGAAGTGCAAACGGAGTTGGTGATAACCTTAACTTCAGCTGCTTGAAGGGCACTAGCAACACCGCTTGAATCGGAGGTCTTTCCCCATCCTGAAATGAGTGCTGCTTGTCCGTCATATTGAGAATAGCTGCTGGCAATTGCTGGCAAGTTAGATACTCCAATGCTGCTTGACAAGGTGACGGCATCGATCTTCAACAAAGCAATATCGTTTAGCAAAGTATTTGAGTTCCAGCCGGAGTGAATGATTTTGGATGTGGGAACCCTCTTTGTACCCTTCTCCCTCTCTGCACTTCCCAGGTAGACAGCCATTTTGTCGACAGCAATACTGTAAATATAAAATATTGTAATTTATTGTTTTATCAAATAGATCATTGGTGAGCTTACGAATCAACACAGTGAGCAGCAGTGAGGACCCATGTTGTGGAAATCAAGGATCCGCCGCACCAACCTCCATTGATATTCAAACCGATTTGGTACTTATAATCTGCGATGCTAACTGATTTGCCATTGGTAATACGGGCCTCCGGCTCGGGTGCGAATAGAGGAAACACAGGTTCTATATCGATGTCCTGCTTGTCAGACTTTAGAGAGAAAGCACATGCCGAAGCAATGGCTAAGACCAAAACGATGAGCACCTTCATGGTAAGTATAACTTTCTGCTTGCAAAAACTTACTTGTGTCTGGTATGAAACAACGGTTGGTTTTTATAGTCTGAATAGTTGTTAGATAAGTGAATTATATCAGGTACGTGGCTGCTGATTATTTGTATCTTGACAGTGATTTCTGATTGAATTTTAAATTATTCAGATTGTACACACATATGTGTGTACGAGTATGTCAGCGATAGGAATCACTTTGCAGTGCAATTTAAGATATTGGTGATATTTTCTTACTTATATTTTCCTTATTTTTAAATAGCACCAGGGCGTTTGACGTAACCTGTTTCTAACATTATCAATACCCTTCTAGACCAAAAGCCCGCTGAATATTAAGCTTGGATATACGTATGTAAACTCAAAAATGACTGTCTGGCAGCATTTTGTTGGTGCTGATGTTTGTAGTGTTATGTTCAAAATGTACTTTTGTCCAAAATCTGAATCGTTGATATTTTTAATTTTTTTATTTTTATAAATTGCGCGCGCAAAAGGGATTGCTAGCACCCTTATAATATAGAACACAGGACGGGCATTAAGGAAATGGGGAATTGAATTTAGTATCAAACTAAAGAACAGAACGGTTTGAATACAAATATGTATGTAGGTCCCAGACGATTCACATGGTGCTATCTCTTTGGCAGAAGCGAACTGTTCTGTAGCTATAATTACCGTGAACTCTCTCTTAAGTGGACAGCCATGGGACCGGAGTTTTTCGTCCACATAAGAGAGTGTCCGCTTTAGAGGAAAATAATAAATAAATTTAGTTAACAAAACTAAAACCCGACCACATCATTATAATAACGTTTTTATATACATAAGTACGCACACATAGGGCGAAAATGAGAGATTTTCCTGTTCAATTTGTGTGCACACCCCCGTTCACATATGCACGCGCTTGCCTTGCTGTCAAACAAATACATATGGATGTATACAACGATCTTTCGCCAAAAGCGAAAACGCGTTGTTTCGTAAAAAAAAAATCTCATTTCCATACGAGTAACTCATATCGTCCATTTAAGGGAATGCTTATACTCATATAAATGTGAAAATACTATCCGTGTCCACTTAATAGATTCGTCCATTTTAGAGGAAAAAAATCTCATACAAAATCATACCAGCCAACCTTTAGAGTAAATCTTGGCCACTTATGGGAATCGTCCACTTAAGAGGGGTGTCCGTTAAGAGGGTTTTCACTGTATGTGAAAATCATAACCTTTCCTTTTGCCATAGTCGGGTAAAAATAAAAACGGATGATGCCTTAAAATTTGTTAAATTAATCTCCATCGCGCAATATTTGACTTTCTTTTGGTCCAGAAATATTGATGTACTTCTTGCGAGCTTTGCCAAACCATTCAATTCATGTGTCAATGTATCGACCTTCTTCTTCGTTGCTATGACACCTCCGTTTTTGTTGCTCATTCGTGGCAGGAGTGCTCCATTCAGCAAGTCACGATTTTTTTGTTTTTCAATATGCCACACACGATCTTCCAACAAATACCCAGTTTTGTTCCTACTGAACATATGGGAATCGTCTACTTAAGACGGGTGTCCGTTTGGAGGGAGTTCAGTACTGTTTAAAGGGTTTTTCAATAGACATTACAATTTTGTGTGAGCACCGTGGTGTAGTGGTAGGTACGTTGAACTACTATGCAATGCTGCCCGGGTCCAACACTTAAACATTTTTCACGGTGCCACCCTTTCGAATGTCTGACAAGCAATCAAAGAATATCATTTGTCATTCGGAGCTTCTTAACCTTTAACTGGGTAGGTGGGGTGCTGACAACACCCCAAGCCCTTATTTTTCAAAAACATTATACTTTGTGACTGACAACACCCGTTGTCGGTACAGTACATTCTTTTTGTTTTCTATTACACAGATTCAGATGGTTTTAAAAAAGTTTGGTTGCACAAGTAAGCCGTGACAGACTCTTCAAGCTGCAAGGGTGCTGTCAACACCTCACCCACCCAGTTGTGTAATTTTTTTTACTGTGTGAATTTGTATAGGTAACTAGCTGACCCGGCGAACTTCGTACCACCTCAAAATTAATAAATGTTGTGTCAACCTATAAGCTGAATTAAATTCAGTTTCTTAAAGGTAAAATAAATACTCAAAATGAATTAATTTCATATATCGTATGTACAAAAATGAAATGTCTGTCTGATGTTTGTCTGTATGTTTGTCTATCTATCTATCTATATACATATCTGTTTGTTTGTCTGTCTATCTATCTGTCTGTCTGTCTACCTGTCTGTCCGTCTGCCTGTATGTCTGTTTGCATGTCTGTCTGTCTGTCTGTCTGTCTATCTATCTATCTATCTGTCTATCCGTCTATCTATCCACATGTCTGTCTATTTGTCTGTCTGTCTATCTGTCTGTCTTTCTGTCTGTCTGTCTATCTATCTATCTGTCTATCTATCTATCTGTCTGTCTGTCCGTCTGTATGGCTGTGTGTCTGTATGTCTGCCTGCCTGTCTATTTGTCTGTCTGTCTGTCTATCTGTCTATCTATCTGTCTATCTGTCTATCTATCTACCTGTCTGTCTGTCTATCTGTTCGTTCACTAACCCAATCGAGATTTTTATAATTCTGTGCAATGCCGGGGAACACTTTGGTTATGGGTTCTTCCTCGCAAAATTGTCGGGAACGATATCAATCCAGTCGAAACATCAACAGGAATTTGGCCATTGCCAAGCGCTAGCAGTTGTCTCAAGAACTCAGCAGCCGATGGGTCGTTCTGCAATGCGACTCTCATGTTCGTAGTCAATTTCAACTTCTTGACATACCGCCACAAAGACGACGATTTCAGGCATGCATTAAATTCATCGGCAGCAGTAGATTTCGGGATGACGGGAAGCGTTTGACGAAAATCTCTGGAGAGCAATATCATAGCCCCACAAAATCGTCTCGTGTACGTCGTCCAAGGAGGCTTAAAAGGATTTAAAAGGAGGCATTAGTCAAGCAAATAACTCTCCCTAAAAAACAACAAAGTCATTTTTGACTAATCCTATTCAAAAGAAAATTTATTTTCTGAAAAAATGATCAAATTGTTAAATATCGCATTGAATTTTAATTGATCGTAATGTTTGTACCATTTGCGGATGTTATGCGCGATATACGACTATCCGGAATCAGTGTAATAATACGCAAAACTCGAATCAATTGCAGCTGCGAAAATAGCACATTTGCTCAATAGAAAATGACAATGCGAAAAGGATACCTGTCAAATTGCGCACAGCAACGCCATCTATCGGGCTATGGCATAGATCGCAGCACAGCGGCATCTATTATTTATGGCGTTTACCTACTTCTCCACCCAAAATGCACGCAAAACGTCTTTAATCACAATGAAATTCACAATAATCCGAAATTTTCCAAGCTTCACAATGAATTTTCCACACTTAAATCAAATCATACGATAAAATGCAAAATATCGTCGAAAAAAGAAATTCAAATTTTTCGCGTATTTCCGGGATTTTCCGAGTTTTCCACTAAGAATTTTATATTTTTCCATTCGAAAAGCCATTCCGGAACAATGGCACACAAAATTCCATACATTTCAATTTTTCCAATTTTCCGGAGGGTTTTCCAAATCGGCCTGGCCGTTCTCAATTGATGAATTACTATACATTTATTTACACCATTTTTATATATGTATATAGATTTGAAAATGTCATTTGAAAAAGATCAGGAACACATTCAACAGTTATTGACACTATATAAGTGAAGATTCAAGTGAAGAGCCGGACTTAATTGATACGGATGATGGCGAATTTGTTAAAACAAAAAAATTGTTTCAAAAATTAATACGGAGAGCAGTATTTTGGAAAGGACGACTAAAAACTCTATAAAGGGCGCTTAAAGTTAATTCTTTTAACATTGTTCTACCCTAGAACGATACCATAATGACAATTCCACCATAGAATCACTTACCAGAGGAAAGATAACCGTAATAAAGTGAAATCATGATGGGGTGTTGTCAGCACCCCACCTACTTACGTTACTGTTACTCACCTACCTACTTAAAGGTTAACTCGCCATTCGGAGTCGGCAAAAAACTGTAGGCCCCTTCCATTCGTGCAAAAAATATAATACGCACACACAAATGGTTGCGAGAAGCAGGCGCTGGTTCACCCCGAGCTGTAGTATATTATTTCAGTACGGAATTCGATCTCGTTCATATGATCACCACGAGCGCGTTTGCAGCGATCGATTCCTTGGAGCCAAGTTTTCACCACTCATCCACACATCGGCCGGAACGTTGACAAAATCGCGTTCGATATTGTTTCAGAGCTCCCGCAAATGTTGCTGGTTTGTTCGCATAAGCCATCCAACGGCGGCGTTAAATCGCAAGGGCGAGCTGGCCATTCAACCTGACCATTTCTCGGGGTTACATAATTACCGAACTTCCCCTGTGTAGCATGTGGTACTATCTTTTTGAAACCACATATAACAGACGGACTTGTCTTTGTGGTCATTTCTTAATGGCACTGCCTGCACCTTTACTGCTTCACTGATTGACTGGGGGTATTTCTCCCATCGAATGATCCAAGCTATTTAATCGTTGATCCGTTGATAACACGAAATTATGACCTTTATTATAACCTTTCCTGATGAGAGATGTTGCTATCATTCTTCGAAAAGAAAGAAGGTTTAACGATCCGCACATTGCTCAATGAAGCTGCCATGCATTGTGCTCAACCAAATCAAGACAATGGCTTACAAAAGAAGAGTACCATTTTTTTTTTCTTGAATTGAAGCCCTATATAAACTAATGTTCTGGTCTGCACGGCATTTGCACATGGACTTTCTTCTGAAGGTCCCGACCCATAGACTGCGTTAGTGCGCTACTGCGTCCATTTTAACTGACAGCTCGATAGAATACACGCATTCTTATGGAAGGTGGACCATAACCAACGCATATAAAAACGCCGACGCAGAAAGTAGGCTTACTTTCTACTTTTTCCAGTGCGTTGTGCGTTGGGTGTTCACACATTCACACATTGAAGTTCACACTTTCACAAATTGAGAGTATGCATTTTAATTGGTCGAAGCATAGAGAGAATGTAGAGAAACTGTCATCGCTGTTGACAATCAATAGCAAAATGTCATCGGCTGTCATCTCTCAGCGCTGATATGCGACGGATGCTATGGGATGACTCTCTGCAGTAAATGCTAACGCCAACGTCAACGTTCAACGCAACGACGTCAACGCAGTCTATGGGTCGGTGAATTTATCCTTGCGGGACCAGCGTGCGACGACGACGAGCAGGTTCTACTGGGCTACTAGTACAGAACCGTTAGAACGGGTTAGATTCGAATATTCCTCGAGCCTGAATATTGATGTCCATACGCGCTATATGTCCTAGCCATATTAGACGCCCAATGCGCAGTTTTTTCAAGGCGAACGGGACCGAATGTCTTACGGAGGGTTCTTCTCTTGAAGCCTCCAAGGATATCTACATCCGCTTTCAATAAAGTCCATGCTTCAGCTCCAAGGAAACAGCGATTGGCAAGAGTAATCCTTCGTTTGATTTCCGACGAGATTTAATTTTTTGATGTTATGGCAGAGCCGAGGTAGACAAAGTCCTTTACTGCCTCAAAGTTGTAGCTGTCTATTGTGACGTTCTGTCCAATTCGTCGATGTTGAGTGTCCCTTTCCGTTAACAGCATACTCCTATACTGGGTTTTGCCCTCGTTTACCGCTAAACCCATTTTAGCTGCATCCATTTCTATTCTCGCGAACGCACCGGTGACAGCTCGCTGTGTTCTACCAATGATGTCAATATCGTCGGCTTATGCAAGTTGTTGAACGGACTTTTTAAAGATCGTGTTCCTCGCGTGTTGTTGTTGTTTGGATACCAAAATCGCCCAATACGATTTTAACCTCATGTTAAGGGCATTACTCGTATGTTTTGTCGTCTTTGGTAGCGTCGTATTTTTCTTCTGTTGGGGCGTGAGAGCATATTAGGCTGATGTTGGCGAATTTTGCCTTGACACGGATTGCCAGAAGACGCTCACTCACGTGGCGAAAGCTCAAGACTTCTTGCCTAACTCAAGAATTCCAACTCTTTTCATTCCCATGCTAATATGGTCGACTTAAGGTTCCTTTTAACATCTGTGAGATCTTAGATGTCAAATAAGGCTTCAGGCAATGTGACCCGCTTCATGTTTAAACTTGAAACTGCGTGACATACTTATAATTAGAAGACGGTACAGCCCGTTGTCACGTCATGGCTGTCGAATTTTGTTGATTGCATTCGTTGTGAGCCGATGTGGTTTAATTTTTAGTGTCGACCGCACATCACCTTCCTTAAGGTGGGGCTTTATAATATATGCAGGCCCGTGTGTGAGCTTTGTGTTCCGTGATTTGTTTTTCGCAAATTAAAGCCATAAGCCTATAACACGACTTTGTAAGCATGTGCTAGAAACTTTTTAAATTTACAATAAATTAACATTAAAAAATCGATAGATAAAAGATTACTCATTTGGGTTCAGAGCTCCCAATTATGTACTTTAATGTTCCACCGAACTTACTTACTAAGGTTCCAAGTATGCATTTCTAACTGAAAACTCCAAACAGCCAATCAAAAATTAAAAACAAGCAATTTAAATTTGCAAGAAAACTTTATTCATTTCCAGAACAAGATACTTATGTACACTCAATTTAAGCTTGGAAGACGCTTAAACGCCAGTTTGGTCCTTAATCCATTGTCTGTAGCTGGTAACACGGGTGAAAGCAGCTGGGTAGCCCTTAGTACAACCGGCAGATGAACCGAAGGAAGTGATACCAATCTGTGTCTTACCAGACTCGTTGAGAACAAGTGGACCACCAGAATCACCATTGCAGGTAGAAATGCCACCGGTAGTAGCGATACAGATGTTACTTGCTTTAATAGTTGAACCGTATGTTGAAGTACAAACGGAGTTGGTGATAACTTTAACCTCAGCAGCTTGAAGGGCACTAGCAACACCGCTTGAATCGGAGGTCTTTCCCCATCCTGAGATGAGTGCGTTTTGTCCGTCGTATTGAGAATAGCTGCTGGAAATTGATGGCAATTTAGATACTCCAATGCTGCTTGACAAGGTGACGGCATCGATCTTCAACAAAGCAATATCGTTTAGCAAAGTATTTGAATTCCAGCCGGAGTGAACGATTTTGGATGTGGGAACCCTCTTTGTACCCTTCTCCCTCTCTGCACTTCCCAGGTAGACAGCCATTTTGCTTACAGCAACACTGTAAATATAAAATATTGTAGTTTATTGTTTTATCAAATAGATCATTGGTGAGCTTACGAATCAACACAGTGAGCAGCAGTGAGGACCCATGTTGTGGAAATCAAGGATCCACCGCACCAACCTCCATTGACATTCAAACCGACTTGGTATTTGTAGTCTGCGATGCTAACTGATTTGCCATTGGTAATACGGGCCTCGGGGTCGAAACCAGGAATCACAGGTTCCATATCGATGTACTGCTTCTCAGACTTTAGAGAGAAAGCACATGCCGAAGCAATGGCTAAGACCAAAACGATGAGGACCTTCATGGTAAGTGTAACTTTCTGCTTGCAAAAACTTACTCGTGTCTGGTATGGAACAACAGCTGGTTTTTATAGTCTGAATAGTTGTTAGATTAGTGAATTGTATCAGGTAAGTGGCTGCTGATTATTTGTATCTTGACAGTGATTTCTGATTGAATTTAAGATTGTATACACATATGTATGTATGTACGAGTATTTCAGCGATAGGAATCGCGTTGCGTGCCATTTCTTTATGTTTTCCTTATTTTTAAGTATCATTGAAATTCTGGCTAGTAGTCGCAATGCAATTTAGTCTTTACGCAAGGTACTCAGAGTTTTTGTGTCTAAAACCGTTGCGAGTAGCAAGTAAGAATGCTAGATTCTGTGTGTCGTGCCATCTTTTCACTTTTGTATATATAAAGCCTTGCAGTTATAGAGATCCTTCAAGTTCAAAACATATGCACTCATTGAGTCCTGGTATCGCCTTAAGGTTAGATGCGGATAGCTCTTTAAGCCTAGTAGTTCTTTTAGTTCAGATTCAGCTTCACCATTCACCTCTCACTTACAACCATCAGCTGAACTTTTGAGTGAGTTGTGAAACACAGACACAATATACATCCATCTCATCTATCATACTCATCCATAAGGTATAGTTTATACCTAGAAATAGACCAGTCAATCGTTCGTATATGTTCGTTTACAAGTTCGAGAGGAAATACGAAACTAAGGCCGTCCGCACACGGCTCGTATCGTCATCGTAGCGTCATCGTCTCGTCATATTTTTGCGGTGCAGCTACGATAACGATACGCCTACTGAATCGCACACGACGCAATCTTCAATCGTCAAAATACAAAGCGTACGACGCTCTGTCACCGAAAAAAAAGAAATGCATAATAAAAATATTCATCTGCTGAGCTATTCTGGTCCAGGCTCTTTCAGTAATATCCTTGTTTGAATATTCTGGAGTGTTATTTTTATATAAACACTCGCTGTCTTCTATCAACTGCACGAATTTATTAATTTCGCCGGACATTTAAAAAAAAAAACACGTACAAATTCAAAACAAACTTCAAGCGTACGTCGTACACGCCGATAAGCGACTGACATTGCTTGACGATAGTCGTCATGAAGCGTGCATGCTGCTACGATTACGCGTAACGGACGAGTAGTGTGCGGATCTCCCCTTGAATACAAGTGTGCGACAACAAATCGTATGCCTCTCGTACATCGCGTCGATGACGATACGAGCCGTGTGCGGACGGCCTGAGGGTTGCAGTAAAATGGAATATAAAAGAATGTGTATATACCGAAGTCACAACACACTGGAGTACGGTTGACTCGCACGACCATGCAACCTCAAAATGGTTTGAGTTGGATCGATGCAACAATCCTTTGGGTTGCGCTTGCTTGCGTGCGATATCTATGTATCTATCTGTGGTTTTATCTCTGTCTCACACGGTAGTGAATTGTATACCTACTAATGTACTACTACAACTACAAAGGATAGGTCCCCAAAGAATTCGGGTAAAAAAAATGTTAGACTGGCCAGCTGAAAGCCCAGATCTGAATTCGATCGAAAATCTTTAGGTCTACCTTAAGACTGCTCTTGTCAAGGATTGTGACTCACCGCCATCGACCTTACCCATTCTTTCGGAGAGGGCACAAGAACAATGGACAAAAATTTCACCAAGTTATTGCCAACGACCGTCTCAAAGCCTACCAAGACAAGTTAAGCTAATTAAGAGGGTAAAAGGACTATGGACGAAGTACTAACTACTTTTTATTTTTAAGTTTTCACCATGATGCAAGACATTTTTAGCTGCATTTTTACATAATGAATGATAGGTAGCTTGAGGAAAAAGGGGAAACCCCTCCTACTCTCAGGATAATAGATAGAGATAGAAAATTACCCTGCAACTGAAGCTCGGTGGATGAGTTAGGCGCATTGAGTTAAGATCACTTTGTGTATCCAAGTTGGAAGGGCATGGGCGTCCATCCGAAGTTCGCCTTGAAATGTTGCGAACGACGAGATAGTTTTATTATAATACACTTACACTGTACACATGTATAACGCTGCCGGAGTACGAGAGGCTCATCCCTGAAAAACTCGTACATGAACAGACACTCACCGCTATCATTAAATCCGCCGGTGGGGAATGATTCACGAAAATTCGCAAATCGGTATCATTGAATCCGTTCGAAGGGAACCGTCCACTTGTCGGTAATGTGAACAACTTTTCAATTTATCATTGAAAATGAACGGATCGAATCTCTCCATACAAAGTTTGACGTTTCAGATCCGCGAGAAAATCGTTACGGATCCTGGTGCTTTTGCTGTGGGGTTGGCTATAATTTTTTTTACTGCCAAAAACTTGAACGTT
Source organism: Brachyopa scutellaris (assembly GCA_949775065.1). Taxonomy (NCBI): domain Eukaryota; kingdom Metazoa; phylum Arthropoda; class Insecta; order Diptera; family Syrphidae; genus Brachyopa; species Brachyopa scutellaris. The sequence goes on along the minus strand of OX459113.1, from coordinate 95,340,074 downwards.
GAAAGTACAGAAACAAACAAATGGAATCAGAAATAGTGCGGGATAACATCCACCATTGGAACCATCTTATTTTCGGCCAAAACCAAACGGGACAGAATTCCAATCTTCTCTGGTGTGGTCACAAGTCGGGAAGGATAAGTGTGTATAAATGTTCAAGTCTGGGCTCGACGCGTTTCGTCAAAAGTCGCCAAAGTTATGTAAAGGGAATCCAGTTGTCGTATAACTCCGCTTTTCGTAAGATCACCCTCAAGAGTAGTTTGAAGATGGGGGATCTAGAACAGGCGGTAGAAGTTCAAAAGAATGGTATTGGCATGGAGTTGACCTGGTCACTGCCAAAGACTTTGAACGTTGAAAGTGCAGAAACAAGCAAATGATGAATACCTACACAGATCATTAGACAAAACATGCAACCAAAACAAGAAATTTTAATGGAAATAAATGTAAATACATTACAAGAAACGTTGAACTTTATGAATAAAATAAATGAAACATGACATTGGAATGCAAAATATTGCAAAACAAAAGCTTAAAGTAAAACCAAAAAAGTATTTATTTATTATTTTCATTCATTAGATTTTTGTTTTCACACCACAATCGCCTTTGTCAAGTGTCAAATCAGTAAACAGCTGATTTCGAAAACATAAAAAGCGACCCGGGTATTTTTAAACATTCAAAGCTAAATATTTTTTTTTCCGCTGTTCCTATTTTTTTGAGATTCCATGACATCTCTAGAAAATTATATTTACGCAATAAAATCTAAAAGTTGTTGAAAAAAAGTGAAAAGAACATGTGGTTTTTTAACATTTTTCAAACCAATGGCGGAAGTGCCCATGGGTGGTTCCCGGATACCACCTAGTACATTTTGTATAGAAATTTATTTATTTTTTTTTGTTTCCATCACAGAGCACACAGAACACTACATTCTCTAGTGTATACTCTCAGTATCGCTTAACACAACTTTTGTTTGTTACGCGACTAAGGATCATCTACCGATTTTCAATCTTATAGACTACTTCAAATAAACAATATTAAGTTAATCAAAAACCAATGAAAAAACGCGTTTTCTAAATTCTGCTCGTAATAAGCAGAAATCGACTTCATTGCACAGCTCATTGTAAGTGTTTATGCACCTTGTAATAGGCTCATTAGAACCATAATTGTTTATATGCCTTTCTGGAAAAAACAAGCTTCTAACCCGCAGAGACCTTTGGGGAGAATATATATTTAATAGAAAAACCAATTCTGGTGAAAAAATATGAAAATTAATAATATCGCGAATAAACATGATGGAAGTTGCGTTGCGTCTGAAACTTAAGGTTTGCAAACCAATTAATTGGCACCTTCTATCATAATTAGGAAGCACATCAAACATATTTAATTTACGAACCGCATATCTCGTGAAGTTTTTTTGAACTCTTTCCAATCTGAGTTCGTGAATAGCATATGGTGAATTCTAAATGATGGATGAATATTCTAAATAAGGTCTGACTAATGACCAGTAGATAACTTTAAGGGTATGTACATCTCAAAAGTATTTACTATTACGCTTAAGAAAGCCCAACAAAAAGTTAGACCTGGCAATGGCATAATCATAATGCAAGATAAAGTTTAGTTTATTATCAAACATGACCCCTAGATCCTTCACTTCATCCAATCGTTGAAGTCGAATATCGTTTATACAATAATTATGAAAAAGTGGAATGGCAATTCGATAAGCCGAAAAAATTTTACATTTTGAAATATTAAGTTCCAGGGCATTATGATTACACCATTCCGATAATCTATTAATGTCTGATTGCAAACGAATACAATCAGTAACATTATTTACACGAGAAAATAATTTTAAATCATCCGAGAATGTCAAAACCTTACAGAATTTAAATATTTCGTGAACATCATTGATAAATAAAATAAATAGCAACGGGCCCAAATGACTACCTTGCGGAACGCCCGACTTTACTTCAATTACACGAGAAGTCCAACCATCGACCTTTACCATTTGCCTTCTAGTAGTTAAGTAATTTAAGAACCATTTAAGCATTGAGGAATGAAAACCCAACGATTCAAGTTTGGCTAAAAGTAGGGTATGATGTACCCTATCAAAGGCTTTGGTGAAGTCTGTGTAGAGTACATCAACTTGTAAACGTTGCTCAAAACTGTCAAAAATATAATTACATAATAAAGTTTAGTTAGTGGTACATGATCTACCACGAACGAAGGCATGTTGATTATTTAAAATAATCTCTTTTACCACGAAAAAGAGTTTTTCCTTAACAATACTCTCAAATAATTTGGGTATTGCCGAAAGCTTGGATATAGGTCGATAGTTTTTCACATTTTGCCTTAGACCACCTTTGAAAATAGGAATTATAAAAGAATATTTCCAATCATTAAGGAAATCACCAGACACAAGTGACTGGTTGAAAATAATTTTAAGAGGATGAAAAACGGATAATAAACATTTTTTTAATATTACCGCGGGTTGCTATTAAAATTTAATTTTTCAAGCGCGATAATTACATCATCACCCGAGAATTGCAATACACCAATGTCCAAAACATCAGAAATCATAGCGTAATTATTATCATTTAATTGCACCCGTGAATCATTGTATACTGACTCAAAAAAGTCAGCAAATAAGTCACAAGTGCTTTTCAAATCCGTTGAACTCACATTTCCGAATTGAATTACCTTAGGGAAACCAAAATGTATTGCTTGTATAAAAATCGACTAAACACTCATATTCTTTTCTGAATCTCAAAAAAAAGTTCACGATTAGAATTAGTTTTATCAGATAAGTAGCGCGAATAGGCTTTTCTTTTTACATTACGTAAATTAACTAATCTTTTATCTGACCAAGGAATTTTAAACCTTTTATTATGACGCGTTTTAGGTACATATAATTCAAAACCAGAATTAATTTTATCTAAAAATATATCATAATTACCTTTAAGATTGGGGGATTTTAGCAGTTCATCCCAATCAAAACCGTTTAAATAATCCTGCAGAGCAACGAAATTAGTTTTAGAAAAGTTATAAGATAACGCGGAATTTATATAATTATTTTTAGGATAATCAAGAAAATTAAGCTCTAAAAGTAAGGCTTTGTGATGAATTTTATTGGAATCAATAAGATCAAAGGCCTCAGAAATTTTAAATCTAATTTCATTATTTACAAAAATTAGATCCAGAATCCTGTTTAAAGAATTCCGGATCAAGTTTATTTGAAACAAGTCCAAAGAGAGAAGACCATCGATTACTATTTGCTCCCACTCATGAGTGACGTTAAATGGCATTAAATTCTTATCACCATCCACATTCCTCCAAGTTACATCACCAATATTAAAGTCACCCAATACACAAGGCAATTGAGTGGCTTTAAGGCGAGCAACAACACTACTAATATTACCAATATGTTTTTCATACACATTGGCAACACTGTTTGGAGGTACGTAGGAGACAAAAACAAACAGCTGATAACGCACGTCATGAATAAAATCAATGCACACACACATCTGTTCAACATTAACCGATCGATGCTCCAATGCAATTTGCCTACTTTGAAAAAGAGATGAGACAGCTATTAAAACTCCCCCACCTCTTTCGCTGCTTGTTCGGCAGCGGTGATTTCGGTAAACCACATACGCTGAATCGAAGATCTCTGCCGAAAAAATGCGTGGGTGCAGCCATGTCTCAGTTAAAACAATAATATCATATTGGTGGTCAGAGAGCGCAACGAAAATTTATTTTGTTTTTGTTCTCATACCACCAATATTTTGGTAATAAATGGAATAATCTTTTACAACGGAGGTGCTTTGCCGTCGCAGATGATCAATGTTTATGTTTTGATTTCTGCGACGGGCAAAGCAACTCCGTTTTTTGGTATGAATTTTTTAACGCGAATTCCCGTCGGCCAAATTGAAGAATTTAATGCGCGCGCGTAGAACTCTGTCGGTAATTTAATTTTAAAATTAATATAATGCAGTTTAGTTAAGTCAGCGGTCGACTTAACTAACTTAAAACAAGAAATACTATCGCTCGATACGTTCATTTTACTAGAAATAAAATCCACCAGTGCATTTTCCGACGTATTCACATTAAAACCGGCAGCATGCAGTTCCATTAGAGGAGTAGCAACTAAATGAAGTGCAGAAGTATCCTCGCGAGTTCTTTTTTGCAGGTTTTTTATTTTTCCGCGATTTTTTACGCGACACTTTGCAAAATGTTTCCATGCCTGCGGAGGCATTTTCGGTAACAAAAGCCTGCGACGCCGGCGGCTCCGCACTATTACAAGTGCAGGCAACAATTTTTGGCAAACCGGTGTCAACAAAAACACTATTTTCAACCGACGGTATTTCCGCGGCACTGGTTTTCTGCTTGGAATTATGTTTCAATTCGCGAATTTCGGATTTCATTAAACTCAGTTCATTCGTTAATGCACTGAGTTTAGAAATTAATCATAACAATGGCATTTTATTGCAAATAATGCACTTGAAGCAAAGCCCTTCATTGGACTTCATGAGCTGGAGGGCCGCTTCTGAAAGCTTCACACAATGTATGTGGAACTTCCTGGAGCAAATCCCACCACAGCTCACGAAATCGCCAGACAAAATGCCAGAATTGCACTCTCCACAACTATCAACCATTGCAAGGAATTATTAATTAATAATAATAAAATGATTAATATAAAATAAAATATGTAATAAATTTCGGTAAACAATATTGCGGCAGTAAAAATCCTTAGGCGTGTTTGCGGGGCAAAACTTTCGGTAGATATTATAATTTTATTTGAGATATTGTTAGTATTGGGTAAACTGTCCCACAGTGGCTCACGTCCCACAGTGAATCTTTTAAATTTACAGAATCTCTACTTGTAAGAGAAAAATTAAGTAAAGAGGAAATAAACCGCGTTCGATCCTTTATGAATTTACCTGGCCATTGAAGAAGTGCGCTCATCAGTGTCGGTTGTGCTTAAGAAAAGATATCTAGAAGAAAAGAATTTTACTGGTAAGTAAATTAGAAATCGTGCTTTTTATTTTTGTTCCATTTAAAAAAGGTAATGTGCATAGTGAGATTGGTGGGATACAGTTTAAAATGTTGATTATTATTTTTATATTAATTAAAATTAGTATGTCAATAAAGTTTGTGAAATAGTTTTTTTTGTAAAAATATTTTTCTCCAAAAAGTCACTATGTCAAACAGTGAACCAGATTATAGTTGAACACAGTGAACCATGGTTCACAGGCTTCAGAATTCCGTATTTTCATTAAGCAACGACCTATCAGCATTTAACAATCGTTAATGGGTTTGTGTTTTTTTTTTTTTTTCGTTAATTATAAGTTTTGTGATATTATTGAAGTCCTTGAAAGTCATTTTTGTTAATGTTTTGTTATTTTTAATTTTTTTTAAAATTACTTATGTTAATGTTAACTCAAAATTGATTCTTATCAATTACTTGTTTTTATTCTTTATTTTTCTTATGAAATAATAAATTAACACTTTTGGTTCTCTGTGAGCTACCCGGTGGTTCACTGTGTCCACCCCCTGGTACACAGTGAACCAATTGAGGTGTGTTTTAAAAAACTCAAAACTTATTATTTTCTATGATCTTTCTAAAGCTGCATGTGGTGAAATACAAAGCAAATATAGTAAGTAATAAGTACCTTCAAACCGTTTAAAGATTAAATCAATAGTTTACAAACTACATCAAGTCAAACGCAAATTGGTCCACTGTGGGACAGTTTACCCTAATCCAAGCAAATAACCAGAGGAGGGGTAATATACAGGTCGTCACAGTATTACAACAATTTTGGCGACGTTTCCGACACTTTCTCTTGATTCGGAAATCATTATAGCATTTCTTGCTAATACTTTGGTTCTTCAAACACGACCGGTGCTATCTCATTTTTCGATTGGTTGTGGAAGCGAAATGGAAGTGCATACTTCCGATTCGCGAGCCGAGTACGCTTCCCATGGCTATTCTGATAAAAAAAAATCGCGTTATCAGCGGATCTAAGCTTCGAACTTGAATCGATGACAAGCATATGTCTCGAGCCAGTTATTTCAGGAAAAGTTTGCGAAGATATTTTCGGATATTTTCTTGATCATGCTTTCAACAAGGAACATCAATTATATCGTAGAATAACGCCAAAGGCCACCAATCAGTTCTACATACGTTTAGTCGTATAACTATGATTACGTCTACTCTACCGTTAGTCGAGTTATAATCGAATATGATATGTGGTTTTATAGATGCAGTTGTCGTATCGATTGCCCCATCGTAATACATGCTGGATATCAAAATCATGGCTTCTTTCTTCTTCGGGACGTATGCTTTGGCTGTAAAACTAAGCAAAGTTGAATAGATTTCGCGGTCTATCGATGGCTACATCGCCATTGGGATATACGGTTCATTTTTCGAAGCGTCCTCAGCAATGTCAATCCATTGCTCTTGAGATTATTTAGTAGAGATAATGATGTGAAGACATTCTCTGTGGTAATATTCCGACCAAAACATTCTAGTACAATTCACAAATTTGTTCCTTCGTCACTTATAGAGAATACAAACACGAAAGAAATTAAGAAATCTCTTACCGCAACACTGCAATCGACGATTGACAATTCAAAACAAAGACTTTACATTGACTTTCACCCTGTGATCGTTGATCACTACAAAAATTAAGGAGAGCAAGTACTCAAATGTTATCATAATAAGTCATTTTCGTTATAACGTACACTTTCTACAAACATGATCTATGTAAAACGCAGCGAAATATATGGTGGTATCCGGTAACACCTATGGGCTTTTTAGGGTGTAATTTTGTATGGGTCGGTAAGGGTTAATAATCACGACGATAGGTGAATATGAACCGAATGAGTGAAGGGAATCGCAGATCCGTCGGATTTAATGATAGGGGTGACTATATGACCTTGCAAAGGTCCCGTCTATTCAATTGGAATATTCTATTTTTTCGCCGATTATAAAAGAAAATGATTAATAAAAAAAAAAAACTAAAAAGTCGCTTATTATATTTGCAATCCGTTTAAAGAAACATTTTTATTTTTATGATTAATCTACAAGACCAGTCTTCTCATCGATCCAATCCAAGTATGATGTGATGCGGGTGAATACACCTGGCCAGCCCTTTTCACAGCCCAAAGCAATACCGAATGAGGTGGCACCAATCAGGAGGTTCTCGCCATTTTCCTTGTAGACCAATGGACCGCCTGAATCACCACTGCAGATGGATCGGCCTTCCTTTCCGGTGATGCAAATATTGCTAGACTTGATTTGATTCAAGTACCAAGTATTACAAGAGGTCTGAGAGATGACTGTGGTATCAATGTAGTTCAAATAATCCGAAACACTGGTGGATGCTATACATAATCCAATAATTATTGATACTCAACCGTTATACGGCTAATCTAGACTTACAATCACTTTCCAAGCCCCATCCGGAAGCGACAACACTGTCTCCAACATAGGTCGAGTATGAACCGCTTTTCTTGGGTAGAGTAGCTGGCTTGATATATTCTGAAAACCAAATAGTTTACAATGAAAATTTATTTTTTTAGTCGTTTTTTCACAAAAATTTACCGTTAAACGAAATGGCAGCTGGCAGTTTGATCACAGCGATATCATTGGAAATAGTATTCGCATCGTAGCCTTCGTGTGTGTAAATACCATCTTTCTTGACTGTTATTCTTTGCTGGCCAACTTCCTTCTCGTCCTTGATGTTGAAGGCACCCAGATAAACGACAACCTCATCAGCGCCATCGGTACAATGCGCAGCAGTTACGACCCAACGATCAGACACCAAGGTGCCACCGCACCAAGCTCCAGAAGTTCCGAATTTCAGTGAAAGACCAGCTTGATAGGGAAACTGGGTCCTTGAGGCAACTTCACCGTTGGTGATACGCTCCTCCAGTTCAGCCATAGGCATAAGCCTCAGCCTGGGCTGCACGAAGCCAGCGGATGCGCAGGCAACCAATAAAGTTAACGCGAATACCAATTTCATTGTTGTTCTACTGTCCCTGGACGGGGTCGGGTGCCGGTTTATATACGAGAAGTTCGCTGAAAACGAACTAAATAGCCAATCGCTGATCTCATTTTTGGCATGTGATTAAAGTGAGTATCTCGATCGAATTCGAAGAAAAATAAGTTTTTGTGGTTTTCCCAATAAAAGAAAAAAGAATATTAAATTGGAATATTATCTATGTATATCTAGATATCTAATTGTATTCGAAAGTAGAAGTAAACTTAATCCGGAAATTATTGTGCGTTGTGATTGTGATCTGCCGATATAGGCATTGGAACTTCATACTGGTTCTTATCTTCCTCTATGAGCTTGGGTTTCCAAAAACAAATGATAATGTAATTTACTTTTGCTAAAATTTTGACGGACCATAAAAATTAGTACAAAAAAAAATGCCAAGATCTGCAGTACTTAATTAGAAATGTCTCAGGCTTAAATTATTGCAATGAAAATGTCTACATATTTAAGTGTGCAATTCTAATTTACAAAATAAATAAATTGTTTTTAGTAGTTAAAATCAATTTATTTTTAACAAATACAATTTAAATGAAAAACCAAAAAATCTATCTAATTTACAAATAATAAAAATGTTCCTGTCTGGATTGAATACCAGTTGTGATGTTCGGTAAATATTGAAATACAGTGAAAAACAGGTTATAACGAACTCAAAGGGACTAAGAATTAAGTTGGTTATATGTGGTTAGTCGTTAAAACCGCTATATACGAAAGTGTCATTTCATTCATCAAAATAAAAAATAATGTTTTATAGTTTATTTAAGTAATCGGTAATCTTTTGCTGTTTTCATTTTTGTTGTGAACGAAATCACAAAAGTGATTTTTAAAAAGTGTGAATGTCTATTATTTGCAGATGATTTTAAAATTCAATTCACCTGATTCAACTTGCATCAAAAAGTACAGAAATCAGCCTTTCTGGCAATATATAAAGGGTGATTTTTTAGCTGGTTTGGTTTTGGCAACACTGGTTTTGACAGCTGACGTGTGTTTAGTACCTTGTGTCACTGTCAAACAGCTTCAGTTTGGTTTGCAATTTAACCATGGATCGTCTTACAAATGAACAACGCTTGCAAATTATTGAATTTTACTATCAAAATTCGTGCTCGGTTCGAAATGTTCATCGCGCGCTGCTTCCATTTTATGATCGGCATTCTCGACCTTCTGAGCAGTCTATTCGGAAGATTGTGACCAAATTTCGCACCAAATTTACTTTGTTGGACATTAAACCACCAACACGTTTACGTACTGTGCGTAGTGAAGAAAATATTGCGGCCGTATCAGCTAGTGTGACAGAAGACCGCGAAATGTCGATTCGGCGCCGTTACTGTCAATGGTGAACGCTACCGAGCGATGATAACAAACTTTTTTTTGCCCGAAATGGAAGTTCTTGACTTGCATGATATGTGGTTTCAACAAGACGGTGCCACATGCCACACAGCACGCGAAACAATGGCGCAATTGCGAGGCGAGTTTGGTGAACAGTTAATTTCACGTTTCGGGCCGGTCAATTGGCCGCCTAGATCGTGCGATTTGACACCATTAGATTATTTTTTGTGGGGGTATGTCAAGGCTAATGTCTATAGGGACAAGCCCGCTTCGATTGACGCACTGGAAGCCAACATCCATGCATTCATTCGTGAGATACCGGCCGATATGTGTGAAAGAGTATGCCAAAATTGGACTCAGCGGATGGGCTACCTGAGACGCAGCCGTGGTCAACATTTGCATGAAATTATCTTTAAACATTAAATTGCAAGGTTCAAACTATCGATTCAAATAAATATTTCATTCATTTTTTCGAATTTTTTGTGTTTTTTTTTTTAAAAAGTTCTCAACCTTTTAAAAAATCACCCTTTAATATGTCAGGGGGTCTTGGGAGGAACATAGTTAAAAGTTTAACACAAAACACAGAACGCAATTTTATTTGAATTTGTTCCCCCCCACTTTCATAGTGCCACCACTTGTACAGTTACACATATGTACATTATATACCAAAAATAAAAATATAGAACGGGATTCTTACCTTTTACTAATAGATCCATTCTAAAAAAAATTGTTCGCATTAACAAAAGTAGATGAAAAAATGAAAATCCAGTGACGCTTACTTGCAGAGCATAACTCAAATGCGATGGGCTTGCAAAGATAATATTCCTGATAATATTTCGGCAGTGTTCCTAAAGAATTGTAGATCCTACTCTAATCTCTAAGCGAAGGTGATTTTCTTAATTGTTGGAAAAGTTCATTCATAACTCCTATACATAAAGCAGGTTCTGAGCAATGTATAGAAAATTATAGACCTATAGCCAAACTACAAGTTATACCGCAAGTATTCGAATCACTTGTTAAAAAAAAATTTATGAAACTCTTGAAAGCAGTATCTCCATCTTTCAGCATGGATTTGTCAGTGGTAAATCAACTGCAACCAATCTAACAATATTTAGATACTAATTTCTGTGTCATTAGTGTGGAGAGAGGATATCAAGTAGACCCCGTGTATACTGACTTCTCGAAAGCATTTGACAAGGTCAATCACACAGTATTGTTGAAGAAATAAAGAGCTACCGGTATGCATTCAAGTTGGCTTAGCTGGATAAGAAGTTATCTAACAAATCGTATCCAGTATGTCAAAATTGGTTCCAATATATCTGATAAAATTTTCAATCACTCTGGAGTGCCCCAAGGCAGCCATCTGGGCCCACTCTTATTTCTATTATTTATAAATGACTTACCGCCAAAAATCCAACATGTCTCATATATGCTGACGATTTAAAAATATATAATTAATTAAAACATTGACCGACTGCATCGAACTTCAAAAAGATTTGGACAGTTTATTAAACTGGTGCTCTCTAAACCGTCTTCATCTGAATATAAATAAATGCTGTGTCCTATCGTTTTCGAGATCCCTCTGTCCAGTTCTCTTTGAATATACTGTTTCGAGCACTACGCTTCAAAGAGTATACAGCTATAATGACTTAGGCGTCATATTCGATTCAAATCTATATTTCAGGATGCACATAGATTATGTAATCTCTAGGGGTAATAGTTTGCTTGGTTTTTTGTTCAGGAATTCTAAGATTTCCGATGTCCGTACACACTGAAATCGCTTTTTGTTACCATCGTTCGTCCCATCTTTGAATACTGCTGCATAGTCTGGTCCCCATTTTACCAAAATGCTTCGAACCGTATCGAAAGAATACAAAAAAGGTTTACGAAATATTCACTTCGGAAGCTAAATTGGACATTGCCTCTACCACCTTATGAAACACGATGCAATCTTATATCACTCAAACTTCTTCAAACTAGAAGACTCTATTTTCTTGTCTCATTTGCGAGAGATGTTGTAATTGGATAAATTAATTGTGCTCCCTTATCATCTTTGTTTAAGCTTTATTCACCAGCTCGATCCTTAAGACCGAGGGCTTTTTACTTATTTTCAATACCTTTTCACTCAACAAACTATGGCTGTAATGAGCCAGTCACTAAAGCCTAAATTGTCCTAAGGAAATATTCAAAAATATTATCATGAACGGAATTGTGTATGATTGAAGGCATTTATACTTATGTACATATATGTTTATCTATATTATACTAGGAACATTAGCTCTAAGAAAGTAAATTATACCAATAATTGTACTTATAGACTATAAAAATAAATAAATAAATAAATAAATAATATCACTTTGGGGATTAAAATCAAACGGTGACTTAACGGATCATTTCTTTCTCATTAATATTAACTTTGGGTTGTTCTCAGCTACCTTACATGGTTTTGAGTGAAAACTTTTACACTGAATTTTTTGGCTTTTGGCCTAGGGAACCACTGTGCACTGGGTTGTGGAGGTGCAGGGAAATAACTTCACGGGCAATAACTTCACATGGGAAATAACTTCACCTCTAGTGGGAAATAAATGCACATTTTTGATGTGAATGTGTTATGGAAAATTTCATGAAAAGGATATGTATGCGTGCTCGTGGTGGCCATTTGGCTGATGTTGTTTTTCATTATTAATGGCATACCTTCCTCTTTATTATGAAATAAATATCTGATCATTTATCTCAAAAAATGGCATTTTTCTTTGAATACCAAAATAACACCTCTTATTGGAAAACCCTTTACTTACATTTTTGTTTTTTTTTTATATTGTGTACCAAATTTTTGCTGCAGGAGTGTACTTTATTTAGAAGCTATTTTTGCGTTTATTGGAGCTTTAATTTAATAGATATTGGATTTATTTGTAATGTATGCAAATGGGCATTTTTTTTCTAGTTTTTTTTTTTTTTTTTTTGTTTAACCCTATTACTGCCATGCTATCTGACTAACGTAAACTGCCATGGTGTGACTTAGAGACACTAATTGAAAATACATAGAGAATTAATTTAATTTATTGGAAAAAAAAGGAAATTTAATACAAATATTGTGACGATTGTTATTTAACTATTTGTTTATACATGTAAGGCAAACTACAGTTTCCTGTGAATGCTCGTTACACACGGGTTTCTGACAAACACTTGTAAGGTCCTTTTTCATAAGGTCAGTAGTAACAGCGTCGTCTCTTATGTTATTGTACTGCTAAAGTGATAAAGTCGAAGATAGATTTGATGATCAGTTTTCCAAAATCTCGTCTATCTCAGCAACGTTAGATTTCGACATACATGACATACATACATATTTGGAATGACTAAGGCCTAGGCTAATTGTTTCAAAAAAACTTTTCGACTAGAATTTAGCTTCGCCTGGTTCCAGTTAGGGTATAAATTCAGCCCAATAACTTTTGTCGCAATACAACAAACGTCAACGATATTATAAAATTGTGCGAGATGCCATCTACTCGTTTTTCGCTTTACAGTAAAAGCGTGACAGACACATTTGATATAGCGAGTGTACTCCTCCCTTTGTACGGTTATAGTACATACAAATTTCTTTTGAATGTATATTTTGATAGTTGACAGAAGTATAACTGCTCTGCTCTGCTTTGGTATGGAGCCAACCATTGTCATGCCTCTACGAAGGGCAAACACGTTGTTTTCAACTTTCTTTATTCTATGATGTAGAAAATTTGCTGGAGTGCATCTTTTATTTTTTCGTAATGTGCCGACACATGTTAGTCCCTTCGATTGCAATAATTGTCGAATGTCACGTCCCTGTTTGTCTTTTCAAAAGGTTGACATAGCATCTCGACAACTTGAGTAGAGAGATTAATTATTTTCCGAGGAACGGAATGCCGTATAGCGGTTAACTGATGCTGGCATCAAATTCACCAAATGTTCATTCCGTATTTATCCGGATTAGAAGGCATACATTGGCAAAATACCTTTCCCCGGAGGCGACTAGTTGTTCATTTATTGTCAAGTTACTACCCGGCATGTAATGCTTTCGCAATTCTTTGTTGATAAATATACCAAATATCTCTTATTGGTACGAATTTACATATCTTGAGCTCTGCGAGTTGATCGTGTAGATTTGTCATGAGAACGCGAGAGACGCAATAGTGCAACGAATCTATTTTCGACATGCAAGCCCGATAAATTGGTCTTCCAAATGAAGGATGCCAAAGGTTTTCATAGGACGTGCCACCTTACATATCTGCGTAATCTAGCATCGATCAATAGTTGCCAGAGATCTTGTTTTAATATGAATGTAAATTCAACGTCGTTATAGTGTCTTAGAGTCACTACGTAGCAGTTTATGTTCTTTTTGAATATTTTGTGTAGTAAGTAAACATTACCAAAACATAAAAACAAATTAATTATTTATATCAGTAACCTAATGACCAATAATAAAATACATTAAACTGATTTTAAGTTAAAACATGTTTTAAATCATTTATATTGAATTGAAAATGAATAGTGACTCACAATCACTGCGTGGCAGTAATAGGGTTAATGGACCTTTTGTTACACATACAATTCGATGTGTGCCTAGTCTAATAAAAAAAATCCAAAACTTTTTATCATAAAATAAATTATTTTGCTTGAAGGATCAGTTGGGTTGTGCATTATATCTAAAAGACAGTTATACGATGTTATGAATGAGTGTGAAGAGAGAGATTTTGAACCTAAACTGGGTCATCTTCAGAGCTATTTGCTCAATAACCCGTCTTGCACGTAGGAAAAATTAAGAGATTTTAAGCTTGAAATTGAATTAAGGACTGAAACGAATAAAATTTGGAAACTTCATACCAAAAAAAAAAAAACGTTTGTGATAGTTTATGTAAATAATTTTTATTTGCTTCAAAAAATATATCTTTTTAAATTTGTTTACGATTAATGAAATCAGAAAAATTATTTTGGTTCCCATTCTTTTCGCAACTTTTTTCGAATGTCCTTCATAAGGTTGATGACTGTTAGGTCCGTGACTTTTTTGGATGCTCTTTTCCATTTAATGCCACAATCTTTAGGGTCCTTAGCACACTGCTCACTTTTCCTCAATTTCATCTTAACTAAGGCCCAGTACCTTTCAATAGGACGACACTGTGGGACATTAGTTGGATTCATGTCTTTTGGGACAAAATCTATGTTATTAGCCACAAGCAAGTTTAACGTCTTTTCAGCATAGTGAGCTGAGGCCAAATCTGGCCAAAATAATGTTGAACCTTCGTGTTTGTTTACAAACGGAATTAACCGTTTTTTCAGGCACTCGTTGATATACACTTCCGCGGTAATTGTTCCAGTTGTAACAAACGGTGTGCTTCTGTGTCCACATTGGCAAAGCGCTTGCCATACGAGATATTTCGATCCGAGCTTTTCCACTCCAATCGATGTTTCTGATTGTGGGAGAATCTCTTCTTCAAAAGAATTATAAAACTGATCACCTGGAAGAGTACTAAAGTCGGCTTTGACGTAGGTTTCGTCGTCCAAAATCATGCAGGCTTTTTTGCGTCCAATCAAGTCGTATAACTTTCGAGCTCGTGTTTTTATGGCCTTTTTTTGCTTCTCGGTAACTTTTGGTATTTTCTATTTTTTCCGCGTTTTTATACAAGCCCGTTTTTTACATCTTTGTACCATTGTTTGGTTGGTACTACATTTTCGAGCAACATCTCTGGATGACATGGTCCGGTTCTTAACGATGACACCCACTATTTTTTTGTCCTAATTTTTATCATGTGCTCCGTTTTTTACCCCACTTTTCTGTTTTCCCTTGATAGTCAACGTCTCCAAATATCTTTTTATAACAGAATCAACTGTACTGCGTGATACGTTCAAATTTTTTGCAATAAAATGGTTCGGTCGCGAAGGATTTTCGAGCCATTTGTCGATGATCTTTTTGCGGCATTCCTCTTGACTCATCTTTTATAAAAATTTACAACTGCACTTAACCAAAATCAAATGTAAACTGAAACTATATAGTATGAAAGACAGTTTGGGAATAAAATGGTATTTAATTATTTACACATGGGAGGTATAGCCGTTATTGAAATTTACAGATTTTATTCGGTTCAGTCCTTATACCTTAAAGTGACTGAAATAATCTTAGCAATGCTTTTAAAGTTGTTTCAGACAAGTACCACTTAATTTTTCGAGGCAAATACCCTGACGACGTCCGACGACTTGTTTTGAAATTTTGAAATATAGCTTCGGTCAATTAGTTTAGCTCACCATACACGACCATTCTGATGATTGAAACTCATCAGAAAAAATGAGCTTGTCACCAGCGTGCCACTGATAATTCCACGATGTTCCTTCATCTTGGAGTTCACAGTTATTATTATTTTTTTTTTACCTGAAAACTATATAAATACTTACCATAAACAAGCTCTCTGATTTGATATAATCCTTCCGAAAAAAAAACAAATAGAATGCGCTTTATTGATAAGAACACCTTTGTGACAGAATATATTTGTCACGGTGTAGATTGAAAATGTGCGATGATATTTATAATATTTTATCCATTATCTAAAATGGCGTGCGGAAGGCAAAGTCTTTCAAGTAAACACCCATTGCAATAGAACGCACCTTTGAGCAGGAGTTTGATATCGAATCTACTGCTATCTACATTGACACCCTTTAGTTTAAAGCATAATTTCCAGAAATATGTTACACGTTAATAAACAACATTTTCATCAAAAGGTAGTAATCACATTTATTATCAAATATTTACCTAAATAAATAACTGTATCGGAAAACCCCAAACAGTACACGCGAACGTATAGAATCCTAATCATCGCCTAAAAGATGTTTGCCGCATGATTAGCTATCAATCAAGTGATACCACGATGACAGTAGACTTAAACGTATAAAACCCTATGGAAGATCCGAACGTAATTTAGTTGGGAAAAATGAAATTAGTATTTGCTGTGATTTTATTGGTGGCCTGTGCGGCTGCTGGCACTTCGCCAATCCAGCCTCGATTTGAGCCTGTGGAGGCTTTTGATAGCCGCATCACCAATGGAGAACCTGCCGCAAAGGGTCAGTTCCCATACCAAGCCGGTCTAGAACTTGTAATCGGAACTAGTAAGGCATGGTGTGGTGGTACTTTGGTGTCTGATCGTTGGATTGTTACTGCTGCGCATTGTACTGTCGATGCTGATGGTGTCACCGTATATTTGGGTGCAACCAACATCAGAGATGACAATGAAGTGGGACAACAAAGAATTTATGTAGCAAAGAACAATATTTTCACCAACGAAAAATACAATGCTTTATTAATCACAAATGATATTGCGGTAATTAAACTTCCCGAGCCCATTGCATTCAACGGTAAGTTAACAGATATATCATTTAACATCAGGACTTACTACTTGTGCTGCTTTCAGATAACATTCAACCTGCTGCTTTGCCAAAGAAAAGCAGCTCTTACGCTACTTATGCCGGTGATAACGTTGTCGCATCTGGTTGGGGAAAGGATAGTGACTGTAAGCGTTAGAAAGCCAGATGTGTACCTAAATATCTACATAAGAATCTTTTCATTTATATAGCGTCGACATCTGTGTCAGAAACTTTAAATTACATCGATACTACTGTTATAACGAATAGCGCGTGCAATTATTACTACGTTGGAATTGTGCAAGAGAGTATGATTTGCATCACCGGAAAGGAAGGTCGTTCGACCTGCAATGGTGACTCGGGTGGTCCATTGGTCTACAAGGAAAATGGCGAGAACCTCCTGATTGGTGCCACCTCATTTGGTATTTCTTTGGGATGTGAGAAGGGCTGGCCAGGTGTATTCACTCGCATCACATCACACTTGGATTGGATCGATGAAAAGACTGGTCTCCTCAGTTGAGACGTTTTCTCCAACTTCATGGAAAGAAAATAAACTTTTCTACGTAATGCATTAACTTTTCATTCTTTTTTTTTTTGATGGTCTGAAGACGTAAACATCCTCTCTGTCTTAGCTAAGACCCCGCAGTCTTGTTGTGCATTTTTGTTCTGAAAATTTGCAAGATAAAAGTGAAATTGGGTGTTCTGCAATATACGAACTAAGCAGAGTACATAAGAAAATGCACATCATGAATGCATCACTGCCATTGTGATGCGATGTAACGATCCCATCATTTTGCAATGCTTTGATGAAGTTTTTTATATGATGACATGAAGAAACCACGCCTGAATGATGATGACATCTGCAGAGGGTGTGGTAATAAAGAGATTCATGACGACACAGCTTATTTCCTCCGTCACTGCCCTAAGCTTTGCCAACTTAGCAACAAAACATTGGGCAAATTCTTTTTCGAGGACATCGACGAGCTATCGGATGGATCACCATCGTTCATACTTGAATTCGCCAGGGCGTCTGGATGGTTGAAACCTAGAAACTAATACCACGGGTAGAAAAACAACATGGGTATCACAATGGGTTCACATGGACCTACATAAGTGTGATGGGGTTGTTATATCAGCCCTTCTAACCTAACGTAACCATAGTGTGAGTGGGAATATTTGTATTGTAAAGTTCTTCGATTGTTCTAGCGCGATTATTTCAGGCGATAGTTCGATTACAAATGTGGGTATTAAAATAAAATTTAAATTGAAGGAAAATCGTTTTATTATAAAATTTCAATGCATGCATTCAGATTTCAGACCCAAATTCAAAAATTAAACTGATATCAATATAATTCGAGGCATACATTTCTACAATCGACCATTAGTATGCTCGTCATTCTCTCGATTATAATATATACGTAATGAAATAACTTCTCTAGAGTACGATTCGAAAGTTATTCGATTGTTTTCTGCTGAGACCGAATAAATCGACAATCGAATTACAAGGTCTATTTGGTAACTGGTAAATTTACGTAAATTTACATTCAACTGTCAAAAATCAAGAGAAAAGAAAGCTAAATGAGTGTGTCAAAAAATATATCCTCTTGCGAAATCGTGCTACATCTTTTTCTTTGAGTGACATCTATCAAAAAGCAATCTGACAATTTTATAGTTTACTAGCGAACCCGGCGAACTTCGTCCGCCCCAATTAAAGCCTTCAGATAAACTCCAGAGTGATAATGAAACACAAATAGTTCAAATTTCAATGTGATTTATTTGAAAAGAATCGAAGTCAGTAGAGAGCGATATGATAACAAACAACGAAGACGGTTTGCCAACACGCGAATAGGCAACGTACAGCTGACCGTGCGAAAAACAGTGAAATTCGAGATTAATCCCACAGACTTCTAACGATTTGCCTTGCGATTTATTGATTGTCATCGCAAAAGCCAATCGCCAATGCCGGGGAACACTTCGGTGATGAGTTCCTCCTTCGACGATGTGAACTCGCAAAAATTTGCCGGGAACGATATCAATCCATTCGAAACATCAACATAAATTTGGCCATTGCCAAGCGCCAGCAGTTGTCTCGAGAATTCAGCAGCCGATGGGTCGTTCTGCAATGTGACTCTCATGTTCTTGGTTAATTTCAACTTCTTGACATCCCGCCACAAAGACGACGCATTAAGTTCATCAGCAGCAGTAGATTTCGGGATGACGGGAAGCGTTTGACGATATACGACTATCCGGAATCAGTGTAATAATACGCAAAACTCGAATCAATTGCAGCAAGAAAAATAGCACATTTGTTCAGTAGAAAATGACAATGCGAAAAGGATACCTGTCGTATAACGCCATCTATCGGGTTGTGGCATTGATCGCAGCACACTCAAAATGCACGCAAAACGTCTTTTAACACAATGAATTTCACAATTATCCGAAATTTTCCAAGCTCCACAACGAATTTCCCACAGTTACATCAAATCATGCGATAAAATGCAAAATTTCGTCGAAAAAAAATTCAATTTTTCGCGTTTTTCCGGGATTTTCCGAGGTTTCCACTAAGAATTTTATATTTTTCCATTCGAAAAGCCAGTCCGGAATTATTGCACACAAAATTCCACACATTTAGATTTTTCCAATTTCTCGACATTTCCGGAGGGTTTTACCAAAATTTTCTTTCGTAAAAACCTTCTCCTGGCAATTACGAATAACTGAAAAAAAAATTGCGCCAAATCGGCCCAGCCGTTCTCAATTGATGAATCACTATATATTTTTCACACCATTTTTATATATATAGATAAGTTTTTCGTAAAAATATCTAATAGTCAAAAGAGAAAAAGAGAGCATTTTCCCCCACTTTGACTATTTGACAGATGTCCCATTTCGGTCAAAAAAAGTTACCAAACACACCTACATTTTCAGCAATTGTCAATTTATTCAATTGTGAAATTCATTCGTAATCGCCCATCACTAACTGGCATATGCATGCGTCGAAAAAATTTAATGTGTCGATGCTAGGGTTACTAGATTGTTTTTCAAAAATATAACACCAGCGTAAAGAAAGTGAAGTAAAAAAGTTAAAGCAAATTAAACATGTCGCATATTCAGGACCTTCTTTGCTTTTTGCTAACCACTCGAAACACTTTTCCCAGCACTGATTATATGCTCACTTTCATTTTTTATTCCCTTTTTCAGACATTATGCGCGTGAAGTGATATGTAGGTCATTGAGTGGATGCATTCAGCTTTGAAAGGATTTTGAACTTCAAATGTGTTTACGGAGAACCTTTTTAGAAATATTTAATGAAAATATTTTAACAGTTTTAAATTGAATGTTTTCTCTTTTTGAATTTTACTTAATAAGGGGGGCAGAGATTTGTATGGGGGGGCGGGACAAACAGCATTTTTGTATGAAAAAGGGGGACGTATGGTTACCCTAGCCGGTACACCTTCTCTCTTGTTCAGCACTTTAAGCCAGCTTCAGACGAGAAACTAATCGGCCAACTGGTTGATAGACTGATTGCAACTAATCCGTGTGTCGGCAAGTCTGACGATGAGTTGAACAGTCAACAGTCATCAAGTCTGCCAACCAGTCGTTGGAAAATCCAAATATTTTGATTTTTCGGTTTGTGTTTGAGATATCAACTGGAGTTTGAAGATTGGTCTTTGCGTCTGTAGGCAAATGTTTTCAACCAGTCTGTCAACCAGTTGGCCGATTAGTTTCTCGTCTGTAGCTGGCTTAACAAAAGAGATGGCGACCTGTCGTTGCTAAATCCATCAATTTTCGTCTAAGCTCATCAATGAAGCGCTGAATGCAGACAGCTGGCCTCTTGAATGTGTGTATTTTAATTTCATTGCAAAAAACGAGAGCACGGGTTTCACTCAAACACAAACGATGTTACCTTCAATCTACATGTGCCGAGAAAACTCGGCCAACATTCGAATATCATGGAAAGGAGGTGAGAAGTGCAGCGGGTAGCTCGGATCGGATGGGTAGCGAAACCGAGACGATTCTCGCGTGTTCTCTTTAATCTGTTTTCATATTTGCATTCATTTGCTTTATTCTTGTGTTCTCAGTAGGTCTGTTCAGTAACTCTGTGCTGGACAGAAAAGTACAGGTTTTGGTGTTCAGTAAAAAAAGTTTCTGTCCGAGACTGATCTTTTTTGTGTTCAGCAACTCTGTGCTGGACAACTTTTCTGCACCTACTTGTGAGGTAAAACAGAATCGTGAGAAATGTCAACATCAGCTGTAATTGAATATGGCTGTATTTTTCCTTTTTTTTACTGAACAGATCTAGTGTTCAATTCGTGTCGGTGGAAGAATTATTTTAGAGACTGTGCTCAGTGTGTGTTCTGTGTGTAGGCGAAATCAAAATAGTAAAATAAAATTGGTTTTATTTTTTCGACACCACTGTTGAAAGTACATGCAGTACATATGTACAAGTAGAACTGACCAAGCAATGTTATGCATATAATGAAAAAAAGAAGACCACCGCCAGCCTGATCGATCGCACGATTAACCCGAAAACTCTCCACTTGTACACATGCACCGTTTACTGTTTATGAGTTAACGATTAAGAAAAGTTTGTAAGAAGCGTCAGTCATTAAACGCCCATTGAATTAGTAACCGAGGATCTTTCGTTTTCTTTCTCCTGCATGTGTTTTATGGAAAATTCTAAGTGGTCTCGTGATTTAATCGAACATTTAATTTTAAATTTTCAAATGCACGAAAATCTGTATAATCTGGCTCATACAGATTACATTAACCTTAACCTAGTGTTCCTGAAACATCAATAGTCAACACTTCACGATAGTTTACGAAAAACATTCGATAGTATCGATGGTTATCGATTGGTTTTATGAAAAAAGGGGAAATTTCTACAAGTAAAGGCTAGTACGGTCCTCAAGTTATATATTGTATGTCAGCTCTACCAAAAGAAAATAACAATCGCAAGTAGAAGATCACACATAGGGTTACCATCAAAAAAATTCGAAAAGCCGGACAGTTAAGAGAGAAAAGCCTGATTTTGGAGCAAAAAGCCTGACAAAAACAAATTACATTTTTTTAACAAAACATTTTATTAAAAACAAATTAACAGCCATTAACTTTATTTCCATATATTGATGTTGACGTCTGAGGTATGTGAATAATAGGCAAAGTTTACATAGAGTGTTGTTTGTGCTACGATGTTTTTCTGCACTATGTAGCAAAATGTTGTTCAATTAGTGCACAAATTTCGATGTATTTCTGAATGAGAGGTGAATTTAGCTCATGATAACCGTCCAAGATGAACTAAAATAATTAAAAAAACAAAAAAAAAAAAGGGGAAAAACAGGTTGGAGTGGAAATCTAATATTTTGTGTCTTTCACGTCAAATTTCTGAAAGATTTAATGTTGCCAAACGAGCTGTGGTATGGAATTTGAAAAAAATATCGTGAGACCCGGACTACCAGCAGAAGCAAAGGCTCCACGCGGCCGAAAAAGTGACGACCCCAGTGGAAGGTATTTTTTTTGTGCTCCAAAACCGTCGGAATTGAATCAAGATTTCAGTGGATAGTAACAGTGATGTATTTCTGACTGTTATTATCTTCGGTTTATGTGAATTTTGGAGACCGGCAGAAATTTAGTTTATCGCGAGCACCGTACTAGTCTTTAAAATAAGCAAACATTTTTGATTAAAAACTACATTTGTATTTTTTTTATTTCTTAAACTTCGAAGAAATTAATGTTGATGTGCTAAGCTGGACTCCCTACTCTACAGCACAGACCTCAATCCAATTGAGTATATCCGGTCAATCTTGAAACTTAACATTGCAAAGGTGCATCCAGTGTGAAATTAAAATCCTAAACATATGTATACTAGTCCGTCTTTGGAACACCATACCTGTATCCACATGGAAAAACCTATCTGAGTCAATGAAACGCAGATGTACAGCAGTTATAAAAGCAAGAGGAGGTCCCAGAAAGTACTGATTTAATGGACAATGTTTCTATGAAGGAATAAAAAAAAAATCTGCAATAAGCAGTTTGCATTTTTAATCAAAATTGAACAAGGTACCCAAAGAAAACCAGTTCCAAAAGCATTTCGCTTCACTGACCACAGGTAAAAATTTCGAACACTTTAAAAGGGTCATGAAACGTTTGAAAATGCCTAAGAAAAAAAAACCTCATTACAGAATATGTAGTTATTGCAAACAATTCGCCAAACTTTGAAAAAAATAGTTTCAGCAAAATTGTTTGAACAGCACGGTATCTAATAACGATATCGATTGGGCAAAAAAAAACACTTTTTATCTCGAGCAATTTTTGCGCTCTATTACAATTTTCATTTTTAACCGACCAAAAAAAGCACTTTTTTTGCTCTAGATCCATTTTCGTGAATCTCGGATTCAACTCGAGATTTACACCTCCTTGCACTGAAACCAAAACAAAATATATTTTCAATCAACCAAAATATTATCAGAACTCCGTAAAAAATTAAAAAAATATAAAGAAATTGGCGCAAAATTATAGTCACTTAAAGTACACTTTAAAATTATTTTAGCACGGAACTAAACGTTTTTATATTTATAGTCGTCATAAAGCCCACTTTATCGGTATCGCCTCGTATTAAATTTAAAATTATCCGAACTTCGTATTAAATATTTAATATGGAATTAGACTTATAATTTTTTTTTATTCAAACTGTCACTTTTATGTGTGTTCGAATGAAATTTCTCATAGGAACGTTGCGAAGTAGAAATTATTTAGCGGCATACTAAAAAGTTTTTTATGTATTTCCTTTTACGAACAAGATGTCAAATGACACACTAGTACAATTGCAGAAAAATAGATCAATCTCGTTTGTTATACATTCACCACGAAAATCCTGAAATCTGAGAGCAAAATCTGAAAAGCCTAATCGAAAACGACATAAAACTTCACTATTGGTTCTCTCTTCAATTATGGAGGGATATTTGGTTGTTATTTCGTTTCATATTTGGATGCATTTAGCAACAATTTGATTTCTATGATATTTGTTATTCGTTAAAATTTTATTGCAGTAAATAAGTCAAAAAAATTAAAAAGCCTGACAAAGCATGAAGCCTGGCCTGAGCCTGACAGAAACCTTAAAAGCCTGACGCGTCAGGCCAAATCCTGACGTATACCCAAATCACACATCACAGCATTAAGTTTATTATTTCGTGGGGGATTCCCCTTATACTTACTCTGTGGCTGGCATAGTCACCACCGACAGAAAACTCTGTTTCCAGTAACATTATACACTGTGTTCTGGAGAGTGCATTCAGTACAATAAAATAATGTATTTAGCGGTTTACAATATGTGAATAGAAAATTGTGCATTAATTCTGGTTACTTGCGATAGTTCCTAAAACCATCGATGTTTTCGATAGTCATTCACTATCGATAAGTATCGATAAACTTTCGATGTTTAAGGAACACTACCTTAACCCTAAGCGAGCTTATTCAATTACTAGATGTCCGTTCGCATACTTTTTGCACTAAATATGGGTTTTCTGACAAATCTCGAAGAGTGGGAGTAAAATTATCTCAAAGACAGAAAAATTACGAAAAAGTAATCGAACGCATTAAGCACGAAAAAAATTAAGAATTTATGTGATTTGACAGTTTTCATAATATACCCCAAAAAAAATTTCTTGGACTAAAATTCGTAGCATGGATAAATTTCTTACTCTCTCGTGAGCAGAGCACTCTCTTCTACAAAAAACTACGAAATTTTTGCGTACGCGAACGTGTTTTCGTTATTTTTCGTGGATTTTCGTTGGCATTACGGCAGACAAAGACAAAGCTACCCAATATGTCAAAAGAAGATTGAAAATTTAAAAAAAAAGCGGCGTGGGTGTAGAAGAAATTTATCAGCCAAAGTTGGGGCGCTTTGAACAACTGAGTTTCATAAAAAAAGCATGGCAGTATAAGTACAAGGAGTTCAATTTTAAACATTGATCAGGTAAATTATTTTTTATTTTTTTTTTACATTCTTGAAATATTACATAAAAACAATAAATCATTTTTTCCTCATAGGATGTCACATGCAGCACTTTTGATGACAGCTTTATACGTTGCGATGAATTTGACGGGTCACCAAGTGAAAATCTCAATCCTGCTTCGAAACTATGAAAATTAAGTAGTACTTTTATAGCTGGTTATCTTGCCGATCGACTCTTCGTTCTGCCTTGAAATATGCCATAAAACTCGGCGAATGTTTTCTGCTTCTCCTGTCCGAGGATTGTCAACACTTTGCAATGCAGAATTTGTGCATGACTTGAGATGGCCATAGAAAATAGTGAATTTCTGGTGGAAGTTCGATTATGAACAGAACTCCGAAAATTTTGAATGTTTTTTCTACACATTGTTAAAAAATAAAAATGTAATAAACAACCATAAAAAATTAACAAAAGTAATTTTTTTGTCAAATAAGCCGTAAAACTAACAGCTCTGTTGGAGTCGTTTGTAATTACGTAAGACTTGGTGAAAATTACGGTCATAGAAGAAAATTTGACAGCAACAGAAAAATGTCTATTCGTGAAAATTGGCGTATCTTACACGAAGTTCGACGTCATAATGTCAAATCTACTGATATCCCAATGGAATATGATCTTCCTATCACAGCGAGGAGCGTACGACAAATTTACATGAAGACAGAAATCTAAAGTACCGTATACGTGCCAAACAACTTCCGCTTACTCAAGCTCATGAGATGCGGGGCTTGAGTTTGCGTGATGTGACATAACGTGGACAGAAGATTGGTAAGGCGAATGCTAAAAATAGTTTCCTCCTTCATATTGGTTTTATAGGGATATGGTTTTAAAATATGTTTTTTCAAGGGGAAGGCATCTATATACACTATAACAAATGGGAGACTTCTTCATCTGTCTCCATTTTCTATTACATTGTTTAGCGAACTCTGCCGCAAAATATCTGCATTATTAGTGCGCCCATTACACCCTACATCTATAAAGATAAATCGGTGATTTACATCAAGAAGTGCAAATAAAGTTCTGCTGTTTGCTCCTTTGTAGTTGTAATAGTAGGTCCCGTCTTTACGAAGAGATCTAAAGTTGATGTGCTTTCCATCGAGGGCCCCCAAACAGTTAGGAAACTGTCATTTAATTGAAAATTCGCCCACTATACTTTCTCATTCGTCAGTAGATAGACTAACATTTATTTTCCATTTTCTTTTTAGGTTGACAAACCACAGCACCTCTTGCGACAGCAAATTGCTGGCGTTAAGGATTTCTTGGCAAAAAGATTTGAGACCAAATACGACTGGCTTGGAAAACAAGTTGTGTATGAAATTAATAAAATAGACGACGAAGGTCTGCAAGAGGACACAGCTTGGGCTATACAATTTCTCAGAGCCAGTCAGCAGGGATTTTCCCATCGACTTCATCATCAGTTTTAACTAAAGTAACTCTAAGTTGCAGTACATCAACCAGTACAAACTCACCAGCAATAAAATTTATACCGATTCCATCGTGTTCCTCCAAAATGCAAAATCAAGGGAGCTCCACGACACAGAAGACACAAAAGTGCAAATTTTAAAAGTACATACAACTAACCCATCATCCTTACATTCATATGCAAAAAAATGCGACAAACCTGTTGCTGTCCATGCAAGACATATTTGATGATATAGATTTTTAATAATATTTTTTTCATGTCCCTATTATTTATTATAGTACTTCTGGAGTTACTTGAATGCTGTAAAACATTACTAGCATTAAAAAAAGTATACGGCATCAGCAGTCCTATACAGAACCAAGCCCAGCTTCTCGCAACCATTTGTGTGTGCGTGTTATTTTTTCCACGAAATGGACTCCGAACGGCGAATTTAGAAGCTCATTGCCAAATATTACTCTTTGATTGCTTGTCAGACATTCGAAAGAGGTGGCCACCATGGAAAACTTTTTTAAGTGTTGGACCCGGGCTGGGATTGAACTCGAGCAGCATGCATAGTAGTCCAACGGACTAACCACCATGGCTACGGTGACCACATTCAAACTCTTTCCTGTTCTTCATAAAAAATTATTTGTCCTTCATAAAGAGTGATTTGCGGCGAAAAAATATTTTTATGGGTGGTTCTATTTCTCCTGCGGAAAAGCTCGCGGCAACTTTAAGAATTCTCGCAACTGATGAGTCATATATGTACACCAGAGTTGTAAAAGAATGCAATCATTTTGGAATGCATTCTTTCAAAATCATTCCAAAAATTCAATTTTTTGATTGCATTCATTGACTTCATTTTGAGACATTAATGCAATCACCATTCATTAAGCATTCAAAAGATTGCATTCTCTGGCGATAGTCGTCATTCAGCATGCATGCTGCAACAATTACGCGTAGCAGACGAGTCGTGTGCGGTTCTCCCTTTAAATAAATACAAGTGCGACAACAAATCGCATGCCTCTCGTAAATCGCGTCGAATGCGCTACGATGACGAGGCGTGTGCGGACGGCCTTGATCTCCTGAACTTTTCTTCATCGCTATTATTGACAAGTCCATAAGCCAATGCCAATGAAACTATTTTTTTCCACGCATCGGAAAACTCTGCTTTCGTAGCTGTATAACCGGCAAACCTCCTAAAAAGCAATTTTGTTTCCTGTGCATTTTTGTAGCACGATAATTTGTTGTTTAGAAATAAAAAAAAAAAAAACTATTACACGCCGTCTCCACTAGCGATAACTTGATCGCAAGGGCAAAAGCAAAAGCAGAAAGCAGACAGCAGAAAAAATGGCAGATTTTCTTTGGTGGACATTTCATCGCATACTTTTTCAGTGTAGTGGAGAATGGCTTCGAGTAGACATATGCGGAGCATCATTGCACTAAAGGCACTAAAGCAGTTAGCAGAAATGCAGAAGGAGAAGAAAAAACGGCAATTTTGGGTTAATCCGTTCTTGGAGCGAAGAACGCTTCATGATTTGGAAACACATTTACTAAAGGATTTGAGAAACTCCAGTCTAAGAACTTCCCAAGAAGTGTTTAGTTACAGGCTGAGTCGGGTACGGTTGAGTGTTGAAATGGCTTTTGGAAGGCTAGCTGCTCGTTTCCGTATTTTCCATAGACCAATAGAGATAGCAGTGGATAGCTGCGATAATCGCTAATTTTTGATGAAAATGCAACTTTATTGTGAAAAAATGGTTTCAAATGAATCATTCAAAGGATTGCCCATCGCTATCTACAACTTTTTTCCATCTTTGTGTCAGAGCTCAAATACCGTTACGGTAAAAGTATTCATCTTTCGAGGCTATCCACGAATCAAGCAATTTTCTTATGTCTTTATATAAGCGGAACGGCTGATCAATCAGACCACGTGCCACCGAACGGAACAAGTAATAATCGAACGACGCAATATCTAGGGAATATGGCGGGTGGGTTACGACTTTCCATTTCAGCGTTTCTAGGTAGTTTTTAACGGTTTTGGCAACTTGAGGCCGAGCGTTCTCATGCTGTAGAATCACTTTGTCGTGCCTCTTGTATTGTGGCCGATTTTCGCGCAGTGCTCGGCTCAATCGCATCAATTGAAGTCGATATTGTTCCCCAGTGATGGTTTTGTTGGGTTTCAACAGTTCATAATAAATAGCAGCGACCTGGTCCCACCAAATACACTGCACAACCTTCGCAGCGTGAATATTCGGCCGAGCCGATGACCGACTTTCTTTTCTTTGGGTTGCAGTAATGAATGCGATGAAGAAAACCCTTCCTTTTTTGCCGCTGGAGTAGTTGTTTACAGGCGAAATAACGACGCTCAACGTCCCTTGGCTTCAAATCACAAGGAACCCAAGTTCCTTGTTTCTGAATCATTCCCAATGCTTGGATATGGCTTGGCGAGAAGCTCCTATCGCGTTTGGCACGGATCCTCATCGAGAAATGCCTCCAATTCAGCGTCTTTGAAGGATTTTGGCCTTCCTTCACGCGGACGGGCGTCAACATCGAAATCACCGTCTTTGAAGCGACGGAACCAATCACGGCACGTTGTTTCACTTAGAGCAGCGTCTCTGTAAACTTTTTGGAGCACTCGATGCACTTCAGCCGCCGTTTTCTTCGAGTGAAAGAAGAAAAACAACACTTCCCACACGATTATTCGGCACAAAATCAGACATTTTCACATAACCAAAAGTTTACGACGCCAAAACAAAATCACTAATGTGCCAAAGCAGTTTGTTTACCATATGTCTAAGTTCGATTCTTGACGTTTTGGATATGTCAAAATCGATCAGCACTCACTGCTGGAGCCATCTATTGACAGAACTTAGTTGCGCACCTAATAATATAATTCGACTATTTGCACGAAAATCAGTTTTACTTTTTCTTGCCAAGAATTTGACAGTTTTTTAAAAACGCACGAAGTTAAATAAATATTATTCCAAAGCCAAAAAGCTGAAAAATATTATATTAAT
Source organism: Brachyopa scutellaris (assembly GCA_949775065.1). Taxonomy (NCBI): domain Eukaryota; kingdom Metazoa; phylum Arthropoda; class Insecta; order Diptera; family Syrphidae; genus Brachyopa; species Brachyopa scutellaris. The sequence goes on along the minus strand of OX459113.1, from coordinate 95,310,895 downwards.
ATTTAATAACAATATTTTAACACGACAAATATTTTTGTTCTTAACTTTTATTTTTTCGAAATTCGTAATATTTTTCGTAACTATTTTTATATGTTTATGCGCTTATTTTTGTTTGTTTGTTATTGTTGTTGAAATAAAACTAACATTTTTTTAGCACTATAAAATTATGGAGTTTTTCTTACGAAATAATATTCTCCCGATTTTTTTACTAATCTCCCGTTTTTTTTCTGAAACCTCCCGATATACTAAGGAAAATAACTGGTAACCCTAGATATAAGTATGCATGGCAAGTTCGTGAAAATGTTTGTAAATATTGTGTCACAGATGGTGACGTTGAATTTCAATGGATGAAAATAAAAAAAACAAACAATTCGATAATCGAAATTATTATATATTATTATTATTATATTATACATACCTGCAATATTCTCTGTAACATTCAAAAATCTTTCTAATAAAAGACTTCTTTCACAGTTCTTATCAAGTTTTTATTATTTTAACCAACATTGTGACTGCAAAATTACTCTGAATACTCTGAATCATACACTATACAAATTTCAGCATCTTGCATTGCTGACTGCAGTTTGTCATTGTTGCTCTTACTAGATGACGACGTCTGAGCCGTGTTTGAAATTGTATGGTTGAATAATATGGAATCGAGAACAGCTCTGGAAAGCTGACGGTGTATTTTATCCATACTAACTGTAGCTTCATACGGTGTCAACTGGCTTAGTTGAAACAAACAACCTTTCCAAATGCCGCATAAACCGTCTCTTCTGAAGGTTGGCTTGTCGCATGTTTTACTGTTGCGTCAATTGCTTCGTTAAAATTCGTTGGAGCTTCCGTTTTATTTTTTAGAAAACTTTGTTTTCATACATGTTAATGAAGATGTCGATGCGGATGTGGATGTAGATGTCACTGAAGAAACACATGTTGGCGCAGGCGACGGCGTTTGTGCTGGCTGCAAGAAATTGTCGAAGGATTCGTCGAGCGCATCGGTCTGGGAATCTTCGAGTGCTTCCTGCCATTAAAATCCTGAGGAAAACTTTAGTCCTTATAAAATGAATCTCATTATCAGTTAAACATTATTATGAATAATTAAACATGAAAAATTCGACCAAGAACGTGTCGAATGTTGGAATCTTTGTTTCAAGCCCTTTAGAATGATATCCCACATGATATATTTGCTCAGAATTTTTCTTCGAGTTTACGTTTTGTATAGTTGTTTCACAATATATTTGAGTGACAGTTTATCTCAAATATGTGGACCACCGTAATGTATGTATAAGTGTGCCAAATTTTAAGTTTCTAGGAAGACCGGTTCTTGATGTTTTTATCGTGACAAACATTTCAGATTTAGAGCGAACATATTATGGTTCCGTAATACCATACGGGTACGGAATCCTGGAAATAATATATCAGATGAAAAAAGGCAAACATTAAAATCAGATTTTAGGAAATTATTGAGTATCAGAGGAGCCTTTCTAATGGGGGGCAATCTTAACTGCAGACACAGGGATTGGGGATGCATCAGAGCGAATTCCTGGGGTAATATATTGTCTGACCTTTCAGTTATGCTGCCTTTTTATGTTTTATTTCCACCCAGTCCTACGTATGTCCCAGCCAGGGCTCGCGGAAGTCCTTCTGTCATTGATTTATTTATAACAAACACTACTAGTCTCGTATCTCAGTCAATTTCTCTTAATGAATTAAATTTTAACCATAACCCAATTATTTGTCAACTTCTTTGGTCGGGTGAGGAAAAAGTGCAATATTCTCAAAACCTGAAAAAAAGCCAATTGGACAGTTTTTCGCTCGGAAATTAAGAGAAAGCTTCGAAATATTCCCACTACCGTTGAAACTATCTCAACTAAAGAAGACGTTGATGCCATTATTCAACAATTCACAGATGACGTCATGAGCTCTGCTAACATTAGTATTCCTAAGGTAAAAAAAGTACTTTTGTGTAAAATTACCAGATTACGTTTGAGAACTGATCAAAATGAGGAATATGTTCAGGAGGAATTGGCAGAGATATCGTTTGCCCTTTTACCGAGACCAGGTAAACACCTTAACAAATAAATAAATGAATGTATTCAGGCTCAACGAAATGAGATATGGAACAAAAAACTTAAAGCTCTGGATAAAGCATCCAAGCCCTTCTGGAATATCGTTAAAATTGTTAAAAATAAAAACAAACAAATGCTTTGTCTTAAAAATAATTCAAACTAAAACACCTATTTCACGGATACTGACAAAGCCAAAGCACTTGCCTTAAATTTTTCGCAGAATCACGTTGTATCTCAACATTTAGGAGCTACTGGTACAACCATCGTTGTAAATCAAGCAGTAGAGGCCTTTAATGCGGTCTGTTTTGAAACGCCCAACAACGTATATGTATCCGAAATAGACATACAATATTTTTTGGACAACTTAAATATTAGAAAAACAGGCGGACTAGACTGTATTAAAAATATATATCTTAAACAACTGCCTAGAGTAGGAGTAAAATTTTTAACATTTTTAATTAATGCTTGTCTCAAAATCCAATATTTTCCAGATTCCTGGAAAGTAGCAAAGAACCTCCTGATAGACCAGAAAGCTATATACCAATAAGCCTTCCTAGTAGTCTAAGTAAAATATTTATATGAAAGAGTTTTAAAGGAGAAAATGCTTAAGATCATTGATGATCTTAAAATATTTATATCCCGACGAACAGTTTGGCTTTAGATGTAGTCACAGCACCATCAGGTACTTAGAATATCTAACATCATTAAAAGAAACCGTGTAATAGGAAAGTCAACTGGTATGCTACTGCTTGATATTGAAAAAGCGTTTGATTCTGTATGGCACAATGGCCTTGTGTATAAGATGTTTGTTGCGGCAATTTGGCCGCAGCAAGAGCTGGTATAACCCCACAGAAAGAAAACGCCTTTAGTTTAATAAGTGGAGGTTATAAACCCTATTTATTAAATAATAAGTTAGTACATACTTAAATATTTATTCCATGGTTTCTACTTACAATAAGTCTCTTGAAAATCTGGAAATTTAGTTTTATTTAAATTACTTCAGAAGGTACAAATTAATTTACTTTGTAAAAGGAAAAAGCGTGCACGCATGTGCCACATCAAATCTAAATTACTTTAAAGGAAAGTTGCACGCATGTGCTTAATCGAATTCAAAATTACTTTTTAGGAAACCTGCACGCATGTGCTTAATCGAACTCAAATGGAAAATTTCAATGGCGGCGCAGTTGGCAAAACTGACAAGGCAGTCAGCTCAGGCGGGCAGCTACTCTACTACACGACTGCGTTCGTTAAGTGTCGGATTTTCGTTTACACTATGCGTCAGAGTTGTTCGCAACACTCCCCCTTAGTAGTTGTACGCACGGATCTGGCTCTTCCGGGACTCCTACGTCGAGTACCGCCAACTTTACGACAGGCCTCTCATATATCCTACGCTGAGTTTGTACGAAAGCACTCCGTATTTGGCCATCCTTTGACTGGTTCGTACGAATTACCCTTCCTTTTGGCCAGGAGTTCCTTGGTTCGTTGGGGTCCACAATAAGGACAATATCTCCAATTTTGACCGGTTGCGCGGGCGTAAACCATTTCGTGCGCTTTGTCAAGGTAGGTAAATATTCTTTCACCCATCGCCTCCAAAAGCCATCCGCATATTGCTGCGATGTTAGCCAATTTTTCCTTAGCACCCTGACATCGTCGTTAAATACGGTGAACGGCTTCGATCCGCTGGATGGCCCCAAAATAAAATGATTGGGAGTGAGCGCCTCATGATTCTCAGTATCTATCGGAATGTATGTTAGCGGCCGCGAATTTACAACGTTTTCAGCCTCAATCAGCATGCTCCTCAGGAGCTCGTCGGACGGAGTACGAGTAGGCATCGTAGCGTAGAGAACGGTCTTTATAGAGCGCACCATCCTTTCCCAACTGCCGCCCATGTGTGGCGAGCCCGGTGGGATGAACTTCCACTTAGTTGTCGCCGAAGTGAAGGTTTCTGCCAACTTTTCCTTCTGGATGCTCGTTAGTGCTGCTTTTAATTCCCGTTCAGCGCCTCGAAAATTAGTGGCATTATCGCTGTAAATTTCATTTGGAATTCCACGTCTCGCCATAAAGTTGCGAAGGCAAAGGATACAGGAGTCCGCTGACAGAGTATGTGCGATTTCAATGTGAACTGCCCGGATGGTTAAGTACGTTAAGAGGACTCCCCATCTTTTCTCCGTTCTCCGACCCACAGCAACGTTTATCGGCCCAAAGTAGTCGATTCCGACGAAGGAAAAGGGTCTACAAAATGAAGATAGTCGCGCTGAAGGTAGCTGTGCCATGATCGGCGGGAGCGGTCGAGCTTTAAAATTTTTGCATTCCTGGCAGTGCTTTCTAACGGCTTTAAGGGCAGCTCTCAAACGTCCGATGTGGAACTTTTGACGCAACTCGTTGATCACGGTTTCGTGATTGCGATGTTTGTAGCGGCGATGAAGATCCATAATGACGAGGCTGGTAATGGGATGTAATCTTGGAAGTATTATCGGCTGTATGGTGTCGTCCCTTATTTCTTGGGCTAAACGAATCCTTCCGTCAGCTCGAATTATTTTGTTTTTATCCAAAAAAGGACACAGTTTGAAGAGGGGGCTATTCTTTTGCACCACAGGGCTTGCTTCAAGGTCCGCAATTTCTTCTCGGTATTCGCTGTTCTGTACTGCTCGCCATAGTGCATTTTCTGCTTGCTGAAGCTCTTCTTGCGTCAAAGGTCCACCCGCCTTGTAGAGTATTTTCTGATTTCTCATGATATGCCTTGATCTCCACGCCAGAATGTAGGCTGTGCTTCTCAGCAGAAGGTTCCAATTTGAAGTCTCGTTAAACCGAAGAACACTTTCTAGATAAATTGGGTCTTGAGCTCTTCCGCCGTAGTTTTTTCGGCAACCGTTTCTTGTGGCCAACTTTCCGAAGAAGATTTAAGGAAATCTGGACCCGTAAACCAGCGACTTGATACACTGAAAACTGGAAGCCTTTGCCATTTTGTGGCCTCGTCAGCAACGTTCACTTTACCCGGGAGCCATCGCCACTCTGATACGTCTGTTAAGTCTAGTATCTCGCTGACGCGAAAGGCTACGAACTGTTTATACCTTCTGTGGTCTGACCGAAGCCAGCTTAAAACATTTTTTGAATCCGACCATAGGAATTTCTGCGCGAACCGCATGTTATGAGACTCAACGATAGCTTTAGCAAATCGTGCACCTAGGACTGCTGCTTGTAGTTCGAGTCGCGGAATAGACAAGGACTTGAGTGGGGCCACTCTCGTTTTCGCTCCAATTAAGGCACACTCCACGTGGTTCCCACTGCTATTTCTTACGTACGCCACCGCTGCAAACCCGTTCTCACTGGCGTCAACAAAGATGTGCAATTGCGTTTCGGCTGCCCAAGTAGTTTTTACGTAGCATCTTGGAATCTTCAAAGTCTCCACCTCTGGTAAGTAACGGATCCATCTCTGCCATTTTTCATTTTCGGCGTCCTCAATTTCCGCATCCCACTCGATCTTCGACCGCCAGATCTCTTGCAGAAGAATTTTGATGTACATGAGAAAATGCGCCAGCAAACCCAATGGATCGAAAATTGTCATCAGAGTTCGCAAGACTTCACGCTTGGTAGGGCGTCGAGCAGCAAAAAGGAAAGCTGCACGGCTTGAATTTACGGTAAGTTTGTAGGTAAAGCAATCTGAAGAGGTGCACCACCACATCCCGAGTACCTTTTCTGTCCCCAACTCTACATCAACGTTTAAGTCCATTACGTCCGTTGGTGCTGTTTTAAGCGCTTTAAGGACCACGGGTGAATTTGAAATGTATCGATGATGTATGTATCGAATTTCTTTCGCCAACTTGATCGCCTCTTCTTCTGTGGGAACGCTGTCCATTAAGTCGTCTACATAATGATTTTCCTTAATCGACCGAGCTGCCCTCAGAAATTCCTTCGCAAATTCGTCCGCATTCTTGTTCTTCACGAACTGGGCAGTGCAGGGAGAACATGTGGCCCCGAAAGTCATAACTGTCATTATGTAGGTCTCTGGACTGTGGTCGCTATCGTAACTCCACAGAAATCTCTGGAAATTTCGGTCCTCCTCCCTTACGGAAACTTGGTGGAACATTTCCATAATATCCCCGCAGATAGCTACTTTGTTTTCGCGAAACTTGAAAATAACAGAGGTTAATGATGCAAGCTGGTCGGGACCTTTTAGTAAAACAGTGTTAAGCGAAACTCCCTGGACTGCGGCTGCTGCATCCCAAACTATTCTGAGTTTCCCGGGCTTGTTGGGGTTGTGAACCGGAAACACTGGGAGATACCATGACTGGTGACGTCCTTCATCCACTTCTTTGGCCGAAAGTTTCCGAGCGTAGCCCTTCGAAACGTACTCCTTTATTTTGTTGTTCAATGCTATTGCTAGCTCTGGCTCCCGTCGCATTCGTATTTGCAAACACTCCCATCGTCTCTTAGCCATATAAGAGCTATTTGGCAGCTGAACATCGTCGAACTTCCAGAGCAGCGCAGCCTCAAACCTGCCATTTTTGCGAACAGTATAAGTGCTTAATAAGTCCAGCGCACGAGAGTCTTCGGTTGACATTAGCATCGTAGAATTCGAAGCTCCGAAATTATCTGCCCGCATGAAGTCCTTTACCAATTGTTGCAGGTCCCCGTCACTACAATCGCAAATATGGAAACTGTATCCTTCGCATGATGGTCTGCTTTCTTCGGGCTCACGGGAGCTGGTCCCATGCACGACCCATCCTAAACGAGTTTTAGTCGCTACTGGCTCTTGTAGACCTCCTTCTTTGGACTTTAACGGCAGTCCCAGCTTTGCATTGTTGAGCCCTATTAACAATTGTGGTGCGGCCTTGCTATATGCTTGAAGTGGAACTCCCTTTAGGTGATTGTACCTTGCTTGCATCTCATTGGAGTTGAGTGATTGAGGAGGTAGCTGAAGCCTTTCAACTGTGTGTACATCTGAGAGCATGTACCTTTACGCATTCGGTCCCACAACAGATATTTGCAGATTGAATATTTCGGAGTTATTTTCGTATCTGTGTGTGTTTCCAGTCCATCGTAAGCATAATGGTTGCGGAGCGCCGTTGATTTTCAGCTCACTCGCCAACTCCTCGTCCATCAACGTAAGAGACGATCCGTCGTCCAGGAATGCTAGCGCATTTAGCTGAATCCCCTTACCATATAGGACCACTGGAACTACGCGAAATAAAGTTGAGCAGACACTGTGAGACCGAGCACTTAAGTTGTTTTGTTGTTGATTTTTCCTTACCTCTAACCATCTTTCCCTTCGGCTCAGTTTTTGAAAACGCTGGCAATCCGCGACAGAAACACAATTGCCACTGCATATACAGCACTTGAGTTTACTCGACGGAAGCTTAGTCGATTGTTCCATCTCTTTGTAGTGGGCATTTACAAAGCCCTTTTCCTTTGTACCTCGAACTGGCTTACCTTCTCCGAATGATAGCGACGTAGATGGAAGAAGGACCCCACTGGCAGCTTCAGCGATTTGGTACACCCACTTACTAAATATTGCAAGTGTACATGCTTGATTTGGTAATGTTTGTTTGTAGATCGCCCAGTTGAGACGTATGGCAGGGGGTAGTTTATCCGCGAGCTCCTGCAGCAGGGTAGGGTTATTTAAGTGCTCTACCAATCCCGATGCTTCAACAGTAGCGCAAAGACTCACTATCGTTTCGAGCTTTTCCGCCTTTGGGGGTGGTATGGCGCGAATCTTCCGGAGCTGAGCATATATAATCAGCTCTGGCCTTCCGTACAACATCTTAAGTGTCGCAATCACCTACTGTACACAATTGGGTTGTATCAGCAAACTCCTCACCACGTTTAATGCGTCTCCCTTAAGAGCTCTGTTTAATCTGACCAGATTTTCCTCATCGTTGAAGGCACAAAGTTCGGTGCTCCGGTTAAAATCGGAAATAAAAAGCGGCCATTCATCAGGGTTTCCACCAAATGAATGTAAATCACGAGACATTAAGTGACGTGCCGCGATCTGGTTTCTATTCAAAGCATGTGAAGCATGTCCATTTAAATTAAGGTGAGGTGGCGCTTGTGAGTTCGAAGACTCATACAAAGGCGGCGGGGGCGGAACGTTCGAAGAAGGCAAGGTGGTTCTCAACGGGTCAGCTGGTTGTGGCTGTGGCATTACACGCTCAGGAACATCAGGTCTCGATCCATTGCAAACGTGAACATACGGTACGCTAGCGCCGGGGCGAGCCGTCGGCAATCTTTGTAAAGCTGTAGGCTGGAAGTGCTGCTGTGGGTATTGAGGTGTCGGCTTTATTGGCAAGTCCTTTGACGAAGACGGCATATTAATCTTCGACGTCTCAGGCTGGTAACGCGGCTGCATTGTGTTCAACCTAGTAGCGGCCTTAAACATTGCTTTATGTTCATGATGTTTTATCGAAGTGTCATGCCGCAAACCCGACGTGCCCGCAGTTACCACTTCCGTTGATTGCAGACAATTCCACGTGGGTGCTGTTCCAAGCCACCCGCTGACCTTCAGTTTAGATGCGGTCGCATCCTCTTCTACTCCTTCAGATTCAGTTTCCGAATCTTGAAATCGAGAAAGAATCTCATACTTCTTCGATAAATAATCATTTTCACGTCTCTCCGCTAAAACCCTTTCTTCTTCAAGTCTCTGTAACTCCAGTTGCACAATTCTTGAGGAGGAAGCTTTCGACGATCGAGAATGACAGGAGGTTGTTGAAGTTCGCCTTTGCCTATTGGTCTTCAATGCAAATTCATTGACCCCACCTATGTGGGTGGCCACAGACGAATTATTTGCGACGACTGGAACACTCGATGATGAAGCAACAGGATCACAAGTGACAGAATTCAGCTCAGGTTGGCTAACGCGAATCGTTACATCCGAAGAGGGTACATTTGGCGTACACTTTGTGATTGAGTTCACCGCTTTCTCAAATTCAATTTGTACAACGTCGATGGGAACATTTGACACGCCCGGTCTGATAACAGGAACAGCGGAATTATCTCCTCTTCCAGTCTTATTATTGTCGACTGAATAATTGCTTTCGTGGCTGCATTCGTCGATATGAACAGCGGACGCGATTGCAGAAGAAGTAGACGGCTTTGGGTCAGGGTGCTTGTTATTCGTCGTTTGGCTTAGAACTTTATTTTCTGATGCAATTGCACCAGTGGCTATGCATGCAATTTTATTTGATTTTGCTACATCTCCGGCAAATTTGGCCGAAGACGCGGATGTGGCTTTTGAAAAACGAGGGGATAATGAATATTGCTTACCTGCACACAGTTGGCATACCCAACTTTCTTCTCGGATAAAGCTGTCTACGTTCGCGCACACGTAGTGGTGCCAACCAAGGCATTCATCGCACTGAACCATGTTTCCCGCTGAGCCTGGTTCTTCACAGGAGCGACAGTTGTATTCTTCTGAGGTGTCCGGTGTATTACGCACTTTTCTCGTTTGGACAAAGGCCGATGGTAGTGGAATTTTCTTCTTCGGCGGCATCTCAGCACAATTGGCACACACACAAGTAATTAGCCGCAGAAAAACCAACGCCAATAGTGTTTTATTGGTTTATAAAATTGTTGCGGCAATTTGGCCGCAGCAAGAGCTGGTATAACCCCACAGAAAGAAAACGCCTTTAGTTTAATAAGTGGAGGTTATAAACCCTATTTATTAAATAATAAGTTAGTACATACTTAAATATTTATTCCATGGTTTTTACTTACAATAAGTCTCTTGAAAATCTGGAAATTTAGTTTTATTTAAATTACTTCAGAAGGTACAAATTAATTTACTTTGTAAAAGGAAAAAGCGTGCACGCATGTGCCACATCAAATCTAAATTACTTTAAAGGAAAGTTGCACGCATGTGCTTAATCGAATTCAAAATTACTTTTTAGGAAACCTGCACGCATGTGCTTAATCGAACTCAAATGGAAAATTTCAATGGCGGCGCAGTTGGCAAAACTGACAAGGCAGTCAGCTCAGGCGGGCAGCTACTCTACTACGCGACTGCGTTCGTTAAGTGTCGCATTTTCGTTTACACTATGCGTCAGAGTTGTTCGCAACAATGTTAAATTTGAATTTCCCATCATTTCTCTGTAGAATTGTCCAAAGTTTTTTGTTCAGTCGTTGTTTTAAAGTGCAAGTTAATGGTAGTGTTTCTAGTATTATTGAATTCCACGCTGGCGTACCCCAAGGTTTAGTCCTTGAACCAGTGCTGTATAACGTATATACATCAGATTTTCCAACATTACCACAATGTGAAGCGGCAATATACGCTCACGACACCGCAATATTGTCGTCTCAACATTGAGACGAATCTTAAAAATGCGGCCACAATATTATATATAATTATTACAAGAAATGGAAAATCAAACTAAATGCTGAAAAAATGCAAGCTATATTTTTCACGCGCAAAAGAAAATCTTGCTTTCTTTCAGCAAACCCTCTAACAATTATGGGATATCAAATAACATGGGAGCCTTCTGTGAGATATTTGGGTATTTTCCTTGGCCCAAAACTGACATTTAGAGAACATAACAGGCGAACACTTAGTAAAGTAAATATCGCTATTAAAATGTTTTATCCGTTTATAAACAGAAAATCTCTACTGTCTAATGAAAATAAAATTATTATTCATAAAGTTATTTTTCAGTCAATTTTGCTATACGGATGCCAAGTTTGGGGTGATTGCGCTGTTATATTAAAAAGCTGCAAATCTCCCAAAATAAATTATTGAAAATAATGTTAGAACTACCCTGGCATCACTCCACAGTAGACTTACATATGAGAGCAGGTGTTGATTTGATCTCCGAAAGAATAAGAAAACTCAATAGTACATTCATGACTAGGTGTGAATTGTCCGACAATACACTCATAAATCAACTAAATGTTCTAGAACACAATATGACATGATGTACCATACTTATGCACTGTCAAACCATTTATATGTACAATGTATTATCTTAATTTATTTATTCTATGTATTATCTATTATTATTATGATTATGTTTATTAATTTATTTCATATTTGTTTATTTATTTTTCTTTGTTAATTTATATACTTTATGTTAATTTATTATCTTTATCTTTATCTATTTGTATACATATGTACATATTAACTTAATTTATATTTATTTATTTATTTTATTTTTTTGTTTGTTAATTCACTTAATTTATGTTAATTTATTTATTATATACTTCTGTTAAATTTTAATTTTGAAATCTAGTCATTTAATATTTGTTCCAATTTATTATTTATTTATTTATTTATTTGTTAAGTTATCTATTTATTTATTTATTTATTAATTAATTAATTTATTTCTTTATTATTATTATTTATTTATTAATATATTTATTCACTTATAAATCTATTTATTTATTTATTTATTTATCATTTATTTATATATACATATTTATATATTGCTACGCTTAAATTCAGGTTTTTTCTCGTTTTTTTTTTCCTCAAAAACTACATTTTACATCTATTCTATTAAAATCTTACATAGAATGGTTCAGAAGAAAAATATTATTATGTTAATATTAAATCTCTGTATATATCTGTAAATTGTGCGATAACGTATTATAAATTTTTACAAACGAAATAAAATACAATACATACAATACAATACATACGGGTACGGAAGCCTAAAAATAAGGTGGCACGATTTTTGTCCTACCAAACTCCTGTAACTGTGTGCAGGTGATACTAGCTGTATGGGAGTGAGCGTTGTCCTGATGAAATATGACACCCAGACCGAATAATAACAAAAAATAATAAACATACAAATAATTTAGCGTGTGGAAGATAAAGTCTTTCAAGTAAACACCCATCGTAGTAGAACGCACGTTTGAGCAGTAGTTTGATATCAAATCTACTACTACATTGATCTCTTTGAAGTTTAAAGCATCATTTCCAGAAATACCTATGTAATAAGTTAATCAACAACATTTTCATAAAAAGGTAGCAATCTTTTAATTGAAATAATCGCATTTATTATCAAATATTTACGTAAATAAATTACGGTATCGGAAAACCCCAAACAGTGTACACGCGAACGCATAGAATCCTAATCATCGCCTAAAAGATGTTTGCCGCATGATTAGCTATCAATCAAGTGATACCACGATGAGAGTAGGCTAAAACGTATAAAACCCTAAGGAAGTCTCGAGCGTAATTTAGTTGGGAAAAATGAAATTAGTATTCGCTGTGATTTTATTGGTTGCCTGTGCGGCTGCTGGCACTTTGCCAATCCAGCCTCGATTTGAGCCTGTGGAGGCTTTTGATAGCCGCATCACCAATGGAGAACCTGCCGCAAAGGGTCAATTCCCGTACCAAGCCGGTCTAGAGCTTGTAATCGGAACTAGTAAGGCATGGTGTGGTGGTACTTTGGTGTCTGATCGTTGGATTGTTACTGCTGCGCATTGTACTGTCGATGCTGATGGTGTCACCGTATATTTGGGTGCAACCAATATCAGAGATGACAATGAAGTGGGACAACAAAGAATTTATGTATCAAAGGAGAATATTTACACCAAAGAAGACTACGATGCTGCAACAATCACAAACGATATTGCGGTTATTAAACTGCCCGTACCCATTACATTCAACGGTAAGTTACATACGAGTAACAGATTTATGGAGACTTACTACTTGTGCTGCTTTCAGATAACATTCAACCTGCTGCTTTGCCAAAGAAAAGCAGCTCTTACGCTACTTATGCCGGTGATAATGTTGTCGCATCTGGTTGGGGAAAGGATAGTGACTGTAAGTGTTAGAAAGGCAAATCTGTACCTATCTACATAAGAATCTTTCCATTCATATAGCGTCGACGTCTGTGTCAGAAACTTTAAATTACATCGATACTACTGTTATAACTAATAGCGTGTGCAATTATTACTACCTTGGAATTGTGCAAGAGAGTATGATTTGCATCACCGGAAAGGAAGGTCGTTCGACATGCAATGGTGACTCGGGCGGTCCATTGGTCTACAAGGAAAATGGCGAGAACCTCCTGATTGGTGCCACCTCATTTGGTATTTCTTTGGGATGTGAGAAGGGCTGGCCAGGTGTATTCACCCGCATCACATCATACTTGGATTGGATCGATGAGAAGACTGGTCTAATCAGTTAAGACGTTTTTTTCCAACTCCATGGAAATAAAATAAACTTTTCTACGTAATGCATTAACTGTTCTTTCGTTTTTTTTTTGTCGTTGACGGTCTGTAGATATAAGCATCATGTCATTAAGGCTAAGACCCTGTTGTGCATTTTTCTTTTTTTGTAAATTTGCATGATAAAAATGAAACTGGGTGCTCTGCATTATACGGATAAAAGCTGAGTCCCAAAACATAAAAAAATGCGAATGCGTCACTAGATACCATTGTGATGCGATGTAACGATCTTTTCAGATTTGACATTTCGGAACGATTTAAATTTTTCATTTCTGTCTTAAATTAAAATTAATTTTTCTTTATAAATCTGACAATTCGGTTATGACCAAGTGTGGCAATAGACCTTTCGATCACATTTTGATCCATTGGCTGGAGAATTGCAGGGCAAAATAAAAATAAGTGCACAATAAAGACGAGATACAAATAAGGAAAGATGTAAGAAGTTGTAAAACAAAAGTTGGGTTTATCAGGTCACTTGTTTTTTAAACAGTTGCAATTACCTAGTCAACAATGATAAGAATTTAAGTCTTGCTTTTAATGAGGAGTTGCGCGTATCGAGGGTTGCTTTTGTTGAGGTTGTACTGTACATTCAGTATGAAATACCGAATAATCAAATTATGAATATGAGTAATTTTGGTTAGTAAATATACACACCTATCATTAAATCCGACGGATCTGAGATTCACTTCACTCATTCGGTTCACATTCACCTATCGTCGTGATCATTAAATCCGCCGGATACACTACTCTATCTACATCCCTTTTTATGTTTTCGAAATCAGCTGTTTTCTGATTTGAAGGCAATTGTGGTGTGAAAACAAAAATCTTAAGGAATAAAAAATTATGAATAAATACTTTTTCGGATTTACTTTAAGCGTTTGCTTTGCAATATATTGAATTCCAATGTCGTGTTTCATTTATTTTATTTATAAAGTTCAACGTTTTTAGTATTTACATTTATTTCCAATAAAATGTCCTTGTTTTGGTCGCATGTTTTGTGTAAAGATCTGTGTATTCTTCGTATGCCTGAAGTTAGTTAATCATTTGTTTGTTTATGCACTCTTAACGTTCAAAGTTTTTGGCAGTGACCAGGTCAACTCTGTGCCAATACCATTCTTTTAAACTTCTGCCGCCTATTCTAGATCCTCCATCTTTAAACTACTCTTGGGGCTGATCTTGAAAAGCGGAATTATACAACTTGATTCCCTTTACATAACTTTGGCGACTTTTGACGATACGCGTCGAGTCCAGCCTTGAACATTTACACACACTTATCCTTCCCGATTTGTGACAACACCAGAGAAAATTGGAATTCTGTCCCGTTTGCATTGCATTGCATCCTGTCCCGTTTGGTTTTGGCCGAAAATAAGATCGATTTAATGGTGGATGTTATGCCACACTATTTCTGATTCCATTTGTTTGTTTCTTCACTTTCAACGTTCAAAGTTCTTGGCAGTAAAAAAAAATGCTAGCCAATCCCACAGCAAAAGCACCATCCGCAACGATTCTCTCGCGGATCTGAAACGTCAAACTTTGTATGAAGAGATTCGATCCGTTCGTTTTCAATGATCAAGTGAAAAGTTGTTCACATTACCGACAAGTGAACGATTCCCCTCGAACGGATTAAATGATACAGATTTTCCAATTTTCGTGAATCATTCCCCCCGGCGGATTTAATGATAGGGGTGATAGAAGTTGTGAATAACTTTTAGTTCTGTTCAATTCGGTTTTCGAGAAGGCAGATCAACAGAAGATGCTCTGTTACATTTTTGCTCTCAGGTATTTGTCAATCTAGATAAAAAGAAGTGTACAGCTGCATTGTTCGTCGATATTACTGAAGCTTTTGACATGGTAGACCACGATATATTGCTACGTAAATTGGAAAATGCTGGCTTTCGGGGCTTTATCTGTGAGTGGTTTAGATCTTACCTGAGAAATAGGTCTCAAAGAGTAAAAATTGACGTTACCAGAAGCGAAGTCAGTTTCCTTAATATTGATGTACCTCAGGGTTCTGTCTTGGGACCAATACTCTTTCTGATTTTTATCAATTCATTGTTTAGTTTACCGTTCAAAGGATTATTGACAGCATTTGCGGATGATGTAGGTTTTGTTTATGGTTCAGATAGTGCATTGAATCTCACATCAGATATCAATTTTGATCTTAACTTATTACGAATCTGGTTTGCAGAGCATAAATTGGTAATAAGCTCAAAAACTAAAGTTATGTTTTTTAATTTTGTAACACCAAAAAGTTTTGAACCCGAAGTTTACTTTCATGCAACCGACTGCAAAAAGTTTAGATTATCTTATTGCACTTGTAATTCAAGTTTGTCAGTGTGTACTTTTTGTAGTTGCCTCAGCTGTCGCGATAATTGTTTTCAGATTGAAAATGTTAGCGAATTTAAATATTTGGGCCTTACCATTGACTCTAGAATGAGTTTTGATATTCATACCGACAATTTGAGAAACTATTTTCGCGGCACCCTCCGAAACTTCTATTTTCTGCGAAATACTTGCTCTATTGAACTATTGTTAAAGATATACTTTGGCATATTTCATTCTAGATTACAATATGGGATTACCTGCTGGGGAGGAGCTTAATTGAATAAAATTCAGCCTCTTTTTTCACTTCAAAAACACATTTTGAAAAAAATATATCGAAAATCACGTCTACACTCTAGTTTTCCATTGTTTAAAGATTTGAGAATTCTTCCAGTGCGCCACTTATCTATAAATATTATAAAACTGTAGAGGTTTTTTGTTGGTTACCTAATGGCGTGGAAACCGCTGGACAGATTTCGATGAAACTTTTTTTTTGAAATGCTTCTTAAGTACCCGGGATGATCACAAGCTATGTATTTTTTTGCTCAGCCTAATGGTTCTAACATTGTAGTCAAAATAACTATATATTGGTGAGGAATATTATGATTATGCAGCCCTAACTCAATAATGGCTTATCGGATTGAAAAACAAAAAAGTAGGTCAAATTAGTAGATCTGTCCCTCAATCATTTGAGATATAAAACATCCTTCTGCGTTGTCCTGAAGCTGAGCAATTTTCAAAACAATTATTCAAAGCATCGCACACAATTTTCTTTCAGCGGAGACAATTGCCAGCAGCCGTACAGCAGTGGGTATCGTTGCAATAGTGTGTGTGCGCGCTCTGACGTGATCATTTGTTTTGCATTTTAATGTGCTACAATCATCGTAAGCATTTGCGGCTCTCATACTCAACCAATTTTAACAAATGAGGTGTCAAAAGAAAGATAATTTTCTAGAGCAATGAATCGCTTTTATTAATATTAGTAACAAATTAAAAAAAAAACGATCAAAAACAAATATTCAACCCATAATGAACTCCTGCTGCTTTATTTTGGTTCATATATGTACATATGCATATCATCATCACATAAATTAATCATATGGAAAGTATTGGTTGTTCATTGATACAAAGCCAAGGTAATATTGGCCGTGGCTGTGGCGTCGTCAGGGTTAATAGCTACGTTATTGCCCGGAATAGTGATAAAGCCCGAGTTTTCCGTGACTGTTGTCTAATTGTGTGGGACCAATGCACCGTAAGGCAGTGGAAACCGTTAACAGAACCTAACAGGATAAATTTTAGGCAAACGTTATCAGTAGTACCATAAGGCACAAAAGTTGATGAAGTAAATACCTGTCTGAAAAAGTCAAGTCTCTGGGGTCTAATGTTACTCAAATGCACTTGACCGTCAATATTCGGGCACGAACAGGTGGCAATCCAAACGCACAAAATTTTCTTATTTGTTACTTAAAATTGGTGGAGGAACGCTTCCGGAAGAAAATAGAAAAGTAAATTTATCACATTATTTGTGCCAAACAGTGTCTTCTACCGAAGAACTTATCTCATCCTTTTACGGTTATATAGTATATCACAACTAACAAACCGTGAAAATTCTTAGCTTTGTGAGGGAGCTATTTTGTTGCCTTGGAATGATCAAGCTCCAGCAATTGATAGCGAGATATTTGATGGTTCGTGTTGATGGTCAAAGTGCAGAATGTATTTCAATCAACCGGGTTGTGGACCAAGAAGTAACAACCAGCTATATGGTCGAATTTTTAAATTTTCTATCTGCTCCATCCAGGGCTTCCATCACATGAATTGAAACTAAAAGTGGGTGTACCTACTATTCTTCTGAGAAACTTGAGTCCGCCTTAATTATGTAACGGCAACCGACCTAGAGTTACAATTCTGCAACGACATGTGGTAGAGGCGGAAGTATTGACGGGCTACGGCGCGGTGCGGTTTTTGAACTATGAAATCTGCATTTAGGTCTGAAAGTTACATATTGAAACGTTTTTGATAAAACGCAGTTAATCAACAAAATTTGTTTAACACTTTTGTGGACTTAGACAAATACTTTGATGTTTCTTCGCTCCCACTGAAATTGCATGTTTGCATATTTGTATGCATGAGAAAGCTATAAGAATGCGAAGCAAGGCGAGCACGGGTTCAACTAGTACTGCTATAAAGTGCTAAAAATTTATTTTAAAAGGTCAGGAAATCTTAATTTTAGACTAGTCAACAATTATAGTTTGCGTGGCAATTTTTTAAATCAGCTATCTGCATCTGTACCCGACTTTCGTACAACCGCGTTCCGTAACTTTTATACTGTTCTCTCGTGTCGTTTATTTAATCAACTTCCATTTTCTATCAGAGCACTTCCACATCAATATGCATTTGACAAACAAGTAAAATTATTGGCTTTTTTCCTTTGATCCTCAAAGTATTGAATCTCTGCTTCAAGTTCTTATCTGATATTTTGGTGAAATGCTTCATTTTCCTTGTTATTGTTATAATTTTTAAGGCACTTTCAAAATTTATTTTCAAATATTTGATTACATTTTTCTTTGGGTCACCCCACCCATCTTTTCTATATTATTTAAGTTCCAATTTATGTAATAGCTTTGAAGTGGCATAGCCTCTATTTTTTTTTTTAAATATTTATGTCACTGTTATATCTCCATGAAGTTTATCTCATCACCAAAGATTGTATTATGATTAATTGTAATGGATTATAAGAAATAATAAAATAATAAATAATAATAATAATAATAACTTGACTCCAGCGCCACCTATCAGATCCAGATTTTCTAATTTTCTTTATTGGCACTAAACCAGAGGGGATGCGATTTGCGTATAGATAAGTAAATGATTGGGTTGAATTTTATCGAACATAGACAATAGACTAGTTATAATTTACTTTCTTTCCAATGAAGTGGAGCTACACAACCCATCCGCGTGATGTTGAAACATAGCTCAGAACTGCTGGATACAGTCGCATCATTTTTTTTTTTATTTCGATCAATCGATTTAAGCATTCGCGGTCTTTGTCAGCCTCTGTCCTCAAGAACTCCAGAATTCCGTTGTCTTTTTGCTTCCCATTTGTTTTTGTGGTTGCAGATCTAGGATCCCATTCGGTAGATCCATATTATCTATACGGCTTCCGCATTTTCTTCTCGATCATCCATGGGGACATCAATGTTTGTTGGCGGCATTGAAATGAAGTGTTTTGTTCCGTAAGAAGCATCTACAAACTTCATAAAATTCCCACGTAGTTTTTTGGAACGTTATAAATTGCATCACCATAATCTAACGATGTTTTGCAACCCTTGACTTTGGGGTGTTCTGGCAGCACTGCGTTTTGGAATTTAACCACACTATGCCAGATCATACTTGTGTGCAGATTCATGTACAGCAACTATGGTAACACAAGCCCAGAAAACTTCGTTACGCTATTAACAAATATCAACAGGTAGCTAATTCAGAATCACTACTACACCCTGTACACTCTCTTTGCAATTGCTCATAACTCGAAAGGGGTATAGTAAAAAACTGGTATTTTTGCACGTTCTCTTTGTGCAACTCCTCTTCTTTCTCTGTGATAAATTGCAAGTTCTGAGAAAAAGCCGTTTTATGTTTTTTTCCACTTTACGTTAGCAGACGTTGAAATTTAGGCAAGATTTTTGCGCCACTTGAATAGAAAACTGCACTTAGTTTCATCGTTATCTTTGGCACGTGGAGTCATATTTTTCGTTGATCGAACTTTTTTGTTAATTTCGACTATTTAATATAAAAAAAAGTGAAAAGTGGTCGAGGTAAGGCCTTAACCGAAGAGGAAAAAGGGCAAATCAAGACTTACAAGACGTTGGCCTATCTATTGCTAAAATAGCTAAGAAAATCGAGAGTAGCCGACACGTAATATCCGTATTTTTAAGTAATGAATCTAAATATGGAAAACACATGAAAGGCCGCACACACAGTGTGCATACTAATGCGGAAAGGCGACTTATAAATATTAATAAAAGCGTCAAATTCTCACGACTTTCTTGCAAAAATCAGGGAAAAATTTGGTGTCAAGGCAAGTGTAACAATTATGCGTCGTGTTATTTCGAATGCCAATCACATAAAAAGACTGAAAATCAAGAAGACGCCACCCCTTTACGCGGTTCGAAAAGCGCAACGCCTCAATTTTTGTCGCGCACATGTGACTGGCATCGCGTGGTCTTCTCAGACGAAAAAAAATTAATTTGGAAGTCCCCGATGGCTATAGGTACTATTTTTAAGACCTTCCCAAAGAAACTCATCATTTGGACCGCCTGCATAGTAGAGTGGGAGGTGTGATAGTGTAGGGGGCCATTTCATATTATGGCACCTAAAAATTAAAATTTTTGTCAACTACAATGAATGCGTTGTCTTACAATGGTGTATTGAAAGAGGCCTTTCCATACTTTCATAACCTTTTTGGACCACTGCGGTGGACTTATCAGTATGATAATTCACCAATGTATGCAGCCCGGGTTGTTAAAACGTACAGTATGTCAAGAAAGTGTTTTATCAAAGAAAAAAAATGGTAATTTGGAGAGTTTCTTTATAAAAAAGAGCTTCTTTGATGTTTATTATATTTATGTTAATATTTATGTAATAAGATACTTCTAACAAACAGTATCGAAAAAAAGTACATTTTGACAACAATAACAAAAAACAACACGAAAAACAAATTTCACACAAAAATTAGTCTGTCAAGAAAGTGTTTTTACATAATTTTTTTTTTTAAAGTGAAGGTCAAGAAACAAAATAAGTTTAATAATAATTTTTATGGCCACCATTAGTATTTATCACGGCCTATAGTCTTCTTTTCAGTGAACAAATTAAATTCTGCACTATGCTCGGCTTTTTGGGTGTCTTCTGGTACCTTTTTTCTTCAAATAGCCTCACAAATATTAAGTCTGGACTCTGGGCAAGCGTATCAAATACTTTGCTGCAATTAAAAAGAAGTCACATCCTCACCATATGCACCTTCTGTTTAGGATCATTATCTTGGTTAAATTTGAATTGCGGTTTATTGTCACCATTGAACCCACAATTATTTGCGCTATTTAACAAATGATTCCTTAAAATTTCTAGATATTGTTGCGCATCGATGGTGTTCTCTATGAAGGCCAAATCTCCTTTACTAGAAATGCACCCCCACACCATGACCGATTACTTACCCAATTTGACAGTTGGAATAATGTTACGATTTTCCAATGCTTTTAACGGCTGGCGCCGCACTCTATTGGGTCCATCGTTGAAGTACAACATAATTTTATTTTTATCGCAAAATATGACGTGATCACAGCAGTTATTAGGATTGGCAATGTGTATCGTAACGAAAGATAATCGCTTTTCAATATGTAGTGCTGAAAGCAATGGCTTTTTTCGAGCAACTCTTGATTGGTACTTCTTTTTTTTCATGACTTGCCTTATTGCTTCGTGGCAAACCGCCAGTTTAGTTCGCCCGCAAGCCTCCTCGTCGAAATCTGTGGGTTTTTTTACTACTTTCCGCAGCAAAACGCGTTCTGTTCGCTCCGATATTTTGCGCGGACGGCCGCTCGATGATTTTAACTCCAGTCTATTTTCTTTTTTTTGCACGAATTAAAATGTTGTAGATTGTTTGTCTGGTCAAAGAAAACATCTGGGACAACTCTTGGACACTTTTCCGATGCGGTGATTATAATAAACCAACTTCAAATGATGTTCTATTGCCATGCCAGGCATCTTGAATTACGAATAAATTAACCACAACTGTTGTATCTGACGACCAAATGACAAATGGAATGCTATTTTGGCTGGTTTGCGACAGAAATGAGCACGTTCGTGCAAAAACATCAAAATCATAACGGTAAATTTATTCTACAGCCCGAAAAAGGAATTTATTGTAAAAAAACACTTTCTTGACAGACTAATTTTTGTGTAGGTAGTTTTTGTTTTTCGTGTTGTTTTTTGTAATTGTTTTCAAAATGTACTATTTTTTCGATACTGTTTGTTAGAAGATACATAAATAAAATAAACGGAATTAAAAAAATTAAGTTAAAACATCAAAGAACTCTTTTTTTATAAAGAAACTGTCCAAATTACCATTTTTTTCCTTTGTCAAAACACTTTCTTGACATACTGTATATAGAGAGCCAATCTGTGAAGCTATTAAACTGACCGCCCTATTCACCGGATTTGAATGAATATCATCGAAAATGTTTGGGGATGGTTAACAAGTCAAGTGTATAAATCAGGAAAACAATATTCGAGTATTGTATACCTGAACTAACCCAAGCCATCGAATTAGCTTGGAGCTCGATTTCGCTAAATTATTTGGGCAAATTTGTATGCATCCCTTCAAAATCGGATGTGTTAAGTTTTGGAGCAGAAAGGTGGTTCACTATATACCACTATTAAACATTTTTTTTTTTTATCTTAAATACTCCAATTACCATAAATGTAAGTAATGTTTGTGTTAAAAGGAATCAATATCAGTGTCATATTCAAGTGGCGCAAAATTGGGACCCTGCATTTTGCCAGTTTTAAGTTAATAATTTTTTGTTAATACTTAAAGCTTTAGCAATAAATTTTCCTTCTGGTCAAATTGCTACAATGAAATGAACTTAAATTTAAAAAAAAAAATTAGGTCTTTAGCATGCTTGGTTTGGGAGCAATGTGCGATCGAAAACATACCTAAGGGATGTCCTATTCAAGTGGCGAGGAGGGAGGAGTGTATGTACTAAGTCTGAGAATACACTTATCGAAAGTTGTCAATATCAAAAATGATCGTTAAGGAGCTTCTGAACTATAGTGTTTGCAACATTTCAACAGCAATCAACGTCGTCGGCCGCAAATCCCTAAAATACTGATACGCAAATATTTCTTAGTTCATTATTTATTGAAACTAGAATCGATTATTAATCACTCCAGTTGTTTCGTAGATCCATCTACTAAAGCTTGTAATGCGTGTAAAAAGTGCTGACTCTCCCAGAGTGCATTGTGAAGACCATCCAAACGAAGCGAGTCCAATAAGTGTATTCGAAGCATCCTTCAGAACTAATGGATTACCCAAATCGCCTTGGCACACATCGTCTACGGTCTTCAGGCACATTATCGAAGCATGAATTTCATCAATCGGAAAATATGCAGCGCAATCATTTCGACTGGCAACATTGACAGATCCATAACGAAGTTCACTCGATTTTTCTGTAAACAGGATAAGGTTTTCGAAGCTTAATGCAAAAAAAGGATTGCATCAGAACGTACCATATGACCAACCAGAAGTTGTAGCCTCGAAGCCATCGAACGTCAGTTCCGCATAGCTTACCTGTGGTAAGGTCACCGGTCTAATGTAGTCTTAATAGAATTAGTCAGTTAAGAGTACATGCAGTGTGTATGTAGGTAAGTACCTGTAAATTGAATCGACACAGGTAGGCCCACTGCTGCAATGTCATTCAGTAAAGTATGCCCATTCCAATCCTCGTGAAGATATACATTGGCCATTGGTATTTCTAGCTTCACCTGTGAATCTTCATGGTCAACGATGTCATGTGCTCCCAGAACTGCCGTAAGAGTTTCTGTTCTAGAAAAAAAAATCACTATCAATGTATTTCATTGGTAAACCATACAAAGCTACCGTTCGATACACTGTGCGCTTGTCAAGATCCAATCTCTCGAAATGAGTACTCCGCCACACCAATGAGACTCCGTTATTAAAGCAATCTGATAGGGAAACTGCATCAATGATGCAATATTGCTGGCTGATGACCTCGGAATTGCCGAAGCTACAGCAACAACTAAAATTGCAACTGTTTGTATCCACATTTTGATGGAGTAACTTCATTAACTGAGCATTTCATTTAACTTTTTTGTAGCTTATAGGGTAAAATAACTCTCTAGGTTGGATATCGGTTATCGATTAAAGCCGTAATCGATTCCCAAAAAAAATATATTTATTATTAATAGTTCATGTATGTATATACAAATGTATCTACGGACGTCAGCACTCAAGTTTTAAGATTCGAATCAATTTTAATTTTAGCAATCAGGTTTCAGCATCGAAAGCTCGGAAAATCGATAAGGATGATTGTCCAAAATGGTAATATTAATCAAGTCTGCATTGTCTGGGGATCGCTTGAAAGATTTGCGAAAAACAAACAAAACAAAACAAAACACACCACTAAATGATAGATGGATAATTTTAATAATAAATGGGCACGTCTCATTCTAATCTCTTTCATTTATACGAAGCAGCGTTATCACTGAAAATTTAAACAAAAATTGGCAACGAATTGAATGACAACTTTATCAATGTTGTTCAGAACTGACAAGTACCTACTATACGTACATATCTTTATATATACAAATTGGCTGTTCGTTTGTTACACTAAAACGCATAAACTAAACATTCGATTGAGCTGAAACTTACACTATATACTTTCCATGATTTTGGGAGTGTTCATACATCAACAATTTTCAAGTTTTCCGGTAGATGGCGCTGGACCTCAACATTTCTAACCTGAACGTACGATTAAGCTGAAACTTAGATTAGGTTAGGTTAAGGTGGCCATCCCCATAATCTTGGTTGGATTCACTTAGACACTTAAAGTCCATTGTGTTATTATCGGTACTCCCCTACTCCTACTCCTATGTAAACAACACGCGGTGTTTCAAAGAGATCACCCATCTAAGTACTAACCGCGCTCAATGCTGCGTGGCATGGTCGTTGACAAACTGAAACTTATACAATATATTTGCAATAAAGTGAGAAATGTTCGTAAATCAAAAGTTTTCAAGTTTTCTGATAGATCGCGCTGGAAACCAAAATCTCAAAAAGTTCCTATAACTATAACAACTCAAAAAGTTCATATATCAGTATAAATTTGTTTCTTTTTTTTAAATGGTTAACAATAGATTATTTACTGCAAGTAATGCACAGAACTTAAAAATTAATTATGAATTTTAAAATGTTTGAGTTAAACGCGGTCGAAAAAGTTGGATATTATTGCTCAGACAGTTTTCTTAAATCCAAATTCTGTTGCCGGCATTTAACTCTCCACCAGAGTCCTTAATACTTTTAATGTCAGGGAAATTGATGCAAAATTATATTTACGTATGTACATACATATCAAACAGAAGAAATTTAAATTCGTTCAAATACATTTAGGTTACACATCCGCACTTTTTGAACAACATTTGCAAATGCAATTCGTGCTTCCAGATGACATCGTTCGATCACATTTATGACAGGATCAAATTGTAGGTAATTGCGTTTTCACTGTGCATTTTAAATAGACTGACCAGACGTACTCTTTTTTAGGACAAAATACTCTTTTCTTTACATAGATTTAGTAATACTCTTTTTTCCTAAATTATTGTTAAATATACTCTTTTACTCTTTTTGTCAAAAAATTAATAAAATTGTAAAAAAAACAATCTCTCTTCTTTTCTTTTCTCTGTTGCCCTTTGCCAATAAAAATAAAAAAAATTTGTTTAAAATACATAATACAAAATATTTAAAATTTGATGAATATTGATCAAAAAAATTTAGCATAATATATTCTTATTTTTATTCTCATCACCCAATACATATTTATCCAGTAGGTAGACTACAACTATAATTTTTGAAATGGTATTCTTATTAGAATGATAGAAATGACAGTGTGTAGCTTGGAATGAAAAATTACGATTGGAATGATGGCAAAAAT
Source organism: Brachyopa scutellaris (assembly GCA_949775065.1). Lineage (NCBI taxonomy): Eukaryota > Metazoa > Arthropoda > Insecta > Diptera > Syrphidae > Brachyopa > Brachyopa scutellaris. Next base: position 95,285,625 of record OX459113.1, on the reverse strand, counting down.
GATGAGAGTCGAAATTTTTCGTGAATTTTGCCGGAATGACTGACGTAGAATGATGTTTAATGATAACTGGTAATGCCTGTGGTAGAAACTCAGCCAATTGTGCGTGAGAAATGCACGTATTAATATTTATTATTTTCCTGGTTTTTACCTGGCTTAGACGTAACGTATTGGAAAAAATATTACATAATACACTAACCATCATCACAACATTTCCAACAAAAAAATCAGCCTAATATGTTGGGTTTAAGGCAGTTTACAAGGAGCTGAACTGTTTAGCCTTCGCCTATCTATATAATGATGTTGATGATATATAGGCAAAAAATCTTAGAAACAATTTTATTCCTGGAATAATAGTGTATAGCCTAGAATGAAATGATGAGAAATGACAGTCCAGGAATGTCATTTCAAAAATGATAATGTGTTTGAAGCGCAGCAATCTATAAAACGAATGCGGAGATTCTATTTTAGGGTTCCGTACCCAAATGGAAATACGGAACTGTTATAAGTTTGATCTTACTCTTAAATGCCTTACTTACTTACTTAGTTGGCACTACAGCTCGAGGTGAACCTGGGCCTGCTTCTCGCAACCATTTGTGTGTGCGTGTTATATGTATTTTTGCACGAATGGAAGGGACCTACAGTTTTTTACCGACTCTGAACGGCGAGTTGAGAAGCTCAATCGTGACAAATGATACTCTTTGATGCTTGTCAGACATTCGAAAGAGGTGGGCACTGTGAAAAACTTTCTAGGTGTTTGCGGCGGGATTCGAACCCAAGACCGCTGGCTCAGTAGTCCGACGCACTAACCACTTGCGCTACGGTGCCCACTCTTAAATGCCTGTCACGATAAAAACTTCAAGAACCGTTCTACCTAGAAACTTGAAGTTTGGTGTTTTATTGTGATATTCGCTGGAGACTTCAGTCAGGGTATATCTAATAATGAGTAGAGACACTTTCCACGTGTTCCGTATCAGTAGTTGTCAGTTCCATTTTTCAGTCACACAGACACGTGAAATAGACGATAATAAGAAGTGTTGTCGTGAAAGAGAGATAGAAGAGGAGCAAAATTATTTCAGAATTTGACAAAGGGTGTTCTTTTCAACATACGAAAAAATTAATTTGTAACTAACCCCAAAGAGTTTTTTCACGGTGCCACCTCTTTCGAATGTCTGACAAGCATCAAAGAGTATCATATGTCACAATTGAGCTTCTCAACTCGCCGTTCGAAGTCGGCAAAAAATTGTAGCTGCCTTCCATTCGTGCAAAAATATAACACGCACACATAAATGGTTGCGAGAAGCAGGCCCCGGTTCGCCTCGAGCTGTAGCGCCAACTAAGTAAGTAAGGAAGCTTAAATGCCAGTACTTTGGTCCTGGTGGTAGGTAGCATGAGTTTGGTTTTGGTCGGATTCATGCCGAGACCACAGCTTGTAGCCCAAGCGCTCAGCTTAGTCAGAGCCCCCTCTGTGATTTCGTATCAGTCAGACCTAAGGTTCCCTGTTGCTTAATTGTTTCTTAACTGTTCGCACAAATGAAAGTATCATATAGTATTGAGTTTCAAAGTGCATTGGCGCGAGTCCAGACTCACACTTAACTGCTTTCTTACTACCCGACTAGGCAAGAGGAAAGGTTATGCATTTCACAAGCTCGGTTTGTTTATACGTTTGTTTGTAAGGATGTCACCTCGTACAGTAGGTGGAGCAATTCCGGGATCTTGCCATACGATGACGAAAATCCGAACGGGTGGGCAGTCGAGGGGATGCGATGCGTATACATAGATAAATGATTGGCTTGGATTTTATCGAACATAGGGTGGTTATAATTTACTTTCTCTCCAATCAAGTGGAGCTACACACCCCATCCGCGTGATGTTTACACACAACTCGGGACTTTTTCGATTATTAAAAAAAATTACGAACCTTTAGTTACTAAAATATTTATATATTCGATAGATATACAACACCAACAGCGATTGAATTATATATTCACAATAAACAATATACTAACTAATAGGGCGAGACCAGGACTCAATGAGTGCATAAGTTTTGAACCTGAAGGATCTCAATTACTGCAAGGCTTTAGATATACAAAAGTGACAAGATGACACGACACAAAGAATCCAGCATTCTTACTTGCTACTTGCGTGAAGATTAAATTGCATTGCGACTACTAGACAGAATTTCAATGATACTTGAAAATAAGGAAAACATAAAGAAATGGCACGCAACGCGATTCCTATCGCTAAAATACTCGTACACACATACATATGTGTATACAATCTTAAATTCAATCAGAAACCACTGTCAAGATACAAATAATCAGCCGCCACTTACCTGATATAATTCACTAATCTAACAACTATTCAGACTATAAAAACCAGCCGTTGTTCCATACCAGACACGAGTAAGTTTTTGCAAGCAGAAAGTTACACTTACCATGAAGGTCCTCATCGTTTTGGTCTTAGCCATTGCTTCGGCATGTGCTTTCTCTCTAAAGTCTGAGAAGCAGTACATCGATATGGAACCTGTGATTCCTGGTTTCGACCCCGAGGCCCGTATTACCAACGGCAAATCAGTTAGCATCGCAGACTACAAATACCAAGTCGGTTTGAATGTCAATGGTGGTTGGTGTGGCGGATCCCTGATTTCCACAACATGGGTCCTCACTGCTGCTCACTGTGTTGATTCGTAAGCTCACCAATGATCAATTTGATAAAACAATAAACTACAATATTTTATATTTACAGTGTTGCTGTAAGCAAAATGGCTGTCTACCTGGGAAGTGCAGAGAGGGAGAAGGGTACAAAGAGGGTTCCCACATCCAAAATCGTTCACTCCGGCTGGAATTCAAATACTTTGCTAAACGATATTGCTTTGTTGAAGATCGATGCCGTCACTTTGTCAAGCAGCATTGGAGTATCTAAATTGCCATCAATTTCCAGCAGCTATTCTCAATATGACGGACAAAAGGCGCTCATCTCAGGATGGGGAAAGACCTCCGATTCAAGCGGTGTTGCCAGTGCCCTTCAAGCCGCTGAGGTTAAAGTTATCACCAACTCCGTTTGCACTTCAACATACGGTTCGACTATTAAAGCAAGCAACATCTGTATCGCTACTACCGGTGGAATTTCTACCTGCAATGGTGATTCTGGTGGTCCACTTGTTCTCGACGAGTCCGGTAAGACACAGATTGGTATCACTTCCTTCGGTTCATCTGCCGGTTGTACTAAGGGCTACCCAGCTGCTTTCACCCGTGTAACCAGCTACAGACAATGGATTAAGGACCAGACTGGCGTTTAAGTTCAGTGTATCTTGCTCTGTAAATGAATAAAATTTTCTTGCAAATTTAAATTGTTTGTATTTAGTTTTGGAATGGTTGTCTGGACTTTTAAATTTTAAATATGTTGCCACCACTTGGAAATGCATACTTGGAAACTTCGATAGAACATTAAGGTAAAGGTTGATTCATTTAAAGTTTAAACTTTAGAGGTACTTTTTGGCAAAATAAGAAAAAATTAATTTTATCGGGTAATTTTTACTATCATACAAAGGAACCTTTCTTTACCCTTATCTTGCCTCGTTTTAGCCATTCACGGTCTAGCTGGTTTGAGTCCACAATGCGTGTGAAACAGGATTGTCTCCTAAGCCCTATTCTTTTTTCAATACTCCTCGATGAACTCACAACTTTTTTACCCGGAGGATTGTGTTCAATGGTCTTAACATCAAGCTCCTGCTGTACGCTGATGACATTGTCATATTCTCCAACGATGTTGCAAGTCATGATTAATAAACTGCATCAGTACTGCAGATTGTGGAACTTAAAAGTTAGTATCAGTAAATCATATCAGTAAACGGATTTGGGCGATACGCACGAAATGAAAAATGTCAGTGGAATAATGTAGAACTTGAGAAGGTAAAGAAGTACAGGTACCTTGGAGTCCTCAACACACAACGACTAACTTACTTACTTAGGTGGCGCTACAGTCCGGGTGAACCAATGCCTCAACCAACAACCTCTTCCAGCTAGCCCGGTCCTTAGCTAGCCGCCTCCAGTTGCGCACGTCAAGTTGGCTGAGGTCTTGTTCTGCTTGTGCGCTGACCCTCCGGGTAAGAGTCGAATATTCTCCGAGCCGGAGCGTTGATGTCCATACGCTCTACATGTCCTAGCCATCTTAAACGCCCAATGTGCAGTTTTTTGACCAGGTTGATGTCGCTGTACAGCTCGTACAGTTCGTGGTTGAATCTTCTCCTCAGAACCCGTCAATGCAAACGGGACCGAATATCTTACGAAGGATTTTTCTCTCGAAGCGACCAAGGATATATATATATCCATATAGCAGACTGGGATGATCAGGGTCTTATATAGAGTCTCCTTAGTCGATCGAGAGAGGACTTTAATACTCAATTGCCTTCTGAGCCCAAGGAAACAGCGGTTGGCAAGAGTAATCCTTCGTTTGATTTCCGACGAGATGTCATTTTTTGAAGTTATTGCAGAGCCGACACACAACCAACACACAACGACTATCGTTTAGTAAGCATTTGCCAGAAAAGCACAAAGAGGCGAAAAAAGCAATAAATTCCAACTGAAAAGGCATTCTAGGAAAAAAGAACATTACCCCTAGTGCGAAACATAAGCTGGTTGAAGCGGTTATGATACCCATTATGTGTTGCAAAACTCATGTCTGGGGAATTTCTCAGTACGAGAAAGTTGAAAGGCTGTTGAGATACTTCATTTTTTTTATAATTCACGTGCCCTAAATGGATTATGAATACCCTTAATAAAGAAAATCTTTCGCCTACCGGTAAACATGCCAACAAACATGCTGCACCTCGAAACTGGGTTACCTCCGCTATACATGTATACGTTAAAGATGCACTTCAGTTACATTTGCAAAATATGTAAATTACCAAACCATCGGGTCCCCAAAATCGTTGTAACGCAACTTTTCCGCCAAAAACCGCAATTTTTTAACGAATGAGTGAGGCTAAGTGGTAAGCATGATGTTCCAGTTCTACAGGCTTTGTTGATTAAGATCGATGGTTCGATCCGGGGTAAGTATATAGAAAAAGCGCAGGCGAGAGGGGAGCTTCTTCATCTTAACTACATATGTACATGCCCCATAGAACAGAGCGCAATGAAGAATGCTCGTTATGGAGCTTACGACTTCATAGGGATCTGTCCCGTACTCAAAGATATAAGAAGACACCATTTGGGGAAAAATATTCTACCAGCGAATAAAATTCTTGCACAACTTAATGGCCACCAAAACTGGAAAGCACTAATTGATTTCATAAAATCAGCTCTAAAATATAGGCAGCCATATCTATCTGTCTTTTATATAGGGGTTTCCAATGAAAGGTGTCATTGTGAATGGTCCGCTATTTCGGTAGCTGTCACTTTTGAAGCTTTTATTCTTTGACATTTGACAAGTAGAAAGTACGCCATTACTAAAAATGGAACGATACACGCTTCAACAACGCATTGAAATTATTAAAATTCACTACAAAAATGGTGAAAATCTTGCAGTCCCAGTTCGCAAAACTAAAACATTTTTTGGTCGTCGGACCGCAATACAGAAATTGGTGGAAAAATTCGAGCTGTTGGGACAAGTTAATGATGTGAAGAATAAAACCCGTGCACGTCGCTCAAGAACAACTGAGAATATTGCTGCTGTAGCCCAAAGTGTTGAAGAAAACCGAGGTTTATCCATTCCTCGTCGTTCTTTGGGATAGGGTATTCCACAAACGTCATTACACCGTATTTTGCATAAAGACTTGGGTCTTAAGGCTTATAAAGTTCAGTTAACACAAGAACTCATCAACAACATCGTGTCTTTGCTGATTGGGTCCTTGAAATGCATGAAAATGATCCGGAATTCCATCGAAAAATCATTTTGACTGATGAGGTCCATTTCCACCTCGGTGGCTACGTCAACAAGCAAAATTGTCGCATCTTACTTACTTACTTACTTAGTTGGCGCTACAGCTCGAGGTGAACCTGGGCCTACTTCTCGCAACCATTTGTGTGTGCGTGTTATATTTTTGCACGAATGGAAGGGACCTACAGTTTTTTGCCGACTCCGAACGGCGAGTTGAGAAGCTCAATCGTGACAAATGATACTCTTTGATGCTTGTTAGACATTCGAAAGAGGTGGGCACTGTGAAAAAACTTTCTAGGTGTTTGCGGCGGGATTCGAACCCAAGACCGCTGGCTCAGTAGTCCGACGCACTGACCACTTGCGCTACGGTGTCGCGTCTGGGGCTCGGAAAACCCAAGAGTTATTGTTGAGAAGCCTCTCCATCCTCAACGTGTGACTGTTTGGTGCGGTCTATGGTCCGGCGGGGTCATTGGACCTTAATCTTTCGAAAATGAGGTTGGATCAACAGTTACGGTGAATGGATTGCGCTCTCGAGAGATGATTAATGATTTTTTATGGTCGGAGTTGAATGGTATTGATCTGGACAACGTTTACTTTCAACAAGACGGCGCTACGTGCCACACAAGCAACGAAACCATTGATCTTTTACGGGAAAAGTTTCCGGACCTCTCGAAGAAGTGATCACAATTGGCCACCGAGATCTTGTGATTTAACACCTTGCGACTTCTTCCTTTGGGGCCACGTGAAAGATAAGGTCTACGCCAACAGCCCAGCGTCGATTCAAGACCTCAAAGATAAAATTCGTGAGGCTATCGAGGACATAGGGCAGCCACTTTGCGATTTGGTTATGGAAAATTTCATGAAAAGGATATGGTCCTGTATGCGTGCTCGTGGTGGCCATTTGGCTGATGTTGTTTTTCATTATTAACGGCATACCTTCCTCTTTATTATGAAATAAACATCCGATCATTTATCTCAAAAAATGGCATTTTTTTTTGAATGCCAAAATAATACCTCTTATTGGAAAACCCTTTATAATTAAATCGCTAGCGCAAGACCTTAGAGTTTATTTCTGCACCGATTTCAATGATTTTAACACTGATTGAAGGCTTCGTCAGTATAAATAATTTTGAAAACAACCATATGAATGAAGTTATTACGGAAAAACATTATTTCAACGTAATATAATAAAAAAATGTCTTGAAGCAATGACGAAATGCACTCTGATTTTATAAATATAAACAATTTGTTTACACTTAATCTTAATATTTATCAGGATCTCTATCACGAAAAGTAGCTCTCATTTTTTTCGAACAAGGTGCCACTAGGACACTAGAGTCCAGTAGGTAGCCATTTTATTCGTAAATAGGTTGTAGGTTCTCTACATGCGAGATTGTTAATAATATTTCAAAACTAAAAATTCGAATCACTGCTCTTTCATTTGACACCTCATTTGTGAAGATTGGTTGAGTGCGAGAGCCGCAGTTGGTGATAATCAGGGAACGGATTTTGTTGACTTTGCCTTTTTTTGCCTTTTTTTTTTACTCATATTGCCTTTTGTAATGGTATGGTGTTTGTCGTTATTAGAGGAGGTAGAGGAATCATCTGCAAGAGACGGGATTAAAATTTTTGGGGTAAGGGAGTCAAAGGGATGATGAATGAAGGAAGAGGGAAAAGGAAAAGCTTCGTTTGGGCCACTGCGACGCGGGTTGCGTGCCTGGTTGGTCTTCGGCTTAAGCTCGACGGATCGGGGTGGGGTCTTGCATCCGTGGACCAAACAACACCACTACAATAAAATTATTGCACGCGATATAGAAACATACGAAATCTGTCTACCAAAAAAAAATAAAGAAAACCGAAAGGATACCGGCTACCATTGCCTTTGGAGGAAAGCTGGACGTCCTCGTTGCGGGTCATAACCCTCCCTGCCTCGTGCAGTCCCCGCTGAAATTATAAAAAGACTTGCACCCACGAAATCTAAGAAGACGAAGATCACCCTACTGGGGATCGACCATCAGAACCAATAAAAGACTCAAGACGTTAAATTAAAAGTACATGTTTTTATTCTTAATTAAGTACTTGCTAACTTAGGTCTAACTTAGAGGAGTCATACGGTCCACTGATCGGTAAGTTACACACGAAAACTACAAATTAGGCATAGGGCACGAGTATCCGAAGCCAACTCATGAATTCAAAATTAAAAAAAAACAAATGGCTTACCTTAATTATCCCTCGTCGTCAGGCCTGCCGAAGGGGGTACCTAGATAATTCTGCCGAAGGAGTTAAATTCAACGAAAACTTCAAAAGAAAATAAAATGCAATAGTCTCGCACCCTTTACCTTAACAATTCTTGCTATAGTAAAGTGATTCTTAATAAACAAAGGCAAATCAGCGCAAGCTGAATAAGATGTACTATTAAACTTAATTTAAAACGCAAAAGATAGATATCAGGAACTATGTACTGTTTTAATTATTAATTAAGAGATATAACGAGTTAAGATAAAAGAAAAATGAATCTATTATCGTCCACTAGATCTTATATCTGAACTTCAACCCGAAGGGTTGCAATACATAGCAAGGTTAATTCAAATCCGGAAAAGGTCCCGGCTCATTAAATTAATTTCACAATTGAACTTCAATTACGCAATTCCAAAAGTATTGTCGGTTATTCCGATTTTCAAAATACAATCATTAATATTATTAACCTAAGTCGGTGTTACAAAAAAAATAAGTCAAAGAGGTAGAGATTTAATTCAGACGGAGGTATCGGTTCCATGAAAAGTATTAATGATACCGAACCATCGTGCTACTAGAAGTACAGATAGAATTACATTTACAGACAAGAAATGGCCGTATGTGCCGCAAATATAGCATCTAATTTAAGAAAAGTTATTTTTGCAGGAAAATCAACACATATATAAAAGAAAATATAATACCCGCGGCAAAGGAAAATATAACCGAGTTTCCCAGAGGGGGATATACCTATCCTTATCGCTAGTCCCCAAAAGCTTAATTAGCTCGCGTAGAAAGGGGCTCTGGTGTCACGCCAGCTCAGCCGCGATTCGTTGGCCTTCGTCCAGGCTTCGGTCACCAAGAGGATCACCGTTTTAGGTGCGATACGTCAGGAAGGGAGGAGATTTTATAAAAAAAAATATTTTTAGCGATAGCATGAGGTTGAATAACAATCTCGAGCACATGTCACACGATCGAATTATAAGCGATTAAAAATTAGTTGCAATGGCGTGGGGTCAAATTACACTCCCGAGCACATATCACCAGATCGATTTATAAGCGATTAAAAATAGTTGCAATGGCGTGGGGTCAAATTACACTCCCGAGCACATATCACCAGATCGATTTATAAGCGATTAAAAATAGTTGCAATGGCGTGGGGTCAGATTACACTCCCGAGCACATATCACCAGATCGATTTATGAAAAGGTCAGGGCTTTTACCAGGGCGTGGGATCAATTTACACTCCCGAGCACATATCACCAGATCGATTTATAAGCGATTAAAAATAGTTGCAATGGCGTGGGGTCAAATTACACTCCCGAGCACATATCACCAGATCGATTTATGAACAGATTAAAAGGTGGCAATGGCGTGGGGTCACGAGGCAACGATTCGATATGGCCGGGTCACGTAGCTTTTAATTACTCGCGGTACATTCCAGATATGAATAAAAAAAAACGAAATTTATCGACTCCTCCTTGGCTTATTAATAAATTCGCCGTAAGTTATCTCCACGATAGCCGCGCAATCAAACAAATAAAAAAAAACTTTAGAGTCCAGCACACCACTGTGTGGTTATGACCGTGCGCACAACTTCGCCTACCAGCCGTCCTGTTCGGTCGACGATCCAGACAACTCTGCCAAAAATAAAACTTTCATTCTCTCATTACACGTAAAATCCGGTCTCGCGTCGCAGTTCCCCCAATACCATCAACGATCACAAAAAAAAAATCCACCTCTCGCTTGTTTCTCGTTATTATTTCTCGTTTAGCTAGGCGACTGTGTGTGTGCCTGTGACAAAGAGAAAAAAAAGAATCTACTTCTCGTTTGCTTTCTCGTTCCTTCGAATCGATTTGCTGCTGTATGTATGCCTGTGCCAAAGAGAAAAAAAAAGAATCTACTTCTCGTTTGTTTTCTCGTTCCTTCGAATCGATTTGCTGCTATATGTATGCCTGTGGCAAAGAGAAAAAAAAAGAATCTACTTCTCGTTTGTTTTCTCGTTTTTTTTTTTCTTGTTTGCCAGGCAACTATGTGTGTGCCAGCGAGAGTATCGACACGGTGGTAAGGGTAACCATTGCCTGATCACGTACGCCACGTAGGCCGTTGGTTTGCATATTCCTGCTCCTTGCTCTGTCGTATGATGTATCCCCCCTCGATCCCAAGTCAAAGGAGTTTGAGACTGGGATAGGAGAAAAGAGATGAAATTATATGCATACGCAGACAAAGATAAAAGGGTGGCGTGATCTGGCAATGGAAAATTACCAAAACGGGGTGTCGCCTTAACGCTACATAGAAAAAGGGATAAGAAAAAAAATTGTTTGTCAATGCCAAACCGCAAGAATGCTGGCGCGTGGCAGAAAATATGTGCGTAGTCGATTTTGCTGGGGACGTACACTTGTCGTCTGTACTTTCCGGGCAGCTTGGCGATAAAAGAAAATGCAGTGAAGAAAAGGAGAAAAAAAAACGAGAGTGCGATTGATCCGATTTTGGCACGTCGCCTGACAGCCTCCGTTACAAAACAGGTGAGGTGTAACTAGGTATAGTGAAAGCCTAATCTGGAAGAGGATGCTAGCGACGTATATCTTTAGCATGATATGTTCCCAAGGCGTTACCCGACAGATCTTCCAAAACATAATACGAGGATCCTCGTATTGCGCGTATTCTGGCTTTCACGAAAACTGGTGCGAGCTTGGCGCTGAGACCTTTGCCAAAACTGCTTTGGGCGAAATTCCTCCGGTATACTTCGTCGCCTACCTTGAAACTTGTAGCCTTTGACCTGGTGTTGTATTTGGTAGCATTCCTTTGGAAGGCAGCCTGGATGTTTCTACGGACCTGGTCACGTATTCTGGGTTGCGTTTCGCTACTTAGTATCGGCATGTCTTCTCCATTCAACATCTGAAGGTTTTTCAGCAGAGCGTAGTCAGATCCATGGTGTATCATATTTTGCCCGTAGAGTACGTAGTATGGGCTGCAGCCGATTGAGCTGTGCAACGTGGTTCTCAAGGAACAGGCTATACTGCTTAGGTGCATGTCCCATTCGTTTTGGTCTTTTTCGATGTACGCACGCATGGCTGCGATCACGGATCGATTGACACGTTCCGAAGAGTTGGATTGCGGGGAGTATACAGCGGTCACCATGTGGTTCACCCCATAGGTGGAGAGAAAGTTTTTGAACTCTGCTGACTTGAACTGTACTCCGTTATCGCTGATGATGGTCTCGGGAACTCCGAAGGCGTGGAAAACGTCTTTCTCAAGAAAGTCCATGATGGGTTTGGTGGTACATCTCCTCAAGGCTTTTAAAAAGACGTACTTCGAAAGGTGATCTAGGACTATAAGGATACCAATATTTCCTGACTTGGATCGAGGGTATGGTCCCAATAGGTCGATAAAGAGTTTCTGGAATGGCCGAGAGGAGGTAACCGGTTGTCCCATAGGTGGTCTTAGGACTACATTCGAGCTTTTAGTGGTTTTACAGGTCTCGCAAGCCAAAACAAAATTTCGCACATCCCTTCCCAAAGAGGGCCAGAAGAGATATCGCCTTAACTTTTCAAGTAATTTCCCGATTCCACAATGAGCCGAAGTGGGAGGATTGTGTGCGTTCTGTAGAATCTCTGTTGTTAATCCTTGCGGGACCCATAGCTTCCACGAATCATTTTCGGACAAAGGGGAGCCGGTGGAATGCATCGTACGTTTGTACAACAATCCATCCACAACTTTTACATCGGGGAGCCTGGCTTGGTTAGTCAATATTTCAGATTTCAAGGCGCTATACTCTTCTGAGGCGAAGTGTGGTGAGTCTAAGTCCACAATCGGGGCTATCTCTTCCAAGGCGCTCAAGTCGACGGTGTCCCTTCGGGACAAGCAGTCTGGTACTACGTTGCTGGAGCCCTTGCGGTGTTTTATGCAAAAGTCGAAACCCTGTAACTTCAGAGCCCACCTCGCCAATCTACCCGAAAGGTCCTTCTGCCTCATTAACCATTGGAGACTCGCATGGTCAGTAATAACGGTAAACTCATGCCCTTCAATATACGGTCGAAATTTCTTGACCGAGAGCACTGCTGCTAGGCATTCCTGCTCCGTCACAGAATAGTTCTTCTGGGCTTTGTTCAGTTTTTGACTCATATATGCGATCGGGTGCTCAATTCCTTCTTCATCTAGTTGGGCCAACACGCTTCCAACGCCGTACTGACTGGCATCGCATTGGATGACAAATGGTCGCTTGAAGTCAGGTGTGGTTAATACTGGGGCAGACGTGAGTTTCACTTTGAGCGCCTCGAAGGCCTCCTGAGCTTCCGCAGTCCAGTCAAATGAACGGCTTTTCTTGAGAAGGTTGGTTAGAGGCGTCGTTAGAGACGCGAAGTTAAGGATGAATTTACGATACCACCCAGCCATGCCTAGAAACCTACGTAACTGTCGGACAGATTTGGGTGGAGGAAAACTGACGATGGCTGCTATCTTGTCCGGATCGGTTTGAATGGATCCGTAGCCCACGATATGCCCCAGATACTTCACCGCCTTCAGGCAAAATTTACTCTTCGGGATGTTGATCGTCAGGCCCGCCTTCCGGATGTGCAACGCCACTTCCTGTAGAGCGCCAGTATGCGAATCGAAATCCTTCGATATCACCAGTAAGTCGTCGAGATAGACGAATACCATTTCGCGGAGGTGACTTGGGATGACCCTATCCATCAGCCGACACATCGTTTGCGGAGCATTACACAGTCCGAAAGGCATAACTGTGAATTGATATAACGGCCGGTTCGGGACCGTGAAGGCTGTTTTCTCCCGGGAATTTAATTCTAACGGTATTTGCCAAAAGGCATCCTTTAAATCGATGCTAGAAATAAATTCCGCTCGGGGTAAGCGACTTAGAATGCCGTCAATGTGCGGCAGAGGATAAGCGTCTTTTACCGAAAGGGCATTGACTTTGCGAAAGTCTATGCAGAAACGTACCTTTCCCGGCTTGCGAATAAGCACAACCGGCGAACTCCATGAACTGGTGGATTCCTCAATCACTCCCATTGCGAGCATCCGATCTATCTCGGCGAACATTAGTGATTCGATGGCTGGTGATACGGGGTAGTGGCGTTGCTTTACCGCTTTTTCCGACATTACGTCGATAAGGTGCTCCAAAAGGGAGGTTTTACCCAAACCCTGCCTCTCGAACGATGGAAAAAGGGCCTTGGTACTTTGCAACTGTTTTTGTTGATCCGGAGTGAGGTCATGCATCGGTGCGTCGGACGAGATTGGGGTGTCGATTTCAGCTATTATGTCTGGCGCTAGGTCAAAGCTTCTCCAAAAATCTACCCCTAGGTAGAGATTTTGGTTGAGCGAAGGGACTATGTAGAAGGTCAGTGGCTTGGTGATATTGCGGAACGTAACGTCCAACCGAATGCTACCCGTAACCGTTTGCAGTCGACCTTCAGCGGTTTTGACAAACGCTTGATATTTGTTTAGCGTCGCTCCCGACGACAGGATTTCGACCGCGGCGTTAGCTCCAAAGCAGCTGATAGTCGCTCCCGAATCCAGCAATCCCTTGACTGACTTCCCCAATATCTCGACCTCTGCATACGGGCGGATGTCTAGAGTATCTCCTCTGAGATCAGCACATAGAAGATGTTTACGGTTCCTTCGAACTTTGGTCCAGAAAAGGCGCATCCGATTGGTGGAACGCTTGGGTTTTCGCAAAGATAGAGACGCGAGTGGCGGGTTAAGGGCTGGCAGGGTTGAGCGAAGACGGTTGTATTCGAGGAGTCTTTGATGGAATGGTTTTGAAGGATCGATACCATGAGGTGTTGGGATAGGTTGAGATACGGTTAGGGACGCGCTGTAGCTTTCATTGGTTTGAACTTCTTGGTTTTGGGTGTCAACTAATTTCTCGCTTGAGGATGCGGTCGGGTGTTGGTGGCCGCATCCACTTTCGAGTTTACCGGAGGAGAGCATTTGGGACATTTTGGCTTGTAGGTGTTTTGCGCCCCGCATCCGTAACAAAAGACGCGTCTTGGCTCTTCACAATCCTGGTAGCTGTGACCTAGCGATCCGCAATTCCAACAGGACAACACTTTGCGGGGAGGAGTTAACTCGGCGATCTCTTCGTCTGGTGGCAGGTCAAATGACACTTCTGATACGAATCGTCTGGTGGGGTTGGGCCGAGGTGCGGTGCCTCTGTGAAGCTCCTGCACGAAGTTTTCGTGTCTGTGACATGCAGTTCGAAGTTCACCAATGGTGTTCACTCGAAGATGAAGTAACTCGTATCTCAGATCCGGTTTGAGATTGCGAATTAGAATTTCCAATAACTGTCCATCTGACAGGGGTTCCATCAGCCGGTCTGTTATGAAGACCATTGCATCTAGGTAGTCATCGAAAGATTCTCGTTCGCGCTGTTTTCGGTTTCGAACTAGTTCGATAATTTCGAAATCGGATCGAGAGTCAGAGTACTTGAACCGTAAGGCTTCACAAAGAGCGCCCCACTCGATTGAGGGTACCCCCTTATGGTACCGCCAGTACCAATCTTTAGCCTTGCCCGAGAAAAGGATGTGAATGTTGCTACAGAGAGCCGAGAAGTCACCGTTCAAGGTGTGTAACGTGAGTGCCTGAATTCTATGCAGAAACTCTTCCGCCCGGATACCGTCTTTCGAACCGTCGAACTTTACGTTCCAGTTCATCAAGATCCCAGAGACCTTGCTATTGCTAGGGGGCTCTATGTGAGCAGCAGAATAGCCACTTGGCCGAACTGGAGGCGGGTGTACAGGCGGAGGCGGGGGCACATAATTCTGTTGCTCCCAACCGGTGGTGTCTGTCATGGGGGTGTTTACGGGGGCACGATTAAAGGGCGGGGCGTACAGGCTGAAACATCGTTGAAACATGGCTTCGATTGTTTCGCGGATCCCTTCTCGATTTCGGCTCCTCTCTATCTCCATCTCTTCTCTCACCACTTGCCGTATATTATTTTCGTGCTGAAACGAAGCATGGTCTAGCGGGATATTTAAGTTGGCGCGAGATCTCGCGGGAGGTGGATTTGCCGGGTGAGAGGCCGTCGAATGCGGACGCTTGGGCTCGGAGTGGTGACCGGACGAAAGTCTGCTCTCCAGAATGCTGGGGTCTTGGGTTCGCCAATTATCGGAATTATGCGATGTGGTCGAACGAGTTACCGGGCGACGCCCTTTTGGGACCGCCCCCTTGCTTCGCTGATTAGGCGCAGCTGGAGGATCGACTTGGCCGCTTAGCAGGATGGACGAGCTAAGATCTTTGCGACAAACCGGACAAGATTGCGAGGCGATCAGCCAGTGGCTCAGACAGGCTTTGTGGAATAGGTGCAGACAATCGGTGGTCTCTGTCTCCGCCCCATGAGCGAACAGCTCCTGGCAAATAGCACAAGTGGGGTTAATGGGCTCAAGCCCGAGTTGGTTCAAATTGTCCGAACTGTGTCGTACCGCCATCGCGAATCGATTGACGAAGGTCAAGGTAAAAAGGAAAAGAAATATTACGCCCAAGAGGATAAACATGTGCTTATGCCCTTATTTTATAAATTCACAATAATAGTTAGGGGATCTATAAGTCGATATATCCAAAATAGCGAGAGAATAGCGTCAGTAATGCTAACTACGTTCTTTATTATGGGATAAGCTAGCGAGATAGTTGAGATATTATGATTTTAACTTGTATCTTATTATATATATATATCTTAGCAACTTCTATATATGTAAGCTTTATATAGGAGCTGATAGGGATAAATGCGATTAGGTTCAAAGGGAAAAAAAATTTTCATAAATGATCGAGTCTCAATTTACTGGTTCTGGTCGAAAGGGATTCCACAGAGGGTGAGGCAATGGTAGCGAAAAAAACTATTGCGAATCTAATGATTGATTGGCAAAATGGGTGGTATTTGGATGTCGCGGTCGTTAGATCGAGCAAATAAGTCTCAGTCTAACGCAATTCCAAGATATACATCCAATGCCTTAAACTATAGAAATAAAAGGGTAAATGTGGCTAAAAGAACGGAGTCCTTATCCCTGGTCGTTTACTAACCTTACAGAGTTTGGGTAGAAAACGCAATTCCACAGGACGTAACCCGGGTCGTTTTCTACCGCTCCCAGAGTTTGGAAGAAAACGCAATTCCGCGGGGCATGTCCTTGGTCGTCTCTTACCTTCCCAGAGTTTGACTGGTGACGCAATTCCGAAAGACATAACCCTGGTCGTCTCGGACCCTCATAAGGATTGAACCGAACACGCAATTCCGAAGGGTTGGTCTTTGGTCGTCACCATACATCCGATGGTTTCAATTTAAAATGCGATTCCAGGGGGCAGGACCCAATCTATTGCCACAGGCGAAAAAAATGAACTGAAAGCTAATAAAATTCTGCGCAACTGCTGAGTAAGTTAAAAAAAAACGGTATTACGAAAGAAATCAAGAGAAAAAAAAATTACTTGTAAAAAAAAACTTTAAGATTTTTAAATTTTGGGAACCCGAAAGAAAATCTTTCGGGCCCCACGTTGGGCGCCATTTATGTAATGGCATGGTGTTTGTCGTTATTAGAGGAGGTAGAGGAATCATCTGCAAGAGACGGGATTAAAATTTTTGGGGTAAGGGAGTCAAAGGGATGATGAATGAAGGAAGAGGGAAAAGGAAAAGCTTCGTTTGGGCCACTGCGACGCGGGTTGCGTGCCTGGTTGGTCTTCGGCTTAAGCTCGACGGATCGGGGTGGGGTCTTGCATCCGTGGACCAAACAACACCACTACAATAAAATTATTGCACGCGATATAGAAACATACGAAATCTGTCTACCAAAAAAAAATAAAGAAAACCGAAAGGATACCGGCTACCATTGCCTTTGGAGGAAAGCTGGACGTCCTCGTTGTGGGTCATAACCCTCCCTGCCTCGTGCAGTCCCCGCTGAAATTATAAAAAGACTTGCACCCACGAAATCTAAGAAGACGAAGATCACCCTACTGGGGATCGACCATCAGAACCAATAAAAGACTCAAGACGTTAAATTAAAAGTACATGTTTTTATTCTTAATTAAGTACTTGCTAACTTAGGTCTAACTTAGAGGAGTCATACGGTCCACTGATCGGTAAGTTACACACGAAAACTACAAATTAGGCATAGGGCACGAGTATCCGAAGCCAACTCATGAATTCAAAATTAAAAAAAAACAAATGGCTTACCTTAATTATCCCTCGTCGTCAGGCCTGCCGAAGGGGGTACCTAGATAATTCTGCCGAAGGAGTTAAATTCAACGAAAACTTCAAAAGAAAATAAAATGCAATAGTCTCGCACCCTTTACCTTAACAATTCTTGCTATAGTAAAGTGATTCTTAATAAACAAAGGCAAATCAGCGCAAGCTGAATAAGATGTACTATTAAACTTAATTTAAAACGCAAAAGATAGATATCAGGAACTATGTACTGTTTTAATTATTAATTAAGAGATATAACGAGTTAAGATAAAAGAAAAATGAATCTATTATCGTCCACTAGATCTTATATCTGAACTTCAACCCGAAGGGTTGCAATGCATAGCAAGGTTAATTCAAATCCGGAAAAGGTCCCGGCTCATTAAATTAATTTCACAATTGAACTTCAATTACGCAATTCCAAAAGTATTGTCGGTTATTCCGATTTTCAAAATACAATCATTAATATTATTAACCTAAGTCGGTGTTACAAAAAAAATAAGTCAAAGAGGTAGAGATTTAATTCAGACGGAGGTATCGGTTCCATGAAAAGTATTAATGATACCGAACCATCGTGCTACTAGAAGTACAGATAGAATTACATTTACAGACAAGAAATGGCCGTATGTGCCGCAAATATAGCATCTAATTTAAGAAAAGTTATTTTTGCAGGAAAATCAACACATATATAAAAGAAAATATAATACCCGCGGCAAAGGAAAATATAACCGAGTTTCCCAGAGGGGGATATACCTATCCTTATCGCTAGTCCCCAAAAGCTTAATTAGCTCGCGTAGAAAGGGGCTCTGGTGTCACGCCAGCTCAGCCGCGATTCGTTGGCCTTTGTCCAGGCTTCGGTCACCAAGAGGATCACCGTTTTAGATGCGATACGTCAGGAAGGGAGGAGATTTTATAAAAAAAAATGTTTTTAGCGATAGCATGAGGTTGAATAACAATCTCGAGCACATGTCACACGATCGAATTATAAGCGATTAAAAATTAGTTGCAATGGCGTGGGGTCAAATTACACTCCCGAGCACATATCACCAGATCGATTTATAAGCGATTAAAAATAGTTGCAATGGCGTGGGGTCAAATTACACTCCCGAGCACATATCACCAGATCGATTTATAAGCGATTAAAAATAGTTGCAATGGCGTGGGGTCAGATTACACTCCCGAGCACATATCACCAGATCGATTTATGAAAAGGTCAGGGCTTTTACCAGGGCGTGGGATCAATTTACACTCCCGAGCACATATCACCAGATCGATTTATAAGCGATTAAAAATAGTTGCAATGGCGTGGGGTCAAATTACACTCCCGAGCACATATCACCAGATCGATTTATGAACAGATTAAAAGGTGGCAATGGCGTGGGGTCACGAGGCAACGATTCGATATGGCCGGGTCACGTAGCTTTTAATTACTCGCGGTACATTCCAGATATGAATAAAAAAAAACGAAATTTATCGACTCCTCCTTGGCTTATTAATAAATTCGCCGTAAGTTATCTCCACGATAGCCGCGCAATCAAACAAATAAAAAAAAACTTTAGAGTCCAGCACACCACTGTGTGGTTATGACCGTGCGCACAACTTCGCCTACCAGCCGTCCTGTTCGGTCGACGATCCAGACAACTCTGCCAAAAATAAAACTTTCATTCTCTCATTACACGTAAAATCCGGTCTCGCGTCGCAGTTCCCCCAATACCATCAACGATCACAAAAAAAAAATCCACCTCTCGCTTGTTTCTCGTTATTATTTCTCGTTTAGCTAGGCGACTGTGTGTGTGCCTGTGGCAAAGAGAAAAAAAAGAATCTACTTCTCGTTTGCTTTCTCGTTCCTTCGAATCGATTTGCTGCTGTATGTATGCCTGTGGCAAAGAGAAAAAAAAAGAATCTACTTCTCGTTTGTTTTCTCGTTCCTTCGAATCGATTTGCTGCTGTATGTATGCCTGTGGCAAAGAGAAAAAAAAAGAATCTACTTCTCGTTTGTTTTCTCGTTTTTTTTTTTCTTGTTTGCCAGGCAACTATGTGTGTGCCAGCGAGAGTATCGACACGGTGGTAAGGGTAACCATTGCCTGATCACGTACGCCACGTAGGCCGTTGGTTTGCATATTCCTGCTCCTTGCTCTGTCGTATGATGTATCCCCCCTCGATCCCAAGTCAAAGGAGTTTGAGACTGGGATAGGAGAAAAGAGATGAAATTATATGCATACGCAGACAAAGATAAAAGGGTGGCGTGATCTGGCAATGGAAAATTACCAAAACGGGGTGTCGCCTTAACGCTACATAGAAAAAGGGATAAGAAAAAAAATTGTTTGTCAATGCCAAACCGCAAGAATGCTGGCGCGTGGCAGAAAATATGTGCGTAGTCGATTTTGCTGGGGACGTACACTTGTCGTCTGTACTTTCCGGGCAGCTTGGCGATAAAAGAAAATGCAGTGAAGAAAAGGAGAAAAAAAAACGAGAGTGCGATTGATCCGATTTTGGCACGTCGCCTGACAGCCTCCGTTACACTTTTTTGCCTTTTTTACTCAGATTGCCTTTTTTGCCTTTTTGGTAATATATTTCTCAAAGTAGCTGTGCGCTTTCTTCTTAACTATACGATTTAACCTTGCTCACACGAAAGAAATTTCAGTGTCCACACGTAGAAGAGCAGGTTTTTCTCTTGTATGAACATGCACATAACTACACGCGTTGTTTACACTAGCGCGCATAAAAAAAATCCCTACATACCAATACAACCCTAAATACATTTGTATCAACTCAATATACATGCGCTTCTTCTTGTGCCGTAGGTGCAATCTCAGGCATTCGCCGCAGTTTCATCTGACAAAAACCGTTAGACATCTGGGAAGTATTTTTTTCGTAACTGTGCGCCTTTTCATCTAGATTTTAGATTCATATTCTGTGACATTATACTGATCATACTTAGTGCTGGTCTGTTGAATATTGCGTGTGCCTAAATGCGTGCTGCTCCCAAAATATTTTGTTGCTTGTCATTGAAAGTGAAAATGCCCCGCCAAGACCCGTGTAAAGATTCAAGCAAATTGCAAACGTTTGTGGTGAAATTGAAGAAAGATTTTTAGTCGACCCGAAAGACCTTGATCTTAGTGCACTGCGTCCTATTTAGAAGAAGAGGTGTTAAAGATTTTGAACGGACTCGAGGAGAAATTGCAATAAGCTAAAGGGCCAGTAATTGAAGATGGGATGAAAAAATTGTAGATACGCGGTTTTTTTTAAGCAAATTAATGAAATGGGGCTGCAAACTCTAACTTGGACTCAAATATTAAAGTCAAGGACGTGACATCTCTAATATTGGCTCCAGTAGGCTCTGCCCATGTTGTAAGATCTTTTATTTTATTCAAGTCTTTCCTGAGAGATAATCGCAGGCGATTGTAACATAACAGAGAACTTCAAAATGTTTTGGGCTATAATGCATAAAAACCGTTATTATTAAATGCCTTTTTTTGCATTTTTCTGCGGTATTTTGCCTGTTTTGGCTTTTTTTGATCAACAAAATCCGAACCCTGGTGATAATGATTGCAGATGCAAGGCACTATGATCATGTTAGAGCGCGCACATATACTCACACAAACACTATTGCAACGATACCGATGGCCGATGCTTTGAATAATGGTTTTGAACATTGCTCAGCTTCAAGACAACGCAGGAGGATGTTTTATATCTCAAATGAATCAGAGACAAATTTACTAATTTGACCTATTTTTTTGTTTTTCAATCCGAGAAGCCATTATTGAGTATTTTCAATATGCAATATTTTCACTATTTTCTGAAAACCATGCCATTTTCCGGGATAAAAAGTGTATACATAAAAGTTGACCAGGAACATAAGCAATCACTATATCAATATTTCATCGCGCTACTATGAAATTTGAGTTACAAATTTCGTAACCGTTCGGTATTCCGTCCCCGAAATCGCGATATTACTCCCCGAAATCACGGAATTACTCCACCAGAAATTTTGCTAACGCGCGCTTAGATATTTACACGTCAAAAAATATTGTTAAATACCCGATTTACTTTTTGGAATAAGTTCTTCTACAAACTTTTGTTTGGAAACAATTCACCACTAAGTAATTAGGTTTAATTAAAAGAAAACAGACCGTTTTGGTGTATCAGTGTTATTTTATGTTTAACTTGTTGGTGTGAAACATGTTCTGAGATGAGTGGATAAAAAAGTAAAAGTGAAGTATATTATTTAATAGCATATATAGTGTAAATATGTTTGCCAGCAGGTACTTGTATTTTGAATAAATGACACTTCTGAAGAAAGTGGAAAGAAATTCCACCGGTAGTAGCGATACAGATGTTGCTTGCCTTAATAGTCGAACCGTATGTTGAAGTGCAAACGGAGTTGGTGATAACTTTAACCTCGGCAGCTTGCAGGGCACTAGCAATACCGCTTGAATCGGAGGTCTTTCCCCATCCTGAGATGAGTGCCTTTTGTCCGTCATATTGAGAATAGCTGCTGGAAATTGATGGCAATTTAGATACTCCAATGCTGCTTGACAAAGTGACGGCATCGATCTTCAACAAAGCAATATCGTTTAGCAAAGTATTTGAATTCCAGCCGGAGTGAACGATTTTGGATGTGGGAACCCTCTTTGTACCCTTCTCCCTCTCTGCACTTCCCAGGTAGACAGCCATAGGCTGTTGGCGTAGACCTCACGTGGCCCCAAAGGAAGAAGTCGCAAGGTGTTGAATCACAAGATCTCGGTGGCCAATTGTGATCACCTCTTCGAGAGATAACACGGTCCGGAAACTTTTCCTGTAAAAGATCAATGGTTTCGTTGCTTGTGTGGCACGTAGCATCGTCTTGTTGAAAGTAAACGCTGTCCAGATCAATACCATCCAACTCCTACCATAAAAAATCATTAATCATCTCTCGATAGCGCAATCCATTCACCGTAACTGTTGATCCAACCTCATTTTCGAAAGAGTAAGGTCCAATGACCCCGCCGGACCATAAACCGCACCAAACAGTCACACGTTGAGGGTGGAGAGGCTTCTCAATAATAACTCTTGGGTTTTCCGAGCCCCGATGCGACAATTTTGCTTGTTGACGTAGCCACCGAGGTGGAAATGGACCTCATCAGTCAAAATGATTTTTCGATTGAATTCCGGATCATTTTCATGCATTTCAAGGACCCAATCAGCAAAGACACGACGTTGTTCATGATCGGCCGGCTTGAGTTCTTGTGTTAACTGAACTTTATAAGCCTTAAGACCCAAGTCTTTATGCAAAATACGGTGTAATGACGTTTGTGGAATGCCCTATACCAAAGAACGACGAGGAATGGAGAAACCTGGGTTTTCTTCAACACTTTGGGCTACAGCAGCAATATTCTCAGTTGTTCTTGAGCGACGTGCACGGGTTTTATTCTTCACATCATTAACTTGTCCCAACAGCTCGAATTTTTTAACCAATTTCTGTATTGCGGTCCGACAAGGTGCTTCACGACGACCAAAAAATGTTTTAGTTTTGCGAACTGTGACTGCAAGATTTTCACCATTTTTGTAGTGAATTTTAATAATTTCAATGCGTTGTTGAAGCGTGTAACGTTCCATTTTTAGTAATGGCGTACTTTCTACTTGTCAAATGTTAAAGAATAAAAGATTCAGAAGTGACAGCTACCGAAATACCGGGCCATTCACAATAACACCTCTCATTGGAAAACCCTTTACCTAGGTCCATTATAATGCCACATGAGCTAATTCATTTCGGTATTATTGGGACCATTTTGAGAGTTGAGAGTTGGATAAATTTCCATATTTTATTGAGATCCATTATAGAAATAACTTGTAGGTCATTAGGAAATATCCTCACGGAGTTTTTTTTCCTAAAGGTGTGTGTGTGCAGCTGCAAAGGAGGTGATAGGGGGTCTCCTCCTTCTCGTTATCCATGCAGCTGCGATAGAAGTCATTGGCGAAGATTGACGCATTTTCTTGTCTCTCCTCCGGTAAGGCAATTAAAACCCGTGTGTTATAAGTTAATCATAAATAAATTGTGCGGGAATCATTAATTAACTTTGCATACATATATGCTTTTATTTGAATCATAAAGAATTCTTATAAATAACTATCCGAAATTCTCACAAGACTTTTTTCTGAAATTGCATTTTGTGCTTCTCGCATTTAAATACATACATACATGTATATCAAACTCCACACGATGTCAGCCGGCACCCGCGCGAACTCAGCTCGAACGCAGCAGCAACACGCAACCGTTCCGAAACTGAATTCCCCGAACATCAAACCCAACAATACCACGCCATGCCCATCAGCAGCCCCAGAACACACATGTCTGTCCCTTGAGATTTTTAACGAAGAGCTTAAGCGGAACACTGACTCTCTTATTGTAACCTTCAAAGGGGAAATGGATAAAATTCGTAACGAATTATTACTCAAGGTGCATGACATCGAGACAAAATTGACCGAAAACATCAAATACACTAAATCCGCAATCACTGATTTGACCCAACGCACCGCCGAAATGGAACTCAAGGTAAACAAAACTCTCACCGGCGAGATTTCCGAACTGCGTAATCGATGTGACATGCTTGAAAAAAAAGATTTCTTAACTGACGCCGTCGTTTTCGGCATTCCCACACTCATTGATGAAAACTTGAACAATATTTACAATAAACTCTGCGATACCATTGAGATAACACCACCAGCACTGAAGAATGCTTTCCGAACCAAACACCGAAATCAAAATGACGAACCACCTGTCATTCTTCAGTTCACCAGCGTGGGAGAAAGGAATAAAATGCTAAAAGCACTTGCTTTCTATCGAAAAAAGACTAAGCGACCGATCTCTTTACGTGATATTGGATTTGATTCAAACAATCATGTGTTTGTAAACGAAAGTTTGACTTCACGTAATCGGACTATGACGTATGAAGAAAAAAGGCCAGCTGTTTTCCGTCCAAACGTACCTTGGGTCTGTGTTGGTGAAATCTACCGTAGAGGGAAAGGGAGTAGCTGTTGCTGACTTCGATTGCTTAAACGCCGTTGCGAGAGATGCCTGACAAGAGATGATGACCAACAAAGCATTGCAGTTAATCGTAAACAACGATATGTATTTATTTTACAACAATTACAGTAATTATTTTTCTCTTTACATTTTAAAATATTCTCTTTATACATTTGTAAATCTATGGCCAAAGTTTATTTATTATCTCTTTTAAATCTAACACTTTACCTTGCTTGTCTCCGTTTTGTTTGTGTTTTTGCTTCTCCTGTGTCTGGTGGTTATTTTGTTTACTTCGCATATGAACTTAAGTGCTCATAACAGTAGGTTCAGTTCTGGCGAGAGTGATATGGATGTTAGTTTATATCAAATGATTCGTGTATTGCGTTCACAGATAAAAGGCACTCACGTTTGCCACATTAATGCTCAGAGTCTGAAACCCAAACTGGATGAATTTCGTCTGCTGTTCATTAACTCTAGTGTCGACATAATTTGCGTATCCGAAACCTGGTTTTTTCCTGATTTCCCGAATGCAGTCTATAATATGGATGGTTATGAGCTTTTTAGAGGTGATCGAATTGTTGGACTTTTCGAAAGCGTTTGAAACGGTGGATCACTCGGTCCTCTGTACGAAGTTGCGGCACCGATTTGGATTTTCGACACTGGCTGTCAAACTTTTGTATTCATACCTCACGGGCCGTCAGCAATACGTAGCAGTGGGAAACCAAATGTCTCAGTTTCTTGGAGTTCCCACGGGAGTTCCACAGGGCTCAATTCTCGGGCCCATATTATTTTCACTTTATGTGAACGAACTCCCACAACTTGTTAAGCATTGTTCTGTCCATATGTTTGCTGACGAAGTCCAACTATATTTGTCCTGCTCGCTGGATATGATTAGTCAAGCCATCGATATGGTTAACAAAGATCTAGAGATCATACAACAGTGGGCCCTTAAACACAATTTATCACTGAATCCAGCGAAATCTAAGACACTCTGCATTTATAAGCGGTCTTTAGTTACGTCTACATTTCTGCCGATAAAATTAGGCCAGGCGACCATAGAATACGTCACGAAGTCTCGAAATTTGAGAATAGTTTTCAATGATACTCTTACCTGGACAGATCACGCTGCAACTACAATTGGAAAAGTATATTATGGTCTCCGATTGTTATGGGCGACGCAAAATTCTTTACCGGTTAAAACTAAGATGTTACTTGTTAAGTCCCTTTTATTATCCATTTTGCTATATAGTTGCGAGGTTTTCTGCTTTGTTGACTACAACACTAGGCGTAAATTGAATGTCACTTACAACAATTTAGCAAGATACATCTTTATTAAACGATATAACGACCACATAACGAGTTACTCTCTGCAAATAATGGGTCTTAGCTTCGACAACCTCATTAAGTTCAGAACGCTAATCCTTTTCCATGGTATTATGCAGACCCAACAGCCTGAGTATTTGTACAGCAGATTAAATTTTGCCAGTTCACAAAGAACAGCCATCATGATTCGGCCCAGATTCTATTGCCTGCAATCTGAGCGCTCATTCTTCGTCCACGCCACTCTCCTATGGAACTCACTACCCGTTACACTAAGGAGAACCACAAACACAAGCACTTTTAAAACTTATCTTTTCAAGCACGTGGCCAATGATACTGTTAGGACACCCTGTAAAATATTTTTCGCCACTCAACTCAACTGTCAAAAGAAACACAAAACCAACTTCAGTCACAAAAGAAGAGCCATAGAGAACGCACATGAAATACAATTGCGAAACCACGCCAAGCTTAACTTTGCCATATTAAATTCATATTATAAATTCGTTTGTTCTTTGAATTCATTTAATTTATATGTTCGCCTAATTCATAATACATACTAATAAATTCATTTTACTTTAAGTGTTTTGAACTATTAATTTTTTGCCTTACATTCGTTTTCGCAATTTGTGTGTTCTTATACATTCGTTACGTGTGTGTGTGTCCGTCGCCGTAATATTTTGCCATGCATGCGTCAACAGCCAATCAGATTAACGCTTCTATTTTACTTTATTTGTGCGTTATACATTCGTTCCGTGTGTGTGTGCCCGTCGCCGTAATATTTTGCCACGCATGCGTCAGCAGCCAATCAGATTAGCGCTTCTATTTTTCTTTTTCAATAAAACCGACGCCAAGTTTTAAGAAGAACATTTTGGAAAAAGATAGATGTCGGACGATAATAATTAAAATAAACAGAAATATTAAGTATTGTGCAAGAACATTTTGTTAAAATATAGATGTCGGACGAAAATAACGAAAATAACGAAAATAACGAGAATAACGAGAATATACAGAAATTAAGTGTTGTGCAGTTATCATCGAGTGAATCTGACTGTGACATATCAGAATTGGAAGTAACAATTAAAGAATCGTCGCCAGCCATGGACTCGGACCAAGTTAATGCCATACTGGCAAGCATAATTGCGTTAAAGAATTCGGTGGAGCAATTGAGTTCCAGTACAGCTGACAGCCAGAAGGATTTGGAAAGACTACGTCAACAAATTCAGTCAAGTCCACCAAACGGAGACGCAGTCGTCGCTATTGCCCCCATCAGCAAGGAACAACTTCATGCCCGAAGTGATACGACCACAACAGATTCTTCAAGTCAAAACATTGTTCCCATCATGATGAATTCGGCGGTGAAATTGTACGATTTGCTGACATTTTCTGGCAATACTGAGGAGTGGCCATTATTCTGGTCTAATTACAAAGATACGACTGAAGCCTTTAAGTATAATGACCGTCAGAACCTCATGCGTTTGCACAAATGCCTCGTTGGGCCTGCTAAGGAGGCCGTAGCTTCTATGTTAATTTATCCTCAAGATATTTCGAAGGCCATGGAGGAGTTGGAATTTCGCTTTGGGAGACCTGGCTTGCTTGTTCGACACAAGCTGATCAAAATTCAACAGTATCCAGCTATCGCCGAGAACAAAATAGAACAGGTGCTCTCGTTTTCAACAAAGGTACGTAACGTTGTTGCTTTCTTGACGTCTGCTAATTGTCAACACCATCTTTCAAACCCATCACTTCTGGAGCAGCTTGTGACAAAACTACCATCAACCAGACAATATGAGTGGGTGAAACATTCAATCACCATCAAGCCATTTCCAACGATTGCCAATTTCTCGGATTGGCTAAGTGATCTCGCCAGAATAGTATGCCTTATGCCACCACCAACAACGCCAGTAAGGAACTCCGCAGTGTTGTCGCAACAGCCACGAAGAGTTCTCCACGTGCAGGAAAACGAGCCAACCCAACAACAAGCTATACAGAAACCATCGCCTAAGTGTTATGAGTGTGGTGGAGGGCATTCTATATCCAATTGTGATACCTTCAATAAATCAATTAGTGTAGACGATCGGTGGCAAAAGGTCAAAGGCCAACGACTGTGTTTCTCGTGTCTAAGAAAGGGACATAATAGTGCAAACTGTCGCTCAAAAAAGATGTGTGGTGTCAATGGCTGCAAACGTTATCACCACCGTAGTCTGCATGATCAATCACCAACTAATGCTCAGGGTACTGGTGAAGCAAGCAATAATA
Source organism: Brachyopa scutellaris (assembly GCA_949775065.1). Classification (NCBI taxonomy): domain Eukaryota; kingdom Metazoa; phylum Arthropoda; class Insecta; order Diptera; family Syrphidae; genus Brachyopa; species Brachyopa scutellaris. Next base: position 95,257,753 of record OX459113.1, on the reverse strand, counting down.
CAACAGTCAACACCGCCCACCCTCTTCTGACTTGCCATACAACATCACCGACCGGCCGCCTACTTTTCAAGATCCTCCCAGTGACGCTATTTGGACCGAAGGGAAAAATCGATGCCTACGCTATGTTTGATGAAGGTTCTGCCATATCCATCCTGGAAGAAGATATCGCCAATAAATTAGGACTCAAAGGTCAGTCGAAGCCATTAACGCTCCAATGGTATGGCCAGAAGGTCATCACCGAGCCGTCATCAGTGGTTAATCTGGAAATCAAAGGTAAAAGTGAGTCAACCCGTCTTTCAATTAAAAATATTCGAACCGTCCGAAACATTAGCTTGCCGAGTCAAACATTTAAGAAGTCAGACTTCAAACACCTACACTTCGTACCAGTCGACGACTACATCATGGTAAAGCCAATCCTGCTTCTCGGTCTAGACCACATGCATTTGGGGATCTCTTCAACCATTGTGAAAGCTGATGACAGAAATCCTGTAGCTGTCAAAACAAAGTTGGGCTGGGTTGCTTACGGACCGACGAATTCATCAACAACTCCAGCGCCCATGGTACTTCATATGAGGGAAAATCCACTCGACGACTTACATAAACTTGTGGTAGAATATTTCGCAGCAGACGAGTTTGGAGTTAACCCCTCACCTTTACCACTGGAGTCAGAGGAGAATAAAAGAGCGCACCAAATATTAAAAGAGACCACACATCGCATTGGACGACGATTTGAAACTGGTTTACTCTGGAAAAGTTTCCCGCCTGCATTGCCGAATAGTTTCAAGATGGCCGAAAACCGCCTTTTCGGAATTGAAAATAAGATGAAGAAAAATACGGATTTTGCTAAGAGGTATAAATTTGAAATGCTTAAATATTTCGATAAAGGGTACGCAAAAAAACTCACCGATGAAGAAGTTTGTGACACCAGCCAACCAGTGTGGTACTTACCCCACTTTTCCGTCCAAAATCCACACAAACCCGACAAAATGCGTATAGTTTTCAACGCCGCAGCCACTGTAGATGGGATCTCTCTAAACTCCGTTTTGCTAAAAGGACCTGAGCAAGCTAAGCCGCTTATTGGTATCCTGTTTAAGTTTAGAGAAGGTCTAATAGGAGTAGCAGCAGATATACGGGAGATGTTTTCCCAAATCCACATAAGAAGACATGACCAGCACGCTCAGCGATTCCTATGGAGGAATGAAGAAACAAACCAGCTAGAACATCACGCAATGGTCTCCATGATCTTCGGAGCCATATGCTCACCATGCAGTGCTGAGTTTATAAAGAACCGAAACGCCGAAGAACTTGTCGACCAGTATCCCGACGCCGCAGCCGCAATCATCAACAAATTTTACGTTGACGATTTTGTCGCCAGTTTCAAAACCGAGGAAGAAGCCGTTCGAATTTGCACCGAAGTAGTCAAGATCAACGCGGAGGCAGGTTTTGAGCTACGAAACTTTGCCTCAAACTCAACTAGCCTGCAAGCAGCCATGAACAGAGATGCAGTAGGAGCAGCCAACACAGTGAGTATGGAACACCAAATCAACTCCGAAAAAGTGCTCGGAATGCATTGGAATACTGCAGCCGACGTTTTCGAATTCAAGACCAAATTTCATCGTATTCCTAAAGAAGTTCTGGAAGAAACACGGCCGCCGAACCGTATAGAAGAAGAAGTTAAACCGTGTCTTTTGCTGCAGGCACCGTCAGATAACACAGTTATTGATTTTAATCGCTTTTCTTCTTATTCAAAACTAAAGAGAACGTTTGCTTGGGTACTACGTGCTATAAGAAAATTCCGATGTCAAAACACTACAATCCTAAAATCATCAAGAAGGGACCCACTGACCGTGTCTGAAATGAACAATGCCGAAAACTGGATAAGTCGAATAGTTCAGGAAGAACAGTACGCCGTTGAAATCGCCACACTAAAATCAGAAAAACCTATTTCGAAAAAAAGCGCAATTTACCCAGTGACGCCCTACTTGGACGAAAACGGCCTTTTGAGGGTTCAAGGTCGTATCGACGAAGCCGACTGCCTTCCGTACGAAGCAAGACGTCCAATTTTATTGCCCCAAAAACACATAGTCTCGGAACTCATCATGCGCCATTACCATGAAAAGTTGCATCATCAGAATGTACCAATAGTCCTGAACGAAGTCCGCCAGAAGTTCTGGTTTCCACATGCCAGAGCCGTCGTTAAAGCCGTACAACAGAGTTGCCTGAAATGCAAAATAGAAAGAGCCAAGCCATCACCGCCACTTATGGTACGTCCGTCCATTCACGTATACAGGGGTGGACCTGTTTGGACCCTTCAACGTCGCTATTGGCCGCCGCCGAGAAAAGAGGTGGGGTATTATTTTCACCTGGTTGACCGTGAGAGCAGCCCACTTGGAAATAGCTGAAAACTTGTCTACGGATGCCTTCATAATTTGTCTTCGTAACTTCATAAACCGCCGAGGTACACCAGTAAGAATAAGATGCGATAACGGCACCAATTTTATCGATGCCCAAAGAGAGTTGAACGAGGAACACCGCCTTTTGGATGTTGATCGACTATACGAGGAAGCCGCAAAACACAACATAGAGTGGATTTTCAACTGCCCTGCGAATCCTAGCTCGGGAGGTTGCTGGGAACGTCTTATACGAATTATCAAACGCCTGCTGAAACAAACACTTCTCGAAGCAGCCCCGAGAGTAGAAACTCTAAGAAGTGTTTTATTCGAAGCTGAAAACATCATAAACTCCCGCCCACTCACGGACATTCCACTTACAATGCAAGACGACGAGCCACTGACGCCAAATCACTTCCTGATGGGATGCGTCAATTCTACCCAAACGCCGCATCCAGTTGATGAAAAGATTTGTCTCAGGAAGCAGTGGAGAATAGCACAAAATCTCAAAGATCGCCTGTGGAAAAGATGGACCACAGAGTATTTGCCACAACTTTTACAACGCCCGAAATGGTTCGACAGAGTTCGTCCCCTACGAATCAACGATTTGGTTATCATCTGCGATTCCAATCTACCTCGCAGCCAATGGCAGAAAGGTCGTATCACACAAGTTTTCCCGGCCAAAGATGGGCAAATCCGATTTGCCGAAGTAAAAACAGCTTATGGATCTTTTCGCCGTCCAGCAACGAAACTAGGTGTCCTGACTGTTGATGATGAATCCCTGGGTGATTCACGGGGGGAAGAGTGTTAGGACACCCTGTAAAACATTTTTCGCCACTCAACTCAACTGTCAAAAGAAACACAAAACCAACTTCAGTCACAAAAGAAGAGCCATAGAGAACGCACATGAAATACAATTGCGAAACCACGCCAAGCTTAACTTTGCCATATTAAATTCATATTATAAATTCGTTTGTTCTTTGAATTCATTTAATTTATATGTTCGCCTAATTCATAATACATACTAATAAATTCATTTTACTTTAAGTGTTTTGAACTATTAATTTTTTGCCTTACAGATACCTTAATATAAATCTATTTCATTTAGTGTTATTGTTATTATTTCGTCTGTTAAATGTTAAATTTGCTTTTGAACTTCAAATATTTGTAAAGCCCTCACAAACTATAAGATGTTATCTTACTGTGAAACCATTCTTTGGAACAATAAATAAATTCCCAGCCTACTGGCGTATCTGCCTCTACGCCAACTAGAGTGCCGATATGTGCTCTGCTCATTTTTAGCGAGCTGTAAATCTAGGATTACAGGATTGACGATTTGCGTCAATATTTACGCTTTTTTGAAGTGCAATCGACATCAATCGTGTAAAGGCACAATTTTTTTACGTCAATCTACGCCAATTTGGTTGATCCCCAGATTGTCCCCAATTTCCTTCAACCAAAATTTACGCAATTTTATCAATCGTGTAAACCAATCAATCGTGTAAACCAATCAATTGAAACGTTATCGTCAACTCACAACTCAATTCCGTCAACAAGTGGTTGACGACTCGAGCGCCAACCACGGACGTCAATATTGGATCAATTTCGCAGGGATACTGACAAATCTCATGTTTTCAAAGTTTCAAAGAACATGTAGTTTATTTAAAAATATTTATTTTCTAGTGTTTTTGAACATGGTGAGTGAGGACCATTTTTGATGTCATGATGCTAGACAATGAAACAATAGTAGACAAACAACAGAACAGAAAGTAAGAAATATCGAAATCTGAAGACCAAAGTCACAATTTCATGGTCGCCTGAAGATGATGAATATATCGCTTCGTAGACTTCTGGTACCTACTATGATTGATATTGTCCAAATGTCCATGGTGCAATAAGAAACAGTATTGAGAGCGATTTGAAATTGTCACCGGTAGCTAAAAATCTCAGAGATACGGCCGAACGCTAAGATGTGGAAATTGACGTTTGCATGTTTGTGTCTCGTTTTTGAATTAGCGGTGTCACCAGCCTTGAATTTACCCTGAGGCCAACTAGGCCCAGGCCTAGGGCATCACGACAGATGGGGCACCACAAAAACCGCAAACGAAACGAAGCAATTGAAATAGAATTTAAATGACGATTCTTCCAATATCTGTAAAATACAAATATACATACATGATTGTACATCTCATTGTTCCCTACTCTTCGTAATTTAAAACTCGGCAACACTTCACCAAATGCTTGTGGCTTAAAGTGATATTTTACAAAGTTTTCAAGAAGTCAATAAAGTTTTGTAGTGTGAAGGCGTACACTACTGACGTGTACGAATTTATATAAATCCTTGTCCGATCAGCTGGAGAACATGCGTGAAAATTTTAATATTATTAAAATACGCTCTCAGGTACTTCAACCCGATGGCAGCTACATAGTTACGTGAAAACGTAAAAAATATGGATAACGATAGTAATACGCCCGAACTTCATCTGATCCCAAAGGAACAATTTTCAATAAACGTTTCTTATGTAATAATCAATTGCAAATATAAATTAATCCAGAGGTAAGATTTATAGGGAAATTTCTGAGTGATTGGATTTTCTTTGCAATACCAATGAAGAAGTCGAAATTAAAGCCTGTGTCCAGCGCAGCGTTTGGTACCAAAATATCCGGAAGATCTAAATTCAGAACTTGCCGATGAACTTTTTCAATTTCATCGTTATATTTTGCATTACGCTTATTCTTAAGTTTGACGGTGACAAATTGTTCTGCGGAAAGATCAGTCTCCCAATTAAAGCGCTTAAAAAGTCCATGAAGAACCATGATGAAGCAGGAAAAGCTTGATGCATTATCTATTTTTTGCATTAAAAGTGATTTGCTACGAACAATAAATTTTGACGATGCCGTCAAAGATTGAGCTATGTACTAACAAATCTAGAAAACAATATTTCAAATAATAAAGTAAAGAATCGATAAACATTTTCATATAGTACGAGCGTGTTCATAATGTATCATTGTGAATAACATTTGTTTTTGCTGCGTTAAATTCATTACATCATGTCTGTTTTTGATTATTTACCAGGTAACGTAAAAGGAAATGTATGGCACCTATTATTGGGCCTAGGGCCCAAAAAATCTAAATCCCACCATATGCAACAATTCATTGAAAGTAGTTTCATTAATCCGCAGAAAGTTTTAATACAAATGTTTCTGATTCTCGATATCACGGAATTCCTTCAGCAAACTATTGCGTGCTCTACATATTGGCCGCTTTTTACCCGACTACGCAGAGGAAGGGTTATTATTTTAACAGGCTGGGTTTGTTTGTTTGTTTGTTTGTATGTATGTAATGATGTCACCTCGTACAGCCTAAACTATGGCACCGATTTCAACAAATGAGGTGTCGTTGGATTCTTTTTTATCCGGAGAGTGTCCTGGGCTATGTGACGTCACAAAAAAATTCAATATGGCGGGCGCCCCCAAGATGGCGGATTTCTGTTATCTTTACTACTTTCTTAATATGGGTATCAAATAAAAGGGCTTGGCGAGTAGAATACAATATGATATGACGTCGATCTAAATTCAATATGGCGGACGCCCCCCAAGATGGTGGATTTCCGCTATCTTTACTACATCCCTAATATGGGTATCAAATGAAAGGGTTTGACAAATAGAACACGACATTGCTTACTTATATGTACATACACTACATATTTTTTGAAACTAAAAAGTTATAAATAAAAAAGTTTAAAAAACTAAAACCCGACTACGGGAACAAGATGAAACGAAACAATGATTTTCAGAGTATAGCCACGGTCGCCACATGCCGTTACAATAACGTATTCATGTAATTGCGCATTCATTGGGCAAAGCGGCATGCGACCACAGCTGTACTCTAATCATTGTTTCGTTTCATCTTGTTTCGTACTTTTTAGTTGGTTTTTCCCGTAGTCGGGTTTTAGTTTTATAAACTTAATTTTTTATTCAGCCATTCAAACATCCAGGCTCGTCGTACATAGCGAGAACTTTCTGCTACCTTCTTTTACAATTGCTGCTTATAGAATGCTGCAAATACATACAAAGGTGCTACTCTTTTTTTTCACTTTTCGACATCCTTTTATATATGACTCTAATCAAAGAAATAAATTTATAAATTTATTTAATTCATTTGGCACTAATAAAAGCAAGCGTCAACCAATAGTCAATACGATTGACATAGAAAACAGTCAATCGTGTAAACGGTCTGATTGTAAGTTTGACAGTTTACATTTTTTTTGAATTGCGTCAATCGATATTTTGGTTGACGTTCATAAAATTCACGCTTTTTCGTCAATTGTGTAATCCTTGCTTAAGTCTGCTTGGCTTGACTACACGTATCAAGGTTACGCAAGCCTGTTGCAGTGCTTGCGCACAGATTTTGTATCTTATTGTTTGTATTGGTACATGGGGTTCACTTTCAGTACAGTTACCCAGTTTTGTGCCTTCTCTGGGTAGTTCGCCTGCTTCACAGTTAACCACTTTGACCAGGGACCCAGCACAGCGTGAGCATGAATCTGCTCGATATCTCGTTTAGAGATGCGTGACGGTGCCTAACCAATTCTGCTCTTATAATTGGTGATTCGAATGCTTTAATAGCAGCTTGGCTATCGGTGTAAGTGACAATGTCGCGATTGTACATCGACTTCTTCGATAAGCGATAACCCCTCAGCGGTTTCACCAACAGCCATCACCACCGGTCCTATACCATCACCTGTCTTGGATCGATCCGTGTAGATCTCCAGTACTGATTTGTCATTTAGACAGATATTTTCTACCCAAGTTGGGGGATGCTGTGCTTCCTAAGTCTGCTTTTACACTTAGACTTGTGAGTCTAGACTCACATGGGTGCAAAGAGTATGAAAGTTCGAAAAGATGAGAAGAAAAATATTTTGCCCTGTGAGTCGAAGGTAACGTTTTTGGCGACTCTTCTTGACTTTTCCTTTTCTCTCCTTCGTTTTATCATTGTGTTCCTTCCCACCTTGTCATCTGCACAATACAAGAAATACAAAATAAGAGAGCAATGTCAAATTTGAGTCAAGGAAAACAGTCTGAAGTGTAAAAGCGCAAGACTCGCGGATGTAAATAACAAAAAGAAATTCGAAAAAAGTCTTAAGTCTCTTTAGTCTGGTTTTACACTTAAGACTTGTGAGTCTAGACTTTTTTCGAATTTCTTTTTCTTATTTACATCCGTCAGTCTCGCGCCACCGTGGTCGTAGTGGTTATTGCGTTGGGCTACTACTCATGCTGCTCGGGCTTAATCCCATCCCGGGTCCAACACCTAAAAAAGTTTTTCACGGTCTGACAAGCAATCAAAGAGTATCGTTTGTCATGAGAAGCTTCTTAACTCGCCGTTCGGAGTCGGCAAAAAACTGTAGGTCACTTCCGTTAGTGGAAAAAATAACACGCAAAAACAACTGGTTGCGAGAAGCTAGACTTGGTTCTGTATAGGACTGCTGACGCTGTATATTTACTTATTTTTTATAAGTATATTAGACTACCTTTGAAATCGCCTTCGATAACACGCTTTCTGTTTCTGTAACGTAGTGCGTTTGTAACGTAATTGTATACTATATACCAGATTGCATAAGATATGGATTTACTGTATTTTTTCGAAAAATCTACTGCACAAAATAATTTTCTAAGTCCGAACCCTGCCATTAAGTGCTGTGATTCAGGTTCTACTTAAAAAAAAAAAAACACTTTGAATGCATTTTTTACTATTATTCAGCTTCAAGAAACTACACAAATATGATTTTGGTCTTAAAATTTGCGTATTGAATGTAATTTAGCTGAGAATGGATATGAATAACAGACGAGAAGCCGTTCTGAGGTAATGGCTGTTTGTTTTCAATTTAATTTTCGTTCTTGCATTTGAAGTCCGTTAAACTGTAAATCTAAAAATTAATCTCATTCAAAGCTGATGGATAAACCTTTTCTGGGAAATGATTAATCTTATAATAAAAGAATCATTAAAATATGTTAAGCGGTTCTTGAGATCTTTAACCACAAACGTCATCTGACACCTACGGAGACTTTGCTTTATACCAGTGGTGGCCAAACTTTCAGCCTATGCGTTCGACTTTTCGCTGAAATTGGTTACGCGTGCTACCTTACCTACCCATTATATTTACTTGGAAGAAAATACATATAAATATGAAGACATCATAAGAAGGTCACTAGCCAAAATGGATGCGCCAAACTACTTGCGAAAGATTGTATCCAGCTATTTCATCAATAGAAGGTTGAGATATGAAACCGAAGAAGGAGAAAAGTAGGTACTATAAGGCCTCCGCGGGAGTCCCAGAAGGATCAGTACTGGCCCCCTACTTTGGAGTATCATGTACGACGGAGTTCTGTAATTAACACTGCCGCAGAATTAAAAAAATCTAATTCGGAGACGATATCGCCGTTGTTACTGTTGCAAAGAACATTTTCAAGATACAGTCAGCTTTGAACGCAGCAATCTGCGACTGGCTAATATCCACCGGCCCTGAATTAGCAGATCACAAAACGGAAGCTGTCCTAATAATCAGCCGGAAAAATGTGGAATAACTGGACAGAGGGGTAGGAAGCCAAACTATCAGATCGAAAGACTCTGTAAAATACCTACGAGTAATACTCGACAATATATGTTACTTAGCTTCAAGCCTCGAATCACCTAGTCATCAAAAGATTCAGGCAGCATTTTCTGGGATACTGCCAAACATCGAAGGATATGTTAGAAGAAACTTAATATCCAAGGTAGTTAGCTCAGTTATGTTATTCGCTGCCCAGGTTTGTGTGGGGGCCCTAGCTACAAAGGAAACAAGGAGAAAGTTATCGTCAACATATGTACTTCGCGCACTAAGGGTCATCAGTGGCTTCAGTGGCAGGAATAGGAGAACTTCTAGTAACCAAGAAACGACGGTCAACAAAAGGAGCAAGGAAGTTGAAAGAGTGACTTCAATGACCGGTCAATGGTCTCTCAAACGCCATTTTTAAGTCTAGGAACATTGCTATAATTCTACACATGCATATTTTATTCATTTGTTTTATGACATATGTTACGTAAGTGGATTTCAATGCAACCAACCTAGACAACTGGCATGATAATTTCTAAAGCCTGCTATCAAATAATCTTCATTCAGTAATCTCCGAGTAGTCACTTGCGCTCTTTACACCCTCCTCCCCATTATTTCGACCACTTTTACATTGAATGTCGCGTTAAATAGCACTAAACGAGTGCAATCAAAGTGCTACTTCAATCAAAAATTGATAGGGCTGATGAAGATAGTAATTATGAGCACCCAGCGGAGTGGATACCCAAATGTAAATTCCTCGCAAGGACGGTCACAGACTTAAGTTACAGCACCGCTTAGCCGGAGCGTGGCGAATTGGCCTTAGAGAGTCAAGTGAATGTTGTTGCCGCTTGAATTTGTATTGCGTAGCATGCTCTTAGTGCGAAACGCTCTTGCCTCAGGTAGAGTGCTGTTTCAGAGAAACATGCATAGTACGTCAGAGCTGGACGACAGAAACTATTAAGGCAATAAGTATCATATCATATTTCGGTACTGTGATTTCAAACAACACCAAAATGTCCAACAAGTATTCTGTGCTATGCACATAATTTAGTTATTTACTCATTGCGTTGTCAGTTGTGATGTAAAATCTGTTATTTTGTTTTATTAATTTTTGATTTATTAACCTTTCTAGTATATATTGATCGGTCATATTGAAATAATCGCCTTGAATACCATATACATTTTCACTATGTATATTAACATATGGACAGTGCCTTACGTAACACAAACCGTTAAATTAAACTATTTTGTATGCACAGTACGCTCTCACCTCAGGTATTTTGCTATTACTTGCAGTAGTACTGATTTTGCTTTTTATGATGGTTTGGCTGTGCTTGAGAACAGCTGAACAGTTTTGAATGATTTTTCTTTTTATTGATATGGAGATTTAAAGCAACGGGACCCATTATTGTAACCACAGAAATACATAATATGTATATCCGTATGTGTCTTAAGGCGAGACCAGGGGACCTATTCCTGTACACGAGTCGAGTGAGATGTCAAAAGTGAGCTCACAGTCGAGTCGAGTACGTTTTAATATTCCTGGACTCGATCGACTGTCTCTCACTCGAGTGCAGTTTGAACACAATTTTAAACCATACCCAACTTCACTTTATGCCAGTTTGGCATTTCATTTATATAACATTTATATTTTGAAAAACGAAATTGTTGGCTTTAGCCCTCATCCTGTAAAGAAAAAAACTGACATATCCTGTGTTTTGATTAAATTGTTCCCAGGACAATTTTATTGCATTATTTGCACTTTTCACAAATTATTTCCGTAAATGAATGTTTTCTACAGATAACTGAATTACATTTGTTACACTTGGTAACCTGCATATTATAGAAATTGCGCGAGTTTTTTAAGTCTCAAAATGCGTTTGGGCAAAATTTGCCCAAAATACAGGATGAGGGTTTAATAGTTTGAGTTCTATTTTATAAATTAAATAATAAATCGAAATGTATGGTCGAAATTTTTTATTCTGATGATAGTGATAGTGGTGATGATCGTAAATTGACCTTAAAAAGGATAATGGATGTGTCAAATCCTTTGGAATTACCGAATAACACGTAAGTAAATATATTACGACAAAAAGAAACAAATGAGATGGGGCACTTTTGGGCCAAGAGCGTACATCAATGAAATTGGTATCAAAGTAAAGCTGAGCTTCAGTACATTGAAACTCTGAAGTTTTATGAAAATCGTATGTGGTGATTTTGAGATTTTAGTGTGTGAAGTTCCTATTGCGGATAGATCTTCTGATGATTTTTGTCTGTTTATATGGCATATAAAATCATAATATCATAAGAACGGTAAGAAAGGTGATTTTAGTATCTTTTATTTATTTTTTATTTTTATACAGATAGGAATTATGTAGAGTAAAAAAATATGTTTCCGATTAATTGCTTAAAACGATGACAGCATGCTTTAAAAGCCGCAGCAGATCGTCTTCATAGACGGAGGATAGTTTTTTTTTCTTTTCAAATTATTTTTGTAATTGCACCAAATCTATAAATACAATATAATAATTTAACATATATACACATATAATGTTTAAATGTTTATAATATTAGCGTATCATATTATTAATTTCTTCTACCCACTCACGCATCTTACAGGTGGCCCTTTAATTCCTTCCACAATTCATTCGCTTTTTGTCTTTTGTTTTGGATGGATCTTTTTTTTAAATACCAAAACTTCTTTCTATTTTTATCCTAAAATAAATACAAATATTAACTAATTTCGACAAACAACAAAATAGTTCAACAATGCTTTAAAATTTACTTACATTTTTGGAGAATCACTTCACATGACAGCTACACTCGACAACTATTCTTAAACGAGGAATTTGTCACAAGAAAACAGTCATTATCGTCTAGGAATACCTACATAGGAATACCTACATTTTCACTCGAGTGAAATCTGATGTTGGAGTTCGAGTACAGGAATACCAAAATTGAGTGACTCGTGTTCAGGAATACCACTTCATCACTGTCACATGAAATTGACTCTCACTCGTGTACAGGAATAGGCCCCCAGGACTCACTGAGTGCATACCAGACGCTGCTAAAGTTGTTAACCTAAAGGATCTCCTTTACTGCAAAGCATTAGATACACAAAAGAAACAGGATAGCACGATACACAGTATACAGCATTCTTACTTGCTACTCGCAACGGTTTTAGATACAAGAACTCTGGATACCTTACGTGAAGATTAAATTGCATTGCTACTACTAGACAGAATTTCATTGAAACTTGAAAATAAGGAATATGGCACGCAACGTGATTCCTATCGCTGACACACTCGTATATACATACATTATGTGTATCCAATCTGTAAAATTTTAAATTCAATCAGAAATCACTGTCAAGATACAAATAATCAGCCGCCACTTACCTGATACAATTCACTAATCTAACAACTATTCGGACTATAAAAACCAGCCGTTGTTCCATACCAGACACAAGTAAGTTTTTGCAAGCAGAAAGTTACACTTACCATGAAGGTCCTCATCGTTTTGGTCTTAGCCATTGCTTCGGCATGTGCTTTCTCTCTAAAGTCTGAGAAGCAGTACATCGATATGGAACCTGTGATTCCTGGTTTCGACCCCGAGGCCCGTATTACCAACGGCAAATCAGTTAGCATCGCAGACTACAAATACCAAGTCGGTTTGAATGTCAATGGAGGTTGGTGCGGTGGATCCTTGATTTCCACAACATGGGTCCTCACTGCTGCTCACTGTGTTGATTCGTAAGCTCACCAATGATCTATTTGATAAAACAATAAACTAACATGTTTTATATTTACAGTGTTGCTGTCGACAAAATGGCTGTCTACCTGGGAAGTGCAGAGAGGGAGAAGGGTACAAAACGGGTTCCCACATCCAAAATCGTTCACTCCGGCTGGAATTCAAATACTTTGCTAAACGATATTGCTTTGTTGAAGATCGATGCCGTCACTTTGTCAAGCAGCATTGGAGTATCTAAATTGCCATCAATTTCCAGCAGCTATTCTCAATATGACGGACAAAAGGCACTCATCTCAGGATGGGGAAAGACCTCCGATTCAAGCGGTGTTGCCAGTGCCCTTCAAGCCGCTGAGGTTAAAGTTATCACCAACTCCGTTTGCACTTCAACATACGGTTCGACTATTAAAGCAAGCAACATCTGTATCGCTACTACCGGTGGAATTTCTACCTGCAATGGTGATTCTGGTGGTCCACTTGTTCTCGACGAGTCCGGTAAGACACAGATTGGTATTACTTCCTTCGGTTCATCTGCCGGTTGTACTAAGGGCTACCCAGCTGCCTTCACCCGTGTCACCAGCTACAGACAATGGATTAAGGACCAAACTGGCGTCTAAGCATCTTCCAAGCTTAAGTTCAGTGTATCTTGTTCTGTGAATGAATAAAATTTTCTTGCAAATTGAAGAATAGTTGTCTGCAGTGATTATCTGCTTATTCCCATTTGAGCAGATAAATTCCGAATAGAGAAGATAGGATTGGTTTGTATGGCAGCAGCTACAGCAGAAAACGTATCCTGTGTTTTAGTTGAAGGATCTCGGGGATAAGGCCTTTTTGGGACTGTACTACGCTCTTTTGAAAAAATTAAGCTTTACGGACAGAACTGTTAGGCAGCTTGACAATGTGGGATTTCGAGCGCATGCCACATAAAGGTCGGTTTACTATAGCCAGGGAAATAAGAAAGGAGTTAGATGAGACATGTCCAATTGACATCAGCATGCACAGTGTTCAACACCGGCTAAAGGAAGTATGTCTTTAACCTCGGCGTCCTGCAAAGAACCACTTCTTTCTGCAATAATGGATAAAAAAAGATTGGTGTGTGCTAAAGGAAACTGAAAATGGTCCGCCCAATTGGAGGAGAGTCATATTTTCAGATGAATCTTTATTTAACTTTATTGAATCCTATTGGAAATCATACAGTGCGAAGGAGAACTGGGTTATGCAATGGTAGCAGTGCCTTACAGTAATGATTACCAGCACACCATTATGATACCAAGAATCTTGGGGATGTTTTTTTCTCGCCACTATTTCTAAAGCGAAACAGTCACTAAGATCGGTGAAAGAGTATTCACCCAGCTGTAGCTTTTTACTACGGGAAAGGATTGGGTATAAACAGAGGAAATGTGTAGTTGTGCTCATCTAAGGAACGATATTCAGATGAGTGCTTGCTTCCGAACGTGGCTTACAGTTTGAACTCAGAATTGCTTCTAAGAATTACTTTCTTTCAATAGATAACCCAATTCAGTGCAGATGGACTTGAATCCCTAAACAGATGTCAGCACTATTCTAGGCCGCAAAGGCAACTTATTTGCTTGAAGAGCTCCAAACCATCATAAAAGTTATGATAATGTCGTTAACCACAGAGGATTTTGTGCTTTTCTTGACATTAAAGGCATCTTCGACAACACTGGCTATGACTTAATTTCCAGAGGTACTAGCCAAAGAGGGATAAGAGCCATGCTGGAAGTCGGTTCATAAAATCCACTTCAGGAGATATATCGGTGGCGGTGACGGCAATCAAAGGCTGCCCACAAGGGAGCACCCTTTCTCCTTTGCTGTGGTCCCTCTTCATCGGTTATTTGCTTCCTGAGCTACGGAACTCAGGCTATGAAGCCATCGGCTATGCTGATGACCTAACTTCCATAGAAAGTGGTAAATTTGACTAAACCATAACTAGTGGGATTCAAAGTTCACTACAAATCGTTGCAGAATGTTGCAGCGGGGAAGGGCTCTCCGTCTATCACTGTAAAACCGTTCTAGTACCCTTCACGAAGAGAAGTATTTTTGACCTAGGTCCAATCAACCTGAAAGGCACTACACTTGAGTATTCCAGTGAAGTCAAATACCTGAGATTTATCTTGGATAGGCGTCTCAACTGGACTGTATGGTAGAGCTTGGGGTTTCAACCCAAAAACTATATACTGGTTGTATACCACGATGGTGCCTTAGTCTGTTGGCCTAAGGTTCTCGAAAAGACTACACCCAAGATGTTCAATAAACTTCAACGGACGGCGTGTCTTGGAATAATCGGTGCTATACGCACCTGCCCTTCTGGAGCTCTAGAAGCTATAATTCGCATCACGCTATTACAGATCTCCATAAGGAAGTCAGCCGCTAGAAGCGCTATTAAAATATAACTTATTCGTAAATACAAAGCGGGTCACCTAAACATTATCAAAAATATTCCCGATCGCTTTGCACCGTCGCGTCGCTGATGTTATGACTTATGATAAGTGAATACTGCTTGACAGAAAATTCGAAGTTCATATTGGGGAACGTACCACATGTTCAAACGGCAAACCCACTCTAGACCCACAATTTCTAGTATGGTGAACTGATGGATGGAAAATGGCCTCTGGTGTTGGTTTTGGAGATTCTGGTGTTGGGTCCAAAGATCCCAGGCGCAATACTAGAATCTCCATCCCTCTTGGACCATTCCCCAGAGTGTCTTAAGCTGGGGTCCACGCCATTGAGATCTGCGCCTTGATTAATCTACAGAGAGGCATCAAGAGCGCTAACATAAATGTCTTTTCAGACAGCCAAGCCGCATTCAAAGCTTTGAGCTCCTACTCTTTGGCCTCAAGACTGGTAAAGTGCTGCTTCAATGCTCTCCAATCCCTAGCTACTCACAATAAGGTCAAACTTTGGTGGGTACCTGGTCACAGAGGCAATAAAGGAAAAGTGATTGCATATGGGCTGGCTCGTTCAGGGTCTACTGCCAAATTCTCAGGCCCGGAACCCTTTTGTGGCATAAACTGGGCAACAATCTCCGCCTTAATCAACAAATGGGAACATAATCTCTGACTCCCTTAGTGGAGAAATGTTCCAGGGCTTAAACAAGCTAAAATGGTACTAAGCCTTCTACCAACCACAGTGAACTTCTAAACTATATTAAGAACGATATTAGGTTAGGTAACTAACAATTTTCTCCGGTCATTGCCAGTTAGAATACCACGGCGCACCTTATGACTTAAAAGATGTATATATCAACCAAAAACATATTAGCCTTTATAAGATAGGTGGTTTGCCTGGTCACAGTATCAGCGTTGAGCATCCAATAATTAAAAAAAAAAACACGGAGGACATCCAAAAACCTTATGACTCAATGCCTCGAAGGGGCCAAGCTGGTAAAAAAGCTGCAAAGTTATTGATTTCAGAAAACAAATACTGCTGACTTTCTGAGCTTTGGCAATCAATCAAGGTCTAGTATCTGAGAATTTAGTCTTTATTGCTTTATCTTTCTCCTGTATATTCCAGTACTGCCAATTGATTATTATCTTTATGGACAAAATAGCATATTTACCCACTATTCCCGATAAGGCTATCATCATAAGTGTGCAGCAAAGACGTCCAATTAACAACTAATCAGATAGCGTGCCTGATTTACTGCCGTCATACTTTTTTGAAGTGGGTTTTGCTTTAACCGATTCTAGATTCACACAGTCGTTGATATAATAAATTGATAAATTTGCCTTTGTTATGAATATTTAAGCGTAGGTGCAAACAATCTCCGGGACTTCAACTTGACCACTCACCACTCATTAAGCTCATCGCATTAGATATTTGCTTATATGTGATACTAGCCAAATACGTACACCACATAGTGGTAGACGGTTATAGTCTTTGTTATACATATACGATTTAAATAAACAAATGATAAGTCTGTCACATGTACTTGAGCACAATAATTCCTCTTGATCAGTTTTCGAACTGTCTTTAGATATGGTAAATGTAATAGTTTGCTAAAATCTGCAAGTAATTTGTCTGGTCATAAGTGATTTTTGTTTTAAAACGTTATCTATTTAAAAAAATGCGGTCAAGTAATTTTGGTATATAATATGTACATATTATGTATGTACATTCTTTTACTTTACTTTTATTTTATTTTTCATTTATTTATTTATGTATTACTAGCTGACCCGTGCTCGCCTTGCTTCGCCTTCCAGCAACTTTGAATAGAAAGCAAAATATTTTCTTCTAATATATTGCTATATGTATACAGTGTACTCTCTCCTTACGGACACATCTCATAACCGGACACCTCTTAAAACCGGACAGATTTCAAAGAACGGAAATAAATACACGATTTTCCATATAAAAAATTCTCCCATAACCGGACTCTCTCATAACCGTACACGGACCAGTGTTGCCGCGAGCTGAAATAAAAAGTCACTAGGCCAACCTGGGCACCGTAGCGCAAGTGGTTAGTGCGTTGGACTACTGAGCCAGCGGTCTTGGGTTCGAATCCCGCCGCAAACACCTAAAAGTTTTTCACAGTGCCCACCTCTTTCGAATGTCTGACAAGCATCAAAGAGTATCATTTGTCACGATTGAGCTTCTCAACTCGCCGTTCGGAGTCGGCAAAAAACTGTAGGTCCCTTCCATTCGTGCAAAAATATAACACGCACACACAAATGGTTGCGAGAAGCAGGCCTAGGTTCACCTCGAGCTGTAGCGCCAACTAAGTAAGGCCAACCTCCAAAAATCACTAGATTCACTGAAATTTGGAAGAAAAGTCACCAGAAAAAAAGTAGTAGAAAAAAAATAATGTGTTTCAGCTCAGTGACAAAAATTGAGGGCTACATGGTCATGGGACTTAAACTTGAAAGTCGTATCCAGCGAGAGGGTTAGATTTTAAGTAAGTTGAAGGGAAAAGGAAAAGGAACACTTCTTGCAACTCCGAACAAAATCTACTTATCTCACTGGAAAGGACTGTCATAGCCATGAACGTATGCGTAGCCTTCCACAAGGGTAATTAAAATCGTACCTATATTAGGGATGTAACAGCACCAGGGCTGTAATATTAAGAAAAAATATATTTTTGCATGCCACAAAAATGATTGCTTGAAAAGTCAATAGAAAAAGCACTAAAAATCTGGTGACATGGAAATTTATTTTGTCACTAAACGAGTGAAAATTCCACTAGATATAGTGACAAAGTCACCAAAACGGCAACAGTGACACGGACACCAATTTTCGTAACCGCAATAGTATGTCGCTCTCTCTCTCTTAAATGGACAAATTGACAAATACTTTATTTTGTTTTTATTTTGTTCGCCTCTTCTTTACACTTTGCAAAGAAACGAAACAAAAATGTAAGCCATGGAGTGTGCCTTTGCTTTACTATCACGTTCACGGACACTTGATATTCTGTGGGGAACGCTAGAATTACACACGTATGTCTCCGACATTTTGAGAAATATTTTATATTGTGCGAATTTTGTAGAAAGATTAAAATGATTCCGCTGGTCACAGTGAAGTGAAAATTTGTCTCTGATAGGACAAATAATGCCGGAATATGGAAGCATCCTGTATTTCTCGTCAGGGTATCCCGTCTTGTCCTAACATACCTTAAATTGTCATGGCCCCGCTAATTTACTCAACCATTGACGGCATATGCTGTCTTGTCCGCAAAGGTGTTATTCAACAACTATGTATGTGCATTTATAAATCCTATTGCATTTTTTAAAAAGGTTTGTATTTTAAATGTACATATGTGCTAGAAATAAGTATTTTTCGGTAATTTGTGTTTATCACATAAAAATGAATACGTTTATAAAATAAAATTAATACAACATGTCTATTGTGTTACTTTTTTTAAAAAAGGTTAATTTATTTTTTTCTCCCATAACCGGATACCTCTTCTAACCGGACAAAAGTCTCGGTACCGTCAGTGTCCGGTTATGAGACAGTTCACTGTATATGTATAAAGGGTGTCCCAAAGTTCACGCAGGAAGTAATTTTGATAGAAAACACCGGTTCTTATTTTTTTTTATCGATTCATAAAGTAAGTAAAGGAACCCTCTTGTTGAAATCACATGTCATCCATATCCATATCTTGCAATTTAGGCACAAAAAACTGGATTATCATGTCGCGATAGCTAGCACTGTTACTGTCTGACCAGCCGCATTTTCAAAGAAAAATGGTCCAACAATGCGTCTAGCCCAAAATGTGCACCATGCAATGACATTTTGTGGATGCATTTGTTTCTTAACAATTACTCCTGGATTTTTTGAATCCCAAATATGACAATTTCGATGGTTAAAAAAGCCATCAAGATAAAAATTCGCCTCATCGCTGAAGATGATTTTGTTTGAAAAATCTGTCAAACGTTTATTATTTTAAATATGTTGCGTTGACCTAAACCCCCGGCCACTCTCCGTCATATCCACGCACGGCACGCGTTTGGTAGTATGATGAATGACCTTTAATTCTATGAATTATGTATGTATTTTCATTTGTCATTATCTTCTTAAAAAAGTACATACACAGAAGTGACCATAAAACTCTCACGGGGCTGGACACAGGGATTACAATCAACATCACATTGGCTTCCAAATGCAGGTCAATAGCGGAGTGGTACTGAAGTAGGTTAAGCATCATTTTTCAAAAGGAGTTGTTGTACGCACGCCGGGGTAGGTTTCTGAAATAAGAGGTGAAATTTGTATGTAAGGGGTAATCTCTGAAACTATCTACTGAACCGATTCCAGAAACTTTCCGAACGCGGTTCATATAATAACTTGCCAAAGTTTCATCGCAATCAGATGAACGATGCGCGAACGGAGAAAAGACGAACAAACAAACTTTAATTTGTATACAGGGTGTTTCCAAGTTAAATGTCAAGACTTTGGCAACTGATTCTTGGGATCATTCTTAGAAAAAAATCGTCGTTCCACGGCAGCGGTCTATCTCCAATTTGGACATCATTTATCGAGAATTTAAGAAAACACCTACTTTGGTGTTCCTTGACCCATAATAGCTCAAATATCTCCGCTAATACTTACTACAGGTACTTTTTTAGGGCTTTAATTTTAGAAGAAATAACACCCTTTTTAACTTCGTTTAAATAAAGTGGATGCCTTTTTTTGCTTTCCAGATATCTTATTTTTAAGTCAATATTCTAAATCTTGCCCATACATTTTTTTGACTTTCAGGTAGCTTTTCTACAAATAATGCGTAATAAACATACCGTTGTATTATTTTTTTCTTATGAACATAACAATTGTTAATAAAAAAATCTGTAGTAAGTATTCTGAAAAACTCACAGATTTTATGATACTTGAAAAAAACCGCAGCAGGTAAAAAACGAAAAAATGATTTTTTACCTATTTTTCTAACCACAGTTGGCACCGTAGCGCAGGTGGTTAGTGCGTCGGACTACTGAGCCAGCGGTCTTGGGTTCGAATCCCGCCGCAAACACCTAAGAGTTTTTCACAGTGCCCACCTCTTTCGAATGTCTGACAAGCATCAAAGAGTATCATTTGTCACGATTGAGCTTCTCAACTCGCCGTTCGGAGTCGGCAAAAAACTGTAGGTCCCTTCCATTCATGCAAAAATATAACACGCACACACAAATGGTTGCGAGAAGCAGGCCTAGGTTCACCTCGAGCTGTAGCGCCAACTAAGTAAGTAAGTAAGTTGGCAATTAATGCGATTTTCTAACTAAATCATAAGTTTGCAATTTTTTTTTTTATAAAGTATGACTTTACGAAGGTTATAAAGTATGCTCATTTATTAGAATACCCGTCAAAACCCTAATTTCCATACCATTTTCCCCTTAACATCCCAGACTCAAACCTAACTGAGTATGTGGGCCTAGTTGGAAAATTTAATTAGGAAAAGTGGTATAAATGATGGTATGTTAAAAAGGGTGTTATTTCTTCTAAAATTAAAGCCCTAAAAGAAGTTTCTGTTGTAAGTATTAGCGGAGATATTTGAGTTACTATGGGTCAAGGTACACCAAAGTAGGTGTTTTCTTAAATTCTCGATAAATCATGTCCAAATTGGAGATAGATGTAGAGCGATTTTTTTCTAAGAATGAACCCAAAAATCAGTTGATATAGTCTTGACATTTAACTTGGAAACACCCTGTATACATATTAGATTGGCTCCCTTATAACTCAGTTGTGCAAAAAGTTTTTTTTTTTTCCTTAATATAAATTTGTTCACCTACCGTAAAGTAATTGTATTATGTGCTTAGTCTTTCTCTCTTCAAAACATACTTTATGTCCAAGTCTGAGCTTGCTTGCTCAATCGGCAAAGTAGTTCGGAAATCGGAATTTATCGAATAAACACAAACAAACAGAAATTCATTTTTATATGCACATGTATGAATAAAGATTATGTATAACCTTCACCAGTATGCACACCCACACAGCAACTCCCCAAAGTTTCATCAGCGATCATCATCACCATCGGATGAGCGATGAAAATGATCGCGCAGACCGACCACACAAAAACAAAACACGATTCACTGCCCGAACAAAATGGCGAAGCTGTAGTGGAAGTAGGCAGCGCTGTCAAAGTTAAAATACACGTAAACCCTATAGCGCGCACACAATGCGAAGCTGATGCTGTAGTATGAATTGTATGGTGAAGCGCAAAGTTCAGCCAACTTCAACTTTCTACTTCCACTACAGCTTCACCATTGTGTTCGGCCAGTTACTCAGCATACTGCAAGAGCAAAAGCGAAGAGAAAAGCTTTCAACGTGATCCTCTCCCAGCAGGTTGACGGACAATTTCAATGGTTTTCTGTGCTTTTTAATTAAAACCATTAACAATCACATTATTTATGTCTATTTCGCAGCTTCTAGGTAACGTAGGAAAATGATTTATACCTTATAATCTTTGGCAGGAAATGCTGAAATCAACCAAATTAATTTCATTGAAATAGGTGCACGCGTTATCACGTAAAGTGCATGGAAGTGTTTAAATTGTAAGTATACAAATAAAAAAAAAATGTTTGTGCATAATTAAAAGTATAAAGCACGATAATATATATGCAATCCGTTACAGAGGAACTCAACAAATATTTTAGCGAAGGTTTTATCAAAATCCGTTCAGTAGTTCCCGAGATTAGCCGGAACATACATAAAAGTAGTTACGTCTTTATAAATAGTATAGATAGATAGCATCACTTACCGCTGAAAACTTTTTAGCAATTTTAAAGAAATATCCGCAAAATACCCTTCTATGATGGCAGACAAACTCTTTGTACGCCATATTTGTTTCGTTCTACCCTAGAAAAAATTTCAAGATAATGCCAGATAACGGTACATGAACAAAGCATCAAAAGCAGAAACGAGTTTTTTTAAAGTTTACTCATGCATATTATAAACCTAACTAGTAATTTAAAATCAAAGAAAGTTATTGAAATGCTAAAAAAGAGATCAAGTTCTTTTGTACGCTATACTTATTTCGTGCACTGTATTCAACATTAAAAATATTTTCTAAGGCTATATAGATTACAAAAAAAAACACGCCTAATATTATCAAAGAGCTTGCGTTTGCAGGAGAGTTTGGCGATTGGACGATAATCCATGAAGGGGAATCATGTAAGTGCTCTGAGATGAAGAGATAACAGGTGCCCAACCCGTAGCTCGCGGGCGCCTGGTAGCCCGCGGCCTGTTTTCTAGGTGCCCGCGAGCTCTTATCTAAGATCTTATTAAATTACGCCGCATGTATCTTGCGAAGTCCAACAAGTGGAGCTATTTCACCAGCTACAATCTTAACTCGCAAGGCGTTATGACAACATGTTCTATATGGAACCTCTCTTAACTTTTTATAACTTTTTAAAATAACGTAAGTAGGTAGGTGGGGTGCTGACAACACCGCATCATGATTTCACTTTATTGCGCTTAGCTTTCCTCTGGTAAGTCAAAAGACAAACTGTCATTACTACTGGTCGAAACTCTACCAATTGTGCGAGATAAGCGCACATTGTTTTAACCTGGCTTAGACACAACATATTGGAAGCACTGCCCATCTGTACAACCTTTCCAACAAACGAAAAATCAACCGAATATGTTGTGTTTAAGACAGTAAAAAAGGGGTTGAACTATTTTGCCTTCGCCTATTTATATAATGACGATATCATTCTGGAGTAGAACAATGTTAAAACAATTAACTTTAAGACCCCTTGATAGAATGTTTAGTCGTCCTTTTCGAAATAGTGCGTTTGGTATTGATTTTTGAAACGATTATTTGTTTTAACAAATTCGCCATCATCCGTATCAATTAAGTCCGGTTCTTCAATTGAATCTTCACTTACATCTGGCAATAAACGCTGGATGCATTTCTGATCTTTTTCAAATGACATTTTTTAATTGAATACACAAATTCATCCAACTAAAAAAATTACACAACTGGGTAGGTGGGGTGTTGACAGCACCACTGCAGTAACGATCACCTCAAAAATTGTATGAATTTGGGTTGCACAGAAGGTGAACAGCCAATTATCACATAAGTTTGTGCTGTTGCGGTCTACTGTTTTGTTATATTTGTCAAAAAAATAAAAATAAAAAGTTGTGTATTAAAATCGTATTAATAAAATAAAATATAATAAAACCTGAATTTACTCAAATATGTAGCAATTGCTAATATTTTGAGTATTTGCTTGGATTGGTATGCGAGAGAACTTACTTGAGCATTTGCTTTGTTCAAAAATGGCGTTTGCTCAGATTCGTATGAATAAAAGGCATAAATCCAAGCATTTGCTAGGAGAATTCCAAGTCTGCTTTTTAGCTGACTCAGAGGGTTTGCTCCGCATTTTTTTTAGCCATAAATCGACTGACTTACTTTGCTTTTTTGTTAAAAAATAATAAATAAAAGGCAGCAGAATTGATAAAATTTCCTTGTGATGCTGATGAAATGGAATACGATAGAAAACTGCAAAGGGTTACCGTATACCGTCGATATATTCCACTTTTGCTATAGTCCTCGTGAATTTTGTTCAATTCGTTGACAAAATAATTTTTGAAATACGATTGAATACTTATTTTTAAGATGAATTACATAAAAATGCCCCTAAACTTAATACAGTACTACCTCGATAATTCGAACTATTAGAGACCTACCCTAATTCGAACTACGGAGGTTTTCGAATTACTGGATACTTTTTTCGTACTCAATATTTCAGATAAAAAATGCAGTGTAAAGCGGTTTTAAGTAGTAAAATACACAATCTTGTGGGGCTTTGATTGTCTGACAAAAATGATTAAAATGTTACTTAAAATCGTAATTTATTATAATAACAAACCATTCACAAGGCCAGTTGACACAAAAATGCTAACAATGTTTTTGTCTCAAAGAAATTGAACTTGAAGCGAAATGGAATCGACACGTCTTTACTGTAAAAATGTTTTCCCCTAATATTTACAGGATAAATAATAACTCTATAACAGTAAAAGTATCCAGCAAAGGAATGACGGAAAAAATTCGAATTACAGAGTAACAATTTTTGAAAGTGTTCGAATTACAAGATACGTAATGTAAAAAAATATGTGTTCGAATAAGTGGAGCGTTCGAATTACCGAGTGTTCAAATTAGCGAGGTAGTACTGTATCTTGTTGACTATGGATTCAAGGTATTTCTGTTGGAAACATTTTCTGGTGTCTCCTGAATAATTTACAAAATGTCAGTTGTGCGATATGATGTCCAATGTCAAGCAAATTCTGACTTCGAATTTTCGAACTTGCTTAAGTTAACTTAAGTTCATACCAATTTCGAGCAAATGCTAAATGCCTTTACTTTGCTCCGAGATTTTACTCGAAGTAATAGCTTTTTTTATTAATACGACGGAATGTAGTTTCCTTTATCCCAGTCAGGTTTTTTTTAAACTCGGCGATGCCCGCG
The DNA here is from genome assembly GCA_949775065.1 of Brachyopa scutellaris. Lineage (NCBI taxonomy): Eukaryota > Metazoa > Arthropoda > Insecta > Diptera > Syrphidae > Brachyopa > Brachyopa scutellaris. Next base: position 95,233,112 of record OX459113.1, on the reverse strand, counting down.
TAGAATGTTGGGATTTTCAAAATAGCCCTTGGAGCAATACAAGTTGGGCACCACTGTCTAAAGTTTAGACGTATACAGTTGTAGTGCGTACAAGCGATATAAACCGTTGTGGCGGAAACTGATTTCCACACCTATACCTACTCTTTAAAAGTAAATGCATCGATTCCTAAAATGGTAGGAATAGATAATTAACTCGAAAAATTAATACGCAACTGAATATATAGCTCCGTTCTACGGATAGTATTTTTTTTTATTTTAATTTTTTTTTTTTTTAGGAAATTATCAACCATTTAGACTCCAGCCTTTTCCTTAATCCAGGATCTGTAGCTAGTGACACGAGTAAAGGCAACTGGGTAACCCAAAGTGCAGCCAGCGGCAGCTCCATAAGAAGTAACACCAACAAGGACCTTACTAGATTTAATAACAAGTGGACCACCGGAATCACCGCTGCAGGTAGAAACTGCGCGTGGAGTTTCAACGCAAACGTTGGATGCGCGGACAACAGAAGTTCCGTAGGTATTGGAGCACACGGTATTCGCAACGATTTCCATATCTGCGTACTGCAGCTTAGAGGCAACGCTTCCAGCTGTTATATTTTATGGATATGTATATTAAAATAGATACTCATGCTGTATGAAGGAAAAAAAAACTTACAGTCGCTGGTCTTGCCCCAACCGGAAGCAATGGCGATTTCATTGGTGTATTGTGAGTAGGAATTGGATTCGACGGGCAGTGTTGCGAGGCCAATATTGGAGGACAACGTAACAGGGGAAATACGCAACAGGGAAATATCATTGGCCAAAGTATTTGCATCCCAGCCACTGTGGACAATAACTTCTTGGACAGAAACTTTTGTGCCCTCTAGCCTCGTGGTGCTTCCCAAGTAAGCGGTGATTGCAGAAGCTCTGAAAGAATTTATAAGCATTTTGCGGTGTTTCGATTTCTTATATTTTTTTTTGTCTTACGCAAACCCATCGGTACAGTGAGCAGCAGTCAAAACCCAATTTGTCGCGATCAAAGATCCACCACACCAGGAACCCATCAGGGCATTAACCCTCATGCTTAGACCGACTTGATAGGGGAATTGTCCTTGTGTGGCATCCTGACCGTTGGTGATACGACCTCCAGGAATGGCCAATGGCACTACGGGTGCGATATCAATCCATTGAAATTCGCTCCTCAAGTTGAAGGCGCAAGTTGAGGCAATAGCCAAACACAGAACAATAAGAACCTTCATGGTATCACTAACTTGATTGCTTGCTCAAAACGAACAAACTTATCTGCCTGGTGGTCGGTAATGTGTTTATATACTCTTGGAGGTAAAAGCTTTGATCCGGCGACTAGCCAATGACGCTAGTTGATAACTCTGGCAAACATATTTCCAATGACAATCGGTAATTTGGATTTTCCAAGTGATATTGCGCAGTTATGCGTCTTAGCAATAACTATCGCAGTATTATTGTTCAAAGTGCGGTAAGATAAAAGTATAAACTCGAGAAATCTTTCAGCGTGGATATGATCTCAGTACACTGAAAAAGTAGGGGTATGCAGCAGGATTATGAGCTGATTCACTATTAGTAGGATTTGAGTCTGTATTTTAAAGCTCCAGCGGCAATGCTGCGAGAAAAAAATACTGAAGGGGCTAAGTCGGCAGACGGGTGAATTTTTCATAAATATCTTTGATTAGATAATCAAAACGATTTTCCCAGTAATTCAATTAATACGTGATTCGAAAAATCACGCCGAATTTCGCTAGCGTCTTATATTCATTACCGTTATCTTCTCTGATTTGTATTATTGGTTTCAGTATCATTATAACAATATATATATGTGTAAATGCTAATGTCACGCTTTAACCTGCCAAACATCGACTCAGATAAACCAAAAAACAAAATAAAGTAAAACTTTGTACACCCGTTACTTAAAATTCTGTGCAGAGTATAGACCGACATTTAAATTAATTTATACACAAAAATTATATACAGTGTACTCTCTCCTTACGGACACCTCTCATAACCGGACACCTCTTATAACCGGACCGATTTCAAAGAACCGAAATAAATACAGAATTTTTCATATAAAAAAAACTCTCCCATAACCGGACTCTCTCATAACCGGACACGGACACCAATTTTTGCAACCGCAATAGAATGTTGCTCTCTCTTAAACGGACAAAACCCATCGATGTATGGCAAACTTTTTACATACTTTATTTTGCATTTGTTTTGTTCTCCTCGTATTTACAGTTTGCAAAGAAACGAAAGAAAAATGTAAACTGTGGAGTGTGCCTTTGCATAATTATCACGGTGGCGGACACATGATTTTCGGTGGGGAACGCTAGAATGACACACGCATATCTCCTGCATTTTGAGAGATATTTTATATTATTTTTTGCGAATTTTGTATAAAGATAAAAATGATTCCGCTGGTTCGTCTCTGGTAGGACAAATAATGCCGGAATATGGAAGTTCACCGTATTTCTCGCCAAGGTTCCCGTCTTGTCCTAACATAGCTGAAATTGTCATGACCCACTTATTTCTTCAACCATTGACGGCACATGCTGTCTTGTCCGCGAACGTGTTACTGAACAACTATATTTGTGCATTTATAAATCCCATTGCATTTTTAAATACGTAGGTTTGTATGTTAAGTGTATGTATGTATGTATGTATGTGTCATTTTACGCTTGATTGTCATAGACAGAAATTAGTATTTTTTTTTGTAATTTGTGTTTATGACATAAAAATTAATTCCTTTATAAAATAAAATTAATACCACATGTCTTTTGTGTTGCTTTTTTAAAGAACGTCAATTTATTTTTTTCTCCCATTACCGGACAAATTTCTCAGTACCGCCAGTGTCCGGTTACGAAAGAATTCACTGTAATATATGAATTCAAAAATAAAAACATTCCTATGAAATGTCAGTCATTCCAAATACAAATACAGTCCACACTTATATTGTGGATTGCATTTGTTGATAGCTAAAAAGAAACCTTCGAGTACGATCGCAAACATTTTTTGCGCTGCCGTTGATAGCCTATTACAACATTACCAACCTTTAAGCGTGTGCGGACCCCCAATAATGAATTTATCAGTCGGCGGACCCCCTCCCAGAATAATGTTTACAAAATTCGGTATAAACTTTTATACCATAGGTAGTAGAATCGTTTGGTTTTTGGATGATTGTTTTTAGTGTCCGTACCAAAAATGGAATCAGTTCGGTATCTGTCTGTATGTTTATCTGTCCGTCCGTCTATCACAGGCCTTATTCTCAGAGACCATTTGACGCAGACTATTGAAATTTGGAACAGTTGCCACAATTAGTTGCCCGTCACCGTGGCCGTGGTGGGTGGTCAGTGCGTTTGACTATTACGCAATGCTGCCCGGGTTCAAACCCGGGCGGGTCTATAACCTAAAGAATTTTTTCACGGTGCCACCTCTTTAGAATGTCTGACAAATATCAAAGAGTATCATTTGTCACGATTGAGCTTCTCAACTCGCCGTTTGGAGTTGGCAAAAAACTGTAGGTCCCTTCCATTCGTGTAAAAATATAACACGCTGCCACTAATGGTTGCGAGAAGTAGACCCAGGTTCACCTCGAGCTGTAGCGCCAACTAAGTAAGTAAACACTGACCTGAACTTAAGAAGTTGGAATTCGAATTGTATTAATTTAATTTTGAGATCATCGTGTGAAAGTTGTTGTGAAAGTTCGTTAAGGCACGAACTCAAAAATGTATGAAATATTTTTTTTGTGTTACATTTTCTTAACACTTTTTCAAAAAAACCTTAACAAATTGCTGTCCCTGTACATTGTCCCTAAAAATATCGCTCAGAACAATCTAAATAAAATCACAAACATTGAGAATAAAGTGCAGATGAAGATAAAATTATCAGGACTACATAACGTTAAACGGATTTTTTTATTAATTTTTTTTGTAAATTGTGTACAGACACTATAGGGAGACAAATCGCAAAATTCCATGCATTTTATACAATTCAACAAATAACGAGACGAAGAATGAAATCTCATGCATATGCGTACATTTCTTGTATTCTTTATTTGTTGTTTCATGTGGATGTATAATTATTCCTCTGAGCAGATGAGAAAGGGGATCGGAGAGCTAAATCTATCAAGTTGCTTACATTTCTGTCCATGCATTCATCAACATACTCGTTAATCTGTTACATACTTATGTATGTATGTAAAAGTAACTGATAGTACGGAATACTTATTGCGCAAGTACGACTTGCATTTGACCAGATTTTTGTAACTGAAACTTGGTTCATGCGGTTGTTATTGAGAGCGGTAAGAACTGAAGACATAAGTAACAAAAAGCTAATTTTCGTGATAGTTAACGTTTGTTTGTGTTACATATTGAAATCATAACAGTGACGTATTTTTGATAATTTATTGAAAGGCCGCCGTGGACCCTCTGACAGTGCTCAGCAGACCCACAGGGGTCCGCGGACCACAGGTTGAGAATCGCTGGTGTAATGCACTAAGTTCTTCTTTTTTTCTTTTTAATATGTTCCTTCCATCTTCGCTTGACATCTAAATACATGCTCATGCCCTGATATTTTCCTGTTAGAGTAGGGAATTGGAACGCCAGAAATCAGTACAGGGTACTTTTTATTTGAAAAATCCACAACAAAAGCCAAATGGCAACACCCTCACATAATCAAATTCATTTTTTGGTTTTCAAAAGCACAAAATCCCAAAGCTCTTTGACAAAAACCAAGGAAAAAGCTGTAACGATTTGCTTGAATTTTATTATGGGAACGTCAACGACTACGACACGCTGAAAATATCGCTTCTCGCTAGATCAGCGAAATCAAGCAGCGTCGAGCGCGGTTAGTACTTAGATGGGTGATCACTTTGAAACACCGCGTGTTGTTGACATAGGAGTAGGAGTCGGGGAGTACCGATAAATGAATCGACTTGTGGTAACACAATGGACCTTGGGTGTCTAAGTGAATCCAACCAGAGTGATGAGGATAACTACCTTAACCTAACCTAACCTAGCCTAATAATGGGAACACTTTTTTTATGTTCATATTTTCCCTACACAAAGTCTGTCTGGCAGGCTGGTCATGATGGGATGTATGCGAATTTGAGGAAAATTATAAAATCAAAACCTGTATAAGCCAGTGGTTTAGTTTCTATTTCAGATATTTGTTGTAATTGAGTGCCGTGAAGACATTTACTGACATTTACAGTATTTAAAAAAAGCTGCCCCATAAGACAATTCGGTTAGGACAGAGTATAATAACAATGTTCGGATCTTTTTTCCACTACCATCTTCCACTTTTTTAAACCATTACTAATTGTTTTCCATTTCTCAAGTTCTATCACTGGCACCAACTTAGTCTTAGAAGAGGGTCTTACAACCGGATGCCTTTAAATTTAACTATCGTTAGTTACAAAAGCTACTAACATACATATATCCGATGAAATAAGAGCCGACTATTGTTATTTCATTTAATCATTTAAACAACCCTGCTCTAAACTTTGATGTGCCAAAACCGTCAATTTGCAAACATTCCTGAAAAACATAAGTTGAAATACACCAATGCTCAGCAAGTGAAGACGATCTGGCTGATACATAGAAGCGATATTTTTTTCAGTTTCAAGTAAGATGCTGAAGCAGTCAGTTCTTTAGGCAATGCGCTAGTGTAGGCAAAACAGGTCAACGCTCATATGTACATATGTCTGACACGATAAGGCTGCTTTCAAGTAAAAACATTTTAAATCTCAACAAAAGCAACAAAAAATCTTTCGATATAACGAACACTTTTGTTTTAGCGAACGACCTTAGACTTTAAATCTTTCGTTATATTCGAAATTCACTGTATGTACATTATACTCTCTATTTTCAATTTGTACTCGCTCAGCTATAAAATTCACTCAACCATGGTTTTCTTATGTATAATTACTCAACGGTTTAACAGATTACTCAATGCTCGGACATGCATGTGTACCGAAATAAGTAAACTGTAAGCACCTAAAAATATACTACATACAATATAATATTAGAATTAAAAAAGTGGTCCCACTTGATTCAAATAAATTTAAGTATCTACTTTCCGTTGAAAAATGCACAACCTAATTTAATTTTAAATATGTAATCTGATACACATAATCATAGATTAATATTTTTAATAAAGTTGAGCAAGAGCGTGTGAGTGGATATCGAAGTCGGAAGTTATCACTCTCTTTAACTATAAAAAAAAAAACAATTTTCAAAGCGAATATCTTGGGACTAAGGGGTTGAAATGATTTTTTTTTTTGATTCGATTAAATTTTTTTAATTATATTAAGTTATCTTTCAATCTATTTATATAACTATATATGTATATAAAAGTGGTGTGAAAAAATGTATAATTCATCAATTGAGAACGGCTGGGCCGATTTGGCTCAAATTGTTCAGTTGTTCGTAATTGCCAGGAGAAGGTTTTTACGAATGAAAATTTTGGGAAAACCGTCTGGAAAAGTCGGAAAATTGGAAAAATCGAAATGTATGGAATTTTGTGTGCAATTATTCCGGTATGGCTATTCGAATGGAAAAATCCCGGAAAAACGCGAAAAATTTGATTTTTTTTTTTCGACGAAATTTTGCATTTTATCGCATGATGTAAAGGTGGAAAATTCGTTGTGAAGCTTGAAAAATTTCGGATCATTGTGAAATTCATTGTGATAAAAGACGTTTTTCGTGCATAAATATAAATAAATATAGATAAATAATAGATGGCGCTGTGCTGTGATCAATGCCTCAACCCGATAAATGACGTTATACGTTGATTTAGGCTGTGCGCAATTTGACAGGTATCCTTTTCGTATTGTCATTTTTTATTGAGCTAATGTGCTATTTTTCTTGCTGCAATTGATTCGAGTTTTGCGTATCATTACACTGATTCCGGATAGTCGTATATCGCGCATCACATCCGCAAACGGTATAAACATTACGATCAATTGGAATTCAATGCGATATTTAGCAATTCGATCAGTTTTTCAGAAAATAAGTTTGCGTGTAAAAAGTGAGGTTATCCAATTGAGTTGCGGGCATTCATTGCGAAACATTCATTCCGTAAGTTTTTTTTTTTTTTTAATTTCTTTTGAATAGGATTTGTCAGAAACGACTTTGTGGTTTTTTAGAGAGAATTATTTGCTTGACTAGGCCGCCTATTAGACGATCAAACCTTGGACGACGTAAACGAGATGATTTGGTGGAGCTATGATATTGCTCCCCGGAGATTTTCGTCAAACGCTTCCGGTCATCCCGAAATCTACTGCTGCCGATGTCCATATGCATGCCTGAAATCGTCGTCTTTGTGGCGGCATGTCAAGAAGTTGAAATTGACCACGAACATGAGAGCCGCATTGCCGAACGACCCATCGGCTGCTGAATTCTCGAGACAACTGCTGGCGCTTAGCAATGGCCAAATTCCTGTTGATGTTTCGAATGGATTAATATCGTTCCCGGCAAATTTTTGCGAGTTCACATCGTCGATGGAGGAATTCATCACCAAAGTATTGCCCGGCATTGCACAAAATTATAAAAATCTCGATTGGATTAGTGAACGAACAGACAGACATACAGACGGGTGGACAGACAGATAGATAGATAGACAAACAGACAGACAGACAGACATTAACATTTTGATTTTTTTACATTTATGAAATTAATTCATTTTGAGATTTTATTTTACCTTAATAAAAAACTGAATTTAATTCAGCTTATAAGTTGACACAACATTAGCCAGGTCAGCTAGTTTGGTATAACTAAACAAAAACTACTTCACATGGTATTTTCGTCAGTCTGATTGACAAAGAAATGCAGTTTAAAGATTATTTAAGTTCTTCAAAAAAATGTAAAAAAAAATAGCAAAGTAATTTATTATTATTTTAAAAACTAAAGACTTCCATTTAAGATTCTCTCTATATATAGAAAGGCGATTCTGCTGTATCTGGTTAGTCTTGGGACCTCAGTTCCATTTAGTATTTCAATTCCAAACCTCGGTCTCCCTGTAAATTCATCTATTTTTGTTTCATGTATAAGGGTACTGGTCACTGTTTGGGAGCGGGTGTAGGTAGGTAGGTTTCTGGAACAACGCACGCCAGATACTTCAAGTCTTTTGTCACCACAAAGTAAGAAAACCCAAAAACCAGCACTGGTTCGTATCTTTCTGTTATCTTCGCTCAGTACATTTGTTTAGTGTTCCATGCCCAAAAACGAATCACTAATGGAATCAGTTCGGTGTCTGTCTGTCTGTCACAGGCATTTTTCTCTGAAACTTTTTAACGCAGTCTATTGAAATTTGGAAGAGTTGTGGCAATTAGTTGCGCAAACACAGATTTTATTCAGATTTTTCTCAGATTTTTTTACCTTATCTCAAAAAATATCGCTCAGAAAAATCGGAATAAAATCACAAACTTACTTACTTACTAGTTGGCGCTACAGCTCGAGCTGAACCGGGGCCTGCTTCTCGCAACCATTTGTGTGTGCATGTTATATTTTTGCACGAATGGAAGGGACCTACAGTTTTTGCCGACTCCCAACGGCGAGTTTAGAAGCTCAATCGTGACAAATTATACTCTTTGATGCTTGTCAGACATTCGAAAAAGGTGGCACCGTGAAAAAACTCTTTTGGGTGTTAGACTCGGCCATGAGTTGAACACGGGCAGCATTGCGTGGTAGTCCAACGCACTAACCACCACGGCCACGGCGACCACAACCACTAAGAATAAAGTGTTAATTGAAGCAAAATTATCAGGACTGCATTACGTTCGACAGTTTTTTCATTTTTTATTTTTTGTAATTTCAACTTTCCAACTGTTTACATATCCTGAGGTAATGTAACCCTATAAAATCATATAAAAACGAATACGTGCAACGAAATTTGTATGTGTGGAAGTAAAAATTCACTTCGAGTATAACCATTGAGCTTAGACTTAAACCAATGATTTTAAGCACATAAAGGAATCTTGATGGTTTCCTATACTTAGTAATGTAGCTGTTATCCTGGAGCTGAGCTATGCTGAAAACAATTCATAAAAACATCGCCAACAATTTCCCATCAGTGAAATCGATACCAACACCCATGCAGCAGTGGGTGACGTCATAGTATGTGTATTTTTGAAATTCGTGTACATTTGAAATTTGAATTTCTGCCCATTAACTACTACGATGAATATGATTGTAAAGCAAATTCAAATTTTAAAAAATTGCACGGGCAGTTCCGGCCGGTTAACAGCTATTTACATATCTATTATGTATTTCTAAGCACAGACAGCCAACGAATGAGACTTAGAAGTGTAAAGGGGCATGTGGGAAGGGGAAAAGGGTACCTACTGCGGCAGGTGTTGAAACTTTCATGAATGGGAGTTTTGTTACCGCGTATTCGTATGTGCTTACATTTTACATATATGTACATATGTATAATATGCAAAGGCACGACGAAAGGGCTGGAAAAGTAGATCATTCCGTTGGATTTGGTATTTGCAAACAAATAATTTCGTTAGCAGAAATTCATAAAAGTGTGTGATTTTTTTGATAGTGCATCAACATTTTATAAATATGCAACTGTGATAATAGTAAGCACATCATTTAAGCGAACAACTTGATGCTGTGCACTTCGGTCTGTAAATTGGATTGTTCGTATTGTACAACCAAACACCATTTAATTGGACCGAGCTCTCTGGACCTTAAGGGCTGAGAGTATATTCGTATACAGAGTACATTCCTATAATGACATAGATGGAATGATTTTTTGCAAGTCCTTAGTGGATAAATTCGGAAAAATAATTCGGCACTCATCTCCAATACTTACAATTTGTTTTGCCTTAACAGTGACAGCGGGCGAGGCAAGGCGAGCACGGGTCAACTAGTTTTTAAGTATAGTACCTATTGTAACAAACATTTTTGGAATATCCAGTGGCTTCTGGCATAACACAGACCAGATACATTAAAGAAAGAAAACCAAGAAACCAGAACTGTTTCGTATATTTCTGTAATCTCTGCTCAGTGCATTCCTTTGTTTTGAAGTGCCCAATTTTTAACGTCATAATGTATGAACTATATGAGCTGTAGGATAAGGAATAATCGGAAAATCTATGAATTGCAGTATCTTATCAAATGATAATTCGAAGCAAATATTCAGATCTCAATCCGTTGTGCGAAAGTTTTCACCTACGCCAGCAATACGCCACGTGATACTTTTGTCAAGCGGTGTTAACTACTCATGGAATTTTTTTGGATTTTCGTTACGGATTTCTTTATGACAAGCGTGATAAAAGCTGTCCAAAGGAGCGCTTGTTATGACATCATGCTACATCCTCGTATAGAGCTACCTCTGGCTCCTTTACAACAGCAGAGTTTATGTACCGGCGCCTGTTTAAAAAGAAAGGACCTATTACGACTCGTCGGGATCCTTAAAACTCAACTCATATCGTTTAGAAAGTGGGCGATTTTGTTTCTGTGAATTACAGACCTGTTAAACCTGTTCACTCTCAAACTGAAGATTTTATGAAAACTTAAATCAGGCTCAGCTAATCTTTATCAAGATTGTAAAATATTTACGACTAAAATCTTCTCAAATTAGCCACAGCGCACAGCAATAAATCAAATTAGATTATCTAATCTTTTGGTTCCACAATTTGTTTTCAAAATTTGCAAATTCACTGATAATTTCCCAGAGAATTGTATAAAAGGCGCAGGCCTTTAAGCAGTCACCATCAATTGTTTTGGAGCAATGAAACTAGTTTTGCTATTCGTCTTTGCCATTTCTGCGGCCTGTGCCGTAGAGCTGAAGCTCTCCAATCTTATTCAGCCCCGCGGCAAACCTGAGATTCAAGATGCCGGGAAATCCTTCGTTCGCAAATTTAATCCAACTCCTCTTGTAGACACCACTCCAATGTCAGAACGCAAATACAGAAATTTGGATCCACTCGCTCCATTCGGTAGTGAAGCCAGAATCACTGGAGGCTCATATGCCTGGGATACACTCCTGCCATATCAGGCTGCTGTGACCATGAACTACGGCAATGGCTGGTACGGTATCTGTGGTGGTACTTTGATCGGAAACGAATGGGTTGTGACCGCTGCTCATTGTGTCGATGGGTAAGAAATTAAATATTATTAAAACGAATATATTTATGGACATATACATATCTCCTTTCAGAGGTGCAGAATCCATAGAGGTTGGTCTTGGAAGCGTCAGCAGGGACAATCCATTGGTGAGAACTTATGCTTATCTGGCCTACATCAACGGAAACTGGAATCCAAATACCTTGCATGGCGATATCGCTATCTTGAAATTCAATTGGGTGAACTACAATGAAAGAATTGCACCAGCAGCTCTCCCAGCCAGGAATGGCCAATACTCTTCGTATGTTAACGATAGGGTCACTGCTTCCGGATGGGGTGGAATCAATGACAGTAAGTGTGCATTGAATGTGGTCAATTAGCGCCTATTAATGTTACAATTTAATCATAGATGGCGATGGCACAAACGCTTTGAAGTATACTGTTTTGTCAGTTGTTGATAACAGTGTTTGCTCCAATACTTACGGATCAAATAGCGGTGCAGCATCGATCTTGTGCGTTGGTACTTCAGGTTCGTCGACATGTGGTGGAGATTCTGGTGGTCCATTGGTCCTTGAAAACACACGTCTTTTGGTTGGAGTCACTTCCTTCGGAGCAGCTGCCGGTTGTACCAAGGGCTATCCAATTGGATTTACCCGTGTCACTAGCTACTTGGATTGGATAAACTCTGTCAGTGGTATCTCTTGGTAGATTTGCTGCAACGATAATGGACTACAAATAAAATAATTAGAAAATTGCAATGCGCTTGTTTTTTAATTTGTCAATAAAATTTTAAAATTACAGATCAGATAGAACTCCCGCAGCGGAGATAGCCATCGGCTGATAAGGTACTTCAAAGCTTAATTAGTGATTAGATAAAGTTTGAACACGCTTATACTTTATCTAACTAACTAATTTTAACTCATTTTCTTTGCCCGCAATTGGACGATTTGCGGTTGGACAGCCTTTGCTTCCAGCAAGTTAGAGCAATTTTTCTCACCAGCCCTTAAAAAATCGATATTTTGCGAACTGAGTTCGATAGCCGTAACCATTGATAAATAGGTCAGAGAAGAGTTTCAGTAGTTATGGTCAAGGTTATGACGACCTTAATAGGATCCACACATACATAATGCAAGAAAAAATTAATATAATTTCAGAGCCATTCCAATCAAATATGTTGAGGAATACATTTTTTATAGAAGGTTACGAGCTTTAAATCCAACCAAAACCAATATTTTCCCTTTTACAAAAAGAAGAATAGTGAACCTCAACACATTTAATATCAAAGGCATTACAGTCACTCCAAAAACAAAAACCAAACACCTAGGAGTGACCCTAGATGGCAAACTAACATGGGAACAACACTTAAATTCCGTCTATAAGAAATCAATAAAAGTACTATGGTGCACGAAGCAGCTACTGGGAAAATCGTGGGGACACAGCCCCAAGATGGCCCTGTAGATCTACACACAAATGATTAGATCCAGTATACTACTATACGTATACGGTGGTATCATGGAAAAAAAACTAACCAGAAAACTGTTTGAGCGTAACAGAACCACACCAACTGCAGGTCTTGAAGCTCTATTGAACATCGCCCCACCTCACCTGGCAATACAGGAAGAAGCAGGTAAACAAGCTCTCACCCTTCATAGGATCTATAAATTCAAAGACGGTAACCTAAAGGGACATCTGAGTATACTGAACAAGGTCTAGCTAGCTAAAGAAAAGACCAGTGCCAGCGATGACATAGGTATGTCCCTAAAAATAACCTACTTAAAAAACTGCGAAACATTCTTCCCGAACAGAGACGAATGGAATAACAACCCAAAGTGAACAAAGAGCGATGCACAGATGGGTGGAAAACAGAGAATGGCGTTGGAGCCGGAATAGTGGGGCCAAGATGACACATACACATACCTCTCCATAAAGATGCCACAATTTTCTAAGTGGAACTATTTGCCATCAATAAAGCGGCACAAATCCTACTGAACAGAAATTTACACAAAACAAAGATAAACATAATGTCGGACAGACAAGCTGTACTAAAGGCACTAAGAAGCCACAACTACAAATCAAAAGCCACATTCGAATGCCACTCAAACTTAAATCTATCTGCTGGCAAAGATAAACATAGTTAAACTTATATGGGTGCCAGGGCATGAAGGACATGACGAAAAAGCTGACATCTTGGCAAAAAAAAAAGGTGCCAGCAGTCCATTTATTGGACCAAGCCTTCACTATGACTTCACAAGAGAAGACACCAACAAAGTCATCGCAGAATGGACATCAAACAAACCAAAAAGTTACCGGAACAACTTAGAGGGCCGGAAGCACTCAAAAAAACTTCCTCAGTCACAACACAAATGAATAAATGAAACCCTTAAACTAAACAGATGACACTTCAATCTGCAACTCTACAAAATGAAAATCAGCAACACAGACACCTGCAGATTCTGTAAAGAAACAAAAGAAACTATGGAGCATCTTATCTCAGAGTGCCCTTTTCTAATGAAAAGAAGAGCCAAAACACTAGGCAAATACATACTGACGTAAGAGGAGTACAGCATTCCAGTCAAAGGGACTATCAAATTTCTAAAGATTTTCTATGATTCCTGGACAAAAAAGGGGCACAATAGACCAACTCTGGTCGCAGTGCTAGAGGACATCTCTACCGCACCCCATATTCATCATAATCATAATCATAAGGAGGTCGTGAAGATAACGCTAATCCACCATCTCGGGGCGTCCGCCATATTTGAAATACAACGTCATCAGATATATTTTATTGTATTGTCATTGACTTACCATTTACCATTTATTCCTAGATTTTTCCTTCACAGAAAGTGAAGTACATTAAGCTTGTAAAAATTAAAAAAGAAAACTGAAAAATTGGGTTTAGTGAGAAGCAGATCACTGAAGAAGAACCCCTCACCATGATTGAGTTACAAGTATCAGAGAAAAAAGGATCAGGTAAAGCTAAGCATGTAAATACATTGTTCAAAATTTTGTTGTGTTATTAGCGGGGTGCATATTGAACGATTGGTTTGACACACTTATTAGATGACCGACCCAATCGTTCAATTCGTACGGTCGTTCAAACAAGTCGTCAAACTTATCGTATGGTTTTTCAAATTTTTGAACTTTTTGCCATGCTTGACACACATATCGTTCAATGTGAACGCTTGTCTTAATAGCGGGGTTCACATTGAACGATTTGTTTGACACACTTGTTGGACGACCAAATTAGGGTAGGGTAGCGTTCGAATTGTTCGATATGTTTGACACACATCATTTCTGATAAGATGGTGAACTGTGAACATGGGGCGGGTATTTTATTTACTTCTTTAATTGCAGCATTATCGTCTTGGAATTCCAAATGAATAGTAGACAATTCTTCCATTTCTGTTTCTTGGTATTTTTGAATTTTAAATCACCATATTTTCGATGTGTACTCATTGAATACACAAAAAAAAAAAAGGACCTGAAGTTTGACAACAAGCGTTCACATTGAACGATATGTGTGTCAAGCATGGCAAAAAGTTGAAAAATTTGAAAAACCATACGACAAGTTGGACGACTTGTTTGAACGCCGTTCGAATTGAACGATTTGGTAGGTCATCAAACAAGTTTTTTAAAATCTCGACTCTAAAATCCCGATTTTAAGATCCCGCTTTTTTTAATCCGACTTCTTATAATCCCGATTTTTTATTATCCCGCTTCTTATAGTCCCGTTTTTGTTTTCTCGCTTTTGCAATCAGAACTATTTGTTTTATTTTAAAAAATGCTTTGCAATCAATTGCATGTAACACGAAATTTCGCGCGAAATTTCGTTTAACATGCAATAAAAAATATTATCAAGTGAAATAAAGACAGAGGTATTATTATGCACTATTCTTTTATTAATAACTCGTATTATTTTCAACAAACAAAAATATACATAATATGACAACAACTATGTATAACTATTCAACAAATATGCAAATAAATTAATAAAATTCATTTAAGAACTCCAAAAATAAATGAAATACATTTCAGAAGTTTTACATTAAATATGTACATACATTTAAATATTAATGGAACAACCAAATTTATTTTATGTAATTATTTCAATTGTATATTGCGGGCGATATGACGCAAAAAAACTGATTTCTTTCTTTTATCGAAAATGGAACAAAAAATATTAAATTCTGAACAATGAAGTTGTTGAAATACGAAAATGGGATTCTGAGAAACGGGCAAAGCGGGATTAAACGGGATTTTAAAAAGCGGGATTTTAAGACACGGTATTTAAAAAAACGAGATTTCAGTAGATGGTATTTTAAAACTTTTTTGTCGGGATTCTTAAAAACACGGGATTTTAAAAAGCGGGTTTCCGATACGCTCCCCCTCAGTTAGGACCTTTATTGTGAGAAGAGATTCCGATATGCTTTTTGAGCTGTGAAATCTCAGTGGACTGCGGCCTGCAGGACACGCGATGAGTGCCTCTCACATATTTTTCCTTCCTTCAATATCAAGAAATATTTTCCTAAATAATAAATTTACAGAGTTCATATTACACATATTTTTCTAGTAAAAATAAGAAACAAAACAAACAAAAATGAGGGTTGATTGGTTTAAGACTACCCATTTTCATTTGAAGAGGATCACGACGCGAGCCGTCAATCAAATATTAAGTAGAGACATGGACTCTCCTTATGTTCCGCCCAGTACAAGAGAAGTTATAGGATTAAATGATCGGATAAGTTCGTCTTGCCTGATTTAACTTATTCTTTGTTATAAACTAGAGTGGAAAATTAGATGAATTTTTGCTAATGTATGAAAAACTACGTGACTATGGTAAATTTTTTTTTTTTTATTCTAGGCTACTAGCATCTTAAATGTGGATCGAAACAGGAATAATACACCTTAGTCAACTTACGTACATACATATTTGATTTGAATGGCTCTGAAATAATATTTATTTTTTCTTGCATTGTAATGTTGGATCCTTTCTAACTTGAGAAACTACCGAAACTCTTCTCTGACCTATTTATCAATGGTTACGGCTATCGAACTCAGTTCGCAAAATATCGATTTTTTAAGGGCTGGTGAGAAAAATTGCTCTAACTTGCTGGAAGCAAAGGCTGTCCAACCGCAAATCGTCCAATTGCGGGCAAAGAAAATGAGTTAAAATTAGTTAGTTAGATAAAGTATAAGCGTGTTCAAACTTTATCTAATCACTAATTAAGCTTTGAAGTACCTTATCAGCCGATGGCTATCTCCGCTGCGGGAGTTCTATCTGATCTGTAATTTTAAAATTTTATTGACAAATTAAAAAACAAGCGCATTGCAATTTTCTAATTATTTTATTTGTAGTCCATTATCGTTGCAGCAAATCTACCAAGAGATACCACTGACAGAGTTTATCCAATCCAAGTAGCTAGTGACACGGGTAAATCCAATTGGATAGCCCTTGGTACAACCGGCAGCTGCTCCGAAGGAAGTGACTCCAACCAAAAGACGTGTGTTTTCAAGGACCAATGGACCACCAGAATCTCCACCACATGTCGACGAACCTGAAGTACCAACGCACAAGATCGATGCTGCACCGCTATTTGATCCGTAAGTATTGGAGCAAACACTGTTATCAACAACTGACAAAACAGTATACTTCAAAGCGTTTGTGCCATCGCCATCTATGATTAAATTGTAACATTAATAGGCGCTAATTGACCACATTCAATGCACACTTACTGTCATTGATTCCACCCCATCCGGAAGCAGTGACCCTATCGTTAACATACGAAGAGTATTGGCCATTCCTGGCTGGGAGAGCTGCTGGTGCAATTCTTTCATTGTAGTTCACCCAATTGAATTTCAAGATAGCGATATCGCCATGCAAGGTATTTGGATTCCAGTTTCCGTTGATGTAGGCCAGATAAGCATAAGTTCTCACCAATGGATTGTCCCTGCTGACGCTTCCAAGACCAACCTCTATGGATTCTGCACCTCTGAAAGGAGATATGTATATGTCCATAAATATATTCGGTTTAATAATAGTTGATTTGTTACCCATCGACACAATGAGCAGCGGTCACAACCCATTCGTTTCCGATCAAAGTACCACCACAGATACCGTACCAGCCATTGCCGTAGTTCATGGTCACAGCAGCCTGATATGGCAGGAGTGTATCCCAGGCATATGAGCCTCCAGTGATTCTGGCTTCACTACCGAATGGAGCGAGTGGATCCAAATTTCTGTATTTGCGTTCTGATATTGGAGTGGTGTCTACAAGAGGAGTTGGATTAAATTTGCGAACGAAGGATTTCCCGGCATCTTGAATCTCAGGTTTCAGCTCTACGGCACAGGCCGCAGAAATGGCAAAGACGATAAGCAAAACTAGTTTCATTGCTGCAAAACAATTGATGGTGATTCCTTGAAGACCTGCGCCTTTTATACAATTCTTTGGGAAATTATCGGAATGAATTTGCAAATTTCGAAAACAAATTGTGGAACCAAAAGATTAGATAATCTAATTTGATTTATTGCTGTGCGCTGTGGCTAATTTGAGAAGATTTTAGTCGTAAATATTTTACAATCTTGATAAGGATTAGCTGAGCCTGATTTAGAATTTCATAAAATCTTCAGTTTGAGAGTTAACAGGTTTAACAGGTCTGTAATTCAAAGAAACAAAATCGCCCACTTCCTAATTGATATGAGCTGAGTTGTAAGGATCCCGACAAGTCGTAATATGTAGGCTCTCTCTTTTTAAACAGAGGTACGTACATACACTCTGCTATTGTAAGGGAGCCAGAGGTAGCTCTATACGAGTATGTAGCATGATGTCATAACAAGCGCTCCTTTGGCTAGCTTTAATCACGCTTGTCACAAAGAAATCCGTAACGAAAATCCGAAAAAATTCCATAAGTAGTTAACACCGCTTGACAAAAATATCATGTGGCGTATGCGTGGCGTGGGTGAAAACTTTCGCGCAACGGATTGAGATCTGAATATTTGCTTCGTATTATCATTTGATAAGATAGAACATAGAACTACTGCAATTCATAGATTTTTTGATTATTCCTTATCCTATAGGCCAGGGTATAGTTCATACATTATGACGTTTAAAATTGGGCGTTTCAAAACAGAAAAATGTACTGAACAGAGATTATAAAAAGATACGAAACATTTCTGGTTTTTTGCCCGACTAGGTAAAAGGAAGGGTTATGTATCTAGCAGGCTGGGTTTGTTTGTTTGGTTTTCTTTCTTTAATGTATCGGGTCTGCGTTGAACCGGAAATCGATGGATATTCCAATAATGTTAGAAGCTTTGTTAGAAATGCAGATGCTTGTAGGGTAGGGTTGCCATATGTCACTGAGATCTCATCGGGACATTTCGGTAAACGCTGATTTTTATATTTTATAAGTAATCAAACACTGCTGTGGCACAGTGGCTAGGGGCTAGTGCGCTGGGCTACTGCGGGAGAAGTTTGCGGTTCAGTTGCGAGCAAACGCCAAATAGTTTTTCTCGGCCCCACCTCGCTCTCACGCTCGTCTGACAAACCACCAAGAGAATAACTGTCCGAAAGAAGCTTCTCAAATATAATAACCTCGGAAAGTAGGTTTGTTTGATGTCAGCCTTTTTTTTTTTTTTTTTTTTTTTTCAAGTGTTTATTTATTTTATTTAAACAATATTACATTTTTTTTTAGTCTAAATAAACTTAAAAACTATATTATTATTTTTTTTATTCTATTAAAGTTTATGGCCTTAGTAGCACTCAATACTTATATTATTTTTTTTGTGTATGTGGATTATTTATAAAATTTATGATATCTACGTCATTTGTTTTTTTTTAATATTAATTTTTGATTTGATTTAAGGAAAATTTTTTAAAAAACCTCTTTCATTGTATTATATTTTTTTTTTATAAAATTTATGATTAAGAACTTAAATCTAACTTATACTAAATAAAACTAATTAAAACTAACTTACTTCTAAAAGTCTAAGGACCAGGCCCTGCCATGCGATCCCTATTCCATCGCTCAAACGTTAATTTAACGCATAATCGATAAATCAAAAATCACATGGCAGGGCCTGGTTTGGCCTTATTATATGCTAGCTTAAGCCCAATCAGGCCACCAGTACTTCTCCCGATTGAGTCTATCAAAATTATTTTTATCTTTTTCAGGTATGCTCACGCAGTATCTTAAGATAGCATTGCCATCCCCCAGGCTTGTAGGTACATACTTAATTCTTTTATCAGTTGCTCGTCTGGCAACATGGTATATTATCGGTACGTTCGTTAAGTCTGATAGATAGCCATGAGCATCCAAGAAACAAGAATGCTTCAGGTGGTATGTATCCCCTTTCTAATGTATTTCTGAAATATTCAGGGTTGGGATAGAACAAGCCCGAAATGAGTTCGTTCTCCATAACATTCGCCGACCGGGCAAAATGATTCCTCACAAGGCCCAGAATTACATTGTCATTTCTGGACACACCTGAAGCATCCAATAGCTTTTTGTTTGAAACGTAATGCCGAAAGTCGGAATGTTCGCTCCTGTACATCTGCATGCAAGCTCTCAGGCATTTTCTTTCAAAGATTCTTATTTTTTCCATGTATGAAGGGTTAATGTTCCACCATACTGGGCTCGCGTAAGTCAGAATTGGACGAACAAATGCTTGGTAGCAAATGATCTGCACATCGGATCTCAGATAGTTGGAGCAGAAAAGCTTCTTGAGAGACATAAATGCCGCCTTAGCCTTTTGCAACTGTATATTTATGTGTTCATTATAGTACAAAAATTTGTCCAAATGAACCCCTAAATATTTCACAACAGTCTTTGACTCGATCTGAAGACCATTTGAACTCATTATTTTGAGGTTTTTCCAATTATGTCTCAAGTCTGAATTTCCGCGTCTTATTGCGGTGCGGAACAGTATGGTTTCACATTTTGAAAAATTTATTTTAAGTTTCCATTCAGTACAAAATCTATGGAAACTGTTAAATTTGCCTTGAAGCCTTTTTTGAATTTCATCAATTCTCGACCCGCTTGCATACAGTATTACGTCGTCAGCATCCTGAGTATATCGGAAATATATATATTAAATAGGTGCGGTGCAGTTACCGTGCCCTGCAGAAGACCATTTGTGACATCGAAAACTCTAGTCGTTGTGTATTTTCTATCTGTTACAACAATTTTTTTGTCATATATCATTGTCATGATCATCTTTATAAGATGTGGAGGGAATTCATACCGTATAAGTTTATATATTATCCCGTCGATCCAAACCCTGTCGAAGGCTTTTTCGATATCCACTAGGCAGGCAGCTGTACTTCTCTTAGCGTTTAAATTCCAATTGATATCTGAAACCAATTTTGTAACAGCATGAACTGCCGAGTGGTTTCTTTTGAACCCAAACTGATTCCGCGGTATGGTCTCCTTTCTATCGCATTCGTATAAAATTGACTTACTAATAACTACTTCTAAGATCTTCCCGATATTAGGCAGAAGACTTATGGGCCTATAGCTAGAAGGATCAGAAGGATCTTTCTTTTTTTTGATTATTGGAAATACCTTCGATATTTTCCAGTAACTCGGGAAGTAGTAGTTGTTTAGGGCGCACTGGAAACGCACTGATGCGTTTGATTTCAGTCAGTGCTGAAAACGCACTGAAAATGCTGCCTTGCGTTCGTTGTCGACACTGGTTATGTTTATGCACTGACTGGATTCGCATTCGCCCTGGGTACAGTGCTGGGGGGCATTTTTCAGAGAAATCCCATCACCCGAGGCGAAAATTTCCTTTTTTCCCCACATACCATCTCGTATTTCCCTTTTTATTTCCCACAGAAAAAAAAATTAAACAAAATTTCCATTAAGTTTGTACTTAGTATTTTTAATTTGTACATACATATTTCCAAAGCCAAATAACGTAGATAAATAGGTTTTATAATTAAAGAAAAAAAAAATGTCGCAGTATTATAGTCGGATAGAGTACAATTTAAAATTATATTAGCACGTAACAAAAAGTTTTGATAATTATAGTCGACTTTAGGTCCACAATATCGTTATCACCTCATGACGAAATTAAAGTCACATTAAGTATTTAAAGTGAGTTAGGATTATTTCATCTGTTATTTCAGTGAGAAAAAATTCGTAAAATTCATGTATCGCAAACATTTTTACGAATTTATTTCACTTAAATGACAGATGTCATATCCATAAACCTTACTTCACGTTAAATATTTAAAATGAGGTTTCGGCTTTACGTGGACTAGGTATAATTATAATTATCTTGGTGTCCAATTTTAGTGGCGAAGTTGAAACAATGCGCATTTTGTACTAATTTGGAACACTTTTTTCACTTTAAATCACTAACAAAAGTTGTCTGGGTTTTTGACACATTTTCGGGACTTTTTTGAATATCGTCTCCAAAGAACTCAGTTAAGTGGAGAATGACAAACAAATTGTGTATGAAGTACGCTTTATTATTTGAGTAGTATCAAGGTTGAGTTCTTAATTGTAAAAAAAAACTGCAGCAATACAGTTACTGCGTTCACAAATGTAGAAAAACTGCCTTACCATTGCAAACGTTCCGGCAGCACTTGTGTTTCGACTCTCGACTTGTTTTCATAAATGTCAAATTACCCCTTTTGTTGTGCAAATTTGCAGCTTATTTTATATTGCTAAATATATACAGATTTTGCTGCGGTAAATTAACAACAAAATGTTTACAATTATGAACTCACCCCAACATAACGATAATGCCAACGATCAAATCGATATCTTTCGTTTGGAATGGCGGGGACCTGACCTAATAAATACCTATTATAAATGAATTTGCATTAAACATGATCAAACAGGTAAAAATTGGTTGAAATAACATATTTTAAATAATATTTTACTTTTGTGTAGTGTTATTAAAACATTGTGTTGGGGAAAACAGAAAAAAGAAGAGAAATTAAGGCCTCAAACGCGTTACTTTAAAGCGAGTTTCATTATTTTTATCTTCACGAATTGGAATAAGTGAATAAAAACTATTAATGGTTTGGAATTTTCTTGCTTATACCCATTCTTGGTTTAAATTTTATAAATAAAACAAATTCCCACACAACCAAAAAATTCCCGCATAATCATAGGGTTTCCCCTCGATCCCTTTTGAGGTCCAAATTCCCACAAAAAGGGATTTTTCCCACGATCCCCCAGCACTGCCTGGGTATTTCTTGAGTGCCAGAAAAGAGGACTGTCAAAACAATAAATCAGCTGATTTATTATTGCGTTGATAGTTCTTGTGTGTTTTGTCTTCGGATAAGTTGCTTAGTAAAACAACGAACTAAACAAGTGCAACAATATACGAAAATTAACAAAGTCTGATTTATGTTAAGTTTTCAACACAATGACAGTTATCAGGGCAAGCTATTGGCGTTCGATGAAATGGGGGTTGCAGTGGGGCTTTGGTCAACCATGAAAATACGCTGACAATAGTCAGTGCGCCCTAGGGCTGGCAACAGCGAACACTTGTGTGTTTATAAAGTGACTCGAGAAGAAACGGCACTCGCGTTTGAGTTTGGAGGTACACTTCGAAGATAGTGTATACTTCACCAATTATTTCGAAGCTATAGGTCAAACTATTCTAAGAACTCGAAATTCGTAGAATAATAGAATTTCATTCTTCTCGGACAATATCCGGAAGGTACCTATCCTTGGTGAGTACAAAGGATTAGGCTCTGTGGCACTTCCTGCTACTGTTTGAGAGAATAATCATTGATATTAGCTTTGCAAGCTATTATAAATCTAGATACATACAGACATCATTCATACTTCTTAACTTAAAACAATCGATTCAACACAAATAAACGACTCATACTTCAGACATTTTGACGTAAAACTACAGTGAAAATAATTGCCTGGGCTCTATTTGAAATTTTGTTCATCGGAATAACCCTTTTTCCACAAATTCACATGCATCAATATTGCCCATCCATTCGTATGGATATTCAAAATGGTGTACAAAACTAACTGATTTTGCATTGAAGTATTGATTTCCAATGTTTAATTTTGCATAATTTTACCTTAGTTTTGTTTTGTAAGAAGTATATTCTTAATGTGTATCCATTCATTGAATAAATAAACATTGCGCAAGTTGACAGGTGTCCTTTTTGCTTCGTCATTTCATCATAGAATAAATATACTAGAGGGAAGCGGCAACTCATAAGTGCACAAAATCACTTTGGAAATTATATGCATACCTAACCTACTACCTACATGTACATACATATGTATGTATGTTCATAGTAACTTTTGTAAAAGAATGCTTCTGTCTAAAGCTTCAAAGGCTCTCTTTAGATCTAAAATTCTGTTAGTTCATAATACATATTCTGTTAGTTTGGTTGGTTTCGAACTAAAGTTTGTCGCGACTTTTTTAAGCTCGTCGGGATGTCGGGCCAAGACCTCGAATAACGGTGACATGTTCCGCGGCATCCGGACGAATGGCAACCCTATAGTAGGGTAACGTATTAAAGATTACTGTCGCGAACCACATGGCATCTAATTTCTCTGCCTTGGTCTGTTTGAGGTGGTCCTGTATTAGTCGGTTGCGCCTTAAATATATTCCAAAGGTACATTCCACCGGTTTAGAGATGGACGAACAATGCGATTGATTATAGTTTCGATAGAAATCTCGAAACCACTAGAGACTAGAAGGTGTAGATCCTTTGTGTATTTCAACGGTGCCGTGACATAAGGCCATATTTCAAAATATTTTTTGACGCTTTCATAAAGCGACGTAAAGCCATATTTCGGGGTATGGCCTTATGTCGCTTTTCGAAAGTGACTTAAAGCCATTATGGCTTTATGTCACTCTCAAATATATTTTTTCACTTACTTGATTCAATTTCAATCGGCCCATGAACCATCCTAAATAGTTCAAAATTGTTAAGGCTGCGGCCGCGCAGTGAACGACTGAGCGATGAGCGACTGAGCGACGAGTACTGAGCGATGCAAAAAAATTAAAACATATGAAGTCAACTCGGAAATCAACGTCAAATTAAAACAAAATTTAATGTAGAGCTCGTCGCTCAGTCGCTCACTGCGTAGCCGCAGCCTAAGACGGAGCATGATTTTATAACAACTGTAAATATTTATTTTTAAATAAATACAATTATGTCAATTAAGGAGAAAGAAATTAATTAATTTTTAGCGCTTTCAACAAAATATACCAGTTGTGGTATTTTTAACAATTTGTGTACAAATTGAGCAGAGAATGGGATTGTTGTGCTTGTTGTTATATCTAATGCTCAAAACCTATTGTAAATATCTAATTTTCAAATCCAAACTTCAGGTTTTGAGAATAAGATAAAGACATGGTGAGAAATTCGCGCAAATTTTATTTATAAAATTTCTTTCCTGAAATTCTCAAGAACATACTAGAATATTGTTTCTTTTCTTATTATCTATACTCTGTTCCAATATAATTGTCAGTACAGGGAAGATAGGATGTTTGCCTCTCAGTCTGGTTGCAATAGCTTGCATAAACTTGTCCCTTTTTTAAGCTCTGACTGGGTTACCGTAGTATGCATAAAAAATCGCCGCAAATCGGAGGGCAATGCCTATAGGGTTACCATTACCATTTGCTGATTCAAAAACACCAAAAATTATTGAACATAATAAAGATAATTGTGTACAAAGTGGATGCCACCTCGATTTCAATGAAATTTTAGTATGATGTAGAAAGCATTTTTTTGGGTATTTTTATGTATGAATGTAACACGTCGAAAACGATTTATTCGCGAGATATAAGCTAAAACTCGAAAAAAAAATTGCTATTAATATCCCCGCTCAAACAAAACCTTTATTAAAAAGCACAAAAAGCGAAAAATTGTTTAACTACATTTTAACTGATTCCGCAGAAAAATAAGAAAATGAAAAACACAAAAAGCAAGTGGCAACATCCTCACATACTCAAATTCATTCATTGGCTCTCAAAGCACAAAATCCCAAAGCTCTTTGACAAAAACCACAGAAAAAGCTGTAAAGATTTGCTTCGATTAAAAATGGCAACACTGTTTTGATGTTTGTATTTGTATTGTCATACACACCACGCTGGTTGATGGCGGCCACGCATAATCAATGTGCCGTCGATGTTGTTTCCGGCTGGTCATGGTGGGATGTATGCAGATTTATTACAAAAACAAAACGTGTGTAAGTCAGTGGTTTGATTTTTATTTCAGTGGCAATTTACTGAATTGAATGTCATGAAAACATGTACCATTGGTTAAAAAAAAAGCTCCCCCATAAAGCCTGTACTGACAATTCTATTGGAACAGAATATAGCTATGTATGGAGATTATGAAAAACTAAAATTTGGGAAAAGGAACTTTAAAATTTTAGTTTTTGAGAATTATCAAAAAAAAAAAAATCGCGCGATTTTTTTAGTTTTCTTTTCTCAAATTCTCAAAAACTAAAATTTTATAAGTTTCTTTTCTCCAATTATACTAGAATGGATAAAAAGGGTTTGGATGCCTAATGGAAATCCTGCATTTTTTTTTAAACCCTATATTTCCGAAAACTTTGGACTTATGTCCCATCTTCGACAAAAAGAAAATGTCCTACCACATCGGGACATACATAAGTCCCTAATTCAATTTGGGTCTTATGTCGCTGCTCTGATAAAAAAAATAGTATGAAACCATATGGTCTTATGTCTCAAACCTATATGGTCTTATGTCGCTTTTGAATAGGGACATAAAGCCATACCCTGAAATATGGTCTTAGGTCGCTTTGTGAAAGCATCATAATGCCATATTTTGAAACGTCACCTATTTCAACACAAACACTAGTATCACGTGCCGATTTAGCTTCATAGGTGGCTTGAAACTTAATTTACTTGAAACAGTAGATATTAATAATAATACTTAACTCTCGTAATAACTAATACCTTTACGGACTCCGTAAAAAAGAACAACAGAAACCCCCTTTACAAATCAGTAGATCTCGTTTACGACTTAATAGCTAATACACTTGTGCTCCTATATACGCTAATCATGCCATCCGTGCCTTACAAATAATATTATATAAAGAGATGATTTCGACAAAAGATTAGAACCAACGTAACGTTGCAATTACCTATTCAAGGTATGAGTATATAAGCCATCTGGTGACTGCGGAAACCCATAAGTTCACCGAATTAGTTGCACCACGAAGGTCCTTGTCATTTTGTTGCTGGCCGTTTCCTGGGTCTGTGCCCAGGAAGAAATTTCTCCCGATGAAGAAACAGGGTGGTCTACGGTTCGACCATTCCAACCTGGACTCCGCATCGTCAACGGTCAGGCTGCCGCACCTCGGCAATTTCCATATCAAGTCGGTCTGTTCACACTCGTCAAAGGCAACTCAGGTAACTGGTGCGGTGGATCTTTGATCTCGCGCACCTGGATTTTGACAGCTGCTCACTGCGTGGATGTGTAAGAAAGATTAAAATTCTGAGCGAACCTAGACACTTACATACTGATTATTTCAGGGGTACTCGAACCACAGCCTATTTGGGAAGCAACATAAGACGAGGCGGCCAAGCAGTTACTGTTTCACAGAAGATTATCCATAGTGGATGGAATCCAAAAACATTGGCCAATGATATTTCTCTGTTGCGTATCCCGCCTGTTACTTTAGGACCATCCATTGGCCTTGTGAGGCTGCCAGCTATTAGCGCAACTGGTTCTTATCCAACATACGTTAACCAGGTTGCCGTAGCTTCTGGTTGGGGTGCGACCAGTGACAATTGTAAGCTTTTTACAAACTGAGTGTCTATGTATTGATTTTTTTCTCATTATCATAACGACAGCGAATCAGGGTCTTCCTCAATATCTGCAGTACGCTAATTTGGTAATTTCAAATAATTCGGTGTGCTCTGCTGTCGATGCCGGTGTGAGGACATCTAATATTTGTGTGGCCACGCCGAAAAGGGTGTCTACTTGTGGCGGCGATTCAGGTGGTCCGCTTGTCATAAGGTCGTCTGGTGTCCTAGTTGGTGTTACTTCTTTCGGGGCAGAGGCTGGTTGCGCTAAGGGTTTCCCCATAGTCTTCACACGTGTGACCAGCTATTTAAATTGGATTAGAGTTAATGCTAAGTAGTAAGCTTAATTGTATACAGTTAACATAAGTGTATAAAAGTTGAGGAACAATTTAGTTGAATGGCTATTATATTCCACTTGCATTTGAATAACGCTCTGTTTGTTTACTTTATACAGTTAATAAAATAAAAAATACAGGTTATGGAATGTGTATGCAAGAATTGTCTTTATTTTTAGGGTACAACAAGGATGGTAAACATATACATACATGAATGCTATTCAAGTATTACATGTATACAAGTGACAAGCTATAATTATATGTAATGATACCAACTATACGGGATTTTCCAGTACCATACTGGCTTCGAGGTCCAGATACTGGATGAATTTTCATACTGGATTTTATACTGGAATTTCATAAATTTTATCAGTTTGTTCGTAGAGTCGTTCGGGGTAAGAATGCGCAGCGGGTAAGAGTACGCAGTGCCATTTTCTCCATCTGTAAAAGAATTAGCAGCAATCGCGAAATGAGAAAATGTGTGCTTGACTAACCGCCAATGGTGAGTAACTAATACGAAAATTTTCCAATTAACATTACAAAGAAAATTAAAAAAAAAGTTAATTTTCAAAAGTGTGTCAGGAAAGCGTGCTCGATGCCCCATAAGTAGTATGTAGGCATAAACAGTGTATATGTAAGTTTGATTTAGGATACAATTCTAGTGGATAATATTATTCGTTCTTAGATTTTAAATACAATGAAAAAAAAGTAGCGTCTAGGGAAAGAGTGCGCAGTCGTTCTGTGGGTAAGAGTGCGCAGTTCTCTCTTACCCAGTATTTAACTTTTTATAATAATAAAAATTTTTAGGCTATTACGTTCTATCCAAAGATGCAACGAGCACATCACAGTCATAAGCGGTAGGTGGTAGCTCGTAGCTGAACTATTTTTCTGTTTTTGTTTTTCCAGAAAAATGCCTCGTATCTACCAAACACAAACGGAAAGGAAATTGATAACCCTAAACAAAATCTGCAAGCCTAGGGAGCTGATTTAAAATGGAAGCAGTCCATAAAACGCTGCCGATGAACTTGGTTTGAGCAAAAGTGCAGTTTCAAACCATTTCAACTACTAAAACTGTGACTTAAACTGGTTGCGCACTCTTACCCATACCTCTGCGCACTCTTACACTGACTTCGGGGCAAGAGTGCGCAACTTGACTTACTTTGGTTTTTTGATCAAAAAATATTAAACATTAAAAAAAATATAAAAGATTTTTGTATAATTTTGTTCCTAAAATATAGAGCTACCAAATAATAGGCTCTTTTGTTTGCTATTTGTTGTAAGTTTTTCAGAATTTAAGTCCGAAGTCCAAAATGCGCACTCTTGCCCCGAATAACTATATTACGAATATTAAACAAGCTCTTTCAAAAATCAACACTCGTGCGCATGGCAAACGCACTCTTTCACCATACACAAGACACAAGAGGTCTACAGCCAACGCTGTCAAATAATTTTAAAAGTGGGGCAAAGTCCTCTCAGAGAGTGGAAAATTCATAAGAAAGTAACTAATCGTGTTGAATCACATTTTTGTTTTCCACTTTACAATGAATTTATGACAAAAATTCACTGACAGAAACTGCCAAATGGTTGGTTTGATAACGTTGGCCCACTTCACCCAAAAAAAAGTGTAGGTGGAGGAATTCGTAAGGCCCTTAGGTGAGGGAAAATTGTTGACACTCTCATTTGGCTTTCTCTTTTACGAATTGTAACGAATCTTTTGGGTTAACAAACAGGAATTTGTCAGAATTCAAACGAATTCCAATGTGACCAAACAGACCTAAGATGTCAAATAAAGCTGTGGCCTGTAGGTACACACATGTGATTGTCAAATGTAAATATTTGCATGTTTTTCATAGTTTTTTTTCTCGTTCAACGTTCAATAGCGGTTCAATTCGATCCAATGATTTGTTGTGAAAAATCTCGTCTAATGACAAGTATGCTTTCAAACAATCTCAGACACAGCCGCAGTCAGCTGATGTTAGTCTGATGTGAATGCAGTTCGCTGATGTGGGCACAGCCTTAGATTAATAAAAAAAAGTGTTGTACTTTTTTTAATGAAGTAATAATAAAATAGTTGAACTGAATATACTGGATTTGTACTGGGTTTTAATAAAAAAAAGTATTTATACTAAATATACTGGATTTCATCTAGCAAGAGTTGGTACCATTAATTATATGTGTTGACTGTACTGATTACAGATTTAACGAAGCAATCTCAAATCCCCTAACCGCCTAAACTCGTAGCTGACTGGTGGAAAAAATTCAACCTCAATGTTACCTCTAAAAACAAGTACCATAGTAGCTTTTACAACTGGACAAAATAAGGAGTGCAACACTTTATGGTGAAACAATAGAGTTTTTAAGTGGCCTAAAACTCACTTGGAACTCTCACATTTAAAAGGCCATGGACAAAACAAGGATCTCGCTATGGACCTGCAAAATTCTTTTTGGTCAAAACTGGGTTCTAAACCCAAAAATGGCAATACACAGCATTTGCTAGACTCATTGGTGGGGTATGCGAAACTTTCACAAGCTGGATTCAATAAACTTAAAAGACTAGCCATGGTGCGCACCGCACCGTTAGAGGTTCTATACAAATGCATAGCCAAGCATTATGCACATAATATACATATTTGTTGATGCTAGGAAGATGTCCAGATCTTCTAATGTGGATGATCTAATGTACATAGACCAATTCAAATGGCTTTGTCCTTTTGAGCCTTCGCTAGTTTGCGTTGTCTAAAAGTTGTAATGCCAGTACTTGCAGCCTGTCTTCATGCATTTTTCCTAAGTTCATCTGATGTAACGTTGTCGTATAAAACGACGGTCCGGATATTACGACCAATTTTCGACAAGAAAGAATCGATTTCGTTGCTTATAACGACGAAGTAGGAGAAAATTTACAAAAAAATACATACCCATTCACGTATGTATATGCATGGTTTGGCAAGTAGAATACCAAATTTCTAAGCTACTTACATACGTAGACTTTACATATTTTGTGAAACTAAAAAGTTTTAAATAAAATAATAAGTCAAAAAAACTCGACCTATGAATGCGTACTTATATAAATATGTACGTTATTATTAGGGCCCGGATTTTTATGCAGGGAAAAATGAAAAATATGCACATAAAATATGCATGCAAAATCGAAAAATATGCATTAAAAACCCACCTGAATAATGCAAAAAAATAACAGCCAATTATTTTTTTTAAACATTTATTTACACATATATACATATTATGTAGTACTACTAACTAGCTGGTAATACAAAAAATAAAACAACATAAGAAGCATTTGCGTATTCAGTTTGTATACTATACCTACACTTTTTTTTATGAAAATGCCTTATTGGCGTATATGAAAAGATTATTTTTTCAATTTTGAAAGCTGAAACTTTGCCTATTTGGCCTTAACCCTCATCCTGTAAAGAAAAAAAAACTTCATATTCATTGTTTTGGGTAAATTGTTCTTAGCACAATTTTATTGCATTATTTGCACTTTTTACAATTTATTTCCGTAAATGAATGTTTTCTACAGATAACTGAATTACATTTGTTACATTTGGTAGCATTCATATTTCAGAAAACGCGCGAGTTTTTTAAGTCTCAAAATGCGTTTGGGCAAAATTTGCCCAAAATACAGGATTAGGGTTAAAGAATATTTGTACCTCTTGACATCCACGGAAGTAATTGGAGCATATTTCAGCGAAGACAGTTCTTTTATTGTATACCTAATTACTTTTTAAATTATTTAGATCGTTGGTGCTCAAATTGAAAATATTGGCGATTTCTTTCATATCTTCAAAACCCTGATTTTTCTTTAAAACTTTATCAATTTTCTTTTGAATTTGCTGGGCGATGGCTACTTCAACAGCATTTATTTTACGAACCGCATCGACAACTAATTCAACTTGTATGTAGTGAGCCCCACCATTCTAACTTCGTAATAGTCGCTTAGGAATCCAAAATTTTACAAAAAAATTATTGTGCTCTCCTATTTGTCGGTAGATGTTGGGTAAAGCGCAAAGAGGATGGAGCAAAGGGTTAAGAAAACTGCAAAATTTGCAACAAACTGTGAATTTAACGCGAAATATGCAAAAATACGCATTTATGTTACAATATGCACAAACAAATCGATGCCATTTTAAAGTAAATTTGTTGATTCGTAAAGTTATTCAATTCCTTTTGTCTTTTGTTATTCCAAAAAAAATATGCATTTGCATAAAAATCCGAGCCCTAGTTATTATTATGGCATGCGACCACTGCTGTACTCTGAACATCATCGTTTCATTTCGTCCTGTTTCGTACTTTTTAGTAAGTTTTTCCCGTAGTCGGGTTTAAGTTTTTTTAACTCGAAAGTCTCGAAAACCGCTCTACAGAATTATTAACCCCATAAAAAAAGGAATCTGGTAGGCTTTTGTACAGATTTGGGGATAGAGGGACTCTCAGGCAACCGGCCATTTTATTCAACTGTTATATTTAGTTTTAAGGTGATTTGTTGTAAATACAAGTACATACTCGTAGTTCGTTGAAGAACGTGTAAGAGTAATTCTAAGAGAAACTGTACAGCTCTGTCTATTCATCGTACACCAACACTTGGACACTGTCTGTCATCCGCGGCATAGATGGGAGTGTGATGAACGGTGAATATTGATAGGCAGTAGCTAACGAGACACGAGTGTATAAACAACAAAATAAATAAAGAAGAACCCAAACTTTAAATAAACTATTTTATTTCACACATCATGTTACATGGTGTCAGATGTGGGGTGCTGTGAAAGAAAAGTGCAAATAAAGTGTAAATAACGTAACATATAAGATAAAATATTTTGTGTCAAGTAAAAGTGATTTATAGCAGCTCAGCATTATCAAAAAAAATGGCGGAGCAAGGAATTCGTGGTCCTAGTGAAATGGATTTCGATGAGCCAGCAAAAAATTGGCCCATGTGGAAACAGAAATTTGAAATTTTTTTAATTGCTGCAGGTAAATCGGTAGCTGAAGAGCCGCTAAAGGTAGCCTTGTTTCTTCACCATATTGGGGAGCGAGGTATCGAAATATATAATGCACTTGCACTGACCGAAGCACAGAGAACATTGCAAATAGTCATGACACGCTTCGAGGAATATTGCATCCAACGACGCAATATAATAATGGAGACGTACAAATTTGGTTCAATCGTACAAAAACAAGATCAGCCATTTGTGGAATTTGAAACAGAAGTGCGAAATCAAGCCAAATTCTGTGAATTCACGTGCGCAGCTGAGGGATGTCAGCAGTCATACGTTAATCGAATGATTAGGGACAAGATCATTCTGGGCCTGGAGAACAAAAAATTGCGGGCAAAGCTGTTGGAGTCAAGTAGTGACACCCTGGAGGCGATTATCGAGAAGTGCAAAATTGCGGAGCTATCGGAAAAAAATAAAAAACTGTTATCTGGTGATGAAAAGGAGGGAAAAGTGGACACAATTAAAACATTTAATTCATGGAAAACTAAGAAGGCATATGGAAATCGACAGAAGGAGAAAGATACACAGCTATGCGATCGATGTGGAATGCCAAGAACGGGACAACATGACAAATTTTGTCCAGCATTAGTGGAAGGTCGAAAGTGTCGAATATGCAACAAGGCTGGGCATTTTGCGGTAGTGTGCAGAAATAAGTATGGCGGCCAACGGTCAAATAGCGGAAATCAAGTGCATGCAGTCGAGTACGAAGCCGATGAACGAGAGGAAAAGAGAGATGCAGTGAAATTATCTCAGTCAGCCGAACGTCGTGGAATAAATTCAGTTAATAGGCGATATTATGATGATGAAGGTAAAGTTATTCGTAAAATAAAAAATAAATCCGTTGTAGATATTTTTGATTGTAGACGTATAGGGCCGGTAGGGTGGTACCAACAAATGAAATTTAACAATGTGAAGGTCAATTTCAAATTGGATACAGGTGCCGATGTTAGTTGCTTACCCCTTAAATATATAGAAAAAATGAATTACTTGAAATTAATTAAAAAATCTGGAAATAATTTGTTTGCTTATAATGATGTCAAAATAAATTCTTTTGGCATAATTACTTTGCCGTGTATTATAAAATTAACAAAGGAGAGCATACCAATTCAATTTGAGGTGGTTGATAGCAAATGTCAGCCCATTCTGAGTCGTGCCGCCTGCGAGGCGTTGAAGCTAGTTAAGCGAATTGAGGTTATCCAAAACAATCAAAGAATTAAGCTGCCAGACTCGAAAGAAGTATTTTTTACGCAGTTTTGTGACGTTTTTGAAGGCTTGGGATGCATTCCAGGCAAGTGCCGCATCCAATTAAAACAAGGCTCTGAACCAGTGCTCACTTATAAAAAAAAAATACCATTCAATCTTTATGATCGACTGAAAGCTCAGCTTGAGACAATGGTCAGCGATGGTGTAATTAGTTTAGTAGAACACCCGACAGATTGGGTTAATAATCTGCAAATTGTTGAGAAAGCGGACGGATCACTACGTTTGTGTTTGGATCCGCAGCCGTTGAATGCATGTATTCGCCGCCCACATTTTGCAATTCCAACTGCCGAGTCTATTACTAGCCGACTTACAGACAAATCAGTTTTTACAGTGGTGGACTTGAAAAATGGATTCTGGCAGTTGGAGTTGGATGATGAGAGTTCAGATTTGACTACGTTTATTACTCCTTTTGGGCGCTATAGGTGGCATAGACTGCCATTTGGTATAAGTAGCGCTCCTGAGATTTTTATGCGGAAAATGGTTCAGATTTTTGGGGATATTCCTGGGGTGGAAATATACTTCGATGACCTATTTGTGTCGGCCAAAGACTACGACGAACATGATCAAATACTTTCGAAGGTTATAGAACGAGCAAGGGTGAATTGTGTTAAGTTCAACATAAATAAGCTACAGTATAGACAAACAGAGGTAAAGTTTATGGGTCAGTTAATATCGAAAGGTAGTATTAAGCCGGACGATAAATATTTAAGGGCTATAACGGAGTTACCACTTCCTGAGGATAAGAAGGCTGTTATGCGATTGTTAGGTATGTGTAAATATCTTGCAAAATACATACCCAATCTATCCATCATAACAACGAAACTGAGAGACTTAACAAAAAAAGGCAAAAATTGGGAATGGGGCGAAGAACATCAAAGAGAATTTGATAACCTAAAAAATATTGTCAGTCAGGCACCTGTTCTGCGTGTGTTTGATCCGAAGCAGCCTCTTGTAATACAAGCTGATGCTTCGAAGGATGGTGTAGGATGTGTCCTATTACAGGGAGGACAACCGGTAGCATTCGCTTCACGAATATTGTCTGCAAGTGAACAAAAGTGGGCTCAGATTGAAAAGGAACTCCTAGCTATTGTCGTTGCATGTGAAAAGTTCCACTACTACATATATGGCCGGGATATAATGGTTCATTCAGATCACAGGCCACTTGAGAGCTTAGTCAAGAAGGAACTGGATAAAGTTACTGCCAGGCTGCAGCGCTTGTTTATGTTCCTATTAAAGTACCCGGGTCTAAAAATAAAATACGTGCCCGGAAAACAATTGCTGCTGGCTGATTGCTTGTCAAGGGCTTATTTAAGTGCGGGTGCGGAACATAAGACGGAACTAAATTATGTTGTTCATAGCATTGTTAATAAAGTCTGTATGTCCGAGGCAAACAAATCCAGTTATCAGGTAGCTACACAGAGTGATGAGTCCTTAGGTCAGATATTGAAGTACTATGAGAGCGAGTGGCCAGATTACAAGAAGCTGAGTTCAGAATGTAAGAAATTTCATAAAATTAAAGACGAGATAAGTGTGAATGAGGCATTGTTGTTCTTTGGGGATAAGTTAATTGTACCTGCAAAGCTTAGGAGCCAAGTTATAGACATGTTGCCTGCTTCACATTTAGGTGTAGAAAAAACACGATTACGTGTACGCAGGCTGTTTTATTGGCCAGGTATGTCCAAGGACATTGAAAACAAAATTCAATTGTGTCGAATTTGCGAAAACCATAGGTACAATAATTCAAAAGAACCTTTGAACCAGCATGACTCACCCAAATTTGCATGGGAAAAAATTTCCATGGACATATTTGAACATGGTGGCGTGTCATACTTGGTAATAATTGATGCATACTCCAACTGGTTGTGTGTTGAGAGGCTTCGAAATAAGTCAGTAGAGCACATAATAAAGATTTTAACTTCTCGATTATTTTCCAAGTTGGGTGTGCCTCTAGAGATTCGATCGGATAACAGTCCTTTTAATAGCCGCAAATTCAGAGAAATGGCAGAAGAGTTTAACTTCAAACTGATATTTTCAAGCCCACGATATCCTCAGAGCAATGGGTTAGTAGAAAAGGGTGTGGCAATTGCCAAGCGAATACTTAAAAAATGTTTAGAGGAGGGTAAGGTAAACGATTTCCACTACCGAATTTTGGAGTATAACGCCACGCCATTGGCTAACATGTTGCTGTCACTTGCTCAACTTTTCATGGGTAAAGAAATCAAAACGAAAATTCCAACAACGACAAACAATTTAAGACCACATGAATTAAGCCCGGAGGACGTTTTGAAACGCATAGAAAGGAAAAAGCAGCTTCAAGCTGAATATTACAATAGAGCATCAAAACCTTTATCCAATTTGAAAGAGAGCGATAGAATAATGTTTAGAAAAAATGAAAAAGACTGGTTGTATGGTACCATTGTAAGAAAGGTTAATGACAGGTCATACATAGTTAACGATAGCGAAGACAATCTTTTTAGACGGAATAGGCGACATATTAGAAAATCACTTAACAGTGAACCAAAAAATGTTTTAGAAGATTACACCTATGCCGCCATCGAAAATAGTCAAGCCACCGACAATGATGAAGCGAACAATGTGTCAGAATATCATGATGTGGTGGAAAATATGAATGACGACATTATCGATGACGGCTGGGGTCACATACCCGACCGGCCAAATAATTTAGTAACCAGGTCAGGAAGAATTGTAAGGTCCCCGGAACGCTATGGTGACTGGCTGACCTAAGTAATTAAATTATAACTAATTATTAACATGTTAATAAAACTATAAAACTATAATGTGAAACTGTATCTAAAAAAAAAAAAAAAAAAAAAAAAAAAAAAAAAAAAAAAAAAAATAGCGTGTAAGAGTAATTCTAAGAGAAACTGTACAGCTCTGTCTATTCATCGTACACCAACACTTGGACACTGTCTGTCATCCGCGGCATAGATGGGAGTGTGATGAACGGTGAATATTGATAGGCAGTAGCTAACGAGACACGAGTGTATACACAACAAAATAAATAAAGAAGAACCCAAACTTTAAATAAACTATTTTATTTCACACATCATATTACAGAACGATCGTTCTGTTAGTTTGCCTCCTGATTTTCCTTTGATTATGTGACCAACCGTCTTGTTTATAGCGTGTGTTCTGACTTGCTCTGATTTGAGTTTCTGGTGGAGACCGTCCGTTAATTCTGAGATCGTCTGTTAATTCTGAGACCGGCCCGTCTCCTCTCCTGGGAGAATCAGTCTTTTATCGTTGAGAGACACTCTGTCTTTTCTCGGGGAACCCATTTTAGTTTCCAATTCAACATACTAGAAAAGTTGGCCTATGGCTACATACATAGTACATAATGTACATCAAGTAAATCTTCTGTTGTTTTTAACTGCCTGTTTCCATATTCTTGCAAAAGACACCCTGATATGGCAGGAGTGTATCCCAGGCATATGAGCCTCCAGTGATTCTGGATTCACTACCGAATGGAGCACGTGGATCCAAATTCCTGTACTGTTCTGACATTGGAGTGGTGTCTACAACAGGACCTGGATTCAATTTGCGAACGAAGGATTTCGCGACACCTTGACAAGTCGTAAAAAGTCCTCTCTATTTAAACTCTGCTGTTGTAAAGGAGCCAGAGATAGCTCTATACGAGTAGGTATGTAGTATCTTCTTCCTCTCTATCTATATCTATATCTAGATCTGTACTTATATATAAAACAAAGTGGCAAAATGCGTATGTTTCCATCTACCGCCCGTAATTTTCAACCAATTTAGTTGGTTTTTCTTTTAAATTTAGATAATTACGGTACAAAGGTGATAGGCAAAACAAAAAATACAAAAACAATAAAAAAGAAAACTTAGACATTTTCCGTTGTGGTACATACAGCTGGTAACAATACAATACATTTGGGATAAATGTCCTATGGCAAAAAAAAAATCATTAGAAACATTGGATAGAACAATGAAAGATCTACGAGGAAATCCAGAATTGTTTGATGGTGCTGGAGACTTTCGACAAACTTTAGCAGTCATTCCTGAAACTACTGCTGCCGATGGAATAAGCGCGTTCTTCAATGCTGTGGAGAAATGTAAAAACACTTACATACGTAACTAGATGGTACAATGCCAGTCGACAAAGATACAGGAAGGATAACACTACCAAACGATTTTTGCAGTTTGACCTGATCCATAGCGTGTTCCCAAACATAGCACATAGCAAGGGAGCAAGCAATACTGGCCGGAAAGAACAAAAACATCAGTGATCTCAGCGAGGCTATTTTACAAGAAATACCAGGTCCATTATGCACATGCAAATCAGTGGACACCATCATGATTCAGGATGAGGTGGTGAATTATCCTACAGAATTTTTAAATTCACTTGATTTGCCAGGAATATCACCACCACAAATAGCAGCTAAAAATTGGAGCGCCGATTATCATGCTTCACAACATCAACCAACTTGGCTTGCCGTCAAAAAAATATAAAGAAGTACGTAAATAATTTGCATTAATAGTACAAAAATCGAGCACCGTGGTGTAGTGGTAAGTGCGTCCGGGTTCAATCCCAGCCCGGGTCCAACACCTAAAAGTTTTTTCACTGTGCCACCTCTTTCGAATGTCTGACAAGCAATCAAAGAGTATCATTTGTCAATGAGCTTCTCAACTCGCCGTTGAAAAATATAGCACGTACATTCAAATGGTTGCGAGAAGCAGACCCAGGTTCACCCCGAGCTGTAGCGCCACTTAAAGTACATAAGTACAAAAAATATGACACACCTCCATCGATTCATTGACTTGTTGAATGAAGGTATTTCCCTTACTCAGTTCATATTCATATACAACTGTCAAGATGGCCGAGTTTCAGCTTAATATCGTTATAAAAATGGGATTTATTAAAATAGAAGGTTTCCAGCTGGTGAAGATTTTCGTCGGCGGTATCGCCTACACTCAGAAAAAAGTGGCCGTGGCGAAGTGGTAGTCGTCGTCGCTTGTCATGTCCATGGTTCGAATTAGAGATGTAACGGATATCCGGTTAGTATCCGGTATCCGGGCTATCCGGCCCTTTTTTGATATCCGGCACATGACCGGATAGTAACTTGCTATCCGGCTGGTGGCCGAATAGTTCTTGCATCTGTAAAGAAAGTTAACAAAAAGAAGAAAAGAAACATCCAAAAATATTTTTGAAATGTTTTATTTTTCAGACTGAATTTCAGAACAAACATAAAATAAAATTTAGTATTGAAATGTAACTAACGGCAAATTATGATGTAGGGGAGAGTCGTGTACCTTGGACCAAGTGTACCTCGATCCGAGCGGGATTTTTCTAGTATATCTATGTTCTTTTGACAAAAGTTCCTCTACAAATTGTGAACCATATTGTAACACGTTGACTGAGTTTGAAACTGGCACCGTGACGTGTTAGTCCAGTGAGTAATTTGCTAGGAATGTTTTTTACCGCCAAAAGTAAAATTTTATGTATATTTGTAAAGTGTGTTGTGGAAAAATTTGGAGTGAAAGTAAGCTCCGGATAATTTTTCTAAAAAAATTACTGACTTATTCATTCAACTACAGTCAGTTTAATTTAAGTTACTAAAATAAAAAAAAAAAATACAATTATTAAAATAAATAAGGTGTATATGGTGTACCTTGGTCCAACACTTTTGGTGTATCTTGGACCGGTCCAAATAACTCACTGAATCATACTTTATGTGTAATCCTTTTGGATTTCTCGGTATTTGAATGTAGTTCACCTATGACTTGCAGTAAATCAGGTATTAATAGACCTAAGGTCGATAGAACTTCACTGGAGGAGACTGTAAAGGATGATATCGTCACCTGAGTGTAGGAACTAGGTAACTCGACTTTTTATACTTTCGAGATATCGGCAAAAACAATTTGATTCGTAATTTACTAGACTTTGTTTACGAGCTATTTCCGGCAAAATCGCACAATTTTTTTCCTGTACCAGAGGTGGTCGTTAAGAATAAAAAGGTAATCAAGATTTTTCTTTTTACAATGTTGTTACTTGGAAAAAAATAATTATATTAACAAACAGGCAGTTACCCATTTCTTGCACCAATAATTTTCCATTGATTGCACTACTTGTTCTCATTGATCTGCTTTTTGCTTATTGCGTTTTCCTTTTAATAAATTATATTACGGAAAACTAATTAATTTTGGAGTATTGTGAAGCTATTAAATGCAGTGGTAGATCACTGGTATCGTGTCCGTTTTACCAACCATTACCTTACCTAGGAATACAACAGGACAAATCAATTTTGATTAAGTAAAAAGTTTATTTGTTTGAAATTGCCAAATGAATGAATTCCATTACTAGCAATTTACAATTCTAGAAAAACTTTTTAATCATGGTCTTCCCCAGTTTTGCCAAATTTTGGCAAATTTTTATAAAAAGGTGTTGCTGATAAAGGGACATTAAGTCTTTATACTTGGCATCCGTGATGGAGTGTTTTTCCGGGTAACAAGTTTGTAGCTTAAATTAAGCTGCCGAAAGGCTTCTTGAGGTCCTCTTTGAGCAATCAACAGTCCTGAAGGTTTTGGTCTTGAATAACTCCTAACATTTGTACGAATAGGGACATTCTTTTCTAATATGGAACCAGCTGTTTTTCTGATTTTCT
Source organism: Brachyopa scutellaris (assembly GCA_949775065.1). Lineage (NCBI taxonomy): Eukaryota > Metazoa > Arthropoda > Insecta > Diptera > Syrphidae > Brachyopa > Brachyopa scutellaris. The sequence continues at coordinate 95,193,009 of OX459113.1, read as the reverse complement.
CATTGTAAGGTATTAGATTCGACGAAGACTTACCCCAGGGAACCGCTGCTACTTCGGTTTGGCAAAACAAATGGGTTCAAAATTCCTAACTCGGAAGACAAAATGCATGGCTCTACAAAACATTGATCCTGCCAGTCCTTCTGTATGGAGCCGAGTGTTGGACGATAAGCAGGAAAGCGGAGCGGATTTTGAATACTTTCGAGAAAAATAATCTTCTTCGGATATTCGGTCCCGTACGCGAGGAGGGCGGATGGAGGAGAAGATACAACCCAAACTCTATGAGCTGTACCAAGATGTGGATGTAGTCCGAAAAGACAAAACATGTCGACTACACTGACTCGGCCACATCGAGCGAATCGACAACAATGCTCCAGCAAAGAGGATCTTAGAATCACAGCCCCCAGGTTCGAAGACCGAACCTCCGTTTCAAGGATCAAGCTATCGCAGAGGCCAGTGCGGTTGGCCTAGACAACTGGAAGCAGCGTTCCCGGGATCGAAGAGAGTGGAAGGCTGCCGTCTCTCAGGCAGAGACGGGTCGGGAGTCCGTTAAGTAAGTAAATAAGTAAGGTATTGGTCGAAAAAACTCTTCCAATCAAGCATGTGCTCCGAACTTACATCGTGCACGGCGTAGGGCTTGTCTCCTTTTTTTCTTGCGCCCCGCGCTTTAGCTTTCCAGTCCCTGGCCAAAAAGCATTTCCCACACGCTTTGATTTTTTTTTTTTTTTTTGATAATCTACACACGCTTAAGGGGATATGAATACCCTTATAATGCTTACACACAGCGCGAACACATGAAGAACAAAAAGGAGAGATAGACAGATCGACGTAATGATAGGAAACTCAGATGTAAGGTTTCGACTAACTCTATGGGTGGTGTCCAGGATAACTGGAGAGTTTTCTGTATTATTGAAAGTTTTGCCCTGGTTAATGATTCACAAAAGTTTTTTCCAGATGTTTCCAATTATAGTTTGTGTGATCAACTTCTTCAGCCATACCAATTCGCATACCCAACTGCTGAATGGATTTAATCACCTTCCATTTCACTATGCCCAGGAACCATGAATTTTCAGTAAATAGTTTTAAGATGTCCAATTGATTGTACTGCATACCTACACATCGCGAATACAAATTTATTTAAACTCTGTCTTCATATCGGTGGCTAAAGCACCTCACAATGCATTCTGGGAGGGATTTAAAGTAATGGAAAAGGAAACTCTACACCTCACAGCTTCCTCTACCACCTTGTCCAGTCTACGTTTGTAAAAAAGTGCGGTATTCGTTGGATCACTGGGGCAAAGCAGGACCTGCTGCAAATCAAAATTGCAAATGACAATTCTGATGTCGCTTGCCGCTGCTTCCTGCTTGTCTCTTTTCTTAGCGTTTGGGTCCTCCTCTTTTTTTTAAGATGGGCATCATGCTGACTCACGTCATTTTCAGTTGGATTGGAGTTGATTTCAAAGGCAATACACAGTCGACATTGATATTTTTTTGGTCTATGAAAACCAAGATTGAAATTTGCGTTGAATAGTTTCTCTTCTTCAGAATATAGTCAGTACATTCTGTACATGGTTGCAATAGTTAGCGAGGAGTTCAAATATTTTCGGGCAGTCCCTTCTCGACAGTAATGTGATAGCTCATAATGTGCTTTTTAATGCCTTCAGTCTTCTTCCTAACCTCTTCAACATAGCGATATCGACAACTCCTTTTTTGATGACTAGGAAATTAAGGAACATCGTCCTGCACACTTTCCGTTTTTCTCCATTTTCTGGAAGATAGTATTTCATAGAACACTGCCTTCAGGATTGATTGGTCGTGGTTGTTGACTTCTTACAAACATTTTCTGTGTTGGCGTAGATTAAGTCTCGCTGACGAGAGTAATCAGCCAATTTGTAGTACGCTTTAAAAATTGTGTTCCTGTTATGTTCCGAAATGGCTAATGAACATTTAAGCCTACTTTTATAATCAAGCAGTTCATGGTCTAGTTTTCGTAAAACACAACTTTATGACTCTGTTGCTCAGAATATTATGTCTCTGTTGCTTAGACAACTGCATGATCGTCATAACAGTAACCACAATGGTAAACGGCATTGCAGAAAAAACAAGAAAAATGATGCGGCACACAGCTAAAAGCAGTAGTGTCACGGGTCAATGGGTTAAATAGCTAAATTGAGTTATCTACTTTTTGCTTGTCAGCGAGGAAAAAAAAGTTCACACAATAAAGCGCTATCTTAAGATGTCTACTTCTTGGACTGAGTGCTAATCAATCGTTGCGATTGTCTACTTTTTTTTGCACCCCAATAGATGGCAACAAGCAATGATAATGAGTTACCCAGTCATTAAGGTCAATTCTCATCGAATCCAGGTAACCAAAAACACAGCTATCTCAAAAATTAAAAAAAAATCGAGTTATCTAGTTCTTATACTCAGGTGACGATATGTGCTTCCAAGGAAAGTAATTTTGTTTTCAACTTTTTCCAGCTTTAATGTAATTTTTTTGAGTTGTCAGCTTAGATATATTTTTATTTAATAATAATTAATTATTTAATGTTACTGTTGTCGATAACACTTGCAATTTATTGGGTATGGTCCGAGGTACACTATGGTCTGGGCCAAGGTACACTTACATAGTGTCACTTATTTAGCTCCTGAGATAAATTGACAACATTTTTGAAACAATACGTAAATATTTCGGAAAGAGTAATAAATTGGTTATAGTTTCGAGTCTTCAATTATATGAAGAGATAATATGGTGAGGAGCAAACACTGATTTTCTGAAAATCGATCCGAGGTACACAACCTTCCCCTATGTATGAAGTATGAATAATTTTTGCGTTGCGTTTTTTTTTCGTAAATGATGCCTGCTTCCGAAAGAAGCCTCTCGTATATGCTGCTACACGGAGTTGAAAGGTAGATTTAGGCAAATTTTGATAAAATTGGGTATTATTGTGTATTAACGGACCACCAACCCCAATGACCACTATTTCGATCAAGTCGAACTGTTTTGAAATAGAAATCGTTGGCTCGTTGGCTGTGTCACTTTTGGATGAAACTTCATTTTGCCCATTGTCTTCCGCCACCTCGTTAAAACACTCCCAAAATGTATTATGAGTATCAGCTTCACCTATTTTATTTTTCTTGCTGAGTAGAGAATTTTTAAATTTTCCAACAGAATTCTTTGGCAGGCTCTTTCAGCCTGGATCGTTCCCAGGAAGTGTGCCTTGAACCTCGGGTCTACAAGAGTTGCGATCAAGTAGCTTTGATCTTCGTTAAGGTCGACGAAACGATTCTTGAGTTCAGTTTTTAGTGAAGCTCTCATGTCTAACAAGTTGGTTGTTTTTCGAGCAGTTTCGTCTTTTTCGAGGTACCTATCCTATATTAATGTGGAAACATGTGCTATTAGTTCGGAGATGCAAGAAAGGGCAGAACTTGTTATTTGAGTTATTTCATCAAAAGGCTTGAGAAATCTTATACACAAGTTTTTTCAGTACATTTGTTCACTGCACATTTCATTTCCCTCATCTACCGCACGTCCATTTACGTCTCTCAGTATTTCCAAGAATAGGCCATTGAATGACTATTTTGAGAAGAGAAGTAACGGATAGCCGAGTTGTGTTTTTTCAAGTTTGTTTTGATCCCTTTTGCAGGATAAAACATGAATGTTGCATCGCAGTACGCATTTCGCTCGGCCGGATATTCGGCGGCTGGATATCGGCGTGCGTTTTCATGGAAAAGGCAACATTGCATCCTGTATTCTTGCTGTAGGAAGAGGCACAAGAGGCTAGGAATAAGGACACAAGAAAGTTTAGAGAGATGTTTGTAGACCTCGTGTCTACTATTTAATGTACTTGAATAGTGCAGATAAGAAACGTATAACCATTTGTGTTACCGAAGTACTTTATTCATTATTATGTTCACACGGAAAAATTCTAGATCAAATACAAATACAGACCTCTTGAATCGGCTGTTGATTTCTTCAGATCCATATATCACATGATTCCAAAAGAAGTCCTTGTTATCAATTGATAATCTCGAAGAGGAAGTTTTATCTGATGGAGATAAAAGTGAATAATTAAAATATATTTATTTTTACCTAAGACTCAAAATACATAGTATATAACATTTTAAACCGAAAAAACGTATTTTATCAAAAATTAAAAAAATATAAAAAATCTGCTTCTTGTTTTGGTATAACGACATTGATAATTTGTTGGTTGTTTTTCTGAAAAAAAAAAACAATATTATTTATGTACAGTCTATCTATTAGTACTCATAAAACATAAAATAGTTAATTTAAAACATGATTTTCCTTTTCAAAATAATTTTGTTCCGCTAGATTTGTGAATCCGACCACTGTGCGCTGTGGGTAAACATTGTAAGGGTATTCATATCCCCTTAAGCATTGTAGATTATAAAAAAAAAATGTGTATCTACTATTGATAAATAATAGTGTAATATGTTTAAAGTAATAGGACGATCCATTTAAATAACAGTGGTTGTTAATACGATTTTCATATTATTATAATAGTTTTTCCGATTCCTTCTTAATGTTCTTTGTCACTTTAAAACTAATTAGATGTATATTAATATGAATACTGTATACTATTAAAGATTCATAGGACATACCATAAAATTAAAATGACAACCGCATTGAAATAATAATAATATAATAATAATAATAGGACGAGTACAGTATTGATATAATAGTTTTGAAAGTACTAATTTTAAAGTACGAATCCCATTGACCAATTTTAATAGTAAAAAAAAAAACTATTAAAGTAATAGGAAAAATCATATTATAGGATTTTTTTCTGAGTGTAAGTATTATTTTTTTAACCGCTTGGTTTTTGGGTTTCTACCTATTTGAATTTTTCATTTAAAAACCAAGTATTTAAAAAGAGATAGCATAATTACTTTTCATTGAACTTTTATTTTCAAAAGATCTTTAATTAAACTTCTGTTGAATAAATAGATCGCGTAAAATGATGTGTTCTTGATATTTTATGTACATACATAGCATTGGATTACTTTAGGCGTCCGAAAAATAATTCTTAAGACTGTGAAAAAGAAGAAAAAAGAGCTCCCAGTCGGTTTTTATAAGCAGCTATAATTTTTAGCTGCATGCCTCTTCCTTGCCTTAAACAACGTTAAGTGTAATTTTTTAAATCAAATCTTTATTTTTCTTCAGTTTTTGAACCAAAATTTATTAAACAAGTTCTAAAAGATATCTTCATAAACAAATATTAAAAGATGGCTTCCGAAACAAGTACAAGAGATGAAAGATGGCAGCGAAAGGTTTCTGGTTGGCTTTCCTTTTTTTTTTTTGTTCTTTTAATAATAATAATGGGCACCGTAGCGCAAGTGGTTAGTGCGTCGGACTACTGAGCCAGCGGTCTTGGGTTCGAATCCCGCCGCAAACATCTAAAAAGTTTTTCACAGTGCCCACCTCTTCCGAATGCCTGACAAGCATTCAAGAGTAGGTGTCATTTGTCATGTAAGGCTTCCCAACTCGCCGTTCGGAGACGGCAGAAAACTGTAGGTCCCTTCCATTTGTGCAAAAATATAACGCGCACACACAAATGGTTGCGGAAAGCTAGGCTTGGTTCTACCTAGGACTGCTGAAGCCAAATATTTATTTTTTAATAATAATAATAAATAAAACAGAATTGAGGGGCGATCCTATAAAAGCAAATGGTTCAAAAGTGCGTACGTGCCAACTTCATCTGATATACGACGATATACAAGTAGATTTAACTCATACATACATATATACAAACTGAATACTAAGCAACTAAATATAAATGCCCTCAACCTTCAACTAAATATACCAACAAAAAAACCGGAATTCCAAATCAAAAGATCGCATAATTCTGAAGATGTAATTTATGATAACCTTGGCACTACGTTACGTACATATGTATTATATTCGGTGCACGTAGAAGCTGAAGAAAATATTTTCACATCGCACTTCATATAATTGTTTGATAAGGTTTAAATTGAAAATGGAATTATGTAGGTAGGTACATATTGTAAATCATAAATTGCAATCACAGGCATTTTGATAATAGTTATTCCTAATTTAATAGGCATAGGGTAAATTTGTCGCAATCCGCACTAATAAACGATAAAAATTAAATACCCTCATTTAGCGGCTTTTATAATATTGAGCGGTATTCGCCGGTTAAATCAAAACAAACAAAGATAAGAAAAGTAATATGTTAGCATTTTTTTTTTTTCAAGAAAATATCATAAATTTTAGGTTGGCAAAAAAAAACTCGGTTAATAAAAATACCAAACAGTTGTATTTATTTAAGACTCTCATTGTATTAAATTAAAATTTGAAGATTCCCAAAAGTGATGCATTTAAGTGAATTCGAATGGCAACACTGGGTAGAGCATTCTGTATATTATGCTTTTCCGGTGAGAAAAAGAACTAGGCTTTCCGTCGATATATTTTTGTATGTACTATGTAGCACTTATGGAAATGTAATTTCTAGTATTTTAATATTTCATTATTAGTATGTGGTCTAAATTCGATAAATTGTGCAAGAGAGACGCACCTAGTAATTCTCATCATTTTACCTGGTTCTTACCTGGCTTAGACACAACATATTGGAAGAAGAATAACATACTGCACTGCCCCTCTGCACAACCTTTACTTACAACAAAAATCAAGTGAATATGTTATGTTTAAGGCAGTCAAAAAGGAGTTGAACTGTTTTGCCTTCGGCTATTTATATAATGACTACTGGTTACACGGTGCCCATTAAGAACCAGGGCTGCCGAAGTGAGTACTAAGGGAGTATTCGTACTACTCTCTCAAACACTGTACTCCCGTGCTCCCCTCGTTATGATTGTACTCCCCTATAAAATAATTTCAATTTTTAAAACAATTTGTAATTTGAATACCTTTTTTTCAGTGAATAGTACTTTGGTTAGATACTATCTCACCAAAGCTCTTTACAGCGATCCTGGAATACGCCTTCAAGAACATGCAATCGGACAACAAGGTCATCAAAGTTGACGGAGAGTCCCTAAGCCACCTTCGCTTCGCGGACGACATTTTCATCATAACCGACAACCTCAATGATGCAAAGCTGATGCTAGATAAGCTCGGGCCAACCTCAAAGAACCTAGGTCTAAACATCAACTTCGGCTAAACTAAATTCATGACCAACCTAGTTCCAAGTGGTAACCTGGAGACAGCAGACGGTATGATGATCGACCAGGATTTCAAATACAAATACCTTGGTCAAACCCGGGAAATAAAACGCCGAATCGGACTAGGCTGGGCAGCTGGGCAGAATGGAGACCAAGAGGATACCTGAGACAGAGGAAGACCACCATCGCGCTGGAGTGGTGACATTAAGCGAATAGTAGCAGACAAGCACAGGACAGAATGGAAATTATTAGAAGATCCGACTTTGAACAAGACAGGCTGCATGATGGTGATGCCGATGTGTTTTTTTTTTATAACTTTTAAACGAAATACAATTTTATAATTTATATTTTATTCTGTCTTTAAAATCATGTACGGAATATGATGTTAGTTAAGTGGCTGGCTCTGGCCATCGTTCAAATTTTTCATAGCAATTTCTCAGACGTCTGGTGTTATTTAAGGCAATTTTATTTCAAAAGGCGATATCACCACATTTTGATGAGAAAAGTCTCTCACAAAATTTGCATCGTAGCAAGAGCTGTGTATGATATGGCACCGTCTTGTTAGAACCACATGTTGTGTAGGCCTAATTGATCCAATTCGTTCACAGAAAAGTTTTCCAATATGTCCCGATAGTGCCAAAATTGCTGGTTATCTAAACTGAGGTGTAAAACTCAGCTACTCTTCACTGTCAAATCCCAACTGACAAATGTTATCCAAACCGAAATGGCAGCCAAACAAATTCGACCTGGAACATAACAAGTACCCTGTACCTAGTTCCATCAGCCATATTATTAAAAAAACATTCTTGAGTTTAAGCAGGCTAATGCTTAATGATATTTGATTTGTATTGTTTCTGTTTTGTACTCCTCGCAGACATAAAGTACTCCCCTGCAAACGTCTAAAATACTCCCATTAGAATTTTTAAAACGGCAGCCCTGTTAAGAACCCAAGACGAATTTAATTTCGTCTGTTTATACATATGTAAGCTTCCCCCTTCTTCTGGCATTCCCTAGGGACGATTGCATTGGCATCAGAACATTTAACTGGTCAAAAAATTTCGACATTAAACTCAGTAACAAGAAAGACTGGAGCAACAAATCTAGAATATACAGGCTGAGTCCTCGTACCAATAAATGGTACACGCATGGTATTAATGATTCGGGTGGCGAATTAAATGCCGCCGGCAACATAATATTCCCATTCGCACCAGCACATTCCTGACATTTCACCGTTGTACTTCAGTGCTTGGCAATATCGACACAATTTGTGCATTGGTCCAAAAACAACTAATGTATGTTCACTATAGTTAATTTTCGGATCGTCATCGAATACATTCGAATACAAATGAAGCACTTCGCGTTCGCCTGTTTCATATTCATTTGCTTGTGTTACAGTCATACGAATTTATTAGCTTTCTATGTGCACTGGCAAAAATTTCATTTCACTTTCTCTTTAAATTGCAAGTGCAGTTTATTTGATTGAGTTTTCCAATGAAAATTATACTTAAAAAAAAGAATGGAAAAAGTAAGAGATTCATTTTTTTTATTTAAGTCAAATGCACTTACATATGTAGGCACATACATAAGTATGTATGTATATGTACATATATTCTGCTTTTAAATATCGAATGCAAATAACGTTCTAACATTTCGGAATCTCTAATCGTCTGTGATCGGTGCTGTGACAGTGACATAAGGCCAAATCTCACACTGGATTTTGGGGATTTTGGATTTTTGGGTTTTTGGCTTTTCGGGATTTTGGTTTTCGGGATTGTGACCCCAACCCACTTTTTTAGCCTAAGTAAATAGTTTTAGAAAAAAGGGCAAACATATTCTTAGTCATTTATAATTTTTAGTTTTAATAAAGAAACTTTGTCTTCGTTTTAATTTTTTTTTTCTTGTATCATACTATTAACTTTGCATGTTTTACATTAGTTCCGGAAAAAAACTAAATAAATTAAATTCAAAGACAATTTTTTGTCAGTGTTGGAAAATGAATGGGATCAATTGATACCTATGTGTATGTACGTGTATTTGTCTTTCATTGAAATATCGAATTTTGTGATGGGAAAACCGTGTTGGGTTTATTAATTAAAATTATTTTTTATTTTTTTGTGTTTAAGTTGGGGTTTTCTCCTAACAAATGTAGATGCCATTTAGCTAGTATCTAAGTGGTAACTGATAACATCTACGCAATTACGCTAAATATAGTTTAAATAACAATTTTTTTGTATCGCTAGCAATCATCACGTACCTTTATATCTATATTTATTTAGAGGTACAACATATATTTAGAAATAAAATGAAGGCATTGGGTTTTTCAATACTGATACATTCATACACATACATGTATGTACATACAGTGCCGTTGGAAACATTTTGCTCAAACTATTTTTTTCGAAATTTGGGGAATTGGTTGTGATAACTACATATTCTGTAATGAGGTTTTGTTTTCACTTTTTCAAACGTTTCATGACACTTCTAGAGCAATAGAATTGTTTACCTGTGGTCAATGGAGCAAAATGTTGTTGACCGAAAAATTGAGTTTTTTAGGTACTTGGGTCAATTTTAATAACAAATGAAAACTGCTTAATTATTGCGGATTTGTTTATTTATTTTTATTAATTAATAAATAAATATACGGCGTCAGCAGTCCTATACAGAACCAAGCCTAGCTTCTCGCAACCATTTGTGTGTGCGTGTTATTTTTTACACGAAATGGAAGGGACCTACAGTTTTTTTGCCGACTCCGAACGGCGAGTTGAGAAGCCTCTCATGACAAATGATACTCTTTGATTGCTTGTCAGGCATTCGAAAGAGGTGGTACCGTGAAAAAACTTTATTTATTTATTTATTTATTTATTTTTATTGCTTCGTAGAAACATTGTCCATTTAACCAGTACTTTGTTGGACCTCCTCTTGCTTTTATAGCTGCTGCGATTCATTTGCGATTCATTGACTCAGATAAGTTTATCCATGTGCTTACAGATATGGTGTCAAGAGCCGGATTAGTTAATGTTTTAGGATTTAATTTGACTCCGGACGCTCCTTTGCAATCTAAAGTTTCATTATTGACCGGATATTCTCAATTGGATTGAGGTCTGGGCTGTAGGGAGGCCAACATTGTTTTTTTCGAAGCACTTTTTAGCTTATGAAATAAAAAAAATATAAATGTTGTTTTTAGTTATAAAAATTGTAGATTATTTTAAAGCTACAAAGTAATCTTTTATTTTTTAGAAGAAAAAAAACAAGTTCATATCGACAATTTTGGCAGCATGGCTAGAAGCATTGTCCAATTGAAAAATGAATCTGCAAGTGTCACCAAAAAGCTCTGACGCGGAGGGCTCTAGTTCATATTGTGATAGACTGCTGTGCTGTGGTGTCTTTCGATTCTAAAAAGGCCGTTCTACCTTCTCCATCTCCAGAGAAGCATCACCCGACCATCACACCCTTCAGTTTTGCAGGTAGCCGTGAGAGGCATTCAGAGCTCAGTCTTTCCATTGGTTCTCTTCGCGCAAGAATCCTCGCATCTCCAGCAGGCAGCTTTAACTTGGATTCGTCGGAAAAGATAACATTGTACCAAATGTCTAGAATCCAATTTACCTCAGCCCAAATTAATCGTTTTTCTCTGACTGTCATTGGAAAATCCGGCTTCAGTTCTTGCTTGAGTGCTCTAAGTCCAGCTTTCACGACGCTTTTTCTCACTGAGCTTGCTGAAACTATTTATCCTTTAGCTCGAAATAGATCATTTTGAATATTCACTGAAGTCTTAAATTGATACCGACGACGGCTTTGGGGCACCAAAAAACGATCTGCCACTGAGGTCGTCTTTTTTGGCCTCGCTGAGCCTTTCCTTCTGCTGGTAGTCCCGGTCTCACGATATTCAACAACATTAAATTCTTCAGAAATTTGACGGGTTGTCGTATTTTGACATAACAGACACAAAATATTAGATTTGCACTCGGAACTGAGTTTTCCCATCTTTTTGTTTTTGTTTTTTGATTAGGTATACTTTGGTTGATCTTGGACGGCTATCACGAGCTAAATGCACCTCTCATTCATAATTACATCGCCTTTTGTGCACTAATTGAACGACATTTTGTTACATACTGCAAAAAACATCGTAAGCCTTCATAAATTCAAAGAACTGCCATCCGAAAGAGTAAGAAAAGGTTTGAGCAACATTTTTCGAACAGCACGGCATATTCACTTTCATATTTAATGTTTCATTAAATAAATGATAGACTAACGACGATAATAGTACATAACTACATCACACTAATATTATAAATGCGAAAGTTACTCTGTCTGTCTGTCTGTATGTCGATTACCTTTTCACGACTTAACCGCGGAACCAATCAAAATGAAATTTGATACAGAGATAGTCTGAGACCTGGGAAAGGACAAAAACGCTGGGGGGCGCTGGAGTCAAGTTATTTACAAAACCTTTCCACGCCTAAACCGCTGAAAGAATCATAATGAAATTTGGTACAGAGATAGTCTGGGACCTGGGAGAGGACATAGGTGGAAATACCGCTCGCTAGGGGGTGCTGGAGTCAAGTTATTTATAAAACCTTTTCACGCCTAAACCGCTGAACCAATCATAATGTAATTTGGTACAGAGATAGTCTGGGACATGAGGAAGGACATAGCCGGAAAACCGCTCGCTAGGGGGCGCCGGAGTCAAATTATTAACAAATGCAATATTTAGGGAAGTAAACAAAAAAATTGGATCTAACGGACATGTTTCTTTCATGTTGAATGGTAAATATTTTCATCAAATTCTCAACTGCAAGACAGAGAAGGTAGGCTCTAATGAAAGAATATTTGCACCGAATAGTAACCTGTGGTGTGGAATATGTATGGACCTAGGCAGTGGTTGGATGTAGAAAATATATTAAGATAACGGTGGTTTTATTTAAATATGCAATAGATGAGCGTGTGTTGATGAACATTGGATTTTAGAGATTTTTAATTATTTTAACCAAGGTTATTTGTAATTTACAGCTGCAATACAAACAACTGCTACGTCGCACTGTGGGTCATTTTTGCAAAAGTGCTTGCAAAATTCAATTTTCGCGTGTGTCTATAATGCAAAAAAAAACTTATCTTCTGTATTAAGAATTGTTTGGACCTCAAGAAACCGAAAAAGTTATTAAATTTGGACAATTGGTATAGTTAGTTAAAATTAGGTTATTTTTAGTGTAAACGAAAAATTGATTTTTTTTATATTTTCGTTTGAGTTCTGGGTGTACAAATTTGGTATAGTAGTTAAAAACACATTGGCGATTAGTAATAAACGATTTAAACTCGAGTTATACGTAAATTCGAATTTAACACGAAATCCGTAGTAATAAACAATCGATCTACTTCTAAAATCTACAAATATTTAGTTGTGGTCGAGTCGTATCTAAGCCGGATTTAACAGTGAGAGCCAAACGTTTCAAAATGAGTTTCGAGCGAATTTTACCAGATTTGGATATTATTAATGATACGGAAAATAATAGAACACGAAAAATATATAAAACACGATTTAATGCACTAGAATATTACAGTGATGTAGAATATTGGAGCGTGCTAAAGTTTTCATCATCATCCACTGTGCCTTTAATTTCGGAATTGGCAAATTGACACCAATACTAGCCATTTCTTCAGCAATTTTTATCCACAAATCTCTGGTTTTTGCTTTCATTGTGGTATTGTTGGCTTTTGAATCCACGACGTTCACATGTGGAGCGATGAAATCTTTGAGAAATTATTTTTCCTCAATTGTCCAATTACGCTCCCTTTCACGTTTCTAAACATAGTAGTATAGTATAATAGATAAAATAAATTAATAAAAGTGTAATTTATTAATGAGCATTCGAATTTGCCATTTCAAATAAAAAATCAAATTTTCAGTTTGTTGTTCTGTCAAAATCTGCTGTGCTAGCTCACAATAGCGAATGGGTAAATTTGAGTCACAATGATTACGTTAAATTCGAGTTTTGTTAAAACTGATTTATTGCTACGAATACTTAAAAGTACCATAGCTACACGGCTAAACCTAACAAAACTCGACTTTAGGAGCGACTTTAGGAATTTCTATTACTAAGGGCCATTGGTTTTTTGCTTTCTTGGTACATTTATGGTTGTTTTTAATTTAAATACAACCTATTTTTATTTCCTGGAATTTTAATATTTGGAAATTCAGTTTTTTTTTTTTTTTTAAAAAAACATGTTTTTAGCACACTTTTTTTGACTTTATGTTGAGTTTAAGAAAAAGGTACGATAATGTATGGTCTAAGCTCAACGGAAAGGAGATTGGAAATTGGTATCAGAATAAAGCTGAGCTTCAGTGCATTGAAACTGTGAAGTTTTATGAAAATCATGTGTGGGGATTTTGAGATTTGTGTGTGTGAAGTTCGCATTGCGGATAGATCTTTTCTTGATTTTTGTCCGTTTATCTAATATACAGGGTGTTCCCAAGTTAAATGTCAATACTTTGGCAACTGATTCTTGGGTTTATTCTAAGAAAATAATCGTTCTACAGCAAGGGTCTAACTCCAATTTGGACATCATATTTATCGAGAATTTAAGAAAACACCTACTTTGGTGTACTTTGACCGATACTAACTCAAATATCTCCGCTAATACTTACTACAGAAACTTCTTTTAGGGCTTTTATTTTAGAAGAAATAACACCCTTTTTAAATGTCTTTAAATAAATTGGATAACTTTTTTTGCTTTCCAGATATTTTATTTTTAAATCAATAACATTAATCTTGCCCATACATTTTTTGATTTTCAGGTCGCTTTTCTACAAGAAATGCGTAGTAATCATTCTGTATTATTATTTTTTTCTTGTGAACATAACAATTGTTAACAAAAAAATCTGTAGTAAGTATGCTGAAAAACTTACAGATTTTATGATACTTGGAAAAAACCGCAACAGGTAAAAGGCGAAAAAATGATTTTTTACCTTTTTTTTTAACCTTAGTTGGCAATTAGTGCGATTTTCTAACTAAATCATCATTTTGCATTTTATTTTATAAATAAAGTATGACTTTACGAAGGTTTTAAAATATAATCATTTATTAGAATACCCGTCAAAAACCTAATTTCCATACCATTTTCATGTAGGCCTAGTTCGAAAATTTAACTAGGAATAGTGGCATAAATGATTTGAAAACAAAATTCAATTCATCAGTTTAGTTTTTGAAGCCGAGGTTACACAACGGTTGTTTTGAAACGGTATTTGAAATGGCATCTTTTACAAACTAAGAATACACAGATATTATCTACGTTTATGGGCTGTGTGACGAAAGTTCCAATAGAGCACGATAAATATACCGTGAGCTTTATCCTAACCTTGAATTTTGTTTTCTAATCATTTATACCACTTTGAAATGGAAATTGAAGTTGAAAAACAGAACAGCAGTGATTGCTTTATTGTATTTACTTCCTTTCTATAACCCAAATAACTATGTGTGCGGACAAATTTTAAAGAGATAGGTGGAGCGAAGCGCACCGGGTTACGGCTAGTATGCATATAAAATCATAATATCATTAGAACCGTAAGACGCACATACATGTATTTAGTATCAAATGAAAGGTGATTCTACTATCTTTTTTATAACCTGAAACCAATCCTAAATGGTGAGTTGTTACATGTTTTTTTTTACAGAAACTTGAAAAAAATGTTGGTGTTTTGTTTTTAACATATAAAGATATTAATGCAAGAACTATTACAAACATAATATAGAGATAATTAAGAAAAAAAAAACAATAATATTACTTTTTTAACAAAGAGGATGTTGTATGTACAAGAAACCGTGTTTAAATATTTAAATAAAAAGTTACGGCGCATTATAATGTTCTTAATCAACTTGGTCATCTATTAAAATGTTATGCAGAAAAGTGCAGGTGGTCTTTCTAAGTTTGTTTGATGACGAGCACACCCAAGATACGAGTACCACTTATAACGTGAGCACAACTGCACAACATACAACAGTTCTCAATCCAACCAGACAAACTGCAATCGAGTTGTGTCGTTCCGGACATGTATAGTTCCTCTGTCGGAACTAGTTCCTTTCGTTCCACAAAGTGAACTTAAACATGTCCATAGTTCCAGGTCCAACTTCAATAACAACACTGAAAGCGAACATGTCTCAGTGTTCAAAGAAAAATGTGAGCAAACTTAGTCAGGATTAAGATGAAGCGAATTTTCCAGACGACATTTTTTCAATTCTCTTTTGTTCTCGTATGGATTGTACACACGACCACGGTTGCCTCTTGCAAAAAAAAATTCCTACCAAACTTCCCATTAAAACCTACCAAACCAGAGAAAAACCTACCAAAGCAAAAGTAATGTTTTAAGGGGCCAATCCCTTTAGAACGCTTCAAGATAACTAATTTTTTAACAATGTTTTTAAAGGTGATACAATAATTGAATCATTTTTGAGTTGTCACATCATTTCATTCAAACTATGAAAATATAAAAACAATGTTTTTTCACAAAATGGCGGCTCAGTTTAATTTCTCTTCAGGTGTCTGACGGGAGGTCCAAAAGTGCTGCATTTGTCACTCTTTCTCTATTTATCTTTTTATCAAAAAAAAATTTACTTTCTATTTCATGCATGGGAAGGATAAACTTATAAAATCATAAAAAAATATAAAATTAAAAATGAGGTACGCTCTTTAATAAAAAGTTCAAGTTTTATACTATTTTTTCGATATTTTTCATCCTCAAAAAGGAATTTATTTAAATGAAATCTTAAAAACTTTAGGTTTATTCTTCCGCCAATGATATAGAGAAGGCACTATCTTTCACAAATCTATCCAGCTACTGGGATACGCGGACGACATCGACAACATCGGTCGCTCCCAGCGCGCCGTTTTAGAGGCTTTTACGGCAATTGAAGAAGAACAGGCGAAACGAGTTGCCCTTGAAGTGAATGAGGACAAAACCAAGTACATGTTGTCAACAAACAAAGAAACATCTGTCCACCGCCTTGGACAAAACGTCACTGTTGGCAATAGTAACTTCGAAGTGGTTAGGGAGTTCACCTACCTCGGTAAATCAACTCATCAACATCAACTCCACGAATGACACCTTAGTGGAGATTCGACGAAGACCTACCCTAGGAAACCGCTGCTACTTCGGTTTGGCAAAACAAATTGGTTCAAAACTCCTAACTCGGAAGACGAAATGCATGCTTTACAAAACATCAATCCTGCCAGTTCTGCTATTTGGAGCCGAGTATTGGACGATAAGCAGGAAAGCAGAGCAGATTTTGAATACTTTCGAGAGAAAAATTCTCCGTCGGATTTTCGGTCCCGTATGCGAGGAGGGCGAATGGAGGAGAACATATAGCCGCGAACTCTATGAGCTGTACCAAGATGTGGATGTAGTCAAAACACGTCGACTACACTGGCTCGGCCACATCGAGCGAATGGACAACAATGCTCCAGCAAAGAGGATCTACGACTCACAGCCTCCAGGTTCGAGACACAAGGAAGACCAAACGAACCTCCGGTTTAAGGACCAAGCTACCGCGAATGCCAGTGCGCTTGGTATAGACAACTGGAAGCAGCGTGCCCGGGATCGAAAAGAGTGGGAGGCTGCCGGGTCTCAGGCAGAGACTCTTCACGGGTCGGGAGACTGTTAAGTAAGTAAGTACAATTATTATAGGAATATCCTGCGCTTTCTAGCGCAACGAGGACCAGATACATTAAAGAAAGAAAATCAAGAAACCAGAACTGTTTCGTATATTTCTGTAATCTCTGCTCAGTACATTTTTTTTGTTTTGAAATGCCCAATTTTTTACGTCATAATTTATGAACTATATGAACTATAGGATAAGGAATAATCGGAAAATCTATGACTTGCAGTATCTTATCAAAAGTTTTCACCCACGCCATGCACACACCACATGATACTTTTGTCAAGAGGCGTTAACTGCTCATGGAATTTTTTGGATTGTCGTTATGGACTTTTTCATTACAAGCGTGATAAAAGCTGGCCAAAGGAGCGCTCGTTATGACATCATGCTACATACTCGTAGCAGAGCTACCTCTGGCTCCTTTACAGCAACAGAGTGTACGTGCATCTGTTTAAAAAGAGAGGACCTATTATGACTTATCGCGATCTTTACAACTTAGCTCATATCGTTTATGGAGTTGGGCGTATTCTTTTTGTGAACGTCAGACTGCGCTCAACCCACTGAGTCTTATAAAAAAGACGTCCTCAACAAACTTGCTACACGAGAGCGAGAGAGATTTTTTCCTTATTGGTGTGTTCAACATCTTGTTTTTTTCAACATCAATAAAATGATAAATGACAGGTAAACAAACACCAAATGTGTCTTCCGTTTGCCACTTTCGGATGGGTTTCACAGCGTAGTTCTCAAACTGCGCTGCGCGCCCCCCGCCGGCCGTAAAAGATTCACGACAGACTTCATGAAAAACTAAATCAGGCTCAGCTAATCTTTATCAAGATTGTACAATATTTACGACAAAAATCTTCTCAAGTTAGCCACAGCAATAAAAAAAAAAAAGCATATAATCTAATCATTCGGTTCCACAATTTGTTTTCGAAATTTGCAAATTCATTCCGATAATTTCCCGAAGAATTGTATAAAAGGCGCAGGCCTTCAAGTAATCACCATCAATTGTTTTGGAGCAATGAAATTAGTTTTGCTTTTCGTCTTTGCCATTTCTGCGGCCTGTGCCGTAGAGCTGAAGCTCTCCAATCTTATTCAACCCCGCGACAAACCTGAGATTCAAGATGTCGCGAAATCCTTCGTTCGCAAATTGAATCCAGGTCCTGTTGTAGACACCACTCCAATGTCAGAACGCAAGTACAGGAATTTGGATCCACGTGCTCCATTCGGTAGTGAATCCAGAATCACTGGAGGCTCATATGCCTGGGATACACTCCTGCCATATCAGGCTGCTGTGACCATGGGCTACGGCAATGGCTGGTACGGTATCTGTGGTGGTACTTTGATCGGAAACGAATGGGTTGTGACCGCTGCTCATTGTGTCGATGGGTAAGAAATTAAATATTATTAAAACGAATATATTTATGGACATAGATATATCTCCCTTTTAGAGGTGCAGAATACATTGAGATTGGCCTTGGAAGCGTCAGCAGGGACAATCCATTGGTGAGAACTTATGCTTATCTGCTCTACATCAATGGAAACTGGAATCCAAATAACTTGCATGGCGATATTGCTATGTTGAAATTCAATTGGGTGAACTACAATGAAAGAATGGCACCAGCAGCTCTCCCAGCAAGGAATGGCCAGTACTCCACGTATGTCAATAGTAGGGTTACTGCTTCCGGATGGGGTGGAATCAATGACAGTAAGTGTATATTGATTGTGGTTTAGGCCAATTATTGTGACTACTAATGTTATTTAATCATAGATGGCGATGGCACAAACGCTTTGAAGTATACTGTTATGACAGTTGTTGATAACAGTGTTTGCTCCAATACTTACGGATCAGAGATGGGTGCATCGTCGATCATGTGCGTTTCTACTCAAGGTGGTCAGTCGACATGTGGTGGAGACTCTGGCGGTCCATTGGTCATTGAAAACACACGTCTATTGGTTGGAGTTACTTCCTTCGTATCAGGTGCCGGTTGTCTCTCGGGCCATCCAGCTGGATTTACCCATGTCACTAGCTACTTGGATTGGATAAACTCTGTCAGTGGTATCTCTTGGTAAAATTGATGAAACGATAATGGACTAAAAATAAAATAATTAAAAAATTGCAAAGCGCTTGTTTTTTCATTCGGATACTGTTTTGTCAATAAAATTTGAAAATGACAGATCAGATAGAATTTCCGCAGCGGAGATAGCCATCGGCTGATAAGGTAATTAGTGATTAGATAAAGTTTGAACACGCTTATACTTAATATAATAATGACAAAATCAATGGCTAATTCTAAACAAGTAGTTTCGGTTCCTTTCGAGAATTCAGTGTTCAATGAGGAGAATATAATTGCAACAATCATCAATACCATTTTAGGTATTTGATGGTCAATGCCCCTTAAGGGTGTTTACATGTCTCTTAAAAGAATAGGGAAACGGGCAGTCAAAAACAACATAAGATTAACTTAATGTACATTATATACTATGTATGTAGCCATAGGCCAACTTTTCTAGCATGTTGAATTGGAAAGTAAAACGGGTTCCCCGAGAAAAGACAGAGGGTCTCTCAACGATAAAAGACTGATTCTCCAAGGAGAGGAGACGGGCCGGTCTCAGAATTAACAGACGGTCTCTACCAGAAATACAAATCAGAACAAGTCAGAACAAGTCAGAACACACACTATAAACAAGACGGTTGGTCACAGAACGATCGTTTTTCAACGAACTACGAGTATGTTCTTGTACAACAAGCCACCTTAAAACCATAACTTACTTAGCTGGCGCTACAACTCGAGGTGAACCTGGGCCTGCTTCACGCAACCATATGTGTGTTCGTGTTATATTTTTGCACGAATGGAAGGGTCCTACAGTTTTTGGCCGACTCCGAACGACGAGTTGAGAAGCTCAATCGTGACAAAAGATACTCTTTGATGCTTGTCAGACATTCGAAAGAGGTAGTACCGTGAAAAAACTCTTTGAGGTGTTAGACCCGGCCAGGAGATGAACCCAGCATTGCGTGGTAGTCCAACGCACTAACCACCACGGCCACGGCGACCACCATAACATAATAAAACCATAACAGTTGAATAAAATGGCCGGCTACCTGTAAGTCCCTCTATCCCCAAATCTGTACAAAAGTCTATCGGATTCCTTTTTTTCTGGGGGTAATAATTCTGTAGAGCGGTTGTCGAGATTCTTCGAGTTAAAAAACCTTAAACCCGACTACGGAAAAAACTTACTAAAAAGTATGAAACAAGACGAAATGAAACGATGATGTTCAGAGTATTTATATAAGTACGCATTCATAGGGCGAGTTTTTTTTTGTCTTATTATTTAATTTAAAATTTTTTAGTTTTACAAAATATGTCGAGTGTATGTATGTAAGTAGCTTAGAAATTTGGTATTCTACTTGCCAAACCCTTTCATTTGATATTAATGAGGTCGTAAAGATAACGGTAATCCGCCATCCTAGGGCGTCTGCCATATTGAATTTTTCTCTGATGTCATATAGCCTAAGACACTCTCCGGATTAAGACAAATTCAACGACACTTTTTTTGTTGAAATCGGTTGAGTAGTCCAGGCTGTAGTAGGTGCGAACATCCAAATAAATCTAACATACAGGTTAAATATTGAATTTTATGTGACGTCACATAGCCTAGGACACACTCCGGATCAATACGAATCCAATGACACCGCATTTGTTCAAAATCGGTTCCATAGTTTGGGCTATACGAGATGACATCCTTACAAACAAACACACAGTGGAAGCCGCTTATAACGACGGTGAAGGGACCGAGCAAATGTGGTCGTTATAACCGGCGGTCGTTATATCCGACTGCCCTCCATAAGTATTCAGAGAAAACTTAAAAATATTTACAGACAAAATCAATTTATTTTATTTTTAAATTATGTAGGACATTATACAGAGTTCATAATAAATTAATATTTTTGTTTTTTGAAGTTTAACAAAATAAATCATTCCAAACTCGTGTGCTATTCAGGGCTGCCGAAGTGAGTACTAAGGGAGTATTCGTACTACCCTCTCAAACACTGTACTCCCGTACTCCCCTCGTCATGATTGTACTCCCCTCGTCATGATTGTACTCCCCTATTAAATATTTCCAATTTTTAAAAAAATTAGTTAATTGAGAAAGTGGGCACCGTAGCTCAAGTGGTTAGTGCGTCGGACTACTGAGCCAGCGGTCTTGGGTTCGAATCCCGCCGCAAACACCTAAAAGTTTTTCACAGTGCCCACCTCTTTCGAATGTCTGACAAGCATCAAAGAGTATCATTTGTCACGATTGAGCTTCTCCACTCACCGTTCGGAGCCGGCAAGAAAC
Organism: Brachyopa scutellaris; assembly: GCA_949775065.1. Classification (NCBI taxonomy): domain Eukaryota; kingdom Metazoa; phylum Arthropoda; class Insecta; order Diptera; family Syrphidae; genus Brachyopa; species Brachyopa scutellaris. Next base: position 95,171,866 of record OX459113.1, on the reverse strand, counting down.
TGTAGGTCCCTTCCATTCGTGCAAAAATATAACACGCACACACAAATGGTTGCGAGAAGCAGGCCCAGGTTCACCTCGAGCTGTAGCGCCAACTAAGTAAGTAAGTTAATTGAGTAACTTTTCTTCAGTGAATAGTACATTGTTAAAATACTAGCTAACCAGCACGGTAACTCTTATGCCCGTTTTCACAGTGCGAGCTTAAGTGTTGATCCAACGATAATCTCAGGATTACAACGAATTGCGTTCCTACAGTGCAGGCTTAACGTAATCCTGCACTTAAATAGTGTCATAACTTAAGCCACCGACTTCCACGGCTTAAGTGTTAATCCAGAGAGTAAATTGTTGCCGTAAGTGTACCAAAATAATATTAACCTCCAAATACAGTACAGAAAACCTACCTAAACAACAAAATGTCTTATCTGGTAATGCGGCTGGCATTGCGATTCTCATTGTATGCAAGTGGAGGGGGATGATTCTGCTGATATCGCTGCTCGCTGCGCTCGCGACTTCAGTTGTGTATCTCAGGATGCATATCGAAGAAAGGGAGGGGTTTGCAATTTTTTTGTTTTCGTCAGCATACTGCTATTTCGTCGTTTTTTGAATTAAAAATGAAATTGAATTATTTTTCTATTTCCACACATGCAGCGGCTTCTTTGTCTTCTTTTCTCTTAATTTTCATTGCATATTTTCTAAAAAGCACTTGACAAGGAAATGAAAACCAAATTTCGTTTGACATTTCGTGTTCATTCACAATAATTTTTTTCATAAATGGTTCACAATGACACTCAATCCATGACTTAAATATACTACACTTAAGTGGTGACTGTGGGAACGAAAACTTCTTAAGTGACGGATTTGTTCAATCCTACACCTAACTAATCCAACACTTAAGCTCGCACTGTGAAAACGGGCATTAATGTGTTTAATATGTTGCCACCTTAATTTACTGAATGAATTATTTTTCAAGTGTTAAATCCATGTACAGGGTGCTTTCTATGTCCCAGACTGAGTGTTTTTTAATAACTTATATTTATATTTATTTTATTTTTTATTTTATTGATCGAATACGAGTATATGACAATAAACAAAACTAAAACTAAACTAAAACTAAAATTACGTACGGAATATGATGTTGGTCAAGTAGCAGGCTCTGGCCATGGCGCAAAGGCGGGCTCTTTTAAGCACATTTTTAATAACGATTTCGCAGACGTCTTATATTATTTAAGGCAATTTTATTTCGAATTTTGTTCTTAAGCATTAAGGTTTCTTCAAGTACCACCATATGAAGAACTCTGGAGGTTTAAATCAGGGGATTGTGGGAGTCACCCGATATCACCACTTTTTGACGGGAAAAATTTCTAATAAAATTTGCATCGTAGAACGAGCTGTTTATGATATGGCACCGTCTTGATGGAACTACATGCTGTGTAGGCCTATTTGATCCAATTCAAGCACAAGACAGATTTTTAACATGTCCCGATAGAGGTCACTAATAACTTATATCATTGCTCAAGCATCCTTAAAGAAGATTTTTAACAGGCTAATACTAGCTGTTAATGTTTGATTTGTATTGTCTCTGTTTTGTACTCCTCTCAGACACAAAATACTCCCCTGCAAACGTCTAAAATACTCCCATTAGAATTTTCAAAACGGCAGCCCTGGTGCTATTACGCTCTTTTTTCACCTGACTCCAAACGGAAGAAAATCGCCGCCTTTTCCTCTTCAGAAAAGTTCCTACGTTTTCTAGAACTCATGGCTGCATAAGAAAATAAAATCAATAAACTCCTAACTAATAGCTTACTTTTTAATGACAATGCGTTTACTCAAATAAATACACAAAACACTAGAACTAAGATCTGCTATCCTGGCGATAATAATAATATGCAACAGATACACAGCTGCACAATGTAGAACGACCATCATCGGCGACGCAAAAAAAAAAACTGTGTAAAATCACTAGAATGAACAAGAAATATTCAGATTAACGTACATATGCATATACGTGAATGGGTATGTATTTTTTTTGTAAATTTTCTCCTACTTCGTCGTTATAAGCAACGAAATCGATTCTTTCTTGTCGAAAATTGGTCGTAATATCCGGACCGTCGTTTTATACGACGACGTTACATCGGACGGTAGAATAGCTTGAAATATAAAGAAACCAACCAACTGAAAGAAAAATGGTCGTTATAAGCGACCGGTCGTAATAAGCGAGGTCGTTATAAGCGACTTCCACTGTAATTGTAATTCATTTAAAAGTTATTAAAAAAAGAGAGATCGAATACGTCACAGATGAACTTAGGAAAAATGCATAAGAATCAAGGCTGCAAGTACTGGCATTACAACTTTTAGACAACGCAAACTAGCGAAGGCTCAAAAGGACAAAGCCATTTGAATTGGTCTATGTACATTAGATCATCCACTTTAGAAGATCTGGACATCTTCCTAGCATCAAAAAAAATGTACATATAATACATATGCTTAGTTATGCATATGTATAGAACCTCTAACGGTGCGGTGCGCACAAGGGCGCCTGTGTAGATTTCGCATACCCCTACAATGCGTCTAGCAATTGATGTGTATATCCACAGTGTCATTTTTGGGTTAAGAACCCAGTTTTGACAAAAAAGAATTTTGCAGGTCCATAGCGAGATCCTTGTTTTGTTCATGGCCTTTTTAATGTGAGAGTTCCAAGTAAGTTTTGGTCACTTCAAAACTCTATTGTTTCACCATCAAGTGTTGCACTCCTTAATTTGTCCAGTGGTGAAAGCTACTATGGTATTTTTTTTAGAGGTAACATTGAAATTGACTTTTTTTTCCACTAGTCAGCTACGAGTTTAGGCGGTTAGGGGATTTGAGATTGCTTCGTTAAATCTGTAATCAGTACAGTCAACACATATAATTACCAGCTCTTGCTGAGGTGAGGTTTCGCCATACATTTTCGGGCTTTCGAAATCTCGAGATTTCGGCGAAATCTTCTTGAAATCTTTTTGAGTTCATCCGTCCGTGAGAGGTTGTCAAAGCGAACAAGTCTACAGCGTGAACTTCGGTTTATTTTGGTGTTCATTTATAGATGTCAAAATATTAAATGCCAAAATAATTGTAGCCAATTGACAGGACACAGGTAAGCTTGCAATAGAATATTTATTTTATATTATTTGTTAGTCTTTTCAGGCAATGGGCAACGAAAAAATACAAAAAAAAAGAACATTTTGGTCGCCAACTGAGGAATGTCAACAAACAATTGTTTGCCTAGAGATGGACAATTGCGAATAAATACAATCGAATAATTCGATTGTTCTCCGCTCTGTCTCTGTTATATTTTTCCATATTTTATCCGTTACTCTTATATTTTTATACTCTGAATGAGTCAAATAAAAGAAAATCGGATTTATTTTCAATTTCAATAAAATTTTCACAGAACATTTTGACAGGCGGTACGCGGTCAACGTAGCTTGCCACGGTACAAAATTGTAAACCACCTCAGTGTGTGCACCTATATTTACGGCAATAGTATTTCATACCATTATACCGCTACCGCGTAACGCTCCGATGTGTGAGCTCCTTTGTAAATGAGGTTATTAAACTTAAATTGAAACTGAAGAAAATCTTTTTATTTTAAATATCAAATTGCATCCGTTCAGATTTCAGATCCAAATTCAAAAGTCACACTGGTGCCACGATGAATAAATTGAGACATACATTTCTACAATCGACTAATTAGTATACTCGCCTAGTAAAATAAATTTTCTGAAATACGATTTGATAGTTATTCGATTGATTCCGGCTAACACCGAATTGTCTTTTTATTCGATTATGAAACTAATTCTCAATCGCCCATCCCTAGTTTTGCCATCCACTTCGAAATTGACAGCTGAAACCTCTTCAACTCGGTGTAAACGGGTTGCTGATGTTTCGGTGAATGTTCATCGAAAGCTCGAGGTTTCGGCTCGGTGTAAACGTACTATAACATCAGCTGACTGCGGCTGGGTCTGAGATTGTTTGAAAGCATACTTGTCCTGAGACGAGATTTTTCACAACAAATCATTGGATCGAATTAAACCGCTATTGAACGTTGAACGAGAAAAAAACTATGAAAAAAACATGCAAATATTTACATTTGACAATCACATGTGGGTACCTACAGGCTACAGTTTTATTTGACATCTTAGGTCTGTTTGGTAACATTGGAATTCGTTTGAATTCTGAGAAATTCCTGTTTGTTAACCCAAAAGATTCGTAACAATTCGTAAAAGAGAGAGCCAAATGAGAGTGTCAACAATTTCCCCTCACCTAAGAGCCTTACGAATTCCTCCACCTACACTTTTTTTTGGGTGAAGTGGGCTAACGTTATCAAACCAACCATTTGGCAGTTTCTGTCAGTGAATTTTTGTCATAAATTCATTGTAAAGTGGAAAACAAACATGTGATTCAACGCGATTAGTTACTTTCTTATGAATTTTCCACTCTCTGAGAGGATTTTGCCCAGCTTTTCAAATTATTTAACAGCGTTGGCTGGCCCACTTGACCCAAACAAGTTACCAAATAGACCTCTTGTGTCTTGTGTGTGGTGAAAGAGTGCGTTTGACATGCGCACGAGTGTTGATTTTTGAAAGAGCTTGTTTAATATTCGTAGTATGCACAAACTAATAAAATTTATGAAATTCCAGTATAAAATCCAGTATGAAAATTCATCCAGTATCTGGACCTCGAAGCCAGTATGGTACTGGAAAATCCCGTATAGTTGGTATCATTACATATAATTATAGCTTGTCACTTGTATACATGTAATACTTGAATAGCATTCATGTATGTATATGTTTACCATCCTTGTTGTACCCTAAAAATAAAGACAATTCTTGCATACACATTCCATAACCTGTATTTTTTATTTTATTAACTGTATAAAGTAAACAAACAGAGCGTTATTCAAATGCAAGTGGAATATAATAGCCATTCAACTAAATTGTTCCTCAACTTTTATACACTTATGTTAACTGTATACAATTAAGCTTACTACTTAGCATTAGCTCTAATCCAATTTAAATAGCTGGTCACACGTGTGAAGACTATGGGGAAACCCTTAGCGCAACCAGCCTCTGCCCCGAAAGAAGTAACACCAACTAGGACACCAGACGACCTTATGACAAGCGGACCACCTGAATCGCCGCCACAAGTAGACACCCTTTTCGGCGTGGCCACACAAATATTAGATGTCCTCACACCGGCATAGACAGCAGAGCACACCGAATTATTTGAAATTACCAAATTAGCGTACTGCAGATATTGAGGAAGACCCTGATTCGCTGTCGTTATGATAATGAGAAAAAAATCAATACATAGACACTCAGTTTGTAAAAAGCTTACAATTGTCACTGGTCGCACCCCAACCAGAAGCTACGGCAACCTGGTTAACGTATGTTGGATAAGAACCAGTTGCGCTAATAGCTGGCAGCCTCACAAGGCCAATGGATGGTCCTAAAGTAACAGGCGGGATACGCAACAGAGAAATATCATTGGCCAATGTTTTTGGATTCCATCCACTATGGATAATTTTTTGTGAAACGCTAACTGGTTGGCCGGCTTGCCTAATGTTGCTTCCCAAGTAGGCAGTGGTTCCAGTACCACTGAAAGAATTTAAATGTAAGTGTCAATGTTCGCTCAGAATTTTAATCTTTCTTACACATCCACGCAGTGAGCAGCTGTCAAAATCCAGGTGCGCGAGATCAAAGATCCACCGCACCAGTTACCTGAGTTGCCTTTGACGAGTGTGAACAGACCGACTTGATATGGAAATTGCCGAGGTGCGGCAGCCTGACCGTTGACGATGCGGAGTCCAGGTTGGAATGGTGGAACCGTTGACCACCCTGTTTCTTCATCGGGAGAAATTTCTTCCTGGGCACTGACCCAGGAAACGGCCAGCAACAAAATGGCAAGGACCTTCATGGTGCAACTAATTCGGTGAACTTATGGGTTTCCGCAGTCACCAGATGGCTTTTATACTCATACCTTGAATAGGTAATTGCAACGTTGGTTCTAATCTGTTGTCGAAATCATCTCTTTATATAATATTATTTGTAAAGCACGGATGGCATGATTATGTGCTTTCCTCTATATTTATATTACCCAAATAAGTATATAAGAGCACAAGTATATATGTAGGTACATATGTGAGATATTAAGTCGGTAACGAGATCCACCGATTTGTAAACAAAGTTTCTGTTGTGAAGTTATTAGTTATTACGAGAGTTAAATATTGTTATTAATGTCTACTGTTTCAAGTGAAATAAATGATAAGTGATACCAGTGTTTGAGTTAAAAATGTTGCACAAAGAACTGGATCTATGCCTTCTAGTGGTTTCGAGATCTCTAACGAAGCTATAATCATTTGCAGTGTTCCATCTTTAAACCACTGGAATATGCCTTTGGAATATATTGAAGGCGCAACCGACTAATACAGGACCACCTCAAACAGACCAAGACAGAGAAGTAAGATGCCATGTGGCTCGCGATAGTAATCTTTAATACGTTGCCCTACAAGCATCTGCATTTCTAACAAAGCTTCTTAGATGCATAGTTGTACCGCGGTCCGGATTTAAGTTTTTTACAAATAACTTTATTTCAATTATTGTTTTTGTAATTTTTTTAACGTAACTATCTGAAGTATTATCTGTAACATATGTACAACTGAAATCCCAAAGGATTTTGCTTACCATTCTTTAGAAATCTTAGCTTTTCTTTGTCAAACTCAAAGAGTCCAAGGTACAAGACGTGGTTGTACCTTGGTCCATAGAGGTTTGTGCCTTGGATACATCATTAAAATCAAAGATGAACACGTTACTTTTGTAAAATTCATGCTTATTTCTTTTAAAATACATGACAGCAAAAACAACTAAAGAGAAATATTTTTGTAAAAAAGTTTAAAATAGTTTTTAAAGTAAGTCTGTTATACAAAAAAAAAACTAAACAAATTACACCATTGCTTTTTAAAAACAGTTAAAACAAAAAAATAAGTCAATATTTATTTTTGGTGGCCAAATTAAGAAGCATTGTGATGTTCAGGGATGAACCACTATCCGCTTCAAAGTCCTTGGACCGGATCAAGGTACAATCACTACGATAGGTCGAAGGTACACCAACAGCACTTAGGCACAAAATATTAGCTTTTAAGTTATTTGTAAAACACATACACATAAAAATGTGTTCGAACTAAAAGAACATAAATGCACTTACCCCAATCGACTAAGAAACGAAACAAAAAAACGAATTAGTAAGCCACAGGACTTTTCACAAAAAAAAATTATGTCAGAAACACATTTCAGGATACTTCAAGGATGTCTGATAGATTGTAAACTGTTATTGATTTGTCTGTGACTTACATATGTGTTTGTAATCATGGAATGGTTTAGATGTGTTTGGGATTAAATTTTGGTTTTAATTTATATTTAGATTTCGAGACATTATTAGTAAAAACCTCGTTTGGGGCGTACTTTCAGGGCGTCTGGCAAGGGGTAGGCTGAAAGCAAAACGTCTGGGACCTAGATTTTTGAAATCAGGGGATTTTTTCTGATTTTTTGGTATATCATTTATGTGGTTATACCATCGGGAGAAAAATCTGAAAAATTAACGCTTTTAGCCCTATATATATTTTATTTATTTCTTATACATTAATAAAATAAAGAGTTCTTATAGAACAGAAAAACAAATAGAAAAAATATATAAGAAAGGTTGGTGGCATTCAGTATTTAAATGAAAAATAGAGTTGAAAGCCACTTCAAATCGGCTAAACAATATATATAAATTTATGGGTGGGGTGATCCTTAAGAATTCAAAGTGAGCAAATTAAGAAAAAATTCTGGTTAAACCTCCACGTCCAAAATTTGCTGTCGGCTCTTAGACTATAAGGGTGATCTTGTGGAGCAGTGCGGGGCATTCGATATCTCCAGCTAATAACTGCTGAACAAAGAGTATATCGGCAATTTGACGGCGCGGAGACTGTACATTCATTAATTTTAGACGATCTGTCTAGGGTGGCAAATTATATCTGTCGGACCACGGGAGACCGCGTAGGGTGAAACGGATGAAATTGCGTTGTACCGCTTCAATTCGTAGAGAGTGGGTATCGTAATAAGGTGATCAAACTTGACTAGCATATTCAAGGATTGGTCTAACGAAGGTAAAATAAAGCGATCTCGTGACTTAAGGATTAGAAAATTCGTTGGACCAACGTTTAACAAAGCCAAGCGTAGAGTTGGCAAGATTTAATCCATATCATAAACCTAGGGTGAAAGCCGTGTACTTTGAATTTGAAAAGGATAATACCATGGGAGATTTTATCAAAGGCATTTCTTAAGCTATTACATCAACTTCGTTGCCATTCCCATTATCTAAAAATTAGTCTGGACTTGAGAATCAATGATAACTTGACCTCCAATCCCTGCTTTAATCGAAGCGTTTCAAAAAGTAATAATACACAATTACTAACACAGCACTTGCAAATCCGATTAGTTGATCGCGACATGAACACATAGTGATAGCGTGTGTGATACAAATAATAACCAAGGAAACTATTCCGACAAATTAAAATCAAAGGCTAGCTAATAATTATAGTCAGCGATCTAAGGTATACGTATGTATATAAGCCAACTGCTGACCCCAAAACGAATTAAGTAAGCGTTGTGCAACACCGAGTCAGTCTTATCATGAAGGTTTTAATTTTTCGATTTCTAACCGTTGCCTACGCCTGCGCCTATGCCACCGACTCGAGTGAGGAAATAAGTTGGTCCACTGTCGAACCTTTCCACACCGATATTCGAATCGTCAATGGTCAGACTGCCAAGCCTCGGCAATTTCCATATCAAGTTGGTCTGTTCACTCTGGTCAATGGGAACGACGGTTACTGGTGTGGTGGATTTTTAATCTCGCGCACCTGGATTTTGACCGCTGCTCACTGCACTGATGTGTAAGAATGATCAATTTTCTGAGCGTGCCTATATAGACACTTACATATAAATTTTTTCAGGGGTACTCGAACCACAGCATATTTGGGAAGCAACATTAGGCAATCCGGCAAAGTTGTTAGCATTACACGAAAAATTATCCATAAAGGATGGAATCCAGACACTTTGGCCAATGACATCTGTCTGTTGCGGATTCCGGCTGTTACCTTGGGAGCAAGCATTAAGCCTGTCAAATTACCAATCACAACAAGTATCTATCCAACATACGTTGACCAGATTGCCATCGCCTCCGGTTGGGGTGCGACCAGTGATAGTAAGCTGCAATTATCTATTTTTACAGCTGAGTACCTGTAGTTAAATTCTTCTCAATCTCAAAACGACAGCCGAACAGGACCTTCCTGAAAATTTGCAGTATGCTGAATTGAATATTTCAAATAATTCAGTGTGCTCCGCAGTTTATGCCGGTGTAAGGGCTTCTAATATTTGCAGCGCCACACCGAATATGGTGTCCGCTTGTGGTGGCGATTCTGGAGGCCCACTTGTTGTGAAGTCGTCTGGTGTTTTGGTAGGTATTACTTCTTTCGGTGCTGAGGCTGGTTGTAGTAAAGGATTTCCAGTAGTTTTCACGCGTGTGACCAGCTACAGAATGTGGATCAAAATCAACTCTAAGGTGTAAGCATGATTTTGAGAGGAATAAAATGGCATCAGTATGATACAGGCTTTTTTTTTATTCCAAGTTGCATATTAAAACATCCATTGAAGAACTTTTTAGACCGTTCAAAGCTGTTTTATTATACATACATACAGTTAATCACAAAAGTAAGTATACACCTATGTGAGTGTAACAAAAGTCTTAAGAAAATAGTTTATTTCATTTGAACCATTATCCGTCTGACCTTATGTCTGTTGTTTGACATTTGCACAGTTGCTCTAAAGTTAAAATAACGGTATAACTTGCCTATGTTCTAGAAGAGAATAACTTTTGTCTGACGAAATACCAAAACAACATCACAAAAGTAAGTATACATTCATGGTATATGAGTACAAAACACTGGTCAGTAAACACTTGTTGTTATAAATCTGCTCTTTTTCAATTGAATTATTTAAGAAATATATAGGGTGAGTTGAAATTATTGAGTTTACATAATTTCGTAAGCGTCTGTCAGAAATGGCACCGCGTGGAAAGAGCTCTCTATTTACCTTAACAATTTGGTGATAACATTTTCTAAGGAAGGGAGATCCATTCGAGAATTGGCGAAACTAGTCGACAAAAGCCCTGCAACGGTAAAAAAAATTTAGAAAAAAATTAAACCTCCGGTAAAACAGAAAATCGAGCTAGAAGTCGGCGCCGCAGTACCTTTACTGAAGGAGAAAAGCGAATTATTGTCCAAAAAGTAAGGAATGATCCTAAAATAAAGTACCCCAAAACTACAAGCGTAAAAAGCGAGTTGAATTTTCCAGAAACCATCTAACGTCTAATTTTACCTTTTGGAACACAGTTATATTTACAGAAGAAAGCAAATTCAGCATTTATGGTTCGGATGGGCGCATCAACGTAAGGAGAAAACCGAATACAAAGTTGAATCTGGAGAATATGGCTGGAACCATAAAACATGGTGGTGATCCCGTAATGTTTTGGGGGTGTATGGTGGCTTCTGGCGTGGGTTATTTGGTGTTTGTAGAAGGTAACATAAATCATTTTGAATATTTAAATATCCTCAAAAACCATCTCTATTAGAGTTCGCAGAAATGGACATTGGAAGGGTCATTCGTCTTTCAACACGATAATGACCCTAAGCATAGTTCTCAAATAGTTAGAGAATGTCTGTTACGCAACCAATTTAAGACACCAACCCAATCACCAGATTTGAATGCTATTAAGCGTTTGTGGGATTACCTCAAACGCAAAATACGAAAACATTCGAACGAAAAAAGAACTTGAAACCATTATTCAAGAAGAATGGGCCAAAATAGGCCCCGACGTGTCCCAAAAGCTCGCCAATAAACGCTGTTATTAACTCTAAAGGATATCCTGCTAGGTATTAAATTTAATTTTTTACTTCAATATCATGTCCTTTTTTGTTTTTTCTTTGAGGTGTATACTTACTTTTGTGATGTGTTTTTTTATGAATTTTGCTTAATTTTGATATATTTGTTACTTTGTTTTGTTTTTTTGTTAATTTTACTCTTTATATAAAGTGCCTATAATAGTCACTAAAAAAATACATATCACTTATTTGGTTTAAATTTATTTAAGTGGTTGTTTTCGTTCAATAAACTTCGTATACCATACTGTATACTTACTTTTGTGATTAACTGTACATATAAATGCATACATATAAGTTATGTCATAACCTTAGCCATAGTCATGCCCAAAATTTAGGAATAGATACCAGAAACTTGTTTTATCCAATCCAAGTAGTACGTGACACGAGTGAAACCAGCTGGAAAACCAAGTGTACAGCCGTTGGCAGCCCCGAAAGCTACAACGCCAATCAACATACGTGTGTTTTCAAGGACCAATGGACCACCAGAATCACCAGAGCACGTATTACCAAAACTCTTCGCATTAGTGCACAAGATGGCCGGCCGGTTTGCATAGGATCCATAAACTCGTGCGCATGCATTTCTATCGATCACTGTCATAAGCACATACTTTAGTTGATTGCTGCCCTGGCCCTCTTTATCAAAGAAAAGTAAACATAAACATATGCGAAGGGTACACAAGTTACAGCCATAAGTCACCGTCATTTATAGATCCCCAACCAGACGCGATGGCCTTCGAATTCACATATTGCGAATGTTGACCATTTAACACTGGCAAGACAGCTGAAGACATATTCGCATTGTTATCGATACTTGGGATCTTTACCAAAGCAATATCATCATCATTTCTATGCCAACCATCGTGGATATGATTCTCATAGCCCCAAACAGTATGCAATGGTCGATCAGCGTAGACGCTACCCAGGCGCACTTCAATAGTTTTAGCGCTATTAGATGAGAAGCGAAGAACTATTATTATTAATTTCTTTTTGTACTCACATGAATGTGCATGTCTCTCTACCCAGAAGTACAATGAGCAGCGGTAAGTATCCATTCCTTTCCAATAATGGTGCCACCACACCAGGCGTATTCATTATTTTTGAAACCGATCAATAGTCCAGCCTGATATGGAATTTGTCCCTTGGAAGCAAACTGTCCGTTGACTATTCGGTCCTTAGAGTTGGGAATGACATCATGTATAGATCCTCTTCTTAGACCAGAAAATGGTTTCTCTCTCGGACTAAGCTCAAACTTTTCTTCATAAGCAAAATTAAGGGCAGCGGTAACGGCGAAAATGGTGAAAATACAGGAAATTAAAAAATACTCCATTTTGTGAAAATACTTAAATACATATGTATGTAGATAACACTGCGGATGGTGACTGCATTATCTTAAACTAGTTCAGGGCTTTTATAGACAAAAATGCGCGTTGCAGTCTACGTTATTAGGGTAATTATCTGTTATTGCAATTACTAGGTTAAGAGTTCTGAATCTCGTAAAGCATCTTACGTTGCCATTTGTCACGATTTTAAAGTTTATTTCTGTTATCGCAGGAGAAATTCATTTGCATTGAGTGGTTTTCAATGATAAGCTAAGCTATTTCTTAATAACTTAAGGTTAATTGTCAACAGTTTATCTCTTTATGCAAATGAGAGTGCCGATTGATTTTATTTTGCATTTATTAACCAATCAGCTAAAGTCTATGCTATTAAGTGGAAAATTCATTGCCGATTATGGAATCCGGCGGATCGTACTCCCCGGGAGTACATCCGATCCGCATTTCATCCCAGAGCCATTATGCAAACCGTCGGATGAACTGCCTTATCGGTGCAAACTACGTTATCAATTCGCTGTCAAAATTTCAACTTTTCGAATGACGATTCATACCAAGCAGTGCAAAAGTGTACACTAAATTAATTTCTTTATTTAAATAAACGAGTCTCATTCTAAAAAAAAGTCCATAGTTATTAATTAGGGAACTGAAACCAAACAAAAAAAAGACATGATTCCATCCCTTTTTTTTCAATTATTGTTTTCCAAGCAAATACTTGAAATACATTTATTTCTTAATTTTCCAGTAAGAACATTTGTGATTTTTTATTGCATTCGCTTGCCATCCGCAGGTATTTTCGCGCGAATGCGATTCATCAAACCTTGTATGGAGTGCGAATCGACAGCGTTTTAGGTAATAGCAATTTTTTTTTCCGACAATCGTTCACTTTCTTACCGACGTTATCAGTAATACAAAAAACTAAAAATTGAGGATAACTTCCGCTGCATCTGATCCCATGGATTCCATAATCGGCATGACTATGAATACTTCATGCTGTTGCCCTTAGATTTTATTGAAATATTTTTTTATAATTTACTTAAGAATAATACACCGTCCACAACTGGCTGAGACACCCCGCTGATTTCGGCGTTTTTCGATCATTTTGTTCCATATGTGCTGCAAATATTGCTGTTAGGTAATCATGGCCGATTTTTAAGAATATTCTAATCACTATTCCCCCTGTTCTGCATTTCGAGCGAAAGTGGATTGAAACCGAAATTGAGATTCACTCGGAATGGAATTCAGTGTTCTGCATTCCGAGTGATTTTGAATTTTTAGAATCCACTTCGCATTCATTTGTTAGAAATGTCAAACACAGCTGTCAAATCATTTCGAAATAACTGGAGTTTTTTAGTTCTTGGTTTTTGTTTGTGCAAGTGAATTTAACATTTAAGACAAAATATATGTTATTAAAAAAATGGAAAATATGGAAAACAACATTCTTAAATGTTTGGTGAAAACCGCGAAGAAAACCGAATGGAGAGAATTCGCAGGAAGATTTTCCGAGATAAATCTAATATTCTGGATCTTCCCGAAGTTAGACAACTGAAGAAAAATAATTTATTTAATGAGTTTTGCATTTTTAAAAACAGTTTTAGGGTGAGTAAGAAAATATTTGTTGATATCCTGCGAGAAGTGGAGTCAGAGAAATCTTGATCTTGGAAAATCTCGATTTTCTTTCATGTAATTCAAGAGAATACTCTCTTTCCTCTAATTTTTGTGCTGTACTATATTTAACAATGGAATTATTTTAATACACTAATGGAAAGTCTTATTATTCTACTCATATTTTTCGAAATGATTCTGATCAACAAATTAATTAAGTAATTCACTTTATAACGGTATGTGAATTCAATTCACGTCAAGAATCTCAAGTAAATTCAATTCACTAAAATCACAGGATTTTCGGAATGCAGAACACGAATTTACAGCTTGAGTGGAATGCAGAACACCAAAATATTCACTTTCGAACATACAATCCACCATTCATAGTTTCGTTCGGAATGCAGAAGACCCAATTCCACTTTTGGTGGTTGAATTCACTAAAAGTGGAATGCAGAACAGGGGGAAATATTGTATACATCCCTTTTTTCCCTTAATTTTTTTTGGGAATTTGCAGGTCTCCTGCTTTATTAAATTGTTATCCGTCTTGGTAGACAGCTATGAAGAGACGTCCACATATATTTTCAAATACATATGTTGACGTCTGGAGAAGGGACAATGCTAGCCAGTCAAGAATCGAAACTTTGTTACGCTCGAAGTACTGTTTTGACCCACCGGGCTTTGGGCTGTCTTGATTGCTGCATTATTTTGTCGTCGATTTTTTTCCGCTTATAATGCAGGATATCCTCGTCTAAGATCTGAAGGTAGTCTTTACTTTTCATTCTTCCGTTTACGAGACGGATATTAGTCTTAGTTTGGTATGATTTTTCTGCCCAAATCATGACTCTTATGGCTCTAAATAGCTCGTCCTTTCCCGAATCATGAAAATAATGATGAAATCCGTCCATTAAAGCAAAAGTCACCCCAATTCCCAATGTCGTATTTCCTACTCGAATTCGACTTCAGTCGAACATTCTTATTCCCAAAGTCGTATTCTGCGGGCATACTCGCATGTCTAATTGCCTTCTGTCAAAAGCAAAGCATCGCATTCGACTCGCGAAATTTTTGGTATTCCCAATCTCGTATTTTGCTCGTATTTGAGGCGTAGTCGAGAGCTCATTTGACTACGGGTGGTTGCTATTTTTATTAAAAAGTAAGTAGACAAATGAATAATTTTACATTTGAAAATGTGTTTTTTGCATTTATTCCGAACTAATAAATATTTATTAAAGATTTTTATGAACTATTCTATGTCTAATATATTTTCCAGAAAATTAAGAATCGTGGCCAAATGGAGTATCCTGAATCGCTTGAAATGTACGCATTGACTGATTAGTTTATGTTGTTGCTTTTACATAAATTTTACTTAGTGCTAGTATACAGGTATTTGTTTCTCCTTCCCTAGATCGTTGTTCAAGGAACGGCTTTTTGTTCCAATTCGTCCATATGAACGATCCAGGACGTTTTGCAATACGTCTCCGCACTTAGACTAGTTTAATCCAAAACTAATTTAAATGCTTCTTTAGAAAGCTCAAATTTTTTTTTTTAAAGTTTATGTATTAAAAAAGGATGTCACAACACTTGCACTTTAGTTATTTAATTTTCAAAATATTAGGAATTCTAGCTCTAATGAATTGAAACTATCAAGAATTATTCTGCGAGCCGATGACAAGTTGTTAAATTATCCACAATGTCCTCTTTTTCACTGTCGAAAATGAAATCCACTGAATTCATACTTTTTAATTTATTTAAATACAAAATTATCGTACCAAACACTTCACGAAATTTTCTTTATTGTAATTTCATACATGACACTTGGTATTTGACATTTCAAATGTGCGTTGGAATGCATTCCATGCGATTGGTTGTCGTGTACATCGCATTCGACATCAGGAATACCTATTTGAATGCGATTCGACTCTCAATACGACTATGAATACGGGTCGAAGTGCGACATCGGGAATTGGGGTGAGTGTTTCTCATCGGTGAAGATGACAGTTTTTCAACTCTTCTTCCATCTTAAATAATTTCTAGTAAAGTTCAAACAGGCGCGTTTCAAAGACGTTGTAGTGGAGAGGGCTTTCTTTGAAGATGTTTCGCTTCAGCTAACACGTGCTGGTAAGTCCTTAGTTTTTTGTCTCTGCTCGAAATTTCTGCTGAAACCGCGATTTCATTTGTTATTGCTGTAGTATTTAACGCTTTTCTTAGTAGGGACCGCCACGCCAGCGCCAATCTGTTCGTATCAGGCTGGATTTAGTAATAGTTTAAAACAAATGTTCGACTGCGGCTTTAAAGTTTTGCAATTTTTTAACAGTATATCCTTCTTGGCGCATTTTTTAAATGTGTTGGCACTTTGTTTGGTTTAACGCCTTTCCAGACCCCATTTGTAACTGTTTTACTACTAAGACGTGTTTAAATACTTTCTTTTAAGCCAAATCACTAAAACAATTCCAAAGTTTTTATACCCCGTTTTAACCACTTATCGTGGGTAATTAAATTAGGGACAAATTGCAAATTCCAAGAAAATTAAGGGAAGCAAAGGATTAATTAAATTACCGAAATCAAGGGGGTGTCTCAACCAGTTGTCGAGGAGTGTACATTCGTAAGCGGTTAATACAGCCATAGATGATGAATGAAAGATTTTCATTTTATTCTTTTTATTTAACTTCATGTTATATAAGGTTCATAAAGATCATTAAATGCTCAGTTTTAAAATACATTCTGCACTTTAAAACCATATGTCTTGCGTTAATACCTTATTTTGAATGATAAGTCTTAAACATTCCACCCGATTACGGTTGTCTCTCTCGTAAAAGTTGGATGTGTTTAAACTTTTGTGTGCGTTGTGACAGTTCACAGCCGTAGGACGTAGGACGTTTTTATTGCTTGTGAACCAACTTAACTAGACTATTTCAACAATGGATAATACAAACCCGTTTGGTTTAGGTCACTAACAGAAATTTCATGACCGAACTTCCAGGTTCCAGTAACCAGTTGGTTTCTGGGGCCCAACTATGTAACTCGATTCTACAATAAAAATGTTCGAATTCGCAAAATGCGTACTCTATAATTCTTTAGCAAGCCCTAGTATTCGAAAATCGAACGAATCTTGAGCTTCATATTTGTTTTCGGAAATTTTGTACTATCTAATTCTAAAGTAAATGTCAAAATCGTTCGAATTCGCAAATAATCGTTCTAATGCAAATGTGTTTGCGAGCAAGCTGCCGGACTGCGAAATTTTCTAAAATGTAGGTGAAAAATGTTTTCATATTTTATTATATATCGCATAGAACTACTAAAAAATATTTTTTGCGTAGGTAATCATTTAAAATAAGCAAACAAGAAGATGTCTCAATTTGAGATTCTTGTGGAATATATACAAATGATACTTGAGAACCTCGGAGGCTAGACGAAAATCCGTACAGCAAATACAAAAAGGCATCTTTTAAAAGTTGGGCATTTTTTTATTAAACTTAAATTAAATCATGTGATTACAAATGTTTTGATTATTAAATGTACATATTCTAAACAAACTCTTTCACACAGCTCCATTCATTACATTGGATTTATCCCGAATTCGTGTTTTCTCAATTTGACCACTGCCATCTTGGTTTTCTTCGTTTAAAAACCAAAATGCGACAAGCACCATATTAATATGTGTAGTATACCTATTATTATTGCCTTGTTTCACAAATCACAATAAATAATTATTTACTTTAGTTTTAGTTTATCTGTCAAACACAAGGCGAGACTCGTTCGAAATTCGGAAATTTTGTGGGAAAAAGTAGGCATTACTAACGTTCGATTCTAATATCATACGTAGTGCGGTTTGAAAGTAGAATCGGAAACAACTTTCGAATAGAATCGAAAGTAGAATCGAGTTACATAGTTGGGCCCCTGGCTGTATTTCCAGCTTCAATAACTGCAACAAAGTTTACATTTCGTTGATGTATAAAATTCTTGCTTACCATTTTTATTTTTCATTTTAATTTCTTTGTTGAAATCGAATTTTCTAGTAAATTTTATGTTCTTAATTTACTGCAGGAATTCTCTTTATGAATAAAAACAGGTTTCTTATTTTGTAATTTTTTTTGTTTTGTTTTTCAATAAACTTTTATTTGTTTTTTTTTTTTTTTTAAATATTTTGATATGAATTCTCACCAGCTTTCTTTTATTTTCTTGGAATTTTATATTTTTTTTTTGTAATTATTACAGCGACAATATTTTACATAAAAAAGTTTATTCTGTATGAAAATCGTAAATTGTTCGTTTTACCTGTTCTTTGTTTTGTTTCACGAAATGCATAAAGGTTTTATTTTCTTATTTATTCATGTGTTTATGTATTGATGTATGTATGTATGTATATCAAAACTTGTATAGAAATATTTAAACGAGGAGAATAGAGGTCAATCGACACTAAATGAAATCGAAAACAATTACATATTTTTTGTTTTGTTATTAACTTTATTTATGTTAAAAATTTCATATTAAAATATTAAATATTTATCATTCATTTACATTTTATTTTTTAACGAAGCCAGTCTCAAAGTTTATTAATATTAAATAAAATGTTTGCCTCCGTTGTACACCTACTACTCGTCCATACATATCATGTTTTTTTTTTTTTTGTAATTAATTTCTTCACAAAAAGCTTAAATTATTTGTTTTTGTATTTTATTTGTTGTTTAATTTATCTTTTCAACTAATAATATTTTTTTGTTTATCTCAATTCATTTTATTTTAATTAATCATAGCCACTTAATAGTTAAATAGAATGATCAACTAAAATACAAATTTCATGTTCCACGTATAAAAAAAACTAAAAAAACAAAATAAAATAAAAAAAAACCTTAATTAAATATAAATACATTTAAAGTTTAAATACAGTTGCAAATATTAAATATAATATAAATTGTATTTTCTTGTTTTTTTTTTGTCCGTTTTAATATTTTTTCCAGATTTTTTTTTTTTTTTGTCATTTTAATTTATTATTTAATAATAACTTTAAAAATTAGATTTTTGTTTTAAAAGGAGAGCCTAGAGAAAAAGCTTAGGGAATAAAGTTATTTGTACTCCTAATCGATTCGCGCATACCGCGGCACTATATCGTGGCTTATCCAGAAATTGCAGTTGGGGTAGTCCTCCTGGGGAAGTGGATCCTGTCCCACATTCAACACTCGTCGCCTGGGATCATATTGCGGCATCTTACCTTGTGAGACATAATAGAAGAACAACTGTTGCATGGATTGTACATAGCGTCTTTGTTCAACGCCGCCTGATGATTCGTGGCGGCCTAAAATGGCTTGAATATCGACGTCTACCTTAGTTAGACCATCAGGACCTTCGCCCTGCGTTGCCACATAGAATGGAACTGTGGGTTGAAGGCGGGCATTCGTGAGCAGTGGACAGATAGTTCGAATGTCAGAGATCATTGCAACCAGACCTCGGTAAGTAGCGTTATACCGCTGAATGGCTTCATCTGTAAGGTTCTTGGCACCGATTTTGCTGCTGTCAATGAAGGTGCGTACTTCTTCTTCTGTCCAGTTGGTATAACGCAGTCTCAATTTGTCTGTATGGCTCTCGTGAGCTGTTGTTCCCATGACAAGTTTGGGTAGGCCAGTTTCTTCCTTCTTCCAAGCATTGGCTGGATGCTGCTGCAGGATATCACCGTCCAGTACTAACCATTCATGCCGGGAAGTGGTATTTTCATCATTGCTGGGAAGGTCGACAGGGAAGTGCAGCCAGGTGTCTGGGGTAGCTTGCCATATTTTTTCTGTTGAAGCCTCACGAAGGCAGTCAACTTCAAAGCAACCCATTTGATTCAAAAACTCTTTATTGCGACGTTCCGATTCTTGAAGTTCACGACCTGGGAATACCGCTGAACTGGTGGATACCCACGCACGAGTGTACAAATGCTTTATTTTACGAGATGTAACTAACGCCGATACCAACGTAGCTCCAGCCCGATGTCCTAAAAGTGTCACCGACTTGGGATCTCCTCCAAAGTGAGCTATGTTCAATTTAATCCAATTTAGTGCGGCAACAATGTCGGTGAGGGCATAGTTTCCCGATGTTCTTGGGTAGGCATCCTTGGTGAGGATATCCAAAGCTAGGAAACCAAAAACACCTAATCGGAAATTTGGTCTAACAAAAAGTACATCACGTCCGCGGGCATATCTCGCCGATGGTCTCAAAATTCCTGGTGATCCGCCTGTAAAAGACTCTGCACCAATGAGCACCACAACTGGCAACGGGTCGTTGTACCTAATATGTGGCGTTATTACATCTAATGTCAAGCAATCTTCGACTCCAACAATCGTTCCATTGCTAAGCATTTGATAGCACACCTCTGTAGCATTGTGAGCTTTCAATGTTCCATTCCAACAGTCATTGATATCCTTAATTAACTGAGCCGGTTTAAAGCGATTTTTACCGATTGGTGGTACAGCATAGGGTATTCCTCGAAATGCAAATGCACTATCTTCTTTCAATCCCTCAACCATGCCACATCCAGTCACGGCATCGATGAAACGTCCTTCACGGATTGGCGGTGATGTCTGTGATTCACTGGTTATCACATAACCAATAACGGCAAGCATCACGAAAATGAGTAATATTCCCAGTGCTATAAGTGCATCGTCCACAGAGCAACGATACGAACGTATTCTATCAAAGCAAGAGATTGCCTCAATCTCCTCGTTGGATTTCTAGAAATAAAAATGACTTCAGTAAATACACACTTTGTCTTTTATTAGAATCTCATTTCCAATTAGCTTACCTCATTCATGGCCTTAATCTCCTGGCTGCCCTTGACTTTGCTGACATCATCATCTTTCTTTGATGGTGCTCTATCGACGGTATCTTGATCTTTTAAAGAATCATCTAAGGTTTCCATGGATGCTAATCCGGCTTTGGTTCCCGGTCCATTACCTAATTCTACATCGTCGTCAGTCTTTTTCTTTGGAATCATATTGGCAATGGGGAGTTTGATTGCATTCAACAATCCTCGTTTTTGTGGTGGTGCGTTTTCATCGGCTGCTTCAGCGGTTAAATCTAAAAAAAAAAAAAAAATTATTTTATAAGCTTACTGTGTAGACACCAAAATAATTCCTTTTCCGGAATGGCGTAACAATAAGAATGGCCATCGACAAAAAAGACAAAACCGTGATTCAATTAGTGGTTTCTAAATTCTCCCTGTGAAATTGTTGTCACAGGGAAACCCAGGCAAGTAATTTACGTGCTAATGTGTATATTTGCAAGCCATATGATTGGAAATGTTCTTCTGCAACTGATGCCCACCAGTCAAATATTAAAATGGGCAAAAACCCATAAGAAACAAATAATTTTTAGTAATAATTAAAATAACTCACCACTTTTGGCAGTGTCGTCGGCCGATGGTTTCGGTTTTCGCACAAAGAAACTTCTAATCCTATCACTCAGACATGGTCGTTGTTTTTCATCTTTCTTTGTTGGTTTTTCTTCCGCCGTTGGCGATGTCTCCTGGGGCTCCTTTTCCAACAGTTCACCATCGGCACCGTCACCGTCACTACGTGGTTTTGTCTTCATAAAGAATCCTGGCATTTTAATGCCACCGATCGGAATTTTCTTTGGCTTCACTTCACGTCCCTCCTTTGTCACCGGATTCAGTTTGTCCTCGGTGTCTCCTCCTCCTCCTCCACCATTTCCCCCACCACTGGACGCCTCATTGGGCATGTTAATAATTTCCTCGCCGTTAGGGGTTTTCTTCTCCTTATCTGGTGTTGGACTTCTCCGCTTAGACGAGTCATTTATTGCGGTTGTGGTAGCATTATTGGTGGTTGACGTTTTCTCGTCCTGTTTTCTAGCGAGCATTTTGTCTGTTTCCTTTGGTTCTTCAGTTTCGGCGTGATGATCATGAGATTGTGATTCTGTTGGGGGTGTTTCTTTCTCTTCCAGTTCACCCATCGCCTAAGTTATATCTTCTATTTTATGGTGTTTTATTGATTTGTAAGGATTATGGAAGAAACACTGAAAAGAAATGAAATTCGTTAGAAATTTTATTTAAGCAGATAAAGAGAAATGCAAAAACCTTAATAGCTACGAAGATCTAGGATCTATCACTGTCACAGGATGAACTAGTTATGCTTGCATGTTAGAAGATGAAAGAAGTATTTATAGGCTATACGGACAAGAGAAAATAGATATGTAGTAGTGTTTTTCCTGAAGTCAGGATAATAAAAACAAAAACGTTTACGCCTTGGGTTTACCTGAATGTGAAGGCAATAAAATTGCACGGCAGGTAGAGGGCGTGGATATGTTGGTTTGTGGAAATATTAAGAAAAGATAATTTTTTTTTTTCCTACGAATACCAAAACTGGATTTGCAGTTTGTTGCGACAAATTTAGTTGATTTAATGGCATGCCCTCATATGACGCTAGGGAATGCATCTAATTGTTCTGTAATTATACGTGTTTAGAAGACGTCTGTGCAATTATGTTTGAAGTTGGCATGCCTTAACCACATGTAAGGGATTTAAAAGAGTAATTTAAGGTTCACTACATTACATATTTAAATAGATAAGAACCGATAGAGGTGTTAGAAATGCTCATCCTGAAATGATCAGTATTGAATTCTATTCATAATCAGCTTGCTAACAGCTCAATTTATCATCACTTGCAAGATGAGATTAAAAGGTTTACCACGGCCGGCGCCAGCACTAAACAATTATCAATATCCTCTGGAAGCTTACTTAATCGTATATTGATTCCTAAGGCAGCAGCAGCATCCTTTCCTATCTAAGCTGTGAAATTAATTTTAACTGGCTAAAGGTTTCGATTGTAACATCCACATGTGTATTCACATACAATATGTAGGTATCAAAATAAATCAAAATCAGTTTCCCAGCAAAAAGAGATTAATCTGCTATCTCTCTGTGGACTGACTTAATGATAGTTTAAACATAAAGTAACGGCGAAGGAGCTGTCAATCAGCGTCGCGATGTCCAGAGAAAATAATGTGATGGCGAATCTGCATTCTCATTGAAAATTGATTTTATTTTTTTTTTACTCGAATACGAATCTGTATTCTCGTTGAAAATAGATTTCCTGTGCAATTAGTGCATTGTTATGTACGTAACAATGAAAAGACAAGTTTATTACACACCTTTCTGCAGCCATCCATCATCATCATCAAGTAATTGAAAAAGAAGTGGAAATGACGAGTCCGACTACCGATACGTAACATTAGTGTTTAGATGAATTTATGGGTATTTTATGGTTATTAGGAGTGAGGTATGATTTCCGCAAGGAGATTCGTTTTCATATGATTACTTCAGATTCGCGCTGAAACAGAAACTCGGACAAAAGATACTGTTCCCAATAAATATATGTATATGTCTAGTTGCAAAGAAACTCTTGCGGAGGGTACATGTTATCAACAAACCCAGAGGCATTATCTGTTCATCGCCTGAGACAAAACGGCGAAGGTTGGCAACGGTAACTCGGTGTTAACATCAGCTCTCTTTCTTATTTTCATAAATGATAGCACCATCAGCTTTACATATTTGTTTCCAGATTCACGTCCCTGCTGTGGAACTGGGACGGCCGCGTATGTTAGGCTCAGTAAATTCCGACCTCGACAACATAACCAAATGGGGTATAAATAATAGAATACAATTAAATGGTGCGCATTGGGCGTATAAGATAGCTAGGACATATAGAGCGAGTGGACATCAACAATCCACCTATGTAAGTAAGTAAGTCAGGATTTAGATGAAACGAATTTTCCAGACATGATTTTCTCAATTCTCTTTTGTTTTCGGGTCGAATGTACATACGAGACACGATTTGTTCAGCCGACAAACAACAACAAACAAAATTTATCTAATTCAAAGCTAATTGATAAACCTTCTCCGAGAAATTAGTAATCTAATACCAAAAGAATCGTTAAAATCTATTCAGCGGTTCTTGAGATCCTTTACTGCAAACGTAATATGGCACTTTGCTTTATACTATGTGAGGAAAGGATATGTAATTTGTGTACATGATTGAAAAACAAAGTTCTTCATTATTTGTTAATGGAAAATACAAAGATAAAAATTTCACCAATCAGCATTATTCAAACTAACAATTTTACTTGTTTTTATACGATATTACTCATATGAATTACTTTTTTTTATAAAAAAAATATGTTGAACTGGTTTTTACATAATTTTCACATCGACGTGAAATAAGGCCCAACGAAATAAGACCAAATTGCAAAAAATTGTAATAAAGCCAAATTAGTCAAATTTCGCAATTTGCCTTTATTTCATTTTCACGATCTTTGCGTTCCTTTCTTTTTATCGAATTTTATACTATTACTCTTTCTTATGCTCAGAAATTAAAGATTTAAAGATTCAATTTAAAAATTAGATATTCATCAGGTAACATCGGACGCAAAGTTTTGTGTATAAACAGTGAAATATGTATGGGGGGCCATGCTGCCCCCTTGCAACCCCCTGCTTGGTCGCAAGTTCGGATATATGTACAGCTATGGCCAAAATAATAGCAACACCTTGTACTATTCAATAGAAGGATTTGTAAGTCCTGTTTTATTCGAATTTTAATAATTATTTTTATGCAAATTTCATTGCAAATGTGTTTCAATAAATTTTTTAAATGATTACTTGATTATTCGGAGAAGTATTTTATCAGGCGTAACTTAACTGTTACAGTTTCAACAATTGATTGGACAAAATAATAGCAACACCTTGTAAGTAAAGAAAACGCTTCAATAATAATTTTTTTCAGTATATTTAAGAAGTAAGTCTAATATTTTATAGCATATCCTTTATTTTGAATGACTCCTTCAATTATTTTCTTTTCATAGAATTTACTAGTTTCTAACATTTTTCAATTGGTATGGAAAACCAACATTCTAGGACAATTCTCCAGAATTTTTTGACATTTGCAGGGTGAGACTTGGCAACTTGAAGATCCATGCCATAGGTTCTCAATTGGATTTAAATCCGGTGACTGAGAAATCCACTCCAAAACATCATGATTGTTGTGCCCAAACCAAAGCTTTGTAAGTTTCGGGGAATTATTTGGTTCATTACCCTGCTGAAAACGCAATTTCAATGGCATATTTTCTTCCGAATATGGCAGCATAACTCCTTCTAGTATCTCGACATACTTTTCTTTGGTCATAATGCCATCTATTCGATGAATAGGGCATACACCATACCACGTAAAAGACTTCCATAACATCAGGCTACCTCCACCATGTTTCACAGTTAGCTTTGTGTACTTTGGGTAATACGCCTGACATTCTGGGCGATGAACAAACTGTTTTCCGACCATCTCAAACGAATTCATTTTTTTTTTCCTCACTCCAAAGTACATTTCTCCACTGCTTCACCGACCGTAATGGATCCTGTGGCATGTTATACAGCTTGGCGAAAGCAAGTCGCTTTTGGATGTGTACTTTTTTTAGGAGTGGCACTTTTCTTGGGGCTCGAGCGTATAGCTTAGCATCCACCAGAGTTCGTCGGACTGTCCTGGCACTAAATTCTAGGTCTGTCTCTTCTATAAATTCTTTAGGTGACATAAAAGGGTATGTGATATCCTAACCAAAAGCTTTTTATCCTTCTCGGATAATTTTAACGGACGCCCTCTGGCTTCAGGAAGTTTTTTGGAATGTATAGCGTTAAAGACCATTCGTGAGGATCATCCGACGGCTACTGCAACCTTCCTGATGAATTCAACTCGACAATGTAACGCTAAAATAGCTTCACGTTGAGCTTCCTTGCAATGCTTTCCTCTGCCCATTTTTCTTCTTTGCTAAATGTGATATAATAAAACCCAATAGTATACAATATCACTAGAGACTACTGTACACTACTTACCGATATCTAAATAATCTTTAACTTTTTTATTTATTTTATTTTTTACTTTTTGTTTCCTGTGTTGCTATTTGTTTGTCCAGCTTGTTCAGTACCTTGTAACAGATGCATTACAAATGATCACTTTTCCTCTCTGTTTTGTACTCTGATTCTACATAGAATATGTTGACAATATATTTACCGTTAAGTCTGCAAGCTTTGTTTTTCTTGCATATGCACAAAACAACCGCTACGCAAGTTGTTTATGAAACTTAAAAAGCGTTGCTATTATTTTGGCCATAGCTGTATGTATGCAAAGTTTCTTTATATCCAATTTTAAACGAGCAATAGTATCTTGTGTTCGGTATAAGAAAACTTTGCATATATCCAACCTCGCATCAACTCCCATTCCAACATCGACCAAGCAGGGGGGTTGTAGGTGGGCCACCCATACATATTTTACTGTTTATGCACAAAACTTTGCAATGTTACCTGATGGAAAATTAACTGAACGAAATTATTTGGCCTTATTTCCAACTTGAAATTGGCCTTATTTCGCTTTTGAAATGGAAATAAAGCCAATTTGGCATTTCAAAAGCGTATTAAGGCCAAATTTCAGATTTGGTCTTATTTCGTTGGGCCTTATTTCACGTCACCAAATTTCACAATAGGTAGTTCCTCCCATCGTATGTGAACACGTCTCTCTCATTCCTTCATGGGTATACACAAATGTCAAACATTAGCCACAGGATAATTTTTATGCTATCACTAGCGTCAAAAATCAGCCAGAGGATACTACTTTAACGCAATTGGCACACAGCCAAAGTAACTGATATGCATGACATGTTTTTTTTTAAGTCTTGTTTTTGTCCTACAGTTATTTAAAAAAAAATTGTTCCTGTTTTTTTTTTTTTTTCTTCAAAGTCCAAGAAGTGTTTTGTTTAAATAATTTTTTTTTGTATCCTTGTTTTTGTTTCTTTTTGCTTAGATCCTTACTGGGGCGATGCATCACCGTTGTTGCCCGTAAAGGTATTTGAATTGTGTTTCGAGAAAAAATCTCTAACACCCACTGAGCTACAGGGTGTTTAAAAACTTCATAGAAAATGGTGCCAACAGTTATTCAATTATAATTTCTAGTGTGTTAAACTTAGAGCAACCAAAGTAGGCTCGTTTCATAGACAATTGAATAGTGTTTATAACAGTATGAAACTATTATCATCCGTACTTTCTTTTTCGAGATATTGGTATTCAAACACAGATTTTTTGAATTTTTTTTTATCAATTTTTGTGAAAATCGCATTTATCTCGGGAAAGTGTGCTTATAATTTTTTTTTTACTAGTATTATTTTGATGCGCCATAATGTCACCCACAATCCACAAATCCCTTTATCCCGTTTTATTTCAGTAAGTTAGTAGTACAACGTACAAGTAACATTGGAGACGCTCTCGGCACGTCTATACGTATACGTACTTGGGATCCCCCTCGAGTCTTGGCCTAGCCCTTATAAGATATGTTAGCATTTATTCCTAACACAATAAACTCAAAATAAAGCGCTGCTAATGAAGCAATCACCATACAGTGGAATGATTTTGGCGGTATGTAATTAATCACAATGCAATTACGGTTAATTGCTTATTTGTTTTTTTTGACCGGAAATTATTGCAGTTCAACCACACGCACACTTCAAAATCAATACCTCATTCATAAATCTGCGTTTGGACACGTTTCAAAAATGAAACCAACAGTGAACGTTTCAATCTATTCGAAAGTATTTCCTGAATATTTTTTTGTTTTGTTTTTGTTCCCTTTTATTGCTCTCATTAACGCAAGACAAGGGTGCATTAAGTGTGCAATTATTCGTTTCTTTTTTTTATCCCGTGTTTGCTCTCCTCCCGCCTTTAGACATTTTGTTGATACTCGTATTAAACACGCAAAGCGACTATGTAGTATCCTGATAAATTAACGGATATGCTATGCATTTAAATAAATTACGTTTTTGTTTAATCAAACGCACTATCAACTCAATTAATCTTATAAAAAAAAAGATAAAGGTGCGTTAAGGTTTCCAGTGTTTCATTCCGAGCGGAATGGGAAATGTCCTTCTTCCCTTCGCCCCAAGGGTTGCATGTTTATCTTGCAATTAAAATTTTTCAAGGACTGATATGGTTTTAGTATTTTTTTTTTTTTACATTCCTCTTACAGGTGAGGGTAAGAATTAAGTTTAATTTGCTTCTGTTTAGCTACCCTCACATGAATGAATACAATTTGAATTGAGCTGAAGCGATAAGGATCAACCAACAAATATGCTCCTTTTGTAAGGGTGCAATTGAAATCTTCCTAGAAGAAAAGAAGGTCAACGTACTGGATGAGAGGAAGTTCAGTTCAGTTCAGTCAGCTGGTTTTCGGTTAGAGCCTCTTAAGTAGGAGATTATTATCTAAAGGGTAGTATGAGATCGACTGGAAAATACATTCTAACGTACATTCTCTTATACTCGTATATCTTCAGACAAATTGCTACCAGAAGTATCAGTTGACAGTGACAGATCGATAAATATTGTTAGACTGTGCTTCGGAGGTGTTTCCGTGTCGCGCGGAAACGTAATTAGGTGGTTGCCACCACCACCGTTCCTCTACTACTAGTTGGAAATATTTCTATTGTTAGTTGTGCTAGTCTATTGCATCTGTTTTATTAATTGGTTTGACCGCCGGCTAACCCGATCGACCCTTATTATACTTCGGGCAGCTGCATATTACACGATAGAAATCCAGAAATTGCTTGTGCGGTCTAATTTTAATTTGTTTTGCTATTGAATGCGTTGACTTGTGCCTTATGCGTATGGTGTTATGTATTTTTAGAGAATTTATTGTTCGAGTTATTAATTGGAATATCTGGGACAGATGAGAAACTTTTATTAGAACACATGCCCATGGGACTGTAGCTTCAAGCCTTCAATTAAAAATTTCATATAAGCAATGGAAAGCAGCTGTTAATGCAGTAGAGTTTTCACAAACGCAGACATTTTTTGAATACTATGATTTATGGACACAAAAAATGGAAATAATAAATATGAATTTATTTAGTCCTGTAAAAAAAAAAACACTACTTCTATGCATACATACGATTACAGTCAAACCCTCGCAAATGGTACCTATACTACAGGCATAATATATGATATATGATGATACTTTGCATCGAACGCTGTGAAAACATTCCCGACCAAAATGAATAAGTCTTGCCTTAAAAAAAACTAGTACTCGTACTTAGAGAGCAAAATATGTTTAATCCGTAACAAAAAAAAAGTGAATTCCCAACATTTTTTTTGCTGTCATAAAGGGTTTTCCGCGAATTTGTGTATCTGGCTTAGTGTTCCTTAAATATCGATAGTCAACACTTACGATAGTTCACGATAGTTTACGAAAAACATTCGATAGTATCGATAGTTATCGATTGGTTCTATGAAGAAATAAAAACAACGATTGTTAAAATATATTAAAAAAAAACATGGGGAAATCTTTACAAGTAAAGGCTAGTAGCTAGCTCAAATTTAATTAAAGCTAAGAATACCATCATTTTGTATTTGAAATAAGAGTTTATTTAAAACTTTGGTCTTTAGCCTGTTGCGGCGCTCAGTTATTATTTGGAAAAGCTTTCGAGAATACTCTCTCTGAGGGAACTGACGTTGCTGTTATGCAAAGGAACACTTCCGCAACTTCATTAAGCCTTGTCTCTGACTCCTCCCAATATTTTACTCATAATTTCGTGATTTATAAAAAATGAATCCAAGCCCGTTTGTCAGCTCTACCCAAAGAAAATGACAATCGCACGTGGTGGAACTACTGGCGATTGATCAGGCATTCATCAAAGAAAGTCCTCCCTCCCTCTGTCGAAGATAGCCATTGTGGTGGAAAGTCAGTCAGATCTCAAATTAATAGGATCACACTTGTGATCAGAGGCAGACACAAAAATGTCGCAATGCACCAAATGCCATAAGGCACCACAATATCAAAAGGACATAGCAATATCGAAGGGAACGAAATAGCAGATGAACTAGCCAGCATTGGATCGGCTATGAGCAACAGTGCAACAGAGCAAGAAGCAACTGCATATCATCTCTTTCTTTATGGCCGAAACTTGATCTTAATAGGACACCAACGATGTTACACCTGGATAAATCGTCATTACGCCTAATCACCGTAATAATCACAGGACACAGTGCCATGGACTCAATATCTGTAGAAGTTGCGGAGTTGAGGATGAAATTAAATCAATCCAACACCCACTTTCCTATTTCCCCCGCTCTCCAAGAATGACGCCATCAGCCCATATATTCTTGGTAGACATTGCAGAGCTGGGAAATTCAAAGATATCGGATCTTCTAAGATTCACCGAGAGCTCAAACTAGTTTACGAGAGGGAATTCACAATGGACCTTCGGGTCTCCGAGTGGAAATGATTGCTCGTACACACCCTTCCTAACCTTAACCAAAGTCGCTGTATACCTAGAAGACTTTTTTTATTTTCTCCCGCATTTTTTTTTTTGTAATTCAAAGCCCCGTCCTATAGAATCCGTTCGACAGATAAAAAAGGGTTACTTTCTAGGCTTTTATTCCTTTTATCCGTTGGCAGTTCACACATTCACCCGTTCACAAATTAAGAGTAAGCACATTCATTTGTGGAAGCGTTAAGAGAACGTTGAGAAACTGTCATCGCCGTTGACGTCAACGTAGGTATGCGACACATTTTATGGCTCTTTCCGGCAATACGTGAACGTGAATGTGAACGTTAACCTTCGATGGATTCTATGTGTCGGATTCTTTTATCCTTTTCTATTACATATTTAATAGACTCACGAATAGAAGATATATTTTGAATTGGAATGAAAAAAGACAAAATGCACAAAAATAACTTGACTTAAGTTTTGGGCATTTTAAAGAAAAATCATTTTTTATCAACACAGAAGACTCATTAAAAATACTGTATACTTTCAACGGACTATCAGCGTTGTGCGTGAAAAAATGCAAAAAGCGTCCAAAAAGAGGTCCAGAAGCAAAAATAAAGTAAATGGCGAGGAAGTTATTATTTTTTTTAAATAAATAATAATCCTGCCCCAAGGCTGATACTGCGCCCTAAAAGGTCTATTGCATCGAAGGATTCTATCAGTCCAATAAGGTCTGAGGAATTATTTATGAAGAGTAACCTTAAAAGGGCCGGGTATTCACAAAGGATGTGCTCGGCCGTCTCGATCTCCTCTAAATAGAGTCTACAATCGGTCTCGCTAGACATCAGGCCTAACTGGTTTGGGTGGTATCGTAATTCGCAACTACACTGGTCCCTCGCTTTGCGCGGTTTCACCTTTGCGCGAAATGCATTGGTCTACCAAAATTCGATTTGCGCGACGCTAACATTTCATTTTTCAGGAACGCAACCCCCTAAATTACATTAAATTCATACTTCGCTTTGCGCAGTTTCGCTTTGCGCGATTTCGCATTGCGCGAGACTTTTCATTCCCCTAACCCCCGCGCAAAGCGAGGGACCAGTGTACTAGTAATGACTGGAGATGAAGCTCCTAATATCCTTCTGACTGTAGTTCAGAAGTTCCATGTGATGGATATTATTCTTAATTAACAGATTGGGCTGTCTGAGCCCTGGGAGTCTGGGACATTTCTAAAATAAGAGTCGAAATTACTGTCTGAGAAGACATTAATTTTAACGCACTTGATGCCTCTCTGTCGATTTATCAAGGCGCATATCTCAATCGTATGAACCTCAGCTTGAAACACGCTGGGAATTGTTCCAAGAGGCACAGAGATTGTAGTATTGTGTCCAAAGATCCGAGCACCAACACGAGAAGCCATTTTAGATCCATCCGTGTACCATACTGGACTTTTTGGGTTTATGACCATGTGGTACGTTCTACAATATGAACTTCGAATTTTCTGCCAACGCAGTATTCACTTATCATTATATTAGCGGCAGTGCAAGGCATATCCTGATCGGGAATATTGCTGATAATGTTTAGGTAAACCGTAAGATTGCCTGGATTGTACTTATGACGAAGTTATTTAACAGCTCTCTTTTTAAGTGATCTCTTTTAGAGAAACGATGAAGGTTGTTGATTGTTTTATTTATCTACGATAAAATAGCCTACAACTCTGAGAACGAAAATGCCAAGTTGAACACATGTAATTACTAAAACCATATAAGCTATGTAACACGGCTAGGTGCAAATCCCGTTCAAATATTCCATATAACTGAATGATTGATAAATACTATCGGTTATTGCCAAACGTGACGGGTTTTAGGAGCTTTGAAGAGAAATATGTAAATCATATACATATTGAAAGTCCCAAGTTAAAAATAATGATGAACACTTAACCAATTAGATCTCAATTTTCCAGGAAAAAGAACCTTTATTGAACCATAAACGGTGCAAAACTTTCACCAATTATATTTGATTCAACGCGAAATATCTGCTCTCATTGCACACACAATCCTGCCGCCTCTCACCTTTCGAAATCTAACCTTTCCTGAATAAATGAGATATTTAATTCTAACTGCACATGCACCGAACTCAATAGACAGCGAATAAAAAAAAAATCGTGATAATGGTAAATCACGTGCCACAGCTCTCTCCCTCTCTATCTCTTTTATTTCTAACTCAATAGCAGACGGCGTCTTTTCAAATGTTAAGTGCAAAAGGGCCTATTTCCTCTCGGTTAAAGCACCTGCAACATATGCCAAAGCGCATACTCTCACATCCTGCACTTTAGAGTTCCAACCCCATTGTTGAACATTTTCTCGTATGCGTGCGCTTTTCTATCGAAGCACTAAATCTAACGACGGGAGGCACGAATTTGCCATATGCATCTGAAAGCAACCTCATGACTGCGCCGTAATAATTTCAAATCATAATTTCATCGTCTTGTACTACTACTTCGTTCTCCATTTATCGCTCGTCGACCGGTGGGAGGTGGTGGTGGTGGTGGTGGTGGTGGCGATGGTGCGGTAAAACTAGTTACACTCCTTCTTATGCCCCACAATCTATTGCTTCCAATTATATCTTCGTGAACCACCACTGTATCAAGCACACAGCTGTGCCTTGTGACTCCAGTCGTCCGTAGACCGTTCGCCGCGCTCAATCATGGGGCTTCTAGCCCATAATGCAATTCGGTAGTGAACGACAGAGCGAAGTTTTTTCTTCCAATTTATATCATGGGACGAGGGGGAATGGAAATAGTACCACGAAAAGACCACAACAATGACAAGAGACGATGGAGAATAAGAAATTATAGTGCAGAATGTGGCCTCTCTTCACCGTTTAGACTGCACAAACCCAGACAACGAGCAAACACATCTACGAGTAGATACTTGATTCTGTGACCCGGTGAACGTTGACCTCTTCTTCCTGTGGCATTTTCGCTTGGTTAAGTTATCGATTTCAGTAGTATTCCTTTAAAATACTCCCAAGACGGCTGGAATAGGAAACCTCTCAATGTACATAAACTCCATTTCATGATCCGATTAAAATTAATTTGTCGTTCGTACTACATATGTACTCGTGTACATGCTTTGTATCAGGAGAGTGGTTCTACAGCGGCTGCCATAGACCATCGTGCATTAAGGGCGGCGAAAACTTAATTCGTTAAGTCCGATTTGGCCCAAACTAGGATTACAGAGAGGTGACTTGTCAATGTGTGTTACATTGGAATTTTAGTCGCAATTTTACATGCGCTTTTACGACGCAGTCATCGCTCATTGTTCGTGCCCGTCCAGCGAAATTAAGTTAATGATGTCTGCTTGTATGCCCCATATGCAAGAAAAGATGTGGTAAGAGACACTTAATGCTGTCAGCGGAATGGAATGGAATGGAAAAGCCGGAAATGTGTGTTTACGGTATTTTAATTTAGAAAACATTTAGAAAATGTGTGAAGAATAGAAAATGGATTGCTTCTTTAAGTGTGTCAGAATGATAAATTTACATAGTAAATTGGTTCAATTTGTTAAATGAAATGCTTCTGTATTCTGTGATACTCTTAAGCCACATTTAATCAATGTATATATGTACAATGTTGGCACCGTAGCGCAAGTGGTTAGTGCGTCGGACTACTGAGCCAGCGGTCTGGGGTTCGAATCCCGCCGCAAACACCTAAAAGTTTTTCACAGTGCCCACCTCTTTCGAATGTCTGACAAGCATCAAAGAGTATCATTTGTCACGATTGAGCTTCTCAACTCGCCGTTCGGAGTCGGCAAAAAACTGTAGGTCCCTTCCATTCGTGCAAAAATATAACACGCACACACAAATGGTTGCGAGAAGCAGGCCCAGGTTCACCTCGAGCTGTAGCGCCAACTAAGTAAGTAAGTATATATGTACAACATCCGGCGGATAAGCCGTCACATTCAATGCTACATACAATTCTAAGCGTTTCCAGGCGAGAACTTCGGCAGCGATGACATCTCTGAATAAATCTCCGAAAATCTGCAAAACGTAGAAGCTCGGGAAGAAAAAGAAGTTTCTGTTTAAAGTGCGGAAACGGATATTACACTGTGTAACGAAATTTCAAAAAATG
The DNA here is from genome assembly GCA_949775065.1 of Brachyopa scutellaris. Lineage (NCBI taxonomy): Eukaryota > Metazoa > Arthropoda > Insecta > Diptera > Syrphidae > Brachyopa > Brachyopa scutellaris. The sequence goes on along the minus strand of OX459113.1, from coordinate 95,137,515 downwards.
CTTGTTTATGTACACTTTTGCATTGTTTATGCTTGGTCAGCTGATTTCCAAAATGACAAAAGTTCTTCTTAACCCTTTCGCACCTGTTGGGACACATATGTCCCACTCAATGTTCGCATAACCCTAATAAATTTTTTGCTAGAAATATGCTTAACGCAAGTCGTTTGAACAGATAAACATAAAATTAATGATGTAAGTCTGCAGGCTGCATTCCGGGTCGAAAGGGTTAAGTGTTAGCTATTGCTTCAGAATTTTAACGAAAAGTTGACATTTTTGAGCAATTATGCACTTTTGTAAATAAAAAAAATTATATAAAAGAAAACTTTATTCAAAATATAACTTCAAATTTTAATAACCTATCATACCTATATCCAAACAAAAAATATATTGGCACTTCCATATGCATTCAGAGCAGAGATTTTCTTGTTTTCCTATACTGTGAACTTTGGAATTGGCCCTTTTTAGGTGCCAGACATAGTCGCCCATCATATGGGCATCCAATCTGCCCTCGAACCGGCCCTCCATTGAAGTGATGTCTTAGGAAAACGTCTCAGCATGTTCACTAAAGCTCCCCACGTTTTCACAAAAAAAAAAAATTAGAGTGAAGAACATGTAGTTTTAGCGACATCCTGTATCCTAATATGTATATTAAACCTATTCACTAAATTTTCTACTAGTTCTACATAATTTTCTATTTTTATATTTCCTAGAAAGCCTCCTTCATTTGCAGCGGGCATAACACAAGAACTTTTCCTGAATCTACCAATAGGTGGAGCATCACGTTTTTTGGCATCAGGTATAGGAATTCTCTTAGCGGCCATGTTTTCGTACGACAGTTCTCAGTTCTCTCACAAATGAAACATTTTTAATTTATTTTCTCAACTAACGACTACTCACATTTACTTGCAGAGGTCAAATAATACGTTTGCTCTACTTGCATCTCGGTTAACTTATTTCGCGATGCCGTGACCGTAAAGCTGACAGTTAGAATGAATGGATACACAAAGTGTGCTCGACTTATCATAAGGAAGCAGAAACTAACAAAGAAATTAACATAAACAAATTTTTGTTACACAGTGTTATTGATACACAGCCCAAAGCTTAATTAGAAGACGCAATAAAATGCTTCAACACATGCTCACAGTGAGCAGAAAAAAATTACCTCAACATTGTAGACATGATGCAACTCCAAAAAATGCCCGATAAGGCTGTTGTGGAATCGATCTTCTGTAAAACAACTGCAAACCAAAATTTATTTTTTTTTTTATTTGTTTTAAAAACTTAGGCTGTACGTGTACATACTTATTAATTTACCTGCATTTAAGTTTCGTATAAATGAATTTCTCTCTTCTGAAAATATGTTTGAATGCATAATTTTTCTTTTAAATAAAAATAAATTCTACAATGTACACGCAATTTTATTTTGATAACTGCGAGAATAGTGTGTAAGCGTTTTTAAAGTATTTTAAATTTCTGTTCGATTTGTGCAACTTTTCGATTTTTGCTAGGGTAACTTCGGGCATTATGGCGCACTTTTTTTAGTTTCTCAAATAACTTCCACATGAAAAGCTTTTTTACTATAAAATGAATATAGTTATAAAATATAAGAAAATCAGAACAAAAATAAGTTAAATAAATATAATAATTCAATGATTTAAACAAAGAAAAAGTTAGTGTAAAAATTGCCCTATGCAAAATGGCGCATCCTCTTGGGCAATATGGCGTGATGCTGTACTCGCGGTTTGATTTGCCACAGTTAGCACAAGTCCTTATGAATGAAGAACAGGAGTCGTGGGACCACTTGAGACTTATTAAAATTGTGACTTGGCCTGTATTTGTCTGCCTGTTCAAAACCCATATGAAACAGCAATTTTCTATTAGGAGCGAATCCATACGCGTGCAGTTTCCTTACGTAAGCCACATTTTTCTGCTCATTTTCTACTCCTAGGCATGTGGGAGCTCCTAAAACATGCTTCCTATCGTCATCGTTCTACAGTCTTAGTATACACTTTTTTTTACATGCTTTACATGCGAACTCCATAAGGGCGAGAGTGCGCCATAATGCCCCCACCGCGAGTGCGACATATTACAAAAAAGAGGCATTTGCACAAAATTAAAAAAAAAAAAAAACGCCAGATTTTATTTTATTGTTACTAATCAATGCTACCAAAGGAAAACCAATATTATTCACTTCACTTCACTGTGCACACTAACCCCGTGCGTTTTACACTTACGGAGCCACATGCAAATGAAAAAGAGTCAAAAATATATGCAGATGACAAAAGTGGAGTATTTTTTGTTTATTATTTTTTTCACTTTTAAAAAAAATCGCAACAGCTTTAGAACTTGACATGGCACTCTATCAAGGAAGACTCAAGTTTTCTCATCGTTTTATTTTCTATAAGCAAATCGGAAATGTGGTACTTACAAGGTGCGCCATAATGCCCCCTGCGCCATAATGCCCGAAGTTACCCTACGTCTGTTTTCATTGGTTGCAAAAATCGAGAGTGCACTGCATATGAATTAGTTGCATATTTCTAGGCGAAACTGTAACTACATATCATTTTATATGGGAACTTTGAAGGTTTATATTAGAGATGTAACGGATAGTAATTTAGCGTACTGAAATGAAATTTAATGCATACATTCATGTTTTATCCTGCAAAAAAGATCAAAATAAACTTGAATTCTGCCATGCCGAATACCAGGATGTGAGGTAGATGAATGAAATGAAATGTGCAGTGAACAAATTTACTGGTAAAAAGAAGTCGCGGAAATTTAGTAATCATGATCGGAGTAGGGGAGGAGCTTCTCCACTTAGCAGACAAATAAAATGAGTGAAGGTGATACTCATGATACTTTTCGGGACTGTTTTCGAGGTGGCGGAAGACAATAGTCAAAATGAAGTTTCCCAGATAAGTGACACAGCCAACTAGCTGGACTTATTTTCGGTTTGATCGGAATAGTGATCAGTTAATACCCAACAATTACCCATTTTGTCTAAATTTAACAAGATTTATCTTTTAACTGAGTCACACTATTTTCGGAAGCAGGCATCGTTTACGAAAAGAAACGTCAATGTAAAAAAAATCGTTTTAATCTACCATAATTTGCCTTTAGTAAACTTTAAGTACTAAATCGATTAATCTACTTTTATAATTAAACTACATACTTTATTCTGAAAAATTAAACTTGTAAACTAAATTTTTGAAAGTTTTTTTTTTTCTTTTTCTTAACTTGTTAACCTTGTATCGACTATCCGGCAACCAGCTAGATACCGAGTGACTATTTGGCGATGTGCCGGTTATCAAAAAAGGGCCGGATACCGGATACTAACCGGATATCCGTTATATCTCTAGTCCATATTTATAGATTTCTCGGCATATCCAGGTTTAAATGTATGTAATATCAAAATTTTAAGAAAAATTACTTACATATATCACATATTTCATTTAAATCGTTGGAATATTTTGGAAGCATTGCTGTCCTCTTAAACGAATTTACACTTCCTGTCGAAATATACCTTATCTGTTTTCTAAGTTTAAAGAAGCTCACAACATTGGAGTCTCTAGTGACAGTCAGGCATCATTAAGAGCACTTAAAAGCTCACACACACCGCCGCGATAGCGATTGCGATATCGATAAACAAAACAAAACAAACAAAACACACTATCGCTATCGCGACGGTGTGTGTGAGCCTTGAAGCTCTCATGTTTTATTTAAGTTCCTCGTTATACGCAATGCTTCCCGGTTTCAATCCCAGCCCGGGTCCAACCACTAAAAGTTTTTTCACGGTGCCACCTCTTTCGAATTTCTGACAAGCAATCAAAAAGTATCACAAATGTTTGCGAGAAGTAGGCTCTGGTTTACCCCGAACTGTAGCGCCACCTATAGTAATAAGTTATACGAGAATTCTTTCCAAACTAGAAAATTTTGATTCGGAATCCAATCAGCGGCTATAACCTGTATTGGATTAATTCTTATTTGGAGTTCATCCATGTGGAAAGATGGTCAGATTTGGGATAACAAGAGCTATGAAGTTTTTCGTGAACACAGATAAAGATCAATGACTTTTTTCAGTCTACGACGCACGCAGAGAATGCCAAACTAAGATTTCAAATGAATGGTTAATTCGTACATTCTTTTTCATGAGCAAAGGCAGATTTGCGGATTGTTCCTGTCCTGAGCTCCTGAGATATGTACGTTCAGTGCTGAGCTGATAATAATTGGTGTGTAATCCTCTTTGTGACAAGAGTAAATTCACCATTCTGTCAGAGGGTCTTACATTTATGATCAAGTTCTGAAGTTGACAATGGTCGTTGGGCTAGCCAACCACTAAATTACAATTTCTGATCGAAAATCAAAGATGAAAATGATTTCGAAGCGTATCGAAAAGTAATCATCGAATTAAACTCTGTTGTTCGATGCTAAAACCGAACCTGCTAAGAAACTGTCTAAAATCAAAATAAAACGAGAAAACTTACACCAGAGGGAGAATCTCTTGATCTATCTGTAGCACAAATGTCCACTTCTATTGACATCTACATTTGCCAGATCGCCTGAAGATTACTTTTTGGTAGAAGAAATCAGTTGAATATTCCCTTTCTCTTTTTCATCCTTATGTTTATATCCTCTCCAAAAATTAGTTGACACCAAGCCTACCTAACCTATAAGGCAATATAAGGACTGAACCGAATAAAATCTGTAAATTTTAATAACGGCTATACCTCCCATGTGTAAATAATTAAATACCATTTTGTTCTCAAACTGTCTTTCATACTCTATAGTTTCAGTTTACATTTGATTTTTGTAAAATGCAGTTGTAAATATTTATAAACGATGAGTCAAGAGGAACGCCGTAAAAAGAGCATCGACAAATGGCTCGAAAATCCTTCGCGACCAAACCATTTTATGGCAAAAAAATTTGAACGTAGCACGTAATACAGTGGATTCTGTTATAAAAAAATATTTGGAGACGTTGACTATTAGGCGAAAACAAAAAAGTGGAGGAAAAAACGGAGCACGTGAGAGAAATTTGGATGAAAAAAAATAGTGGGCACGATCGTTAAGAACCGGGCCATGTCATCCAGAGATGTTGCTCGAAAATGTAGTATCAACCAAACAAGCAAAAAAAGGCAATAAAAACACGAGCTCGAAGGTTATACGACTTGATTGGGCACAAGAAAGCCTGCTTGATTTTGGACGATGAAACCTACGTCAAAGCCGACTTTAGTGCTCTTCCAGGTGAGCAGTTTTATAATTCCTTTGAATAAGAGACTCTCCCACAACCAGAAACATAGATTGGAATGGAAAAGTTCGGATCGAAATATCTCGTATGTCAAGCTCTTCGCCAATGTGGACACAGAAGCACATCGTTTGTTACAACTGGCACAATTACCGCGAAAGTGCACATCAATGAGTGCCTGAAAAAACGGTTAATTTCATTTATAAACAAGCACGAGGGTTCAACATTATTTTGGTCAGATTTGGCTTCAGCTCACCATGCTCAAGCGACCAAAAATTAGCTTGTGGCCAAAAACATAGATTTTGTCCCAAAAGGCATGAACCCACCTAATGTCCCATAGTGTCGTCCCATTGAAAGGTATTGGGCCTTGGTTAAGAAAAAATTGAGGAAAAGTGAGCAGTGTGCTAAGGACCCTAAAGATTTTGCTATTAAACGGAAAAGAGCGTGCAAAAAGGTCTCGGATGTCACTGTCATCAACATTATGAAGGACATTCGAAAAGAGTTGCAAGAGAATGGGAGCCTAAATAATTTTTCTGCTTTGATTACCTGTAAACGAATTTTAAAAAATATAGTTTTTGAAGCAAATAAAAATTACTAACATGAACTATCACAAAATTTAGTTTTTTCACTATAAAGTTTCCAAATTTTATTCGATTAGTCCTTAGTCCAATGACTATAAGGGCACTAGGGTTTCTATAACTTTTGGTATGTATTGTATGATCACATTTTGACACTACATGGTAATTTGTTATTCAACACATCCTCCAAATAAGAAAACATCCGTCCCAGAATACCTTAGAATTATTATTTCCAGAAACATAAATCCAAACAAAAGAAGAAGACACAAGTATCCACCTTATACTCGCGTACATTCTTTGTTTATTTCTGTTGTGAAATATAAATTACCACACTTAATTGTTTACTAATCCTCTCCACCAATATACAAACGGGTGAAAGAAACTTCCCATATGCTTCCTTTTATCCTGGTTCTTGGTAAATGTCTTCATATACATATCTAATTAAGCATCTATCTATATGCTTTTCTTAATCCCTTCTTGTTTTGCTTTTTGATTACGCAATAAGTTTCCCGCCCTTTTCTATTGAATTACAAAAAAAAAAAAAAAAAAAACGGTTTTCAATGCCCAAAAAGAGTCATAAAATTAATGTACGCATGAATTTCTTTCTCTTCAAGTCTAAACATAACAAAAACAAGACGAATATTGTTTACCTTCAATTCCCCAAGATAATTCGATAGATACTCCCAGATACAGTATCTAATTAAAGGAAAAGGAGATGCTAATTCACGCAACGGATGTATACAAGAAAATAGAAAAGAAAAAAAAACATTTTGAAGGCACTTCTTGTGTGGGTCAAGTGTGTGCATGCTCGCGCTCGAGGGTTAAATCTGGATTCGAAGACGTGGATTCATTTTTAGATATAACTTATCTTCCTGTGGTGAAAAGTGTAACCAAATAAACAGAAAAACAAAAGGAAAATAGAAAATAACCTCATTACGTGTAGAGAAAGGATGTTATCAGAAGGGAAAGCCGACCGTCCTCCCGCACTATAATGTTCTCCTGTTTATTTAGGCACTTTCAACGGCATGACACAAAGTGAAATCTGTTGCTCGATCAAGTGGAGTCGTCGTCTTGTTTATATGACGACAACGAACATTGTTTAGATACAAGGGTATAAGTACACAATCCTTTCCAAATGTTCCACCTTTCATCACATGCGTCGCTCGTACGCGTAGTTCACGCAACGTGATAAGGTTATGTTTACATTTCTCTTTTTTTTTTCTATAAAAATCCTTACTTGTAAATACTACATATAAGACTTTCAGTAGAACTGCGTTTGCCTAAGGGAAGTTTACAATATTCACGGTCAACTTCAACTTCGTCGCCTAAGTCAGCCGCAATCAATTGGGCGGCACGAAAACACATCAATTGATCAAATTGAGTCGTGCACTATGCAAACACTTTAAAGTCACATTAGTGTCATCGAGTGGTACTTGTCAGTGTCATTAAGTGTGTTCGCATTCGATGGGACTCGAAAAAGGGGACTGGATCGTTATTAAAGCATTAGAGAGAGAAGAATGGAATTTTTTTTGAGTCAGTGAGTCACTCGATCGTGGGCTCGATTCTAAAGCGTGGGCCCCCCGTTACTCATGCGTTGACAATTTGTGGGTTAAGGAAGTGGTAATTTGAGGAATTTTTGAGGCCCTATGGATATGAGTGTCAAGCATAGGGTTAAATTTATTTCTTTAAACACACTTCAATGCCACGTATAAAGACGCGACTTCTCTTTTTTGTTATTTATTGATTTGTTTGATGAAGGGCTCGCATTTCACCACTTAGAATCCACAAGAGTGGATTGTAAGTATTTGTAGTTTGAATAAGTGACATTTCGCAAGAAAGTGGCATTTGTTAAAGTGTTTTTATTTTTGCATTCATTTAAATAATATTGCGAATAAATTAATTTAAAAATCAGCCGGTAATAGGCACAAGATGTTAATGAACTGGCATACGAAGTTTTACTTCATTGTGTGCATTAGTTTTTGTGTTTGGCTAACCGTAAGATTGACAGGTACGAGCGTCACACTGAGATTTATATATTAATAAGATATTCTATTTTATTTTGATCCAATTGTTCTTAGCCCGAATTGAAACAAAAAACACCGCCTAATATTTCCGAAATTCAATTGAAATTGGAAATACATACATACCTGAAGCAGAACTCTACATTTATATCTTTTAAGCTTTTTATCATAACACTTCGATATCACTTATTGAATGACACTTACCAAAGTAGCACGCATTAGAATAAAAATGCAGTAGATGCAAATGTTAACTTTGAACTCATTTTATCACAACACACGATCAGCAAAAAGAAAACCAAGTACAGCATATTCACCCATGTGTATTTAGCACCCGCTATACCAAGCTATTAGCTGTCAATTTTACTTTTCAGAAAATCGACTTTTGGCCAGGTCTTGTCGTTTTTGACGTTTTCGATAAAATGTTCCCGAAAGTAATTTGGAAGCACTCATTTTATCGAGGCTTAACTCACCGATACCTATCCACACTAAACGAATTCTAGTTGTTATTGTATTTAGCATTGAAAGCTTTAGCAATAATGTTATAGCAGCCCCTTTTACGCAAGACAATTTTTTGTTAAGTTGAGTTGAAATTTGGTTGAAATTCGACATTTTGTATTACTGAACACAACTCTGAGAAAAAGAGTTGCCTGTCAACAGAAAACAAAGATGGCGAATTCTCTAGTTGTGTGTGTATTTTTTCTGGTATTATGATAGACAACTCTGTTATGTTTTGGTTGTTAGAGCTGTCAAAAGCTAACAACTGGTTTTTAGTAGTTGTCTGCGAACTGCAAGTAAATGTTGATATACGAAAGGTGGAAAATGAACAAAACAAAATTTGAGCTCAAATCATGAGAAAGTCGACTGAAGTACGTGCGCTGATAGTTAAGGACCCTACACAGAGTAAAACTGTAAGGAAAATTTCTGAAAAATGTAAAATTTCAATGGAAGGCACGAGATTGGTAATAAAAACAAAACATTTTGAGACTGGTAGAGTTGTAAATCGGTATGGTAGTGGACGTATGAGCACAAAACTCGTCGGATCTCCTGAAAAGCGTCGACAGACCCCCCTCTACATCTACCCCTGCACTGATTGAAGAGTGAACACCGCAGTTTAAGCATCTCTGAATAAACTATGAGAAGAAAATTAAGAACACTGGGCCTTCGTAATTATATGGCAATCAAGAGACCTATGATTTCCGAAGTATGTAAACTAGACGCAAATGTTTAATTTCGCTTAAATGCATGCTGATAAATCTAAAAGTTATTGGGACTCAATTATTATGGTCTGACGAGTCTAAGTTCGAGCTTAGAAATGCAAAAAGACAGAAATCCGATCGCCTGAATCCAAATTGTGTTCCACAAACCAAAGCCAAGCACGGAGGTGGGTCAATAATGGTGTGGGGTGGCTTCTTCTCATCTGGTGTTGGCAAGCTTGTTAAAGAAGATGGGGTAATGGAGTCACCTATACATAGCTATTGAGGGATAATTTGCACAATCGGCAGAAAAAATGGGATTTGTTTCGTTTATCTTTCAACAAGACAAGGCCCCAAGCCCATATCCAGAGTAGCGAAGGGTTTTCCCAGCTCACAACTTTTCGAAACATTGGAATGGCCACCACAATCTCGGGATTGTGGTCTATCTTGGATTCAAAAATACCTCTGGAACGTAGGCAAAATTTGGAAATGGTTTGTTTGGGCAGAGCTTCAACAGCATTGAGACGCCATTCGCATCCGAATTGTACAGAGTTTGATACACAGCTTTCAACGCCGATTACGAGCTGTCATCTAGAAATTTTCGTAGAAGAACTAAATGGAAGTTCTATCGCTTTGGTTCAATAACATTGCAAATTTTTTTATAAGTTAAAACAACAAACGTTTTGCACATTGAATATAAAATCATATGAAAAAGCTCTGCAGAGAATGGTTTCTTTCAGATTAAAGCATAACAGTAAAATGTCACCCTAAATTCGACACCACGTAACTTTAAACCTGCAATCATTTAGGCACTTTAAAATTCCTGATACAATTCAAAGCACCGCATTCTCCTATCATCTTTAAAATCTTGAGTAAAAAAAAAGCTCTTCAAGTGACACTCCACAAATGCAAGCAACACCCAGCGAACACAGAATATTCTGCTAATTTATTGTGAACGTGCATTGAATATCAAAGACTTACGCGCGTATGAATGCTTCAAGTTACTCCACAGATACGTACATATACGATGTCCTCCCCCACACTTCAACACTTTGACTGACTGCAATTTATTTTTATTTTTTTGGTCGCATGTCGCATTTATCCTCTTTATGAAAAAGTCTCAATAGGGTGTCATTGTTCGTGCATTATCAAATTATGAGACATTTTCACTTCTCATTGCCACTGGTTCGGAATGAATCGGTCCCGCTCGACCTCCACTCCCCAATAATGAGACATCTCTCCCGGTGCATTATTCAATGCAAATTGAAATATAAAAGGCCACACGATCAAACCGAAACGGACGTGTGAAAAATCTGCTGATGAAAGAAACGAACGAGAGCGACCCCCATCATAATTCACACAAAATTACTCATCTAATTAATTGAGAATCAAAAAGAGAGACGTACGATGTGTGCCCTCGATTTCAACTTCGGCAAACAGCCGCCTACGGGTACACACATCACGCACAAGTGAATTCAATTATTGAATCGAACAGATGCGCTATCGATATACAGAGTATTTCGCATTTGTATTCGAAACACGTATCATCTATTGAGAAGGTGCTATAAGGATCGTCCGATCGTCCTATCCGATTACGCGAGCAAGTCCAGTCCATAGTTTGCGGACACAGCACTTTTGATCAATGACGCGATAAACTCGCTGCTCGTTGAATGATGAATCAAATGTCGCAGTGAGGGTTCGACAAAGTGCGGGTGACATTTATATGGTGACACACTGTTTGCATATTAAACACGAAAGGACTTATACCTACCTACTTCTTATTGATGACGACGAGTATTTTTTTACGTCAGATGGAACAGTGGTGGCAACGTATGTAGGTGAATTAATGAAATTAATATTCATTAACGAAGCCGGAAGTTTGTGTCATTTCAATGTCAAGTGAAATTTCTTTTTCCTTTGTGATACTGCTGTGAAATTCATGAAATTTGATCAAAACTTCGTTTTTTGGGGTAAGGATAGCAGGGAATTTCTTGGAAGGGCTTCTATAGCGCAGGTGTTGTGAGTTTTGTAGTTTTGGTCTCATTGCTTTAGGACAAACGAATTTTTATTATTTAAATCATTAGAAAAAGTAACTCTGCGGTAAAATATGTCATCTAAAAAATACACGACTTTTTAGTGACTATTGAGCAAAACAATTTAACCAGGACTCAAATTTTTGTATACCTTCTGGACGAGGACTAAGGAGTCTACCACTATGTATACATGGTTTCACAGATATTCATTTATAGCGGCGAATACATGAATACAATGGAAGATGTCTAAAATGAATACCGTTAATCTAGAGAAAAACATAATACCTTCGCGCTGTAAGAAAATAGTCAAGGACAGGACATACAATGGATGAACTCATGTAAATCTAATAATCAGATGTGTTGCAAACTATCTCAAAGTCTTGCTGAGTGTATGATAGAAATGGCCCAAGGTAAGGGACGAGTTCTAAGGTTGATAAGCCCGCTGGTGGTCGGCAGATTTGAGTCTCGTGAGGAGGACTAGTCGAAAGTCGTTCTAGCGAGGTCCTCAGGCAGCCCCAGTGACTGGAATAAATATAAAGTAAGCCTTAGGGATTACAATTGTAAGATCAGAAAAGCGCAACGGGAATCCTGGCTATCTTTCTGCTCTAATATTGAGGATAATAGCGAAGCTAGCAAGCTTTATTAGAAAAAAAAAAAAAAAACCGACGGAACGGATACTGAATCTAGTCAGGAATCATTGCACCTTCTTCTATACACCCACTTTCCGGCTAGTACAACGGAAAGCAAATATACTTACAAAAGAATGACCTCAAATGTCCCTTTCTTTGCTAGCGAAGTTGTGAGTGAAAGCAAACTCAAACGGGGCCGTAAACAGCTTTCTCCCCTACAAATCTGCTGGTACGGATAGAATCATTCCAGCCGAAATTATGGCATTATCGAACCCTTGTTGATTAAACTATTTCGTTTCTGCTTAGTTTTTGTCTATGTACCAAAAGATTGGACAGAAGTGAAAGGAAAAACCTCCCAAGACTCCAGAGTCCAGACTTATTAGTCTCTCATCCTTCATGCTGTAAACATTGGAGAGATTAGTAGATATGTATTAACATTCGCAGTAAGATCCCAGGTAACATGCTCTCGACATCGCAGCATACTTACGGCAAAGGGAGATCTATGGAATGATATCTAAAATGATAGCATTCCTCGAAAGGAGCTTTCAATAATATAAAACCTGAGGCTATATCAGCAGCACTTGAAAACTTTAAGATTAAGTTTCTGGATAAGCAACAATAAATGCTGTTAAGCAGGTTGATCGACTCGGAACTAAGAAACTATAAATCCATCCAAAAGGTCAGTGAAGCGTGGAGCACCACAGGGAGGAGTTTGTCGCTACAATTGTGGCTTTTAGCTCTGAACGAAATTTTGCTCATCCTTAAAAAACAAGGTTGTAAAATAAAAGCCTATGCCGATGACATTGCTATCGCTATTAACGGAAAATATCTTCCAAGCTGGGCCAGAAAAAGCGGCCTGGGAATTAGCCCGGCAAAAACGGAGCTTGTGTTATTCACTAAGAAGCACAGCATCCCCCAAGTCAATAGGCAGACATGCCAGTAGGCTTGGAATCCTTGCCAATGACTTCTGTCACAGCTGCATGGATGAGAACGAAAAGGAATCACCCTATCATCTCCTATGAAGCTGCCCAGCACTCACCTCCTTAAGAAAAACGATTCTGGTAGAATACTTCTTTACAGACCTTCAAGATATTTCCTCAACGGATATCATTTTCAATTCATCCAATTCATAAAATGGCTCCAAGTATACCGATAAGAATCGGCTCATGTGGCAACACTAAGGAACTACTTTGGTCCTAACCTAACCTAACCTAATGGACGGGTTTGTCCCCGCATATCTTTTATTCTTTAGTAGTGAAGAACTTGGCTTTATTTAAGTCCGAATGGGATCGCTTCTAATATGAGACGCAACATTCCTTGTAACGCTTTTTACTTATGTTAGCCGCATAAGATTGAAAAACACAGAAGCTAAAATGTGGTGCTTCAAACCAAAACACGCCTTCTTCATTGGCTTTCTCATTGTAGACTTCCCATACCTTATAGCCGTATATATTACTCATTTGTTCTTCTTCACACACTAATAGTTCACTGACATCCTGTTTGTCTGTCAATCGCTATTTGAATCGACCCATCAAATCGAAACCCATTACGGAAGAAACCCAACCCGTATGGAATATTCAACATCCATTAGGAGACAATAAATTTTGTATCTTTAAACATTTTCACTGATATAGAATTGTCTATCCATCAACGAGTAATAAAGATTATATATTCGTTCTAAAAGCATTCTAAATCATCGCATCGCATCGGTCATCTTTAATCAAATAAAAGGGGACGGGACGGGACGGGACATTAAAGGATTCACTAGGCACTCACATCCGCATTGAATTTTATACATTTAAGTGCAGTTTTACATCTATAAAAGTGCGAGATACAACAAAACTCACTGATTATTGACTTGCAGTTATTTGCAAACATCAAACACGTGTGGGTTTTCTGTTTCACGTATGCCACACAAATGTACAAACATACATACATGTATTAATATCCAGTGAAGGGAAATCTCATCGTCTAACAATCTAACCCACAGGGATCCAAGTGAAACAAAAAACCCGCGTGCATCACATTCCCCCGACAGATGTTGAGAAAGTTTATCGAAGCAGCGCGCATTTAAAAATTCAGATTTTCATGCGTTACGCTGTGTGTCCGGGCTATCCTGGGAATCATCATAAGTAAGTTGGGTGTGTACTCGTACTCGTATTTTCCCTTTGTCATTTCGCACCCAGGATTTTTCAGTGCAGTGCAAAATCATAAATAATCTATATGTGCCTACATGTGTATAGAACAGCGTTCCTGAAAGGACGCGCACGTAGTTCACGATTAGTGACACAAGGACACCAGGGAAAGGAAGAGAGGTAATATTTCATTTTTCATTCTTTCATTATGTCGCCCCTTTTGTACGAGCAATACGAAATATTGTGCAGCGATTTTAAGAAACATCTGCTTTTTTTCTTGCTTACCACACAAAGAGAAAGAGAGGTAGATCGAAACGTTCTTTTTTTTCATACGAAATTAACAACCAAAAGCAGAGGATAATCGTGAGAGGCAGAGGAGAGAATAATAATCTAGAGATGTGCAAACACAAATGTCGCTTTCGATTGGCCAAAAAAATCACTTTTTTTATATCGAGCAATTTTTATCGCTCTAGTACAATTTAAATTTTTTTGTTTTTTTTTTCGCTCGAAATCAATTTTCATGAATCTTGGATTTAACTCGAGATTCACACCTGCTTGCACTTACACCAAAACATTTTATACAAAATTTAAACGTAGCACATCAAAATGCTATCAATCAACACAAATATTATCAGAAACTCCGTACAAAATTAGAAAATACATTATAAAGAAAGTGTACTTATTATTTTTTATCTTTTTTTTTATTTATTTCCTTTTACGTCAAATGTCACACTAATACAAAGCAGATCAATCTCGTTTGTTTTCCATTCAGCACGAAAAATCTGGGGTCGAATGGCGACATCAGTTAACGAGTGAACGAAAGCCATACGTTAACAAGTGATCGAGTATCTATCATACATTGGGATGGTCACATAAGAAAGGTTCACGTATCGAGTGCACATTCAACATTGTACTAGTACATATTCTACTACATTGATTTGAAGTTGCTCATAAATGTGAAAAGTAATAATTTTGTGAATGAAAAATGTACATAAGTTTTCTTAAAACCCTTTGTTGACCGACGGTACTTATAAGTACCAGCATGTTTAACTGCAAATGAAATCCCTATAGGAACATATCTAGACACTAAGACCAAACAAGACTTTTAAGTATCATATAACCTCAATAAAATTTGTTTTTTATGTATGTTTACCTTATTTTAGCCACATATATAACGGTTTTTCTGACAGCATATTGGACTTTGAAGAAAGTAATTTTAGTCGATTTCGGTACTAACAAACTAAAATGATATTTTTAAACAGTTCCGATCTTTATTTTTATTAAATGCTTATGTAGCAAAAAAATATCATAGGTTAATGAAAAAAAACTTTAAAAAAAATCTTTCTTTTATAATTCTAGTTATAGGCTAACGGTACTTTGAAGACTGACCTTCATATTTCATCCCTATGAGTCATTGAAAAATTCAAAAATTAGTTTTCCATCTTAAAATATCCTGAACTGAAAATTCTTCAAAAAAAATGGAGATTTTAATTTTTTTAATAGCTTGGTCAACAAAGGGTTAAGTTTAAAATGGAATATCTTTAATGTATAAAATCGTTGGTGCGTATGTATGTATGTCTGACTATCACTGCTGAACCACTGAAGCTTACTTACTTACTTAGTTGGCGCTACAGCTCGAGGTGAACCTGGGCCTGCTTCTCGCAACCATTTGTGTGTGCGTGTTATATTTTTGCACGAATGGAAGGGACCTACAGTTTTTTGCCGACTTCGAACGGCGAGTTGAGAAGCTCAATCGTGACAAATGATACTCTTTGATGCTTGTCAGACATTCGAAAGAGGTGGGCACTGTGAAAAACTTTTAGGTGTTTGCGGCGGGATTCGAACCCAAGACCGCTGGCACAGTAGTCCGACGCACTAACCACTTGCGCTACGGTGCCCACTGAAGCTATCCACTTTATACTCTCACCATTATGTTCGCGTGGTACTCCGGATTGTTTGTGTTAGGCCCCCCTAGGTGGCGCTGGAATTGTTTTTTTTTTCTTTTTTTTTTTTTGAAAATTCTCATTTATGGAACGATTTGGCTCAAATTCACACTATATAATCACACTGGCGCAAATTCATAGTCAGCCCATGAATACGGCCTATAGCCGACTTAAGTTACAGCCAACACTAAATAAAAAAGCATTATTCATTCGTTATTCATAAACGCATTTTTGCCTATGTATTAGTTAGTATCGACTTTGGTGTGTTTTTGTAAAGTGATTTTAACGAACAAACCCAAACGTCAAAATATTATATGAGAAATTTAGAGCCGACTCTAATTATTTAAAGTGACGTTTGGTCCAAGGTGACTATATGGGTTATGTAGGTGAATAAATTATTTTAATGTCGGCTTTATCTGACCGAATTTGTGCCACTAATATTATAAATTCGAAAGTTACTCGGTTTGCCTGTCTAATTGTTACGTTATCACGACTAAACCGCTAACCCAATCATAATGTAATTTGGCAAAATGATAGTCTGGGACCTGAAGAAGGACATTTATGTAGGTTTAAAAACCGGAGTCAAGTTATTAACAAATTATATATTAATTAACAAAAATGACTCATATTCACAATATTCATATGGTGGTGCCAAAAGAAAAAATTGTAAAATCTGGACCCGATAAGTAGCGCTGGAGTCGAATTATAAACAAATTCTATGTTTAGGGAAACACACAAAAAAAAAACAAAATCCGTATCTAACGGACATGTTTCTTTCATGTTGAATGGTAAAGAATTTTATCAAAAACGTAGGCTCTATTTAAAGAATTTAAAAAGTTTGCACCGGATAATTACCTGTGGTGAAAAGTTGGGTCAGTGGTTGGATGTACATATTATATGCAAAACTATAACACATCCCCAATTCCATTCTTCTAATAAGAACCGCGACTGATTTAGTACGCGGGAGAAGCCGGGCGGGACAGCTAGTTTGCTATATTTTTTTTCTTCGGAATCAGAAGATGATTGTTGTGAATTTAATTTCTGTGCCAATTCACTCCATAATTTTATGGAATTGGCTTTTCCCTGGGAGGACGAAAGGACGCTCTTATCAAGATTCGGTGACGCTCATAAAACCTGCCAAAATCTATTTTTGGATATAGTTTATTTTATTAATATTCGACCTAAAATAAATTTTGAATAATAAATTGAGAAGAACCCCCAAATAAAAACATTCTTACATTTTCCCTCCATAAAACTTCAACTCGTCACCATCAACCCTTTCGAACAAAAAATGACTCGTTCACTGATGACAGAATGCCAAAACTCGCTACTCGTCACTCGTTCACATAAGCGATCATTCAAAGTCAACATTATTCAGTCACGTACATATGTATATGGTAATTCGACCACTGAAATCTGAGAGCAAAATATGAAGAGCCCAAATCGAAAACGACATAATTCTACAATCGAGTATTTGTAAACTTTTTATTAGGAAATATAAAGGGTTTTTCTTTAAGCGTATCTAAGCTTTTAAATTGAATAGAAAATGTGTGTAACAGAAACCTATATTGCGGATTAAAGTATGACTCTGTTCCATGAGTCGGGGTGGATCTCACCAATGGTTTGAATCGTGTTGCTCTAAGTTGGTCAATTTTTGTTGGTTTGTTACCTTAAGCCAGCGACTTAACGTAGTTCTACAAAAAAAAAAGTCTAAGGGCGTCAAATCACTCTATCTTCGCGGCCATTCCACATTGCCTCTTCTGGAAATAACGCGTTCTGGAAACTTTTCTTGCATCAACTCTAATGTAACGTCCGATGCATGGCACGTAGCGCCGTCTCGTTGAAACCACATGTTGCCCAGATCCATGTTATCCAATTGAGGCCTGATACCGTTCGCCATTCTCTTTTCGTAAGATGAATGATATGGCCCAATGACGACGCCTGACCAAAATCCACACCAAACACTTAAACAGTAAGAGTCTCCGGATGCAATCTCAAAATTTTGCAATTTAGACGATTTTTTCGCCAAAATTTAAAACCGTTTCCAACTGCTCCAGAGCCCAATCAGCGAACGCACGACGAAATTGGCAATCTTGGGGATTCAGTTCATGTATGAGGGATCGCCAAGAAATTGAAAATTAAAAATAAATATAGAGATAAAAAAAATATTTTTAAAAACACGCTTTAATGAACTAAAAAGTAAGAAAATAATTTTTTCCTGAGTCACATTGGTGACAACACATACACGATTGTGCAACGAGGACGGAAGAAGAATTATCAGAACACATTTTGTGCCACTGTTACTGTTTAGTTAGACCTCGTCATCGTCATTTAGCCAAATTTTACCTCTAGCCTAAGTGCCCCAAGCTTTAATTTATAGTCACACATTGGTGACTCGGGAAAAAATAATTTTTTTTACTTTTTAGTTCATTAAAGCTTGTTTTTAAAAATATTTTTTTTATCTATATATTTATTTTCAACTTTTTAGTATCTGAATTTTTTTTTTACAAATTTACATCTATACGTAGATATATTAGCTTGGGTGGGTTGGATATGAGAAAGTTTACTCATATGTGTTTGAGATTCTACTCGCTCTTTCATTTAATACCCATGCCATGGTGGTTGTGAAGAAAAAGTTAATTCGCTATCTTGGGGCACCCACCATATTGAATTTAGAATGACGTTACTTGGCTAGTCTAATTCTGCTTGTCAATCCCATTAAGTTGATACCCATATTAAGGAGGTCGTGAAGATAACGGCAATCCTCCATCTTATGGCATCCACCATATTGAATTTAGAATCACATCAGTTAGCTAATCGTATTCTACTTGTCAAACCCTTTCATTTGATACCCATATGAAGATGGTAGTAAAGATAACGGTTATCCGCCATCTTGTGGGCGTCTGCCATATTGGATTTTTAATGACGTTATAGCGTATTGTATTCTACTTGCCAAGCCCTTTCATTTGATACCCATATTTAGGAGGTCGGGAAGATAACGGTAATCCACCATCTTGGGGCGTCCGCCATATTAGATTTACAAGATTATGAAATATACTATATTGAGTTGTCACCGGAAACGCAAAATTTCAGCATAATCGGATATCTGGAAGTGGGTGTAAAATCGAATCCCAGATTCCGCCCTCACCGAAATGGAAAAGTTAAAAAAGCGTCCGCCATATTGGATTTACAACGTCATCAAATAGCACATATTGTATTGTCTCCGGAACTATATACGTGTGCAAAATTTCAGGATAATCGGATATCTGGAAGTGGGTGTAAAATCGACTCCCAGATTCCGCCCTCACAGAAATGGAAACGTTAAAAAAACGTCGGCCATATTGGATTAACAACGTCATCAAATAGCACATATTGTATTGTCTCCGGAACTATATACGTTTGCAAAATTTCAGGATGATCGGATATCTGGAAGTAGGTGTAAAATCGATTCCTAGATTCCACCCTCACAGAAAGTGAAGTTAATAAAAAAGCTTGTAAAAAGGGTTACATTTATTTTATTTATCTACTGATCGAATTTTTGTTTGAAATGCATCGGATAATCTAGTTCTAGACAGAGGTTAATCTTTTCAGGAACATCTATACCTGGCTGACATATTGAGACTATGGATCATATCGTCTGATCTTGACGCAATTTTCAATGTTCGTATTTATATCCCAAAAAGCTGATAAATCAACGTGTTCATCTCTTCCAACGAGAAGAAAAAACAAAACGACCAAAACAAAACAAACCGCTGCACAACACTTCCAATTCAATTATGACCGGCACTTAATTAACCACTAAAACCGCAAATAACACATGCATATGTATGTGTGTAATTTAATATTGAAATCAAATCCGTGCGCATCTGCTGCTGACGCTAAACCACAGAGTTTATGAGATGCAAACGTATCGGGAGTCTTGTTTACCACTGTCATGGGTACACCGCAACGATTTAGCCCTGGCGTCTGACGACATAATTGAGCGACCACAAGTTTTTATTTTTTATTTTTTCGTTTTTTTTTTTTTTGCTGTTTCTTGAATACACCAGTTTATCGGGCTGTGAATGAGATGTGATGGCTGATGGTTGCGTCGTCGCCGCCGCTGCTTGTTTATAGGGGCGTGCAAGAAAAGCATCAGCCACCACCACGAAGGCACCGACCGGCTCGGCGACCAACTACCGGCGCGACGAGAGGATGATATTTATCAAAAGGCCTACTGGTTTAACGGTCATTTAACGAGAGGCTATAAATTATTTGGTTAAACTTTAAACGGTAGCCGGGTTGGATATAAAAACAAAAAAAGGGTGTGGATCCTTTTCTCAACATCAACATACACACTATGACAAATAATACAATTCAGGCTTTTCTTTTATCAATTAGTGGTGATCATGATCTTGATCGTGAGATGATGGTGGGGAGCTGAACTCGAACATAGAACCACCAGCAGTACACTGATTTCCATTTGTTTGGACATTAAAATCTGATTAGAGGGAATTTTTACGAGAGGAAAATCATTATGTTTCCCTTGACTGCTGCACAAGTAGTGAGTGGGTTTATAGGAGGCTCTTGTTAGGTGGTCCGCATTTAGATGACGATGACGATGATAATGATGGTGGTGGAAAACTAGAAATCATGTACAATTGCCAATGCTTTATACAAAGTGTTAAAACAAAACTAAAGCCATTTGTCTCTTCATCTCAGATGTACGCTAATTTATTGTTCGATTGCTAAACCAGTTCAAGGATTCCTTGGAAGAGATTAACTAGTTTTCTCAGACTGAGAATCTCAGCTTGTACCAAGAAAACAATTAAATGTTATCATTTGTGAGTGAACTACTAATGTGAGTTCTAGTCAATGGAGAAGAACAAAAAAAAACTGGTCCAATGATGGTTTCCTGTGGTACTTACAAGTCATTACATACAATTGAGCTACTAAGCAAATTCCAAGCTATAGAACATTACTAAGGCCCTATAGCTTCAACTTGGCAGACTCCATGTAGTAATTTACCAGTCTGGCCCAGGCGGTTGAATTCTTTCACATTATAATTACTTACAATAATTGTATGGACGTAAAAAGGTGACTTTAGAGTCCAGGACAAACCAGGGCATCAACCTGTACCCTGTACTCATATTACTTCATGGTAAGTGTTTAACTTTAGTCGACCTAATACTAAGTGCGGAATATGAAGCAGTCAACCCACTATCCACACTGGCGTACTTTACCAACCAAGCCTCCTGCGTTTCATATGTAGGTTAGGTTAGGTGGCTATCCCTGTATTCGGTAGGATAGCCACCCATGCAGCTGTGACAGAAGTCATTGGCGATGAATCCCAGCCTTTTGCATAGTGACCTGTCAATACGCCAACTATACTCTGTTCCGATAGAATTGTCAGTACAGGGAAGATAGGATGTATGCCTCTCAGTCTGGTTGCAATAGCTTGCATAAACTTGTCCCTTTTTTAAGCTCTGACTGGGTTACCGTAGTGTGCATAAAAAATAGCCGCAAATCGGAGAGCAATACCTGTAGGGTGTGCCGTCTATTGTGTGTCCGGCTGGTCATGGTGGGATGTATGCGGATTCGAGGAAAATTACAAAAACAAAAGTAAGTCAGTGGTTTGATTTTTGTTTCAGTGGCAATTTTCCGAATTGAGTCCCATGATTACATGTACAGGCACCATTGGTTAAAAAAAGCTCCCCCATTAGGCCTGTACTGACAATTCTATTGGAACAGAGTATAGGATGCCGATATGTGCTCTGCTAATTTGCAGCAGGCTGTAAGTTCTACGTCGATTTACCTGAGGCCAAGTCTGCCTGGCGTGGGTACACGTATCAATTTTACGCCATCTTTCATTAGCCTGATGCAGTGCTTGCGTAGAGATCTTGTATTTTATTGTTCCTATTTGAACATGGGGTTCACTTTCTGTGGTAAAATTCTTCAATTTTGTACCTTTTCTGGCTAGTTTGTCTGCTTCACAGTTACTTGGTATATTATTATGACCAGGAAACCAGCACAGTTTCATAGGTAAAAAAAAAGTTGAGGGTGTCATTGGGAACGATACTTGAGCCAAAAAGGTTCTTGAGATAGACAAAGACGACCTGGGGCCTGTACCACAAAACAACAAGCATTGTTAAAAAGGCAAATTTTAACAAGTTATAAGAGTTTCTGTATGACGAACAGCTTGCTACTTGATAAAATTCGCCTTTTTAACAATGGTGCCTTCTTAAAAATTTAGGACAATTTTTGTCGAACCTGTGGTAATAAAGAACCATTTCCGGTATCACAATATCTGTTTCAGGAAATTACAATAAAAATAAAACTATACTCACACATTAAATACCGTGAAGCACACATAATCGAAATGTTCCCTTACCTAAAAATAAAAATAAAAATAAAATGTCTGGTTAAAAATAGAATCCAAAATAACAAATGATTTATTTTTGCATATAAGACAGAAAAGACATCAAAACCACCACTTGAAACATTTTTTGGTCATCATCCCCGAAAATCCATTTCAAATGCAAAAATAATTTTGGTTGCTCATGCGAAATATTCATGAATCTTCTTGCAAGATAAAATATGGGAAAACAATTTTTATTTTGTTTTGTTTTGGGGGAGAACTTGTAATAGAATACTATTTTATGCGAAGACAAGATAAACCGAAAATAATAATTCAAGACATGCACATGATTTACGACAAAGAATATCATTAGATTCTAATAGTACTGCGATGCAGATATTCGTAGGGTATAGCAGTTGAATTCATGTGATACTTATACATAAATTCTCATTAAATGCAGATAAGTTTGGAACACGAGTATAACCCTAAACTGTGATGCGCGTAGTTTTGTACAAAATTTCTTCTGAAAAAAACCGAAGAATTTTTCAAACCTAACTTTGAATATTGCCGAGTTAAAGTGCATACAGTGAACCAAGAAAAAAGTTGGACAGGAACAAGATGCAATTATAAAATAGAATAAAATCGCAAGCCGTAAAGCTATTAAAATCAATGAAAGTGCAAATGAAACATCATTTTTTAAGTTTTCCAAATACAGTAGAGCCTCGCTAGTCCGGACACTCGCTAGCTTGGACTACTTCAGTAGTCCGGACACCTCTATATATCGGAATAGTACCTCTGCAGTCCGGACAGAGTTTTAAAATGCGTATATAATTTGACTCTGTTTTATGAAAGAGTAGTGGCAGTCAGTACAAGACACTGGCCAATAGGAGACCATGCAGCCAAACTAGCGATCCCTCACAACAGTTTCTGTCGTAGCTGCAAAAATGAAAATGAAAAAGAATCTCTAATTCACTTTCTGTGCAAAAATACATAAGTACATTTTGTATGCTCATACAATTATGGAAGTTCCCCTACCAGTTGTGTCGCTTGTAGTCGGCTCTTGAATTTAGACATTGTGTACCGTTGCAATTTTACTCATTGCAAGTTTTTGTATGTGCCTGTTGATTTTCATCCTCTGTTGCATTTCATGGCGAGCCTTCTCAGCTGCGTAAATTTTTCATTCTTTTAAAGTTACTTTAAGGATAAAACGTATTAAAAAGAGTTGGTTAATATTATGGCCAGATTTGGCATCCCAATGGGATAATGAAGACCTTATACCAACAATTTCAGCAGCAAATTGATTTTATTTCTTCGCTTGCTGATTTAAATAGAATTCATCGCATAATTAGAATCATTGATCCAAATGGTAGCACATCTACAGATGAAATAAGTAACTGGTCAAAATTAACTGTTCTACGACTTTTCTGATGAAAAT
The DNA here is from genome assembly GCA_949775065.1 of Brachyopa scutellaris. NCBI lineage: Eukaryota > Metazoa > Arthropoda > Insecta > Diptera > Syrphidae > Brachyopa > Brachyopa scutellaris. The sequence goes on along the minus strand of OX459113.1, from coordinate 95,113,966 downwards.
ATTATGCAGTCCCTCTACAAATCCAACCAAATGTTGATGAATATGACCAAGAGGACAGTGAAGAAGATGAAAATGTAAACAAAGAAGTTGCTTAAAGCTCAAACAATGAAGCAATGAAATTATTAGCGAGGAACATTCAGTCGGCTGGACAAAATAATGTATCTCAAATGGATATCCTTCTTCTAAAGAGGTTACGCGAAAAAGCTGAAAATATGTTTTTAGATAAAGCATTCCAACCAAATATACAACACGTACATACTTTCCTGCACTTTTAATATTTTTTAAATGCGCACATTGTGCGTATATATAAAACAATGTATTATGTATATTTAAATTATGTGTATATGGAATTTCTATTTGTAATAAAAGGTGTTTGCAAAGTTTTCGGTTGTTCACTTTATTTTATTTTTTCTCTATCGTCCGGACATTTCGCTATTCCGGACACAGCCGACACTATTTTTTTTTTTTTTTTATAATCTACACACGCTAAAGGGGATATGAATACCCTTATAATGTTTACACACAGCGCGAACACATGAAGGACGATAACGAGAGACAGACAGATCGACGAAGTGTTAGGAAACTCAGATGATAGGTTTCAATTTCAACTAACTCTATGGGTGGTGTCCAGGATAACTGGAGAGTTGTATATTATTTTTGTACTTGCTTATGATTCACAGGAGTTTTATCCAGATGTTTCTTATTATAGTTTGGGCGATCAATTTCTTCAGCCATATCCAACATCCTACTGCCAGTGTTATGCCTTCGCAGTAGGTTTCGATATTGACTTCTGAAATTGATCAACTTATTTTTATTTCGTGAGAAATAAATGCTTCGAAGACATCTGGATTCGAACCGTGAACCTTTCGCATGACAAGCGACGACGACTACCACTACGACACGGCCACCCACAATGTAAAAAATAAATAAAAACCGTGCACAAACCGGAAAGTGTGAAAAGAGCCTATCGCGTATGCCAAGCTTAGTAGCCGTTGCTAGCAAATTGTATTTGGGGATGATAAGGTAGTCTATTTTGTTCATATTACCTTCAACGAACACCATGTTTTCTACTCACTCGAGCCCATTGCACCCCATACCATCGCAAGGCCTCCACTTAAGGTTGTACCTTGTCTCCTCCAAACAAATCAGCATCCAGCAGCCCAAATTATGTTGAATATTGACTCGTCACATAAAAATTACCGTGTTTCAGAACTCTAAAGATTGACGGACACACATTTGGGCATATTCCGGGCGTTTATTAATGTTTCTTTCAGACAAAAGGGGTTTGTTTCGGGGAGTGTAGACTCTTAAATGCATTAAAAAAAATTCTAACAGTCTGTGGGTGCATCTCTACAATCGCATTTTCCTGTAGGCCTTTAGCAATGTCTACTGCATAAATTTTGGGACGTTTACGATTAATCGAACAATTTTTCGTTCTGTTTGAGGAGAGTGGTTGACCCAACCAAGACTAGTGGTTGACTCAACAGCTTTAATTGTTTTGATTTTTTAGGTGTAGATGCTTGAAGGTTTAGATTGAGTTTTCGTATTTATTAGTCACCAATTTGCATCTTTAGAAGTTTAGGTGCTTTTAAGTCATCGTTAATAAGAAGAGTGAGTGCATTGAGGTTCGAGTACGGTTTCGCAGTTGAACATCATCTGCGTATAGGTATACTGGAGCATGTCTGCACATTGTCAGCAGGTCATTTATAACCATCCAGAAGAGAATCGGTCCCAATATTCAGCCCTGTGGTACATTCTGTTTTATTCTCAGTAAGAATGAACAGCGTTCACCCATGGCAACCCTCTGCGAGCTACCAGGAAGACAACCATTCAGCAACCTAACTGCCCGCTCAACAAATCCGATATTGTTCATAAGTTTCCAGCAAAAACTTTATGATTTTGTACTTTATCAAAGGCCTTCGAGAAATCCCACAGACAAGAAAGTAAAACATAATGGTTAATTCAAAATATGTATGTGGGAAAAGGTATGTACATACATTTACTTCAACGTCATACCTACTGCAAATTCAAAAATTTTTGAATTTTTCGCTATGGGTTGATGTACACTTTGCTTAAAGCAGTTGCTGCTCTCCTTACTAAATTTGACGATTTGACACAATGCAGGCCTCCCTCCTACGGAATCCGTTAACAATCTTTTTCGCGGTACAATTAATTAATTTCTGTAAAATCAAGAAAACCCTTTTCCCACATAAAAACATTTCTTTCAAGAACAAGTCCAGCTTTATTACTTCGAAAAACTGCCCCCGCAACATTTTGTCTCGTCATTGTCGCAAAAGAATACAAAAAGAAGAATCTTAAATAAAAACACCACAGCAATGGTCTTAATTTGTGGCGGCTACTATAATACCAAACAAGGACATGTCACATTTATTGAACCGAGTAGTGAGAATGCATTGATAATCATATTGATCGATACGTGGGCAAAAAGAAAAATTACGGACGTGTGTGCGCGCATTACAAAACAAAACAAAAAATAAATACTTGCGTGAGAAGGAAACGATGAGAAAAACCACATTACTATCCGAACCGAAACGCACCAAAAACAGAGTCAAAACGCATTCAACTCTGGGTATGTTCCCATTTTTGTTTTGTTTTGTTTGTTTATTTGTGTTGTGGTATCTTTTTTATTTTGTTTTATTCTTTAACAATAATTGATGATGATGATGACGACAACGATGCGCTCTATGGATCATATGTACATGTTGCAAGCAACACACAACTCTCGCTCACGTCCGTTAAAACATCAAATTGAAAGTAACTGACAGCTACAACCATCTAAATTACAGGAAGCAGAAGCACCCCCCTCTAACGGTAACAATAACAAGAAGAGAACACCTCACCTTTCTGGTTGACTGCATTTAAAAAAATAAAAAAAATAAATATTCGTGGAAGATATGTTCGTCGTTTGCCATTGTTAGTCCTACGTCCCCGCAGCATTGTCGTTAGTGTTACTGCGATATAAAAATCCAATTAATAGACTCCGTGGAGCGCGAAGCGATTGTAGGTGTTCATTTCGATACTTATCACACCCGCAAAATGATTTACAACAGAGCAACGCAGGAAGACGCTCAAAAGTTTCTATTTTTGAAGAAGAAGTCAGGCCTGTTCCTGTCTTGCAAGTGCAAAAAGAAGAACAAAATTATCAGACGCACCCTGTAGTATTTTACCTTTTTTGCCTTTTCTCTTAATCGTCATTCGTTTTTGTTGTTGTGCTGTTAGTTACCTGTTTTGATTGTTGTATTATCCTCATCGCCATTTATAGAAGGAACAAAAATATGCAAGGAGACAAGCACTCCCTCTGAGAGACTCCTACGATTTCTTGTCGTGGTGATGGTTTGTCGTTTATATTCAAAGTTCATTGAGCTTGCATTATAAATTCAAAAAAGGATGAATACCTACAGACATGCAGCTGGATATGTATTTGTGTATACATTATGTTAAGAATGAAAAGAGGTAGATGACAATATCCAGAATAGTTTTAGTAAGTGTTTAATGTAATCTTCCGGCTGGGAGATGTACTTTCAGAGTACGAATATATCCCCACGAATTTCGTATAGAGTATGTTTACTTTTTTTGTTGTCATTGACTATAACAGATACATTAAGTATGTAGTATATCATTCAAAATCTGTTTGTTTAAACTTTAAAGGAAAAAAAAGGTTTCTGTTTAGCTTAGTGAAGTGCAAGGTGACAGATAGAACACACGCATTAAAGCGGAAATGTGGTAATAATCTGCTACGGAAATAAACAAATAATATTAATTTTAGATGCCTAAAATTTAAACTGAATAAAAATCTAGATTCTAGAATATGTATCCACATACATACATACATACACAGATCCATTTATGTAACACTATTTGTACATTTTATTATTTTGCTCCAGTCTATTGCAGCTTCTCAGGGGAACCAAAGTATTGGAAGTGAAAAGCGGACCCACAACCAAGCCAGTTGGTTAACTGGATACTATCGAGCTAGAGAAAAATTATATGTACATTAGGCTTAAGAACCAAGTGGCTAAGTTTTTCCCTTCTTAACACCTTTAAACTCTTTTAGATAAAGATTCGTTCCAGCAGAAGTAAAGCTGGTTTTACTTAAAAATTAATATTGCCCCTTAAGCAATACAATGAATTGAAGTACATATCGCTCATTTACTTGAAGACTGACAAAAAACGTGATTTTGCAGAAAACGCGTTTAAGGTTTTTAATTGACTACAACCTTGCAGGAAATCTTATAATTTCTTTCTCTTTTCACGGGGAGAGTACACAAGATATTAATATGATGAAGCATGATATAGCGAATAATTCTGCATGATTTACTCAAAAATCGCGTTGTTTGAGTTATGACAGTCTTCAAGTAAATGAGCGTATGTACATGTTCATATTAAATTATTGCTAAACAACAATATAAAAAGCCCCTTGATATTAACCGTGTGTAGGATATGACTTGAGTAGTTGGAAGCGGATCCAAATTTCGGTACAAAAAAAAGATCTACCTGCGGATAGTTTCTTTAAACGGACACATTTTTGAAAACCAATTTTTTTCTCTAATCACCCATACAAAATGCGTTCTTATAAACTGACCCTATCTTAAACGGACGGACGTACATACTGTTTCTAACTCATTGCAAATAGAAAGTCTCTCATAAACGGACGCATTAATTAAATAAAGGATTATTTTTGTATAAACAATTGAAACTGAAACATGCAGAGGATCCGTTTTCAGTACAGTTTCTATTTAACTTAATAAACAACCAAATCCATGGAAAATCGCGAAGCTCTAATAACCGGACAGAGCGCTGTTACGTTGTGAGTTTATGAGTACAAATAATATTGGGAATGTTTTTCCTACTATGGAGTTGGAGAATTTATGCTTCGTTAAAGAAAGAGTAAACTCGGAAGTTTACAAAAATATTTTGATCAATCACTTTTATCGTAAATTAAAAAGCATTTCTCAGAGGCCAACGATGTGATTTATCAAGACGGCTGCTCTGCTCCGTGCCATCGTTCCAAAATTGTAAACTTATTTCTTTTCTTATTTCTATTCTAATCCCTCAGTAATTCTACTAACAAAAAAAAATTAATAAAACTTATGTTCTTCACAGTTAAAAAATTTATGATCGGTAAGGGAAATTCCCACACTCGACTGGCCAGGTAATTCACCGGACATCAACCCCATCGAAAATCTCTGGCACAGTATGGCATTGAAAATAGGTAGTAAAATGCCTACCTCGATGAAATAGCCCAATGAAGTGATTGAAGAAGTTTAGGATAAGGAAATCTCCACGGAACATCTTCAAATTTAGTGGATTCAATGCCAAAGCACATTAAAAAGGTCATAAAAAATAAAGGAGGCGCTGCAAAGTACTAATATGTCACTAAATTTTATAAATGTAAATGCTCTTGCCTCAGAATTCCAAAATGTACAAGTTGTATGACCGTAAACAATAAATAAATATTTATACCCCTACTATAGTTAGCGAATCGAACGTTCGATATGAAGCGAACTCTTTAGCGAATAATCCGTATCGTGGTATTATGTTCGCAACTGTCATTTAATTTGTTTCTTGTTGTTGCAGCAGTTGTTTCACAGGCGAATGACACATTCGCTAACCAGAAATACCACGATACGGGTGATTCTCAAAAGAGTTCGATTCGCTAACCATATATTCGGCTGAAAAGTTCGTATCGTTTTAAAGAAAAAAACATTTTTTGGAAAAATTCGATTTTATTCAATATAGTGGCCATCGAGGGCCCAATTCATACAATTTTGCCATCGTTTTCATTGATTTGTGACATGGTGCATTGTCTTGATGAAACAGCACTTTCCTCTTCTTCAAATGGGTCGTTTTTCCGCGATTTCGTCCTTTAAACGCTCCAATAACGCTGTGTAGTAATAGTCGTTATTGATGGTTTTCCCCTTTTCAAAATAGTTGATGGAAATTATTCCACGCGTATCCCAAAATACAGACGCCAGCTGACTGTTGAGTCTTTCCACGCTTTGGCTTCGGTTTACCGCGTGCAGTCCGATTGAATTCCGGAGTGAAATGATGGAGCCATGTTTCATCCATTGTCACCTATCGACGCAAACATTCGGGTCTATTACGATTGAACAGCTTCAAACACTGCTCAGAATCATCAATTCGTTGATGTTTTTGGTCGATTGTGAGCTCGCGCCGCACCCACTTTGCACAGAGCTTTCGCATACCCAAATATTCAATAACGATATGTCTAACACGTTCCTTTGATATCTTTAGAGTGTCAGCTATCTCGATCAACTACATTTTACGGTCATCCAAAATCATTTTGTGGATTTTGTTGATGTTTTCGCCCTTAACAGTCTCTTTTGGACGTCGAGTGCGTTCATCGTCTTCGGTGCCCATATGGCCTGTACGGAATTCAGCAAACCACTTACGAATGGTTGCTTCGCCTGACGCAGAGTCCGGATAACACTCATCAAGCCACTTTTTGGTATCAGCAGCACTTTTTTTTTTTTTTTTTTTTCATAAAAAAACAGTGTTTCATTAACACACGAAATTCCGTTTTATCCATTTTTTTTCAAAATAACAAAAGTTGCTTCACTCAAAATGCTATATCTCACAAGCTGATAGTCCGACAGCTTTTTTAAATTTATACACGTATCTTTTGTAGGTTGGTACTAACTAAAAATGATATGGATTTAATTCTAGTGGCGCCCTCTCATAGGAACGATACGAACTTTTCAGCCGAACTGTTAATAGGGCTGTTAAATAGCTTGCCACCTACTGCAAGAAAATATATGTTTTTTCCACCCTTTTTTGGAAATTCTAATTTGCTCGGATTTAGTACTTGTAGCAAATAGTTCTATATGTTGTTTTATTGTCCAATAGTTAGTCAACAATTTATATAAAACACTTATTATTTTATTGATTTTTTCCATTGTCAAAAAAAAAGGAAGAACTTAAGAGATGTGGGTTTTTTTTTCGTGTTGCACTTTCCATGCTCGCTATAAATTCAAACAACTTTTTATTTTCCAGTTCCAGGATTGTTTGTTTTTATAAATGTATACCAAAGTTCATTAACCGCTTCTTAAATACAGAACAAACGCAGTGTGTAATCAAAATATCGTCTAATCAAAAACGTCTTTTTTTCTAAAAATCAAAACACATGCATTTTTGGGTCAAACAACATTGATTATCTCCTCCCAATTCGAAGTCAATTTTGAACCACTAACCCCTTATCGGGAATTAATTTCAAATATTTAGGCCTAGATAATTTTCCAGCATGCACTTTGCTTTACCCCGAAATGCACCAGTTCTCCTCCCATTCACAGACATTCCAAGAAACATTTAATTGGTAATAAATCTTCCCACTTGGAGAGAGATAAGCCAAGCCGAGTGTACATCATCCCTCCAGCCTTCTGTTTGTGGAAATTTATAAATTGCCTCCGATTGTACATTTGAAGTGAAAACACATTCTTTATCCGCCCGCCAAGTTGCCCTCAAAGAAGCAGCAGAAGTGTCTCATCATGTCATCGGCTCACTTTTCTGACGGATTTATAGTTAAATGTCACCACACCCAAAAATAGTCCAAACTAAGGAATAAAAATCAAGTGAAACGAAATTGGGACAAGTGCACGCATGTTCGGGACTGGGAGTGTGTCTATTTTTAACAAGCCCCACGATGGGTGCGAATGGAAATGTGTATGCGAAAAACTTTGTTCGAATGGCCTCCTTCTTCCTTTGGTATCATATTCATAGCCGCACACACAAAGCGGACTATCGCCCCAATGTCGAAGCTGTTGACGTTTGGGGAAAATAAAAATGTAAACTCGTTTGCTTTGAGGCAGGAGGAATTTTTACGAGTTCAGTTCAGTAATTAACGGGTGCCACCATTCCATGACCTATGGGAATTCGGGTCTAGGATACATTTCTCATTTGATTTTATTTTTGTTTCTCTCTCGTGACGAGTTGGGGAGTGTACTCTTTTTGATTTATACAGGAGGGAATACTCGTGTTGTAAAATGACACTAGGCGGTGAAGGGAAGTTGGAAATTTGCACGCAACCCGATGTCAACGTTCTCCATGACTTGACATCGTCGCGTGAAATGACAGTTTTGCTCAACCGTCGTCATCGTCGTCGACCATTAAGACTTCCTGTCGGCTCCATTCTTCGTGTTCCATATGTTGATATACCCCCAGTCTGTGACACGACGATGGCGACGGCAACATTGTCCAGCGTATCGTAGCTTAAATAATGATCCCATAAAATCAAATCGGCGCAGTAAACTTCCATTAAATTATAAATGCAACCAGAGCAAGAGCACCAACTGCCACCGTCGCGTCGTCGCCGCATCGTCGAGGAGCTGCGATGGTCGGCCGCCGCCACCCTAGGCCGCATAAGAGTAACAACTGTGACAATGTCAATGCTAAGGGCATTGTTACCTCATTGGCAACTCTGCACCTCCTCCTTCCTGGTCTCGCGTACATATACTCCCTCTACTTGCGGACTCACATAGAGACATAAACAATCGTCGCGATCGTCGCGCGATATGTGAATCGAGTTGTAACGCACGCGTTGGTTCGCTCCATTTCCTCAAGCAGCAGCGGCAATAGTTTTGAACAGGGAACCCCCCGCTCCCTGCCACTTCTTCGTCGTAGAAATTCACAATTCTTTCGTTGCAAAGACTGCGTTGTTGTTGTTTATATGATGCACCCGTAGGTTCTTCTGATTTTGCAAAAACAAAATCAAACAAAAAATAAAAGGCCCTCGCGCAGCTTTCTTTGTTGCAGTTCCTGTTATAATGGCGGCCGGCGATACTGCATGATGGTGGTGGTAGCCTTGCTCTTGTTGCACATAAACTATTTAGGGAGCGTTGCACATCTGGAAGAGGAGGTGGAACGGAGGAGGCCATCATCAAAACAGCAGACACTATGACCAAGCCTATATTATTTGTGTGTTCTAGTGATATCTTTCCGCCGTCACATACACACACATGTTTGTATCTGCAGTTCATAGATCGGGCTCGCTGGATGTGCCTTTTTTGCTGGAGAAATCATTTAACGTATAATGAACTTTTATTTATAACTTTTCTGTGTGCAATTGAAGCACAAAAAGGAAAGAAACGTTACGAGACCAACAGGATTCTAGTTTAAAGAGAGAAAGAGAAGACGACGAAGAGGATTAACCAGAAGATTGCTGCGCTGCGCAGATGCAAAGTGGGGTTTTTTGATTTGGATTATTTATCACACTCGAGGATAAAGTTGTTTTGATTTTTAGCTTAAGAGGGGGATTATGTTTCGCCAAAGTGACAGCGAAGTGTAGATTGTGTTCAAGTTTAACTCTGATAAGTGAGACAAATAGATGATCTTTGCAGGGGATGTGTGTTTATCATTTTCAAGCGTGCAATAAATTGCTGGATGATTAATGGAATCAAGGGAATGACAACCATGGAATTCTATACACTTCCGGTGAAATTGAAGACGACATTAAAGAGAAATCTTTGGATGCAAGTGTGTCACTGACAGCAATAATACATCTTGTGTCAATCAATGAATGAATTGAAAAGTCACAAATTACCAACAGTTAGGCGGTTTGGACAATGAATTGGATTCAAGTGGGGAAGAGTCTGTCGTTTGGGTCAAATCAAGCATAGGTTTCTTAGTAGAAGCTTAGAAAAACGTCCCTATAGTCATCTAGCTTGACTTCAGTCTTCATCCTTTTTAACAACAGACGCGGTAAGATGCATTTTTGGCACGATAAACTCATCCACAACGAATGGACAGTTTGTTGCAGTTTCGACTTTCGAGTTCGTCATAATCGGTCCCTGCATATTATATTCCAAGTTAGATATATGTATGTATGTACATTCGGTACTCAGTTGAATTTTTGCTAGTAAAACATTTTTAGTGGTTCGGAGACCAGATGGCCGTTGAAGGTTGTGGTATCAGCTACTTTGAGGGGTTTCATCAATTGCCAACTGGGTAGAATTGTCTTTAGTCTATAAATACTGTTAATGGATGTTAGTGCATGCTTTATGCCATATTAACTCGTTTGTGTTCTCCTGTATGATGTGAATTCAGCATTAAAATGAGGACACGTGATACCATCCATTATCTGCCCCTTTAGAGCTTTTAACTGTGATTTTATTTTGGATCTATTGGTACAGATATAAAAAGTAGTACTCCTGCATAGAAGGTAGACACTGAAGCCCTTTAATTAACCAGCATGGGGTCTTGATATACATAAATACCTTTATAATGTTTACACACAGCGCGAGCACATGAAGAACGAGAACGAGATACAGACAGATCGATGATTTAACAAACTCTAGCATAACTGAAGAGCTGTGTGTTATTGAAAGTTTTGTACTTGCTTATGATTCACAGAAGTTTTTTCCAGACGTTTCTTAATATAGTTTGTGCGATCAATTTGTTCAGCCACATCACTATCTACTTTCAGTATTATAACTTTGCAGTAGGTTTTGACATTAACTTCTGAAACTGATCAACTCATTTTTATTTCGTGAGAAATAAATGTTTCGGAGACATCTGGATTTGAACCGTAAACCTTCAGCATGACAACCGACGACGAATATCACTACGCCTGGCAAAGCCATTGAAATTAGTATTTGGGATATATTGCACTTTCAATCTGCAAATTTAGTTGCGTTATCAATATATCATCATTGTAAGCATTTTTAAGCGAATTTTTGAATGGATGTATCGAAAGAGCATATTCGGCACATTTTATTGTTTTTGTTCCAGAAAAACCAGAATAAAAGTGAAGCCTTTAGAGAAATTCAAAATGTGTATGGAGAGGGTCTTTCAGCGTGTCCAAGTGTCAGCGTGAATTTGCGAAGTTAAGGAATGGTAACTTTGACCTAAAGGATGAACCTCGTTCGGGCTGGCCAAAAGAGCTAAGCAATGAGCTCCTGAAGTACACCATCGAAAAGAATCCCACTGCTACTGTAAGGGAATTCGCAAGAGAACTCAACGTAAGCAATATGACAAATGTGGGAAAAGAGATAGTTGGAAAAATTAACACCACCTATCTCAAAATAATCTTCAGCTAAGTCCAGAAAACAGACCAGCACAACATCCCAGAAATGGACTTCACCCACTTGAAGTGTTACTGCTTGTATGGTAGAATGCTCAGAGAATAATCCATTTTGAATTGTTGCCTCATAAGCAGACTATCACTGCAGAAGACTCCTGTCAACAGCGGTGCAGATTAAAGTCGGCACTAGAGCGGAAACGCCCAGGGGCCCTACTCTGTATTTCGTTTCGAAAGTGAAATTTTCCGAAAACGAATATTTTGTACTCCCTATTTCGATAGCGGAATGAAATCTACTACTTTCGGATTTACATTTCCGAAAGTGGAAATTTGGTACTCTGTAACTCGTTTCCTAATGTCAAAAGCATTGAAAAACGGAAAATTTGTTTCTACAACTAATTCGCTAACGGAAGGATTCTAAAGTACCTGAAAATGCAAGTTTTTATGAAAATCTTTGTGATGATAACAATTATAAGCAAGCAATTCATGTGTGCACATCCCGATTTAGCCAAAGGACAATTAATTTTGAGGAATTATTAAATCTAAATGAATTTGTGTCTTTATTTTTTGTGTTTATTGATTTATTAAATTATTTGTGATTTGCTCTCGTATTCTCTTAACAATGTTGGAGTAGGCATCATTATGTTCTTGGTGTTGCTGTTTGATGATGCATCATCGGGTATTTTAAATTTACAGGAACTCCAGTGGATCCCAAAAGAGAAGGAAATTCATCTCGTATGTAATTCAAGACATACAAGAAAGCATCCTTCGAAATGCGAAAGTTCTGAACAAAACTAAAATAATAAACGATAAGTAATGGTTGTGAATCATTGGTACCAACCGAGTTTTACCTTTTATCACCTTTTTCAATAATGTTTGAGTTGTCCCGTATAATTTTCCGCTCAATCCGTTCTTAATTTATTTCTTCGTCCATCCGAAGTGCAACAGAATACATTTTTCTTTCTTATTATATTAAATTCTTCATTTAAAAATCATAATAATATTTTCCTCCTATTATCGGTTTATTTATTTGACATATCTCATAAGAAATATATCGAGACTCGACAAAAAAAATCCTTAAGTGGAAAAATCATCTAGTAGTATTTTTTTCATTCCGAAAGTGTTACAGAGTACCAATTCAAAAGCGAAACGAAAAGCAATTTCGAATAGGATTGACTTTCGAAACGAAATACAGAGTAGGGCCCCAGGTCTGGTGAATTGATGCGGTGTCCCATCAGGATAACTGACGCCCTCATATAGCTAGGACCACCTGCACACAGTTACAGGAGTTTGGTTGGGGAAATTTGGTGCATCCGCCATTAACGACAAAATTTTTGTATTTCGTTCAATTTTTTAACATTAAACAGAAATTCAAAAATCGCGCAATACTTGATAATTATAATTTATGGTAATTAATCCTCCTGATGGAATGATCCGGTGTCAGATAAAACCAACATTATAAGGCAGGTTTCGAGACTTAAGCTTAGAATCACAAATTCGCGCCTTATCTACTCTCTCTACAGCAACTTTCACTATTTACTGTATTATTATTTCGTCGTTAAAGAATCTGGATTCTTGTGTGTAGGTACAGTACACGTTCTATATATTATAAGGACGTATAGGGTGAGTTCATAATTGTAAAAAATTTACCGCAGCAAAATCTGTATAAATTTATGAACGCAACTTCAGCAGCAGTCACATCGCAGCCGTGCAGCAAAATAAAATGAGCTGCAAATTTGTACAATAAAAACGGTATTTGGCATTTATGAACAAAAGTTTTTCTACATTATTTGTAAACGCAATATCTGTATTGCTGCGGTTTTTTTACAATTATGAATTCACCCATACATGTGTAGTACAGTGAAATCTCTCATAAGCGGACAATTCCCTTAAACGGACATAATATCGGGACCAATTTCTAATTTTCCATATACAAAATGTGTTCTAATAAACGGACAGATTTCATAACTGGACAAAAAACTCCGGCCCTGCGGCTGTCCACTTAAGGGAGATTTCACTGTAGGTATACGCTTCTTGAGTAAAAATTAACCAAAAAACACGATGAGTCGTTGTAAATGTCGTTGAATTAGGACTCCTAGTTTTCTCTTTAAGCTGATTCTTTCCCCTCTTCAAAAGCTTTTGAAAACGTACATACATACATTATGTACAGTGGCGAGCATATAAATAGGGAAAAACAACCAAAGACAGTAATTTCTGTGTGTTTTGTTACAGTTAGTTCTAAAATATCTGTTTGGAGGATAAACTTCGCATTTTGGCCAAGCTATTTCCTTAACTGCCGGTACATGGTGATTTGAACTATGTTGACTGCATTTTCCTATTTATATGCTCGCCACGTACATACGTCATTTTCATGATATAACCTTATTTTCCGGATGTCATTCTTTTACTTCCTTCTTTTAAAAACAAGGATGTAGATATTCCCTGCCAACGATAATTGAGTTAAGCTATTTCCTTCAAGGGAAAGGTCTACCATTTCGCACACGACAGCATCACAAAAAGGCCCTTGGCACGGAAGAGGCTCGGAAGAGTAGTCGAAGTAAGAATTATGTAGAGATATACGAGTGTGTCGTATGTCTGTACGAAAAAACAGTAATAATAGAAGATAATGTAAAAACGAAGTCCACATTTCCGTTCCACCAGAGAATCTACCTCCCGGCGGCATCAGTAGCGCATGCACATCAATTTCTAATCTAATTCTCCGGCAGGAACAGCAGCCAGCGTAGCCGAAGCCGATATAAATTGAATACCCATTCGTATCGCACATCTGTGTAGCTGAGCTGCAGTACTAGTGTACCTTTCCGCAGAAAAGAACCCCTTTTTTTGTTCGTGTTGTTGTTGTTTTACTGTCTTTTGATATTCGCTTTGAAAAGGAAGTGTGTATACGATGACGAGAAGGAACTCAGCACACAGCACACGCTATTTAAGAAGCAATTTCCGTAAGCCGTCACAGCGTCGCTTGACCACCGTTTCTTCTATCATTGGCGCTAGATACTTTAGTTCAATGAAGACCCAAAGAGACGACGACGACGACGACGTCATGTGAATACAAACAGAGAAGTTAAGAATGGACAAAACGAAAGGTTGGCTTTGTCTGTGGTGTAATTATGATGAAAAAATGAAATAAAATATAAAAAAAAACTGAAATTAATGATTTTGTCATTATGTCATTCTTGTGCTGGCGTGGAAACGGGTGTGTGACAAAGCAGAAGTTGCGGATCGCATGTAAATTTTTTTGATTGCGACGGTTGTACTGAAACTATTAAAACATAATTGTTTGGTACGGTCTTGACGCATTTGTTGTGTGAGATTTGATTTAGTCTGTCCTGTGATTTAATTATTTGACTTACACGACATGACAGAAAAGGGTTCTTTGGGAAAAGGGAAATACATATGTACATACATATGTATAAACGACGAATTCATTGGAACGAGGAATAATTGTGTAGTAATATTAGCACCTCCTACACTTTTGGAAAAATCTCTATTTAGAGTTAGAAAAATAAGTACTACAGATACTTTTGATAGATAGCGTTGGTAACGACTGAGTTCCGAAACGTCCAAATCCAATATCGAACACAATGGACAAAGTTCGCCATTGTTAACCCTCTGACTGTCAATCTTTTTTACAACTTAAAACCGTAAGTTGGGGTCATATGGACCCCACACACTATCACATACATTTTGCATGGAGAGCAATAGAAAAAAAAAACTGAAAACTTTCGAGAAAATTGTTGAATATTTTATTAAAAACTCAAAAAAAAAAAAGCGGCGATTTTTTTTTTTTTGATTGAAATGCCTTTTCTCCTCCGAATCCTTATCTTACGACGTTTATCCGTACGCAAATTCCAATTCGGAAACTTTGAAGCCTACATTGAGGAGATTGAAAAATAAAGCAGGTCGAAGGAAATGACGTTCCGATCGAGTTTGGAAATTGTCGAATCGCATGAATCGAAGCAACTGCTCAAATCGAACCTGAATCATCGTGATTCGAAATATGGCTCGGTTTCGCTTGACGAATATTTCCGTCAGTGGTTCATCCCACGATTTATGTACATGCTCCTGTGAATATCAGCATACACAAATAAGACGTATAATTCTTTCTCGTCTGTATTCACGAAACGCCGAGTCAATATGCTTAGATCGTGGCCCAAGAAGCGTTCGCGTGACTTTTACCGGAGAAAATATAGCTTTGAAACCATCGATTGGCGAACAAATTTATTGAAGTGTATGACCAGTAACACATTGGCCCTTAGTAATAAACGAATTTAAACTCGAGTTTTACGTAAACTCGAATTTAACACGAAATCCGTAGTAATAAACAATCGAACTACTTCTTAAATCGACAAATACTTAGTTGTGGTCGAGTCGTATCTAAGCCGAATTTTACAGTGGCAGTCAAACGTTTCAAAATGAGTTTCGAGCGAATTTTAAAAGATTTGGATATTATTAATGATACGGAAAATAATACCTAGGACACGAAAAATATATAAAACACGATTCAATGCACTAGAGACTAGAATATTACAGTGATGTAGAATGTTGGAGCGTGCTAAAGTTTTCATCCTCATCCACTGTGCCTTTAATTTCGGAATTGGCAAATTGACACCAATACTAGCCATTTCTTCGGCAATTTATATCCACAAATCTTTTTTTTTTTTGTGAACACTAACACTATTACTACAAATACTTAAAAGTACCATAGCTACACCTAACAAAATTCGACTTTAGGAGCGACATTACGAATTTCTATTACTAAGGGCCATTGATTTTCGCGGATAACTTGCGTTGATCGTGTTTGCGATGACGGTAATGGCATCGAAGACCATGTGAGCCCGCTCTTTGCAACGCACATTCCGACCGCTGTGAATAACACTTCATTTCAAGTCCAATTTCATCATCTTTGTCCGATGCAAGCTCAGGAATCTCAATATCTCCCAAGCGTTCAAAATCTGAGAAATCGCACTTATACTACATGTAAACAAATGAAAATTTTCACTTTTTATATTTATTTCAATGTTTCGACATTTACATTTACGATTTGAAACGAATTTACACTAAAAATTGGAAAATAAATGATAAAATTATTTATTTACCTGACAACGATGAATTCTTATCGCACAATGTGAGCCCTAAAAATGTTTGTTTTAATTTAGTCTCTTAGCCGGACAGCTCGCATAACTCTCACAATAGGACAAAAATTGGAGGACCATGAGTGTTCGCTTATGGGAGCTTTTTACTGTGTATGTATGTATGTACACTTTACTCTATCCTAACGGACACCTCTCATAACCGGACAGATTTCAAAGAACGGAAATAAATACAAGATTTTCCATATAAAAAATTCTCCCATAACCGGATACGGACACCAATTTTCGTAACCGCAATAGAATGTCACTTTCTCTTAAAGGGACAAAACACATCTACGTGTGGCAAGCTTTTTATACTTTATTTTGTTTTTGTTTTGCTCTCCTATTCCTTCCTTACATTTTGCAAAGAAACGAAACAAAAATGTAAACAGTGGAATGTGCCTTTGCGTTATTATCACGTTCGCGGGCGTATGATTTTCGGTGGGGAACGCTAGAATGACACGCATATCTCCAGCATTTTGAGAGATATTTTATATTATTTCGTGCGAATTTTGTATAAAGATAAAAATGATTCCGCTGGTCACAGTGAAGTGAAAATTGTCTCTGGTAGGACAAATAAATCCGAAATATGGAAGTATAATGTATTTCTCGTCAGGGTATCCCGTGTTGTTCTAACATACCTCAAATTGTCATGACCCGCTCATTTCCTCAATTGACGGCATATGCTGTCTTGACCGCGAACGTCTTATCGAACATCTATGTGAATTTATAAATCCTATTGCATTTTTTAAATAGGGCCGTATGTTAAATATACGTACATACATATGTATGTGTAATTTTACGCTTGATTGTCATAGATATAATAGAAATTAGTATTTTTCGGTAATTTGTATTTATCACATTAAAATGAATTCCTTTATAAAATAAAATTAATACCATATGTCTATTGTGTTTCTTTTTTAAGGAATGTCAATTTATTTTTTTCTCCCACAACCGGACAAATTTCTCGGTACCGTCAGTGTTCGGTTTTGAGAGAGTTCACTGTACATACATCTAGGCCAAGATAGAAATTTTTGAAATGTCCAATTACTGCGAAGGTCTTTCAATCTCGATTTTGGTTGCTTTGGCTGAACTGCCACGTGTTGGTTTTTTCCTAGCATCACTATAGCCTGGTTGATATTTACAAGTGATAAAGAAAAAGAATCTCTGAAACTTAAATTGGTGCGGATCAAATGAAGCCCCTTCTGAATCTTATAAAATTTAAGAGCTACAATAATATCAAAAGAGTGATTGATATCGAGCCAGTTAGAGTTCCAAATCGACGAAGTATTTTTATGACAATTCAGAGACGCTCTGCCGACCGACCACATATGCGAACGCAACTCTAAAAAGTCATCTTGGACACATTGCCAGGCCATTCCTAAGCTTATTCTTTAAGCCATAAATACCTACACCATATGTCCAATGAAAAGCCCAATTCTAACATAAGAAAAGAAAACATAAAACGCATCCACAGTTGCACTGGGTTCTCCCCCTCCGAAATGCACACAACTGGCCCAATTAATTTGTGCACTCTAATTAAAACACACAGAGGCTCTGGATCTAACAAAGTCAACAAAAACTTTATTAACCATAAAATTTAAGAACACAAACTAAAGCTTCGCGGTTAAGACTCCCTGTCTCTGTCCCCTCTTCACAGCATATCACGCGTGCAACATCATCATCAAACGTCAAAATGACTCTTTGTTTTTAATCTCCACTCCGACGAATGGGAACAACATGAATTTCGACTTCAACCAAAAACAAAACAAAAAGACGCCGAAACACAAAAGAAAGAGAACAAGAAAGAAAAAAAAACCATTAAACAAAAAACAAAAACAGAAGAAAATGCTTTCGCGCAGAGATTCTCGGCGGCGGCAACCACCCATGCTTGACGTCGAAAACGATTAAAATCTCTTTGTCCCTTCACGTGTATCCATTCCATGTACCTACTCGTATCAGGTCAGCACCATGCATGGAACCATATATTCGCAGGAAAAATCCGTATTTCTTCAGCTGTAAGATGGCTGGCCGGCAGTCGCTTCACTCGCCCGAGAATGAGTTAATACGAAATTTAAATAGAAGGGAAAATCTTCTACTCACCTTTCCCCCCCAACCGGGAGAGGCAACAAATTTTCCTAATTAAACAGCAACGCATAAAAACCGGGATAGAGTTCGTGCGTTCCCCCCCACCTCTTCGTGTTTTATGCGTTTGACCTCACGGTTTACGAGAAGGCCAAACAATCTCAGAGATCCGAACTCCAGATAAATGGTGAAAATTTCCAGTAAATTTAACTCGTAAGAGTTTTTCCGAGCACAAGTGCACTGGCCATTAAATTCGAGATAAGAAATCGGTCTGTTTAAAGCCGAGTGTGTACCACGACCACGATGGGTAGCATTGGAGCGATATCTTAATCATCTCAACTGTACCTACGACCGAGTACGAGTAAATTGATTTTATTTACACAAACGATTGGCCAACAATGGACCGTAGCTCTTCGTTCATCTTTGAAATCTTATTGCTAACAAATTGCTGGAATGATTGGAAAATGTGTCGAGAAGTGCATTCACTTGGAGTGGTCAGTGCCTGCGCCTGGTGGTGGTGGTGGTGGATGTGATTATGAACCAATTTGACCATTGTAGCTCAGATATCAATTTATTATTCACTTTGAACGCAATTAACATTCTAAGTGTTGGGGAATTGTTTGACAATGATGATGGTGTTGCCTATGCCCCACTCAACGGCCCAAAGATCATTGGTTTTTCTTTTCTACTTTGATTGATTTCACTCGCGTCAGCGATGATAGACAAATTGATAGGTGGGGGGAATGAATGTAAATATTTGTTTTATTCACCCATCGGTTCAGCATCTCTATGTACATGACATTGACAGACGTGGAAAATTACGTGATGTTGCAAGAAAGTTTTCTTAGAATACGTACTTCTCTGCTCTGCGAGTAATAAAGGGATTCAAAATCACTCTAAAAGCCATATCTGTGGATACAAATTGAAACATGCTTGTTTCATGGTGGACATATGGCAATCACTTGTGCAAGACATCAGGTCAATGTTTAATGTGGTTCATGCTGTTTTAGATCGTATCTCTTAAAATGAAACAGTCCTACGAACAAAGGAATAATACCAGAGCAGTATTTCGAGAATTCGTCAATATTTTATGCCAATACTCGAATCATTATTTTAATGAATTCGTATCGCAACAGGACAATTTGAGGCCGCAGTAAATAGGGAACTAAATCCCACATCACCGGGGGCGTATCAATCGGAAACCCTTCGTAAATTTTCTATAAAAAAACAGGCACTCTAAATAAAACAAACATATCGATGACGATGACGTTCAATCAAGGAACGCTCGCTCGCTCGAGAGTACTATTTAAATTATAAACCCAATCACAAATCACATGTAAACAAAATAAACAAACAACTCCGCGCGAAGTAGTGAAGTAACCGCTGTTTTTGAAATGTCACTTTATGCCGTTTTCATTGGTTTCACTCATTCTGAATCCAATGGAACAATAAAACTGCTTCTGCTCAATTTTGAAGATTTTTCCTTGTGTTTCCGCTTCTCGAGTGAATTGGAGATGAAATCGAGAAGCGAAATTCTGTTCTCAGAATCGTAAGAAGAGAAATGTATGTGCCAAAGGAACGATACCTATCAGAAGAATTCGTTTTGATTCTGGACGCTCCCGGACGTCCAATGGAAAATGACATTAGTATTGCGTTAGTCCCAATTTTGTCTACTTAACAGATAATTTGGCTGCATTGTATTGTGGTTTATTTAAATTTTTAAATTTTAAAATTGGCGGTCTTGCGCGCCCCCTTTGAAAGGCGCCTGTTGCACGTCCCCTACTTGCCCCACCCAAGATACACGCATGCACATCACACCATTCATCTGATCTACTGTATAAGCAATTAGCAAACAAAAAAAAAAAACTCCACCTGTACCATTCGTATAACAACGAGACATTATTGTGGCATGTGCCAGATTCGGCCACAAGTAACTGAGCCGTACGAAAAAGCCACCGAAGAATGGATCAGCCGCACCAATCTTCCGTAGCTCATCAACTCTATTCAAGATTTTAATTTGCGAGTTAGTTTGAAATGGTACGTCCGTTTTCATAGGGACTTCAAATAACTTCACAAGGATTCAGTGATTTAGGTTAGACTTTGGTACACGTGAAAAAGCTAGGTACACCTACCCCCCGAATATCACGGTTTTAAAATCTGTACGAATTCCTGTTTTTTAACATGTAAAGTTTCAACAAAGAGAGCCAACGAAAAAAAGGTTTCCTGCATTGAGAAAGTTGCGATTCTCTACCACACAAATTTCTTGGGTAAGAAGAGTGTAAAAACTGTCAAACACACAGCTGTCAGTTCACTTATTCTTATAAAAAGTAAAATAAAGATGGAAAAATTTTGTTTTGATTGTTCTCCAAGAACATTTCATCGGAGCAAGTCGGTAATTATTAAATTAAATAAACTGTTAATATCCAAATTATGTGTGACAATTGACGTTTTGTACACTTTAGGTCTGTTCCCGTACCTGTCCAAAACTGCGAAAAACTACGAAAATCTACGAAAATCAGTCCAATTCTGTTCCTGTACGAAGATTTTTCGTAGTTTTTCACAGAAGCGACATCTAAGAGCCCCCGCACACTACAGACTTTCTATCGGCCGATAGTTTGGTCGGGTTGGGCCGGTTAGTGCGCACACTGGGCCGATGAAATAGTCGGGTTGGTAGTGAGTGCGCACACTAGAAAAACAATCGGCTGACTGTTCTCGAACGATTTGGTTTTGCAAGTCGTTAAACACATTTTGCAGAGAAAAGTCGCTTAATGGTAGTTAGTAAAAAATGTTCCAGAGAGGTAATCATTGCTCTACGCTCAAATATGTCCATAATTCCATATTAAAATACGACAAAATATCCAGAACTTAAAGAAAATTAATTTAAAATTCAGAGCAAACTGAGCTATCGAAAAAAATCGGCCGACTTTATAGTCTGTAGTGTGCGCACGTAGAAGGGCGCCGAATTACAAATTACAAATCACAGATGGTATTTTAAAAAACTTTATTTAATTAATATACAATGATTTCAACAATTCGGATCCTTTCACTCTCGTGGTCAAGCTTAGAATGACTTAGAATGAATCGATCATAATTATTCGTATCCCACGTTCTGTGTCTAGCGCTGGTATGTATGACTCAGGTAATGGATACCCCTGAGATGGTTGAATGAAGTACGAATTCATGAAATGTGCTGATCGATTCATAATGCTGGTGTTAACTCCCCCCTTACTTCTGCAGCGATTGTCCCGATTGCTCATCGATTGCCTTCCTGGTTTCTTGTAAACATCGTTGTGTTGCTAATTCCAATGCTTCGTTATTTTTTCTTTGTTGATTTATTCTGAAGATTTTTAAAGTTCTTATCATCATAAAAATACTTAGACCTAGGATAATATTTAAAGTTATACCCCATAATATTGGATTTTCTTTTACATCGCTAATAAATGGTTGAATATAATCAATGTTTGTGAATTTTAAATTTTCATCCTTTGATTCAATGTATCTTAATATCTTTATTTCTGAAGGCACATTTCTTTTTATATGTTCAATAATTTTATTCTTTGTGTTTACATATGTTTTGTTATTTATAACAATACTTTGATTAAACTGGAAAAGATGAATTCCTGAATATTCTTTTCCATTTACTACATGATTTCCTGTTGTTACAATATTGCCTTCGTTTATAACTTCTATTGGTACATTTTTCTCTTTTATTTTAGTACAATTGCTTTTTTGATTATTTAATATATTAGTAAGGCAGCTGCTTCCTTGTATAATTCTACAAAATGGCATGTTCAATTCTTTCTTACAACTAGTTTCACAATATTTGTTATTTGATAAAATTATTTCCTTAGAAATAACTAATTTTCCTCCATTAATAGAATTGCTTCTAACAACGAAATGTTTGTTTATCTCTTTAACAATAGGATATTTTATGTATATTGCAATAACATTGTTTTGCTGCACTATTTTAAACTCTGAAGAATCTAGCAAATCTGTTACTGAAACAGTGATTCTTTCATTACTTATTACTTCTTTGATTTCTTCCAAATCGAAAATCATTGTGTTTAATATATTTGTTTTACTTAAATTTATTGTATTTATAATTTCTCTTAGTTCAATGATAACATATTTTATTATTAATTTTTCTTCAAAACTAGCGTTAATATTAACTTCATTTGCAAGTCGGTTTATGGCATCAAAAAGTTGTGTGTTAATCGTGTACTGTTTATCATTAGAATTTATTAACTCGTCTATTTTTGTAGTAATTCTCACTGCGTCATCGTGGTCTGGAGAACCAGAGATCCACTTCCAAATGGTTCCTATTTCATTTAAACCCCTTCTAAATCTGTTTTTGATTAATAATTGATCTAATAATTTTTCTGCTATTTCTAAGTCTTGTTTTAGTTCTGTAGATGACCCTTTCTCTATCTTTCCTGAAATCTTATCTATTAGACCTTCGTAGGTGATTAAATCAATTATATGAAACAATTCTCCAGTTCTTTCATAAATTGCTGCATTTCCATCTTCCATTAATATATAATCTTCCTTAGTATAGTCAGTAATCAATTGTCCGCATGTTATAGCTAATACTACCGTAGTCAGTAACAAAAGTGGTTTGTTCATCTGAAATTTAAATGTAAATATTCTTTTATTTTTTTATATTGTCTTTGTGTATACATCTGTCTTTACTATCAATTATAATCCTTCCTCTATCTTCTTTAACAATTCTTTTTTTATATAGTGGCTTTACTTTACCTTGCCTACGTGTTGATTTTTCGTGGACTTTTTGTCCAGGCTTAAATTTCATTTCCGTTCTGTTTTTGTTAAAATAGGAAAGAGTTCTATCTTGTTTTTCCTTTAATACATCGGTCAAGAAATTATATTTTTCAAAATTATGGAATACGTCCATTGGTTGATTTTTTGTTACTGTATGAATAGATTCATTATATTTCTTAACAACAAATGGCATAATTTCTTTTGTCTCTGCATGAATGTCGGCTTTGGTTATGCGTATGAGTTCAGTCAATGTGCTATGCACTCTTTCTATCATACCGTTGGTATTGCTGTGATTTGGAGGTACCCTTTCATGTTTTATACCTAGTCTTTGCAATTCTAACTCTGCCGATGGTGTACAAAATGTTTTTTCATTGTCAGTCACTAATATTTTAACTCTACCGAATATTGGAATTGTTTCAATTAGTTTTTCCTTTGCATCAATTTTATTTTCAACATGTCTTACTATGAGATATTTTGAAAACGAATCTACAATGGTCAAGAATTGGTCATTGTCTATGTAATATATGTCAGCGTGAATGCGCTCCCCCCCTGCCTTCGGAATTGGAGCCTCTCCAATCTTGTACTTAATTGGATGCCTATCGTATTTGTTTTCTTTGCAAACTGAGCAATCTTTTGTGTAGGTCAGTAATTGTTTATAACACTCTGGCCAATAATATCTACTTGAAATTTGTTTAAAATTTTCCCTTGAATCGCGATGTGCCCTATCGTGTTCGTTTTTAAGTATTGTAATTTGATCGTTCTTGTCTGTAATATCTTCTACTAAATTTGCAATGTAAGCAAATTGTGTCGTTGGGTATTCGTTTATTAGCTTGTCTTTTATTTTAAATAATACCTCTTCGGTTGAATGTATTGCATTTAAACCTTTTTTAATGACTTCCTTGAGTTTACTAAATATATCATCGTCTTTATAAATTATAGTATGTCGCCAATAATCTTTATGTGTTTGTTTGCTAACTGTACTGTTATTGTTTCCTATCTGAAATATTAATTGATTCTTAAATCTGTTTACATTTCCTCCAAGTCTCTTTATTTGTTCGACTGGACTGCTTTGAGTACTATGTACTGTAGCTATGTCGGAATCCATCAGGTTTAATTCCTGTCTACTTAGTGCATCTGCCACTACGTTCTCTTTACCTGGCTTATATGTAATTATAGGAGCGTACTCTTCAATAAATGCCTTCCATCGTTTCATCTTCGCATTAGGATTTTTATCTGACATAGCAAATGTCAATGGTTGGTGGTCCGTATATATGTGGACGCCACTTGTTCCATAGAGGTAGTTCCTCAGATTTTTCAAACTCCAAACTATTGCTAACAATTCTTTCTCGTTCGTAGCATAGTTTTCCTCTGTTTTACTCAGTGTTCTACTGATAAATGTAATGGGTTTATTATTTTGACTAAGTACTGCGCCTATGGCTGAGTTACTAGCATCGGTTGTTAATTCAAATCCCTCTTTAAAATCTGGTTGGTTTAAAACAATGTTTTCTTCTAATTTATCTTTTAATATTTTAAATGCTCTTTTTCCTTCTTCGTCCAAGTCTATCTGTACCAATTTGCTTCTTGCATTACTGTCTTGTTGTCTTAAATATTTAGTTAAAGGCTTGCTAATCATGGCGTAATTTCTTATGAATTTACGATAGTAACCGCTTAGGCCTAAAAATGATCTTAGCTGTCGTAATGTTTTCGGTTCTGGGTATTCTTTTATTGCTTGTACTTTCTTTGGATCTGTTCTAATATTATTATAGGAAATAACATATCCTAAAAATTCAACTTCTTGCATAAAGTATTTACTTTTTTCACAGTTAATTTTCATGTTGGCTTCACTAAGAGCTTTAATTACGATTTCGATGTGTTCCAAATGTTTTTCTTCAGATTCAGAAAATATGATGACATCATCAATATAGACGTGACAGAATTTGCCAATGTAAGGTCTAAGGATGTCATCCATTGCCCTTTGAAATATTGATGGGGCATTTTTTAAACCGAAGGGTAGACGAAGGAACTCGTATTTTCCATTGTTCACACTAAATGCTGTTTTTTCTCTGTCCCTTTTTTTCATCATGATTTGGTGGAAACCGCTTTGTAAATCTAATGTCGTGAAAAATCTTGATTTTCCTAGGTTGAATAGAATAACGGAAGTATCTGACATTGGATATTTATCAGTTTTTGTAAAAGCGTTAAGCTTTTTGTAGTCAATAACTAATCTGTACTTTTTTGATCCATCTTCATTTAAACCTTTTTTATCAACCACCCATACTGGTGCATTATATGCCGATCTACTAGGTGTTATGATATTATTTTCTAATAAGTCACAAACTTCATTATTCACGAATTCGTTAACCGCTTGAGGATATGGGTATGACTTTGTCCATATTGGTTCATCTTTTGTAGTATCTATGGTTGCTACAATATTTGTGTTATAAGGCAGATAACTAGGTTTATCTGTAAAAATACCTTGATATTTTTTTAATAATTCTTTTAAACTTTCAATATAAGTTTCTTCTGTACTCATGCAGATTGTTAAACTGTTTATTAGTTCATCATTAAATAGTAAAGGTATTATGCCTTTTTCATATTCTAATGTACTATCTAGTATATTTATTTTTCCTTTTATTTTCTTAAGTGTTCTCATTCCTATTATCAAATCATATTCCTTCAATTCATTAAGTTCGTAAAAAATGTCTTTTATTCCTAAAATATTTATTTCTTGGTATGTTTTAATTATGCTTGTTCCATGTACACTTCTAACCATGGTTGTTATTTCTAAATGTTTGTTTTCAAATATTCCTGGCTTGACATAGCTATGTGTCGCTCCTGTATCTATTAAAATTTTAAAAACACGACCTGTCCTTGGATCTGTCCGTTTAATAAAGGGCAAGTCGTTCCTTAATCTAAAAAATTATTTCCTTCGTTTAGATTGTTTAATCTTGGGTTTTTAGCTTGAACTTGGTCGCTAAGTGGTCTATCACGCTTAAAAGGATTGCTGTTATTTCTGATTTCATTATTGTATCTCTGTCGTTGATTTTGGTTACTAACATTTAATTGGTTTTGGTAATTATGATTATTATTATTATAACTATTCTGCGGTTTTGGGCGAAAATGTCCACTAGTCGTATCCATTCTCACTGGAGTACGGTAATTGTTAAAATTGTTTTGCGGAGCATAATATGTTCTACCGTTTGGCTGTTGTGGCATCGACCTTGGAACTATTTGTCTTTCAGTGAATGTCTTAATTCTTTTTTCGTTCGTCTCTATTTCTTGTGCTCTCGCTAGAGCATTCGGAAGATCTCCGGGGTTTAGTGAAAATACGATATTACTGATCGGTTGGCTTAAACCAGTTACAAAGACTCTCAATGCGTTTTGTCTTGCTCTGTCTGTCAGGCAGTCGGTCTCGGCCGTTCTTGGACCATATGTCATTATGGTTTTATTAATAATAAGGGTCATTACTTTAGTAACATCGTCATAGAATTCCTGTATGGGTTTCCTATCTTGTCGCATACTACTAAGTTCTGTCTCTAACATATGCATGGGTCTTTTGTCGCTATATGTTAAATCTAATCGTCCTATAATTGCGTCTATGTTAAGTGGTGTCCCGTGACTTGTCAATACGTCATTAGCTTTTTCTATGATTTTGTTCCTAACTATGTTAACTACGGAATAGTACCTAGCTCCACCCTTACACGATTCATATACCTTCATTGCATTTACTAAGGCAGTACGCCAAGAAACGTAATTATTTCCATCAAAATGTGGTAAGCACTTTGCTACCTCTAATCCTTCTCCTCCTCCTATAGCAGGATTTATTGTTATATCCGCATAAGCTTCTATGTCATCACCAGGCGTAAGCAAAGCCAATTGCCCTGTCAAATCTGCTATTTGCCTTTGTAAGACAAGTGTCGAATCAGCGACTGTGCGAGTAACTAACGCGGTTATCTGTTCGGTAGTCATTGCCATTTTGTTTTAAGTTATGTTCTTAGTATTCTTTAATATATATTTATAATATATTAGATAAAATGTATAATATAGTCTCACTTAAAAATTTCTCACTTTAAAAATCTTCTTTTAATCTCTTTCACTATTGTTTGTTGGATTGTTGTTTGTTGGGTTGTTGGATTTTCCGCTACTGATGTACGTACTTCTCTTGATGTGTATAGAGGATTCTCTATTGTTGTCTTCCGGGTTTTTAGGTCGGATAGAACTACTGCTCTGTGTTTTAAAGCTTCTCAGTAATTTTTTTATTAAAATTCTGTCCACTTTACAAATTGGTTGCCTTAGACTTATGGCCAAATTTGTAACACTTTCCACTTTATAGGGTCACTGGTGCTAGTCGTTACGTTCGGTTTCACAACTTTGGATGCACTTATTTATTCACAACAAGTAAGGTGTAATTTTACCTTTTTTTAAATTACTTTAACTTTGTTATTACGAATTTTAATATAGTCCCTGCTCGGGCGCCAATTACAAATTACAAATCACAGATGGTATTTTAAAAAACTTTATTTAATTAATATACAATGATTTCAACAATTCGGATCCTTTCACTCTCGTGGTCAAGCTTAGAATGACTTAGAATGAATCGATCATAATTATTCGTATCCCACGTTCTGTGTCTAGCGCTGGTATGTATGACTCAGGTAATGGATACCCCTGAGATGGTTGAATGAAGTACGAATTCATGAAATGTGCTGATCGATTCATAATGCTGGTGTTAACTCGCCGTACTGATTAAGTAGTCGGCCGATAGTTTGCCGATACTTTAGTTTGAAGGCAATCGTGTAGCCTATCAAACTTATTTATCGGCTGATATCAAATCGTTGTAGTGTGCGCACTCTCATATATTTTCATACTCATTAAGAGCCCGACTAAACTGTCGGCCGACAAAAAGTCTGTAGTGTGCGGGGGCTCTAATAAGCGAGTAAGAGATTTCCCCATGTTGCGCATTTCAGCCCAAGACATTTCTTTGGGCAGCTTTATGAAAACTGTCCAATCTGTCAAATGTCATACATCTTCCATTTTTTGTTGTTCTTTGTTGTTTCTGTACTTTTTCACACTGTTAGCACAGACAATAAATATTTATATATATTAATATACATAATTATTGTCTGTGCTTTTAGCTCACTCGAAAAGATTATTACCCCCACTCCTTGAAATTTGCGAATCTGTGAATTTTGGTGCATTCCTATATGTTGCGAGTTTCGTTCTCTCTGAGAATGTTCTTCCTTTTTTGAAAATTGACAGGTTTGAACCATCTACAACAAAACAGCATTGGCATTTAGTGGAACCAATCGCCATCTTTCCATACAATTTGTGTCTCATTTTGCACGGTTATTATATTATGAACGATCTATGAATATTTTCTTCTCATTTTTTTTTATTCGATTTAGACGGCTAAACATTTAGGCCCATATTGTGAGTGTCGATCAACGATCGTCACGACAATTGTCGATTCCGTCGATTGCGTCGATTGATTCGCACAAAACTCTTTCACATTTCTAAAAAAAAAAGCATCGACTAGAAACTTGTGATCGACTATAGGCGACTGTCAAATCGACAAATATCGATCACAATCACAATATACAGTACCAAAATCAGCACTCGACGATCGATAGTTGTCGCTTAACGATCGTTGATCGACACTAGCAATAGGAGCCTTAGTTCCATTACGGCTTTACTACATGAATGTTCTGTTTCGTTTTACACGGTTTCAATTTGCACGATTTTGTGTGGAACGTTCTACCGTTTAAATCGAGGGATAAGTGTTAGCGTATGTCTTTTAATTAGTAGGAAGAGGATAGCTTATTGCACTTTTCCCAAAATTTATATCCACTTATGTACATATCTCTTTAAACTTTTTAAAATATGTACGTTCTAGTCTAGGACATTTCATAAAAAATACACGTAACAAGTTATCACGCCTCATTTGCCATCGAATCCCCCCAAAAGAAATAAAAAAAATAAATAAATAACAAAGAACATGGAAATCCGGAAATCCAATAAATATCAGTAGAAAATCTAGGAAATCCCTTTGGAGTAGTCAAAAACTAATCTCGCACGCAAGTAGGAAAAGCTGATTTAAATAATTTCCTTATTTGCAAATGGAGTGCTACTATGTACATATTTTGCTATGATCCTGCCGACATCGACACGGAACATTCAACATACCTAATCCTGACACAATTTTCGTCTTTTTTTTACAATAAAAATAAATCTCCACATTTATAGATCCACAGTTAGATTCATTGGAATAAAGGTATGTTAGCTGGAGCTAAATGCATTATGTACTTATGTAGGTATAGCTATGTATGTTTGTCACCATGTGCAAAAAAGGAACAAGTAGGGGAAGATGAAAACAGATTTTTCCTAGACGAATTGCTACCCCTCTGCTGTTTCCAGTTTTATTGTTTCTTTTTTGCCTGCACAACACATGCGCAAGAACTAATCCGATGCAATGCACCGGCATCGCCAAGCAAAGCAAAATGCAACCCCTAGCATTAGCGCGGCAAGCCGTGACAAATTTGAAATTGGAATGCTGCCACAGCAACCGGCCGGCATCCTTTTTCTGCGTCTCCTGTAGAAAACAGAAAACCGGCAACATGCGTCAGAGAGGGAAATGAGCCAATTTCCACTTCAGACACACACATTTATAATTTTGTATATCCTTCCAGTTGGGTTTTCCCCAGATTTTTGTTTTTTTAGCACGCAATCTAGAGTTTTTTTTAGTGTTACCATTAATTGTTTTCGTTTCATATAAAAAAAAAGAAAGTAGGTATTTATTTCACCTAGAACAACAATAATTTTCAACAATAGTGGGTCTGGGTACTAAACTAAAAATTACTGGCAAAAGTCAGCTGACACTGGTTCATTGGTTATGTAGGCAACCTAGCACATACAGTCAAACTTCTTTATTACGAACTTCCTTATAACATAATTCTCGATATTGCGAAATTTGTTACGAAACTTCAAAGTTCCTCCCAGAACTTAAAAGTCAGAAGAAGAAGTTTGACTGTATACAAAATCTTAAACTATTTAAGGTTAAAATAAAAACAATATCTTTAATGTATATGTATATGTATAAACGTTTCCCATTTGGTAATATGATTGATATTGCTGACAAGGAGAATATTTTCGTCGGTATTCCTTAAGATAGCACAGATTGTCAAAATCTCAAATGATGGGCGGAGTATAACGATAATCAGATGAGAATACCTTTGTTCAATTAGGCTGTTCCGAACAGCACAGAAAAATATCAGGTTTTCATTTTCAATAAGGAAATTGTCTGTTCGAAACTGTTCTGCTTTGTGTTCAATGAAGCTGGATAACTTTTCTGCACCTACTTTTAAGGTAGAGCAGATTTGTGAGAAACCTCAAAATCAGCTGTAATTGCATGATTTTTCTTTTCATTTAACACACAAAAATGATATCAGTTTTCGGCCACTCTTGTTGGATGGTGTGTACCTACTCGCTTTAAAGGCAGCGATATTTAGTTATTGAACTTGGTAAGTAGTTTTCTTGGCTCAAAACTGGGTACGGCACGGGATCATATATTCTAGAGTTAAGCCAGAAAGAATGCTGTTCGCCCAGTAGCGTGTAAATTTTCTAACATTTATTTCTTATTAGGGTGTACATTTGATCTTTATTGCAGTTTTACTATGCTGAACGTACACATTGGCATTGCCATTGTCACATCGACCATTCTATTTTCCGTGATCAAATCGATGCACCACGGACATCATAATACAGACGGAAATAATAGAAATATGAGAAAAAAAAACACGCCTATTATAAAAGTTCTTTATAAGCTCTGTAAAGACTATTGATTTTGTTTTGAAGATTTCATTGCAATCGTTTTTGACTGTCTGATTTAAAAAAAAAAATAAAAATTTAACTACAATACGCAATTCTAAATTTTCCTTTATTCACTCCTTTTAGGTATAAATGGCGCCTTAAATAAAATACTAATCACAGTTGCATTTGCAACACTACTTATTCTCCTTTCGACGTAGAAAATTAGGAAAAACTAATCGCAGTCGCAGCGCAACCAGCATGTTTTTTTAAAAGAAAATAAGAAAACTGGCATCGACCGAAGACCGCTGAAAAAGAAAAACGAGAAGGACAAAGAGTCTGAGTCTGAGATGTGTTGTTGTGTTTACTAATTGGGTGGTGGTAGCGTTAACACATCTCTACTGTTTGCTTTCCTTCTTTTAAAAAAAAAACAACACGAAATAGCAAAAGCAAGCACATTCTCCAATTCAATCAGAGAAAGAAAACTCAGTCAAAAGGGATGTATACGAGTAGGTAGACAAAAAAAAAAATGCAAATCACCACCGCCAACCAAGGGTTGATTTTTTTTCCTAGTGGTCAGGGAATTCTCTGATGCATGTCCATTTAAAATATAAAATAAAAACAACACCTAAGTGCATGCAGTACAGTAAGCAAACATACGTATACGAAATTATCCTTAAAACTAGGGTTGTTTGTCGGCGCACATTTAAGGGGTGGTTTATCAACTGTACTTGAAATCTACTGCGGAAAAACAATGTCGAAAATGAAAAATTATATAGCTACTCACCTAATTGGTCAAAATTGCAAAGAACTGTCCTTTTTCGGGTACAAAAGTCGATGTAAAAATTTGAAGTAAAAAAAATTATCCAAAAATGGTTTAGCAAAAGTATTTCGCAACTTGATCTCCTGTTTTCAATCACTATCTATTCACTTCACACACACGAATTCAAACACTCTTCCTTTTCACCTTAAAATCGATTTTTTTCCAACCGCTTAGGAAAATTTAAATTTTCTAAAACAATTTCTTTTAACGTTTGTTTCGGCACATACAAGTACAACGGTTATAACAAAATTTCCCAACTTAACTACTGCTTCTACTATTTCCTTCTTTTTGTTTTTTTTTTTTTTTTCTGCTTTCTATTGAACTGCTACACGCGCACGAGACCGCAAACCCAAAGATTCTACGAAGGAATGAAAGGAGAAATGGAATAAATTTCCGATGATGCCGCTTGCGCCATACGTTTTCATTTCACTTCCAGTTCCAGCGATGTGTGCATTTGGCTGGAAACTGGAAGTAAATGCTGGATGGTTCTTGTTCAAGGGGAAACAGTTTTGTTGTTGTTTTGCGTGTTCGATGCAGTGTACGTTGTACGATAAAAAAAGGAATAGAATGGTGCAATTGCGGTGAAAGCGGGGGACGTGTTGGGCTTTGTTTTGTTTGGATTTGGTGTGTTGTTATGGAATATGGAAGAGAGTAGTGCATTGCACTTTTCATCAATTTGACCAGGGCAATGGGAAATTAAGAGAATTTTGCATTTGTACATTGTACCTGCTATGTTAGAGTTTTCTGTTCATATGTTTAAATATCAAAATGGTAAAGTTGTAGGCGACACTGAAATATGTTAAAATAACAGAACTTAACATCGAATAGGTACTAGAAGAAAGAATGGCTAGAAATTAAAAAGTGCCCATCTATTTTTCTCTTTGATAAGAGATTGATGTTTGACATCTCTTTCTAACTAGCGTTATAGTTTGTAGAAACAAAGTGTCGGGCAACAGTGGAGTTGAAAAGTACACTTAAAATATGTATAAATGTACATTATGTACCTACACACAATATGTATGTAAAGGGTGACGCAAAATTCACGCAAAAAGTATTTTTTATAAAAAATAAAATTATATAAAAATATTAAAACCTTCCGGTACAATAAAGATGTTTTCTCTTTTCATTTAAATAATAGTGTAATACGGAGTCTAGAGTTCACAAATATAAGTGTTAATATTATATCCGAGCAGTTTGAACAAGAATTAATACGAATAACTAACCTATTTATCAAAGAAATAAGAATCGGTGACGGGGATTGTGAATGGTTTACAAGAGAAGTAAATACCTTGAAAAGTGATAAAATTTCAAAATATAACAAAGCTAAAATAACAAATAGAGAAATAGATTGGGACGCGTATCGAATGAGTCGAAATTTATATAAGCAGACTCTTAGAAACGCGAAAAATAAATTCATCCAGAATAAAGTAAAGAACAGTGTGAACCAAAAGGCGATGTGGAGAAACATTAAAAAATTTGTACTAAAAAAACCGGAGCCTCAAGTGAATGTGATAAGTTTTAATAATATCAGAGTGTCGAACAGTAAACAAATTGCTAACCGGTTCAATGAATATTTTGTCAATAGTGTAGAAGATATAAGTAAAGCCATACAAACAATTTCGTATAACAGTATTATAGAACAGAGGTCGGCGGTGTTCGAGTTTTCCCCTATAAATAACGAAGAATTATTTGCTATACTGAAATTAATGAATAGTAAAAAAGATCCCTTTTTCATGTCAGTACAACTGTTAATCGAACACTTCAATATTTTGGGTCCAACTATGGTCAATATTATTAACCTTTCGCTACAAAACGGCGAATTCCCACAAAGTTGGAAGAAATCATTTGTTAGGCCAATACCGAAAGTGAATGGAACAATCAAAGCAGAGGAATTTCGTCCAGTAAACATGCTAATGTTGCTAGAAAAAGTTCTAGAAAAAGTTGTGTATACACAATTAAGAAAGTTCGTGGAGGAGCACAACATAATCATACCAAACCAATCGGGTTTTAGAGAGAAACATTCATGTGAAACAGCCTTGAACTTAGTTTTGAGTGAGTGGAGATGTTTCATAGATTCTAAACAACAAATTTTAGCTGTTTTATTGATCTACAAAGAGCTTTTGAAACAGTGAATAGGGCGATATAACTTCAAAAATTGCATGAGTATGGTGTTCGAAACAAGGAGTTGCAATGGTTTATGTCATACCTTAGCAACAGACGACAATGCACAATTTTTAACAACGTGACATCAGATGACATTGAAGTAAAAATAGGCGTCCCACAGGGATCTGTTCTGGGAACACTTTTGTTCATTTTATATATTAATGATATGAACAGAGTGGTCAAATTCTCCACTTTACGTTTATTCGCGGATGATGCTTTGTTGTACATTTACGGAACAAATAACAGATTGTGTGAACAGAATATATTGCAGGACCTTTCATCATTAAGTATGTGGCTTAAAATGAATAGGCTAAAATTAAATACAAAAAAGACAAAGTGTATGGTTTTGAAAAGTGAACTCAGTGACAATTTAACAATAGATGGTGAAATAATTGAAATCGTTAGTGAGATAAAGTACTTAGGAGTGATAATCGACAATGAACTTAAATTTAAATCTCATGTGGATTATTTGTGTAAAAAAGTGTCGAAAAAAATCGGATTTTTTAATAGAATTAGAAATAAGTTGGACTTTATGAGTAGTATACAAGTGTTCAATGTAATAATAAAGCCATACTTCGAATACTGCTCAACCATTCTAATCCAATGTAATAGACAGGACATAGAGAGATTACAAAAGTGGCAAAACCGTGCAATGCGATATATTTTAAAATGTGGGCGATTGACCCCAATCGCTTTGATGCTAGGGGCATTAAGATGGATAAATATCAGACAGCGTTTATGGTTCAATGTATTGGTCTTTGTCTTCAAATTAAAAAATCGGATGCTACCGCGATATCTAACGGAAAACATTCGATTTGTTGAAGACGTACAGCCATACAATCTGAGAAATAACCGCGACTTCAGACTGGAGCGACATCGTACAGTGGGAGGCCAAAACACAGTAATGTACAAGGGGCTATCTATGTTCAATAGTTTGCCGGCAGAATTAAAACATAGTCAAAATATTTATGAATTTAAACGATTATTATTAGAGTATGTAAGAAATAACGACATGTGATAGTTATACATATTTAAATTTTTTTGATATTTTAACGTTTTCTTTGTTAACCTGTATTGAGTTTTTTTTAATGGCTGCTCATGCCAAATAAATAAAGAGTGAATACGCAAGGGCGTAGAACTTGGACTGCGCCCCAACAGAGCATAATCCGCTGGTAGTAAATCTGAA
Source organism: Brachyopa scutellaris (assembly GCA_949775065.1). Taxonomy (NCBI): domain Eukaryota; kingdom Metazoa; phylum Arthropoda; class Insecta; order Diptera; family Syrphidae; genus Brachyopa; species Brachyopa scutellaris. Next base: position 95,078,930 of record OX459113.1, on the reverse strand, counting down.
TGCCAGGGATATGTAATATCCGGAAAAAAAAATTCCGAGATAGTTGTTGTAACTCTATATATAAATATATATATATATAAAAAACACATATTTTAAAATTGTTATTTGTTTTATTGATTCATGCAGAACGGTAAAACCTCCTAATTGGGGCACTTCAGTGGACTGAGAAAATGCGAACCAAATTGGAGGTGCCCCGTTTTGAGAGGACCTCCAAAATGAATGATTTTGTGGATTGTGTTGTGGCAACAATAGAATAAGGGCAATGAATTTTTCTTACGAACGCAATTCTGATATTCCGGGGATTCCCCTATTTCTATGCATCATGAACATACACTGTTCGTACATATGTATGTATATGTTACCTACACATACACAATCAGATCTGATATTTGTAGTTTCTCCCTCCCATTGGTTTTTGTCCCAATTTGGAGGTTGTTTTTTAAACAATGTTGCCCCAGATCAATTCAGAGGTGCACCGATTTGAAAGGTTAGCTTATACATATGAGGCGCTCAGCGCCAAAACGGCCTAACCCCAAAAATTTCGTACTGAGTAAAATGAGTTTAAAGAAAACCACTTTTTTAAAATAATTTTAGTTTTTTTTCTATTACTAGTAAACGAATTTTAGTTACAGTTTTTGTCTTAAGTTTATAAAGGGTCCTCCTTTAATAATAGAAAGGCTATTTTAAATGATAAATAAAAAAAAAAGTGGCTTAGGCCATTTTGGAATCCATTAAAAAGATTTAAATCGCTATCAACTGTGGGATAGGTCATTTTGTCTGCAAAAAAACAAGCATGTGTCGATAATAATATTTTTAGCGGAATTTTATATTATTCAGGGATGTTTTGTCTATTACAAGAATTTAAATATATTCTGGCAAACTTGATATATATTTTTTAACTTTCTAAAATAAACTCTTCTGCTTGAAATTTCAGATGCACTTTTGGCCTAACCCACACAAATTTGTTTTATTTCTGAAATTTTATTTGGCCTAAGCTGCTTAGGCCATTTTGACTTCTAAGATTTTTCTAAATTCACTTAGAGCAAAAAAAGTTTTCCCTAATAATTACAAAGCAGTTCCATATACAGTTTAGATTTTTTTATATATAATAAATTTTAAAATTTTGGTTCGAACTGTGTACTTAGTTAAATTTTTTTGAAAATGTGGGTTAGGCCGTTCTGGCGCTGAGCGCCTCATGTGTACATTTAAAAAAAACCGAGTGTATGTATGAAGTGCGGCTTATTTCGGAGGTGCCCCAATTACAGATAGTCCCAATTATAAAGTTTTACTGTATACAGTGCCCATGTTCTGTAACTCTCGCATCGAGAAATTTTTCGATGGAACGCTGTGAATTGAATAAAAATACACTTTCTCGCATTCATCTGTATTTGTAACTCTCGATGTCGAAAAACTTTTCGCATGAAACAATTTGGAAAAAAAAATTACTGGAAAGATGCGAGAAAACTTGTTTCTGTAACTTTCACATGCGAAAAGTTTTTCGATTATTTGTCAAAATTTCTCACTAAGTGTAAGGCATGCGAGAAAGACAGAATGGCCGAGAATAATAATAATAATAATAATAACCCCTTCAGGGATAAACCTTGCCGCGGTGAGGTGGCTTTGATGTTTATTTCTGCGAAGCTAAGAGTTATGTTGACTCAGGACCACCGGTCAAAAAGATCGACGTGGAGAAATGAAACGTAACTAGTTATCCCATAAATAAACATGGAGACACACAATGTAAATAGATTAGAAAGAATGCCGCTCCCGAGGTCGTCGGGCACCACCTGGAGCCAGCCCTGGGGGCGACAGCATGAAAGCCGTTGGTGGTCAGATACCTGTGAGAGCACTGTCAATAGTCATCACTCCAAAAGTGCAATTGAAAGGGTCATGCTTCCTCGCAAATTGGGAGGCAGAGATATAGTGAACATAGGTCGATTGCATTACCAACAGCAACTAAATCTGCGAGCCTATTTCCAAAATACACCATTAGACCTATTAAAGCCCATTGCACTGCAGCTCACCTCAGAAGACTTTCCTTGTCCCAATAATGTAGGAACCACTAGTGAGATTATCACAACTTGGAAATCGAAACCCCTACATGGAGGCCACTCTCATGAGCTCCATATGCAATACGTCGACCAACAGGCTTCAAACCTTTGGCTTATCGAAGAAAACTTGCTTTCGGAAACTGAGAGATTCGTCATCGCCATACAAGACAAAGTCATAGCCACTAGAAATTATCGAAAGATTGTGATCAGGGATGAAGTAGAGGACAAGTACAGACGGTGTGGAGACAACAGCGAGACCATCGAGCACGTCATCTCAGGATGCAGGGCACTTACTAGCCAGGATTACACAAATAGGTACAATGTCGCTCGATTGATAAACCAACAGCTGGCACTGAACAGCGCGTTACTTCAACAGCATACGCCCTGCTATAAATACCAGCCCCTTCCTGTGCGAGAAAATAATCTCTACAAGTTTTATTGGGACGTCAATAACTACAGACCAGCATATACCAGCAAACAGACCAGACATAGTTTTGTTTGACAAGGCAAAAGTTGACAAAAGCCTCCAAATACTCCGCACTGGCAATAGAACTTAGGGCAATGTATGGCGCAGAGCAAGTGGAAATAACACCTATAGTAATTTCAGACACGGGCTTGGTGTATAACAACCTAACCGCGAATTTAAAAAAACACTGCTTAGAAAGATTGCTTCCACAAATACAAAGAGCTGTCTTGTTGAAATTCCTGTTTACTACACAACAACAAGAGACCAAAGGGCGTAGAACTTGGACTACGTTCCAATAGAGCCTAATCCTTTGTATACATATTCCCGGGATAGGTGTTTTCCAGCCTTTGAGCTGAGAATGAACATACAAATCTATTATAATAACATACTATCTGACACAATTTAAGGAAAACTCGATTTCATTAATTGTTTTGTTTTGATATGTCAAATAGATTTTTCCATCGGAATACGAAACTATTTTTTCAGGTTTTCGACCTCAGTTACAGAAACACTTTTTTTCCAGAGGCGAGAAACGCCGGAATTTTTTGTTTCACGGGTTCTCGATGCGAAAAGTTTTCGCATAAGTTACAGAACATGGGTACAGTATACAGTATAGGGCTATGTATGGAATACTATGTCCAAGGCTTTTCACATACATACCTTCGATATTGCTGAATTTCGTTGACATAAAGGTCAATTTGCTGTTTGAAACCGTTGTTGGCTTGTTGGCATAAACCTAAGACTTCAATTAACCCCAAAGGAAACTGTCTAACGGCGTTGAATGGCATTATCTGGGCGTCCAATTCACCAAAACGGCAAATTACATGACCAGGAAATTTCCCATGCAGTAATTGAATTGTTTCTCGGTCAGTATGGCACGTGGCACCGTCTTGTGGAAACCACATCTATATGTATGTATGTGTGTATATCTTGCAAACAGGATGAATCATATCGCGATAGCAAGCATCATTAATTGGTATTGCCTGACCAGCCGCATTTCCAAAGAAGAATACAATGTACTCTCTCCTTATGGACACCTCTCATAACCGGACACCTCTTATAACCGGACAGATTACGAAAATAAATACACGACTTTTCATATAAAAAATGTTTCCATAACCGGACACGGACACCAATTTTCGTAACCGCAATAGAATATCGCTCTCTCTTAAATGGACAAAACACATCTACGTATGGCAAACTTTAACATACTTTATGTTGTTTTTTTTTTTTTGTTTTGTTTTCCTCTTCTTAACACTTTGTAAAGAAACAAAACAAAAATGTAAACTGTGGAGTGTGGAGTGTGCTTTTTCGTAATTATCCAACAACTATGTACATTTATGAATCCCATTGCATTTTGCAAATAGGTTTGTATGGAAGTGTATACATATGTGTAATTTTAAGCTTGATTACGGGGGTACACGCGGTACGACATATCTGACAGACTTGGTTTGTCCGACCAAATCTGACAATTTGAACGCAAGAAACGAAGGTTGGGCAGACATGTCGGATGGTTTTAATTTTTTTTTTAGTTGCACGCTTGTCTCTCCGATGTAGAGCAAATTTAATTTCTGAAATATATTTCAAGGGGTGTGGTTGTTGTCGGAGAATTAAGAGTGGCTGTGTACGGAAATTTTAAATTTTGGAGAAAAAATTTGGAAATATAAAAAATTCTGATAATCGCCTGGAGAATTCAATAATTGTAATTCTGTTAGCAAATTAGCATAAAATAACTATGGTCGCTGTACCCAAGCACGTCCGACATCTTTCAAATCCACTTGCAAAGTGAAGTCGGGCAACATGTTGGACAATGTAAACGCTAACGACGTCGGTCTGTCAGACATCCCTCCGGCCAAGTCTTTCAGATATGACGGATCGTGTGTACCCACCCTAATTATTGAAAATAAGAACAAACAGTGAAATCCCTCTTAAGTGGACAGCCACAAGACCGGAGTTTCTTGTCCGCTTACGAGAGCTGTCCGAAATTAGATATTGTTTCCCCAAAACGTTTCCGCCAATGAGAGATTTCACTGCCTTATAGAATGGCAGCACTGTTTGGAGGAACCTATTTTAAAAGCCTATAAAATAAATCACATTTCAAAAAAGTAAGCATAACATATCAAGGAATATGACTTGCAATCGAAAGTAATGGAAGATAAAACCCTTGAGAATGTGTAACGTTTAAGCATGTTGGATTATACATGTGTAAGGCCTATAATAGTAGAAACAGATCAATACAGCAACAGCAACAGCAACTTTGATATGAGGAAGAACTTCAACGTTTGAATTCGCATCATCTGTCTATCTATCTATCTATATAATTAAATCGCTAGCGCAAGAGCTTGCGATACCTCCTGAAAGTTTGTTTCTGCACCGATTACATTGATTCTAATACTGATCGAAAGCTTATCAACTGAACTTTGTTCATCAGTATAAAGAATTTTGAAAAATTGCATATAAGTAAAGGAGATGGGGCAAAGTTATATGGAGCTTGGGCCAACAGCATACATCAATGAAATTGGTATCAAAATAAAGCTGAATTTCAGTACAGTAAAACTGCAAAGTTTTATGAAAATCATACATACATATGTGGGGATTTTGAGATTTTTGTGTGTGAAGTTCGCATTGCGGATAGATCTTTTGATGATTTTTGTCCGTTTATATGCATATAAGATCATAATATCATAAGAACCGTAAGCCGCAGATACATGTTTTTAATATCAAATGAAAGGTGATTGTACTATCTTTCTTATGACCTAAAAATATTGGGTCCAAGGTTTTCAATTTTGAAATAATCAATTAATCTCTGAAGACTTTAAAAGTAAAGTTTTTTTTTTTTTTAAAATCACTAATTTCTGTTAAATCTTCAGCGACTAAATACCTTTTTAACACTTATGTGAAAGAGTATTTTCTCAAACTTTAATTTGATGTATAATAATGTAAGATACAGCCATTATTAACTAAGAAAAAGACTTTCAAAATCGTATCTGGTGCAAATCAATCACCAATGCTCAGTAACCAATCCTCAATGGTGAGTTCTTACATGATTTTTTTTTACAGAAATTTGAAAAAAAATATTGTTGTTTTGTTTTTAACATATAAAGATATTAATGCAAGAACTATATTACAAACATAATATAAAGAAAATTAAAAAGATGATTGATGATGATCCTGCAGGATACTACAATGTCATTTGTCCACCGTTAGGAGCTGCTTATCGAGACACGAGACACGTACCATCCTACTTGGGGTTGGAACATATGAGCGTTCAAGACGGATGAAGGGATAAATTAATTTCGAATGGATTTTTTGGTTACATTGAAATATCTGATAATGATAAACCAACTATAGTCGTTTGTAACGGCACTTATTTCTATATCCAAAAGATCTCTAATTACGCATTTCAAAAGCAAACGTACAGTTTACATAAATATCAGAATTTGGTTAAACTTTTTCTTATAATGTGCTGTAAGTAATGGCATATTCTTGAAGTACTTGGTCCGTATGCTGTCACTGATTCTGATGCTTCAAAAATGAACAGACAGGCAGTTTTTCAGAAGGGCCTTCATTCTCAATAGAGGCTTTAGAGATTCCATTTCAACTCTAAAATCGCATGGGTAGGGGAACCTGGGGACACTTGATCCCTTGGGAGACTTGATCACTGGCTATTATATCGATGTGGGAATGTTTTTGTTTTTACTGCTCACTGGCAACACACTACTCGCGCGCAGATAGCAGTATTGTGGTGACGTGTTTTTCTATTTTAGTTGTCCAATTGTTTTTTTATAAGTATTTTTACTGTTTTTTTAACATAGGTGTTGATAATTAATACGAGTTATCTCTGAAAATAATCGAAAACGGGTTCATTTAGATAGGTCTTCGAAGGTTTGTTTTTAAAAAAAATATCGATACGTATTAGAAACATTTTCAAAAGAAAATTATGACCCCAGGGTAGATTTGATCCCTATAATGTAGGGGAGACTTGTTCCCTTCAATAAGCACAATATTTCGCAGTTTCTCGAAAATATACGCTTATGATGAAAAAGTTTAAATTTGCGGGCAGAATCTATATGGAACATTGACGAGACTATGCTAACTGCAGTCCATAAACCAAAGAGTGGTTGCTACCAAGGGGCAAAAACAAGTAAACAAAATGACGTCAGGTGAGCGCGGTGAACTGGAAACTGCATGCTCTGCTATACCTGAACGCAATGGGGAACTGTCTTCCCCCTTTATGATCTTCCTACATAAAAATTTGCAGGGCCGTATGCTGTATCCTCTCATAATTAAGTCTGCCCTGAGTCCGGATCAAGTCTCCCTGAATGGGGGACACTTGGTTATTTTGGATAGTTTTAGAAAAACGGCAAAAAATATATTTTATCTTACATACTTTCTTAATTAAACTGTACAATATGATGAACAATTAAATTGTTTATAATATCGTTAAAATAAAAAGGTAATTAATGTTTTACTCTTTAAGATATTTGACAAATTAAAAAGGGGGGATCAGGTGTCCCCTATAGAGCGCATAAGTCCGAATCTCTGTTAAATCGCTAGCGCAATAGCTTGTGATTCCTCCTGAAAGTTTATTTCTGCATCGATTTCAATAATTCTAACACTGATCGAAAGCTAATCAACTGAACTTTGTTCATCAGTATAAACAATTTTGCAATAATGCATATGAGTAAAGTTACTACGAGAAAACATTCACGCCTATCACAGAATCCGTCGTACTCGGAATTTTGCTACGAACCCTGAAAGAATTATCACAGAATCCGTCGTATTGGACATTTTTGCTACGAATTTCGAATTTCGTAGAAAGTAGTAAGTTGTTAAGTGTGGCAATGCACATTCGGATTCCACTACGACGGATTCTGTGATAGTTCTTTCGCGGTTCGTAGCAAAATTCCGAGTACGACGGATTCTGTGATAGACGTGATTATTACATATACCTTCGTTCTCTTTTTGTTTTTATTCGTAAACCGTAATCGGTTGTAGGGTTTCTACATGCGAGATTTCTCGCACTGGTCCACTAGTACACATTAACACAGCAATATCAAAGTGACAGCAATAAAAAAAAAAACAAAAATTTGGTGAACAAGGATTTTCTTTCAAAACACAAACAAACTGATTGTTAGATGTTCGATTCCATAAGAGTTCATCATATTGTGGAGACTGTTATGATTAGCAACGCATTTCAGGATAACCGTTGAGCAGCAATAAATCAACTTTTCAATAAAATACCCGTTTATTAACCCTAGATAGATAATGGCTTATTATAATGCACTACCGCTAGGTGGTAAAAAATAGTGCCACTCCCACAGGAACTACACAATCCAACTCCTCTTTTCTTTGTAGCTTCATTTCCTTCTCATTCTATTCTATGTTAATCTAATCTTGTCACTGCGGTCACGCACATCCAAATTTTTCAAATACATACCTACATAGATACGTATTCGTAATTGCCTTTCTCAATCAATTTCCACTAGATTTGGACCCATAATGGCCAAAGCCATTGTGGAAGTGGCGATTAATACTTCATAAAGAAAATCAAAATAAATAAAAGCAAAACTAACACAGCTGCCACATTACGTACGATAACGAAGCTCAATCTCAATCTCAATTAATAACACAATTTTAGAGATTTTCTCGGTCCCGCTCGATTTATATGATGCCTTGCATCCACAATTCCTCATGAATGTGGTCATAAACATGAGGCGTCTATAATTCGATTTACTGAGTTGGCTCATGCCAGCGAGATCGAGCGATCTAAATTGTTTCACTGATGCCAATTATCGAGTTACGCGCGCTGCTGTCGCGCATCTTTAATGATTAATACTCGTAGTTTTGATGTTATCGACTCCAACCATCATCGTGACATTCATCGAACTTCGAATCGATAGAAATAATGTAAACTGATCTCTGTCTGTGGGTCTTACATAATCGTGACCCCCATGAGAGGAGTGATCCGATGATGAGGGACAACAAGACCGTGATTTTGGATTTTTCACAGAATTATTCTTTTTTTTTCGAATTTCATTCGATACGCCATCATAATAATCATTTTTGGTTATGATCGGTTGGCAGATTTCGATTACAGTTCTACAGTTAATGGAGAAATCAATTTTTCATTTAATTTCTGTCAAAAGGCGCATCGTTTGTCACACTAATAATTATTTTATTTTAATTGAATTAATTGCATTTGTATGACTCGTGTCATGTATCTAAACACCCCACTGTCGATATGAAATACGTACATACATACTTGTACCGCGATCGTCAATTGCAAGGAATTTCAGACATGCTGCCAATAAGTACTGGTATGCAGTCATACGATGACATTTAATTGATACCTACACAATCGACACAGTCTGTCAGACAGATGTGACGTCTGATGTCTGGGAAAGTTCGTCATTTCAATTATGTAGTAGTTGGGTGAATGTTTCTATTGCTGCGGGAAGTAAAATCCAGGATTAGGATGAAATAGGATTTCCTCAGTAATTGTATTATGATTAAAGTCTAAAGATTGTGCGGAAAAAATTCTTAGTTACCCTCTCCCACTGCATGAGTTTGTGTTGGATTTTTCTCTTTGTAAACCTTTATTTGATTACAATATTTGACCTCTTCATTCATTTCATTATCAATGCATTTTATTTTATTCAATTCACAAAAACGCCGTGGCCGTGGTGGTTAGTGCGCTGGACTACTATGGATGCTGCTCGGGTTCAATCCCAGCCCGGGTCCAATACTTAAAAAAGTTTTTCACGGTTGCCACCTCTTTCAAATGTCTGACAATCATCAAAGAGTATCATTTGTCACGATTGAGCTTCTCAACTCGCCGTTCGGAGTCGGCAAAAAACTGTAGGTCCCTTCCATTCGTGCAAAAATATAACACGCACACACAAATGGTTGCGAGAAGCAGGCCCAGGTTCACCCCGAGCTGTAGCGCCACCTAAAGAAGACAGAAACGCTTATGACTAGCATTTTTTTATTTTTTAAATTAGTGATCGTGCCCCAAGGCTTATACTGCGACCTAAAAGTGTTTTTTACGTGAGTTTGTGGGGAACACACGCAATAACTTTCGTTGCGCTTTACTTTTGAATTCTTGTTTGAATAATATTCCTTTACTCTACCAAGCTATACACATTTTTTAAACTAAAGTCTATAGATTCATAATAGTTAATTTTAAAGTCAATATGAAGTGCGAACTGTGTAATCTTAAGATTGAAAGAGCTGAACAGAAAATTCAATGCTCTGTCTGCAATCTATATACTCACGCTAAATGCGCCAACTTGAAGAAAGATGACGTCGAATTCTTTGAAAAAAGTAAGCAACCGTATATATGTGCAAGGTGCACTAGCATTCGTAGAAAATCATTTCTTCGTGACGGTAGCCCAGTTTCAACCGCCGTAACACAAGTGAATCATTCTACACTCGTGGCCGGCCCCTCCACCCTCGCCAACCACTCTGAACGTGTAGCGAGTGATTTGACGATCCGTAACACCGCTTCTACTTCTGCTTTAGCATCTTCCGCTGCGCCCGACCCTGTAAATGTATCAGCTATGCCACCAACATCATATTCCTCTGGTCGCTCTTGCTCTACTTCATCATCTCTCACTGTGACCCCGACCACCTGTGACGCTGCACATAACGATAACATATCAGTGACACTACCTATGCTGTTCAATGAAATTATCAAGCTCCAACAACTCAACACAGAAGCTATTACCAGAATTAAATTTTTGGAAGAGAGAAATGGCACTCTCTCAAGAAAAGTGGATGCATTAGAGCATAAGGTGAATACACTGGAACAAATTCAACTGCAATGCTCCGTTGATATCGTTGGCTTGCCTAATGTAAATAATGCAAATGTCAAAGAGAGTGTTTGCAAACTTATCGTTGAAGGAATTGGGGAAACAATAGTCGACAAAGACATCGTATCATGCTACGTAAAACAGAGAGCTGATAACCGACCATTTGCTACTAGCATTGCGTGTGTTAAATTCTCTTCGCTCGCTACAAAAGAGAAAGTGATGAGTAAGATGCATGCTAACAAAACCAAGTTGTCCGCTTTTAAACTATGACATGGATCTACCAACAGCAAAGAAAATAACAACAGAAGCTACAACAACGTCAAGGACCGAATCTTCATCAATGACAGCCTTACAGGCTACACTCGTTTGTTGCTAAAAAAGGCTAAGGATCTTAAACTCAACAATAAGTGCAAATATGTTTGGGTTCGTAACTCTACAGTGCTTGTGAGAATTAAGGATGGAGATAAGGTATTAACAATCAAAAACTGTGATGATCTTGCAAATATTTCCAAATCCATCAATGGAGTCTTATAATGTAAATCCCACCCATAGTTTGAAATCCACAAATTGATTATGTCGCTTAAATCCACGAGATCGACGTCTCATGACTTAATCTCAAGTCATACTATCAAAAATATTTCATTATTAATTGCTGATGTCTTATGCTACATTTTCAACCTAAGTGTAAGAAAGGGCGTGTTTCCGGATTCTCTAAAAACTGCTATAGTTATACCATTACACAAAAAAGGAGATGCTAGGGATTTAAATAACTACAGACCTATATCTCTTCTGTCTGTGTTTTCTAAGGTATTTGAAAGGGGTATGAAGAAAAGAATTATGACTTTTCTAAATAGAACTGAGTTCTTCAGTAATCTTCAATTTGGCTTTAGAAGTGGAAAATCGACAGAAGATGCGTTACTGAAATTCTGTAATGAAATCTATAATTCAATTAATGAATCTCATATTCCAGCAGCTTTATTCATTGATATCACAAAAGCTTTTGATATGGTTGACCATGAATTGCTGTTGAGTAAACTTTTTAAGGCTGGATTTAGAGGCTTTGTTTATGATTGGTTCTGCTCCTACTTGACAAATCGTAATCAAAGAACCAGGATTAAAAATGATCTAAGCGCTAAATGCTACTTAAGGATGGGTATTCCTCAAGGTTCAGTCTTGGGCCCAATCTTATTTTTGATTTTCGTTAATTCTTTGTTTTCTCAGCCATTTAAAGGCGAGATAACTGCTTTTGCGGATGACACTGCTCTTTCTTACTCCAATAGAAACCATTTTGAAACTTTTACTAACATGAACCATGACTTAGAAATTCTCCGTCATTGGTTCAGGTTCCACAAGCTACTTATAAGCAGCAAAACTAAGTTTATGTTTTTTAATTTATTGGGAATGATTCCTGAAGGCTTATCCTTATTATATCATGCACCTCATTGCTCTAAGTTCCAGCTTTCTCCGCCAATTTTCAGGTCTGATTTACATTGCAGTGATGGCTGTTTTGAAATTGAATGTGTTGATAAATTTAAATACCTGGGTATTAACTTAGATAAAAAGCTTAGTTGGATAGAACATACATCTCATTTAAAACTTTATCTTAACAATGTTGTCAGGCAGATCTACCACCTTAGTCTTTATTGTCCGCAATCAATATTGAAACTAGCTTACAGTGGCCTTATGCAATCAAAGCTTCAATATGGTATTTGCTGCTGGGGTGGTACTCACTCCAATAAAATCGAACAGTTGCTTATTAGACAAAAACATTCAATTCGCATTATTTCTAAAGTAAACCGTTGTACACCCAGTTTGCCATTGTTTATTAATCTCGGTATTTTACCTGTAAGACATATGTACTATTATAAAATTTTAAAATTGTTTTTTAAAAGTGCTGGTTATAACTCTGCGAGGGTACAAGAGGATTATAATTTAAGAGCCAACAACTGTAATTTGGTAACAGTTCCTAGAATAAATAAGTCACACTTTTGTCTTTTTTATACTGTGATTTCGCCCCGCTTATTTAATAAATTACCCAATGATTTAAGATGTGAGCGTAATGAATCAAAATTTTTACGTAAAATTAAAATGTGGCTTTTTTCTTTAAACTATTCACTTATAAATAATATTGTTAATCCAGTAGTTTGATTAAATTTGTAGATCCTTTAAAAAATTGTGTTCTGTTTATATACATAGGTATTTGCACAGATTAGGTAAGAATATTTATGAATTATTATCCCCACATTCATTGTTTTAAGTCTTATTTAACCTGAGGTTCATTCGCCACTTATTCTCTTGAATAACAGAATGTACCTAACTATTTCATTAAAATCTTTGCTTATCAATTGTAAAGTAAATTCTCGAATTCTGTTTTTAGTAATATTTCCTGAAGCCATTATACATAATCATTATTTTTTGTTAACATTATATTAAGCTTAGAATTTTAATGAAATAAAGATCAAATAAATAAATAAGATCTATTTTATCATAGGATACTAATCAGTCCAAGAGGCAAACTACCTTTCTAATAAAGGCTGGTATGTCCTTGGTTGACGCATATTTTAAGTCACAAGGTCTGAGGAGTTTTTTTTATGTAGGATACGCCGTCATTCACAGAGGACGTGCTCTGCCGCACTGTGGGGCATTTTTGTGTGCTTGCAAAATCCAATTTTCGCGTGTGTCTATAATGCATAAAAAGGTCTTCTGGATTAAGAATTGTTTGGATCTCAAGGAACCGAAAAAATTATTAAATTTGGACAATTGGTATGATAAGTACAGCCAGTTAAAGTTAGGTTATTTTTAGTGTAAACGAAAAATATATTTTTTTTATATTTTCGTTTGAGTTCTTGGTGTACAAATTTGGTATAGTGGTTAAAAACACATTGGTTTTTTACTTTTTTGGTACATTATGGTTGTTTCTAATTTAAATGCATTTTTTTTTTATTTTTTGGAATTTTTATTTTTTGAAATTTAGTGGTTTTTTGAAAACATGTTTTTAGCACATTTTTTTGACTTTATGTTGAGTTTAAAAAAAGTATACGATAGTGTATGGTCTAAGCTCATCGGACATTTAAAGTACATGTATTTCTGAATATTCTCCTAGAAGCTCAGCTGCAAATATTTGCAAATCTTTGAGGTAGAGTGATTTGATTAGTGTAAGTAAATTTTTTTTTTTTACATTTTTTTTCACATTTTTTTTTTGTTTAAGGCGAAAAGAAGTTTGTAAATATCTATGTATGTATAATTTACAGGTAAAAAATGTCTACAGTATACCAATTCGGCAGCACCTAATCCTCTTCATAAAATTATAACTGTAGTCAATAAGGAGGTGATAAGAAGGCTTCAAGTAATACTTAACGTTCTATATTGTAGAGAAAATGTTGACGGTGTCAAGTGTGAAGAAATTATTCCGGACTTTGAGGAAAGATTCCAAGAAATCTTGTTTTTTTTTTTTTGTTATTAAATTTTAATTATTTATTTATTTATTCTCCACTGTTAAAAACTTGAAATATATTATTGAAATGGTTTGTTATGTTGATGTGCCACTTAATAAAAAAAAATGTTTGCAACACTTAACATACTTTCTTGACTTAGAAATTCCACTGAAACAGTATATTTGCACACTAATGTGCAGCAAAATAGTAAAAAAGAGGGCTTTTGATACACCTGCAAAAATATATAAAAAAATTCTTGTTCGTTTACTTTTGTTCACCACTGTGACTTTGTTTGACTTTTGGAAAAACGGTATTTACTTCAGTTACCTACTTTTGACAATTTTTGAGGTAAAACATTAAGACCAATTGCTTTGAAAAAAAAAGTTGTATTTCAGCAGAAGATTCTGGGACACCCTGTATATATTTTTTCTTAAAATTCCAAATTGTATAGCCTTGGAAATTTCCTTGAAACAGAAAAAAAAACTATCCCGATATCTTCTTTCCTTTAGGAGCTATGATTTTTGCAAGCAAAAAAAGTCAATTTGCCCCACTGTGACCAGAGAAGAAGAATGTACCTAATGTCCTTCTGATTGTAGTTCAGAAGTTCCTTGTGATGGTTGTAAGGCTTAGTTAACAGTTTAGCTTGACTGAGTCCTGGGACATTTCTCCACTATTTCTATTTATTAATTAAAGCTGAGATTGTTGTCAGTTTATGCCACAGAAGGGTTCCGGGCCTTTGGAATTTGGCAGTTAAACCTGAACGCGCCAGTTCATCCTTAATGTCATTTCCTTTAATGCTTCTATGACCAGGCCTCTATGACCCACCAAAGTTTGACTTTGTTGTGAGTGGCTAGGGATTGGAGAGTATTAAAGCAACACTTTATTAGTCTTGAGTCCAAAGAGTAGGAGCTCAGATCTTTGAGTGCCGCTTGGCTGTCAGAGAAAACATTTATATTAGCGCCCCTCATTCCTCTCTATAAATTAATTAAGGCGCAGATCTCAATTGCATGGACCTCAGCTTGAAATACACTGGGAAATGTTCTAGTATTGAGTGTGGGCCCAAAGATTCCTGCACCAACACCAGAGGGCATTTTCGATCCATCCTAGGCTTTTTGGGTCTAGGGTGGGTCCGCCGTTTGACCATGTGGTACTTTCCCCAATATGAACTTCGAATTTTCTGCAGTGTTCACTAATCATAGTATCAGCTTTATTAACTTAACGTAAATTTTTAAGCTTACTGGCCCTACACGGGCACCCTAAGCTAAGCTTAGCACTTAACCTGTGTATTTTGACGTAACTTAAATATTGGACTTCGATATTTAACATTTTGGATTAAGAATTTTATTTTATTTACTCAGACTCTGGTATTATATAAAAAGGCGCTCCTTCTCCAAAACTCGAATTCCATTAAGCTAGCTCCCACGTTGAAGCACACAGGACAACCAAAATAAGGCATTGGCCGGATGAGGGCCGTGTAGCAGATTACCTTCACCCAGCGTTGCCGCGAGGAAAATTCATAAAGCGTCCAAAAATGGGTCCATAAGCAAAAAACGCGTCCCACTTATATTTGTAGAAATAAAGCTATATTTGGAAGAACTGTATTTCATTGCTAACTTAAAATAAAATAAAAAATAAAAATTAAAAAATGTATGCAAAATTAGTTTTTGGGATGGAATTCTGAGTAACAAAAATACTTTGATGATTTTATCACTGGCTGAACAAAATGGGTGTGTTTAAAGAGTAAGGCTGCGGTTCCGGTGCCAGCGAATGTAAACGAATATCACTCGCGCGAATTCGCAAAGTTCGCTAAAATCAATCAAAAGTACGCATTTCCTATGATGTGGTTCCAGCGCACAAAATTTACTCGCGCGAACTTAGCGAATCTAATCGAGTGAAATGTTCGATAGTATCATTTCTATTTTACTTGCGCGAGCAAAGCGAATTCATGATATGTTTTTAAATAGGATTTGTCCTTTACTGCTTGGTTGTGTAGGTACTGATTTTTGTGCAAAAATGGATTCGGAAAAATTAATCTATGAAGTTAGAAATCGAGCACCGTTAGGGAGGGGTGTGAAAAAAACAAGATTTTTATACAGTGGATTTCGCTTATTTGGGACACTTCGGTCCAGACCGAAATCGCTCATCTTTGATCAACGAATTGTGTAGATTTTGAAATTCTCCACATTCCAGTCTTTTCTTAAAAATAAGATAAGTTTCACAACGCTTGTTAATGTATTTGACTTCAAGAAGCTATTTTCTAACAAAAAGCGACAATGACATGATAAATCTTTTCCAAATCACCAAACTTCAAAACACGACTACTTAGCAGTACTTCCTGCAGATAAATGTTTCGTTCACACTTCATACGACTATTTCGATAAATAAATTCACTTACTTCGCTTGATTAAACTCGCTTGCACCGGAACCACTCTATTCGCGCGAGTTTATTCGCTTATATTCGCTAAGTTCGTGCGAGTGAAATTCGCTTGCACCGGAACCGCAGCCTAAAGTAGTATGTTTTAAAAGTAAAAGAGACATGAAATAAAATTAAATTGAAAAATGGTCCTATATTTGCGAAATGCGTCAAATTCGCAGTTTTTTTTAAAAGTGGGGTCCCGGTCCCGGGGCATATCGCCGAAAAGGCGTCAAAATGCCGCAAAAGCGTCCCAAACGGCAACGCTGCTTTCACCCTTCCATTGAGTTGGCTGCTTCATGATTTTAATCTAATGGTCCTTTTTCCTGTGTTTATTGAGTTAGAACATTTTATTTTTTGGCACATCCCTAAATGGCAAGAAGGATATTTTTGTTATAAATATTGTTGTTTTCCCACCCACGCGGAGCCGAGGCAAACAACTACTCCCTATATTCCGAAACAATGAAATAAAATTACCCTACAAGATGACACATAAATTAGACTCATCTTCATTAACATAATAATCGTCTGCAAACACACACTTTTTACCGAGTATGCTTTCGCATGAGTCAGACTAAATTCGATAGACTTAGGAGGACATGAATTTCCATTTAACATCAACCAATACTAAGAAGTCATTAATATCGGCCTAATACGACACTAAGTACCCACTGATTACTATACCTATGTATATGTAAATGTATATATACATATGTACACATGTATATATGTAAATCGGTATCTCAAGAACATTTCCCGCTTGAAACAGTGGCACTGGCAGCAGAGTAATCCCAAAGTAATTCATTTGGCAAGGATTTCAAAATTCACGTGCTGGAAACTTAAAGAGGATGCACGAGGAATAAATATTTCATCATCATCATCGTCACGAGGGGTTGCTTGCCCTTGCACACACTTCTCATCCTCTCAACTTAGGAAATTTTGTGTGAAATTGAATCCTCTCGTTCAAGAGCAAGGCAAGAATAGAGAAAATCTTGTTTAGCCCTATAAGGGGGTGAAAATTTCTGCTTTGTTGCTGGTTATTGGCTTTGGGATTTCCTAAGAAGTGCAGAAACGATTTGCATATTTTTGAAAAATAAATAAAAAGGATTATCGACAAAGGGTGGTGCAGACTGCAGAACTAAGGTGAATGCATTTTATAAGAGTGGGAATTTTTTTTAAAACAAACGCAATGTGGGAACTTCTGCGTCACACTTTCAGGTCTAACAGTTGAAAAATGTGTGAGTAAAAAAAAATACATAATGAGTTATACGTTGAGAGAGTGATATTGTAACCCTTATCTTTTAGGAACTAAACAAAAAATACATATATTAGGTATGTATGTCCTAATCTACATACCTATGTATAAATATATTATTCAACTCGGTAAGTTTTACCGAAATGCTGCCGAAAGCCATCGCATTTTAGTAGAAGTCTATGGTGAGCTGAGCAATTGTGTAGCAAGTGTTTTGTACCTTTTAACCTCCTCAGACCCTTAGAGTAAATTTCGGCGGTTTCCGAGAAAAGGGTGTTCTCAAATGTGATACACTGGAATTTTGTTTAACCAAAAAACAATTTTTGTTTTAATTCAATTCAATTTCAATTTCAATTTTATTTGTCAAGGTTAAAATAAGAACAAAAGGCTTTTATATTGCATGAGAGCTCATAACAAAATATTTAAACACATTAAATTAATTTATAAAAAATAAGGAGCACAATTAAAACATTAATCGAAAGTATAAATTCAGTTTACTGATTTAAAACTAAATCTTTAATTAATTAAAATATATTTGTTACTAAAATAGAGGGAAGTAGGAGAAAGTTATAAAATTAGGTACAGATGGACAGAGGGAAAAGAGAGAAAAGATGAAATAAATATACAAAGAGAAGAATAGATTATTATGATGTTAAGTGTGCAAAAAGCGCACTTTTAAATTTATCACCTTGTATTATTTGTTTAATGATGGTAGGCAGTCAGTTCCAGAGTCTGTATTTAAAGTTAACCGATGAAGAGCAAAAAAAAAACCTCAAACAAGGGAAAAAGTGAAGTTGAACGTAGTGGCATAATAACCTTGCATGAAGAAGGGCATCGTACAGTGTGTGCTATTGCAGATAATCTCAAAATATCGAATTCGACAGTGTACGATACCATACGTCACGTCGGTCGCTTTAACTCAAATTGGACGGACGAGTCGAAATTTGAAATTTTTGAATAAAGACGGAAAATTTGCATTCGGCGTTCTACTGAAGAAAAGATGCTCTCTAGGTGTGTAGTCCCAACAGTCAAGCATGGAGGCGGTTCAGTAATGGTCTGGGGATGTTTTTCTTCCGCTGGTGTTGGAGATGGAATCGTGAATAATGAGAAGTACAGACAAATACATTTAAGAAGAACACACCTTACCATCGGGCTTAAAATGAGTAATAGGCCCTGGATTCATATTAATGCAAAATAATGATCCGAAACATTCTTCCAAGCTTTGCTGATTATACGTGAATCAAGAGGAACAGAAAGGGGCACTTAAGGATATGAAGGCTGCAGTAAATAACCCCCCGAACAGAAAACGAAATAGCACTTCAAAATTTGTATGGAGGTGGGGATTTATTTCATATGACATAAACCCCCAAGATCGGGGACTTATTTCATGGGTTTTTGAGGACTTATTTCACACTTAAAATGTGGGGGTTATTTCATGGTGAAATAAGTCTCCAAATACAACAATGAAATAAGTCCTCAAACTTGGGGATATTTATATAAAAATGTTTCCTTATTTTAAAATGTAACGTTAACTTACTATAATGCAATAAAAACATGAAAAAATAATGAGAAAATGGGGACTTATTTCATATCTATTTGGAGACTTATCTCATACCGTTTTGGGGACTTATTCCACCTTCGATTTTGGGAATAATTTCACAGTGAACTTATTCCCCAGTTTTGGTGTGTTATTTCGTTTTTTGTTTGGGGGGTTATTTCCCGCAGCCAGATATGAAATGACCTGCTCAATTACCCGACCCCAACCCAATAGAGCTGTTTTCGGACGAACCTGACAGAGAGATGCGAAACAGTGTCCAACATCGAAAGACAAACTTTGGAAGATCCGTTAATTAGGCGGAGATCAATAGTATTTTATTTGTATTTTATTTATTTTGGAGACTTTACTCAGTAAGATACAAAATCTTTTAAATTAAAGTAAGTTCAGTATAAGAATACTATAAATATATAAATTATGTTATTTGCTAAGTTACAATATTTCATATTTACATATCTTCAAGATTATATATTGTATATATTTTAAAAGAAAAAAGAGAAAAACAATTAAATAAACCAATAAATCAATTCATGTAAGATTATAAAAATTAACAATTAACAAATATATTTGTACATGTTTAAATTAATTATTAAATTATTAAAATTATTAAAATCATTAAAATCATCATCATCATCAAACTAGTTAGCTCAGCATCATCATTAAATTGTCTCAAAAAGTTGTTTGAGCATCCTTCCAAACCGGATCTTACAGGTTATCATTCTTATGGGACGAGGGAGAGAATTCCATAGTCGAACGGCATTTATAAAAAATTGACGTTCAGATATTAAAAATGAGTAACGAATTGGCACCAAGTTACGAGACCTATTGGAACGCGGAAATTTAATTTTGCTAAACAGATACTCCGGTTGACGGGACTCTAAAATATTGTGAAGCATGGTTAATGTTTTAAGTTTAAATAAATTGTCTAATGGAATGCCGTACAGAGATTTGGAAAAATTGGAGATGTGGTCATATCTTCTAAGTCCATAGACATAGCGCGCAACGGTATTGAACGCAACATTAAGTCTTCGTTTGTGCTCGTAGTCGCAGTTACAAAAAATTTCACTACAGAAAAGTATAAGCGGTATAATTAGTGACTTAGCTAACATCAAACGGTTTCTAACAAGTGTTATATGGTGTGACGCCCAAAGCATACGCAGACCTCCATAGACTTTGCCTAACGTAAGTCTAATATGGTTATCCCAAGTCAGTATTTTGTTGAAGGTTAATCCAAGATTTTTAGCAGATTCCACGAACTCGATAACTGTATTGTTGAGATATATTTGAGGGAAATATGATGTGTCGGTGGGAGTCCTGGAGATGACTATACATTTTGATTTAAGTGGATTTAAACACAGACCATTTTTACGCGACCAAATTACAATTTTGTTCAGATCTTTGTTGACCTCATGAGCACCATTTTCAACAAGCCCAAGCGGAAAACTATTATATAGTTGCACATCATCTGCGACATGTGCATGGTGGACTTAAGTGAGCAACTAGGGAGATCATTTATGTACATAGAAAATAACAAAGGGCCCAAAATTGAGCCCTGAGGAACACCCCGATGCAAAGGAAGAAATGAGGACATAGAGTTATTAGCAACAACAGCTTGAGATCTTTTGGATAAATACGAAAAAATTAGATTAGTTGAAGGCGATGAGAAGTGGAACTAATTTTTCAGTTTTTCGCAAAGTTTATTGCGATTGACGGTATCAAAAGCTTTCGAAAAATCTAAGAGAGTAAGAATTGTCACTTTATCATCATCTACAGCTTGTCTGATGTTTTCCACAACTTCAATCAGAGCGGTAGTACAACTATGCTTGGGACGAAAACCTGACTGATTAGAACATATCATTTTTTGTCATAGAGAAATTTGCGTATTTGATGGTTCATAAGCCTCTCTAACACTTTGGACAGAAATGGTAAAATTGCTATAGGACGAAAATCTTTACAATCACGGTTTTTGGGGACGGGTATAATTTTAGCTTGTTTCCAGGCTGACGGGAAGTTAGATGTTATTAAAATAGAGTTCAATGTGTAAGTTATATATTTTAGTACATGTGGCAGGATGGCTTTCAAAAATACCGGATGCATGTCGTCAATTCCAATGGAGTTGGATTTAATTGCTAAGAGGCTTTCTAAAACATCGGCCTCGTCAACAACAGAGAAGCAAAATCCTGTCGAAGTCTGAGGGTCAAATACGCGTTCATCAAATAATTGTGACTCAGTCATTCGATTTGCAATATCAATACAATTTAATGATGTGAAATTTTTGTTAAGTTCATTACAATAGCATTAGAAACAATCAAGAAGTTGATCTATAGAATGCCTACATTGACGGCCAAAGTGGTGCAAGTACGAGGTGGATTTTTCGACGAAAAAGAGATCGAACTCTGTTGTATTTTTATTTATTAGGTTCACTTAATTCGGTAATTTGGCTAGATATATATACCTATATAAAATTGATGAAGCTATTTGATTAATGAACAGAAAAAGACAAAGAATTTTATATGGATTTCTTTGACAGAATGCACTGTCCGTAAACTTATGGACGGCAGTGTATGTAAGATCATTAAATCTCACTTGTTATAGGATGAATCATAAAAACTAATAAAATTATATTCTCTACTACTATTCGAGCTCACTTGTACTTTTCCTTTAAGGAGTCACTACCTGTGCATTTTTTTTACCCCGTTGTAGCTTAATCTAAAGAAGCCATACACATTCAAATTAAAAAAAAAAAACAGCAAACACTTGCTGGTAAATATAATGTTGGAAGAATACTCAAACCTACCCTGCTGCTGATATACATATATAAAGTATAAAAAATAAAAAAATAATCATAAAGAAAAAGGAATGTAAGCGCCCTGTTTCATGCCAAAGTAAACACTCGTTAGTCCGTCAAATTTGAATAAAAAAGCCAAATGTTTTCTTTTTTCCCACCAGGGTCGGGGTCGGCGTCTACTGCAAATTCATTGTCACAGCTATGCCTACTCAACTTCTTGCAATTTTTTTTTTTTATTAAAAGGAGAAAGGTTATTTAAAAAAAAAATCCATTAAAACAATTTAGGGGGTTATTTCTCACTTTGTTTTCACTTTTTTTTTCTTTTTCCTAGGGTAAAGTGCAGTTTTCATGTCTCCCTTTGGCGTAGGTCGACTGCCAAGGTTTAAAGTCTATGTAAGCGACATTAAAAGGAAAATCATAGTGTAAGTCTACAGGCGCATCTGCTCTTCGCCTCTCATCATATGAAAGACGGGACACGGGACGGGAGTCTGAGTAAAGTTTACAAGTGTCTCATCTCAAGTGCTGTGAGTCCTTTGGATGGTGTATTCTTTTTCGATTGTGGGCACACCGTGCTCCGATGCTTTAGATTTGGATAACATCCTATTTAGGCTTTGGGCGCATGAGTTGCCAAAAGAAAATCCCGAGTTGACAACAACAATAATAAGGATTCTTTGGACTATTTTTAGTGTGGTGGTAAGATAAGGAACTCTTATTTTAATTTTCTCGTTTCTCTTTTTTGTTCGCGTTGGGTTAATGAACTCGTTTCCATTTAGGGGAGATTTTTTTTAAGCATTTTTTTTATTGCTGCTTTTGATAGAGGAATGACGTGTGATATGTAATTTTTTTTGGAATCACTGACTTTAATATGCATGGATGTATATACATTTTTACGTATTGTCCTTTTCGATTGCGATTGTATAAGGATGAGAGGGAATTGATTCATCATCGAGATTATCTACATACATTCATATGTATGTATGTAGATACTTCATGGATGATAAGGAAAAATGACTTCAATCTTGGGGTAGGTTCAAGGTTCTAGAACTTTCGGTCGCAGCCTCTCAGACATACCTTAGCGGTTGCCATGGCAACGCTTGACCACCCTCCTTACCTGACTTCTTTTGTTCCCTAATCTAAAAGTTGCGCTCGAAGGACAGAGATTTTCGTCAAATGACGAGGCCATGATCTTGGTAAACAATTATAATTTGCAGAGAAAGACGCCGAATACTCTTTGGACGGAAACCGAAAGAATATGGCACTATCCTTGCTACGTTTGCCGACGACGCCGCTATCCTAGCAGTAGGTAAAACAATCGAAGAAACGACTGCCAAACTGCAAAACGCATTGAATAAAATAAATTAATGGACGAGGGACTGGCGGATCGCACTTAACGGAACTAAATCTGTTCACGTGAATTTCACTTATAGAAAAATTAATGACTTGCCAATTTTTATAAAGGCCCGAATACCCTTTGCAAATGAAGCCAAATACCTGGGAATGACACTCGACGCAAGGCTGAAGTGGAATTCGCACGTGAAAATGAAACGTAAGGAATTAGAAATCAAATATAGAGAAATGTACTGGTTGATCGGGAAACATTCCCACCTCAGTACCGAGAATAAACTGCTTTTATACAAGCAAGTGCTAAGGCCGGTGTGGACCTATGGTATACAACTTTGGGGTTGTACCAAGAAAACAAATGCCAATATTTTACAATACAGTCCTACTAATTTTGGATGAGAGTAATTTATTGCGCCGACTACAAAGGACAACCCTTTCGACTAGGCGAGATAAGGATTAACCGCATCTAAATTGCAGAACATGCAGGATCTTTCATTGGAAAGTAACCTGCCAAACGTTTATATTTCGTAATATAAAAAAATTCCTTGATAAGTAGTATAACTAGTTGCAGTATCTAACAAATTTATATCGATGGGTGGCGTTTTTCGTCAGTAAGAATCTGACACTACCTATGAGCACGCGCTTGCTATTCTCATAGTGTCTATGGAAGATTTTCACCTACCCTCGGGGAAAAAAAAAAAATTTGGACGGGTTAAAGAGATAGGAGTGTGTAGACTAACAAGGAGACTATGTAGAAAAATAAAAATAAATTTGAAGAAAAAATGTCGTGTATCTGTGTTAGGTCAAAAACTTTTTAGACAACGTTCGTGTGTTATTCCATTTGGCGAGGTTATAAAAATGTTAAGAAATTCTTATGGATTTTTTTGATTTCACGCGGCTAAACTTGCAGTGGAACAGCAGTGGAATGTTCAGTCAAACTTTTGTCATGATTGTTTGTGTTTCGGCCTTTTTGTGGATTTTGTGGATGTTGTTCTCTATTATTTATTATATAAATACTTTAAAATTATTATATGACCACCGTTTTCGTCCAAATACAATGTAAAAAAAGGCTTCCTGAAATTACGCCAAAAGAAATTATGCCAAAAAGTGTTTTGGAAAAAGAGCCAAAATAATTGTGGCGTAAAGTTTTTGGCAAAAGTGCCAAAAGCATAAAAAGAGGATACGCCAGAATGAAATGAAATTACGCCACATTTTTGACAAAAAAAATGGCAAAAGGTAAAACGGAAACCACGCCAGAAAAAGTTTACATTTTTTGGTTTAATTTCCAAATTTGGTTTGGAAATATGACCAGAAAAAAACTGTTTTTTCCGCCTGCAATTCCACGTTAAATTCTTTTGGGTTATGAGTAAGACTGAATACGCCGGGGGCGGGGGTCGCGCTGCCAATTGGTAGAATTTGTACTTTAGAATTTTAAATTTGGTATGTATGTTTGTAAAATCATGTAAAGTTATGTTATTTTGCGAAAAAACATAACAACATAGTGAGTCATAGAATGCAACTTTCTGGCGCTTTTTGATGTGCAAACATCTTAGCTCTCGATATGGGCCTCACGAAATTCTCGCCGTCATGCGTAACCCGTAACCAATCTTAGTAGTATTAGTGCGTTCTCTGTTTAGGATTCTCTTTGTTCATTTCTCCTTCACACTGAGTAGCAATAGTTATGTATGTTTACACATCAAATTTCATGAGTACCTGGTACTCACGCCTTTTTGGGAAAAAAGCCAACCACTTTTTTGGGATTTTTTCCTTTTTCAATTTGGAAAAAGGCCAAAAAATGTTCTGGCCTTTTTTCCAAACAATTTTTTATTGGTGTTTTTTCATATTTCATAAATGGAAAAAATGTCTAAAAAACTTATGGAAAAAATGCCAAAATTCCACAACTTTGTATGGAGATTTTCGGGCTTTTTTTCCATTTTCCTTTTTGGCGTAATTTCAGGGAGCCGGAAAAAAGTGTAAAAAAAATCCGAGAACTTTTGAAAGAAATATAAACAGCGACAATAATGAATGTATAAAAACTTCGATTTTTTTTCTGGCAACAACGCGTCTTTTTTCCTGGTGGCTGCCGGTAATTCTGGTACCAGCACACTTTGACCTATAGAGACCCATTATGATACTAAGGATCTTGGGGATGAGTATCCCCGCTACTCGTAAAAACTATCTTTAGCTTTGTATATAGCGAGATAGGCTTTCCACGTATTTATGTGCTAGGTCACTAAGATCGTCGAAGAAGTATTCTCCTAGGTGTAGTTTTCTACATGTATGGGGTTCTCTTCTCTCCCTCGTCTTTGCAACGAAGTCTCTGCATGCTTGTCTATAAGGCAGTGTCCTGTGATGACATCAATGATCGAGCTTATATTTATGTACCTATGTAATCTTTTTAGGGACAGAAGGTAGTTAGAGCGGTTTTGATCGTCTAGGCCAGATCTGTCTGATGGCAAGGCAGATGGGATCACTTTCCCATCTAACATTGGTTTCATTGACTGTGTCAAGTTTGAGTGATAGCTTGTAAGTACTAAAGGCATCATACCTAATACCTATATTCTTATAGTCCGGTAGAATAGGTATTGTTGTTCATTCTGGTAACTTAGTATAAAATTGTTTTTAGGAATACATAATATGTAGAGTCGTTTGGGGTAAGAGTGCGCAGCGGGTAAGAGTACGCAGTGCCATTTTCTCCAGCTATGAAAGAATTAGCAGAAATCGCTATATAAGAAAATTTGTGCCTCACTAACCGCCAATGAAGAACAACTTCTACGAAAATATTCCAATTCACAGTACAAAGAAAAACAACAAGAAAAGAAAAGCCGGATTTTGTTAAAAAAAAATATCAATTTATAAAAGTGTGTCAGGAAAGCTTGGCAACTCGATACCCCATAAGTAGTGTGTAGGCATAAACAGCGTATATATGTGTGTTTGATTTAGGATACAATTTTAGTGGATAATATTATTCCTTCTTAGATTTTCAACACAATGAAAAAAAGTAGCGTCTAGGGAAAGAGTGCGCAGTCATTCTGTGGGTAAGATTGCGCAGTGCTTTCTTACCCAATATTTAACTTTTTGTAATAATAACAATTTTTGGGCTATTACGGTCTGTCGTCAGATGCAACAAGAACATCATAGTCGTAGGTGATAAGTTCTAGCTCTATCTTTCTGTTTTTGTTTGTCCTGAAAAATGCCTCGTATCTACTAAAGAAAAACGGAATGGAAATTGATAACCTAAACGTAAATCTGCGAAGCTAGGGAGCTGATTTCAAATCGAAGCAGCCCATGGAAGGCCGCCGAAGAATTTAGTTTGAATGAAAGCACAGTTTCAAACCTTTTAAAGTACGAACACTGTGACTTAAAATGGCTGCGCACTCTTACCCTGACTTCGGGGCAAGAGTGCGCAACTTGACTTACTTTGGTTTTTTGATCAAAACAGATGGAACATTAAAAGAAATATAAAATATTTTTTTATAAATTTAATCCTAAAATATAGAGCTACCAAAAAATAGGCTCGTTTGCTTGTTACCTGTTTGCAGATTTTCCAGAATTTAAGCCCGAATTCCAAAATGCGCACTCTTGCCCCGAACGACTATATGTTGTATGTACATATAAAATTTGACTGAGTTTGAGCATGCGGAGTTCGAGGCTCGTTACTTCAGCTCGCTACTTCATTATAACATCTTTAGTGACTTGGTGTGCGCCATTTTATTAAAATATTAAAGGAATCACAACACAAGTCAGACTTTTAAATGTTAAAGGAATCACAGCACAGGTCGCCGAGTCTGAGAACATTTTTCACACAATGACATCTGTAATTACTCCACATATTAATAAATTCTAGCAAGAATTCCAGAACTAGACTATCTTTGTATAGCACGTTAATAATCTCCGTTTGCTGGGAATTGTTCGACAACTACATATGTATAAACCGAAGAAACACTATGGATCAACACTGGTCTATATGAGGATTTACCGCCTAATCCTAACCTAACCTAAGCCATCAATCTAAGAGCAATATTCCAATGATTAATTTTTGATTTGGCAAACTAAAATATTATCGTTGAGTGCAATACTGGTCGCAATTAGTGCCATTAGTAGTATATAGGTATGTATATTGCTGGTTGTGTTGACAACATTTGATTAAACTGTCAGTGGAGTTCTTAACGGATTAATTTCTAGTCTTCTGAAAGGAATGCTAACATGAGCATATAATTTTACATTTATGATTTAGACATATAGGCATGTACATACATACATATGTATATATCTACATTATGTATATGTGTCGAAACATACCACAATACACTGGTTTCGGGTGACTCTGCAGTTGCGAGATTGTTCTGTAACAGATACTTTTAATGTATCCCACGGACTAAGAACTATTTTAGAAGAAAATATATCCTTTCCATCCATCCCTAAGAATTCCTTATAACTCCATGATTTATTTATGACTTTAAAATTCAGAAAGGTACCGAAATCCGTCAAACTCGCATGTTATTATCCGCACTAGAGTTCCATAAAAAAAAGTAACACATTTTGAAAAGGGAAAGCCAAACTGGGAAAAGGGTTACATTGTGACATTGTTCTTTCATAGCTATGTACGCATATATTTATTGTGCGTAAACGCAATCAGATGTACAGACAAACGGTCTTTCCGTTTACATTCTCAGGTAGCTGTCGGTATCTGTCATCGTTTAGAAACGTGACATTCAAACATTGCATTTGGCACAGTTCCTCCTATACTCTGTCACCCAATCGCTTCTTTGTGGATTTTTTAGCCTTTAAATGTGGTTCCGGTTAATTGGGTCACGACAAACGTTTCGGTGGACATCACAGTGATTTGTCAGTTTGATACAGAAAATTTGACAGTCATAAAATTATCTTATGCCAGCGACACATAAAAATGTCGGCAAAGATCAGAAGATTATTTGACAGATATTTTGCCATACTCGTATTGATATTAAATTTTTATTAATTTTGAATTGAGGGGAAAATAAAATAAAACTGTCGAGTATGCATTCGTAGAACGTTTTAAGGTGTTTCATGCCGGAAGCACTACTTCTTCAGATTGCAACAAAGTCAAATAACCTAGTTCTCTAATTCTTTGTAATATCAAGTTAATCCGATCGAAATGCAAATGGTTTTGTGTCAAAAAGTAGAAAAACCAAAAAAAAAACCCATCTCAGCGAGACAAAAAAAAGAAATAAAAATCTGGGCGAATTAAAAGTTCTCCATGCGAGCACGAGTATCTAGTTCTATGTGGCCCTGGCTGGAATTGAAATCTGTATTTTTCTTTTATTGTCACATACTTTTGTATGTATGTAAAGCTGGTGAAAAAAAATGCAATTGATCCCTTAGACTAATCACCCACCCCGACATCAATTCTCTATTGTCAAACATCCCGACGGGGGCTATTCCAATCCAATCATCTATGTGTACTCTATCTCTGATGAATCTTATTATAGGAGGAGTGGCAGGGAGGTGATGGAAAATCGATAGTGAACATTCCAAATTCCTACCGTATCGCCTGATACTCGTATAACTGTACCTGGGAGGGAAAATGTCTGCATTTTTCTACCACTATATCTGTAGAAGGGGTTGAAGCTTGTTGTGAGTGCAGTTGCAGTTTCCAATTTCTCATGCACATGCTCGTAGCCATGAATAACTGAATTCCGCTTCAGACAACATGAACACACACAGACACAAGCATAAATTCCATGAAGTGGAGTTTTAAAGTTGTTCGTTGGGTTTTAGGGGAGTTTCCAGGTTTTGTACGGAGCTTAGGTGTTGCCAGTGGTTTCAAATGGTAAGAGTAGGCTAACGGGTATTTTAATGTTATTCACGTAATCGTAAATGCGTTTCGACAATAAAATGGTTAGCACGAATCAATATTTGCAGATTCTTGATTTTGACAGCTCTTGATTTTATTGTCTGTCGATTTGTTCTCTTCACCATAGATACGATAGGAGTCGTCTTCAGACCTTTAGCGTGTGTAGACTATAAAAAAAAAAAAACCGGCCAAGTGCGAGTCAGACTCGCGCTCAAAGGGTTCCGTAGTTTTAAGACTAGTTACATACATACATTTTGTTTAAATAACTGTTTCGTTTCGTTAACACAAAAAACGAAAACGACCCACCTCTATATTCACTTTACAAACTTATAATCAGTAAAATTATTCACCATGAGAAATTGGATAAACATTAAGAACGCGGCTGAGTGTGTAGCTGAGTTCAGGGGTCTCAGGCAGTGCAGCCACTTCCACTACTATCGAAGTGATTTAACTTCCGTTTTTTTAATCTACTACCTCACTTCGGAAAAAAGCAAGAAACTTCACTTTATTAAAACCGAAGCTTTAAGTATCATATACAGTCAACATCGGTTATAACGAACTTGAAGGGACTAGGAAATTTGTTTGTTCTGATCGATATTTCGTTATAACCGATTTTCGATTTTCTTTTTTTGTAGTAAAACAAAAGCAGATGTAATGATAACGGATTTTAGTTTATTCATGCTTGCAGTTCAACCGTTCAACGTAATCTCTAAGTTTTTGCTGCTGATCAGCTGAGTAGAGCAGCCTCAATGTGTGATGTTGGCTACCCCAAATTTAGGGTGTTTTTATATTGGATTCATCCAATATTTTTGTTAATCTTCTCTTTCTTTATTTAATTTTTCCATATTGTGGATATCATTGAAGCCGATACCAAGCCGATGAATACTCAGCTGCCAAACTTCTATTTGAATTATCAGATCGGAATATGGGAATTTTTGAAGATTTTCTACAATGCTAAATATTCTGCACATTTTGGAAGAAAAATATAAAACGCACTAAAAATCGTTTAAATTTAAAAATTGTTTAGCGATCAAACACTTCCTGCATTCACTGAAATCAAATCGAAAGCGATACAGAATCAGTATTCTGTGTCGAAAATGTGCGCCTAATAGGCATAATGTTGCTTTATCAAAGTCTCGTAATGGCAAATACTAGAATTTGGCTCTATGCCACGACACTTTTTGTTTTACTTCACTTTTTCGAATTTTACTTCCTTTTTCACTTCACTTTTTGGAAATTAAGTGGCGGCCCTGGTCTCAGGTTCGTTTCCTGGCAAAATCCGTATTTTTATTAATTTTTTTTAATTTGTTTTGTATGGCAGCAACATTTTGGATAGCCTTTAATTTTTCCAAAATTATTGTTAATCGAATAGTGATAATTTCAGTGAAATTGGTCCAGTAGTTTACGAGTTAATCGGTTGAGAAATTGAATTTTTCGACAGAAAATTGAATTTTTCGACGTGAATTTCTCAAAAACTATACAACTTACGAGACTCGTTATATTTTTCTTCAAAAATATGGTTAATCACCTACGAACCCTTTCGAATGATGTCCCACATGATATATTTTTCAGAATTTTTTTTTTATGAGATTACATTAAGACAAGCCAAAATAAGATTTGACCCTTTCAAGAACGATGACATAAATATGGAGTTTTTTTAAGTCATTGATATGGAAGGAGAATATTACTTAAAAAGATTGTAGTCTATATTTGTATCTACTGTCAAATAGATGGTTTTTTTTTAATAATCTACGAGCATACATACATGTATACATAGGTAAGGTGAAGGTGCCCGTTGACTTTCGCCACTGCTCATCTAGCGCGGTAATTGAGTCCCAAGTACCCATTTTTACTTACCCTGGATACTTTGTTGATTTAAAAGCAACCTGATAGTAGTATGAATCTCAAAAGGCATTTCAGCTTAATTTTACATTACCACCTTGATCAAAAAGTTCCCGGAATTTATTCAGAAAATTAAAAATACAAGTTTATTCATATAAATCTATATTGTCCCCTTCAAAGTAATCCCCATCGACTGCAACACAATTATGCCAGCGCTTGATCCAATTCTCGAAACATTTTTTATATTCGGTTTTCGGTATGTCCATCAGTTCTTCCTGCGATTTTTCCATTACTTCCTCTCAGCTGCTGAAACGCCTTCCCCGTAATGGGTTTTTTAACGCGACTGAACAGAAAGAAGTCACAGGGAGCCAAATCAGGTGAATCCGGTGGCTGTTGGATGGTATTTGTTGCATTTTTCGTCAAAAAATTTGGGTTGGGGTCACAATCCCGAAAAGCCAAAATCCCGAAAATCCAAAATCCCGAAAATCCAAAATCCCGAAAATCCAAAATCCCGAAAATCTAAAATCCCGAAAAGCCAGAATGCCGAAAATCCAAAATCCCGAAAAGCCAGAATTTGCGCAAATTTTTCATTTTATATAATATTTCGGGATTTCGTTTTCGGTACACTTTTTTTTAAAGGATAGTAGACAAATGTTTGTCCATTCCCGTTGGCATTAGTGTTGTAATATTTTACAATTCGCAATGTGCATTCAGTTGTGTTGATCTCATTCAGTGTGATAGCTGATAGATTAGATTTTAGTTTCTGCCAATTGATTTTAGTTTCGCACATTTGCGTATACTGATCGCTCTTTAAGATGAAGACCAAATCCGTATAAAAACATGTACTTACATCGAAAATAATTTCCGATGAAAACCAAAGAATAAGAAAACGTTACGTTAATAAGAAAAACATAATTAAAAAAAAATAACGCGGCACATAACGAGCGTTCTGAAATAAGTTTTTTTTATGTGAATTGTGTTCGATATGAACTTGTATTAGATATTGCTTTGCCATAGATCGTTTCTTAAATGTTTTTTGTCAATAAGACATGAACTTTTCTGTTATGTTTTACTTATTTGAAGTTTGTTATCATTATATAAATTAATTTTGGATTTTCGGGATTGTGAATTTTCAGGATTTTGGATTTTCGGGATTGTGTCTGACTCCCAATTGAGGTTTTTGGCACCAACTTTGGTGCTACGACGGAAACCCAAATCGTTAACCAAAATATCTTGGACGGATCCATAGGCAATGTTCAATTCCTCCGCTATCTCTCTGATGGTTAATTTGCGGTTATTGACCAACATTTCTTTTACTTTATCAATGTTTTCGTCGGTTTTCGATGTCAATGGTCTGCCACTGCGTTCCTCATCTTCGATTGACTCACGACCACCATTAAATTCGCACCATTAAATTCGTTTTTTACGCAAAATTTAATACAAGTTCGTTGTTGCAAATTTAAATCAATTTCTAAAATTGTAAAAAAATCGCCAACACACACAGGGATAGATGTACTCTTGGCTACGTCACTTTTGCAAATGTCAAGCTATGACGCTAAGATTTAGAGGAAATATCAACAACAGATGTACCAACTTAACAAAAACAGAAACAGAACAGAACAGAACTCAAATCGAAACGATGGGAGCGCCACACGGTGGTTGTTCCGGGAACTTTTTGACCAAGGTGGTATGTCCACTCTACCTCTGTGAAGAAAAGTAAATGCCAAGAGTTCTCTTTCTTTTGTCGGCGAGGTCTGGACAATCGCCCAGCGAGGAGTAAAAAAGAACAGATGCTATTTTTGTTTGGTCCCTGCAGCTTACCTACTTACTTACTTAATTGGCGCTACAGCTCGAGGTGAACCTAGGCCTGCTTCTCGCAACCATTTGTGTGTGCGTGTTATATTTTTGCACGAATGGAAGGTACCTACAGTTTTTTGCCGACTCCGAACGGCGAGTTGAGAAGCTCAATCCTGACAAATGATACTCTTTGATGCTTGTCAGACATTCGAAAGAGGTGGGCACTGTGAAAAACTTTTAGGTGTTTGCGGCGGGATTCGAACCCAAGACCGCTGGCTCAGTAGCCCGACGCACTAACCACTTGCGCTACGGTGCCCAGCTTACCTACTTACTTTACTTTACTAAGTTCGTGCTACATGCCACAACCAACAACCATTTCCAATTAGCCTGGTCCTTAGCTAACTGCCTCCAATTGCGCACTCCCAGTTTGTTGAAGTCATTTTCCATTTATGCACGCCACCTTAGGTGAGGTTATCCTCTGTTTTCGCTGATCGTTGAAATCGAATGCCCTGCGGGCCGGAGCGTTCTTGTCCATTCGCTTTACATGTCCTAGCCATCTAAAAACGTCCAATGCTCAGATTTCTATAAAGTCCATGGTTTAGCTCCATATAGCAAGACTGGGATGATAAGGGTCTTATAAAGAGCCTCCTTAGTTAATCGGGAGAGGGCTTTACTCAATTGCAGCGATTGGCAAGAGTAATCCTTCGTTTGATTTCTGATGAGATGCCATTTTTTGATGCCATAGCAGAGCCGATGTGGACAAAGTCATTTACTACCTCAAACTTGTAACTCTCCCTTGTGCCAAAAAAGCAGCTATACTGTACTGTAAGTTTAGTTTTTTTGTAACTTCGCAGCTTTACCTAAAAGTAAAAAATCTTGCATGCATCCGATTTATCTGAGAACTATTTCATCTCCGTGTATGGAGATTATTACCCGACGCTTTTCTGATGCTTATGAGTAGATTATTTTTTGTAGCACAGAGGTGAGTGAACGCTCCACCTCACTTTAGGAAATGCCTTGTAATTGTGGGCACATACTTCTAATTCATATGACTTATTATTTTGATTCTCCTACAATCTCTGAAAAACCAGCTGTCTGTCACCCAAAAACAAGGATAAAATTCAATACAAGGACAATTTGCCATGTGTAGTTTACAAAAAGGAACGGGATCTCTGCCAAACAATAAGCAGATCAAGCGATTGTCTGAGATTTCCAGAAAAAAGGAACAGCAATAAGGAAAGGTCACACTATGTGCATAGAAAATGGATTTTTGGTTTTGGAAGGTACATAATATTGTTTATGTACGACCTGTGGCATCAATTGAACTTAGATCGTTTCACATCGCAGTTATTGCATCGCACATATCCTTGCACATGTTTACCTTGAAGGGTGCCTTATTGCAGTTGGGAATATTTGTTTTCTTTATGAGATTGTAACAAGAGTAATGATGCAGATGAAAAATTTCCAATGGAGATATTGCCAAACGAAAAGAGACTGTTCAAGGAAATAAAGACATATAGATACGAGTATGTGTGTAGATACGTATCCAACCTTATCAGCTACCATATCCAAAAATGTCAATTGTTGTGTTTATGTCGTCAAAAATCAAATCTAGAAGACTGCAAAAAAACCATAATTCTAGAAGCTTTAAACCTAAAGCTTATCGAAGAGCGGATTCCACAGCGCATTGGTATCTCAGAGCCTTATTCCACTATTTTCAGTGTCGATATATAAAAAATAAAGACTTGAAGAGTGCTGAATAAAGAAGGCTGGATCATAATCAGTCACCTAAGGGAGATTTTTTCTACAGGATCTTCCAGCTGATTGATTCAGGCATCTCATAAAATTTACACAACGGACTAATCAACTTTGCCTAAATAAAGCAACAACAATTAACTAATCAACTCTGTGGAGTCGTGGTATATGAGGCCTAACCGATACTCCTTACAAAACCTATCATAAGAGTTACGTTTGGGCATTATGCACGCAGAACCGGGTAAGACTATGTTGGGTGCCTGGTCAGTCCGGGATAGAAGGTAACGAGTTTGCCGATGAGTTGGCAGGGAAAAGCAGTGGAAGTGGCTCCACGACTATGCTGCATTAAATCAAAGGTAAAGGTTTCGATTACGAGAAGGGCTGATCATAGATGGTCTAACATTGTAGGGCATAGGGTTTCCAAGGTACTTTGGCCGGCGCTGGGGGACCGTAAAAGGAGAGGATATCGCACATATTCTGTGTGAATGTCAGGGCATAGCACGCAGTCGCATGAACATTTTAGGCTCCTACTTCTTAAGTAATCTGAAGGATGTAGGCTGAATCAACCATAGACTCGTTTTAAAATTCAGGCGGTTTATCCTTTGATGGATTCTTAGGGGATCGCGATGGGCACATTTTGGTTCCTAGTGTTTTGGGATGGCTCAGCCTCTCAAACACACTCAACCTAACCTAACATAAGGGCCACATGAGTTCAAAAGCATTACTTCGTCTTCGATCGGAGTCCCCTCAATTCTGCCAAGTGTATCCTTGTTAGGTGTATCACGAAAGCATTCTAACATTTTTGACGGGCATTTTGCGACAGAATCAAAAGCCAACTATACTTTGGTTATATAGAAAAACCCTTCTTTAGGTTATGTCAGGGAGCAGTGGCTTCGAGTACCAGCACACTTAGACCTATAGAGGCCCATTGTGATAGCAAGGATCTTGGGGATGTGTATCATCGCTGCTCATAAGAACCTCTTATGTGTATTTCAAGCGGAAATTAATGCCATTCAAGTGTGCGCCAACGTCATCCTTAAATCAGGAATAAAAGGTGTCCTCATCCATATACTCACGGATAGTCAAGAAGCCATTAAAACACTAGGCTCAAACCTGATTGACTCCAAATCAGTCCTGAACTGCTTCAATACTCTCCAAGACCTCTCCCACAGAAACAAAGTCAAACTTTGGTGGGTGCCCGGACATGAGGGTATTGATGGAAACGAAAAAGCCGACGAACTGGCTAGGAAAGGTTCGGCTGAAACCTTCATCGGCCCTGAGCCGATTTGCAATATTCCAAATTCAGCTATTAATTTAAAAATCAAAAGTTGGGAACACAACATATGTATCTCTTATTGGGAAAATACCCAGGGTCTTTGTCAAGCTAAAAGAGCCATTTAACCCTTCCAAAAAAAAATCAGAAATAACCTACTCCTCAGTAGAAATGATATCAGTAGATTAGTGGGATTTCTATCAGGGCATTGCCATCTTCGATATCACATAAACAAAATAGGTCTTGTTCAGGAAACTGAATGTCGTCTTTGCATGGAAGACGACGAAACTGCGGAACATATACTATGTAACTGCATGGCACTTTGTGCCCTCCGGAGACAACTTTTCCATAGAGAAATCCTAACTCCCACGGAACTTTGTACAGTCTCCACCAGTTAGATCCTCAAATTCATCAAAAGAATTGAGCCTCTCCTGGTTCCCTAAAACTGACTGCCCTCCGCAACTGACAGGTCAGTATCCCTTAAAAAAAAAAAAAAAAAAAAAAAACCTCTTGTAGCTTTGTATGTATAAAGCATGATAGGCTTCCCACTTCTTGTTTTGCTAGGTCACTGAGATTATTCTCATATGTTTAGTTTTCTCCTACGGTAGGCATGTGTTCGGCTCTCTTACTCATCTCTGCAAATTCTACAGGAGTCGTTTGTAAGGACACCAATCCTAGTTGCATACTTGCCTATAATGCGGTGTCCTTTGATGACACCAATGATTGTGCTTATGTAGTCTTTTTAGGTACAGAAGGTTTAGATCCAGTCTAAGCCAGATCTGTCTGGTAAACCTCCTGCTTCATATTGAATTCAACTACTTTGCCGCTGTTATATAACATATCCAGACGAGTTGCAGTTTAATGCGATTTATCATCGCATTAAGTAACACGTCCTGTGTTCCAAGACAATACTGTTTCCACAAACACTCATCACAGTGCTCGTGACACTATACAAAATATTTGGCTCCTGCCAATGGCGCAGATGTTCCCTTCGAACAATCGAACATCAGAGAATCCTTGCAGTGTTGCACAACTGCATTTCGATTTTATATGGTTTCTCTTATTCTGATGACTATGGTGTAATCATCTTTGGTGATGATCATGAACTTGAATCATGAATCGACGTATACGTTTGTATATGTTTATAAATAATAGCTCACGGAACACAACAAAAGGATATGTATACGTTCAATGTCCTTGTTGTAGCATGAAAATATATTCACCCGTGAACAGGGGTTGGATACTATTTTTTTTCTTTGCTTTGCTGTTGTTGTTGTTGTTTTTTTTTTGTATAAAACACCTCCCCTATGTTGAATTTCAGGACATTCATATAACAATTTGGATTCGACATGCTGCTTGTTTGATAAACGTGTATTCGAGGACACGGGTGCTGCTACCTAACAAGCACGATTGACAAAAAGAAAAAAGGGGCGAAGAAAATGCTCGGCATAGTTTGTTATATCACTTATAAAGCGACTACCGATTGTGGGGTGTAAATTATGAGATACAAATGGTAACAATAGACAAGCGAAAGAGCATTTTCAAATTGTATTTCGAAATATGTAATTGCGTGTTGTTATGCTGGTCGTTGTGTGTTTAATTATGCATGTTAACGATTTACGGGTTGTGTTGTATTAAAGT
This sequence comes from Brachyopa scutellaris, assembly GCA_949775065.1. NCBI lineage: Eukaryota > Metazoa > Arthropoda > Insecta > Diptera > Syrphidae > Brachyopa > Brachyopa scutellaris. Next base: position 95,041,672 of record OX459113.1, on the reverse strand, counting down.
AATGCAAAGCAGAGCAAAGTGTCACCAGACCATCCATAATACATCTTAGTATAAGATCACGCTCGTTATAAATGCTGAAGCTAGATCAGAAGTTCATTTTCTGTTCAATTCAAATTTTGATAAAATTTTGCCATTTGAGATGAAAAAAAACTTTTGGGTGTTCGCTGGAATTGAACCAAGGCAGCATACGTAGTAGTCCAGCACACGTTTGGCAATTAAGATTAAGCCCTAAGCGATGGGAAAAAATGGCGTCCAAAATGGATGTCAAATGACATTTCGTGGCCCAAAATGTATCACATTATTGGAAGATGCTATAATTGTCAGTTTTGTTTTGATATTTGTAAAGTAAGCAGATGCACAATACACGCCGACAGGCCATGAAAACCTATACTCCTTAAAATCGCGGAATACTCGTGACTATTTTTTTTACGGAATAATTCGTCAGTTATTTTGGCGCAACGCGAATTTCGGCGCAGACCATCACAAACAAGTCAAACACCAATACATGATTTCGCAGTGCTAGCTTAAGTGTTGGATTAGTTTAGTGTAGTATTGAACATAAACTTCACTTAAGAAGTTTTTGTTTTTCCAGTCAGTGGTTCAGCTATGCCATGGATTGAGTGTCATTGTGAACCATTTAATGAAAAAAGTCACTGTGAATGAAGACAACGAAATTTGATTTTTATTTCCGTATCAAGTGTTTTTATTAAAAATAATGACAATCAGGGGAAAAGAAAACGGAGAAGCCGCTGCATGGTTGAAAATAAAAAAATAACCACTAAATCATTTTTAATTCAAAAAACGACGAGGTAGAAGTATCCTGATGAACACAAACAATTTGCATATCCCTTCCTGTCCTCGATCTGCATCCTAGTTTTTTATTTTTGTTTATTTATTCATTCATTTCTATTTAACAAAATACTTCTAGATTTTAAAATCTAATAATAAGTATTAATAATAGCATTTACAAAGTTTAGGTTAAAATTAAAAATAAAAATTTTCAAAATTAATGTTAAAGAAATAAAGAAAAAGCGAGAGAAAAAAAAAGCAAGAATAAAGAAGAAAAGATAAACAAATGGCAAAATAATAAAAAAAAAAAGCTATGATAATTAGGCTTAGGAAAAGGGAATAGATATTATGTGGCTTCAATTAGTGTTTGATATGTGAGAAAATAACCTCCTCCGAAATTCGGTCAATGAGCTTATTCTCTGCAACTCAACCGGAAGTCTATTCCACAGTCGAATTGCTGTTACAAAGAAAGATCGCTTAGCAATAGTGTGTGCGAATCGGGGTAAGATTAAACGTAGACCCCTACCGGATTGGGCAAATCGTAGCATTTCGTTCAGATACACAGGACAATGGTTATGAACAGGGTTCCGATTTTGTTGACCAAAAAAAGCCAAAAAAGGCAAAATTATACCGCGGAAAAAGGCAAAAAAAAGCATTTCATAAAAATAGAGGTTTTTATGCATTTTTATTAACATTGTAATAGCACTGCACAAACCAAAATATTTTGAAGTTCTCTGGTAATAATCACCTGTGATTATCTCTCAGGAAAGCATTTAAAGTTTGCCATTTCGTTCACATAATCACATCTTCAGTTACTGGCCCTTTAGCTTGTTGTAATTTCTCCTCGATCCCGTTCAAAGTATTTAAACTTCTTCAATAGTTCTTCCTAAAATTGCGCAAATTAAAATACATACAACTACTAGGAGTCACCTGTTATTTGTAAACTGTTAAATATGTGCTCTCTCGGGTCGACCACAAATCTTTTTCCAATTGACTTGAATCTTTACACGGGGCATTTTCACTTTCAATGACAAGCAACAAAATATTTTGGGAACAGCATGCATTTAAGCACACACAATATTCAGCAGATAAGCAGTATGACAGAATTTAAATCTAGATAAAAGGCGCACAGTTACACCTTACAAGGCATTTTTTGTCGAATAGATCTCAATTAATATGTGGTGGGCATTCCATGTCTTGCCTTTTCATATCACTTCTCTTGAAAACTTCAACGAAATTGAAAAATGTACACCAAAGTGACAGCTTATGTCCAGACATAGATGTCGGGCCAAAAATCCAGACATAGATGGCGGGGTAGAAAATCTGTCTGGCTGATTGTGGTCTCCACTAGACATTTGCCTAGCCATACATGAGCTCAGACATGAATAATGTCTCGTGGAGACCCCATGTTACGAGAAAAATACTTCCCAGGTACTTCATACGTGTGAACACTGAAATTTCTTTCGTATGATCTAGGATAAATCGTATATATAAGAAGAGAGTGCACATCTACTGTGACAAATAGCACGAAAAAGGCAGAAAAGGCAATGTGGATTAAAAAAAACGCAAAAAAGTCAATATCAGTACAAAAAGGTAAAAAAAGGCAAAAAAGGCAAAAAAGGCAAAGTCAACAAAATCCGTTCCCTGGTTATGAATAATTGCATTGAGTTTGAGCAAGTTACGAAAGTCATAGTAATCATTTAGACAGATGCCAAAAAGAGAAGTTTCGAAATATGAGACACTGGCATATCTCGGAACGCTATAAATAAATCTGAGACAGTCATTGAATGCTACATTTATTTTGCGTTTGCATTCGTAGTCTAATGTGGCATATACAGAGCAGTTAAACAAAAAATAGGGCACAATAAGGGTTTTAACTAGACGCAGTTTCATGTTCGGTGGAAGGACACAGGCAGAGCATCTTAAGCTGCGCAAACCAGAGTGTATTTTCCCAATTGTTGTCGAAATGGCATCGCAGCAGCTTAACTTGTTATTTAACGTAAAACCCAGGCATTTAACTTTATCAACGTATGGAATAATTTTACCGTTAAGAACTCTCTCTCTCTCTCTTCTTGAGCATAACATTGCTAGAATCTTAGAGGGGTTAAGTTTAAGTTTGTTGAGATCAGACCAGAGTTGAATTCTTGCTAGATCTTCATTCATCCTTGCCACCAGATCTTCCATCAGCCCTACGGAACGACAAAGGTAAATCAGGACGTCGTCTGCATACATTTGTATATTGCAGGAACTTACAGAATCCGGGATGATTAATATACAATGCAAATAGTAGTGGTCCCAGTACTGAGCCTTGTGGGACCCCTGTATTTATAATAACTGGTCTGGAAGTTCCGCTGTCAGTATTTACTTTTTGAACCCAGTCTCTGAGATAGTTATACAGCAAATGAAGAGCAGTACTAGAGAAATTGAATTTATTCCTCAATTTTGATAAAAGAATTGCGTGATCAATGACCTAATGAAGCGGATACACATACACAGCGAATATCAGCAGAATAATCCCTCTAATACTTGCATAAAATGAGAATCGCAATGCGGCATTGCCAGACGAACAACATATTTTGTTGTTTAGGTAAGTTTTCTGTTATGTATTTTGGAAATAATATTATTTTAGTACACTTACGGGACGGCAACTATGTACTCTCTGGATTGCCACCGACGGAAGTCGGTGGCTTAAGTTAAACCAATATTTAAGTGGATGTTATTGTTAAACCTGCAGTGTGAAAACGCAATTCGTGTTGATCCTGAGTTTTTCCTTGGATCGTCACTTAAGCTCGCACTGTGAAAATGGGCATAAGTTATCAAGCCGCTCTCCTCGAGCAGACTGGAACAACACGTGACAGAAGAGTTCCCGGAAGGCCCCGTAGTACTCGTTGCGACGAAAATATCGCTGCTTTGGGTGAAGATGTCACGGATGCACCGTCAACATCGACCAGACGACGTACCACGTAATTGGCCAAGTTTTACTGCCGCATATTGATGAATTGGGACTGGAGGACATGTGGTTTCAAAAAGACGGTTCAACCGCACCCACAGCTTGCGAGACAATAGACATTTTGAAGGATGCCTAATGTCTCGTTTTGGCAATCTGCACTGGCCGGTAAGTTAACCCGATTTGACCGATGCAGACTTTTTTCTTTAGAGTTTTTTGAAGTCACGGGTCTATTAGAACAAGCCACAGACCCTGGAAGCACTCAAAGAGAATATCCGAAAAGAGTGCGAGAACTTATCGCATAAAGTTCAAAGCGATTGAAAATGGAGATAAAAAGAGCCCAAATCGTCATCAACAATGGCGGCGCGGCGCCCACGTGGCCTATATCAGATATACCAAAACAACATCGGGTAAGTGTTTTTGAGCCACCCTGTATTATATAAAAATCAAACATCGACCTACATATTTGCCATTCAAGTCAGCGAGGTTCCGTTCACACTTTTCATTATTGGTTTATTTATACACGTTTTTTTAACCATTGTCAGCTAATGAAATTAAGGTACTCAATAATCGTATGATTCATTCTGTACTTGAAGACGAACAACAACAAACACAAAGTTCTGTTGATAAATCGACCGTAACTCTTGGTTACGTTATTTCGACGACGCAACCCATTTTCGTCTACCCAGTGATTTGAGAAAGAAAGAAAAAACAATTGACCCCTTCAAATATGGCCTGAGGTAATGAAGACACCTATGAGAATTATTTTTGGCTAAAAATCATTCTAGTAATGGGTTTTAACCATCGTCGAGCACGACACAATATAAAAGTCTCAGGAGAAGTGTTCAACATCCGGAATGCGTGACTTGTTAGCCCATGGTAAATTAAGGCACTGAAGCGAAGAAACGAAGTGACTTCCATAGTATATTCCTACCTGTTACTTTTATTTACCTGCTAGCCCAAACAAATCTGATTTTCCAAAAGTTAATTTACATGCTGAGGCATAAATTATACCAGCATAAAATAAATAATACAAAACAAAAACGCTTGACTAATTACGCACTACGTATTGGCATCACGCAATCATGTTACTATCATTTTGATGACCAGTTATGGGCAAACATAAAGCATTATTTAGAATTTTTTTACTTCAATGTATACATACGAGTAACACGGGATTCAGAGAGTGACCAAAACGTGACTAGGACTTTGCACTTAATGGATAAAAGATGTTTTGCATCGAGAGCATTGTAGAATTAGTTTTCGAAATCACTATTCACCAGCAAGCTGAAATGAAATAAATTAATGATTTAAGACGAGCAATTGGCCTCCATGAAATTTTCGCCCGTCAATTAATTACAAGGAACATTCTCTTGAGCTCGAATTTTGACAGATTAGCCATTAGGTTAGGTTAGGTTGGGAGGGTCGCTTGCTGTAGGTGCAACTGCACCCAGAGGCTGTTAATGGTCCACTGTGATTACCCTAGTTGTGCATGTTGGAACACGCATTTACCAAAACCATTTCGATCTTATGATAAATCTCTTCAGGTCTGTAAGCGGTATCTTAGCCAGGTCATTATGGCAGTCGCAGAACCGTGCTCCCATACAAGATAGGCGCCGTTCTCAGTCGGGCAGTGACATAAAAGGTGAGCTACAGATTATATTTCATCCTCCTCCATGCAGCTTCTACAGAAGTTATTTGTAAGGATGCCGTATCTCCTGGCCATGTTGTATTATACAGTGTCCGGTTTAAACAACGATGAGCACATTAATTTGGCTTCCCATTCAAAGTAGTGATATTGATCTTTTCTGGTCGACTGCGGGCCGCAGGTTGCGGGTTCTGGCAAAATCGATAGTATTGCGCTATCGGCCTTCGGCTAGTTTAGAGGTCTATTGAATTTTTAGCTGTATTGAAGTCTGGTAAGACTTGTCCGGCAGCTAGTGCTGTGTTCATGTCAGAGCCGTTCCTGGTTAGTTCGCTTGCTGCTTCGTTTTCTTCTATACCGTGGTGTAGTGGTTAGTGTGTTGGACTACTACGCAATGCTGCACGGGTTCAATCCCAGCAAACACCTAAAACAAATTTCACAGTGCGACTTATTTCGAATGTCTGACAAGCATTCAAGAGTGTCATTGTATCAATTTTTGCAATTTCTCAGGGGCGTAGACGAACTTGTCAATGCCGATACCAGAGACACTTGCATACACATCTACTCGGACAGCCAGGCAACACTTAAAGCATTTGCGAACTCACAAACTAATTCCAAATAAGTGAAGGGATGCAAAGCAAAACTCAACACCCTTGCAAGATCATGCATGGTAAATCTGCTCTGGGTACCTGGCCACAACAATATACCGGGGAACGAAAGGGCGGACGAACTTGAAAGAGCAGGGGCGGAAGACGTAGAAAACCTCACAGTAAATACTATTGGTTCAGCGGTACAAGCGGTGAAAACTATAGCCTGTCTTTTAAACGCCACGCACAAATGTGGAGTCAAATCCAAACTTGCAAGGCTGCCAAAAAAATTATAGAAATTCCAAATCCACTGCGGGCTAGGAAAGTACTGAATTTGGGCAGAGTACAAATAAAACTGATCATTGGCTTATATACGGGACACATCAACTTAAATAAACATGCTAACCGACTGGAACTAGTGCAGCATAGCACCTGCCCGGGTTGCAAAGAAGAAGATGAAAGTATCAAACACTTCCTCTGCGATTTTCCTGCTCTATGTTTAATAAGGCAAAAATACCTGGGAAGACATATCCTACCCGGGCTGACATCGCTCAGATCTATCAATTTCTCGAAAACACTGGAGTTTACACGACACACATCGCTTTTTTTTTTAATTCACATACAATACGCCCTCGGTAAAAGCAACCCTCGATAAACGCAATACCTCGGTCAAAGCAACACCCAAATTTTTACCATTAGTGACTCAGTAATTGCAACTTTTCAAAAAAAATGTGACTCAGTAAACGCAACCTTCCATACATGACCTCTTATTTCGTTTTATTTATATTTGTTTCTATTTTTTGGTGTTTGGTTTTACTATAACTGGACAGTTATTTTACAGTTAATTCACTCAGAATTAAATATACATATTATTTTTCTTTTCTTTTACGACGAACATTATTCTTTTATTTTTCATACTCTTTTGTGACTCGGTTATTGCAACAACCTCAATTAACGCAACTGCTCAAATTTTTATCGGTTGCTTTTACCGAGGTCGTACTGTATTTCCTTCCAACCTTTCCATTCCACTACACTACCCCCTTTCAATAACACACACCTCAACCCTTTTTTCTTAGCACAGTTCCAAAGGGAGCACAACGGGCCCGACTTGTGGCCTACGTGAAGAGGAGTAATCCTCACCCTCATAAATCAACCAACCAACCATCATTTGTCAACAAACTTCTCAACTCGCCCTTCGGAATTGGCACAAAACTGTAGGACCCTTCCATTCGTGCAAAAATTAAACATGCACACAAAAATGGCTGCGAGAAGTTGGCCCTGGTTCACCCCGAGCTGTAAAAATCGTTGAGGCAGTCCTTTACGCATTTTGAATTTTTGGAAGTGGAGACGAGTTGGATTTCCGTTGAGGGTAATTTCATCGCTAGGACAATTTGTGCTGCTTTCTTAATAGCATATATATGATATCTGATTAGAAGATGCTGCAATAGTCGGTAAGACTGGTTTATGCATAGCTTTTCCGAGAAAACTCCTGCTCCGGTTCCTTTCTCTGTTTTCGAGCCATCTGTAAATATGGATGGCGTCGTCGGAGTTCTTCGAGATCTGTTTGGAATGGAGATCTTGAAGTACATACCTGGTAAAGTCGGTGTCTGTACAGGGCATGAGTATTTTTTTTGATTAGCCACTTATAGCTATGATATGCACGGTACGCACATATGGAAGCAGATTTCTTTTTCATATACCAGTTCTTCCCATATAAATGCGACATCTGCATTAATTTATTGTCTGTGGTTTTAGGTTAATCATTTACATTTATTGTTTATAAAAATAGTCAAGCCTCTAAGCGTCCGTTTTTAGAGAAAACTTTAAGAGCAGGGCAATTTTACTACAATAAAAGCCTTAAATAATATTAACAATAAAAAAAAGTAAGGAGGATCATCCCTTTAGAACGCTTCAAAATAACACATTTTTTAACAGTGTTTTTAAAGGTGATAAAATAATTGAATCATTTTGAAGTTGTGACTTGTAACATCATTTTATTCGAACTATGAAAATATAAAAACAATTTTTCTAACACATGCATGGGAAGGATAAACCTATAATATCATAAAAAAGTATAAAATTAAAAATTAGGTACGCTCTTTAATAAAATGTTACAATTTTATATGTACTGTTTTTTCCACATTTTTCATCCTCAAAAAGTCGTTTATTTAAATGAAATCTGTAAAACTTTAGGTTTATCCTTCCGGTAGTGATATAAAAAAAAGCCTCACAAATTGTCAGCCAAATCGATCAATAACTTTTTAAGTTACAGCACGAACAGTTTTTGAAAATACGGCTTCGAGATAATCGCGTTAAAGGTTTCACTATAAGTTTTGGAAGTTCCAAATTTCTTGTCGAAACATGAATTCCAAGGATTTCTTTGTCCTCTCCAAGAAAATATAGAAATATTATGTGTACATAGATTTTCTTTTCTTATCACACTCATTTACCACCTCGTACAAAATTAAATTTTGTCCTTTCAGTTAAAAGGTGTGAAAACAAAGACAGTCGTTTTTTGAGGATGGTGTTTCCACAAAAGAATATGAGAAAAACAATCCATCCCATAAAGACAAATTACCCCTAAAAACCGACTAAATTCACGTTTGAAGCTAACGAAAAAAAATACGCTGCATTACCAATGGGCAAATGTTATTTGCAACCGCCTAAGAGTATGCAAAGTATAACCGCATATCACAGTTTGAGAGCTGATGGCATGCACCTACTGAATGACATTTTTTTTAATGGAGAATGGCATTGAATTATTTTTGTTTTAATTTTTAGAAATCCTATAAAAGGCAATATTGGTTTCGTAATTCAGTAGGTAAAACTTGCTTCTACATTTTGGTATACCTACAGTTCCGATCCATTCCATTCGCAATGTATAAAATGTTTTTTTCTTTCTAATTATGTTCAAGCGCTTGGATTCAAATAAACTTGTTATTATTTTTGATAATAGATTCTGCCCTTCAATTTGGAAGTAAGTGGCATTTCATCATAGACTGGGAAAAGACCTGTGTATATTTTTGGATAAGTCTTCGAAATCTGTTGCCTGGCCGTCAATTAAAAGCCGCTTAAATGACTAGCTGCGAACGTGCTATAAAGGTAATATTGGCTGCGAACCTAACAGCTGAAAGAGAGCTCAAGTACAATATTGAAGATTTGGTGCCTATATTGAAATGTACTCGTAACACATGAATCAATAATCTTGAGAACTAGAATCCCAATATTGCAGAATAATGTTGTCATGCGCGGTTTTCACTTAAGCAGTTGTAGGGATCTGCCTTAGTGTAAAAATGAAGTTCTATTGACGTAGAAATATGTCTCAAAGTTCTAACATGACATTCGTACATAGAGATAGAATCAGTCTTTTGGTGATATCACTTTTCAAATATCGCTAATTTCTTAGGTTTTTGTTTAAATACAATTTTTTATAGTTTGTCCATCCTCTTTTACACTCTCTTGTTGCTGTATACTTCTCTCTACTCCCTAGATTCTCTGCACACATCCTTCTAGAATTTTTATGGGTTCAAAGACACCCACCAGTGACTTGACTTCCTCATCAAATCACCAAATATTATTAAAATTAATGGGTACTACCTGTTACCATTCTAGATAGAGTCATTGCATCGTTCCATCTGCCATCACTTGACGGAACTTCATTTTGTGATAATGATAATGACTAATAACCAAGGACTTGAAAAATATCTTCAGGGGAACCAGTTCGGTTAGTCCAAATAAATTGTGCATAAGTCAGCGGCATTTATGAAAATTAAATTCTAAGCTCTATTTAAATTAACAGATGCTGAAACATATCGAGCGAATGGATTTCAATACTGTCAGAATATTCTATACTTCTTCCACAAATGGACAACGCTGCAAAGGAACCAACTTTGAGTGGTTGGCACAATATACATACGTATGTAATGCCGTATTATAAGAAACGCAGACCTTTCCTATATTAGTCCATACAAAATAAAACTGAAAATGACATGAAAATGAAAATTTTTGTTTGTGTTATCGTCCCCGGTAGTGTTTTGTTGTCTTGATTATTTTTCCATCCGGCCCCAAATTAGGAGAGGTGAGTTGTGGAAAATATAAAAAGAGATTTCCAATAAATTTAAAATTTCACAGAGCACTTTCTGCAAAATTATCCAAAAATACTGAAAACATAGATATATATACAAATGTTCGTGCAAGAATTTAAACAAAAAAAGAGATAGTTTTGGGGATGTACTGCTCATATCTATCTTGTGGAGTCATAGCACCTTGTGAGGTTACAGAGTTCTTTGTTGGGCATTCACAGAAAAAGTGAAAAATGCTTGCCTCCACAGCCGCGAGTTGAATGGGATACTTAACCTATGAGTATGGACTCCGATTGGCCAGTTACCGGTATATTATTGCTACGATTCTGGCGATTTAGATTCGTGATCTGTTGATTGGAGTCTATAGGGATCTATTTTTGCGGGCCAAGTCTTCCTTGAAATGAAACAGTTGTTGGCAGTTTGCCATTTAGAATTGGCTTTAAGAAAGTGTGTTGAAGGGTTTTACGCTTCGCAAGTCCTACAGGATGGTGAACAGTACAAAGCGAAGCCTCTCAAACGTTGCCTTGAAAAACTTCAGCACCTGCATTAGCATTACCGGGGCCATGAGAGGGACACCCACCGCCGCCATTGAGATCCTTCTTGCCTTGCCTCCACTGCACATCTTCATTGAAAACGAAGCTAGAAAAGCAGTATACCGTATAGGCGAGTTATCTTCAGTGAAGGTGGTAGAGGTAGCAGGGTGGGGGAGCTTCTCGATTCAGTACCAGGAGCCTTGAGGGGAGCTCTGGGCACCACAAGCTCCAAATACAATTTCGGGCGAAGGTTCCAATGTCTCCTTCCAGATCGCTCTGAATGGAACAGCGGAGGTTGGTCTGGTTTCCCATCAGGAATTATAGTCTTCTATACGGACGGGTCCTTAATGGATGAGCTCTCCGGAGTAGGTGTCTACTCAGAAGAATGCCACGTTGAGCAATCTATTCCACTGGGTAGATTTACAACTGTCTTTCAGGCAGAGGTGTATGCTATCGCTAGTACAGCGCACATTTCACTTAACAAGAGATGGAAAGGCAAGTCCATCTACACCTGCTCTGATAGCCAAGCAGCTATCAAAGCCTATTCAGCAGCGTTGATCAACTCAAAAATTGTTGAGGAAGCTGTCAATAAACTGAACCAGCTTGGTCTATGTAATAAGATCACACTCGTCTGGGTCCCGGGACATTCTGACATACCAGAAAACGATAAAGCTGATGCTCTGGCTAGAGCTAGATCAGCGACCCCTTTTATCGGTCATCAGCCTGTTATTGGCTGCAGTTCAGCTTATGCTAAGAACAAGCTTCTTGAACTGCTGTGACTACAGCACTATAACCATTGGCGCGAACTTAGGTCATGCCGACAGGCCAAAATGTTAGTAGACGCGCCCAGGGCAAATAGAACTAAGTTTCTGTTACACCTTTGTAGAAATTACTTAAAAAATCCTCACAGGACTGGTCAGCGGGTTCACTCCCTTAAACGAGCACCCGAACAAAATTGGAATCAAAAGCTCGGGCCTCTGCGAGATGTGCCTGGAAGAAGATGATGGCTGAGCACTTCATTAGCGAGTGTCCGGCCTTTGCTCGAATCAGAAAGGCCACTCTAGGCAACTACTCGAGCTCAATCTCGCCCTATTGCTTCGCTTTGCGAAAGCGACGGGCAATTTTATATCGATGTATACCTCAGCAACAAATTGCTAACTCAGGTTGTACTTCACCAAAGTACAATGGGCCTACAGGTCTACGTGCTTGCTGTCTCTATGGGATAACCCGCTTCCAAATACAATACAAAACAATGGTGAACTTTCTTCGCAACGGAGATGTAAGGGGCTGAACCGCGTCCAGCTAATATGTCGGCAAAACTATGGGAAAATGGTTGCAAATAACTGATCCGATTCTTCTCGAGAAAGCCCAAGAATTCGCGGTACAGTTGGATATCCTGGACTTCCAAGTCCATTTGGGATGCCTTTTTGTATTTTTTTATAAATAATTTATTAATGTTAAAAAGAGTTAAGCTTTTATTTTTCTATTATGTATTGCGGATCGATTATAAGAATTTTTTTTTCTTATATCGGATTTTCTCATATAAAAAAAGGGATATAAGAAAAGGATACTTTGGATTTTTAGAGTTTCTTATATCCGTATAATATTACTGTACTCAACTAAATAAAAAATCCATAAAATACCTACTCCTCAGTAGGAATGATATCAAGAGATTAATGAGATTTCTAACAGGGCATTGGCAACATCGATATCTTTCCTTCTTTAGGTGGCGCTATAGTTCGGAGTGAACCAGGGCCTACTTCTCGCAATCATTTGTGTGTGCTGTGCGTGCTTTATTTTTGCACGAATAGACGGGACCTACAATTTTGTGTCGACTCCGACCACGAGTTGAGAAGCTCCTCATGACAAATGATACTCTTTGAATAGTTGTCAGATATTCGAAAGAGATGGCACGGTGCAAAAAAACGTTTAGCATTGTATAATAGCAACGGGCAGCATTGTCTAGTAGTCCAACGCACTTACCACTACACCACGGTGCTCACTTCGATATCACCTAAACAAAATAGTAAATAGGTCTCATTCAGGAAACTGAATGTCATCTCTCCATGAAAGACGATGAAACTATGAAACTATGAAACTATGAAACTATGAAACTGCATGACACTATGTGCCTTAAGGAGACTACGTTTTCTTGGAGATATCATAACTCCTAAAGTATCCACCAGAGAGATCCTTAATTTCATCAAAAGAATTGAACCTCTTCTGGTTCCTCAAACTGACATTGCGATACAATAGTGAATAGATCTTTTAAATCGCAGGGCCCTCCGCAGCTGGCGTGTTAGAAGGTTATTTTTCCTCCAAAAAGTAGGTGTGTTGCTGATTCAAGAAACAAATACCATTTCATAAAAATAAATGTAGGCTTTGCAGAAATTACAGAGACGAGAAAGAGGAAGAGAGCTCAACACATCTCTTCTGTTCATGCCCAGCTCTTTTTCGCCATGGAAAACCACATCTAGGAGAATACTTCTTCAACGATCTCAGTGACCTAGCACAAAAAGATGTGGAATGCCTATCTCAGTTTATAAAAAGCTTTAGAAAGTTCTCATAAGTAGCGGGGATATACACATCCCCCAGATCATTGGTATAACAATGGGCCTCTATGGGCCCAAGTGTGCTAGTACTCAAATCACCGACACCCACTACTACCTAACTAACGTAATTATAAATTGCCTGACTGCTTTAGTATCAATAATACTATTGATCTAACGCAATTTAGCTCACAGTAATTCTTGAGTACTACACAGTATGTCAACAAACCACATTGAAACCTTGTCTTAGTAGCGTTACTTATCTTAATGGGATAACCATGCTTAAATTGTAATTGGTAAAATTTTGCTTTTATTTCCATCTTGCATTAGAAATGTTTCTCTTTAAAAATGCATATTTCAAATTTTAATAGCCACAGCAGAATTGAAAAAGAAAACAGACACCTGGAAAGCCATATTGTAGTCTACCCAACCCATACAATAAATCGTGAATTATAATCTACCCTTTGTAATATAAATTGTCTTTGAATACAAATTAATGAACTAATGACTGCTAATATGTAGGTAAGGTACATACATTAGTCCACAATAGACAGGAATAATGCGGATACAATCTTAACTCATACTTAACAGCCAAATTGCATCACCGCATAGTTAATAAGTTCACAAACATGACGTACTATGTACATTGTTTCTTATCGCCAAAGTCCGCTTCTTGGCAAATGCAACGATATACATGTGTCTACAAGTTCGCTAACAACCTTTAGTCTAAATAGCCGTTCATCACCTAGCAATTTATACATACATTGAAATCGGACATATGACTGGTAAATGATTTTATTAGCATGCCGCTTCGCTAATTACGACCACCTGCTGGCTGGATAACTAGTATCTGTCCGATTGGCGACTGGTTTTCTGTCAATGCAAACGGAAGAATCGATTTTTTTCAAACTGTGGATTAGGTATGTGTTGAAATTATCATATGATAATCTGTGAAGTCGTCTAATTAAATAACTTAATAAGGCGCCATCGGTTTTGCCCCATTTGTCAAAAAAATGCTTTGTGTTTCATACCCCTGGAAATAGATGAATGCTCCCGTACATGCACTTGAATTTACCAAAGCTCGTATCACTTATGTTTTATAATGATATTCACCAAAAAACGGAACTAACCTCCAAACATTTTCCGTTAAGCAATGTAGGTATCCTGTGTTGGGAAATAGGAACTAAAATTCTCATCTAGCCAGCCACCAAAAGAGGGTATGTGATTGTATCTATAGAAAGCCTTCTAAATTGATGCTTCCTATGTATGTGCCATTTGTAAACATTCTAAATTACATGCTAACTCTGATTGATGGTGTTTCATTAATTTCACTTTTAAGATGTTAATAGTAGTTATACTGCCTGATTGTAACATATATTGTAACTGGATGCAGATGTAATTGTTGCAGCCCTCATATGGAGAAGAGGTACTCGCACAACAATAAAATTCATCATTAACTTGAAAGTTTTATGGTACATTCAAGGTCGCAATTATGTGAGATGCAAATTTTATCGTATAAATTGTAATACGATATCGCCTTCTATGATGCTGGATCAAATGTGTATACAAATTCTTGTGCTAATGCAAAGACTAATTACTGTTTATTAGAATTGATTGCTTTATAACTATTAATGTCTTGATGATATTATGTCAGATATTCACCCCTATTATTAAATCCGGCGGGGGGAATGCTTCACCAAAATTCGGAATTTCGTATTAGTAAATCCGTTCGAAGCAGATTTTGACTTAGCTGGCTTTGTATACAATATAGTCGCTATTGGGGTATCGAAAACCCTCAATTGATATACCAAAGACACTAAATCCTCGTAGAGTAACCGCACGGTGTGCCATTTGGGCCGGCGGCATTATTGGGCCATAATTCTTTTAGGATGCTAGACAGTGGCGGATTAAATGAAAAGAGCGCCCTAGGCAAAGCATCTCATCGGCGCCCTTCTAACAGCCGGCCTAGAAGTCTACATTCTGCGTCTACATTTTTGGCTTGCAAAATTAGGAAATAATATCATCATAGTTTTAAGAAAGCATTAAGTCGGATTCGATGTTTAGTATTGCCAAAGAATTTAATCTTTTTCTAGCCATGGTCGCTCGAAGATAATTTTTCACTCTTTTAAGACAGGAAAAACTCCTCTCACCACTGCAATTGCTGACTGCCGTCGCTACGCACATTCTTAAGGCTATATCTTTATTAGGGTAGATTGTCTCAAGTTCTTCTTTTCTTATAAATAACCTATAAAATTGCGTTGGTTGTCCGAGGCAGTACTCCGTCTCGAGCTAAAGTTGTTAAATAAGAGCGAAGATGGATGCATCCATCAACCAAGCACTTTTCTAAATCATCAGAATACATTGTTACCAACATGCATGCTCCATTTTCAACTTCTTCAGAGTTCAAGTCAACCAAATTGCTTAAAAACGAAAATTTGCTATTTAAATTTCTGTACGCTTCTCTTCTCTTTTGAAGCTCAGCCACAAGTCTATCTATAAT
Source organism: Brachyopa scutellaris (assembly GCA_949775065.1). Classification (NCBI taxonomy): domain Eukaryota; kingdom Metazoa; phylum Arthropoda; class Insecta; order Diptera; family Syrphidae; genus Brachyopa; species Brachyopa scutellaris. Next base: position 95,026,040 of record OX459113.1, on the reverse strand, counting down.
AACTAGATAACATGTCACTTTAAATGTTTCCCAACCAGATAATAAAGGAGTAATATCTCCAGCAGATTCTTCTGGAGTGACCTTCCTCTTTCGAATCCTCTTTGTGTCCTTCTCATATTCCTTGGCTAATGAAACTTCTAAGGCTTGCTGCTCGTATTTATAAAAGTTTTCCCTTTCCGCTGAAATAAGTTGAATAAGAGTATCATACATTTGTATAACTGAACAAATATCAATATCAACGGACTGTAATTTTTTGTTGGTTTCGTTGACATGTACCAAAATAAAACCCCAAAACACATGAAAGCATTTTCTTCGTTCTAATTTCAACCGTATGCCTTTAGCTTCACAAACAGCAGAACGCTTTTGCTCAGGATTGCTCTCGCAAGCTTTCAAAGCATTGTAAATTTCTGGTAATGATACCATCATACTTTTACAAGCATCTGCTCGAGCTGACCAGCGTGTGTTCGAGGGTGTTGCATAATATGGTATAGTTACATATGTATCTATGTACAGGCGTTGTAGTAAACATCAAGATCACAACAGACTCTTGCGATAAAATTTTCCATCACATTTGCGCATATTTGGAATTCAATTTCATCAATAACGGCGCAAAAATTGGACGATTCCCTCCACTTGTCGGTAATGTGAATGAGATTCACTTGATTATTAAAAACGAGCGGATCGAATCTCCCCATACATTTGATATCCGCAAATATTTTAGTCCGGATTTGGTTGAATAAGCTGAATAAATCCTACGATCTGAAAAAAGTCCTATTAAGTTCGAAACTGGCAGAAATTATTGATATAGCTGCATTATAGTCCTTCGGGCAAGAGTGCGCATTTTGGTCTTCGGGCTTAAATTCTGAAAAACTTACAACAGCTATCAAACAAAAGAGCCTATTTTTTGGTAGCTCTATATTTAAGGAACACAATTATACAAAAATATTTTATATATTTTTTAATGTTTCGTATATTTTGATCAAAAAACCAATGTAAGTCAAGTTGCGCACTCTTGCCCCGAAGTCAGGGTAAAAGTGCGCAGAGGTATGGATAAGAGTGCGCAACCAGTTTAAGTCATAGTTTACGTAGTTGAAATGGTTTGAAACTGCGCTTTCGCTCAAACCAAGTTCTTCGTTAGCCTTTCATGGACTGCTTCCATTTTAAATCAGCTCCCTAGCCTCGCAGAATTTCTTTTAGATTATCAATTACCTTTCCGTTTGTGTTTGGTAGATACGAGCCATTTTTCTGGAAAAACAAACACAGAAAAATAGTTCAGCTACGAGCTACCACCTACCGCCTACGACTGTGATGTGCTCGTTGCATCTTTCGATAGAGGGTAATTGCCTAAAAATTGTTATTACTATAAAAAGTTAAATATTGGGTCAGAAAGCACAGCGCAATCTTACCCACAGAACGACTGCGCACTCTTTCCCTATACGCTACTTTTTTTTTCATTGTATTGAAAATCTAAGAACGAATAATATTATCCACTAAAATTGTATCCTTCATAAAACACACATATACACTGTTTATGCCTACATACTACTTATGGGGTATCGAGTTGCCACCCTTCCCTGACACACTTTTAAAAATTAACTTTTTTTTTTAACAAGATCCGGCTTTTTTCCCTTGTTGATTTTCTTTGTACTGTTAATTGGACAATTTTCGTAAAAGTTTTTCATCATTGGCGGTTAGTGAAGCACACATTTTCTCATTTAACGATTGCTGCTAATTCTTTCACAGATGGAGAAAATGGCACTGCGTACTCTTACCCGCTGCGCACTCTTACCCCAAACGACTCTATTCTTTATTTCCTGAATTATTTTTCAAACTTATAATCGGCTTTCAAATGTCAAATCAGAAAACAATTGATTTCGAAACATAAAAAGCGATGCAGATAGAGTAGTGTATCCGGCGGATTTTATAATCACAACCGTAAGAGCCATTTCACACATACCCGGCAACCGGTTACCCCGGTTAACCGGTTTTCTTAAAAAATAAGATTGTTTTCAGACACATCCGGCAGCCGGCACACAGCAAGCTATAAAATGTGAATTTTATTCCATTCGTGGCGATCTACTATATGTTTTCAGTTTTCATATCGTTGAGTCGAAAAACGAAAACCGGCTACGGCAACCGGGCATGTGTGAAGGCGCAATTTGATTTTATGTATCCACTACTGACTTGAGAACCGTTTACCCGGTTTCGGCAGCCGGCTGTGGCAGTGAGCAGAGCCGGCGACATTCCGGCAGCCGGCTACCGGTTAACCGGTGACGGTTTCGGTTTTCAGGTGTGAACGCGCCCATAAGAATGTATTCCCAACGACCGGGTAGCCGGTACCGGTTAGCCGGCTGCCGGGTATGTGTGAAAAGGCTCTAAGTGAATGTGAACCGAATGAGTGAAGGGAATCTCCGATCCTGCGGATTTAATAATAGGGGTGATTGAAATGCTTAGAATGTGTTTATCTTTTTCTGTAGATCTGCGAATCGCGCTTATTTCCTATAAATCTTTTTTTCAAATAAAGCAGTTTTCCACAACGGAAATGTCTCCACTTAACCTCTGGTTAGCAGACAAGTTGCAATCTTTCAATAAATCTAAGCCGGGGAAAAGGACACAAATGACTTGTATATTTATCATAAGGAAATACGGCAAAAAAAATATTAGGATTGAGGCTCATAACAAATTCAACATATGTTCTCCCCTATTGTTATCAAAAACACTATCGAAAATGTCAAAGTGAGACGTTTGTTGCAAAAGATCTTGGAAAACAAGTGGAAAAGCAAAGTAGAAATGTTAACAGTCAGAAGGAACCTCAAAGATTCCTTTTATATACATATGTATGTATATATGTACATGAATTTTATTAAATTTAAATGAAAAAAAGCCGATGTTTAACTGTCAAATGTCAATGTGGCTATGAAAAAAAAACACACAGCATATTGGGATTTTAAAATAAAAAAATACACACAGCATATTGTGATTTTAAAATGTCAACTTAAAAATATTTATCTACATTATATCCCCAATGACATAAATTATACAACGTTGGCAACGCTGTGTTTTTAATTTGAAAAATTGCTTATTTCGGTTGTACTCGTTTAAAAGATTCTTTCGAATCTGAATTGATTTTTTTCAAGAACCAGTTTTTACGATTTTATTGATTGATTACTTAATTGCTTAGTTATTTTTATTTTTGAAAGGTATTCAATGAAGCATTTGATTTGCACTTGTAAAATTATAAATTTGCTCGGAATGTGAAAACCAATTTAAAATGTTAACGAGTCGGTTGCATTACTTTCAAACGATATTATAAGGCAAAGGTACAAAATGAAACTGAAAGTGTGACACTCAAGTTTTCAAAATAAATTTAATTGGACATAGTGTTTGAGCACAGATAGGACCTACAAAAGTAAGTATACACCTATGTGAGTGTACCAAAAGTCTTAAGGAAACAGGGTATTTCGTTTGAACCATTATCCGTCTGACCTTATGTCTGTTGTTTGACATTTGCACAGTTGCTCTAAAGTAAAATTAACGGTATAACTTCCCTAGGTTCTAGAGGAGAATAATTTTTGTCTGACGAAATACCAAAACAACGTCACAAAAGTAATTATGTATACATTCATGGTATTTCAGTACAAAACATGGGTCAGTAAACACTTGTTGTTATAAATCTGCTCTTTTCAATTGAATTGTTTTAGAAATATACTGGGTGAGTAGAAATTACTCAGTTTAGATAATTTCGATAACGAATTTCAATGCGTCTCCCAGAAATGGCATCGCGTGGAAAAGAGCTCTCTATTGACCTTAAAAATTTGGTGATAACATTTTTTAAGGAAAGGAAATCCATTCGAGAAGTGGCGAAACTATTCAACAAAAACCCTGCAACGGTAAAAAAATTTTAGAAAAAAATAAAACCTCCGGTACAATAGAAAATGGGACTAGAAGTGAGCGCCCCTGTACCTTTACTGAAGTAGAAAAGCGAATTATTGTCCGAAAAGTAAGGAATGATCCTAAAAAAAAGTACCCCAAAACTACAAGCAGAGATTACCAAAGAAGCAGAAAAGCAGTACATTCTCCAAACTATTCGCCGTGTTTTGCGCGATGCTGGCTATAACGGTCGATCTATCAGGAAAAAAGCTTTTGTCACCTATGTGAATCGTAAAAAGCGAGTTAAATTTGCCAGAAACCGTCTAACATCTGATATTACCTTTTGGAACAGACAAAAGCAAATTCAACCTTTATGATTCGGATGGGCGCATCAAGTTAAGGCGAAAACCGAATTCAAAGTTGAATCCGGAAAATATGGCTGGAACCATAAAACATGGTGGTGATTACGTAATGGTTTGGGGGTGTATGGCGGCATCTGGCGTGGGTTATTTGGTATTTGTACAAGGAAACATAAATCATTTTGAATATTCAAATATCCTCAAACATAATCTCCATCAGAGTGCGCAGAAATTGGCCTTGGAATGGTCATTCGTCTTTCAACAAGATTATGACCCTAAGCATAGTTCTCAAATAGTTAGAGAATGGCTGCTATACCAAATACGCAACCAGCTTAAAACACCAACCCAATCACCAGACTTGAATGCTATTGAAAACTTGTGAGATCACCTCAGATGCCAAATACGAAAACATGATATTCGAACGAAAAATCAGCTTGGAACCATTATTCAAGAAGAATGGGCCAAAATAGTCCCCGACGTGACCCAAAAGCTCGCCAATTCAATGCCATCCAGAATAAACGCTGTTATTAACTCAAAAGATATCCTGCTAGGTATTAATTTCATTTCTTACTCCAATATCTTGTCTTTTTTTGTTTTTTCTTTGAGGTGTATACTTACTTTTGTGATGTGTTTTTTATGAATTTCGTTTAATTTCAGTATCTTTGTTACTTTGTTTTATTTTTTAGGTAATTTTACTTTTTATATAATAGTTACTAAAAAAATACATATCACTTATTTTGTTTAATTTTATCCGAGTGGTTGTTTTCGTTCAAAAAACTTCGTATACCGTGCTGTATACTTACTTTTGTGATTAACTGTACGTATTATGTATGTTTGAATCAGGAATGACAGAATACAAGAATGTAGGTATACAAAAATTTTAGGTCACAGGGGACCAGCGATTTGACAGCTGTTTATTTTCTCAGTAAATTCACCAATAATAATTGCTTTGAAAAAAAAAGTTGTCTTTTTAGTTTTTTTAATTAAATCCTTACATATTTATAAAATTAAAATACAAGTGTATTTTGTGATGGCTTTCGTTGTAGTTGTTTTGTGTAGTACTAGTTAATTTTTTTAAGCCTGCAGATTTATTTAACATCGTGATACTGGACATACAAAAGAGTATCAATTGGTCCCTGCCATGGAATGGTGTTAGAGTGAAAGCAATCGACCGCGACCAATCTAAACTACCTGACCAACGTAGAGGAAAACAAAAAGGATGTAGACAAGTATCTGTTACAAAATAAAATAATATTTTTTAATTTAATATTATATTTTGTTAAAGTTTTTCTTTCTTTTATAAGAATTCTCCGTGATTTCTCTTTTTAACTTCCTTATCCTGAGAAACATTCGTGCTCTAAGGAACCGTTTCATTTTCTCCTCGCAAATATATGTATGTCGCAGCCAGGGCTGCCGTTTCAATATTTTGCTCGGCAGTATAATTCGACCGTTTTGGGCAGTATCGCGCAGTACTCTGTGAGAGCGATTGTTTTATTTTATTTTTAAGTACATAATATAATAAAATATTTTTATAAATAAAATAATTATATAATTTTTGGTTGAGGTTTCCACATGAACATTGCGGTAAATTATTTTTATGATATATTTTTAATTAATTATTTTAGGATATTCTGCATACGAAATTTTGCGAGGAAACTTATTTTCTATTTTTTGGAAGTTTTTAATTTTCACTACAGAAATACATGCAATTTTATGGACCTGGTACTCCTTCAAGATTGTGAATCGAGCACCAGTCCATAGATTTGCCTTTAATCCGTCACCCACCCAGCTGTTTATTAAACCAGAGGCCGAATTAACATACTCGATAACGAGTGAGTGAGTAGGACTATCGAGCGATCGAGTAACCTTATTGGGATGACGGAACTCGATATAACATATAGAATAAAAATAATATTGTACTAGAAACATTCAAATAAATTGACGATTTTCCGGTATTATTTTATTGATATTCAAGGAGCTAGGTGAAACTATGTTTTTTTTTTTGGATGTTTGGTCATACATTCAGCAAGAATATTTGTTCGCAGTGTATTTTTTATCTTGAGATATGACCTAATTAAACAACAACATATAATTGATTCCAAAAAAGCAACAAAATTTAATTCAAAAATATTCACATAGCTAATTGTTTTAGTTGGCACTAGGCAGCAAAACTGTTTTCAAGTAAAAAATGACACTCGATAACGTGAGTGGTAATGCCAAATCGTCACATTTTGATAACGAGTGTGGTAATTCGGCCCTGTTGAGAAAACAGCCCCGCAGGGCCAAGGTACTCCTTCACGATCGTGAATCGAGCATCTGTCAATAGTTCGTCACCTACCCAACTGTTTATTAAACAGCATGCAGCATGCCCCCCTCCCTCACATATTATACTCTCCACTTCCAACTTCTTCTATACTTAGAGGTGTTCTCATAAAATTATAATTTTTTGCTATTTTAAGGTAAGAATTGAAAAAAAAAGTTTACATCCTCACAAAAAATATAATTTTTATGTTATTTAGACCAGAAAAAAATAAAAATGTAGGTACCTTAATGGAATATGGAATGGAGTAATAATAATGGAAACCCGACCCAAAAATCGAAGAACAGCTGGAATCTGCCGGTTCGTTCCCAAATATGTTTGAACTTAAACGATAAGGCAGACACAATATTTGCATATTGAGCATTTACCATTTATTATTATTTGAATTCGCATTGTAAGTTTAATTTTGAACTTTAAGCAGTATAATTTACTTTTAGGCAGTACGGAGTACGGGGTGATAAAATAGCAAAACTGCTATTGCAGTACTTTCGGCAGCACTGGTCGCAGCTAGCTCTTAATACGTTTTAAAAAAAAATTTTGTGGAGATGGTTTACCCACGTAAAAGTATTATCCCTTTCGGAGTCAACTCGAATGTATTCAGTATTACCACGCAACCTGTGGTAAATGTATCGAGCCTGTTTGCTGTACCAAACACGCACGCATCCTGTTGCAGCGAGATGAAACGGAAACTATGTTGGAATAGTTTCCAGCTTATATTTATACCAATTTAACTTTGCTATAATTACGTTGCATAGATTTAAATTAAAGTACCTATAATAGCATCATCCATTCATTGTCCACATTATTGTTATTACAGCTAAATACCGCAAACCTCTTTTTAAATCCTACATCTTGACTATAACTTTAACAATTTCTGGCGGAAAACAATCGTTGGCGTGTCCCCTGTGACGTCACGCAGCTGTCAGACATAAAAATTAACATGGCGGACATGCGCAAAGCGTAATCTTGTATTCTGTGTCTTACGTGTTCAACTGTCTATGATGGACTATTTATTGTATCAAATTCAATGTTTTACAAAGCATACATTTGTAAGTTGGGGAGACTGGGTACGGTTGAAACGATCTTAGTTATATCGTCCATAGTATTGCCATTTATAAGCCGAGCGATGATGGAGGTATGTTAAATAAAAGATCGTGTTTTTATCTACCACTGGGCAGTGTCATTTTAGTACCAGGTCTGTTATTTTTTGTAGTACACCAAATTAATAAAAACAATCCAATTTGTTTCAACCGTCCCCATACAAGGGGCGGTTAAAACAGTGATTGGGGTCACTTGAAACACATGCAAATAATACAATATATAAAAATGTTACATGTTTTGTTCATTATTTATTTTAATTATAAGAATAATTTTAGCATTTTTTGACAATATTTATCAGTCTTCAATGTTCAATATTTATTTATATATTTATATAAACAAAAACAACGAAACATCAGCAGTTTTTTTTAACAAATCAAACTAAACGAAAATAATTTAAACATAAACTCAAAGAAATTGTTACTTCATTAGGAGTTACTAGTTGAGCACTTGTATAGAGTTTCGGCGATGTTTGCTGCATAATTATGTGATGTTTGTACTCAAATAAATTGTTTCAACCGTACCCAACCCCTCTTTTGGGTTAAAAAATGTATATGTAGTAGTAACAAGAATGACACATTAAAACCAGTCACCATGTTGTATTCTACACTCTTCACTTCGAACACAAAAATACACTCAATACTCTCAGATGAATAGAAAGAACGGTTATAGAGAAAAATATCCGAACAAAATACTTACTATAGGTTGTCAATATACAATAGGGCCTCCCGTAAACAACTAAGGCGCGATGAGCGAAGGAAGACTTAGGTTCGTTGCCGCTTCGTAGGCCTTTTAGACCCATCCGCGCACCGCGTACGGTTCTCGAAACATTTAGGTTGTTTCAACCGTCCTTTGTTTTAACCGTACCCAGTCTCCCCTACTAAAAGTAAGTGTAAGTACTAAACTTATACATAGATAATATTATAACATGTCCTTTTTTAATACTTAATAAAGAAAATAAACGAACTTCATAGATTATAAGAAAATAGGATAAAAACATCATGGACTAATAAGAATGTAAGAAAATAAAAAAAAGAAAAAAAGATTAATAAATCAATATCATATCATATTCTTCAACTTTAAATAATTATTCGATAGTATTACATTATATTTAAATAATTATTATTATTACATTATTACATTTTTATATATTTGCAATCTTTAATTTTCCAGATCTCAACGTCATGAAGTCTTTCGGTTCTTTGCTATCTATCAACTGTTATTTCATGTTCTTCATCAGTAGTATCGTTAAAAAACTATTTTTTCTAAAAATACGATCTTGGTTCTTTGCATAGTTCAAAAATAGTCCTGTTAGTCCACGAATCGTCATTGGGATTAATTTTGAAGAGAACCATGTCCCCTACCTTCAAATTACATACAGTGAACCAAGAAAAAAAGTTGAACGGCAACTGTAACTAATTTCGCCATTGAATATTTTCGCAGCCCCTTGAGCAATTGAAATGAAACAAAAGGCCAATAATAAAGAATTTATGAAATATTTTGATTCCTTTTTCAAATTATATGAAAGATTTATTTTTTATCCGAAAACTAGGGAAGAACTTTAATATTTGTTTTTAAGGGCCAAAAAAAAACTTGAACACTTTTTAACACCTCCACTATTTGGAACCGTTACAAGAATTTCAAGATTTGTCTTGCATCCTTCATAATAGTTTTAGTTCAAAGTTTGCTTTCAATGTATTAAGAAGTAGTTTGAATAGTGAATACCTGGCGAAATCAACTGATATGAAGGAATTATTTCTAAAATTAAGAAAAAAGGGAAAAAGTTTTCGCGAAATTGGAGAAATTCCAAAGAAGCCTTTATCCACAGTTCACTACGTAGTGAAAACATGTAGCGAAAATGGGTTTCCGCAAAGGCCAAGTGGAAGTGGCAGGCCAAAAAAAAATTTCTTCGAAGCAAACAGAGCGACAGATCATGCGAATTATAACAAAAGTTCCCAAAATGTCCGCCGTTAGAATAGCAGAAGGCTTAGAGCGAAATAATATTGCAAAAGTGCACCCGCAAACGGTGAGAAATTTCTTGCATTTGAAGGAATTAAGTGCTTGCACACCGCGGAATAAACCACTTCTTTCTACAAGAAATATAAAGAAACGTTTGGAATACGCAAAAGAATCTATTGGAAAGTGTAGAACTTTATTAAAACGGAATGTAAAAGAATATAAAGTTTATTGTAAAAAGTAAACGAAGTGCAAACAATCAGAAACTGACAAGAAGTGTCGTTGGAACGAATTTAAATTCAATACAAGTGTTGCCAACCTAATATAATAATGTCTGTCGTGGCAGAATGCTGCCAATGCGCTGGTTGATATCTACTTCAATTCTCAACACGCCTTCCTCAAACAGCGCACCTTAACATACTGTCACACCGATTTCCTGCATAAATCGGTAGTGTGTTGGTCCAGTGAGTGGTTTTGTGAATACATCCGCAGGCATCCTTTCAGTTGGAGTATACACGACCACCATCTTTCCATCTTTCAACAGCTGACGCACAAAGTGATATCTGGTTGCAATATGCTTCGTACGTGAGTGACAGACTGCATTCTCGGCTATGTGTTTTGCTCCTCTATTGTCTGTCCCAACAGTTATCCTGGCTAACTCAGGTAAATTCATTTCGGTCATCAGGTTTCGAAGATATGCTGCTTCTCTAGACGATGCGGAGAGTGCAACATATTCTGCTTCCGTTGTCGAAATAGCCACTGACCTTTGCTTTTGAGAGCGCCACGTGATTGCTGCTCCACTCAACGTAAACGCGTATCCCGTATACGATACTCTGTCTATCTCATCATTCGCGTGATCAGCATCTGAGAATCCTCGAAGCCCATGTGTGTCCTTTTTGTACACCAACCCGTAGTTCTCTGTACCCCGCAAGTAGCGTAGAACACGCTTCGCAGCTGACCAATGCACATCTTGATAGCTCTTGTTGAACTGTGCCAGCCGATTAACAGTAAACGCGATATCCGGCCTGGTCGCAATCGCCAAATACATAAGCGACCCGATGAGCTGCCTAAATGGTTTTTCGAGTTGCTGTCCTTCGGACCGACGCTCTCCACTCGGCAATTTCGCCTTCGTATCACTCGGTGTGCTAACCGGTTTCGAATCGTCCATCTTGAATTTCTTCAACAATTCTTTAACGTACGCCTGCTGCTTCAGTTTTATTTCACCATCTCCTTGAGTTATTTCGACGCCCAAGCAATAACGCGCCAACCCGAGATCCTTAACTTCAAACGCAGCAGCAAGTCCGTCCCGTATGCTGTTCAATGTCTTCTGACTTCTTGATGCATACAGAATGTCATCGACATACACTGCAACAACCGTAAACTCTTCCTTGCTTGATCCATAGTAAAGACACGTATCATTAGTAGCCGATTTCAAGCCTAAGCCACGTAGAACTTTGTCCAGCTTTTTATGCCACTGACGTCCTGCTTGTCGAAGACCGTAAAGCGCCTTCCTAAGCCGACATACGTTATTACCTTTTCTGAGCTCATGAAGCATCTGTTTTGCCTTTCTTCCTTCTCCATCCTTTTGCCCATCTTCCTTTACTATCATCTGCAACGCCTGCTGCAGATATTCCGGAGGATCCATATAAATCTCCTCCTCTAGGTCCCCGTTCAGATAACCCGCAACGACATCCATCTGATAAACTGCCAAGTTTTCACGAACAGCCAATGCCATTAGAAGTCTTATCGATTCCAGACGAGCCACAGGTGCAAAAGTTTCTTCGAAGTCTGTCCCTTGGCGTTGCGAAAAACCTCTGGCAACAACACGAGCTTTCTTCCGATCAATCGATCCATCTAACTTCAATTTATTTCGCAGAACAACTTTGCTGGTCACAACAGCTCTATTCGCTGGACGCTCGACCAGGTCCCATGTGTTGTTTTTTATAAGTCCTCGAATCCTCAAGCCATTCTCGTGCCTCTGCTCCAGACATCGCATGTTCGAGCGATAGCTCTCCAATGTTCGCCATTTCAACAGTTCCGACCTCATCTAATGGATCGTTACAAACTTTGTCATCTGCTTCCTCCTTCTCCTCATCTATATCGTCTTCGTTCAGGCTCTGTTGTTCGATTTCATTTTCAACGGTGTCTCGCGATACAGATCTCGTTTGGTATATCCTTCGATCCGCTTTGTACTGCTTTCGGGACTTCGAAACTCGCTTACTATCTTGTGGTGCCATCCTTATCTCGAGCTCTTCATCTTCTTCTAATCGTTGCATCGGTATCTGCACAGAAGTTGATCCATATTCGCTCTCGGACTTCTCACCAGGAACTTCGAAATATTTTTCTTGACGTTCCACGCCAACCAGCTCGTTTTCGATGAATTTGACATCCCTCGCAATAACCACTCTTCGCTTTTCAGGAAACCATATACGGTATGCTTTGGATGCTTCGGAGTATCCGACCATGATACCCTCGGTTGAACGCGCGTCGAATTTTCCCTTGCCAGGAGCTTTATCCAGCACAAATGCTTTTGCTCCAAATACCTTAAGATGACTCAGGCTCGGCAATCTTTTGTTCCAACGTTCAAACGGTGTGTGGCCATCCAAACTGACCGTAGGACACCTATTTCGCAGATAATTTGACGCTGCTACAGCTTCTGCCCAAAACTTATTTCCAACACCTGACTGAATGAGCATACATCTCGCCATTTCGACAAGCGTTCGATTTTTCCGTTCCGCCACCCCGTTTTGCTGTGGCGTATGTGGAACTGTACGTCGTCGCTTTATCCCATTCTTTCTCAGGTAATCGTCAAACTCGTAGTTACGGAATTCTCGCCCATTATCCGACATCAAACATTTAATTTTTCGACCAGTTTGTGTCTCTACGCGAGCTTTGTAATCCTTAAAGACACGGAAAACTTCACTCTTTTGCTTTAAAAAGAAAACTTCGCACCATCGGCTGCTATCATCGATAAATGTTATGAAGAACCTCGATTCAGCAAACGACTCTGTTCTGGATGGTCCCCCGACATCAGTTTTCATTGACCATGCACGCTTGTGAAGTACTTTCTTGAACATAGTACAGTTGTCCAACTCGATTTGCAATCACTTTAATTTCGCCATCATTTCCGCGAACAACAGCTTTCTCCTTATCAAACGTGATGGTGTTTTCGTGATCCGTTATCCTCGCAACAGAAAGAAGATTAGTTCTCAAGCTCTTGACTAATAATGTATTTTGGAGTTTAACTGACCTTTCAGACTTCCCGTCTGTAGTGATAATCCTCGCTGTTCCTTTTGCATCAACACTCGTGCTAACATTGTTCGCCAACAGCAGCTTCTCTCGAACCATCGAAGGTGACGATAAAAACAAGCGTTCGTCATTGCACATATGCGACGTGCAGCCACTGTCCAGACACCATCGCCCTTTATCCATACTCTTCAGAATTCCCAAAGCTTGATTTCTTACTTCCACTGTGTAGAAATTGTTTTCTACTTTGTTCGCAGCGAATTCACCTTTCGAGTATTTTTGTGGATTCTTATTGTTCGGACACTCTGGCGCCTTGTGACCCATCTGATGACATCTATAGCACTTATACTTGAACATTCTATCGCCTTCACTTGCAGTACCATATTTTTTCTTATGCGGTACACCTCGTTCGAATCTTGACTTGCTCTGGCATGCACCTCGACGTACATACATCGCTTCTGTATCTCCGTCCGTCTTTCGTTGATTCTGTGCATCGTTCTTTTCGAGAATTTTCTCTCTCAGAACTCCGGGTTTTGGCAAACTGTCATGCGATTCCATTGCACATCGGAACAATTCAAAACTTGGTGGCAGTCCGTTCAGCAGAAGTATCGACAATAATTCTTCGTGTATATCAACACCCATACACTTCAGCTGTGAAACAGCATCGAAAAATTCCATTAACATCTTACGCAGATCGTCGCCTTCTTGCATTTTGTATGTCGCCACACGTTTCAGCAATGTCGCCTTTTTGACCGGTCCTGTGGATGCGAACTCAGACTTCAATCGCTCCCAGACGTCCTTTGCCGTATCCAACCCTTTTACTAGCCGTAACAGACTCGGATCGATGGCTATGATAAGATCCGACTTTGACCTTGCGTCGTCATCCAGCCATTTTAGTAGTGCATTTTTGGACTCTTCGTTTTCGTCCTTCAACACGGGTTTCTGTGCTGCTCCGCTAACGTGCTTCCATGTCCCACATTTGGTCATGACCGCTTCAATCTGCATGACCCAAGTGTCGTAGTTCTCACTTGTTAGCGGCCTGATTGAATTCATGTTTATCGACATGTTTTTGCACTTTAATTCTTAGCTCAGCAGTAAGCAAAATTACTTTTATATTTTTACCAAATTAATTTCTACTAGCGCAGTGATTTGGGTCTGGGCCCATAACCTGTAAACAATCAGAAACTGACAAGAAGTGTCGTTGGAACGAATTTAAATTCAATACAAGTGTTGCCAACCTAATATAATAATATCTGTCGTGGCAGAATGCTGCCAATGCGCTGGTTGATATCTACTTCAATTCTCAACAGAAAGTAATCAGATTTCTGGGACTCAGTAATTTTTACCGACGAGTCGAAATTCAATAATTTTGGATCAGACGGACGGCGTTTTGTTTGGAGAAGGCAAGGGACTGCACTTGATCCGCGAAATGTAAATCCAACGGTTAAACACGGAGGAGGTAGTGTAATGGTGTGGGGTGCATTTGGATCAAATGGTGTTGGAAACTTGACTTTTGTGGAGGGAAATATCAATTAAATAGATTACCTAAATATTCTAAAACAAAACCTGCCACAAACGGCCGCAAAGTTAGGCCTCACTAACGGATTTCGATTCGTTCATGACAATGACCCCAAGCACTCCTCTTTTATTGTAAGGGAATGGCTGCTTTATAACACCTTAAAAGTGTTGCCCCATCGTCCGCAAAGCCCAGACTTGAATCCCATAGAACACCTGTGGGCTTAAATTACGAGAGCGATCAATTAACAATAAAAAAGATCTTAAAAGTGCCCTCCAAGGCGTTTGGAAAAATATACCTCTGGAAATAACTCAAAATCTAGTTCTATCAATGCACAATCGACTGAAAGCTGTCTTAGAAGCTAAAGGTTATCATACAAAATACTAACTTGTTTTTTTTTTTTTGTTTTTTTTCTGATTTTCTATGTAAATAATGAAGTGTTCAAGTTTTTTTTTGGTTCTGAAATTCGTTCTATTTTTGTTTCTTCTTTGTTTTGAAGTAACATTTTTAATTTTATCAAATTCTAATAAAATTAACGAAATTGTTTAAGAAATTGTCTATTATTTTCTTTTTGTTTTATATCAGTCGGTCAACGGGTTGCAAAAACATTCAACAGAGAAATTAACAATAGGTAGTGTTCAAGTTTTTTTTTGGTTCACTGTAACAATTTTGCAGCTCTATCGTAATTTTCTTTTGTTTAATCTTGGCGTTTTTTTTTTAACGTTGCCCTATATAGACTACAGTCTATTGTCGATGGCTTAAGTTGATTCATATGAACAGGTATTTTGGATCGTAGTGTCCTTCCCATTGGTAATTGGGTCGGCGTTAATCCAAAACTATTAGGTTTATTTCGTAGGTTTAGTAAAGCGATATATGGAGTGATGGAAAATGA
Organism: Brachyopa scutellaris; assembly: GCA_949775065.1. Lineage (NCBI taxonomy): Eukaryota > Metazoa > Arthropoda > Insecta > Diptera > Syrphidae > Brachyopa > Brachyopa scutellaris. The sequence continues at coordinate 95,010,783 of OX459113.1, read as the reverse complement.
AATTTTTAGATTGTACTTTTCCCAAGCTGAAATTGTAACTTTTACGACTGAATTGTAACTTTTCTTTTGATAATCTGTGATATTGCCATTTATCAGTATATTCGTGTCTAAAAGACTTTTTTCAATTTTGAAATTATGACACTCTTAACTTTTCACAACGAATTTTTGTTTCAATCAGAGCTGAGCAAGTAACTTGTAGCCGATTTACACTTAGTTTTTATTAGATTTTAATGCAAACAAATGCTTACCACACAGGCCGAAGAATGTAGTATTGAAAGTAAGCCTTGACCTATTTTATATACAGGTTAGGTTAGGTCGAGAGGGGCTGAGAGACTGAGCCATCCCAAAACACTAGGCACCAGAGTGGGCCCATCGCTTTCCCCTAAGAATCTACCCAAGGATGGCACCTAAACCGTCACAATTTCCTCAAAGCATTTTATTACCCTGCAAATTTTTAAACCAGTCTATGGTTGATTCGGCCTACCTCCTCCAGGTTGCTAAAGAAGTACCTGTCTAAAATGTTCCTGCGACTACGTGCTATGCCCTGGCATTCACACAGAATATGTGTGACATCCTCTGCTAAACCTAGATCATTATAATGTCTGCAAATATCCGTGCCTAAGAGTCCGAGCCTCTTCGCGTGTTTGTCTAGAAGGCAATGCCCGGATAATATTCCCACAACTGTACTTATTTCAGCCCTGCTAGGTCTAAGGATTTCGCTGGTCCTTTTACTGGCCAGCGCTGGCCAAAGTGCCTTGGGAATCCTGTGTCCTGCAATGTTAGACTATCTATGGCCAGCCCTTTTCGTAATTATATTCTTTACCTTTGATTTGATGCAGCAAAGTGGTGAAGCTACTTCCAACGCTTCGGGTAGAGGCAGTTGCCCTCTCTTGCCAACTCATCGGCAAACTCGTTGCCTTCTATCCCGGAGTGACCCGGCACCCAACATAGTCTTACCCGGTTCTGCGCGCATAATGCCCTGAGCATTCTGCGGCAGCTCCTGACAAGTTACGATTTAATAGGGCACGATTCTAGCGCTGACTGTCGATGTACATATATTCAGAAGCTCTGCAGCTCTAAGTATACGGCTAGAACTTCTGCCTGACAAGCGCTGCAGGTATTCGGGAGTCTTAAGGACACCTTTAGATCTGGTTCCACACAGTAGATACCAGACTCTGTGCCTCTTGCAGTTTTTGACCCGTCCGTGAAGACTGCAGAGTCTATATTGTGAGTGAAAGTCAGTTGTGAGTGAAAGTTAAATGGAATAGACGTCTGTTGTAACGCGGCAAAGTAATTCAAGTTTTTGATACACTTAATTTACATTTAATGCATTGCGCCACACCATACATCTGCACTAAGAAACCGCGAACGTAGTTCTTCTTATTTTTGCCTTTAAACCTTTAAACAATATTAAAATAAAAATAATCTAATATTCAACAAAAGTACAAAAAAAAGCATATGTACCTACATATAAAAGCACTCAACTGTAAACACTATAAACACTCAACGAATTTACACTCAATACATCAACACAATGTCTCATTCACATGGCACCAGGCTGAATAAACCGTCCAAAAGTACACCTATTTCCTCACCCACACATCAAAAATCGCCAATTGGATTGACGACAAAAACAGACAAAAACATTCTTCTGTTGTCCAAAAAAATCGAGGATCAGGGTGAGTCCATCTTAAATAGGCTTACTGCCATGGAGGAAAATATCTCAACTAGAATTAGCTACATCGAAAACCAAATCTCCGAGAAGTTTCAAGAAGTTGATATTCAACTTGACGCTTTAAAATGTCGTATTTCTGCACTTGAAGGCTGCTCAGGCAATATCAGCTGCTTGCAACTGGAAGTTGATATGCTTAAAACACAACTCCAACAAAAACAAGCCCAGCAACACCAACCTGAACTAAACGTGTGTAACGAAATTGCAGACTTAAAAACTAAACTAGAAGCACTTCACCACAAAAACTTCGAAACGGATGCAATTCTTGTTGGGATCCCATTTTTTCCGGATGAGAATTTAAAAAACATATTTAATCACTTGTGTCACTCGATCGGTTTCCAGCCACCGCCACTAAATAAAATTTTCCGTGCAAGACCAAATCATGATTCTGTGATCATTATGAAGTTCTGCACACTGCACGATAAATATGATATACTAAAAAAGGTTAAAAATCTACGAAAAACACACTCGCGACAAATCAATTTAAGAGACGCCGGCTTTGACTCTGATAAAGCAATTTATGTTCATGAAAGCCTCACTAATAACAACCGAACTATTTTACGCCATGCGATTCAACATAAACGTCAAAGTCGGTTTGTTTCTGTTTTCACTGTTCGTGGCCATGTATTTGTGAAAACTGATGTAAACACAGCAGCTGTCACCATTCCCAGCTTGGAAAAACTGAACGAAATAGTCTCCACCAATGTTATCGATGATCATCTTACTAATACTGCAGCAAGTACACACACCTGAAGACAACAGGCGCCTTCAAACTTTCAAATTATTAAAAACTTTAAAATTCTTAAAATCTCTAAAATTATCAATTTTTCTTTCTAATTCTATATATTATTTAATGCTATATTCTCTCTTATTTGTATATCATGATTGTAAATACTTAAATTTTCCTTCCTTCTCAAAGTGCAATGTTTACTGGATTGATAGAGTGTTTTTGGAATCTTTTGACTATGTGCCTCCCCTGGACTGGTCTGGTTGTTTTCTCTTTTTTTTTCTCCTGGTGTTGTTCTTGTTGTTCTTGTAACTAGTCAACACATCATAAGTTATGGAGGCTGTGCGTGAATTTTCATCGACTGGTGGTGGTGGTAGTAGTATCATAAATAAAACGCGAGTCATGCTAAATGTTTTTAAAAAAAGATACTCGGGTCTTTCAGTTTGCCATATAAATGCCCAAAGTCTAAGTAGACATCTAGATGAGTTCAAGGCAAGTTTCGAGGATACTCCCATCGATGTTGTCTGTGTGTCGGAAACATGGTTGCACCCTGCAATAGACAACTGTCAAATAGCGACAGGTGATTACAATATTTACCGATCGGACCGCCGAACCCGCCGAGGTGGAGGGGTTGCAGTGTATGTCAGGAACAGCTTTGTGTCTAAGTTGATTTGTCTGTCTGATTTGAATAGCGATGTTGAGTTCCTTTTTGTCGAAATTTTAGGTGAATCCGACAAGTGTTTGGTTGGGGTTATTTATAAACCACCTAATGTTACAAATTCAAGCAGCATTATAAACATTCTTGAAGAAGTTACACCAAGATATAACCACATTTTGGTAACAGGGGACTTCAACATCAATCTATTAGACAAAAGTAATACCAACGTGCAAAACTTTTTGGATAGCATACTTTCTTTAAATCTCTTTCCCACTAATGTCTCCATTCCTACTCACTTCACTGCAACCAGCTCCACACTTCTTGATGTTTTTCTTGTTAACCAACCGCTTCTCACAAATTTCTATGGCCAGTTGGAAGTCCCGGGTTTCTCAAAGCACGATATGGTTGTTCTTTTCTATAATCTCAATTTAAATCGATTAACACGAACCTCAGAAAGAAGAACAATTCAGTTTAGAAACTTTAGGGACATCAACATGGAAGCTTTACTTCGTCATGTAATTAACTTTAATTGGCACATGATCTATTCCTTAGCGTCAGTCAACGAGCAGGTTCAATTTTTCACATCGGCTGTTAATCATTTATTCGAAACTCATGTTCCGATGAAAATAATAACAATACGAAATAGTCCGTGTGAGTGGTACAGCGATAGAATTGACAGCCTGATCTCACAGAGAAACATACTTTACCAACGCTGGAAACGCTTTAAATTGCCTATTCTCTACACGGAGTTCAAAAAACTGCGAAACCATGTAATCCTCGAGATAAGGAAATCGAAAAGGAAATTCTTTACCTCTAAATTTCGCAATACTTCAACTCGAAAAACCTGGAGAAACCTAAAGAAGCTTAACCTTCTATCCAAACAGCCAAACCAAGCTCTCGATGGCTGCGATCCCAATGAGCTAAATAAAGAATTTGTCAGGTTATCTTCAGGGGACCCCCCAAGAGATGAGGTAGCATACACTACCAACAATAACATTCCTAGTAGTTCAAATGATTTCCGGTTTAACAGGGTAGATCAAGTTGAAGTTAGCAATGCGGTCCATGCTATAAAATCCGAAGCTATCGGTCTAGATAATATGCACCCGAAGTTTTTCAAAATAATATTTCTTCAAATTTCACCTTATCTTACCCACATTTTTAACACAATATTAACAACGTGTTGTTACCCAAGTCTATGGAAATTTTCAAAAGTTGTTCCCATATTAAAAACTTCCAGCTCTACATCCAAAGAATACCGGCCTATTTCAATTCTTCCATTTATCTCAAAAGTATTTGAAAAGCTAATGAGTAAGCAGATTTCTGAGTTTTTGTCCACTTATCGCCTACTCACACCACATCAATCTGGTTTTAGACCTCAGCATTCCTGTTCCACCGCACTTCTGAAAATCGTTGATGACATACGGCTACAAATTGATAAAAGGAATGTGACCACCTTGGTGCTGTTGGATTTTTCCAAAGCGTTCGACACTGTTCCGCATAACATACTTTTGAACAAGTTAAAAATTAACTTCCACTTCGTCACCACTGCGTTGAACCTGGTTCAAGACTACTTAAGAGGAAGAAGTCAAGCTGTGACCGTCAACAATACCTTGTCTGATTTTCTTCCTACTTATGCTGGTGTTCCGCAGGGGTCAATCTTAGGCCCATTGTTTTTCACCATGTTCAACAACGATCTTCCATTGGTACTTGAGCATTGCAATATCCACATGTACGCTGATGACGTCCAACTTTATCTCAGCTACCCCATCGGATTAGTAGAAGATGCAACAGCTCGTATCAATGAGGACCTCCTAAATGTGGTAAATTGGTCTGAGCGAAATCAGCTAAGACTAAATTCTGGGAAAAGTAACGCTATAATTATCAGCAAAAACGGTATTGACACTTCTTCGCTGCCCAGTGTGGTTATAAATGACTCAAGACTCGAATACTGTAAGACAGTAAGAAATTTGGGAGTAACTTTCAACCAAACTCTGACGTGGAGTGACCACATATCCCGTGTCGTGGGGAAAACATATGGAGCATTGCAAGCTCTTCACCTGTCTGGAAGCTGTCTGCCAATCAAAATTAAACTAATGCTGGCAAAATCGCTTGTTCTTCCAACCTTATTGTATGGAAATTTAATTGTTTGCGGCCTTGATAGTGTTAGCCAAAGAAGGCTTCAAGTTGCGTTTAATAATGTGGTTCGTTTTGTATATGCCCTACGCAGATTTGATCATGTTTCCAGATACACTGACAGTATTTTCGGTATGAGTCTAACGAACTACCTTAACTTCGGTATTTTAAACTTTCTTTTTCAAATAATGGAAACAAAATCACCTGAGTACCTCTTCGAGAGACTGTCTTTCCCTGTGTCACAAAGAAGCAGAGCTATGATACTACCTGCATTTATTTATAATGTCTCAAAGAGACAGTTCTTTGTATACGCTATCAGTCTGTGGAATTCACTACCAGCTGAACTAAGAAGATTGAACGGCAGTAGCAGTTTTAGGAAGGCACTCTCAAGTCACTACGGAAGATAAATTCACTCTTCATCATACTCAAAACATGCACTATTCTCTCTTTTCTTTTATTTTTATTCACTTTTCTTTTTGCTTATTTGTTTTATTTTTATCTTAACTTTTCTTTTTTTAAATTTTATTTAATTTAATTTTAATTTAATATCTTTATTATTAACCTAACCACAATTTTGTATTAGGTATAGATTTAAAAGACTCATATCATTGTCTTATTATACTTAATGTCATGAAATAAATAAATAACAAAATAAAATAACAAATATATGCCGAGTTACTGTGTTGTTTGTCTACTCGTCATGCACAGGGTACAAGGTTCTGTATGTATGTTTAACATAAAATTACCACATTAATTTTGAATATGGCTAATCTCAGTCCAAAACTTTGAAATTGGTACTTTTTTTTAAAGATTTTTTGTATTTGGTAAATTGTAACTATTTCTTATCAATTGTAACTCTGTAACTTTGATTTCTGATTGTATCCAAAAAGTTACAATTGTAACCCATTTTCCATCACTGTATTCTGGATCAGTATTTGACTGCTTACATTTTTTTTAACATTTTCTTAATTGTTTGGATGGACCTCTCTGCTAGACCATTAGCCTGCAGAAAATATGGGCTACTGGTTTTGTGAGTGATATCCCAGTCTTTAAAGAACTTTTTAATTTCACAGGAAACGAAAGACGGTCCATTGTCCGAGATGATTATCCTAGGAATACCAAATTTAGAAAATACATGAAAATAACGCATGACGTAAGTTTGCAGTATTCAAAATATTTAGAATAATAATCCACAATTAGAAGAAAAAACTCATCGTTAAGTTGAAAAATATCCATGCCTATAGTATCCCATGGTAATTCTGGAATGGCATGCGGTTCTAGTGGTTCTTTTAGGTTTTGGTTTCTAAATTGTTGACAGATCTCACAATCTTCTACAAATCTCATTATATCATATCATAAGTAATTCCAGGCCAATAAATGGATGCTGTTGCGCGACGTTTCATACTTTCTATTCCTGCATGACCTTCATCTACAAGATAAGTAAATTTGTTCCTTAAGTTTTGTGGAATTATGACATTATTGCCTTTAAAACATAAGAAATCATTAACATAATTTCGTGCCGGAACGGCCAAAATGGAAGCACTGATTTGTGGACATATCGCTTATGTTCAGGCCACTTATTATCAACATACGTTTAAAGCATTTGTAAAGTATTGTCTTTCATAGTATTTTCTTGAATTTCTCTAAGCCTTTCTTCGGAAATTGACAAGGAGGAGATTACGCCGACATGTACGTAAAACTCTCTTTCACTGTCTAAAGTTTCCATTTCTGGAAGCGGTGCTCTTGACAGTGTATCTGCAATGTACATTAATTTTCCTGGCCTGTAAGTGATCTGTCAATTATAGATTTGAAGACAGAGCATCATTCTCCGTAAGACGTGGGGGAACTTTCGCAAGTAGCTTCTTAAAAAGCGAGATTAAAGGCTTATGATCAGTCTCCACGTTCACTACCTGACCATATATGTATTGGTGGAATTGATTGCAACCAAAAACAATTGCATACAGTTCCTTTTCTATCTGCGCGCATCTCTGCTGACACTCTGTTAAGATTTTAGACGCAAACGCTATTGGCTTTTCATTTTGCTGTAGTACCGCACCTACAGCAAACTGTGTAGCATCTACTGACAAAACAATAGCAGAATCTGGGCCATAGTAACATAAATCTGGGGCAGATGTTATGGCTCCTTTTAGGTGTACATCTATTTGCAAAACTAATTCATTTTTGTTTACACATGTACTCCTTCCTTATGCAAAGGATTCTTATAGAAATTGTTTGTGTAGCTGTAGATCAACCATAAATATTAGATATTTTTCTTTGTATATAAACATACAATTCACCAACACCGAGGTCACATCTCACATCCCATCGTACAAACAGAAGTACTAAAATCAACAACTACGTTGAATCAAAATTCAAGATCTCTTGATCTTGAATATCAAATGCTATGCTCGTATAAGATACGAGAATAAACTATAATTACCTTTCCCTTCAAAACAATAGAGTACAATCGTGAACTATATGAAATTAGTGTTGAATAACAAACATGAAGGTAAATGCACGTACGTCCGGATTAATTACTCTATTGACTTTGATTATTTTATAAGAAGCAGAATTCCGGACTGTTGTTCTGGTTTTAGTTTTAATTTAATTTAATATAATGATTTGTGACTATGATACATTATGTACATGAATATTTTTTTAATTGTGTAATTTTTTTTGACCTTTTATGTTTTCCGTTGTAAATCACCTGGGACGTGTGTGCATTAATTGGGATTATATTGTGGAATAAATCATAAAACAATAATAACTACTTAATGTTAATCGAACAGAAGTTATAATCAGTTTTAATTAATGTTTACTACTAGTCACAAGTGGATTGTATCTTGTCGGCTATTGCTACTCAAAGATAAAATCGAACACAAATTTTAAGTTATGATAATCTAATAATTTCTAAACTGGATTTGCCAACGCATTACAACCAGTTGTAAAACAATAATATCACTTAATGATCTTATGATAATCAATGCGGATTGACAGTCGCCTATTAATGTTACGTATGAATAATTGTAAAATAATTATTCAGTATCTTATTTGTGCTTGGACACAAGGAGGGTTAAGTCATTAAATTTACTTAAAATTTTGTCAGTGAAGCAAAAGTTATTCTTTAAATAAGGGAACATACCCTCACCCGGATCTAAATAAAGTTGTCAAGCTGCTGAGCTACTGGTTGAAAGAATGGATTTTTTAATTCATTCTATGAGTCAAGTCTTAACTTAAAAATTTGTTAAACATCAGTCATTAAAGGCAATATCGGGCGAACGACAGGATAGTCAGATTTTGTCCCAATTTTTTTATTGGTCCGTAGTAATAAAAATGAGCAATTACTTCGAGTAAAATCTCTGAACAAAGTAAAGGCATTTAGCATTTGTTAGTAATTGGTATGAATAAAACTTAAGCTTACTTGAGCCGGTTCAAAAATTCAGTATGAGCATTTGCTTGACATTTGACAGCATATCGCTGTCAACTGACATTTTGCAATTTATTCAGGAGACGCAAAAAAAAAATGTTTCCTACAGAAATTTGAATCCAAAGTCAATAAAATTTTTAGTTTAGGAACATATTTATTTAATTCAATTAAAAAATGAGTAATTATAGTAGGGGCGTTCACGCTTCGCTGTATCTGGTCTTTTAAAAGTGCAAAAGTGTAAAAGTGTAACATTTTTTCAAAATACACTAGCTGTCATTTTTTTTACACTTTTACACTTTAGCAATACTCTAACCCTATTGTAACTTAGAGTGTAAAAGTGTAACTTTTAAGTGTACATTTTTGACAGCTTGTCAAATGTATTTGGTTCTCGAAATTAATTGAATTCCTTAAATAAAAAGAAATGTGTGATAAAAAACTTTTGGAATAGGGACTTAGAGCCCCCGCACACTACAGACTTTTTGTCGGCCGACAGTTTAGTCGGGCTCTTAATCAGTATGAAAATATATGAGAGTGCGCACACTACAACGATTCGATATCGGCCGATAAATAAGTTTGATAGGCTACACGATTGCCTTCAAACTAAAGTATCGGCAAACTATCGGCCGACTACTTAATCAGTACGGCGCTCTTCTACGTGCGCACACTACAGACTATAAAGTCGGCCGATTTTTTTCGATAGCTCAGTTTGCTCTGAATTTTAAATTAATTTTCTTTAAGTTCTGGATATTTTGTCGTATTTAAATATGGAATTATGGACATATTTGAGCGTAGAGCAATGATTACCTCTCTGGAACATTTTTTACTAACTACCATTAAGCGACTATTCTCTGCAAAATGTGTTTAACGACTAGCAAAACCAAATCGTTCGAGAACAGTCGGCCGATTGTTTGTCTAGTGTGCGCACTCACTACCAACCCGACTATTTAATCGGCCTAGTGTGCGCACTAACCAGCCAAACCCGACCAAACAATCGGCCAGAAAGTCTGTAGTGTGCGGGGGCTCTTAGTGTTACATTGGAAGAAAAAAACTTAACTTAGACAAATGAAAAATTGAGAAGGAATTTAAATGTGAAATTCAGGATAAAAATCTCGATTTGAAGAAGAAAGAAGAAAAGAAAAAAGAATCTGAATTAAATCAGTTAAATGTAAAAATTAAATATGATGCAAATGAAATGAAAATAAAAATAAATTAAAGGATTAATTTGTGCTTATTTTGCTTTCATCGTTGCTTTTGGCCTTGTGCATTTAAATATCTTTCCAAATTCCAATTTTGTAAACAAAAATCAATAGTCGAGTTCCACTTACGAATCCCTCAGAGATTTTCCTCCGCTGCCTCAGCAGAGATTTTTCTATTAAGTGGAACAACATTCTCCGCAGAGGAGAAATGTATCTGTCAAAATAAGTATTCTACTTCAATAACTTAATTTTTCAGGTTCATTTACTTGAATTAAATATGCGCAAACGAAACACATGACAATTTTCACACTCCACAGCATTTAGAGCTATGGATCCCTTTCATAAAATGCTCGGTTTCAGCAGAAAGGGTGAGGAAACGAATCCAAAAAAATATAGTCTCAGCAAATGCAAAAAAATCTCCCTTTCCTCAGTTGAGGAATCGTGTTCCACTTACGGATCGCTCGGAGATATCGGAGGGATTCGTAAGTGGAACTCGACTAATAAAATTTTACATAAGCCTCAGGGTTGCTACAAATACGAAAAAGTGCGTTCACGCTTTGGTGTAAAAAAATACATTTTTACACTTTTACAAGACTAGATACACCGAAGCGTGAATACCCCTAGTATTTCAAAAATTATTTTGTCGACGAATTGAGCAAAATTCACGAGGGCTTTAGTTTGCATGAAGCAAAAGTGGAATATCTCGACGGTTACTTTGCCTTTACCACAGTTTTGTATCGTATTCCATTTCATCATCATCGCAAGAGAATTTTATCCTTTCTGCTGCCTTTTAATTAGTTTTTCAACAAGAAAGCACGGCAAGCCAGTCGATTTATGGCTAAAAAGTACGGAGCAAACGCTCTGGGTCAGCTAAATAGCAGACTTGGAATTCTCCCAGCAAATGCTTAGATATACGCCTTTTATTCATACGAATCTGAGCAAATGCCATTTTCGAACAAAGCAAATGCTCAAGTAAGTTCTCTCGCATACGAATCCGAGCAAATGCTCACAATTTGAGCAATTGCTTCATAATTGAGTAAAGTAATGTTTTTTTTTATTAATATGATCCATTATCAGACGGTTGTTGGCCTGACAATGGTTTTTTTTTAAAACATTGTCAGATGAAAAATTGTTAGTTCACACGGTTGTAAGACATTTGGGACAAATTTGACAATCGTCTGAACATACCTATGTAGCTTAGTACTCAAAAAAATCCCACATACAGTTATTGCTAAACATTTCTAGAAAACTAGAAAATCGCAAAAGTAAAATGCTTTTTTTTCGGCTAAAACTGTACCTGATGGACTTTCTTAAATATTAAATATTGGTAATCAGCTTTCAAAAATCCACCGGCTCCACCATTCTGATCTGACAGAAGCCCCGATTGCGCGGCCGAGCAGCAGAGTAGAATCTGCTGCCGCAGATACATTTATAGGCGAGAACCAGCTAATCGAAATGTCAAAAGTCTAATAAAATTTAAAAGCCATACAAATCCTCTATATTATTTATAGAAGATTTTAGTAAAGCATTTTACACAGTTAAATATGACGCATGGACAGCAGTGACGTACCAAGATATTCAACCCGTTTTGCAAAATGAATGGGGGAGTACGTCAATGAGATCACAAATTAAAATAAGCGAAGCTATTTTAATGCCTTATAACGACATTATGGTAAATTAGGAAAAGAAATACGTTTAATATATGGTATAAATTAAAATGAGAAAAAAGATATATGTATGAGTGCACTTTTGTGTAAAATTCACGGATTTATTCCTGACAAATGAAATTTACTTAATTTTTATACCATTTAGACTTGGATAATATCTGTTAGTTCAAAAAATAATTCGTTTGAATTTTGAGCTTGCGACTAAATATGTATTTGTGAATTTAGACTTGTAATCTTGAGCCAATGAATCATTTTTAGGGTTCCGTATCAAATAGAAAAAATCCGGTCAAGTGCAAGTTATACTTGCGCAATAAGTGTTCCGTACTGTATCAGTTATTTTAACTACATACATATGTATGTATGTCATAGATTTATGTTGATAGATCTATATGAACCCTTTCTTTACGATACGATTTCTACTAAAGATACAATGATACTTTGTTCGATACTCACATATATGTACAAACATAAAAACATATATAGGTACATATGTATATGTACATATGCACTTGTATATCTGCAGACACAAGAAAGTACATGTGTACCTACATACATAGTTTTATGGTGCACAGCACATTTCAATACAAATAAATTGAGCACAATTTGCGAAAAATAAATTCAAATTTGTACCTATGTACATAAATGTATACCAACAAGTAAGTTGAACAAATTACCTACATATGCATGTATGTATGTACATATGTCTCTGATGTCCTTTCTCATCTGCTCAGAAGAATAGTTATACACACACACAAAGTAAAAGAAAAAAAAAACAACAAATAAAGCATGTATGTACATACATACATATATACCTACATAATATGTTCATATGTATATGTATTTACAAGAAATGTACGCTTGTGCATCAGATTTAATTTTTCGTCTCGTTATTCGTTCAATTACATTAACTGCGTATTTTGCGATTTGTCTCCCTCTCTGTGGCTGTATATACACAAATTCAATTTTTTCCAATAGCTGTGTTTTTTTGAAACGTAGCTAGCCAGTAGTTGCTAGCAAAGTCAAATTTCACACGTAAAACAAATACAACAACCAGCTGGCTACAACTCTTGATTTTATCCGCAGCCAAAAGCAGCTGGCTAGGAATTTTACGTCTACTCATCGTCAGGGGGCGCTGAAAGCGATTTGTAGAACATTTGCCAGACTGCCGTGTACGAAAATTGTATAATTTCAATTACTAAATGATGTTTCACTGAAATAATCCACTATATTATGATTTCATATTACTTTATGTAAATTATCTATTGAATAAAATACCGAAATTAATTGTTTTCACAACAAATAACAAAAAATCGATTTGGTTGAATGCCGAATACTTTGACAGTTCACACTTAACAGCTGATCGAAAGCACACGCATATGACCGAAATCACACACACCAACTTGGAGGTAAGTCAGCCGGCTGGCTGGGAATCGTTTTAATGAGCGACTGGCTAGCTACGTTTCAAAAAAACACGCCTAATATAGTAAAAGTAGAGACACCTACATTATAATAGGAAACCATCAAGCTTCCTTTATGTGTTATATTATGTATCATTGGTTTAAGTCTTAGGTCAATAGTTATCCGGTAGGAATATGCCACGAAAATTCGCTGCGGGTATAACACTTTTGCCATCAATTATTCAATTTTTACTCTCGTATCTACTTTTAGGCGTTGTGATATTTTTCTGGGTATGTAAACAGTAGGGTAGTTGAAATTAAAAAATTAATTAAAAAAAAACGGTTGAAGTAGGGCAGTCGTGAGAATTATGTTTCCATCTACACTTTATTCTCAATGTTTGTGATTTTATTCAGATTTTTCTGAGCGATATTTTCGGAGAAAAAGCTCGGGACAGCAAGTTGTAACGTTTTGTGAAAATTTATTAAGAAACTACCCCCCCAAAGTCGAAATTCAGCTTTTTAAGTTCTGGTCTGTGTTTAGGCCACTAATTGCTACAACTGTTCCAAATTTCAATAGTCTAGGTTAAGTAGTCTCTGAGAAAAAAGCCTGTGACAGACAGACAGACAGACAGACAGACAGACAGACAGACAGACAGACACCGAACTGATTCCATTAGTGTTCCGTTTTGGTACGGACGGAACACTAAAAAGGGAACGATTGTATGATCACTCTTGTGTGAGTTTGTTGGCCAATGTTTATCCCAGAAACCAATTCATATCGAAACTAGAATTTTGAAATAATTAGAAAGGGCTAGAAGAAAGGATTACTTTGGGAGTCATTGCCGATAGTGTGTGAAAAAATATCATTACCTCCTTATCACCGAAACTACTTAAGTTCTCTCAGAGAGGGAAACTTCCTACAAAGTTAAAAAACGCGTTGAATCACATTTGTGTACAAAACGTGAAACGAAACACACAAAACAACATCAATTTTTTATAAGAAAACTAAGAAAACACGCAATTGTAATTTACTACTACTTACTGCAAGAAATTTGTTTAGTAAGAAGTCGTACGAATTTGCAAATTACCAAACAGTAATAGTAGTAATATTTATTTCATTCATAATTTTCAATGTGTTATCGCACAATTTACATAACTTTAGTTACAGAGAAGTGATACATATATGTACATAGTTATATCTTTCTACTGGAAAACACTACTTTTTGAAAAAAAGAATAATTATTGCAAGTAAAAAAATAAATATTGAGGAAGCAAAGGTAAAAAACCTCAAATTTAAACAAACAAAAAAAATAAGAAAAATAAAATCTTATGTAATATATATTATATTAAATATACGTATGAGCATACAGCTGTATGTATGTTAATAATATTCTATGATTACTAAATAATAAATAATTAATTCTAAATAACAAATAGTAAATGATAAATAATGAGACCTACATATAAAATGATAGAATTTATACAAAAACTACAGTAGTGTCCGCTTAAAACGATCTAGAAGAGACCAACCAAATTGGTGAGATGCTAAGAAAATTTGCTCAGAAAAGCAACAAAAAAAATAAGAAGACTACGAATACATATATGTATCTATAAAAAATGTATAGATAAAAAAAAAATTTAAAAAAAAATATTTTTCTAAAAACAAGCTTTAATAAACTAAAATGTAAAAAAATAATTTTTTTTTCCGAGTCACCAATGCGTGACAATAAATTAAAGAAACTTAAGCTTGGGGCGCTCAGGTACAAGATAACACATACACGATGTGTAACGAGGACGAAGAATTAGCTGAACACATTTTTTGTCACTGTCACTGTTTAGTTAGACCTCGTCATCGTCATTTAGCCAAATTCTCCCTCGAGCCTGAGTGCCCCAAGCTTTAATTTATAGTCACACATTGGTGACTCGGAAAAAAATTATTGTTTTACTTTTTAGGTCATTAAAGCTTGTTATTAAAAAATTGTTTTTGTATCTTTATATTTATTTCCTACTTTTTAGTACCTGCATTTTTTTTACAAATTTGCGTGGATACGTTTGGGTGGGTTGGATATGAGAAAGTTTGCTCAGAATGTTTGAGATTCTACTTGCCCTTTCATTTGAAACCCATAAAATGGTGGTTGTGAAGAAAAAGGTAATTCGCCATCTTGGGGCGCCCACCATATTGCATTTAGAATGACGTCACTTGGCTAGTCTAATTCTGCTTGTCAATCCCTTTAAGTTGATACCCATATTAAGGAGGTCGTGAAGATAACGGCAATCCACCATCTTATGGCGTCCGCCATATTAGATTTACAACGTCATAAAATATACTATATTGTTTGTGATTCTATTCGCCAAACCCTTCTATTTGATATCCATGTCATGCGGGTTGTGAAGAAAAAAGTAATCCGCCATCTTATGGCGTCCACCATATTGAATTTAGAATCACGTCACTTAGCTAATCGTATTCCACTTGTCAAATACTTGTATTTGATACCCATATTTAGGAGGTCGTGAAGTTAACGGTTATCCACCATCTTAGGCCGCCATATTGGATTTACAACGTCATCACATACATATACTATATTGCATTGTCACCAGACTTATACACGTGTGCGAAATTTCAAGATGATCGGACATCAGGAAATGGGTGTAAAATCGATTACCAGATTTGGCCCTCACAGAAATTTAAGTTAAGAAATCGTCAGCCATATTAACGTCATCGAATATACTATTTGTATTGTCACCGGACTTATACACGTGTGCGAAATTTTAGGCTGATTGGATATCTGGAACAGGGTATAAAATCGATTCCCAAATTTGACCCTCGCAGGAAGTGAAGTTAATATAAAGCTTGTAAAAACTATTTTACAGGGCTCCCGGACATTACGCCGGAGGAAATTTCACCAGAATTTATTTTGGGAAAAACACCAGAAAATTTCCCATACAATCTGGCAATCTTTCCAAAATTTCCGGCCTTTTTTGTATCTTATTTTAAAATAAACAACATTTTCTGGCCTCTTTCCAAAATGAGTTTAGAAATTCGGCCAGAATATGTTTATTTTCTGGTCTAATTCCCAATTTGCTTTCTGCTGCCTTTTCCAAATCTGTCTGGCATAATTTCCGAAATTTCTGGCGTATTTTCCAACCGAAATTCTGTACTTGTTTTCCAAATTTGAGAACACAAACATTTTCTGGCGTAATTTCCTCTGGTTTAATTTACGGGAGCCGTTTTTCGGTACACAGTATATACTCTGGAATCTCCTCACTTTTCTTTCAATTGCTGACCTATTTCCATGCATATATCGCTTTGCATTGCATCTTGTTGTAAAAATGTAAACGCATTATTAAATCGTTCCCAGCAGGTTTTATAACGCTGAATTTAACTGCAAGTTAAGATGACATAATGGAAGTCGGCGTTAAAGTATCAGCTTTCAAAAGTATGCATTTAAATGAAACAGATGACGTATGTAAGTTGATGATTCAAAATAATATCGTTTCTGAATAGTAGAACAGGTTGTTATGGTATTTAACTTGCAGATCGTGAATGCAATTTTCGGATCTCATTACATAACTTTATGGCCGATATTTGTCTAGACGACCACTCTATCTTTGTATCTGCATATGTTCATACTTGATTTAATTTGTTTGTTGTGAGAATTAAAGAATTTGAAACATTTCTTAATTAATTTTATTCATCTTGAAATAACTAGAAAATGCAAAACAATTTATAAGTCAATCGTGAAAGATTTTACTTTAGGTGGCGCTATAGCTCGGGGTGAACCAGGGTCTGCTTCTCGCAACCGTTTGTGTGCGCGTGTTATATTTATGCACGAATGGAAGGGACCTATAGTTTTCTGCCGTCTCCGAACGGCAAGTTGAGAAGCTCATAGAACTATGTCAGTCGTGATTGATGGACCCGTTCACCGAAAAGTATTGATGATTGTATTCACGCAACCACAAGTCAATCGTTCACAAAGTCAATATACTTTTTGGGGTCATATCATATGACCGGTTCAGTTCTCTCGGTTAAAAGAGCGAAAGAAAATTACATGTTGAGCCAGATCAAAAATCGATTGAAAAAGAGAAACAGAAACAGACACATGAAGATGAACGTTTAGTGGGATAGAAAACGAATACAAGCTAATTACTACCTCTACCCAGTGTTACCGCTGAGAATTTGAAAAAAGCCGCAAAAAAATGTCTGACAGGCTCACAAAATGTCGAAATATGACAATTTGCATATTTCTGATTGGGGATCTTATAACGTCAGTCAGGGTTTTAATTTAATACATAAATTACCAATAAATTAACAAATATTTGTTTCAGAATTTATTGTTTACTAGCTGAACCCATGCTCGCCTTGCTTCGCATTCTAAGGGCTTTTTTATGCATACAAATATGCAATTTCAGTGGGAGCGTAGAAACATCAAACTATTTGTCTAAGTCCTCAAAAGTGTTTAGTAAATTTTGTTGATTAACTGCGTTTTATCAAAAACGTTTCAATCTGTAACTTTCAGCCCCTAACTGCAGATTTCATAGTTCTCAAAAACCGCACCGCAACGTAGCCCGTCAACACTTCCGCCTCTACCAGATGTCATTGCAAAATTGTAACTTTAGGTCGGGTGCCATTACATTATTTAGGCGGGCTCAAGTTTCTTAGAAGAATAGTAGGTTCACCCACTTTTAGTTTTAATTTATGTGATGGCAGCGAAAGCGAGAGTTTAAAAATTCGATCAGATATCTGGTTGTTATTTCTTGGTCCACAACCCGGGTGATTGAAATACATTCTGCACTTTGACCATCAGCACGTGAAAATATCTCGCTGTTAATTGCTGGAGCTTAATCATTCCGAGGCAACTAAATAGCTCGCTCACAAAGCTAAGAATTCTTACGGTTTTTTAGTTGTGATATATCACTTTAAACCACCAATTTTAAATAACAAATCAGAGAAATGCTGTGCGTTCGGCACTACTGATAACGTTTGCCTAAAGTCTCGGCAAAATAGCACTGTCAACCAAACATCCCAGATGATTTCCACATAGCAAATACATATGTGCATACATATATGAACCAAAACTAACTCTTAAAACAACAGAAGTTGTCTTTGGGTAGAATATTTGTTTTTGATCGTTTTTTTTTTAATTTATTAATAATATTTATAAACTGAAAATGCAATTCACTGCTCTAGAAAATTCTCTTTCTTTTGACACCTCATTTGTTAAGATCGGTTGAGTGTGAGAGCCGCAAATGGTGATAACGATTGTAGTACATTGAAGTACAAAGCATATGATCATGTTAGAGCGCGCACATATACTCACACACACACTATTGCAACGATAGCCACTGCTGCACGACTGCTGGCGGTGATCTCCGCTGAAGGAAAATTGTGGGCGATGTTTTGAATAATTGTTTTGAACATTGCTCAGCTTCAGGATAACGCAGGAAGATGTTTTATATCTCAAATGAATCAGCGACAGATTTACTAATTTCACCTATTTTTTTGATTTTTCGATAAGCCATTATTGAGTTAGGGCTATATAATGATAATATTCCTCTCCGATATACAGTTATTTTGACTACTATGTAAGACCCAGTAGGCTGAGCAAAAAATTACATAGCTTGTGATCATCCCGGGTACTTACGAAGCATTTCAAAAACAAGTTTCATCGAAATCTGTCCAGCGGTTTTCACGCTATTAGGTAACCAACAAAAAAACCTCCACAGTTTTATAATATTTATAGATTTACTAACAAAGTTATATAGTCAGAGATAAAAGTTTAGTAAAAACAAGTTTTTTTATTAAATAAAAGTTTTGAGAAAAATGCATTTTTAGTAAAAAAAATTGGAACACCGAGTTTTCATAATTTTGAGTTTAATAACTTTTTTGTGGCTGCACAGAATTACATGAAGTCTTCAACATTATTTATGGGCTTCTGATTGCCTCTCCAAAGTATACAGCATTATTTTTATAGCTCTAGTAGTTCAGAAGTTATATCATTTAAAGTGGTCTTGCCACCAAATCGGAGGTCCCTTACTTCGACAGGCTTGGTGGAGAGTGAAAATAGACCCTGCCGCACGACATTTTGTTTGCTAGAGCTTCAGGAGTCTCCAGTGAACGGATTATACCTCTAAACTGGGACCCCCTGAATACAAATTCAGAAGTAAATTGCGCCTAATAGTATGTTCAAGAAAAATTTATGTAAAAATAAATGCATTGGGACAAAAAGTCTCGAAAAACTATAAAGAGTCTCCATATTTCTATGAAAAGTCTCGCAAATTTGGGTTATTTTAAAATAGTCGTATCAAAGTCTCAGGAGAGTAAAAAAAAGTGCCAAAATGCGATTTTAGTCGCACAACGGTAATGCAACATCCCGTGGGCGCTCGCAGTATGGTATGAAATCAGTTTCCGCCGGCATAAATGATTTCGTGTGCGCTCCCAATATCTCTCTATCTCTATCGAATACTAAAATTAACGAATGCATTCTGGTTCAGATTTTTGGTTGTATTGAAATGAGGTGGACCAATACAATATCATTCTTGATTGAAAGGACCGAAACATTTTTGAAACCAAAACTTGAACGATTCGATCTAAAAATTTTAACGATTAACACAGCTCTAGAAGCTCATTGACAATTGATACTCTTTGATTGCTTGTCAGACATTAGAAAGAGATGGTACCATGACTTTAAGGTGTTTGCCGGGAACCCGATTGTACATTGCGTAGTAGTCCAACGCACTTACCACTACACCAAGGTGCTCACA
This sequence comes from Brachyopa scutellaris, assembly GCA_949775065.1. Lineage (NCBI taxonomy): Eukaryota > Metazoa > Arthropoda > Insecta > Diptera > Syrphidae > Brachyopa > Brachyopa scutellaris. Next base: position 94,991,084 of record OX459113.1, on the reverse strand, counting down.
TTTGAAAACATTTGTAAACTGTAAAAAATGTGAAATCAAGTTTGGTCTCCTCTTCTCTCTCTCCTAGATATCTAGGGCAGCTTTGAAATTTAATTGAATATTGTTAGTAGCTTTCCCTTCACAAATTAATCGGAACATATTCTTTCACATAACTATTAAAAATTTCTCAGTAGTAAGGTAGAATACTTCTTTATAGACCTTCAAGATATTTCCTCAACGGATATCAATAAAATATGGAAATTTATCCAACTCTCAAAATGGTTCCAAGAGTACCGATTAGATTCTGCTCATACGATTACGGGAAAAACTACCTAACCTAACCTAAGCCTAACCTAAAGTAGATTATCCAATATCTCTTTAAATCGTGCAATATAGAATTAAGGAAAACTAGATTTGAAGTCCCTTAAACTCTAAAACTAAAAATTTATCTAATTCAAAGCTAACTGATAAACCTTCTCCGAGAAATTAGTAATCTTATACCAAAAGAATCGTTAAAATCTATTCAGTGGTTCTTGAGATCCTTTACTACAAACGTAATATAACACCGATCGGGACATTGCTTTATAGTTTATATATGTATATATATACTATGTAAGGATGATGATGTATTATTATTTTCCGCTACAATAAAGATATATCTAAGTATCTATCTTGAAATAGCATATCTTTTGGCTTAGCACACTTTTGTTCAAGCAACATTCCAAATTCGTTTGTCGACCGCGTCCTACATGATGCAAATGAGAGCTCACCTGGATGAAGCTATGCTGTGAGAAAGTTACCAACGCAGCTCCTGTTATCGATAATTTTGAACACAACTCTAAGGCTCATTGTCGCGCATTAATTGGCTTTATATCGGCTTTGGGAGTATGAAAAATAATATGTTTTATTTCCTCAAATCTTCCATACGCGAATTCACGTCAGAAAGAAGATTTGAAATGTATTCCTTTTTTTTTATTATTTAAGAAACATAAAATGTAAGAAATAACTTTGCAAACATGACTGTATGAATATGTAAATTAAGAAAAAGACCCCATACAATTAATTTGTGTTGAAAAAATTAGGTTAAAAAAACTAAATCCCGAATACGGGAAAAACTAACTAAAAAGTACGAAACAAGATGTAACGAAACGATGATGTTCCGAGTAGATACTGCTGCTTTAAGCGAGCAGGTCAACGAATAGTATAATGTGAGCAACAACTGTGAGCTGTCACACTCACAACGCAGGGCGCGATATTACGACAGCTATTTGGCTAACGATGTCGACGAAGGTTTGCTTTACGAAACACAATCTTTCTCGTGTCGTCCAGCGTTGTGCTGAAGTACTCAATTGGGTAATTCGGCTCAAGTATTTCTGCTTTGGCTCAATGCTCCGAGCCACAAAGAAATGGCTCACATTTGGCTCATTTGGCTCAAAACTTCATTCCCTTAAAAAAAATATTAAAAATCAATAAAACGGAAATAAGAATATTCAATCTTCAAATAACATTGAGACAAATAACACCAGTTTACAAAGTTAATTTTTTTATTGTTGTTTAAATGAGACATATAATTTCTTGTAGATTACTTGACTCTTTCCCTTTCAAGGTTTTTTTCTCGTAGCGAAACAAACTAAAATGGGATTGAAAGGGAAAGAGCAGTGCTAAAGGATGCTTTAGTTAGAAATGACTATAAAAATTTGCTGTTCTCAAACAATTACTTGAAATATCGCCAAAAACCATGTTTTTAGCTTTGAGATTGGTATATATCAAAAGTCTGAACTCCTAAAGCGATTTTGTTGCCAGATTTAGATTCAGCATGTTAAACTCTTTATACTGATCATGTTTTTATTGAAGCAACAATTTCGTTGTAGACCAGTGTAATCGCAATCGTTTAAAGTATGAAGTATTTATATCGGTTATAAGTTTTAAAGAGTCTTAAAATGGATAAACAAAAACATGTGGGTATTTTAATAACCTAAAAATGAAGTAAGGAGATGTTAGCCGTGCTGTTTCTGTTCTTAGTTATTTGTTTTTGTCTTTATTTATATGCTATACTTTAATGTTATTTGTTGTATGCCTCAATATTTTGTGATACTCTCTTAGGGCTTTTATATGTTTTGGGGATCCGAATAGAATGTTTGAATCTTCGCCAACCGTAATAAGTTGATATGATATTTCGCCAAATTTGTGACTTTAAAATCGAGTGTGATTTTTTTGATTCGCATGTCATAATACCAAATTAACGCAGTCGTCCTGAAGCACTTTAACATGAATTTGTGATATGCTGTTGCTATGTTCGCGTTTATAAGAATCCATTTTTTTTTGGGCCGCAATAGCTCCCCCCCCCCCCCCCCCCCGCCCCCCCTCGCATATGCATATTCAGATTTTCAGTAATTTCACTAATTTGGCTCATCCTGGTGTGAAATGACTCAACTCCAATATTTCTCCGGAACAACGCTGGTGTCGTCCATGACTCTCGTTGCACTGAGTCACTGAAAATAACATCTACCGACAAAAGTGTCACTTGTGCTCTCATTCTCCATTCGTTTTCTCATTTTGGTTCTCCTTTTAGTTCGATCCTCGCTCTCTATTTTCTTCCATCTCGCTGTGCCACTGCTTATTGCGACGAAACAATGAAAACATCCCTAAAATATACCAAGATGACAGCTAAATAGCTGTCGGGAACCCGATTGTACATTGCGTAGTAGTCCAACGCACTTACCACTACACCAAGGTGCTCACATTTGAAAACATTTGTAAACTGTAAAAAATGTGAAATCAAGTTTGGTCTCCTCTTCTCTCTCTCCTAGATATCTAGGGCAGCTTTGAAATTTAATTGAATATTGTTAGTAGCTTTCCCTTCACAAATTAATCGGAACATATTCTTTCACATAACTATTAAAAATTTCTCAGTAGTAAGGTAGAATACTTCTTTATAGACCTTCAAGATATTTCCTCAACGGATATCAATAAAATATGGAAATTTATCCAACTCTCAAAATGGTTCCAAGAGTACCGATTAGATTCTGCTCATACGATTACGGGAAAAACTACCTAACCTAACCTAAGCCTAACCTAAAGTAGATTATCCAATATCTCTTTAAATCGTGCAATATAGAATTAAGGAAAACTAGATTTGAAGTCCCTTAAACTCTAAAACTAAAAATTTATCTAATTCAAAGCTAACTGATAAACCTTCTCCGAGAAATTAGTAATCTTATACCAAAAGAATCGTTAAAATCTATTCAGTGGTTCTTGAGATCCTTTACTACAAACGTAATATAACACCGATCGGGACATTGCTTTATAGTTTATATATGTATATATATACTATGTAAGGATGATGATGTATTATTATTTTCCGCTACAATAAAGATATATCTAAGTATCTATCTTGAAATAGCATATCTTTTGGCTTAGCACACTTTTGTTCAAGCAACATTCCAAATTCGTTTGTCGACCGCGTCCTACATGATGCAAATGAGAGCTCACCTGGATGAAGCTATGCTGTGAGAAAGTTACCAACGCAGCTCCTGTTATCGATAATTTTGAACACAACTCTAAGGCTCATTGTCGCGCATTAATTGGCTTTATATCGGCTTTGGGAGTATGAAAAATAATATGTTTTATTTCCTCAAATCTTCCATACGCGAATTCACGTCAGAAAGAAGATTTGAAATGTATTCCTTTTTTTTTATTATTTAAGAAACATAAAATGTAAGAAATAACTTTGCAAACATGACTGTATGAATATGTAAATTAAGAAAAAGACCCCATACAATTAATTTGTGTTGAAAAAATTAGGTTAAAAAAACTAAATCCCGAATACGGGAAAAACTAACTAAAAAGTACGAAACAAGATGTAACGAAACGATGATGTTCCGAGTAGATACTGCTGCTTTAAGCGAGCAGGTCAACGAATAGTATAATGTGAGCAACAACTGTGAGCTGTCACACTCACAACGCAGGGCGCGATATTACGACAGCTATTTGGCTAACGATGTCGACGAAGGTTTGCTTTACGAAACACAATCTTTCTCGTGTCGTCCAGCGTTGTGCTGAAGTACTCAATTGGGTAATTCGGCTCAAGTATTTCTGCTTTGGCTCAATGCTCCGAGCCACAAAGAAATGGCTCACATTTGGCTCATTTGGCTCAAAACTTCATTCCCTTAAAAAAAATATTAAAAATCAATAAAACGGAAATAAGAATATTCAATCTTCAAATAACATTGAGACAAATAACACCAGTTTACAAAGTTAATTTTTTTATTGTTGTTTAAATGAGACATATAATTTCTTGTAGATTACTTGACTCTTTCCCTTTCAAGGTTTTTTTCTCGTAGCGAAACAAACTAAAATGGGATTGAAAGGGAAAGAGCAGTGCTAAAGGATGCTTTAGTTAGAAATGACTATAAAAATTTGCTGTTCTCAAACAATTACTTGAAATATCGCCAAAAACCATGTTTTTAGCTTTGAGATTGGTATATATCAAAAGTCTGAACTCCTAAAGCGATTTTGTTGCCAGATTTAGATTCAGCATGTTAAACTCTTTATACTGATCATGTTTTTATTGAAGCAACAATTTCGTTGTAGACCAGTGTAATCGCAATCGTTTAAAGTATGAAGTATTTATATCGGTTATAAGTTTTAAAGAGTCTTAAAATGGATAAACAAAAACATGTGGGTATTTTAATAACCTAAAAATGAAGTAAGGAGATGTTAGCCGTGCTGTTTCTGTTCTTAGTTATTTGTTTTTGTCTTTATTTATATGCTATACTTTAATGTTATTTGTTGTATGCCTCAATATTTTGTGATACTCTCTTAGGGCTTTTATATGTTTTGGGGATCCGAATAGAATGTTTGAATCTTCGCCAACCGTAATAAGTTGATATGATATTTCGCCAAATTTGTGACTTTAAAATCGAGTGTGATTTTTTTGATTCGCATGTCATAATACCAAATTAACGCAGTCGTCCTGAAGCACTTTAACATGAATTTGTGATATGCTGTTGCTATGTTCGCGTTTATAAGAATCCATTTTTTTTTGGGCCGCAATAGCTCCCCCCCCCCCCCCCCCCGCCCCCCCTCGCATATGCATATTCAGATTTTCAGTAATTTCACTAATTTGGCTCATCCTGGTGTGAAATGACTCAACTCCAATATTTCTCCGGAACAACGCTGGTGTCGTCCATGACTCTCGTTGCACTGAGTCACTGAAAATAACATCTACCGACAAAAGTGTCACTTGTGCTCTCATTCTCCATTCGTTTTCTCATTTTGGTTCTCCTTTTAGTTCGATCCTCGCTCTCTATTTTCTTCCATCTCGCTGTGCCACTGCTTATTGCGACGAAACAATGAAAACATCCCTAAAATATACCAAGATGACAGCTAAATAGCTGTCGGGAATCGCTATCGCCGAGAGTAAAGTATTTGAAAGATTTGTCTTGTTATGTGAAGTAAACACTGAGTCAATGAGTTTTATGCATATACGTGAAGCATAGCTGTCAATAACGATATCGAAAACGACATCGACTGTCTAACGTGATGAGGGCCCAGGCGTTTACGATATCTACGAGATAATGCCTGAGGTCACATTTAAGAGAACCCTATATCGCTCATGTACTTGAACTCTGACATAACTCAAAAAATGTGATTTTGCAGAAAACGCGTTTGAAAATTTTAATTGACTAGGTACCACCTTGCAGGAAATCTTATAATTTCTTTCTTTTCTCACGGGGAGAGTACATGAATTATTAATATGCCCCCGGGTGGCAGGCTAATAGGTGGTGCCATCAGTAACAGCAAAATAACTATTATCACATTACACAAAATAAAAACACAAATAAAACAATAAATTTGTTTTCCAAATTCATACTCATATGTGCGCATGAATTTCGTTTCTGACTTATTCCTTTAAGATAGATAATATGGAAATAAGAAAACCATTATCGCACCAACCAAGCATTCCAGCAAGCCACGCAGTCCTGTGTAAAAATACGATAAATCGTGGAATCTGGCACCACTGGTCAAGAGACTTGTAGACACTAGATGGAGCGTTCATCACGAGGCTCTTAAGCTATTGAAGGAAAATTTCGTGAAGAGAGTTTCAACTCTTGAACTCTTTTGTGATCCTCAAAAGGAAAATTTTGACACAAGAGGTGCTGCTACCATACTCTTATCTGCTGTATGCGACTTTACGTTTTTGTGTTATCTTTCATTCTGGTGCGATATTTTGGAAGAAGTTGATGCAGCACAGAAATACTTGCAAAAATCCGGGCTCACTGTTGCAAAAATCCGGGCTCACTCTAGAAAAAAGTGTAATTAAACTTAAGGCACTCGCGAGTTTTCTTCATGAACATCGTGATGAAACCGTGAAAAAGGTCATAATATACGCAAGAGAACAATGTACTGAGCTAGAAATTTTAATTGAAAGGCGCGGAAGAACAAAAAAGAATAAAATTATGCCAGGCGAAAGGGCTCAAGATGCTGGTTTGACTTTGGAAGAGGAAACAAAGAAGAGGAAAGAACTGCGTGCTGTTGTTCCAATGATTATCTCGACATTTACAGAATCAACAGACAACAGTATCTATCATATTGGAAATCGGGCGAATACGGCGTCACATGGTAGCAGCAGAAATAAATTTAAGAGATGCATAAATTTGAACAGCCTTTGAAGTTTTAAGCTTCATTGTTAAGTAGGACTTTTCAGCAGACTCGATGCCGAGACTGTCATTGGCGATGAGAATTTATTTAACAGTACCCCAGTGACATCGTGTGAATGAAGCTTTTCAAAATTACAATTAATTAAGACTTATCTAAGATCAACAATGAGCCACAATAGGTTGACTAATCTGGCTATACTTTCTTATATCGAAAAGGAACACACAAAAAATATAGATTTTAATGATATAATCGAAACATTCAGTGCAATAAAAGCTCGGAAGCACATTTAAATAAAATCTTTTTAAGGGGTGTAAGCTTGCTTTACCGCCCCTGTGCCACTGCCTCTTAGTCCGCCCCTGTGTGTGACAACTCACCTTTAAGCCCAAATCACATTTCGATGATAGCGTAGATCTCTTTAACGAAAATAGTTTTTTTCTCAACACATGTATAATTGTATATTTCGATGAAGGTAATTAGGTAAATAAAGAAACAGCATACATTTTTATCATTTAAATTTATTTTTACAAACTGTAGTTAAACAAAAATCGCAACTACAACAAAGCCCTACTACAAATCATTAAAAATATAAAAATAAAATCTATGTATGTCTATGTATTTACATTGAGAATCACAAACAATTTATTTAATAGCAAAACTTAACTATATACATATATACAAATACATATTTTATAAATATGAAATATCTTAAATATGTAAGTACAAAAACGCCACACTCGACCGACTTTCCACTTTCTCTATTTCAGTTCTCGGAGGTAACACATTGACTAAGGATTTTACATTCAAAAAATCGCTATTTCTCTCTGACTCAGCCCAATTCTGCTTCCGTGCTTAAGGCTACCTTGGGCTGTTTTTACCTACTCAACAGACTCACTGCGACCAGGAACAGTAACGCAGAAGAACTCAAAATACTTAAACTAGCACCTGAACTACCCCTGCGTGCGTTCGCAATCACAATTGGCTCCGGTTCCGGCCTGTAGTGCCAATCAATGACATTTGTTTGGCAAATCTTCGCAAACACCTTAGCGGATACCTTTGGTGTTCTAATTTTGTCTGGATGCGTAAAGTCCACATGGAATAGACCGAACTTCTCGCTGTGGATGATAATAATAATAAATAGATTTATAAGCATAAAGTTTTCCAATTAATTTGCCAGTAGCTAATGACTTACGTGAAACCAGCCTTCCATTCGAAGCTGTCCATGAGACTCCATGCGATGTATCCCTTTATGTTGGCACCCTCCTCGATAGCATCCAGAACAGATGTCAGATATGAGTTGTAATAATCCACACGGGGATAGTCGTCGAGGCCACCCTTATCGCTGACTCCGTTCTCGGTTACCATTACCGGTGGATTGTTGTACTCACGTTTGATCCACATCAGAAGTTTGTACATCCCGAATGGAACAACCTGGAAAATACAAAAACAGATTGTTAGTGCTGTAGTCATGCATTGGGTGTAGGGTGGTGGGTGGCGAGTGTCAGATAGTCAGGAAGTCATTGAACTCCTTGGTGATTCTATTAAATAAGAATGAGGGTTGTAGCATTGCTCAAGCAGCAGCCGTGTCTGAAAAAGACAAATGATGCTGTCTGCAAGATAAGATAGGGTGGCTGGATGTTAAGTAGACATATCTTTGAAATCCCTGGAGGTGGAGAGCGGGCGAATCTGTGTGGTTAAATTGAATTAATTTCTGATGGAAAATTGGCCGGCTTTCGCACACTCTGTCATTCTTTTCGTGTCGAAATGGCTTTAATGGCATTGCCGGATGCTAAATAAGCTGTTTTTCGTTTTTCCCTATCACCTATTCGAATAAATGTCAATTGGGGAAGAGGAAATCGAGTAGAATTGAAAGAACAATGAAAGGATTAATTTTCTGACGAAATTATGTAATTTGTGAAATAAAAGAGCAAAGATTACTTGAACTGTAAAATTGTTTGGTCGTCTATTAGTGAGCGTTATTGTTTCATTGTGCTTTTATAGAACTGGGTGGTTTTGAACTCACTCACAAGAGGCTATAGCTTAAAAATATTTTAAAAAAGCCGACAAATAACAACTCTTTTTATCATTTTGTAGTAAAAAGTGACTTTGTTTCTATGTTGATGATAGATGATGATGGCAATGCCACCACTTTGAAGGCTTCGATAACACGACTTTCTGTAAGCTATCACATAATTATGCTTAAGTCCTTTTGTATTTCAATCTGGCATGACATATGGGGTTTAGACTTACATTTAGCAATAAGTGATTGGAGATAGTATTGCGGCCTTATTTGATAAATTCCAAAAAGCCTTTTCTTGGACTTCAATCAACAAGACGCAGCACTACTTTTGACTGTTGAAAGCCTTTAAAGCGTACAAAGTAAAACGTATCGCGATTTTAGGCCAGGAAAGTCCACTATAGACCAAATTTTCACACTTGGCCAGATCTTGGAAAAAACCCAAGATTTCTAAATCAATACCCACCACCTGTTCATCGGTTTCAAGGCCGCCTATGACAGCATCTGGAGAGTTGAACTGCATGTCTAGTTTTGACATCGCTGCCAAACTCATTCAAAAGTCCGTTCAACTGCTTGCATACGCCGACAACATTGACATCATTGGTAGAACACAGCGAGCTGTCACCGGTGCTTTTGCCAGTATAGAAATGGAAACGGCAAACTAAAGTATATGCTGTCAACGAAAAGGGACACTCAACATCGACAAATTAGACAGAGCGTCACAATAGACAGTTACAACTTTGAGGTAGTAAAGGACTTTGTTCACCTCGGCTCTTCTATGGCATCAAAAAATGACATCTCATCAGAAAGCAAACGAAAGATTACTCTTGCCAGTCGCTGTTTCTTAGGGCTAAGAAGGAGTAGTGAAGCACTTTCCCGATCGACTAAGGAGACACTATATATGACCCTTATCATCCCAATCTTGCTGTATGGAGCTGAAGCATGAACTTTATCGAAAGCGGATGTAGAAATCCTTGGTCGTTTCGTAAGATATTTGGTCCCGTTTACGTTGAGGGGTTCTGGAAGAAAAGATTCAACCACGAACTGTACGAGCTGTGCAGCAACTGCACATTGGGCATTTTAGATGGCTAGGGCATGTAGAGCGTATGGACATCAACACCCCGCCTAAGGTGGCGCGCACAAGTAGAACAAGACTTCTAAAACGATTCAATAGATATTTTAATAACCTATGATGCAACTATAACCAATTCCCAATGAAAACTAAACCAAATGTAGGAATTGGTATGACTTAGGAGCTATAACAGAGAAGTCGATACACTTTTACAGTGATGACTCTAAAACCAATGATGGTGTAGGAGGAGGTGTTTTCTGCGGCAGATTAAAACTCTTTAATCAGCGTAGCGTGTTTCAAGGGGAGATTATGTCGATTTCAGAAGCACTGTCCTGGATCAAGAGGAATTTAATATCCACTATCGATATTAGCATCTTCTCGGATAGCCAGGGGTCTGTAACAGAATACGACAAGTACTTGTAGGACAAGTGAATTTCGACAACTTGTAAAAAATTGTGTTACACAAAACGACAAGATAGTAACAACAGTGAACCTCGTCATCAGTTTAAAAGTTTTCAAGCCCAGAATTAATTTTGATGTAAGTGATCATTTGTTTATTGAAAAATTTCAGTTATCTCAATCAATTGCACATAATCTTGCTACCAGACTAAACAATTAAATACAGTCCACTACGTAAAAATAGCACTTTTTACACATCTTCTACGCCGTGATTTTCGCCGTTTTTACTTGTAAAAGAATGCCGACAAGTCAAGGGAAATTAATTCTTATAACAAGTCCAACGGTTTGAGTCCTGTTACAGAATTGATTTGTACTTGTCGGACAAGCATAGTTCGACAAGTGAATTTAGACTTGTCGACTTGTCGCGTTGTGTTACAGGGCCCAGGTTGCCTTGCAATCTCTGTAATTAGTCTCATCCACTTGTAAGACCACCTCCAACTCCCGCAGGCTAAGCACTTTAATATTTACATTTGCTGGAGCCATTGATGGCTTGCTATTTTTTCTCGTCCAATGAAATTCTGCCATATGAAAAATGAAATGTCTCGTGAAGACGCGGTGTAATAGAACACTGCCTTAAAGGCAAGCATGAAACTAGGCTTGCCATCATTGACAAATGAGGAGGAGAGCCTGACACATCTCCTCAATTTATGTCCAGCTCTCTCTCGTAGTAGTAAACTACACCTAGGAGAATTATACTTCTTCGACGATCTTAGTGACCTAGCACAAAAGGTCGTGGGAAGCCTTTTTCGCTTTATACCAAGCTCCAAATGGTTCTCTTAGGTAGCGGGAAAAATATCCCCAAGAACTTTAGTATCACAATGGGCCTCTATAGATCTAAGTGTGCTGGTACTCGTTGCTGCTAGCCACTGCTACCTAGGAAATGGTTAATAATTGCCGCTTCTATAGGAAGTAATTATATATACCACTTATCCACTGAAACGCATTTTTGGTTTTATTTTAATCTGACCTCCTTAATAAACGTTTAAAATTTATTTACTGAAAAAGTAACACCTTAACTTTGATGTTCAATAAATTTTTGAAAAAAAAAATAAATTCATTTGCATTCCACAGCTTTATCAAAGATTCCGATCGTAACAGTCATTTTGCAAATTATTATTGCCTTTCTTTACAAGGGAATTTTTTTGTAATAATATTTCTAAAATTAGCAGTAAGCGAAACATTTATTTTTGTTGAATAACTTCTTTATTTCCTGATATCGTTCGCTGTAAATTTCCTGCGATATTCCGTTTTAATGAATTGGAAAAAAACAATTTAATCGAAAACCGGTCCTGTATGTCGACAGACATTACAAAAAACATTTGCAATTAAGTATACATATAATTGATTTAAATGTTTTAATACGTTGTAAGCTACTTAATAGGTGTTATCACAGGATACTGCCTCATTAAACTAGACTTGGAATACCCTCTATGTGTACTTACTTACCAGTAATACCAGTAGCAGCTCCCACCTAATCTGATCTAAGCTAGCTAGTTAACATAGAAATGGTCAAATTAATGGTTCTGCGCCCGCTGTCAATAACTACCTTAATCAGTGTCTGCGCGTACTCAATTGTAATTGATTAGGCCAATTATAACCAATTGTAAATAAAGAGAAATGAATTATTAATTTTATTTTAATATTCGATTTAATTGTGCACTTACATACAGAGACATGTTAGAACTTGACTTAATTATTGCCTTTGTGCATAATTTTAGTAAGGCTTAAGCGAACCAAACTGTAAGTGGAAGTCAAACAACAACCAAGAAGAAACAAAGTCGTTTAAGTGAATGACAAGTGGAACAACAAAATAAAATTTCAACAATAATTCAAGATGCAGATTCGTGTTAATGGAAATGCGGATCAAAACAAGTTTTGAATAATGGCAGGACGTTTCTATAACAGAAAGGGAAAATTTTACTTCAAACTTACCTTTAACCACGGCGATCCAGATCCTGGCCAGTTTTGGTCCTGTTCTTCTATCACTCCCATGTCGTGGTTATATGATGGTACTCGAAATTTTGCTGTATTATTGTGTCCATTGTTTGTTACTAAATTAGTAGTGTATGTGTTAATGCCGAAGAAATCGGATGTACCCCGAATAAGGTGAATTTCCTCCGGAGTAAATTGTGGTAAGCGTGATCTTGTGAATCCTTGTTCCTTACTCATGCCATTGATTCGATCGATCATAACTTGTGGATAGTTACCACGCTTTGAAAAAATGGGGTGACCAAACCATCCAACCTTTGATTGAAAAGATAATATTCGTTGAAAATCATTATAAATTTTTGGACCAAACAATGCTTAAGTGGTATAAAATGTAATACATTTATAGAAAAACTCCTGTCAATTTTTTTCGCAAAAAAATATGTTTATACCATATTAATGTAAATGGTATAAATACAATAAACCATTTAAACAACTAAAATTTTGTTTTCCAAATAAAAGTTTCTCATTTTATACCAAACGTATTTAAATGGTATAAACTTCAAAACAGCTTTGAAAAATACTCACATAAAACTGCATTGCACGCTCCGAGGCCTCTTTGTCTTCATCGGAATTTGTCTTCGGCTCCGGCCATGACACATCCAAAGTGATACCAATTTTACCTAATCAAAACAGTTATCCATTAAATGACATCATTATACATAAAATTACACCCTCCCCAGTTGTGCGGCTATAATTATTATCATAATTGCTAATTGCTTTAACTACCTTTCTGGTTAGCCTGATAATTGTTTCGGTACATGTGAACAACTTCAGCATGTGCCTTCAGTAGATTATGACTGCACAAATAGCTTGGAATTCCAGGGTAATCGTATGATGGAGCCATATAGTCTACACCATAACCATGCTCACACACATGCCATGGTTCATTAATAGTTGTCCAGATCTGTGAAATTAAAATATGTTTAGCATAAAATGCATGAAAGAGCACCAGAGCACACGTGCGGAACTCGCTTACCTTTACACGTCCTCCGAACATTTCGAACAACAGCCGGGCATAGTCCTTGAACACCGGAATTATCTCAGGATTTGTCCAACCGCCCAACTCTTGTAGTCGCTGCGGCAACTCCCAATGATATATCGTGGCCATTGGGGTGATGTTATATTTGAGCAATTCATCGATTAAGTTACTATAGTACTGGATGCCCTTATTGCTTACGTGATTCATGTAACCCATCGGAAGGATACGTGGCCATGAGATGGAAAATCGATAAATGTTTACATTAAGTTGACGTACCATTTGCACATCTTGACGCCACTGAAAGGATAGAATAAAATGCAAAAAAAAAAATTAGATGATTTTTTTTTTAGGATACATGAAAGAACTGTGAAAAGAGAGTTGATTTTATAAAAATAAAAGGTTGAGGTTTAAAGGACACCAGTGCAGACTAATCTTTAAATCGAATAAGCAAACAATAACATTTTATTCTTGTAAATCAATTCGTGTAAATCAATATTTGAATATACAATATGTACAGTTGTGTTCAAAATAATAGGAGCGCTATGTTAACATCACTTAAAATGCTTCCCTGGCGAAAAATTGGTAGTTTAAACTGTGAAGACCTTTATGTAAATATTCTAACGGCATTTAACAAACAAATCCAGTAAAAATATGCACAGCTGAGCTTGCATGTGCGAGAATTTTATACAAAGAAGTGACTGCGAACGGAAAAGTACTGTTCATAATAATAGGACTGTTTTGGAAAAAGCAAAAAAAAATTAAGTTTGCTGTATTAAGAACTATGAAAACAAAGAGCTTTGCTGTTAGGACTTTGTTTCAAAGGTTTTACTGCACTTTTTTTAAAAACTGATAACAGTGGGTCGAGGAAATAATGCAAATCGAAAACTGGCTCAAATACGAAAATTTTACAGAAAATTACAGAAAAAAACTTCAATGTAGTATTTCAGCAATAGCAGATGCCTTAAAATATATCGAAAAGCCAGAAACACGGGAACGGAAACGATAATTTCCAAAGCTGATGACAGGTTAACTGTAAGATTTTCTAAAAGCTGCCACAGCGGCATCTTCCAAGCAGCGTTGCCGTTTGGGACGCTTTTGCGTCATTTTGACGCTTTTTCGGCGATGGGACCCGTACCCCACTTTTCAATAAAACTCCGATTTTGACGCATTTTGAAAATATAGGACCCTTTTTTCAATATATTTTCATTTCATGTTTCTTTTACTTGTAAAACATGGTACTTTACTCTTAAAACACACCCATTTTGTTCCAACAGTGATGAAATCAACAAAGTATTTTTGTTAGTCAGAATTTCCCTTCCAAAAACTCGTTCTGCATATATGCTTTTTTTATCTTTGTTATTTTTTTCCCAATATTTATTTTATTTTAAGCTCAGCAATAAGATACAAATAATAATAATATTTGGCTTCAGCAGTCCTAGGTAGAACCAAGCCTAGCTTCCCGCAACCATTTATGTGTGCGCGTTATATTTTTTTGCACGAATGGAAGGGACCTACATTTTTCTGCCGTCTCCGAACGGCGAGTTGGGAAGCTTTACATGACAAATGATACTCTTGAATGCTTGTCAGGCATTCGGAAGAGGTGGGCACTGTGAAAAACATTTTAGGTATTTGCGGCGGGATTCGAACCCAAGACCGCTGGCTCAGTAGTCCGACGCACTAACCACTTGCGCTACGGTGCCCACATAAGATACAGTTTTTCGAAAAATTGCATTTTTTCATACAAATATAAGTGGGACCCCTTTTTTGCTTCTGGACCCCTTTTTGGACGCTTTTTGAAATTTGTTCGCAGCAACCCTGCCACCAAGGTCATACAAGATAAGATTTAACTTCCTATTAGTGATGCTACCATTGGCAGAAGACCTGTAGAAAATAAACGTTGTGCCAAAGTCCATGCAAGGTCCCATTTTAGACAAAAAAAATATCTGCAAGCACGTATCAAATATGCCAAAAGTCATGCCGATTGCCCTGCGACGAAATGGGGCAATATACATTGGACGGACGAAAGTTAAATTGTCCTATTTGCTGGAACTTGTTCCCAACAATATGTCCGACGTCCGCCCAACACAGAATATTTGCCTCAGTACAGGGTAAAAACTGTTAAACGTGGTGGTGTGAAGGTCACCGTTTGGGCATGTTTTCCGTATTACGGAGTGGGACCAATACATCTGATAAAACGTAAAATGGATCAAAATTTGTATGTACAAATCCTTGATGAAGTCATGCTCCTGAGAGCCGAATACGAAATGCCGCTAAAATGGGTGTTCCAACAGGATAACGACCTGAAGCACACGAATAAAATGATGAAACAGTCGTTTCGGTTCAAATGTATTCGGGTTGTGGAGTTGGCCCACAGTCCCTCGACCTGAATCTGATACACTACTTGTAGTGTGATGTCGAAAATGATGTGCCAGATGCCAAACCAGTAAGCATCAACAGCTTTGGAGGGTTTGTTTTTAACGTAGCCTGGCGTAAAATAACTCCCACTCGTTGTCAAAATCTTCTCGACTCTACACCTCATCGGTGTGAGGTTTTCTTTAAGAATAAATGATGTTCAACCAAGTATTTAGCTACCTAAATATAACAATGGGCACCGTAGCGCAAGTGGTTAGTGCGTCGGACTACTGAGCCAGCGGTCTTGGGTTCGAATCCCGCCGCAAACACCTAAAAGTTTTTCACAGTGCCCACCTCTTTCGAATGTCTGACAAGCATCAAAGAGTATCATTTGTCACGATTGAGCTTCTCAACTCGCCGTTCGGAGTCTGCAAAAAAATTGTAGGTCCCTTCCATTCGTGCAAAAATATAACACGCACACACAAATGGTTGCGAGAAGCAGGCCCAGGTTCACCTCGAGCTGTAGCGCCAACTAAGTAAGTAAGTAAATATAACAATAAACTAAATTTTGAAATTATAAATCTTATTATTTAAAATATTTGTGATTTTTGGATAAATCTATTTTCCACTTTATGTTAGAATTTTTTAATCTAAATGTTGCTAAATAAAATGAATTTTGTTCCAAAAAAAAAAATAACAAAAAAGATTGTAAAAGAAATAACAAAAATCGCCGTTTTCCAGTTTGTGGAATACCGCTCCTATTATTTTGAACATAGCTGTATGTTATGTAGGCCAATTGAAGTTTCAAGTCACTGCCACCAGACGTTACACTCCTTGAGTTGTCTAGCATCTGGACTGTTTATCGGTGGGTAGGTCAAATCTACGTCTACCATACATTTGCTTTCAACAAAACATGTGGAACTACCAGAAAAGGAGTGCCCTGCCCATGGACGTTCAATTCGCTTCCTAAGATTTATTTCCATAACTCATTTATTATTTAAATTTCAAAAGAATAAATAACAATACACTATGTCCGGTTGAATTCAATTTGCCCAACAAAACCCCACCCGACTAGGTCATTATACAACAAAAAAAAAAAACATAATCTGATTTATTAATTGCACACCTCCCGCTATTTATCGATACATTATCATGATCCAGTTGAAGTGACAACAAGATGTCGACTAGGTTGTCCACTTCGATCACAAAGAACTCACATTTCTGCTCTATTAACTCGGTCTTGGTGACCAGAACAAGTCAATCACCGTAAGCACCGAAAAACAAGGTTTCGTGTCCGTGTGTTCAGAGAATAATGGACGTCAAATGTAATGCCTGCAAGCAATGCATTTTCAATTGAATAACGATAATGCTAATGAACGCAATCCTTTATACTAGTGCAGACAAGTAGCGATACACATCTGGACAAATCGTAACGCAAATTGTTTTCGTTGACATTGTTGGCATAACCTGAAATGTTAATTATCCGCACCTGGCTCCGTCTCGATGTTCGGGCTAATAATCTCTTAACGTTATGCAAACGCCAATGGCAGGATTGTGCTACGCGCTGAAATTATGAACGATTGGTGGCATGCGGCATCTGAATTTGAGCATACATATGTATATAACTTGAGTGGTGGGTGTTCTTAAACATGCGCTGATTGTGCATCAAGGTGAGAACTCCATCAGACACATGCGATTCTGTGAACCGGTCCAAAAATGCCTTACACCTAGCAATAAGGTTTTCACTGCTTAAGTTATCAGAACAAACAATTAACCAGTTTTCTCTACACATACGAGTACACATGTATATTCGAATATACAAGAGAATCGTGTAATCATAGCCAAACAAAAAATAAGATGTAATGTTGAATATCAATTAAGCATGTTGGACTGCGGTTGCGACGATTCATGTGATTACTAAAAAGCCGCAAGATTCTTGAACACGTATTAACTAGGATGGTGGCAATGAGCCATCAAACAGAAGCAAAGGCTAACGGCTTGGTAATATTTGACTTAGACCCATCGCCATAGCGTAGCCAATGGTCATGGTTAAAGTAACGATTTGACTGACGGAAAACCCGCATCGCGATGGTGTATCAACACGATGCGATGGTATAAATTTTAAATTTATTACTACGGGTAGCTGACAGAAGCGCTGAGATATTTATCGGTACTCAATTGCCAGCCGTTAAATTGGAAGAATACATTTTTGTTTAAGAGTTATGTAGTTTTTTCTTAGGGATTCCATAAAAGCAG
The DNA here is from genome assembly GCA_949775065.1 of Brachyopa scutellaris. Lineage (NCBI taxonomy): Eukaryota > Metazoa > Arthropoda > Insecta > Diptera > Syrphidae > Brachyopa > Brachyopa scutellaris. The sequence goes on along the minus strand of OX459113.1, from coordinate 94,973,321 downwards.
CGATAGTAGGAAAATATATGGGAGTTGGAGATTAATTCGAGGGAACTAAGTAAAGCTACTTTAAATGTTAAAAAAAGGCTTTTGCGCACAAGAGTAGCACTAGCCAGTAATTGGTTTTTATTTTCGACATTAATATGTCTAATCGCGGATCTAAAACTGTAAAATAAACAGGGACTTTGCATGAACACAGAGCTAAAAGTATCTTTAAGACTCCCGGATGCCTTCAGCCTCTTTCAGGCAGAAGTTCTAGCCGTACCAAGGACTCCAGTGGTCCTGATAATGCAACGAAGAAAGTGTGGCATTATGCAGAACCAGGTATGACTATGTTGGGTGCCTGGTCAGTCTGTTGTAGAAAGCAACGGGTTCGCCGAAGAGTTGGCAAAGAAAGAAGGGGGAAACTACCGACTATGGGCAAAACTAACTAAAAAGCACGACACAAGATGAAATGAAACGATGATGCTGAGAGCATAGTAGCCCTGCTCTCAATTTTTCTCAAAATCTTTGATTATTTTAATAAATGATTTTAAAAAAATAACTACAAAGACATATTAATGTTCCTTATGCACTTCCGTACAGCGGAGGTCTTTGTCTTTATTTTATGGTGCACAATATGCACCTCTAGAATTGCATAATATTGGAGTGCTTTGATCGTTTGTGGAAGATCAGCGTAAACCTTATTCCGATTCTCTTCTATAACTGGCTTACTGTTATTGTATAATAATTGTGCGTCCTTAATTGACTTTAGTATGTTAAATGAATTTCAGTCATATCATAATCATATTGCTCATTGTAACATGTTGTTAAATTTGTACTTACTTGGTTGTTTGTCTATATTATTATTCACTAGTTGGCCCGGGGGCAGACGTTGACCTGCCCTTTCCTGTATGTTGCGCGATGAGTTACATATATATACTGTGAATATTTGTCATTTTGGTCAATAAATATAGAATTTGCTAATAACTTGACTACAGCGCCACCTATAGGGTTCAGATTTTGTGGATTTCTTTCTTAGAACCAAACCAACATATTTTCTGAATATGAGTCCATTTGATCAATAAATATAGAATTTGTTAATAACTTGACTTCAGCGCCACCTATCGATTTTTTCTCTTCGTTAGGACCTCATTCGGACTATATCGAACATTTGAAAAGAAAAATGAGCCAAATCGGTCTAGCTGTTCTCAAGATATGCGCTTACCAACGATCATCATTTCATTTTTATTATATAGATTTATTGCCTATTTAATAATGTCTTAGAGTATGGTGTGGTGCCGCAGCAGTTCAAAGAAGCACTGATCTTCCCAATTATCGATGTATTATTATTATCAGGGTTCGGATTTTGTTGACCAAAAAAATCCAAAAAAGGCAAAATAATACCGCAGAAAAAGGCAAAAAAGGCGAACAATAATATACTTAGGTTTCTATGCATTATTATTAACATTGTAACCCAAAACATTGTGAAGTTCTCTGGTATGTAACAATCGCTTGCGATTATCTCTCAGGAAAGCCTTAAATGAAATAAAGGACCTTACAACATGGGCAGAGCCTAGTGGACCCAATATAAGAGATGTCACGTCCTTGACTTTAATATTTGAGTCCAATTTAGAGTTTGCAGCGCCATTTCGTGCAATTTTTTCATCGCATCTTCAGCTACTGGCCCTTTAGCTTGTTGTAATTTCTCCTTGAGTCCGTTCAAAGTCTTTAACACCTCTTCTTCTAAATAATACGCAGTACACTAAGATCAAGTGCTCACATTAAAATACATACAACTACTAGGAGTCATTTGCAATTTGTAAACTCTTAAATATGCGGTCTTTCGGGTCGACTAAAAATTTCACCACAAACTCTGTCTTGGGGGATTTTCACTTTCAATGACAAGGAACAAAATATTTTGGGAGCAGCACGCATTTAGGCACATGCAATATTTAACAGACCAGCACTAAGTATGACCAGTCACAGAATATGAATCTAGAATCTAGATGAAAAGGCGCATATACTTCCCAGATGTCTAACGGTCAGTTGGAACTGCGGCGAATGACTGAGATTGCACTTACGGCACAAGTAGAAGCGCATGTATATTGAGTTGATACAAATGTATTTAGGGTTGTACTGGTGTGTAGGGATTTTTTTTTTTATGCGCGCTAGTGTAAACAACGCGTGCAGTTATGTGCATGTTCATACAGAATAACCTGCTCTCATACGTTTGGATACAGAAATTTCTTTCGTGTGAGCAAGGATAAATCGTATAGTCAAGAAGAAAGTGCACAGCTACTTTGACAAATATATAGTACTAAAAACGCAAAAAAGGCAATATGAGTAAAAAAGGCAAAAAAAGGCAGCATGAGTAAAAAAGGCAAAAAAAAGGCAAAAAATATTTATAACCGTGATACAAAAAAAGGCTAAACAGATGGATAAATCACTAATGATTTACTAAAAGCATTCTGAGCTGGTTTTGGGACAGGGTACTCACCGGTTGATCTCATCTTTGTACTCAGCAGTAGTACCGAAGCATTTGTAGCGCAACGTAAAAAGTTTTATGTTCATGTATTTTGTGAACTTTAAAGCAACTTTTGACTCGATAAATAGAAGTTCATTGAGGTATTAGCTCTTCAGCATAGGGATGTCTGTTAAGTTTGGCAGGGTAATACAAATCATATATGAAGTAACGTTGGCAGTTGCATAAAAATGCTCCGAACTGGTTCGAAGCGAGCATAGGAGTTAGACAGGACTGCACTCTGAGCCCATTGTTATATGCACTCTTTATAGATGACATCGTAGATTTGCTACCTGGAGGTTTGGAGTTTGCGGGGACCGTATATAAAGGCGTTAAAAAATAGCTATGGTGAAGCAAAAAGGAAACCTGTTAAATTGCGCAATTTCAAGTGGACTAACAGCGCCATCTCTTATTGATCATGCAAACAAAAAAATCAATGCATACGAATGTTTGCTCTGACAATTATGTTCACTGTACTATTACGTCAAAATGTAAACAATTATTTTCCGGGAAACGTTTCTCAATTTTTAACTTTTACAACAATTTGAACTATAGTTTCTATTTTTCGGCTCCGCAGTATGTTTGCCTGGTTCAATACGAATCCCACATGCAAATCGAATGTAGTTCAGCCGAGTTATGCGCGTATGAACCGACACCAATTGATTTTTATATATGTACATAAACATACATACATAATATATAGAAGAAGATTATATTTAACAACAATTATGCCCAGTTTCACAGTGAGAGTTTAAACTGAACATCAACTTAACGTGAACGAGAGTTTAAACTTTTCGTTTAACTCGTTCGGTTTCACAGTCTTCTAAACTAATCTTTCAGTTAATTAAACGCAACTTTGGAAACTATGTTAGACAAATATTCGGAACTATTGTTTTGAAATATCAAACGATTCTCTTCATTTTCTCTATGCTTCCACCAATGAAAACGCATAGTCTCAATTTGTGAATGCGTGAACTTCAATATGTGAATGTGTGAACTTAAATGCGTGAATGTGTGAAGTGCCAACGGATCGATCCCAGTGGGAAAAGTTGTAACTGCTTCCATGGTAAGTGCATATTTCTTTAAAGAAAGTATTGAAAATGTAAGATCTTACCAAAAATAACGCCTAGTAAGGGGCATCGATGTTAAATTATTGAAACTTAACATCGATGCCATTACTTAATCACTTACCAGGCGTTACATTTGTAAGATGTTTTTCTCAGTAAAATTAATAATAACAATAATTTAAGAAGGTTAGCAAAATACCAGGATGTAGTAACTAATGTTTTCAATAACTAAATTTAACTGCTAAGTTAACTGATTCCCTATAAGGCAAATAGTAAGTGCTCACCACCCTAGAACGTAGTAATCAATGTTTTCAGCAATTATCATTAATCGCGGGAATACGTGATTACCGGTAAGCCAATTGGTAAGTGCTTACCATCGATTCTGTAATAAGGAAAGTAAGCGCTTGTAGCTACCAATCAGCACTTACAGAATCGATTCGGTAAGCAGTAATTTCCTACTGGGATAGATGTAAAAAGTAGAAAGTAAACAAGTTAAACTCTACTTTGAGTTTAAACGAGCACTGTGAAACCGAAACAAATTTAAACGGAAGATTAAACCAAAACGAGAGTTTAAACTGTAAAATTGGGCATTATAGTTTTTTTTTCTCTAAGCTCTTTTTTCCTATTTTTTTGTAATCCAAATGTTTAAGAAAGCCTATGTACTTTGTTGACAATCATATAAATAAATAAATAAGATATTTGAAGGAAATTTCTTACACATTCAAGCAATTTTTTCACGAGTACGGTTTTTAATTCTCCGATTCATAGAATTTAGTGATATTTAAGTAGACAGATAGTTGCGTAGACAGCCAAGCCGCACTTAACCCATTTCTTGCCACTGGTGCATTTTTGCAGCAATGATTTTTATCGTCTTCTGAGGTAGAAAATTGTATCCTAAAATATCCATTAACCGTCAATGGTGCATTTTTGCACCATTATATTCTTAACCCTTAAATGCCCAACGACACCGATGTTTGGGAAAAATATATTATATGTTAAATGAAACATAAATATTGAATCAGGTGCCGAAAAAAAATAAATAATTATATAATCTTATAATTTTTAAAAATAAATAATTTTAATAATTTTTTTTTATCAAGTTATTGATAAAAAACCGGTTGTATCTTTAAAGATACACTGAGCATTAACCCCTTAAACGCGTTCTGAAAATGATTTATTATGAATACATTATATCATTTCACATAATATAATTACATCCGCATGATTTTTTTTATCAATTTAGTGCTACGAATTCATAAGATATTTGATAAAAAAAAACTCAATTTTTTTAAGTTTTGTTAAAAAACATTGCAGCCAGTAATTGTTTAAATAATAATTGCAATTTGATAGTTAAGAAACTGAGTATTTTATTGGAGGTAGAATTTGAGTCAATAAACCCAAAAATATAAACTTTGAAGCTTAAATGCTAATATTAACGAAGATATCATGTTTTGAATGGTTGTATCTTTAAAGATACACTGGGCATTTAAGGGTTAAATGTCGGATGATGGGAAACAAATTAAAATGTCCAATAAACCTTCCCTGGGGCCTGAACAAAGAGTTTATAAAGTAGCATCAAACATTTTAATTGATTTGAGTGGTGGCAAGAAATGGGTTAAAGCACTGGACTTCACTTCCGTGCATTCAAAATGCGTAAAGGAGTGCCTCACGGCACTTAAAACGAAAAAACACTACAGAGTCTTACTCTGCTGGGTAACCGGTCATGTGGGAATAGAAACGAATGAAACAGAAGACAGACTGGCCACGAAGACCGAATCACTACTATTTTAACCGAGGACCGATGGCGCAACGCTAGGGATTGTGCCACAACTCGCAACCTGTGGCCCGCAGTCGACCAGAAAAGAACAATTCCCTACTGGCAATGGGAAGAAGCCAAATCCATATGCTCGTCGGTGTTATAAGAACCGGACACTATACAAATGGGAAACATGGCCAGAAGATACACCATCCTTACAAATGACTTCTGTAGAAGCTACATGGATGCGGCGCCTATCCTGTATGGCACCACGGTTCTTCGCCTGCCTGGATGACCTGGCTAAGATACCGCTTACAGATTTAAAGAGATTTATTAGAACATCGAAATGGTTTTGTTAAATACATGTTTCTACATGCACAACTAGGGTATTTACAGCTTCTGGTTGAAATTGCATTTACTGCAAACGACCCTCCTAACCTAACCTAACCTAAGTGATTGCAAAAAGACCCTTCTCAACATAGTATCTCAGCTTTCTACAAAAATATCAGCTTCTCCAATGGGTTGCTATGAATAAAGCCTTTGGCTGGATACTTGATTGGCCGGTAGATTTGAAGAAAACCCAAAGGTTTCACAAACAAAATTACCAGATTTTAACGAGCGTATATCATATCCAAACACGATTGTTTACAAAACGTCATTTCTTTTTTTAAATTGTTAGAATTATACTTAACAAAACGTTGTATGTATGTATACAACATGTATGCATGTGTATGTGCATACATTACCTTTCAAGTGGAACTGGAAGTTGATGCGTTCGATTTACATGACCTTATAAATAGAAGCGACTTATAGTACCGATGGTCAGGGACTCAGGGGTACACCTTTGCAAAACGTGTCAAAGTGAAAAGAACATTTGACGAGTATTTACTCACATAACTACACAAATTCATAATTAACGAAATATAGGTACTTAACGTAAGACAGCAAGCAACTAACAGAAAATATCGTTGCCTAATTGTCTGTAATTAAAGGGGTTAAAAAAAGAAACACCTAGGGTTCATTTGACTAATAAAATCTAATTTTGATTTACAATACATTTTGTTTTTAATTGCTCGTTCCAACTCTTTTCAAAGTTTCGGACAATTAATAAATTTGTTCGTGAATTGATTTTTTTTTTTAAGGGGAACTTTCTGGTTTGGGTTTATTCTTATTGATACTCACTATTGAGATCAAAATCCTATATAGGAATGTCAATTATGACCTTTGCTGGGTTTCGGAATATATTGTATGAAGCTTTGCAAAATATCACTGGGAAAATAAAATTATTTGTGTGTCTGTCCATGGAAGCCTTTTAAGCGAATAGGTTGGTACAATTATTGATTTATTAGATTGACACTCACGCACATGGATTTACTTAAACTGTTGGAAAAGTGGTTGAGGGCTTTTTTTCACATATATACAATCCACCAATCTATTTGAATTTACTAAATCACATAGAACAATTAATATTCTATTTTATTCCTCTTCTGCATATAATATGAACATGTTATGATAGTGAAGCTGTAGAAACAAGATGCTGTCGTATTAGTTCACTAAATATAATGTCTGACAACCCAGCTGTACTAAGGGCACTAAGAAGCCACAACTACAAATCAAAAGCCACATTCGAATGCCACTCAAACCTAAGCCCGCTGGCAAAGAAAAACATATGTAGTTAAACTTACTCCCCAGGGCATGAAGGGCATGAGGGCAACGAAAAGGCTGATATCTTGGCCAAAAAAGGAGCCAACAACCAATTCATTGGACCAAGCTATGGCTCACCATGACTTCACAAGAGACGATACAAATCAAGTCATCGCAGAATGGACAAAAAACCAATTTGAAGTTACTGCAACAACTTAGAGGGCCTAAAGCACTGTAAAAAGTTCCTCAATCACAACAACAATAGAACAAATAAAACCCTAAAACTAAACAGAGGAAATTTAAAAATTCTTTGTGCAGGCCTGACTGGACATTCTATCTGTAACAGCCACCTCTACAAAATGAAAATCAGCAACACAGAAACCTGCAGGGTGTAAACAAACAAAGTAAACCATGGAGCACCTGATCTCAGAGTGCCCTTCTCTAACAAAAATAAGAGCCAAAACACAATGCGAATACATACTAACGGAAGAAGACTACAAAGGTCGATCCTTTTAACCTCCCCCCATATTTGCATCGGATAAAACTGTTGCAAATACAGCCTTTGGCTCAAAGAAGGGTCAATAATGATATAATTTTTATGCATCAACTGATCTCAGGTCTGATTGATGCACCTGACTTATTATTCTGTTTAAGATTAAACTTTCGTGGGGGATCGCATTACCTGCGTAGTATAGAGTCACTGTATGTTCCTCATCACAGAACAAATTACGAGATGCACGAGTCTATTAACCGCATGAGTAAAATCTATAACTTAAATGTAAACTTTCTAGACTTTAATCTTAACAAGATTACACTCAAAAATGTATTGCGTAATGTAGTTCCTCGAACATAAATTCTAATTATGTACATATATTTGTTCTTATATTTGTTTATTTATTGCTAGTGGTAGTGTTGAAATGTAGCGTAGCCTAACCACTAACACCAGCACTAAATGATGAGCCTGTTGATGCATATTTTGCCCTGGCAAATTTCAGCTTATGGCTGTTGCTTGTATTAAGCACACCATGACACAGATCTGATAGTGTTTTAAAAAAAAAAAGGTATTACAGTCAAAGGGATTATCGAATTTCTAAAGAGTTTGTATGATTCCAAGACATAAAAGGGAACACAATAGACCAACTCTGGTCGCAGGGCTAGCGGACATTTCTACCCGTAGGTATGTATCTCAGATTCATCATATCATATCATTTCATAGTTCAGAAAAAAGTTGTGTGATTTAGAAAAACTAGTTTATTGAAATTGGTTCAGGTATGGCGTTGTTCTTTTTAAGAAAAAAACGACAAATTTTCAAAAACACCACGAATAGAATCGGCTCAATAGATTGAAACTAATGTCGTCCGATCGATAGAAATGTGCTCATTATTGTCCAGTTTATGTATTTCCAGTAAACGAATAAATAAACAATCGGATACATCTCCTAATTATCCACAGTTCAAAATAATTTTACATTCGCTGAACACATCCGTTTTAAAGACCAAAAATTGCGATTTGACGGTTTTTAATTTGGTCAGTTTAGCTTAGGTTGGAGTTTTTTTTTATGGTTCAAGGCAAAGTTACATCAGTTGAACATTCCAATTGATAAATTAATTTTGGTTTAAAATTCCGACGTTCTTCCAAACTCAGTTATGTATATGTATGTATAGGTAGGGTATGCTCATGCATGTAACTAAATTTATTTTTGAATAAATTCTTACCTGATGATAACTATCGGATGTGACGTCCCCATTTGATTGATCTGCAATTTTTTCCGGAAACCGATGCGTCATATAATCCCATATGGATTCACCCTTATCGTCCGCATTCCAGCCTCCTTCGATTTGATAAGATGACGAGCCAACTCCCCAGAGGAAATCATTAGGAAAGCGTCTCTGTACTTCAGTTGCATTTCTAAAAAAAAAAAAAAAAAAATTAATACAAAGTCTTCGAAAAAAAAGTGAAATTCTCATCCGGAGCACGTTGCAACCTTAACAGATAATTAAGTAGAAAAACGACCCTCAATTAAGCCGGCCTTTTGATGAATATGATTAAATTACTTCCAAAGAATTGAATTTGTAAAACGACACAACCATCAGCTACAGCTGTGTAGGTACTATAAATCGTTACACATTTTATTATGCTTGTAATAAAATCTTAACTATCAAAGTGTGCTTAAGACTGCTTCCGTCCTGTTCTCGCCATTTAAAGTTGTCAAACCTTGATAGACCACATTATGTGATGTAAGTTAAATATGCGACATTGAAATATTAAAAATAGTCATTCATGTGGAATTGATTGTTTTGATTTATGAAGTCAATTCAATTCCATTTGAAAGGACAATCATCAGCTTCATCAAGTGAATTTAATTGTAGAATCAGCAGTCGATTATGGTGAACATTTGTACAAAGGCGGTTTGTTGTATTAACGAGTTACTGCACTACTAGTTGCAATAACTTACAAGACATTGATGTGGGAATAATTCTAAGCCTATCAAGGCCATCTGCCTACGACAATAGGTGGTAATTGTGGTTTATCACATCATCTAAACTTTGGATACGATTCGTTTTTGAAAATCGAGATAAGCTTGTATTGTTGGTATTGTATTAGGCCAATGTCACACGAGCGTCTTTTTCCGCGCTCCCATTTGGTCGCGCGCCAGGAGTACATAGAAAACCAATAGAACTGTACACACGACCGCCCGCGATCAAAAAGTCGTCGTGTGTACATTTTTCATTATACTCAGGGCGCGCGGAAAAAGACGCTCGTGTGGTATTGGCCTTAGTCTGTTAGTATCACAATAATATGCAGACTGGTAGACTGGTATGCGATCTGACTAAAATCACGGGTTTCGCCGTGACAAAGAGATTCAAGCCAGTCTTGTATTTAGTTATATTAAGACTAGGCTGGATACTTTACGATCTTGCTTCGAATACCGATTTGCTTCTTTATATTTTCAGACGAATTCAGTGCACGATCCTGCGCCTTGCATGTGAAACCAGATTATTTTCTAACCACTCAACAAGAAGGAATCACTTGCATAGTGATAACGGCATCAACGATACTTTAAAAACAAATAATTGCATCTCCTTGACAGCTCTAATTCTAAGTGGTTAACTGAAGAAGATCAGCAATGTTTCTGTAGAAGGTTTTCGTCTTCTGTTATATCAAATATTTTCGTCTTCTGTTATATCAATTACTAGCTGTCCCACCCGGCTTCGCCCGTGTCCAAAAAATATAGTGTTACTTTCAATACATACATTGTCATTTAGTTCAAAGAATCGGACGCTCTGTCTGTCTGTCTGTTTGCCTGTCTGTCTGTCTGTCAATCTATCTATCTATCTGTCTGTCTGTCAATCTACCTATCTATCTGTCTGTCTGTCAATCTATCTATCTATCTCTCTGGCTGTATGTCTGTCTGTCTATATTAATTGACCAAAATGTTTCATATTCACATTTCACCTGAAATTATGAAATTTTGTATGACAGGTACCAAAACCGCCGGTTGCTGAGTAACCGCACTGATGCTATGTTGTATTCTATATTAAGAAAAACGTACTCTGAAAATTTTACCAAAATCGGTTGAGTAGTTTCCGAGTCTATAAAAGGCAAAAATAAATATGTACATTGTACATACATTCACTTTTATATATGTATATAGATCTAATAACTTAACTCCAGCGCCACCTATCGGGTCCAAATTCTATTATATCATTTTCTCTTTTGGCACTGAACCAACATATATTGTGAATATGAGCATTTTTGGTCCATAAATTTAGAAGTCATTAATAACTTTGAGTGAAAAATCCTTCGTAGGATATTCGGTCCCGTTTGCGTTGACGGCTTTTGGAGGAGAAGATTCAACGACGAACTGTACGAGCTGTACAGCGACATCAGCCTGGTCAAAAAACTGCACATTGGGCGTTTAAGATGGCTAGGACATGTGGAGCGCATGGACATCAGCGCTCCGGCTCGGAGAATATTCAACTCTAACCCGGAGGGTCAGCGCAGCAGAGGACGACCTCGCCTAAGGTGGCGCGACCAAGTAAAACAAGACGTCAACCAACTTGGAGTGCGCAACTGGAAGCGGTTAGCTAAGGACCGGGCTAACTGGAAGAGGTTGTTGGTTGAGGCCTTGGTCCACCCCGGACTGTAGCGCCACCTAAGTAAGTAAGTAAGTAATAACTTAACTCCAGCGTCACCTAGCGAGATGAAATATACTTTACAACCTATTCTCATACCTAACCTACCAAATATGTATACACAAAAAATTTCATGTAAATCGGTCGAGCCGTTTCGGAGGAGCGCGACTTACAAAAAAAATCATCATTAACTCCACACGAATGCCACTGTGTGCTGCGACTGTGTCACTGTGATACACATTAAAAGTCACTCAGTATGCTTTGGAAAATAATCAAAAACCCACTACGCGTAGGCATGTTAGAAATACGAAAATGAATGCAATGAGAGAATTACAAAAAAAAACTCATCATCAACTCTACACGATTGCCACTGAGTGCTGTGATTTAGCTGCTGCTTGAAAAAAAAATTAAAAAAAATGGAATGCATTTTGTACTTTTATTCAGCTTCTAGTAATTGCACAGTTATGATTTTGGTCTTTAAATCTGCGTATTGAATGTAACTAAGCTTAGAATAAATATCAATCACATGGGAGAAGCTGTTCTGAAGTAATAGCCATTTGTTTTAAATTGAATTTTCGTTTTCTCATTTGAAGTCCCTTAAACTCTAAAACTAAAAATGTTTCTAATCCAAAGCTAATTGATAAACCTTCTCCGAGAAATTAGTAATCTTATACCTACCAAATGAATCGTTAAAATCTATTCAGCGGTTCTTGAGATCCTTAACTACAAACGTAATATGACACCGATCGGGACTTTGCTTTATACTATGTAAGGATAAGGAAGCCTGACAGCCATGATACTGCCGCTGGTGGTTTCAATGGCTCACTATCAGCCTCAGCTGTTTGGCTGAGAGACCTTGATATAACTAAGAAAATTTTAATCAAAAAAACTGACATTTGTTGGACTCTCTTTTTTAGGTGGCACTACAGTTCGGGGTGAACCAGGTGTTTGCTGGGATTGAAGCCGGGCAGTGTTGCGAATTAGCCCAACGCTCTTACCACTACACCACGGTGCTCACTTGGACTTTAGTTTGTCCTTAAAAGATTTTTTTTTTCAAATTTGATCTTGTCAACAAAATTTGTCATATAATGTAGATTTAGACAAGTTCACTATATTTGAGTTGTCGACAATATTTTTTGCTACTTTTATAAGTGTATGTGTATTGTTTTGAAATTGTTTGTATAGAAAGCGATATGATCACAATGGTGACTGATCGTCAAATAATAAGCACTTTACCTGTTTTTCAGGCTCAACAGGTTCCTTGTGATAAATATGGTACGAGGTTTATATCCTCAGGCATAAAACTGAACTATCATCAATGTCATCAAGCTAATCAGAAGTATCATCTAAATTTTACTGGGTATACATACGTTAATGAATTCTAGAGAATTAACTCAAATTATATTTCCATCCATTTATTCAATACCACATTTCGAGTCATTAAATAAATGAATATTGTCACACTAGCCAATTGCATTGCGGGCATATTTTAATAACATAAAGGCATTGAATGTCTGGTATGACAGTGAAATCAATACCGTGGAGACTCGATATTAATTAATATTGATAATAAACATTTCAAATAGTCATACGAATTTTACAATGTTTTTTTTTTTTGATTTATGTTGTTCGTTCTTCTGGTTTTTTTTTTTTTAAATAAAATTACTCATAAGCAATAAGAGAACATCAACGCCAAAAATAGCTAGTGACTAGTTTCAAGAGATTGCTTATCTTAAAAACTGTTAAATAATTGATTGCTTTTAAAAAGTGCAGTCATGTATTTTCGATTAAAATTAAAGTATCTAGTACATAACATCGTTCTTAGGTTAAGTCAAAGCTTGACTTACTTTTGCATGGACGCATCTTTATACGCCAACTTCCATTGCATTTATGAAATACTATATTACAATTAAAAATTGCGTATACGCCATACATTTCCAAGGTTAGGTGATTCGTATAGTTGATCATGTTTATCTCGTCACGTAATTCACTTAGTTCTGTTTAAATTGATTGAAACAGTTCCAACTTCATGAAGACTTTCGCAAGAGCCCGTGAATTTATACTGTGCCAAGTCACATAGAGCCCAGTATTTTGAACTTCATTTCAATATCGAATGCCAATTTCACCCATGGCATCGTATCGTTACCCCATTTTTGGCTTTCCATAACAATTCTTACATATAGGCACCTCGACTTCAGTGTTCAGTGTAAACGTACACTGTCAGCACTCAGCCAGCAGCATCATCAAGAACAGTGCTGGTATTGGGCGAGTTAATTCTGGCGAGTTAATTCAAAAAAAAGAATTCAAGAAAAAAAATAGAAATAGCCACCTGCTAGCTGGCACTTGGGCAAATGCATCGCGTTATAATAATTCGTGCATTATAATAGTGCATGCAGCATAAATTAAGCTCAAGGCGCCGCCGATGCGGTTACACGTAATCTATGGGCCATCCAAGTGTCATGTCAGTAATCAGGCCTAACTTTAACAATGAACAGCTCAAATATTTGATTGCTGATATGATAATTTAATTGCCAAATATGTAGGTGAGATACTCGTGTATCGTCGTCGTGTGAACGCGGTCTATTTCTCCACAATTCACTATGAAACTTCGACTTTCAATCTCACCAGACACTCGGTATCTTTTTTGTTTTGTTTATTCCTATAAGTGCGGTCATAATTTGTTATCTAAGAGTGAACACTAACTGATTGTATTCGTATTTTGGATATGAATTTTCAACTTGGCACACCAACGAAATAATTCATGCACAATAATTATCCACGAAGTTTGATCTTATTCAAGGCTTGTACCATTGAATGTCACTTTATTAGATCCGGTTTATTGTTTCACTTTGAGACAAACACCACCCGTTGTATTACGAGTGTTAAAGTATTAAATTGAATCATTAATCTCAGGAACGGAGTCTGGATGAAGGCCGCTTCAGCGTACGTGACTCATGGTGGGAAGTTCATTGAACTTTCTAATATAGGTAACTAATATTTCGATGATAGATGCGAATATTATATATGACAGAAAAGTTAGACAAATGATTAATGACATTGGTCAATTGCTTTCCAAATGGGACTAAGGTTTATTCAAATATCATTGTGAATAGTTCAAAACTCGTTTGTCCCCGACCATTTGTTGACGGAAATGTTTTATGTAAAATTAAAATCAAAATTGGATCACATTTCTGTGTCTATTTTTAAAAAGAGTTTGATGACATTAAAAATTAACATAGCAGACGTGGGTGTGATCGATACAAAATTCCAATGTTCACAATATGAAACTATCATTTCTTCTTTAATGACGTTTAGTTTTTTTCTTGACGTTTTTACCCATTCGCGTCATGCCGTCGATCTCTAGTAACTTTCTCTTCAACAAAAAAAAAAACTCAAGGTTTTTTTGGTTTTGCGAAAAGATGAGTCAATATTGACATAATAGCTTACGGTATAAGCATATCTACTTATTATTCAATAAGTTTCTTAGTTTTATTTTAAGAATTTTGTGAATGTTAAAAAACTGTTCTACAGACCTGCTATATCTCAGGCTTTACTGTTTTAATCAAAAATGCAAATTGCAAATGCTTGAAACTGTGTAAAAAAAAGAAGTGTCTGAATATTCATTATACTCGTATGGTTTGAAGTATTATATTATATAGAATTAGTAGCAGCTAATGAAGAAGGTGGGAATTTTAAATTTAGAATTAAATATTTTTTTGGTTAAATCAACGATAGCTCTTTGGTATAGCCTACTTTAAAATGACCTGAGCTTAAGCAGTTCTAATGATTGCTAAATACAGGCACTATCAAGCACTCTTTCATTTTCATAAAGTACCTAGATTCGGTAGTTTTTTCAGCCTTTCACTGGATGCAATGCGGTAGGTAGATAGGTAGCTAAGTATGGCAGTATGGCGTATCTTGCCATACACACTTAGCGCGTATGCTCCGGCCTAATTTTGTAGATTTGGTAATTTCTGTGTATTAGGGATTTACCGCTCAAATCCATCTTGTGGAATTAAAGAATCTTATGAGGTTACAGAATTTCATGTCGGAAATTTCTGAAATGTCTTTAAGGAAGTATCTACCGAGTGTAAATTGCTGGACTCTGGCTAGTGCCGATAAAGTGTAAAAGTCTTTCATCCGCAGACGCGCTCTTTCAACTGCAACAGTAAAAGTTGAATGGGATATCTAACCTACGAGCGTGAGTTCCGATTGGCCAGTGACCCGTACTTATCACTACGATTCTGGTGATCTCGACTCGTGGGATCTATTTTTGTTGTAAACGGGCCAAGTTTTCCTTGAAATGACACAGTCTGTCTCTCGTTCTCGTCCTTCATGTGCTCGCGCTGTGTGTAAACATTATAAGGGTATTCATATCCCCTTTAGCGTGTGTAGATTATAAAAAACAAAAAAAAAAAAGATACCAAGGTTGGCTTTGAAGAAATTGTATTGGAGGATTTTACCCCTCGCAAGTCCTAGGGGACGGTGAATTTCCTCCGTAACGGAGATGTCAATGATTAAACCGCGTCTGACTTACATGTCAGCTGTTTTGTTGCTGTGGCCAGGAACCTAGAGAAGATTGATATGAGACCAGCTGCTTGCCCGGGACAGTTCCTCCTAATGCTGTTCTACCAATTCAGATGATGTGGTCGTTGAGTAAAGAGCTTTAATAGCAAACTGAATGTTTTGTTTTTATAATTTACACATGCTGAAGGGATTATGAATACCCTTATAGGGATTACACACAGCGGGAGTACATAAAAGCCAAGAACGAGACACAGACAGATTGACTACTAGGAAACCAAGATGTTAGGTTTCAACTAGCTGTGTCCAGGATAGCTGGAAACTTGTGTATCATTGAAAGTTTTGTCGTTACTTATGATTCACAGAATGTTTGTGCGGTCAAACTATACGACCATCCTACTGCCAGTGTTACGGCTTCGCAGAAGGTTTTGATATTATTTGTATATTTGTATATTTATTAATTCAATTTAACAACATTTATAATAGATACTAAGCACTATATCTTTACTCTATAAATGTGAGATGAATCTGCTATTGCAATTCATTATTTAAAAATTAAAATGAATGGAAAAAATTAAATAGAAGTGAAAAGTGAACAAATACATATATGTACATGAAAAAATAAAAATAAAAAAAATAAGGAAAGAGAAGAGAAAAAAAAAAAAATTGCAATTTTAGAATAAGCCTTCATACCTAGATGCCTGTACTACTCGTTCTACCTGTGAGGTGATTAAATAAAATTTTTTCAAAGTTAGGTCTATCATTGTGTCTTTTTATGGCAAGAGGGAGCGCATTCCAGAGACGAATAGCACGGACAAAAAACTGTCGCTCCGAAACAAGATATGAAACACGCGGAGGTATCAAGCTCAAAGACCGATTTGACTGCGAAAAAATTAGCTTGCTAAATAAGTAAGATGGTTGTTTGGTGGTTATAGTTTTGTGCAGAAGCTTTAGCGTACAAAAGTCAATATACTCATCTAATGTACATCCGAGTATCTTTTTACGAAATGCCGAGATGTGATCAAAGGGACGTAAACCAAAGACGTATCTGGTGATATTATTGAATGCAACATTTAATTTTCTTTTGATAGCTGCATTAGTGCCATAGTAAATTTCACAGCCATATGTTATGTTGGGAATGAGTAGAGATCTCGCCAGCATCAACCTTGTATTCAAGGGAGTGAAATTCTGCGACAAAGATAGATTTCTGAGAGATCCATAAATTCTACCTATTACAGTGGAGATGTGAATATTCCAATCTAGTGAGCAGCCGAACCATAAGCCAAGATTTTTAACTTTATTCACGTGTTTGATGGGCGAATTACCAAGTCGAATGGTTGGCAAATGTTCAACAGATAAGTCACGTCTATATATTATCATACAATTGGATTTACTGGGATTTAGCGTCAAAAAGTTTTCAGATGACCAGTTTAATATTCTTTGGAGGTCGTCATTAATTTTGCATACTGCATGTTCGACAGAAATCCGTTTGCAACTATGATACAATTGTACATCATCCGCATACAGGTGCACTGTTGAATTATGTACTACGCTTGGAAGGTCGTTGATAAATAGGGTGAAGAGTAAAGGCCCTAATATAGAACCTTGCGGAACCCCTGCAGTGGATTCTATTTGTTCAGAAGTCATGTTTTTAACCACAACCGCTTGTTTTCTGCCATGCAGATAGTTAAAAATTAAATTTGAGGCTGAGGGAGAGAAAAAATACATTGTTCTTAGTTTTGATACGAGTAGAGTGTGGTCCACAGTATCAAACGCTTTGGAAAAGTCAAGAAGAGTGAGAAAAGTTACCATGTCATCATCCAAAGCTATCCTAATATCATCAGTTACTTTGAGTAGCGCCGTTGTGCAGCTATGATTACGCCTGAACCCAGACTGATTGGGACAGAGTAACTTTTTGTGTAAAAGAAAAGTTGAAATTTGACGATGAACTAATTTTTCAAAAACCTTGGATAAGAATGGAAGTATAGCAATTGGTCGGTACTCAGCAGGCGAGTTAGCGGATGATTTCTTTTTCAAGATTGGGATAATTTTAGCTAACTTCCAAGCACTTGGAAAGGATATTAACTGATATTAACTTCTGAAACTGATCGACTCATTTATTTCGTGAGAAATAAATTTTTCGGAGACATCTGGATTTGAAACGTCAGCCTTCTGCGTGACAAACGACGATGACTACCACTACGCCACAGGCTCTTTCATGGTTGCAGAACTAAGACTGCGTCCGGTTATTGTTACCATGACAAGAGACTTATCCCTAACTTAAAAAAAAACACAGCAACTAACATTTTTCAATTTCTGGACCTAATTGGCGTAAGCATTACATTACACTATTTGAAGCAACCTAAAATAATAGGCTTAAAAAATAAATTCATATTAAGCATAAGCATAAGTAAAAAATGTTTAAATTTGTGTCGATGTTAACAGGTGTGTCCTTAAATATTCAAAGCATCATGGGTTTTTTCCAAATTTATTTGTTTATTAAATAAATACAGTCCTGTATAGAAAATTAAGACCAGTAGGATAATTTTTCACTTGTGTTCTTATTTTGGTCACATGAAGGTTTTGTACTTAAGTTGAAAAAAGTCTTTAAATCAATGCAGCCGAATATAAGTGTACAATGTTATTACTTTTTTAAGTTTGAAAAAGAATTAAAAATATGTTAAAGTTGAAGTAAGTAAATTTTTAAAAAATTATCCTACTGGTCTTAGTTTTTTACACAGAACTGTATATATTATATCATTTTATATGTATGTATATTTAAATTATATGTAAATATTCGTTTTTAGAAGACTTTTTTGTAACCGAATATTTTATGTAATTTTATTTCATAGGGAAAGTGGTGCTGGCTATCTATTCGGTAATTAATATCATGTTCTATTTGAATAGTAAGTCAAATAGCTGCGCATTAAAACACGATAAGAAAAGGTCATTGTATTATTACAACTTTTACCCACATACCTATCTATGTACATGATCGCTTTTCACATTGTCTTTCTATACTTAAATTACTTTAATTAAACAACTAACACGATTTACGACTTAACGACTTAACGACTTGTTTGTTTGTTTTTTTTTTTTTTTTAAACAAAAATATATTTAATAGGTACTCCAAATTATCGCAAGCTTTTGCTAAAAATCAATATTCTTTAACCGCAAATATTTATTAGAACAAAAATAATTCTATCCTGTCACAGTCTTGTTCACAAAACCGCTAATCTTTGTTAGAATTTAATTAGTGTTTTATTACTTTACAATAACTGTGTATTTGTGTTTTAAAAAGATACAGATATGTATCCATTAAAAATAAAGTTACCACTTAAAGTGAACTTCAAATAATCGTAAATAAAGTTAACTGCCTTTAAAAGAGCTGTTCTTGTTCTATTAAAAACAAACACGCTAAATCAACTATAAGATTACATTTTTAATATTATCAATTAGAAATTCCACTTAAAGAAAAAACAAACTTGCACAAAAAGACTGCAACTTAATCCAATAACAACGGCAAGCAGCTGCCAACGAGTTTGTTTGTCCCACGAATCCATTATTTTTCGAAAGTTGAAATTTTAACACACGAAACAATATCGGTAATTATATTTTAAGCAACACCGCGCTTGCCCCGAAATCCGCACGACCGAATTAACAAATAATATAACAAAACGCTATAACGAAGACAAACAATTTTTTTTTTTTTTATTCACAAACTTTCAATTGTTGAACAAACAAATTCTTTAAATCTTTCGCCAACAATTTTAAAGTAACAACAAAAAGAAAAAAAAATAGAATCACGTTCTGCGCACGATCGATCGTCTCGCGCCACAGAAGAGTTCTAAGCTGGTCACAGTGCTTTTATATCCTCGGATGGCACCCTTACCATACAGTCACCATTCCGTCAGCAGCATAAAAATACTGAAAAACCCCAAAACCGAACGCCCGCTCTCTACGTCAGGCGAATACGTTCGTTTAAGCTGTCTATCACCATCCCCACCATGTCACGATCGCTGCTTCCACTGTCACTGCTCAGCTCACTGGTAATTTACTTTGATAGGGTAGGGTAATAACACCTGTTCTCACTTGTTCTCAAGATTTGTGCTCCACTCGAACGCGTGGTCGTTTAGGGAAAACACACTGCAGCAAGTGACAAGTTTGCCAATAAAAGTGGGTTTGTTTATGTTGTAACCGTTGTGCAAGCGATGCTGTTCGAACTAGTGTGTGATACGATGACGTCACCATTGGTGCGTATGCGTAAGCCTCGATATTCAGTGAAGGCGTTTGAAGTATTATAGATTAAATGGTAAAGTTAGCGCCATTGTTCATGTGATTACATTTATTGCACCGTGTTTCAATGCTCGAACTGATAAGGCAAATATGTTGTACAAGCATGAGGATTCTCTTATCAAATATTTGATTATAATGTAATTTAAAAATAGTTTTTAATTTTTTATCGTTTTGAATTGAAGGTAGTATGTACTAACATTAACATGTTTTATATATCCATATACATACATATGTAAAAGTACAAAACAAAACACGTCTAACCTTGAATTTGGATTTTTTATTCTGTAGTTCCGAGTTCTATTTGGTGAAAGGTGCCAAACTTGTTTTCTCATTTTAAGTGTCGATATTTTGGCTTAACAAGTAAACGGTCTCTAATGTATTTATTCTAGTTTAATGAACCAAGATCAAATGTCTAACAGAGATAATTAATTCGAGAGGTGGCGCCCGGAATCTTCATTCCAGATTGCAAAGGCAAATAGGAAAGTCAAACGGGTAATAAAAGCCTTGTGGGAGGGAAATTCCCGCCAACAAAAAGTTGCTGTAGACATACAGATGTACGAACATCCCTAGATCTTGTAAGCTGCTCCCAAATTCACATGATTGGTAACTGCACGGAAGCTAGGAATGGCAATGGTAAGCTCTTACTTTGATGGCGCTGCAATCCAGGGTGGACTTTAAGCAATCATATTCTTTGGCGTGTATTTTTCACATACGTACATATGTTAAAAATGGTCTTTTCTTTAGGCTTATGACAAATGATACTCTAAATGCATGGAAGACATTTGAAAATAGGATACTTTCAAAACAGTTTTTTTTTTTTGGTTTTTCTTCTTTAATGCGTTAACGTGCTCAGAAGTCGTACGCACTAACTACTAAGTCCTGTACCTGGACCGACAAACTTTATGTTAGGAAACTAGGGAAAGCTTCGATTTCTATATGTAGCACCACAGTGAACCAAAAATAAGTTGGACAGCAGCTACACTGCAATTGTAACTTGAATATTCTTGCAGTTTGTCAAATAAACTACAAATGAAGCTTAATTCCTTAAATATTCCAAAAATGTAATTTTATTATAATTTTATATCATTTTTCGAAATCATTTAATGTTATTTTAAAACAAACAATTAACCGCAAATGTAATTTTGTAGATTCAAAAAAAACTTTGACAGTTTTTCCCTTTATTCTAATAATTTTCACTTTTCCCATTTTAACAAGTTTTTGTATGTTTTTTAAGGGTCACTGTTTAATCCTTCTGTTTGTGGTGATTAGACGTATTTTCAGTACCGATAGTTTAAAAAAAATGGATAAAAAGAGTGAAATATATCATCTAGGCTAGGTGCTTAAAAAAAACTTCCGGACGACCAGAAAAATGTCGTCTCCTCAAACAGAACGTAAAATTGTTCGATTATTCGTAGGCGATCCCAAAATTTAGACATTACTAAAGACCTACAGGGAAATGCGATTGTATAGGTGCACCCACAGACCGTTAGAACAATTTTGCATTCAATGGATTTCGGAACCTACATCCGCCGAAACAAGCCCCTTTTTTCGGCAAGAGACATTAAAAACCACCTGGAGTACGCCCAAATTTATGTCCGTCAACCTAGGGATGAGTGCTGTTAGCAAAACATCGATAGTGACATCGATGTCAACATCGTTGACTGAACATCGATGGTCGAAAATAATCGAACTCAAAACATCGATGTTCTAAAACAATATAGAATGAATTTATAGAATGTCGACTCATGACGTAGAAAATCAATTGTACTTGCATGGAAATAGCACCAAATCCCGAAAAAATAAAACACGAATCACAAAATCCCGAATTTTGAGAAAATATTAAATAGTTTAAAAATCGCACGAATTGGACTCTACCGTCCACCACAAATCCGACTTCAGCAATTATATATTTTACTTATACATAATTAGGCCAGTAAAATCTTACAAAAAAAAAAAAGACAAAAAAGGCAAAACGCGATGTAAGGCTGCATTTTTGGTATGTTATTTGAACCCCTAGGGGGTGTAAAACTACGTTTTGCAAGCAAAATACGTAAATAAGTGCAAAATACGTAAATAACTGCAAAATACGTGAATAACTGCAAAATGTTCGGCCTTTTTCAGTTTTTGCAGTTTGATTCAAAAACAGTTTTTGAATCAGTTGCTACTATTATTTTGAGATGATTAAATTTGGGACAATTTAAGCCTACCCACAGCTCCGTATGTTTAATAGTTATTGAGATATGAGGTTTGAAAATGTGTTTTTTTTTTTTCAAAAATATTGTTTTGCTCGTATTCAATTAAAAAAAATATATATTCAACATCTTTAATTAAAAGTCGGTTCTTTTTGTCAATATCGATGGTCGATGTTTTGTTCTTAACATCGATTATGCGAAATTTTACGTACTTAAACATCGATGTTAATATCAACATCGATATTTCCTTAACATCGATAAACATTGCTCATCCCTACGTCAACCTTTGGAGTTCTGGAACTCAGTAATTCTCGGTGACGAGTCAAAATTCAACATAATTACACCGATTTGTTTGGAGGAGACGAGAGACAGGCATAAGTCCGGAGCTCTTAATGCCACTGTTATCATAGTGGAGGCAGTGCGATGGTATGGGGTTCATGGGCTATAGTGGGGTAGGAAACATGGTGTTCGTTGAAGGCAATATGAACAAAATAGACTACCTTAACATACCCATACTCAAAAACAATTTGCTAGCAACGGCTACTAAGCTAGGCATAAACGATAGTATTGAATTTTTAATGACGTTATAGCGTATTGTATTCTACTTGCCAAGCCCTTTTATTTGATACCCATATTAAGGAGGTCGGGAAGATAATGGTAATCCACCATCCTGGGGCGTCCGCCATACTAGATTTACAAGATCATGAAATATACTATATTGAGTTGTCACCTGATACAATAAGATTCCGCCCTCACAGAAAGTGAAGTTAATATAAAATATAAAGCTGGTAAAAAATATGTTTCATTTGCACATTCATTGATTTTAATAGCTTTATGGTTTCAATTTTATAAATGCATCCTGCTCCTTGTCCAACTTTTTTTTTGGTTCACTGTTTTTATGTTCTCATAATATGGTATAGAAAAAAAAGGAATGCAAGACTGAATTGTATCTACATAAATGTAAGACTGCTTTGCTATTCGATTGAAGGTTAATCACTTTTAGAATTTAATATCTAAGCGACATTCTGAAAAAGTCAAAAAAAAAAAACTTGTTTGTGTCCATTTGTCTGAAACTTGATTTATCGGTGAGTTACGCCAAGTATTGATTAAACATCCGTTTTGAAAAACGTCATAAAGTTGTGTTATAATGCCGAATTTTAGGATTATGTTAATCAGCATAGTACCGTTTTGTTAGCTGTTAGATGATCGATAATATTTCAAAATTAAGATGCAGACAGAACGTGAGGTTCCACACATAGGAGTGAGCACCTTAATTTTATATTTATTGCGTTATAACAAATCATGTTTCTATATAACAATTTGTCTACATATCATTTGAAAATGTCCGTTTTATTTTGTTTCAACCTCCCTTTTGCATATGCCTTATGTAAAGACTCTTTAAGGGGCGGTAATATTTAGATACTATAAATAATATTTCTCAAATTCATATGTATGTACATATATTTCAAATGAGAAATTTATTCGGGCCTTACACACTGGGAATTGGGGTGATCATTCATGTCTGCCCTCATGTCGGGATTGGAAAATGTCTAGTGGAGACCGCAACCGGTTAGACATATCTTCTATCAGGAATGACAGAATACAAGATTACGCCTTTAGGTATACAAAAATCGAATGTTCTGCGCATGACGTCAATGATGACTAGCGATTTGACAGCTGCTTATTTTCTAAATAAATTCACCAATAATTGCTTTGAAATGTAAACGAATTCTGTCTTTTTAGTTGTTTAATTGCAATATCGTTATTGATAAAATTAAAATACAAGTGTATTTTGTGTTGGCTTTCGTAGTACCTACTTGTTTTGTTTACTAGTTAATTCTCTTAATATTGAAGATTCATGTAACATCGTTATACTGGACCGTGTGGGACGTTATTGTAACAATTATCCGTAGTTGGAATTGTACGTGGAATGTTGCTTAAGTGAAAGCATACAAATCTTAGCAAACATTTAACAAGTCTACTTGACTAATATACAGGAAAACAGCAAATATTTAGCAAAGTGTCTATTACAAAAGAAACCAATAATTATTGGAACTAATTATAAGTAGGACGATTGTAGGACGATTTTTTAATTTAATATTTTATTAGTTACTTTTTCTTTTATAAAATTTCCCCATTTCACTTCCTTATCCTAAAAAATATTCGTGCTCTAAAGAACCGTTTCACTTTCTTCTCGCAAGTATATATGTATATATGTTCGCCGTTAGCTCCAAATGCTTTTCCAAAAAATCTACAAACGAGAAAAATGTCTGTCGGAAACCGATCTCGTTTGTGTTCAGTGAGGTTGTCAGAACAGAAAAGTTCAGGAAATCTTGCACCTGCTCTTGAGGTAGAACAGGCTAGTGTACAGATGTCAAAATCAGCTGTGGCTATAATTTTGATTTGTTTGCAGCAATTAGTTTTTTTTATGAAAGTTAAACATGGAAAAAATTAAATTAAAAGATAGTTACGGGCAATCTGTACCATTTGTAGTTTGTTTAAACATCTCAGATTTCAGTTTTAAACATCTTATATTTCACTTTAAATAGAAATGACATTTATCGTCAAATGTCAACATACTTGAAAATTAAACATATGAGCTATGAGAATTTGACATTTTGCTGTTCTGATCTGGGCCCTCATCACGTAAGACAGTCGTCATCATTTTCGATATCGTTAACGATAGCGATGCTTCACGTTGGTAAAAAAAAATTCTCTCTCGTCCAAACGATTATCGACCGATCGATTTCACTTAACAAGAAAATCTGTCAAGTACAATCGTCTCGGCGAGCGTGATAGTACGATAGTTATTTAGCTGTCGTGGTATCGTGTGGTCGTCAATCGTCGGTGAAATAACGTGATGAGAGCCCTGTTTTTTTTCTCACTGAACAGACCTTAAATCGAATACGATTTTCATTGCCACATTATTGTTACTACAGTTGAGAATCACAAACCTGTTTTTAAATCCTATCATCTTCACTATACTTTCACAATATCCGGCGGAAAATAATAGCTGGTATGTCACCAGTCACGCCACATAGCTCTCAAAAATAAAAATTAACATGGCGGACATGCACAAAGCATAATCTTGTATTCTGTGTTTCCTGTCTTCTATTCCGCCATCTCTGTCTGGATTTTCGGCCTGACATCTTATGTCTGGACATGAACTGTAACTTTTGTTTAAATTTTTCATTCGATTGAAGATTTTGATAGATGTGATTGTTTTCAAGAGATAGGTTTGCAACGCATTTTTTTTTTTATTATGAATGTTAAGAACTAATAAATAACCAAGATTGAAGATTAAGATTATTATGCCACAACGTTCAACTTCACTTTTTTACTTTTTGCTCTTTATCGGTTAGCTTTAAATATTAAAGTTAAATATTAAAGTTTCGGGACTAACTGGCGGCGGCAGACTACGTAACTTCCTTTTATCCTAAGAAAAAGTCCTAGTTTTCCCAAAAAGTATATTTGGCAGTTTTTTAGACAATTTTGTCAAAAAAATATTTCCGTTTTACGGTGGGTTTTATGGTAAGTTAATAAAGTTTGTAGTTCTGTTTGATTACTCTTCTACATCGGCTTATGTCTTGATTCTAGAGGATAGTAATTTAGCGGGATACCGGATACCGGATACTCGGCATGTAATAAGGCCGGATAGCCGGATATCTGGCCGAACAAAATGCGTTCTGCGATGCATACATTCATGTTTTATCCCGCAAAATAATCGAAATAACTTACAAAAAAGAACTCGGCCAAGTGCGAGTGACACTCGCGCTCAAATGGTTCCGTATTCCCATTTTTGGATGATATTATTATATTGAAGTACCTTAATCCCGTTGGAAAATATAAAATTGGATAAACCAAAAAATTATAATAAAGAATAAAAAAAGCGCCTAACTAAACTTAGGTAATCCAAATCTGTTTGTGATAGCTAAAAAATGTGTGAATTACACCACATTTTATCGGGATGTTTGTAAAAACATTATCTATTAGTGTACTATCCCTCATAGTAAATTCTTGTATCAATGGGCTTAAACCAATGGATGCAAGATATAGCGTCAGCTCAATTTTTGTGTTGGTCTTAAAATTGATATTGAAATCGCCAACGATTATTAAGTTCTTATAAATGTTTTGATCACCTTCTTCAAATATGGTGTGTTTAATACATTCTATGACATGACATGCACACACACACTGCATTTTTGCTACAACTACATATACGCACCTACGAAACTAAGCAAAGAAGAACGCAAAAAATTATATACACCTACAATACAATCCACTTCCAGCCTGATGTCTCGTAGTTGGCGCATATTTTCCCGCCAACCTTTTCGTTTACTTTACTGGGACGTGTTGTAAAATCAAGCACCAACACTATGGTACAGATTGTATTGGAATTGGTTGGCGCAAATTTTAGAGCCAAACAATATTTCAAGCAATACTTTTTGCATGGGAGTTTTGTATTCCGTGCAGGAAAAATTAAAAATAAGTTTATTCCAGTATTTGTGCATTGCTCTTCATATTTACATACTCACTTAAGTTCGTTATTTATCAAAATTTATTTATCTAGATTTATTTATCTAAATACCTACTTGATCTGGCGCAGCCAAACTAGCCAACTGAAAGAAATCGCCACTATGAACCAAAATGAATTATACATATTAGTAAACGTAAAACACTTCGCATACATAAATGATTCTGTTGTATGCATATGACAGACATTTCGGCATCTGAGGTGGTCTCTATAATTTATTGACTTTCGTAACGGAATATTATATACCTGCGAAATTTGCAACCTAAATTTGATAATATTTGAACTTGGATGAAGATTCCTTGTAATCGCGGTGGCCGAGTGTGTAGCACGTCAAAGGAGGAAAACCGACGTTTTTTTTTTTTTTTTGATGCACAAACTGAGTTTGTGAGTCCCAGGTTCGATACCCGGCGAAATCCGTATTTTTTTAATTTTTTTATTTGAATTTTATGTGAATTTCTTATAAACTATACAACTTATGAGATTCGCTATAGTTAAATCTAGATACTTGGCTAAGCATATACAAACTATGATTTTTTCATATTTTTGACTCGAGTAGTTTCGGAAATGGGGTGGGGGCCACGGTGTTTTGCACGAATTTTCAATACATTTTCAGTAATAACTCCCGAAGTTTCAAACGGAAAAAATTGAAAAAAATATTTTTGGAATCTCTGCTTTGGGCCCTTTCCACATATATATGATATATACACATGATATATTTTGCAGACATTTTTTTTTTCGAGTTCATATTTTGCCCACCCTGCATAGTTGTTTCACAATATTTTTGAATGATTAGTTATCTCATATATGTGGACCACCAGAATGTATAACTGTGCCAAATTTCAAGTTTCTAGGAAGAACGGTTCTTGATGTTTTTATCGTGGCAGACATTTTTGAGTTAGAGCGAACTTATAATCGGTCCGTATTACCATATGGGTACGGAACCATAAAAATAACTCGACCATCCCGTTAACAGGATGTGAGGTAGATGACTGAAATGAAATGTGTAGTGAACAAATTTACTGGTAAAACGAAGCCGCGGAAATTAAGTGAACGTGATCGGAGTACGAGGTGACTATTTTCGAGGTGGCGGAAGATAGTAGTCAAAATGAAGTTTCAAAGAAAAGTGGCACATCCAACGAGCTGCACTTCAACAGTTCGGCTTGAGGGAAATTGTGGTACTTGGGCTTGGTGATCAGTTAATACCCAACAATTCCCAATTTTATCTAAATTTGTCAACATCTATCTTTCAACTCCGACTATTTTCGGAAGCAGGATTCGTTTACAAAAAGAAACTTAATCGCTTATTACCTTTCAATGTAAACAAAAATTGGTTTAATCTACCATAATTTGCCTTCAGTAAACTTTCAGTACTTAATGGCTTATGTACTTGTTTATTGTGAAAAATAAAACCTTTTAACTATATTTTTGGATGGTTTTTTTATTTTTCCTTTACTTTTTTTTACCTTGCATCGACTATCCGGCCAACCGCCGAATACCAAGAGACTATTCGGCGATGTGTCGGATATCAAGAAAAAAAGGCCGGATAGGTCGGATACCGGATGTAATAATATCTAATATCTTATATCGTCCCTAACCGGATGTGAAATAATTTTGTTCATTTAAGTCCTACACAGATCAATAAACGTATAATTATGAAGAAAATTGGTTGTGCATAAACTTATGGACGGCAGTGTATGTACATGTACATAATGAATATGATACATTTCATATCAGTATTTCCATATGTATGTTTCTATTTAGAAACAACTAATTAAAACGTTTAAATATCCATATGGATCTATGAGAAACCTGTTAGAACTGGGAAATACGCAGCTATTCCGTATTTAGCTTGACCCTCTAGAACCGCTTAAGCTCTGTCATACATACCTAGAACTTAAATACATCCGTAATTCTTAGGTTAGCCGATATCATCAATAATATTTCTGAAAAGAAACCTATCAACATTTGCGTAAACTATTTATATGTAGATTTAAATCGGTGTATTGCCCCATTTATATTAAAACCTCCATCCGTAGTACCTACACGCTTAAGGCTTAGCTAAAACGTCAAGAAATATTTGTTGGCCTTGACTTTGATCTAAAGACAAGAAAATAATTAAAAGAATAAATATATTCTTTGGCATGTATGCGGTAATTAATACAAATCCATACGGCTTGGTTCATTGTTAGAAAAAAAAAATGAAAGAGCTCAGAACCAGCCTAGGAACTTTGAATTTTCAAAAATCCGGGAAACTGGTGAAACAAGAGTTTATACCATCTCGTCGCGTGCGGTGTCTTTATGACCAATTGAAAAATCATATTTGCAAACAATGCTATAGTTCAAAATAAATAAAACATATACTTATATGTTAATGACTTAATTACGACTTGGATTCTAACCGGAGCTACCTATGTTTGTTACATATGGATGAAGTATGTACACACTTAAGCCACCAAATGTATTTAAAGAACAACCAAGAAGACCATCCAAAAAGTTTTTCTGTCACAATCTGACTCAGAATTTAATTTATGGAATCCGCCTACCGCAATGTACTTACGTACACATGTTAATACATGTCATGTGTAGTACGTACAAAAATAACACTCATTCGGTTTGTCATTTATTGCATTGCATGTAAATATAATCGGCCACTTGAAAAGTTACTTCTTATTTACGGTATACAAACATCAGTTAAATAATGCAGAACCGTTCCGCAAACCAATTTAATTTATTTATTTTTTTTTTGTTTTGGATATTTTTAGAAAGGCTGGTCAGGAACTGGTTTCTTTTTGGCGGAATGCAAAAAAACCTTTTTGTTTTGAAGTGAACTATTAAAATCAAACTATGGGATTTGGGAAATCCCCACGATTGGGTTTGTGGTCATTGTGGATCAATTTGCATTTATTCCATATGAGTAATCTGCTCTTAGGGATGGATGCTGACGTTGATGGCAGTGTGAATTTGCATGTACATTTTCAGACGGCAGGTTAATGAAATCACCAACTGCAGGGTTTATACAAATATTTCGACCGCAAAGATCTTAGGTTTTTGAATAATTTTGAGCTGTTACTTATATACAGTGAAACCTGTCTAGTTGACCACACTTGTAAGTTGGCTAATATTTAACTGTATCAAGAAAATTGCATACAAGTGTTCCTCAAAATACCTTTATATGTGGTCCACCTATTTTGGAAGTTGGCCACAAATTTGCATACTTTATCTAATCTCTCATAGCTCATAGCTAACCTCTGAAAATTGGACACCTTTATTTGTTGTCCACCTGGAACTTGGCCGCACATTTGAGAGCTTTATACCTCTCTCTCTCATCATTTCTATTATATTTATAAAGACGTAACTTCAAAAAACTTTGTTACCGCAAATACTGCACCGATTAACGTAAAATAAATTCTATAATAATCGTTATTTTCGTTAAAACCAGTTAGGCTATGTTTTTTTTTTGTTTAAATATTGTTTGTTCTTAAGAAAATGTATTTTTTTTATATTTTTATAGCCATTTTTTTTAAGTTGTCCCGCATATTAACTCCTAACTTTAAACTAGTTAAACGAATTGGCAAAACAAAAATGTTTGCATAAAGTCAATATATATATACGCAAATTTTAAGACCTTAATCTTTTTTTAACTCTACGTACATGCTGAGAAATAAATAAATAACTATTTTAAAAACATACCTAAAAGAATTCATGAAATCATTTCCATCCGTGGAGACCGAAGCCAACAGCCATGCAGCAGTGGGTGACGTCATGGTGTGTGTATGTGTATGTGGCATATTTGAATTTCTGCGTATTTACTGAAATAGCATTCTATTGATGCATTGTGCCCGGCCTACTACGATAAATATGATTGTAAAAGCAAATTCAAATTTTAAAAAAGTGCACGGGCAATGGCGGGCGGGCAAAAGCTGTACCTACGTATACTATAGAAATGTATTAGAAGAAAACAATTTGGTTTCTATAAAAAGTTGCAGATGGGCGAAGTAAGGCGTGCACGGGTCAGCTACCTCTTTGTATAAAACAGTTCACTGACTGACTGACAGACAACGCACAGACCAAACCGATGGACCTAAAGGGCTGATATTTGGACAGTACATCGCTATAATAACATAAGCATCCACTTAGAGAGGATTTTTTGTAACCCCACCTCTAAGTGGGTGAATTCGGAAAAATAATTCGGCACTCATCTCCAATACAATTTGTTTTGCCTTAACAGTGGGGGGGGGGAGCAACGCGAGCACGGATCAGCTAGTTTTAAATAACTTGCAAAAGTCCATCATGTACCTGTATAAGTTGGCAAAAAATTCTTGCACCGCAGGCGCAGCACATACAGGTATTTGAACTATCTACTCGGCCAAATTCAGATTTTCAAAATGCAAAACCATTAAAAAAAAAACGACTAACTGTGCTTGGGGACAGGTCTGAGTATAATACCCATACGCCATACCGTCCCGCTATTCACCCGTGCATGCTTTGCTGGAAGCGTGCAGTCGGAATTCGATCATCTCGTTTGGCGTATGTGTCTGTTTTCGGCGTTCGAGTGCAAACAAATCGTTTAACAGTGAGAATTTATTATTTTACATTTATTTCGGAAAAAACAAGATATGGATCTTGACACAGCAGGTAATTATCTACAAATTAAAATATAATTTCTATATTTTTTATAATTGAAAAGATTGGTTTTAGTGTATTGAAGGTCACGCGTATTTTGGAGTAATTTTTTTTAGCTATGATTCGTGTTTAATAGGGAATTTGTTACACCTCCTTCAAGTTACATCCTGTCATAATTCTTAATGCAGTCGAAAGATTGAAGCATTGAGTAGTAAATAATTTAAAAAGTGGCCGCAGAAAGTCGCGGATAAGAAAGTAATTGATACTATTTATTTACGAAAATTTTAAAATCATTTTTAATGTTAAGCCCATTTTTAAAGAGAGTCTTTCTGTATTTGATTTAGGCTCGGATCCTCTCTTAAGTAGCATGAGAAGCGTAAAACGTAGACAACTTAATTTTTTCTTGCCAGAAACAATTGCTCTACTTATGCCTGCCTACTATTTCGAGCACTACGTT
Source organism: Brachyopa scutellaris (assembly GCA_949775065.1). Taxonomy (NCBI): domain Eukaryota; kingdom Metazoa; phylum Arthropoda; class Insecta; order Diptera; family Syrphidae; genus Brachyopa; species Brachyopa scutellaris. The sequence goes on along the minus strand of OX459113.1, from coordinate 94,941,598 downwards.
TCAAAGAGTATACAGCTATAAAGACTTAGGCGTCATATTCGATTAAAATCTAAATTTCAGGATGCACATAGATTATGTAATCTCTAGGGGTAATAGTTTGCTTGGTTTTTTGTTTAGGAATTCTAAGGATTTCCGATGTCCGTACACATTGAAATCGCTTTTTGTTACCATCGTTCGTCCCATCCTTGAATACTGCTGCATAGTCTGGTCCCTATTTTACAAAAATGCTTCGAACCGTATCGAAAGAATACAGAAAAGGTTTACGAAATATTCACTTCGGAAGCTAAATTGGACATTGCCTCTACCACCTTATGAAACACGATGCAATCTTATATCACTCAAACCTCTTCAAACTAGAAGATTCTATTTTCTTGTCTCATTTGCGAGAGTAATTGGACAAATTAATTGTGCTCCCTTATCATCTTTGTTTAAGCACTATTCACCAGCTCGATCCTTAAGACCGAGGGCTTTTTACTTCTTTTCAATACCTTTTCACTCAACAAACTATGGCTGTAATGAGCCAGTCACTAAAGCCTGTTATTACTTTAATAAATATGCCGATATAATTGATCTAAATTGTCCTAAAGAAGTACATATTTAAAAATATTATCATGAACGGAATTGTGTATAGTGGGCACCGTAGCGCAAGTGGTTAGTGCGTCGGACTACTGAGCCAGCGGTCTTGGGTTCGAATCCCGCCGCAAACACCTAAAAGTTTTTTCACAGTGCCCACCTCTTTCGAATGTCTGACAAACATCAAAGAGTATCATTTGTCACGATTGAGCTTCTCAACTCGCCGTTCGGAATCGGCAAAAAACTGTAGGTCCTTTCCATTCGTGCAAAAATATAACACGCACAAACAAATGGTTGCGAGAAGCAGGCCCAGGTTCACCTCGAGCTGTAGCGCCAACTAAGTAAGTAAGTAATTGTGTATGATTCAAGGCATTTATACTTATGTACATATATGTTTATCTATATTATACTAGGAACATAAGCTCTAAGAAAGTAAATTATACCAACAATTGTACCTATAGACTACAAATAAATAGATAAATAAATAAATAAACCATCAGCATATGGGCAGCAAAGCACAAAAACGGAACTAGTTCTTCTTACTCGAAAGTACAAGATACCAACGTTCAAGCTCCCCAAGCTAGACGGTGCTGAACTCTGCCTATCAGATCATGCAAAATATCTTGGTATTATTCCAGATAGAAAGCTTAATTGGAATTTAAATTCAAAGGAGAGAATCAGAAAGGCGTACAATGCGCTCTTTATCTGTTAACAAAAACAGCAGGAAGAACTTGGGGACTCAAGCCGGTAATGATGCACTGGCTTTACATAGTGGTCGTCAGACCGATACTCACATACGGGGTACTTGTCTGGTGGAAAGCAACTCTCAAAGAAACATATTAGGAAGATTAGCAGCGGTTCAGAGAACAGCCGATGTTGCCATAACAGGAGCCCTGCGCAAAACACACTCGGCGGCACTGAATACTTTTCTGCATCTCATGCCACTCGATCTGCATACAATGCACGTTGCAAGTGCTTAGTAACTTAGGCTACTTCAGAAATTGAAGCTATGGTCATAGCGCTATTCTGAGAGAACTTAAAATTGGCAGCCTAGATAGAACGGATGACATTCTCCCAGTTCTGGACTTCGCTACACCGTATGAAACGCTGTACCCGGAGAGAGAAGTTTGGGGGAACATATCGCCTACATGGCAAGCACACATTGCGGTTTATACGGATGTGTCGAAAACCGACAACGGCACAGGCTCTGGTATCTGCTCAAGAATACCGGAGCTAAATGTACGTCTTAGACTTCCAGATGACTGTAGTGTATTTCAGGCTGAGGTCTCCTAGCTGTGAAGAGAGCGGCGGAGCTGTCGATGACCATGCTAATAACGGATAAGGTTATCATCATCTACATCGACAGTCAGGCCGCGCTCAGAGCACTAGAATCCTGTAACGTCAAATTGGCAATCGTAGAAGAATGTCGCTCTGTGCTTAGATCACTAAGCAGGCAGAACAGAGTCAAGCTCTGCTGGGTGCCTGGACACTCTGGCGTAGAGGGAAATGAACTTGTTGATGAGCTAGCAAGGAAAGGGGGACACTGCATATAACCGAGATGGTTATGAAGATAACAACGCCATCATGCGGCATAAGGGCAAAATTTAACAACACGATCACAAGCTTTGCGGACCAAAGATGATCAGGAATAGAGGGACGTAGGGTATCCGAGGCTCTTTGGCCGGCAATAGACGCAAAACTTACTTACTAAGTTGGCGCTACAGCTCGAGGTGAACCTGGGCCTGCTTCTCGCAACCATTTCTGTGTGCGTGTTATTTTTGCACGAATGGAAGGGACCTACAATTTTTTGCCGACTCCGAACGGCGAGTTAAGAAGCTCAATCGTGACAAATCTTTGATGCTTCTTAGACATTCGAAAGAGGTGGTACCGTGAACAAAACTATTTAGGTGTTAGACCCGGTCTGAAATTGAAATTGTCCAATGCACTAACCACCACGGCCACGACGACCACGCAAAAGAACCAGGATAAACCTTGAACTGAACAGGGTAATGTTAAAAACTCTAATATGAGCACTTTCTCTTGAGGAAATATGCCAAAAGAATGGGTCTTTCAAACACGGAGGAATGCAGATACTGCAATGACATAGGAACATCGGAGGATATCGAACATATCCTTTGTGTGCTATAGCCCGTTTTACAATGAAATTTTTATGGAATTACTTCTTTAATTCACTGGAGGAGGCTGGCCAAACTGGCCACAGTAAAATTCTAAAATTTTGCAGTGAAATTAAATGTTTTGATGGAAGTGTTTCGGTTTAGGTACCATCATACGATGGTCCCAGGGGATCGCGATTGGCCCATTATTGTGCCTGGTGTTTTTATGGTGGCTCAGCCTTATAACCCATTTCAACCTAATCTAACCTAGCCTATGCCTGTGAATCCAAATGAACCTGGTCATTCTTCGGAAAGGGAAGATGAACATTCTTTTTTTTTTTAATAAATATGCTTGAATATAAATTAAAACCTTCATTTTATTTACTAATCGATATTAGAACCAATATTGGCCATAAAATAATTTTGGCCGCGTAGATCGTTCCAATACCCCTATCTGCGCAGGTGGCCAACTTACCAAGGTTTCACTGTACTGGTTTTTTTTTTAGAACTAATGGATAACACTTATTAAATTGGATTTGGTAAACCCCAAAAAGGTGATTCCTCTGTTTTTGCTTTTAAATGGGTACAACTTGTTGTTTGTTTGGCTTACGATTGGCAGAGAAAGTTGTACTTCCAAACTTTTTTATAAGCCTGTAGCAATAATAATTAATTGTTTATATTATAATATATTTGTATTGCGCAGCCGTCAAAGTTGAACAGATTATTAATTTATAGGCGTTGGTCTTACCCATGAATATTTATTGGGCATTTATATTTAGACATTCATTTGAATTCATAATTGAGTTCCAATATTCTAAACAAAATGTTGAATTCTCGTATGGGCAAGATATGAAAACCTTATTCATATTTTGTCTTGACTAGATATGGACTCCGATTCTCTTGCGCAGCCATTGGCAGCTTAAAAAAAATCGGGGAAATTAGCATTTGTGATTAGTCCTAGCTGTGCATGCTTTATATAAAAAAAGAAAACAAAATATGTAAGTTATAAAACCCCCGTACGTTTCATACCCGCCGGATTCCCCGTTGATAAAGAGATTACAAAACTATAATTTATTGGATGTGCTCAAACCCTCCTTACAGGTTTCCCAGGGTATAAGTTTATGTGGACACAACAAACCACAAGGCACATATCAGCCTTACATTACCTGCATAAAATCAAATGTAATTCACTCATTTCAAATTGCAAATGAGCTGCGGTTGAATTCGAAACACTCATTTTTATTCCTTTTGAAACAATACAAACTGGTTTATATCCTACAGAATATTTGGTAAACACTGCTTACCTCATCCTCTTTGTTCTAACTTTAAACAATTTAAATATAACTTGGTATTTATTTAAAATACAATAAGTCATATCTTCTTTCCACTTAAATGCAAAAGTGACTGATTTTGAATAATCCCATACCTACTAAATTTAGAATCAAGTTTTAATTAATCGGTAGTGACAAATAACATTAATAATAACGACAGTTCACATATTGCTAATCATAATGAAATAAACTTGAACAATATTGGAAATTGTTTTAGTTTTTTGTGCAGTTTTCTGAACATACGTATGTTTATGTTTGTATGTGTTTTCTGTTTATGATTTCGTCAAAACTTGTGTTCTCTGATTGAGCTGAACAAACGTATTGAATTGAATTGATTTTATTTAAGACTTCAGGTTACAATTGCTTATTCAACTAAATACAGTCTGTACATTTTTTTTTTTATAATGCTGCTATATGAGAGGCTTTAATGTATGGCCTTCTCCTTCTGTTACATGGTTATGTTAATATGCCTCATGGCGACGATTACATTTGTGTATCTGCTCTTGCTTGCGGAGCTGAGGGCTGTTGCTTTGACTTATTGTCTATCACATTTTTCTTATTCTATCAACAAACGTATTGATGAAATATGTACAATTGTACATGTGGCGGGTGCTTAAGGTCTTAAGCAGCCCATACACATATCAATTCAATTGTCAATTGAGTTAACACATGAATTTATATTCGGCCACACACTGTACCAACTGAGTTGAGGGACTTTGTATAAAATGCCACAAATATCTGGAATTTTCTTTATGTGTGCGTTTAAAGTCATCTTACTGTTTACGTTTCGCTCACACACACTTTCACAGATTGCTCTTTTAATTTTACCCCAACCAGCTCGTCAACCTTCAAATCGATCACTGACAGCGCCACACACGGGTTGATCTCACCACGAACCGACTAAGTTGACGGTTGAGTTGAATGGTGTATGGGCTGCTTTACTAGCAACAGCCGCTGGCAACACGACATATGGACATGATGATGGAATCTGTCAGAGAACGGACCAATGAGGAGGAGGCTTTTATCGATATCAGTTCAATTCTTAGTTTAGTCCTCCGCTTGCTTTCGATTTTGATTTTTTGGTCTTTTCGTATATTGCTTCAAATATGAGTTATATTTTTGCAAGATAGTTTGCATTTTTCACGGCGTCCAAAGTGGTGACCCCAACGTGATATCCTCTGATGAGCTACGATCATCACGACCATGCACGCGCTCGCCCTCACGTCCGCTGAGCTTCGAAACTAATTGCCATTCGCCCGCATCACAGACCTAAGACCAATAAATCGACGCAGCACCAGTAACGACCACTATCACTATCACGTTGTGCTCAGCCTCAAAACGCCCAACCTGCACAGACGCCAACAATTGATCGAGTTATTCGACGATTGTTGGTTCCAAGCTTCCAACGCAGCTTCGGGAATAAGGCAACTAACCGCCGTCCGCCATACCGCTTCCGTCAAACACAGTCCGCTACCTCGCGTCCGCACCAGCGTTTATGATTAACCGCATACCTCTACCGCCACCACCACAACGCACTTCAACTCAGCATTTTTACTCCAGCACAGGGCGCGGCATTCAGATTCCGGAGTGCTACCTGTACGGTGCGCGAGCCTTCTGTGGCGGGTGCTTAAGGTCTTACTAGCAACAGCCGCTGGCAACACAACACACGATGATGGAAGCTGTCAAAGAACGGACCAATGAGGAGGAGGCTTTAATTGATATTATTCAGTTAATTTTTTTTAGTTTAGTCCTGCGACGACGCGACGCGACCATTTGATTTCGATTTTGTTTCTTTGGTATTTTCGTATTTATATTGTTTCAAATAAAAGTTATATTTTTGGAAAATAGTTTGCATTTTTCTCGCCTACTTAATTGATATGAGATAACTGGCCAAAAATATACTTTAATTTTAATTTTTCAAAGAGCATACGTGCAGAACGGAAATAGCTTTGTCTCTGCGGTGAATCGTTCACCTACATGAATACATATGTATGTATGCTTTACTATTTTATTTTAAATCATTTTTGCTTAATTGATTTTTATTGAAATTTTTGGTAACTTATGATTATAAATTAATGTTTGATTAACCTCTTATTTTTGTTTTAACGTTTAGAACCATTTCAAATCTTTTGTACACCATCTGTTAATTTCGAAGTGTGAACACAGCTCTTCATTCGATTACGTAGATGGCGTTAATCATTTGTTTTTCTTCTCCACGTGCTATTTTTGACACTTGAGTTGACAGTTCATAACAATTTTAACAAAATTTTATTCTGAAAGGATGGAATTATTTTCGGTGCAAAGGTAAAATTAACTAATACATCATTGAAAATTACTTAAAATTTTGCCAATATATTACAGATATACAGAAAATGAAAACATCAGCAAGGACCCAAATAAAGAGGATGAACTTATTCAGAAACTTCTTCAAAAGGTTCAGAAGCGAAAACGTAACCAAGAGTTTGAAACTAAAAAGACGGTAGCCCATGCCGATACTACAACAGAGCAGCAAGAAGAATACAATTTAAATTCAAAACAGGACGAAATAAAGCAAAATGACGGCAAGCGTCCAAAACTTGAATCGGATTCGAAAGAAGATGAATCCGCAGATTTTCAAGTCCTCGGATCTAATATTTTCGAAAGAAAGCCTAAAGTTGAGATGATACTTCCTTCGTGGTTAGCTCATCCAACAGTAATTGGAACAAGTATAGCTGAATCTGGAGAAGCAGAAGATGGTGTTATTTCTGAGTCAAATTACCTCTCTGAGAATGTTAAAGCTTCGCTAAAAGAGATGTCCATTAGCAACTTGTTTCCAGTACAAAAGGCAGTAATTCCGTGGGTGTTACAAGCTCATAATAAGCCACATCCATATCGACCTAGAGATATTTGTGTGTCGGCACCTACAGGTAGTGGCAAGACTCTTGCCTTTGCTGTGCCTGTTGTTGATTTGCTTGCGAATCGCGTAGAGAGGAAAATACGGGCACTCATTGTCCTCCCAGTAGCTGAATTGGCATTGCAAGTATTTAAAGTTTTTAAGAAACTCACAGAAAAGTTGGATCTCAGCGTAGGTCTGCTGTCAAAGTCTTGCCCCTTCGCTAGTGAGCAGCAGAAGTTGGTTGAGTGTTACAAGGGCCAATTCTACTCGAAGGTGGATATTGTTGTGACAACACCTGGTCGGCTGGTAGAGCATCTTCATGCAACAAAAGGTTTCTGTTTGAAAAACCTCAAGTTCCTGGTAATTGATGAGGCAGACCGAATCATGGACCAAGTGCACCACAATTGGCTTTATCACCTGGACACACATGTGAAGGCTACATCAGATCTGCTGCTATCTGGCCGAGCGGCCCCTCTGTGTATCAATGAACTAAAAACAGCTGCGTGTAGTCAACCACATAAGATGCTATTCTCTGCCACACTATCGCAGGATCCAGAGAAATTGCAGAACCTACGCCTTTTCCAGCCCAAATTGTTTACATCGGTATTGACAAATCTAGATGAACTAAGGCAAAATTACGCTGAAGAAAAAATTGCAGAAACTCGAGGAGAGTTCGTCGGAAAGTACACTACTCCAGCTGAACTTACCGAGAAGTACTGCGTGACGGAGAGTCGACTGAAGCCACTTACACTATATTCCTTGATCGCTGAGAATAAATGGACAAAGTTTCTTTGTTTTACCAATAGTGTTGAGTCTTCCGGAAGGTACAGGTCATGATCAAATATTTCTCTAAATTAAAATGTTTTTCTTTTAGATTAGCGTATGTTCTCAAGTTTCTTTTCAAGAACTCGCTCGCCATAGCTGAACTTTCAGCAGCATTAAATGCAAAAAACCGTGCCAATGTCTTAAGTGAATTCGCTAGAGGAAAGATTAATGGTCTTATTAGTTCTGATGCCCTCGCACGAGGTATAGACATCCCAGACGTAGACATTGTGATCTCATACGATCCAGCTCGACATATCAAAACATATATCCATAGGATAGGACGAACAGCACGTGCTGGACGTCCTGGAACAGCAATAACACTGCTGACACAAAAGGAACTCAACACTTTTAATGTATATATTTAATTTATTCACAAAAAAAAAAAAAAAAACACTACGTACTTTTACTTTCAGCATACCCTCTCTGAAGTTGGCAAGAACATAACACAAGAAATCAAAGTAAACACAGATGCTGAAGAAACCAATGCCAAGTTGTATGCTACTGCGTTAACAGAGCTTCGCAATAAACTAGAGACAGATAAGAACGCTAGGATTGTGATGAAGAATCTGGCCAAAGAGAAGGCCAAACCAGTAGATCAATCTAAGATGACTCTGATGGAAAAACTACAAGCAGAGGCAACAAATAACGTTGTGGAAAAAGCTACCGCTCTAACAGATCGGAAGATAACAATGAAGGAACGCAAAAAGACAAATCCAATTAAAGCCTTCAAGGCAAAAAAAGCGAAAAAGGTGGAAGCACTCCCGATTCCGATCGGAAAAGGGAAAAAAGGACAAAAATAAGTGAAATAATAATAATGTTATGTGTAGTTCGAATTAGAAAGTATTCACCCCAATTTTGAAAGTCGTATTTGTGGATCGCATACGACCATACTCGTACTTTGTAATGTATTTGCTATTACGAAATACGAGTATGGTCGTATGCGATCCACAAATTTGTAATGTATTTGCTATTACGAAATACGAGTATGGTCGTAGGCGACTCGCAAATACGACTTTCAGAATTGGGGTGATTGTAATATCTATCAAAATGTACGTGTAAAATAAAACAAGGTTTAATATATGAACAGAACCAGAAATGAGTGGTTTGAAGCTTTGGAGGAAGTACGTAATAAATGTATGTGTGTAGTATACTCAGGCACACCAATTTGAGCCCATTTACATAAAATAAATAAAAAAAAAAAATCTTCTCATCAGAAAGGGGTACCACAACTAAAGAAGCTTCTTACTCGACTAAGCACTTTGTTACCTATTCCCCACTCCACTGATATCCATACATACCACGCAACCAACCGAAGTCGAGTAAGAAGCTTCCTTAGTTAGGGGGGACCACAACTAAAGAAGCTTCTTACTCGACTAAGCACTAATCGCCCGACGCTGCTTGATTTCGGTGATCGAATCGGACGAGACAAGTTGCACCAAAAGAAAAAATGAAAAAAGCTTCTGTATACCGAAGTCACAACCCACCGAAGGATGATTGAGTCGCACGACGATATAACTTAAAATGGTTTGAAAGCAATCTATTGGATCGATGCAGCAATTATTCGGTTGCGATTGATATTTGTCATTTAAAACGTGGCCACTTTGTTTACTCTGCATGCGGTGCCTATGTAAATTATCTGTGGTGAAATGTTTAATACAACCATAACGCGACCGTTTAACGCAACCTTCCGAAGTCGAGCAAGAAGTTTCACTTCAAAAAGCTTCAGAAGTTTTATGTAGAACCATGCACTGGGCTTCTCGCAACCATTTGTATGTGCGTGTTGTTTTTTTTTGCACTAATGAATAGGCTTAGAATGAGCACCTTGCCATCGGCATTACAACGCCCCCTCACAGCACCGAGATCGCAGCTTCACTCATCTCTCGCAAACAATGCCTCGTCCGGCTACTTAAGGGGTCTTTTCTTGGCTTACCGCGTCATCGATCCAATCCTCATCATCAAGCCACCTCTTTCCAAGCCTAATCAAGTGGTACTGAAACGGAGAAGCTCATGTGCAGAAACTGCAAAATAAAGCAATGAGAAGTATTCTCAAGTGCAACCGCTTTACCCCGATTCGCATAATGCTGGAGGCCTTAAAGTGGTTAAACATAAAACAAAGACTGGAGTTAAATACTCTTATAGCTGTTTTCAAGATCAGACATGGGATAGCACCGAGGTACCTCACTAATGAGGTCAATCTAGTAAGCGAAGTCCAGCCATACCAACTCAGGAATCAGCACGATTTTCGATTGCAAAGACAGACAACAGCAGCAGCTCAAAAAACACTTATATATAAAGGAGTCCAATTATTCAATAACGTTCCTGGCCAAATAAAGAATGAAGTAAATTTTAAAATATATAAAAGGAGATGTATAGAATATATTAAAACAAATAATTAAACATAATTGAAAAATCTACAATACTAATTAATTACTTAACATACATATACATACTACACACATAAAACGAAAAAGTAAAATTTTTAACTGAATGAATGTGTCAAGAGTTGGATAAAATTGTAAATTATCCCTTTTTGTGAAATATTTTTGTGAAATATAAAGTATTATTAATGCTAATAAAAATAATAATAAAAAAAATGTGCATTGGCGTCGAGCCCGCCGTGGATAAGCCACTTATCTCAGGCGCCGGGTGGCATAATACCGGGATACCATCCCTATAGAATTACAATGCAGAAACCCTCTTGAGATAAAACCAAATCGGAGCATACACATGGTACATTTCGTTTGGGAATGTGCTCTTGCAATGTGCCTTTGAATCGCCTTAATGCGGAAATTGTCAATTGTTCAGTTTCGCCCCATCATAATCAGGCAGGTTCCAGAATTCGAGTGAATTCAAATCGATATAGAATTATCAAATCGAGTTAAATAGATTTTCGTGTTCTAGATTTCGATCGATTTGAAGAATTCTAAATCGTCTTCGAAACGATTTCGAATTAGCTGATTTCTGTCATTCTGTGTAATAGTGAAATTGTGCATTTAGTTTTTTTTTCAATCGGTGAAGAAACTTCTTTGATAAACGATGGTCCTGGCAAAATTGTCCCAAGTTAATCACAGTTTACAATAAATAAATAATTTTAAACAAATTCTCACCAATTTACTTACATTTTTGTTTCAAAATTCAAAGCAAATACGAAGGTATATTTCAACTTGTCGACTTCACACTATTTCTCTTTGACGATTTCAATTCGACACCAAAACAGTAAAATCGAAATCTAGAACACGGCTACTTGAATTTGAAATCACTTCGAAAAAAGTGAAATTGAATTCGGAAGCAGTGAAAGCTGTAACACCAAAAATGGATTTTGGTCGATTTCGATATCGAGCGAAACTGAAATTCAGAACCTGGGGAAATATGCATTATTTAGTGCATTGTTAAACTCCCGACATATTTTTTCAACCAAATTGAACATTATATTTAAAAAAAGAACAGCTTAAAAAATACATGCGATTTTATTTATATATTCCTTTTTTTCTAAGTTAATTACATCTTCAATAAACAACATTGCCTTTCGAATAGGTAAAACATATGTTTATAGATTGTTTTTATTAGTACATAAATATATATAGTTTAAATATATATCTTAAAAAGAAACAAATAAAAAAAGAGAATTCTTGTTAATTTATTTTTTTATTTTATTATTCCGTTGGGGGTTAATATAAATGCTTGCATGATGCACTCTATACGAAAAAGGTCCACTACATCGCGTACGTTTCGAGCCTATAGACCTTTAATCAATAGCTTATGCTAACCCCACAAACCAATTCAACATTTTTACGTTGTTTTTTTTTCGATGAATAACGTTTTTTTCATTTCTGTGATAGAAAAAAACATGAAATACTAAACAATTTAGACACACACATCACAGCCTATAGAATGTACAATCGCCTGGTCTCACTGATGATGGCCAGGTGGGAGAGAGACATCCACCCTGGCAGTCGCCTCCCTCAATTTTTAAAGTGTTTAAAAACAAGAGAACAATAATTATGTTAAAGGATTTTTAACAAAGTGTGTCTGATGCTATTTCTATTTTTTCTTTTACACAAAATAATTTTTATTTATTTTGATAGGATTTTACCGACACTCGTGGTGAGTGTCTTTAAATGTGCAGATAAAAATTCTGCGAAGTCTTATATGGAAAACAAATCTTGTTTGGTTTGTTTCAAGTACGTATATGATATCGATTTACATCATATACAAATGCAGTCTTTAAAAAAGAAACTAATATTTTTTTGTATAATAAAAATAAAAAAGAAAATAATTTAAGTTTTGTTAAAAAATAACGACAAAAAGTGAGAGCTTTAGAAAAAAAAGAATGATCCCCATCCCTGCTCTCAAACGTCCTTCGTTCTAATAAATATCAAATCAAATAGCTGCTACTGATCTTTTCTCATTTGATTTAAATCGTTTGAAGGAATGCAGCTAGTTCTGCATTTGTATTCGCTACAGCAGCGAATTTATCCGGATAGTTTTCGCGCACTTCTTTGATGATGCCAAGTGCATTTTCGCATGTTTCTTCTTCGACAAACTCCTTTTTGAAGAGCACATGGATGGCGATCGCAATGATTTGTTCGAGGAAGTTCACAATGGCGTCACGGCTCTGAATATAAAGTAACTTGAAGCATTTGAAGACTGCAGCATTTTCATCGAAATCTTCTTTCAGCGGAAGATTCTGTAGGAAAACAGGGAGCACTTGTTGCAAAGGAATCAAGTTACAGTTGGTCATGATCAAACGCGCGATTGCACCGCAAATGTTATCCAAAGCTCCCGGTTTAGTTTCGGTCGAAACTGCTTGTGAAAGAGCGGCGAGAATTTGAGGAAATGATCTACATATAAAAATAAATTGTTAGTTTCCAGGAACCTAGCCATTACGCAAACCAAACCTACTCAAATGATTTGGCCTCAGCGTAGAGTACCAGCTCTCCAATGCCAAAAACGGCGTTTTGTCTTGCCTGGTCGAATTCATCTGATAATCCGCCAAGCATTACAGGCAACAGTGTATCAAAGTAGGTACCTGTGTATGTTCTCAATGGGGCGAAGCATTCAGCAAGAGCACCATACGCAAATGATCTCTGTGACTCTAGATCTTCATTCTTTTTCGCTTTTTCCTAATTAAGATGGAAAACAAAAAGATTAAAATCACATTTTCCCGATCTCATAATATAAACACTTCCTTACCAATTTTTGTAGAATAATGGGACACACCCTACCAAAGAACATTGCGAATTGCTCTGGCCGCAATGCCTTACCAAACAATGGAAGAATATTACCGGCTGACTCAACAATCGCCTCATCGTACTCGCTGTCCTCGTTCTCGTCATCTCCACCAGCACCTCCTGTTGGATCGTCAAACTGACAAGCTACCTTACCCAGAAGCACATCATTGATACACGTAAAGATGGTATCACGCATACCATCGTTCGGAATAGCCAGCTGCTTTAAATCCTTCAAAAGATCACCATAACCCTCCAAAGCGGCCATCACTACCGAAACCTCTTCATCATCGCGGATGATTTGTCCCAATTTCGGAACCAAAATCACCACGGCATTAGAAACACCTTGCACATCGTTATTTTTAAACAATGCCAATATAAATGTAACCAAAGCATCAATGGACACTTTGCGAATGTCTTCTTGTGGATGATCGATCATTTTGTAGACATTCTGATACGATTGCTCCAGATATGGGATGAAGGCGGCTCCACTGTGTAAAGCAAATTCTTTCAAAGCCAAAATAGCTTCTTCCTTCTCATCCAAATAGGAATTCTCAACACTGTAACCAGCAATATTATCTAGGTCATCATCATCTTCGCCCTCAGATGTCTCAATGTCGATTTCTTCATTATCATCGTTCTCCACAGCGGGAACCGGCAAATCGTCGTCCTTGAAATTTGGAATCACCTCTTCGGTAGACAGTATGGATTCGTAGATTCTTTCCATTATCTTCGGGTAAACAGCTCCCATTTCCTCATTAACAACCTCAGCAAGAGAAGCAATCAAATTGTATAAAGCACGGCGTACATCTGGATCATCAGCTTCAGAGAGCAGATTCAAAGCAAAGTTCATTGTATCGGTGGCCAATGGCATGAAGTTCTCCTTGCCAATAGTCCTGGCAATGGCAGCCAATGTATCGATTGCTTGTGGACGCAGTGAGATGATAGCTTCATTCTCAGTTTTAACCAAGTACATTTGCAAGGTCTGAATGAGTTGAGAAAAGAATGGCAACATGTGCTCCTTAGCTGCATTTGCTGCGGCAGAGACCGCACTGAGTGCCAATTCACGCAAACGTACCGAATTGTTAGGATCCAGAGCTTGGAAAAGTCTAAGAAATAAACAATTCAATTTAGTGTTCAATCAAATCAACTGCGGATTTGGTATCCATACCTATTCATCAGCAGTGGTAAATGAGGAACAAGAGCATCCTCAAGATTTTCGCAGAAGGTCTCTAATGCGTAAAACATACGATCAATATGTTTTGGTTCGGTACCGCCGCTCTAAACAAATGCGCGAAAGAGAAGGAAAAATATATTATTCGTTTAAGACTGTTCAGCAGGGGAAGGGTCGGAAGGCAGTGATTGATGCGATCATTTTTAAATTAACCTTTAAATTTATGTTTATACACTTCTTTGAAATAAACAAATTAAAAGTAAACGGAAATTATAGCAAAATAACTGTTTAGACAGACCAACAAACTATGGGTCACGAAATTAAATGCGCAAGTATTATTTGTGCACTGGACTTCCTTTAAACAATTATAGATAGCAGATCATTTGATATTTGCAATTTGAAATGGAATCGCCTTAGATTCCAATTAGATCAAAGCGGTAGAGACAAATCTAATCTCCTTTTTGTGAATAATTTTAAACGAGAACGGGTTTTCAATCCTGTCTGAGTAAGTCTGTCTGTTAATGGCTTATCAAATTCAGTTGATTACACCTTAAAAATAAAAAAAAAAATCTACTTGTTTACATCAAAATCTGTAGTTTGATAAATCTTACTTACTTAGTTGGCGCTACAGCTCGAGGTGAACCTGGGCCTGCTTCTCGCAACCATTTGTGTGTGCGAGTTATATTTTTTTGCACGAATGGAAGGGACCTACAGTTTTTTGCCGACTCCGAACGGCGAGTTGAGAAGCTCAATCGTGACAAATGATACTCTTTGATGCTTGTCAGACATTCGAAAGAGGTGGGCACTGTGAAAAACTTTTAGGTGTTTGCGGCGGGATTCGAACCCAAGACCGCTGGCTCAGTAGTCCGACGCACTAGCCACTTGCGCTACGGTGCCACTGATAAATCTTAGATGCAATTAATAAATAAATAAAGAGAAACAACAAAAAGAGAACAAGAATATAGAAAGACAAAAACAAATGGGAACTAAGTTAAACTTAGAAAACTTAAGAAGAAAATGATTTAATCAAGAAAATGCTTTAATACTATTTTCAGTCGCATTTCAAATTTAATATTTAAAGATTACTTTCTGAAAAATGATCACACCAACTTGGCTAAAATTGAAAGACAAGCGTCTTGTCATGATGTATAACCCAATTAGTTAACAGAGATTTTCGTTTGAACTGAAGACCACTGAAGAGTAAAATTGAGTCACTACTTGCATTTCCTGAATGGGCTGAAGCTGAATTCTTGTAAGTAGTTAGGAAAACAGCTTTGAATAAATCAGGATGACAGAGAGAAAGAGAAAGACGGTACAACTTACCCGCAGTTCGTTGCACAATTGCTGCAAGAATTCAAATAAAATTGGTAAAATGTCGGGAGCGTATTTTGTGATGTCCGGTTGCAAGTGCTCGGAGAATTGGCCCAAAGCAAAGAATGCCGCATTGCGTACAATCGGATTTGAATCGGTGATGCCCACTTTGACGATGTTCAACATGGTTTCCAAATACTTATTGCAAATAGCTTCGGAGCATCCTTCAGCGATGACGGCCATGCTAAGGAAAGCAGCCTTGCGAGGTAATGGATCTGCACCGTGCAATGCTGGCTCCAACAACTGCAATAGTGGTGGTATAAGTTTCTCTGGTGGGACATGCAATGCCAACAAATCCATTGTTTGTGTCGCCGTTGTCATCGGGTTCGAATTATCTTCGCCAAGGAAATACTCTTCATCATCTAAAAAAAAATAAATATATAAAAACAAAATGTTTAAAAATAAAAAATTAATTATATACCATCGGCGGATTCGGGTTCAGTTGCCATCAGATTAAAGACCACCTGAATAATTGGCTCGATTAGCTTCTGCTTGACGATGACCTTCTTCTTCAATCGCACCAACCAGCCGATATATGCAACGGTTTTAACACGCACCGAACTATCCAATTGTGTATTGTTTGATGCTTCCAAGCAGAAGTCCAGCAAAAGTCTGATATTGGAAGTCAAAAGCTTTGGTGTATAATCGGCCATACTCTCCAATATGTCAAAAGCTTGGCCGAACTATTAAGAAAATATAAATTAGAGCATTCATCAACTGCATACTTTTAAACTTATTACCTTCTCAGAGTCCTGCACTGCAAATGACTGAAGAGACTTGATGATCAGTGGAATTGACTTCTGATAAGTATGTTCGGCGGCGTTATGTCCCAATATAAATGGCACCAAGTAAGTCATACCTAATAAAATGTTGTAAATAACTGGAGTGGCCATGTTTCCACTGGCTTCAGTGGCTACCAAAGCTGCAGTAAACATCTCGCAAATAGATTCCATATGTGGAACAAACTGCTCTGGGGCGACGTCAGTCAAAGTAGCAAAGATCGATGATCCCAATTCACTTTGTTTGGGATCGGACGAACTACAATGACTGTAAACAAATTGCAGCACTTCTTGTGTCCATGTGCCCTTCTTGTCGACTTCATGTCGAACCAAGACACCAATAAATTGAGCGATGGCGTTACGAACGGATTTCTCTTGTTCCTGCATCAGAGCATTTAACATCCCTTGCTTAATGCTATAATAGAAGGTGGTACTATTAATATGTGGTCTGGTCAAATTTTGTTTTGTTCTTACAGAAATTGTTGTTCAGGTGCAATTAATTGCCAATTGCGCAGCTTTCCCAGTCGTTTCTTCAACAAAACCGCCGAATATTGACGGATTTGAGGCTCCTTTGATGACACTACGATCTCACATAGTGCTGGAATGGTTTCGGGACGTTTATATGCTTCCTGTAAGTCAGCGGTTGCCTTTGGAAAAAAAAACGGAGAATTTAAGTAAAGGAACATATGTTAATTAAGAAATGGAGAATCAAATCACCCAATGCAAACATGACGTATTAACCATAAATTCGTTAATCTATATACAATGCAAATCGGTTACAACTAGCAATTTCCAAACTCCCGGCTGATCTCCATATAAATCGCTTTGAATTAAATATCGTTTATAACGATTTAAACGTATAGCACTTTTTGTAAATGATTTACGCTCAGTTGCATAAATATTCTAATCGCTCGGAAGCGCCATATGATCATATGGGAGATCATCAACATGATGTTTATCAACGCCCAAGGCGTTCCAATGAACTGGTTGAAGTGGTAAGAGAGAGATTTGCTGAGAACCCACGAGTGTCGTATTGTCACCGCGCTCAGCATTTTGGCGTCAGTGGAACCACCTTGCGGCGCATTTTGAAGGATGATTTGCATTTGTTTCCGTATAAAGTTCAACTGACTCAAAGAATATGGCCGACAGACCCCGTCGCTTGAAATACGGCCAAACATTTGCTCGAATGTTTGACACTGAACCAGATTTATGGAAGCAAATTTTGATGACCGACGAGGCCCATTTCACACTCTCTGACGCCGTTAACAAGCATTTGGAGAACGGAGAGTCCACACGAGATCCTTGAAACACCATTGCATGACCAATAAGTGACTGTTTAGTCTGGCGCGGCGTTTTTGCCAAAACCATCATTGGGCCATTTTTCTTCACAGAAGGCGAAACAGTCCTGGCAATCGATATCGGTGGATGTTGGCTTATGTCTGCCCACAAATGTGTGAAAAAGGCTTGGACAGTTATTTACTGGTTTCAACAAGGCGGTACGCCATGCCACACCGCAAATCAAGCAATTCAGTTTCTGCAACGAAAATTCCCTGGTCGTGTGCTCTCAAAAAATGGCAACATTGACTGCCCACCCAGATCTCTAGATTTGACCCCTCCGGACTTCTTTTTGTGTGGATTATTTGAAAAGCAAAGTATACGCCAGCAAGCCTTAGACCATTGACGAGCTCAAGGGAAACAATCGTGCCGAAATCATTGCTACAGAGATAGAGATGCTTAAAAAAGTGATGGAAAACGTAGCAAAAAGGGCACATTTCTTTGGTAAACAGAGGCGGCCACTTCATTGATCTTGTATTCAAAACCTATTCCAAATAAATTGAAAAGGATCAAATTAAACGAAATACCTCATATCGGTTTTTTTTTAAAGTTATTCAACATTCACATACCGACATAAAAGATGGCGCACCCTGTATATCGAAAAATTCGTAATACCTACCGAGAGCACTTTTTTCTTGAACGAAGAGTTGCTTTATAATGCATATTGCTTTACTAATGTCGTTTTCGATTGGGCTTTTCAGATTTTGCTCTCAGATTTCAGATTTTTCGTGCTGGTTGGAAAACTAACGAGATTGATCTGTTTTTCTGCAATTGGATTAGTGTGACATTTCACATCTTGCTCGTAAAAGAAAATAAATACGAAAAAAAAATAAATAAAAAACACAATTTTAAAACACTTTCTTTATGCAGCGCTGGCAAGCTAATTCTGCAATTTCTTTTACTTATAAGCGAACAAATGCTTAAGAGTTTAATACGTACATCAATGACAAAACTTAATCGAGAAAAAAATATATCGTTTTGCAATACAATTCCGTGCTATACAAGATTTACCGTAAGTGTTTGTGTTTTACTGTGGCATTTTAATTAGCACACCCAAGCATTCAAGTAAGTTTTTACTGAAAAAATTCCAATTCTGTGAACATAGCTATTTTTTTTCGAATCTCCCTTAGTTGTCATTGTTTTTTTAAGATTTGAGAATAAATATGGGAAAAAAAAAGAGTTCAATGAAGGCAGAATGAAATCAGATTCCGAATTTGCACCAAAAAGAGCAGAACATTCTGAAATTGCAAGATTAATTGGCTTTTCACCAAAAAAAAGTACAGAATGCACTTAAGCATTATCATTAATGTGGGATTTTTGCAAATCAGAGAATTCAGGTCAAAAAAGACCTTAAAACATGAGAATAGTCCGATAGTCAGACATACCCTTAGGCACCCCTTTGCCTCTTCAATGGAAATAAGAGTTCAAATGCACCAAAATTGCTGTGTGAATATATCAGCTAGGACTGTTAGAGCTCGGCTTTTGCAAAATAATCTTCGCGGATGCCAGAGTCTCAAAAAACCGAAGGTTTCATAGTCTAATCAAAGACAACGGCTGGATTTCGGAAAATGCCATATCTTCAATAGTCAGTTTCTCTAACTTTTCTGTCATCTGGAGTGATGAATCCAAATTGAATCTGTATGGAACCGATGGCAGAACCTACGTATGACACCCTCACAACAAGGATTTGGACCCAAAGTACACTACGAACTCGGTTAAGTATGGAAGTGGCAGCGTGATGTTATGGTGCTGCTTTACCGCGAATACTGTTGGGCCAATAGTCAAAGTTAAACGAAAAATGGATGGGCTTATGTACCAGAGCATATTGGCCAACAATTTGGTACATTTCTATGATGATTTTCCACTTGCAACACATCGGCAAATTGTGTTTAAGCATGACAATGCCCCATGCCATACGTCGCGCACAGTTAATGAGTGGTTTGATGCAAACGATATTACCATTCTGACTTGGCCCCACAAAGCCCGGATATTTCCAATAGAAAATTGATGGGTCATGTTCAAACGACATGTAATGGCATTAAAACCAACCACGGCAAACGCGTTATGGACCACTTTTCGGGAAGAATGGTACAAAATTCCTCCTGAAGTCTGTGCTGACCTAATGACGTCATTAAGCAGGAGATATGCTGCCGTTATTGTTCAGAAAGGATATTATTATTATTATTATTATTAACTTTATTAATAGGTAATATAATTACATTATTAATATACTTAAATGCAGCGCTAGCTACCGGGGCTTTCGGCTGACAATAGATAGAGATTATGTTTAGTAAATAAAGATGATTAAATTTAACAATTTATACACTATTTTCTATTTCTAAGTTTTTAAAAATATCATATACTAGATTTATATTTATTTCAGTGGGGGATTTTAGTAAGTCAGTTAGGTTTTCCCTTGTGTATTGGTCCATGGTCGCTTTTAATGTCGGACATTCAGAGGTTAGATGTTTTATAGTTAGTGTTGTATTTCTGTTGCAAAGGTGGCAGTTTGGTGGTTCACTTCTAGTCAGAAGGTATCTATGGGTGATATTAGTGTGTCCCAGGCGAAGTCGTATGAAAAGTTTGTTTTTAATGTTTGCGGTAGATGTTGGATATACCGGTTTTTCGGCCGTCTGGTTTATAGTTGAGTAATGATGTGAATAAGATTTCCAGTTCTCGAGCCTTTCATTTTCCCAGAATTGCGATATTTTCATTTTTGTGTCTTTGTTGTTTTGGCAATAAAAGGCGGTAAGAGGCTCGGCAATCGCTGATTTCGCAGCTAGGTCTGCTTTTTCATTACCGCTGATTCCTACGTGTCCCGGTATCCACATGAGTTTTATATGAAGTCGGTTTGCGATTAGTTTGTCCCGGATGGTTGCTATGATTTCCGTTCTATTATTGACGTTTTGGATGGCTTGAATTGTTGACAGGCTATCGGTGCAAATAATAATTTTTTTTGGTTTTGCTAGCTCTGTAGCTTTTAAAATTGCCATAGCTTCTGCTGATATTACCGATGAAAGTTGTAAGAGGATGCCTTTTGAAAGTGTCTTGCCATCTTCGTCGACAACTGCGAATGCCGTTCCAAGGTTAGATTTTGAGCCGTCAGTAAAAAGAAAGGACCAGTTTTTTTGTTTATAATTCGCTAGCGTTTCGAGAAACATTTGCTTGTAGGTCTCGTGGGTTGTTGATATTTTTGGCAGGGCACTGAGATCCTTGATCATTGAATCCTTTTTTAGTAACCATGAGGGATGTAGTGGACACTTACATGTTTTGTTAAGTATTGGTATACCTATGGCTTTTGCGAGTAATATCGCATTGTATATTGTGGATGGACATTTTGGGGATTTACGTCGGCAGAGGATTTTTTTTACATCCATGGCGATTGGTGTTCTGTAGATTGAGTTCAGCTTTTGGATTTGTAATGAGGTATGGTAGTCGTACCGGTATTTGATAGACGGAAGGCCAGTTTCAGTTAGGATGTTCTTGATCGGTGTAGTTCTAAAGGCTTTTAGA
Organism: Brachyopa scutellaris; assembly: GCA_949775065.1. Classification (NCBI taxonomy): domain Eukaryota; kingdom Metazoa; phylum Arthropoda; class Insecta; order Diptera; family Syrphidae; genus Brachyopa; species Brachyopa scutellaris. The sequence continues at coordinate 94,920,480 of OX459113.1, read as the reverse complement.
CTGGTTCTTAAAGCCGTATGGTATGTTGGTTGGATGATCTTTAATGATGATTGCGAACATTTGCCATAGATGCTTAGTCCGTAGTCGATCTTGGACAGTATAGTAGATTTGGTGATGTTGACAAGGGAATTTACATGACAAAAACTGTGCTTGGATGCGAGATACTTAATCATATTTACCCTGGTAGCTAGGCTTTTCTTAAGGTCTAAACAATGTTGCTTAAAATTAAATCTAACATCAAAAGTGATACCTAGAATATTTAATGAGCTTACTTTTTCTAAATTTGAGAAGTTACTGTCTAGTAAAATATTTTTTGAGCAGCTAGTTTTTCTATATATATGAAGCAGTTTGCTTTTATCAAGCGATATTTTTGCCCCGGAGGTGTTGTTCCAGGCCGTGAGGTCAACCAGAAAGTTTGAAAAAGCTGCAGATGTAGTTGTTAGTTCACTGCACTTTGTGAATACGATTAGGTCATCCGCGTATAGGGAGTGACCGATTGTCTTATGCCTATGCACTATTGTACTTAGCTCGTTAAAAGCTATAATGAATAGGATTACCGAGAGTGGTGAACCCTGTGGTATTCCGTTGGACAGGTGTTTGACCGATGAATAAATGCAGTTTAATTTTATCCGAAATTGTCTGTTAGTTAAAAAAGCTTTGATGTATCTGTACATGTTTTCCCCAATTTTCCATTGCATCAGCTTATTTAGGATGACATGGATGCCGATTCTATCAAATGCCTTTTCAAAATCAATTGATAGAATCGAAGTATGATTTTTGTTTGACAGGGTTGATGCAATAAATTGATCTATATGTAGTAAAGCATCCATTGTGCACCGACCATGTTTAAATGCAACCTGGTTGACATTTACAAGGTTGTCCTTCTCTAAAAACCAAAGGAGTCTTTTTGAAATTATTTTTTCGAGTACTTTTCCGTTGCATGGGAGAAGGGATATGGGACGGTATCCACTGACGTCAGAGGCTTTTTTGTTTGGTTTTGGTAGTGGTATAATGCTCGCTGTTTTCCAAATTTGCGGGATAATACCGCGAGAAAAGATATCATTATAAAGCGATAGAAGTCGTTGCTTTAAGATTGGAGGAGCGTTTTTTAGCATAGTGTATGAGATACGGTCAAAACCGGGTGTTTTTCCTTTGGCAGTGTTAATAGAGCTTTCTAGTTCGATAAGATTGATGGGAGACTCAATGGCCTTGGCTGATGAGCTTGTATTGTATGTTGGCGTTTCTGTCATCGCAATTCTTTTCATACGCAAAAATTCATCGGAAAAGTTAGCATCGCCCGAGTAGGTAGACCAAGTGCTTGCAAAATGTTCCGCGATTTTAAAAGGACAGAATAAAGGAGTAGTGCCGCAATTGATAAATTTTATTGAATGAGGTGAATAGTTTCCGGTTAGAGCCTTGACATCTGCCCATAGTTTTTTTGAGGTAGCATTTGGATTTATATTTGCAGTAAAGTTTTGGAAACAGGTTTTTTTGGCAGATTTTGCAGTTTTCCGGAAAAGAGCGTTGGCTTTACGGTAAGAGATTAGGTTTGTGTCTGACGGGAATCTCTTAAATTGTTGCCAGGCTTTTTGTTTGCGCTGTCGGAGCTCATGAATCTCTTTTGTCCACCAGGGTACCTTGCGATTTTTTGAACAGTAGTGTGATTGTGGAATGGCAATGTTTGCTGCATATCGAATTGACTTTTGGATTATGGCTGCTTCATTATTAATGTTTGGAGAAGTTTCACTATTTGCTAAAAATTCAGCAATTTTGGCTTGGAAGAGAGGCCAGTGCGCCCTATCTGTTTGGTATTTAGGAGTATTTTTAATGATTTTTCGGTGGACTCCAAATGATACCGTAGTCAAAATAGGAAAATGATCGCTTCCGTGTAAATTCGATAAAACATTCCATGTAGTGTTCGGATAAAGTTGGGGGGAGATTAGAGTAAGGTCCACGTGAGTGAATGTCCTATGGGTTGAGAAATGGGTAGGATCGCCATTGTTTAGGAGAATTAGGTTTGAGTAGTTTATGAAGTTTTCTACTTTTTTGCCTCTGGTGTTGCTTGTTGGTGAACCCCATAGCGGGCTCCATGAATTAAGGTCACCGGTTAGGATGATGGGCGTATTAAATGCGTTAACGATGTTTTCGATATCTGATGAGGAAAAGTTTTGATCAGGTGGGATATACAACGATATTACAGTAAGTTTTGTTACTCCTATATCAATTTCCACTGCTATTGCCGATAGGTTTGAGCTAATAATAATGGGCTTATGCGGGATAGATTTGTGGACAAGAATGCAGGTACCTTGTTTTGAAGACGTATTTGTGGTTAAGTTATGGAAATAAGCCGAGTATTGCTTAGGTGCTTGTGGGGTTGGTTGGGGGTTATGTTGTATGTGGGTTTCTTGTAAAGTTATAATGGATGGCTTAAGTTCATTTATGAGGAGTTGGAGCTCGTGGTAATTGTTAAAGAACCCATTAAGGTTCCATTGAAGAACCTTAAGTAACGACTTTTGTACGATATATTTCGAGCTATATTGTGAAAAATCAGGGTTCGGTAAGTTTGAAGGTGGCAGGTTTCGACTCTGCTGTCTAAGCGTTGAGTCGTCCAAGCTCCGTGAGGTGCTTGGACGATTCAATTCTCGGGCAGCAGAGTCGTGGTTTTGGTCAGAGAAGTTATGATTACATGACTTCATCATCTTCTTGATCCGAAGGGGTGATATAGTAATTGTTGTTTTTGATTAGCGATTGAGTGGCATTTGAGAGTGGTGAGAGAGTAGGTGTTGCGGTTAAGTTAGTGGAAGTGTTTTGAGTTGGGGAATTGAGTGGATTTTTTGGGTCTGTATTTGTATTTGTAAAAGTGTGTGGGTAGCTTGAGTTCGTAGTACTATATTGCATAGACAAGTATGAGTTGGACGCCGAAGATTGAGAGTTGAGTTTTTCTTGTTGGGATATGTTTGTTGTGTTGGGTTTTGAAGAGAAGGTGTGTGAAAGAGTTTTTGATGACAGCGCGGTTAGGTTTTCTGTGTTATATTTTGATGCAAGTGTTGTTGGAGGAGGACAGGGAGATGTTGGTGTTTTTTTATTGTCTTTTTTGATTGAAGCGGGTTTGTTTGCTGTAAAATTTTGTTTTAGCGATTCTGTTACAGATTTTTGTGTGGTTGATTCTTTGAGTGCAGTTTTGGTGGAATATGCTTCATTGGCAGAAGCAGAGACAGGTGTATTGTTTGCTTGCTTTGCTGTATCGGAAAATGAAACGGAATTAGGGTTAATCGGAGGGGGGTGTTGTTCATTATATATTCGTTTGGCTTCGGCAATGCTGCATTTTTTTTTTGTTTTAATTTTTAGAATTTCTTTCATTTGGATAAATTTGGGACATTCTTTAGATGTAGAAGGGTGGGGGGCATAACAGTTTGCGCACATGGTTCTGGAACAGTCAACGTTGGAGTGTGGTGGTAGATTGCATACCTGGCATATAGGAGTATTGTTGCATCTTTTTGTAGTGTGCCCCAAGAGTTGACAGTTCCGGCAACGCATGGGGTTTGGGATATATTCTGTGACTTTGGCATTGTACCAGCCAATTTCAACTGTAGGGGGTGTTAAAAAGGAGTCGAAAGTGAAAAGCATTAGACCTGTTGGTCGCTGTTTTCCATCAAATAGTTTGGTAAATTTGTAAACTTCCGTTACCTTTTGTGTTTTCATTTCTGAAACAATTTCCTCCTCGGTGACATTTATCAGCCATGGGGCGTAAACTATTCCTTTTGAAGAATTCAGTTGGTTGTGCATTGTGATGGTTACCGGGCATAAATTGCTTAGATTTTTGGCTGCAATAAATCTGTTCGCGATTGATTGGTTTTTAGTGAGGATGAGAATTTTGCCATCTTTAAGCTGAGAGATTTGCTCGTACTCTGTGCTGATTGCGTCAATGGCTTTTCTTAAGGCGAATATGCTGATTGACGTAAGAGGCTTATTTTCGTTTTGGGGCGCAATTAGGATGAATCTGGGGTTTTTGTAGGTTGAGGTTTTAGGGAGTTCGGGGAATTCATCGAGAGGTTCATAACTTGTTTTGTTCTTTTTGGCTCGAGGTTCAGAAAGCGAGACTTCGGAAAGTCCGCTATACCGATTTCCCGGTTTCATTTTAGGCCCTGGGGCCGTACTGCGGAGCGAGAAAGCACTACACACAAAGGTATTAACACCGATTTATATAAAGAGAGTAGGAGTGAAAAGCAAAGCTAGTTTTTGTTTTGTAATAAGGGGGGATAAGTACACTTGCGAACAAGAGCGAACAAGAAGCCGAAACGACAATGATGCGTACACCACGAAAGCTAGTCGGTGACTGTCAGAAAGGATACCCAATCATATATTAAGTAAATCTGAATAGCCAAAATCACATTTAAATTACTTCTAAGTTATTTTCACTATTTTTCAGACTCTCTAAGTATCATTTTAGAGAGCAGCTGCCTCACATAATACACGTCCATAAAGCATTGATCTTGATCATTGTCTTTTTTTTTCTCGAAATTATAGTTACATTTTCTATTTTTGTTTTTTATTTTTCGTAAAATATAATAATGTGTTCAAATAAAACAAAATATTTGTATTTGGAATGCGTTTATGAACTTTTTTAATGCATTTTGTCGCCAGAAAGAAAAATTTCAATGGGTGTGCTAATTAGCTTGCCACCCCTGTATTTTCTTAATATTCTACACAGATTCTGATAAATATTTTTGTTGATTGATATTTATTTTGTTGTACTGCGTTGACATTTCATATAAAATGTGGTGGTGTTAGTGCAAGTAGGTGTAAATCTCGAGCAGAATCCGAGATTCACAACAATTGATGTAGAGCAAAAAAAGTGCTTTTTTGGTCGGTTGGAAAATAAAAATTGTACTTTTTTTTTTTGCCCAATCGAAATCGACATAAATTTACTATCTATAAAATATTTTTAATAAAAACATTTATTATATCGAGTCAACCATTTTTTACAAAGCTATATAGAGACACTAACGCATTAAAAAAAAGTATACGTTATATCGATCATTCGTTAAAGTGGGCAACCAGTGTATTTATTATAAACATAATTTTTGCATATGCGAGCAATTTTACACTCTGCAGTGAGAAAGTTCCAAAACATCAAAAAAATGCGCATCGGGAGTGCATCACTGCCATTGTTATGCGATGCATCACGATGCTTTAAAATGTTTGATATTTTGAACGGTTTCTCCTGTTTAACAATCATTTAATTTTATCAATAAAAATGTCTAAGAAATTCTGTCCCTTTATTCTGAACATTTTTTAAGAAAATATCCAAATATTTATTTTATTTTGGTTTTGGTTAGGTGGAATAAGAAAAAAAATCCTCAAATCACAACGCATCACAATAAACTATGCGTTGTTTTCTTTTGTTTGCGCAGTGGTGGCTTTTATGATGCGTTTTGGAACGCGATACATTGCATCAATGATATATATTGACGATATAGAACGATTGACTTTGCAGTACTGCGGAAGAACTGCGTTTTGAAATTCAGCACTTGGCTGTGGCTTTGTTTTAACTTCCTTACCACCTCCTTTTTATTTCCTCGGACATACATACATAGGTATGTACATATGTACATATCTTTGTTAAGAAGAGTTTCCACGCTCAAAAATTCACGTCTGCATATGCCAAATTTCTCCTCAATAGGTTTGCAAATGTGAGAGTGGGAGGGCTAAGACATATGGACAGACAAGCGAAATTACCGAATCTAAATGATCTTAGTACTCTACGGAACCCTAAAAACGAACCTGCAAGAAAAGCCGTTTAAATCAATGCTGAAAGAATGAACCGCATTTTTTTATTTCGTCTTTCAAGTCACTTATTTTTAGGTCAGCGAATGTGTACAAAGTAATCATGTGAATATTTCAGAGGTCAATCAAAAATCTATGCGACACTGATAACGTTCTACATATTTGGTGGCGGCTTAGTTTAATTTGAATGAAGCAGAAACAGAGAAAAAATATAAATCTATTTTTAATAATGCAATCTTTTGATTTTTAATATCACACAGTGGACACATGGCAACATATTCAAACGCTAATTCGGCGCCAAATAAAATTGTTAATTTTAATTGCTGTTAAACAAGAAAAAACTAAGGCAAACCAATTGTTCATGTTATCTTAATAATGTGTACTCAGACAGTAGGACAAGAGTCGATTCACTATAATCCAGCCTTAACGCATGACTTCACTCGAGTTGTGATATGGAATTCATTGATCTTGGGAGTGTACGTAAAAAAAAAATGTTCGTTCTCTTTTACGAAACCAGATTTTTTTGTTGTTGGGTTTAGTTGTCTTATTTTTGAGTAACACATCTGTCAATTTAATACTTAACAGCAGATAGGATCAATCTTTCGGGTATTCATAAGAGCATCAAATTTTCCACACAAATTCCAGTTTTCTTAGATATAACTCGACTGTTGTTGATGTTACAAACACGTTTATCCCATTGTAAATATTAGCTGTTAGTGACAAGAGGTTAGTGAAATTTCAAATGCCACTAGCGCTTGTATTGCATGAAATGAAAAATAATGTAAGGCTACGACAGATGTGATGTTGGAAAAGGATTAAATGAATAATCAACTGAAACGATTTCCAAAAATTCTATGTAAATAAAAGCTTTGATTGATTTATTTTAACCAATGTTGCATATCTATTTCGAAAACCACTCAACGTCAGACTTATATCTCATTAGTTCTTTAGAAACTAATCGATGTCAATTTAGTATCAATTGGAAGTTCTTAGGTCGACAGAATGGGATTGAACAGTTTCGTATGCAAATGCTAACGTAAAGCATTTGGTATTTAATGCAAAGAATGGTCTTATTGTCTTCTTTTTTTTTTGTTAAATTATTGACTTTGATGCATTACTTTTGATTACAGGATTAAGATACAAACAAACTGCCGAAGTTTTCTTTTATTCATTTCATTTCATTTATTCACATAAGAATACAACAATATATAATATGTATATGTAAGTGTATTAGTTAAGTGTTTCAGTATAGTCGTTGTACTACACGCAATAGAGACACGGCATCGACATTCAGGACGATGTTATATCCACTAGGTCGTCTTAATTGACATTTGGCATCACGAAGATACTCAGGTCAATCGCTCCGGAATTTAGAATTTATTAATTAAACAGGGCCTTCTTCTTGCATTATATTTTTGCACGAATGAAGGGGACCTACTGTTTTTTGCCGACACCGAAGGGCGGTTGAGACATATGATACTCTTTGAATGCTTGTCAAACATTCGAAAGAGATGTTTGAGTAGTTACATATGTATATACACGTAAAAGGACTTTGAACTTTGTTTTAAGATTGTTTTTACATGTATTCAAGTATATGATTTCATTACTCATCATTTATTTACATCAATTGATTACAGCTGCCAGTTAATGCTGCTTTATATGTTTGTCTTAATCGTCGAACCAAATCGATAATACTAGTAAATAAAGTATTAACTGCTCACGAAAAGAAGTACGTTCTCTATTTTGTTTAGCCTATACTTATTTTAGTACAATGAGAAGATGATATATTTGTTCCGTTTAAAAAGGGAAAAATATATCCAAAGCCTTTTTTTAAAAAATACAACGAAAATTTTGGATAACCATTTTAAAATTGTCCACATAAAATGCGTTCTTATAAATGGACAGCTCTTATAAGCGAACAAAAAACTCCGGTCCAGTGTCAGAGACATTGACAGAGACATTTCACTGTATATGTATGTATGTGGCTGCATTCGGATTTGTATCTCATTCTCTAAGGCATCCGAAGTTCAAATCGTTTTTTTTTGCTGGATTAGGATCGTTGACGACGTTTTTGTGCTGTAAATTGTTTCAGTAAAGCACCTTATCATGCCCAACTGACAACTGGTTGGAAGAGCATAAGCCAATCGTTCGAGCAGAAACACCTACTACGGATTGCCACATGATGACCAAATCGAAAATAGTACCTTCCAGATTTAAAAAGTTGTAGGTAGTTAGCATATTCTGACTACCCGAAAATGTGTTTGATTCCGTGAAGGTTGGATTTATGGAGGTTTGTTTCTAGTAACCATCCCCGGCATTTAAGCAACAACTTGCCACGAACAAAACCATTTAAATCTCTTCCATCAATGTTAGAAGTTTTTAGTAATGAGACAGGACGAATACTGATTGATTACTAAAAAAATAAAACCATGGTATATAATATAACACCGAATTTTGTTTTTATTTCAAAAAAAAAAAAAAAAAACAAAAAAAAAACTCAAGCATGTTTCAGCTTGTCATGGGCAATTAGAGAAGAATTGCGAATTCCAAGAAAAATTAAAGGTAAAACGGATTTAAAGTGAATAGAATTTTCTTAGAAATTGGTAATGACTACCTCACATAATTTTCGAGACCGCCGAAATCAGGGCGTTAGGTATTTCGACTCTAGAGCATCGACTAACCGGGACATTTGAAAATCTATTTTCCTTCCACAATGCTCAAATTTAAAATTGATTTTCGGGTTCAATATTATCCGTCATCGTGTTCATTGCTTAGCTAACATTCTTATATTACGTATGTATGTATGTATGTAGGTACGTAATTTTTTAAATTTGTTTACTTATTTTAAGTATTTTACACATTCTTATGACCGGGATTTTCGATTTGAGCACATTCCGAGCATCTCGGTTTAGACGGTATTTCCAATTGGAATTAAATCTAGATTTTATGATACCTACTTAACCCCAACAATATACGCGCGTTAAGAGGACATGGACCCCCTTATATTCAAGTTTTATTTGAAATAAATAAAGGATTAACTTTAATGAATATTTTTTTTGTGTGAGAGAGAAAGAAATAAATATTAGTATTTTAAATACTTTATGGTTAAAGCAAAAATAATATTAATAAATTCCTACATACATTATTTCAGTTATTTTCATTGTATTTCACAAATTCTATACATTTGCCATGCTTTTTATAAAATCTTAACGCCATACGTACGAGTATACTATACAACTATGTAAATTCACACTTATCTAAGTACATATAATCGTGTTTGATTTTTTAAGCTTCCAATTACATAGTTATGGATTTACGAGCATGTCATTTTCAAAACGAAATGTATACCGAATCGCCAATTAATCCATTCCACAACGAAATTTTAGATAGAATTTCATTCTTCTCAGACAGTTGCCGGCAGGTACATACCTATACATTATAATGTATGAGTATGTCTCCCACATAGCACGTTGTGATCTTTGAACTAATAAAGCTCTCGTACTTACAATAGGTATACATTTATCGAATAAATTACATTCATAATTAACATACCATTCCATCTCATCCAAATCTATTAAGACTATTATCTACATGTCTAGCGATATTGTATAAGGTATGTAATCATATTTTTCTCTACACCTTAGCATTTACTGTCCAATACATCGGCCGTTCAGCAACAGTTTAAAGTGTAGAATAGAATGCTCTACTAAAGATCACTTCGTTTCTTGGCAATAAAAAACACGAGAATCTTCACACACATGAAATAAATTGCTGTCAGCTGAGAATGACGTCACAGAGAAGAGAAGCGCAGCAGCCACACCAGCTAAATCTGCCAGCTCAAGGAATTAACAAAGAAAAAAGTAGGGAAGAAGAGATCAGTAATAGACAGCAACGATAAAAAGAGGAGTGGTCGGTGAATTTAGGAATTATAATAATTATATCATATTCAATTCATAAATCCGGACAATAATCAAATAATTCATCCATGATTCATATTTAACAGTCTAAAGAACCAAAATTAGATCGCTTTAAGAGTTTATACGCCGCACGAGCCCCACCCGCGCCAAATATCTGTCCAAGAACTTTTTTTTGGATCGGTGGTCCATGGAGGGGAGAGCTTTTCCTGTGAATATGTCCGCACGCGGAACGAGGTCACCATCAATCACCACGTGTTTTTTCGCAAAGAAATGTAGTGTTTTATTCGAAAAAAATCCTATTGACTATGTAATTGCATTTTAACCAGTTGATTTTTTTTTTGAAGCAATTAGATTTTCAGAATGAAAAAAAGATTTTTGTGGAAAATCTATTCAAGCAACTTACCTTTTGGATAACATCATTGTCGGCGACCAAGAGATTTGCTATAATTTGCTCCATACTTTAGATATTTTCCGTGTTGTGGCTACTCCTTTTAATTTTTGACCAGTATGTGATGGTTTACAGTTTAAATGTCACTAATTTTTTTTTTTTAAGAATTAACACACTGAAATATGTATATATTCTAACCGAAGAAAAATACGTGTAGCACTCCACCACCCAGCTATGCGGAAAATAAAATTGAGTTTTTGAAGTGCGCGCCGCGCGGCCAACAAATTTCTTCGTTGCGTTTGCAAATTCGAAAGGCTAGTATTCGAACTCTCTACCGATGCAGAGATGTTATATAATTTTTGTACAGTTCGACTAGAGATTACAGTATTTGGTAAATTATTTTGGAACACTATTTCTTATGTATATTATTCATTGTCTTCGTTGCACATTATTAAACGGATATCGTGTTGATCAATCATCAGAGCAGGAGGGTATTTTTTAACTGTGTAAAGAATACGGTAACTGTCTATCTTCTGGAGAATTCTAGGAGTTGCTTAGTTCCTTTATGAGAAGGGATTGGTAGAACGTTTTTTGCCTGTCTGTTACTTTTCATTTCCGTCCATTAATAAAAGTGCTTTTGTTTCCAACCATTTATTGATGCTAATTTTTACAACGTTAATAGGCACATTGCCGGATCCAAATGGTTTTCGTGTCATTAATAATGAAGCAGATTCTTTTCTGGATAGTTCTTCGTTGCCTTCAAAGTCACTGTGACCTGGTACCCAGATCGAATGAGCTCTATTAGAGCTGGCTAGTGTTATGAGCAGTCTCCTAAACTAAGCGATTAATCTTTTTTTTTTAACTTCATATTTTATGCTTATTTCACCGAGATCTACAAAATGGTACTCTCAAACCTTTGCGCCAGGGTTATCGTAATCGTGCCCTTCAAAAAATTAGCCGGCTCTGGAGCTGCATAAAAAATTATCCTGTGGCTAATGTTTGACATTTGTATATACCCATGAAGGAATGAGAGAGACGACGAGAGCTTTTGTGTTTGTTTCGGTTTTCTCAATCGATTGTCGGTGGACAAATGTAGTGCACTAGTGTTCCCATACGATGTGAAAACTAGGTTCCCATTGTGAAAATTATGTAAAAACCAGTTCAACATATTTTTTTTATAAAAAAGTAATTCATATGAGCAATATCGTGTAAAAGCAAGTAAAATTGATAGTTTGAATAATGTTGATTGGTGAAATTTTTATCTTTATATTTTCCATTTACAAATGACGAACTTTGTTGTTCAATCATGTACCCATTTAATCCAATCGACACAGCAAAAAGCTTAAATTTGATCCACCTCTGTACAAACGTCAAAAATTAGCCAGGGGATACAATTTTAACGCAATTGGCACACGGCCTAAATTAACTCCACATTGTGAATCAGCCTGAATAAGTTATTTAAGTTATCGCAGCAAATGCCATACCTGTGCTCCTCTTTACGATTTGGTCTGACTTTTTTTTTGAATATACAAATATACCAAACAAATCTCGTGTTTTCTACGGCCATGTCTGGTGATTTAAAAAAACTTGATGTTTTTGATTAGATACAATACTGTAGTAAATATACAATTTGCTTATAAAACCCCTTTCCATTTATTTTTTCTACCAAATTTCGTAATGTTGTGCCGGCGAGAGTAAACAAAAAATTTGCTTTCCAAACTAATAATGTCGAATGATATTAATACATCTGAAGGCCCAAGCACGTCCGACGTTTCCGCAGAGGTATTTGTGAAACTAACAACTTAATCCTTATTTGCTTAAACTCTATCCATGCTACTTCTTTTTAGCAACCAAAGAAGCCCGAAACTCACTCTGAAAAGACATTTGCTCGTTACAAGTATTTAATCCTTAGTGAATGTGGTTATAAAATTTCGACAACAGAAAACCACCTGAAGCGGTTGCACAATTTGCGTAAGGAATTGAATTACTTGAAGGAAACCGAGTGGATGTACGAACCGCTTGAGAAGCGTGCTGGCCAACAATAACTAAGCTATTTTGAGTTACAAATCATCTAATATGTTTTCGTTACTGAAACACGTTTACAATCTTTTCGACTATGACTATCAAAAGGAGCAGTATTCAAAGAAGTTTGAAAAAGAAAATCAGCAATTTGACGATGAGCTGGAGAAAGAAAATCCACCTAAAGAGGAAGTTTTTGATGAGACTACAAAATTAGAAGATGAGGGCTCGTGTTCCCGACAAACGGGCGTCATAACTTCGATTCGTTCGACTAATGGAACTATTGATAATACCTTGTTTTTTGATGCTAGTGCAGCTCCTTTGTTTCACGAATTGAAAGCTGGATGTACCGTGGAGTACTTGTCATTTCAATCGTCGCATTCAGACTATGTAAAAGTGGTGAAGGTGGATATGGTTCAGGATAATTCATGGGATGCAACACCAACTGAAGAACAAGTAAGTATAAAATTTGATTATAGATATGTTCTGATTATAACTTGGCACATAAGCCGAGCCTTATCTCAAGTCTCAGTATGGTTTCAATAGCTCAACTGTTTGTCGTTTTAATGCAAATACATACTTGAATACCTACTTTAATATTGTAATTTTGCCAACACAAAAATGACTCATTATATTTTTTTTTATGCTGGAGCAACATATTGTATATGGTACTCTATTCCATCTGTTATTTGTCATTTGTGCTACATGGCCCGGTCACCTTTTAGTTGTTTTTAGTGTTATACAGGCCACTCGTATATCTTGACGTATGTATTTCTTAATTGAGTATTCGGTCTGTTCTCGTGATGTCCAGGATGTCTCTCTCCACTCCATCTCTTTTTTTTATCCTAAGCCTGCTACAAGTGTGCTGTGAACCATAGAGATGCTTAAAAATGTAACTTACGTTTCCCATTGTTGCACAGTCCAGCCCGATGCGGTGGCAAATTTCCATGCCCAGAAGTTTGGATGCTTTTCGGAACAACAGTGCTTTGCCAACAAAATTTATGCTGAGGGAAACGGCGCCGAAGAATGTAAATGTAAGCTTACAGACGATATTAAAAACATAACAAGATGGCTTAAAATGAACAAATTACAAATTAGTATCAACATTAACAGTGACACGGATATAGAAATTAATGGCACACAAATCGAGAACGTCAACCATATTAAATACCTGGGAGCGATCATCGATAAACATCTAAAATTCGAGGAACATGTAGCCCATATATGTAAGAAAATTGGCAAACAAATAGGTTATGTTAAGCACATGAGGAAAAGGATGGATGCCATGACGGCTATTAGAGTATACAACAGCATAATAAAACCACATTTTGAAACTACAAAATAAAGCAATAAGGAGTATTCTCAAGTGTAACCGCTTTACCCCGATTCGCATAATGCTGGAGGCTTTGACGTGGTTAAATATAAAACAAAGACTTGAGTTAAATACACTTATAGCTGTTTTCAAGATTAGACATGGGATAGCACCGAGGTACCTCACTAGTGAGGTCAGTCTAGTGAGCAAAGTCCAACCGTACCAACTCAGGAATCAGCACGATTTTAGATTACAAAGCCAGACAACAGCAGCAGCTCAAAAAACACTTATATATAAAGGAGCCCAATTATTCAATAACCTTCCTAGTCAAATAAAGAATGAAGTAAATTTTAAATTGTATACAAATAAATTAAAGAATACATATATTAAAACAAACAATTAAACATAAATGAAAAAAGAAATCTTCAATACTAATTAATTTCTTATACCTAGATATATGTACATACATACTACACACATATAACGAAAAAGTAAAATTTTAACTAAATAAATTTGTAAATTTTTTTTCGGTCTTTCAAAGCCAACCCCACTGAGGATAACCGAAAGAAGTTTAAACAAGCCAGAAATGACTGCAATGCTCATATTCGACGTGTGAAATTCTTCCATGACCAAAAATTGAGGCAAAAAATACTAGTGTCCCAAAGGTAGTAAAAATTTTTGGTCATTCGTAAAAAACATTAAGAATTCTGCCTCGTCATAAATTCCGACGCTCATTTGCAATGACATTCCAGCTGTCAGCTCTTTGGACAAAGCCAATCCGCTTGCTGCACATTTTGCAGCTAGCTCAACGCTTCCAGATTGCGCTTTGCCTCCGCCTGTACTTGAGAGCGTTGAATACTCGATGGGACAAATCCACTTTCGAACTCGTACAGTTGCAAGATTACTTAAAGATCTTAACATTCACAAATCCGCCGGTCCAGACGGTATATCCCCCATAGTTCTGAAGCGATGTTCTTCCACGCTGGCAAAACCATTGCGTAAGCTTTTCTATCTTTCCTACTCCTCTGGGCTCTTTCAGAGTAGATGGAAAACAGCATTTGTCCAGCCCGTCCCTAAAAAAGGCGAATCTTCTCTCTCCAGTTACCGACCCATAGCACTTACGTCCCTCCTTTCCAAGGTCATGGAAACGCTGATTAACCGCCAGCTAATGAAATATCTTGAATCACGAAAGCTTCTCAATGACCGACAATACGGTTTTCGTAGCAAAAGATCCACTGGTGATCTGATGGCATATCTCATCGAAAAGTGGAACAAATCCCTTCATCACTCTGGTGAGTGTAAGATTATTGCACTTGATATTGCAAAAGCATTTGACAGAGTTTGGCATCAAGCTCTTTTGTGCATTTGGCTTCGATGAACATTTTCTTCAATGGATTAGAAACTACCTTTCGGGCCGTTCAATACAAGTTGTTTTGGACTGTTTCAAGTCTGCAATTCACCCTATAAATGCTGGTTTTGTCTCCGACACTCTTTCTTATTTTCATAAATGATCTCTTGTCTGCCACATCTAATCCAATACATTCCTTCGCTGACGATAGCACCCTCAGCTTTACATATTCGTTTACAGATTCACGTCCCTGCTCTTCGGCCGTGAAACTGGAACGGTTGCGTATGTTAAGCTCATTAAATTCCGACCTTGACAGCATAACCAAATGGGGTATAAATAATAAAGTGGAATTTAATGCTTCAAAAACCCAATGCTGTCTTCTGTCGTTAAAGCGTAATCTTACCCATCAGCCATTATCCAAGAATGGCTCTTGCATCGTTGAAACCGAAAAGCTTTCCATTCTCGGTATGTGTGTCAATGTCAACCTACGTTGGAATGACCACATATTCCAAGGCGCCAAAAACGCCGCGAAATGCCTAGGTTTCCTCCAACGATGTAAGAAAATCTTCACCCCTTCTGATCTGGCTACAATTTATAAGGCGTATATTCGCCCCAAGCTCGAGTACAATGCTCATATCTGGTCGGGTGCTCCAAAAACATCACTGCACCTGATCGATAGAATAGAAAAGCGCGCGATAGAACTAATAGGGGATAGGAACATCACTGAGTCAATTGACTCTCTTGAACACCGTCGTAATGTTTCCCGACTTCCCCTGTTTTATCGCTTTTTCCACAAACAGTGCTCCAGGGAAATAGCTAGCTGCATTCCTCCCCTTCAACAATTTCCCCGCAACACACGTCTCGCAAGAAATGCCCATCAGTTTACCCTTAAGCCCAACTTCGGACGTACAGTAAAATATAGAGATACTTTCTTTAACCGCTCAACATGAATGTGGAATGCTTTACCAAACACGATTTTTCCCTCCCGTTACGATCTACAAGCATTTAAGACCAATGCGCATCAGTATCTCCTCTTTCATCCTCCCTAAATTTCCCTTGGCCCGCGCTGTGGAAGACATTTTAAGGGTATTCATAACCCCTTTAGCGCGCGTGAATTATAAAAAAAACAAAAATGTATCCCTTTTTGTGAAATATAAAGTAGTATTAATACTAATAAAAATAATACAAAAAAAATTGAGCTCCATCACTTAAAACAGATTTTTGTTTTAATTTAACTTCTCAGATTCAGAAGACAATTCAAACGCTGAAATCTCAAGATCATAGGTACTTTAACACTCACCAGCGAAGTATCCTTGGCCTTATTATACATCGAAACCGTCAGTTTCTTACCGTCGACACAGACTACAAAGAAATTATTGTTGACTTGGATGCCGTGAGCATAGAATTTATACCTAAAGAGGGCGATCGCATCTGTCTCAATTGCAAAGTCCAAACCGATGAGAATTTCGTCGATCTAGCAGGAGAAATTTTGGAAGTTATAAGTGTACATGCTACAAGAACGAAAACGGAACAAGGTATTGTCAAGAAAATTCACGATGACTGGGGTGTTATAGATTCCGACTGCTACTTTACAATGGACTCGCTCGAGTCTGAAGTAAAGCTAAATGAGGGTGATGTAATAAGCGCTATGATGATTGAGTGTGAGCGGGTAGGTGAAAACAAGAAACCGTTTTTTTTTTGTTATAATTTAATTATGTACTTTCTTTTGTAGGGTAATTTCTCCTGGCGTTGTCTGACAATTGAGGTACTTGAACGTAGTGTAATCATTCCAGAAAAAATAGCGAAACCGATCAAAACCATCAACCAAGCTGTCAGCATTAGCGATGGTATTCAGTTTACATTTCAAAATGCTTTCGAAGTTCAAGAACAGGATATTGAAATTAAAAACAATAGTGAGCGAGTACAGACAATGTTGCGCGTCGATTTGGCAGGCTCACGCCGTGATTTGCAGCTGAAATTGGGCAAAATGGAACTCCCACTCATATTACAACCTGGACAAAGTAAGATTATCACTGTTAAATGTGAATCAAGATTTTTTGGCCATTTCAAAGAGAAGTTATATTTCTCGTTTATCCATTTTAAAACACATCGCTTCATCAATGTGGCCGTTGGCATTGATGAAAATATGGAGAATACTGAAATCAAATCTGGATTTAAAGCAAATCGATCCCGTTACTATGCCGAGCAGGTGTGGTCAAAGAAAAACGAAATCATCCCGGGTGTTAGATCGAATACAATACGTCGATTTGTCGCCAATAGAATCGGGTCATATGATGTGCCTCAGAAACTACGGAGTGTACTACTTACGGACTTATCTCGAGCGGAGCAAATCACAAATATAGAAATGACGTATCCTCATTTGGCAAAAGAATTAACTATCCACAACTATGCAAATCGATTTGAGACACTACTGTACATCGAGGAGATTGAGAATTTTGTAAATTTTCGCCAATTTGATCTCGAACGAGGTCATTTCACGCGGGAGGGAGAGTTTCTCGCATTAACGATTGATAACTTAGCCGAGAGGAGACCTTCACTGATGTTGGGCGACACTGTTCGCGCAACAAATCCTTGGGCTGAGGAGGATGATAACCGCGCATATGAAGGCTGTATACACAAAGTCCTCTTCAATAGGATATTCGTAAAATTTAACCCGGCGTTTCAGAACAAATACAACGGAGAGGACTATCGTTTGGAATTCTTCTTTTCACGATTTGGTTTTCGCAAGCAACACTATGCGATTCAAAAAATCGTTCGCGATAGGGGTGAACATTTCTTATTTCCATCGAAGATCGTTCTCAACAAAAAATTGCAGCTGGATGTGAGCTTGGATGAAGATTCCAATCTGTTGATTGCCGATAATATTCTTCCTAAGCAGTGGTACAATCCGAATTTGAATATTATTCAAAAGAATGCAGTTAAGAATGTCCTTCGAGGGGAAGCCAAATCAATGCCTTATGTGATCTTTGGTCCACCAGGTACGGGCAAGACATTGACCTTGGTTGAGATAATTCTGCAGTTGGTAACAAGTATGCCAAATAGCCGCATTTTAGTTGGAACTCCATCCAATAGTTCAGCGGATTTGATATCAAGTCGCATTATAGACTCAGGAGTCTTAAATCCTGGAGATTTTGTTCGGTTAGTGGCACAAAGACTCGTCGACAAAGATTTAATTCCAGATTATTTGAAACAGTACTGTGCCACCGTCGACATAGCAACTGAAGGAACTGCAAAGGATTCTGTAAGTGTGGCTTTATTTTCAGTCATAATATTAATAAAAAAAAATTTATTTTCTTAGATGATAGTCACAGAATCAGGTATGAAGCTTCAGTGTCAAATTAAGTATATGGGGCGTCACAAGATTACAATTAGTACGTGCTCAACATTAGGGAATTTCCTTTTAATGGGTTTTCCCAGAGAGCACTTTACCCATCTCATTATTGACGAAAGCGGCCAGTGTACAGAGCCTGAAGTTGCAGTCCCAATGTGTCTACTGAGCCCCAATAGCGGGCAGACCATACTAGCAGGAGATCCGTGTCAACTAGGTCCAATTGTAATTAATAACTTTGCAGGAGATCGTGGCTTGAACACGTCATTTTTGGAGCGTTTGACTACCAGATTTCCATACAGAAAGGATAAAATCCGTTTTCCACAAACAGGGTTTGATCCAAGGCTGGTGACAAAGTTGCTCAATAACTACCGGGCTTTGCCGAGTATTTTGCATACATACAGTAGTCTTTTCTATGATTCAGAGTTGGTACCAATGCTCTCAGCTAAAGGTAACAAGGAGTTTGAACTTTTACAAAACATCAAATCGTTGTTGCCGGCGTCTGAAAAGCGGTCGGAGAGCCATGCTACATTCTTCCATGGCATACGTGGGGTTAACAAGCAGGACGCCGACTCTCCGTCGTGGTATAATCCAATTGAAGCGAAACAAGTAAATATTTTTAATAATAAGACATTCAGTTCGTATTTGTTCTCGATTTTAACCCAAATTTAACATTTTGTTTTGTAATAGCTACGAACTTAATTCAGTATTAATGCCTACCCTATTTAAACTCTTGTTTACAGCCTTATTTTTTTTATCTTACAGGTCTTTCTGATGACAATTCAACTTTATCGTTTGAAAATATCTCCCAATCAAATTGGTATCATAACTCCATACCAGAAACAGGTGAAGATTCTACGAACTTTGTTTGCAGAAGCTGATGTCGCTATGCCGAAAATTGGAACGGTAGAAGAATTTCAAGGACAGGTTAGCTTTGTTGTTGTTTAAATAATGTTTAATTATAACAATTTTTATCCTATTGTATTTAGGAAAGAGACGTTATATTAATTTCCACCGTACGTTCATCGACAGAGTATATGAAAGCAGATTTAAAATATTCTCTCGGTTTCGCATGCAGTGCAAAGCGAATGAACGTAGCCATTTCTCGAGCACGCGCATTGCTTTACATTTGTGGTAACCCGCTTTTATTATCAACAAATGAGAAATGGGGCGAGCTGATCTCATACTGTGTAGAAAATGATTCATATGTTGGATGTGAATTGCCCGAGGCATTTGCAGACAAATGACAAAAGAATAAAATAAAACTATCCTACAAAAAATTTCTTTCGATCCAACATCGGAAGCTAATAGCATCCGGTATGAAATAAGTAAAAGTAAATCTTTTAATAGAATTGTTATTACTCGTAAGTTACTTAAATATTTTTATATATTCCTCAATACCCCTAAATGTCAAATAAAGCCACTCGAAATAATTATAGGAGTGATTTTTTTAATTTATTTTGATTGTGAACGGCATACAGTTCTATTAACGTCATTCCTTATATCTTATATATTATTATATATTTGGTATATCAAATATTCGAGTGTAACTTCGCTTTTATTTGATTTTTGATTTTACAGAATTTAGTACATAATATTAACGGTCAAAGAATAAATGTATTTAAAGAATACAATTTAATTATATGAAGTTCAGTTTTCTAATATAAGATCTGCTCGTAGAGTAATTTAACACGCGCAGCTACTGAAACACTTCTGTTGATTAAGAGTGTTAATAACAACTGTTTTTCATATTATACATATATATGTTAATAACTTGTTTTGTAATCAAATCAGTACTAAAATAAAAATGGGATATTTTGCCTTGTGTGTTAGTTAGAGGGTTTTAAAACATTTAAAACTTAAAATTGTAACACTTTTTTAACAAGTAATTCGATAAATAGCGATTAAGTTAAATCTGTTCAACTTTTTATGGAGCTACATTTAATTTTTTTTAATACTGAAAATTCGTTTTTATATTTTTTTTATTTTAAAGGATGTCTACCTATATACAGAAAATATTAATAATTGTAAAATCATAAATGAATTGCAAATTACTTTGTCTTTGAAATGGTACTAACTTGGATTAAATATGAATACAGAGTCTATTAACAAATCATAAAGCGTTTACTGCATGTGTGTTCATATTCATATAAATGTTGTTAAGAGCAATATACTCTCACACTACTGAAAACTTTCCGTTCTCTGACAAACTATTATACCCAGAAAGATATGGCCAAATAACAGAAGGTCAAAAACAAGCGAGCTGCTAAAAAGAACTCACGTAGATATCGCAAAATTAGTGGCATACAGAATATAGAGCACTAGCCGATAGTATTTAAATTCCAATAAATATCTCGAGCTACATCCAAATAAACGGGTCACTTGAGGTTATGGTATCAATAGGCGTGTTTTTTTTTTGTAACCTATATAGACTTCGCGGGCACCGTAGCGCAAGTGGTTAGTGCGTCGGACTACTGTGCCAGCGGTCTTGGGTTCGAATCCCGCCGCTAACACCTAAAAAGTTTTTCACAGTGCCCACCTCTTTCGAATGTCTGACAAGCATTTAAGAGTATAATTTGTCATGTAAAGCTTCCCAACTCGCCGTTCGGAGACGGCAGAAAACTGTAAGTCCCTTCCATTCGTGCAAAAATATAACGCGCACACACAAATGGTTGCGGGAAGTTAGGCTTGGTTCTACCTAGGACTGCTGAAGCCAAATATTTATTTTATTTTTTTTTATATAGACTTCGAAAAAGCTTTCAGTACAAAAATAAGACTCGATAACTATCCAGGCTAAGGTTTTGTTGTATTTTACATGGGTAAACGTGCTGCTGAAGCATGTTTTGACTATACAAGTTACAAAAAAAAAACACGCCTAATGTTGACTAAATTCAACATCCACATAACAAAAATTCACACTCGGTGAACGGTAATCGATCAAGAAACGACAGCTGCCATACATCTGTGCCATACATATGCACATACAGTCGACTCTCGATAAATTCAATCTGTGGAGGACTGGCAAAAAGTTCAAATTATTGAGTTTTATTTAACGAAAGTTGTAATCATTGAGATAAAATAAGGAACATTTCAAGTAATTGAGAGCACTAGTCGACTAATTTTTTTCTACGACACTTACAACAAGTTATTCCTCTGGTGTTTTGTTTACGTACATTAGTTAGTTCAAATTATATTTAGTTGCACAATCGCTTCAAATTGACGAGTGCATAGATATAAATACTGATAGGGTTTGTTCATTTTACAGAGATTTTCAAGGAACCAAAGAAAAACTTTAATTTAATGAGATTCATTTTATCAATAGTTTTATTTATCGAGAGTCGACTGTTTGCTCAAAATTTCAGTTATACGTACCACCTACATAGATTTCCAGTTAAAATTGGAGGTAGTCTTCCATACATAGATCTGAATGTATAAAACACAACTTTTCAAAAATGTTATTTAAAATAAATTATGTGAACTTCATTGTTCTATATTTAATTGTTTTATTTTATGGAAACACAGTGGAAATTATTAAATTATGTTATGTTATAATTAAATTATATACATACATTATGTAAGTTAATGAATAAATTAAATTTTATTTTATTTCAAAGTTTAACAAAATAAATAAATCACTCCAAACTCGTGTGCTTTTACAGTTTTACACTATATTTTCACCTAAATCCAAACAGTACGACTTTTGGTCTACAGAAAAGTTCCTACGTTTTCGAGAATTCATGGCTGCATAAGAAAATAAAAACAATAAAATGTACAATGCGGCGCAAAAAAAACCTAAAAAATTCTGTAAAATCACGAGAATAAACAAGAAATATTGATACTCGTGAATGGGTAGGGTAGGGTACATAATTTTTTTTGTAAATTTTCTCTCATTTCGTTGTTATAAGCGACGTAAACGAGCTTTTCCTCTTGAAAATTGGTCGTTATATCCGAACCGTAGCGTCGTTACATACGAATACGACGACGTTTTTATTCAACTAGCGTAGTGCGTAGCTTAAAGAGAATAGAGAAACCAACGAATCGAAGGGAAAATAGTCGTTCGCAAGAAGCGACCGGTCGCAATCAGCGCTGCCACTGTGCTACGAACGTAGCAAAACTACACGATTTTCAAAAAAGTCAAATTTGCTACGCTGCTACGCAGTCTCCCTTCTTCGGTTGTGTTTGAATATGACTGGAACCGGACTGGTATTGCAATAGTTTCATTATACAAACCA
Organism: Brachyopa scutellaris; assembly: GCA_949775065.1. Taxonomy (NCBI): domain Eukaryota; kingdom Metazoa; phylum Arthropoda; class Insecta; order Diptera; family Syrphidae; genus Brachyopa; species Brachyopa scutellaris. Next base: position 94,898,128 of record OX459113.1, on the reverse strand, counting down.
TAGAAGTCCTTCCAGGGCTATTTATTTTTAGTAAAGAACTAAGCTGTTTGTTGTCGATGCAAAATGGCATAATTATGGACTTTTTGAGTTTTGCTACGGGAAGTTTTTCCTTAGTGGCAGCACTGGTCGTAGTAAGCGACTGATCGTAGTAAGCGAGTGGTCGCAACAAGCAAGTGGTGGTTGTAAGCGATTGGTCGTTATAAGCGACTGGTCGTAATAAGCGACTGGTCGCATCAAGCGACTGGTCGTAATAAGCGACTGATCGTAATAACCAACTGGTCGTAATAAGCGACTGGTCGTAGTAGGCGACTGGTCGAAATAAGCTACTGATCGTAATAAGCCACAGGTCGCAACAAGCGACTGGTCTTAATAAGCGACTGGTCGTAGTAAGCGACTGATCGTAATAACCAACTGGTCGTAGTAGGCGACTGGTCGTTATAACTGACTAGTCGTAGTAAGCGACTGGTCGAAATAAGCTACTGGTCGTAATAAGCCACAGGTCGCATCAAGCGACTGGTCGTAATAGGCGACTGGTCGTAATAAGCGACTGGTCGTAGTAAACGAATGGTCGTAACAAGCAACTGGTCGTTGTAAGCGATTGTTCGTAATAAGCTACTGGCCAATAACTCTTAATAAGCGACTGGTTGTAGGCGACAGGTCGTAGTAACTGCCCGAACACAATGGCGAAGCTATAGTGGAAGTAGGCAGCGCTGTCAAAGTTAAAATACACGTAAACCCTATAGCGCGAACACAATGCGAAGCTTCTGCTGTAGTATGAATTGTATGGTGAAGCGCAAGCTCAGCCAACCTCAACTTTCTAATTCCACTACAGCTTCGCCATTGTGTTCGGCCAGTAAGCGAGTGGTTGTACTACGCGACTGGTCGTAATAAGCGACTGGTCATAATATGCAACTGGTAGTCACACGCGATTTGTGGTACTAAGCGACTGATCATAATAAGCGAGGTCGTTATAAGTGACTTCTATTGTAACTTGTTTTATAACAACGGTGAATTACATCTTTCATGAAGGAACTTGATAACTTCTGCTTAGTTCTTTCCGCAGGTTGTTATTTTTTTTATATTAGGTTTGCTAACAACAAACGATTGCATTTTTTCGCAGTTTGTTATTTCTTTTAGGCGACTGCTACGTAACCAAACAAACAACAACGCAATGTCTTATATTGTAAAACTTTATAATATTTATTCCTTTAGCCATGAACTTAGTAAAAAAATATTTAGGCAACAGCAATATGACGATAAGTTTACAAACACATTAAACAAATAAAATAGAAAATCAATATAAAACAAAACAAAAACACAAAAATATAAAAGAGCAGCTACACTTCATCTACAATTCCAGGGAAAATAATTCTGTTCAACTTTGACTGGTATGGAAATCCGTTCGTTCTGAATGTAGACCTAGAAATAAAATATGGTTAAGTAAGATAAATGTATATTACTCTGTTTAACATACCCAAATATCAATTTGCTCGGTGGGTAAAACTGCCGGTTTGGTCTGCTGATTGAGTATTTCGACTTCTATTTCGTGACCGGCATCGATGTATCCCTCATTTGGTTTAAATTGAAACAAGTGTTTGTAGTTACATGATACTTCAAAGAATTGTCTCTGTTTAAAATCATTCTTCACCTTAAATATCATACGTGGTTCATACTGCAGAACGTTCGGTCGAACCGACCATGATTCTGAACATGTTTCGTGTGGTTTCTCTTCATCAACCGGATCCAACATCTGCGATGGAGAGGTAGAACAAAATGTACGGAAAACGACCGTTTCATCGGCGTCAGGAAATATCAACGATGAATCGGAAGTCTCGTCGAGTACGTAATGGTTGAGAGTTAGAGCTATTTCATGCGTACGAAGTGATGATATAAGATCCAGTGCCACCTCTGATTTTTCCTTCAGAGACTTCAAGTCGTTCACTGTTTTCTCATTAGGGAATGGTGCCCAGACCCTATCCAGTGACTTGCAACTAAATTTAGCCTTTTCATCTTCATGCATGGTTCGGATAAGTTTGCGTATTCTCTGACGAGAAGGTTCATCGCCGCAAATAATACGCATGTTGGCAAGGGTCATTACATTGGAGATTTTTTTTATTATCTTCTTTATGTCGTCGCGACGTGGCTTAAACGTAACACGAACACTGGCTACACCCTCCGGAGGAATTAACATCTTGTTTGGATGAACTTCAATGGAATCGCACATTCTTGGCATGTCTAGGCCTACGGAATCAATAATAACGACAGCAAATCCATACAACGGTCCTTTGTTGTAAATCTGGAAGGTCTTTTCCAACGGGCCCGACAATTCCTTAAGTTCTCCCATGGTGAGAAATGGAGCCCCAATCGGACCCTTGAGTATATTTTGTGGGACAAGACTCGCAGTTCCGCCGTAGCCATAGAGTGGAATATCCAAATACGTTTGGTTAGATGGGCTGTTAGGAGCACTAAATGACAATACACCTACAGCTGCCCCAATCACAGTTGGACAAAAGTTCAGATTCACTGACCGACACTCCTGCGCTTGCAGAGTGATAAGATTTCCTTTAGTGTTTATTATTTGGAAGCCTGGTCCAGAAACGTCCACTTTAACCGCGAGCCTCTTGGTCGAAGTATTTTTTATCTGCATTGATTTCTGAACATTCGTGCGGAGGCGAATGCTTCCCCAAGAAAGTTGCAAACATGTCACCTTAAGCGGCACTAGTTTGCCATCTCGATGACTGAATTCACTAGAGTTGGAGCACCGCGACGTACTGCGACCTTTAAGGGATGTAGTGGAGCCAGTTTTTCCCACCAAACCATAGCTGGGCAATGAAAACTTTCCACATTCTGGAGATGACTGTGTGCCCACAAGAAATCGTCGATCTGAGTTTGTTGTACTGTCAAGCTGTGGCGAATGTCCTGTCCATGTGGGTGAAGAAACTTGAGAAGACAGACAACTACGTGGCGATGAGATGGGCGATTCAAATCGAGCTGGAGAAGGACTTCGTCCAGTTGTTTTACGAACAAGTGATGATGGCTTGGAAAATATCGGGGATAGTAAGCTGTCTTGTTCGATGCGTGTGGATGAAAGTGACATTGGTTTTGTTTTTTCAAATAGACCCTTTTCCCGTGGAGAAGTTTTCCCACTTTTTTCCGCTTCACGTGACGCTGATCGACTTCGTTTTTGTTTGCGACCGTGATCTTGGTCTGTGAGGTCGAAATTCGAAAGTCTTGGTGCCGGACTTATATCACGAGTGGTTTTATGGCGTCGAACTTTACGCCCCTCATCTTTTTCCATCACTGACGGATACTCATCCAAATCGGCAAATTCAGCTGCTTCATCTACAATTTAAAAATAAATAAATCGTGAAAGTTCCTTTTTCGAACTAAGCTAGAAATAAAACCAACTTACCCGTTACAGTTATAACTGGATTTGAAATTTCGATGGGACTTAAAGGCGATCGTGGCCCCACGCAACTTCTCTCAAGCTTTCTTATTTCACTGCTGTTTAGCAAAGAATCACTGAAACTTAATGTATCAGAATATTTCATTGTTCTTAGATCTTTTGGATCATAGTTCTCCTTGTTCTCTAGAACTGACTCGGAAAGTCCATTCTCTGTTGCGTTATTATTAGCAGCAGTCCTTTCTATAACACCACCAAGCGAGTGCATTTTCTTTTGATGCTTCTCTTGCTCTGCAAGCAAATGCTCACGGAAAGGATTATTGCAACTTTTCGTCTTCTTAGCTAATAATAGGCGATTTACAACAGATCCATCAGAATCTTCAGTATTAATGTCAACTAAGAGATTGAAAAAAAAAACTCAGTTGGATTTTAGTTGACTTAAATCAAATAACATACCCAATGCTCTTTCAATCGCAGAAACGCTTAGTAGATACGAATTATCTGTTGAATTTCCCGAATCCTTACTTTCGTGATACTTTTCATTCAAAGTCCTACTTACAGCATGCTTGCTATATGTTTTGTTATATGGCTTTGGGGTAATGGATATATTACCCGAATCAGATTCTATGACGGTAGAATCGACTAACGCCGAAGGAGGACGCCCCTTGACCGGACTCTTGGTATGAACGATATTCCAAATATCCTCAGACTGCTTTCCAAAGTAGTTTCCCAGCGAAAAATCTGGATCGGTAACACCATTCGACATCATTGAAGTTAACATTGTTTCTCTGTGAGCTCTACGACTGGAGATGCTTTCTTCGGTTGCATGCGATTCACTCAGAGCTGCTGCAGGGATGGCAGCATATTCCTGTGCCCACGAAACTTCGTCATTCTTAAGTTTGGAGAGCATTAGCTCGGCTGGAGCAAAGCTTTCCGAGCTAAAACAGCTCTCATCGCCCTGCTTAGCATTTGAAAATGAATACCCAGCTTGATCTGTATCACCGCAATATAGTGAATCTTGAGTGGTTTTAGACATATCTGCAGTGCGCGGTAAACTCATGACATTGCTACTACCATAGCTCTCATGAAGTGAATCGCAAAGACTTCGAACATCAGCAGAGCAGCTGCTTGCAAGAATCTCTTCTACAGAGAACATTCTTTCACGATGGTTACTTTCTTTTCCCAGGTCACGAGAAAGTGCAGTTGATCGACCTGTCATCTCTGAAGGTTCAAACGAGATTCTTTTAGTTTGACTCTTGGTAGCTGAAGCCACAATGTCTGTGGACTCCAAGTGTATTGTATTTTCTGCTTCAAGATCGGTGATGTTGATGTTATTGTGTCTGCGATAGGGTACATAATCTGTGCGATCAAGTACTGGAATTAAAAATAATTTTTGTTTACATTTTCTGTCTATCGACATTTAGTTGTTTGCCTTACCTGGAGTTCTATCAATGCTAAATTCGTTCTCTTTGTTGGTCCTACAGGATTGTGATGGGCGCTTGAAATGGCCAACACTGTGTGATGACTTCTGCAGTGTTTCCATTGCTTTTGCTCGTTCCTTTTGTAAACGTTCATTTACTTTATTTCTGCTGACTGAGGAATTTCTGGATGGTTCACCAAATACTTTTTTAAAATACATTAATATCAATTTTATAAATCTGTAATTGAACAGTGACAGAATGAGAACACCTACCTCGCAAGTTTTCCATATTTAACACACCAAATGTATCGTCTTTCTCTGCGTTCAAAGACAAACTAAAATTAAATTATTAAAATTACTGATAAATAGCTAGATGACAATAAAACTGCAGGTACACTACCTGGATGCATTGCTCGGACCCTCAAAATTCATTTCCTTTGCGTCTAGAATCTAGATATTTAGGTAGCTAGTTTTTCATGAATAATGCATACGATCTAATACGAAATGTTTGTATATTATTATTATTTCAGTAGATTACGCACAGGCCTAGTTTAGATGTTGAATTTACTTTAAACAAATATAAAAACCAAAAAACCAAACGAAAATTATGGTAACTGTTAAACAAATCCCTTTGAATCGAATTGAACTAAAATATGCATTTTGCGGTAATGCTGTAGCGGAACGTAAACCTTTAGAACAGTTTAAGGGGGTGCCTACATAGGTCAACTTGTTGACTGTTATACGCAATGGTGTGCCTGCATTTAGTGAAAATTAGTATAAATACATATTAGGCGTTTTTTTTGCCCGCGTATGCTTATTTTGGAAATTTACATGTAAAATACAACAAAAGTAAAATAAGCGGCGATAGTATTCCCACTTAGATAAGCGAATATAAAAACAGTGATATCAAATCCAAAGTTCTTCTTTTGCGATGAATTTCTATGAAAAAATTCATTCTTTTGACAACCGGAGAAATCCAAACGTAAACAAAGAACAAACAAATAGAATTCCCCCATCTCTTATTTATTCTTTTGCCGACAATTGGTTAAGTTAATAAGCAATAAATTGATTATTTACTTACTTACTTAGTTGGCGCTACAGCTCGAGGTGAACCTGGGCCTGCTTCTCGCAACCATTTGTGTGTGCGTGTTATATTTTGCACGAATGGAAGGGACCTACAGTTTTTTGCCGACTCCGAACGGCGAGTTGAGAAGCTCAATCGTGACAAATGATACTCTTTGATGCTTGTCAGACATTCGAAAGAGGTGGGCACTGTGAAAAACTTTTAGGTGTTTGCGGCGGGATTCGAACCCAAGACCGCTGGCTCAGTAGTCCGACGCACTAACCACTTGCGCTACGGTGATTATTTAAGATAATAAATAATGTTTTTTATCGAAATTAAATATATTAGAATGTGTATTACTTGAGTTTTCCATCCCTATAATTTTATTCTTCAAAATAATTTTTTTTCAATTTTGTCAACAGCTGAGAGCTCAAGTGTCATTATTTGTCATAAATATATCTGTGCTGCCAAATTTTTGTGATGAATTCGTTAAGCGGTTATAGGAGTTTTTTGTGCACTTTTTTATACGCGTGCAAAAACACGGCTATTGTATACATACAAGTGTGTATTTAAATCTGTCATCTAAGAAACCAACATGAATTAAATAATTTTTAGACCTAATCGTGATAAAACTAAATGTGTGGAATGCAGTAGTGTAAAAAAAAATCGAGCAAAACTTGATATACATTTTCTGTTTTCAACCACCAAGTCGCAAGACTTTACTTCCATATAATACAATTTTTTAAAATATTGAGAGCGTAAGTGTATCCATTACAACCATTTAATACATGCATACATAATAGCAAAATTCTGTATGCAAGGCAAAATGTGATTAATAAGCTTCTTTCACTCTTCTAACACAATAAAAAAAACTACGTCGAAATGAAAGACAAATACCTGCGGATTAACGGGAAGTCATAAAACATTAAGCACAAAGAAATGTATAAAAGGTAACATCTGTTTCATTCTGGTTCTTTCACCCTTAAAGCAAATCACCAGGTATTAAAGATATTATTGTAAATCCATTGTTTTCAGTATAAATCTTACAATATCGGTTTATGGAGGAATAATCTCTGTATTTGGAGTTGTAATTTTTAAGTTAGGTTCACACACCAACGTATTTCAGTGAAACCATTTCTTAATAGCATTAACTAGTAACTAATTTTTTTATGAAAATTATGATTAACAGATTCTAAATATTTATATGAAACGATGCCCATTAATGAGAATTAAAAAGTAGATACGACGAATATAAAACAACTTAAAATAAACGTAAATTTTTTTATACGAAATGCCTCGGAGTCAACATAAATTTTATGGAAAACTTAAAGTAGGTATGTAGTATCAAAAAAGCTAAGATAAGAAAAATTGGTGCCGATCGTTCTGCGACACATTTATTGCATATTCTCTCTGCATTGTTTAAAATAAGCAAAATTCTGTAAAAAAAAAACAAATTTTTTCTTAATGCTACAATAGGCGTGTTTTTTTTGAAACGTAGCTAGCCAGTCGTTCATTAAAACGATTCCCAGCCAGCCGAACTCAGCTGACTTACCTCCAAGTTGGTGTGTGTGATTTCGGTCATATGTGTGTGATTTCGATCAGTTGTTATGTGTGAACTGTCAAAGTATTCGGCATTCAACAACAATTATAATTTTCGTACACAGCAGTCTGTCAAATGTTCTACAAATCGCTTTAAGCGCCACCTTGCCATGAGATATCGCAACATTCCTAGCCAGCTGCTTTTGGCTGCGGATAAAATCAAGAGTTGTAGCCAGCTGGTTGTTGTATTTGTGTTACGTGTGAAATTTGACTTGAATTGATTTGAAATTATAATTTCAATTACTAAATGATGTTTCACAGAAATAATCCACTATATTATGATTTCATATCACTTTATGTAAATTATCCATTGAATAAATTACCGAAAATAATTGTTTTCACAACAAATAACAAAAAATCGATTTGGTTGAATGCCGAATACTTTGACAGTTCACACTTAACAGCTGATCGAAATCACACACATCTGACCGAAATCACGCACACCAACTTGGAGGTAAGTCAGCTGGGTTCGGCTGGCTGGGAATCGTTTTAATGAACGACTGGCTAGCTACGTTTCAAAAAAACACGCATTTTGCTAGCAACTACTGGCTAGCTACGTTTCAAAAAAAACACGGCTAATATCTTCGAATTTACTTGCAGGTATAATTATATACAGGGTGGTCCGGTTTGAGTTACAGATATTTTCGGATCTAATCCATTGGTTCATGCTATGAACCAATGTGCTTATAATTTTTCTTTTACTATTATTATTTTGATGAACCATAATGTCACCTACAAATTCACCGTAAAAAGTTTTTACCTATTGCTTACAGTTTTGCCGGTATAAGGTTAATTTAATTACAAAGACCAAAGTAAAAAAAAATATAAGCCAACTTTGCCGAGATAAATGCGATTTTCATAAAAATTAGTTAAAAAAAATCAAAAAAAATCTGTGTTCGAAATAGAAAATACGGATGATAATAGTTTTTAAAAGTTATAAACACTATTCAATTGTCTATTAAACAAGCCTTCTTTGGTTGCTCTAAGTTTAATACACTAGAAATTATAATTGAATAACTGTTGGTACCATTTTCTATGAAGGAACGTTTTTAAATACTCTGTAGCTCAGTGGGTGTTTAATGTCGATTTCGATTGGGTAAAAAAAACACTTTTTTTTATCTCGAGCAATTTTTATCGCTTTAGTACAATTTTCATTTTCCAATCGACCAAAAAAGCACCCTTTTTTTGTGCTCTAGATCAATTGTTGTGAAACTCGGATTCAGCTCGAGATTTACACCTACTTGCACTAACACCAGCAGATTTTATATGAAATGTCAATGCAGTACATCAAAATAAATATCAATCAACAAAAATATATATCAGAAACTGTGTAGAATATTTAGAAAATATAAAGAAAGTGTTTTAAAATTGTATTTATTATTTTTCTTTTTCTTATTTATTTTCTTTTACGAACAAGATATGAAATGTCACACTAATAAAATTGCAGAAAAACAGATCATTCTCGTTTGTTTTCCAACCAGCATGAAAAATCTGAAATCTGAGAGCAATCTGAAAAGCCCAATCGAAAACGACAGAAGATAGACCCCCCTCCCATACGATTTTTTTTATAGCATAAACCAATGCATCAGATCCGAAATTATCTGTAAGTCAAACCGGACCACCCTCTAAAAGTCTAAATAGAAGATCTCATGGTACTAGTAGTTATATCGTTTAAGTTATTGGTACTTTTTTTTGCCTTATTTTCAGAAATGATTAAATTTTTTAAAAATATCACGGCATTATCACAATGTGAATATCCCCTTAGTTACAGAACAGCTAAAATTGGCAGAAACAATCCGCAAGAGCATACAACAACTGAAATCTGTCAAATCGCTTATATACTTTTCTGACGTTTCGCCACCATAATCATAACCTCAAAATAGAGCTTTCGAATTGCATACGACGAATACGGAATTCTTATCCCAACAACCCGTCTGTCGGCTGCGTGTGTGTACCACAACTCAAGTTTCGGTGAAATCATTTTTCTCGTCTCTAGTCCAGTGCATCAGATTCAATTGTGAATTCCCCAAGTGCTTATTATCCAAACGTGTTGAAGCAACGTAAAAAATGGTCAAAGCTAAAAAGGGCAAGAAAGAGGTAGTGTCTGGCGACGACATGTAAGTAGTTCCGTCGGTAATACTAATCTGTTGAGTTGTCACATTGGTTAGAACTTTCACTTTGGTAGCATCAATTAGGACGATCGATTCGCCTCATTAACATATGTATCTTTCCTTTCAGTGACAACGAGATCGAAGTCAAGCAGACTGTGCATGACGACGACAGTGGTGGTGGTGGCAGCGATGATGATTCTGTCACTGCCAAGAATAAGAAGAACAAAAAGAAGGACAATAAAAAGAAGGCAGGCAAGTCGGCTAAATCCACTGCTAGTGATGATGACAACGACGAAGACGACGTAGCCGCTGTAACTCAGTCCTCGAAAAAGCTGCAGGTGGCCAAGAAGGGAAAGCCTAAAAACGTCGTTTCGGATTCGGGTGATGGAGGTGGAGAAGGTTCTGAAGACGAAAAGCCAACGAAGCAGAAAAAAAAGAACGCTAGCAAAATGCATAAAAAGGCAGGATTTGACTTGCTGATGGCGGAGGACGACGACGATGATGATTATGAGCTGTCAAAGGCAAAAGAGCCGGACTCCGAACCTGATGAGGAATTTGAAGTGAAGCCGAAGAAAACTGATGCCGGTAAAGCTGGGAAGAAGGGTAAAAAAAATAAACGTAAGAATGACGAAGATGATGAGGACTTGGATAAGGTATTGGCTGAACTGCAGATGGAATACGATGGAGAGAAGCCACCGGCTGAAGGTGCAGTTGCTTCAACGGATGCCATTGCTGATGAAGCAACGAAAAAGAAAAATAAGAAAGGGAAGGTGAGCAAGTCAGCTGCTCAACTAGTAGAGGAAGCTCCAGAGGAGGCTGATGGGGATGACGATGCGGAGGGTAAATTAAAGTCTGCGGCTCAAAAGAAAAAGGAAAAGAAGGAGCGTCAGAAGCGAGAGGCGGCTCTGGCTAAACAGCGAGAAATAGAAGCAAAGGCTAGAGGAGAGAATGTTGGAGATACGATTGACGAAATAGAGCCTCCTAAAGTCATTGAAGCCGCATTGGAACTAGAAGAGGTCGAACCAGATGTACCAGAAGTGGAAGAAATATCTGCTTCCCAGGAAGACTCAGAAAAGATTTCCAAGGATGACAAAAAGAAAAAGGGTAAAAAAGAAAAGAAAGAGAAGAAGGAGAAGATTGAAGAAGATAAAAAGAGTAAGAGTGGCATGAGTAAGTCTGTAGTTGCTGCAATGCAGGAACGGCTCAAGAAAATCAAAGAGGAAGAAGAGCGTCAGACGAGAGAGGAAGAAGAACGTATTCGCCTCGAAGAAGAACGAGAAAACCAGCGCTTGGAGGCTATCCGTTTAGAGCAGGAAAGAAAGGAGAAGAAGAAACAAAAGGAGGCTGAGCGGAAGGCTCGCTTGAAAGCTGAGGGAAAACTATTGACCAAGAAGCAGAAAGAGGACCGTGCCAGGGCTCAGGCTATGTTGGATGCCTTAAAAGCACAGGGATTAGAAATTCCTGATCCAGCCGAGAAGCGTCCGCGTCCTGGAACACGTTATCGTCCAACGAAGAAGAAGGGCCCGGTGAATAAGCAAGACGAAGGGAAGTCTGAGGACGGTCAATCTCAGAACGATAGTTCAAAAGATAATACACCCCAGCCAGAAGACGGTAAAAACGCCGAAGAATTTGTGAAGGAATCTTGGGATGCAAGTGCCAGTGAGGAGGAGGACGATGACTCTCAGGAGAAGTCATCTGAAGCAGCACCACCGGAGGAGAAATCTACTCTAACCGGCAATGCCAGTAATGTGCACACAAAGGAAGAGGAGAATACGGATTCAGCTGAGGACTCCTCTTCAGAGGGAGACGAGTCATCTGAAGAAAGTGAGGTAGAGGAGAAACGAAACGACCCGGAAGCAAGGCGTGATCGTGTAGTCGCTCGTATTGAGAAACGTCGCACTGAAGCTGAAAAGCGGCGTACTACAGATGATCTCCGTGCGGCTGTTGTTTGCGTTTTAGGCCATGTAGATACCGGCAAGACTAAAATACTCGACAAATTGCGTCGCACTCACGTCCAAGACTCTGAAGCTGGTGGTATTACTCAGCAAATCGGAGCCACAAACGTGCCCATTGACGCCATCAAAGATCAGTCCAAGATAGTCAAGGGGTCCAATGATTTTGAACACAGACTGCCAGGACTCTTAATCATCGACACTCCCGGTCATGAGTCCTTCAGTAACTTACGTAACCGTGGTTCATCTCTTTGTGACATTGCCATTCTGGTGGTGGATATTATGCACGGGTTAGAGCCACAGACTCTAGAATCTATTAATCTGCTAAAGAAGAAAAAGTGTCCTTTTATCGTGGCTCTGAATAAAATTGATCGTTTATACGATTGGCAAGTTATGCTGCGAAAGGATATCCGCGATGTCATCAAGGGACAACAGGCCAACACCCAGGTGGAGTTTCAGCAGCGAACTAAGGACGTGATCTTACAGTTTGCTGAACAGGGTCTGAACGCAGCTTTGTTTTATGATAATCCAGATCCTCGCACATATGTTTCGTTGGTTCCAACAAGTGCCATTTCTGGCGAAGGAATGGGAAATTTGCTCTTCCTTATTGTGGAGTTCTGTCAAAGCATGTTGGCAAAGCGTCTAATGTACAGTGATGAGTTGGAGGCAACAGTACTGGAGGTTAAGGCAATTCCTGGATTGGGTACGACAATCGATGCAATCTTAATAAACGGCAAATTGAGGGAGGGCGAGACGATGATCATTGCCGGCACTGATGGACCGATAGTGACACAGATTCGTTCGCTATTGATGCCACAGCCAATGAAGGAACTGCGCGTTAAGAACGCATACGTCGAGTACAAAGAGATTAAAGCAGCACAGGGTGTCAAAATTGCAGCAAAGGACTTGGAGAAGGCAATTGCTGGCATAAATTTGTTGATTGCCCACAAGCCTGATGAAGTCGAAATTTGCCGGTGAGTTCAGAATGATTGTAACTGTCATTTGGCATATTTATGAAGAATTTATTTGGATTTTTAGAGAGGAAGTTGCCCGAGAACTGAAAAGCGCTCTAAGTCACATTAAATTGAGTACACCAGGCGTATTCGTACAAGCATCGACATTGGGATCGCTTGAGGCCTTGCTTGAGTTCTTGAGAACCTCAAAAATTCCGGTGAGTGAGCATGCATTATTTTTATTGACTTTTTTACAACTGTAAATATTCTTAAAATACATATGTAAGTATGTACGTAGATAGTGGTAGGCGTTTCTCAAAACAAAAAGTAACAACTTCAGATATGTATATGGCTTCGTGCTTTTAAATACATTGGATTCTCCGCAGTTGTTACGGAACTTTTGTATCGGATAGCATGACCCGTAGGGTAACCATCTGCTGATTTCAAAACAACACAATTTGTTGAACGAAATAAAAATCATTGTTTACAAAGTGGGCACTTATGGATGCCCCTGATTTCTTAAAAGATGAAAAAAAAAAAACGCCTTTATTTGTGTCAAACTTGAATACAAATTGCAAGTTGTTCAAGCATTTGTTTGGTGGCAATAAATGTATATTTGTCTGTGGTTTTAAATTGAAATTTGATAACCTCAAATATTTAAAGTTTTGAGCCTTTTGGGCTATATTTTCATTCAATATTATGTATGTACATTGTACATGCGTACCTGAAATACATGAATTTAAATAAATTATTCCGTTATTTATTAAATCTTTTCTATATCTTATTATGTTCCTGTATTAGAAAAAATTGGAGTATTTGGCATAACGGCTCAGAAATAGAATCATTATGGTACAACTATAGTATCACTTTGGACCGCACTGATTGGCGCTCCGTTGTTATTCGGCGGTCACTTGTTAAAATTATTATGCTACTTGTTTTCAAAGTACATAAGTACTGGAAAATCTATCACTTGCACTCGAATATAGGATATGCTTCGCCAATGTATTTTCAGAAATATTTAAATACATACGTACATAAATACATTTTAAAATATGCAATACATTTTGTGTGCACTACCACAGGCTCCACAACGTTTCATAATTAAAATGTTGGCTTATAATATGCAAAACATTGTTTAAATACGCAGAAATTAGTTGCATAGCCGAAGCATGCAAACTATATTTATTGTGATCGAATATCCAAACCGGATCTACCTAAGTTTACGACCATATGTATAACACTTATCTCTGTATTATTGTAGTTTACGCCTAAAAGTTGACTTAATATAAAACTGTAATTGCACTTAGTAAATTGCATATTTGCTTGTACATGGGTTATGTCCCTTCTCAATCGGGAAAAAGTTTCACAATATCTTGTGCTTTCGGCATTTGGATACGATTTGAAGTATTTTTCTTTAACAGCTTTTTGCACTCTAGTCCGATGGAATGCACTGAGCTCTTTCGTAGATAGTAATTACTGCATATTTATGGGATAATCACATTTAAATTTAAGTGCAAAAAGTACAGAAAATGCGAAAAATGTGTTCTTTCTCTATAGCAGCCATTACATAATAATAGGCGCGTTTTTGAAGTGAAACTTCTTACGTCGCGGTAGGGCAAGGGCAGTAAAATGAAACTCAAATGAAACGAAAATATTCACAGAGGTGACATGTAAGAGGTATAGAAAAAAGAAAATAATAAAAAAAAAACCGCCTATTTGTTTCGGGGTGGGGGACGCATTCGGATTCGGACGGATAAGCGATGGTAGTGAGCGGGAAAAAGAAAGTGGATAGCGCTACCGCTACAGCCTAAACCCTAAACTACTCAACCGATTTCAACAAATAGAGTGTCGTTGGATTCCATTTGACCCGGAGAGCATCCTAATTTATATGACGTCATAGAAACATTCAATACTGCAGACACCCCAAGATGGCGCGTGACCGTTATCTTCACGACCTCCTTAATATGGGTATCAAATGAAAGGGTTTGACAAGACAAACAATATGCTAACTGACGTCATTCGAAATTCAACATGGCGGTCTATCAAGATGGCGGATTACCGTTATCTTCACGACTTCCTTAGTATGGGTATCAATTGAAAGGGTTTGACAAGACCAACAATACGCTAAGTTACGTCATTCAATATTCAACATAGCGGTCCACCAAGATGGTGGATAATCGTTATTTTCACGACCTCCTTAATATGAGTATCAAATGAAAGGGTTTGACAAGACAAATAATGCGCGAAGTGACGTCATTCGAAATTCAACATGGCGGTCTACCAAGATGGCGGGTGACCGTTATCTTCACGACCTCCTTAATATGGGTATCAAATGAAAGGGTTTGACAAGACAAACAATATGCTAAGTGACGTCATTCGAAATTCAACATGGCGGTCCACCAAGATGGCGGACTATCCTTATCTTCACGACCTTCATTACATGGGTATCAAATGAAAGGGTTTGACAAGACAAACAATGGGCTAAGTGACGTAATTCGAAATTCAATATGACGGTCATCCAAGTATTGACATTAATAATGATCGTGTAAGGTGGATAGTAATGTCATTACTTGGAATGGTGGGTAGTAATGACGAAAATCCGGATTTTCTGATTTCAAAGCATCAATACTGCCACTATTGTCATTAATATTGATCGTCTAAGGTGTTAACGTCATTACTTCATCATTATTCATTTGACTTAGTGCAGCCAGTGCAGTAACACCTATTGTCATTCGGGCTTTCGAAGACAAAATATGTTTTTCGTTGACACATGGCATTAAAAAAAGAAAAATACTAACTAACTAACTAAATACTACGTATCTTTTATAAGAGCTAAAGTCAAAAAAACGTATAAAATACATGTAGAATGAAATATAATAAAAATTGAAAATTGATATTTAGATGTAGAACGTTGAACGGACTGCAACTGGCTATTTTGCTAGAGCACTGTTTGTAAAAAAAGCGATACAACTGGGAAAGACACGAAATATAACGATGATGTTCAAGCGACTCAATCGACCCAGTTATGTTACTATCCCCTATACGTTTTATCGCGCGCTTTTGTATTTTATCAATCAGGTGCAGAGATGTTTTTGGAGCATTCGACCAGATATGAGCATTATACTCGCGCTTGGGACGTACATACATATGTACGCCTTATACAGTGGAAGTCGCTCATAACGCTCTCGCTTATTACGACCAGACGCTTATAACGACCATTTTCCTTTCAATTTTTGAGGTTTCTTTATATTTTAAGCTATTCTAACGTCGGATATAACGTCGTATACAACGACGATTCAGATATAACAATCAATTTTCTAGGAGAAAGTATGAACCAAGGGAAGTGTCATGGCGTTCATGGCGGTTTTATTCGGTAAATCATAATTTTTATTTCTTACTTTCACGTTATTAAAAGTGGATTAGTTTTAGCAAAAAAGGCGCCAGAGAGTTGAGGAACTAGTTTTCAATTGTTGTTCACACACTAACCAAAATGTATAACAGTGTGGTCTTTCAAAGGCACTGCCTTAGTGTATTACAGGTTCCATTTCAAAATAGTTTGCCTTTAAGTTTGCTACATTAGTGGCAGGTGTTGAACAAAACAATAATAATTCTGTACTTACCGATAACTACAGTTTCTTTCTTGTTTGGGAAGGTTTCTCAGATTAAAAATCTTCGAAACCAATGAAGTTGTGTCACACATCGATCACGGTAAATATTTTTTTACTTACGAACACCATTGTCACAGATAAGAACATTTTAATCCGATTTCTGACAATAACAAAAAGAGTCGACTTAACTACAACTGTCAGTACGGCGATCATCGGTTTAAAATTCGCTGTTGCGCTCTAGTTCTACGGTTATTAAATCCAAAGAGGTACACAAAAAATCGGGACAGATGATAATGAAAATATAATAATCTTACATCCTCATGGGTAAGGGTGCGCTACATTCTACTTTTATGTTACAAAAAATGACATCCGGAAGGGATTATGTTGGTGAATGCAAAAAATATACTGTTTCCGTTTTGCCTTTGCGCACGCACAGATCCACAATCACAAAAGAAAGAAAACTATCTGAATGTAACATTTTGAATTTGAATTTCTAGATTATGTATAAATAATGGCGTCATGAGAACGTGGTTTACATTAAGGGCACTGTCATGATTCGCGAATTGAGCAAAAAAGCTGGCGAAAACTCTAAATTGCGAATTGGTAATATTTTATTCGCCCGAAGTGTCAAACAGCTGGCGAATATCAAGTCACATAAGTGTGATTCGTGAATATTCTACATGACATTCGACTTTTATGCCGAATTCGCGCGAACAAAAATATTCGGTGACAAGTAGGGGAATGTGATAAGACACAACTAGGTTTTGGAATATAGCTGAACATTTAAATAATAGGAATTCAAAATAAAATAAGGTGATTAGAAAATATGAAACACTTGTTAGTTTCACTCGTAGCAAAAGAAAACAGAAAACCACCAGTTTAAACTGGTCGTACAACTCATACATACGAGTTACATTGAACTGCATTCGCCATTCTGATACCGTGTTTCTAAAGGAATTTATTAAAACAAAGAAAACGACCGATTTTCTGTCAGGAAAGCCGCCACATTAGATAATTTTTTTTTTTACAATTCTTGGCATTCTAGCAATCAGGTTGTGAATTGTTGCCTGTGGTATATTGCTCCAGCAATACTATAGTATATTCCACAACGCAGATTCTGATGATGGACATTGGTCCCTGGTCCATCTCTATCCAGCTCCACTGTATCTGCTGGATAGGATTCCAAAGCATCCGATTAAACTTTTAGGGGATAGAAACATAACTGAGTCAATTGACTCCCTTAACTTAAATACCGTTGTTCCGAACTGATGTTGAGGTTTGAAGCTCATTTTTCGAATTAAAGTGCCCTTCAACGGTTTTTTCGCAAAACACTAAGTTATACTCCTTGCTTAGATTTTTCTTTATGACTGAGCTTTTATAGGGTAGCGAAGCCGTTTAACACAGAAATGTTTTTGATTTTATGCTCCTAGCGCTTTGAACGCAGATTGACTGTCAATGTTGTCGATAGGATCAGCCGTACACTGTGTCCAATCTTCTCAATACGGAATCTTTTTTAGAATAGGTTTAGTCCAACAATGTTATTTGCTTAAGATAAACGGAAACAGCTCATTGAGTATTTCTGTCTTATACGCAACACTCTAAGCTAAAAGATCTAAATATTAGTATTAATGCTTTTAACGGGTGTTAAGTTTTTTTTTCTATTTCGAGTACTATCTAGTCTGTCGGAGCACTCAGACTCAACACTGGTCCATTGTAAGGCCGAACAGGATCCCTTAGTAACCACGCCTTTTGGGTGGTAATCGAGACTACAAGCTCTGCGTGGTAAGCTAGTGATATATGCACTAGATCCCCTAGCGACCGTTGATGTTCTAGTAAGTGCTCATAAGCACATAAGTCGTTGAAGTTGATGTTCTACAATATGTACTGCAATTCCATACAGTAAGATACATATACATATGTAGGGGGAGATGGGGTACATTGATACATGGGGTACACACATAGATACAGTCGACATTATATGAAAACAAAACGCAACAGGGCGCTGACTTACGCACGTAACGCAACATGTCTATCAAAGCAAACACATATCTGACTGACATCCCTGTCCAATCATTGCTTTGCTCCCAACAAGCATAAATCTGTTTCGCATGCCCGCAAGTAACTTTTTGTCGTTTCTTTCGGGTGAGTATTTTTTAAGCATATTCGTGCTAACATTTTCATATGAAGTTATTTGGTGACTATATGTCCTTCATAATGTGATATTTACTTAAAATTTCATTATTAAACGTTGCTTTAACTGCATTTAATATTTATTTTCTGTAAAGTAGGTTGGGGAACATTGATACACATGATAACGGCGGGATGTTTGATGCGTATCAATGAAGGGGATTATGTTATAATAAAGGTAATCAACATAGAAAAGAAGCGACCTTTTAGCATTTTGTTGGAAAAAAATATATTAAGATACGAAGAGGGTGGAGAAAACGATTTTCACATGAATGTTCACATGAATTACCAAATATGTTCTTAAATACTGGTTATATTAATATGTACTCGTTTTATTAATTGAGGTTTTTCAATAAATACTGACTAATGTGCTATGAAACAAAGTGCTCCTGACGCGTATTAATGTACCCCGTGAGTGGGTCAGTTTGATACAAATTCCATTTCTTAATAAATGTGTCCTAATATTTTTTGTGAATGAATCTATGAGTAAATTCGTCTGATATAAGGTAGTAAGAAATACACTGAACGCATCAAATATTTTACCTTTCTATTACTGTTGTTTGAGTCCCAAAGAAAATCGAATCAAGGTGCCCCATCTCCCCCTACAGGTCTTGATTTAGAAGTGTAGATACAGTAATTGACTTTCGGTTGCACTCCCCATTTGGCCCCAAAATTCGTTTTGCTGTGTGCTTCGAACGCCTATGTTTTCAGTTTATGTTTGAGGTTTCTGGTCCGATGTAACGTTTTATTATGCCAAATTTAAAATTCTATTTTCTAGACACCCAATCAAATTGTATGTATACCTCTATTACTGGAGCATTGTCTTTTCTCTTTGGGTACACTCTTTTATTCTTTTTCAAACCGCCTTACTCAGAATCTGGTCAAACTCACTACCACCTCCATAGTGCTCAGACAGAATCTACACTTTACCTGTTCAATAGATTTAGAAAAAAACAACAACTTTAAACGACTGTTTACTTCAATATTCAATCAACAACCATTCATTAGCCTCATTCCGATCCCATTAAAAGCCAATCCAAAGGCAATTTCACCGCCCATTATCCAGCGAAATATCTGAAAAATATGCAAAGCACCACAAATTGTTTCTACAACACGGCAATAAAAATATATATTATTATTAGTTATTGTGTAAACACAACAAATTAAATTTTGCCATTCAAATTCAACAACACTCGCGTAGCCAAAGCAAAAGCAACAACAACCCCCTGTGCGACTTCTAGGTCCACCCCAGCCCTGCAATATGGCCAAAGCATATTTTCGAAAACGTACGCAAAATAGAGTTCCAGAATAGCATGGACCAAACAGCCCGCCGACCTGGTAATAGCATAAAACAAGTTTGTGTTTGTTTATAGCTCTCACTCTCCACTCATCATTGGGCATTAATCAGAGGAAACGAAAACACGATATGAAAAATATCGCATGTAAACAAACCGTTTATGTGAGTATGCGTTAGCTTTTTTTTTTCTACTCCTACATTTGAACTAGCAAAAGAGGAAAGGAGGAAAAACGTGGAAATTGCTTTGCGTTTCGAAAACAATTTTCAGAAATAAAATGCGCTCTTCGATGGTGGACTGTTTCGATCATTGATCTTCTCTGACATTGGGCCAGCAGCCGGGGTGAGGCATTTGACTTTCGTATGCTACATTGTCTGGATTAAAGGAAAATTCAAGTGTTTGCATCAAAAGCGGGCACGAGGATAACTCAGACTGTTTACAAATGTTTTGGGGCCGTTTATAGATTAGGTATGCACTTGTAATCCTTTTAGGAGATGGTAGGCGAAGAAAACTGGCAGAAGTTACGAATATACTTAAATATTGGGAAGGAAATCACATGGATCTGTCGGTAGATTTGATTTATGACAGAATATAATATCCTTCCACTAGCCTATTTCGTAAACAAACAACTCAGGGTGATAGCAGGCTGGCCATTTCTCGATATCACACGATTACCGAACTTCCCGTTCAATATATCCATTGATTGACCAGCGGTGTGACATGTGGCATCATCTTGTTGGAAACACATATCACTGATGTCAAGTCTATCCAAAACATGGCATGATAGCGAACTCCATTGGCCGTGACATGGCGATCATTTTAATTGACGAGGAAATACGGTCCAATCACATCTCCTCCTTGAAATCCACACCACAAGGTCACTTTTTGTGAACGCAATGGAGTCTCTTGAAGCACATGTGGGTTTGTTGCTGAAAAAATTTATTACACAAAATAATAATAGGAAACATCTAAAAAAAAAACTTCTGTGAATCATAAGCAAGGGCAAAACTTTCATTAATACACAACTCTCCAGTTATCCTGGACACCACTCATAGGGTTGGTTGAAACCTAACATCTGAGTTTCCTATTACTACGCCGATCTGTCTGTCTCTCGTTCTTGTTCTTCATGTGCTCGCGCTGTGTGTAAGCATTATAAGGGTATTCATATCCCCTATAGCATGTGTAAATTATAAAAAAAGGAAAAAGCCACTGAGCCAAAAATGTGCTTCATCCCTGAAGATGATTTTTCGATGAAATTCAGGATTTTCTTCAAATTCGTTTCGGCCGGCGCTTTAAATAATCAAGAGGCTTCAGTTCTTGAGTTAATTTGATCTCGTAAGAGTGTAGGGTAGGCCAAAATCATTACGAACCATTCGCCACAATGTGGATTGGAAGATTCCCAATTCTTTTGAACGGCGTGTAATCGGCTGACTTGGCTCATTTTGAACTGAAGCACTTAGGGCTGCGATATTTTCGGTACTTCGACCGGTGCGTTGTCTCACTGGCACTGGAACATTCAATGGTGAATATGCTGACTCGAATTTATCGACTTTAGCACGCTATTGCCATGTGGGACGATTATTACGATAGAAAGTTGAGTTAAGCGCCCTTAAAGTTGCGAATCAGAGTTTCGGTAGTAATTTTTAAGAATTTCCGAACGTTTCTCGTTCGTGAACTTCACCATGTAAAAAATGTAAACCTAGACTAAGGTTTTGACATTGGTGGATTTACTGATTTGTGTATCTTAACGATTTAGACAGATTTCAGTTTATCTCTAGCTCATTTGTATACCTATGAGAGCAATCAAACCCAGACCAAAACGTGTCGCTTAGCACAAAATATAAGAACAAATCAAAAAGTCATTTTCAGAATAAAATGTGTAAATATGTATTTGTTGACATTGTTGACTTTGAACTTTGTCTGCAGGCGGTGTAGTTGACATTTGCCGTTGAAACCTATTGCTACGAAAACCTGGTTTTTACCTGGTTTAGACACAACATATGGAAAAAAAAATTACACACTGCACTGCCCCTCTTCATAGCCTTTCCAACAAAACCACCAAAAATCAACCGAATATGTTGTGTTTAAAACTGCTAAAAAGGATTGAACTTTTTTACCTTCGCCTATTAATATAATGATATATATTATTTCTGTAGTATAGGTACCATTTGCGGCTCTCACACTTAACCAATCTTAACATTATGAGGTATCAAAAGAAAGTGAATTTCCTGGAGAACTGACGATTTGTACTTTCACTTTATAATTTTGGATTTTCTCTTGCGAGAGTTCTCGCACGGGTACACTAGTCATATAATTATTTCTGTGGTATAGGTACAATTTGCGGCTCTCACACTAAACCAATCTTAACAAATGAGGTGTCAAAAGGACGAGAATTTTCTAGAGCAGTGACGAATTGCACTTGCACTTTATAAATTTTAACAAATTAAAAAAACTCTTGCGAGAGTTCTCGAATGGGCGCTCTAGTTTCTTATAATACGCATGAACGTCGTCATGATCTAAGATTTGTCATTTAAAACAACAAACAAAAAATGTCACCTACTAGTTCTGACATTAATGTTGCTATTTTTGTCATTAGAAAGTGGCGAAAGGCAATCGTCTCAACCACGTTTAACGGCAACTTTGTATATGATGACAAGCCACGAACAAAAATTGTTTAACATCATGGTCGCCATAAGACGCGTTTATCTATGCCATATATCCGCATTGTATTCACATTTTGTATGCATTATTTTGTGCTTCACTGTGAATGCCACAACTGATAATTTCATTCATACGCATTCCCATTCATGGCAGCACCTAGCAACAAGAGCATAAACTCTGAATGAACAAGAGACATTGATAAAAACCGAACGAAGAAATCTATAACAAGTCTACAACACCACCACCCACGAGCGAAGGAATTCCACGCGCAGCAAGAGGGCTGGGTTTGGGGTTGGTCCGACCGGTATCGGTATGTGCTAAAACTGAACGCGTCTCTTTTTAGTACACACAAGGTGGGAATCTACAGAAACATGGTGTGAGCACAAACAACTAACTTAACAAAAAAAAAAAAAAAGAATCACTTAAAAGATAAACAAGAAGCAAACAGAAAAAATCTATACATGTGTTCCTCTGCCCCGCTACCACCACCATTGTTGTGTGGCAGCGCAGCAAACAGCTAAATGAAAGATTCTTGTAAAACGTAGAAAAAGATACGACTGCGACCAACGAAAGACTTCTGAAATAGACTTTCCACGACTTCCGGTCGCACACTTCCTCTTCTTCGATTTTATTATTCTCAGGGTATTTTTTTTTTTATTTTTTATTATTATTACTTCAGCCCAAGGTAGAGTAGTAGATACCCGCTCAGGCATCTATTGCCAATGTCGTCTTCGGCTTCGTTTACGTTCGCAGCAAAATGTTTCAGCTAAACGTGGAACACAACAACGAACCGGGTGACTAACCAAACAAATTACATAAGTTCAGTGAAGAAAGCAAAAGAAAGAGAAAAGCATATGCAAAGAGGAGAGGATAATAATTTTCATTCATAAATCTGAAATCACAAAGCTTGCTTGGAGTGATACTTGAAATGGGGCAGGGGAGCAGAGAACGCCATCAAAAAAAAGCTTCTTAAATATTCGAATAGATTGTTTCTGGGATGCCAGTCGATGGCAAGAGATGTGTGATGGTGATTTTCAGTATGAGAATAAACTTCTGACTGTCTTGATTTATTTATTTATTTGTTTATATCTTTTTTTGTTGACTATAAACAGTGGCATGTGCTGCTGCCGGAGATGAATGAAATTTAAGTACTACGGGATGGGGAAAATTGCGAAATCGAAAATGATGGAAGGTTGATGTTTTTGTTTATTAAAACAAATCGAATCCAAGAAGGATTGCAAACTACTTACACGTCAAGTGGATTGGGTGTTAAGTTAGTCGATTTTGTAATTTCTAACCGCCTGTATTCTGATTTACTCGTACTTGTGCTTGTTCTTGAATATAAGCAGCTCTCTTTCTAATAATTTTCAAGAGTTGTCCAATTTTCAGCCTGATGGAGGCTGTTTAAACGTTATAGAAGCCTTCCGATATGTCCGAGAGTCTTTGCTAGACAGGTCTTCTTAACTCCGTCAGTACAGGCCTTATGAAGCTTCTTTTTAACCACTGGTGCTCGTACATGTTTTCATGTCACTCAATTCGAAAAATTGCCCCTGAAACAACAATCAAACCACTGACTTACTTACACACGTTTTGTTTTTGTAATTTTTGTCAAATCCGCATACATACTCGTACATATGTACATGACTGTATATCCCATCATGACAGCGGATGGCAGTACGATCATGTGTGGCCGCCATCAATCATATGTATGGCTGTGTGTATGGAAAATATGAACATCAAAACAGTGCTACCATTATTAAGTCAAAGCAAATATTTTCAGCTTTTTGTGTAATTTTTGTCAAAGAGCTTTGGAATTTTGTGCTTTGAGAACCAATTAAATGATTTTGAGTAGGTATGTGAGGAGGGTATTGCCTATTGCCGCTTGGTTTTTTTTTCCATTTTCTTAATTAAATACAGTTAAACAATTTTTCACTTTTTGTGCTTTATAATAAAGGTTAATTTGCGCGAGATGAATGTTGGGTGCGGAAACGAAAAGTACGTTTTTTTTGGGTTTTATAAACTAATCGTTTCCGACACATATACATACTAAATTTCCATCAAAATCGAGGTGGTATCCAATTCGTACACAACTATTTTTATTATGTTCTACAAATCGTGTTGTTTTTAAATCAGCAAATGGTAACCCTACGGGTATTGCTCTCCGATTTGCGGCGATTTGTTATGCATACTACGGTAACCCAGTCAGCAGTGCCGGTTTTAGCACTACCGGCGCCCTGGGCGAGATTTCTACGGCGCCCCCTATCTGCCATACAAACCCATGTGAAAAGAGGAAAGAATAAAATAAGGGAAACAATGAAATAATGACCATTTATGTATTAAAAAAAAATTAAAAGAATTTTAATTTTCTGGCCTTTCTATCACCAAACTCTCTTACATATGACACCGAAGTCTATGTTTTCTTCAATCTCATTTTCGATTGAAAAAGTTGCCAATTTTGTCAATCTAGATTGATATATTGTCGATCGCAGATCGGAATATGAGTTCATCAAAGAACATACAACCATTTATAACTGGGGCCGAATTACCGCATCCGTTGACGCTGACGATTGAGTGAGTAGGACTCGTTATCGAATGATCGAGTAAATAATACGTAAAATGATACTCTATAAATTAAGCGGTAATGCCAAATCATCACGTTTCGATAACGAGTGACTCGTTAACGGATGCGGTAATTCGGCCCCTGATTTCGGGCCTACAGTTAATTTTAACTTCGAATAATTCACTGAGGGAAATAAAGGTAGTGTCCAATAGAGAGTTTAAAAGTTTAACTTCAAATTTATTTTCTGCAGAAGCTAAAGGCTCATCGAGGGTAGGTTTACCAGCTTGACATTAACACATCGCATTCTTGCTGCGGCTTTAAATACAAGTTCAATTTTAAGATCTTCAGTTAATGCCTTCGCTGTTAAAATGGCGCTTTTAAAGCCTGTCTTTCTATACTCTTCCGAGAAATCGAGTATTTTTTCAACACTTATGTGCATTTATCGAGATGCATGTCCATTGATGGACTGCTTTAAGTCTGCTTATTCTTGCTCCCCAACGTATTGCACTGCGTTTTTTATAGTACATAATCCTAAGTGATCGGAAATTTATGAATGCTATTGTACCAGACTGAGAGGCAAACATCCTATCTTCCCTGTACTGACAATTCTATTGGAGCAGAGTATAGTTTTCTTATTTTTTTTTGTTTTAAAAACGGAGATAAAGTTTTTGAAATGAACCCAAATAAATAATCTTCGTCGATTTGGAAAATATCAATTTTTTGTTTCAATTGCCTCTTTAATTTCCTTTCCGATTGCATTCTCTCTTTGAGCACTCTATCTTTTATCTCTAAGTTCATGTAGTGTGTTCATGAAGAGATGATTACCTTTAATGTTAAGTAAGTGTTCTACTGTCAAAAATAAGTTCTTTTTAGCGAAGCTTAAAGTGTGCTGAATTCGTGGTTATCCTCATAAATAATAGGGATCGGCTATCACTGCTGTTAAATTGCCGCCATGCTAGAGATATAGAAAACTAATTGAAAATTCCACAAACGTCTCAGCTATTGACTTTAATTAATAAGCAAATCACCCCGCACTCCAGTCACAAGTGAAGTAAACAAAAATGATGACAACTCTATCCACGGATGAAGCCTCCATTCATTCATCCGCTTGTGATTAAAACTAATGACATCCTCACATTTTCTTGTCCACCAAATAGAGTGGGAATCAATCAATCCATGGCAAAATCAACAAAAGACACCCATCACGGCAATGTGGGCACCATTGTGGGCTCTGTTTATGGCACTATCACCCCCTAATTCATGCATAAAGTCACGATCATTGACGGGCGGCGCAATCGTCGCAATCGGTGATCGCGGAACGCGCAAATGGATTTCATTTATAAATACTTTATGTCTGTAGTTTGTAAAATAAATAAAATAGACAAAAAAAAAAAACAACGAAAAGATTGTGGGGGCTTATCTATTCCCGGTGAGGACGACAAACAAAATGAATGAATGAAACGAGTGAGTGCCAAGTGATGACCTAATAATTGATCGGCCGGCTTTAGTTAATAGTACTAACGCATTATTTGTTTCTCCTCTTCGTAGATACTTTTTTTTTGTTTTTGTTATTTAATAACATTTGCCGTGCTTTTTTTGTATTCTTTGTTTGCCGCTGTGTTGCTGCTACTAGTGCTGTTTGCACTGGTGGTGCCTCACGGAAAAGCTAATTGTAAATGGAAGTCTACATAGTAAACAGGAACTGGAAATTGGTTACACAGCCAGTTTACACAAACGCTGTGCTTCCTGCGATAAGAATATTGATTTTAGATTGTTCTTAATGAATTTTAATTAGTTTGCGCGCTATTTGATTGGGAATTATGTGAGTCGGGAGATACCTACTCGTCGATAGTGGTGTACTCGTATAGTGGCTTAATTTTGAAGTGCAGATGGCACATGGTACTCGTATCTATCTGTCAGGTGTGGCAAATCTATTGGGGGTGAAGCTGAATAAATAAATCGTTACAATTGATTAAATCTAAGTGTCGGATTTTTTTTTAAACCAAAATTGCAAACTTCCGGTGGTAATTTTAATCCGATGAAATGCGCAAAACTTACTTTATCTGGCTCTACTGTGCATCTGGGACTCAATTAAAAAGCCTCTACAGTCAGTTCGATCCTTAGCAAGCTTGTCGAGTTAGATGTTGCACTCGTGGGGCTAGTTAAGATCCCTTCCCAACTCCGCATCCCACCCATTCAGTCTTAATGTCTACCTTTGTCGATGAATTCGCATCATCTAAAGCTTGTTTTCCATCATTGGAACTATAATGGATTAGATGTCCGAGTTTGGCTTGGAGTGACTGTATGTATCTATGTACACACCATCTTCTCCAGACTATGTACACTGAAATCTCTCTTAAGCGAACAGCCACGGGACCGGAGTTTTTCGTCCGATAATGTGTGTACCGTGGTGTAGTGGTAAGTGCGTTGGACTACTATGCAATGCTGCCCGGGTTCAATCCCAAGAAAACACGTAAAAGTTTTTTTCACGGTGCCACCTCTTCATTCAAAGAGTATCATTTGTCAAGAAGCTTCTCAATATGCCGCACAGTGGTTTCCCCCATAGGCCAAAAGGTGAAATGCAAAAGTTAAAGGTGTCCAGGTTTTTTGTAGCAGATGATATCTTTAATAACGGTACAACCTGATAACGGTATAATTCATCATCTGAGAATAGTTGTTCATAGTACGATCAGTCTCTAAAGTTGAGTGTTTTGTTGCAGTAGTTTGTGATAAGTTTTTCTGGTATTTTTCACAGTGATTTAATTCATTTTGTTTTTGTTTTGATACATATATTGTGCAGTTATATTGATGGATATTGGATAACAAGGTCTGTAGATAATTGTTAAATAATGTATCCTCATTATTGAGGTGCATAATTATATTAAAACCGTTACTAAAGTTAGTGCTAAATTTGATTGTTTTTTTTTTAAGTCCAAATTCGGCAGGACATAAGTTTTGATTCGTGTACTTTCGCATAATATAATTTTCATTACTACTTAGCTACCTTTTTAAGAGCATATTTGTCAATTTTTGCGAAAATGTGCTAAAATTTACGAAATTTTACTACATATGAAACAACTAGCTTAAACCCCGCCCGCTTCGTCAGGCATTAAAAAAAAAAAATGATGCGTCTGTATCCAACAGTCCCGAGCTATGTGTAAACATCACGCGGGTGGGGTGTTTAGCTCCACTTTATTGGAAAGAAAGTAAGTTATAACTAGTCTATGTTCGATAAAATTGAAGCCAATCTCATATATGTATACTCATCGAATCCACTCCATTCGCAGCAGTCGACGCCAGGAAACGAACCTGGGACCCCTAAACTCAGTAGTACTGCGCTAAAAGTTGAAAAACCGACGCGCTAAACACTCAACCGCCGCGGTTATAAAAACTTTTCATCCAAGTTCTTACCCAAATAATATCAGCTTGTATAATAACGAATAAGAAAAATAGAAAAGAAAAAAAAAACAACAACCTAAACAAAAAAAAAAAAAACCGCCTCATCTATCTTCTATATACATACATAAGTTTTAATTAAATCGCTAGCGCAAGAGCTTGTGATTCCTCCAGAGAGTTTATTTCTGAACCGATTTCAATGATTCTTACACTAATTGAAGGCTTCATCAGTATGAATAATTTTGAAAAAAAAAGCATATGAATAAAGTTATTACGGAAAAACATTGGCGCAAATTCATAGTCAGATAAAGCCAACAATAAAAGAATTTATTCACCTACATAACCTGAAATATACTTTTTG
Organism: Brachyopa scutellaris; assembly: GCA_949775065.1. Lineage (NCBI taxonomy): Eukaryota > Metazoa > Arthropoda > Insecta > Diptera > Syrphidae > Brachyopa > Brachyopa scutellaris. Next base: position 94,869,559 of record OX459113.1, on the reverse strand, counting down.
CTATTTATAGTCAACTTATAGTCGACTTTAAACTTATAGCCAGCTCGAAATTTAAAATGAGCCAAACTTCACTTTAAATAATTAGAGTCGGCTATAAATTTCTCATATTATTTGGACGATTGGGTTTGTTCGTTCAAATCACTTTACAAAAACATACCAAAGTCGATACTAACTAATACACAGGCAAAATGTGTTTATGAATAATTATAAGTTATAGCCGGCTTTTTTATTTAGTGCCGGCTGTAACTATAGTCGGATATAGGCACTATTCATGGGCTTACTATGAATTTGCGCCATTATTTCAACGTACATTCGCAAAAGAGGTGACGAAATGCACTCTGATTTTATAAATATAATCAATTTGTTTACACTTAATCTTAATATTTATCAGGATCTCTATCACGAAAAGTAGCTCTTATTTTTTTGAACAAGGTGCAACTAGGACACTAGAGGCCAGTAGGTAGCCATTTTATTCTTAAATTGGTTGTAGGCTTTCTACATTCGAAATTGTTAATAATATTTATAAACTAAAAATCCAAATCACTGCTCTAGAAAATCCTCTTTCTTTTGACACCTCATTTGTTAAGATTGGTTGAGTGGGAGAGCCGCAAATGGTGATAATGATTGCAGAACATTGAAATGCAAAGCATAATGATCATGTTACAGCGCGCACATATACTCACACACACACTATTGCAACGATACCCACTGCTACCTGACTGCTGGCAGTGGTTTCCGCTGAAAGAAAGTTGTGGGCGATGCTTTAAATAATGGTTTTGAACATTTCTCAGCTTCAGGACAACGCAGGAGGATGTTTTATATCTCAAGTGAATCAGAAACAAATTTACTAATTTCACCTATTTTTTTGTTTTTCAATCCGATAAGCCATTATTGAGTTAGGGCTGTATAACTATAATTTTCCCTCCCAATATGCAGTATTTTCACTATTTTCTGAAAAGTTATATACCTATAAAAGTTGACCAGGAACATAAGCAATCACTATTACAATATTTCATCGCGCTGCTATGAAATTTGGGTTATAAATTTCGTAACCGTTCGGAATTCCGTCCCCGAAATCGAGGAATTTCTCCCCGAAATCGCGGAATTACTCCACTAGAAATTTTGCTAACGCGCGCTTAGATGTTTACACATCAAAAACATATAAACTACATTTTTTTAATTCTCAAATTTGCCTATCACCTTTGTACCGTAATTTAAAAAAAAAAATTAAATTGGTTGAAAATTACGGACGGTAGAGGGAAACATATGCATTTTGCCACATGTTTTTATATAATAGAATATTATCTTAGCTAACGCAAGATCTTCAGAAAAAAACTAAAAAATCTATGTTAAGCAAAGACGTTTTAGAACTTAAATTGTGAAAAATATTAATTCATTCCAAATTAGTAAATTAAGTCATTTAATAAAAATGTACGTATCAATTTATCATTTTAAATGCAGTTTTGAATTATGACCGCTGATCTCATACATATGAAACCACTGTGCGCCGGCCGTTCGGAATTGGCAAAAAACTGTTGGTCCCTTCCATTCGTGCAAAAATATAACACACACACACAAATGGTTGTGAGAAGCAGGCCCTGGTTCACCCTCAACTGTAGCGCCACCTAAAGAAAGAAAGAATGAGAGCTGTCCGTTTATAAGAATGCATTTTGTATGGAAAATTAGAAATTGGTTCTCCAAAAAGGTGTCCGTTAACACGAGTTGTCCGCTAAACAGGGTATCCGCTAATGAGAGATATCACTGTAGGTACATCGGGACATTTCGTCCAAGATGCTAGTGTTTCTGCGACCTTCCATACCTACATACCTATAAAATCTGTCTTAACCTTCAAACCATTTTTTCTGAAAGAATTTCTAAATAATCTTAATTTTCTTTCCAAATCAGCCACAGTGTCATTAATTAAAATTACTTGATTCGAAAAAAAAACCAAATCACTTAAGTTAAAAAGAAAACTTCCAGGAATAAATCATCCTGTCCCGACCACAAAATATACCGGAAATTCCAATGCTCCTCGCTCATCATATCTTTTAGGCTGTGTTAATTTCCAGTGAAATATCTCATTCAATTATTCGTCCACTCACAAAAAAAAAAAACAACACACGCTCGTGGCTCCCATCTGATTAGATGTCCCATATTTGAGAATGAAAGGATTTCATGATGCTCCCCTTCTCCCTGTAAATGTGTCAACATAAATTTCTTCAAATGTCATGGTCAACGGTGGAACACATTAATCTTCCAAAAAGCGTTCTAGGAACCAAAATGTCCAACTAAAGTCGACTGGAAGTTTCTAAAGAAATCCTCCACAAACAAGTCAGCAATAAAAAAAAAGTGAAAAACACAAAATATCAAAACAAAAGACGACAGGAGCGAAATACAAAAAAAAAAAAAAAAACAAACAAAAACTTAAAAATAAAATGTGTGCCTTAAGAAAATTACTGTCGCGGATCACTAACGATCACCGCGCGACGACGCGCGCGTGTATCCCCGGCTGACATTGTGCAAATATTTTGAGTAATTTCCTGCCTGTCACTGGTTCGGCGAAAGGAAGTCGGTTTAATTGGATTTTCAGTGGTTGCAAGACGAAACATAACCAGTACACCGATGAATGAGGCGAAGAAAATAATACTACCAGACCATAACAATTAAAGTGTTTCCGGCTTTCTGAAGATTCTCCAGCGGAGCATGTTCTGGAACAATAGGAAGTGTAAATCAACTTAACACAGGAAATGCTCTTAAGTATATGTTGTAAATTATTTCGCTTTTATTTAAATAAATTCTTTCAACTTTCAAGTGATTAGTTGGCATAATTGTGAGTCCAAAAATTGACGAACTTTAAACGTGAAGGATTTTATTGGTATATCCTGTAAGGTCTACTAGAAGTACCACCGATTTTAATGTGTTAATTTATATTCTTCAAATATCACAATCATCAAAAATAAATAATACAAATCAGAGTCAGATAGGTATGCGATGTGAAATATAAACAAAAAAAAAAAAAAAAAACAATCAGCTTTGCTTTATTTATTTCTGATTGATCAAAATCGGTTTATATTGAAACATTAAACAGCAATAATTTAAAACTGATGTACAAACGTATTGCAAAATAAAAGACGGTCCGTTTTAGTACAACAGAAGAGGAAAAAGACGTCAGAAGAAAAATACACCGTTAGAGTAGAGTTTTGTTTGTAACTGTTCATTTCGAAATTCAAAGTTTGACTAATACGGTATTCACACCAGGGCAAAACAGCTATTTTCGTTGCGGATTTCCAAATTATGCTCGAAATGAGATAATTTCCCATACGAATTGACATATCGAAAATTATCTTATTTCAACATAATTTCGTTGAAATTCGTTCAAAATTATGTAAAAATAAAATCGAACAAACTTAATTTGAATGCAGTTGAATGATTCTGAATGACAATGACAGGACAAAAATTAATAAGGGAATATTAACGATATCCGTTGCGCAAATATTAAACAACGGATTCTTATTGATCTCGGTGATCTAAACACAAAATAAAAATTATTCAGTCTTAAAAAAAAAATATATATCGCTAATTTAGGAGATATTTAGTGTTTAGTAGTTATTTCCGTAAATAAACTATGTGGTTGAGATTACATATTGTCAAAGCTACTGGTCGCGTTCAGCACAAGTAAAGTGATATAAAAACGAAAAATATAATGGAATAACATACAAAACACAAATATCTCATGGAATGGTTTAATAAATATGGGATGTTATCTGAAAAAAAGAAATTGAAGTTGTACGCCGCGTAGGGGCACTCTGATCAACTGCATGTGGAGCCAAAGAGCGTCGGCCATAGGATTCGTACATACACAATATCTGTCCATTTATTTGAGCTCCGCGCCCATTGGGGCACTTTTCTACAGTTGGCTTCTATAGTCGACTTGATATCCACGCGAGCACGGTTGCCAGATTGGGCGATTTATCGTATTTTGGGCTATCTTTCTTCAAAAATTACGATGGGAATTCAAAAGTTAGTAGCCCAATGCAATTTGGGCTACAAATATTTTCCATTAACGATCTTGGGCGACTTTTTATTTATAATTAAAATTCTTTAAAAACGACATACAAATTTGATTTCGTCACACGCATTCGTACACAAGTATCATTGTAAACAATTTGGGATATATTGTGGTGAATTTCTGATCGCCTTTACAGTATCTTTTGATCACCTCGGTATTGGCCCCTATAGTTGGTTAATAGGCGTAATTGCCGCAACTTGAGGACTATTGAAAATTCAGGCAGTAACGCCGAAAATAGTTCAAATAAGTTCTGATTTTCTATCTTATTCTCATTTTTTATTTATTATTCTAGTTTTTTATTGGTTACATTATTTTTGTTAGGATCATATTTCTATTAAGTGACGTTCAGTGCAATTGACATGATTCATTCACTCGATTGCACTTCACGTTCACTCGTTTTCGTCACTCTTTGCTTAGTTTGTGTATGTGTGTTTTAAAGTTTACAGTGGTGGCATGGTTGATACACCACAATACGTATTGAACAACGTGATAAGTGCTGCAGGTAAGTTGATTTTTGGAGATACAGGTCATTTTGCTATGCAGTTACTATCCCTACCAGTAAGTAATGCTATTGTCGAAAGGGTATTTTCAGTTTTAAATGCCGTAAAAACCAAACCTAGAAATATATTGTCTTTGGCATCTCTTGATGCAATTATACGCATAAATATTGATTCCACCGTTAAAAACACATATAATATGTATGTTGCAATGACTTCGAATCAACACCACATAATGGTAGTAAAATGTGCATCAGAAATTTACAAGAGTGATGATGATACTGACAGTAATTATTAATTATTAATTAATTAATTAAATGTTATTATTAAATATTTCTACTATTTTCGGTAAAAAAAACTAAACATGTTGCCTTCAAAAGTAACTGCCAACACTTGGCTAATTTGTCTACAAACAATATTTTCAAATAATTACAGTATGACTTTATTAAATAATTTATTCATTTATATTTATTTATACATATTTCTGAATATGATATAAAGGAAATTTGAAAAAAAAATTATTTCGTACGATATTTGGGCTACTTATTAGGCAACGATTTTGGGCGACAACATTTCTAAAATTGGGCTCTTAAAGTTTTTGGCAACCCTGCACGCGAGTGCCTGACAATTGTTGATATACCCGGAGTGGCAAAACCCACCCGAAAAGTGATATTTTAACATATTAACCCGAGGCAGCGCCGCATCTATCCAATGTTAGCTATATAATAGTCGACTTTATCTACCCAACTGTTTAACAATAATATCCAACTATTATTATTACTATACGTTATACCTATACTTATGTATATAAAAAAAAATTATTTAATATTAAAAAAATTTATAACATGGCACCGTCATAGATTTACTATCGGAACTGAATGCATCCATTCACGAAATTAGCAAGCGTAGGTATGAACACTTTTTATTTGAAACTCGAAATTATCTCATTTCGACGCTAGTGTGAATCCCATATTAGTACGAATAAATTCCACCAAACGACTTTCAATTTCAGGTGTAGTACTATTTCAGTTGGATTTTCCAGTGCAACAAATCGTGTTCTAATCGTAAAACTACACAAACAACTTAAATTCTAAAATTCAGGAAAATAAAAATAAAAAAAAATTCCCAAACAATATTTTGACAGATAGTTTACTCGCATATTTGTTTATGTTTTCTGTTAGCATTGGAAAATGATGCGGTAAATACTTTAAAAGGTGTTCTTCGACTTGACTTATTGCAAACAGTGCTGCTAATAAGTAAAAAAATGTCCGTAACAAATTTGCGTAGCAAAACTCAATAAGTTCATAATATTCTGTTTTTCATCAACAACAAACCGAAAAACGCTAAATCATCTTCTATATATATAAAATAGACTGACGTCCGTGTGTGCACGCATAACTCGAGAACGAATAATTCGATTTTCACGATTTTGGGCTTCATGGATTTGTATTGGCACAAGGAAGGACACTATGGAGGAAAATTCCGGAAAATTTCCAGGAAAATTGGAAAATTCAGAAAAATCGATTTTGCATACATTTTGTATTGGGATTTTTTTTATCATTTTGTTCGTAATATTATAATTATTCAAATGATTGCAAAAGTGAGTGACGCGACTGTTTGCATGCACGGGCGAAGCCGAGCGGCTCAGCTAGTACTATATAATGAAGCAGTAACGCTCATTCTGTAAACACGGCTGTATCTCGGACTGGTGCCTAAATGGCTGGGCGGATTTGCTTGAAACTTCATATCTGGGGTCTGTGGGACTATACCACAAGGCCAATTTGGAATTTTCATTCTAGCCCCAAAAATTAAGGTACCTATACTTCATTTGGGATCGATTTTATAAAAAGCGGATATTCCAGAAAACGGCTCCAACGATTTTGCTAAAATTTCATATTTAGGTTACCTTAGGCACATGTTATCAAATGTCATACCAGGTTTTTGCCTAAAAAGTTGTACAACGGTACTTGACTTTTTAACCGATTTTCTAAAATTGGATACTTTTCGGATATTGCTCAGTCAATCAGTATAACAGATTTTCATATAGTAACCGTTTAAAAGTGAAATAGTAATAAGAATACGATGTAATGTGAAAAGAACGTCAACGTGTACATATGTATATGCCTCGCAGGTTTTGCTCCTCTCGTAATACAATTCGGTATGAAAGTGGAAGCGTATGAATTAGGTTAGGCTAAAAAAAACAATCCATCTTATGAATAAATTTGAGGAAAAAATTTAAAATTATTCAAAAGTGAAACGAAATTTTCAAAATATATTTTTTGATCTACAGCAAATAATGGGGCTGAAAGTGGGTACATCCGATAAATAAATCTGCCGCGCATGCAACGAAAGCATGATTTGCACCAGAAGGAAATGTCGAAAAAAAATAACATGGTGATGTTGTGGGCCTAACGGATGATGGTACTGTTGTTGTCGTTTTCTTTCTTTTAGTTCTCCCAATTCAATTCTGCGTTATAGCTATGAATTCAAACTCAGATTATACAGCGCAGCGCTTAAAAGCACGCGAAAAGAATATACGAGTACTTATGAATAGCGAATTACTTATCTGCAGAGGTAGCCATTGAATCTTCTAACTACATTGAGCTTTTATTGGTAAATATAATTCACACAGTTATTTTCTTAACTTACATGTATTTTTGCCCCTTAAGCTCTGTAAAAATGTTCGTCGTTTTCGACGAGGGTCAGCTAGTTCTTTATAAAAAAGGAAGAACTAAATAGTATAGTTAGTATAATAAAATTTATAATAAAAAAAAAATTAGTAACTCAAAAATAACATTAAAAACTTGATTTAGGTAAAATGCGGTTTGCATACGAACAAAGCCTACAAAAAAAAAAAAAATTTCATATCACAGAAATTAGTATTGGAGCAACTTTTTACTACTAACTCTGTAATGCGAACAAGGGGGATTCGGTATTTTACTTGCCATTGCAATACCATTTCGATTCCAGTCAAATTCAAACACATCCAAACAAATGTACATATACTGCTTGTCTTTACCATCTTTACTATCTTTATCTTTACTATTTTTACTATTATTATTACTATTATTATAAAGAGGAAAAGTTTGTATATAGGAGGTAATCTCTGGAACTACTGAACCGATTTCAAAAATTCTTTCACTTATAGAAAGCTATCCTATCCGGAAGGGCGATAGGCTATTTTTTTTTTGTAAGAAATCATAAATTAAAAAAAATATTTTTTATACCTATTTTGTATGGTTGACATTCACTCCTAACATTAAAGCAGTTATACGAATTGCAAATAAAAATTCTGTAACATGAAGTCAATATACTTACGGAAATTTTAAGCCCTTAATATAGGATACACGATAGAAGAGTAACATAAGTTGGTGTCGTTGAAGTGAATATAATTTGAAAATATGTTCGTTTCATTTTTTTATGATTTGTGATTGTGATTGTAAGAGTCCTGAAATTTCCAAAGTCTTGTTGAGAGTTCGTGCTTCAAAAAAGCGTAGCAAAATCGAGTTATTTAAGGAGAGTGCGTAGCAGTCCCAGCGTACCAAATTTGACTTTTTTGGAAATGGCGTAGCAGTTTTGCTACGATCGTAGCAAAGTGGCAGCGCTGATTGCAAACTGCATCGTAATGAAATGGATTTACCACGATATCTAGAAAAAAAAAATATCGAAAACAAAAATCTAGAACGTAAAATCTAGAAAGAACAAAATCTAGAATTACCAAAATTAATATGAATTTTTGAGACAATGGTTACAATCGCGCGCGCGATTCATATTAATTCAAGATTAATTCAAGTGGTAGGGTAACTACAGTTTTGAACGACGAAAAACATAAATAATATGATGAGCAGACGATATTATGGGTTTTATTCTTGTAAAAACTCTTAAAAAAGAAAAAAAAATCTAGAATTTACTTTTCATTTTTCGAGATTTTTCTAGATTTTTGCACATTCTGTATTTTTTCATTCTAGATTTTTTTTTTTTTCTAGATTTTGTACTGTCGAGATTTTGTCACTCTAGAACTAGATAATGTAGATAATAATGATAATGAGAATCTTTTAGTTTTTTTTTTTTTAAACTTCTAATGATAGGCTTGGCTATAAAAAGTTAGTCTTACAATTCAAAATATTTCATCAATTTTAGTGTAGATATGTAGAAGTGGTGGATACACATAGGTATGCAGAAAAGGTGGTTTCAATGGAAAGAAAAACAAAATAGCATAAAAGGGGTTCTGATACGACAACCTGTTGTGAACCGTTTATTCGGATGTAGTTTGAGATAATCATATCCACTCTGTGAAGTTTAAGAGGAGGCTGATCGTCTTTTCGGATGTCTCTTTAAGGTCGCCGAAGAAAGGTTTTCCCTCTCGCTAGAGCCGGATATTTGAATATAAGACTCTTTCATTTTCATTAATGCAACTTCGGCGGAAGTTGTTGTGAGGGATCGCTAATTTGGCGCATGGTCCCCTATTGGCCAGTGCCCTGTACTAACTGCCACTACTCTTGCGATGTCTACTCGAGTTCTTTGTAGCAGCTCATCTATCGTAATTCGGCCATATATAATATTTCCGAATATGACACAGTTTGTCAGACTGGTCCACCTGATACCAGTTAGTTCTAAATAGTGTGAAAGTATATTGCCCCTAACAGCACCTATGGGAATATGAAGATATTCGACTAGTGTTAAGGGCTGACCTTCGCCTGGCTAGTTCGTCGGCTCTCTCGTTTCACTCCATGGCGTTATGACCTGGAACCCAGAGCAGAGTGACTCTAGCCTGGTTACACAGGCGATTGAGTTTTTTTTGCATCGATCTACCAGTTGCTGAATTTATGCGGCTTGACAATCTGTAGTAATAGCGATGTTGTGTTTGGGTGTTGGATCGTTTGATAAGTTGTGACAAGTCTCGAGGAACGCTAGTAGCTCCGCTTGGAAGACGGATTTGGTAGACGATAGGAATTCGATTTTCCAAGAAAATTTCCGCGTCTACTCCGCAGTCCATTTCCGTTGAATCGAAATCTGTCACCACTCTTCATTGCTTCCATTCCTCTTTACTTGAAATGCTATAGCAGCGAAGAGCTTTTTGAAGTTAAGCTTGGAGATATTGCAGTCATTTGGTAGTGTGTCCAGGATTATACTCTGTCCATATGGCTAAGCAGTCCAGCTCCCAGGAGTTATGGGTAGAAGATCCGCCGAAATTGCATTTCTTACACTTCAGCGTATCGTTTTCCACAAACGAAATAAATGAAAAAAAAAAGAAATCCACAAGTTTAAAATAAATATTCTAATTGGTTACTTCACAAGCGTACACAACTTCCGGTAATCACCTTCTGCTTCGATGATTTATCTAACAACGTGTGTTCCTCGTATTTCTCGTTACGAAACTTAATAAACTTTTCCAGCCTACTATCACTACTAAATACCTGTAGAGAGGCAACGCTCACAGTCTCGCAATCACAATACAATCCGCTGCCTTCTAATTAAGTTTTTAGATACGAATGCGTGCGGTGGCGGCGCGGCGGAGGTACGGCAACCGGCAACGACAACCCACTCAAATCTCGAATTTCACATGAAGTGTTCGTTTCGTCAACGCCTTTCAAACGTGTGTTCGTTGTGTTAAGTTGTGCCGTGTCGTCGCAATGTCTTTTCTCTCATACTCAAGTGGAACGTGTGGGATCTGCCAGCCAACTGCCAACATCATCCACCAAAACAAAGCGTAAAACCAACCGACCGACCGCCATCAAGTAGGACGTTGTCTTGCCATTTTTGGTTAAAACGAATACCAATTTCGAATTTCTCCCGTGTCGACGGCTATCGAGAAAATTCAATTCCCCTACGAGTGTCGAGTGTAACACTCTGTGGGTTTTTCCCAAAATGTTTTCATCCTCTGCTTTTCGCTTTTATCGTATTTGGTGTTCAATAAAAGAACAAACAGCAAATGCTAATAAATCGAGTCTACTCTGTCCACTTTGTCCGCCACCATCAAATCATTATCCGTAATGGGTCGTAAGTCACAGTTGGAGACATCATTTCGGAGCCATTAGTTTTTATTCGGTGGGCAATAAAATTAATTAAAAATCATTAAAAAAAAAAAAAAATAGACAAACAATATATTGATATCTGATGGCGAGGCCAAGAGATGATCATTTTTATTTTTCTGCGAAATGGTTACGGGTACGGCCAATCAATGGATGAAGCAGGACCGGCGCGTAGAGCTGTGTGTGATGTATTAGAGCCCCGTTTCAAAATAGGCTACAAATTTATTAGTTATAAATCTTAAGAAATAAACAGTTTACGCTTTCACTTTGTCCATGACTTTGGTGTGACACTGCATTTAGGACTGTGAATGATGTTATGGTTGACCATTATTCCATCGGGTGAAACTGGAAAGCCAATGACTTAAAATATGCGAGCATTTTCGATTAGGTACTCGTAGCATATCGTGGGCGATAATTCATCAACAATTTTCGCTTCTGAATGCAATCTAAGATTGAATGAATATTCAGTTGATCCGCTGAGTTTATCAACTCTGAACATTTGGCATAGCACCAATTATGAGGTGGTGCTGTTAAATGGTGCAGCCTGCAGAGATTTTTAGTTCACGTTTATACGGCTGCAGGAAATAACTCCCCAATGAAATAACTCTCCAAATGGAAAACGAAATAACTCCCCAAAATTGGGGAATAATTTTACTGTGAAATGATTCCCCAAGTCGAAGGTGAAATAAGTCCCCAAAAAGGTATGAAATAAGTCCCCATTTTCTCAGTATTTTTTTTTATGTTTTTATTGCATTATAGAAAGTTAGTGTTACATTTCTAAATAAGGAAAAGGATTTTATATAAATACATATCATAAATATAGTATGTACATATATTATGGACATACATATATTATGGATATTTGCGCCCCCGCCCCCACTGGCCGCCTCGGATATGATTTAAAATAATGGTAATTGTAGTCTTGCAATTATTAGCTTTAAATTTTCAAAAATCTATATATTACACATTTTTTATAATTTCCCTGCCAAAATATTCCACGTACACTATTATAAGCTGCCGGAAACATCCCTGTGGCACAACCTTAACAGTTCCGTTCATTAAATATCACCTGTTACGCAGTGATATATTTTCTTCAATGAATTTCATCATGCGATCTGAACCAAAAAAGCAGAACACAGATGATTTATCATCTGGTTCAATGCATGCTTTAAAAAAGGCCGTAAAATGCTCCTCATATTTGGTCCTTCCAAAATTATTCCAAATGGATTCTCGTTAAAAAGCCAATGGAGATTGAATTTTTCTCACCATGAAATAACTCCCCAATTTTAAGAATGAAAAAAGTCTCCAAATACACATGAAATAAATCCCCACCTCCATACACATTTTGGAGAGTTATTTCATTTTCCATTTGGGTAGTTATTTGATTGGGGAGTTATTTCCTACAGCCCGTTTATACACCCAAGACTTCAAAAAAACTATATAATGGGCTTCCTGTCAGGGCAGACCACCTGTTATGTTAGGTTAAGTTAGGAAGGTCGTTTCCAGTAAATGCAATTTCATCCAGAGACCGTAAGGGTCCGTTTTGATTACCCTATTTGCGCATGTAAAAACATGCATTTAACAAAGCCATTTTCTCTCTCTCTTTAGGTCTGTAAGCGGTATCTTAGCCAGGTCATCCAGGCAGGTTGAAGAACCGTGCTCTCATAGCAGATAGGCGCCGTTCTTGAAAAGGCGGGCAGCGGCATAGAATGTGTGCTACAGATTTTTTTTTCATTAGTAAGGATGCCATATCTTCTGGCAAAGTTTCCTATTTTATTGTGTGCGATTATAACACCGATGAGCACAGGGTCTTGGCTTCTTTCCATATAAATTAGGGATATTGTTCTTTTATGGTCGACTGCGAGCCACAGGTTGCGGGTTATGGCACAATCGCTAGCGTTGCGCCATCGGTCCTCTGCTAAATTATTGGTGATGCGGTCTATTAGGTTTTTAGCAGTGTCGAAAGCCGGTAAGACCTGTCTTTCAGCTAGTGTTATATCCATATCAGAGCCTTTCCTGGGCAGTCCGTCTGCTGTTTCGTTCCCTTCTATTCCCACATGTCCGGGTATCCAGCAGAGTAAAACTGTGTGGTGTTTTATCGCACTCCTTTACGCATTTTGAATTCACGGAAGTGGAGTCCAGTGTTTTGAGTGCGGCTTGGCTGTCCACACAAATGGTGATTTCCGTTGCGGGTAATTTCCTTGCTAGGACAATTTGTGCTGCTTTCTTAATGGCATATATCTTTGATTGGATGACGCTGCAATAGTCGGCTAGTCGGTAAGACTGGTTTATGCAAAGTACTTCCGAGAAGACACTTGCTCCGGTACCTTCCGCTGTTGTTGAGCCCTCTGTAAAGATGGATGTTCCTATGATGGTATTGTCGGAGTTGCATGAGTCCTCCTGATTCCACCTGAGATACTCTCTAAAACCAAACATATATTGCTTCTTCGATTTGTGAAGTGAACGTTTCGTACACAACCGGACAAACCGCTCGTAGACCGCAGCTGTGTGAACACATTATAATATTCAGCGGTTCAAACCGCGCGGTTTCCGTCGTATCTTAACGGGGCCTTGGAGTTTAAAAATCCAGATTTATGGATCGAAGAAATGAGTAAACATTTCCATCAGCAGAAGAAAAATATTTTTGAAAACGTTAAAATGTTGTCCAAGACGATCCTAACACGCCCGTTCTTGTATTACATATTGTAAAGGGCCATCCAGCATGAGGTGTCATTTTAAGTCAGTCTACTGGACTTAATAAACATGTAGGACTGTAGGCTAAGATGTTTATGCAAACTACGGTGCAAAGTGTGTGCGAATAGGCCCAATTCCTGTGATTGTCTCGAAGTAGACATAGACGGCAGCGATATTTTCAGCTGACCTTTCCGGAAGAACACGACGTAGTCTTCACATTACTAACCTGTCCGAGAAGTTCAAATTTATCGATTAAATTAACGATTGCTGTGCGATAAGGCAAAATAATAACCTCCTACTTATCAAAAGTAATCGCAATGATAGTTGAATATGTTCGATAATGGGGCGAAATTTAGAATGTTGGATGACTTGCTCTTTTGTTTGACACATAACACCTTTTTAGCGACTTTTTTAAACTCGTAAGCGGTAACCTTGATTACCACCATTACGGATGTATTGTACTTTATATAAAAATCTACCGGCTACCTCTTACAAAGTGCATTAGGGTGTTCAAATTTTCGACCACTTATTCGCGTAATTGAGGCTGCTTATCGCGAACAGCCCGGATAATGCTGGCTTCCAAAGCGCCAATCGTCGTTTGTTTGCTGGCAATGCCCAGTAACCATGTTCCGCAGCAAAGATGTTGCCAGGAATAAGTAATTTAATTGCTAACTGATTTCACAATTAAATTAAATAAAACTAAAAAAAAACCTCAAATGAAACTACTTCTTTCAACTTCACTGTAAAATTCTCTTTATTTGCTTCTACGTGCCCTCCTTTGGTCTAAGGACCTACTTTGGTTTAAGGGAATCCTACCGACTGCGGTGGATAGCCACCTAACCTAACCTTACCATTTTTGAGACATGAATGAATTTATTCCTTTTAACACATGTACGAGTATTATGTAAGTTGAATTAATTAAATTTATGTACCTAGGTTTGACATAGCAGCAACACCAATTATTATTCTTAATTCCATAGAATCACTTTGTTTGTTGTATTGCATAACTTCTCGTATGAATGAAAGAAGATACATTATTTTTACATACATACATATGTGTATGTACCTCTCGGTACATTCACCTGTTGCACGCAAGCCCTATTAACACGGCAAATGAATTGCATGAGAGAAAAAATATCAAATTACTTCTGCACTTCAATACATACTCGTACAGTAAAACAATAAAAAAGGAAAGGAGACTGAATATAATTACACCAGCATATGTGTAAAATAGTTTCCACGCAACAGTTTTCAATGTTGTCTTTGGCTATTCGTCTCTCAGAGGCTGTTTTATTTTATTAATTTGTTACTCTTTCAAGAGTGGCTTTTCGTTGCTGGGATAGGATTCGACGATGTCGTGTTTCCATATTTTTACGACACAAACTAATGCATTCATAAAAGTGCATCTAACTTTTTAATTGGACTTGTAGAGAAAGAAGCGCAAGATGTGTCTGCATTTCGGAAGCTACTCGTAAATGAAATACATTCATGGCTTTGAAATAGTAATAAACTTTGCGAGAACTACGTTATGGGAAAGCCTGTAAGTCATGCTGAAGGCAGGAGGTACCAGCTGGAGGAAGTTATTCGTGAGTCGAATTCTCGGAGTGCATTCTTTGCAATAATTTGATCATGAATGCTAGAGTTATAGTTTAGTTTATTTGAACATGTGTTTTTGTATAACTTCTCATAAGTTAAAACGTGGAGAGTTTTAGTTCACTTTATCCAGCTAAATTTCCCTGAGAAATCGCAGAAGAGGATTAAATGCCAGTGGTAGATTTCTTGCTGTAAGTTGGTAAGGAACTAAATTTTTTCTTCATTTTCTCCAGTGTTCGGAGCTTCTCTTTTATTGTGTGTTTCTCTATTCCGAAAAAGGGTTCAGCAGCCGCTTTCCTGGCAAGTTTGTCCGCCTCTTCGTTACTTTCTATCCCCAGGTGCCCGGGTACCCAGTAGATGGTGACGTTGTTTTCTTCGCCCAGTCTGTTAAATTTATATTGGCTATCTGACATTATGGCATATGCTATAGCGTTTATTAATATTGAGTTGGGCACATCTGTCAATAAGGCAGTTTTCGGTTTGAAAGATGCTTGTGTAGCTGCTTGTGTTCGAAAAGTTTGGTTCCAGGCCCCGTTCATGCACACGTTCCTTCTTTAGTTCCTAACCCTTCCGTGTACCGTTTAATGATGTGAGGGAACGGAGCGATTCGTTGCTCCAGTCTTTCTTTTTACCTATATCGAGTTTGATGTGGACATTTTTTCGGCAGTTTTTTGATACCATCATCCTTAGGATAGGACAGAGGGGAAAACTTTTTAGCCATTGTACCATGGTGGGCACCGTAGCGCAAGTGGCTAGTGCGTCGGACTACTGAGCCAGCGGTCTTGGGTTCGAATCCCGCCGCAAACACCTAAAAAGTTTTTCACAGTGCCCATCCCTTCCGAATGCCTGACAAGCATTCAAGAGTATCATTTGTCATGTAAAGCTTTTCAACTCGCCGTTCGGAGACGGCACAAAACTGTAGGTCCCTTCCATTCGTGCAAAAATATAACGCACACACAAAAATTGTTGCGGGAAGCTAGGCTTTGTTCAACCTAGGACTGCTGAAGCCAAATATTTATTTATTTTTACCATGGTCCTTATGGCTAGTGCATTTTCATTTTTGTATTCCTTCCTTGGCAATTCGTTCTATTTGCGGTTTCTTTTACAAGGTGCAGTTGAGTTCCAATAGGACTTCAGGGCAGGAAAGATAAGCGTGGAAAAAGCAGTAAAATAGCTTTCTTTTTCTTACAGAATTTCTCCTGGGAGCATTGAACAGTAGAGGAATTAAAAAAAATCTCACATTGACCACATTTTCACAAAAGGCACTAGCATTCACCAAAAAGGCTTAATACTTGGGCCTCTATTTAGATAAGAAACTGAGCTGGAAACTGACCTTTGAAGAAGAAAATGTTAAGAAAGTCAAAATAGTGCGCTCTTTTTCTACAAAAGAGCCATTTGCAGTAAATGGTGCTAACCGGGTTTTTATGTACGAGGTAATAGTCTGCTGGACCGCTCTAGAATGGTCTATTCATCGTAATCAACTATATTTTTACCAATACCATGTCTATACAGAGGCGAAGCGCTTAGAACGACGACATCTGTAGAACTCGACTAGACATCCTATTTGGATATCTTTGCTAAGTAAAATGGCAGGCAGTGTGAAACGGGCCCCCACCAACTCTTTTCTATGACCCTGACTAGTAGTACATAGAAATCCTTATCAACCTGGGCTCCGAATATGCCGGAGTAGCTCAGATAAGGTGATATTTCCGTTCTGAAAATTTAGCGCCACCGTTGGTTCCATCGAGGAAATTCGTCCGCTGCGTATTTATAGTGCTGCTATTTTCTATTGTTCAGCACTCGCGCTTATAAGTTCAGCAAGCCGAGCCCGGGTGGGCAGCGACCAGTATCCGATGGTTATCACTTGGAGGTAAAATAAGCACAATTGTGTAGTAACAGTTGCAACACTGAGCTTTGCCAAGTTAAAGCCAGTCAGTGCCTACCCTATTCCCACAGTATCCAACCCTCCAACAATAACAAAGCTAAAGTTATATCATCTTGGACGATTACACTTGCAGACTGCTTGGATGAAGTTAAGACTGCGGCCGGTAGAATCGATTTTAAAGAGGAATGTTAGGTTAGGTTATGTAGCGGTAGCTGTCAGTAACGAGTGCCAGCACACTTAGGCCCATAGAGGCCCATTGTTATACCAGGATCTTGGGGATATTTAACCCCGCTACTCATGAGAACCATTTATTAGAGCTTTGTATAAAGCGAAAAAAGCTTCCCAGGTCTTTTTATGCTACGAAGAAGTATTCGCCTAGGTGTAGATTTCAACTACGAGAAAGAGTTGGGCATGAACAGAGGAGATGTGTTGGGCTCTCTTCTTCTTCTTCGCCTTTGCAACTTCTACAAAAGTTATTTGAAATCATACCAAGCCTAGTTGCATGCTTGTCTATAAGGCAGTGTCCTGTAATGACACCGATATTCGTACTTACATATATCATGTCGTGTTTTTAGGGACAACAGGTAGTTAGAGTGGTTTATATCTAGTCTAGGCCAGGTCTTTTTCCTGGCAAGGCAGCTACATATCTAGCTTTGCTTTTATTGACTGTGTCGAGTTTGAGTATTAGCTTGCAAGTAGCGAAGGGCATACCTATATCGCGTAGAACAGGTATTATTGTTCCTAGTTTAGTGAGCTCGTCAGCTTTACAATTCCCTGGAATGTCTCTGTGCCCCGGCACCCAGTAAAGGTGAATATTAAACTGCTAAGCCATCTCTATAGTTGCATTTTTTTCGAGATAGTTCTTGTGACTAAATTAACCTTATACCTGCAAAACTGTAAGCCGCCGGTAAAATCTTTGTAAAGTGAATTTGTAGGTGACGTTATGGCGCATCAAAATAATAATAGTTAAAAAAAACTATAAGCACACTTTCCCGAGATAAATGCGATTTTCATAAAAGTTATTAACACTAATCAATAATTGTTTATGAAATGAGTCCACTTTGGTTGCTCTAAGTTTAATACACTCGAAATTTTTATTATTATTTTTTTTTTTTTGTTATTTCCCAGTTAAAATTTTATATCTGTCCGACATCCAGTAAATGATTGTTCATTTACATTTACATTAACATGCATTTCACGGGATACAACAATAAAAAAATAAGATCATTATCTTGATATTTTTGTTTGGTTTTTTTTTAAATTAAATTACATAAATCGAAATTATAATTGAATAACTGTTGGTGGGTACCAACTTCTCTAAAGGAAATTTTTTAAACACAAAAATAGACCCCCCCCCATATTATTTTTTTCATAAGAACCAATGAATCAGTTTCCAAAATATATGTACCCCAAATCGGACCACCCTGTATATTTCGAAGCCATTTCAAAATGACAAAGTCGATATCTAAGGTAATTTTACATTTCATGAATGTTATCGTACATAAACAAAATTTCTGGTTTTCTTTTTCCTGCTGAAAATCGCCGTCCATATATATCTTGTTGCAATTAGCAAATTTGTGTCCTGGAAATACCACTTTTTATCATCCCCCTAACAGAAATATATATTCATTAATTGAATTAAAATAATTTAATGTTTTAAATCACATTACATACTTACATTATTTCGTAAAACTTATTTGCCTGCTTTCATGCAGATGTTTTTTTTTTGTCTGCAATATCAATTTTGTCTTATATCAATATCATATTCTGGACGTTTACGAACGTACTATATTTTTTTTGCCTGCGTAAGTTCGATTTTTTTTTTCGCTTTATGAACGCAAGTAATGCAGTCAGACGTTTACGAACTTGCCCAAAGTCTCGAGATATTTGTTCCTTCTAGATTTTGTCTATTCGAGATTTTCGTTTACGAGATTTATCAAACTAACTTTTGAGATTTTTTTCGTTCGAGATTTTAGTCGTTAGGGATTACATACGTGGTGATCCCAAAATGAATAGGTTTTAAAAATCTAATTTTTTTTCGAGATAAAGTCTTTCGAGATATTTGTACATACAGTTCTGTGTAAAAAATTAAGACCAGTGGGATAATTTCATAAAATATTCACTTCAATTTTAACATATTTAAAATTCTTTTTCAAACTTAAAAAAGTAATTAGATTGTAGGTTTATATTCGGGTGCATTAATTTGCAAACTGTTTTCAACATAAGTACAAAACCTTCAAACAAAAGTGAACAATTATCCTATTTTTTATACAGGACTGTACTTTCTAGATTTTGTCCATTCGAGATTTTTTCTTTCGAGATTTATCAATTGGATTTTCGAGATTTTCGTTCGGGATTACGTGGTAATCCCAATTGGGCTTCGTGTGAGTATAGTCTATGTTTTCGGGGAGAGTTAATTGGTCTTGTACCTATTGTGGGATGACCAGTGTAGTTACTTGACCACTGTGAGATGGTTTTGAGTCGTATGACAGGATTGTGGTATCGGAAATTAATGGTTAAATCTACTCGTACATTCTATCTGAGTTAGATGACTAAAACAATGACATTACCCATATTATTATCGCTGACATCCAACGATCTACAAAGTCCTAAACGATTGTTAATTTACATAAATTGCGAGGCGAACAAATTTCCGCATTCCATCGAACAATTTGAATGATTCGCAAAAAAAAGAAACATATGCCGCAAAAATTCGTTATGATAATTAATTCAAATTGCTCGTGATTAGCATGACAGCTTGATGCTCTACCTGAATTCTAATTCCGCCTCATTTCCTGTTATCACCACAAATCGAATTCAGTATACGGTATACCCTATACATACTTTTCGTTGTATATCCAATACAACTTCACCTTTCTAACTAAATCGTAATTAGCTAGTGGAAAGTAATCACCCACTCGTGATGCCATGAACGATGACCACTTTCCGGTACGTTCATTCAATATCTAATCACTCCCATGATTCAGCAAAATAGAAAACAATTCTACTCGGAGTACTTCGTTCTCCACGTCCGCATGAACGAAACAGGAAAACATCACACCGACATACAAAGTTGATTCGCGCGCTCTACGCTACGACTTTCATTCATAAAAATTCCAAATTAGACGTCTGCGCGTTACGTTTTATTTAATAATAATAATAATAATAAAAATAAAAACCCCCAAACACAAGCACAGCGGGGTGGGTAATGGAGGAGGTGGTATTCTAACCCATTTGACCTTGGACGGGGCCATAGAGCACAATTTGCCGAAATATTTGTGTTTTTTTTTTTTCCTTTTGGCAATACATAGAAAAATCGAAAAGTTCGTACGAATTCCAAAACAACAAATGACCTCATGCAATGAATTCTAATTATTCCCAGCTCAACAGAGAGAAAGTCCAAGTCCAAGTACTTCCCAACTCGTAATAAAATGTGGAGAAAAAAAAACCCGCCTCCACATGTCATCGATTCTTAAGAGCCCCCATAGTACCCGCATTCAACTGATTTGGGCGGGCGATTCTTTGTAGACACTGATGTGTGGGCCACATAACCAGCGACACTGCATGTACATATGTATGTATCTTCTCATCCTATTGGCTTTAGAAATCGAATTGCAGCGCGTATCAATGAATTGAGCGTGTCAGATACGAATAGATTCGGATATCATGAGATGACAGCCAGCAATGGAATGCGCGTAGGACAAAAATGCCGAGAACTTCCTTTTTGTGAATTGAGAAATGTGAACGTGCCACCGAAGTCAAAATATTTTCGAAATCGTTGTAGCTACGGGAAACAAAAATTTTATTGAGATTAGATACGAACATGTGAATGAATGGGAGGAAGTGGTGAATGTTTCCATGTGAACGTTTCAATATGAAGAATGTTGGAGAGTATTGTGTATTGACGTTTCTCGATAGGAGCTTAAGTTATCAACGTGCGATGCTATTCTGAGCTTATTGACGTCTTCCAAAGACACTCTTTTGTAATAGTCTTCATGTCGATGTATCGAATATCCGCACGTGCTGGTTGTGCGTAAGGTACCTAATGCACGTGCATTCTTAAAATAACGGCAACGTGTGTCGTATTTATTAATAACTAGATTTAAACCCACTTGTTGCTGAGGTTTTTTTTAATTTTTTTTAATTTTGGTTTTGACTAAAAAATCCAGTTCAAAATAGCTTAATGGTGATAAATTAACACATTATTTTGAGTTTGTATAGGGTTTTCCAATAAGAGGTGTTATTTTGGTATTCGAAGAAAAATGCCATTTTTTGAGATAAATGATCGGATGTTTATTTCATAATAAAGAGGAAGGTATGCCGTTAATAATAAAAAACAACATCAGCCAAATGGCCACCACGAGCACGCATACAGGACCATATCCTTTTCATGAAATTTTCCATAACCTCGATAGCCTCACGAATTTTATCTTTGAGGTCTTGAATCGACGCTGGGCTGTTGGCGTAGACCTTATCTTTCACGTGGCCCCAAAGGAAGAAGTCGCAAGGTGTTAAATCACAAGATCTCGGCGGCCAATTGTGATCACCTCTTCGAGAGATAACACGGTCCGGAAACTTTTCCCGTAAAAGATCAATGGTTTCGTTGCTTGTGTGGCACGTAGCGCCGTCTTGTTGAAAGTAAACGTTGTCCAGATCAATACCATCCAACTCCGACCATAAAAAAAATCATTAATCATCTCTCGATAGCGCACCGTAACTGTTGATCCAACCTCATTTTCGAAAAAGTAACGTTCAATGATCCCGCCGGACCATTCACCGCACCAAACAGTCACACGTTGAGGATGGAGAGGCTTCTCAACAATAACTCTTGGGTTTTCCGAGCCCCAGATGCGACAATTTTGCTTTTTGACGTAGCCACCGAGGTGGAAATGGGCCTCATCAGTCAAGATGATTTTTCGATGGAATTCCGGATCATTTTCATGCATTTCAAGGACCCAATCAGCAAAGACACGACGTTGTTGATGATCGGCCGGCTTGAGTTATTGTGTTAACTGAACTTTATAAGCCTTAAGACCCAAGTCTTAATGCAAAATACGGTGTAATGACGTTTGTGGAATGCCCAATACCAAAGAACGACGAGGAATGGACAAACCTGGGTTTTCTTCAACACTTTGGGCTACAGCAGCAATATCCTCAGTTGTTCTTGAGCGACGTGCAAGGGCTTTATTCTCCACATCTCTAACTTGTCCCAACAGCTGGAATTTTTCCACCAATTTCTGTATTGCGGTCCGACAAGGTGCTTCACGACGACCAAAAAAATGCTCTAGTTTTGCGAACTGTGACTGCAAGATTTTCACCATTTTTGTAGTGAATTTTAATAATTTCAATGCGTTGTTGAAGCGTTGTTACCATTTTTAGTAATTGCGTAGTTTCTACTTGTCAAATGTCAAAGAATATAAGCTTCAAAAGTGACAGCTACCGAAATAGCGGGCCATTCACAATAACACCTCTCATTGGAAAACCCTATATATACATAGTTACGTCTGTAAAGGGTGGCCTTTTATTTATTTATTTATTTATTTATTATCTACCAGGTAAACCTTAACAGATTTCTATAATATGTATAACTAATTTAATATAAATAACCTAATATAAATTATACATTTAATTTATTATAAATCATATTAAACGTTTAGAATTACCTTAAGTGAATTTTGATTTTAGGATTTCAAGTACAATTTGTTTAAAACGATCACGATCTAAAGTTAAATCTAGGTCAACATTTACTACCGCATTATACAAAGTCACACAACGCGTTATAATTTCACTTAATCCATAGTTTGTCCTATGTGAAGGAGGAATAAATAATCTTGTCTCTCTCAGAAATCTTAAGGGGGCATTAAAGGGTAGTGCCGAAAGCAAATCATCGCAATTTACGCGGTTAGTAACCACATCACTTAAGAAAACTAATGACAACATTTTTCTTCGTACAAAAAGAGTTTGGAGATTTATAAGCAGACAGCGAGATTTGTATGGAGGTAATCCATCGTCTCCATTGAACCTACGTAAGGCAACTCTAGTGAATGATTTTTGTATTCTTTCTATTCGGGAAGAGTGAACCTCATACTCGGGAGTGTATGGGTCCTGAAAATCTTTCGTGTTTCTTCTGATAAACGCCAGCATTGCGTAGGATTTAGACACGATATAATCAATATGTAGATTAAAACTCATTTGATTATCGAGAATCACTCCAAGGTCTTTAACTTCAGTTGCACGGGTAAATGATAAACCATTCGCAACGTATTGGAATTGTAAAGGATTTTTTGACCTGCATACCGAGAAAACATTACATTTGGGCAAACTAAGTTCTAAATCATTAGCTTTGCACCAATGCGCTAGAGTAAATATTTCATTCTGAAAAACAATACAATCTCTGATGTCAGAAATCTTCATAAATATCTGAATATCATCAGCGTATAAAAGACATTTGCAGCTTGAGAGAAGTGAAGGGATTTCGTTTACGAAAAGGGTAAACAATAATGGACCAAGATGGCTACCCTGAGGTACACCAGAAGTCGCATTAAAGATGTCGGAGTAGAAATCATCCACCTTAACAATTAGCTTTCTATTTTCAAGATATGAAGCCAACCATTGAAGCATCTCAGAATGAAAACCGAGTTTTTCTAATTTTTGCTTTAAAATATCATGATTGATTCTATCAAAAGCCTTTGCAAAATCAGTGTACAGTACATCAACTGTGTTAATACAGAAATTTGTAAATATGGCTAAATTTGTCGTTGTTGATCTACCTTTGACGAAACCATGTTGCATTGGAGATATATGCTGCCTAATATCCCAATAAAGTTTTTCTTTAACTATTTTTTCAAACAGCTTAGGGATACACGAGAGTTTTGTGATTGGTCTATAATTTTCAACAATATGTCTTACGCCCTTTTTGTGAATGGGAAATATATGCAATTTTCCATCGGTCCAAGAAAGGACAGTGGCAAAATGCACTACCAAATCAAATTTAGATTCCAAATTTTTTTACTATCTTACTATCTTTTTCAAATTCGAAGAAAATAATTATTAAAAAAAATATCTTACAAAGCTGTATGATATACAAAAAAACAATCTTTTGGGTTTAATGTGACATAGCATTTTCGACAAATAAAATTGGTTTTTTTTATGGCAGCGAATGCAGCGCATTTGGGTCGGGTCACCTTGTATTCCACTACACTGCGCGAAATAATTATATCGGACAAGCAAAAAACTTAAAAAAAACATTTTTATTTTATTATTATTTTAAGGACTTTTTTTTTTTTATTTAAAGGCATAAAGCTAGGAAGAAATCAATAAAAAAAAATTAAAGTTGTTCCATAATTAGAAAAACAGTACGTATATTTTGTATAATTTCAAATGAAATAAGTATAACAGACAAGATCTTAAAAGTCAATTCTGCTGTAAAAATTTAAGTAAAATATTTTGAAAATAATATTTATATATTTTGTTCTTCCTCCTTTTTTGGTTAAAACTACTACTAAGCGTCGAGGCATTGAATCGGGTAGATTTTGAAGTGTGGATATGTCAATTTGTAACCCAGCAATTCCACATAATTTCTCCGAATTCATTTTATGGGAAACAAAACAAATTGGAGTCTTTCCTCTATACCCAAAACCAGCCCATACTCCCAGCCATCTTTGGAAGTTCCTCGTGTGACGAGTTTCACGACCTCGGTGTATATCTCTCCAATATTTGTGTCCTCCGTCAGTGTTTTTCATCACTGAAGATGACAGATTACTATTTCGTGATGCAAAACTGATGTTTCTTAGCAAAACATAACCTTGCGTCCTTATGCCGTAAGAGAAGCTTAGGTGTCAGTCAGCGCTATTGATATATAATGGATTTATCCTCCTTTAAAAGTTATTGGGCTCTTCTTGTTGTTACTAGAAGAGACAACTGGAGCCTTGTTTGGGAAGGACTGATTTGCTTATTAATGGCTAAGCGCTTAATTTGCCTTTTAACTCTTTCATCAACTTTTGGTGTACGACCAGATCTGCTTTGTTTCCCATTATTACCAGGATCCTTTAAGTGGTTTTTGACATTGTTGCTATTCCTGCGTACTTTCTCCGCCATTTGTCTAACGGTTAAGGCATTTCTTTAAAAATTTGGGATTCCCAGCCTCTTGTCCACAGACAGTGCTTTAGTTAAGAAATTTTTATTGTTTTTTGAAAAAAATGCAAATGGAAATGCTTGTCCGATATAGTTATTTCGCGCAGTGTAGATGATAGTGTCATCGGTTTCTTGACATCCTGATATGAGTTTTTTGACATTGTTTTACAAACAAGCTGATTATTTGCATGTTTTGCATTTTCGCAGTATACATATGTACATATCTCCCCTGGGAACATGAACGTAACCGCTCAGTAAAAGAATTTCGAAAAAAACATCTGATTTCATTCACTTCAACGTCTCCGGATCGGTTATGAGCATTTGCCTACACTTAGGGATCAATTCTACAACCTCATTGTCAAACAAACTCTAAAAAGCTTCCATAAGTGATAACTCACGTTTGAGTCCAACAACAGCCGCCCAGTCTGCTGAACTCGGAATAATGTCTTTCTTCTGCCACACATATTTCTTTGCAAAACATGCTTAGGTGTTTTGAGAGACATTTTTCTACGTTTGACTAACCTTACTTATCAAATGTCATCGTTACTGTCGAACCCATAATCGCTATCTTCTTTTCTCACTTCTGCCTGCGCACGCAACTAGCTACCCGGCAAATTACTCTCTTCCCCGCTATCTTCATTAGTGACAAAAGCATCCGCATCTTCAGAGGGACATATGAATATCGGTGAGAGAAACCCCATCAACACTCGAATTATCGATTTCGATTGGGCAAAAAAAGCACTTCTTTTTTGAACTCGAGCAATTTTTAGCGCTCTATTTTCCAACCGACCAAAAAAGGACGTTTTTCTGCTGTGGATCAATTTTCGCGAATCTCGGATTCAATTCGAGTTTTACACCTACATGCACTAACACCAACACATTTTATACGAAATGTCAATGCAGTACATAAAAATATCAATCAACAAAAATATTTATCAGAAACTCCGTAAAAAATTAGAAAATACAATAGAATCTCGGAAAGATGAACGAATATAAAAACAGGCCCTGTTCATCTTTTCGAAATGTTCATCTCACACTTTGGACTTTTTTTTTTAATGTAAAAACTTTACTCGGCTGTTAGGCTGGTGGCATCTTTCCTCTACATAAATACTCCTCACACAGACTGGAATCCAAACAAACGAAATGAAATGCAAAAATGTAGAAAAGAACAGTTTTCCAAAGCATAACGGTTATATATGGATCTACTACGAATAACTAAAACACGAATAAAGAAAAAATTGAAAAAATTCTGTTCATCTTCTGGTTTCCAAAGCACTAATAGCACTAATATTAAGAAGGTAACAGTAAAAGAAATAAAATACTATATTCAACACAAGATTAATCCTAAAAAAAGCTCTGGGTATGATCTTATTACCGCACACTTTTATACCTCCGAAATCTATTTAACGCAATTTTTACTCTAAAATACTTCCCAAAGGTTTGGAAAGTAGCCAAAGTAATAGCAGTTCCAAAACCTGGAAAAGTGGCTGCTCAAACCGCTAACTACAGGCCAATAAGTTTACTGCCAATAGTATCAAAGCTGTTCGAAAAAGGGACTTTGGCGTAAGGGACTTTTATACAAACTACAACTCCTACTCCCTACTGACTCCTTCCTGCTCATTAAAAGCTACATTGACGATCGCTGCTTCTACGTACAGCACAGAGACGAGCACTCAAATCTTCTTAAAGCTGACGCTGGAGTTCCCCAAGGAAGCGTCCTAGGAGCTTTATTATATCTTATATATACATCTGACATTCCGACACCTCAGACAAGAAACGCAATGATTGCGACTTTCGCAGATGACACAGTAATACTTACTTCGCATAAAATTCTCGAACAGGCGATCTCCGAACTCGAAAATCATCTAGACGTTATATCCAACTGGTTTAAAAAATGGGGCATACAAATAAACGAAGACAAAACAGAACTAGTTATATACACAACAAGAAAAATAACAAATACTCCAAACCATAACGACAAGACACCAACTTCAGCAAAGAAAGCTAAGTATCTGGGAATGCACATAGACCAAAAGTTAACTTGGAAACAATATATACTCATAAAACGCAACGGCTGCTGGGAAGAAACTCGGTCCTATTCTATAGACAACAAACTGCTCATTTACAAGACGATCATTAAACCAATATGGATATACGGACTTCAGCTGTGGGGAACAGCGAGTAAATCAAATATTAACGTCATCCAAAGACAGCAATCAAAAATATTAAGAACGATAATAGACGCTCCATGGTATATTTCCAATGACGACATCCATAAAGACCTCAAAATAGCGACAGTTATGGAAGAAATACAAAAGACAAGCACAAAACACGAAATCCACGATTACAACGAAGTCAACTCTATCCCGCTACAAGAAATAACCAGAAAAAGAAGACTGAAGCGCCTTAGACCTTCTGACCTAACTCAGAGACTTTAATAAAAATTATAAAAATTATAAAAATTATAACAATTGTAATGTTCACTTTTTGAAATTCGTAAGTTAAAAAATAAAAAAAAACCCTTATTGTAAAATAAAAGTATGAAAAGGCACTGGCCTTATTAGCTATCATATCCTGGGGGCTTATTCCTGCACACGAGTGAGAGTCCATTTCATGTGACAGTGATGAAATGGTATTCTTGAACACGAGTCACTCAATTTTGGTATTCCTGTACTCGAACTCAAACGTCAGATTTCACTCGAGTGAAAATGTAGGTATTCCTAGAGACGATAATGACTGTTTTCTTGTGACAAATTGCTCGTTTAAGAATAGTTGTCGAGTGTCGCTGTCGTGTGAAGTAGCAATGGATTCTGCAAAAATGTAAGTTAATTTTATAGCATTGTTGAACGATTTTGGTGTGTAGTGAAATTATTTAATATTTGTATTCATTTTAGGGTAAAAATAGAACGAAGTTTTGGTGGATTTTTTTTTAAAAACATTAAAAACAAATGCAACAGCCGCATTCAGTCTGCGGCAGCAAGTCAAAAATCGAATGAATTGTGGAAGGAATTAAAAGACCATCTGTAAAAGACGTGACTGGGTGGAAGAAGTTAATTATATGATACGCTAAAATAATAAAAATTAAAACGTTATACTTTATATTATATTTGTTGATAATTTATTGTATTCTATTTATAGATTTGGTGCAATTACAAAAATAATTTTGAAAAGAAAAACACACCATCCACTGCGGCTTTTAAAGCATGGTGTGATTGTTTCGAGCAAATAATGGAAAACATCTTTTTTCACTCTAAATAATTCCTGAAAACTGTAAAATATAAAATATAACATTAATAACATAAAATATTTGTTTTTGGCGTAACACTTACGTGTTATTCGATAATTCCAAACGATTTCACGCATCTCATCATTTTTGAAGTGAATTTGCGGTCGTCCGAGCTTTATCACGATCATCAGTTAATTAATAATAATTTATAAAATAATATTATTATTAATAAAATTGATTAATAATTCACAAAAAAAAAAAACTAAACTTTCATTTTTTCAAATTTAAATGCTGAAATGAAATGTCAAATCAGCATTAAGTGAAGTTGGGTGTGGTTTAAAATTGTGTTCCCGAGTGAGAGACAGTCGATCGAGTCCAGGAATACCAAAACGTACTCGACTCGACTGTGGGCTCACTTTTGACGTCTCACTCGACTCGTGTACAGGAATAGGCCCCCTGTTCTGTAACAACAATTACTAGATGTCGAATTTGGACAGATGTAAATAAATAAAGGAAATAAAAAAAAAAAAAATCTTTTGGAATAGTTCATCTTTCCGAGATTCTACTGTATAAAGAAAGTGTATTTAAAATTGTATTTAATATTTTGATTTTTTTTTATTTAGTTCCTTTAACAAACAAGTATCTTATATCTCTACATTTTATACTGACGATTAGGAAAACCAAAACTTTATGTCAAATTAAAATGTCCACAACGCAAAGAAACAGTCCCGTCTTTTCTTCTCCGGATATTGTCTATCGTAGGAATAAGATTCCCACACCACGTTGTCGCACACAATAAATGTGAGACAAGGAATTCACATTCATCAGCCAAATATGGCGCAGAAAGTTCCCTTCTTCTTCTTCTTCTTCTTCTTCGTCGGTAGGGAGCACCACATTATCATCTTTAGCGCTCTACGTCTTCTACGGTGCGAAACAATGAATGGGAATTCCCTCAAGCATGACCATAACAATGCACAGTAAACGATTTCCATATGCTTGTAGAAGCATTACACGCGGTAAGTGAACTGAACATTAAATGGCGGTCTCCAAGAGCTACGTGTACACAAGTAGACGAAGCGAAGCGTCAAGCAATTTCCTTATCCGGAAAAGCGAGATTTTCCTCTTGCCATCATATCCCATCATGCTCGTGTATCATTTATGAATGAACGACGAAGTAGCTGGGTGAATCCCAATGAGACCGATTTTGCGAGCTTATTGCCGTAAAAAATTAATTGAACGTCGTCATGATTATTGTCGGTCCGACGGAAGCCCTTTTTTTTTTGGTTACGCTACATGGTTCATGTGCGACGGAGGTAATCACATGATCATCATCTAAGAAGCCCCCCTGCGATACACGAAGATTGTTCGTGCAGAGGAATTTTTATAATCCACGTACGAGTGCTTGCGTTCCTCTTTTTTCTGGAATTTGTTTTCGGCTTTGCAAGATGAATGGGAACGAAGAAACTTTTCCATTCATAAAGAGAACATAGTTTGGCGCGCAGAACTGCTGCTGTAGTTGGACAAAAGGTGCTTCGATGTGGACTCAGCTGTCGCGATGGAATACAAGTACATACACGAATATAATAGAAATATTTATCGACGAAGTTGTTACCCCTCAGTCGATACAAACGCTGCGGAAGGAGGAAGATGAAGCTGGAGAGAAGAAGTCGTCTTTTGTGAATGAATGTTGCGCAGTTGTAACAACATCGTAAAAGGGCAGATGGTTGGCGGTACCCGCTAAGGGATGAATGGACGATATTCATGAAGATGGGATGGGGTAACTGGCTGCAGTAGGGATAAAAGGGACAAAAGATATTGATGTCCAGATGTTTCAGTTTCTTGTATACGCGAGATTAAAAGGTGGCATTCAATTAGGTTTGCTTAGGAGGGATTGTTGATTGTTCGGAATTTAATGTGTATTGCCAAAGAGGGTCACTTAAGTGTGAGAAAGGATTCGATTGTACAGTTTGGTGGACGAACTTCCCACAGAGATGGAAGATGAAAATGACTCTGATATTTATAACATGAGGTTCGATTTGTGGTTGTGGATTTGACGACATTGAACATTTGATCACATGCAACTCGTTGATAGTCTAAAACTCTAAATCATGATCATTTTGGAACAAGTTTTGGGCGGTCGGAAGGCATTTTAAGTTCATTTGTACTGCGTGGTGAAGGCCTTGTGGTGAATAACTTCCTGGAATCTATTCTGCATATAGACTGAATGAGTCGTCTGCAGCGCTCCACAGGAATGACTTTCCAGGCAGTTCGATATTATACCCCATTTTTTAAGGCGACTGCCCTTTTCACATCGCCTCACAGATGTTCGATTAGATTCAGGTCATGACCTTAGCCATATGTACGTTTATGTATGTTTGGGGTCACTGACCTACTGGAATTACCAAATAACTTGCAAATTTGTGTGGATTCAAGGTACCAGGTTGTTTTTCCAATATCTGGACATATTTTTCAACCGTTAAAATGTTATTTACAGGGTGGCCCAAAATACGTTTTCCTACGTACATATATCTGGAATAACTTTTGAACGAAAAGATAAAAGCTAATGAAATAAAAGTTTATTTCATGGAAGTTTTTTACATTATGTATGGAAAATCATATCGGTTAAGTGGCCACCGTTAGAATGCATGCACTCATGGGCTCTTTTGATGGCACTTTCCATGACTTTTTGAAGTGTTGCCGGCGTAATTTGAGCGATTTCTGTGCGAATGTTGAGTCTGTGGTTTGTTAGTGTGAAACTTTTTCCCCAGGTAATACA
The DNA here is from genome assembly GCA_949775065.1 of Brachyopa scutellaris. Classification (NCBI taxonomy): domain Eukaryota; kingdom Metazoa; phylum Arthropoda; class Insecta; order Diptera; family Syrphidae; genus Brachyopa; species Brachyopa scutellaris. The sequence continues at coordinate 94,838,654 of OX459113.1, read as the reverse complement.
ATAGAAGAAAGTCCGCAGCCGACAGATCAGGTGATCGCGGCACGGCCATTCAAATTCACCGTTTTTTGAGATATTGCGATTTTGACGATTTGACGTTTTTCTGGGTCACCAGGATTGAACTGTTGGACCAACTGGACCTTGTATGTGTAAAGTTGCAGATCTTTCCTCAAAATCCGATGAATCGTGCTACGCGGTATGCCTAACTATGTTGAACTTCGTCGTATCGATGTTTCAGGATCGGTTGCAACACTTTCCCTAACGACTGATGTTTTCGATTTATCGTCCAAAGGGAGGTCTGCCCGAACGCCTCACATCTCCAACGTTCCCATATTGCCCAAATTTGGCTGTTGGAACATTTCTAACGCCATGAAATTGCCGGTAAGCACGTTGATTAAAAATTATTGACTGGCTAGTTTCAAAAAATAATTTAACAATTTTTGTTCGCTGTGCCTTATAAAAATAAATAACTCTAAAATATCTATAAATAAAGAGTTATTAATTTTTTACATAGGAAAGAGACTTGGTCCAGCATTCTAGGAAAAACATTCCCCAACATTTTCTGATACCCCACTATGTCTAATAACTGATAGAACATACTTGGGGCTGAATTGTGTGGTTTTTGGTCGTTGTACATATCGAGTGACATCTTGTCCCTTAGATTCATGGCACCATACCATTTCCACAGCTTTGCTGTCCAATACAGGAGAGACTTCGGAAACTCAATTGTTTTTTTTTTTCTTTGCTTTAAAGTAACGAGCGGTTTCTTTCGGGCGATTCGTCCATCCAACCCAGATTCTACCAGTCGTCTCCTAATGGTGCGTGTGGTGATTGAAGTATGTACTTGATTCTTCCAAAATTTGTCGCTGGATTTCCACTGGAATTATTTTTGTTTGAATAAGTCATTTTCGATGATTTGCGGGGCCGATTTTTCTTTTGCACATTTTCGGCAGTTTCAAACAGTGGGCAGTTTAACGAATACGCGATTGAACGAGTCATTTTTTTTGTCCATTGATGGCTCCATATAACGAATGATAGAAAAATGTCCGCCCGGTTTAACGAATGCTTAACAATTTCTGGCAAATATTGGTATTATTAGTTAGACAAAACGACGATCGATTTAACGTTCAGTCCAGACGCTGAACCCAATTTTCGACGGTTTTCAATCATAAATCGGCCGATACTGCTGCAATTTCACGTTCGATATTCGTACGAAGTTCATCAATCGTCGCTGGCTTGTTGGCATAGACCATAGACTTGACGTAGCCCCACAGGAAATAGTCTAACGGCGTCAAATCGCACGACCGAGGCGGCCAAGCGACTGGACCATTTCGTGAGATAACACGTTCTCCAAACTCCAATAAATTGATTGTGACATTCGCTGTGTGTCTTGTGGCGCCGTCCTGTTGGAACCACATGTCCTCCAAGTCCATATCATCCAATTGGGGCCAAAAATATTCGGTTATCATTGAACGGTAGCGATTCCCATTCACAGTAACGTGCCGGTCTTGATCATCACGGAAGAAGTACGGCCCAATGACGCCGCCGGCCCATAAACCACACCAAACCGTAATTTTTTCGGGATGCAATGATGACTCATGGAGTACGTGTGGATTGCTGTCTGACCAATACCGCATATTTTGTTTATTGACGAAGCCATTCAGCCAGAAATGAGCCTCATCGCTGAAGATGATTTTTCGATGAAAATCCGAATCATTTTCAAGTTGTTGCTCAGCCCAATTCATGAACATACGACGCTTCTGGTGGTCAAGCGGCTTCAGTTCTTGCGTCAATTTAATCTTGTAAGGATGTAGGGCAAGATCTTTTCGCAAAATTCGCCACAACGACGTCACAGAGATGCCCAACGCTTGAGAACGACGTGTGAGAGACACATTTGGGCTTTCTTCAACTGAGCACTTCGGGCACTTCTTTGTCTCACTGGCACGGGAACATTTTGTACTGTGCCTGTGGATTCAAATTTTTCCACTAGACGCTCAATTGTTGATCTGCTAGGACGATTATGACGACCATAAATTGGACGTAGCGCTCTTAACGTTGAGGCCACTGACTCCGAATTTCGGTAGTAAATTTTAATAATTTCGACTCGTTGTTGGCTCGTATATCTTTCCATCATGAAATGACAAACCTTACTGAAGAGAAATGTCAAAAGAGCGGTAAGAAATATGGCGTCGTTTGCTGTCCCTGTCGCTCTACTTTTGTAGCATCCCTGTTGAAAAACCCTGTATAAATCTCAATGTCACGCTTTTACCTGTTAAACTTCATCCAGGATAAACACAAAAACTAATGCACACAACGAAGTAAAACTTCGTATACCTATTTTTTAACATCCTGTGTTAAGTATAGACCACTTTTTAATATAATTTTAACATAATATATATGTACATAATATATAAATTAATTCAAAATTACAACACACTTACGAATGCCTCTTTTTCCGAAATGTCACTTATTCAAAATACAAATATGTATGTATATAAAGGGTGATTTTTTAAGAGGTTGAGAACTTTTTTTAAAAAAAAAACAAAAAATTCGAAAAAATGAATGAAATATTTATTTGAATCGATAGTTTGAACCTTGCAATTTAATGTTTAAAGATAATTTCATGCAAATGTTGACCGCGGCTGCGTCTCAGGTAGCCCATCCGCTGAGTCCAATTTTGGCATACTCTTTCACACATATCGGCCGGTATCTCACGAATGAATGCATGGATGTTGGCTTCCAGTGCGTCAATCGAAGCGGGCTTGTCTCTATAGACATTAGCCTTGACATACCTCCACAAAAAATAATCTAATGGTGTCAAATCGCACGATCTAGGCGGCCAATTGACCGGCCCGAAACGTGAAATTAACTGTTCACCAAACTCGCCTCGCAATTGCGCCATTGTTTCGCGTGCTGTGTGGCATGTGGCACCGTCTTGTTGAAACCACATATCATGCAAGTCAAGAACTTCCATTTCGGGCAAAAAAAAGTTTGTTATCATCGCTCGGTAGCGTTCACCATTGACAGTAACGCTGCGATTCGCATCATCTTTGAAGAAATATGGCCCAATAATGCCGCCGGCCCATAAACCGCACCAAACAGTGGCAGTGGCTTCACTACGCACAGTACGTAAACGTGTTGGTGGTTTAATGTCCAACAAAGTAAATTTGGTGCGAAATTTGGTCACAATCTTCCGAATAGACTGCTCAGAAGGTCGAGAATGCCGATCATAAAATGGAAGCAGCGCGCGATGAACATTTCGAACCGAGCACGAATTTTGATAGTAAAATTCAATAATTTGCAAGCGTTGTTCATTTGTAAGACGATCCATGGTTAAATTGCAAACCAAACCGAAGCTGTTTGACAGTGACACAAGGTACTAAACACACGTCAGCTGTCAAAACCAGTGTTGCCAAAACCAAACCAGCTAAAAAATCACCCTTTACAATCCACACTTCTTTTGTGGATTGGAATAGACAGAGTCAGCGAGTTTCTAATTAGTTGGCCACAGCTGTATTTGTGAGCACCGTGGCGTAGTGCTTTGGACTACTACGCAATGCTGCCCGGGTTCAATCCCATCAAATTTTTCTCACGGTGCCACCTCTTTCGAGTTGTTGACAAGCATTCAAAGAGTACCATTTGTCATGATGCGCTTCTTAACTCGTCGTTCGGAGTCGGCACAAAACTGTAGGTCCCTTCCATTCGTGCAAAAACAGAAGCAGGTCCTGAGTCACCCCGAACTGTTGCGCCACCTAAAGAAGAAGAAAATAGTTAAAAAAAAATCAATAGAGCTGTTTCCAAACTGCACATTGCCACGCGTGTTATCATCCAGCGTCACGCTGCACAACTCGATCAATTCGACCATTGTTGCTGTCAACCAAAACCAAAGTTGCTGTTATGTGCAACTTTCAAGGTGACTTATCGTCGATTTGCCGGCCCAGAAGCGACACTGGAATGTGCACATTAGTTTGTTAAAAATGCTTTGAGACATTCTAATATGCGACATTTAACAGGAACACCATGCCCAGTATGGTATGCCCAGAAACTCTTGGTAGAAGGATCGCATTGCTTGGTGGGTGCTCCTCACGTTAAATTACAATACAAGCCAAACAATTTTGCGTATACAATTTGTCACGTGATAAAAAGTCGGGTGTCTTGAGGCTACGAGTTTTTTTTCCTCTTTTTTATTTCATGGGATGTAGCCACGTTGTGATGTTCAGAATTCCTAGATAATTTCACACCTTGTTTGTCTGTCGCCTTATCTAAAGCGGAATCGTCTGCTGTCACCAGTGACAAGGTCGCAAAACGATACAAGTTTATTTACTCGTGTTAGCGTCAAAACAAAGACCGGAAAACAACACCTTATCAAAAGTACCCTTTACGCGCGCGCGATAAGAAATGAAAAAAAGACTCTTTCTTGTCAATATTTGCCAAAAGACCATCCAGTCAATCTTTTTCGAGCAACACCTTCTCTCGTTACCTTCACCGGAAATGCAATCAAAGTTTTTCCTCTTTCGTGGGCGTCATGCGGAGTAGCCAAATATAGCACTCGACTGTAAAACCGCCCACATCCTTGATCTTGCACCTATTACCTACCGATTTAATAACCCGATTTACATTCTCCTGCGAAGGATGTTTGTTGAATTTCTATACTGCATCTTGCTGAGTGACTGCTATGCGCGCGCCATATGTTCAACATCATTTCACTAAAACAGTTGGCACAGCGAAGAGGTGGGCAGCAACAGCAACAGCCCCAGCAGTACTCTTAAGGCAGGCAACAACGCAACGGTACCAAAGACCGCGATTAAGATTTCTGCTTCGCCAAAATGTTGGATTGGAGGAATTTTTGCGTGGGCATCTTCATTCATACACTTCCGTCGAATGATGTTGAAATGCGACTTAATATTTTTTTTTCTGTTAGCGTGCGCGCGAAAAAAAAAAACGAAGAAGACGAAGATAAAAACAGAAAATTCAGCACAGTTTGCCGTCTTAGGCAAATTTATTCAACTCACCGGATCCATTTGTCCATCCAGGAGCGCAGGGGACTGGACACCATATACACCGGTGTGGGAATACACCGATAGTAATAAATGGCTTGTTACGCGAAGAGTTCCGCTCTATATTTGAGTAAAAATTGTTTATTTATTTTTTTGTTACTGTTTGTGTGCTGTGACGCCTGTAAGGTCGCGTTTTACTCGCATTTGTCGCGTTTCACTTTGGTTAATTGAATTTTTTAGAGCGATGATAGAGGTGTTTGCAAAGGAGATGAAGGCAACGTGTTTGCTCTGCAATTTCGTTAAAAACTTCCAAGTGGCTGATGACTTTACTTTAACATTTAAATTGTAGAGGAATTTGCCCGCGTAAAAAGTCACGAAGAACTTTATTTGATGTTGTATTCTTTTGTCTGTACTGGTTAATTCGACTAGAGGTAAATAAGGAAGGAGGCTAGGTTGTTAGGTTAGGGTGCGAGGGATTTTGAGGCTGAACCATCCCAAAATACCAGGCACCAGAGCCGGCCCATCGCGATCCCTGAAGTATCCATCCCTTAAGTATCAGTAGGCTAATTAATAACTGGAGGGTATCAAATGAGCCTTCCTTGTCCGACCATAGAATTATATAGTTTGAGATAGAGGAGACGGCTATCATCTTAAATCCAGTTAGGAATCCCAGGAGAACCAACTGGGATAGCTTTAGGGAGAATCTAGGTACCAACCTAGAGCAAATTAATGTTGGAAGAGCTCCAGCTCATCCGCTTGAACTTGAGAACACGGTAAAAGACGTTACAGGGGCCCTCATTGACGCGTATGAGACAAGCTGCCCCATCCGTACAATCAGAAGTAATGAATCAGTGCCATCGTGGAGCCATAAATTGTCAAGATTGAGATCCGATACTCGTAATTTTTTAATCTGGCTAAACGAAACGGAGACTGGCAAAGCTACAAGACGGCACTCACCAATTACAATAAAGAGATAAGAAAGGCGAAAAGAGACAGCTTCAGGGGTTTCTGTGAAACGATAGCAAACACTCCAGCAGCTGCTAGACTTTACAAAGCACTTTCTAAAACAGGCGGAATTTCGACGTCCCTGAGAAAACCAGACGGCAGCTTCACGGAAAATGAAGAACAGAGGGCACTTCTGCTCCTAGAAACTCACTTTCCTGGAAGCTCACTCTGTGTAGAAACCGTGGGAGTTAACAACGTCATTAGACCACGTAGAGTTGGTCAACTATCTGCTCTAAAAGCAGATTGGAATGGGCCATCAAAACCTTTCAACCGTTCAAATCACCTGTGGCCTATTTCACCAAATTACAAGTACAATTACAAATTTGTATTTGTTGATTACATTTACAAATTTATTTGCCGATTTTCTGTTTCACAAACTACAAGCTTTATTCCAACAAATATGTTAAAAAGAGAAAAAAATTAAGGGAAATTGTATTTGTTATTTACAAATTCACAAAAAAGACGTTTCACCATTTACTCTGCAAAGTTGTAAACAACAACTGTTTTTCACAAATCTGTAAGCTCTCTAAGTGTGAACACACACTGAATAGAACAAAGCTGTGTTAGATAAATAAAACAATTTTTTATTTTTTTTAAAGCATAAAATACCCCCATTGAATAAAGCAAAACAAAGCAGACTAACGCAAACTATTTTCTTTGACTGGCTAAGTCAAAAAATCCCACATGTATTTATGGGGCTACGGACATTGAAATAAGCAAACCAGTCAAGTTAGTCAAGTTAGTCAAGTAAGGCACAGACACGAGAAGACAGTTTAGGCATAAAAAGGCGAAAAATACATGAAATCAAATGAGAGCGCCCACATCAACTCAGTCAAACAAAATAAACAAAATTGATTGAAACATGCGAGCGATGAGTTTTCGGAATTAATGCTTTGTTCAATACTTTTCGAATTTTTGTGTAGTTTTAATTTATTATTATTATTAGTTAGTTGTTATTATTATTATAATTTTAAGTGTACATAAATGTCAAAATAATGTTTCGTTCATTTGTTTTCTAATTTTTGTGTAGTTAAGCTAGTTAGAGTTTGGCTGGCTAGGAGAAAACTAATTTATCACGCCTATCAATAGCCCAGACCAAATGTAGCAAAACAAAAATGTGTTTTTTGACTTGTTTTATTTGGTGTGGGTTACTAACAGGCTTTTTTGCTTTGTTTGTCCATGCTTTATTTGGTGTGTGTTTACCCTTAGTCTGCTTTGTTTTGATTTATTCAATGGGGGTACTCGCTCTGAAATATGTATATCTAACACAGTTTTGCTCTATTCAGCATGGGTTCACACTAACTGATAACATCAAGGACAAAAATTAATAAACAGAACAACATATTTAGCACCGGTTTAATGATAAGAAGAAGTTGCTGTTTCGGTGTCAGTCAAAAGATTTTTTCAGGCTCATTTGCAATCCTAGGTCCAATTTGTCTCATTATTTCCTCTGCCTTAACTCGTTTTAATCGAAACGTTTCGTTGAAAACAAAGAAATCTGCCATTTCATAGTTAATTCGCGGACGATGTATTTTCCTTGGTCTATTAAGCACAAAATCTTCACTTACGTATATATCACTATCGGTGCCTTCGACGTAAGGACATTTTTAGGTTTGAAATGCGATTTTTTTCGAAAAATACAAATTGTTATTAAATCGACACACGATCTTTCTATTGTAAGAAATTTTCAGCAACTGAACGAATATGTAAAATTTCTTGATTTCGTGAAACACAAACTTACAAAAAAATATGAATTTTAACAATTTTGTACTTGTTAGCAACAAAGAAAATTAACTTTTGGTGAAACGGAAATAATGAAATTTCTACAAATTTCCCTTTGTAAACTACAACTACAATTTTGTAGCACCAATATTTTGTGAAACAGAATAAATCGATTTTTCTACAAATTTGTTGAAAAAGTGCTTGTAAATTACAATTTGTAAGTTAGTGAAATAGGCCACTGGTCTAGATGGAGTTTTCCCAGCACTCCTTCAGGAGGGAAAAGAGGAACTCAGGCCACTCCTAGTGAAAATAACTAGAAGCAGCCTTGCATTGGGCTATGTACCGAGTCAGTGGAGTAGGGCAAAGGTGGTCTTCATACCAAAAGTGGGGAAAAAGGACCCAATGCAGCCTAAATCCTATCGTCCAATTAGCCTCACATCTTTTCTTCTGAAGACTATGGAAAAGGTTGTCGATATCTATATAAGGGAGGAGATTCTCTGCAGATCCCCCTTACATCACTGTCAGCACGCGTATAGAGCGGGCAGATCAACTGAGACTGCTCTATATCAACTAAATACTATTATCCAATGTGCACTGGACACTAAGGAGACTGTACTCTGCGCTTTTCTAGACATTGAAGGAGCCTTCGATAACACTTCTCATGAAGCTGTTGGACGCTCCTTCAGCAGGAAAGGCGTTGACGACACTATTGTAAGATGGGTACGCGAGCTACTGAGCACAAGATCGGCGGAAACTTGCACGACACTACATACCATGAAAATAAACACCACTAAGGGTTGCCCGCAGGGGGGAGTACTATCACCGCTGCTCTGGAGTTTCGTCGTGGACGAACTCCTGGAAAAACGGACCAACCTCGGCATAGATTGTCAAGCTTATGCTGATGACATTGTCCTAATCGCTAGAGGGAAATACGAGGAAACCCTATGTGACATAATACAAAAAGGGCTTAGAGTTACAAAAGAATGGTGCAATATAGCGGGGCTTAACATCAATCCGGCCAAGGCAACGCTAGTACCCTTCACAAGAAAGAGGAAGTTTCCACACATGAAGACTATTACCCTCTCAGGATCAGTCATCACTCCTCTGCTAGAAGTCAAATACCTAGAAGTGTACCTTGACAGTAAACTGAACTGGAAGAAGCACACAGAAGAGGTTACCAAGAAAGCGACTCGTGCACTCATGATATGTAAAAGCATAGCCGGCAAATCATGGGGCTGTCGACCTTATATTCTCAGATGGATGTACATATATTAGCATGGTGAGACCTGTGATCACCTATGGGACAATAGCATGGGCAAAAAGAACCAGTCTGACAACTACGAGAAATACACTAAATAAAGTGCCGAGACTAGCTTGTGTATGCATGTCGCGTGCAATGAGAAACTGTCCAACTGCAGCACAGTACACATATATAAGGTAGTATACTGGGAGCGTTTATTTTCGATCAAGTTCGCGCACCTGTCAAAAATTCAAAAAGATGGCCGCCATACGTGCCCTGCGAATATTTGTTTTCATTCAAAAACAAAAACAAATGACTGAATTAAACGCCAAATGACTGAATTAAACGCCAAACTCACAAATGAATTTGACTTTCAAACGCCAAACTCAGTACAATTATAGAAAGGGCACGAATTGCTGCCATTTTTCCTGCGCAATATATTACCTGTATTACGTGTACTGTGATCAAAGAGTATAAATCGTCAATGAGCTTCTGAACTCGCCGTTCGCAGTCAGCAGAAAACTGTAGGTCCCTTTCATTCGTGCAAAAAATATAACAACACGCACACACAAATGGTTGCGAGAAGCAGGCCCTGCTTCACCACAAGCTGTAGCGCCATCTTTAGTAAAGTCAAGTATGCATTCTCATTTGTGCCCTGCTAAGTCTAAGGATTTCACCAGTCCTTTTACGGTCCAGCGCCGATCAAAGTGCCTTGGAAACCCTTTGTCCTATAATGTTAGACCATCTATGCTCAGCCCTACTCGTAATCGTATCTTTTACCTTTGATTTAATCCAGCATAACGCTGGGGCAACTTCCACCGCCTTGGGTAGTGGCAGCTACTTCCACCCCCTTTCCTTGCCAACTCGTCGGCAAACTTGTTGTTTTCTATTCCGGAGTGACCAGGCACCAAACATTGTCTTACACGGTTCTGCGAGCATAATGCCCTGAGCATTGTGCGACAGCTCCTGACCAGTGCCGATTTGAATATACACGATTCTAGCACCTTAAGCGCAGCCTGGCTGTCGGTGTAAATATCAATATCCTTATCGGATACTCGTTTCGTGCTCAGAAGCTCTAAGCACGGCTATAAATTCTGCCTAAAAAACGGGACAACTTTAGATCTGGCTCCAGTAGATACCAGACCCCGTGCCGCTTGCAGTTTTTGACCCGTGCGTGAAGACTGCAGTGTCTGTATGCCGAGTTACTGTGTTGTTTGTCCACTCTTCACGCACATTGTACAAGGTTCTGTACGATGTATGAAAATCAAGTGTGAAGAGGAAATCATCCATTCTTATAGGATTTTCTATTTGGAGTTATGTAAGAATAAATAGTACAGTGTCCTTTGGCACTGTACTTGAAAAGACCTAGGTTGGTGAGTCTGAGTGCACTATTACTCGTCAGTTGTCTCAAATGCAGATCGATAGGCAGCAGGCAGACTAGCTACAGCTAAATTCAGCCTGATCCAGTCACATTTCACTGGAAAACAGTCACAATGGCAACACTGCCGGCTCTAAAAAGATGCTTGAGGACTTTTTGCCGACCATAATTAAAGAGGAGGTTTTGGCAAGACGGCTCTTGAGTACACTAGCTTTGCGGTCTTGAGCGTTTGTTTCCAGGTCCTCTTGTCTTGCGTTTGGCCGACATGGTATGGTCCCAATATTGTCACCCTTTGCAGGGCTATTTTAATAACTCATATCAATAATTTGCAGACTCTGGAGCCGCGCGCCGATATGTTGAGCAGTTAACAAAGCGGTCTATACATAGACCTCAGCTGCAAGTTATGACTAATAATCTTCAACGACCGAATATACATTTCTTTTTTTTTTTCATTGACATTTACCAGCAGATACCACAAGGAACTTTATTTAAATCCCATCCCGTTGTACAGTGTTCTTCTTACCGATTGTGAGTACCTTATACGGTGTTACCCTCTTTTTCCGCCTCAGTGCGGAGGTCTAGTGTTCGCCTAGTTACACTAGATAGCGTACCACGCATAGAGGTTATGGGTTCAATCCCCACCCAGAGCTTGGTTTCTTAGTTGAAATATGGGAGTGCAATGAATGGATCGCATAAGTGCCTCAGTGCTCGGGATGACAATCACCCCTACCGCAAGTACCCTAATTCTGTGTCCGAGAAAAGAGAAAGCTGATGCTCTGGCTAGAGCTGGATCAGCGACCCCTTTTATCGGTCCACAGCCTGTTATTGGCTGCAGTTCAGCTTAGGCTTGGTACACACATGCGATTGCAGTCGCACGACTATTCAGTTGCAAAAAATAGAACACATAGCTTTTAATGTAAGTGCGCGCACATGATACGTTGCGATTGGTAGGTTTCATGTGCGCGCACTTACATTAAAAGCTATGTGTTCTATTTTTTGCAACTGAATAGTCGTGCGACTGCAATCGCATGTGTGTACCAAGCCTTATGCTAAAAACAAGCTTCTTGAACTGCTGCGACTACAAAACTGTAACCATTGGTACGAGCTTAGGTCATGCCGACAGCCCAAAATGTTAGTAGACGCGCCCAGGGCAAACAGAACTAAGTTTCTGTTACACCTTAGTAGAAATGACCTCAAAATCCTCACAGGACTGGTCGCTGGGTTCATTCCCTTAAACGAGCACCTGAACAAAATTGGAATCAGAAGCTCGGGGGTCTTTGCGAGATGTGCCTGGAAGAAGAAGAGACAGCTGAGCACTTCATTAGCGAGTGTCCGGCCTTTGCTCGGATCAGAAAGGCCAATCTAGGCAACTACGTTCTACGGGACGTTGATCTACTGGAGCTCAATCTTGCCCTATTGCTTCGCTTTGCCATAAATCGGCGAATGGGGTGGTACTCCACCAAGGTACAATGGGCCTACAGGTCTACGGCTTGTTGCCTCTACGGAATAACCCACTTTTAAATACAATACAATACCCTTATTCTGTAGTAAAGCCCTTTTTCTCTTGTTACCGTTTGTTGAGATCCTTCTCTTTTCTTCTAAATACATGTTGTTTGTAACCAGTTCTTGGAGTGTTTTAGTACTTTTCTCTGGCTCGGCCTACCGAGTTTTTTTGTTTTGCTTTACGCTGACGCTGCGAGCTTTCATTTCACTGTAAAAATGCAAATTTGGCATACTTTTTGGCAAGCAGTGCTCCGATTTCTACAACTCCTTTAAAAATAAAAAGCTGTTCCTCTTTGTATTTATGCAAAATACTTCCGGACATTGTCAAGACCGGCACACTTATCAAATACATATGAACATTGCTTAGTTTATTTAAATACATTCTTGGAATTCCCTTTGTTATAGGACCAGTCATTAACTGCACATCTTTGATTTCGCTTTGCCCCTAGAGAACTACGAACCCATTTTTGTTTTACACACGACTAAGCACTTAATCCGAAGCCGTTAAAATCCCATTAGCGTGCCCTGAAACTATGAAAAAAAAATTACCATATCGGCGGTATTTATCATCGGAGCCCCATAAATCGGAGCATTAAACAGCACACTCATTTCCTCTGGTTTACGACGAAGATTGTGGTACCAGTGCATCTATCACAGAGTTAGAGGGGCAACCTTGAGAGTCAACGCTCCTATTCGGTAGCAGACAGCAATCGAGATTTTTATTTTTTTTTTGTTGCTGCTTGAATCCGTAATCGGATATCGGTTTTGTAATCGAAAGTCGGTTTGAGAAATCATCACTCATCGCTAATCGCACTTCCTTCCGGGCGATGGAACGCACCACTGCTGCTGCCGGCAGTCGCCGTGGGAACACCGTCCGTCATTCATTCACGTTTAACCCAATTCCCAGCCCACCAACAACACCATACCACACTATAACAGAGAGTAGCGTCAACAATATTGTGAAAGAAGGAAACCGATTTCCATTCATGAAATTTTGTAGCGAATACAATAAAAAGACGACGGAATGATAATAAAAAAAAAAAAAAAAAAAAAAACAAAACGCGACCAAAAGCAAAATAGCTTGAACTCATTTCACTTCATTCACTATCCATTCAACAAAATGTGAGTCGCTACGTCGTCATCGTTGTCGTTGGAACTCATTCATAAAAATTTCATGAAAGTGTGCGCTTGAGTGGTGGTGGGAGACATTGTGTAAGACCTCATGTACTCGTTGCTGAGTGTAGTGTACGAGTAGTGTAGTTTTACTACCACCGACGGACGACCGGGGTACCTTCAATTAAATAGAAAAAAAAAAAAAAAAAAACGGCAAAAGTACGAGTAGCTATGATGGTTTGCACGTAGCTCTTTTTTGTTCACCATCAAAGACGAAGAAGACAGTTCAGTCAAAGACAAAAGAAACGTGGCTCATTTGAATAACCAACTGCGCACTTCCTTCCTATAAAACTTTCAAGACGAAGCAGCAAGAAGGAGAGATCGACACGCGGTTTGGCTATACCTTCCTCATCATAGTCGGGATGGTATGTTTAGATTGCGTCACTGCGGATGGAGAAAAGGTGCTTTCATTCATAAGTTCTCGCATGGGAACGAAGGAGAGTATTCCGTCATCATAAAATTGGGACAGATACAAAGTTTGGGTCATAGAAAGAGGGTTACCTCGAATGGAACGCAATACATTTTTAAATGGCGAAGCAACCAATATGGGAGATATAGACCGTTTATTTGTAATTTATGCGTTTCACTGAACCGTGATGTGGAATGGAACACTCGTTGTACATTGTTTTGTTATTTTTTTTTGAAAGAAAGTTGTGGTCGTTGATATTCTTCCATATGCCAACTCGATTCGAATTGCGTAACTGAAGAATGATTCCATTGTGACGCTTCTACTGTTTGTTGTTTTTACGTTGTTATTAAGATTTTAAGATACTTGCTGAGTTAAGAGACACAAACATATGAAGTTAAGCAATAACAAACTGACGACTTATCAATGGAATCTGGTCAACAAATAAATATATAGCAAATGACGCTATAATTCACCATCAATTGGGGGTTTGTATCTCATTCACATACGATTATGTAGCTGGCTGGGAAGTACTATGACAGATAGACGCGTTTACTTTATTTGGGTAATTAAACTAATCGATATACATATGTATTTAGCTTTTTTTTACTATCACGGATGACTAAGGGAAATGTGACTAATTTTATTGGGTCTTCGATTTGTTTAGATTTTTAAATTTCGCAGAAGTTTTTATGTGTCAGAGCTGCTACATACATGTCTATATACATATATAAAAAATGCAAAAACTAACAAAATGTGGATTTTTCAAGACGTTCTTTACATTTTGTAAGAAGCTCTTATCCTACGTGCACACAAAGTCCTGTAACACTGTAACCTTTTCAGTGTTTGGACTCTCATTTTTATTTCATTTTCGAGACTACGACATGGGTCCATAACTAGAATTACCACATCTGAGGCATATCAAAAGTGGGGAAAAACGACCCAACGCAGCCAAGTCTGAAGACTACGGAAAAGGTCATCGATAATTATATAAGGGAGGAGATTCTCTGACGCAGATCCCCCTAACATCACTGTCAGCATGCGTATAGAGCGGGCAAATCAACTGAGACTGCTCTATATCAACTAAGCATGATAATCCAAAGTGCACTGGACACCAAGGAAACTGTACTCTGCGCTTTTCTAGACATTGAAGGAGCCTTTGATAACACTTCTCATGAAGCTGTTGGACGCTCCTTGGGTAGGAAAGGCGTTGACGACACTATTGTAAGATATGTACGCGAGCTACTGAGCACAAGATCGGCGGAAACTTGCACAACACTTCATACCATCAAAATAAAACACTACTAAGGGTTGTCCGCAGGGCGGAGACTGTCACCACTGCTCTGGAGTCTCGTTGTCGACGAGCTATTGGAAATACTAACCAACCTCGGCATTGACTGTCAAGCTTATGTTGACGACATTGTCCTTATTGCCCGAGGGAAGTACGAGGAAACCTTATGTTATATAATAAAGGGTGATTTTTTAAGAGGTTGAGAACTTTTTTTTAAAAAAAAAACACAAAAAATTCCAAAAAATGAATGAAATATTTATTTGAATCGATAGTTTGAACCTTGCAATTTAATGTTTAAAGATAATTTCATGCAAATATTGACCGCGGCTGCGTCTCAGGTAGCCCATCCGCTGAGTCCAATTTTGGCATACTCTTTCACACATATCGGCCGGTATCTCACGAATGAATGCATGGATGTTGGCTTCCAGTGCGTCAATCGAAGCGGGCTTGTCCCTATAGACATTAGCCTTGACATACCCCCACAAAAAATAATCTAATGGTGTCAAATCGCACGATCTAGGCGGCCAATTGACCGGCCCGAAACGTGAAATTAACTGTTCACCAAACTCGCCTCGCAATTGCGCCATTGTTTCGCGTGCTGTGTGGCATGTGGCACCGTCTTGTTGAAACCACATATCATGCAAGTCAAGAACTTCCATTTCGGGCAAAAAAAAGTGCTGTAACAAAGGCCTAACTGCTGGGAACGGCGCCGAATCGACATTTCGCGGTCTTCTGTCACACTAGCTGATACGGCCGCAATATTTTCTTCACTACGCACAGTACGTAAACGTGTTGGTGGTTTAATGTCCAACAAAGTAAATTTGGTGCGAAATTTGGTCACAATCTTCCGAATAGACTGCTCAGAAGGTCGAGAATGCCGATCATAAAATGGAAGCAGCGCGCGATGAACATTTCGAACCGAGCACGAATTTTGATAGTAAAATTCAATAATTTGCAAGCGTTGTTCATTTGTAAGACGATCCATGGTTAAATTGCAAACCAAACTGAAGCTGTTTGACAGTGACACAAGGTACTAAACACACGTCAGCTGTCAAAACCAGTGTTGCCAAAACCAAACCAGCTAAAAAATCACCCTTTACAAAAAGGGCTTAGAGTGACAACAGAATGGTGCAATAAAGCGGGACTGAACATCAACCCGGCCAAGGCAACGCTAGTACCATTCACGAGAAAGAGGAAGCTTCCACACCTGAAGACTATTACCCTCTCAGGAACAATCATGCTAGAAGTCAAATACCTATGAGTGTACCTTGACAGTAAGCTCAACTGGAAGAAGCACACAGAAGAGGTTATACCTAGAAAGCGACTCATGTACTCATGATTTGTAAAAGCATAGCCATGGGGTCATTGGGCTGTCGAACTCATATTCTCAGATGGACGCATATTGGCATGGTGAGACCTGTGATCAGCTATGGGGTAAAAGCATGGGCAAAAAGAACCAGTCTGACAACTACGAGAAATGCACTAAATAAAGAGCAGAGACTAGCATGTGTATGCATTACGGGTGCTATGAGTACCTATCCAACTGCAGCACTGGAGGAGTAAGCACCTTGTAGTAAATAGGACGTTTCTAAGAATGGTCAAAGAAGGAATAGAAAAAGGAAAATGCATCAGCCATGAAGACCATAATGCAATGGCGAATAAGCTTCCCCTTCTAACCCTTCCTAGAGACGATGGGATCAGGAAATTCAAATAGGAACCGTTACCGTCACCCTGCTGTAAATAAACATCGTACAGGTACAGGTCAAGTTCCTTTATTTCAGGATCAAAAATAAAGTCTCATTGATTTTGCGAGACAAAAAAAAAATTTCCCTGAGAAATCGCAGCAGGAGATTGGGTGCTATCCTCTGCTGCAATTTGGTATTTACCCAATCACTGGAATCTTTTCTGGGTTAGTGCCTCACAATCGACCAGTATGTGTTCTTGAGTTTCACTGGACTCATTGCAGAGATATTCAGCTAACGAATAGAAATTTTGTCACAGGGTTCTGGTATTCTTTATTTATTTATCACTTGAAATACATTAAAAACTCTCTGGTAAAGGGTGATTCGTTTAGAGGTACTTTACAAACAAAAAAAATACAGTGGACGTCCAGTATAACGAATGATATAATGTTTGAGGTCATTCACTAAAAGAAGTCATTAAAAAATATGTTTATTTAGACATTTTTATTTAGTGTTAAATTGAATAGTTTATGGTCCTGCCATTTAAGTTTACAAATTTTGTAAATTATTTTGAAAAAAAAAAATAATCACCGAGTGTGAGCATAAAATGTAGGCGGGGAGTAGAAGAAGAAGACAAAAAAAAAATACATAGTATAATTGTTTACTCTTTGGGTGCGTGGACATGCACAACTGAAAAACACTGGCGTATTAGCTACAAAATAAAAACGTCCAGGTTTTTAAGGGGTTAGGCCACTCTAGAGGTCGAAAAAATTGGCTTTTTTATAATTTTTTTTTCCAGAAATACCACAAAAGATATCGAGATTTTAATAAAGAGTATTTATTATACACATCAATGACTGTATACAAATTTTGGAGCGATTAATTTCAAAATGGCGGTTGTGCAGCGTTTTTCGATGACGTCTCCGTTTTTTTCAGGGTCCACGGCCGGAAACATAACTCAGACAATTTTCAACCGATTGACTTGAAATTTTGAATATATCTTGAAAAATACATTGTTAGAAGTACGTTTGTTCGATTTTTTCGATATATTAATTTTTGGCCAAATGGCGCACTTCCAAAGTAAAAAGTGATAAATTTGCCTACAAAATCATCAGATAATTATTGTTAATAACAAATGAACTATTCAATATAAAAAAAATCCTACGTACTTCCATAGACAATGTATTTTTCAAGATATATTCAAAATTTTAAATAAATCGGTTGAAAATTGTCTGAGTTATGTTTCCGGCCAACTAAAAAAATGAAATTTTGGGATACACGCGTTTGAAGTTTTGATTAGTAGAAAATCATAAAGAAATTTTGCAATACCTTTAATTTGCGATGTCTGCACTGAGTACTTAGAGATTTTTCCCGATCATAATCTTTCGGGATATAATTTTTGAAGTCTTAGGGTACAATTAAAAAAAAATCCGTTTTTCGAAAATTCTAGGGTGGCCTAACCCCTTAAGTCAATTTCATTATACGTTCGCCATATTGGATAATAATAATCTTGGGCACCATTCGTTTTATAGAGATACTAATGTAAATGTGAAAAGCGTTCGTTATATCGCAAATTCGCTATATTGGGTATTCGTTATAATGGATGTCCACTGTACATTTTTATCGGGTAATCTTTACTATCATGCAAAAGATCCACTTTTTACTATTATTTTTCTAAGATTGTTTCTTTCAAATGTTGGCCGTAACTGCGGCTAACTTCTGAAGCTCCAATTTTCGAGAACGCATTCGAGCATTTCGAGTGATGCTTCGCGAATGACATTAGTAATGTTGGCTTCCAATTCCTCAATCGTAGCCGGCATATCCATGTAGGCTTTGGTCTTTACGTAGCTTAACTGTGCGGAACTTTTCTCGCAATAAAGTTATAGTTTCACGGGCTGTGTGACAAGTAGCGCCGTTTCGTTGGAACTAAATGTCTCGAGATAACGGGATTTTGAAGAAATATAGACCGATGATTCCACCAGCCCATAAACTACCCCAAAACTTTATTTTGTCTGGATGTGGCTTCTCTTGAACCTCTTCGGGTTGCTCTTTCGCCCAAACATGACGTTTCAAATTGTTCAATGGTAAATATAGCAATTGTGCGTTCGGTAGGCCAATTATGTGGACCAGAAGTTCCTCTTAGCGCACGAAACTCATTCCTCATAGACCGCCGATTTTCGTAACACAGAATCTGAATTTGTAGACGCTGTTCCGGGCTAAATCTTTTCATAATGAAATGTCGAACAATACTGAACCAAAATACCATGACACGACTCGCGCGTGCTTTGTCATAAAATCCCTACTGAAAAAAGTACCTCTTAATAAATCACCAGCTATCATTTTCTTGACGTCAAGCGAAGAGAGATGAATACAAAGAATATCCGCTATTAGTTATTTTTTCTGTGAACAAATATTTCGTCATATTCACTTGACGTTAATTTAAGTTTGAAGTTTTGCCAAAAATGCATGAGGAGGGCATATGTATGAATGAATAAGCTGATAATTGTTCCTACTTGGTTGACAGAATCCAGATCAGTCTTATATATGTATGTCCCCATAGGTCTCCCCTGTGATTAAGACTGTTCAATTTATTGCACCACGCAAAATGAATTATTTTAGGATATTCAATACTGCAAAGTTCAGAAGACTGGGCACCTATGGCTCTGCGTCTCTGCTACTGTCTGGCGGAGTCCTTAAAATTACAAAGGAATGGACATATCAATATAAACCATTTTTCAAAGATCAAACTGGAATTTCTCGACAAGTTTACAAGTTAAAGAGAAACGTATTTTATTTTCTCATTTGGTCCCTTGTCTCAAATGTGCGTCCCCTTACATCACATGCATTATAGCGGCAGACACAATCCTTCCCACATAATATTCACACACTTCTATAACTTCAAATTACCAATTAGTATCGCTCCAATAACGAAACAAATTTGTTTCAATTTCAATCTATTTATGATTTTCTTTCAATTCCACACTCGAGATATCCATGAATGAAGCCCGTACAATTCCATTCACTCGACTCATTCAACCCATCCACCACTACCACCACCACCACCACCACCACCATCAGTGCTGAAGTCGAAGAAACAAAATTCAATTAATGGTTATTGAACTCCGACGAGTTCTGTCGTTGGCGTTGTAGTAGTCGTCTTCTTTTTACATCGACATATAGCGTCACTTTCGAGGACCGACCGCCAACGCCACATGCTCCCAATGAGGTTGCTGTGGATATTCCTCAGCAGTTGGTGGCATCATCATCAATGGCATTTGCCGCCGCTATTGAAAAATGCCGACTTAAAGAGGGGAAACCAAATAAAAACAACAAAAAAATAAAAAAATTAAAAATAAAAATGAAATCTAAAACAAACCCACGACGACGGCGACGGCGCGGCCGGCGAAGAGATACACGTACAAGAGACAGAAGAACAAATTCCGCCTCCGGAAATAAATAAATAAAACATTAACCCAATCAAATTGATAATAAATTAATCCCAAGTGACATAAGCGGCAACCAAAGGCCGGCAATTCGAGTCCAGAAAAACATCAGGATACGAGTACTCGTACTCGTACACACCATGACCATGGATACGGGTACGGGTACGGCTATATGGGTTTAGTCAACCGCGCGCCAGAGATAATGAAACAATTAGGCCATCCGTCGTAAAGGGTCGACACAACTTGGAAGGTCATGTCACCTAATTTCCCATTAAATACTGCGGCTAAACCTTCTCACAGCACTTTTCATTCATAAAAATCATTGCGAGACTTTTTCGTAGTGTGTGGCTCACAATCCCAAGGAAAAGGGGGAAAAAGTACGAACTCATTCATTCATAGATTCTCATTCACAAGACCGCAGTGAACTGGAGTTTCCCACGGAATCTGCCTCAAAGTTGAGGGAACACAGCAATTTCCTTTTCCACCTTTATGAATCTTGGTGGCCCACCAGTATGCCCGTACTGGCGGTTCTTTATCGTCATCCGTTGTAATTTTTGGGGGGCGAAGAAGATGCACGGCAAATTGTTTCACATGGCTGCGCCGTTTGTTGTTGTTTACGTATGGAGTATCTTCACATTGAATCATTGGCGATTGAAGACAAATTTGTGAATGAAAAATGATTTGTTCCGCTGGCCATCCCTTTGACTTGATTCGATTGCACGCACATTGCAATTATAATTTTCACGGTATGTGGGCAGCAAATGTGTAGTGTACAAGTACGAGTACTTTCTGTGGGAAGATGTTACCTGGATCTGGTCACAATGATGGGTCAGTTGGAAAAAAATGTGTATCTTCTACATGCGAACATGTGCAATGAGCATGAAGTGAAAACGGATTTCACGATGAACAATTGTCTAGGATGGTTTTAAATTCTCAAAACTATTTTTCACAGCTAACGAAATATAACATTATTGGTCATTCAAATAAAGGCTGCAGGGCCTGGCTGTAAAGTTGAAAACTGCCAGGCTTCACCACCTTTTTTTTTTGGCCATTTCAGGTGGTAAATTCGCGTGTAAATTTGGAGGTTAGATCTTTTCATCTTCTTCATGACCTTCGTTTCCTGGGTCATGTGTGGTGATATTTGGGCATGTTAACACCGATATGAGTCTTACTGTACTGTACTGCATCTTCTTTGTGGTGAACTCATATCGAAGAGGGTGTTTTTTGGGACTGCTACCGATCTGAAATTGGAATAATTTAAAAATGGATGTTGGGCATGTGTCACCGCCTTGTTCAAACCATATGTTTCAAAGACGAAGCCGAGCAACTTCAGGCAAAAAGAAAACTTATTTCCACATTAGACGTTGGAGAAATCGTAGTTTGTTCAGTACGACGACGAGTCGAAGTTTTCGGACTGTCACTGCATCAATGTTTTCCGGTGTACGTACGACGTGATCCAAGCTCCGGTATTTATTTATTTACCTTTACATCAGCCGACAAAACAAATCACGTAATTTACGCTGCGCTGTGTTGCAGGAACTGATGTACCATTTTGATATTATATGTACCTAGACCTACATACATATATGTACATATGTACGTACATACCTAGTGTTGTTATCGCTAAAACACATTATTGTCAATAATGCATCTTTCACATAATAATGCACAAGACAACACATACACGATGTGCAACGAGGACGGAAGAAGAATTAGCAGAACACATTTTGTGTCACTGTTATTGTTTAGTTAGGCCTCGTCAATTTAGCCAAATTTTACCTCAAGCCTGAGTGTTCCAAGCTTTAATTTATAGTCACACATTGGTGACTATATGAACTATTTTTTTTACTTTTTAGTTAAGCTTGTTTTTAAAAAACAAATTGTATCCTTATTCTCTTGAGGCCCAGGCTATATCCAGAATGACCATGTGTTTGATGTTTCTCATGGTCACTCATAGGGCTTATCTAAGAGTAAATTTCAACCTTATAAAAAGTGAGGTGGGGGGTTTCCGAGAAAAGGGGGGTATCATATATTATACATTGGGTCTATATATAACAAACAAATTATTTTGTTACTTACTTTGTTTGTTTATTTTGAAGAAAAAACAATTGTATATTAAGTTGTGTAAACAAAAGAAAGAAAGAAAGCAAAAAAACAATGCTTAACTAATTTACCCTTTTCGCGACCAGAGATTTTTTTTGTATTTTCAATGTCTTACCTTTTTTTTCGATTTCTTGAAATTTAGAGGTCAAATCTTTCGCTAAGTAGTCCCGAAGTGAACAGAGCATATTTTTAAAGCATAAAACGTTTACTTCGAGTGCGTTCCCGTAAATAGTTTCTCTTTGAATTAAATAACCGCGGGTCCGAAGAGGTTATATTTATTTTCAACTTTTTAGTATCTGAATTTTTTTTTACAAATTTACGTCTATACGTATATTAGCTTGGGTGGGTTGGATATGAGAAAGTTTACTCAATATGTTTGAGATTCTACTCGCCCTTTCATTTGATACCCATGCCATGGTGGTTGTGAAGAAAAAGGTAATTCGCCATCTTGGGGCACCCACGATATTGAATTTAGAATGACGTCACTTGGCTAGTCTAATTCTGCTTGTCAATGCCTTTAAGTTGATACCCATATTAAGGCGGTCGTGAAGATAACGGTAATCCTCCATCTTATGGCGTCCGCCATATTAGATTTACAACGTTATAAAATATACTATATTAGGCGTGTTTTTTTTTTAGCCTACATAGAATAAAAATAAAAATTTTAATACATAATACAACAAAACCATAGCCTCGATAATTATCCAGGCTAAGGTTTTGTTGTATTTTATATTGAAAACATGTTGCTGAAACATGTTTATTCTATATAGGCTTAAAAAAAAACACGCCTATTGTTTGAGATTCTATTCGTCAAAGCCTTCTATTTGATATCCATGTCAGGCGGGTTGTAAAGAAAAAAGTAATCCGCCATCTTATGGCATCCATCATATTGAATTTAGAATCACGTCACTTAGCTAATGGCTAATCGTATTCGACTTGTAAAATCCTTTCATCTGATAGCCATATTTAGGAGGTCGGGAAGATAGCGGTAATCCACCATCTTGGGGCGTCGGCCATATTGAATTTTAAATGTTACTTACCCTATCGTATTCTACTTGTCAAATCCTTTCATTTGATACCCATATTTAGGAGGTCGTGAAGATAATGGTAATCCTCCATCTTTGGGCGTCCGCCATATTAGATTTACAAGATCATGAAATATACTATGTTGAGTTGTCACCGGATACGCAAAATTTCAGCATAATCGGATATCTGGAAGTGGGTGTAAAATCGACTCCCAGATTCCGCCCTCACAGAAATGGAAAAGTTAAAAAAGCGTCCGCCATATTGGATTTACAACGTCATCAAATAACCTATATTGTATTGTCTCCGGAATTATACACGTGTGCAAAATTTTAGGATGATCGGATATCTGGAAGTGGGTATAAAATCGATTCCCAGATTCCATGCTCACAAAAGTGAAGTTAATACAAAGCTTGTAAAAACAATGCAATTTGTATCTCTTTATTAACTGGTGGTTTATCATTCATTTGTCCTAAAAATGTGTACCGTCACCTCCTCAATATATTATGACGTGTTAAAGATACTCATACCTTTGTATTTATTTATTTTTTTAAACAAATTTTCTTTTTCTACTTTCAGTACTTTGCCATTCGAATCGGTCCCGTGGTTAAACGTGATGTTATGAAGGCCTCCACCATGTTAGAGCATGAAGCAGCGTAAGTACATACATGCCATCGTAGAAAATGCAATTTCGGTTAATTTAGGAATTGCGTTCGAAAGTTGCCTCCAATAAGTCATATGTATGTCTCCCGTTATAAAGGCCTTTTGGTATTCGCAGCCATAAATTCTCTCAAATTTCACCGTTCTTTGAATTTCACCGATTCGATTTAGTTGGACGATTTAGTTGGACTTCCGCTACTATTATTGTCTGCCAAATAGCATAGCTGGCTGTTTCCCGTACATCGGCCTGTGCGTTTTATGAAAACGGAAACCTGAGCTTTGTTGATTCATGCTTATTTGTTGTTGTGTTTGTTGTTGTATTTGTTTTGTTCATTTTGTTTTAATATGCGCTTATTGTTTTGTCATTGTGCACCGGAAGTGATATTGCTGTGGATTTTTTTTGTTGCTAATTTTGCCTTTTCTTTGTAGAGATTTACTCAACAGAAAATAAAAAAACAACAACAAAAATTACGCACGGACATACCTAGAAGAGGGCCCCGTCATGATACTTATAATGTGCTCGTAATTATGACACTAATAGCTGCTTATTCTGACGAAACCAGGTTGCTTATGTGGGCTAAGGGGGAAAGGGGCTTCAGTACAAAGTCAGCAAACACTACTGAACTCAAATACGAGTGTCTTGGGTGATGACAGCTAAGCTGGTGAAAAGCGATAGATATACAATGGGGGGCTACTGTACTTTTGGAGTTTTGTAGTTTCCTATTGAAGTGGGACCGCGCAATGTTAGCTACATACATATGTGCTACTTTTGCTTGTTGTTGTCGTATGGTATTTGAGGAGCAATGGCAGTTTAATGACATTTTGTTGGATGTACTAGATTACGCTAGCGAAAGAGGGTTTTTTTTTTATTGTGACTTAATGATGGAAATTTAATTATAATATTTTTTTTAGACAGTTGATTCCGGTTCGGTATTTCGTTAGTTTTGAAACGGATGTTAAGGCTTTGGGTGTCGAAACTTTGGAGCTAAATATTATCAAAATTTTGATAGTCCAATGGAGTGGTTTGGCTGCTTATCGAATAAATAAAACAATCAATAAAAGGTAGTGCAAGAAGCAAAACATATGCAGACATGGTGGCTTGACAAGAATAATTGAATACACTATCTAATCGAAGCAGAAACAGTTTCCCGGAGTTAGTCTTTGGCGAATCTTAGCTAGGTTTGTGTATTCTTCGATTATTGTGAAAACGCTGCGAGCGAATGATGATGATCATGACGTTTGTGTATTCTATGCGCGGGCTATGTAATCAGATCCGCTTTGACGGGCTCCCGAATTCAGGCATCGACGTGTAGAGCTCAAGTTGATGAATGCTCTTATATCCGATTTTAAAATTGATGAAACGATGGTTTTCTCCCAGGATTTACCTTAGTGTGAGATTTGGTCTATCATAGTTCTGTCGCGCCAGTGGCCTGGTATATGCCGATTATTTTGTTGCAAAAAGGATAAAATCCTGTGCAGATAAATATCAGTATTGAGAGTTCGAATTAATTCATATCGTTTTTTTTTTTTTTAATGAAATGAAATTGAAAAATTATATTATTCAAATTATTTTTCCATTGGTAGCCACTACCTGTCCCATCTTTCGGGCAGGAAACGAATACTATGCCGGAAGAATGCAACATAGCGTGTGTGTGAGTATATGTGTGTGCGCGCTCTAACATGATCATAATGTTTTGCATTTCAATGTTCTGCAATCATTATCACCATTTGCGGCTCTCCCACTCAACCAATCTTAACAAATGAGGTGTCAAAAGAAAGGATTTTCTAGAGCAGCTATTTGCATTTCTAGTTTATAAATATTATTAACAATCTCGCATGTAGAAAACCTACAACCTATTTACGAATAAAATGGCTACCTACTAGCCTCTAGTGTCCTAGTGGTACCTTGTTCCAAAAAATAAGAGCTACTTTTCGTGATAGAGATTCTGAGAAATATTAAGATTTAAGTGTAAACAAATTGTTTATATACAGTGGCGAGCATATAAATAGGAAAATTCAGTCAACATAGTTCAAATCCCCATATACCGGCACTTAAGGAAATAGCGTGGCTAAAATGCGAAGCTTATCCTCAAAACAGATTTTTTAGAACTAACTGTAACATGCAAAACATCTTTTGGTCTACGTTTCACGGTACAGATATAAAATACCGTGCCAAGTGTTAAATTGGTACGAGCACATAAATAGGGAAATTATATTGTTCTTAGTTTGTATTCAACTTCTGTGTGAAAATGTTTAATTTTCAGTATGTAATGTTTACATAAATATTGCTTTGTTATTGTCTAGTCATAATAACTCGATTTGTGATGTTATAGGAATAGGGCGGGGCAAACACATAAGGGCTGAACAGCGGCGTGAAATTTGTCGTTTAAGAACTGAAGATATTACGCTCTCTGCAGTATCGAAACATTTAAATATGTCAATTAATGTTTGTCATCGAGCTTTGGAACACGTCAAACGGTATGGTAGCAGTTTTAATAAACCTTGCGCTCACAGACCATGAAAAACTACACCGCGTGTTGATTTGATGATGCAGCGCCCTTCTGAAAAGGATCGTTTCAGGACCGCTGTTGACATTCACGCTGAAGTTTCGGCACAAGAAAACTTGAACGACGTCGCTAAGCGGAATTTGGATTAAGAAAAAGCCGATTATAAGTAAAAGAATTGCAAGGCTAAATTTCTGTTTGCGAAAGACCGAATAAATGGCGTTTTAAAGTTCCCAAGAAATAAGGAATTTTCTTCATCTAAATATTAAGTTGAATTTTTCCTGTAACTGATGTTATGAGATACCTAATAATATTACACCTAAAATGTATACTGCTAAAAAAATAAAATTGATAGTTTTCCAGTTGTTTAAAATTTAAGCAAAACACACAGAAATTACTGTCTTTGGTTGTTTTTCCCTATTTATATGCTCGCCACTGTATATAAAATCAGAGTGAATTTCGTCATTGCTCCAAGAGATTATTTTCTTTAGGCACCTCATTTGTGATTTGTGAATGTACATATATGTAGGTACGTTAAAACAATGTTTTTCTGTAATAACTTTATTCATATGCTTTTTTCAAAATTATTTATACTGATGAAGCCTTCAATCAGTGTTAGAATCATTGAAATCGATGCAGAAATAGACTCTCAGGAGCAATGTAGTGGATTCGATGAGTATATATGCGATTGGCTTGAATTTAATCGAACATAGACTAGTTATAATTTACTTTCTTTCTATGAAGTGGAGCTACACACTCCATCCGCGTGATGTTTACACATAGCTCGGGACTGTTGGATACAGTCGCATAATTTTTTTCTTCAATGCACGGCTCAAGCGCATTAATTGTAGTTGGTAGCGATCGTGTAAGCGGCTTATATGTAGTATACCACACCTTTCTGATGCCACCAAATACAGAACATTAGCTCGGATATTTGGCTTCGCCGTTAATGTTGATGGTTGGCCGGGCTTAACCCATGACTTTCTGCGCTTGGGAATGTCGTAATGGATCCTTTTTTTCATCGCCAGTGACAATTCGATGCAAAAATCCCTTCCTATTCTGTTCACAGGTGAACAAAAGTTTTGATTCGTATGGGACATTTGCTTTTGGATCATTGCCATGGCTTTAAGCTTTAAGGCGTTTTCCTACCATTGACAAGTCAACTCCCAATAATTCAGACAATTCTTGAATCTTTATCGAGCAATTCCTGCAATTCTTCATCTTCAAACTTTTTCGGCTGGCCAGGTCGTTCTTTGTCTTCCAAGTTGAAATCACCATTTCAAAACGTGCAAACCACTTCCGACAAGTTTGCTCAGCCAGATCATGGTCACCATACACTTCCACTAAAATACGATGACTTTCGACAGCACTTTTTTTCTTATTAATGTAATGATGAAAAACTCCGCAAAAACGATTTATCTGGACTAAAATTCGACACATTCGATAAAGTACAAAGAGTTGGTATTCACGCTCCAACTATACTGAAACTGACGTCTAATGACAGCTGACGGGCTGTGTGGATTGCTGCATTACAGGAGGAAATTGCAGCCAAATTTTTCTTGGCTATAACGAACGATCTCTTCGTCTAAGATCTTAAGGTAGTCGTCACTTTTCATTCTGCCGCTTACGAGGCGGATCTTATTTTGGTATGATATTCCTGCTCAAATCATGATTCTTAAGAACGTTTTAAAAATTCCTCATCCTTCCTCAAATCATAAAAATAATGACGAAATCCATCAGGTCTATCAAGGCAAAAGCCTGAAATGATTTCTGGCAAACGTCAAACAGGCGTTCCGACGACGTTGTAGTAGGAGGGTGTCGTTTTCAAACTCTTTCTTTGAAGATGTTTCGCTTCAGCTAACATATGCTGGCTGGCAAGTCCTTAGTTTTCTGTCTACATTCGAAATTCCTGCTGATACCGCGACACTTCCTTTATTATTGCAGTAGAATTTAACGCTTCTCTTAGTAGGCTATATTTTTGTCCAGGTACGTATCTTTGCCCGTATTTTTCTGGATCTTTTAAATAGTTTGAAACAACTGTATATAACTGCGGCTCAAAAGTTTTGCAGTTTTGTTGGCAGAATATCCCTCTTCGCGCATTTTTTGAATGCTTTCGTTCGTGTGTTCGGTTTAACATTTTTCCAGACCCCATTGTTAACTTTTTTACTTCTAAGATGTGTTTAAATACTTTCTATTAAAACAAATCACTAAAACTGACTAACAACTCACACTGCGAATGGAATCCGGAACTGAAATTCCAAATTACAGAGAACGCTCGATATAGTGAACAATCCAATATAGTGAACACACAATATTTTATACAGGCTATTCTAAATAGTGAACAAGTTTGTTCACTATTTAGAATATTTCTTTGTTGCACAGTTTCTGGTTGTTTGTAGTGCAAAAACAAAGTGCGTGTTGCTTATTTTGTTATTTTGTGAACGATATTCTTTGTCACCATGTCACTTAAGCACAGCTTACGTTTGTTGTATTTTTGTTTTTGTAAGTACATGGAATGTATTATGTTTTTTACGAAAGAGTTGTTTTTGTTAAAAATAAGATATTCTTTCTTATAAATATTGGCTTGTTTTTTAGTAATCGCAAAGAAAATTGGGAATTATATTCTATTTTCGATGAATTGTACGTAAAAACATACACATTTTGATAAAATTTGCTTCAAGGAGTCCACGCTCGTTATAATAAACAGTCTCGCTCCAGTGAACAGGCCTGGTTTTTATTAGTTCACTATATCGAGTATCTACTGTATTTATACCATGTCTCAACCACTTGTAATTAGAGACAAATTGCAAATTCCAAGAAAATTTGGGGGAAAAAAGGGTTTTAAAGGATTAGAATTTTCTTAAAAATTTGTAGTGATTAACTAACAGCAATATTTCCAGCACATGAATGAAATTATCGAGAAACGCCGAAATCAGAAGGGTGCCTCAACCCGTTGTCGATGAGTGTATTCCACGTACATATGTATTCTTTTATATAAAAAAGAAAAATTATCCGTAGGGAAGTACCTATTCACTCTGTAGAAAGATCACCGTTGACTAGTTTCTTTCTTTCATATCGTTAAGTGCACTAGCTTTAGGCTTGCAGAATTTGAAATACAATCCAGAATACGAAGCTAAACCTTTACCATGCCTCAAAAAATTATTAATATAAAATAAAATAAAATAGAAACTTGAGTATTCCAAAAATAAGCGCGACAAACTGACAAATATATATTTCAGGCATCTCGCCTACCATTCTGCGATTTCGTGAATTACCCAACCAACTCACTAATTGGTAATCTTATTCAACTTGCCAATCATATCATGTCATCATCAAGTATCATCGCCCTAATATAAATAGAACGGCAAAGCCAACATAAACAGAGAGACAGACCAAATGTGCCAAACATATGAAAAAAAAATCCCACTTTTTTTCATTTCGCAGCACAAATCTTTAAACCATGCTGAGGAGCACTCTTTGCAACATCCGGCCACCACCGGACAGAAGAGTACAAAAAAAAGTGAAAAATAAAAAATAAATCCCAGACGAGATACAATATAAAAATGAAAACGGAGAAGCAAGCGACAGACAGCAAAATTGGAACAACTGGAAGAAATAAACAATCTGCCAAGAACGCGTACACAATTGTCTTACTTTTCTTAATCTCTTCTTATTCGTTCCTTCTCCTAATCGTGTGTCTCTTTTGAGAGTTCCTTAATTTCCCTCTCACCGTGTCGTCAAGTGGATGCATAAACAGCCACAACAGTTGGGGGTCCAATTAATCCACCCTCTGCTGCTGCTCTACACAACAATCTCAATGGGAATAGACAAAAAAAAAACAAAAAAAAAACCCACTCGCTGTGACCATAAAAACGAGATACATACTCATAGATACAAAGTCAGCTGGTGGTAAGATCGCCTGCTCATGCACTATGATCATGCTGTAATTTGACTTCGATTATATAATTCTCAAGTGTATCTCATGCGCGATCAATGGAACGGAAACTTCTTCAATCAAATATAAAAATTCAGATCCCGCATGTCTTCTCGTTACTCGGCCAATAAACCAAAACTTCTAAGGTCACGTCATCAGGAGAGTGCAGCAGTGACCCCGTGGCTGCTGGAAAAGTTCACTTAATTTTTACGAGGCACTTAAATCGGTCACTTTCTTCAACACTCAAGTGATAGTAAAAAAAAAAAAATAAATAATTTCAAACAATAAAACGAACGTGAGATTCTATTTTACGTCTCAGATACTCGCACACTAAAGTGCACTGCACTTCATTGTAATTCTATAGTGTGCACAGTTTTGCGTTGATTCAAATGGGAAAATCATATGGAAAACTTACCTTTGCCATGAAAATAAAAAAAAAACACAAGAAAACGGCTTTCCTTAGGTGTGGAAGCACAATACTCGTACGTACAACGCTATTCTTCCATTTGTTGGTTTTTTTTTTTTGTATCTTTCTTTGTACGCGTATCTATCTTTGTTGTTGGTTAATTTTTTTTTATTACACTGCCTCGAAATGAGCCATAATTGAGGAAGTAGTTTCCTAATTATTTTCGAGGAAAATTGTTGCTATAGGCGGAGTAGCTATAGCTGGAGTGCTGGAGCCGTTTTCTGACGAGAAGGCTAAACAAAAAGAGACCTGGTTTTCGTGGGAAATGATATGACAGAGGCGCACAGTGGAAGTTGTAAAATTTAATTTGATTATGGTGATGCTTTTGGCCAGTCATAACATTTGAAATTGGAGTTGGAGTAGGTGAATGGGAAGAATACACTGAGCGCCGAGCGGGTAGTATAAAATACTCTTAAGAGCATCTGTGAGATTAGGGGCGGATGTAAATGAAATAAAAGAAAAGCGGTGCCTGAAAGGAGACTGGGTTAGTGAAAAGTCTGTGTTCCGGGATTATAGCCGGCTTGACTTTCTAATAAATGAATAGGTTTTGCATTTAAGGTGATTATTTTGTTAAACTACTGGTCTTGGTGCCGCATCTTCGAATCCCAGTGTCATTTGTTTCACTTGGGTTGGGGTCACCAGGGCCGGTTTTAACAGTTTTGGCGCCTGGCGCAGAAAAAAAAATAAGCGCCCCAAAAGCAACTTAAAAAATGTTTGATATTTTCCACATCTCCCGAAGAGAGAGAGTAATTGACGCGTTGACTTCAACATAAAATTCAATCCTAAATCTTTCTTGATGGTCTAAAATTACCTCATTCCTATCCCCATTGGAAAACTGAACTACTTTTTTCCGGGACCGTTAAGTTGAAATTACTGGAAAAGGAACTTTAATTTCATTTGCTTTAAGTCTCGCCTTATCTAAAAATTCAAAAAAACTTGTCATTAGTTCTTAGTTCGACTAAAAACTTTTTCATTGAGCACAAAATTTCAACTGCAAGCTTAAGGCAAATACTGCTTTCTGTCTTATATTGTGTACTAAATAACAACACAACAAATAAATTTAAATTCGCTTAGCTTACTACCAAGAGATTGCAGCATATTTTAGACTATTTAGACAAGAGCCTATAAACATCTCCCAAGTATAGTTTTAGTGGTTTTATTGCATCTATTCTGCTTAAGGCTGCGGTTATATAGCAAGCGTGTAATACAAGCGCCTGCTCGCGCTTTAAATTAAATGCATTTTATTGGAGCATGGTGGTTGTGTATCAAATTTTTAAAAGCGCGAGCAAGTGCGAGATAAAATGCTCTGATAATTTAAAGCGCGAGCTAAGCGCTTGTATTACACGCTTGCTACATATATAACCGCAGACTAAAAGTCAAACTACTAAGATATTTTTTTTTTTAAACCGACCATCTGCCTACAGAACTTGAATAGAAAACATAGATACTCTCAACTTTATCGAAGAATGCAACTGCATCAGTAGAGCATTGAACATCATCAAAGCTCTAGGTTCCAAAACCTTAGTTCTCGCTTGCATACCACAATGTTTCCCTCTCATATAAGTACCTACCATTATCATACCCTTGTCCTCTACAATTCACTAAAAGAATATCCAAATCAGCAAGTTCATTCAAAACTAAATCAGTTAAGCCAGAGACCCAGTTGTTTTTTTCGCAACAATCCCAAAAAATATTCTCTAATTTTAAACTTTTTCGTATTTTGGTCCACTATTCTAACTACTAAAGTTAATTGCTCCTTTCTACTTATGTATATCAAGCGTACAATCTACTATAATCGAAGCCAAGGAGAATCAAGGCATTAAATATATTACATACTAATTTTCAATATTTTTAAAAATGTGCTATCTACCACTTAAAGTGCTAATGTTCTGAATTGAAAAATTGTTTTTATTTTCGTAACCGCAGGTTGCATTTTTTTATGTAGTCTTGTTTTGTTATCAATTAAATATTAAATGCACAACATATAAGAAGGAAATGATTTTTTATTGGTTGAAAACACGACAATGCAAAAGGGATCCAAAAAAAAGCAAATGTGCTATCTTTCTGCCGTGATCTGTACATACATAATGTAACAATAAATTTTACTACGTATGAACTGAGTTTGACTCTCTTTCTCTTCAGTCAAATCGAACGTTTTGATATATCGAACAAGGTTGCGAAACCAAATTTGAAGTTCGCATCGTTTTAGGTAGGCGCATTGCCTTGGCGCAAAATTTGAATCCTGCTCCACAACTTCCGACATGTTTGATGATTTGTATGGATTTTGGTAGGCGCAAATGGAGCGGTATGATAAGACTGCTCCACAGCATGTTGGCAGTGAAAATTTCGTTTTTGGCAATGGGCTGATGCTGAAAGGGTCGACTGGAACTGGATATTTAATATGAAACAACAGAGCCTACTATGGTTGCAGCAGAGACAAATGTTTGTCTCTGGTTGTAGCTGGGTACAGATAAAAATTCTGCTAACTAGTCTCTTTCTCTTATACCAATTAGCAGCTATGGAGAGAAAGAGAATGAAATGTTGTGGGAACGGGAAGGGATAGAAAAAAAAACATTATGTGCATATTTATATGGAAACTTGGTGATTTTAATGTGTGTGTATTTTTTAAAGTACAGTGATTGAAATGTGTGTATTGTTATTTGAGAAGTACGGTGAGAAATAATTGTTTGTGAAGAATATAAATACATATTAGCAAACGAGTAGATCTGTTTTTTGGATAGTAATTTTTTTAGTTTTTACGCCTCTTGCTTTCTAGCGCCTGGCGCGGCTGCGCCACTCGCTCCTATGTAAGGTCCGGCCCTGGGGGTCACAATCCCGAAAACCAAAATTCCGAAAAGCCAAAATCCCGAAAATCCAAAATCCCGAAAAAAAATCCCGAAAACGAAATCCCGAAAAATTATATAAAATGCAAATTTGCGTAAATTTTTCATTTTATATAATTTTTCGGAATTTCGTTTTCGGAACACTTTTTTTAAGGATAGTAGACAAATGTTTGTCCATTCCCGTTGGCATTAGTGTTGTAATATTTTACGATTCGCAATGTGCATTCAGTTGTTTTGATCTCATTCAGTGTGATAGCTGATAGATTAGATTTTAGTTTCGGCTAATTGATTTTAGTTTCACACATTGGCGCATACTGATCGCTCTTTTAGATGAAGACCAAATCTGTGTGAAAATATGTACTTACATCGAAAATAATTTCCGGTGAAAACGTTCCGTTATTAAGGAAAATAAAATATAAAAAAATTACGCAAAACGTTACGAGCATTCTGAAATAAGTTTTTAATGGAAATCGCGTTCGATATGAACTTGTATTAGATATTGCTTTGTCATAGATCGTTTCTTAAATGTTTTTTTGTCAATAAGACTTGAACTGTTTTGTTATGTTTTATTTATTTGAAGTTTGTTATTTTATTTAATATGTTAAATAAGTTGTCTTCTAATTTTTTTTTCCTACAAACAAATTTTATTTTCACTTTCGGGATTTTGGTCTTTCGGGATTTTGGATTTTGTATTTTTGGGATTGTGGATCTTCGGGATTTTGGATTTTCGGGATTTTGGATTTTCGGGATTTCGGATTTCGGGATTTTGGGCTTTCGGGATTTTGGTTTTCGGGATCCTGTCCGACTCCCGTTTCACTTTTGTGTTTGGGAATCTTTCGCTCAGATTTTCTAAGAACTTTTAAGGGGTTTTTCAATAGCTATGTCCGACAGCTAATTGCTTTGAGATTTCAAGTGGGAACGCTGTCATTCTTTGCCGTTTGTTTAGAGTACTACACCATTCAGCAACGCGTCGAAATTGGTACATGTTTTTAAATAAAAATTCGTGTTCTGTTCGTCAAAACTTTTCGCGAGCTTTACGGCCGACATGATCGTCCAACCGAGCGAGCAATCTCCAACGAATTATCACGAAATTCTGGGAAAGCGGTTCGGTTGCTGATCGAGCAATACGACGCCGAAATGTGCGGTTGAACGACAATATTGCTGCTGTTGCTGAAAGTGTTGCTGAAGACCCAAACCTCTCGGTTCCTCGTCGTGCACAAGGAGTTGGCTTGCTTTTCTGCGACCTCAACTTGGTGAGTTTTGCGAAAAGAATTGGATGTGCATCTGAATAAGATCCAATTGACACAAGAACTGACGCCCTAAGATCACCAATCCTGTCGTACGTTCGCTAATTGGGCTCTGGAGCAGTAGGAAACGAATCCAAATTTTGGCGAAAAAATCATCTTCAGTGATGAAGTAATTTTTTATTGAACGGCTTTGTGAACAAGCACAACTACAGCATTTTGGGAGACAATAATCCGCAGCAGTATCAAGAGTCTCCATTGCATCCGAAGAAACTTACTGTTTGGTGTCGAATTTGGTCAGCCTGGGCCAAACATCTTCCGAAACGACAGTGCCCAGACGGTGACTGTCAATAGCGAACGCTATCGGGCCATAATAACTGACTTTTTGTGGGCTCAATTGGATGACATGGACCTGGACGACATGTGGTTCCCACAAGACGAGGCATAGTGCCGTACAACGGGCACTATATTGGAGTTGTTGCAAGAAAAGTTCAAAGAACGCATTATTTCCAGAAGATGCGATGTGGAATAGCCGCCAAGATCGTGCGATTTAACGCCCTTACGCTTTTTTTTATCCGAGGCTACGTTAAGTCTCTGGTTTATGGCAACAAACCAACAATTGACCAACTGGAGAACAATATATTGGTGAGATCCAGCCCGACTTATAAAGGGTGATTTTTTAAGAGGTTGAGAACTTTTTTTTAAAAAAAAACAAAAAATTCGAAAAAATGAATGAAATATTTATTTGAATCGATAGTTTGAACCTTGCAATTTAATGTTTAAAGATAATTTCATGCAAATGTTGACCGCGGCTGCGTCTCAGGTAGCCCATCCGCTGAGTCCAATTTTGGCATACTCTTTCACACATATCGGCCGGTATCTCACGAATGAATGCATGGATGTTGGCTTCCAGTGCGTCAATCGAAGCGGGCTTGTCCCTATAGACATTAGCCTTGACATACCCCCACAAAAAATAATCTAATGGTGTCAAATCGCACGATCTAGGCGGCCAATTGACCGGCCCGAAACGTGAAATTAACTGTTCACCAAACTCGCCTCGCAATTGCGCCATTGTTTCGCGTGCTGTGTTGCATGTGGCACCGTCTTGTTGAAACCACATATCATGCAAGTCAAGAACTTCCATTTCGGGCAAAAAAAAGTTTGTTATCATCGCTCGGTAGCGTTCACCATTGACAGTAACGCTGCGATTCGCATCATCTTTGAAGAAATATGGCCCAATAATGCCGCCGGCCCATAAACCGCACCAAACAGTGGCAGTGGCTTCACTACGCACAGTACGTAAACGTGTTGGTGGTTTAATGTCCAACAAAGTAAATTTGGTGCGAAATTTGGTCACAATCTTCCGAATAGACTGCTCAGAAGGTCGAGAATGCCGATCATAAAATGGAAGCAGCGCGCGATGAACATTTCGA
Organism: Brachyopa scutellaris; assembly: GCA_949775065.1. Classification (NCBI taxonomy): domain Eukaryota; kingdom Metazoa; phylum Arthropoda; class Insecta; order Diptera; family Syrphidae; genus Brachyopa; species Brachyopa scutellaris. The sequence continues at coordinate 94,802,607 of OX459113.1, read as the reverse complement.
ACCGAGCACGAATTTTGATAGTAAAATTCAATAATTTGCAAGCGTTGTTCATTTGTAAGACGATCCATGGTTAAATTGCAAACCAAACTGAAGCTGTTTGACAGTGACACAAGGTACTAAACACACGTCAGCTGTCAAAACCAGTGTTGCCAAAACCAAACCAGCTAAAAAATCTTCCTTTACAACAGAGTCATACAAAATTGGACCTCTTGGGTCGAGTCCTGTAAACGAATCCGCGGAGGCCATTTAAATGATTTCATTGCTCAAAAAATCATTAAATATTCGTACGAGTACATATTATCTGTATGAATATTGACATCCGATTGATCAGGTTACTGCAATATTGCTTTACAGATGCTGAATCATGGGAATCTCACATGGGGGCTATTTTTTGTCTGATATTCTCTTTCGTCTTTGTGAGGACGTTAAACTTAAGCTCGATTAAAAATGATTTCTTTTATTATATTTTGGTTGTTGCCGGTCATTTAATCATCATCAGGGAACGGATTTTGTTGACTTTGCCTTTTTTTGCCTTTTTTTTTTTTACTCATATTGCCTTTTTTTGCCTTTTTGGTACTATTTGTCAAAGTAGCTGTGCACTTTCTTGTTAACTATACGATTTATCCTTGCTTACACGAAAGAAATTTCAGTGTCCACACGTATGAGAGCAGGTTTTTTTCTCGTAAGAACAAGCACATAACCGCATGCGTTGTTTACACGAGCGCGAGTTACATGCTGCAGCTTAGTACATACATAGACATGTATGAGTATGTACATACATATTGCTCCAGCAGCAACGTCACAATAAATAGAGCTGGTGTTGTCAAAAACCAAGTCTTGCTCTAGTTGTATGTTCAGTTGTTCATTTTTGTTGTCTACGATTTATGTAAAACGGTTAATCCTTGTTGTTTGAGATGTTATGTGTTGTTATCATTCAGTTGGTAATTACCAATCAGTCCGGGCAGTGCGTCACGTGTTGTCAAAGGTCCGTCTTTGTTATTCGTTGTCTTTATTTGTTTATAATAAATTTAACTTAGTATTAATGTTAAACGTAAAATGAATTAATAAAAGAATTTACTTTATATTGGAAATACATAGTATTTATTTTATTAGTTAAAATCTCGGAATCGTAACTGGCGCAGTCGGTAGGATTTACAGTTCAGCATTAAAAAATAATAGTGAATAACAACAGTAGCTATTGAAAGTGTTCGAACTGAATCTGTAACACACTTCGATTCCATATCGAAGTGGTGGATTTCAATCCTTTGGTTAAAAAAAAAAAAAAAAATCCTAGCAGAACTAACATCATCTGAAATAACAAAAAACCGATATAAATAAAATACAGTGACGAAATCGAATAATAGGCAGACAATACATAACAAACAATAAACAAAAACAAAAAAGAAAATAACAATTGTGAGTGAAAAATTAATGAAACCTCTGAAACAAAAACAGTACAGTGACGAACAAAAAATATGTACATATAACAGTGAAAGAAAAAGAACTTGATCACACTTAGTAAAATAATAATAAATAAATACTTAATACTGAATGCTAAATAAAGCGAAGTACAGCATCCAAAAAGTGAATACTGAGTAGCTTTAAAGTGATGCTGGAAAGGCATCGGGGCACAGTTCGAAGGAATATCGGACTGGTGGATTTTTTTTATCCTTTGGCCTTATAATAGAAAATAATATAATACAAACATTTTTAATTTAATAAACAAATATAACATAAACACAAGTAATAAAATAATTAACTAATAAAACAACCAGAAAATAAAACAACAAACAAATAATAAGTTAATAAAAAAAATTTAGTTTTAAGTGGCTTTACACGAAACCCACTTCAAGGGAATATTGGAGTGGCTGAGTGGAAGTTAAATATAAAATTAAGTAAACATAATTTTGAAAATAAAACAAGGAACATTATGGAAAAAATAAAATATATAAGCAATACCTAAGTGAAAAAAAAAATTCTTTTAAGTGTCTGTACATAAACTTCAAGGGAATATTGAAGTGGTTGATACTAATCTTTAAGCTTAACAGTGATAAAACAAAAAAACAATAAAATAATAATACTTACCTAATAAAAATAGAATATAATTTGAAATTCCGAATAAAACAGTAGTGACAAGTATAAATAAAAAAAAGAAAAAAAAACATTTTACTGAAATATAATCTAGCTCAAATAGTTATTTTGTCGAGGATTAAATAAATATGTAAGTCAATTTAAAATTGGCAGCAACATTTTCGGCACTATACATAAAATATTTGGCTAACAAAAAATAAAAATTAAAGTCAAAAACAAAAATAAAAGATTCCAAAATTCCAAAACGAGTAAAGACAAATATTATTACATTTTTGACATGAGCAAAAATTTAATATAATATTGGTATACGGCAACAACCCTAACTATCAGCATATACATCCCTTCTGATCAACAAATTTTTGTGTTCTTATCTCCCGAAGTCGCTAAGTCCACACTTAGGCGGGAGGAGTTACATGCTGCAGCTTAGTACATACATAGACATGTATGAGTATGTACATACATATTGCCCCAGCAGCAACGTCACAATAAATAGAGCTGGTGTTGTCAAAAACCAAGTCTTGCTCTAGTTGTATGTTCAGTTGTTCATTTTTGTTGTCTACGATTTATGTAAAACGGTTAATCCTTGTTGTTTGAGATGTTATGTGTTGTTATCATTCAGTTGGTAATTAGTCTTTGTTTTGTCGTAACGTGTTGTGGATCTCTTGTCGTCTTTATAATTTGTCAATTTATATGTTTCTTAAAAATAAAGTGTATTACTATGTTTAGTGTTTAATGTATAAATAAAGAAACTTATAATAAAATATAATGTTGTTGTTCATTTGTTTAATCGGTCACAATAAGAAGAAATCGTAACTCGCGCATAAAAAAAAAAATCCCTACACACCAATACAACCCTAAATACATTTGTATCAACTCAGCATACATGCGCTTTTTCTTGTGCCCTGCGTTCAATCTCAGGCATTCGTCGCATTTTTATTTACCTACCATCTTTTCATCTGACAAAAACCGTAAGACATCTGGGAAATATTTTGTTCGTAACTGTGCGCCTTTCCATCTAGATTTATATTCTGTGACATACTGGTCATACTAAGGGCTAGTCTGTTGAATATTGCGTTTGCTTAAATGCGTGATGTTCCCAAAATATTTTGTTGCTTGTCACTGAAAGTGAAAATACCCCAAGTTAATGGTAAAATTGGAAAAAGATTTTTAGTCGAAATTACAAGTTGTTTGTATGTATTATAATTTGAGCACGTGATCTTAGTGCAATGCGTTGTATTTAGAAGAAGAGGTGTTAAAGACTTTGAACGGACTCGAGGAGAAATTACAACAAGCTAAAGGGCCAGTAGCTGAAGATGGGATGAAAAAATTGTATCCGGTTTTTTCACCAAATTATCAAAATGGCGCTGCGAACACTAAATTGGACTCAAATATTAAAGTCATGGACGTGACATTTCTTATCTTGGCTACACTAGGCTCTCCTCATGTTGAAAGGTCCTTTATTTCATTCAAGGCTTTCCTGAGAGATAATCGCAGACGATTGTTACCAGAGAACTACAAAATGTTTTGGGTTACAATGTTAATAATAATGCATAAAAACCTTTATTATTAAATGTCTTTTTCTGCCTTTTTCAGCGGTTTTATTTTGCCTTTTTTTGGCTTTTTTTGGTCAACAAAATCCGAACCCTGATCATTATGTTTCGCAGCTTGTGACATATGACCATAACGTTTTTCTAGTCATATCTGTCTAAGCTTTGGGCACGGTTTGCCAGGTTGGGCTATTTGTCGCCAATTGGGCTACAAATAATTTCCGGTGACAAAAAAATCTAGATTTTGATTTGATAAAATTGGGGCTGTTTCTATTTAAATCGGCGATGTTTGGGGTCCATTGCCAATAACAAAAAAATTTAACTTTAAATTACGTACATATTTTGAATTTGTGTTACAAACGAGATATCGCAATTGTACAATTTGCAAATTAGAATTAAATCAAATCTCACTTTACCTCTGTGGCCACTTGGCCAGAGATCATAATGAGCTTTGTAAACTAAAAAGATTTTTTCATTTTTTTCACTTATGGAATGTACAGAAAATTATTTGAAAGCATATGACATATGAGTCTGTCTCTGTGCAAATTCACGATTTCATTTAAAAGTCTTCCACTAGAACTAGCGGATGTCCGATTGAAAATATTAAGGGCAGAGTTTAATAAGTTTCAGGTAATCAACTAGCGGCAGTATTTAAATGAAGAACAATTTATTGGGACACTAGCTTTTTGGTAATTTGTGAGTCAATATAAAAATGCTCTAAATGACTTTATGCTTGCAAACATTTCAAAATTTGCTTTCAAAACAAAGCTCAGGAATAAAATACATTCAAAAACACGGAATAAACATATGCCATCTAAACGCGCAAAGTCTGAAACACAAATCTGATGACTTGCGGATTTTATTTCAGGATGGTTTGGTTGATATTTTATGTATCTCGGAAACCTGGTTGAAGCCGGAAATGTGTAGTAACTTGTTCAGTCTGAAAAATTATAATCTTATCCGGGCTGATAGAGAGAGCAAAATTGGAGGTGGAGTTGCATTATATATTAAAAGTTCCTACAATTTTCGAATTATTAAAAAATCTACTCCAAACGACTTAATAGAATACGCATTTGTAGAAATAATGCACAATCTAGGTAAATTTCTGGTAGGATGCATATACATGCCTCCTCATGCAGCGAACCACGTTTTAGTTAGGAATTTAATCGAACAAATAAATCCACTTTATACTGATATTGTGCTTTGTGGTGACCTTAATCTAAACATCTTAGGTAATAAAAACAAAGATTTTATAGAAATGGTAGACTCGCTTAATTTTGTTCTACCTAATTACAATCAACCAACGCATTTTATGCCAAATAAAACACCGTCTCTTATTGATGTCTTTCTTGTGTCTCACTTTAGTTTAATTAAGCGCTATGACCAACTTCTAGCACCTGACTTTTCTCATCACGATATGATAATACTGAAACTCAACTTGTTACCATCAGCTACAGCGAATGAGCCAGTAACATTTTATGACTTCTCTAAAACTAATATAGACAACCTCTTCAACGAATGCGTTAACTTAAATTGGGCACCACTCTACACAACAAACGAAACATCCAGACAAGTCGAATACTTTAATTCAAATATTATATATCTTTTCAATAAACATGTGCCTATTAAAACAAAAAAGGTTCGTAAACAAAATCTTCCGTGGTTCACAACAGAAGTCTGTGAACTCATCCAATCCCGAAATCGACTTTTTTCTAGGTGGCGTAGATACAAATGCGCAAGCATTTATGATGAGTTTAAACGTACTCGTAATAAAGTAACTGATCTGATTCGCAAGAACAAAAAGATTTATTATGAAAATATATTCAGATCTAGCAACTCTAGCTCTCAATTCTGGAAAAATATCCGCCACATCGGAATCAATAATGAAAAGCATGATCTTCCTAGCAATATAAATCTTGATGAACTAAATGCACGATTCATACAACCAATTAACTCCGTATCTGCTTTCGATATAAGTGCTCCCACGAGAAATATAGGTAGTGGATTTTCATTATCAGGTGTTAATGATGTATGTGTAGGTGAAGCAGTCTTAAAAATCAAGTCTAAAGCTATAGGCCCCGATAAAATTCACCCAGATTTTATAAAAATACTTCTTCCTGTAATTCTGCCTCAAATCACACATATTTTTAACACAATTATAACTACATCCATATATCCTAATAGCTGGAAGATTGCCAAAATTATTCCTCTGCCGAAAGCTAATAGCAGTGATTTCCGCCCTATTGCTATACTCCCCTTCCTTAGCAAAGCGTTTGAGGCTGTTGTTAGTAGGCAAATAAAAAAATATTTTAATGAAAAAAAGCTTATTACAAAGCTACAGTCAGGTTTTCGTGCAAACCATAGCTGCACAACAGCCTTACTTAAGGTATGCGAGGATATTAGGGAAGGTTTGGACAAAAATATGATGGGTTGCATTGTCTTTTTGGACTTTTCTAAAGCCTTCGATTGCGTAGATCACAATATTTTACTGCACAAGCTTAGGATCCAATTTGGTCTCGATGAAACTCTGTGTACGTTGTTAATGTCATATCTTACCAACCGATATCAATACGTAACAAACAAAAATGAATGTTCCGCTCCCCTCCCCCTCCACTCCGGTGTTCCCCAAGGTTCTGTCCTGGGACCGTTGTTATTTACATGTTTCATTAATGATATCTCGGACAGTTGCGCGGTATGTAGCCATCACATCTATGCAGACGATGTTCAGCTATATGCGATGTTTCCACGAGCACAAATTAATCTAGGCATCGCAACAGTAAATCAAGAGCTCGAAAAAGTTTATTCCTGGTCCAAATTAAACAAACTTCAGGTAAATTCAACCAAAACGAAATCTTTGATTATTAGTAGAACCAATATAAATTGCGATGCGCCTCAACTTTACCTTAACCACTCTCCTATTGAATGGGTCCAAAATATAAAAAACTTGGGTGTTTATATCACACATAACTTCACGTGGAAATATCACATAAATAAGACTGTCGCAAAAGTTTACGGTGCACTTCGTGGTCTCAGTCCCACACGAAAGTATCTTCCAACAGATGTTAAGCTTAAGCTAGTCAAGTCATTTATTGTACCTATAATTCTATATGGATGTGAGATTTTTTCAAACATGGACTCTGAGTGCCACCGAAAGCTGAATGTTGCATACAACAGCTGTGCGAGATACATTTTCGACATAAACAGACATGAACATATTTCCGGCTACGCCAAAAAAATTACAGGCTGTTCGCTAACTGCTCTACTAAAATATCGAACCATTCTATTCTTGCATAAAATCATTACCACCAAAATGCCGGAATATTTATTTGACAAAATTAAAATGGCGAGAACGCAAAGATCCTTACAATTAATTACACCAAGATATAAATATTTGACTACCTCACGACAATTTTTTGTATATGCTATTAAACTTTGGAATATGCTACCCCTGCACATTAGGCGTTCATATGATGCCAACACGTTCGCTAAAAATGTTTTTGAACACTACGCAGAGAATTTCTAATGCATTGACGTCCTTCTATCTCTCTTACTTTTTCTTTTTTTTTTTTCTCTTCATACTACTTTGCCGTTTAACTATCCCTTATTTAAATAAATTTTGTATCATTGTTTTACTGTTTTATTTATTTATGAATACTATGTTACTTTTAAACACAAAGCCACAAAAAAGCATGTACAAGTTATTATAAGATTTATCTTTTTGTATCATGAATGTTTTTAATAAATTAATTAATTAATTAATTAATTAAAAACTTTGGAAGCAATATTACGTATAAGAACGCCAGTGCAATTGACTGGAAAGTGCTGTAAGGAGTTTCTGGTAACTGAGAAAATAGGTTTGTTTGATGTCGCCAGCCCTAGGGTGAACTGACTAGTGTCAATTATTTTCGTGGTTGTCAAAAAACCCAGTGCAACCCCCGTTTCATCTAACGCACTTGGCATTCTTTGAAAATTGAACAGAAATCAAATTTGGACAATTTTGCACTTGTTTAGTTCGTTATTTATATTGTACAATAGACTCAGTGAATGGGTCGAAACCAAGAGTATCTTAAACGTTTTTCAAGCGGGGTTCAGAAAAAAACCAATCGACAGTGGACCAAATCTTTTCGCTAATGAATATAGCCGACTATTATATAAGCAAAGGAAAAAAGCTGTATGCTTTTTTTGTGGATTTTCGGGCAGCTTTCGATTCAATACCCCGAGAAGTACTTTTTTATAAACTCTACAAATATGGAATCACAACAAGGATTATATCTGTCATTAGAGCAATTTACGAGGAAATTCATGCGCGAATATGGAACGGAAAATCTCTGTCAGAAGAGTTTGGTACATCGATGGGCGTTAAGCAAGGATGTGTTCTAAGTACCCTTCTCTTCAATTTATACATAAATGACATAGCTGGGAGTCTTGATTGCTTCTAACCTAAGTCTACATAAGCATCTACAAGCCAAATTAGCGGAAGCCAAGCGTGCTATGTGTTCTGTGTGGAGAAGTTGCATCCTTAAGAATAACGTTTCTCACATAGCTAAGTATAAAGTCCTTAGAGCAACCGCAATTGCAATTCTGTTTTATGGATTTATGGAGCACAGGCATGGGGATATCGTTCTTTTGAAGCCGTGGAAAAGTTACTTCGTTATTTTATTAAAAGTACCTTCAGACTGCCCAGTACATCACCAAACTATATGCTATATCTTGAAACGGGAATAGCGCCCCTCTTTTTGGACACCCTTAAAATGCACTTCAACTATGTGGCAAAAGTTATGGCGATGAGCGAAGAAAGGATTCCAAGACTAGTTCTAACACAAATTATAAATTCCGGTGGAAGATGTGTAAATGAGTGGAACAAACTGGCAATCGAATGCTCATCAACATTTTTCATATCAGCCAACGAAAACCCCGATTCATTTAAAGCAAAATTTGATGACTTGCTGAAGAAAGCTGGTAATATGATGTATGATAGGTACATTAAAGAAGCCGAATCGTCAATCTACAGGGCTTACTACAGTAAAGTAAACCACTTCTTAAAGCAAAAAACCTACTTCTTAGCTGACAACACTTCTGAAAAAATCAGCTTGTTATTTAAAGTAAGAGGTGAACTCCTTAGTTTGAACTACATTCCACATCGACCAGAGCTACCATTATTGTGTGACTTATGCAATCGTAAAGAACGGGAGGATGTGTTCCATTTCCTGTGAGTTTGCCCAATAGTCAAGGATTTCCGTAAACGCTTCTTTGGTGTAGCCACGCTTAATTTAGAGGGAACGATCAACATTCTGAACGGTGAACGAAGTTTGGGCCTTCTTTATCAATATTGCTTAGGAGCTATTCGTTACAGAACATGCATAGTTCAGGAATCTTTTTAAAAATCTTTCTCGGAAAATTTTAAATAATTGTAATAGTTTTTTCTTATTATGTATAAATTATAATATAAATGTCAGTCTGGTAGACGGCCTTCGGCCAAACCATATAAGGACTTAAGTCAAACTTAAAGTTAAGAAAATGTAAATTGTTTTTATTTTTGAAGTCAATAAATCTCTAAAAAAATGTCTCTCTAGTTCGTTATTTTATTAAGCAACTTATCTGAATACAAAAAAAAAAACACAAGCACAATGAGCAACACCAACGCAATGAAAAATAACCAAATGACAAATCAGTTGATTTAATGTTTTGACAGCCTTTTTTTCTTATACTGACAAAATACCCGGGGTAAATCCAGTGAAGGACCAGTGTCGACAACGAACGCAGGGCAGCATGTTCAGTGCGTTTTCAGTGTAGCACTGGCGGACACAAAACGCATCAGTGCGTTTCCAGTGCAACCTAGTCCGTACATTTAACAATGTATCGAAACTTCAAAACCAAATTGAAAATATAGAAGAACAAATCTTTGCAAAATAATACAACTTTAAAAAACGTTTATGTGTGTTTTAGGTCAGGTATGATATGGACATTCAAATTTATTAGGCGATTTTTGGGCTGCTAGTGATTGGAAAAAACCGGCGATTTTTGGGCTACTAATTATTGGTAGATCATCTACTTCGTCTCTAGAATACCTGGCAACCGTGGCTTTGGTACATAATTCCAAGCATCTCCATAATTTGGCAGGAAGCGAGGGCACCGAACTCCTTATGTTCTATAGGGAAGCAGGTTCTAAGTGGAAGCATTTGTTTCTAAAAAAAAAATGTTTGGTTGTTCATTTGGATAATCATTTATTTTAGTTCAAAGATATTTGTTTCAGCTAATTTTTGAAAATCATATCGCGCAAATGGCTACATTTAGCCTTGACGCCCAAATGTGCTCTTTTTGGCATTTTCCATCGTTCTGGCCAATGATTCGGCCGACATGGCGGCGGTTTCACGTCGTATGTTGACGTTCAACTGAGCTAAAGTCCTTGACTTATTTATACCTTGCACTTCAAATAACCCCACAAATAATAGTCTGGTGGCGCTAAATCGGGTGATCTGGGTGGCCAGTCAAAATCGTAATTTTTCGATATGAGTCGCCCTGTGAACAATGGTCGCAATAAATTGATTGTTTGTTTATCTGTGTGGCATGTAGCGCCGTCTGTTGAAACCAGTAGCCACCCATGCCATTTTCACGAACAATGGGCATCACAAAATCCATTATTATAGCTCGATAACGCTCGCCATTGACGGTTACGGCAGGGATGAAAAATGGCGTTTCAGCAGTGTATTGAAAGTTGAAAAAAAATTGTATTGAAATTGTACTTTTTGATTTTTTTTCAACTTACATTGTGTTTGAATTCGCGCAAGCCGTTTGTGATTAAAGTATTTTCTTAATAAATTGTGATAAAATGTACCTACTGCAATATCAAGCAACAAAAAAAATAAAAAATTTATCAACACAAAAAATAGATTCGAAATAAATTTACCACAATATCCAGTTTATGGGTAAATAAAGAAAAGTAAAGTAAGATTTTTTTAAAAATGTTTATCGAAATTTTGGTAGTGGAATCTATTGGACTCAATCCAGAAACAATTTGAAATCAACGTATTTTCGTGCTAACTCGATTATAAGGTAATAAGAAGGCCACAGTTTCTATGTAAAATTTGCTTGATAGTGGACAATTGTTTCACTTTGCTGTCGCTACGAAACACGTGGCGCTAGTTGTGTTGGAACCACATTTTCCGCAGACGTTGTACAAGATTATAGAGAAAATTAAGTTTAAAAAACTAAAACCCGACTATGGGGAAAACTAACTAAAAAGTTCGAAACAAGATGAAACGAAACGATGATTTTCAGAGTATAGCCGTGGTCGGCATGCCCCTTTGCCAATGAATGCTTAATTATAGGTATATGTAAATATGTTATTGTAACTGCATAACAACTGCATGCATACTCTGAAAATCATCGTTTCGTTTCATGTTGTTTCGAACTTTTTAGTTAGTTTTCCCCATAGTCGGATTTTAGTTTTTTAAACTTAATTTTTTATTTCCAACTTTTTAGTTGCACAAAATATGTAGTGTATATAAGTAGCCAATGTCGTGTTCTACTTGTCAAACCCTTTCATTTGATACCCATATTAATGATGTAGTAAAGATAACGTAAATCGGACGTCTTGAATTTAGAATGACATTATATCGTATTGTATTCTATTCGCCAAGCCCTTTCATTTGATACCACTATCAAGGCGGTTGTAAAGAAAAATGAAAAAAGAGGTAATCCGCCATCTTGCTTGCTGCGCCCGCCATATTGAATTTTTCTGCGACGTCCGATAGCCTAGGACACTCTCCGCATCAAGATGAATCCAACGACACATCATTTGTTCAAATCGATTCCAGAGTTTAGATTGTACATACAAACAAGCCCAGCCTGTTAAAATCATATTAACCTCTACTCTGCGTAGTCGGGTAGAAAACAGTTATTGTGAACTGACAACAAATGGGTTGGGTATGTTCAGTGAAATTTGTATAAATTCGATTTTTAGTAGCAAAAGCAATCTATGTGATGTTTTGGTTTTTTTAAACATACTTTTTTGAATAAATTATAGCAGCAGCGCAAATTGTATCGAATTTTATAAAAGTGTATTTGTGTACTGAAGTAAAGTCAATTGTATCGAAAACAGTACAATTGTATCGACTTTTGCAACCCAGGGTTACGGCAGCTCCATCGTCTTTGATCCGCGCAAACACAGCACCAAACTGTAACTTTTTGGTCGTAAAGTGGCTGTTCATCAATTAATTGAGGGTTTTCGATTGTATAAAACCGACAATTTTTGCTTATTTACGCATTACGCCTCCATTAGAGTTGGGCAAACTAGTTCACTTCTTCACTTTGAAGTAGTTCAGTACATCTCGTTCACTAAAAAGAACTAGTTCACCAATGTAGTTCAGTAGTTCTTTTAGCTAAGTAGTTCTTTTAGTTCAGATTCAGCTTCACCATTCACCTCTCACTTACACAGTACACAGACACAATATACGTTCATCTCATCTCTCATACTCATCCATAAGGTATACAGTGCTGGCACGCTAATTAGCACACCCCCATGAAAGGATAAAACTATGCCTTTTTTCATAATACAACTTATTTAAAAATTATTATTTGTCATCAATTTAAAAAGATTACATTCCCAACCACATTTTGAAAATTTAAAATTTTGAAATTTCAGTAGCTTTTGCTTTTTACTTTTTATTTTTTAAAATAACGTCTCATTTGCATTGAAACTTAATTTAGCACAACCAAATAATGGCTGCGATTTACAGATAAACCTCTTTTATCCGGAGCTCCAATGACCGGCAACCTCTATTAACCGTAATTTGTCACAGAAACTTTATTTTTAATTTTGACCCTCTATTATCCGCAAAACCTCTAATATCCGGAAATTTGTTAGCACATAGTGAACTTAACGGTTAAGTCTGGACTATGCACACATATCCATTTGCAGACGATGTCTTGTAATTTTGCAAGTTGAGTCGTGTGTGCTTTTATTAGGTTTTAAAGCGGATACACACCATCCAACAAGAGTGTCTGTTTTGACTGATATCATGCAGAACTGCTGATGTGTACAGCTGCGTGACGGAGTGTCAATAAAAAATTATGCTTATAAAAATGTTTGCTACTGCGTGACACTCAGCGGGATTTTTCTTTCTTGCTCGATTCGATATCCTCATTCGGAATGCAAAAATATCTAGAGATAGACGAAAAACAACCACAACGATGATTTGAGTTTCATACAAAACCTATAGTCTGGACACTCGTTTCATTAGGCAAGAATGACATCAGTTTTTCGTGACACTCTTCTTGCATGGTGTGTATCCGCTTTTAGTGAATTTAAGAAGCATGTCAAAATGTTTCGGAAAAGTTTTAAGAATTTGTGAAAAAAAAATTACACTATCAATAATTTAAAGAAATGTGTGAGTATGGGAGATTTTATTGAAACCTCCAGTATCCAGAAAAATCGATTATCCGGAACACCGTTGGTCCCGAGCATTCCGTATAAAAGAGGTTCATCTGTATTTATTTTTTATTCATCCTATTGTTGTGATGAGTAATGCAACATACTGGTAAAGTGTTATTTGGTAGTTCTAAAGTGATTTATAAATAGTAATTGGACGTGCCAAGAGTTCTACGGCGGGCGAGAGGAGGATAATATGGCTACTGTTCCAGAAGGAACAAAATATTAGCAAAATTGCACGTAACATTAAATGTTCGCGAGAAAAAGTGCAAAATGATATAAAGCACTATCAAACGCATGAGACATTTGCGGACAAGAGACAACGTAGGCCTAGGATGACTACCAAAAGAGAGGATTCCATCAAAGTCCGACATGGTCTGAAAGACCCTTTTGCCACTTCCTCCGAAATTAGAGCACGCATGGAGAAAGAATATGGTGTAAACATCGCAGCTAGAACTGTGCGAAAGCGGCTTTTGGAGAATAATCTTCGAGGAGGCCAGAGCCTAAAGAAACCGTAAGTATCAGATGCGAATCGGAAAAAACGAATTGCATTCGCAAAGGGTCATGTTGGTTCTCCTCCATCTTTTTGGAATACGGTGGTATGGAGTGATGAATCGAAGTTTAATCTGTGTGGTTCTGATGGAAGAACTTATGTACGACGTCCTCCACACAAACAACTCGACTCCAAGTATACAAAAAAGATGGTTAAGTTTGGTGGAGGCAGCCTAATGGTATGGGGTTGTTTTAGCGCTCATGGTGTTGGCCCTCTAGTCCTTATAAAAGGCAAAGTCCTAGAGCAATTTTGCTGCCAGATTTAGATTCAGCGTCAAATAATCTACAAGAAATGATGTACCCCATGTGTTGTAGACTAGTGTAATCAGCTGGGTTTAGTTTTTGTATCATTTGAATTTTGTATGGAAACATATTCAAATCGCTACGAGTTATGCGTCGGAGAGTGGTTCGTCGGATGTCTAATTCCTGAGAACGGCGATAGCTCGATGTCGTCGGAGTCTCCTCAATACTGGCTGGTACGGCTTCAATATTTTCACCGGAACGTCTTGTTCGTTGTCTGGATGCGTGACTGGCATTACTAAGACTACCGAAGCTCACAAACCTTATAGTGGTGGTGGAAACGCACGTTTAGTTTTCACAATTGAAAACTTATTTTTAATGTATACAGGGCCGGATTTAGAGATCTGGAGGCCCTGGGGCAACAAATTATCTTTTCTATAGATAATCCTTTTTGTATAAGTCGATAAAAGATACACATTGAACCAACTCATTACCAAGACTGGGCTCTAAGTCATCTTTGTACACTTTCGCTAATGCCTCTGCTGCAGCGTGTCAATTTGCAGCATCCATCTTTTCTATGTGATTGAGAAATCCGAATCTCGAACGTATATTTCATTTTTTTTTAAATGCATTTTCATTTGTAAATTCAAGTATTTCTTACATGCTAGACAAAAAGCGCTTAAAACTAGCTTAACTAACTTAACTATTTTATTCTAACTTACTGGCCCCACACGGGCACTCTAAGCTAAAATTAATACCTATACTATGTCTTTCGACGTAACCTAACTTATAATTTAGAATTTTAATTAAAGTTACAATTTTAGATCTAAGAAAAGTTTGAAAAAAAATGTTAGAAACAGGACAGGTAGTCTCGAACGTACAGCTTCATATGCATGTAATCTTTCAGTAAGAGAAACACATAGCTGATCGATCACTGGGATAAAACCGGATACTTTGTATTTCTCTTTTGGTGACAGATTTGCGTCTTGTGCTTTCATGTTATCGAGTGGATTCAACTTCACATTTCTTGTTCTGGTGCGTGATTATACATATTGGTCAGTATGACATATTCCATTAGCAGCTTCATCGTAATTATCAAAATCGTGTCTTCTGGATTCAACGAATGATTTCAATGATTCTTATGTACGCATTGCAGATTCAAGAATGATTTTCGGGTCCTGCAACATCTTGTTTATAGCATCGAATCGTTCCAAGATGTCGTTCCAAAAGATAGCAATTAGAGCGGTTTCGAAACATCTCATCTTTTGTAAAAGGTGCGATGCTTCATTCCGCACGATGTCTTTTTGCTCCTTATCAGAAGATATGCTGGTTAGAGCTCCTTCGATTTCAGAATAAACATCGACAATGGTTTTCGTAGCTGCAGCTCGACAAGACCAACGAGTATCGCTGAGCTATTTTAAAACGTAAAATTGGCCGCTTTTTTCTGCGATAATTTTTCAGTCAGAATTTGGTAATGTTCTGTACTTGCTGTGAAAAACGTATATATGTATGTATGTAGATTCTGAACGAAATCAAAGAATTGAACAGCCGATGGACAAGAGTTAGCAGCTGCCTTTCCAACTAAATTGAGAGAATGACCACAACATGGTACAAACGCCGATAAATGATTTTTCTCCAAAATAAGAGCCTGCATTTCTTTGTATTTACCACTCATGTTTGGAGCATTGTCATATGATTGGCCGCGGCAATCCAAAATTTCTATTTAATGGTCACCTAAAAATTTTAGTAAAGCGTTTGCTATGGCCTCGGTATGGCCGCAGTTTGGTAATGACGTGTAAAATCTTTCTTTTGGCATCGATCCTTCAATATATCGAACAACTATAGTTAGTTGATCGATATGAGATTGGTCGGGAGAAGTATCCACTGACACCTAATAATATATTTGGATTTTTTTACTCTGGATAATATTTCAGTTAGCACTTTGTCACCCATAGAACTGATGAGTTCTTCAGAAATCGTGGACGAAAGGTAATTGACATGACCACTTCCTTTATTTGCATGATCTTTCAAATGGGTTGCCAGGATTGGTTCATACTCGACTAGCAATTCCGAAAATTCCCAGAAAATTTCCATTTCTCGGTGAACTAATAATTTCATTGTCACCTCGAAAGGCTAATCCACGCTCAGCTCCGAATGCAGCTGGTTGTTGATTTGAAATGTATTTCTCGCGCCTCTGCAATTTACCGCTATTTGGGACCGAGAATATTGAAGTTCTAGTTCGAAGATGTTGAAGATGATGTTCATCGTCGTCGGTCCTGTGCTTTGGTTTTTATTTGTTTTTTTAAATATTTATTTTTTCGAAGTCTATTGTTTTGTGGTGGCCTTTGTTTTATGGAGGCCCGGGGCTGTAGCCCCGTTTGCCCTCCCCTAAATCCGGCACTGAATGTATACCTGAACAATTTCAGCGCTTTCTTTCGGAGTGTACTGTTCCATGGTATAAATTTCCTTCGAGTGACGCTTCCAACGCGGTGTGTCATTGGTCGATCTGACAGTAATGTCAAAAGTTATATAGGGTTGACCGGCCTACCCTGTATTTCGTCTGAGCAATTATAAAGGAAATAGAGTATAACCGTATAATCTACCCATTTTCAAGATTATGTTTCGGCAATTTATCAAAGTGTAGGTATCTGTGTGTTTAGATAAATGCCCAAAAGCGCACCCATTATTTGCAAATAGATCCAATTTAAGCCGTCCAATGATTGATGATTTCCTTTTGACGCTAAAGAAAGTTACTTAAACTTTTAATGAGTAATAGATACACACCCACCGCTAGTTTACTCATTTTCACTTTTTATCAATTCATAGAGCAGTTTTATTCACTTAAAAGCTTAGGCGCTTTTCCACCAACAACTCTTCTGAGTCAGCTAGGTCGCTGGTCTTCCTCCACCCACCCACCAATGACGATTTACCCAGCCCATTGCGGACAAAGACATTCCTCAATCAGTCAGTTACTCATTTTATGACCGATGCCAGCGTTCTGAGTAATTAAAAAAAAAGAAGAAGAAGAAAAGAACGATGGAAACTCGTATCTTCATTAATCTTTTACTTCAGGCCTCCTGACCTTAAATTACCTTTTGTCTGCAGTGCATGTCTTCCCGTTTTGGTGCAAAAATATGTCAAGCACCGGTGGACCACGAACGAGGCTCAAGGCGTTGGTATCTACTAATTGTATCCAATGCATCATAAATTAGTCATGGATTTACGTTCGCATCGTTTGTCGTTGTTGTTCCACAATCGGCTCAAGCACCAGAACACACGGAGCAGATACTCCACAAATGCAGGCCACTTTGTTTGGTGAATTTTACTGGCGATCGTCTTAAATGGTGACCCATAAAGGCCAATTAACGATGATTCAATAAAATCAATCGCAGACGAAACGATCCGTTTGTGGCTGAATTGGAAGAGTGTTTTCATGACAAAGGAGGATATGTTTTTGTTCTCTTTAATGGTTAGTTGGACATGTGAGTAAGAATAATTAAAGGATACTCGTACGTTGGAAATTGCTCGTTGGCGGCTCATTTTATGGGTTGAACGATGGTTATATAGTTCTAAAGTTCTGAATAAATTTGTAGTCAAAGGCATAAACTAGAAAGACATTGTCAGGGATAATGCCTTTTGGACAAATGGCAGCGGAACGGAAAGATCGTAAGAGGAATCATAAGTATGGTATAAAAAAACCGTTAACGAATTTCTAAAAGGTACAAAGACTAGTTTGCCTAACTTTAAAATAAGCGCTGCGCTGCTCATCCCAATCTATATGTGTATGTTCATTGGTGTGTAGTTGAAAACATTTATGCCCAGTTTCACAGTAAGAGTTTAAACTCTCGTTTTGGTTTAATCTTCCGTTTAAATTGTTTTCGGTTTCACAGTGCTCGTTTAAACACAAAGTAGAGTTTGACTCGCCACGTCGTTTGAGTTAAACGCCAGTACTTTGCCGTTTAAACTTTCCTTTCTTATCTATATACATATACTAGTGGTTTCCCGGTGCGCTTCGCTACACCCATTGAGAACAGTGTGTATGTCATAAGATGTAATGAAATTTTTTCGAGTCACTTTAGGTGCACCAAATGATGTCATCTGGAAGCACGAATTGTATTTGCAAATGTGCTTGGAATTGAATACATATTTACATATTGCACGTAAATATAATTCTGAAGCAATTTTCACCGTGCATTGGTGTAGTCAAAATTTTGAGATTTAAGTTTTCAGCGCCATCTATCGGAAAACTTGGAAACCTTTTGATTTACAAACATTTCTCACTTCATAACAAATATATTCTGTCAGCTTCAGCTCAATCGGATGGTTTTGAAATTTTAATGTTTCAGCGCCATCTATTGGAAAACTTGAAAACTTTTGATGTACGAACATTTCTCACTTCATTACAAATATATTGTGTAAGTTTCAGCTTAATCGTACGGTGAATTTAAAATTGTTCGAGTTCCAGCGCCATCTAGCGGAAAACTTGAAATTTTTTGCTGTACGAACACTTTAAACATCAGAAAAAGTATAGTGTAAGTTTCAGCTCAGTCGGATGGTTAGTTTATGAGTTCTGAGGTATCAAACGAACAGCTCATTTTTATATATAAAGAGATTGACAGCTGCCAGAATAGCAACAAATTATTTATATTAGGTCTGTTTGGTAACTGGTAATTTTACGTAAAACTGCCAAAAATCAAGAGAAGATTTAGCCAAATGAGATTGTCAAAAAATTTAATGAGAGTGCCAAAAAATGTCCCTTCTTGTGAAATCTGGGCTACACCTTTTTTATGGAGTGAGCGACAGGGCTGCCGAAGTAAGTACTAAGGGAGTATTCGTACTACTCTCACAAACACTGTACTCCTGTACTCTCCTCGTCATGATTGTACCGATTCAATATTTCCAATTTTGAAAAAATTTAGTAATGTGAGTATCTTCAGTGAATAGTACTTTGTTAAAATACTAGCACGATAACTTTTAATATGTTTAATATGTTGTCACCTTAATTTTACTGAATTAACTCATTTTTCAGTGTTAAATCCATATACAGGGTGCTTTCTATGTTCCAGGCCGAGAGTTTTTTTTTTAATAACTTATATTTATATTTTATTGATCGAATATATGGTCTTTAACATTATGTACGGAATATGATGTTGGTCAAGTAGCTGGCCCTGGCCATGGCACAAAGGACGGCTCTTTCAAGCACATTTTTCATAACAATTTGGCAGACGTCTGGTGTTATTTAAGGCAATTTTATTTCGAATTTTGTTCTTGAGCATAAAGGTTTCTTCAAGTACCACCGTATGAAGAACTTGGGAGGGGTCAAATCAGGGCATCGTGAGAACCACTCGATATCACCACTTTTTGACGGGAAACATTTCTCATAAAATTTACATCGTAGAACGAGCTGTGTGTGATACGGCAACGTCTTGCTGGAACCACATGCTGTGTAGGTTTATTTGATCCAATTCAGTCACGAGGCAGTTTTCCATAATGTCCCGATAGCGGTCACCAGTAGGCAGTAACTGATATAGCATTGCTCAAATATGACCCAACTAGTGTGCCCGTGCGATGACTCTCGCAAGAGAAAATTCAACCCCCCAACATACAAACTTCCCATATGATTTCCATTTGTCAACTAATGGAAATCATACGGGAAGTATTCATTCTTTTGGGAGTTCATTTTGGGTAGAATATTTGTTTTGATAAATTGTTTAATTTGTTAAAATTTATAAAGTGAAAGTGCAATTTATAAAGTCAGTGCAGGAAAATCTCTTTCTTTTGACACCTCATTTGTTAAGATTGGTTAGGTGTGAGAGCCGCAAATGGTACCTATACTACAGTCGGGTGCTCCAAAAAAATTAACTGCACCTGATCGATAGAATACAAAAGCGCGCGATAAAACTAATAGGGGATAGAAGCATCACTGAGTCAATTGACTCTCTTGAACACCGTCGTAATGTTTCCTGTCGTTCCCTGTTTTATCGCTTTTTCCACAAACACTGCTCTAGCGAAATAGCTAGCTGCATTCCTTCCCCTTCAACAATTTTTCCGCAACACACGTATCGCAAGGAATGTCCATCAGTTTACCCTTAAGCCCAACTTCGGACGTACAGTAAAATATAGAGATACTTTCTTTAACCGCTCAACACGAATGTGGAATGCTTTACCAAACACGATTTTTCCCTCCCGTTACGATCTACAAGCATTTAAGACCAATGCGCATCGGTATCTCCTCTTACATCCTCCCTAAATTTCCCTGGGCCCCCCGCTGTGCAAGCCATTTTAAGGGTATTTATAACCCCTCTAGCACGCGAGAGTAAAAAAAAAAAAAAACCATGCAGTTACTCTAAGAGGGTGAACTGGTCTTTGGTGCATCAATTGAGGGTTTTCGGTGCCCCAATGGCGGCTATTCTGTTTCCTAACAAAGTCGACTAAGTCGAAATATGCATCGTTACTCATAATGTATTTTACCAAAATTGGTGGTCGTCTATATTCGATTTCTCTCTACGACTGTCAAATGCAAACTGAATAATGTTATCCAATCCGAAATGGCGGCCAAACAAAATCGACCTAAAACATAACAAGCACCCTTTACCTAGTTCCATCAACCATTAAAAAAATATTCTTGAGGCTACAGTCATAATAAAATAGTTACTAGATGCTACTACTAGGTGTTAATGTTTGATTTGTATTGTTTCTGTTTTGATCACCTCTCAGGCACAAAATAAACGCCTGCAAATTGCCATCCGACAATTAGTGAAATGTCATAAAGCCCCAGAAAATTGCCAGAATACTACCGTTTAGAAAAAGAGCCAATATTGGAACCAAACAACCAAAAGAAATGTCGCTTGATCAATGCGAGGCGGACTAACATGGAATAGACAGGACTTCGACGAACGTCATGAAGCCTCGCTTCGCCTAGTCAAGTCAATACGAGGTTAGAAATTAATCAGTCTCAGTCTAAGAAACTGTGGGCACCGTAGCGCAAGTGGTTAGTGCGTCGGACTACTGAGCCAGTGGTCTTGGGTTCGGATCCCGCCGCAAACACCTAAAAGTTTTTCACAGTGCCCACCTCTTTCGAATGTCTGACAAGCATCAAAGAGTATCATTTGTCACGATTGAGCTTCTCAACTCGCCGTTCGGAGTCGGCAAGAAACTGTAGGTCCCTTCCATTCGTGCAAAAATAGAACACGCACACACAAATGGTTGCGAGAAGCAGGCCCAGGTTCACCTCGAGCTGTAGCGCCAACTAAGTAAGTAAGTAGTCTAAGAAACTATCCATGGTTTGAGAGTCTGTTACTGATCAGTCACCCCGTGATCCCATTTACCAACTCATTGATATCAATAAAACATTTTTTTTTTGAACAAATCTTTTGACATGGCTATCAATCTTTTATGCATAACTTATTCACCAGACACTCAATAACGTTACATTAGCCTCTGTGGGCAACTGACACACAGTCTGTCGTAAATAAGCACAAACTCAGACAAGAGCTGTCAAAGAATCCCAAGAATTCGCTTGAAAAGGGCGAAAGACAAAAAAAAAAAAAAATCCCATCCAATTTTCGTTCACTTAAAAAATACTCATCGTTTCGTAGGTCGTCCAGAGAATAAAAAGAGAAAACGTATCTCTCGTATCTCATCGTGGTTATAATGAAATTTATGAAACAGTCACCGGAGATTCATCTTTCACTTGTTGCAGTAAGAGATGGAGGGAGGGGGAGGATCCTTCCACATGTCTGTATACAGAATGCAATAGCCGTATGTTCAAGTACCTTAGAGTAATCGTGTAGCAGGAGGCTTATATTGTCTGATGGGGCTTAAAACGTCGGTTTTTTTTTTGTTCCTCCTGATATTTAATGGTCACTATCAATTTCCGTTGGGACAACTTGCAACAATGTTGTATGATAATCTATAATCGTAGTTGTTGCTGGAGCAATCTTTAGGGGACTTGGTTGGTGGTTTTTGTTAAAGGTAGTGCTGGGCAGGCACTCTTCAACACGATCCTGTTGTTTTTTTTTTTTAGATCAAAAATTGGAAATCATCCGAAAAATGATTAAGTGATCTGTATCCACTAGATATCGCATGACACAAGACATTTATTCGCTCCAACTACAGACGTCGTTGTACTGATCATTTCAAAGATCCCCTTCCCGAAGTACCCCCGCCGGCCGCCCTGTATCCCTTTGCGGTAATTTGTCGTCTCCCATTTTAAAGTGTTGAATTTTGAGTGCTTTTATGACCTCTGATTCCGTGACAAATGTAATAAAAGTCCATCGTCGCCAAGGAAATGAGAGATCATGATTGCCTGCCATGGTGTATTATAGTTTACTCGACGATGACGACGGGCAGACAAGTTAATGGGCTTTCTAAGGTCGAACTTAACAGATTGGATTTGTTTTAAGCAATCTGGGGATTTTTTGTTTTGATTTTATTATTAAATTGGTTTCATGTTTTGTGTTTCATGTATGTATGTGGATGCGATAATAAAAAGTTACTTCTGAGTTCGAGTTAATGTTCGAGCTAAGGAAGACGCAGTGATAGGCATTTGTAGGCTTTTTGTTTTTATGCTCTTTTTGCTGCATTACTGATAATGTTTTTTTTTTGTTTTTAGATATGCAACAATACTCGCATTCGATGTTAAAGTTGAACGTGATGCTCAGGAGATGGCCGATTCATTGGGTGTTAAAATCTTCCAAGCCGATATTATTTATCATTTATTTGATAAGTTCATGGCTTACCGTGAGGAGCTCAAACAAAAGAAACGTGAAGAGTTCCGATCAATTGCTGTCTTCCCATGTAAACTTAAGGTAAGTTTGGTTGGAATTAATATAATTAAAAAAAGGTAATCGACAATAATCGTAGAATCATCAGCTTTTCCAATTTTCATGAGAATCCTTTTTTCTTTTGTACGAGTTAATACTTTTCGTCTAAAAACCCAGATGACCTATACATACGGCTCTAGAACCTTAATAAGAACTGGAGCTGGATGGTCTTCGCAATACTTGAAGGTGTGATAGAAGCAATGCAATTTGTAGTGACAGTCAAGATGCAATCAAAGCGCTCGGAGCTACCATTAATCACTACAAAATGTTCCTTTAAAGAGAACGACTTAAGGCACTTTCCAAAAGAAATCGGGAGTTCCAGGTGACACGGAAATATCGGTAAACTAGCGAATGTTGGTGCGAAATCTAATCCGCCAGACTTGTCAGTCATTAACTGGCTAAGCTCTCATATAAGAGATGGTCAGATTAAACTTCCTGCAAAACCACCAAGTTTTTCTTGAGGAGGCCAGATAAACTCACGGGACATAATGCATGCGGTTAACACATGAGAAACATACGTACACAGGTATCACCGGGGACCTTGGTGGGTACCTGGTCACAGAGGCATTGAAGGAAATGATATTACCGATGAGCTGGCTCGTTCAGGTTCTATTGCCAAATTCTCAGGTCCGGAACCCCTTTTTGGCATAAACTGGGCAACAATCTTAGCCTTAATTAGCAAATGGAAACATAATCTCCGACTCTCTCATTGGAGAAATGTCCCAGGGCTTAGACAAGCCGAACTGTTACTTAAGCCTTATACCCACCACAGGGAACTTCTAAACTACAATAAGATGGATATTATGTGTCTCTCCGGTCATTTCCAGTTACGATACCACTTAAAAAAGTAAGGCCCGTCTAGCGAGACCGATTGTCGACTCTGTTCAGAGGAGTTCAAGACAACCTAGCACGTCATTTGTGATTCTCTTCGGTGTCAGACGGATTACCCTAGATAAAGAACTCCTCAGACCTTATGACTTAAAAAATGTGTCAACCAAGGACAACTAGCCTTTATTAGAAAGGTGGTTTGCTTATTGCACTAATTAGAATCCTATGATACAATAGATCTTTTAGGTCGCTGTATCAGCCTTGGTGCAGGATCCAGTAATTTAAAAAAAATCTTCGGGTACACAACTTGCGTAGCATGTCTTGAAAATGAGGAAGGTTTTTCTTTAGCTTTTGCAAGACTAAGACGTAGTTTTTTGGGTTCTGATGTTATGGGGATCAACAAGGTTCATTTTCCTGCCCCGGTACCTGGTGGCACCCAACGTACCAACCACTGAGCCACGCCTACATGTAAAAATAACACCTGTCACAAATCTCAGATAAAGATACCGTATACCACTTACCCAGGTAGCGTTTAACCAAGTACGTTAAAAGTTTATTAACAGCGTTTACGCATTTGGAACTCAAAAACCCGGATAGTGTTTTTTATTAACCCAGCAATCTGTGTTAAAAATACATATGACCATTCAAAGAGCTCCATCGTACATACAAATGTATGTATGTATGTAGGTACTCGTACATAGGTACATATGTATATAAGTAAAAAAGTAAAAAAAAAAGATTAAAAAAACTTGTAAACTGACCAGGACTGATATTCCTTGAATTGAACTGAAATGTTATAACAGCACGCGTTCATCGTTTGGCGGCAAACCTCTACGAACCGGGTTTAAACGTTGCTACATGTTATTAAAACTATTTCCGCTCCGAGTCATTTGTAGCGCTTCGCGCTGGTCAATGAAAGAACAACCACCTGACCGGTTATCTCCCGCATTCAATGGTTAAGAGTTAATAGGTAAAAGATATGTTCTCCAGCGAGCCGGCATTATCAGATCCTCATAATTGTGTAATAGACTCTTAAAGACAGCTCATTCATTCTGCTGATTATGTGGTACGTTCTTCGTTCGTTGTCAATGAACTGCGTACTTCACCTGGACGGATGGCATTGAGATTGCAAAGGCAAAGTCGGTTAGGGAGGGGGGGTTATTAATTGAACTGGTTCGGTTTTACATCGAGATAGTGAGTTGTTATCTCACTTAATATGAGGGCATCCGTATGCATCGATATACGAGTACTGTATAATTTGATATTGAATAACAGTTAATTTAGTACAAAGTCCGATGGTTGTTGATTTCATTGATGTTGACCAACCAACGGCAACAAAGCGGGCAGGAGTCATATTTCAATCCAGATTCGAAATAAAAATAAACATCATCTATGCTACAGTAAAATTTCGAACCTTTTGCTTGTTAATTTTTGATTCTTAAATTCCGTAGATGTTTGATTTTTGTATATCTGAAGGTGAGGTAAAAATTATCTGTGATTGGCATTACTGGTAGCTGTCAAGACTTTATTTTTGAAAAATAATGGCGGGTTATGGATTCATTATAATTTAATAATGTTCTGTTTTAAGCCTTA
The DNA here is from genome assembly GCA_949775065.1 of Brachyopa scutellaris. NCBI lineage: Eukaryota > Metazoa > Arthropoda > Insecta > Diptera > Syrphidae > Brachyopa > Brachyopa scutellaris. The sequence goes on along the minus strand of OX459113.1, from coordinate 94,777,501 downwards.
AACCGAATTAACAAGACTGGAGACAAGACAACGTACAATTTATAATGAACATAAGGTCGGGTGAACACGCAACTTGCGTTGGCATTCTATTCAGATGTCGACGTCCCTTTGAGTGGACGGGCGTACGTTTTAAAAGAATGAATAAAATATCTAGGAAATCATAAGTGAACGCTATGTCTGTGGCGCCAATATTAAATCCTAACCAGAATTAGCCAAACCGCAACTACAGTGAACTATCGATAATGCTCTGCTAATCGTAAAAATGTAAGATGCACCGCGACCTTAAAATCCATTGTTTCAACTGTTAGTCCGAGATGAAAGAATATCCCTCATCATTATTCCTATTGGAACTGATTGCGCATCGTGGTGCAGTGGTAAGTGCGTTGGTCTACTACGCAATGCTGCCCGGATTCAATCCCAGCAAACACCCTCAAGTTTTTTCACGGTGCCACTCCTTTCGAATGTCTGACGAGCAGTCAAAGAATTTAATTTATCAATGAGCTTCTCAACTCTCCGTTCGGAGTTGGCAAAAAACTGTAGGACCCTTCCATTCGTGCAAAAATGTAACACGCACACATAAATCGTTGCGAGAAGCAGGCCCTGGTACAGCCCGAGCTCTAGCGCCACCTAAAGGAAAAGGAACTGATTAGAGACAGCTACGCTCATACCTAGCCTAGGTAAGAATAGGTCATAGGCCATAGCACTTCATCCATCATGGAGAAATCGCAGTAGGAGATTGAGTGCTATTAGTGGTAGATCCTCTACTGTAAGTTGGTGTTAATCCAAGAACTTGAACCTTTTCTGGGTTAATGCCCCACATTCCACTAGTATTTGCTCTGGAGTTCCACTGGACTCATTGCAAAATCTGCATGAGTCTACATCTGATAGACCTAGCTTCCTGAGATGTCACTTGAGTTTACAATGAACGGTAAGAATCGTGGTCAGGATGCGGAGTTTGTTTTTGTCAAGGCTGATGCAAGCTTTGAATCTCTTCAAGTTATAATTACCCAAAAGTTTCTTCGCCTGTCTTAGACCCTGAGTTTTTGTCCAAGACTTAGTCCTGTTTGTCTTCTCCAGAGGTCAAGCTCCTCCTTTATGGTGTGTTCCCGTTCCCCAGGTGTAATGGTACCCCGTAGATGATGACATTGTTTCGTTCGCACAGTCTATTTAGTTTATCTAGGCATTCCCAGACAATTCAAGATATGATGATCTAAGCCCCGATTGCTTGGATAGCTGTTTGGCTGTCTGACAGTAGGTATTGCTATGTCGCGCCTGTTTTAGCGTTTCTCAAGATTGAGGTGGGCACACCTGTTAATAGCACAGATTTCAGCTGGATGCCCATGGGTTCGAATAGTTTAGTGCCGCATCCAAACACGCGTGCGTGCGTCCCGTTCCTTCCTCAGTTTTTGAACCATCCGTGTACCATTAAATGCTGAAAGGAATCAGCATGCAGAAGTAATTAGAATTACCTACATTTAAATTACCAGGACAAAAAATAGTCAGTGTTATTGCACTTGAAACTCGCCAATGTATTGAAACGTATTTCAAAAATTTCCTGAAACACCAGATAACCAAAAAATGCTTACACTGCAGAGTAGATATACAAATACCTCGCGCTCTCTCAAGGAGGTTCGCGGGATACCTGGCGTCAGCGTTACCGTTGTGCGACTAAAGTCGCATTTTGGCATTTTATTTGTCTCTCCTGAGACTTTGATACCACACTTTTTTTAAAATACCCCAAATTTTCGGCTTTTCAAAGAAATATGGAGACCTTTTATAGTTTTTTTGAGACTTTTTTGTCGAAAAGCATTTATTTTTACATACATTTCTTGAACACATCTATTTTACTAATTTTTCTTGATCATACTAAATTAGGCGCAACTTACTTGTGAATTTTTATCACGTAACTAAACACATGCAAACAAATTATGAACCATATCAATGAATCGAATCCTTCGCATTCCATTGCAAAGTGTTCATAACTACAGGGTGTCTCAGTTAAAATATATAATCCTTTAAATGAAGATTCCTGAAATTCCGGCGAACAAAAAATCGTAGGGTAGTGGGGTTTATTTTCACCCCCTCCCCCCCCCCCCCCCCCCCGTCAAAGTTATAGCCCGTCGAATCGAGACATTTAAATGATATAACTTATGAACTATTGAAACGCGGCCATTTCCAGAGTTTCTGCGGCTTATCCTCTGGCTGATTTTCCTTCGGCGGCCGCGGCGGTTTATCTTGTTCTTCTTTCAATCACAAAAATGTTACCAAATTGTATCTACTATTTTGCCTACTATTAATTCTACTCATTGATAGTAGAGTACAGGAGTTTTCGGGTCCGGTAGCTACAAAAGCAGTTTTGTACATTTTGGAGATGCAATTCAGTAGCGCATTAAAAATTTTGAAGACTACTCAAAATTATGAAAATTTGCTCTTCCAATTTTTTACTAATGTATTTTTAAATTTTTTTTTTTTATAAAACTTTTATCTTTGAGTATTTACTTTGTTAATAAATTAACAATCTATTCTAAACAAATACTTGTTAATTTATTCGTAATTTATGTGTTCCCAGATAGAATCCACAGTCAGTAATATGCAAATTTTCATATTGCGACTTTTTGTTAGCCTGAGACTTTTTTTGCGACTTTTTCTCTCAATATTGCCATTATTTTATTTTTACAGTCAAACAAAGAAATAAATTGCCTTAACCCATTACCAGCCAACCATAGTAAAAATTGAAAAAAATTAAAAACATTTTGTGAGTAATTTGTTCAGGCACTATTATTAACAACAAAATGATTAAAAATTAAAAATATACGAGTACACTGGCCCAAAGTGGGTATAAAAATTCAAGCTCTATGATAGTTTACGAAGCAATCCTTTTCAACGCAAAGAGTAGTACATATTACACTTTCCAAAAATCCATCGAAACCGACTATGACATATTGTGCAGCGCAATTGTTTCGAAACCCGCTTTGGAAAGTGTCCGGCCTCGCTACTTATTATACTTCTTGGATTGACCGCTTTATTTGGTGCTTTTGTTAGAGGCAATGATCACAAATATGTTTTCGATATATTCCTAACGAATGTCAATGTCTTGCATTGCTAGTCAAGCAGTGAAGTCGCCAGGCATTAACCACCATCGAATTCAGCATGTGGGTAAATAGTGGCCACCACCACTTTTTTCCGCGAATTCTGATTCGGTAAGTATTTACAAACTGGTCATGGAGGTCGACCCCACCCATTCCTTTGTTATAAGTGACCAAAAGTTTAGGCTGAGGGACTTCAACTATTCGTTTTTCCAATGCCGACCATCGCTTAACTTTCGTAAGTGGCTCTAGCTTGTCATAGTTTGTGGCAATTGTCACTACCGCATTGTCCTTCCATCTAGCGAATAAAATTCCAATCTTACTGTCACACTTAGCGTGGAAGTAGCCACGTTGCATTTTGTTTACTTTTTGCAACGATTCCAGTGGACATTTTTTTTGTTCTATTGTCTCGTACAGTCCCTGTTGCGCGAAGTCCTCTGGCACGTAGAGTTGCCATAAGGTCATGACTTGTAAAGAAGTTGTCAAAGAAATCAACATTTACTTGGATTTTGTACCACATCCAACAGTTCCAGAACAACACTGGATCCCAGTCTAAAAACAGCAAACTGAAAATTACAAAAATGCTGTACTCAAGCGAGTACAGTGGCAGCTAATGGGACTCTGTTGAAGTGTTTTTCTAAAAATCGCAATCGTTTTTATAAAAAAAACAAAATTATTATTTTTTTGTTTACAAAAAAAAAAAACATATCTTCAATTGAACTTTTGACTGATTGTGTTTTTTTTTTTTTATCTAATTTCAGATACTGCCTCAATTTATTTTCAACAGTCGTGATCCAATCGTTATGGGTGTCATGGTTGAAAATGGAATCGTCAAGGAGGGTACTCCGATCTGTGTGCCCAGCAAGGAAGTAAGTACACTAAAAAATATTTGTTGTTAGCTTCCCCACTCTTAACATTAAATGCTATGTAAATCCCGCCAAATTGGTTTATGGAACCAACGAAAAAAAAAACGAAAATACCTCGATGAAAAATAATAATATTAATAACACACGTTCAGCGAGTAAACACAATCGCTCGTCATTGTTGGGACAGGCATGCGTGCGTGCGTTTTTCAATCTACCAAAACGCGCAGATAAAAAAGAGTATATACATATATCTGTATATGGGTATAAAATAATAATACACAGCGTTTACGTGTACAAGAGTCCAGAGTTTCAGAGCCCACGATTATCAACAAAATTAACTAACCCTAACCCCCTTAGCGCAAGAAGACGGCGTACTGTTGACACAGGTGTATTTGCTTTGGAGTAAACTCACGCGGCCGACCCTCTCACACGAATGCTCGCATTATGCTAGGTTCTAATGTTGACACATTAGTAACAAGATACGCCCGTTGTTCGTTCACGAACACACTCTGGGGGTAGTATGTAGCGCAGACGCACTTTTCGATCTCGAGTGTGTTTTTCTCTTGTCAAATCGAAGGAAAACTCCAGCAAAGACATCGAATCGAACTGGGCGAAGTAGGAAACCCAGCAATGTTTAGATAAAACCGAGGAAAGGTACTCGTACGAAAAAAAATCACTGAACCAACACTGATTGCCAGCTAGCGTTAGAGATCGCACTCATTGTTTACTTTGGGCCGTCATCACTGCCACATATCGGCTGATGATGAATTCGTTTTTTTTTTTTTTTTTTTGTTTAATTTAGGTTCCTTCATCCCAAAGGACATAATTTCGCATTATTTTATGTCCAACGACATAGTTCTGGTGTGTTGTTGTAGATTTATTTCCAGCATAATAAAAAATCACGATCGTGTCCTGTTTTTAAGGGGAATACGAGCATATGTAGAACTCGTTGCACGAGAAGAGGAATAAGAATGAACAAGAAAAAAAAAACTAAAGTGGAATGGAAATTGCAGTACAAGTCAGATGTTGAGTGCAGAGTGGTATCCTGTGTGTGGAGTGAATCCAGAAGCCGGTATTTTTATAATTATTACTTCCTCAATTATATATTGTTTCCTTTCGTTGCTATAACCAAAGACCAGATGGTCCGGAGAGGAAGTCAGCAGTTCATTTACCCCATCGATTAAAAGTAAAATCGAGAAGGTAGAATCAAGGTAAAATCGAGCTAGTTAAAGAAAGTGATTGTGAATTTTACAATTCTATATGGGGACAGCTCATAGGGGGGGAAATAAAAAAAATAACCATAAACGAGTATACAAAAGCTAAGACACAGCCCATAGAGCGAAGTCTGCAACCATTTCAACGATAATCTTGCTCACTGTTGAAGTTTGACAGCCAACCAAGATCAACTATTACAGTTGCGGTTGAACACCGGTACTATTCACAAACAAATTTCCATCCATAAGGGGGACCCGGGTTAGTTTTATACAAAAAGGTAAACTAGCGACTGAATGTCCCAAGGTCTCATTCTCAGCGAATCTCACGAATCTAAAAATCATGCCAAAGGTATAATGTATGGCCCGCATTGCCGCAGCGTGAGCAATACGTATCTAAGCACAAGAAACTACTGTAAAACCTCACTTATTGGGACACCGACGGGACCAATTATTTTTGCTCCAAGTTAAACGGTGTTCCATTTAGAGAAAGTGTGTTGAAAATGAAAAAAAAAAAAAAAAAAACAATTAATCATTTAAATTTATTAATTTCAACGGAAATACTCAGTTGCAATTTTCCAGCAAAAATTCAATAACGGCATATGTACGAAATGCGAAGATTCTTTCCCTTTAACTTACTTGACTATATTATCGATACTATCTTTAATCTATAAGTAGGGTAACTTCGGGCATTATGGCGCACTTTTTATGTTTCTCAAATAACTTCAACATGAAAAGCTTTTTTGTTTTAATATAGTTTTAATATATAAGAAAATCAGAACAAAGGTAAGTTAAATAAATTTAGTAATTCAATGGTTTAAACAAAGAAAAAGTTAGGTTAAAAATGGCTTACAAAAAACCATAATGCCATATGCGTAGGGCAATATGGCGTGAGGCTGTACTCGCGGTTTGATTTGTCACAGCTGTCACAAATGTTCAAATGTTCAATGAAGTACACGAGTCGTGGGACCACTTGCGACTTATTAAAATTGTGACTTGGCCTGTATTTGTCTGCCCGTTCAAAGCCCATATTGATAAGCTCTTTTTTGTTAGGAGCGAATCCATACCCGTGTAGTTTTCTTATATGAGCCGTAATTTTCTGCTCGTTTTCTACTTCTAGGCATGTGGGATCACCTAAAACATGCTTCCTGTCGTCATCGTTCTAGAATCTAGAGTCTTAGTATACATTTTTTTTTACATACTATACATGCGAGCTCCAAAAGGGCGGAAGTGCGCCATAATGCCCCTACGGCAAGTGCGCCATATTACAAGAAAGACGTATTTGCACAAAACTTAAAAAAGCTTTTCTTTTACTGTTACTACAAACCAATATGATTCACAGAACTTCACTGTGTACACTAACCTCGTGCGTTTTATACTTACGGAGCCATACGCAGATGAAAAAGAGCCAAAAATATATGCAGATGACAAAAACGGAGTATTTTTTTGTTTATTATTTTTTTCAATTGTAAAAAAAATCGCAACAGTTTTCCAACTTGGCATGGCCCTCTATCAAGGAAGACTCAAGTTTTCTCATCGTTTGATTTTCTAAAAGCAAATCGGAAATGTGGTATTTACAAGGTGCGCCAAAATGCCCGAAGTTACCCTATTACCCTATTACTCTTTACTCTTTTATGATAAAGGGGAAAAGTTTGTATGTAAGGGGTAATCTTTGGAACTATTGAACCGATTTTAAAAATTCTTTCACCAATAGAAGACTACACTATCACGAAGGGCTATAGGCTGTTTTTCCTTTTTCTTTTTAGAGAACATAAAAATACTTATTTTGTATACCTATTTTCTTGAGGTTGGAACATACATTCACTTCTAATATTAAAGCAGTTATACAAATTGCGAATACAAAAATTGTTGCATGAAGTACAATACTTACGCAAAATTTAAGCCTTCAATCTTTCCATTATCCATTATTTTCATTTGTTTATATCGACGAGTTCGATATTCGATTCTATCGCAATGACGTGACGAGACGAGACGAGGTTGCTTCTGTGTCCATTTCATTTCAACATCATTCCGCGTAACTCACACACTCTCGCTTCAATTTCACTCCCTATTTGGTATGATCAATTCTATTTGTATTCTATGTCATTCATATTACGCTTTCTCTTTTTTACTGCCTTTCTATTCCTACCCTTAAAATGCTTTGCACAGCGCGACCGCGAGCTAATGAGCAAAATTAGTAAGGTCGAAAGAGAAGATACCAATCGCATTAGTTTTGAATGTTTGTAAATCGTAATGAGAGCGTAAAATCATGTTTGGTAAAGTATTGGAATCTTTTATTTCACTGTACGTCCGCAGAAGGGCGTTGGGCTTAAGGGTGAACTGATGAGCATTCCTGGCAATGCAAGTGGCTATCTGGCAGGTGCAGTTGCAGTGATGTTTCATTATTTCCGTTACGGAAATTTCCATCCATCATGGTGTTCTTTATTCATATCTACTATGAACATTTGGTGTGATTCTATAAAGTCTGTCGGCTTTGGCGGCTATCATTTCTATCTTAAACCAGATTACCAGATCAATTATCCCATGGTTGCGTATACGTATACGGGCGAAGCCGGGCGGGTCAGCTAGTAATTCATAATTTGATGAATTTTGTGTCTACTGTCCCATTTAGGAGATGCGTACCGATTTCAGGGGTCCCATTTGAGGTCATATGTACTTTTCATTTACACTTGAACAATCCTTGAAAATTGGAATTATCTACAATCACTGTGCTATAAGAACCTGAGTTCAAACATTTTTTTTTACAGTAGTTTTCACAAAACATACTTTTTGTGGAACAATTTTCTTTTTCAGCAACTTCTCAAAAAAAATCTGTTTAAATCTTTCCATCAGTTTTATTTGTTATCAAGTAATAAGTGTTCAGAAAAAATCTTGGCGAAATCGGTCAAGCGGTTCGGAAGAAAAGTGTACCAAAAGTGTCAACAAGTCTAATTTTACAGGAGAGCGAAATTTTCAAAAATAAGCGCGAACAACACGATTCCGCCATTCCGGGCCTCACGATCGATTAAGGCCTCAGTTGCGATGTTTGCGAGTTACTATCGACATTTTACTTTGAGAACTCATCCCTAATAACCTCATCATGGAGGTGCAACCGGCTTGAACAATTTTTTATTTTAATACAATCGCACCCTTAAACTTTTTTTTATCAACTGTCAATGTCAAGACGTCAGTGAACGTTTACATTTTTATTCTGGCGAAGTTCACGGACGAGCAACGTCTGGAAATACTTAAAAATTACTACTGAAATTCTGAGTCGCTCCAATTTTCAGTATTGAATGTTCCTGTGCCAGTGAAACAACGCACCGGTCGAAGTACCGAAAATATCGCAGCCAGTGCTTCAGTTCAAGATGAGCCAGTCAGTCGATTCTACTCCCTAAACCGAAACATCTCCAATTGGACTCTGAAATAGTTTGAAGAAAATCCTGAATTTCATCGAAAATCATCTTTACCGATGAAACTAATTTTTGGCTTAGTGGCTGACAGCAACAAACCCACATGTGCTTCAAGAGACTCCATTGCATCACAAAAAGTGACCGTGAGATGTGCTTAAACCGCCATGTTATGGTCAATGGAGTTCGCTATCGTGCCATATTGGAAGACTATTTTTGGCCAGAATTGGATGGACTTGACACCAGTGATATGTGATTCTAACAAGATGGAGCCACAAGCCCCACAGCTGGTCAAACATGCGATTTAACGCCGTTGGACTTATTTTTACGGAGTAACGTTAAGGGGGGAGTAACGTTAATCCGGGCAAAAAAAAAACACATTTTTGTGATTTTTTTTTTGACGACACAGTAAAAATCTATTTACTCAAAGCAATGGCACATTAAAGTATAACATTCGAAAAATATCGTGTAAATGAAAAAAATATTAAAAATTACGGCAATGGCAGCAATTATTCGGAAGCGTCCTGGAAAAAGTACAATTTCGGTATCCATCATAACTTGGTGCTGGATCATCCGAAATCAAAAAATCAAAGTTCTTTTGTTAGATAATTGCTTTCCCCAGGTAAAGCTGGGAGGGTTTTTCGAAATTTCAATTTTTCACGTTTTGGGAACACTTTGAAGTAAAAAACGCGATTTTTGCGAAAAAAATCGGCTAATTTGTTACTGTAAAATAAAAAAGATTAACAAATTTGAAAACGTTACCTCGTAAAATATGAACAGAACTAGTGTTCAAAATTTCAAAAGGATCGGTGCAGAAATTTTGAAGTTATGATGGACACCGACTTTGAAAACGTGAGTTGTGGGAAAAACGCTTTAAAGTTTTAAACACTATAAATGTTGACTAAAACGTTCATAAGCAAGTTTTATCGGCTTAACTCACACTGAATCATCGATGCCAGGTCTATAAAGGATGTTGCTATCATCCTTTGTACTTGTGTAGAAATTTCTATAAAGAAAGGTACGGGTAAAAACCCTCAAAAAAAAAAGTTTAAAAACGTTACCCCGCCCTTAGGTCGTTGGGTTATGCGTATGCCAACAAGCTAACAACGTTAGAGGAGCTCAGAAACAATATCGAACGTGAAATTGCCAACGTTTCGGTCGATATGTGTGGGGAAGAGTGGTGGAAAATTTTTCGAAGCCATTTTGTTCATAAATAACTAAAATTTATTTGTTGTCAAATAATAAACTTCATTACAGAGATCGTTGTTTGTAACTCGAGAAATATTCTAAACTTATTTTCAGTGAAAATGTCATTAAATAAATAATAGGCGTGTTTTTTTTGGTAATCTATACAGCCTTAAAAAAGTTTGTGTAAAAATAAGCTCTTCGGTGATTTGGTAGCACTATGCTAATTGACATTCCACATTTTTTTTTTTTTTTTTAAATAGGCGGGATACCCTCTTAATGATTTGCCTGAGAAAAATGTAATTTTCCGGCCTTATAATATTTCTTCCTCACTTTTCCACTTGTTTTCCAAACTCCTTTGCATAGCATCACGTTTACATCACCGCAATTGTTTTCAAATTTGTCACTTCTTACATGTCATATTTGACATTTTCGATAACAATCGACAGAAAATAGTTTGGTAGCACATTTTTTTTGTCCAGGCTAAGGACATAAGACTCGATAGCTATCTGGATTTCGTTATTCTATATAGGCTTAGTTGTTAGTGTATTTAACATGAAAAATATTTTCTAAGGCGAAAAAAAACACGCCTAATATAAAATGGTATGGATATTGAATATTTAAGCGATATGGAATATGTGTCTGTTATTGCTCAGCCACCCCAAATAAGGTTGATTCAGTTAAGACAAAATCATTTCAACGTATGGAGTGATAAAGAATTTTATAAAATATTTCGATTAAGCAAGCAAATGGCTCAAATATTGTTAAATAGCAGCCAGAATAGAAAAAAAAATAAGGTCAACCGCATCACTTTTTTTTAGCTTTCTATTGTATTGTTATTGCACTTCACAAGTTCCATTAGTTTTTTTTACCTCTTCAAAAGCACATTTGGCACTTTTTTTCGAACTCATTTTATTTATGTGCGAGCAAACCACAGGGCCTCTTTCGAATGTTTGACAAGCATCAAAGAGTATCATTTGTCACGATTAAGCTTCTCAACTCGCCGTTGGGAGTCGGCAAAAAACTGTAGGTCCCTTCCATTCGTGAAAAAATATAACACGCACACACAAATGGTTGCGAGAAGCAGGCCCAGGTTCACCTCGAGCTGTAGCGCCAACTAAGTAAGTAAACCACAGGGAATAGTTTATTTATCTTTTGGATTCTTAAAAAAAAATGTTTGAATAAAAACATTTGGCGCAAACGTAAACTGACAACAAAAACTTTCAAATAATTTCATGTTGACGTACGGCTGTCTAGAACTCTAGACAACAAACAGTCAAAAAAACAATTTACCGAAAGTTTTGTTAAAGGGACGTTAAAATTTTGCTGTAAAACACTAGTGGTTTAAACTTTTGGTTTTAACTTTTTTGAAGCTTAGCTCAGCGAAAGTTTAAACTGTCACTGAAAAACCGGGCCTCAGACTTCCAAACAACGGCAGTGACGTGGAAGTTCCAGAATACAGCAATCCCCCCACATACGCGAAAGATACGTTCCGAAAAACCACCGCGTATGTCGAATTCGCGTATGTTGAAACTAGAAACTATGAAAATGTGTATGTACTACATACGAGTATGTACCTACACGTAGAGATGGGTTTCAAGACAAGCAATATTTTGAATGTTTGTTTGGAAGCTTGTGATCATAAAAATGTTGCAATTGCGACTTTTATTTATAAAAATTATGTGGTCAAAGATATAAGAACGAACGCGAATTTTTGATAAATCGCGTATAAGCACCGTGTATGTTGAGGGAAAATTGGAAAATCTAAATCGCGTATAATCGAAATCGCGTATGCTGAGACCGCGTATGTGGGGGGTTCAGTGTACAGAAAACCTAGCCTTTGAATTGAAGAAACCATCATCGCAGCAAGAACGTCGATTTTAAACTTTATACATGCACGATCAATAGAACTGCATACCCTCTGCATCAACATTGAGTTGGTTGCGGTTGCAAATGGCCAAATAAAAGTCAAAGTCTATCGGTCTCTCTTCGTCTTCACTCAAGAGACAGACTGCTGCCCATTCGATCCCAATCTAATTCATTTCTTATTTACTACGTTAAATCAACACTATGACAATCATGATCGTCTAAATACCAAATGCTGCAAGGCACATTCAACTTTATCTTTAGTTATCACGATTTATTGGATTTCGATCCAGATCCGCGCTTGAGATGTGCATTTTGGGGTAGCATCCACGTCAATTGTTAGCGGATGTCGATGGATCAAGCTCCCACATCTGACCGAAAAAGAAACCCCTCCTCTCGACCGGGTTATCTTAATATCTTAAAACTCTTATTTCACATTTTCACTTGAATTTCCATCTTGATAGCATCCCATGCTGTATGTAGCAGCAACAGCAGCAGGAGTAACAACACAGCAAACAGTAAACGGAAGTCGAAGGCGGATCTTGAAAGTCGTAAAGCGATTTATTTTTCCAGTTTTGCTGGTTTTCATTCAGCATTTCGCGCGCGCCCATCTTGTGCAGTGAATTTATTTTCTTCTCTTCGCTTTGTGCCAACAAAAATAAATTCACCTTTAGGTTGAAATTAAAAACCGAGCATGGAAACAAATTAAAAAAGCGTTAACGTCGATACACGAGCACGAGATGTGTACTCATATGGTGGTGTTCCTTCTCTTGCAGCGTCGCGTCGTCAGCATCAGCATCCTGTCTATCTGCCCAGCAACGGAATTCCCGGTGTGCACTGGTTTGGTCTTCTCGTTGGCTCGTTGGGGTGTGTGTGTGTGTTTATTGGCAAAAAAGGGAATACAAAAAACCACTTGAAACTAATTCATTCAATTTTATCGGCTGCGACAGGTTAGTAGTGAAGAATTTATGAGCGGGATACTCTTACGCATCGCTCGTACATCAAGTGTACACCATCCAGCTAAGGACTGGCCAAGTGCTGCACGTGCTCCTTTTTTTTGTTGGTCGTTGTTGTAAAGTAATATCAGTAGGCCGGCTGGATGGACGTCCTCTGGCTGTTCACCGTGGGCAGCTACCTGTTTCTGGTTTTCAGTACTAAAGCCTGTGTTGATTTTGGTGCATCCTGATTACGGTGCAGTAGCAGCAGCAGCAGCAGCAATGACGGACGGCGGGGAGCAGTGCTTGAGAACAATCAAATCAGACTGCCCAATCTTGAGGCAGACAGATTGCCTGCTGCTGATGGTGATGTTGTGCCGCTGAGTGAACATTCATTGACCCTGTTTTGCATTTTGGGGCCTTATTTCTCAATTTTGTTGTTTTCTTCTTTTCTTTTATTCATGCAACATCATCCTCCCATTTTATGTTGATGCTGAGTTATGCTACTGTACAAGGGGCAGTATACGATGTATCTTTGGGATTTTTGTTTTTTTGTTTTCAATGATTGCAGAGACAACAGGATGTTGTTAAGAGATGAGGAGGCACAAAAAGTAAATTGAAACAGCATAAATAAATAAATTAAGAGGAGGAGACTTTACAATTCAACGCTGCAGTTGTGGTAGTAGCATGTATAGGAGGGCGAAATGTGGAAGATGAAATGCAATTAAAAATGTTTATTTTATTTTATCTATACATCAGGAGTCTCGTGGGACGGACTAAGCAGTATAAAGTGCGTTACTTTACTGCTTTAGCAATTTACTTTGATCGAAATTATCGCAGAAACATCTTTGACCGATTTCTATTCTTCATCATAAATAACACATGGAATCAAAGGTAGAATTCAATTATTATTTTTAAGAAGAACCATCTTGGCGACCAATTGTTGAACATCGTGATCTTAAGCTGTTATCCTCGTATGTTGAATTTATTCGTTCTTCCTGGCATGTAGGATCAAATTTCAAATTTATTTATTGACATCATTATAGCATACTCAAATCAAATAAAACTGCGTTTTGTGTTTTGTGTTAAACTTTGAACTGTGTTCCCCCCGAGACCCCCCGGTATATTATGTATTGCCAGAAAGGCTGATTTCTGTACTTTTTGATGCAAGTTGAATCAGCTGCGGAATTTGCGGATTCAAATTAAATTGCGCTATAAGTGCCCATACCTCCTACTATTTTATTTCAGGTGCTATCACTAAATGCTCTTTTACTAGAATATTATGTTTACTTGTCCATCCAGCCAGACGTCTGCTTGAGTATAAAAAATCTGATCTGCAAACTTTTTCGCCTGATTTTTCTAATAGCCTGGCATTTAGTCTGGTGGAGGACACGGCATGCAAGGTAACGCTCGTTCTTAAATAATTCTTGTGTTTCAATTAACTTTATACCAGGAAAACTGTAAATATTAGGTAACAACTTTGTATGGTTAAAGTACGCATGGTAATTTTTAATTTTAGACGCATGGGTCTAACACCTAAAAGAGTTTTTTCACGGTGCCACCTCTTTCGAATGTCCGACAAGCACCAAGGAGTATCATTTGTTACGATTGAGCTTCTCAACTCGCCGTTCAGAGTCGACAAAAAACTGTATGTCCCTTCCATTCGTGCAAAAATATAACAGGCACACACAAATGGTCGCGAGAAGCAGGCCCAGGTTCACCTCGAGCTGTAGCGCCAACTAAGTAAGTAAGTAGTAGCTCAGTGGGTGTTCAAGATAGACCCCCACTCCCATACGATTTTTTTTATATCATTAACCAATGAATCAGACCTCTAAATATACATATCGCAAATCGGACCACTCTGTATACCGTACCGTATCGTACCGTACCGTTATCTTCGAAAGCGTGACGTGATAGAGCAAAACGGATTGCATATTCGAAATCAGCTCCCCCAAATTACTCTAACGCGAATTCATTTTGGTTATTTTCAAATGAGCAAGTAATTATGACCGCTTTTGTTGGAGAGTGGGACCACTGTGCACTGGGGGGTCATAGCATGCATAGACAGAAAATTGCTTGCGTGTTACATTGTATTTAAAATTCGGTAGGATAAAAACCATATTTCTGACCGAATGAGCAATTTGTAGTCTCTGAATGCGATATTGGGGACTTTTCTTTAATCTTAAGTCAAATAAAAACATAAGGATTTTAAAGTCAAGGTACTTTTTTAAGGCATATTGAAGACACTGACTGTGTATTTAGAGACATGATCATATCTATGCAGGTTATAGACAAATCATACCACATTGTTGAATGCAACATTGACCTTATGCTTACTGTCACTATCCAGATAACAGAAAACGGGTCGAGCGTAGAAAAGAATTGATAGCAAAAGTGATTTCATCAGCATCATTTTAATCTTAGTTGGAAGACACGTCGCTCTCTACCTAGAGAGTGCGCAGTCCATCATAAACTCCAAGTAAATGTTTAATTAAAAACGACACCTATGTAGGTTTTTAACTGATTAATAGTACAGTACCTCATCACCACCAACCTGTATTTAAGGAAAATACGATATGTCGATGACACTCCTTTTGTAGATACAACTATTGCTTGACTTTTCTTGTTGTTTAACTTTAGTCCATTTCTTTTTGATCATTTAGCAATAAGTGATAAATCTTCATTTATACGTACCGTTGCGTCTTCAACTGATGGAAATCCCATGGAAATCATACGGGAAGTGTTTATTCTTTTGGGAGTTAATTTTTGGTAGAATATTTGTTTTGATCGGTTTTTTAATTTGTTTAAATTTATTAAGTGAAAGTGCAATGCCCCAGGAAATTCTCTTTCTTTTGACACCTCATTTGTTAAGATTGGTTCAGTGTGAGAGCCGCAAATGGTACCTATACTACAGGGATAATATATATGATGATACATTTTATTGTTGTCTAAACTTTTGTGTATACTACACAGAACCTTTTTTATGTTTACTACCTACTTGGTGATACCCAGATAATTTCAAATACACTGGACACGCAATATAACGAAATATATAATGTTCAGCCCATTCGTTACATCGAAAGATTCTTTATATCGAAACCAGTTTTTTCGACCTTAAAATATAAAGAAAATAAAACATGTACATATTTACTAATCATTTCAAAACTTTTCATTGTATTAACTTTTAAAAATTGCACAAATTTAATCAATTTTGAGCGGAAAAAAAGTCCTACTAATGTTTTGTCCTGTTTCTTTTCCTTGAAATTGAAGAGCATTCGTTATATAGAGTAGTAAGATCCTTCATTGTATTCGTTATTTAGAGATATCAAAGTGGTGATTCGTTATACTGGACGTCGTTACTTAAGTAAAATGATACCCAATAATATAATATCCCGTTGCATTCGCTATATCGAAAATATCGAATGTAATATCGAACACACTGTACAAATATTGTTATTTATCAAGTTCGTAGTCTTTTTTGAACAAATATTTTAGAATTTTCAACGTCGTTCTGTTCAACCCAATTATTGCACTTGTTAAAACATCAACGTTGAACACTATGCCTTACTCTCTTACCAGTGCTCGAGCACATTTCTGAGGCGTTAGCGTCTTCCTCGTTATCAATGTCAATAAAATCATTTTCCTTAAATACGAGTAACGTGTACGAGTTATCTTCTTGAAGATACATTTCAGTATTCTAAATCGCCTGCAGTGAAGCCAGTCTAAAGAAATGTTCAACTGTATCTAGACGTTAAAGAGTTGTTCTTACCTCTGGGAACATCCTTTTGGTAAGAGTCATGGTATTCCTAACTACGGCCATCTCTTCCTGGCGCCGTAGAACTGGAAGATGAATATTATTATCCTCATCAAACTCTTTTCAGGGGGTTGGAGTTAATATATTTTTCCAATACAGCTACAGCTCGGGGTGAACCTGTGCCTGCTTCTCGCAACCGCTGATCTTTTTTATCGTGCCAATGCAATCGGAGAAAGAAGCTTCAGATTTAGCTCCTCTAGAGCATTCGTTATATGCTGAACTAACAATAATATTTCTATGTAATTACAATGATTTCTACTTCTATTTCTATTTCGCACTAAGCGAATGGTAATCTGATCCATTGGTTGGATCAAGGTTGTTACATTCGGTGGCACATACAACACCCAACTTTTTTCATCGACCGTTTTCTTAGCATCTTTTCCTTACATATTATAAAATGCAAAGTCTATTTCTGTTCGTTGCCAATTGCATCGAGCACCACTTATCCGATTAACGTGGTTTATTTTTTTATTCATAGATATGTTCTCTGGCCAGGCTATAGCATATAAATAATCACAATATTACTTTTGGGAGTTAAAATAATAGCCAAAAAACTGCATATCCGTGAGGAAAATTATGACTATGCCCTAACTCAATAATGGCGTAATGGATTGAAAAACCAAAAAATAGGTCAAATTAGTAAATTTGTCTTTCATTCATAAAATGTTTGTAAGAATCGTGAAAACTGTGACATTTTTGAAATTGGCTAATGACTTTCGAATCGATTGTGCGATTCGTATAATATTTAGTTATAAATAATCTAGGCGTCGCGTCGTCAGGTTTCCAAAGACACCCATACGCAATCGGTTGAGCGGTTTGAGCGCCTATTAGCATTTGGCAACAAAAAGACAAACAAACTGCTGACAATGCAGGATATTCGAAGAAAAAGTGTGGGTTTTAGGTATTCACAAAAGCCTAGTTCTTTTTAATATCGAGGATGTTTTGCGGTGTAAGTGTCAGCACCTGTTTTAAAATTTTCGAAGATAACCCAACCACTGAAAAAAAATATCCAAACTCTGTTCTGCCAATATCGTTTTACATGTTCCAAAAGACTGCGAAAAGTTTGCAATCTACGATCTTCAATTAGTCGTATCCGCTATAAAACAATTTCCCCACTGTTTCACACAGAACTTCCACAAGATATACTAATGGCAGCCGGCATTCTACTTCCGGTCGACACATTACAAAACTCTGACAAGAAGTACCAGCACCTATAAACGTAGTTGTGTTTCTCTCCAATCACAAAAAAGTTAAAAAAAAAAAATTAAATGAAATGAAAACATCAAAAACGACGTCGGCATGAATTTTTGATATAAACCGGAACTAAAAAAAAAATTATTATTAAAACCGAACCGGACGTACGCTGGGCACATACAAACGAATTCATGCACGAAAAGAAGGACTCCTAGCTCACGTTCTATACGGAGTGCGGAGAAAGCATATCGGCCGATCACATGCAGAGTCACATAAGGCGACGTGTACACATGCCGGTACCCTTAGTCATCATTGTAATTACATACATCCGAAAAAAAAATACATACAACCGACCAAGAGTGAGAAAATAAAAATCGGAAGTAGCTCCGGAAGTGAATGTGTACATATGCGTACTCAATACAAATAGAATTAACCACGTAGGATCGACCCTTGTTCGTATGCCCGCTGGTGTTACTTCCGATTGTTATTAATTTTTTTTTTTATATTCATTTGTGGTTCTATTTCTGCCAAGGATACGAACGAAGAGAGGGTGACAAGCGGATGCCGGTCCTGCTTTTAGTGCACATGACACATGCAGTCACGCACCCTTGAACAGGCACAGAACAGAATAATCCTATCCGGTTGGAATTTCATTCATACTTTGCTCTTTGTTTGGTCGTTCATTGAATGGATGGCTGTAGTCCTTAACGACGCCCGAACCTGCCCGCCAGACGTCCGAACAGATGCTGAACGCATGTGCAAACGGTAGCTGTGAATGGATGAATGAGCAAGCCAAAGAGGTTCATTGTTGGGCACGGTGCCGGTGGAGGTAAAAAAAGTAGAAAAATGTACTTCCTTACTTGTGTGAATGACACGCACCACCCTTAACTCTGATGGACACGGATAGTGTCGAATTTCTATTCACCACTGGGAATGAGGTTACTTTTCTGTTCGTTTGGTTTTATGGTTTTCAACTTTTATAAAAATTGTCACTGTATTCAGGTTATGCGGTCTGTGTGGATACATTGGATCCAAACTGGAAGCATGACATCCGGTCAAGAATTTGCCGTTTAGATTGTGTTACTGGTTACCTCTAACCAGTTGTTATCTTTCAGGGTGTTGCCTATCTAACCCCGATTCGACAATCTGTCCCAAAAATTCATTTTCCCATTAATACATCAAACAAACGAGCCCACTTATACCGAGTTAGACGCCCGCACCGCCCTTTGTCGCCTTCATATAAACACCACACTACAGCGCACTGTCACATATCATTCCCATAGAACCACCTAAAAATTATGACTTCCTGCCTCTATTACCAGCCAGATGTCAAATTCCATATGAAAACGAACGAAAATCCAATTCGATAAAACATATTCGAAGAAAAAAAAAAACTTTCATTTTATATGATATCCAAAAATAAAATAGCGCGCCCATGCATCAGGCAGACACACAGATACACCGCGCACGCATGTTACCAACCGACGACGAACCACCACCCACCTTTTATCTGTTGTAAAGGCACATAAGGTGTATTATGGTGGTGTTTGGTTTGGGCACACATATTTTCTACCCGGATCGCCTGTGTGATTGTGCGCTCTGTATCGTAAAAAAAGAGGAAAAAATCAATATTTCATTCATAAAGAACAAACACACATGTGGACAACATAGCGACAGCTGGTGGGCTAACTATATGCAAACGTGAAGCCACCCCTACGCCAATTGCCCACAAAAAAAAAAAAAAAAAACACCAACAACAGGAAGGTGCGCGTCGACAGGAGGGCCCACTTATTTATTCCTAAAAAAAAAAACAAAACTATTTGTTTCAATAACACAACATTTTTCGAATTATTTGAATGTGCAGGTTCGTCCACCGCGCACCACTACGTCTATACTGCCAAAATGTATTTCAAATACGTTTCGGGTTAATTGTGAGGCCGACAGCGGCAGCAATTATGATTTATGACTGACATACGAAATTAGGAGGATTAAAGCCAGAACCGTAGCGGAAATGGGGCGTTGACAAGGGGAGAGTGGAGCACGACCGACGCGACGCGATGTACTCGTTTGAACGAACCAGAATGTATGACGTTGGAGTTGCATACATGCGTCTCGTGGCTTAGACGACAGGCTGAGTGGGTTCAGAGGCAGCAAAGCAAGTGAACGGGTTATCTTGATTTTTGTATAACACTTCCTTTTGTACGTTCACCTTTTTGTTCTACGAAAATCGAAAAGAAAAATACACTCACACCGACATAGGTACATACGAATGCCTACATACATATGCCTGGGATGGTAGTACGCGGGTTGTCAAACGCTTCCGGTGATCAAATAGATACTACAGGAATGTCTGTCAGGTGCCAGGTATTGAATGGCATGGGGTTTAAGTTTGTGAGCTTTGGAATTTTCAATTACAAAAGCCTGGGCCTGAAACACACACAATCTTACATTCGACACACGCGACTTATCTTTGATCAAATTCCATTCAATAGAATAGACATCCATCATGTCTCATTAATGATTCAAATAAACTACCGTCGATCGTAGAAGTATAGTTCTGCAAGCACGCACCCAGCAACTGGGTTCATCACAAGTTCATCTGCAATTCACATATGCATTGTAACTGACTTATATCATATATGTATGTACATTGTACATACTATGTAACTGGCCTTGAATCACGGGGAGATGACAGCTAATAAATGACATAACTCAAGATCTGTCACAACTGACGTAAGCGTCGTCATCTGCAAATGATGCATTGACATGACAGTGCCTCCAGTCATACTACAGAGGACAAGGAGCAGATTGTCTTTATAAGGAACAAATAAGTTTGTTGCCAATCTAGAATTTTTTTTATTTTTTTTTATACATATGTATATTCAACATCCGTTGTGTGCGTAACATTCCCCTCCGAAAGGAAGTGCTGATGAGAAATTAAATTAAATGCTCGCGCGCATAAATGCCACTTAAACGGCGCTTGAAACTCGGAAGTCGGAGAACTTAAAAGGCGTACTGTGTGAGTGACAACAAAAAAAAAAAAAAAGAAAAGAAAAATAAATTCAAAAATATTAATACCAACACCCTATACCGGATGGCGGTATACGATTATCGCTGAATGTGTTTTTAAAACAAAAACACATCAATGCATACAAATGTACGTACATATGGGTTTTCATAATGTGTGGATACGCATACGGTGTTCGATGTTGCTAATTTATACCGAAGCGATATTTCGCTACACGTACAAACTTCATTCTTATTCGATAAGAGCCCGAGTTTAAATGAAAAGATAGATATGGCGGGGATAGAAGAACGCAATGAAAAAAAAAACGTTGCTTTTATTCTGTAAACCGATTTTTCTTTTGCGACTACGTATTTTGTGCATAGGGACTATTCTTGGGCGTCAATTGAGGTTACTCGTATAACAATAGCTACTTTCAGTGGTTCCCAACTCGGTGAGGCTCGCGGCCCATTCAGCTGAATTCTCGCTCCCCTAAATTGCAGACATTTAAGACCAATGTGCATCGGTCTCTCCTCTTTTCTAATTCCCCATTTCCTTAAGGCCCGTGCTGTGTTATACATTATAAGGGTGCTAACTAACAACCTTTTGCACGCGCAAATTATAAAAAAAAAAATGTTTCTTAGTTAAAAAAAAAAACTTTTACAAGTAAGGTTGGTGACCTTAATAAGGCCCATCGCCCAATAAGGTCCAGTCGCACAAAATCCTAAAAAACGTTACCCAATTGGAATCTTATTAATATATTAATCTCAGTGTGACGCTCTTACCTGTCAATCTTACGAATCGATAAACACAAAAACTAATGCACACAATGAAGAAAAACTTCGTATTCCAGTTCACTAACATCATGTGCCTATTAAAGGCCGTTTTTTAAATAAATTTATTTCCAATATTATTTAAATTAATGCAAAAATAAAAACAGTTTAACAAATGCCACTTTCTTGCGAAATGTCACTTATTCAAATTCAAACTTCAAATACTTACAATCCACACTTGTGGATTGTATATATTGGTAGATTGAAAACCTTGGGGTGCGTTCGCATTGTCTTTGATTCTTCGAACTAAATGACAATGTATGTATTGTAAGTAACACTATATTTTTTAAACACGGGCGAAGCCGGGCGGGACGGCTGGTAAGTTTATAAACAGGGAACAGATTTTGTTGTTTTTCTTTTTTTTTTTACTCATATTGCCTTTTTGTTGCCTTTTTTTAATCCACATTGCCTTTTTTTTTTTTGCCTTTTTGGTGCTATTTGTCAACGTAGCTGTGCACTTTCTTCGTACCTATACGATTTATCCTTGCTCACACGAAAGAAATTTCAGTGTCCACACGTATGAGAGCAGGTTTTTCTCTCGTATGAACATGCACGCGTTGTTTACACTAGCGCGCATAAAAAAAAAATCTCTACACACCAATACAATCCTTAATACTTTTGTATCAACTCAATATACATACATGCGCTTCTTCTTGTGCCGCAAGTGCAATCTCAGGCATTCGCGGCAGTTTTATTTACCATCTTTACATCTGACAAAAACCGTAGACGTCTGGGAAGTATCTTTTCGCAACTGTGCGCCTTTTCATCTGTAGATTCATATTCTGCGACATACTGGTCATATTTAGTGCTAGTCTGTTGAATATTGCGTGTGCTTAAATGAGTGCTGTTCCCAAAAATGTTCATTGCTTGTTATTGAAAGTGAAAATGCCACAAGACCCGTGTAAAGATTCAAGCCAATTGCAAGAGCATATATTAAAGAGTTTACAAATAACAGGTGACTCTTAGTAGTTGTATGTATATTAATTTGAGCATTCCATCTTAGTGCAATGCGTATTTAGGAAGGCCTATTGAAGAGGTGCTAAAGACTTTAAGCGGTATTGAAGAGAAATTACAACAAGCTAAACGGCCAGTAGCTGAAGATGTGATGAAAAAATTGTACGCTGTTTTTTCAGTAAATAAACGAAATAGCGCTGTGAACTCTAAATTGGACTCAAATATTAAAGTCGACGACGTGACATCTCTTATCTTGGCTCCACTTGGTTCTGCCCATGTTGAGAGATCTTTTACTTCATTCAAGACTTTCCTGAGAGGTAATCGCAAGCGATTGTACCAGAGAACTTCAAAATGTTTTGGGTTGCGCAGTGCTATTACAATGTTAATAGTAATGCATACAAATCGTTATTATTAAATGCCTTTTATTGCCTTTTTCTGCCGTATAATTTTGCCTTTTTTGGCTTTTTTTTTTGTCAACAAAGTCCGAACCCTGTATCTGTTTTTTGGCACACAGCTGAGCAGCTAATACCTAGCGGGCCTTGGCTTGGCCACCCATGATCTATACTATAGGATTTAAATCCGTCAGTTGGCATGGCCATTCCATTTAATGATTTTTTTTTTAAATGCTTCGCCACCTGAGAGATAATCGAGTCAACAGTAGTACCCCTTTGCTAAACTTGCTATCAGAATACCAGTCAGGTTTCAGACAACGCTACAGTTGTGAATCGCTTCTCAATCTTGTGGGTACGCAATGGAAAACGAAGATGAGCGAAAGGAAAAAAATAGAAGCCGTTTTCTTAGACCTGCAGTTAGCCTTCGAGACGATTGATAGAGGAATTTTAATAAAAAAAACTTCAGAAATACGGAGTTCGAGGGGTGGAGCTAGAGTGGTTTAGGAGTTATCTTTCAAACAGAACACAGAGAACCAAAATCGCTGAGTATACGTCAAGTCCTATGCCAGTAGTGTTGGGAGTACCTCAGGAAGCAGTTCTTGGAACTATGTTGTTTAACATTTACATAAACGTTATGGGGAAGGTGCTGTACCAATCGAAAATATGCCAGTTTGTGGACGACACGTTATTGTTTCTGTCGGGATCCTCAGTCGACGAGTGCATCGATAAATTGAACATCGACCTGAGGAATTTAGAGAAGTATTTAAAGATGAATAAATTAAAGCTTAATACAAGTAAGACTTAAGCTATAATCATTAATCATGGAGTTTCAAATAAGGAAATTGTAATTAACGGGGAAGTAATTGAAAAAGTGAATGAAATAAAATATTTAGGGGTTGTTATCGATAAGCAATTAAAGTTTGATAAAAAAATAAATATTTGGCTTCAGCAGTCCTAGGTAGGACCAAGCCTAGCTTCCCGCAACCATTTTTGTGTGCGCGTTATATTTTTTTACACGAATGGAAGGGACCTACATTTTTCTGCCGTCTCCGAACGGCGAGTTGGGAAGCTGTACATGACAAATGATACTCTTGAATGCTTGTCAGGCATTCGGAAGAGTTGGGCACTGTGAAAAACTTTTCAAGTGTTTGCGGCGGGATTCGAACCCAAGACCGCTGGCTCAGTAGTCCGACGCACTAACCACTTGGATCTTGGATCTTTCTGATCCGAGCAAAGGCCGGACACTCGCTAATGAAGTGCTCAGCTGTCTCTTCTTCTTCCAGGCACATCTCGCACAGGGCCGAGCTTCTGAGTCCAATTTTGTTCAGGTGCTCGTTTAAGGGAGTGAACCCAGTGACCAGTCCTGTGAGGATTTTGAGGTCATTTATACTAAGGTGTAACAGGAACTTAGTTCTGTTTGCCCTTGGCGCGTCTACTAACATTTTGGGCTATCGCCATGACCTAAGTCGTAACAGTTCAAGAAGCTTGTTTTTAGCATAAGCTGAACTGCAGCCAATAACAGGCTGAGGACCGATAAAAGGGGTCGCTGATCCAGCTCTAGCCAGAGCATCAGCTTTATCGTTTCCCGGGATATCAGAATGTCCCGGGACCCAGACCAATGTGATCTTATTACATCGCCCAAGCTGGTTCAGTTTATTGACAGCTTCCTCAACAATTTTTAAGTCGATCAACGCTGCTGAACAGGCCTTAATAGCTGCTTGGCTATCGGAGCAGATGAAGATGGAGTTGCCTTTCCATCTCTTGTTAAGTGCATTGTGCGCTGTACTAGCGACGGCATACACCTCTGCCTGAAAGACAGTTGTAAATTTACCCAGTGGAATAGATAGCTCAGCGTGGCATTCTTCTGCGTAGACACCTGCTCCGGAGAGCTCATCCTTTAAGGACCCATCCGTATGGTTCTACCTAGGACTGCTGAAGCCAAATATTATTATTATTTTAGATGTACATTATGTAATTAATAGATAAGAAATGGCGAGAGGCTAAATAAAGAATTTAATTTAATCTAATCTAAACCTTCTAGGTATGTATGTGTGTTTCGGGTCACTGTCTTGTTTTCGGATCTATAGGCATAGTTTCTCTGCATATGATAGCATTGTACGTTGTACTCTGAGTTGAATGAAAATGATCTACGCCGTTCTACGAAAATTATCCCCAAGGTTGAATAGTTTCGCCTCCTTGTCTTACACTTTTTTTTTGTGTAGGTACTTGTTACGTCCGATACTCCACTACAATTACTTAACGACATTTCCCTTGCCCCGCCCCTATATAACGGA
The DNA here is from genome assembly GCA_949775065.1 of Brachyopa scutellaris. Lineage (NCBI taxonomy): Eukaryota > Metazoa > Arthropoda > Insecta > Diptera > Syrphidae > Brachyopa > Brachyopa scutellaris. The sequence continues at coordinate 94,752,457 of OX459113.1, read as the reverse complement.
AATACACGCGCCAATCATTTATGCGCACTCAGCATAAAGTAACGGCATTTCCCTTTTCCCAACCGCATGCGCAAACAAGATAACGGATTTACACGCGCTAGCCATTTATGCGCAATTAGCATAAAATAAGTTCATATTTCATTGCACGGGCATGAAATATGAATATTTCGTAAACAACTGCATTTCTTTCCCACAGAAAACTATGCAGGTGTATTTATCATAATACCTGTAGAATCTTTTCAAAAAACACTTGTTGTCCAGTAGTCGTAGAAACCGGTTGTATTCTTTCTTTTAAATTAAATAAAGATTTTTTTTATTAAACTTGAGAAATAAAACCTTTATTGGCGCAGTCGGCAGTCCTGAATACGCGTATATTTTAACTAAGATAAAATTGTCGCGGTTGATTTTAATTATTTAATTCGGGAGAATCAAATTCCGATTAAGGAATCAATCTGAGTGAACTAAACAAGAAAATTTCCGATTAAGGAATCAATTTGAGTGATCTAAACAAGAAAAATTCCGATTAATGAATCAATTTAAGTGAACTAAAAGAATAAAATTAATCTGAATAACGAATAACACAAAAACGGTAGCAGAAACCAAAAGTGCAGTGCCTAAACCGTAAATCAATCACAATTAATAATCAAAGGAATCAGTGTTTCGACGAACAAAGATTCGGGAGAATGGCGCAAAACAACATAGAGCAGTGCCTCGTCGCACTCACCCAGCTGTTGGTACAGAATAGCCAACCAACTAGCATGAGATCGAAGATCGAGAAGGAAATAAGATACCTCACAACTTACCAAGGCGACCCGGGAACATTGCCCTCGTTCGCGAACTCCGTCAGCAAAATCCTAGGAAACTACAGAGAGGAAGATAGACCGCAGGTATATGGAATTATCTACGATACGAAGATCCAAGGTCCGGCGAAGAACCTGTTAACCACAAACCCACCCGCAGATTGGAATGCATGCCTCGAACAATTAAGGAAACACTTCAGACCCTCGAGAGACGAAATGTCAATAACCAAGGACATTGGAGGATTAACTGTAAGTAGTGTTAAGGAATTAGATATCAAAATAAAAAATATAGTAGAGAACGTTAATGAATTTGCCGCCTTCAGCGACAATAGTGAAATAGTGCTAAGTATTTTTAATGGTATGTTAGTTCAAAAAATTAAAGAATTATCATCTGGGTCATTAGCTTATGCAATATCAAATAAATATAATATAACAGAGATTAGAGACGTAGTACACAGTTTTATAGGACAGGATCAAAGCAATTTGAATTATAAAATGTATAGAAATGTTCAAAGAAGACAGAATGATAGATACAACGACCAAAACAGACGATTCTATGAAACTAGCACAAATTTCAGACAAAACAATAAAGATACCTTACGAAATAAAATCTTAAAAGCTGTAACGATCTATAATCAAACGATTCATTCCACAACAAATAGAAGACCTATTGACTTCCTCAACGGATCTATATCAAACAAAGATTACCCCAATATCGTAGAAGAAGTTAAGAAAAAGAAGGAGAAATATATCAACAAATATAACAAAAACAAGAAAGACGTAGATCTAACAAAAACAAATCACTTTTATCTCAAGAATAGGAACAATAATAAACTCAAACCCATTCACAAAAAAGAAAATGCAGAAGTTCTTGACAAAGATCATATTAAAGATAGCAAAGGAAGCAAGTTCTATAAAAAACAAGTTAAACGAATCTACAAATATGAAAACACATAAAATATTATATCTTTTTTTCAGACATTACTGATTTTAATTTTACTGACAACAACAGCAACAAAGGGACAAAAACTCGACGCACAAAACTTGAATTCAGGACATGGGTATATCACAATTAGGGACGAACAAATTCCAATAGTAGTAGGCTATACGAAAATACTTCATAACATAAACTTAACCTCGTGGATAGACAATCTAGATATAATAGAGTATAATATTAATAAATTAAATCACAAAAATAAATACCCTACAATAACACATAATTTCAAACTTTTGGTAGAAGAAATAGAAAGCTTATTAGAAAATCATAGCAAACAAAAAAGAGGATTAGTTAACATTGTCGGAAAAGGACTTAAATACTTGACAGGAACCATGGACTATGACGACGAACTAGAGATTAAGAATAGTTTAGAGACAAACGAAAAGAATAATAAGAACTTGATTGACGGACTTAACGAACAAATTAAAATAAATTACCACTTTACTGAAGTTATTGACAATATAACGAAACACATTAACGGACAGCAACAAGAAATAAAGACCCAACTTTTAAATGTAGGCAACGCAATAAATAGAGAATTCTCAGAAATAAATAATATGCAACAGGCATTTCAAATTCAAATGATATACAATTGTTAAGGGAACAGGTTAGGAAAGTAAAAGAAAATTTATTATTAAGTAAACTAGGAGTCTTAGGAAAAGATATCCTATCACCAAAAGAAATAAAAGATTTTAACATAACAATTAGTAAACTTAGTAATATCAAAAGCACTGTTATTATACACAATGACCAAATAATATTCATAGTATTGATCCCTAATTACTCAGATGCTAATTTCTATAGAATTTTAATAGAGCCAATTCCTAATAAAAACAACTTAGAATTAGTAACTCCATATAATCAGTTCATAAGAGATGACAATTTTAATTACGAATACATAAATGGAACAATAAAACTTAAAGATTTAAAGATTATAAATGACAATTGCATCTCTAATATTTTTAAAGATAACCCCAAATGCAACTTCAAAGAAAATAAAAATATAGAAATCAAGCAAATACATAATAATATTGTAATAACCAAAAACATCCCATACACCCAGATTTTGCATGATTGTAATAATTTCACTTTAAATATTATGGGTAATAACTTATTAAGATTCGAAAATTGTAAACTAAATATAAATAACATTAAATATGAAAATTTTGTAACATATGATAATTTTATCATCCCTAGTTTTAATAATGTAACTATAAATAAGATTGTAATGAACTATTCTACAGAGGAAATACATTTGAAAAATATCGAAAATCGTAAACTATTAGAAGAAATTAAATTAAAAAGTACCGCGCGCGAATACATAAATTTTGGAGTAATTTCAATTATTATAATAATTTTTATTATAATCTTCATTTTCATTTCGAAAAATAACGGAACAAATATAAAAGTCAATTTAAAAAACGCTGATTCTTCGGAGCAGAATCTTAAGGGGGGAGGTGTTACGTCCGATACTCCACTACAATTACTTAACGACATTTCCCTTGCCCCGCCCCTATATAACGGAAATACACGCGCCAATCATTTATGCGCACTCAGCATAAAGTAACGGCATTTCCCTTTTCCCCACCGCATGCGCAAACAAGATAACGGATTTACACGCGCTAGCCATTTATGCGCAATTAGCATAAAATAAGTTCATATTTCATTGCACGGGCATGAAATATGAATATTTCGTAAACAACTGCATTTCTTTCCCACAGAAAACTATGCAGGTGTATTTATCATAATACCTGTAGAATCTTTTCAAAAAACACTTGTTGTCCAGTAGTCGTAGAAACCGGTTGTATTCTTTCTTTTAAATTAAATAAAGATTTTTTTTATTAAACTTGAGAAATAAAACCTTTATTTACTAAGGGTTGAGTTTTTTTTAGAGGTGGCCTTCTAACGATTTGTCTGCCATCACTTCCATACAGGTTAATTTTCGTTTCATCTATCCACAGCATTTTTGATTGCCTTGAAATCCATTCCAACCTGAATGATCCTTTGCGAATTGTACACGGTTCATACATTTTTTCTTCTACCAGCAGTACTCTTCTTGCTATTCTCCCATGTAGATTACCTTAAAACAAGTCTTTTCAAGCTTCCTTGAATAAATGCTCAACTCAAGCGAATGTCCTAACAATTTTGCGATCTTTGTAAACCGTAGTTTTTTTTTTGGTTGCCTCAGTTCCAACTCAAATATGGAACTATAACCCAAATTTTTATTTAATTTTAATTGCTATTGCTTAGTTGCATGTTTTATCACCAGTGTTCCCAAGGTCAAAGTCCTATACTCAGCTGAAGAGATTGTCTTTAAATTTGTATTTGTGGATCCCACAAAGTTGTACTATTGTTTCTCACGAAAAACCTTATTTTGTTAAAGGTAATTATCCAAAGTTGCGCTCTCCGCGCATTTTCATTCCGAAAAACTGCATCCACCACTCCATTGACCGATTAAATTAGCCACATTAATGCATCTCGTAATTGATGTGCATGCCTGACCTCAAAAGAGCGCACATCTGTTCCTCGGGAGTAACAACGCAAATAAATTTGCAAACAAACTAAAAAAAAAACTCATATGTATGTATTTCCAAAAAAAGTATGCAAAATCTCCAAAAATAAATGCATACACACACAGAACATATCTCAGCCAGTATCCTTGGTCTCGAGACGAAATGTTTTGGATTTCATTTTGTTTTTTTTTTTTTTAGGTTTTTGCCTGGTTTGTCTGTGTGGTGGATGTCATCCATGAATGTGGCTTGATTCACTTGTTCAGCTGATGTAAAAATAAAGGAAGTCAGGCAAAAAAATTAAGAAACAAAAACGAGAACGTGTCTGGCTGACGTTCTGTGGCGGGGATGACGATGAAGTACTAGCCGCCTTTTATTCAGGTTCAGCATGATACTGAAATTGCAGATGTGATTCTTCGGGCTTGGCCGGCACACATCACGCTGATTGTCATCATTGTAGTTCTTGTTCTTCCTTCTGCTGCACTTCTTATTTTCTGCAATGTATGCAACGGTGACTTAGGATTACGCTCAACTAATGACAGGAAATAGGATTTTGTATCTTTTTATCTTAGACAAGCGTCATAATTCAAAATTAATTGCTGCGTATCTATCTTTCCCTTTCCGTCTCAGGAGAGAGTAATGAGTTCGTGTTGAACACCACCTACTCTGACACGCATATCATACTCGCACTCGTGCGCGTTCAGGTGCACTATGTGGGAGTTATCAGCCGCTCTATGAGATGCGTGAGAAGGCGTCATTGTAAATTGAGTTTTGTTGGTCCGCTTTACGAGCTGACGCTAATGTAACCACCATTAGTTTTAAGGTGCCTTGGAAAGGCTTATAGCCTAGGCAATACATTTTCACATAACGCGGTTGACTCTCTAAATGAAATTTCCTGCGGAGTGTGCTGTTTGCGGAGGAGGAGAAAATTTGTGGTCTCCTATGGGAGGCGTTTGATTGGTCTCGTCGACGTTAATGCTCCGAACATGAAGTTAAACATCGTGTAATCCATTTGGACAGAGACAGACAGACTTTAAGACACAAAAAAAAAACAGGAAAAAAGAAACACCGGCTGCGACTGTACGACGGATGGTGTGAGGATGGATGATAGACACTCTGCAAGGTAGGGAGGATGGAGGATGCAATGCATCAAGTGGTGAGAAGGTGGGTTAATCGCATTACCATGTAGCGGATGCTGTGCCCCTTGACGATGGTGGGCAGTCGAAGTGGATTTTTGACTTCAAAATTGGCTCACTGAAGTGGGTGAAAGCTGGTGTGCAGATTAAGGTGTCGAAAAGCGAGCGACAGATGCGATATCTATCGTTTTTCATTGATCCTTGTTAAAGGGGTCTTTGCTTTGAAATCAATTTTTTTCAAATTTATACACGTGTCGAATTGCGATAACACAGAAGTCAAGAGTCATGGTCTTTAGCCTTGCCTCTTCGTGGTTTGATTTAAAATTCCCATTCAGTTAGTTCAGATTCTCTAGTGTCAGGGTCAATTGCTTAATTCAGTCACAGAGAACCAATTCCATCGTCATAAATCATAACTCCAGGCTGATCTTTCAATAGAACATACTCGTATGTATGTGTACATGTACATCTTCTTCGTTTCTCGGACATCGGACTCACTCTGGAATCCAATTTAAAATCATCAAATCATTCATCTGTTTCGTCTTCTTCTTTTGCGAGAGACACTGCGAGTTTTACCTTGTAGCTTGATGGGAACCAAATGAAGATTCATGGTGCGGAAGAAAATGGTTAGACAATAACACAAGCGCCGGCCGTTCCGTGGAAATACAAATTTAGAATGGTCAAGATGAAGTTGAAATTTAGGCTGTGATCGGAGTCACTTTCAAGATCCGTAAACATGGAGATTTGATAAGTTAGTTTAAAAAAAGGGGATACATCATTTCCGGTTGGGTATTCCCTTTGATTGGCTTTTAGTACCGCCAGGACCTAAATGGATGTGAACCGAATAACAATCAATCATTCGGTTTGGAGAGCAGTTGGTTTAATCACTTAATTGGAGGAAGGATGCTTGTCTTAGGGCCATATAGAGTGTTGGACGCACTAGATCTAGTAACAGAAGGATGACACTTTTTTGTGTTCAATATACGTATGTATATGTCGTAGATACAGGGCATCACTGGTCACACTTGGTATACGATCATAGATGGCGCAGTTGACAGGAAGTATAGAATGTGGTAATTTCCCGCGCTTGGATACGATCATTTTGGCAGTGAAACGGAAGGATAAGAAATAACGTGGGTATCTTTTCTCTGAAGTTAAGCCAGTGAACGTGTCGGTTGTGTAGCACGAGAAATAATAACAGTACACTCGCGGTAGAGTGAACATCGGTTGAGTGAACAATCCAATAGAGTGAACACACAAAATTTTATACAAACTACTCTACGGAGTGAACAACGAAACCCTCTTTAGAGTGAACACATATTTTTAACACAGTTAAACACGAATAAACGAGCTGCAAAGATGCACAATCTTTCAAGGAAATTCATCGTTGGTTTTGCGTCCGTTCGCGTACCCTCCCAAAACATAGACTTGGACATTCTAAGGCGCTGGTTTGCCATCCATAGAATGGTCTTAAGTGACAAAACCAAACTTATGTACTTTAGTCAAACAGAGTCCCATACTATAGATGATTGTTATTTATTTTATCATTCTCCTGATTGTATAAAATTCAAATTCAATTTAAGTGATAGTAATTCATTTGATTCTAATGCACCCTGCTCGGCTCATTGCTTTCAGGTGAATTTTGTCCACTCCTTCAAATACCTTGGAATAATACTCGACAGTAAAATGAACTGGTCCGTTCACACCAGCGCACTGAAAAAGTACTTATTATGTTGCTCTAGGCAATTTTATAATCTAAGCTTGTATTGCTCACAAAAATTATTAGCTATGATCTACTATGGTATTGTTCACTCAAAGCTTCAGTATGGGATAACTTGTTGGGGTGGGACTTATATGAATAAGATTAATCCAATTCTTATTTCCCAAAAACATATTGTGCGTATTATCTGTAAGAAACATCGCTTCCATTGCAGCTTCATATTGTTTCAGGAGCTAAAAGTTCTACCTCTAAGGCATCTCTATTACTTTAAAGTTCTTAAAATATTTTTTATTAGGAGTGGTTACCTTTCAGTTAGAACAAACTCGGTGCATAATCTGCGAGTGAACTCCAACATTCTGGTAAATATCCCTGCTTACAATAAAATACATTTTAAAAAATTCTTTACTGTAGTAGCCCCCTCAATTTTTAACAAATTACCTTTCTCTATCAGAAGTCTAAGAAAATTGTCACCTTTCCTACACAAAATAAAATCCTGGCTTTTTAATCACGATCACACTCAAATTGAACACATATTATCCTCAATCAGCTAAAAAAAAAAAAAAAAAAAAAAAATAATAATAAAATCTTCACCCTGCACACAACTACGTTTGAATTCTTGTCTTTGATGGGACACTTGCCACTAGCTCTTGCTTTCAGCTTAGCTAAAGAGTGTCTCAGACCTAATTTTGCTGGGTTTTTAAATATGATTTATTTTGAAGAACACTGTAAATTTTTGTATTAGTATAATTTTATTGTAATGCTCTAATGGTTTTCTGTTAATTATAACGCTAATTATTTCTATTATTTTTGTACCTCATTAATGTTTTTCTCTGAATTGTTCTAATCACATTTTATAAATTGTATACCTAGCAAGATGAATTAATAAATACAAATACAAATACAAATATACTAGTGTGCCCGTGCGAGAACTCTCACAAGATCCAACCCCCAAAATCCAAACTTCCTTCTTTTGTAATTTGCTAAAATTTATAAAGTGAAAGTGCAATTCGTCAGTGCTCGAGGATATTCTCTTTCTTTTGACACCTCATTTGTTAACATCGGTTAAGAGTGAGAGCCGCAAATGCAAATGGTATGTAGCCGCAAACTATGAAGTTTTCCACGTCTTCCGCCTCATGCCCTTCCCAGTTCATCTGCTGTCTCATTCCCCAGCATGTTGTTCCGGCCAGGTACCTACACAGAACAGGATCTCGCAAGGGTATTGAATTTTTCTTGTCATTCCTTCACTAGAGTTAGTTTTTGAATTTGTAAGTTCTTTAATTGTGACTTGACTATCAGCATACGCAAGTGTCTCTGGTGTTGGCATAAACGAGTACGTTATGCCCCTGAGAATTACAAAAACCTCCGTCTGGAAAACAGTTACCAAGGGTTCTAAATAAATGGATATACATATTTATCGGAGGACCTGGACAGTGTATATATTACTGTATATTACTATTACCCCTATTGCGAGTGTCAATCATCATTCAATTGACAATTGATAAAATTATCAATCAATTCGGTATTGTGTAACTCAATTGATAAATGTTTTCATCATTGTGAATGTAATTGACTGTTGCGAATGGAAAACACTTTTTGACATTTTTCATTGACAATTTCTCATGAATTTTGTTTATTAAAATGTAGAATTGGGTTGGATATTTGGTGCAATTCGGCTCCATTCACATTGGAAATTTATCTGGGTGCACGGTAGTGGACCGCCAAGTTCCACGCGGCACTACCAGTACTCTTTACCCGAAGCGCTTCGCGGCTATTTTTACAAATTGACGATAGTCAATCATTTGTTTGTAATTGACAATCACAATACCGATTAAAGAAATTGATTGTTAAATACCAAATTCCAATTGATATTTGACAATCGCAATAGGGGTTTATGTCTCCTACTTCGGCGATCATTGTGCCTTGCTGTCATTTATCACGGCTGGGGAATTTCACTGATAGTCAAATTTGAATAGGTGTTCATTCTCTCTGACAAGTCCAGAGGATTCTGAAACATCTTTCCAGGTGGCTCTGTTTCCCGTGTGCCTCAAGTCCTTAAAGTGATCCAGGGTCCCCAATCTGATTGCAGAAAGTTCCACTCTCCTTTAAACTTCGAGTGCACCTGCCCTTCAGCAGCTCTAGAAGCTATAATTGGGATATCGCCATTACAGATCTTCATTAGGAAGTCAGCCGCTAGAAGCGCTATTAAACTTACGGGTCACCTAAATATTATCAACAAATTTCCCGATCAGGACATGCTTTGCACTGTCGCTGACTTTATGATAAGTGAATACTGCTTTGGCAGAAAATTCGAAGTTCATATTGGGGAACGTACCGCGTGATCAAACGGAGGACCCACCCTAGACCCAAAAAGTCTAATATGGTACACTGATGGATCGAAAATGGCCTCTGGTTTTGGCGCTGGGGTTTTCGGGCCCAACACTAGAATCTCCGTCCCTCTTGGATCATTCCCCTGCGTGTTTCAAGCTGAGGTCTACGCCATTGAGATCTGCGTCTTGATTAACCTACAAAGAGGCATCCAGGGAGCTAACATAAATCTCTTTTCAGACACCCAAGCCGCATTGAAAGCTTTGGGCTCCTATTCTGTGGTGGACTCAAAACTGGTAAAGTGCTGCTTCAATGCTCTCTAATCCCTCACTACCCACAATAAGGTCAAACTTTGGTGGGTGCCTGGTCACAGGGGCATTGAAGGAAATTAGATTGCGGATGAGCTGGCCCGTTCAGGCTCTACTGCTAAATTCTCAGGTCCAGAACCCTTTTGTGGCATAAACTGGGCAAAAATCTCAGCGTTAGTTAACAATTGGGAACACAATCTCCGACTCTCTCATTGGAGAAATGTCCCGAGGCAAACTGTTGATTAAGCCTTATACCCATCAGAGGGAGCTTCTAAACCACAATAAGAAGGATATTGGGTATCTAACAAGTTTCCTTTCCGGTCATCGTCAATTACGATACCACCTGAACAAGTTAGGCCTGTCTAGCGAGACCGATTGCGGACTCTGTTTGGAAGAGGTCGAAACAGCCGAACACGTTCTTTGTGATTGCCCGGCACTTTTCGGGGTCAGACGACGTACCCTACATAAAGAACTGCTTAGACCTTACGAATTAAAAACTGCGTCATCCAAGGACCTACTCGCCTTTATTTGAAAGGTGATTTGCCTTTTGGGTTAACCAGTATCCTATGATACAATAGATCCTTGGGGCAGGATCCAGATATAAAAAAAAAAAAAAACCTCAAGTGCTTCCATGACTGCCGTGGGTGTGCTGGATTGGGATCCAGTTGTCCCTAGACAGGCCATTCGTTGGGGTTTGTTAGTAATGTTCTAATGTAGCCGTTATTCACACCTGGCCACCAATTTTGGACCTTCGACGATAAATCGGCCAACATAACAAAGATTTTTCCGCCACACCCTTTAATTTGCAAATATTTTGCAATTTTTTTTTATTTTTAAAAAATAGTAAAAAAGCAACGTAAATGAAGTAAATAGTGCGTGGGTGCGTGGTGTAATAATTTTTAATTTAAGATTGTGACGATATTGTCTAACAATACAAAAAAAACAGCATTCACGCAAAACGTTCTCAAAAATAGTTTTTATTTTATTTTTATATTTAAAAAAAAAAAAAAAAAAAACATTTCTACGGCGCGGGAACGTAAATGTAAAACTTATCGTTACTAGTAGGTACTGAAATCCCAAAAAAAAAAAAACGCATCGACATGATCAGCTTGGTCAGGCAATGATATCACTTAGCGTTGCTGTAATGCAACATGTTGCCGTGGTTACTGCACACGAATAAATCTGCCGAATTCTTGAACACGCACACACACATGTATCTAGCTGACGCGCGAGGATCATTTTGACCATTTCACCATCGCGTTGTTACCTTGTCGTCATTTTGAATCGGCGAATATTTGTCAAACATGCTAGTGCGCGGCAAGATTTTGTAATCTTGATTTCCTTTCGTATAAAATTTATAGAACGTATCTGTCGGGCTCGCAGTTTAAGATACGAGTATCTTCTTCGTACGTGTGTGTCTGTACACACACGTTCCCTAGGCGAGGGGAGTATTTCTATTTTCGACTCCGTAGACACCCGGTCTGAAAATACGTCCAAAGATTAATTGAATATGAAATAAACAAGTCGTCGAGAGTAGGTTGGATATTTAAGTTTTTAATATAATTATTTTAATTTTGGCTGTGTATTTTTTTTTATTTTTATATTTTTTTTTGTACTGACGAAGGTAGGCAGCCGTACAAAAAAAAAGTGTACTCAGAACGAGTGATGAGGAGAAATCAAATGAATTACAATCGCGGCTATAATTTGAAGTCACGATCGGATATGGCGAGGGGCGCGGCTTCACGTAGTACGTGGCCAACAATGATACTTTAGGTTTCCTTTTAAATTTCAAGCGGCGATGTCACGTGGTGTGCTAAACTGAAAGGCTAAGTAGACAGCGTTGGATTTATTTCATTGTTTCGGGGAAATGGGTCAATGAGAGTACCTACTGCTGATGGTCTTGTCTTGTCACGGTTCTGGGACGCATATCAACAAGTGAATCATTTCATTTAATATTTTCTTTATAATATACAGTACACTCTCGATTTTTGCATCCTCGATTTATGCAAACCTCGATATTTGCAACCGACATAAATGGAGTTCCTTTTCTCGATTTTTGCAACAAATCCAAAAAAAAAAATTCGATTTTCGCAAAATACAAATTTTGTGTGTGTAAGTTTTACTATGCAATGTTGCAGGCAAGATCAAACTTCTGCCGACATCATAAATCGTCTTGACGCAATGGAGTAATAACAACACGGCTAAATTTTTTTTGCGTTTTAAATACAGCGAATCCTTCATAGATCATAGTCTAATAAGGTTGACTAAACTCTACTACAAAAAAATTGTGATGAGCCGTCCAGTTTCTTCTTGCGATTATGAAGAAGTACTGAAAAGCTTAAATTTAAAATATGCCATCTTTTTTTTGGCAAGCGCTTGGAAAGAGTTAAAAGCGAATACAATTGCTCAATGTTGGAAAAAATATATACATAAGAACTCCTGATCATTGGGAGGAAGTAGACTGTGTTCCGTAACTTCTAATTCGGGATAGAATATTGTTAGAAATGCAGCGATGACATCTCTGAATGGAGCTCCGAGAATCTACAAAACGTAGTCTTAAAAGTCTGTTAAAAGTTAAAAGTGCGAAAATGGATACAGTGGACTCTCGGTAACTTGAACATCCAATAGCTTGAACAATCCAATAACTTGAACATGCCATTTTTCTCCTATGGCTATTCTTTAACTTGAACGGACAGTTTTTAAGGCTCGATACCTTGAATTTTTACATTAAGAACTCTATAAGTTGAACAATTAAAAAATGAAAACCTCTTTACTTGAACAAATTTTATGTGACAACCAAAACCGTTTTAAATTCGATTCTTCGCTTTACAACTATTTCATAAAGGGAAATCCCATAGAATTTCTTTTGTATCTCAGTTTAAAGATCTAAATCATTTTCTAAGCGATTTTCTGGTGTGGCTTGAATCAAAAAATTTTATCTTGTTGATGTCGTTATCATACAAAATAGTGTTACAAATAAGGAATCAGTTTAACTATTCAATAAAACCAAAACGAACGAGTATTCTCGGAACTGACAGTTGTCCAGAGTTTTCCAGAATTTACTTTGAAAAACGTACTGCATAAGGCCAAACAATTTAAAATAACAATTCTTTTTTCAAAGTTGTCTTAAAAATAAATGTATGCCTTATTATTTATTAAAAAAAACATTATTAAACTGAATTTGTTTTGATCCAGTAACTTGAACAATCCAATAACTTGAACGGCCCTGGTTTCGTACGTGTTCAAGTTAACGAGAGTCCACTGTATTATTGATACACAACCCAAAGTAAACTTAGAAGACGCAATACAATGCTCCACCACATGCTTGCAGTGGGCAGGACATTAATTGCTTCCAAATTGAAGAAATGATGCAACTGCAGAAAATGCGCAATATACTGTTGCTAAGTGATCTTCTGCAAAACAAGTGCAAACCATAATTTCTACTTTTTTTTTTAAAAAACTTAGGCTGTATACAAATCTATTTGTACACACTTTTTAATTTAACTGCATTTAAGTTTCGTATAACTGAATTTCTTTTTTTTTAAATGTGTTTAAATGAATAATTTTTCTTTTTAATAAAAATAAAACTTTTAAATGTACAGACAATTTTATTTTGATAACTCAGAGAAAAGCGTGTAGGACTTTTTAAAGTATTTTAATTTTCTGTTCGATTTGTGCAACTTTTCGATATTTGCAGCAACGTCTGTTTTCATTAGTTGCAAAAATCGAGAGTGTACTGTATTCTTCCAGTGGAGTGCACGTAATTAGAAACGCTTAAGGTGATCGAATCGGTTTCTTCATAGGCATGTGTTTTCACCCTTAGGATATCTAAATTTTAGTTTTTCTTGTACATATTAAATAAGCTTTGTGAAAAGAGCTTGCAATTGATAAAAAGTTCCGTTATTTTTTTTATTTGTAGCCTAAACAGAGTAAGGAGCACAAAATAGGTCGTGCATATAATTAGAAACGCATGCGTTTTTGATAAAAAAGAGGTCATATATTTGTTTTTTATTCACTGACACTTAAAATTTAATGGCATAGCCACGATTTTGAATCATTGCCTGTAATCTGCGTGGCATGGATTCACCAAATTTTTCGCAAAAGCTCTGAGGAATGGTCCCCTCAGCGACTTTCGTTTCCTCGTATGATTTTCAAAATAACCAATTTTTTTGAACTTTAGCCTTTTTTGAGCACTTGCCATACGTTCTGAATTGGATTGAGATCAGGGCTACATCTGTTCCGCTTAGTTAAAAGTGGCTTCTTCCTAGCTCTTCGCTCAAAAAGTCCTGCTTCACGCAACCTTCGATTAATTGTATCTAGGGATGGTCCGCTTTAGTTTGCACCGGCTAACCAGTTAGTAATCAACGGTCATGCAATAACGTGGAAGCCTTCGGTAAAATACTTGGGTATACATCTTGACTCAAGATTAACATTCCAAGAACATAATAGACAAACACTCAACAAAATAAATATTGCCATAAAAATGTTATATCCATTCATTAACAGAAAATCATTATTATCAAATGAAAATAAATTAATAATACACAGAACTATATTTCAAGCAATCCTATTGTATGGTTGCCAGGTTTGGGGAAATTGTGCAGCATGTCATATTAAAAAGTTACAAATTGCGCAAAATAAACTATTAAAAATGATGCTTGATCTCCCTTGGCATTACTCTACATTAGATTTGCATACAAGAGCTGGTGTTGAATTGATCTCGTTCAGAATACGCAAACTTAATGACACCTTTAAGATCAGATGTGATATTCCTGATAACCCCTTAATAAATGATTTAAGCCTATAATATCATATATTTTCTGTTTATTTGTTACTTATATGTTTATCTGTTAATTTATTTATTTGTTATTATGCTACCTAATTTATTTATTTGTTATTTATATACATATATATATTTATTTATTATTTATTAGTTATTATTCATTATTTATTATTTATTAGTTATCATTCATTATTTATTATTTATTATTTATTATTTATTATTTATTATTTATTATTTATTATTTATTATTTATTATTTATTATTTATTATTTATTATTTATTATTTAGTATTTATTATTTATTATTTATTATTTATTATTTATTATTTATTATTTATTATTAATTATTTATTATTTAGTATTTATTATTTATTATTTATTATTTATTATTTATTATATATTATATATTATTCATTATTTGTTAGTCATACCTACATAATTTTGAATTACTATGTATATGTACATACATATGTATATGGGTAATTTTTTTTTTTTTTTTTTTTCCTCTTTTATTTTATTTTTTTTTTTTTTTTTTTTTTTTTTTTTTTTACTTAAATTTGAGGTTTTTTTCCGTTATTTCCTCAATATATGTTTTTCTATTGAAATAATTCTTTTGTAAATGTAAAATAAATTCTCCAGTAGAAAGATATAACTATATATCACATCTCTGTATATCAAATTCTGTAAATTGTGCGATAACACATTGTTAATTATAAACGAAATAAAATCTAAAATCTAAAATCTAAAAACCGCAGTACGAATTTCACTGATGTAGAGTGCTTTGTCGAACAATCAGTTTGTCAGCGATCATCGATCAGCGATCAGTAGTTATCCTTATCCTAGGCATGTGGCTGACTTTTGATCAGTTCTATTTTTCTTATAATATTGGATAGCATTAAAAACCATCCCTTTTGAGCACTTAAGAAGCTCTGCTATGTTGGCGCACGATTTTTCTTCGTTAAAATGGTTCAGAATGAGTGGGTTTTAGCTTCACACGATATATTTTTCCCTATTATGTAAAACTCTAAAAAAAATACACCAAAACATCACCGTGAATAAAGTAATATCAATATGCTAATATACCAGTGGATTCTGCCCCTTAAACTAGCAAAAAGTTTTCAATCAACAGAAATAATGTAACCGTTTCTAATTATATGCACGAACTATTTTGAGCTCTTTACTCTGTTTAGGCTACAAATAAAAAAAACAACGGAACTTTATGTCGATTGCAAGATCTTTTTACAAAGTTTATTTAATATTTACAAGAAAAATTAAAATTTAGATATCCTAAGAGTGTAAACACATGAGCTATGAAGAAACCAATTCGATCACCATAAGCGTTTCTAATTACGTGCACGCCACTGTATGTAGATGAAATTGCACTGGGTC
Source organism: Brachyopa scutellaris (assembly GCA_949775065.1). Classification (NCBI taxonomy): domain Eukaryota; kingdom Metazoa; phylum Arthropoda; class Insecta; order Diptera; family Syrphidae; genus Brachyopa; species Brachyopa scutellaris. The sequence continues at coordinate 94,736,493 of OX459113.1, read as the reverse complement.
TAGCTGTAATGAGTGGTTTCAATTTGGAAGGAGTTTTATTTCACTTTCTAAAAGATTATGTTTTTTTGTACAATCGCGACATCGTCATTCAAACCGATAGCCAAGCAGCTAGTTGAATCACCAATTATGAGATAATTTAAATTTGAGCTGTACATCTGCTCGATATCTCGTTTAAAAATGCTGGGTTCCTGTAACTATGAAGCAGGCGAACTTACCAGAAAAGGTACAAAGATGGAGAATCCAACCACAAAAAGTGAACCCCATGTACCAATAGAAACAATAATGCACAAAATCTTAACGCAAGCTTGCAACAGGTTAATAAAAGATGGAGTACGTGGAGTCACGCTAAACAGATTTGGCCACAGCAAGTTCGCCGCAAATTTTACTGCTTGCTACCATAGTTGGGATATTGACAGGTCATTGTGCAATAGCCAACAGATTGCAAATCCTTGCCAGTGACTTCTGTCGCAGTAGCATGAATGAGGAGTTAGAAGGGGACTGTTCTTTTACCTCCCGTGCAGCTATCCGGCACTCTTCTCCTAAGGAAAAATTATACTGGGAGAATATTTTTTAATATTTCCTCAACGGATATCAACACAACATGGATATTTTATAAACTCTCAAAGTGGTTTCAAGAGCTGCAATAAAAATCGACGTAATGGACCTTCGGTTGTCTAAGTGAATCCTAACGGCTACCGAGACCGGTGGTATAGATTAAGCATGCCTTAAGCGAGGTTTGTCCAATTTTCGAAAGCGTTTGGCTTGGCTTTGTCTTGTCGGAGATTGCTTTCAGTATATTTTAACAAAAATATTCAAAAATTAAATTACATAAATAATTATAATAGCTTTTTGACTAGACTACTAGATATACTCACTTGTTGCTGAGAACTTATCCTTTTTTAACAGGTGTGACAATTTTTGAGCCGATGACAGTTTGAGAATGATTGGTATCTAACCCTTGGGCCAATGCCACACGAGCTCCTTTTTCCGCGCCTACATTTAGTCGCGCGCCATGAGTGTATAGAAAACCAATAGAACTGTACACACGAGCGCTCGCGACCAAAAAGGCGTCGCACAGTGGACTGACCCCATACATTTGGAAGTGAAAAAACCAAACTCATAATATGCAATTTTCTTTTTTGTTTATCAATAACGGAGAACTATTGACCACAAAAATATATATTGTCGTTCTCTTACTCATCATATTGGACAGTTATCAAATCACCAAAGTCAGTGATCTGTTTCCCACAGTTGATCTTGGTTATTTGAGCATTTAATGCGTGTCAGATAACTGTGAATAAAATTTTAAATTTAAATGCAATTGTGTTTAAAAAAATGACAGCAAGTTGTGAAGCTATTTACTTTCTTATAACTCAACGCTCAAATCCGTGTTTGTCCTAGTTTGCTAGATAAAAAATTTAGTAGAAGTGCATAATTAATTACCCATAAAACAAATGTTTTTATAGTATTTCGGACAATCTAAATGTGATACTGTTTTAATACTAAATTATGTGTTTTTGTTAGCTGTTCTTGTCTACTTTTTGGCTGTATATTCGTTTTGCTTCGCAAAGATTTGCAATTTTTTTTTTTTTTTTTTTAATTTTTAGGGATACGCTATAGCCTGCCCCGTATTGATTTTTTTGAGATTTGGTGGTCAGATTCTTAATTTAATCATAATGATAAATTGCTGGAGTATGTTTTAAGCAGAATAGAGTTACCAGAATCAAAAATCAATCTAGTGAAGCAATTAAAACGAGCCATAAGTTTAAAATCAGCAATTTTTTATTCTAATTTTTCCGTACTCCTTTAAAATTTCATAAAAAATTTAATTGCTTACAAAAACATTTTTTTAATTTGTTTTGTCTATTTTTGACCGAAAATAATTATTTAAAACGAGATTTGAATTTTTCACTTCTAAATGTATGGAGTCGGTCCACTGTGCGTCATGTGTACATTTTTCTATATACTCATGGCGCGCAACCAAACGGGAGCGCGGATAAAGGAGCTTGAATTGATGGCATTGGCCTTAGATAGACTCTATATGGTCTCGAATCGAATCACAATTTTTACTAAAATCATTCGCTTAATTCGTTTTTATCTGTTAGATTAATTTTGTATGAAAATATAAACCATCTTTAAGAGCAACAATTTTACTATAAACCATGTTATGATTTACATTTTACTTTAGGTGGCGCCACAGCTCGGGGTGAACCTGGGCGTGCTTCTCTCAACCATTTGTGTTTGCGTATATATTGCACGAATAAAAGTGACCTACAGATTTTTGCCGACTCCGAACGGCGCACAGTGTGCAATTTTGTCAATCTAGGCGAGCAAAATTGATTTTTCGAAATATTAAATTTGTTTACAAACACTTGATATTCTATTAACAAAATAGTTCTTCTTTAAAGCCCAAAAAGAGTTTCTTGAAATAATCGTGTTGGAGCAACGGTATACTATCTCGAAGTTGACATTAAATGCTATGCATAAATTCACAAGCAACATCAATCGCTGCATTTCAGTTGACAAATGGATTTGAGTTGTGAATTGTGATGTCTAGCGATTTAAATTTTCTTTTATTATTTTGTTCAGTTCATCTACATTGTGTAACGGGTCTTACTTCTTCTAAATAATATTTAAATAGTCAGCATAACACTGTTGAATATGTGAGTAAATTATAGGGAAAGAAATAATAGCTTCTAAATTTCAACTAGAGTTTTACTTTATTATATAGCAGAATATAACAATAAGGGAATATGCACAGTATAGCTGGACATTTTAGCTATCTAAAAAGCACAAAACATTTTGCGAACATTTGCGAAAGAATAAGTAGTGAAAATAATTATTGTAAATGGCTTCTGAAATTTCGTATCAGTTCATTTTCGATGGTTGGTGTACAAACTCGAGCTCCAATAGATTCAATGCCATTATTTATAATGTTTTGCGAGCTTTGGACAATATACCACTACCTTATGAAGCATCAGAAAGCATTAAAACTACAATAAGAGGTGTGTGTCAACAAATTGAAGTAAAATCGGTCGCTTTTTGGAGGAAAATCCTTCTTGGCTTCAGAGAAACATTCAGTATTCAAACATTGTGACTGATACATACGTAGTTCCTCTCACAATAGTTCAAGATATAAAACTAGAAGGCCACAAATGTAGTTTGATACTTGTAATTATTATTGATCTAAGAAACGAAAAGACCTTCTCCAAAACAGAAGTCCAGAAAACCGATTTTGGCCACCGAAATAAAACTACGAAACTAGAGGAAAAAAGATCTGGCTGTGATTTAAAAGGTCTGTTTCTTCTCCTAAAAGAGGTACGACCTTAAAAAGAGCTCACGAGTCTTTTTGCCGGAAGCCAGCAGAATTATCTGCAGATCAAGAGCTTGCCTTAATAGTTGATGCTAATCTCTCAACGCATCAATATATGTAAAATCGTGCGCCTTCCAGCTAGAACTTAAAATTTAAATTTCTATCCTTACTTATACTTACTATTCCTTACTATTCTTCCTTATTTACTTACGTACTTCAGTTATCTGTAAATCTGTTACACGTATATTATTTTGCTTCTATGTATGTATGTACATTTCGTTAATATATTTGTAATTGTTTAAACTTGTTTCATTAACAAAAAAAGTGTCGAAATAAAGTTATGACTACAAAAAGTAACAAAAGTTTTAATATTACACCCGCAATAATTTTGCTCGCCTAGATTGCCAAAATTGCACACTGTGCGGCGAGTTGAGAAGCTCCGCATGACAAATGATACTCTTTGAATGCTTGTCAGACGTTCTAAAGAGGTGGCACCGTGAAAAAAACTTTTAGGTATTTGTTGGAATTGAACCCCAGCAGCATTGCGTTGTAGTCCAACGCACTTACCACTATTCCACGGTGCTCCCAAGACGGTGAAACTGCGGAACGTACTCTATGTGACCGCATGGCACTGTGTGCCCTTAGGACATTTCCACAGAGAAATTCTAGCTCCACCTGAATTGAACCTCTTCTGGTCCCCTAAGCTGACATTGCGGCACAAAAGCTCTTTTAGGTCGCATTGCCCTCCGCAACTGGTGGGTTAGAACCTTAGAAAAGTGGAAAAGCTGCGTTTGCTACTATGCCTCCAAGAATGAACTTAAAAGATAACTGTATCTACATGGTAGTTTTTTTTACCACTTTAAAAATAATAACAACTCAATGTTGTTTCTATTCGACGGCATAAAAGATACCAGCCAAAGTTCAGTTCCAACATCTGCAAACGTTTGCTCAATTTTGAGCTGAATTGGAGTTTGGCTATCTTTGTTTATTTTGTTTTGAATTATCTGCCGGATAGCACGTGAAAAGTATTGAAATCGGATGCTAAAGTCCATTGACATAATTTATTGCTCCTATTAATATCTTGCGACGCCAAATCGTTTGCATACGCTGCTTATGCCACTATTATTATTACTGAATACACCCACGCGTATTATTTAAAAATATTTGCAATATAATACACTATTTTTATTAGATCAAGATATCTATCATCAGACATCTCTTAGCAATTCGCTTCGCAATCGCATATGTGAATATTAAAAAAAAAAAAAAAGCAACGACACCATGCTCAGTGGAATTTTTAACTTTAAGACCGCGCACTTGAGTATTATTGCATTGATGTTACGTACTTGCCAGGGTTATTATAACTTTTTTTTAATTTTATTATCTAACTTCCGTTGCGATAAACATTTTTTCTTTATTTATAATTTTGTTTGTTGTTATCGTTTGGGACGCAATAAAAAATAAACCGCAATATGTTCTCTCTAGCCTTGGAAATTGAGAAGGCATGCATATCTAGAAGTACGGTTCTAAACTTTTTTTCATGGGTATTTGATTTTTTTTTTTTTTTTATTATTTAAGTTCGTTAAAGGGTATTCAATTTCATGAGCTGCTGTGGTTTTCAGGAAGGATTGCATTTGGAAACCGCATCTGAAAGGTAGATATCAGTGCAGTGTTAGATCTCTGGGACAGTACCTAAACTGTTATTTACAATTTAAGTAGGTTTCTCTTTAAACCAAAATTGTAGTTTTCTTAAGGGGTTTTATACAGTCAGGAGGGCTAAAAAAGGGGATTTTTCAAGAATTTTTCCTGAGAAAACTTTTAAATTTATTAATGTAAATTACACATACCTACGAGTGTTCTCGATCTAACCTAGATTGAGTGATAATATGTAAATACATTTTTATTCTTTCAATAGCTAAATATTTAAGCTAGTTGTGTGTCAAGTTACGTTATAGTTGGTCGCACAATTATTTTTCTACGATTTTTTGTTTGAACGCATCTGCTTGTATTTAAAAAAATGGAGAAAACTAAAATCAGAGCCTTGATTAAGTATTTCGTCAAAAAGAATATGACGCCAAGTCAAATAAAAGAAGACTTTGATAACACATTAGGGGAATCTGCGCCTTCGTATTCCATGGTCAAAAAAGTGGGCAGCTTTGTTTAAACATGGCAGAGACAACGTTGAAGATGATCCGAGGAGCGGTAGGCCGTCGACATCCACCACTTCAGAAAACATCGACAAAATCCATAAAATAGTTTTAGAAGATCGAAGATTGAAAGTGCAGGAAATAAGTGACACTATAGGGATCACAACTGAGCGGGTGTTCTATATTTTAACTGCCGAATTAGGATTAAAAAAAAATTAGGTAAGATGGGTGCCGCGTTTGTTAACCGAAGAACAAAAATTCAATCGGGTTGAAATTTCTAGAGAGAATTTGGCGTTATATCGAAGAAATACTTGCGATTTTTTGAGAAGATTTATAATCACTGATGAAACCTGGATTCACCACTATATTCCTGAAAGAAAAGAACAATCGAAACAATGGAAACATAGGGGTTCTCCTCCGCCGAAGAAAGCCAAGACATGTGCATCGGCCGGAAAAGTGATGGCGTCAGTGTTTTGGCATTACAAGGGAATTATTTTTATTGATTACCTCCGCAAAGGTAAAACTGTTACAGGTCAATACTATGCCAATCTGTTCGATAAATTAGCTCAAACAATTCGCGAAAAAAGACCCAGTTTGGCCAAAAAAAAAATCTTTTCACCGTGATAATGCGCCGGCGCACAGTGGTTTGAGAGGCGAAAAAAATCAAATTTTTTAAATTGTTTGAAACACTTAGTGGCTATGCATTCTTAAAGTATATAAGTTGGATAACACATTTCGATTGAATGGAGAAAAATTTACATTTATGGTAGCAGTTGCGATAGCTTTAAAGTCGCTTCATTATGAAACCATTTTTTGTGCATATAGCGAAGTGCCTTGTACTCTAGTCAATATATGTTCCGCGACAAGTTGATATTAAATTTAAAATTTTAAATGCGTTTTACAATATGTCTAAAGATTACGTAAACGTTATCGTAATTTTAATTTCCTTATTCTTCAAGCAGCTATGAATTTTTAAAATAAATGGTTTAAAAATCAATATGTGGGAAAGTTCAGTAGAGCAGAACAAACGTGCTCCACTCGCCTCCATTTGAAATCTTCACTTAAAATATTTCTTGGAGTCTTTCCTAAACAACGGTACCATTTTCAGCTGCGTCAAGCTGCGTCCCCGCTTATAAGTTCAAAAATACCGTTGAAAAGTCAGCTCTTTTTCAGTCTGTCGTTATATGGAGATGGGAATTCCACTATACCTTCCTTCAAAGCAATTTAATTTTTTCCTCATTTGATAGTTATTGTTTCAACTAGTATGTGTACTAATTAATTCATAGTAGAAATAATTTTAGGCTGTGACCGTGATTTTTTTCATTTAAGTATGTAGTTTCGGAGATAAGCGCGGGGAATGGAGTTTTTCACACATTTTCGGCAATAATTCCCAAAGTTTCTTACAGAAAAAAATATTTTTGAAATCTGTGCTTTGAGCACTTTCGAATGATATCCAACATGTTATATTTTTCAGAATTTTTTTTTGTTGAGCTCAAATTTTGGCCACCCTGTATAGTTATTTTGCAATATTTTTCAGTGTTAAGCTGTCTCAAATATGTGGACCACCGTGATGTATGAGTAAGCTAAATTTCAAGTTTCTAGGTAGAACGTTTCTTGATGTTTTTATCGTGACAGATATTTTAGATTTAGAGCGAATTTATAATGGTTCCGTGCTACCATTGGGTATGGAACCTTAAAAAATTATGAAAATACAAATACATATAGGTAAATACATTTGAATTTATTTTTATAAAAAATCAGTAATATTTATTCGTCAGATATTAGTTTTTAGCCGATTTTTAATGTATTTTTTTATTTAAAATTGTATTATATAAAATTTTAAATAGTAGTAAATTGAAGTAAAAAAATACAAACACTTTGGTTAAAAAATCATCAAAATCGGTCCAGTACTTTAAGAGATATAGAATTATTTCGGCGCTTCCATACAACCTGAACCACTGTGCGGCGCTCAAGTCAGGTGTTGCCATGGCTAAGCTCCATGAACTCCGATTTGGAGTACTGAACCACCCATCTTATTCACCTGATTTGACACCATCACACTTTTACCTGTTCCCTAATTTAAAAAAGCACGAAGAGGTGATATCTGAGACGGAGCGGTTTTTTGAGAAGTTGGGGGAAGCGGCTTATAAAAAAGGTATAGAAGCCCTGGAACATAGATGGAATAAGTGTATTGAAATACGAGGAGAATATGTAGAAAAAGAGTGAAAAAAAGTTATCAAATTTTCAATGTTTTATTGGTCAGGCTGAGAACTTTTCAAATAGCCCTCGTATACTGGTAACTTTTAACTGTATTACAAAATTTTTTAATTATAAAAATAAACATTTTGAAGGCTGCTATAGCTGATCTCAAGGAGCTCCTCTCAAAAAAGGCGTCTTGCGGTGACCTCGATATCTGTGGATTGGATCATATAAAATGAAAAAAGAGTATCGTTAAAGTAATGTATAATCTAGTTACTAATCGAAGGAATAAGCAAAATAACGATGTTTGGACAAAATGTTGGCCTTAAATTGTTTATAAACAAATATATATGTATCGGTGACCAAAAACCTTCGTATAATATAATAACTAAAAAATATACGTAAGAAGCTTGTGTTAAATTTTGAGACTGCTGGGGTCAGCAGTTTCCGAGAAATTTTGGTCATCGACTATAAAAACATGGTTTTAAGAAAAATGCTTTTTAAGTTTGAAAATCACTTTAATAGAGTAAAAAAAAGTGCTTGATGTCTTTACAAATATTCGTGTAACTTCCAGAATAATCGTCGGATTGACTTAAAATTTGATTTTCTGCCACTTCGATGGCAAATTCTCAGCTCCTATAAGTAATGGAGTAGTGTGAGTACACCCATAAATTCCATCAGGAAATGCAGATCATAATACAGTGAAACCCGCTTAAGTGAAACTCGCTTAAGCGAAAAACCCGCTTAAGTGAAAAGATTCACAAATTCCCGTGTATACTTACATACAAACTCCCTCGCTTAGCTGAAACTCGCTTAAGTGAAAAACCCGGATAGCTGAAAAGAAAATTCTTCAAACTCTATTTTTCTTTGGAAAACAACTCGTTTAACTGTAAAATTTAAAATCGAACAGAACAAAAAATTTGTAAACGCGCGCTGAATTGTTTCATTTTATTTTCACCACCACCACTGTCATCCGCTTCTCAACATGACAATTACCAAACACAAACAACACGTTTTTCAGCTGTTTAAGATCGATTTTATAAAATTTGTTTTGTTAAGGCTTGCCCAGTCCGAACGAAACATTTCAGAAACATTGCTTAGAAAATGTTTCCCGATAGTTTTCCATTTGATTCAGAAAAATATCAGAAACATTTCCAAAATGTTTGTGAAATGTTTCTTTTGGTGTGAACGCTGATGAAACATTTCTGAAATGTTTTTGAAATGTTTCGTTCGGTCTGGACACACCTTTATACATACGAGGTTTGCTTAAGTGATATTTATTTTTCACCTATCCGAGATCCGCTAAACTGAAATTTTTTTTTCGAGGTCCGGTTAACTGAAAAACCCGTTAAAGTGAAATTTTTTTTGATTTTTTGTCGTTTCGCTTAAGCGGGTCATACTGTAGTAAAAACCGTATCTAAATCCGTGGTTCTTGAGATTAGCCTGCACATACAGAAAGACACATTTTGTGGACTTCCTTTTTTACTATGTTTAGAGAGATAGATGTACAATGTTCATACACAAAAATACACTTTTTTATTCAGCAATATTGCAAAAAAAAAACATTAATTGAATAAAATTCAAACAAAAAGTGCAAATTCAATTAACATACATACATAACTATTACATATTTCCAAATTAATAAAGTTAAAAAAAAACACGAATATGAACTCTGTAAATTCTGTACCAGTCAGCTTCTGGACCAAGTTTTAAAAACTTAAAAAGAACTTAAACAGTATGTACGGGTGTCCAGAACAGCTTTAGGTTTACTGGCCTGGCACCGTATTGTAGAATGATTTTTTGCATGATCACTTATATTCTTATGTATATATAGTGAAATCTTTCATTAGCGGACACCCTGTTAAGCGGACAACTTGCATTAGCGTTCTTATAAACGGACAGCTCTCAGAAGTAGACAAAAAACTCCGGTCCCTTGGCTGTCCACTTAGGAGAGATTTCACTGTATATGTATTTATCTATTATGATTCAGAAATTTCTACGCGGCTTTTAAGGAATGAGTCAGAAATAGATGTCACAAAAAGGCGTGAAATAAATCAGAATTAATTATGTGATTTTCCAAGAAAAGCATGTGGTAAGTCATCATTTAAAGCATCACTAAGAGACTGCTTGGCACCTTAGAGTGTTGACGAAAATGGCAAACATTTTGCCTGAGTAGTATGATTATAAGACTGCAGAAACTGCAAAACAAAGCAATGCGAAGTATTTTAAAGTGCAATAGATTCGTATCCATTCGTTTTATGTTAGATTCGTTAAAATGGTTATCTGTGAAACAAAGAATTGTGATGAATGTTTTAATTTTTGTATTTAAGATAGTTAACAATTTAATGCCAAAATACCTACTTGACTATGTTCAATTTATTAGAGACTTACAACCTTATGCCTTAAGAAATAGAAATGATTTAAGACTGCCTAATTTTCTAACTTCTAATGCGCAAAACTCTCTTATATACAAAGGCTTTAAATTGTTTAATAGCTTGCAAAACCAATTAAAAAATGAAACAAATTTAAATGTTTTTAAAAGAAATGTAATAGGTTTTGTTAAGTCCAATTATTAATTAAGAAGATGATTAATGTTAAAATTCATTGTAAATGTAAATAGTTTATACGAACTAAATAAACAAACTAAACTATTGAAAAAAAAAAAAAAAAAAACTTTATTTATAGATTTTATGGAATTTGTTTTAATTAATATTCTTTACTACAAGAGGACAAAAATATCTTGAGTTTGATATGGGAAGCAAGGTATGAATTCGTTTGGTTGGGTTCTCATATGAATTATGTACAAAATTCGAAACGAGGAATTTACACGTAGGTATGGAGGTATCCATTCTTAAATCTCTATTAACACCCTTGTGCCCGATTTAACAGTGCTGGCTTAAGTGTCTGTTAAGTAGAGTTTAGGATTTAAAATAAACTTTACTTGAGGGGTTAGGCCACTCTAGAGGCTTTTTTAGGATTTTTTTTTTGCAGAAATACTACAAAATAAATCGAGATTCCAATAAAGAGTATTTATTATACATATCAGTGACTGTATACAAAAAATTTAAGCGATTAACTTCAAAATGGCGGCTGTGCAGCGTTTTTTCCGATGACCTCGCCGTTTTTTCAGGGTCCACGGCAGGACAAATAGCTCCTGTAATTTTTAAATTATAATAAGCGAACTTTTGTTTTTTGATTTTATATAGAAACTGCTATAGATGTTCGTAGATTTTTTCGATATACAGTAGAATCCGCTTAAGACGCTCTTCAAGGGACCGAATAAAAATAGCGCCTTATGCGGGATAGCGTATTAAGCGGGAAATACTAAAAAATAACATCCAGTTGAACAAAAGTTTTTTTTTTTTATGACAAAAGTTGAAATTATACATATGTATGAATGTATTAGTACATTACTTATATATGAGTAGTTACATGCATGTGTATATGAACTGGCCACCGAAGGTTTCGGTAGTGATTCTTCTTCACCCCTTACCCCTGGTTCAACCGTTGAAGCGCTGTCACTGATGAGTTCTTCTAAATTGTGAGGACCAACAGAAGCATAATCAGGAAACTCTTGTAACTCTTCAATATTTTCCAATGGGATATCAGAGTCATCTGGGCTAGGATCATCTACCCAACAGAAGCCTTACGGAAACAGTTTTTGATCACGTCTTGCTAAATTTCCTTCCATGATGTTGATATGTAGTGAATGGAGCCGAACAGTGACAATAGTAACGATCACAAAAACGACACGTCTATATGGTTTGTTTGCGAAAAACAAAAAAAAAACCTTTAAGAGCGGCAGTGATCGTGGGCGCCGCCGTATATCCCAATGCACCGAATGTTTTTTTCTGAGAAAAACATGCAAAAACAAGAAAATACGAATTTTTGCGAAGTGTATCGTGTCGCTGAGTGAGCGTATTAAGCGGGAAATAGAGCGTATTAAGCGGATTTTTTTTCATACGAATTCCAGTCCGAATGAAGGGACCGGAGAAAAAGAGCGTTAAAAGCGGGATAGCGTCTTAAGCGGATTCTACTGTATTAATTTTTGGCCAAATGGCGCACTTCCAAAGTGGAAAGTGAAAAATTTTCCTAAAAAGTCATCAGATAATTGTTAATAACAAATTAACTATGCTACGTACTTCCATAGACAATCTATTTCTCAAGATATATTCAATATTACAAGTAAATCGGTTGAAAATTGTCTGAGTTATGTTTCCGTCCAACTGAAATGCAGTATTGAGATACACCCGTTTCAAGTTTAGAGTAGTAGAAAATCATGAGGAAATTTTGCAATACCTTTAATCTGCGATGCCTGCAAAGTTTTAGAAAACAGGAGCAGACAGTTTAAGGTTTTCTCGTTTTTTTTTTTAAATATAGCTGAACATTTTTGACAAAAAAAAAAAAATCTTAATTTTTCTAGCAAATCTTCAAGGCGCTTTGGCATTGATATGGTAAAGCTTTTAGGCTCGCTCATCAGGGCTGATTGACGACCAAGCCTCCCGGATACCTTCTTTATGCTGATTGACTTAGTGGAATTGTTCTTACTTGCAAGAATTCCCCACAAATTTTCGATGAGGTAAAGGTCTGGACTTCGAGCCGACCACTTTATTACCTCCATATTGTTTTGCGAAAACCGAAACTTGCGTCGTGGAGTGGCGTTATCCTGTTGGAATATGATTTTTTTTAGGAGAAACTCTACGGACATACTCACCACATTGAGATCTAGCACAGTGATGTACAAAGAAGCGTTACAATTTTTTGGCAACCGTGCGATTTGTGATGTTCCCGCAGAGCAAAAAAACAACGCAACTGTTCAAAAGCAAACTTCCACCAGAATTCACTATTTTCTTGGACCTTCTCAACAAATTCCTGTGAGCTCACTAAAGCCTGGTACACACTATCGATCAAAACTGACCGTTTTGGTTGATATCCCTTAAAACTGAAAGTGTGTACAACTGAATGATGGTTTGTCGATCAAAACTGACGAGGTGCAAAATTTTTTGCGTCCATCTTTGTTTTCGCTCGATTGTGTGTACACAAATTTCGTCATTCCAGAAGCAAGCAAAGGAAGAGAGGGTCGAAAAACAACAACAATAATGATGATTTGAGTGTCAAACAAAACCTATTATAGTGTGTACCCGAGATTCTTCATTCAAAAATGACATCCGATTTGGTTGTCAGTTTTGATCGATAATGTGTACCACGCTTAACGAAAAATAGAAAGGTCTTATATGGTAACGGTTTATTGCATTAAATGTCGACAGACGCTTAAAATGTGGTTTGGAGCACGAGTTGCCACCCAGTTGTTTTTAATGGAATTTCGACAGCTATTATGCAAGTCGTATTTAGTCGTATTTTCAACGATTTTAGTGGTATTTTCTTCGGCTGCGATTTCTTAAGTGACTCTTTACGAAATTTAAAGAAAAAACATGAAAAATAAATAATTGTAAACTCTTGAATGGAGACGATGGTATATGCTATGGAGATTAATGTCGACATCGCAAAAGACAGATGTGTGGTGCTGGTGCACGTTCATCTAAAAGATGGACAAATGGTTGTCAACAGAATAGTTTTATTAAACTGCAATGGTCAGTTATTTATTTAGTTTAAGAAAACTGTAATTTAAATTTCGAAAAATACATCCATATATACATACATACATATACAATAAATTTGGCACTTATTGCGTTTCAACTATCTCTAAACAATCTCTGGATATAATTCCTCTTAAGGATATTCCTTTATGTGCTCATCAAAGAATAAATCTATTTAGTTGGTGGTGACATCTTTCGGGAGCAGTTGTCATAAGACATCTCCTTGACCTCGCCGGCAAGGAAACCAGCACTGACAGCAAAAAGTTCATTTTGAAGTGCGACGCAATGCGCTGCTAACACGCAGCAACTTATAGGGAGTCGTACTCAACGCATACGACTTGCATAATAACAAACGAAATACGATAGACACTATGCGAGTACGACTTGAAGTGAGATACGAGATACGACTCGCGTAATTGGGCTGGGTAACACTACTAAAGTCTCCAACTGATATCAGCATCCCTCCGCGCCACGATTCCTAAATAAAAGAAAAGGATGTCTGCCTTGCAGGAAAATTAATTTGACATTTGCTTTCAACGGCATTCCCAGGCAAAATATTTTGTTGCTAATGTAGGTTTTCTCTAATGTATTTTGGGGTTAATATTATTTTAAAACCCTAATGGCAACTATATATGTATGTATTCTCTGGATCGATACTTAAGCCACGGAAGTCGGTGGCTTAAGGGGGTATTCTAGTCTAGCGGTACGAATTTTGGGTGTTTTTTTTAAAATGCGATAAAAAAAAACTAAGAATATTTTTACCTGCCATTTTTTTTTATTAGATATACCATATTAATGTTTTAACAATACAAAAAAATTAAAAAAATTAAAAAATTACAAGCTGGTAAAGTGGGGTGGTGAAAAATAAGGGTACGTCCTTCTGGACATGATTCCAGCCTTTCTGGTGATCAAAAAAAAAAAAAAATGAAAAAAGGTTCTTTCTGAATCATCAAGAATGTCGCTATCGTCTGATCTACGGAAATAAAAAACAAATGGCGGCTGTTTGAAAAAAAGTGTTTTTTTGCCATTTTTTCAAAGTTTTGAATTTTTTAAAAATAGTAAAAAAAACAAAATGTTTACATACATAATTATAATTCCAACGATAGAGGGATATATCAAGAAGTTCCACGCCAAATTTCAAGTTAATCGGTTCATTAGAACTTCACGTCAGACGTGTTGGAAAAAGTAGTTTCGAGAAAAACGCGTTTTAAGAAATGCCTTACAACCACCTTCACATAATGACTTTCTGAGAATTCATGGTGTATAAGAGACTTTCTGTAGGATAATTCAGGAAACGTATGGAGGATATATTTTTGAAGGTCTAATCTTCAAAAATATGAAAGAAAAAAAAAACGGTTTTTTTCAAAATTCTAGACTAGAAGGCCACTAGACTAGTTAGGCCACCCTAGAGGTCGAAAAAATAGGGTTTTTTATGATTTTTTTTTTCAGAAATACCACAAAAGGAATCGAGATTTTAATAAAGAGTATTTATTATACATATAATTGACTGTAAACAAAATTTTTTTTGAAGCGATTAATTTCCAAATGGCGGCTGTGTAGCGTTTTGCCATGACGTCTCCGTTTTTTTAAGGGTCCACGGCCGGAAACATAACTCAGACAATTTTCATCCGATTTACTTGAAATTTTGAATATACATATATTGAAAAATGCATTGTCTATAGAAGTAGGATTTTTGCGATATATTAATTTTTGGTCAAATGGCGCACTTCCAAAATTAAAAGTGATAAATTTGCCTAAAAAATCATCAGATAATTGTTTGTAACAAATGAACTATTAAATATAAAAAAAAAATCCTACGGACAATATATTTTTCAAGATATACATATATTCAAAATTTCAAGTAAATCGGTTGAAAATTGTCTGAGTTATGTTTCCGGCCAACTTAAAAAATTCAGTTTTGAGATACACGCGTTTGAAGTTTTGATTAGTTTTGATTTTAAAAATCATAAGGAAATTTTACAATACCTTTAATTTGCGATGACGGCACTGAGTGCTTAGAGATTCTTCCCGACCGCAATCTTTTGGGATATCATTTTTGAGGTCTTAGGGTACAATTTAAAAAAAAAAATCAATTTTTCGAAAATTCTAGGGTGGCCTAACCCCTTAACTTAAACTGTTATATAAGTGGAGTTTATCGTTAAACCTGTTCTGGGAACACAAAATTTGTGTTATCCTAAGTTTATCGTCGGATCGACTATAAAGACAGAAATATCTGATCAAACTTAATCCATTCCGCCAATCGCGGAGTCATAAATTAATTGAAAACTGATGTTAGGCCTGTGTAGGTGGTGAAACTACAAGCTAATCATTAATTATTGCTTTCAAGTATACGACATCTAATCGTACCATAAAGATTTTATTTTCGTGCTTTCCTCCACGCACTCAATTATAATCATTTTTGCAACTCAAATGAGCAAATTTTTGGAAGTTGTTGGTTGCTGTCGTCTTTAGGTTGATATCTCAAACATTTCAAAAATAAAAAAAAAACCTCAACTAGCAAATGATTACGGAATGTGTTTCCATTCTGCAATGCGATATCTCGGCCGGAAACAGGTGATACGCGTTTAGTACCTTTTGTTCTTGTTTTTTTTTTTTTTTTTTTGTTATCATTTTACCACAATCCATTTGTATTTGGTCTAAAAATAACCACCACAGTCGTAGGCAATTTAAGGCCGACACATTCTGTACCTTATCGCACTTAAAACTCGCGACTGATTAACAAGCGTTCAAAAAGCAAAAAAAAAAAAGAAATAGTAATTTGACGCCGTTGATACCTCGTTATACCTTTTATTATTGTTATATACATTACTTTTATTTTATCTCTAGGTTTTTATTCATTCACCGGAAAGTCTTGACCTTTGATTGTATATGTGTATAATTTTTTTTTTTTTTTAATGGTGATATGTCACGCCAGACAAAACGTCGTCAGTGATTGTTCGAAGAAGAAACACAAGATATCGTAGGCGAACTGGTATAAGGCCAGCCATTTAAATTCATTATTTATGTGTTTTCTTAAAAATGACAAAGAAGAAGAAAAAAAACTCGCATTTGGGCGAGGCATGCGTTTTACAAATGAGACAATCAGGAGCTCTGACAAAAAAAGAGAACATCTCATTAAATTCGTGTGTGCAATAAAAAGAAAATCTCAATCCAGGACCCAACCCAACTGTTTCGGAGCTCAGAGAATGATAATGTATGCACTTTAAATGCGCCATCAAAAGTGAATGTTTATCGTCCGTTAGCACGTTTATTTTACACCTCCAAAATAGGTGGACCTCGGTCCGTCTGTTCGTTATCCTCGCAGAAGCATCTTGGAATTTCGATCATGGCCAGGCCATAAAAGCCCGTCGTCGTCATCATCTGCATTGGTCGGCACTACATTGTTGTACTGTCAAATTGACAGTGTGGTCAGAAAAATAATCACCACCGAATGACGGTCATTAAATGATAAAGAATCTACTGACACGCCACCACTGTCTTTCACTTTGAGCACGGCTTGGGCACAGAAAAACAAAAAAAAAAAAAAACAAAAAAAAAAGCACAGAAATTCATAAAACAACATAAATTCAAAATAAGTTTAAATTTATCAATCAGTATGCACACGATGCAACATAAATGTCGAGAGGATGCAACATTAAATGCAGTGACATTAATGTGCCACGCCTCGAAAGTGCCACAAATGAAACATGTCAAGTGATGCCGTGGTGCCGATGCTGGTGATGATGGTGCTACGAGTGAGCAATTCGGTTTTTTTTTTGCATTCAAAAGTTGTTTACGATTCTATCAACTAATTAATTTGGGTAAAAAAAAAACATGCTAACACTGGCGAAGTGTTTCTCGGAATGTATGTAAATGTCCACCCGCGCACTCTATACACCTATGGATGGGTGAATTTATTAACTATTTATTTTTGTTTATTTTGCTTTCAAATGTGAGGATTTATTATGAAAATGTGTTTAGGTGATTGTGGAGATTTTAACTGCAGGCAATTTTTTTTTTATTGGCAACTAACTGACCTGTGCTCGCCTTGCTTCGTCCGCCTACAACTTTTAAGAGAAAACTAATACAGTAGAATCCGCTTAAGACGCTATCCCGCTTTTAACGCTCTTTTTCTCCGGTCCCTTCATTTTGATTAGAATTCGTATGAAAAAAAATTCGGTTAATACGCTCTATTTCCCGCTTAATACGCTCACACAGATAAACGATCACTTCACAAAACTTGTATTTTCTTGTTTTTGAATGTTTTTCCCAGACTAACCATTCGGTGCATTGGGATATACGGCATTGCCGACGACCACCTTATAGGGATTTTTTTGTTTTTCACAAACAAACCATATGAAGCGTGTCGTTTTTGTGGTCGTTACTTTTGTCAGTTTTGTTTAATTTCTTGTGTGCGCCTTACGCATATACAGGTGGTGTTTGTGCAATAGAATTTCATTGCGTACAATGGTAAGTACAAGGGATGAAAGGAAAGCTAGCATAATACATGTATAATTTCAAACTCTTTTTATAAAATAACCCTTTTTGAACTTGATGTAATTTTTTAGTTTTGCCCGCTTAATACGCTATCCCGCTTAAGACGCTATTTTCTGTCGGTCCCTTGAGGAGCGTCTTAAGCGGATTCTACTGTGGTTATTTTCTTCTAATACATTTCTATAGTATATAAAGGGTGTCCCAAAAATCACGCAGGAAGTAATTTTGATAGAAAACACAGGCTTTTAATTTTTTATTGATTCATATAGTGTAGTAGATTATAAGGTTATGTATGGAATAGCATATCCTCCTCGTCCTCATCCATACAGCTGTGACAGAAGTCATTGGCGAGCCTGCTGGCGCGTCTGCCTATTGCACAATGATCTGTCAATACGCCAACTAGGGTGCCGATATGTGCTCTGCTAATTTTCAGTTGGTGGTCACCATGGCCGTGGTGGTTAGTGCGTTGGACTACTACGCATGCTGCCAGAGGAAATGGGTTGTGTCCTCATGTACCTCTTCGTCACCACATCCTCTGCATATGTCATCATCATTCAGTCGTAATTTCTTCATGTGGTATCTCAGAGTATTATGCCCAGTTAGGACTCCTATTAGCATTGACAACGACTTTCTGTCCTTTTGTAGGAGTTTCATAGTTCTTGTTTTGTCGTATTTTGGCCATAGTCCTCTTGATATCACACAGGTGACTAGCGATCTCCACCTGTTATTCGCTTCAATTACTGATTTTTGTTCAATTTTGGCCCGAAGGTTGCAGAGTGGAGGTTTGACCATCCCGTCTGCTTGTTCTCTATCTAGGGCTGAGCCCTTTCTGGCCAGTTCATCTGCGGCTTCGTTGCCTGTTATCCTGCTGTGTCCAGGGACCCAGCAGAGTTTTACATTGTGCTGCGTGCCGAGAACCTTCAGCTCTTCGCGGCAATACTTTACAAGCTTCGATGCCTAAGTCATGCATTGCATAAGATCCCGCTTCACCGCTGACAACACATTACCTAAGCTTCTACTTGCACATAAAAACTCATCGACGCTGAGTCACACACGATGCACACAAGAAGCTACCATCCAGCTATGAAGCGTGCTCATAGAATGCAAGTACATAGAAAACCGTTTCACCTCTGGCAACACATCATGCATCGATTTGCGAAAAAACAACATCTAAGCTTTACTCTTGTTTTAGTCGTGGCTTGGTAATCATATTGTAATAAGAAACCCTGTATATTTTGCTTAACTATACAAATCGATTATTGCATAACAGATATTGTTCAAATAGTGATAATAAGTTATTGATAAATAAAAACATAATTACATATTAATAATAAAAACATTTAAATAAAGAAACTTAGCACGACTTATTTATTTTAAAACAATTTACTGAGTGATGGTGAGCAAGAGTTATAACTCGCGCGTGAATTATAAAAATAAAACAGCCCAAATGGTCACTAACAATGGCGGCGCGCGGCCCACTTGACCGATACCAACTTAAAAAAGTAATGTATAAAAACCAAAGAAACATAAAAAAAAATGAGATTATGTCGTTTCATTTTGAAGATATAGCAAAACAACATCGGGTGTGTGTTTTTGGACCACCCTGTATATTACTAACAAAACCCTTGCAATGCAACTTTTCTATCTTACATCATGTTCTATCTTATCTTTATGTACCTACATATTTGTATCTAGGTACTTATATGTATGTACGTTATGTAGTGAAACTAACATTCAAACCCA
The DNA here is from genome assembly GCA_949775065.1 of Brachyopa scutellaris. NCBI lineage: Eukaryota > Metazoa > Arthropoda > Insecta > Diptera > Syrphidae > Brachyopa > Brachyopa scutellaris. Next base: position 94,717,000 of record OX459113.1, on the reverse strand, counting down.
CTGTCTCGCAACAAACTTATTCCTAATCTGATGCAGTCTTGATTCGCCATTCAGCGTACTACGTGTGCTGACTACGTAATGGGAGATTTCTTATTATGTCTCTGGCTTATGGTTTCTTTTTCCGGACCTTTCTACTACTACATAGGTATGCACATACATATGTGTATGTACGTGTTGTTGGGTTTTCTTTAATTCATTTAGTTTGCATTTTCAAAATAATCCTGATCTCTTGTAATTATGTACACGTACCATATGTTCCTTCTCCGTTTGTGATTGATTTCCAAACGATCCTTAATGTCATTGATTATTACGAAAATAGAAAAATAGGTCATAAACGAACTTTTCCAAGTCTGATTGCCTTCAGCTTCCCATAAACAATAGTTAAAAATATTTTGCTCTGTGAAATTAAAATGCGCGACACAAGTGTCCGCATTCAAGTATAGAGGCGCGATTCGTGCTTATTCCGCCTTAGAGAAGCAATTGTTATGCAATTCAGTGAATTCTTTTTTTTCCCCAGTTCTGGAAAGAATGGGAACGCATAATATGCTGATGTGAAAAAAGGCGTGGCACCATTTCGTATCCGCTTTGTTCTTTCTCATAAAGTCATAAGTCACGTCACTTTTATGTCGTCGATGATGTTTCGCAGTTCCAATGCAGTGGATTATGTATGTGAATCGAGGTGTGGTGGTGCCGTTCAAATTCTAAAGTCGACATTTAAGTCTTGTCAAATATCTTAGATGCTTCTGAGTAAACTCTAACATGGAGAAGAAGAATTTGAGTCCAATATATCGAGCCGAGACAGGACAGCCTCTAAGTAATCAAGTCCCAAAGGTCGAGTTTCCTGATCGTTTTGTCGAATTCAATTTGTTCAATTAAACTTCATATTCAGATCACCTACAGATCCATAGTGTGGTGACCCGCCTTAAGAAAAAAATACAACGTCAACATAATCAGAGGAGTCCAAAGAACGGCAAGCATAGACAATAAAGGCGCATGAGGTCCAATCGATGCTCTTCATATCAAAAGCACGGCGTTGTGCAGTGCGGAAGGACTCAAGGAATCTGGGTCTACTAAGACATATGGCCATCTCCTATAAGATGTCCTACGTTCCTAGGCACCCAGCTCAAACCTTCTAGTACGGTGAAATACTTAGGTATCCTGTTGGACCCAAAACTAACCTTCCTAGACCACTTGGTTGCAAGAACAACTAAGGCCACCAACATACTCTGGCAATGCCGTAGAATGTTCAATAGATCATGGGGCTTAGCCCAAAAATGGTCTACTTGATTTATACGAGTATAGTCAGGCCATATGTCGTATATGGCTTGATAGCTTGGTGGTACTCAAACGTTGCATTGAAAAACTTCAGCACCTAGCGTGCATTAGCATTCATCGGGCCATGAGAGGGACACCCACCGCCGCCATTGAGATCCTTCTTGCCTTGCCTCCACTGCATATCTTCATTGAAAACGAAGCTAGAAAAGCAGTATACCGTCTTTCAGGCAGAGGTGTATCCTATCGCTAGTACAGCGCACATTGCACTTAACAAGAGATGAAAGACAAGTCCATCTACATCTGCTCTGATAGCCAAACAACTATAAAAGCCTGTTCAGCAGCGTTGATGAACTCAAAAATTGTTGAGGAAGCTGTCAATATACTGAACCAGCTTGGGCGATGTAATAAGATCACATTGGTCTGGGTCCCGGGACATTATGATATCCCGGGAAACGATAAAGCTGATGCTCTGGCTAGAGCTGGATCAGCGACCCCTTTTATCGGTCCTTAGCCTGTTATTGGCTGCAGTTCAGCTTATGCTAAAAACAAGCTTCTTGAACTGTTACGACTACAACACTATAAGCTTAGGTCATGGCGACAGCCCAAAATGTTAGTAAACGCGCCCAGGGCAAACAGAACTAAGTTTCTGTTACACCTTAGTAGAAATGACCTCAAAATCCTCACAGGACTGGTCACTGGGTTCACTCCTTTAAACGAGCACCTGAACAAAATTGGAATCAGAAGCTCGGGACTTTGCGAGATGTGCCTGGAAGAGGAAGAGACAGCTGTCCGGCCATTGCTCGGATCAGAAAGAAGCTCTTAATTGCTAGCATTCCGAGACAGAGTGGTAACAGATTTTGATACAAAGGTATGCACTGATGGTCCAAAAATAGACTGCGGAGTAGACGCGGGAGTTTTCTAGAAAAAACTCGATATATCAAATTCCTATCGCATACTAAGTTCGGCTTCCAGGTGGAGGTTCTGGCGATACCCGATGCTACGACCCAACACCCAAATATAACATCCCCAAGAAAAACTCAATCGCTTATGCAATCAGACTTGTGTTACTTTAGTCTATGGGTTCCAGGACATAGCGCCTTAGAAGGAAACGAGAAAGCCGCCCACCTAGCCAAGCGATGGTCAGCCCTTAACAGCTCACTAGCGGAAGATGTTCATATTGCTATAGGTAGTGTAAAGGGCAATATTCTCTCACACTTCTTGAAACTAGCTGGTCTCAGGTGGGCCAGTGTGACAAACTTTATCATATCCAGAAAGATATGGCCAAGTTACAAAAGGTCAAAAACAAACGAGTTGCTACAAAGAACTCGCATAGACAGTGCAAGACTGGTCGCAATTAGTACATGGAACTGGGCAATAGGTGACCACCCAGCCAAACTAGCAATTTCTATCGCAGCTGCAATGACGAAAATGAAAAAGAGTTGCTGGGCAATACTGGGCAAACTTTCGACGACCTTCAAGATACATATATTCAAGAAAAGGATTGCAGAACTGATCATTTTCTTAAACTCCACAGGGTGGATATACGATATAAATATCTCAAAATACATCGAAATAAACGGATCATTCGTAATTTGTAATTTGTAATTTATTTACTTCATGAACATGTTTACACCTAGATATACAATTATCTTTAAAAGTGAAACAGTGACTTAAGGTTATTCAAATTATTAACAGAAGATATTAACAATAAACATATAAAAATACATTTGAATTTAATAGACAAAAAGAATGAAAATTAAAGGTTTTAAATTTAAATAATCTTTTTAAGATTTATTGCCTAGATATTATTAATGTATTGAAACGATTAATTAAAACAAAACAAAAACAAAGTAACAGAATAAAACAAACCCTAAAGCTCTTCAACAGAAAAACAAAATAAATTTAATTCTAAATTATTAAAAATTTTAATTTTAAAGTCATAATTTTAGTTTTTATGTGCATAAATGTTGTTTTAGTTTTCTTTGGAAGTCGCTAATGCCTATTGATCTTCTTACAGTGGCTCAATAAAGAACTCGGACACTTAGCTCCTTTCTTTTTCATAACGCTAAAGTAATCAAAAAACGAATTTAAGGAAAAAAGCTAAATTATTTTCTTAAAGCTATATTATTGTTTTATAAAACATAAAAAGAAAATAGTACAAAATCAAGTACATTTTCATAAAAAAAATAAAAAAAAATAAAAATTCACGAAATCAATGCCAAAAAAGAACTCGGACACTGAGAATTAAATTTAATTGTTTATAAAATGTACATAATATAAAAGCATATTAATATTTTGTTGGCAAACCCTGGTTTTTCGAACGGCATCCAATCTTCTGGGCATGGATTCAACGAGCTTTTTGCAGACGGAAGGATCAATTTTGGACCATTCATCCTTAAGTACGGATTCCAAAGCTTTTCTGTTCGTAATAGTATATTTTTTCATTTGGTTCTCTAAATACGCCCACAGGTGTTCAATAACATTAATGTCTGGGGATTGTGGTGGCGTTTCCAGAACATGTGGACAATGGTAAAGCAGCCACAAGCGTATATTGTGTGCTTTATGCTTCGGGTCGTTGTCTTGATAAAAGGGGAAACTGTCCTTTATTCCCAATTTTTCAGCACTTTGTACCAGATTGTCTTTTAAAATTATAAGGTATTTCCTCTGGTCCATAATTCCATCAATTATATACAGATTTCCTGGACCAGCAGCCGACATGCAGCCCCAAACCATCACAGAGCCACCACCATGTTTTACCGTGGCTCTTAAATTTTGCTCTCTCAATTCTTCATTTGGTTTTCGCCAGACGTAAGATTGACCGTCTGATCTAAATAAATTAAATTTACTCTCATCCGAGAAAATTACTTGATTCCAAAAGGAAAGGTCATTATTTTTGTAGGTTTTCGCGAATTTTAACCTTTTTATTCTATTTCGCTTATTTATGAACGGTTTCTTACGCGCTACTCTCCATTACTCTTCCATGAAAATTGCTTTTTCGTAATACAAGTCTTATTGTTTCAGGATTGACATTTTTATTTAGGTTTTGTGAAACTTCTGTGGCTAATTTTGGAGCGCTTAGCTTGGCGTTTTTCTTAATTTGCTTCACAATCCATCGCTCATCAGAAGGTGTGAATACTTTAGGTCTACCGGATTTTGGTTTATTCTGCACGGACTTCGATGTTTTGAACCGTTTTATAATGTCATGGACTGTAGATTTCGATCTATTCACTATTGCTACAATATCACCAACCGATTTACCATCATTGTGATGTTTTATAACCTGCCTTTCCATTTTAATTTTTATATTTATTATTTCAACAAAATTAAAAAAACTGGACTACGATCTATTTCAGTTGATCACTTTGAGCTCTGAACAGGGAATAAAAAATAAAAATTCTCTGATTGCCCTATTAAATTAAACAAAAACCGAAGGAAATTTAACCCGTCCGAGTTCTTTTTTGGGATTGATATCGTGAATCTTTACATTGTTTATTTTTTTTTATGACAATGCAATTGATTTTGTACTATTTTCTTTTTATGTTTTATAATACAATAATATAGCTGTAAGAAAATAATTTTGTTTTTTTTCTGGAATATTTTTTTTTAATTACTTTAGCGTTTTGAAAAAGAAAGCAGCTAAGTGTCCGAGTTCTTTATTGAGCCACTGTATATTAACTGGCAGCGAGTTCCATAGTCTTATGGCGTATACAAATAATTGTTTTCTTGTTACGTTAAAATTGAACGTGGGTGCAATAAATCTTCTGACTGAGGATGCAAACTATAATCTCTGAAAAAGATAATCTGGGGTCTTATTTACTTTAAGATTGAACAGGAAAGTCAATGTTTTGAAATCCAAATATTTTTGTAGGTCCATTCCGAAAAATTCCCTAACGCGGCCAGAAATATGATTTCTTCGACTTAGATTGTAAGCAAACCGTACAGTACTATTAATTGCGACTTAAAACTTCCGCGAGCTGTTGCTATCTAGGTCACAAAACACTGGATGGGCATATAATAACATTGGTAGCAGTAGTGACCTAACTAACATCGCTTTTATTTTAAATGGGAGATCGTTTCCAGCTTCATATAGGGCTCGTAGGGATCCATAGACTTTAGAGACTTTATTAATAACATGATCCTCCCAAGTGAGGCTTTGATTAAATATAACTCCAAGATTTCTAACGCTGGAGACATATGTTAGTGGCGACCCATCAATATAAAGTTGAGGGAGAGATAGATTATCTATGGGTGATCGGCTGATAGCAATTGCCTGACTCTTGCTTGAATTTAACAATAATCTGTTATTTCGCGACCATAAAGCTATTGACTTCAAGTCCTCCGTAAATCGCTCAGTTGCATCCTCCACAAGTCCCAAAGAGTATCTTAGATACAATTGAACGTCATCCGTATACATTTGAACCTTGCAGTATTTTAACACGGACGGAAGATCATTATTAAATATGGTGAATAGGAGAGGGCCCATTATTGATCCTTGTGGGACGCCGGCTTTTGTTTCAAGGAAGTTAGATAGCTTTCCATTAGCATATACAGCTTGGGAACGATCACTTCAGTAGCTTTCTAATAATTTAAGTGCTGTTGAGTCGAAGGTGAAGTAATTTTTAAGCTTAAGTATAAGTATATCATGCGGTACCGTATCGAAAGCATTGGAAAAATCGAGTAATACAAGCGATGAAAGATGGTTCTTATCCATTTGTATTCGAAGATCCTCTACAAGATTTAACAGCGTTGTAGTACAGCTATACTTTTGCCTAAAGCCAGATTGAAAGGGTGTTAGAAGATTAAACGCGCTGAGGTACGAGTTTGTTAGTTGGCTCACCAATTTTTCAAAAACTTTCGATACAAATGGAAGTATAGAGATGGGACAGTATTCTTTATTTTGTTTGGCTGAATTTTTTGGGATAGGATTTATGGTTGTGTTATCAAAACGGCGCCCTTTTATCCTATTTGGGTTTTCTTTCCATCAAAAACCACTACTTTCCCACCTACCCCAACCTTCCCATTTAGCTCGATCCTAGAAGCTGGCAATCAAAGGCTTTATTCTCTGACCCAGCGCCCATCTAACTGAGTTCTATCCCGATTCACATGAGGAACAAATTTAGGACAACCTAACGAGCAAACTTCTTCCTTACGAGTATACTATTGGGGATCATCGCTCTTCGTTCACGGACTGAATAACTGAATAACTGCCAAGAATAGAAGTATTTTTTTGTTTTTGTTTTTTTGGGGACAACCTAGTGTCAACATCATTATTTTTCACTCCCGTTGCCGTGTCCTCAAATTAGCATGAGAATTACTCACTGTATCATTTTGGTGTAAACAAAATTCAAGTATCTCCATCCCTTCTCCGCTTCCCCACCAAGATAACGATCAAAACAATATTTGTTTGATTCTCTTCTTACTCTCGCTACTTTTCTTGGCTAATATCATTGTCACGTTGCCAAAGATTTTCGCAGATCGTTCATCTGTTATGGTTGTATGTATCTATGTGTGCACATAGCAGGAGCAACACGGCGGCAACTGTCACTGGCGGATATCTGTTCTCGTAGTAAAAATTTAGTGTTACTCATTTCCTTTCGTAAGACTATTTTCGTTCTTGCAACACCGTGAATTTTGTTTTATTAAAAAAAAAAAAACAAAAAAAAAAACGTAAAAATAAAAAAGTTTAATAAAAATAAATGTTCTCCTTGTTTATTTACAGTTTGTGGATATCGGTGTAGTGACATCGATAGAGTGTAATCATAAACAGATCGAGAGCGCACGTAAGGGACAAGAAATATGCATTAAAATTGAACCGATTCCTGGTGAATCTCCGAAGATGTTTGGCCGGCACTTTGAGGCGGACGATATGCTGATCAGCAAAGTGAGTATTAAATAATTGATTCAGAACAATTTTTTTTTTGTTATATTTGGCTATATTTGGAAACAATTATGAAGTCCTCCGAGGTATCCAATGTGTTAATCTGATCCATACCTTTCAAGATCCTAAGCGGAGATTATGACGATTTCAGAAGCACTGTCCTAGACCAAGAAGAATGTAATGTCTACTCACGATGTTAGCAATTTCTCGGATAGTCAGGCGGCTTTGAAATCACTGGAATAATTTTTTTTCTCATCCACTTCTAAGAACACCTCCAACTTTCGGTCATCTTTTATGGAGATGGCTAAGCAGTTCAATATTCACCTTTACTGGCTGCCGGGGCACAGAGACATTCCAGGGATGAAGACGCTAAATTAGAAACAACAATACATATTCTACCAGATAACACAAATATACAGTCCTGTGTAAACAAAGATCACTAGAATAATTGTTCATATTTTTCCGATGAAAGTTTTGTACTTAAGTTGAAAACAGTCTTTAACCCTGAAATGCATGATTTAAAAAAAAAAAAACTATCCTGATTATGTATTGACTCTTAAAACACATTCTCATCAAAATTTTTGAATTTTGTCAAAATGTAAAATTATAATTTGCTAAAATATAGTTTGTGTCATATATGGCACATCATGCATTTAGGCGTCACAAAATTAAAACTAGAACGTGATTGATCTACAAAAGTTTTAAAGTTGTTAGCGCTGTTAATTTTATTTTTATTATAATATTATATTATATTATGTAGGTTAATCGTAATTTTGATAGAAAACACAGGTTTTTAGTTAAAAATGGTAACTTTTTATTGATTGAGTCTGTTATTTATCTAGGCATTCCCAGACAACTCTAGATTTATTAATATGTGACATTATTTCTATGTCGCACCTGTCAATAGCATAGATTTCGGCTTGAAAGATGCTGATGTATCCGCCCATGGGCTCGAATAGTTTGGTTCTGAGCCTAAGCACTACTGCACCTATTTCATTCGTAAAAAAACGTCTATTTGCAGTTTCCTCCACCACAAAGTACAGTGGAGTAAGTTCCAATAGCATTTCAGGAGCTGCAGTCGCACAGGACCTCATTACACCTTTTATGCATACATATGCCAGTTTCTGTACTTTGTCCAGCATGTTTCCATAGCTGTTAGACTGGTTCTTTTTACCCGATCAGGCAAAAGGAAGGGATATGAATCTCACAGATTAGATTTGTTTGTTTGTTTTTGCCCATACTATTGCTCGGTAAATGGCTATAAGTCGCACGTTTGACGTGTCACTTTCTCGGTAGCCACCTATCTGTGCTTTTTCCAGGTAAGGGTCTTTACTACATCAACGCCGATGTCTCTATCCCAATAAATGCTGATATTTGGGTACTTTGGAGCTAATGGTAGACTGCATAAACTGCAAAAAAATGCGTCTGTTCTACGAAGGTGTTACAATTTCTTCATTCAAAAAAGTACCAGAATAAGATGTTCTATACATAAAAGCAAATCGGTGAAACCTCGAAATTGTATTTGATCGGGAGGAGCATTAATGGATTTGTTTTCCAGCGAAGAGATATTCTTTAAAAAATTCTTAGTTTTACTTTCATTTTCATCAGATACAAACTTTGTTCGTTGTATCATTAGGGTCGTTCATTAAAAAAGGGCATCCAATTTCCATGAAATTTTCATCTCCCAGAAGTGCTCCTAGCAAGACGTCGTTAAGCCATCCCCCACATTTTCTAAAAGTTCATCTACTTCATACTCGTCGCTTTCCATGTCACCATCACTGCCGCTAGGTATTTCTGCTAAAATTAGCAGAACTAATCAGAAACGGTTTCAATGCTACAAATTCCAAACATATAAAATCAAATTGCAATACACATTATTGCATGGTGTGCCATATATGGCAATATCTATCTCCTTTGAGGTACATATGCAATATAATCCGTTTCCTACTGCTCCAGAGCCCAATCAGCGACCGTACGACTAGATTGGTGATTTTGGGGCTTCGGTTCTTGTGTCAATTGGATCTTATACGGTAGCATGGCCAAGTCTTTTCAAAAAAAAAAAAAAAAACTCGCCAAGTTAAGGTCGCAGAAAGGCCAACTCCTTGTGCACGTCGAGGAATCTAGGTTTGCGTCTTCAGCCACACTTTCAGCAACAGCAGCAATATTCTCGATTGACCGCGCATTTCGGCGTCGTACTGGTACTGCTCTATCAGCAATCGAACTACTTTCTCAGAATTTCAGAATTCGCTAGATTGCTCGCTCGGTTGGACGATCGGTTCATTTAAATATTTCGTAGATCGCGAAAAATTTGAACAAATTCGACGCGTTGTGGATGACTAACACCAACGTCAAAGAATGACAGCGTTGCCACTTGAAACTTTACTTCAGGTGACGCTATAATTCCGGGTGAACCTGGGCCTGATTCACGCAACCATTTGTGTGTGCGTGCGTGCGTTTTTTGCCGACTCCGAACGGCGAGTTGAGAAGCTCATTGACAAATGATACTCGTTGATTGCTTGTCAGACATTCGAAAGAGCTGGCACAATGAATTAACTTTTAGGTGTTGGACCTGGGCTCGGATTGAACCTGAATTGCGTAGTAGTCCAGCGCAGTTACCACTACACAACGGTGCTTCACTTGAAACGTCAGAGCAATAAGCTATCAATTCAGATTACCCGTTATTAATATTTTGCTCTCTGTTTAAAGTTTTAAAGGTGCACCCAACACCTTTTTCAAAAAGTGAACACAACGCTGTACCTTCCACATATGTGGATGTCATTATGTCAAGGACAGATGTACATATCAACATAGTAAAAAATATAAAAGGATTCAAATCGGTCGAACACGGTGGTATATTGTTTCCTCTGGCAATTCCGCATAATTTAAGCGATTGGTCTTCCAATCGAGAATAATTGAAAGAGAAATGGGATTGTTCATTCTCGCATCCTGCCTGCTAGGTTACCCTTCTAAATTGCCTACTGTCACTCCCAATACTTTTCTATCATTAACTAGAACGTTTACTACATCAAAAGCCAATTTCAGTTAAGGACTCATAACGTTCTTAAATTGCATTAATTGGAAACATTTAGTATCTACATGTACGTCATCGAAGAATAAACACACAACCTAATGGCAGCATTAGTCCTTTGACGTTTATTTTAACATACAAACATACATATGTATAAAGAAACGAACACAAGAACAAAGAAAATTGATTGCTTTGTTGGCTGGGCACAACCTTACTCCCGATTTCTCCCTAGCCTCATGTTTAATCGTATTATCCTTGTGTGAAAATGTCAGGATACCACACGACCAGATCCCCCAACACCACATTCCTCCGGAGAGCGGGAATGGATGCCAGAGTGTTTGCGTTTCATTGCACCTTTTGAAAGCGTTTAACGGTCGGCCGATGTCGACCTTTGGCATTTTCTCTAAATTCGGTGTGAAACAATCTAATGTCATTAGCAATGTCCTTATCGCTGGCGCATTAATTCCCCCGTGCCAGTGCGTCCTTACAAGCGATATTATAAAAATAAACTAGACTACTAGATCAAAGGAAACATTGAGTATCTCATACTCGTTAGTTTAAATGTCAAACCTAACGATAGCAAAGTGTACACAAAGTGGTATAAGTGGCAGCAGCCAGGACTCGTGTGTCGGTGACGTCAATGCGGCATGATGTACAGAAAGCTTTCGAAAATAAATCTTTGTTCTATTTATCTAGGATGTGCTTTGGAGTGTGTATACAATGGCGGTTGGGGGGGAGTTTGTGAAGGACTAGATTCTATAAATGTTATTCACCCTTATGTTTTGGGTACGACTTTCTATTTGCTGGTGGGGTACTCGTACATATACTGATACTGAAATGTTATGACGTCAGAGAGATGACGCAATAACTTGCTGGATCCTGTGTTTATTGTGCTATACATGGGATGGTTGGAGGTTGGATGACTGGGCTGGGTGGCCTGGTTTTGGTGAAAAGTAATTTATGTGGAAATGGAGGGTATCTTTTCTGTTTTTTAGTTGTTTCAATAAACTTTGAGCGATTTATATTGTTGAAGGTTGTTTTGATAAAGAACACTGACTCGCTGTATCGTTCGACTTTGTTGTCAGAAATGTCTTACATTTTACGTAGAAAAAGAGAAGTAGAGAAGGGCTGGAAAGTGCAGCAATCATACTCAATATAATAAAGCAGTAACGCTCATTCTGTAAACACGGCTGTATCTCGGACTGGAGCCTAAATGGCTGGGCGGATTTGCTTGAAACTTCATATCTTGGGTCTGTGGGACTATACCACAAGGCCAATTTGGAATTTTCATTCTAGCCCTAAAAATTAAGGTACCTATACTTCATTTGGGACCTATTTTATAAAAAGCGGATTTTCTCGGAAACGGCTCCAACGATTTTGTTAAAATTTCATATTTAGATTAGCTTAGACACATGCTATCAAATGTCATACCAAGTTTTTGCCTAAAAAGTTGTACAACGGTACTTGAGTTTTTAACTGATTTTCTAAAATTGGGTATTTTTCGGATATTGCTCAGTCGATCGGTATTACTGATTTTCATATAGTAACTGTTTAAAAGTAAAATAGCAATAATAGCATAACTACAATGTAATGTGAGAAGAACGTCAACATGTTTTGCATGTACATATGCACATATACCCCTCGCATGTTTTGCTCCTCTTGCAATACAATTCGGTATGAAAGTGGATGCATATGAATTAGGTTACGTTAAAAAAGAAAACAACCCATCTCATGTTATAAATAAATTTGAGGAACAAATTATTCAAAAGTGGAACGAAACTTTCAAAAATATTTATTTAGCTACAGACAATAATGGGACTGAAAGTGGGTACATAAGTTTGATTGAGTTTTGATTGAATTAAATTTCTATCGTTTTCAATTTCAAAATCTGCCGCCCATACAACGAAAGCATGATTTTTACCAGAAGGAAATGTCGAAGAAAAAGAACATCGTGATGTTGTGGGCCTAACGGATGATGGTGCGGTTGTTGTCTTTTTCTTTCTTTCAGTTCTCCCAATTCAATTCTGCGTTATAGCTTATTCTACGAATTCAAACTCAGTTTATACGAGTACATATGAGTAGCGAATTATTTATCTTAAGAGCTAGGCATTGAATCTTCTAACTACACTGAGCTTTTATTGGTAAATATAATTCACTCGGTTATTTTTTTAACCTACCTACATATATGTTTGCCCATTAAGCTCTGTAAAAATGTTCGTCGTTTTCGACGGGAGTCAGCTAGTTGATAGAATAGTTGTGTAGATAGATAGATAGATAGATAGATCGTTTATTTAAATCAAAGTTTTTAACAATTTTGGTTATTTATAGATATGTACTGAATAAGATAAGGCATGACACATATGTCGTCTGCCTGTGGCAACAATTGAAATTTGGTTTACAAATAAATATTGGTTTAACTATTGGAATGTATTATGTACATAAGTGTAATTCAAATTTATGTAAATTTAAAATTTTTTTCAATTCAAAAACAAGGACTTTTAGTTTAGTTAAAACGAAAAATGAAGCTACTTCTTTTTTTTTTTTTTAACAGCAAAAAGAAAAAGTTTGGGTTTAATTAAATAGAACTGGGCTTTTAGTTTAGCTAAAACAAAAGAAATTAACAATAAAAAGGAATTTAAAAACGTTGACTGATCATTTTCGTCCTGTACGCTAATGCTTCTAAGCCGTACTGCGACATCACTGCCCAATTGGCTCCATTCAAATGATTCAGAAACTCCTCATCTTGTAACTGATTTTTTCCAAAGAATGCTCTCCTTAACTCCTTCAAGATCGGACAAATTGCCAGAAAGTGTTTAATGTCTTCCTTCACCTGCATATTGCACAGCGCGCAGTTACTTGTTTCCTCATTAAAGTGTGGCTTAAAATTAAGGTTTAATAGTTCACCCCTAACTTTGAAAATTATACCAATGGCATAACTAGTGAACTCGCTTTTTAAGTAATTTCGGTCATTAAGGTTATAATTAACTTTCGAATAATATTGACGTTCAGACGAAGACTTTGCACTTTCTATGAAAGCGTACCTCTCGTTCTCATCCGTTGTTTTTATTATCGCAAACAAGATTTTTTTCCATTGGCCGGAATTCCCAGCAGTTAGGTTAGGTTAGGCCACAGTCTGCTGCAATCTCAAACCACTCTTTGACAAACAGGCACTTGTATTGCAAAGCGTATAGTAGAACTTGCTTCGGTAGTCTGGAGTTATTCATGCCCATAACCCTTATCAAATAGTCTGCATTCAATCTTAGGGTTGAGATAAATAGCGTTGGTAGACCCGTTTCCAAATAGTACATATATTTTGGCGTATTTATGGGTAGACGAAAGGTTTTTCTTAAATAGACTCGAAGCAAACTTTCCACTTCGTCCCAGAACTGTGCCCCATAAAACAGGATAGCCTGTGCCGTAGCATTGAAAACTATACTTGGCTTTTACCGATATATACTTATTGTTGAAAATACGATTCCAATTGGCGCAAATTGCAGATTTTGCTTTGTCGCGTTTGCTATTAAGATGCTTATCCATTTGCATATTAAACGTTAATGCCATTCCCAGATACATATATTCTTTAACAATGTCAAGGGCCCTCCCATTATATTTCCAAGTTTCGCCAACTTTCCTGAGCCATTTTTAAAAACCATAATTTTTGATTTGGACGTGTTGACCTCAAGACTCCACAACTTGCAGAATTCCGAGAGTTTGTTAATCATTAACTGCAAGGAATGTGGCGAATTTGCAAGAATAACTATATCATCCGCATACATTATCAACTTTATTTTTATTGATCCCAACTCCACTCCACACGGAAGAAATTCAACTAGGTCGTCGAGGAAGAGGGCAAATAATAAAGGGCTGAGGTTACAACCTTGACGTACGTAGTTGTGTAGATCAGAGATAGGAAATATTTTCAAATAAACAATAAGTTCGATAATAATAGTCCACACCTCGAGTAAGGTTTGGAAGACTGAAAGTAGACTGCTGGGCAGTTCTTAAATTAAACGACGACGAGTGTCACAAGGTCATGAGTGGAGAAGAAGACACAGTAGTGGAAATTCGATTGTGAACAATAATGTTTTTTTTTTTGTTCTAATAATATAATACATAAAAGCGTAATAATAAATTAAACAAATGTAGCACAAAATTGAACTTCCGAAATAAAAGTTTAAGAAATCAGGAGCAGACAATTTTAAAGCGATGTGAAATTATAGGAACTTCGATTATGAACACATGAAGGCTTACAAGTTTTTTTTTAATTAAATATGGCTGAAATTAAAAAAAAGGTGTGAGTACCAGGTACTCATGAAATTTGATATATAAAAATTCGTTTGTGTATGATGGCAGATAAACAGAGAATGTACTACAGTGGACTTAACTTGAACACGTACAAAACCAGGGCCGTTCAAGTTACTGGATCAAAACAAAAAGTCCTTTTTTTTTTTAAACTTATTCAGTTTTATGTTGTTTTTATTAATAAATAATAAGCCACACAATGTATTTTTTTAAAAAGACAAGTTTGAAAAAAAAAAATTGTTATTCTAAATTGTTTGACCTTGCGCAGTACGTTTTGTAAAACAAATTCTCGAAGACTCTGGAGAACTGTCAGTTCCAAGAATGGCATTTCGTTTTAGCTGGCAAATTCGATGGCTTTGTCGAGTAGTTAAACTGATTCCTTATTGGTGACAATATTTTGTACAATAACGACATCAACAAGATAAGACGTTTTGTTTCCAACACGCACTAACTTGTCACAGTAAAAATCACTGATTTAGAACTTTCCGCTCAGATAAAGACAAAAGAATTTCTATGGGATTCCCCTTTATGAAAACCATTAATATTTGTAGCAACATAGGTCCAAAGCGAAGATAGGAATTTAAAACGTTTTTGCTTGTCACATAAAATTTCTTCAAGTTAAAGAGGTTTTAATTTTTTAATTGTTCAACTTGAGTACTTAATGTAATGTATAGAATACCTATAGGGGAAAAATAGCTTGTTCAAGTTATCGGATGTTCAAGTTACCGAGAGTCCACTGTATTTCCGAAAATATCATATACAGAGAACGCGCTAATACTAAGTTAGGTTACGCGTGACGGACGACGCCAAAAAATTTGCCCATACCGAGCGCTCAGTTGTTTACACATCAAAAAAAAATCTTAATAACGAGTGGAGCCTTCCCTATTTTCTACATGGCATTGATATGGTAAGGCTCCCGGGTAGCTTAAGCTGATTGACGTAGTGGAACTGTCTGCCATGTGAGTAGACCTTACTTCCCCCACAAATTTGTTGATAGGGTTATGGTCTGGACTTCGATATTGTTTTGCGAAAACCATTCTTCTACGGAGCTTGTGCTGTGGACTGGCGCGTCCTGTTGGAATATGAAATTTTCTGGAAGAAACTCTTCGGACATACTCATCCCAATACCCAATGTCGTATTTTCCTACTCGAAATATCGGATCTATCTGATCCGCCATCTTGGATTTTGCAAATTGGACTTCAGATTCGTGACGCCACCAGAGACCCCTTTATACCAAATTTGGTCCAAATCGGTTGACTTTGTAAAAACTTTTAGAGAAATTGATTATGCCACCAGATACGAAGTACTAGCCTCATATCGTAGGTGGCTTATGTTCAAATTTACGATTGTTTGGAAAAAAAACAATTCTGTCCCCGGATTCGGAAAGGGCAGAAAAAATTACTATAGTACATGTTTCTTAAAATGCTTTGGTTGATTGACTCACTAAACAGTAAACGATTGAAAACAGTAAAAAAATGTATGCCATTTGGCATGAAACGGGTTAAATGCTTCTTTGGATAGCCGAAATGTTTTTTGAAAGCTTAAGTATTAAAGAAGCATGTCACAACACTTGCACTTTAGTTATTTATTTATAAAACATACCAGGAATTCGGTTGCTCTAATGGATTGAAACTATCACGAGTTATTCTGCGAGCCGATGCCAAATTATCCGCAAATATCCTCTTCTGCGTAAAATCCGCAGAAAAATAAATTCACTGGATTCATATTTTTTGATTTATTTAAATACACAATTTAACTCTAAAAAAACGAAACACTTCACGAAATGTTCTTTATTGATATTTCATATTTGACACTTGGTATTTGACATTTCAAATGTGCGTTGGAATGTATTCCATACGATGGATTGTCGTGTACATCGCATTCGACTTTTGGAATACCAATTCGAATGCGATACGACTCTCACTCAATACGGGTCGACGTACGACATTGGTAATAGGAGTGACTCACTACATTGAGATCTAGCACATCGATGTACATATACATACCATATGTACAAAGAAGCGTTACAATTTTTTGGTAACCATGCGATTTGTGATGTTCCCGCAGAGCCAAAAAACAACGCATCTATTCAAAATCAAACTTCCACCAGAAATGCACTATTTTCTTTGACCTTCTCAACAAATTCCAGTGAACTCACTAACGAAGAATGAGAAAGCTCTTGTAATGTAACGGTTTATTGCATGGAATGTCGACAGATGCTTTGAACGTGCTTTGGAGCACGAGTTGCCACCCATGTGTTTTTAATGGAGTTTCGGCTTTTCGATTGAACTGTACAATGAGAACCTCCACTATTGTATGAGATAAAAGTTTGACCTAAAGTTACCCTTTGTTTCCAATGGCTAATCAACGAATGTCTTTCGTTAGCTGCACTTTAACGTCACAGCTCTCTTGACTTCCTTCAATTGAATGATACGGCTAACTACCGTCTTCGTAATGATTTGAAATTAATAGTTTTGATTGATTGATGCAGCAGTCCAAAATATGGGTTGCAAGTTATAACTACCAAATGTTGTCTTGAAATCAATCTTGAAAGACGACACTAATGACTCGTTTGAGCCTGGGCGCCACTTTTTTCAATACAGCACAGGATGTCCTTCTCAAAAGCTACTTTTATTTCTTTTTTCTTTTTTTTATTACTCATCTCCCTGGCCTTAGAGGATACAGTGATTCAAAAAAGTCTAGGCACAGGCAACGTTTTTGAGAAAATGTGTGCTTAATTATTTAATAATAAATATTTTAACCGATTTTTTTATGTAGTTAGTATCTTTAGTTTATTCCCATCCAAATACATAAAAAAATATACCGTTACTTCATGCACAACTCGAAATATAACAAAAATAAATAAAAATCCACATCAAAAAAGTTTAGGCACACGTTGTGTGTGATTCATGTTTCTGCGAATATAACGGTAATCTTTTAGTTTTCTTTGCTCTATTCCTTTTCTCTCCACATAATTATTGCGCAGGATGCCATTGCCAAATGTTTCAAGTTATTGTTGATCTTGACTTCGTGATAGAATGAGCAAAATGGGCAGCCGTACAGAGATTCCGGTAGCCGTCCGTAAAATTGGCCATATAGTGCAGAGGCCATATTTAAGTGTACGAAACATTATAAAGCATTACATAAATACTGGAAACTTAGAACGTAAGAGCAGATCTGGACAGCCAAAAAAATTTACACCACGCCAGGAGCGGATTTTAGTAGCTGCAGTGGCTCAAAATCCAAAGATTTCGGATGTCAAATTATGCCATGAAATGCAGTAAAGTTTTGAGGAAAACTTCGATCCCCAAACAATACGGAATACGCTAAACGGACGAGTTCCTCGGCGCAAACCGTTTATTTTGGCTGTAAATAAGAAAAAGAGGTTGGAGTTCGCCAAACTCCATTTTAATCAGTCGGAATCATTCTAGAATAGCGTGATATTTAGCGATGAATCAAAGTTCAATATATTTCGTTCAGATGGCGCGCAGAAAATTTGGCGAAAACCGAACAAAGAGCTCCAAGAAAATAATGTTATTAAAACAGTGAAACACGGCGGCGGTAATGTCATGGTGTGGGGGTGTCTTTATTGATGAGAAAATTGACAAGTATTTCTATCTGAATATTTTCAAAGAAAATTTGGCTCCCAGTGTTGAAAAATTGGGGTTGAATGGGAAACCATTTCTGTTCCAACAAGACAACGACCCAAAACATTCGTCTATCTTGTGCAGGAATGGCTTATTTACAATTGCAAACAATTGAAAACACCACCACAGTCGCCCGATACGAATCCCATTGAACTTATTTGGCACTTACTGGAAAAAAAAACAGAGTCATCATATAACATCAAAGGATTCACGCACAGAATGGGCAAATATAACACCCGAGCTGACATCTAACTTAGTTGGAAGTATGCGTAGACGCTTAGAGAGCGTTATCCAGGCCAATGGAGGTCTAACTAAATATTAGGTGTGCAAAACTCGGACCTAAATTCAAAATTTTCAAAAGTGTGCCTGAACTTTTTTTTATATGAAATCATGCTTCTTTTTACTTTTATAACTTTATACCTAAACCAGAAACGAAATATGAATTATCTTCTGTGTAAATATTTAATAAAATGTTCCGTTTCAAAAATGACATCCGAATTATTTTTGTAAATGAAGTGGAAAAAAAATTTATTTACAGATAAACTTTGAAAACAACACTGTGCCTAAACTTTTTTGGTTCACTGTATGTCTCTGCATTTTGAAGAATGCCAATACTTTGGCGCGATAAATCTGGGGTACGGTAGAGGTTTCCGATAGCACTGCGACCAAAATTGGTCTATTGTGTCCCCTTTTATGTCTAGGAATATTTGACAATCCCTTTGACTAGAACACTTGTAGCCTTCTTCCGTTAAAGGAAGAATTGTCTTATTAAGTTCTGCAACCTCTCTAAAATATTGACCTAAGTTTTCAAGTCGATCGGAGTAATAGTTTCGGAGATAGAGCCCTTGGGAAGTTGCGCGCTCAAAGCAGTTTTACTGTCACTTAAAACTTAAAACGTGTTTTTCTCGAAACTGTATTTGCATCCGATCTTGATGATTATTGTCTTCGAAATATTATTGACAACGACTTGGACGAAGGATTTTTTATTTTTTTTTAATGAAACTATTTTTAAAAAAGAAATGTAGAGCAAAAACAGGTTTTTTTTTTTGGCTCAGGTGATCCTATTATGAGTTCTACTGTCAACGCGCAAGCACCTTTTTTCCGAGGGGTCACCGGAAATGACGTCACAGTGGCAGAGTTTTAAGTATTTTTCTACAAAAATTTCAGAAATTCTTTGTCAAATGTGTATATTTAAGGCAGTAAAAAGTTTGAATGAAATATTTCATTTTTTATATACAAAAAAAAAAAATTGTTAAAAATAAGCCGTTTTTTACCCGAGGAAACCCATGTAACCCCTTAATACGTTTGTATTTGCTTAGTGTTTTGGGTCTTTTTGCTAGAGAAGGGCCCCTTGAGATGAGGTGCTCCGTAGTTTCTTTTGTTTGTTGACAGAATCTGCAGATGTCTGTATTGCTGATTTCCATTTTATAGAGGTGGAATGTCCCGTCAGGCCTGCGCAAAGAATTTTTTAAATTTCGTCTGTTTACTTTTACGTAAACAGTTGATCTCTTGTTGTTGTGATTCAGGACATTTTTAGAGTACTTCAGGCCCAGTAACTTTTTAGTCGGTTTGTTGTCCATTCTGCGATTGGTGTCTTCTTTTGTGTGCGATAGTGATGGCCTGGTCCAATACATGAACTGTTGGCTCCTTTTTGGCCAGGATATGATATCAGTTCAACTGTGTTTTTCTCTGCCAGCAGGCTTAGGTTTGAGTGGTATTCGAATGGGGCTTCTTATTTGTATTTAGTTGTGGCTTCTTAGACCCTTTAGTACCTACAGCTTGGCTGTCAGACATTATGTTTTTCCTGTCAGGGAAAGTCAACGATGACAAATTGTCAATACCCTATGCCAACTCGGTTGTTTAACGATTATCACCAAAGTGTTTATTGGATCCACACAGGATTCTTTGGAACGGAATCCTGTTTGTCCAGAGTCAAGGCGATATACGTCTCCATAAACTATCAGACGCCATCTGACAGCGAGTAGAAAGGATATAACTCATTTGTTTGCCGATTCAATAACCATAAATTATATCAGCCAATGGACCTGGTTATATGATCTCTTGAAGAAGTCAAAAAGATAGAAAATATTTAAATAAGAGATAGGCTGAGGCTGGGTCCACAAAATCATGAAATAAAATATTCTCATTGGGGGTCAAGCTTCACGGCAGTATCGCGGGGAGTCCCCGCTGCGCCGTCGTTTTAGTCATTATAACAGGCTAATTAAAGCCCGATGTTAATTTTTCCAAACCAAGCATCGTTATTGTGCACTTTAATGATCATAAAAATTAATTACATCCATTAAAGTGGAATCGGCCTGCCACCGGTCATCAGAAATACTATCGCCGGCCGGTCCACTAGATACGCCGCTACAGCAATTAACTTCAAAATGCGAAAACGCTAAGGAGCCTGCCTGCGGTGCGCGACCGGCAGCAGTCGCCAAAACCCACCCGATTACGATCAAACAAAGCGAAAGCGAATCTTGATTTTCAATTAATTTGTCGTGTGGTCATCGTGGAACGTCATCGATTCTTAAGCAATTATAGTTTTCATCTTCAATAATACTAATGAAAAAATTCAACTGTATATCCTGTGCCGTGTAATGGTATTTGCTCATGCGACTGCAGGACACAAAATGCAGCGACGAAAATAGCAATTTCAATTACCTGCGATGGTATTTTTGGACGTAAACGGGATTGCCACTCTGTATGCGTATGAAATGGGTTCAACGGTATTTTTAACTCTGAAAATGGTGTTTTCGACGGTGTGTGGGTGGTTCAGGACAAATTGGATTTTGAAGGTTATCCTTTGAGCTTGCCAACACTTGACATTGCACTTAAGTTGCAATTATTTTTTTCGTGCAGTGTGGAACTGCTGGGAAAGAAATACTCTTCTGAAGTTGCTGATGAGTGATGGCCTTTACCATTTTAATCGATCCACACACATCCTCTCGGCTGTGAATACAACTGACCAGGTATTGGATGCGATCTACGATGTGGGTGTTCTTAAAACATTTGAAATATGTGAATATATATTTTTATTGAAACAAAATGTCATTCTTAAAATGAGATGAAGTCCAGCAAGTGAAGATTTTTTCCTCATAAGGTGAAATGTCAAATAACAGGTTTTTATAAATTCTTGGGTACGAATAAGTTCGATTCCATGTGACAGCACACCTGCGTAGTTCAGAGATGGACAATTTTGCAGCCCAGTCACTTGGAAGGCTGGAAGATGGGCCATAGAGAAGTTGATACCTGTGAATTATGCCAGAGGAAGATGAAACAGCGGCACATACACTGCTGGTCAAAGAAATAGGTGCGTCCCGTTTTTTTTTTTTAAATAAACTATTTTTTGTTTAATATTTTCTTTATTTATTTGTATTTATTTACATAGATATTAGTAAAATTATATTACTTGAATAAATTTAGTAAACCAAATGTTTTCAAAATAAGGAAATAAAAAATGTATGCTCCAAAAACTTCTCATGTTCACTTTTGGGCTTGACCAACAAAATAGGTGTGTCCTCCTAAAATGTCAATAATAATGGTTTTTTTTTCCAATATATTTTTAAAAAATGCAGGTAATCGTTGTTCCTTACTGTAATAATGTGAGTGTCCTCCATTCTTATCCAAAACTTTTTGAGTCTGCCAACTTTCGGTATCTAAGCAAAGGTCCCTGTTTGGGCATTACTGACCACCTAATTTTTCTTGAGTTCATCCCACAAGGTCTCAACGGAATTGAGATCTGGGGATTGACTGGGCCATGGGATGACGAATTTTCTTTTCTAATCATTTATACCACTTTTCCTAGTTAAATTTTCCAACTAGGCCTACATACTCAGTTAGGTTTGAGTCTGGGATGTTAAGGGGAAAATGGTATGGAAATTAGGGTTTTGACGGGTATTCTAATAAATGAGCATACTTTAAAACCTTCGTAATGTCATACTTTATTTAAAAAAACAAATTGCAAACTTATGATTGAGTTAGAAAATAGCACTAATTGCCAACTGTGGTTAAAAAAATAGGTAAAAAATAATTTTGTCGCTTTTTACCTGCTGCGGTTTTTTCCAAGTATCATAAAATCTGTGAGTTTTTCAGAATACTTACTACACATTTTTTTGTTTATAAATAATTGTTACGTTCATAAGAAAAAATAATAAAACGGTATATTTATTACGCATTTTTTGTAGAAAAGCGACCTGAAAGTCAAAAAAATGTATGGGCAAGATTTAGGATATTGAATTTAAAATAAAATATCTGGAAAGTAAAAAAAGGTATCCAATTTATTTAAACGCAGTTAAAAAGGGTGTTATTTCTTCTTAAACCAAAGCCCTAAAAGAAGTTTCTGTAGTAAGTGTTAGTGGAGATATTTGAGTTAGTGTGGGTCAAAGTACACCAAAGTAGGTGTTTTCTTAAATTCTCGATAAACGATGTCCAAAGTGGAGATAGATCCTTTCTGTAGAACGATTTTTTTCTAAGAATAAACCCAAGAATCAGTTGCCAAAGTCTTGACATTTAACTTGGAAACACCCTGTATAACTATACCCCCTCCTTTGGCAATCACTGCGCCTTGTTGCCAGTTTGCACGACTGGGCAATTTGACTGTGTAGTTGGTATTGCGTTGAATAAGAATTCTTTGTCTTGGGTTGTTGACAAGTCCAGAGGAATCTGAAACATCCTTTCAGATGGCTCTTTGTCCCGTGAGCAGCTCGTCTTTGAAGTGACCTAGGGCCCGCAACTTGATTGCAGAAAGCCCCGCTGTCCTTTTAACCTCAGATTCCATAGGGAGAATATCAAGGATAGTTTTCATGGCTGTCGTGGGTGTGCTGGATTGTGCCTCAAATATTGTATAGTTGGCTCGGAGACCCGAAGGTCGCTTGTGAATCTCCTCATAGAATCTCTCCTTTTTTTACCAACTCGTTAACCAGTGTGTGCTACTGGTTAGTTTAAGAAGATTTGATATCTTTGAGTTTTCCAGCTCTGCAATGTTTCCCAATAATCTGTAGTCTAGTCCGCGGAGGCATCACTTTTATAAGACCTGGCGGTATCATTAAGGACTAATAATTATTTCTAAAGCTGTTTGTGGATAGCTCCAAATTATTAAAAGCTGCCATTAATCATAAAAAAAAGTAGTGACCTTTAACTAGCTTTGACCCACTGACTCAAGTCTCAGCAAAACTTTGGAAAAAAATTAAAATTTATTTCTTAGCTTGATTAACGAAATCGATGACCTTCAAAATTGATATAGAACATCTTCGTCTCAAACTGGATTAAGCTTATTATTTACTTTAAAATTATTATTTTTTTTTTATTATATTTTCTTATTCTTTCTTTTTAGATCTCCCGCCAGAGTATTGATGCCTGTAAAGACTATTTCCGTGATGACTTAATGAAGGCTGACTGGGCTTTAATGGTTGAATTAAAGAAACTCTTTGAAATTTTGTAAATAATAAAAATGATACACAGAAAAAAAAAAATTAATATACAGAGCTGAGAGTAATGAGTGTTTAAGAAGTAAACTTCAAACTGATTCAAGAAGTTCAATCCAATTTAGGTTTTCTTTTCAAGCTCATTATTTCCGACGAATTTTTCTTAGCAACTTAGTGTTAACTTAATTTACGTAGTGTTTATGTTAAGCTACGTTTGCTTTGACTGTTTCATATTTTAAGAGATAATTTAAAAAAAAAAACAAACAAAAAAAAAAACAATTGCACTATAGTAATTTTTCTAAAATTTCTTTTTATATAAATTAGCTTGAATAAAATGCAACAAAATACCGAAATGAAATGTTCAAACATTTTTTTTTTTTAATCGCTAAACAATAAACAAAAACATAATAAAAAGAAAGAAATGTTGAAAATTTGAAGAATTCATTTGTAATCTTAGTAAGTTCAATATTTTAATTAAAAATAGTTTTTTTTTTAAATAAATTAATATTTTTGAAAAAAAAGGAGTTTTCATTTGATTTGCAACTTCAGATTGTTTCAGTCCGGAGGAGGTAGCAGAGTGCTGGTGAGGGTTACCCACAATGGAAATGGTGCTGTGTTTTATTTGTCTATCTGCTATCAGGTTCGTCAATGATCAGGAAAAATAAAAAAACACTAGCACTCATGATTATGATGGGAGGCTGCGTCATACAGAGTTATCAGCCTCTACAATCGACTTTTACAGAAGCTCTAGAGCACGGCTGTTTAACCCGCGGCCCAAGACAAGTATCAATGCGGCCCAAAAATATTTAAAGTTACTGAAGCACGCCACGTCCATTTGACAAACAACAGAAACAGGAACAGAAGAGAAACAGAACAGAAAACTGTTTCGTTCTGTAGTAAATTCTCTTTCTATTTGCGTTGCTCGCTCAGCTGCAATGTTCTGTTGTTTGTCACTTGGCTTAAGCCTTAAGTGGTATTTTTCTAAAATGATATTAAATCAACTAAAATTATAAATATAATATTTTCTAAAATGATATTAAATCAATAATAAATGAGCTTCATGTTCTATTTTCATAATGAAAAAATTCATAAGCTAATCAATTTTCAGAATCAAACATGAAAACTATATATTTTACTTTTTTTTCGCTCGTCAGCTATGGTAATATACAGGGTGGGGGCAAAACTAATGTTATAATAAGAATTGGCTGCCATTTTGTGAGAAATGAAAAAAATTGGGTTCTGTTTTCACAAACGTTTATTAGAAGGTGTAAAATTGATAACATTAAGTTGAAAAAAATGACATCAGTCAGTTGATGCACATTTGTGCTCGTTTTACGGAATTTTTAATTGCTGCTGGTAAAACATCTGGCTTCAAAATGGTGATTTCTTCTTCCATGTTGGCTTTCAAGACCATGTGGTATCTTGTGGTAAACGAGAGATTTCAAACGGAAGAAATCTGGCGATCTGGTTGGTCAGCTCGAATCGCCAGCATGGACGATCACACGGCCCGGAAATTGGCTAATCAAAATCTCCATCGTTGCCCGAGTTGTGTGAGCTATCGCTCCGTCCTACTGGACTTACAATGCTCGAGACCCAATTCAGCAACTTGCGGAAAAAAAACTCGTTTAACATCTGTCTGTAGCGCTCACTATTTACGGTTACAGTGGTGCCTCGGCGTTCTCAAAAAAATAAGGTCAATCACTTTTTCACTGCCATTGCCACACCAAACAGTGACTTTGAGTCGATGCAATGGGTCTTCGTGTATTTCATGTGGATTCTCCGTGCCACAGAAACGCAAATTTTGTTCATTCAAAACATGAACTTCGTCGTTCATGATGATTTTGGATAGGAAATCATACTCTCCTTGCACCAGGTAACAGAGCATGGGAGCAAGTTATCGTCACTTGACGGGTCAGCAGGCAGAAATCGGTGAAAGGTTTTCACTTTATAAGGAAACACTTT
The DNA here is from genome assembly GCA_949775065.1 of Brachyopa scutellaris. Classification (NCBI taxonomy): domain Eukaryota; kingdom Metazoa; phylum Arthropoda; class Insecta; order Diptera; family Syrphidae; genus Brachyopa; species Brachyopa scutellaris. The sequence goes on along the minus strand of OX459113.1, from coordinate 94,691,481 downwards.
CATTTCTTGCATAAAAATTCAACGCAGCGAACGTCTGCTGATGCTTAATTGTGTGCATTAATATCTCGTCGATGTTTGTGGACTCTGTTGGATGTCCTTGGCCACAACAGTGACATTCTCAGTCGAACGAGCGATACGGGGCCGGCCACTTCTTGCGACATCTCTAGTGGACCCAGTTTGCACGAGACGCTCAGCCAAGTGCTAAATTGTTCGCGCCCAAGGTGCAGGATGATAAAATGCACGCTGCGTTAAAACAACAGACCGAAACATATGGTTAAATAAGCAGTAACAATAATTCCGCGTTTTTCAGATGTGTTGTTTATTGTCCACTGTTTCTCTATCTGCCTACAATATAAATCGCAAAGCACAATGACATTTGACGCCATTTGCAAAAATTATGGCACATTCACATTATGACATTACTTTTGCCTCACCCTGTACTTGTTATTTATTTTATTTATTTATTTATTTAAACATCAATATAGCATTTTAAGACTATTCGTCTTTTTGAGTAACACTACAGTATAAAAATATTTAATATTAAGCTTTAATTTACTAGTGTCTAATCGCTAAGCCCTAAATCCCTACTGATATTAAATTTGTTATATGTTTATATGTATTATGTACATGAAGTCAATTACAATTTCAGAAGAAAAAAAGAATAAAAAATAAAAAAAAAAAAGTTAAGTTAATTACTGTCTATTAAAATATTGAATTAGGTCCCTCTCGAAGCCGCCCCTGCCGTTCACTTTCCTTATATTGGAGGGAAGTGAGTTCCACAGTCTGATGGAATAGACAAAAAATTGCTTTTTAGTTATGTTGTATCTAAATCTTGGTAAAATCAGAGCCATACTTCTGCCCGAATTAGCAAACTGCAACCTTTGGAAAAGGTACTGAGGACTTTGGTTTAACTTAAGGTCGAATAAAAACATTAGAATCTTAAATTTTAAATAATTCTTCAAAGACATGTTGAAGACATTGTGCGTATATTCGGAGACATGATCAAATCGTCGTAGATTGTAAACAAACCGCACAGTATTGTTGAATGCAACCTCAAATTTACGCTGGCTTAAACTATCTAGGTCACAAAAAACAGGATGCGCATAGAAGAGAATCGGTAACAAAAGTGATTTTATCAACATCATTTTAGTCTGAACTGGAAGGCACTTCCCTAGCAGATAGAGAGAACGCAGTCCGCCATAAACTTTTCCTACCGAGTATGCAACGTGATCATTCCAACTAAGCGTTTGGTTAAAAATTACTCCAAGATTTTTTACGGATCGGCAGTATATTATTTCTGCGCCATTTATCTCAATTTTAGGAAAATATGATGTGTCAATAGCCTTACGAGAAATAACTATAGCTTGACTTTTTTTGGAATTCAACCTTAGTTTGTTTTTTTCTGACCACTGAGCAACAAGCCATAGATCTTCATTAATTCGTGCTGTTGCATCTTCAACTAATCCCAAGGGATAGCTTAGGTGAATTTGCACGTCATCTGCGTACATTTGAATTTTACAATGTTTTAGTACTTGGGGCAGATCATTGTTGAACAGAGTAAAAAACAAAGGTCCCAGAATAGATCCCTGTGGGACACCTGCATTAGTTGCTATAAACTTCGAGTTAAATCCGCCTGCAGAAACAGCTTGAGTTCTACCACAAAGGTAACTATAGACTAACTTTAAAGCCGTAGCTTCAAAGTGAAAGTTATTTCTGAGCTTAAGTAATAGCAAATTGTGCGGAACAGTGTCGAAAGCCTTTGAAAAATCTAGTAGCACCAGAGATGATACCTGATCTTTATCCATTTCTATACGCAAGTCATCAACTAGATTTAATATTGCTGTCGTACAACTATGGCGTGCTCTAAAACCTGATTGAACATTCGTAAGCAAGTTGTCGTCATTAAGGTGATTCCAAATCTGCCAGCTAACTAGTTTTTCGAAGACTTTCGAAAGAAATGGCAAAATAGAAATAGGCCGATACTCTTTTGTGCGACTAGTTGATGTTTTCAGCAATGGGACAATTTTCGATCTTTTCCAGTCTAGGGGATATATGGAGGAAGTGAGAATGCTATTGTATATATATGTGATATAAGGCAATATTTGTTGAATAATAATTCTCAGAAACCTAGGATGCATGAGGTCTAGACCAATCGCATCCGATTTAATTCCATGAACAGCTTTCAAAACATCCAGCTCAATTACTCTATTGAATCGAAAACTATTATTATATTCTAAAGGGTGATTTTTTAAGAGGTTGAGAACTTTTTTTAAAAAAAAAACACAAAAAATTCGAAAAAATGAATGAAATATTTATTTGAATCGATAGTTTGAACCTTGCAATTTAATGTTTAATGATAATTTCATGCAAATGTTGACCGCGGCTGCGTCTCAGGTAGCCCATCCGCTGAGTCCAATTTTGGCATACTCTTTCACACATATCGGCCGGTATCTCACGAATGAATGCATGGATGTTGGCTTCCAGTGCGTCAATCGAAGCGGGCTTGTCCCTATAGACATTAGCCTTGACATACCCCCACAAAAAATAATCTAATGGTGTCAAATCGCACGATCTAGGCGGCCAATTGACCGGCCCGAAACGTGAAATTAACTGTTCACCAAACTCGCCTCGCAATTGCGCCATTGTTTCGCGTGCTGTGTGGCATGTGGCACCGTCTTGTTGAAACCACATATCATGCAAGTCAAGAACTTCCATTTCGGGCAAAAAAATTTTCCACGTAGTGCTGTAACAAAGGCCTAACTGCTGGGAACGGCACCGAATCGACATTTCGCGGTCTTCTGTCACACTAGCTGATACGGCCGCAATATTTTCTTCACTACGCACAGTACGTAAACGTGTTGGTGGTTTAATGTCCAACAAAGTAAATTTGGTGCGAAATTTGGTCACAATCTTCCGAATAGACTGCTCAGAAGGTCGAGAATGCCGATCATAAAATGGAAGCAGCGCGCGATGAACATTTCGAACCGAGCACGAATTTTGATAGTAAAATTCAATAATTTGCAAGCGTTGTTCATTTGTAAGACGATCCATGGTTAAATCGCAAACCAAACTGAAGCTGTTTGACAGTGACACAAGGTACTAAACACACGTCAGCTGTCAAAACCAGTGTTGCCAAAACCAAACCAGCTAAAAAATCACCCTTTATTTGCATCCGACTAGAAAATAATTCTTCACTAATATCGGGGACTGTTTCAGACGTAATAGAAGCACTGGCGAACAGTTCGTTTAATTCATCTAAATCAGATTCAACAGGAGCAGAGCATTTTTGTTTGCTGATACCTATGCTCTTTATATTGCTCCAAGTTTTTTTAGTTGACATATTAGGCTTAAACTTGGTAGCAAAAAACTTCTCCTTGGATTTTCTGATTTCCGCAGTTACTAAGTTCCGCAATCTTTTAAATTCTGCGCGAAGGACGGGCAATCTGAATCTTTTCCACCTCTTATACGCAGTATTTCTATTTAATATGAGAGAGTGGATTCTGTTATTAAGCCATTCGCATTCTCGATTACGGATTACTATTTGTTTTAGAGGAACATGCGTCTCAAAAAGATTATTTATTGATTCAGTAAGAAAATTCACTTGTTCCTCAACAGAAGGCATAAAGTAGATGCTCTGCCAGTCAGTATACTCTACATCATCTTTTAAAGCATCTGAATCAATTGCTTTAAAATCGCGAAACTGTAACATTTTCCTATTTTCTCTTTTTACGTGAGGTAAATTGTAAATTAAAAATATGAGATCATGTTTAGAAAATCCAGGGACGCTTAGTTGATTATAAAAATTAATACAATCCGCTCTATTAACTAAAAATACATCAAGGAGCGTTGAAGTTGTTGCACTGAAATGAGTCGGATATAAGGTATTAACGGAGGAGATGTGTAAAGATTTTAGTGTATTCGAAAAATTGAGAACATATGTATCCCTATCATTTAACAGATTTATGTTTAGGTCACCGGCGACAATAATGTGGTTATAATTAAGTCCAATATTTTCAATAAGTCTTGTAACAATACTTGTATCGAGAATATTGGGTGGCTTGTATATCACCCCTAACAAACATTTACTAAAGCCGCACTGAGCTTCAATGAAAATAAACTCAGTGTTGTCATTTTCATTTGATGTTATTATAACTTTAGATGGAATACATTCTTTAATGAAAATAGCTACACCTCCCCCGCGCCTACCAACACGATCAGCTCTGTATAATCTAAAACCGTCAATATTAATTGAGATGTTGCTTATGCTACAAGACAGCCATGTCTCCGAAACACACACAATATCGACTCTTGTCTCATTAAAGATACCCCTAAATTCATCTAAATGTTTTGACAAACTTTGAGCATTTATGTGGCAAACTGATAGTCCTGAGTACATTTTACAAAAAATATCCAACATTGTACGTGTACTATTAAACTCTTCATTTGTCTCTCCACTTGACATAGAAGGCTCACTCTCCCACCTTTCAGGTCCATCACTCATAATTTATGAAACGAAAATATGGAAATCAACCTTATTTGAGAGTGAACAAAAACAGCAGCTTCGAAAACAACCCTAACACAATTTACAGAATGTTGACTAGAGAAAACAACAATATAAAAACTAGCTAAACCTAACATTTTAAATTTTGTTAAAAAATTAAATTGAGCTAAGCAAAGAAGAATTTGTTTCGCAGTTTGAAGTTCGCTGTTGTATAGCTCTGGCATCGTCGGGCGGATGATCATCGATATCATTTGGTAAGTTGTCATCCGCATGTTGTTGTTTATGCGTGCAGGCAATTTCGCTCAGCTTTTCCAAGTTGGGTATGGTGACAGCTGCTGTATTTACATCCGCCTTCACAAATACATGGCCACGAATTGTAAAAACAGACACAAGTTGACGTTGACGTTTAAGTCGGATGGCATGTCGCAAGATTGTGCGGTTGTTGTTGGTAAGGCTTTGTGGCCCAAAACACAATGCACAGTGGTTCCACTCTCGAACAAAGGCGGTAATAAGTACTTGCTCATTGAAAAATAAGCAAAATCAATTCATTTTAGAGTAATTTGGGGGAGCTGATTCCGAATCTGCAATCCGTTTTGCTCTACCAAGTCAAGTTTTCGAGATAACGGTGCGATGCGGTACGGTACGGTACGATATACAGGGTGGTCCGGTTTAGGATACATATGTTTTGGGATCTGATTCATTGCTTAATCATATGAAAAAAGTCGTACAGGAGTGGGGGTCTATCTTGAGCACCCACTGAGCTACGGGGTGTTTAAAAAATATCCTTCAGGGAAAAAGGTACCAACAGTTATTCAATTATAACTTCGAGCGTAGGCTCGTTTCATAAACAATTGATTACTGCCTATCACAGTTGAAAATAAATAACCATCCGTGTTTTAATTTTTAAGATATTGGTCTTCAAACACAGATTTTTTAAATTTTTTTTTACCAAATTTTGTAAAAATCACATTTATCTCAGAAATGTGTGCTTATAATTTTTTTTGTTAGTATGATTTTCATGCACCATAATGTCACCTACAAATCCACCGTACAAAGTTTTTACCTGATACTTACAGTTTTCCTGGTATAAAGTTAATTTAGCCACAAGAATAATTCAAAAACGAGTATAACCTTGAATGTCGAGTCCTCCATCAAACTTAATGCAAGCTATTAGCAAAATCAGGCGAAAAAAATTGCAGATCAGATTTTTTATACTCAAGCAGACGTCTGGCTGTATGGTCAAATAAACACAATATTCTGGTAAAAGAGCATTTAGTGATAGCACCTGAAATAAAAATAATAAGAGGTATGGTCACTTATAGCTCAATTTAATCTGAATCCGCAAATTTCCGCAGCTGATTCAACTTGCATTGAAAGGAACAGAAATTAACCTTTCTGGCAATACATAACATGTCGGGAGGTCTTGGGGGGAACACAGTTAAAAGTTTAACACAAAACACAGAACGCAATTTTATTTGAATTTTTACCCCCCCCCCCCCACTTTCATAGTGCCACCACTTGTACAGTTACACATATCATACCAAAAGAAAAATACAAAACGGAAGTCTTACCTTGTGCTAATAGACCCATTCTAATAAAAATTATTTGCATCGACGAAAGTAGAAGAAAAAAAGAAAATCCAGTGACGCTTACTTGCAGAGCACTAAAACTCAAATGCGATGGGTTTGCAATGCGATCACTTTGGAGATGAAAATCAAACGATTTTGACTTAACGGATAATTTTTTTTCTCACTTATATTAACTTTGGGTTCTTCTCAGCTAGCTTAAATGGTTTTGGGTGAAAACTTTTACAATGAATTTTTCGACTTTTGGCCTACGGTGGAACCACTGTGCAATGTCTTCTTCCAATGTGGCCAGGGAAACAAAAAGATTGGACACCCTTGCTGTAGAGACTGATAAGAAAGTTAGTTAACTTGGCTATGATAACTCCGTTGGATTGAACTGATGCATGCAAAGATCTTACTGATTCAACTAGATAAATTTTTTTTTTGCTATTTACAAGAGAAATCTATATGAGCCTAGGGGCCTTCGAATGAACCGTACGGTAGAATATAAAATCTTGCTAGCTTAACTTAGTAAAAATTAGCTTCTACATCGATGGCCCCATGCAAAAAGATACTAAGTGCACTTAGTATAGTTTTGAGTTATGTATACCATAAGAATCCCCACATTGGCTTTTATTTTTCAAATTTTTTTCGGGTGAATCGAACCAAAAACCTTGAAAATGGAACTATAATAGCACTTAGTATAATGTCTTATGTAAACACTTATTCCAAGCAAAATCATACTAAGCACTCTTAATATTTTTATCACTAAATTTTCAAATCAACGCATGTATTCGATGTTCACTTAGTTTTTTTTTGCATGGAATTTTTAGAAGTTTGATGCGCTAATGTGCCTTTTAGTATACTTTTGTAGGTACGCAAGAGAAAGAAGATGACACTTAAGTGTATCTAAGTATAATCTTTTTCTATTGATTTCCAGCCACATTAATACTAAGTGCACTTAAAATAGTTTTTGATATATCTGTAGCCAAAAGGAAAAACAACACCAGTCGACTTATGTCGAAAATGAGTTTTTTACACCAACGGATGCGCAATATTAGATTATATTTGCCATATTTTTCTCTCATTTTTATCTCTACTGGTTGCTGAGTTATAGACCAGCAAAAAACAACATTAGTAATTTTCCCGTATAATATACATAATGGAAGAACAGCATAAGAAAAGATTTTCCGTAAGCTTTTGACATATGTTCTTATGCTCCAATAGTTACTGAAACTAACGCAACCATAAGTAATTGTAGAAAAATATGTTTTTTCTCATCTTTATTTCTGTATCCACTACTTTCTTATTCGATGCATACTTTTTTTCTAAGCTAACATCAAACCTTTCAGCTGCTCTCCTGAAAAGTTGTAAAAAACGACTTATGCTGTTTTGACTTTTTGCCACAGAATATTTCAATCCGTGTTAAATAGAACTAACATCAAATAGTATATGTATTCAAAAGTTTGAATTAGATAGTCAAAATAATACTAACTGCAATTTAACATAATAAGCCACAATATTGCAGACCAAACTCCATCTCTAAAAAATTGTATAAAAATTATGAGAGTAACAAAGCATTCAGCTTAAAAATCCGTTAATAAACAAAGAAGTTATATTCAAAAAACTTTAAACGCTGCTCCTGAAAAATAGCAAATTGTATTGTCGCTGCATTAATTTATTTAAAGAGACTGGAGATATAAAAGACCGCCTACGTTCTGAGCGACCGCGAGTTAATAGACTTCGAATTATATCAATCAGTATAATCATAATCTCGTCACTAGGTGGCGGTAATTCGCTTATATTGTAACATTATTGTAACTGAACAATGCTTCATGGACGATTTGTTTAATAAAATATTTTTTTCATTTTAGCGGTATATCGTCGGTATAAACATCCAATAAACTGATCATCTTTGACATTGACGTGGCACTAGATAAATACTTGCGATCTGAATAACTCCATTGTTTGTTTCCCGGCACCTATACAGCGTTAAAGAGTTCTGCCATACTTCCCATTATTTTGGTCATAGTTTTTCTCAGCATTCAATAACGAACGACTTACCACATTTGGTAGGAACTCCTGCCACTCCTAGACAAAATATGTAACTAGAAGTAGCCTTGCATTGGGCTATGTACCGAGTCAGTGGACAAGGTCAAATGTGGTCTTCATACCAAAAGTGGGGAAAAAGGCCCCATTTTTTTTATTTTTTTTTGTAATCTACACACGCTAAATGGGATATGAATACCCTTATAATGTTTCCACACAGCGTGAGCACATGAAGAACAAGTACGAGAGACAGACAGATCGGCGTTATGATAGGAAACTCAGATGTTAGGTTTCAACTAGACCTATGGGTGGTGTCGAGGATAACTGGAGAGTTTGCGTGTATTGTTGAAAGTTTTACCCTTGCTTATGATTCACAGAAGTTTTTCCAGATGTTTCCTATTATTGTTTTTGTGGCCAATTTCTTTAGCCATACCACCATCCTACTGCCAGTGTTATGCATTCGCAGTAGGTTTTGACATTAACTTCTGAAACAGATCAACCTTATTTTTATTTCGTGAGAAATTTGTCGTATATTCTTTTAGGTTCTGTTAACGGCTTCCACTGCCTTACGGTGTGCCATAGTGCATTCGTCCCACACAATTAGACAACACACAACAGTCACGTAAAACTCGAGCTTTGTCACTTTTTCGGGGAATGTTGCAAACTGGACTTTCAGAGGAACCACCGGGCACTAACGTAGCTGTATTCCCTCAAGACGCCACAGCCAAGGCAATAGTACGTTACGTTGCCTTCGTATTAATGATCAACAAATACAAATGCAAATTAACTCTTAAAGCAATAGAAGTTAATTTTGATTAGAATATGTGTTTCTGATCGTTGCTTTTTAATTTATAAATAATATTTATAAACTGAGCGATTCACTGCTCTAGAAAATTCTCTTTCTTTTGACACCTCATTTGTTAAGATTGGTTGAGTGTGAGAGCCGCAAATAGTAATAATAGTTGTAGCACATTGAAGTACAAAGCAGATAATCATGTTAGAGCGCGCACATATTTTCAGACACACACTATTGCAACGATACCCACTGCTGCTCGACTGCTGGCAGTGGTCTCCACTGAAGGAAAATTGCGGGCGAGGATTTGAAAACTTGTTTTGAACATTGCTCTGCTTCAGGACAACGTAGGAGGATGATTTATATCTCAAATGAATCAGGGACAAATCTACTAATTCCACCTGTTTTTTTGTTTTTGCATCCGATAAGCCATTATTAAGTTAGGGCTGTATAACTTTAATTTTTCTTTCAAATATTCCTTTTTTTTCACTATTTTCTGAAAACCATGCCATTTTCCGGGATAAAAAGTACAAACGATGCACATAAGAGTATTGCCTCGAAAAATCGATCAGAAATATTTTTTGGCCCTAATGAAGTGATTATTGTCTGAAGCAACTTTAAATGTATGATTAAGTTTATTTCAGTCACTTTAAGGTATAATTAAATTTTAAGCTTAAAACCTCTTAATTTTTCCTACGTGCAAGACGGTTTATTGAGCAAATATGTAGCTCTGAAGATGAGCCAGTTAAGCTTCAAAATCATTCTCTTTATACTCATTCATAACATCATATAACTGTCTTTTAGATATAATGCACAACCCAACCGATCCTTCAAGCAAAATAATTTATTTTATCATAAAAAGTTTTTGATTTTTTTTATTAAACTAGGCACATATCAGGGATGAAAAAATCTAGGGGGGCAGTTATGGGCAGCATTTTTTTTTTTGTTATTGCTTCCTGACATCTTGCTCTATAAGCTGATACCAAACAAGTAACCGAATAACATCGAATTATGTAACAAAATGTCCATTAAAAAAAAAATAAATAAAAAAAATGCCCATTTGCATACATTTCAAATATATCCAATATCTTCTAAATTAAAGCTCCAATAAATGTAAAAATAGCTTCTAAATAAAGTACATACCTGCAGCTAATTCTTCCATAACAAAAAATTTGGTACACAAAATAAAAAAAAACAAAAATTTAAGTATTTAACAGTGCGATTTTTCGCACAAATCAGCAGATTCACAATTCAAGTTTACGATCGATGACTTTGAACTGATGCTGTGGCGAAGTGTGTGCATGAAAATGAAAAAAAACTACGGTACATTTAACTACAGCTAGAAAAAAAAAAAAATGCGACTGTATCCAACAGTCCCGAGCTATGTGTAAAAATCAAGCGGGTGGGGTGTAGTGCTCCACTTTATTGGAAATAAAGTAAATTATAACTAGTCTATGTTCAATAAAATGCAAGCCAATCCCATATGTATGTATATACAATATACTCATCGAATCCACTCCATTCGCAGCAGTCGACGTCAGGAAACGAGCCTGGGACCCTTAGACTCAGTAGTACTGCGCCAAAGGTGGAAAAGCCGACGCGCTACACACTCAAACGCCGCGGTTATAAAAACTTTTCATCCAAGTTCTTAAATAAAAAAGCATATGAATGAAGTTATTATGGAAAAACATTATTTCAACGTTACTACATTCACAAATGAGGTGTCTAAAGAAAATAATGTCTTAGAGCAATGACGAAATGCACTCTGATTTATGAATATAAAGAATTTGTTTACACTTAGGCCAGGTGCATACATGCGATTGCAGTCGCACGACTATTCAGTCGCCAAAAAAGAACACATAGCTTTCAATGTAAGTGCGCGCACATGATACATTGCGATTAGTAGGTTTCATGTGAGCGCACTTACATTGAAAGCTATGTGTTCTATTTTTTGCGACTGAATAGTCGTGCGACTGCAATCGCATGTGTGTACAAGCCCTAATCATAATATTTATCAGGATCTCTATCACGAAAAGTAGCGCTTATTTTTTGGAACAAGGTGCCACTAGGACACCAGAGGCCAGTAGGTAGCCATTTTATTTGTAAATATAATAATAAATATATATATAATATTTATAAACTAAAAGTCCAAATCACTGCTCTAGAAAATCCTCTTTATTTTGACACCTCATTTCTTTAGATTGGTTGAGTCGGAGAGCCGCAAATGGTGATAATGATTGCAGAACATTGAAATGCAAAGCATTATGATCATGTTACAGCGCACACATATACTCACACATACACTATTGCAACGATACCCACTTCTACCCGACTGCTGGCGGTGGTTTCTACCGAAAGAAAATTGTGGGCGATGCTTTCAATAATGGTTTTGAACATTGCTCAGCTTCAGGACAACGCAGGAGGATGTTTTATATCTCAAATTAATCAAAGACAAATTTACTAATTCCACCTATTTTTTTGTTTTTCAATCCGATAAGCCATTATTGAGTTAGGGCTGTATAACTATAATTTTCCCTCCCAATATGCAGGATTTTGCACTATTTTCTGAAAATCATGCCATTTTCCGGGATAAAAAGCGTATATATAAAAGTTGACCAGGAACATAAGCAATCACTATGTCCATATTTTATCGAGCTGCTATGAAATTTGAGTTATAAATTTCGTAACCGTTCGGAATTCCGTCTCCGAAATCGCGGAATTACTTCACTAGAAATTTTGCTAACGCGCCCTTAGATGTTTACACATCAAAAATTACTTCTCAACTCTGCATTTTGAAATATTGATTTATGAGCGGTTTTCGATGCACCTATGTGCGATGTTAACGAGGAACTTAAGTAACCACTATGTCAATGTTTCATCAAAATCCGTCCAGTAGTTCCCGCGTGATGCGCGTTCACACAGTTTTTAATCTACAGTACTAAGAGAATCATATACAGACAACGCACTAATATTTACTAAGTTTGGTTACGCGTGACGGATAACGGCGAAAATTTTGCCCATACCGAGAGCTAAGAGGTTTACACATCAAAAAGGCATTGATGACACTATTATAAGATGGGGTACACTAGCTGCTGAGAACAAGATCGGCGGAAATTTGCACGACACTTCATACCATCAAAATAAAGACCACTAAGGGCTGATATGAACAAAACATCATGGGTCTGTCGACCTCTAATGCTCAGATTGATGTATGTACATATGTATGTATATTGGCATGGTGATACCTGTGATCACCTACCAGCCTTGATAAAAACAAAATCCATATTTTGACTGCGTTACTTACGGGGCATTGTAAACTCAAGCCACATCTCAGGAAGATAGGTCAATTAGATGAAGATTCATACAGATTTTGCAATGAGTCCAGTGAAACGTGGGGCATTAACCCAGAAAAGGTTCAAGTAGTTGGGAAAATACCAAATTACAGCAGAAGATCTACCACTCATAGCAGTGAGTGAGAACACAGAGTGCTGTGACCTATGCAATTCCCACCTGGGCTAGGTGTGAACGAAGCTCTTGGTAACCGATTCAAATAGGAATAATGACGAGAGGGATGTTCCTTCATCTGGGACTTGTGGTGGGCACAATAGATTTAAAGGTCGCAGTGCATCTCACCCTTCAATAATAGTCCCATATTTGTCAGTGGCAAAGAATACCGTTACTTCAGTCAACACTACATTGATGTTACATTTCCTCGTTTTAATTATCAGCAGGAATTGAACAGCAAGAACTCCATTAAGGGATCCCCATTGGGTACTCCCATGGCCCATCACGATGGGTGGTATTTTTTTTTTCCTAGCACTTTAGTGACGCCATCGCTATCCTCGAAAGGTTTTTTTTATCGCTTGCGAATGCACAAAAACTATAAACTCGCTACGAAAAGTCGGTTTTCAAGGATATTGACCCAAATGTCCTGCGCAGTGCCACAGCATTTCTATCTTCATTCATAAAATTGTCAACGATGACGGTGAAAATCGATACAGAAATTCGGAATCCTTGTGCTGAATAAAAGTCTGCACCAATACACTCGTACCAAAAACATTCTATATATGTACATGTGAATGTCCTTTCGCAATGTAGTCACCAGCCACGGCAGATGGTGGTACACAGACACACCTTACCGGGTGCAGTGTTGTCGGCGCCGACGTCGAATCACCGAATTGGGTCAACATGGATTCGTTGAACTCCACAAGGATGTGCTTCCATCGCATGTTTCGCCCGGCAATTGCATCTGGGCGAATGAGATGGAGATAAACAGAGGGTGCAATGATTCACAAAAGACTGGAAGTCGAACAGTTATTTTTCAATGATTCCAGGACTGAAAGGAAGGGTTGTTGCATAGTGTTTCCATGAATGACGCATAAGACCATCAATGAGCACTACATCGCAATGAGTATGAATCTACTTGATTCATAGTCAATAACATGAATGGAAATAATAGAATGGCGCGTCCGGGGCGCTAACAGTTTGTACTCCCCTTGAACTTTTGTCCTAAATTGGCGATTAAAATAAAATGTACACAATTCATTTCATTATTTAAAATGGAAGAATAGAAATCCATGTGCGTCCTTAATAATCAACCTGAATTATAAATGGAAATGCAAACATATGAGTGTAGTGTTTTTTTGGTATTCAGTCTAAGAGTACTACTTGTGCTCGTGTTGAGCTATACGATATTTAAGGGGAAATGAAACAGGATACAATATGGCTTTAAGGCACTGAAAGAAAAACAAGTGTGCTCGGCTCTATTTTTAGATGTTGCTCAAGCTTTTGACTAGATTTGGCATGAAATCTTTGGCGCTGAAATCGTATATTTCAGACCGACTCTTTAGAGTACGATAATAATAATAATATTTGGCCTCAGCAGTCCTAGGTAGAACCAAGCCTATCTTCCCGCAACCATTTGAGTACGATACGAACAAGAATATTCGGAACGGAAATATTCGGAATCGAAGCCGGTGTTCCACAAGGAAGTGTATTAGCACCTACCTTGTATTAGCTATACACCAGGGATATTCCGGTAGATGACAATGTTTTCATGGCTACTTTGCAGATGGCAGTGCAATATTGGTGCCTGATAAATGCGCTGCTAAGGCAATAGAAATCCTCTAAAATGCAGGCAAGGAAAGTTAGAGTTTGGACGCTCCAATGGCGAATCAACTCAATGAGACAAAATCAACTCATATAAACTACTACGAATTTAAATTTCGTCTGTTTGATATACGTAAATATAATTTTGAATCAATTTTCCCGACATTAAAAGTAGTAATGACTGGTGGAGAATTGAATGCCGGCATCCCTACATCTTTAGATCCAAGGAAATTATCCAAACAATAATATCCAACTTTTCGATCGAGTTTAAGTCAAACAAATATGTATGTATAAGCATATGTATAAGCTCTTCGGTCAGATATAGGAACTGGCCCAACAGTTCATATCATAAAAATAATCTGTTCGTTTATTTAAGTGGTATGAACTCAAAACCTTGCCGATGGCTGAAGCATACACAATATGTTTGTTATGAAGCGAGTGCATTACTTATTTATGTACTTAGTTGGCGCTACAGCTCGAGGTGAACCTGGGCCTGCTTCTCGCAACCATTTGTGTGTGCGTGTTATATGTATATTTGCACGAATGGAAGGGAACTACAGTTTTTTGCCGACTCTGAACGGCGAGTTGAGAAGCTCATTGACAAATGATAAAATGATACTCTTTGATGCTTGTCAGACATTCGAAAGAGGTGGCACCGTGAAAAACTCTTTAGGTGTTAAACCCGGGTTGGGATTGAACCCGGACAGCATTGCATAATGCATAGTAGTTCAACGCACTAACCACTACCAAGCGAGGGCATTGCTGCAGTATTAATTTTGAGATTTTGGTTTTCAGCGCCATCTATCTTAAAACTTGAAAACTTTTGATTTACAAACATTTTCCACTTCATAACAAATATATTCTGTAAGTTTCAGCTCAATCGCATGGTTTTCAAATGTTGGTGTTCCAGCGCCATCCATCGGAAAACTTAAAAACTTCTGATATAGGAACATTTCTCACTTCATTACAAATATATGGTGTAAGTTTCAGCTCAACAGGATAGTTAGTTTATGAGTTCTGCGGCATCAAACGAACATCTCAGTTTTAGATATAAAGCTACAAATAAAAAGTTTAACAATGTTCAAATATTAGTTGTTCCTTTCGCCAATATGGCCAAATACCTTGGAGTGACTGTGAATGCGAATTTAAAATAGAAAGAGCACATAAAAAAGAAAAGAGAAGAACTGAACTTGAAATATAGAAAAATGTACTCAGACCTATCCAGAACAAAATAATGCTATATAAGCAAGTACTCAAGTCTCAAGCCTGTATGACCGTATGGCATCCACTTATGGGTCTGTACAAAGAAAACAAATACAGAAACCATACAAAAATTCAAAATAAAGTCCTTCGTGGAATTATAAATGCCCCTTGGCACATAAGAAATAGCGACTTGCCATTGTGACCTACAAAAAGGCGTGGTTACAGAAGTGGTTAGAAAGCACGCTCTTTAACAGGACCAGTGTTTTGAAAATCACATTAAATCTGAGATGGAGACCGTCCTAAATATAAGAGATAATATTCCGGGACTCAGAAGAACAAAGCCTCATGAGCTAATGCTCTAAAAACTACTAAGTATAGAACTTTAAAATTCCCCCAATGCGATTCGCACTTAAAAAGATTGGTTTTAATTTCCAGGTGTTTTTAGTGCGGTTAGAATCCCATTCGCTTGGTACCGATGAACTACCGAGTGTCTTTTGAAGATTTCCACCGAGGGGAGTGGAAACAAATTGTAACGAGAGTTCATTTTAAATAAAATAACCTGTAGTAGTTATTAATAACGCCTCGGTACGTTTAAGGTCTTTGATTTATACCTTCAATCCAAAAGGCGTAATATCACACGGCTTTGGTGGTCGCCGAAACTAGGAATGACGTATCTTTGGTTGCACTACGTTAGTATAGGTAGAATTCACTTAGACCAGAGAAGCTCCATTGTGTTGCCACGTGAGCTCTTATCGGTACTTTTGGAACCATTTTGAGAGTTTTATAAACTTCCATGTTGAGGAAATATCTTGTATATCTATTAGGAAATATTCTCCCAGTAGGTATCTTAAGGAGCAGAGTGCCGGGTAGGTGTACTGAAGGTGAAATGGTGACTCTTCTTTCTCCTCATTCATGCTGTTGCGACAAAAGTCATTGGAAAGGATTCCCAATCTGCTGACATGTCTGCCTTTCAATACCCCAACATGGTGGTCGATATGTGCTCTGCTGATTTATAACATCCCAAAGTTACCTAAGCTGAGGAACTCGCTAAACTAAGAACAACAATACTGAACACCTATTCTATACCATAAAAGAAGAATGTAGGTATGCCCATTGCTACTTACAAGCTATCACTAAAACTTGACAAAATCAATAATATTATATATAATAATTCTGCACATTACATTGTGTAAAATCTATTTACTCAAAAAATGTATGAACATTATTAATGCATTGATATTATTCAAATTTTTGAAACTCAAGTTGTAGGCAATGCCCCTCAAAACTTTTAGCATCAACTTTATTTTGTGTTCTTGGTTAGCATAAATAGTTGTGTTTGTTCAGAACCAAAGGAAGGCAAATTTATTAGTTTATATAATTTTTTTTGTATAACCATGTCCACATCGATCAGATTTTAGAAAAACTCTTTGTATTGAGTAAACTCATTTGCATGCATGGGGATACAGATCCCCAATATCTTTGGTATCGTAATGGGCCTCTGTAGGCCGAAGTGTGCTGGTAATTCAGCTATTGACAGCGACTGCTTTCTAACCTAATCTAACGGTAACATAGATACTTATGTATGTATGTAGATACTTGCTGTAGATGATGCACTAGTCCGAAGTGGTCGCTTATTTTATCCAGGCATTTTCCTTGTTGGTTGGGGTCATTTTTAAATTTTACATGTCATATGGTGAGGTTAGGTTAGCTAATGTTAGGTTAGAACGGGGTTATGAGGCTGAGCCATCACAAAACACAAGGCACCATAGTGAGCCCATCGCAATACTCTGGAACCATCTAGAATTTGACCTAAACCGAAACATTTATCCCTAAATATTTGTTTTCGCCGCAAAATTTACAAATTTGATTGTAGCCAGCTTAGCCTGCCTCTTCCAATTTATCAAAAAAAGTAACTTCCTTAAACGAGCAATGGCATGACATTCACCAAATATATGTTCGACATCATCCGCTGAACCCAAGCCATTGCGGTATCTGCATTCGTCTGTACAAGAACATTTTTTTGGCATGCTTTCTCAGGAGATAGAGTTCGGTAAGTATTCCCGTTAAAGTTCTTAATTTAGTCCAAGTACTTTTGTGACTTTTGTCTTGGACACCCTATCCCCCTCTGTTCTGGACCATCTACTGACCACCATACTAATAATAGTATTCTTTATTTTCGCCCTGATGCCACATGATGGTGGTGCTAAGTGCAGCATCTCGGTTATAAGCAGCGCCCTCCCTCCCCTTTCTTGCTGGCTTATCTGCAAGCTAAGTTCCATCTACACCAGAAGGTCCTGGTACCCAACATAGTTTAACCCTGTTATGTCTGCTTAGGGTTTTGAGCGCAGTGCGATAACCCTCTAGTCTAGATAGATAGATAGATAGATTTTTGATTTATCGTTTCTCTTAAGAACTTACAAAAGTTTACACATATCGTTGGTGAATTGCCTTGCCGTCTGCCAGATTGACATTTGTTCTTAGTAATAATTATTTAAAATTTGTTGCAGTAAAATCAATAGGGGAAAAAAAATTAAAAAAAAAAATAATAACAGAAAAGTTTGGTACATTCATAAGAAATAATAGATTTAAAAGGCCTCGTTTATAATCCTATTTCGATAAGATATTGCCATTTTTAAACTGCGGAAAAATTGAGATACATCGTCTTCACAATTTAAGAGCGCCAATACTTCGGCTTCAGATTTCAAGCCATTGTCTAGGAGATCTCTTCTTATTTCCCTCAGGATCGGACATTTTCCAAGAAAATGAATCACATCTTCTCTCTCGGTTAGACTGCACATACTGCAGAAAATGGGTAGGTCTTCACGGTGCGGTATGTAATTTAATTTCACCAGTTCACCCCTCATTTTGAAAATGGCTGATATTACTTCTTGGCTGTGCTCATTGCGGAAGTAGTTTTTTTCACATAGGTTGTGGCTAAGGCGGTTATATATTGACCTTTGTACAGACGAAGTGGCAAGGTCGATATTGTTCATCTAATCCAGATACTAGGTCGCATAGCGTATTTTTTATGCAAAACCTATCTCTGTCCAACAAATGGAACTCACATCCGCAGTAGCTTGCTAGGTCCTTTAGCTTTTCATACCACAGGGTTTCTTTTTCCATCGAATACAGCGCAACTATTTTTGGAAGCTCTCGTCTGGCATTTCTAGAACTTTTGCTACGTAGTCCACATGGAATTTAAGGGTTTTCACAAAAAGTGGCGGTAACCCTCTACAATTGCCGATATAACGACATACGATTCCAACGCTCTGAGCGCGGCCTGTCTGTGATAGTGAGGTTAGGTCTTCCTTAAACAGTTTCAAATGTTTTCCTACAGAGACTTCTCGGAATTGAACATTTTTCAGTATGTACAAAAAACGTGTGCCTATTATCTTATATCTTCACTCACTATACCTTATCCGTATACACAACGTCATATGCAAACAAATGCATAATTTTCATATCTGACATATCATTTACATGACAACCAAGTACACTTAACTTCCTTCTGCATAAACCTGTAACCACTTACATACCAATTTGCATAATATTTCCATATGACAAAAAATCAATAAATGGCCCACCCATACCACACGCAGCAATTCAATTTGCAACAAAATAAAAACATTTTTTTTTTTCATTTGCGTCCAACATCCGCCGGAATGATGACGTCAGATATCATAATGCAGAACTGGTGACACCCCACTTACACCTGCGCCTCCATCTAGATAGCAGGAAGCACAGAAAATTTGATTTAAAAAAACTTAGCAAATATGTATGTAGGTATAGGTACATATGTATGTGTGTATACGAATTATTTTTACATCAAAGTTTCATAATGAGTTTTGCAGTCCTCTTCGACGTTAACTTTCATAAATTTATGTTAAACGAATTGGAGTCCTTTGGTATATTGAAAAAGAGCTATTTATAGACAGAGTGTATCGTACCTCCTGCTATAGGTCTGTTTTAATCTTTAAGTGTCTACACCTTTCCCATGAGGGTGGCATCAACCACACCCAAGGCCTGTTGGGTGATCTTAAAATAGATTCTCCTTCTTGCCGCTTCTGCTGTGTAAAGGGTCGACCATCCCCAACCAAACCTCCGACCAGCCCCTGGGTTTTATATAGCTGATTTTCCACTCTGTTCACATCGTTCGGTGAAAATGTGGGTCAGGGATGGCATGTATTCGTTGTTTGCTCTATACATGGGGTTCACGACCTCGACGCGAATACGTCAAACCACCCCTCACCATAATCGCAATGCGAATAAATGAACACACCAAGGGTAGGTTTGCTGGTAAACGACGACGATATCATCGCAACCATAACCCGCACGATGTTTAGCTGAGGTGAAATGTCTTAATCGAAATTCAGTATCAAGAGAGCGAATTTAGAGCTGCAATGGTTGTGACGTCACTAGAATTGACAAAACTGGGTCAGAGAAGTAGGGAGATGGCTGCTGGCGTGAATGAATGAAGTAGCACCCGCCAGCTCCATTTTCGTCGAGGTGTACGTGACTACGATAGCTAGTCGAATGGAGGTAAATCCGAACTCATACCAGATACGCCCCACACCTCTGTCTCTATGTATAGTTCGATTCTATTTTTAGCTGTTTGGGTTCTGCACCTTTTCCTTTTTGGAATCCTTAACTCAAGGATCCACAGAAGAGAATAACAGTCAGCATTTATCAGATGTTATTGGTTTTTTTTTTGTTACTTGGCTGTTTGCTTTTGGAGGAGATTAACAATTAGCTTTATATGTATGTGGGTGGGTGGGGTAGGTGTGCCTGCTCTTATATGGATCCATGTGTCGCGGTGAATATGTGAGATCCTGGATGATGTGCGATATTTGCGGAATATAGTGCAACTTAATTAAGTAGTAAATGGACAATAACAAGTATGGATGGTAGATTAACATGCTGATTGCTTCTATGAATCTGGGACTAGGTTGGATGATGGCCATTGATGGGAGAAGAAGTGCTGAAGCGTTGAGTAGGGATTTCATTATCAAGGGATAATTGCTGGTGATTAGCATTCTGGAGAATTTTTCGGAATCTAATTGTGAATGGAATATTTCGAAGAAGAAAAGAGTTTTTAACATTTAACTGGGTAGGTATAGGTATAGGTGGGGTGCTTAAAAATTGTCCCTGATGTAGTATGAATTCAAAATAAAAATTCCATTTTCATAAAAATACCGTCAGTGTCCGGTTATGAGAGAGTTCACTGTACATACATATACATACTTACTTACTTTAGGTGGCGCTTCAGCTCGGGGTGAACGAACCTGGGCCTAATTCTCGCAACCATTTGTGTGTGCTTGTTATATTTTTGCACGAATGAAAGAATGTACAGTTTTTTGCCGACTCCGAGCGGCGAGTTGAGAAGCTCATTGACAAATGATACTCTTTGATTACTTGTCAGACATTCGAAAGAGGTGGCACCGTGAAAAAACGTTTAGGTATTGGACCCGGGCTGGGATTGAACCCGGGGAGAAATGCGCAGTAGCCCAACGCACTTACTACTACACTACGGTGCCCACCACGCTGACATATAACAGGAGAAACATTAATTTTATCTTCCAAAGTTATATGCTTCTAATCTGGTGCACCTGATGCCAGACAGAGTCAAATGCCTTTTCTATGTCTAACAGTACCAGACCAGTAGATTTGCCTATAGAACGGTTACTTTCATAATCTATTTTGCTCTGTTGATCGGAGGCTAAAACTTGGTATAAAATGTTATAAGGGTATATCCGGACAACCGTAACTGACGATTTTTTTCATGGAAATTCTTTGTTGACTCCATACATATTAATGTACATATGTATCTATGCATTATTTATGTATGAACAAACATACATATCTAAACTGGGCACAATAGATCTTAAGGTCGCGATGCGTCTTACCTCTCATATAATGTATATAAATTTGATGTAGTTAGTAGGCATGTACATATGCACTCGTATATCATATTTGCAATTCGCAATAAAAGATACACATACATACATACATAAATACATGGTATCGCAGTAACATTGGCAGCTAATATGGTCTGGCCACACAATTTAGCTCTTGTCTAAATGCCCTAAGAATCGATTGCTGTCCAATCTTAACTGCCTAAGCACCGACACTCGTACACTGCGATACTTTGTATGTACATACACATGTTGTACACATATGTATCTCTGATGGAAAATTGAAAATTTGATATGCGAGTACATACCTACCTAAAAACTGCACTAATCCAAAAGTCTAAACTACACCACTGGAGAATGCAAACATAGGTACACAAAAAATAAAAAAATCAAATCACGATCCATGAACTCTGTAAATACCTACCCACAATTTCAGTGTGTGCAATATCGCGCCGTACCGGCCGTTCCAAATTTAGCCCCTCAATGCCAACACAATTCAAAAAGGAAAATCCTATTAAACTATCACACGTATACGCACATCCCACCCCAAGTATTCTGAATGAAAATAGTAAATCTCTTTGAGTACCAATCTGGCACTGTCCAATTTCGCTTTGCACAACCACACAAGGTTTTCCACCAACAACCCCAACAGAACAGAAAATAAAAAAAACTTTTCATTGAGAGAAAAACTCGCATGACGTCATATGTGTCCTACTTTCCTTAAAAAAAAAAGAAGAAAAGTTGTGCATCTCGAACCCTCCAACTTTTTTTTTCATCTAAGCCATGTTATTTTTGGGCTAACATCGATCTCCTACTCAAACATGTCCATGTGCAGCCGCTTCGTTGACGGCCGGCAAACGTCCGTCAACCACCTGATTCATTAATAAACTTTACACTTTAATGAGATTTCATTCAGTTTACATCCCACTGCCTGCCACCTCGTTGCGTTCCGAGATACGAAAATCCATTTTCATCAGAATGAACCGGTTTGTATTAATGCCGTGGTGTTGGTTGGCCGCACACCTGACAATTACCAACCACTTTCATTCAAAAAGTTTTCACCTATGGTTTGCCAAAAATCAACTATGGCGACTAAATTTAGCGGCAAGCTTATACGATTGCGACCGGATGTGGCGAATGACAAAATGCTGATCGGTGGCGGCATCGTCGCCCGCCATAGGCAGTGTACAGCTTGTACATGACACCGGTTCGAGATGGCGAGTACCAGTTGGCGCGTTGCATCGAAAAAAAAAAGAAACAATTAACGAAACCGATTTAAGCAACCTTCCCAGCCATAGATGGCCAAACGAGAAATTCCAGCGACATATTTGCGAGCACCCCGTAATAAAATAAATTGTTATTGATCATCATCGTCGTCGTCGTTGTTGATTGCCTAAAGGTGCTAGTGCTTGGCCATAATTGGTGGGAGGGTGTTCAATGCTCATTGCGTTGCCAGTTTTAGGCGTAGAGTGACATACTTTCAACGGAAGTCAGGTTTTTTTTTTTTTGCTATGGCATAACGTATGCCAAAATAAACGAAATTAATCGTGAGAACACTTAACAGCATTTAAGCGAATCGATTTCTTTGGAATATCATGCAGGCTAACCATCCCATTTAATTTTAACCAAAAAACAGTTTTTTTTTTAGAAAACGTCACCATAATGGAGGTTTATTTTTTCCAAAAAGAAGGACGAAAGGAGGATCATTTAAACAAAAATAATGCATTTTATTTAATTATATTTTTTTTTTACATTTTCATAAATTGAATGCAAAATTAACTGTAATCCATTTATTCCACACCAGGGGCCCAATTCCGCAAGCGTGAGTTTTGCTGTGAACACGAAAAAATGTGTACACCGCCTTGTTGCGATTCCGCAAGCGTGAGAGTGACTTTTTTTTTTTTAACAAATTTCGTGTACACAGGTGAAGAATTTATTCACTTTGTTTTCGGCTGTGAAAACGGAAATTTAACGGTAATTTTTTTTTCGTAAAGTTCGCAATTAAAACTGAAAAAAACAAGTGTCAAACTAATTTTACCTCAGTCTCTCACAAACGAAATTACTCACTCACCTCACTCAAACTCAAAGCGTGTTGCGGAATCGCGCGAATTCAAATTGGTGTACACAGGCCGTGAATGTGAGTTTTGTAAATGTGTACATGAGAAACTCACGTTTGCCGAATTGGGATACGAAAGGTGGATGATTTTAGGGTAAAAGAAGGATTTAAACCAAAGAAGGAGGTTGGGAGGATTTTGGAAATTTGGGCTCAAAGGGGAGGATTGTCCTACCCAAAGGAGGACAGATGGGATGGTTATGCATGCATGCCCCATGAAGATAATGTATGCGTTAGAGCTACACATTTCTCTTCAACACTAAAGTTAGTCCATGTAACGAATGTTGAACAATAGGCCGTTCTTTGGATTTTTTCGAGTATATTGACATAGCTTACTTTGTCTAGCGCTGTTCACCAGACTGCAATTCCATACATAAGTATGGGTCTGACCATCCAGTGTAGAGCCAGTGCATTATCTGAGGACGGATTCCCCATTTACAGCCTAAGGCTTTCTTGCAAGAATATAAGGCGGCAGCGGATTTCTCTTACTCGTTCGAGTGCATTCAATTTCCAGCTCAGTTTCATATCTAGAATCAAACCTAGATATTTAGCGTGATCTGAGACAACTGAGTTGAGTACCATTTAATTTTGTGGGGATGACTTCGGAGATGCTGTACTTCTTAGTGAACATACGTTTATACCGGGTCAGCTCCCAGGTCGCTTTTTCCGGCCCATCTCGTCAGTGTAGCTCAAGCTGATTTCACCAAATTGCTAATCGTTGAAAAGTATCTTCCATTAAAAGCAATAGCAATATCATCGGCATAAGCTTTACACCCTTGTTTTTCTAGGGTGAGCAAAAATTTGTTTAGAGTTAAGAGCCACAATTGTGTCGACAATCTTCCTTCCGTGTTCCATGCTTCACTGACCTTTTCGATTAATAGCTTCTCAGTTCTGAGTTGATCAACCTGCTTAACAGCATTTGTTGGATCCAGAAACTTAGTCTGCTATTTATCTTCAAGTTGCCAAGTGCTGCTGATATAGTCTCAGGTTATATATTGCTGAAAGCTCCTTCTATATCCAGGAATGCTATCATTGAATATTCCTTGAGGGTGAGCGATTTTTCAACATGACCTATAAGTGAATGAAGGGCTGTTTCTACAGATCTTCCCTTGCAGCAAGCATCCTGCATGTTAACTGAGATCTTAAGATGAATGAATATATCTACTAATCTCTCTAATGTTTTCAGCATGAAGGATGAGAGACTTAGAGGTCTGTAGTCTTCGGAGAAGGTGTGAGAGGTTTTGGATCAGTTCAATTTTCATTAATTTTTTGAGAAAAAACTGGATTCACTAGTGATAACGCAGATATGCGCAGATTTTCTATTTGAAAGTCTAGAAAAGAAGCATCTCAAAGATGAAGGTTCTGTATAGTACTAGAGAAGGGCCAGTTATAGTTTCGCTCACTCCTTCTGTCTGCCTGACTGTATTATTATTATTATTAAGATCCTTAAGATCTAGACGAAGAAACATCCCTCGTCAGTCAGTATTCCTGTTAGAGATGGTTAGAGAGAGGTTCGCTCATACCCAGCCCAGGTCATATCGTCTCATCCAGACCGATTTCCTTGATAAATCACAGTAGAAGATTGAGTGCAATGAGTGGTCGATCCTCTGCTGTAATTTGGTATTTTACCAAGCACTTGAATCTTTTCTGGGTTAGTGCCCTACGAGTTTGTGTTCTGGACTTTCACTGTACTCATTGCAAAATCTGCATGAGATTTCATCTGATAGACGTAGCTTCCTGGGATGCCATTGAGTTTACAATGTCCCGTAGGGAATGCAGTCAGAATGTGGAGTTTGTTTTTAACAAGGGTAATGCAAGCTTTGAATCTTTTTAGTAATAACCCAAAAGTTTCTTCGCCTGTCTTAGACCCTGAGTTTTTGTTCAGGACTTCCTGTTCATCTTCTCCAGTGATCGAAGCTCCTTCTTTATTGTGTGCCACAGAAGGGCTAAGGACCCATGGAGGGTGTGGCAGCCCCTTTTCTGGACTCTTCATTTCCTTCTATCCCCAGATGTTCTGGTACCCAGTAGATGTTGTTGTTTCGTTCGCCTAGTCTATTTATTTTATCTAGGTATTCCCAGACTCTGACAGTTCTAGATTTGATAATCTGAGCCTCGATTGCGTTCATAGCTGCTAGGCTGTCTGACAGTATTGCTATGGCGCATCTGTTGTAGCGTTTATCAAGATAGAGTTGTGCACATCTCTAAATAGCACAGATTTCAGCTGGAGTTCGAATAGTTTAGTTCCGCGCCCAAGCAATTTTACGTCCCGCTCTTTCTGCAGTTCTTGAACCATCCGTGTTCCATTTAATAGTGAGAGGACTCAGTATATGGATTCTAGATTCGTTGCTCCAGTTTTTCTTGTTACCAGTTGAATGTCCTGATAACACCGTCTCTAGGGATGGCCATCCATACATCCATAAAAAAATATGGTCGAGTGGGAAGTCGATGGATAGGTCCTGGCAAATACAATAGAAAATGTCGGTCAGTATTCACAGGGTGGTAAAAGATTCACAGTTGAGCCAATAACTTTCATAGGTAAGTAGGTAGAAAAGGTGGTTTCGGTGCGCATAAGGGCGCCGCGTTGTTATCACAACCCCAGATAATCCGTATATTCGAATTTGAGCTACTCGGAAAGGTTAGTGATGTGAAGACTTCAACTCGTGTTCGTCCGGCAAGGCCCGCTGAAAATATCAACGCGCCGTAGCTGAGAGAAAACCCAGATGTGTCTATTTCGAGACGATCACAGCAATCAGGACCATCCGCAAGCACTTTGTACGCTCCGGCCCGCAAAGCATTTGACTCCAACCTAGAGGACGACTTCACCTAAAATGCTGCGCACAAGTGGAAAAGGACCTCCAACAACTTGGAGTGCACAGTTGGAGGCAGATAGCTAATGATCAGGCTAAATGGAAGGGTTGTCTGTTGAGACCTTGATTGACCCTGGACTGTATGTAGTGCTTCCTAAGTAAGTAAGTAAGGTAACTTGTACCTAAGTCCATTGTACTATTAGAGTTATCGATTTATACTGAGGTGTTAGTTGATCGTAATCTGCCCGTCATTTTCGCAAAGCGTTGCAAGTGGGCCAGATTTAGCCCCAGTAGATCCCGTAGAATATAAATATTTGGATAGCGTAATCTTTCATTTACATTTACGAATGAAGTTGTCTTCTTCCAGGCACATTTCGCAAAGGTCCGTTCTTCTGAGTATTTTACGATAAATGCTATCATATGTATTTTTGTTTATTCTTTCTCAAATATGCGTTTGTCTGCTGTTGTTATCTGGAAGACACACATGCACATACATATGTGCGTGTGCGTGTCGAATAGTGTGTTTAAGGCTGCACGGTTCACACATTTCGTTGGATAGGATCTAGAAGCGATGTGGGGATAAGAATCTTTAATAATATATGACAAGGAAACCCGTAATGACTTGTAACAAATACGTAACTAACCCAACATAACCTCACATTTTGCCACTACTTGCCATTTAAAAAAAATTATGAAAATAAAGTTGGAAATAAAATCGAAAAGATATTTTTATTTCAAAATTGCTTAATAATTTCAACATTTCTTAGCTCTAAATTTATTTTCCATGTACGTGTATCCTCTTCGAAATGTATACATCGCGTTTCAACACTATAATTAACATTTCATTCAAAAATATAAAACGAACGAAAATCGCCAGCAAAAACAAGTGTCTTCCGGGAATCATTCGCACCACAGTCTGTCCTCCGCAACAGGAGGTGAGTCAAAACATTTCGGTTTCTCGCACTGTCTTCGCAATCACTTAACCTTCAATATTTACGCATAACTGCAAGCTATTTAATTTTATGAAAGCATTAACCTTCTGCTCCTGGCTGATTATTGCGGAAGAGCAGTAGCACCTTTAACCCCCCCCCCCCCAATCACGTGTAGTGCGCGCGGTTACCGCTGCAATGAATCGCGTCTTTGTGGCGAAAATGTAATCAGCCACGAGTGTTTGTTTGGTTCTAAACAGAGGGCGCCGCTTGCTGCCTAACACAAAATGAGAACTCTAACCTCAATCATAATATTTACACTTCGGCGGACTAAGGATTATTTTCGCGTCATCTTAAGTATACACTGTACGGGTATATGTATATCCGTGCGAATGTACAACAAGATACAAGATATTGGTTTAGATTTTTATCGCACGAGCGACACACGGCTACATAGTTTCTCAGTAGTTTATGCAAGTTCTGTGAGAAAGGTAAATAGTAGCATACATGCGTTGCGAAAAAAACAAATAACTGTACATAGAGATATTATACTGTATTCGACGGTTGTCGTATCTATGAGGTCTGATAAGAGAATTCGTAAATGTCGATCTAAGTGCGAGAACAACTGAATCCCTTGTTGGTGATGGTGGAAGTGATTAGATGTTTTTTTTTCGCAATAATTGATACTTAACAATTTTATGCCAAGTCCACAAATTCTTTACAATAATATCAGTCGCAATTATTTACAAAAACGCGAATACTTCCACAATTTCTCGTTTCAATATTTGATTAGTTTCGCAGTTTTCCTCGTGTTCAGTAAAACTATTGTGTCAATAAAAAAGATTCTGGACGTATTGATAGTGGGAATATTATTTTGATATGGCAATGCCTATTCCAATCAGGGTTCGGATCTCAGAAACTGGATTTCGCACTAGATGGAAACAAAAATCGCAGTAAAACCAAAATGTCCGCAGTAGATTTACAACTTCATGTTAAATACATAATTTTATTGAAAAGTAATAAATAATAAAAAATAAAAAATAACTTCAATTGCATATTCATTTGGCCAGCCTTTACAGAAAAAATAAATAAAATAACTAAACAAAAATATATAACTGTTAAGTTCAAAAATTCAGGGCAATTTGGTACAAACATTTCCTGCCAAAAATTGTCAAAAACTGCCCTAAATTATTGAAAATGTTTAGTTTTAATAGAAGATACTTTTTTTTTTAATATCCGGATCCCGCCCCAAGGCATATACTGCGACCTAAAAGATCTATTGTATCAGGGGATACTAATTAGCCCAGAAGGCAAATCACCTTTCTAATAAAGGCGGGTAAGTCCTTGGTTGACGCATTATTTAATTCGTAAGGTCTAAGCAGTTCTTTATGTAGGGTACATCGTCTGACCCCGAAAAGTGCCGGGCAATCGCACAAAGGATGTGTTCGGCTGTTTCGACCTCTTCCAAACAGAGTCGGAGATTGTGTTCCCAATTGTTAACTAAGGCTGAGATTGTTGCCACAAAAGGGTTCTGGACCTGAGAATTTAGCAGTGGAACCTGAACAGGCCAGCTCATCCGCAATCTCATTTCCTTCAATGCCTCTGTGACCAGGCACCCACCAAAGTTTGACCTTATTGTGGGTAGCGAGGGATTGAAGAGCATTGAAGCAGCACTTCACCAGTCTTGAGTCCACAGAATAGGAGCTCAAAGCTTTGAGTGCGGCTTGGCTGTCTAAAAAGACATTTATGTTAGCTCCCTTGATGCCTCTTTGTAGGTAAATCAAGGCGCAGATCTCAATGGCGTGGACCTCAACTTGAAACACGCTGGGGAATGATCCAAGAGGGACGGAGATTCTAGTGTTGGCCTCGAAAACCCCAGCGCCAAAACCAGAGGCCATTTTCGATCCATCAGTGTACCATATTAGACTTTTTGGGTCTAGGGTGGGTCCCCCGTTTGACCACGTGGTACGTTCCGCAATATGAACTTCGAATTTTCTGCCAAAGCAGTATTCACTTATCATAAAGTCAGCGACAGTGCAAAGCATGCCCTGATCGGGAATGTCGTTGATAATATTTAGGTGACTCGTAAGGTTACCTGGTTTGTACTTACGAATAAGTTGAAGTTTAATAGCGCTTCTAGCGGCTGACTTCCTAATGAACATCTGTAATGGCGATATGCCAATTATAGCTTCTAGAGCTGCTGAAGTGCAGGTGCGCATGGCACCGGTTATACCAAGACACGCCATGCGTTGAAGCTTATCAAGCTTCTTGGCTGTAGTCTTTTCGAGAACCTTAGGCCATCAAACTAAGGCTCCGTACGAGATGATGGGTCTGACCATCGTGCTATACAACCAGTGTAAAATTTTTGGATTTAGACCCCAAGCTCTACCATACAGTCGACGACTTGCCCATAAGACCCTAGTTGTACGGTTTATTATAGAGTTGAGGTGAGAATTCCAAGTGAGGCGCTTATCTAAGATAACTCCCAGGTATTTGACTTCATTGGAATTCTCAAGTGTGGTGCCTTTCAGGATAATTGGACCCAAGTTAATGATTCTTCTCTTCGTGAAGGGCACTAGAACGGTTTTAAAGGGGTTGACTGAGAGTCTTTCCCTGTTACACTATCCTGAAACGATTTGTAGTGAACTTTGCTTGTGATGGTAGAATCGAATTTACCGCTCACTATGATCGTAAGGTCATCAGCGTAGCCGATGACTTCATAGCCCGAGTTGCGTAGTTCAGCAAGCAAATCGTCGATGATGAGGGACCATAGCAAAGGAGAAAGGATGCCCCCTTGTGTGCCGTTACTGCCACCGATATGTCTCCTGAAGTCGATTTTATAATACGACTTTCCAGCATGGTCCTAATCCAGCTGTTGGTTAGAAGATACTTAGCTATTTAACTAAAATAAACTGACCTTCAGTAAATTTGTATTTTTTCAAAAATTTAATGAAGAATTATTCTCATTTGGGAGAATTGCCTTTTCTGCACTGCTATGGAGTAAAAGAGTTAAAGATAGCATTTAACATAGATACTCCGAAAGTCATGACAGTTGAGGTAGGGGTAGAAGAGATAACAATAATTTTCGTTTGTCATTTTGTTTTACTGTGTTGCGATTCAAATAAAAATCGCAGTAGACTGTGAACTTAACTTAGCCAAAAGCGCAGCAGATCTACTGCGATCGCAGTAAAGTCCGACCGCTGTTCCTATATCTTGCAAAAACTGTCGGGGTGTATCGCTGCTAAATGTCGCTATATACAATCATATTAGACGTAATATGTAAACGTCTTAAGTCTTTCTGTATTCGGCTTGTATCGGTGAAGCTTCCGGCTTCCAAATTGGAAAACTGAGGTAAATTCTGGAAAGGACCAAACATTTTGAGTCGAGACCCACCATTTTTTTTATGGATTTTAAAGTCATTGCTCTACGTAGCGATGGCCGAACTCGGAAGCTAGGCAAAATTGACGAGTGATGCTGACAAATTCTGGGTACATAACATACCTACACCTTGCTCTCTTTAACTTTTTCAAATATACAGGGTGATCCGGTTTGGGATACAGATATTTTGGAATCTGATTCATTGATTCATGCTATGAAAAAAATCATATGAAAGGGGGGGGGGGGGGGGGTCTATCTCGAACACCCTCTAAGCTACAGGGTGTTTAACCCTAGAAAGGTAACCATTTTTCAAATTACATTAAAGCTAACCAACGCTTAATGGTTGTCGTGACTAAATAAACTATGTACCACCGAAACTGTTAAATAAAAATTTTATATGGTGACGTTATGGCGCACAAAAATAATTATAATAAAAAAAAGGATGGGCACATCATCCCGAGATAAATGCGATTTTCACAAGAATTGGTTAAAAAAAATTATAAAAATCTGTGTTTGACGACCAATATCTCAAAAACGAAAGTATGGATGGTAATAGTTTTTGACTGTAATAAACAATAATCAATTGTATATGAAATAACCCCACTCTTGTCGTTCTAAATTTAATACACTAGAAGTTATAACAGAATAACTGAGGGGTATAATTTCAAAACTCTTCTATTCCACTTTTTTTTCAAAAATGAGCTAAGTATGAGAAAGTGTTCTTAAGAAGGTTAAAATAAAATTTATCAAAACTTGTTATTTCCTATACTTTTGAGGACTTAAAAAGTGAAGTTGTTTTCAAAACTACGGTATTCCACTCAGTCGTTTTATTCAAAACTCATTTATTCCCATGCAAACCAAATTCTGCACCAAAACTCTTCTTTTCCTATGCGAATCAAAGTAGTCGCTTTCAAAACTCTGGAATTCCAATGACATTGAAGAAGGCGTGAATCTTTGTTATTTTGAGAGTATTCATGGATTAAACTATTGGTCTATTCCAGTACTTTCTACACTAAAATTTGTAGATTCTCAAAATTCAAGGAGTGGGGGTAAAAATTTGTCAGAGAGGGCGAAAAGTGTGCAAAAGTACAGGAACGCATTAGGTCTGTTCCCGTACTTTCTGCACTAAAATTTGTAGATTCTCAAATTTCAAGGAGTTGGGGTAAAAATCTGTCAGAAAGAGGGAAAAGCGTGCAAAAGGACAGGAATGCCTTAACAACAAAACACGAAAACTGTATGACGTTTGACAGATTTGACAGTTTCATGAAGCTGCCCAAAGAAATTTCTTGGGCTAAGGTCGGGAGCATGAGGAAATTTCTTGCTCTCTTGTTAGCTCTTCTGTCGAAAACGATGAAAAATCTTCGTACGTGAACAGGATTTGACTGATTTTCATAGTTTGGCGTATTTTTGCGCTGTTTTGGACAGTACAGGAACAGATCTTTGGCAAGTTCGCAGATGAAATAAAGTTTTATGAGTTAATTTTTATTTAATAATTAAATTAAATATATGTTAATAATAGATCATGGAGCCATCTGAATTTATGAACGAAGTTGCGTTAGGAAAAGGACGAAACAAATTTCGCATTTCCTCCGCCAAAAAAGCTGAAGAAAGGAATAAAAAGTAAGAAATTATTGCATGCGTTACATTTCTTCAAATCAGTACTAATACCCCTAAATTTTTTATAGGTATTCTGGTATGAGTATTTAGGTATTTAAAAGTACACCAAAATTAATTAAATCGAAAAAAATGTACTTTTTTTTTTCAAAACTCCTCCTTTCCAAACTAAATTGTTTTTTTTATAGATTTTAGGTTTACCTTATAGGTTTCAAACTATAAATAATGGATAAAGATCATTCCAAACTTACAATTTAACTTTTAAAACAATCTTTAACATCATTTTAGAAGCTTTTAACAGTTTTTTTCGTTTGACTCAAAATTCTCAAAAGTGGAAAAGAAGAGTTTTGAAATTACACCCCTCAACTGTTGGTACCTACTTCTCTGGAGGAACTTTTTTAAATACCCTGTAGCTTAGTGGGTGTTCAAGATAGACCCCCCTTTCATAGGATTTTTTTTGTATAACATGAAGCAATAAATTTAATCCCAAAATATCTGTATCCCAAACCGAACCACCCTGTATATCGGATTACATGTGATTTCTTCAACATCGTACTACAGCAAATCAGCTGTTTAAATACGTAAATTACAACAACATCATCGCTTTTACGATAGTCGAAGAATTAGCAAAGCGTGTTGCTTTGTCAACAAACAAAGAATATCCGTCCTTAGTCTTCGAAGAAGTAGGAGTAAACATCAAGTCCACGAATGGCACCCGAAATAGGAGTCGTTGGAGACCGACACCTTTGATACTTCAGTTTGACGAAACAAATGATGTATAAATCACTGATCTTGCTGAGTTTCTTTGGTGTCAATAACTAGACGATAAGCAAGAAGGTAGAGTAGAGTTTTTTTTTAAATGAATGCTCCTGCCCCAAGGCTGATACTGCGACCTAAAAGATCTATTGTATCGACGGATACTATTAGTCCAGCGGGCAAACCATCTTTCCGATAAAGGTTATTATGACCTCGGTTGACGCATTTTTTGAATCATAAGGTCTGAGGTAGGAAAAGCCGTCTGACCCTAAAATGTGGCGGGCATTCAGAAAGGATGTGCTTGGTCATCTCGACCTCCTCTAAACAGAGTCGACAATCGATCACGCTATACAGGTTTATCTGGTTGAGGTTGAGGTGGTACCGTAACTGGCAATGGATGCAAA
The DNA here is from genome assembly GCA_949775065.1 of Brachyopa scutellaris. NCBI lineage: Eukaryota > Metazoa > Arthropoda > Insecta > Diptera > Syrphidae > Brachyopa > Brachyopa scutellaris. The sequence continues at coordinate 94,658,348 of OX459113.1, read as the reverse complement.
GGAAGCTTGTTATGTACCTTATATCCCTTTTACTGTAGTTCAGAAGATCGCTGTGATGGGATAACAGTTTGGCTTGTCTGAGCCCTGGGACATTTCTCCAATGAGATAGTCGAAGATCATGTTCCCACTTGTTAATTAAGGCTAAAATTGCTGCTCAGTTTGTGCCACGAAAGGGTTCCGGGACTGAGAATTTGGCAGTTGAACCTGAACGGGCCAGTTCATCCGCAATTTTATTTCCTTTAATGCCTCTGTGACCAGGTACCCACCATAGTTTGACTTTATTGTGAGTGGCCAGGGATTGGAAAGCAGCAGTTTACTTGTCTTGAGTCCAAAGAATAGGAGCTCAAAGCTTTGAGTTCATCTTGACTATCTGAGAAGACATTTATTGGGAGCGCTGTTTAAAATCCCGTTTTTTAAAAATCTCGAAAAAAAAGTTTTAAAATACCATCTTCTAAAATCCCGTTTTCTTAAGTTACCGCGTCTTCTACATACATTGAAATATTAATGGAACAACCAAATGTTTTTTATGTAATTAGTTCAATTGTATATTGTTGGAGATACGACGCATAAAACCCGATTTTGAAATACAAAATTAGGATGCTGAGAAACGGGCAAAGCAGGATTAAACGGGATCTTAAAAAGCGGGATTTTAAAGACGGGATTTTAAGGTCGGGATTAAAAAAAAACGGGATTATAGAAAGCGGGATATCGTACCCAACCCAATTTATTTAAGCGCCGTTGATGCCTCTCTGTAGACTTATCAAGGCGTAGATCTCAATGGCATGGACTTCAGCTTAAAACCCGCTGGGAAATATTCAAACGGGCACAGAGATTCTAGAATTGGGCCCAAAGATCCCAGCACCAACACCAGAGGCCGTTTTCGATCCATCCGTGTACCATACTACACTTTTTGGGTCTACGCTGCGTCCGCCGTTTGAGCATGTGGAACGCATTTTTGGGTAAATATTGTAGCCAATTATTTCTTTCACCTTTTGTCGCCAAGCACTTTCGATTGTAGTTGGGTTCAATTCCCATCTTTTTAGCTTGTCTATGTGGGACAATCGAAGGTCGGTAGTTATAGGCGAATCGAATAGCAATTTAACAGATACCATAGAAAGTCTACTAGTATAATCAGATATTCCCTTAGATTGAGAAATCAAGTACCAACCCCTCTTCTTCTGGTAGTGGCCTGGTGGCAACTAAGTCGGCGTCTTGTGTACTGACTGAATTCCTGACTATCCATTCATAGCTTTTGCAACTGCTCTCCCTTTACAGAGAATAAGTTCTTTTGGTCGTCCTTGACCTTTAAATATTCTCAGATCCTCTCATCCTCTCTCACGAACACTGAGATACGTTTCCCTACTACCCCACATACACATTGGAAAAAATTCACGGTCACCACCATCGCATCGGCATGACACATCCCTACTCTTCCACCGCAACGTACCTGGTACACTTTACTGCTTGGCTTTGCTGATTATGCTTAGCAATGGCAACGGCAAGGCTCATGCCTAATGAATTGATTTGGGAGCGAATTCTGTCGTCCTTGTCTGCGCTTTCTCGTTTACCAGTCTAAAAACAACATCCTTTTCCTTATCCGTTTCCATATAAAATTGATGGAACACTCATCATATTGCGCCTCGCCATATCGTAGCCATAGAGGAGTACAAATATGGAGGAGTCACAGCACATAGTGCGTAGGTGTCTCGAGGTGGAGCCTCGTTTTATATTTCCCACCGGAATGTGGTATATTGTGTTGTTGGTTTTTCTCATTTTCTTTATCCCACTCTTTGGATACCAATGTCTAGGTCACGCCTGTCTATTGCAATCACCAATACAATGGCAACAACAAGTACAAATCTCTATAAATCTCTATTAAAAGGACATTGTTTGTACTAGTTCCTGTTTTGGATGCATTTAGGCGGGAATTGCAGTGAATCCTTCTGTTCACTTTTCAGTACACAAATTCGCGTAGGTGTCATACTAAGAGATTATAAACGTTGGCTCGGGTACTCACATAGGCTCTTCCCATTTCAGGGTTTCCGAGTTTATTTTTATTTTAAGCAAGTCCTTGATTGGTTATTGGGTTTGTTGGAGAAGTGGCGAAAGTGGGTTTCTATTACACTATGCACCTTGAATGTTTGCCTTCGAATTAATTGTGCTCTCCGATTTGGGTGGCACTCTCTGGATTGGCCAACATTTTATTATTTTTCTTTTTCTTTTTTAATCTGGAAAGTTAAAAAATAATAAATAAAAACAAAGATGGCAGAGGTGAATTTTTTTTATTGGCTGTGTATGATGACAGGAAGAAATTACGATTGGCAGAGAAGAGTTTAAAATCTATATAAAGTACCTATACCGTTTTCAGCTTAATTCTTTTGCATTCACGTGAATGTTTATAATTCTAATTAGGTATCGTGTATAAAACTTTAGAAATAAAACAGCCATGAGCACTTAGTGTATTATTAAAGATATGCACATCAAATGCAAAACAAATACTGAATCAAAATGGTGGCTGAAAACTTAGATAGAGTAACGGGTATTGGGATGTCGTCGTTGCGGCTGCGCACTATAAGTCCATCTATGCTGCGGGAATTTACTTCACCTCAAGTGGGAAATAAGTGCATTTTGTGTAGTGAAGTTATTTCTAATTGAAAGTGGGAAACAATATAACATTTTGGTGGGAATTAGTTTCACTTTTAATGTGAAGGTATTTCTCATTAAAGTTGGATAATAATTGCACTTTATTGGAGAATTCAAAATTATTTTCGTACGCGATTCACTTTTGCAATATGTATTAAGGAGCTCACACACCGGAGCGGTACACGGTAGCGGCAGCGGTACAACGGTACGAAATCCTGTTGCAGTAAATATAGGTGCACACACTGGGGCGGTATACCGGATCCGGTACTGCGGTATTGCGGCGGTACAATTTTGTACCGCAGCAAGCTGCGTTGGCCGCGTACCGCCTGTCAAAATGTATTGTGAAAAATCAATTGAGATGTTGAAAATAAAATAATTTTATTTAATTTGACTCATTCAGAGTTTAAAAATATGAGGGACACGGATAAAATATGGAAAAATAGAGCAGAGGTCTTAAAAAAAGACAGTGAGTGTTCCTAGTGCTAAAAAAGGAAAAGTTCCGATTTTATGATGATGTTGACAGTTTTGTTTTTCAAATTGACTTTTTTTCACTTTAGATGGCGCTACAGTTCGGGGTGAACTAGGGCCTACTTCTCGCGAACCGTTTGTGTGTGGGTGTTATATTTTTACACTAATGGAAGGGACGTACAGTTTTTTGCTGACTTTGGACATCGCATTGAGAAGCTCATTGACAAATTATACTCTCTTTTTTTTGTCTTTTAGTTTTAGTCAGAAATTCGAAAGTGGTGGCACAGTGAAAAAACGTTTGCTGGGATTGAACCCGAGCAGCATTGCGTAGTAGTAATCTTATAATGAACTCAGTCTGAGACCGGTTCTTGACAGAAGTAAGTGATAAAGTGAAGGCAATAAAATGGAAGCGCAAATTGAATTTATTGTAGGTTTACGAAAAATCGAAAAAATGACGGTAGAATTGAGAGTAGATGGATGTATGCAAGTTTCCTTATATGCCATTGATGAATTTACCAAATGCCGCCAATTTTTGTGGTGAGAAATAATTTCACGAAATTTCTGGTTAAATTATATCCCAGTTAAAGTGCATTTATTTCCCACTTGAGGTGAATTTAATTCAATATGAATGTGAAGTTAGTTCTTTGCACCCACCTATGCGAAGTAAAATTTATAGAGTTTCATATAATGATGCTAAGCTATTGTTCGAGTTCTCTCTTCAATCCCTAAGGAAATATGGCCTATTGATGCCGCCAGTCCAAATGACGCATTATGCAGTTACTCAACGAGGGTGTAATGGTCTTTGGGGTATCATTTAGTAGAATACCCAAATAGCGACTTGGCTGACTTTGTTAATGAACAGAAATTAACAAAGTCAGCCAAGTCGAAATGTGTCTCGTCGCTCATATTGATTTCCTACCAAAAATGGTGGTCGTCTATGTAAAACTAGAGCACTACAATTGTTGCGACGTTAGCTGCTCCATAGAAATTGTTATCGACCATTCTCTACGACTGTCAAATGTCAATTGACAAATGTCATCAAAACCGAAATGGCGGCCAGACAAAATCGACATAAAAAGCGGCCGTATTTCAGTAATAACATGACTTAAGTTAAATTTCAAGACCTAAATCGATGCTGGCTTATTCGCATATACCAAAGATTTATAATACCTTTAAAAAATAGTACTAGAGGCTATGAAATGACCAATGCACTTGTCCATTTCTGCAGATGATATTGATGCAATATTGTTTCTTCAATAAATCTTATATTGCGTGACTGATTTCAAAACTATGGTAAGGTTAGGCTTTAATTTTTTTTTGCTTAAATGATGTATCCTTAAGCACATCTTTATAGAAAAGGTTCAGTAAAACAATGTTATTGATATTCGAAGTATTGATTTCGCTCCCATGCCAAAAGACTATTAACTTGAAACTCGTTTTTAATTTTAGAGCGATTTTTTTAAAAATTACGCTTTTAAAAATTCATATGTAGGTATTTCGGTATTAAGTTTATTATGATGTTGGGTGATGCCATTGAGGTTGCTCTAAGTGCTCCAATGATTCCAATACAGGGCTTTCTACCATACTATTACTCCACAGAAAAGTGTTTTTCGTCAAAAACTACTCCAATACATTTGGCCCGTTTTTAATACGGTACCGTCAATTTATTTATCTTGATGAAGAGTTTATTGATGAGAGCTACTGCGCTATCGGAATACACGACTGAGGATATGGAGTATTGCTTCGACCATAACTATCCATATGAGAGGTCACAAAACATCCCCTTATTTATTTATTTTTTATTTTATTTATTTCATCAAATGCCTTTGACAAATTGTCTTATAAATTTGTGATAAACTTCAATTTAATATGTACTTTAAAATATGAAGCTACGACCAGAAAATTTCAATCGTTCAATTGGTATTAGCACGAAACTACCAGGAAACAAGGGGTTACCATAGAGTGAGAACAGAAGAGGACCCCGGATATAGAGCCTTGTGGGACGCCACGTTAGGTTGGAAGAAGATCGGACAGAATATTATAGTGCATTGAAGCCGTAGTAATTATAACCTCAGGAAATACTATTTCAATAAATTAACCTTTTTGATGGGCATGCTGAGCAGAGTTGGTATGGGAATCAACCAATAAAATAGCAGATCTGAATCAAAATTTCAAAACCGTCGTAACTTTTTTTTTTTGCTATAGATATCTGGCGATACTTAGATATTAAAAGTAGCAATAGTAGCAGGAGAGCTATGGGTTACAGTTGCTGTAAGATTTCTTAAGGATTGGTAGGAGGGATCATTAATGCCGAGTGGAACTCGTATTCAACCAGACATACGAATTTAAAATATTCCAAGATTTGATCCTAAAGATCTACAGTTTCCGCAAATCAATTTTAGCTAATCATACACTATGCGTATGATGGTGATAAGACTGTCCTTTCGTAATGAGCCTGTTCCCTCAGTGTCCTCCATACGCGATCTTGGTATTATTTGTGACAGGGAGCTTAACTTCCGCTCTCACATTGATCATATAGTACACAGGGCCAATTCTTCTCTTGGTTTCATGAAACGCTGGTTCAAGGAATTCTCTAACCCTTACGTTATAAAATCTCTTTACATAACCTTTGTCAGACCCCTCCTCGAATACGCCTCCCAAGTTTGGCCGCCATTTCATATAACTCACTCGCTGAGAATCTAAGCCTTACGCGGTCTACCTTGGGCCGACACCTTTATCTAACCGCCGTACGAAGACCGGCTTAAATTGCTTAACTTGCAAACTCTTGCAAAACGTCGCGAAGTAGCAGATTTACTCTTCGTCCACCAACTATTTATAGGTACAATCGATTCCCCCGCACTACTAGAAATTATTCCCTCTACACCAACAGGCGTAATCTTAGGTCTGTCTCACTCTTCCGCCTTCCTCTCCGCTGCACCAACTATGGCCATTTCGAACCAATCTCGAGAATGCTACGTCTGGCCAGCAACTCACAGAACACCGAAATTCCCTCTACACCCCTCCGTCCTAAATGTTAGTATAAGTTTCCCTATTCTGTTCACGACTCCCCTTAAATTTGTAAGTTTAAGTTAACTAAGTTTCGTAGTTTGTTTAAGCCTTAGTTTGTTTAAGTTTGCTTGTATTAAACTAAATAAATAAATAAATAAATAAAATAAATAAATAAATAAAATAAATAAATAAAAATCGCTGTTCGATAAGTTCGCGGATTTTAAGAAACTGGTCAAGCGAATATTAGCACAAAATCGGTCCTACTAATTTTAATGTATATTCATATAAGCAGCGTTACACAATCGTCTTGAAAAAGAAATTCTAAACTTTCCATTTTCACTTGATTATGCCTCCGATTTGTCAAAATTAAATGAGTACCTGAAAAACACGTTCGACCACATTCATTGGTAGACAACCAATTAAAGCAATATCATAAGTCATTTGTATAAAAGAACGGCATCCGACAATGGAGGTCATCAGTTCACCACTTACCCTCAAACAATCATTAACAAACAATAAACAATTTTTTGCAAAATGAATTCCCAAAACGTAATTTCGGTAAGAAAAACATTTCTTTTTTGGTTTTTGACCTTATCATATTTATATGTCCAATTTAGATTGTTCTATTGGTCGCTTTGGCCTCAGTAGTACAAGGACTTCCATCCTTACTTCCATCCTTAATTCCATCCATCGGTGATGTTGCATCTTCAATTAGTGGAGCTTTAATGCCTGTTGAAACTCCAGACCCAGCTCCAGTCCCAGCTCCAGCTTCAGCTCTGGTCTACTCATATGACCCGTACTATACCAGCCCAGTATATTACAGAGCAGTTACTCCAGTAGTCCGTCGGGCAGTTTATGTTCGAAATGCATTAAATTTGGAAGGTCTGAAAGGTAGCCTAGGTGGTTTACTTTCCGGCCCAGCTAGAACCATTGAAACCATTGGATCAGGCATCAAAGGTATCGTTGGAAATGCTTTGGAATCATTGCAGCCTGCAGCAGAAGCCGTACCCGCACCAGCAAGGATCTACTATGCAGCTTATTAAGCAGGGAATTAGATATTTATGTGATATTTAGTTTGTTGTAATTAATGTTATTCATTTACAAATATTTAAAGTTTACAAATTTTTATAAGTAAATTCGAAGTTTTTTTTTTGTAATTTAAAAAACTGTTGGTGTGAAAATACTACACAACTTTTCCTACAGACTTTTATACAGTGGAATCATCAGGCAACCCGTTAGCTTTTGACAGCGCTGTCGGATCGACTAATGACATACTGCGTTGGAAGCGTCAGTCGCAGGAAATTTATACCACGGAACAGTACACTCTGAAAGAACGCGCTGCAGTTGTTCAGTCATATGTTCTCAATCGTGAAAACTAAACGTGCGTTTCATAAAAAAAATAAAGTTAAAAGTGCTCCAGGCGATAACACTATAAGGCGTTTATACGCTTTGGTAGTCTTAGTAATTCCAGCCACCCATCCAGAGCCATACAACGAAGAAGATGTTCCGATAAAAATATTGACGGCGTACGAGCCAGTATTAAGGAGACTCCAAAGATTCCGAGCTATCGCCGTTCCCAGGAATGAGGCATCCCCATTTTTCGTGAAAATGGCATGGATGGCTACTGGTTTCAACAAAACGGCGCACAGTGGTTCAGGTTGTATGGAAGCGCGGAAATAATTCAGTATCTCTAAAAGTACTGGACCGATTTTGAGAATTTTTCCAATAAAGCATTTGGATTTTTTTTACTACTGTTTACTATTTTATTCGATACTAGCTGGCCCGTACTCGCCTAGCTTCGCCCGCCTCCCATGTTTTTTCCGATTTTCAAAACCTACATATTTCCTCATATTTAAATGCTTTTTGCGGTAAGTCCAAATGATTTTTCGAAGCTGAAGTGTTAAAAAAAACATATTTTTAACTTTCTAACATACCAGGAAATCGGAAACTGACTGGTACCTACTTTGTATCACAAATTATTCTGTTATTAATTAATGTTCATTTAAAGGTTTTTTTTCTTTCTGTTTTTTTTTGTTAACTTCCACTATGATCTATGAATAAATGCGTTTTCAACAAAAAGGGATAATCGTTCTAGCTCGAATTTTATCAATAATAACTAACTTGCACCAATTTTAATCGCCCGTAAAAATTCGACATAAAGGGTACATAATATTATTGTCTCCACCGAGTGCAGATTCGAGATCATGATGAATGCGTTGGCTTTTGGAAAAAAAAAAAAAAAAAAAATGGAATTGCAATAAAGTGAAACCCTCCCCCAACGTAGAAGGAACCTTCCCCTGGGTGCGCACAACAACAATGTGTTTTTTTGCACATCCCCCAAGTTTTTTTCGCAAACGGATGAGCGATGCGCGAACGCATAAAAGTCGAACACACAAACATTACTTTTAATATACATACGACATACATATATAGGTACATACTTATTGACGTTACCCACAGCTGGGCGGCTGTTGTCTGCGGTCTCCACTGATGGAAAATTATTGGCGAACATTTCATGAACTATTTTGAGCATAGCTCAGCTCCAGTATAACGCAGAAGGATGATTTAAACCTCAAATGAATCAGTGGACAAATTACTAAATTCACCTATTTTTTGTTTTTCAATCCGATAAGCTACTATTGAGCTAGGGCTGGATAGTTATAATTTTCGTTACAGATATGCAGATCATTTTGAGGGATAAAAAATTATAAAAAATGTTGACCAAGAACATAAGCAATCACTATGTCAAGTTTCATCAAAATCCGTCCATTGGTTTCCGCGTTATGTGCATTCAAACAGTTCCAAATTAAAAAAAAAAACAGCACAAAAAAAAAAAACCTGCGCACACACGAAATTATCTCCACTGGTCGTTGGTAAAATCCAACGATCTAAGCTTTTCTTGAATCGTATGCCATTTTTAATTGATCGTTCATTTTAACTTAATGCTTATTGTTCAACTTCTGTATAACGTACGAAGATGATTTATATCTTAAAATGTTTGTACAAAATTGAACTTTACAATAAAAGAAATTCTATTCTCATCGGCCAAGGCATTCTAAAGCTAGGAGCTTGGAGGTATTCATAAAAATAATCTGCTTAGATTTCCGCTTCTGGATAGCAGATAACGAAAAAAAATATCCTATGCCTGTATTCCAGACATTTTGCAATCCAACTGTGAAAACCGGATTTAATTTCTTGCAGTAGTTTTTAAGACAAATGGGAACAAAGTCTTTGCAGTCGAAAAAAGTTACATTTTTAGGATATAAAATTTTAAATAAGAAAATTTATTAAAAATCGGCTAAAAACTGGTATCTGACGAATAAATATTAGTTTTAATTTTTAATAAAAATATATTCAAATGTATTTACCTATATTTGTATTTTTATATTTTTTAAACGTTCCGTACCCATATGGTAATACGGAACCATTATAATTTTGTTTTAACTTTAAAATATCAGTTACGATAAAACATCAAGAACCGTTCTACTTAGAAACCTTAAATTTAGCACACTTATACATTACGGTGGTCCACATATTTGAGACAACTTGTCACTGAAAAATATTGTGAAACACCTATACAGGGTGGGCAAAATTTAAACTCGAAAGACAAAAATTTCTGAAAAATATGTCATGTGGGATATCATTCTAAAGCAAAGACTTTAAAAATATTTTTTATAATTTTTTCTGTAAGAAACTTTGGGAGTTATTGTCGAAAATGTGCGAAGAACTCCATTCCCCGCGCTTATCTCCGAAACTACCTACTTAAATGAAAAAAAAAACCAGCCAACTGCCAGTCGGAATAATATATTTATAACTTACTCTAACTACAAATAGACATGAATTTTCAATTTACCCCAATACGAATGCTTAACTAACATATCAATAAAAGTAAAATTGCCAAAAAAATATAGTACACTTTACGTTAAACGCGTGCTGTCAAAAGAATCGCAGGTAGTAGCAGCTTATTTCTATTTGCCTGCAATGCTAAAGACTCAATGCATCAAATGTATTACATCTCAGCTTGACGGAATTTAATGGTATAAGTTTCCCTCTTCTATTCACGACTCCCCTTAAATTTATAATTGTTAATTTTAAGTGTTAGTCTAAGTTTCGTATGGGTTATGGGTTAAGCCTTAGTTTGTTTAAGTTTGCTTGTATTAAACTAAATAAATAAATAAATAAATAAAAATCGCTGTTAAAATTTGTTTAAAATCTACCGCTTTGTTATTGTTTCAAAGTACCCCTAGGTTAAAGGTAATTTCTCACTGAAATGTGTACTTTTGCTTCGTCATTTAATTGCTTATTTTGCACCTAACGGGATGTATTCTTTTTTTTAGCAAAAAAGATAATTTTTATGCTCTAAATCTAAATCCTATTTGAATGCTGGCTCGTTTTTAACCCAAAATCGTAGGTTGTTTATTTCCTAAGTTTATTATCATACTACTTTTCAAAAATAACGGAGCTTTTAGAATTGTTTTTATTGATTCTGATGCTCCAACTATTCTTTTATAAAATTAAAATGAAAAACAGCCACTTATTTAACATTCATAAATATGACCTTTTTCCTCTACTGAACCACTGTGCGGCGCTACATGCCACAGAGCTAAACACACAGTCAATTTATCGCGACCATTGTTCCCTAGAGCGACTCATATCGAAAAATGGTGATTTTGACTCGCCACCCAGATCACCCGATTTAACGACACCAGACTTATTTGTGGGGTTATTTGAAGTCTAAGGTATACGCAAATAAGCTAAGGGCGTTAGGACTCAATCGAAAGCCAACGACGTGAAATCGCCGCCATATCGATCGAATCATTGGCGAAAACGATGGAAAATGCCAAAAAAAAATAGCACATTTTACCGTTAAGGCTATATCGCGAGATCATTTTCAAAAATTAGCTGGAGCAAATATCCTTGCAATAAAATAAATGATTATCCAAATGACCAACGAAAAATTGTTTTTTTTAATGTTTTTTTTTTTTTTTTTTGTCAGAAACAAATGCTTCCACTTTAAACGGCCTACACTGTACATAGGAACAAAGTCACAGAAACTAAATTCGATTATGATGAGCACCGAATTTCTTGCTTTGTATACCTTTTCAACTTCAAAGGATTTGAAACTTACAATATAAATAATTCATGCTTTTGGATTGCGAAAGTTCCACATAATACGTGATGACTCAGGACTAGAGGATAGTGAGGTGAGTGTTCCCTTCTAGAAATGTCTATGGGTCGACCTTCGATTTGAGAGTAGCATGTAACTCCACCACTAATCCGGTAACTTTCAAGAATTTGAGAGGTTCATGTGCAGTAAATTCATCCTATTCTATAATCTAGGATTCTAAATATTACCAACTTTTGCGAGTAGGTACCTACATATATCCGTTATGGTGAAAACTGACACAAAATTTACGATTATCGCTCATTAAAAAGAACACCGTCATAACTCCTAAATCATCATTCTTCAGAAATCGAAATTTAAGCTTTGCATTGTTGAATTTCATAATTGTCTTCATTTTTATCACTTCAACCTTTTTTTGATAGAGCCATTAATTGCAGTTAGATGTAATGCAACAAAATTTAATTTTTTAAATTTTGTATACCTACAAAAAATTATAAAATCATCATAGTTTCACATGTGACGTTTGAGGCATATTTGAAATGTGTCATAAGTCGAAATATGACTTTTTGTCCACAATTAAATCATTTATTTGCGAAGCATATTTTTTTGTTCTAAATATAACGTCATAACACAAAATAAAACGTTTTATACTTGAAAAACTAGTACTCATATTGAACTAACCTGGAATAAAAACAGAAAACACAAAATATGATACTTTTTAAATAATAAATGAATAGATGTCACATCAAAGGTCAGGTCACTGCGTAAATGAGAATAAAACTGTACTTCCACAAATAAATAATTCAAAACTGTCAGTCACCATAACGACACAAGTGCCCTGTAGTCAGTGTTGCCGCTGAGAAAATGTGAAAAAATAGGAGATCTTCTGTTGGACTTACCAAAGTAACAGGAGATTTAAAATTTCGTCCGAAAACCTATAAAATACGATGTTTTTTAGTTAAATGTCTATTGCATTAGGAAAAGGTTTTTTGGCACTACATAATTTGCTGTTGCGCTGACTTAATTTTATTGATATGTCGTTTCCCTTCAGCATGTCGTATAATAGTCCACTTTTGTCAGGTTTATAGAAAAAATGTTTGTTGCGTTGCAAACAACGCATTTGCATTCCATAAAATTGTCTGGATTTTTACTGAGCCAATTTTTAAAAAGCAACCTCTTTAACCTTCTGTTCATATAATACTTTGCCTTTTTCCCTGAATTTTACTTGAAAAGGAATTATATACAAAGTACGTAAACAATAAATACATAATACATATGCTTTTCTTGAGCTTACATAGCCAAGAAAAACTAGAATCACGAAAATTAGCAACGTCGATCTGTCTGTCTCTCGTTCTTGTCATTCATGTGCTCGCGCTGTGTGTAATCATTATAAAGGTATTCATATCCCCTTTATCATGTGTAGGTTGTAAAAAAAAACGGCCACTTTAGGTCTGTTCCTTTACTTTCTGCTCCAAAAATAGTAAGTTATTAAATTTCATGGAGTGGGGGTAAAATTCTCAGGCACAAAAGTTACAACAAACGAATTGCTATAAACATATTTGAAGCAAAAATTAACAGATTGGTATTGTACGATTCTGGATTTTACAGAAAAGTCCAATCTTGATGATATCCCAGAACCAATGCAGTATGCAATATATTGCGAAATGCAAATTTCAACATTCAGAACATTCAACTTTCATCTATGTTCCTTTTCTTTCCAATATTTTACTTTTTGCATTAAAATAAGAAAATGCAAATAATTCAAAACAAACGGAACAGCTGACTTTGACAGATAGTGCACTTTTTACCCGCAGAAATTTGTTGAGTAAGAATTCGTAAGATTTTTTAGTGAGGGGATATTTTTACTCTCTTGTTGCCTCTCTCTTTTCCTACTTTTTTGTGTAAAGGAACGCGGTTGGTCTAGAATACAAATGCGTACAAATGCGTACGAATCAGTAACAATTTTCAAGTAAAGGAACAACCTTTTTATTTTATTCAAATTGTGAAATAAATGTCAATGTCAATGTGACTTGGTCCGTTCGGGTACTTTTGCATCCGATATGTATTTTATGTCAAATATCGAAGAGTGGAGGTGAAATTCTCTCAAAGATAGGAAATTTACGAAAAAGGAAACGAACACGTTGAACAACAAAAAATGCAAAATGTATGTGATTTGACAGTTTCCATGTGCCAAAATTCGCAACATGGTGAGATTTATTACTCTTTCGTGGGTACTCTCTTTTACAAAAAACTACATTTTTGTGTAAGCGAATGGGCTTTCGTAACTTTTCATACATAAATTTTCGTAGTTTTTGGAGCGTACGCGAATGGACCTACTCACATAGACTTGTAGTGCCAATCACCAACCAGGAATGTTATTGCTATGGGTCTACCGTAGATTATTTGGTTCTTTTTTTCATATTAGCCTTCCATTTCGAATTTTGTTTTCAATAAAAAAAAAAGTAAACTAACAGGAGAAACGGTCTTAAAATTGTCTGGGAACAGGAAAGAGTAGATTTCACTTTTTCGGAACTAAATAACAGTAGACTCCTGTTATAACAGGAGAAACGGCAACAGTGCCTGTAGTCGTCAATTTTTAAGTTAAAGAAATGTCTTCCATTACAAACTTTATAGAAAATGGGTTTGAACTGTATCATTAAGTAAAAATTGTTGTTTTTTGAGATATGTCGGTGTTCTTTTTAATTTTTTAATGAGCGATATGTAAATATACATAATGTATTGTATATTGCCTGCAACGTTTCACGTTTCACCTTACATACCAGTGTCGTGGGGTCCATATAACACGATTCCTATCGGCTTCCCTTTTCAAATTCTTCACTTTATAAATTTCGAATTTCAAGTTTCAATCAAGTAACTATATCCTGTTCACTTTATGTTTATAGGTTCAAAAAAAACTTTCATATTATTAAATACGTCCCACTTCAGCCCACCACCCCTAAATAAGTTATTTTTGGTAATTTGTACTGTACATGTATCGAATATAAAAATAGACCGAAATTCATTCATCTACCTATGAACGAGTACCTATAAACATATGTACATACATATTAATGCACCCTGGCGCTGTGAATGTACATACATACATAAAAAAAACCTGCATTTCATTCATATCCTTGCACAACTTCCATGAATGAAAAGTTCACCACGTTGCAGGAGCACACACACCATCATCTGCACGGTGGCTGAATAGCTTTCTGGGTCATTGTAAGTACGGTGTGTAGGTATCCGTCTGTTTAACTGTATTGGTGAGATGTGCCCTGTGAGCTGTTTCCTGGTAGCTCCACGCCAACACCACCCAATTCCATTCCAATGAAATTTCCATGAATTTCGGCGCAAGTGCGGAAACTGCATGCACATCGAAACGAAACACACGACCAGTTAGAGTCAGGTTCCAGCCACCATAGACCAGGAACAGGATTCACTTGCTCATCAACGCTGAGTATATCCTAGCTTAGGCACGAACGTCCTCAAGCAAGCAGTTGGGGTTTTTCCATTTTATTTTGTATAGCTAGGCGCGTGAGAAAGTTGAATTTTCGTTCGTTTTTATGACAATTTGTTTGCTTTGTTGTTGTGAATTAAACGCGTGCGAGTAGGTTCTGCTCGGTGTTCGCAAGAGTTATTCAGACTTTTCACTTGAACGTACGTTGGATCCTTTTGTGAAGGGCCGTCGCTATCGTTGCCAGTTTCTGTGCATTGCAAGAAGTGAGCTGGGTAAGTGCGCTAGAATGATATTCTGGTTTGTGATGTTCAAGTGTTGAGTGGTTCAAAAGTGTTTCTGTTTTATACAAATCAACCAACATAAACTCTTCAAAGGATTGACGAAAGGAAAAAAGTGCACAGGAAGTGTTTTCAAGAAAAAAAAAAAAATAAAATAATAATAATAATACAACTACAGGGAAGAAAACAGTGTTTGTGATAAAGTAAGAGACTGACAAAGATCATCTTAGGGACCAAGCAATTAAAACTGCAGCAACCAATTGACTTTGACTTTGAAAGGATAGAGGTGAGTAATTTTATATTCCATCGTTTGCTTTATTTTTTGAATTATTTATCTGTCCAAGTAAAAATTATAAATTTCCTTAAATATTAAAAACAACTTTTTTAATTTGTTTAAACAAAATTCTCGTTAATGATAACAAGTCATGGGAAACAGGCGGACCTCCAAATAATAAGATAATATTGTACTTTCCCCACAAGCGGGGATCATCAGCTCCAAGCTTTCATCGGTACTACTTCGCGTTCATAAAGGCTAATTTTTGACATCCTATAATTTGATATTTTAAAATGATGTTTGGCCATATTTGCCTGCCTTAAATATAAGATTTTGAAAAAGTTTTAGGCTCAAGCGTTATTTTCTAAATGTAAAGTTTCTAAATGTAAAGTCAATCACTTCTTTTCTAGACAACCAACCAATCGACATTTGTCTTCTCTTTCAAGCAAAGATCTAAAATCAAAAAAAAACTTTACATTTTTGGACGCTCATGAACCTCCGATTCGCTGATCGATGGGATGGGAAATATAACGCGCAGAACTATTAACGTTATGGGATTTGGGTGTAACTTAAATGGACCCTTTCCCGAAGAAGATGAACTAATTTTAATTTCACTTTGACATAAACATCAAGTTGTTGTCTTATTTTAAAAATTTGCCTTGCATTGCCATCAAATAAAATATGGGCTTTTAACATATATCTTTGTTAATGGATGCAAATTGCATTTAACCTACAACCAACTCGTTCTATTTCTGTTTATGATTAAGATTATGCTTTTGCAATATTATGTGGTGGACGGGTAGTTCAAAGCTGGACATTGAAATTAGCCCATTCGATGTTACCAAATACAAAATCTCCAAAAGAACCAAGAGGAAAAGTTACAATCCTCTAAGGTTTAGGGCTAGTGTTTCCCAAACTTTTACATCTATGTACCCTTTTTATAATTTTTATAACGCTGAGTACCTCTCGTCAAAAAATTAAATAAAAAATGCATATGTACTTCAATAACTATCAAGATATGTGAACGATTTTGGAAACGGAATCAAACCAAATATCTATTCGAAAAATTCAGGAAAGCATAACATTTCCTTAAAAGGCAGGATGAAATGTGTTACAAAGTTTTACAAAATCAAATGCAGAACAAATCAGTGGGACTTTTTGGCAAGAAAAAGAACGGGTATAATTTTATCTTCGCCGAATACGGTGTTGAAAAAAACCCTCACATAAAGCAAAGTGCTTCATTTGCGATGAAACCATCGCAAAAAAGGGGGCTCTAGAGGTGTCCAACTGCTTTAAAGAATTTTTTGAAGCACAGGTGTCAAGAGGTGTACGAAAATTTCACTTTTGTTTTTGTTATATTTGGAATAAAAAAAAATTCCCTTACACTTGTGTCCCTATTTATCTATTGACTTGCTGACCCCCGTCGAAAACGACGAACATTTTTACAGAGCTTAATCGGCAAAAATATAATGTTAGTTAAGAAAATAAATGTGTGAATTATATTTACCAATAAAAGCAGTGTAATTAGACGATTCAATGCCTACCTCTGAAGATAAATAATTCACTATTCATATGTACTCGTATATTCCTTCCACGTGCTTTTAAGCGCCGCGTTGTATAAACTGAGTTTAAATTCATAGAATAAGCTATAACGCAGAATTGAATTGGGAGAGCTGAAAGAAAGAAAAGGACAACAACAGCACCATCATCTTTCTTTTTTTCGACATTTCCTTCTGGTGCAAATCATGCTTTCGTTGTACGCGCGGCAGATTTTGAATTTGAAAACGATAGAAATTTAATTCAATCACAAATCAATCAATCTTATATACCCACTTTCAGCCCCATTATTGGCTGTAGCTAAATAAATAATTTTGAAAATTTAGTTGCACTTTTGAATAATTTGTTTCTCAGATTTATTTATAAGATGGATTATTTTCTTTTTTAACCTAACCTAATTCATATGCATCCACTTTCATACCGAATTGTATTGCAAGAGGAGCAAAACATGCAAGGGGTACATATATGTACATGTGTACATGCAAACATGTTGACTTTCTTTTCACATTGCATCGTAGTTCTTATTGCTATTTCGCTTTTAAACAGTTACTATATAAAAATCGGTAATACCGATCTGAACAATATCCGAAAAATATTTGATTTTAGAAAGTCACTTAAAAAGTCAAGTACCGTTGTACAACTTTTTAGGCAAAAACGTGGTATGACATTTGATAGCGTGTGTCTAAGCCAATCCAAATATGAAATTTTATGAAAATCGTTGGAGCCGTTTTCGAGAAAATCCGCTTTTTATAAAATCGGTCCCAAATGAAGTATAGGTACCTAGAATGAAAATTGTAAATTGGCCTTGTGGTATAGTCCCACAGACCCCAGATATGAAGTAAATTCGCGCAGCCGTTTAGGCTCCAGTCCGAGATACAGTCGTGTTTACAGAATGAGCGTTACGGTTTTATTATATAGTATGATGTTCAACCACATTTGTTCCGTTTTGTTCCGTGTTAAATAGAATTAGCATCAAATAGTATATTTAAAAGTTTGATTTATTCAGTCAAAAGAAAAAAAAAAAAATACTAACTGCAATTAAACATACATAATAAGACAAAATATTGCAGACCTAACTCCATCTCTAAAAAATTGCATAAAAATTATGAGAGCAATCAAGCATTCGGCTTAGAAAAAAAGTTATAATCAAAAAATTTGAAATGCTTCTTCTGAAAAATAGCATAAATACACTGAGTATCTTTTTGTACATCGATATGTAGTGAAGTTTTTTGTGTGACACTGATATTGGGGCCATGAAGTGGGGGAATGCACGGAATCACACATATACGCAATATTATCAAGTAATGAAGCTTTTTTTTTATAATGTTTCTATGTTCGAAAAAAGTCCGCCAAAGCCCGGTGCAGCGCGTACCCCCGCAAACCCTTCCCATCCCCCATGAGGTACGCGTACCCCACTTTGCGAAAACACTCTTTAGGCTATCCGGTATTATGGGTACATCTTTTCACTTATTAACAGATGTTAAGAAAGAAGGATATTTGTTAAAGGATCTTAAAAGTATTTTAACCTCCTTTGATACCCCTTCCAGCAGCCTTTACACATAGATTGAAATTATCTTGAACATCAGTAAAAACAAAACGAACACTAAAATCAATGCCTAAATAAATCAGAAAGATAGGCATCTTCTAGAATAAACTGGTTAATCATTACAATAGATAATTTTTCAAGTTTAGCTAATGCATGGATGTCTTGCAATCAGACACTCGTTTATTTACTTTTATAATCATTTTACTTATTACTTTTTACGAATAGAGTATAATTTCATCCGATAAGCTAGACCAAGCTTAGGCGCACCACACACTATTCAACTCAATTGTCAACTCAGTCGGTTGTTGTCCAAATCATTCCGTGTATGGCGTTGTCAATAGATGGCTTTGACAATAGATGGCTTTGACAATCAGTGAATATTCAAAGACTTTGATTTTTGAACGTCTCTTAAGTCAGGTAATTTCTGAGTGAAGCAGTCATTTGCCCTACTGTCATATTAAGGAAAATCTGCGCTGCGTGTCTTGTCAAATCTAGTTTTTTTTTGTTGAAACAAAATAAAAGGGAGACGTAAAAACCAATAAGATGCCTCTAAGCTTAAATCTGATGACAAATCTGATGGCCACTGCTGTGGCACCGTGGGTAATGCGCTGGACTATTGCGCGAGCTTTGTGGTTCAATCCAGATCAAACAACAAACAGTTTTTTCACGGCCCCACCTCTTATGATCGTCTGACAAACCTCCGAGAGTAGATATAACTGTCACGAAGAAGCTTCTTAAATATATACTGTGATACGGCATATTACTTGTACTTCTGGAGTTCCACAAGGAAGCGATCTAGGGCCGCTCCTTTTTATAATATTTAATGATGATATTGTTCAGCATTTCAAATTTTGCCACTGCTGATGATCTATAAATATTTTTGAAAATAAAAACATCCAGATGGACCTTAACATTCTATCGAATTGGTGTTTTATCAATTGTTTAAAGCGGAATATTCGTAAATATTAAGCTATCTCTTTCACACGATCTCAAATGCAACATCCGTTTTATTATTGTATTGAACTCTTGCCCCTAACAAGAGTTAATAAAATTAAAGATCCCGATGAACTTATAGATTCAAAACTTACTTTCGTTCCTCAAATCGAATTTATAGTTGCGAAAGCTAACTCTACAGTCGGGTTAATTAAAAGAAACTCGAAAGATTTAGTTAGGTCAATACTTGAATACGCCGATGTAGTGTGAAATCCAAACTATTTGATCCAATCGGATCGTATTGAAAAATTACAGAGGCGCTTTACAAAATACACTTTTTTCAAAATGCGTTGGGATTTTGAGCCCTCTTATAAAGCAATATGTAAACTATTGGGCATAATGACACTCAGTGCAAGAAGGCAGGTACCCGCGATGTCATGTTTGTGAGAGACGTCTTATATTCTCGTGTTAATGGCCCTAGTCTTCCATATCTATAGGATTGTCTGATGTCAGCCCTAGGACGCACTAGGGTGCACTGGAAATGCACTGATGCGTTTTATGTCCGCCAGTGCTGCACTGAAAACGCACTGAATATGCTGTCCTGTGTTCGTTGTCGACACTGGTTCTTCACTGGATTTACCCCGAGTTTTTCGTCAGTGTAAGAAAAAAGGGCTGTTAAAACATTAAGGAGTTACATGGGTTTCACGGCTTCAAAAAATCGACTTTTTTTATTATCTTATAAAGTTCTAATTCATTAGAATGCTGTCTTAAATTCGATCGGAGTAATAGTTTCGGAGATAGAGCCTTGTGAAGTTGCGCGCTCAACGCCAGTTGGGCTCAGTTTTATTGTCACTCAAAATTTAAAACGCGTTTTTCTTGAAACTGTATTTGCAAAGGAGGTTATCAAGACTTCTCGAAAACTACTGAACCGATCTTGATGAAATCTTACGAATGTCTTTGAGATATTATTGACAAGGACTTGGACGAAGAGGGGTTACCGGAAATGACGTCGCATTGGCAGAGTTTTAGATATTTTTCTACAAACATTTCAGAAACTCTTTGTCAAATGTGTATATGTATTTAAGCAGGGCAATGAAAAGTTTGAAGCAAATACTTCATTTTTTATATAAAAAAAACATTAATAAAAATAAGCCGTTTTTACCGAGGCAACCTAGTAATCCCTTAAATCAGCTAATTTTTAATTTGGCTATTTTTCATTGCGTTGGTTTTGCTCATTGTGCTTGTGTTTTTTGTGTTCAGATAAGTTGCTTAACAAAACAACGAACTAAACAAGTGCAAAAATATACGAAAATTAACCAAATTTGATTTCTGTTAATTTTTTAAAAAAAAATGCCAGCTGTCAGGGTAAGGTATTTGCGTTCGATGAAATGGAGGTTGCACTGGGTTTTTGGACAACCACGAAAATAATTGACACTTTAGCCAGTGCACCCTAGGGCTGGCGACATCAAAGAAACCTTATGTTCCTAGTTTATGCTCCTGTGAGTGCTTTAAGAGTTCGTTATATTTTTTATGAAACAGGGCATAGATAGAACAAACTATGCTCGAGATGAGCACCGTAGTGCAAGTGGTTAGTGCGTCGGACTACTGCGGCAGCGGTCTTTGGTTCGAATCCCGCCGCAAACACCTAAAAAGTTTTTCACAGTGCCCACCTCTTCCGAATGCCTGACAAGCATTCAAGAGTATCATTCGTCATGTAAAGCTTCCCAACTCGCCGTTCGGAGACGGCAGAAAACTGTAGGTCCCTTCCATTCGTGCAAAAATATAACGCGCACACACAAATGGTTGCGGGAAGCTAGACTTGGTTCTACCTAGGACTGCTGAAGCTTAATATTTATTTTTATTTTTTAAGATTTGGTTGTTATATCGGTACAATAATGAAAGACCGCTTAGAATGTTTAAATACATCTTTGGGCATTCTTGACATCAGATATGATATTTGGTTGATCTATAAAAGCATGTATGTAGTACATACATATGTACATTATATACATATGTTAGAATAGACCTGTTTTTTAATTGAACACCCTATGATCTATACAACTCATGTTATTTAACTGTCGCCGAATAGTGACTAAACAAATTTAAAACGATTAAGAAATACCAATGCACTATAAAATTTAAAAAAAAAAAAAAAATGATTAAATATGCAGACAAAAAAAAAAAAAGTTCGGTAAATCTCAATCGAAAGACAAATGGTTTTTCACAGCTATCACACTGCCAGAAATTATTCGAATGAAAATATTTGGAAATATATATTTGCTAAGGAGTACCAGTAAACTCTCACTAATAACAACGCCCATCGGAATTCCACTTGAACGGTACTTAAATTAAAATTTTTATCAAAACACATCATCGCAGTAATTACGGGTCGTGGAAAACACATGATACTCGTAAGTGAATAAATTTTCGGCCAACGTTGTTTCTCAAAACAATATACACTTTTAGTGTTTCTTTGCCCCAGTGACGTCATATTGGGATTTCATTTCGTGGCCAATTTGGAACAGATCAATAAAACAAACCCAGTGTTGACGTCATTGGATTTTCATAGCTCTCGCGAGTGAAGTTATCATCAACGTTGAGACCATTAAAAAACAATTTCTGGTTGCTTCGCAAGTTGTGTATTTCTGGAAGAAAAAAACGAACACAAAATTATTCGAATTTCGCAAATTTGAATTATGTAAAAGTAAGCAGCAATAGCACCGGTGCATTTTCCGCCGCTTGAAATTTCCCGCCGTTATACAGCGTGAGGCAATAAAGTGCGTTGCATGTGCAGTACATCTTACGATGTATCCACAGGCAGTGGGCGCAACAGGCCGGCCGGCCGGTGCGCTGTAGCTACTCTGCTGCAGTTTACGAGCAAACGCATGTTGTGTGCTTAAAATATGTTTTGAGTAAATATTTTAAATTAGGACTTCGAAGTTCTAAAATTAAACGAAATATGTTTATAGTAGCGAATATTGACTGAGACACATACGCATAGGAAGAAGGCCGCACGATGCGATGACGATGACGTGGCGCAGCAAAGATACCGTCAGACAATGTAAGAGTAAATACATATAATTATGTTGAAATCGAAACTGAAAACAGATAAAAATTACATGAATCAGATGATTGGTATGATCTGAAAGCTTTTTTTTTTTAATCTACACACCCTAAAGGGGATATGAATACCCCTATAATGTTTACACACAGCGCGAGCACATGAAGGACAAGAACGACAGACAGACAGATCGATGTAGTGATAGAAAACTCAGATGTTAGGTTTCAACTGACTCTTTGGGTGGTGTCCAGGATAACTGGAGAGTTGTGTATTATTGAAAGTTATGCCATTGCTTACGATTCACAGAAGTTTTTTCCAGATGATTCATATTACTAGTTTTGTGGGATCAATTTCTTCAGCCATACCACTATCCTACTGCCAGCGCAGTAGGTTTTTTATATTAGCTTCTGAAACTGAT
Source organism: Brachyopa scutellaris (assembly GCA_949775065.1). NCBI lineage: Eukaryota > Metazoa > Arthropoda > Insecta > Diptera > Syrphidae > Brachyopa > Brachyopa scutellaris. Next base: position 94,635,576 of record OX459113.1, on the reverse strand, counting down.
CAACTTATTTTTTATTTCGTGAGGAATAAATGTTTCGGCGACATCTGGATTTGAACCATGAACCTTCAGCGTGACAAGCTACGGCGACTACCACTACGCCACGGCTAGAAGCTAGATAGACTTGCAACGATCTGCAGAATAAGAATTTTTTGATACAATCAGTGACAGTCTGGTGACACAAAATTATACTTAGATATTAAGACCAACTAAAAACGATACGCAAATATACTGCATGACAAAAGTATCTACCGTTGGTGTAATTTATATGTAAAGTAATTTAAATTAAAAACCGTTAACATGTCTTTACATTATTCTGTGCTAAAGGCGTACTTATTTTACCCCACCACCAGCCACTAAAAAAGGCCTTAAGCTATGTGAGTAGATTCACAAAGGACTGGTTGGTAAAACCAAATAAAATAAAAAAAACAATATTTTTTTTATAATGCACGCGCGCTTAAAATGCTTGGCACAGCGCGGGCCATAGGGAAATTTAGGGAGGATGAAAGAGGAGATACCGTTGCGCATTGGTCTTAAATGCTTGTAGATCGTATTGAGAGGGAAAAATTGTGTTTGGTAAACACGGTTGCCAGGTATTCTGGAGACGAAGTAGCCGATTTACCGATAAGTAGTAGCTCAAAAATCACCCGTTTTTTCCAACCACTATAGCCCAAAAATCGCCAAATAAATTTGAATGTCAGTATCAACTACATGAACTAAAATACAAATAACCGTTTTTTAAAGTTTTTATTTGGAAAAAATATTGCAACAAAAATACTAGAAACTCAGTACAAAAATTGGACTTCATTGAAATAATAAAAATAGTAAAATAATAACTAATAGTAATAATAATTATACTAAAAAATAAAACTCTGCAGCCTCTAAAAATTCTTCTGCAGAGATTTTCTCCTCTATATTTTCAATTTGGTTTTTGGTTTTTCTTAGTTATCGCAAACTCCTTACAGCATTTCCCACTCAATTGCACTCGCGTTCTTATACGTAATATTGCTTCCAAATTTTTTAAATGTATTTTATTCCTGAGTTTTGTTTTGACGAAATTTGCCTGCGAGAATACTCTCTCTGCTGTACTGTAATTTAATGGAATGCATAAATATTTGAAAGCAAATTTTTGAAATGTTTGCAAGCATAAAGTTATTTAGAGCATTTTTATATTGACTCACAAAAGACCAAAAAAGCTGTTGTATCAATAAATTCTTCCTCATTATAATACTGCCACCAGTTAATTACGTGAAGTTTATTAAACTCGATTTTGAATTTGCACAGAGCCAGACTTATGCTTTCAAATAACCTCTCAAGAACCTCTCTTTATTTTTCAAAGCTCATTGTGATCTCTGGTCACAGATGTGAGGTTAGATTTGATCATTTGATTTAATTCTGGTTTGAAAATTATTCACAATTCTAATAAATCGATTGTAAGAAAAATTCAAAATATGTACTAATTTAAAGCCCTAGACTATTTTTTTTATATCTGCAATGGAGCCGAAAAATCGCCGTTTTTAAATAGAAATAGCCCAAATTTTGACAAATTAAAATCTTGATTCTTTTGTCGCCGAAAAGAATTTTTTTGTAGCCCGATTGGCGACAAATAGCCCATGGCAACCGTGTTGGTAAAGCATTCCACATTCATGTTGAGCGGTTAAAGAAAGAATCTCTATATTTTACTGTACGTCTGAAGTTGGGCTTAAGGGTAAACTACTGATGGGCATTCCTTGCGAGACGTGTATTGCGAGAAAATTATTGGAGGGGATGAATGCAACTCTGGCTATTTCGCTGAAGCACTGTTTATGACGGTGTTCAAGGGAGTCAATTGACTCAGTGATTTTTCTATCCCCTATAAGTTTTATCGCGCGTTTTTGTATTCTATCGATCAGGTGCTGTGATGCTTTTGGAGCACCCGACCAGATATGAGCATTGAATTCGAGCTTGGGGCCAATATACGCCTTATAAATTGTAGCTAGATCAGAAGGGGTGAATAATTTCGTTTTTATTAAATATTTTTCCTTTAAGGGTTCCGTGCCCATATGGTACTACGGAACCATTATAAGTTCGCTATAACTCTAAAATGCCTGCCATGATAAAAGCATTAAGAACCGTTCTTCCTAGAAACTGGAAATTTGGCACACTTATACATTATGGTGGTCAACAAACATGGAAAGCATATCAGTCAAAAATATTGCGAAACAACTATACAGGGTAGGCAAAATGTAATCTAAAAAGAAATGTTTTCCATTCGAAAACAAAGATTCCAAAAATATTTTTCTCAACTTTTGCCGTTAGAAACTTTGGGAGTTATTGCCAAAAATGGGTGAAAAAATATCATTCCAAAAATACCCCAGTTTTTTCTCGTACACTACTGCAGTCAAAAATATGAAAAAATCATAGTTTGTGGATAATCTTCTATATTTACTATATACAAATGAATTGGTGTCTGTTTGTACAAGCATAACTCGGCTGAACATCATCCGATACGAAGAAGAATAAGACAGCCCAACACATCTTCTCTTTTCATGCCAACTTTTTCCCGTAGTAGAAAACTGTGTATGGTTCGTTTCGTTTTTTTTATCACGTTTTTTTGTTGTTTCGTCTAAGTCGATTCGCATTTTGTTGTTTCGTATTTTATTATTTAATTTTTCATTTATTTAGTATTTCTTTGTTTCGAAAATTTCATTTCGTTTTCTATTTAGTTCGTTTTAAGTTCATTTCGTCTTTAGTTGTTTCGTTTTTCGATTATTTAGTTTTTCTTTTGAAAAAAAAAATTTGCTCAGTTCGACTTCAGCCATTTCGCCGTCGCTTCTTCGTTTTTTTTTTAAATTTTGAGCAGTAAATTCGCGCGAATTTCTCACTATTACTTTATCCAATGCTCAGAATTTAAAAAAAACGAAACAAACGACGGCGAAATGATTGAAGTCGAACTACAAAATTTAAAATTTTGAAGTTAAGATTGGAAAAATTAGATACAAATTGAATTTTTGAGTATTAGTTAAACTAAAGGGCACCGTAGCGCAAGTGGTTAGTGCATCGGACTACTGTGCCAGTGGTCTTGGGTTCGAATCCCGCCGCAAACACCTAAAAGCTTTTTCACAGTGCCCACCTCTTTCGAATGGCTGACAAGCATCAAAGAGTATCATTTGTCACGATTGAGCTTCTCAACTCGCCGTTCGGAGTCGGCAAAAAACTGTAGGTCCCTTCCATTCGTGCACAAATATAACACGCACACACAAATGGTTGCGAGAAGCAGGCCCAGGTTCACCTCGAGCTGTAGCGCCAACTAAGTAAGTAAAGTTTATTTTTATCAAAAAAAAAATCTTTGAAATAACAAAACTAGGTATATATTTAGTTTGTATTTTCCTCTTATTGATTTAAATGTACTACAGACGAAATTACATACACCCAGTGTAACAAAAAAAGCCGCACATGGTAATTTTTAACAAAATGGAAGAAATTTAATAAATGATGGCTAATCACTGCGTAGTCACTTTGTATTTTTGATATTTAACATTTGAGTTGAGAAATTCCCCATTTGACAATACATTTCATAGCCTAATTGAAAACAAGTAATGATCGTGAAGATCAGACTACAAAATATCAGATATTACCCAAGTTCTGTCAATATACATAAATTAAAAAAAGAGCAAAAATTCGAAAAGCAAATTCCTTTTTTCATATTTTTATTACTCTAAGAAACTTTTTTACATAAATTTCGACTTTAATAATACTAAAAAGATAATTCTAGTATTTTGTAGCATCACCCTACGTCCTAACAACGTCATGAACCCTGTTTGGCATGGAGGCATAGAGATTACCGAGGTAATTGTTATCAATTTCATTGAACCACACTTCTTCAATGATGCTCTTTAGATGCTGCATGGTTTTTGGCCTTTATCTTGGATCTTCTTTCCCATAAGAGCCCAGACGTTTTCGATGAGGTTGAAATCTGGACTATTTCCCGGCCAAATTGGGGATTCTATTCCTAATTTTTCTTTCAAAGTTTTAATCTGTGGAGAAAATCTAAAAACTAAAATCATAAGATTTTTAAAATACCCAAAAATATGAAAAAAAAACTTCGAATTACTTACAGATTTTGCTTGGTGGCAAGGTGCTGAATCATCTTGAAAAATTTGTTTTGATGTTATCGTTTCCATACTCGGTACAACATCATCTAATATAATTTCTTTATACCGCATGGCGTTAACAGTGCCCATAATTAGAGATCCGACTCATATTGCGGTGATGCATTCCCACACCACAACATAAGGAGAATGCTTTACAGTGTGAGCTATGCACTCATCGCTGTAGCGTTCCCCTTTTATACGGCGCGCTACCTGCTTCCCATCGGGTCCGATTAGGTTAAACTTGGACTCATCAGAGAACACCACATTTGACTAATCTTGAAAGCTCCAGTTTTGCCTTTCCTTAGCCCAGCTAAGGCGCGTTTTCTTTATTTTGCAGGTCAGTAGTGGCTTTTTCGCTGGTCTCCTTGCTAGCAAACCATCTCGTTGAGACGATTCTGGATGGTTTTGACGCTAACTTCAGCCCTAGTAGCTCTTCGCAGGTCAGCTCTTAACTCCGATGCGGTTTTAAACCTGTTTCTTAAGCTTAGCCTCTTGAGTTGTCGGTCCTCCCGAACAGTGGTACATCTCTTCAATCCTGTGCCAATTTTGCTGTCCAGATTGTGATCCCGATGATATTTGTTACAGAATCTTCTTACAGAACTCTCATTGCATACAATTTGTCGAGCAATTTCACGAAATGACTGATTCTGATTGGATACGGCCACGATAACTGCCTTAATTTCTTTACTCAGTTGTACTCTTTTAGACATCGCGATATCAACTTTTCACTTTTATTTAAGAAATACAACTGCACGCACTATTAAATACTGCCAGAATGAATTCCGATACATTCCAGAATGTGCAGTACCTAACCCGGAAGCAATAAAATATAGTTTGGGGAATCCCTTAAAAGTAATTAGCGCAAAAAAATGGAAAAACCGTGTACGGCTTTTTTTTGTTGCGCGAGGTGTACTTTCCAATTTCCTTCTTACGCAATAACACGTACCGACTAACAATCAATCATAATCCCATTGATGATAAAATAATCGAATTGCAAAACGCCAGATCTTAATAGAGACAAATTGCGAATCAACCATTGACGAGATAACCTTAGCCCAAGGAATCTATAGCAGTTATAATGGAAATGCGTAACAAGTAAAAACAAAACAAGAAATACGAAGCAATCGTGAGACGAAATGATCGCAAATCAAAGTAAAAAAAAAGAAAACAACTTTTGCGAAGTAAACAGAAATAATTGTGACCAAAACGAAATAACAGTGAGTGAAATAAAAAAGACGAAACAATAGGCACCCTAGAAAACTACACATAGGAGAATACTTCTTCGACGATCTCAGTGGTTTAGCACAAAAAAAAAACGTAGGAATCCTTTTTCACTTACAAAGCTCCAAATGGTTCTCATGAGTAGCGGGGTAAAGTTATCCCCAAGATCCTTGGTATCAAAATGGTCCTCATTGGCCCAAGTACTCGTTATCGGCAGCGGCGGCAGCCACTGCTACCTAACTTAACCTACAGGCATCTAGGTTTGAAGGACTATTCTAAAATGGTAATTTTTTCCTTGATTTGTTTATACTAAAAAACGTATCCAATGCTTCTATTTCGTGTGTTCATTTAACCGGAAGATTTTGTAAGATGTTTAACCCTGGAAAGATAATCTGCGTCAAAATGACTCACTCGCGAGCGAAATATACCGCTCTTTTGCTAGTTATTATGAATCACGGGATGGGCGTTCGTGACTTTCCCACGAGTAGGTATCTAGAGCAGAAAACTCCATTTTTCTTAACTTGCCATTGAGTTAAGTCTCATCAATTTGGAAATACTCACAACCCTGTGAGTAAATTTTATACATGAGTGTCATTTTATACATCAAAATATGATTATCTTTCTAGGGTTAACGAAAAGTTTTTTCAGCGCAATTAACCGGGTAACGCATTTGAACGGAGAAATTTATGTAGATTTCTTATGGAATAGTTTGTTTGCCCAGTTTTCCTATAAAAGAAACGGGGAACGCAACTAAACGAGTGCATTAAAATGTCTATATCTATAAAAATGATGACCGATAAGTGCTTCTATGGCACGTGATTTAACGATCGACCATTAATTCGATTGTTGGCCACAGCAATTATGACCGATCATCTTCATCTAACCATTCATATGCTATGGGATATATGTATATGCACATTATCTGTATAGTTGGCAATATCATTTGCCAAGCCCAATATTCTCGAATATATCGTTGCTTATACCAGACTTGTGTCTATCGTAAACTGACTACCATTTGAATTGTTGGAAGAAAAAAAAAAACATAAATTCTACTTACATAAACATACATATATATCCATCATAAATAAACCGTCGGAGGATTCTATTTAAGAATCGCAATCTTTTTTGCGGTTGCGGTGGCGGCAGTATTAGCAGCACCCGGGACGCTTAAGCGTCTAACACGTACAAATAAAAGAAATCATTCTCAAGCCTCTCGGCTTATAACCGTCGGCTATTGTTGGGTATACCAACAATGCCAGCTATACTTGGTCCACCACCGACCGGGACCAGCAGCATAATCGAATTGCACGGCGTGAACAGTAGCCAATCCACATGTCGGCGTAAAGATTTATTATTCGAAAACCAAAAGGAGTATTCTGGCTGCTGCACGGTGGTAGCTGCGGTGCCTGTAAGATGCGCGCGGTCACTAATTGACCGCGAAAATAATAACGATAATGTGCTTAAACCTTGAAATGAGTTCCTCAATCTTATGGCTTTTGCTACTGGTATCTAAATGCCAATTCTTTTCTGTATTGTATCTTTTTTTTTACGCTTTAATATATTGCTACTGTAGTTAAGCATAAACATCTCAGCTTCTTTAGAGTTGCATATATGTACCTCCATGTAGACACATATGTATCTTGAGTGCAAAGATATGGTATTCCATTAAGACTGAAGGCGGTTAAAGTGGGGGAGGGGGATTTTGGAACCACAAATCCTCTTATTCGCTGGATTGGCTACTCTCTTAGTGGTACGCAGAAGCGGCTTATGCCTGAATTACGACTGCACATCAAAACGCATCAGGAATTAAGAGGCAGACAGAAATAAAATTATCAAATTAAACCCGTCCGCTGGAGTGGATTCGTGGAGATGCTTCTTGTTGTTTGCTTCTCTCTCCCTACCGTTTCAAGGGGACAACCTGCGAACAAAAATTTCCATTTTTTTTTTTTCTTTTTAGTGGAAATTAATAGGTAGGCAGTTATATCTCTCCTTCGTAAAAGGCGATTGCAGTGGACACATAATCATAATTTAGCATATTTGGACAGATACAAGATATTTCGTCGGCTTATACTTGAGTACTTTTGGCTTCCGTTTTTTTATTCGGGTGCAATTCTTTTGGAGGATTCTCTGGAAATGTTTTTTTTTTTCATTCTCGTGAGTTTGTTCATCTTAAGGTGGAGCTAGATGTTTGGTTTAAGTTCTAATCAGAGAATTTCAAAAGTCGAACTATACTGCGTTGATAACCAGTTTGAGGAAAACCATCAATAAAATATGAACTGTCAACATTATTCAAGCGGTTCTTGGGATTACCTGAATAATTCCGAAGTCAGGAAAAAAGATTAAAATGTATTTCAAGAAGTGGTCCTTCTTCTTTTTGATAATTTCTACAACTTCTTAATAAGAACCACAAAATGCAACAGATAACAGAATAATAAAAATAATTCCAACTCAAGAAATAACGACTTAAACGGCTCCAAAAAGTCGTCAATTAATAATGTGGGACTACCGATCCAGGCATTAAGCAGAGCGGAAATAACTTCAGTTCCGTCTGCGTCTCTGTGTCTGATGATTGAAAGAAGATGAGGCTTGGTCAGGGTGGAACGTCATGGTGGACAACCGCTTAGACAAGTCTTTGGGTGAGCCAACACCAAATAGAGCATAGACAAACAAAGCAAAAAAGCCTGTTAGGAACCCACACCAAATAAAGCAAGTCAAAAAACGAATTTTGTTTTGCTTCATTTGGTGTGGGTTATTGATAGGCATGATTTAATAGTTTTATTCTACTGCATTGCAATTGATATATGAAGATAATTCACGAAGTATTTCAATTCAACAGACGGATCAGTTCCATGGCAATATAATTATTGCAAGTGTTATCGAATGTACCTTATGTACTAAAGAGTATGTATATGTACATAATAAAAATATTAAATACAATAAATTATCATAAAAAAAACGTACCCAACTGTAGTTTGTATTTCCTCAGCAATTTCTGACCACAATTTGTAAATAAGTCGTTTGTCGCTATGTTCTTTTAATTTAAAATTATTAAATACCGCTGCCCGAATTTCAATCAAAAATAATAGTTTTTTCACCGTCACACATCTTGATTCGATACTACACTACACTCGGCTTTGCAAAAATTGAATGAATAGAGCGTTAATTCCGATAAGTCATCGCTCGCCTGTTTCATTCCATTTTGTTTATTTTGTCTGTTTGACTGAGTTGATGTGGGCGCTCTCATTTGATTTCATGTATTTTTCGCCTTTTTATGCCTAAAATGTCTTCTCATGCCTATGCCCAACTCGACTAACTTGACTAACTTGACTGTTTTGCTTATTTCAATGTGGGTTGCCCCATATAAACACGTGCGATTTATGCTTTAGACAGTCAAGAAAAATTGTCTGCGTTAGTCTGCTTTATTCAATGTGAGTACTCGCATTGAAATGTGTGTATTTTATGCTTTAAAAAAAAAAATAAAAAATTGTTTTTTTTGTCTAACACAGTTTTGTTCTATTCAGTGTGGGTTCACACTTAGAGTGTTTTAGTTTTTAGGGTTCCGTGCCCAAGGATTTAAAATTCAGTTTTTTTAAATTTTTCATGTAAGAAACTTTGCAAGTGATTGCCGAACGTGTGTGAAAAAACAACAACAACAACACTTATCTCCCAAACTATCTAAATCAAAATATAATAAAATCATGGTGTATAAATGTTTACCAAAATAATAAACGAAAATTATAGCGATGGTCATTTCGCTTTATTTCGTTTTCCGTTTTGGGGGGTTATTTCCTGCTGCCTATTCATATACGTGGTATTAAGGGCAATATACGCTCACACTAGCTGGTCGCAGGTGGATCAGTCTTACGAACTGTGTTACATCCAGAAAGATATGGCCAAATTACAATAGGTCAAAAACAAATAAGCGAGAGCCAGGCAGCGCATTCAAACTGTGTTCTCTTTGTGCTATTTGGTGATCATGATACAAGTTTATATTATTTTTGAACAACCGTTCTTTTTTTTTAATGTGATATTTTGATATTTTCTAACCAGACTTTGTAGGACTTTTTTGGAGGATTTTGTAGGTGAAATATTGCTCTTTGATTTAACCCTTTGTTTCCTAGCGGTTTCACTGTGAAACCACATACTAAATAATTTTTCTCTTTTTTCCTAGTGGTTTTGTGATGAAACCAAGTTGATTTCTAGAAACTGAAATTCTTACGATAAAAAAAACCTCTCGATCAGTTGTGAATGCTTCGAAATTGATAATTTGTGCATTTACATACTTTGACTGCTCGTGTCATTCGGAATGATTTATTTGTTTGGTGAACAATTAACGAAAAATTGGATTTTTGTTCAAATGATAAAACAATTTTTTTTCTTTGTATCACAATATTTTAGATAATAGATATAAAAAAAAAAATAATACAATTTTCGTTCTGTATTTTACTTAATTATCTACTGGTAACGTGCACTAACCTATATTTTAAACAGCACAGGCTTACAAAACTAAATAGAAAATATTTAAGATTATATTAATCATTCTTAACGCAGGTTGTATAAGAATTTAAAATAAACACATCAATATGTATTTGAAAAAATTGATACGTCCGGGAACAAAGGGTTAAAATAGGTTTGGCTAACTAATTTGCAAAATCTTAGGAGCACCATCAACTTTAGTAAGAAGTGTTACTTCTAGCCTCACTCTCCCCTACACAGTAGCCGATAGATAAAATATAGTGCATGCACAATCGTCGAATTGTAAAAAAGTGTGTGGTTTTTGTTTTTTTGTTAACTGCTAGTGTTTTGAAAAAGGTATATATACTCTTTGCATATTCCTCACAAAGTTTTTAATGAGATGGCCGGTAGATGGAACTCAATACAACGACAATTTCAGTAACCGGCCGGGTATAGTTTAACACGTGCACATCGCTGACGCTGGCCGGCCGATAACTAGAAATTTCTGAGTTAGTTTCCGGCCGTTTTCGATTGTAGCGCCATTTATCTACGATTTTACGATGTCACATTTTTATAAGTCCGCTTGAATTTTAAATTTAAGGTTTTTTTTTCCACTAAATTAAACAAACGAAAGCTGCTTATTTACTTAATATTATATGTTTAATAAACTTTGTTTTAATTAGATTTTACGTGGTTATATTGCATTGGCCGGTTACCAGAAATCGTGGCCGGTTACCGGTGCAAAATGAGTTTTTTTTTATTTTTTAGTAAAAGATCATACAACTTTTTGTTCCAGCTTGTTTTGCCATGGTATAATATACGTTGCAAAGAAACTAGAAAAAAATGTTAAAGTTGGAAAAGCACCCAGGTGGCTGAATACTGGTGCAGCTACCCTACTGGATCGATTTTAATGAAAGTATTACTATTCGATCAATAATTCGGATTTAGGACGGTGCCAATAAATAAAACAATTAGCTTTCTAGATTCAATCTTAAACTTATTTTCAAAATGTATTAATTTTAGTGAACAGCGTTCAAAAAGGTTTTGACAAGTGCATGGTGACAGTTCAGAGGTAGACGAAAGAAGAACAAAATGTATACAAAGAAATCAAGATGGTCGGCTCCCAGACATATTGGTGTCGCACTCTTGCGGTCGATCTGTGATGCGGCGTATTATTTATTCGAATATTTGACGGGCAATGTGTCTTGGCTCCTACAAGGAGTATTATAAGTACGGTGACCATATTTTTTGGAGCGAAATACGGGACAAAAAGTGAAAAATAAATTGGCCTAGGACAAACTATTTTAGCCTAGGCCAAACGGGTTTATCGTAAGTGTGTTAGGCCAAACTAGTTTTGAATTATTATTCAAGTAATCTATTGAAAGGCAATCAATTATATGAGCAATATTTATTTAAATAAAGTCAACTTATTTATAAAAAAATATTATTGAGGGAAATTTTCGATTTTTTTTTTCAATAACGGAGACCTAGTGCAATGAACATACGGCAGCTATCAGTTCATTTATTATTTCGCTTATCAACAACTCGCATTTTGATTCTTCGCAGTTTTTATTTGGAAAACTTTCATTTAGGTCGGTAATTATTTCGCCATAAAATATTCTGCATTCACTATTTCGCTTTATTTTATTTGGCAAAATATTAAAAGCTACAAAGCTACAAACAAATAAACTGATAGCTGCCGTAAATTTATTGCACTAGTTCTCCTTTATTGAAAAAAAATCAAAAATGTCTCTCAATTATATTTTTTAAAATTATTTATTTATTTATTTATTGAAGTACCTAATTTACAAAATTAATTTATAAATTAATTTACAAAAAAGGCATCTGGGCAGCCGGGCCATGTGATTCAAAACTAGTTTGGCCTAACATGAGAGGAACCTTTTTAAATAGTAAATAAGATATGTATGTGTTTATGTGTATACAATAGATTCTAACGCCTAAGGCTGTGGTCACGGCTCACGCTAGTAAGCGTGTACGCTTGTCGACGCGTTTACGCTAGTAAATCAAATAGTACGGCTACTGAATGTATTGGTCACGTTTCACGCTTGCAGCTTGAACGCTTGTAGGAGTGCTCGCGCTAGTAAGCTTGTAGATCAAAATCATTTGATATTTAAGCTTACAAGCGCGAACGTTGTTCTTTGGTTTATTAAATTACTAAAGGCGTTTCCGAAACAAATAACGATTTTTTGATTGACTATATTTTTTTATTTTTATTACTTAACAGTCTTTAGTAATTATTATTATTATTTAAAAGCTAGGCTAGTAATTGAAATTACTAGTTAGCTGGATAGCCGTAACAACAAAGGCCTTCGGCTAAAAGTCAGTCTTTAGTAAGAACACATGTATTTGGTATCAAAATGGACATGCCTTGACAAACTTAAAAAAAAAAAAAATTAAAAAAAAACTAAAAGTAACCATTTATTTTTTTTAGTAAAATGAAAATAATTTCCATTGAGTCATTCGGAATGATTTATTTGTTTGGTGAACAATTAACGAAAAATTGGATTTTTGTTCAAATGATAAAACAATTTTTTTTTCTTTGTATCACAATATTTTAGATAATAGATATAGAAAAAAAAATAATACAATTTTCGTTCTGTATTTTACTTAATTATCTACTGGTAACGTGCACTAACCAATATTTTAAACAGCACAGGCTTACAAAACTAAATAGAAAATATTTAAGCTTATATTAATCATTCTTAACGCAGATTGTATAAGAATTTAAAATAAACACATCAATATGTCCGGGAACAAAGGGTTAAAATAGGTTTGGCTAACTAATTTGCAAAATCTTAGGAGCACCATCAACTTTAGTAAGAAGTGTTACTTCTAGCCCCACTCTCCCCTACACAGTAACCGATAGATAAAATATAGTGCATGCACAATCGTCGAATTGTAAAAAAGTGTGTGGTTTTTGTTTTTTTGTTAACTGCTAGTGTTTTGAAACAGGTATATATACTCTTTGCATATTCCTCACAAAGTTTTTAATGAGATGGCCGGTAGATGGAACTCAATACAACGACAATTTCAGTAACCGGCCGGGTATAGTTTAACACGTGCACATCGCTGACGCTGGCCGGCCGATAACTAGAAATTTCTGAGTTAGTTTCCGGCCGTTTTCGATTGTAGCGCCATTTATCTACGATTTTACGATGTCACATTTTTATAAGTCCGCTTGAATTTTAAATTTAAGGTTTTTTTTTCCACTAAATTAAACAAACGAAAGCTACTTATTTACTTAATATTATATGTTTAATAAACTTTGTTTTAATTAGATTTTACGTGGTTATATTGCATTGGCCGGTTACCAGAAATCGTGGCCGGTTACCGGCGCAAAATGATTTTTTTTTTTATTTTTTAGTAAAAGATCATACAACTTTTTGTTCCAGCTTGTTTTGCCATGGTATAATATACGTTGCAAAGAAACTAGAAAAAAATGTTAAAGTTGGAAAAGCACCCAGGTGGCTGGTTACTGGTGCAGCTACCCTACTGGATCGATTTTAATGAAAGTATTACTATTCGATCAATAATTCGGATTTAGGACGGTGCCAATAAATAAAACTATTAGCTTTCTAGATTCAATCTTAAACTTATTTTCAAAATGTATTAATTTTAGTGAACAGCGTTCAAAAAGGTTTTGACAAGTGCATGGTGACAGTTCAGAGGTAGACGAAAGAAGAACAAAATGTATACAAAGAAATCAAGATGGTCGGCTCCCAGACATATTGGTGTCGCACTCTTGCGGTCGATCTGTGATGCGGCGTATTATTTATTCGAATATTTGACGGGCAATGTGTCTTGGCTCCTACAAGGAGTATTATAAGTACGGTGACCATATTTTTTGGAGCGAAATACGGGACAAAAAGTGAAAAATAAATTGGCCTAGGACAAACTATTTTAGCCTAGGCCAAACGGGTTTATCGTAAGTGTGTTAGGCCAAACTAGTTTTGAATTATTATTCAAGTAATCTATTGAAAGGCAATCAATTATATGAGCAATATTTATTTAAATAAAGTCAACTTATTTATAAAAACATATTATTGAGGGAAATTTTCGATTTTTTTTTCAATAACGGAGACCTAGTGCAATGAACATACGGCAGCTATCAGTTCATTTATTATTTCGCTTATCAACAACTCGCATTTTAATTCTTCGCAGTTTTTATTTGGAAAACTTTCATTTAGGTCGGTAATTATTTCGCCATAAAATATTCTGCATTCACTATTTCGCTTTATTTTATTTGGCAAAATATTAAAAGCTACAAAGCTACAAACAAATAAACTGATAGCTGCCGTAAATTTATTGCACTAGTTCTCCTTTATTGAAAAAAAATCAAAAATGTCTCTCAATTATATTTTTTAAAATTATTTATTTATTTATTTATTGAAGTACCTAATTTACAAAATTAATTTATAAATTAATTTACAAAAAAGGCATCTGGGCAGCCGGGCCATGTGATTCAAAACTAGTTTGGCCTAACATGAGAGGAACCTTTTTAAATAGTAAATAAGATATGTATGTGTTTATGTGTATACAATAGATTCTAACGCCTAAGGCTGTGGTCACGGCTCACGCTAGTAAGCGTGTACGCTTGTCGACGCGTTTACGCTAGTAAATCAAATAGTACGGCTACTGAATGTATTGGTCACGTTTCACGCTTGCAGCTTGAACGCTTGTAGGAGTGCTCGCGCTAGTAAGCTTGTAGATCAAAATCATTTGATATTTAAGCTTACAAGCGCGAACGTTGTTCTTTGGTTTATTAAATTACTAAAGGCGTTTCCGAAACAAATAACGATTTTTTGATTGACTATATTTTTTTATTTTTATTACTTAACAGTCTTTAGTAATTATTATTATTATTTAAAAGCTAGGCTAGTAATTGAAATTACTAGTTAGCTGGATAGCCGTAACAACAAAGGCCTTCGGCTAAAAGTTAGTCTTTAGTAAGAACACATGTATTTGGTATCAAAATGGACATGCCTTGACAAACTTAAAAAAAAAAAAATTAAAAAAAAACTAAAAGTAACCATTTATTTTTTTTAGTAAAATGAAAATAATTTCCATTTATTTTATGGATGTTATGCTAAAATCGATTTTATGTTAACCGCAAATGCCTATGTACATACATTACATATGAACATTATGTTGAATTTTGAGCAAAGAATTTTTTATTTTTGAATTATGAGCTGCCAAAGACGGTTCAGGATGCTCTTCGCTGGTGGTAAGCACATCTTTACCTCGACGCGTGAAACCTAATATATCCGATAGCACATACATACTAGTGTTGTATCGCCTTTGGTAATATTTTCCATATCCTCTTTCTCCAGATTATCTTCTTTCTCACTACCAGAAGAATCATCTACTATACAGCATTCAGGTCGTCTTTCCCAAGTAACAAACTGTGCACTCAATGATAATAGTATACAAAAGAAACACCACACTCAACATAAACAAAACTAGCGTGAAAGTAAGCACAACGAGTATCCACGACATATGTATTTCAAAAAATTGTGTTTTTAACTATCTACCGCTACTGTCAGTGGTAAGATCCCAGCAGTAACATCCCTTTTGTTTTAAGATAGATACTTTCTGTACAAAACAGTAATTCACTTTTCGAAAGAGCCATTATCAAAGTTATTTTAAATCTGGTACACCACTCGCACAATACCACGTTCAAATGACTACTAGTTATAGCTTTTGTCCCCTACACTCGTGGAGACGTGACTACTAAAAGCGTACAAGCGTACACGCGCAAACAAGCTCAAAACGCTTAAACGCTTACAAGCGTGAGACGTGACCACAGCCTTCTAGTTCTATATATATATGAATGTCCCTAATTCAATAGTTTAATAGGTTAATATTTAAAAAAATTTAAGTTAAATAATTTTGAGCCTATTAAACTCTTTTGCCGAATGTGCCCCTTAAGATCCCAAATGTGCCCCGGCCTGGAGAACATTCGTCAAAACGACTTATTTTTTAAAAATCAAAATACATTTCTTTTCCGTTCCGTTAATCTTAAGGTCAAAATTCTTATGAGGTTTCATAGCTTAAATATCCAAATCTCTTAGATCATCAAACATTTTGTAATTCGTTGATAAATTTCGACACTCATTGTTTCCCATTCATTTATCATAATTAACATGAAATTCCCCTTTTAAATACTCTATTTAATAAAGCACTAGAATCGAAACAAAACAAAAGGCAAAAAACTTAATCTAGTACATAATGTGGTGAGTTCTAGTACTCTAGTAGGACTTGACGTTTTCTATTGACTGTTACTTTTCGATTGTTGGTTGTGACGATATTTCGCCTTTTCGCGGACGTGTCTTGTTCGTGGATAAGTACCTCTGAGCGGCTAAACGCGTTTCCGTAACTACATATCCCGGATAGTGTACTAAATGCTGAATGGCTAAAACATTATACCTCAACCAGAGGTCATATTAGGTTAAATTTAGAGGTTTTCTTTCAGACTCCTTCTTAGCAGGATCCGGCGTCCCTCAAGGGAGTCACCTAGGTCCACTTTTTTTATTCTTGCTATTAACGATGTTCCATCAATCATAAAATATAGCAACATTCTTATATTTGCTGACGATATGAAGATTAGTAAAGCAATTACAACCACAAATGATTGTAGACTTCTGCAGTCAGATATTGATAACTTCAGTACCTGGTGCTGTTACAAATGGTTTAGTTCTTAACCCACTCAAGTGTCAGTCCATGACATTCTCTAGGAAACGGGTACCGACGATATTCAACTACTCGATATCTAATCACCATCTCTGTCGGGTTTATAGTTTTAAGGACCTTGGTGTTTATTTTAGCCTTGAACTTGATTTTAAAGAGCATGTAAACCACTTTGTGAATAAATCAAACTCAATGTTAGGTTTCGTTAAAAGGTGGTGTAAAGAATTTAAAAATCCTTATGTCACTCTCTCACTATTTAACAGTCTTGTCCGTCCTCACCTCGAATATGCTTCGCAAGTATGGACACCTTATCAGAAAAATCTCAATACTCGTACTCGATTCGCATTGAAATTTCTTCCCTGTGACGATCCTTTTAACCTCCCTCCATATTTGCATCGTATAAAACTGTTGCAAATGCAACCTTTGGCTCAAAAAAAGGTCAATAATGATATAATTTTTATGCATCAACTGATCTCAGGTCTGATTGATGCACCTGACTTATTATCCTGTCTAGGATTAAACTTTCGTGGGGGACCGCATTACCTGCGTAGTATAGAGTTACTGCATATTCCTCATCATAGAACAAATTACGGGATGCATGAGCCTATTGTATGTATATGTATTTTTCTTATTTTTTGTTTATTTATTGCTAGTGGTAGTGTTGTAAAGTAGCGTAGCCTAAGCACTAACACCAGCACTAAATGATGAGCCTGTTGATGCATATTTTGCCCCGGCAAATCTCTGCTTGTGGTTGTTGCTTGTATTAAGCACACCACGACACAGATCTGATAGTGTGTAAGAAAAATACGGGACAAATACGGAACATTTCTACGTCCCGTATTTCTCAAAAATAAAACCGGAACAGGCTATTGAAATACGGGACTGTCCCGGGAAATACGGGACGGATGGTCACCTTAATTATAGGCTATTCCAAATTGCACTGAAATATTAAACAATACATAAGAAAAAAAAATCGAATTTGCAACTGTAGATCAGTGGTCCTGCGCATGATTTGGCAGTGATTTTGTTGGAAACTAGAATTATTTTTCTTAACAGCTATAGCTACCAGGGCTTTCTGACGATCAGGATTTGATTCCGCATTAATATGTAGCGCCCAGCAAAAGATAAGCTATTATCGATTGTCACTATTTTCATAACCGTACCTACAGTAGAAATCCATTGTATTCACATAACATTGTAAAACCCAATTTCGTTATATCGGATCCGTTGAATTGAATGCATCCAACGAAATTTTACCAAATCCGTATATTGACAGAGGTAATCCTATAACTTGAACCTGCTTTCTTTTCCCTCTTCGACTGTATTCGACAACACTTAATTGTATGGTTTCTACCTGCATTCAAACAACTTACGAACAAATTATTCTCTAAATGAATCTACAAATAATTGTTAAGTTCACGCGTCTCTTTATACGAATTCGTAATAGCAGGTTACTGACTCTTTCCCAAAAGAAATAAATCAATGCTCTCATTGTTACCTGTGGAAAAGTTCAATGGCACGAATGAAATGACATATCGCACTCTCGATGCAATACCACTGAACTGTAAAATTAAATTGCAACCCGCATAACCATAAAATGATTAAGGGAAAATAAAAACCGACATCAACAAGAAGAAGAAGAAAAAAAAAAACAAATCTAAAAGGAAAAGTTCAAGGATGTATTTAAATTAAAGATCGTCTTCGTTGTTTTCTACCCTCCACTGCCTGAGCGGCGCGGCGCGGCGTCGCATTACCAAGCCATGATCGGAATAAATAAATCGCTTCTTGATTTCTCCCTCCTACACTACCTTAGATAATAATTAATTCAAATTCACGCTCCACTCACAGTTCGTCCATCTGTCGTTTGTTCGTTACTCTGCCATTGTCCATCCTTTCTCACTCGTTTTCGCATTTTCCAAAGAAATTGTGCTGAGGATCCATTGTGCATATGAATTTCATTCGCACGGCAGAGCCCGTGTGTAGATTTAGAGATGCACGTACACTTCGTGGATCGCCTGATCAGATATTGTTTTTTTTTTCGTTCTGATGTAAACGTGAAACATTAAACGTTCAGGTAAGTTGGTTCTAATGCATTGCGATGGAAAATCGCCGGATATCCGTTTGAGGAACCAGAATTATTGCAAAAAAATAAAAAATAAAAGAAGGCAAAAAACGTGCATGAAATGTTAGTACACTGTACTGTACTGGTCATACTTGCTTGACGTAACATGTTCTTATTAGATGCAATGTTTTATTCATTAAACAGTAAATTTGAATGTGATTTAAAATCGGATGTCGATGGTTTGATCAAATGGAAGCTTAAGCTTTGTTGAAGTGAAACTTCTTATGTCGCGGTAGGGTAGTAAAATGAAACTCAAATGAAACGAAAATATTCACAGAGGGGAATGAGTGATCGTCCCCCGTTCTGAGGGGCAAACGATGGTAGAGAGCGGGGAAAAGAAAGTGGATAGCGCTACCGCTACAGCCTTAACCCTAAACTACTCAACCGATTTCGACAAATAGAGTGTCGTCGCTTGTTTGATTCGATTTGACCCGGAGACCATCTTAGGTTAAATGACGTCATAGAAACGTTCAATATGGCGGACAGCCCAAGATGGCGGGTTACCGTTATCTTCACGACTTTCTTAATATGGGTATCAAATGAAAGGGTTTGATAAGATAAACAATACGCTAAGTGACGTCATTCGAAATTCAACACGGCGGTCCACCAAGATGGCGGACAACCGTTATCCTCACGACCTCCATTATATGGGTATCAAATGAAAGGATTTGAGAAGACAAACAACTAGCTAAGTGACGCCATTCGAAATTCAATATGGTGTTACACCATTATGGCGGATTACCGATATCTTCATGACCTCCTTAATGTGGTTATGAAATGAAAGCATTTGACAAGACAAGCAATACGCTTAGTGACGTCATTCGAAATACAACATGACGGTCCACGAAGATAGCAGACTGCAATTATTATATGGGTATGGGTTTGACAAGACATACAATAAGCTAAGTGATCTACATCGTATTTTTTCAAGTAAAGTTTCACTTCTATCGCGAAGCTTTCTACGCACAATTTTTTTTTTAAATATTTGACTGTTGGCTCCATGACAGATTTTATGGGGAGGCAGTTACAAATTTAAATTATAGGAAGACTGTTTTAAGAAACAGATTAATGTGGAAATTTGATTATGAGCAAAAATCTTTTTTTTTTTTGTTACTTATAGTTGACGGATCGAGTTGGTGTTGTCATTTCCAATTTTATCAACAACTTTCCGCACATTGCAAGACAGATCCTCAATGAAGATTAGCGTTTCATTGTGTTTTTTTTTGTGAAGTCCAAGCCATGCTTTTGAGTTGTACAGAATATCTTCGGATATGTAGTCTTTGTAATTCTCCCAGTATTGTGACGGGGAACTTGTAGATAAAATAATTGCGAATAGCGTACGTATTTAACAGATAACAGATACATCTAATTTTATCATAGAGAAACAGTATACATTGGCTTGTTATTGCACAGTACAGATATATGATAATTTACAATTTATCTTACTACTGAAAGATTCATTTTAATAAAAAGTTTTGAGCAATCAATTTGAAACAATAATTCGAAGGAAAACTGAAAAAAACCTCCATTTATCTATTTTTATGTTTTCTTAGCATGAATATCATAGAAATGGCTTACATTAACTAAATGACTATTTGGCTTTCTCCAAAGGCGTTGTTGTTCTGTGTCACTAGTGAACAAGTTGAACTTACTGTTATCTATAAAAATCGCGTTTTTCCAAAACTCAAGATCATTATTTCTGTAGTTATAAGGATATTGCAATCTTTTCAGTCTATTGGTTTCACTGGTCGCCGGCTTATTTTTACATATCCTTGAAGCAAATCCATGGTTTTTCAGGTGTTTTCTCAATGCAGAGGAATCAACTATTTTCCCACTTAATTGACATACCATAATTAGATCGAAGCTCTGCTTTGGTTTCTGTCTCAATTCACTTATTAAAAATGTATTACAGTAGACTCTCGTTAGCGTGAACACAGGTTAATGTAAACTCTGGATAACGTGAATATATTTTTTTTTAACATTGACATCTCTAAAACGTGAACAAATCCTGAACACTCTAAAACATGAACTACGAAAATAACTGTAAAATTCAAGCAAGATGTAACTTGAAATTTGATTTTCTTGGTAAAACATCTCGTCTTGTACAGTTTTAGTTAGCTACAAGTCAGTTCATTCGTGAAGAATGCAAAGTTTGATTCCTATATTTTTAGGATATTTGTCTTAAGTAAAATCGTTTGCGTAGGTGAGCTGTATACAATTGAAGACATACATGGATATAGAAGACTCTAATGTCGTGTCCAAAGTACCAACACAATAAGTGTTGGAGAGAGTGATGATGGAGATGTGCTTGGATCGCCAAAAGAAAAATGAAGCCTACTGAAGCCATTTAAATTTTCAACAAGGCTTTCGGATGGGCTGAAGATAAGCTTGCTAGCCAAAATGACTTAAATGTCAATGCGCCTTAGGGAGAGGGTGGTAGGAGAGCTTTTGGACAAACATAAGACAAGTAATGCCAGAACTACATCGGAACAAAAGTGATAAAAAGTAGAAGTGTGCACACACTGAAAGCTCACTCAATTCCAACTGAACAACAGCGCCATTAACGGATGAAATTATTATTTGTTTGACATTTGAAAGCTCCAGGAAATGTATTTCTCCGCAACCATGCACATTTATTCGTTAATAGTGGATGAATAATAAAAAGGAAAATTGGTTTCAAGCCTATAATTCTAAAAAAATGTACGGGAATAATAAAATCGGTATTTGCTTTCGTGAATATACGTCTAAAATCATCTTTTAATTTCATCGGAAATCAGCTGGTATGCAAAAAAGTGAATAAGCGCCATCTATGTTCGAGCATTTTATACGAAATCCAATTATAACTACTGGAATTGGTTTTTGTATTTGGTTGGAAGAACTACTGGAAAGCTTTTGTGCAACATCACCGCGGCGAAAGCTAGGGTATGCTCTAGCTTTAGCCGCGGTGAGTTTTATTCATTTGAGAGGAAATGATACAGATGTGCCTGCGATGGAAGAGTACAACCTATTGTTTTGACTTCGTTGTACTTTTTATCACTTTTGTTCCGATGTAGTTCTGGCTTAAGCAGATGACCGACTTTTTCTACTAAATTCCATAACGTTATGTCCAAAACATTGTATTTACGTTCCTTTGCCATAACTTTTTTCTTAAAAATCTATTAAAAATACAGTTATGTAACAAATAAAATAAAAATACATAAATAAAAAAAATTAAATGAATTTCTTCTGTGGGATTGTCCTATTCTCTTGTTAAAATTCAACCTTCGCAAACGTGAACTCCCTTGCAAACGTGAACTGGCTTGGTTTTTAATTGTTCACGTTATCGAGAGTCTACTGTATCACTATCTGAATTTTTTTTTGACGTCCAGATCGTTGTTTATCTTCAACAGAACCGTTATTATAATATCGCTTACAAATATAAGCGGTGGAAAAATTTAAATTTGTTATTTTAGCTATTTCACTTAAAGTTTTACCAATCTCACGATGATATATTACGAGAGAACGCAGATTCACATCAGTATTTTTACCAGTTTCACCATTTTGTCTATCGCTCTTTTTAGTATAAAGATTATTTTACAAAAAATTAATTGGATATGAGAGAGATCATAAAATAATGCGCAGTGCAAAAATTTTACATAACGGTACATATTGCTTGGTTTTTATACGTGCATTCTCAGTAGGAACAAAATATTTCACAGGAAAAATATGGTAGTCATGTTTTGTTTTAGATTTTTCTTAACAATGCAATATATGCTTACTTGAGTTTTCTTACATTATCTTAGAGAACACATTCTTACCTTCTCAGAATTGAGTTAAAACATTATATTCGATCATTTTGTTAGAATTTATTCAATTTCAAAAACTTTTTCACAGCACTGTATGAATGTGTATCTCACACCGCAACTACAAACTGTAATACTATATCACATTATTATGGCAAGAGTAGGTGGCACATGAATAGTGTGACCAGAGTTGTGATAAAATACATATATAACAAACAAACAAATCTTATGCCAAATATCGTTGTTTTTGACCCACTGTATAATTCTGTTGAAAACCATCGAACCGAATAGCTCGGTGGACGTACATACATATAATTGCCGTAGGCACGGGAATGTCAGCTGTTTAGTAACCGATTGAACTCTAACGTAAGCGACTCTAAGAATTTCGAAGGGCAATCTTGCGGAATTCGAATGGAAGAGGACTAGCTACAAACTTTCAGACTGAATGAACAAAATCAGCACTTTGATTTTTAGATAATTTAGCTCTCAGCTGTTGAAAGTTTTAATAAAAGAATGTGGAGCTCATGCTAAATTAATTCTCGGATTTGGGCAAAAATTTCTTTGTTTCTTTATTTGCTCTTTTTCGCTTACTACCATATGATCTAAGCATTACTTTACTTTTCATGTGTATAAGACAAGAGGATTTCGAGACACTTTAGTGCTAGAAAGACTTGGTGTTAATTATGCTTTTTGTATTAAGATTAGGCATACGCATACCGTGGGAAAAATTGTAATTATTGAATAATTCATTAATGACTATTGAAGTGCTTAACAAGCTATATTCCTTAACTTACCTAGCCAGTGATATAATTTAAAAGTCGGCTACAATTAATTTTAAGTACAAAAGATAATTGTATTGATTATTAAGTCTTATTAAAGAAAATTGTAAAAATTGTAATTGTTATGACTAGGGAAATCAATCCCGGGATCCCGGACGATTTTTGCTCTAAACCCGATCCCGGGATTGCCAGTCACCAATACCGGTATTTTTGGGATTGAAAGCTACTTTTATTTGAAACTCTCTATCTCTGAAGCAAATACCTAAGTAATATTTGATTTTTAAAATTTAGATTATTAATTTTTTGTGATCGAAATGTTTGTTGTGTTTCTGGTAAAACGGTTTTCATGCTTTCTTTAATTTCTGCTTGTAGTTGCTGCTTTAGTGGTAACCCTTGCCAACAGTGTGAATCTATTGAAACCACCCATCCAACTTACACTAAAGCAGCAACTACAAGCAGAAATTAAAAAGAGTATGACAACCATTTTACCAGAAACACAAACAGGACATCATCTGGATTTAGTCCACAAGCAGAGCGGAGCGAGCGTTTTAGCGGCCAGTTATATTGGCAACAAATTCAGAAGCCGGCTTGGGGATGATACTCTCGATGCCCTTATTTTCCTGCGATTTTATTTCCAAAGGTCGGGTGAAGACCAAGAGCAAGAATAAATACACCATTACATTTTTTCACTATTTTTTTTTTTGACTTTGGAATTATTTTTTATTTTTTATTTTATTTTGTAAACCCCTTAAATTGAGGTATTTTTTATTTATTTCTTTATCAAAAATTATCATCTTTAAATTTTTTATGGAGAAATATTTGATTGTTTCTTAGCAATTAAGTTTTTATTAGTTTAAATAAACTTCTTAAATTTTGTTCCTTTTGAATAATTTTAACAATAAAAAAAAAAAAAATGTAGGGCATAATAGTTACGCTGTTTTTTATTTAAAAAGATAAGGCACTTAAGATCAATTTCTACGTTTTTGTTAGCAATTATCGGAAGTTGATTTTTTTGGTTAAAAACATGACATACATTTTTTAATTCATTTTTCCAAATCTCGGAATCCCGGGATTGAAATTTAGCTTCGGGATTGAAATCCCTACCCCGGTCTGTTAGATTGAGGAAATAACAAGACAACATACCGCAGGATTTTGACATAAGATGCAATTGACTAAGTTACTACTGCAAATTTATGCAACTACTGTTTACAGAAGATATAACTACCAATGTACCAGTATGTAGATATATTGAAAATATAAAATTTAAAAGATACACTCGGTGTACCCACTATGCTACTACATACTAATTCGCTTAGTTACTCTAATTTCGTAGAGATATACATAAGTATGCTAACTACGTTTATGATTCCTTTTATATTCTTTTCTTTTTATTACTTTCTGTCCCTTCATTAGCTAAGATACATGAATTAAAAATGTCCAAAATATTTCGAGTAAAAAAACCTTTCATTCGACATCAAGATATCAGTGCCATCAGATCTCTGCTTCGACGTTTCACCGGAAAACTGTTGGCGTAACGCAACAGTCTCGGTCGATTTTCTTTCACTTTATATCAGCGACAGTTGGTTAATCAATGTGTACTTCCACGTACGGTTTATGTGGAGACTGGTGTCATGACTGCCGCCACCACCGATCAAACCGAATGAAAAGGAAGTTAGATAACAACGTTGACAGTGTATGGGCACACAGCACACCACCAGCAGCCGTCTACCAAGTGTGACTGCAAAAGTCAATGTGGCGCGGGTGTAAGGTTTATTTTTTTCAAAGCGCGCTTCCATGGTTGCGATTGCGATTGCGACTACTGTTGCTGCCGTTAGTGCAGTGCTGGTGCTACTGCCGCCATTATTGTCAAATACTCCTAAGCCGTTAATTGAAGTATAGTATCATAATTCGGCGTAGTAAATATGCATGGCGGCACATAATAAGCCCTGCTACTATGGGCTCCCCTTCCGGTGTCATTTTTTTTTCTCTATTTAATTTTATTACTAATACGAGTCGCGTACGTACTTAAGCACAAGCACATTTTTTTTTTTTTGTAATTTTATCGAATTTAATTTCGTTGCTACCTCTAAATGTGGCGCGCAAATTTTGTTTATTAGTTCATCGAGGGATGGGTGGCGCGGGGGGATGCAAATATTTGATTATTTACGGTTTAAGGCAGTCGTTCGCACAGTGTTGTCAGTTGGTGATCTGTGCTGTTGGTATTCGTTGAAAACGTTTCATATGGCTCATCGCAAATTACTAAAGCATATGAAATTCGTTTAAATGGAATTTTGTGTTTCACTTTACAGGTAATCGCATTTAGTTTATACATAGCAATAAGAGTAGACCTTCAGTAATGGCCGTGCAGTAGGCTAACTGAAGTCAAATTGAAGATGACATTTTTGTAATCATAAGATATGCATGACGCTTGCGAAAGTACCCGTAACAACCCGCTGTGATCTTCCAATAATGTGCATCTTACCAGCATATGTGGCAAGCTCTTCTTCGGCATACTACACAGCCAGTTTATGAGCGATATTTAAACTATAAAATAGGTTCCCTTTTTGACAAATATTTGGAAGTACTTATTAGCTTATATAAGCTAGACTAAAATCCTGAAATACATCGCTGGCAAGCTAATTAGCAAACCCCAATAAAATTCAAACTTATGTTTTTTTCTGCAATTTCTTTTACTTATAAGCGAACAAATGCTTAAGAGTTTAATACATACATCAATGACAAAACTTAATCGAGAAAAAAATAGATCGTTTTTCAATACGATTCCGTGCTATATAAGATTTACCGTAAGTGTTTGTGTTTTACAGTGGCAATTTAATTAGCACACCCAAGCATTCAGGTAAGTTTTTACTGAAAATATCCAATTCTGTCATCAGAGCTAATGTTTTTCGAATCTGCATTAGCTGTTCATTGTTTTTTTTAAGATCTGAGAATAAATATGGGAAGAAAAGAGTTCAACGAATGAAGAAAGAAGTCAGCTTTCGAATTTGCACCAAAAAGTGCAGAACATATCCGAAATTGCAAGATTTATCGGCTGTTCACTTACAAAAAGTACAGAATGCACTTAAGCATTACCAGTAACTTGAGATTTTTGCAAATCAGAAACAATCCAAGTCAAAAAATCCATAACATACCCTTAAGCGCCCCTTCGCCACTTCAATGGAAAAAAGAGCTTAAATTGCAGTGTGAATATATCAGCTAGGACTGTTAGAGCTCGGCTTCTGCAATATAATCTTCGAGGATGCTAAAGTCTCAAAAAACCGAAGGTTTCACAATCTATTCGAAGACAATGGCTGGATTTTGGGATATCTCCAAGAGTCAGTCATCTGGAGTGATGAATCCAAATTTAATCTGTGTGGACCCGATCGTAGAACGACATTCTCCCAATAAGAAGTTGGACCCAAAGTACACTACGAAGTCGGTTAAGTATGGAGGTGGCAGCGTGATGTTATGGAGCTACTTTACCGCGAATGGTGTTGGGCCAATATTCCAAGTTAAATGAAAAATGGATGGCCTTATGTACCAGAGCATATTGGCCAACAATTTGGTATATTTCTATGATGATTTTCCACTTGCAACATTTGAATTTTGATTTCTTTTGTAATAGTTATTTATAAAAATGTATGTGGTAGCCAAATGGCTACCCTGGGAGGGAAAGGGTTAAGGAGTGGTTTGATGCAAACGACATTATCGTTCTGACATGGCCGCACAAAGCCCGTATATCAATCCAATAGCAAATTTGTAGGTCATCGTCAAACGACGCGTAATGGCATTAAGACCAACAATGGCAAACGCGTTATGGACCACTTTTCTAGAAGAATGGTACTTAATTCCTCCCGAAGTGGCGTCATTTAGTAAGAGATATGCTACCGTTATTGTTCAGAAAGGATACCCAACTAAATATTAAGTAAATCTAAATAACCAAAATCACATTTAAATTACTATTAAGTTGTTCTAACTACTTCTCAGATTATCTAAGTATAATTTTTGAGAGCAGTTGCCTCTCGAAATTATAGTTATATTTTCTACTTTTGTTTTTTATGTTTCGTAAAATATAATATATGTAATGTGTTTAAAACTAAATATTTGTATTTGAAATGCGTCAATGAACTTTTTTAATGCACTTTGTCGCCAGAAAGAAAAATTTCAATGGGTGCGCTAATTAGCTTGGCACCCCTGTATAATTCACTTAAGTTATAGCAGAATAAATTTGTGGTGGTTTCAGGTCTTGAGTAACTTTTAATTTAGTGTAAATCAATAGCATTTAGATACTAACATGGTGATGTTTGTACCACTAACAGCAAATGGTCGCTGTGCTAAACAAAATTAAGCTATTATTGCCCTAGTTTTAAATTTTTGCACAAATAGGATACCTTTCGCATTGCTATTAAGTTGTCTTATGGTGAAAAATCAGTACCTACATAACAAGTTTTACCTTTTATTTCAATTTAAAAATACATATGTATGTACCAAACCGGGGTAGGTACGCGTTGTTTAGTTTTAAAATTAATAAATAGTTGGGAGTCTCAGACAGACCATACCAATTACACCATGATCAACACCAATAGATGACCTCAATGCTGAGGTAAGCATAATATCTTCATATGCTACTCTAAGTGCGAGTATTAAGTATAAATCTTGGATATAGGAAACCAGAAAGAACCATTATTTGACAATCACATAAAATACATACATACATACATAAGTATACATTATGTTTGTACATTACATATCCATCAAATTTTTGTGCAATCGTATCATTTAGGGAACAACCACTAAGTCCAATTTATAAAGAATACTATAGTACATAAATATTGACTTCAGAATTGTTTAAAATTATAAAAATAGTACTACTTCCTACTACTTCCTTTCTAACATACAACAAGTAACTAATGCGACTGTTTTAGCGCACGGGCAACGCTGGGCGGCAACAGCTAGTATTTTAATATGCTTGTGCTTGAAAGAGTGTATTAAATTTACACTTGCAGCTATGTTCTTCTAACTCCCACTTCATGATCTGCGTACATTTTCTAATACTTTCCTTCAAATAATTCATACCAACATGAATTCAGTATATTGAAATTTGCATCAGCTACTACCACCAGCATATTTTTGCATGTATAAACCTTAACTAAAGACGGAGTGTCATTTAGGAGACCTAAATTGAAAGGTGATTGCCTGCCACCAACACAAAAACCTCTCATTGCGTTGTACTGAACTGTATAAAACTTTGAAATCACTACATTTTGTGTGTTTTTGTTAGATCATATTTCGGCCTAAAATGCATTCAACAGCAGCAACAGCAATCAATAAACTATGAACGTGGGAATCATTGCATACGAGGTTTTTTTTTTTTTTTTGTAAGGTGACAATCCCACATTCTATAGCTGCTCTATAGTGGGCAATACTTGTAAAAGTAAGGGGGAAGAAAAACGGGGGCGTTAAGACATACTTTACACTCAAGCGAAGACATAACCCACCACATCCATATTCGTTCGTATAGACTAGACGTGATGATATTGTTGAGAGCGAGTTTAGAAAGCTCCTCGTTGGGATATGAGTTTTTATTTGTTCACCCATCAGAGAGTTCCAGATGTACAGATATGTACCCATAATCTGAATACAACGCCCCAGTAGTGTGGGCATCATTTCAATCAAATCGAAGTAAATCAAGCGAAGAGAGCGATTGTATTTCATACGCTAAAGAGGAAATTCATTCATAAAATGGAACCAGTTATATCTGTATGAAGCACAGATAAGGCCGTACGATTGCGATAATCTAAAAAAAGATCTTGTACAAAGAAGGTGCAATAAACTGAATCGAAATCATCCAAAGTTCACGTGGGCCACTCGGGCGAATACGTAACAAAAAAATAAGATTTTGTTTTTTTAATTTTGTTGGTATAGGTACTATAGTTGTTTTGTGCATACGATATACACATATGTATAAATTATTTTACGCAGAGAGAAAGAGTGATTATGATTGGCATATTTCCCGTATATGTACTTTCTTCATCATGTTAAGTGGGCTGCTGAATCCTTCCATCTCGCACTTAAGACATACATATGTATGTACATACATCTTAGTTGGCGCTACAGCTCGAGGTGAACCGGGGCCTGCTTCTCGCAACCATTTGTGTGTGCGTGTTATATTTTTGCACGAATGGAAGGGACCTACAGTTTTTTGCCGACTCCGAACGGCGAGTTGAGAAGCTCAATCGTGACAAATGATACTCTTTGATGCTTGTCAGACATTCGAAAGAGGTGGCACCGTGAAACAACTCTTAGTTGTTAGACCCGGCCGGGAGTTGAACCCAGACAGCATTGCGTGGTAGTCCAGCGCACTAACTACGACGGCCACGGCGACCATGTACATACATGGTAATATTTATTTTCATTCATCTTTGCTCTTTTATTATGAGAAATTTTAAAAGAAGAACTTATCTTTCGACAAGTTTCCTGTAAAAGCAGAGGTGGCCAAACTTTCAGGCTATGTGTTCGACTTGTCGCTGAAATTGGTTACGCGTGCTACCTAACAATTATTTTTAATTGGAAGAAAATACTTATTATATACACGCCATAAGAAGGTCCCTAGCCAGAATGGATACACCAAACTACTTGCGAAGGATTGTATTCAGCTACTTCACCAATAGAAGGTTGAGATTTGAAACCGAAGAAGGAGAAAAGTACTATAAAATCTCCGCGGGAGGCCCACAAGTACAGTCCTGGTCCCCCTACTTTGGACTATCATGTACGACGGAGTTTTGCAATAGATACTGCCACCAGAAGTAACCATAATCGTTCTTTCTGTTGCAAAGAATATTTGCGAGATACAGTCAGCTACGAACGAAGAAATCAACCTCATCAAAGTCTAGATAATATCCACCGCCCTAGAATAAGCAGATCATAAGACGGAAGCTGTCCTAATAATATGCCGGAAAAATGTGGAATATGTTGACATAAGAAAAGGAAATCAAAATCATATCGAAAGACTGTGTAAAATACCTCGACAATAGAATTAGCTTTAAGCCTCACATCGACTATTCGGGCAAAAAGGCGCCCAAGCTTCAGGCGGCACTTTCTGAAATACTGCCAAACATCGGAGGACTGTAGTAAGTTCAGTCCTGTTATACGCTGCCCCAGTTTGTGTGGGGGCCCTAGCGACAGAGGAAACAAGGGGAACGTTATCGTCAATATATCGACTTAGCGCACTAAAAGTAATCAGTGACTTCAACGGCCAGGTGGCGAGGTTGGGACACCATTATGAAGGGCAAATGGACCTACAGATTGATTCATAAAGGTTTCGAAAAACTGTAACTACAGCCTTACGCAGTTCCTATCTGGTCACGGTTGGTATCCGAAATACCTGCACCGTTTTGGCCACGATAGCTCACCGTTTTGCCCAAATCAGCGTGAAGATACAGAGCACGCAGTATTGCTTTGTTATAGCATACCATATGCGTCGGGGTCGACTGCGGTCTATGGTTTGCCAATAATTAGACAATTATCATTGTCTCTATTGTTATCTTAGATAACGTCGAAAGAATCCGAAATAAGCTTTCATTTCAAATCATTATATTTAAATCGCTAGCGCAAGAGCTTGTGATTCCTCCTGAGAGTTTATTCCTGCACCGATTTCAATGATTCATACACTGATCGAAAGCTCATCACCTGAACTTTGTTCATCAATATAAACACTTTTGAAAAAACCCATACGAGTAAAGTTATTATGAAAAAAACATTATTACCTATACTTACGGGTATAGGGTTTCTACATGCGAGATTCCTCGCACCAGTACACTAGTTTAAATTATTACTGTTGATTTTAAAATATGTAGAAAAGAAAGAAATCCGAATTTATCCGACAAGGAAAAGAAAATTGTAATGAATTTAGTGACCATGTTCCTTATTTCACTATTTAATTAAATTGAATTTGACAAAAAAAAATTGTATTCACCAACATCAATTTCAAAATCTACAGCTGTGTTGTATAATCCCCATATTTTCATTGCCATTTGTCACTGACATGTTCGAAACAGGGCGCATTCGGAAATCCGAAAATCGATTCTCTCATAGTCGAAGTAAGCATAGACAAAAACTTATTAGTGGTCGATGAATACCAACCAAAAATTTAAACTTAAAAGCCTCTTAACTTGAAAAGCGATTTATGAGCGGTCAATAGCTACCAGCCTAAGACTAAATCAGAGTAGTTTAAGACCACAAATTATTACAATATCTATATTCTATCCGATGGCTGGATGTTGTGGAAATAGGTGGCACCTATTTCACATTGGTGTTTGCTGGGATTAAACCCGGACAGCATGCACAAACTTTGCAATGTTTTTGACAATTACGCAACTGTTTCCGTGCATGGGCAAAGCCGGGCGGGCAACAGCTCGTAATATTTATAATTGCACATTTCTTCAACACGTCTATCGATTATTGTTTCATGTTATTCTCAGTATTTTTTTAAATATTTTTGTGGTTCACCTTAAGAATTGCGATTTTATTGTGACATTTGAAGAAGAAGCTCGCCTGTCTCATGCGGTTGGTTTTGATTTGCCAAACAAAAAAAAACCAACATAAAACGACTTATTTATAAATGTTACAGAGGCGGGAATTTTCTTTAAATTTCGATATGCTAAAACCGTCGATCTGTGGAATTAAAAAACTGCACGAAATCCTGGAAAGCATAAAGTTGACGCATACCAATTTACAAGAACTAGCGAGCGATGATATTGTTGAACTAGGCTCAGTAAGTAAAGCTGAGCTGGCTAATCGAAGCAATATGTCTGACATATTCGCGTTTGAGCGGCTTCAAGAAAAAGCATTAAATTTGAAATCTCAACCTAACGTGAGTAACGAAAAGATCTATCAGTAACAAACAAAAACCTCCGGTATAACGAACACTTTCGTTTTAGCGAACAACATCAAACATTACGTAGCCTGTTTGATAAGTCAGTGACTTTGAAACTAGAAACGTTTTCTTTTTTATCAAAATTGAATTTATTTTTCAACATAGTCTTCTTTTAGCACAATACACTTTTCCCAACGATTTTCCAACTTTGTTAACCCTTTCAAAAAATATGATTTCTCAAACCCAATAAAATAGTCATTTGTTGCATCGATAATCTCATCATTCGCTGAAAATCTTTTTCCGCCAGCTATTTTCTCAAATAAGGAAACAAGAAATAATCAATAGGAGCCAAATCTGGAGAATAGGGTCGGTGAGACAGCAGTTCATAGCGCAATTCAGCAAATTTTACTGTTGCTACTGCGGTGAATGAGCCGGTGCATTTTCGTGATGAAAGAGCACCTTTTTCTTCTTGAAAAATGAGGCCGTTTTTCCATCAATTCTCCATTACATTTATCCAATAAATTGGCATAGTACTGTCCGGTAATGGTTTTTTTCCTTTTCCAAGTAGTTAATGAAGATAACGTCGTGGGAATCCCATAAAACGGTTGCCCTGACTTTTCCCGCCGACGAACTCATTTTTGCCTTTTTAGTGCACGTTGGCCTGAAGAAGTCCACTGTTTGGATTGTTCTTTCATTCCTGCAGTGGTGTAGTGGTGTATCCAGAATTCATCAACTGTTACGAACCGCGCCGTAAAAACTCACTTGAATTACGCTTGAAGAGTTCCAAATTCTGCACTGAAAACTTCACCCGAATCCGTTTTTGATCAATCGTCAGCAAACGCGGCAACCATACTGCCAATAATTTTGTCATGCCCAAATGGTAATGCAGGATTCGAATGCCATTTCATTTGAAATGGCTACTGTCTCAGCTGTCTCACGAACCTTGACTTGTAATCGTCCAACACAATACCGTGGAGTTTTTAACCATTTCTTCCATTGTGATGTCATTTCGACGTCCTGCGCGCTTAGTGTCTTTTAAGCTCGTACGAACTTCAGTGAACTTCTTTTGTACCATCCAGTGCGAGGAAGCATAATAATTCTTAAGTCTATCTTCAGACTCATTAATGGTTTTACCGGGCAAAAAGTAGTGTTTTATCAAAACACGAAACTCACTTTTTTCTATTTTTAGCAAATAACACAATACAAAGTTCTTTCGATCACTGTAAATTAATCAATGTTTGACATATCGACGGTTAACTATGAATACCTTCTAACTCACATTTTTTGTGAAATTCACTTTTTGATGTAGTTTTGTTAAGAATTTTCATCTGCATAGCTGAATGCATTTATTATACTTATATCAGCTGTCAAAATGTCTTTAAAGCTGAATGCATTTATTATACTTATATCAGCTGTCAAAATGTCTTTAAAGCCAACTTTTAATACCTCCTATCATTTTGGCGCTTAAAATATCTCCTATCATCACATTTGCTTCAGACTTTGTATAGGTAAAAGCACTCACCAGAAGTTTTTAGGCTATATCTTATTGAATGAAAGAATTTTGTTTAACTATTTTCTGTTTTGCGTAGAACTTAATATTCCTTAATATCATTGTTATAAAATTTAATGCTTTTATTACAACAATTAAACTCATAAAACTAGTGCAAAGTATGTTAGGAGGTTTTTTGTTTGGTAATACCGCTAGACATAATATCTCCTATCAACGGATTAGTATTGACATTTGAATGTTTTTTCAGTTCTTAAATTAATAAATTGCCGATTGTAGCACAAATTCTAATTTAAGTGGACCGTTCTTGGTAGGCTTATTAAGTTATAGATTACGAATGCTCTTTATTTTTAAGTAAAATGTGGTCTCGAGCACAGAAATGCCTCGATATGGCGCGGTCTCAAAAGGCTACAACCTCCCCAGAACCATCGAAATGACTGTTGAGCCAGTTACAAGCATCTTCCCCAGTACCGATGAAATGACTGTTAAGCCGGCACTCGATGTGGGATCAGTGGTTGAAATTCATGAACCTACCTTGTATTTGTAATACACCAGAGATATTCCAGCAGATGACAATGCTTTCATGGCTAGCTTTGCAGATGACACTGCAATATTGGTTCCTGATAAATGCATTTATAAGGCCACAGAAATCCTGCAAAAAGCAGTCAACAAAGATAGAATTTGGACGCAGCAATGGCGCATCAATGAGTCAAAATCTACTCATATAAACTTTACAAATACAAAGTTTAACAATGTTCCAATATTCCTTGGAATGAATTTGACCGCGATAATGGAAAGAGCACATCAAAAAGAGAAGATATGAACTGAACTTGAAATATAGAAAAATGTACTGGCTTCTGGGAACAAACTCAGACCTATCTATCCAGAACTAAATATGTAATGCTATGCAAGCAAGTACTGAAGCCTGTATGGACGTATGGCATCCAATTGTGGGGCTGTACAAAGAAAACAAATACAGAAACCATACAAAATTTCCAAAACAAAGTCCTTCGTGGAAAAATAAATGCCCTTTGGTACATTAGAAATAGCGACTTGCATCGTGACCTACAAATAGACATGATTTCAGAAGTGGTTAGAAAGCACGATCTTTCACACAACCAGCGTCTTAAAAATCACATTAACTCCAAGATGGAGACCGTCTTAAATGTAAGAGACAATATTCGGAGATTGAGAAGAACAAAGCCTTACGAGTTAATGGTCTAAAAACTACAGGAAAGTATATATTCACCACTGTGATTAATTCCGACCGGATTGAAAACTAATGAAATTACAAGTGAAGAATTCGAAATTAACGCATTTTTCCAAATTCATCCCTTGTAAATCCGTTCGTTTTCAATCCGGTCGGAATTGATCACAGGGGTGATTATAACTTTAAACTTCCCCCAATTAGATTTAAATTCAAGAAAGAAAAATCATGTCGATCTTTCAAAGATTGCGGTAAGAATCTCCCACTCGCTTGGTACCGATGAACTACCGAGTGTTTTTTGAAGATTTCCACTTGGAGGGAAAGCAAACAATTTTTTTATGTTTTCGTTTAATTTTATTCACCCATATTCCGTAGTGCGTTTATCTTAAACAATTGTCGTTTTTGTGTCTTGTCGCATTAAAGTATATATTTACACCGACCTAATATTTACGATTTCGGCGAAATGCAAGTTCACCCGAAATCTCGAGATTTCGACAAGATTTCAAGATGTCACCGAAGCCTTCAATTTATCGTGATTTCCTTAAAACGCCTAACGGAATAAGGGTAATTATTTCAAAAATAATGCTTTGATAGCACACAATGTGAAATAAATAATTGAATTTCTCCTATCAGCATAAAAAGTTTGGTTTTTTTTTATATGAATATCTCCTAACTTCTTTTTTTATATGAAAAACGCAATTTTTAGTATTTAAAACCATTTCACCCGATAGAGTTCCAATATTGATAGTAATTTGCCAAATTTCACAATCGGAAGTTTTCGTTTTAGGAAAATATGCAGTTTTTTGTGTCTCCTGTAAAGTTTACAAAATGCGACATAGGAGGTATTCATAGTTAACCGTCGATATGTAGGTATCTGTCTAATTTTTTTTTCTATGCGATCCGAGCGCCATCTCGCATCAAAGTCACTGACTTATCGAACATCCCTCGTATATTGGATGTCTACTCTACTATACTTTAAGATTAGAGGATGTTTTTTGTTTCTACTAGGAATACTATACATACATATATATATATGAAGGTAAGTTGCTTCAACTAACATATGTTTGTATCTTTAAAAATAATAATAATCAATGGCAACAGTACATCACTAACTAAAGAAGAAAAACAAATATTTGATTGTTGCTTTTGTTTGTACACTCGCTTACGATCGAATAATTCATTCAGTTGTCAATGAATCCACACGCCATATCTATTTATTTATCAAGGTATGTGCATACATACATATTCGTATGTATAGATACCACAATGCGGTACATGAATCGGTATCACCTTCGCAATACTTGAATTATAGCGTATTTTTGCACGATTTTCTCAATGAAGACCCAGCAACAGAACCAAACCAAACCAAACCAAACCAATACTCCGTATCTAGTATCAGTGGTGCGCATACTCGTGTGTATAATGCGAAATGTTAGGAGGTATACTTAGTAAATTGCCTTACAAGATTCATTCATTCACAACCTGAGTCGGGGCTTTAGATTTTCACGTTGTCGTGAAAGGTTTTTTTTTTTCTTATTTTATTTATTACCTTTTTTTTCTTCGGAATAGACTTTATGATAAAACCATTTTTGTTTGTTTTATATTTAAAAAAAAATTGAATTTCTATTATACATATATCGATGTATGTATGTATGTACAATTCATTCACACACAGGCGCGTACACGTAAAAAGAGTGTGAATTAAAATTGATTGAGTATCGCAAGTGTAGGCAGTCGTATCACTTCACTTTTAGTGTTGTTAGTGTTTTTCGTTCTATTTCTTTTTTTTTTTTTGATTCGTTTTCCTCATTTTTGATAAGATTTCCTTTTTGGATACTTTCGCATCGTATCGTGCCCCATTGCCCGTAACCCAAACTAAAGTGGTGGCAAGAAAAAAAAACCAAATAAAAACATTCCAAAATCGAAAAGAGTCCAATCGAAGAATTTTCCAACGTGGGCCTACGTAAACATATATAATTATACCGTGCTGCGTGGAAAATGCAACGAGGAGTTGGAAATTTATTTTATGCGTGTACTTACGAAACGCTTTTTAGCTTTTGACGTTGCGACCATATGGCTTGTAGAACATTGGGCACAGAGTGCGGCAGTGCTGTGCAGTTCCATTTTAAGGGTCATTCACATTACAAGAAGGCCTGCTGCTATTGCTGTTATAAGTTGGGAAGTCGTGGTTACAGATAGTGGAGTCGCACTGTTTGTATGTGGGTAAGTGGGTCTATATATGGAGACTTTGTAGTTATTGCATTCTGTCTGATAAAACGAGTGTTTTTATCGTATTTTTGTTGAAACCGGGAAAAAATAGATATAAACATTTTTTATTTTAATAAATTATCGGTTAATGTTTGCCTCATATCATGGGCCCGATTAGACAGTGCATTTGGGGTCAATAAACAATAAACGGGGCATAATAAAATGCAACATGAAACGATAGTTTAAGAAGTTTCTCTCTGATAAGATGATAGGAAAATATACGGTGTCGAAGAGCTGTCAGATAGATAATGAAATTTAGTCCAAAGTAATTCCTTAAATGAGTGATCACATTTTTTCTACACCTTATTTGATTTCATAACTTTGATTCATTATATATTGCCTTAAATGAAAAACTCTTATAAATACATGTGTACATATGTGTGGGTGGCACTGGCGTAGTGGTAGTCATGGTTCACGGTTCAAATCCAAATGTTGCCGAAAGTAAATGTCAATGACAGCAGAATGGTGGAATGGCTGAAGAAATTGATCGCACAAACAAATAATAGGAAACATCTGGAAAAAAAACTTCTGTGAATCATAAGCAAGGGCAGAACTTTCAATAATACAAACCTCTCCAGTTATCCGGGACACCACCCATAGCGTAAGTTGAAACCTAACATCTGAGTTTCCTATCACTACGCCGATCTCGTTCTTGTTCTTCATGTGCTTGCGCTGTGAGTAAACATTCTAAGGGTATTCATATCCCGTTCAGCGTGTGGAAATTATAAAAAAAATTTACACATATTATAATGAGGATAGGGAAGAAAGATTTTTCAATTCGGAAATGTTAAGATATCCAGAATGCTTAGTGACATAAAATCTGGTGTATCACGTGCGTGCTGCAAATAGATGTTCGATATAAAATTGGGGTTATATTAAATGATTTTTAATCTAAATGTTTGTTAGCTTTCAAAAAACTTCTAATCTTCAGACCATTCAGCCGTCGATTATGACCAGAAAGTGGATCGGTGCAGCCGTGTTTTACTCAGGAGCGTATCAGAATTCCGCTTTTTAAAATCCCGTTTTTTAAAATCCCGAAAAAAGTTTTGAAATACCGTCTTTTAAAATCCCGTTCTCTTAAAATCCCGCTTTTTAGAATCCCGTTTAATCCCGCTTTGACCATTTCTCAGCATCCCAATTTTGTATTTCAACAATTTCATCTTTCAAAATTTAATATTGCTTGTTCCATTTTCTAGGAAAGAAATAAGAAAAGTTCCTTTAAACGAAAAAATAAACGGAAAATTATGAAAAATATTTCCAAATCAGGTTTTGCGCGTCGACATAAAAAACATTTGGTTGTTCCATTAATATTTCAATGTATGTAAATATTTAATATACAGCTTCTGAGTTTTATTTCATTTATTGTTTTATTTTTAAATGAATATTATTAATTTATTTGCATATTCGTTGAATTGTTATACATATTTGTTATAATATTATATCACATTTATTGTTTGTTGCAAATAATACGAGTTGTTAATAAAAGGTTAGTGCATATTATTACCTCTGTTTTTATTTCAATTATTTCTATTTTTTTTTCTAATCTCGCTTTTGCAATCAGAACTATTTGTCTTATTTTAAAAAATGCCTGGCAATCAAGTACATGTTAAACAAATTTCGCGCGAAATTTGGTATTTTTTAAACGAAAACAAATAGTTCTGATTGCAAAAAACGAGATTATTAAAACGGGATTATCAGAAGCAGGATTACAAGAAGCAGGATTATAAAAAAGCGGGATTGTTAAAAGCGGGATTTTAAAGTCGGGATTTTAAGGTCGGGATTTTAAGGTCGGGATTTTAAAAAAACGGGATTAAAAAAAGCAGGATATCGTACCCAACCCGTTTTACTCTCTATAGGACTTGAAAAAAATAATCATTTTGATTTGCTTACACATTTTCGTTTAACACAAATTGCAAAATGTTTTTTCATGCTACCATCTGTTTCGAGTGTCTGGCAAGCATTCAAGAGTGTCTCATTTTTGTGAGAAGCTTCTGAACTCGAAGTTCGGAGGCAGTGAAAAATTGTTAATCCCTTCGATTCCTTTGATTACACTTAAGCGGTCAATTGTTGTAAAATTTGCAAGAAAAAAAAAAACGTTTATTTTTAAGAATAAATTATTAAAATCGAAAACTCAAAGAATGCAGAATATTTAATTCCAATAAAAAAAGCATTTATTGTTTTTGCTGGGTGACAAAACCAATCATCGTCAAAAGGATAATTCGGTCCTCGTTGTTTTTTTATTTTTAATATTTGGGGTCCTTTGTTTGTCAGATGAATGAATTGTTTCCAAGGAACTCATCGCAAAAGTAGAAAATGGTACTTGGAAGCACTGTATTTTTTTTAGCCACTAGGGTCATAAATATGAATATCTCAAGGAACTATCGAATTAAGCCAAGAAATCGGTACAGTTCCTTTACAGATTACGTTAAGTTCTAAACTAAAAAGAAAGTATTGAATAGATTACTCCGTTTTGTACAATAAACATTATACATACATATGCTGTCGAACTTCTATAACCCGAATCGCAAGGGAATCCAAAATCGCTTCGAATTATCGTAGTTTCCACTTAAAGAGGTTTCGTATTATATATTATTTGAAAATTCGACTTATGGAGGTTATACAATTTTCTTCAAAAACAATGAAAAAGGTAAGCTGAACGATTTCTTTATTACAAAAATAAGTAAATATTGCACAAATACTTCAGATTGGCATACAGATAATTAAAAAAAACAAAGAAAAATGAAGAGCTGTAAACAAACATAACTGTAAAGAGAAATCACTTAACAACTTTGTTAAAAATTTGTGATCTTGCTTTGGTTACAAGAGGGTTGATGCATATCTACATGATGTTAAATTAAATGGAGATCTGAGAATATTTCTGTGCTTCATTACTAAACATAAACTTGGAGAGTATCTGCATTGCATTGATATTGTTTTGCACTATAGCCGATTGCATCAACCATTTTTTAACTCTTCATAAAAAAAATTTGATCGGTGATCGATTAATTTTTTCACTTTCAAACACAGCCGCTCGCAATTTAGCATCAGTTTTGCATTGCAATTGTTGATGCAGCATATATGTACAAAACATTGTTCTTGTAACAATATTTTTTTAATTGTTTTGCTCAACCACATATAACAGTTTGCTACTCTTCTGTTTGACAGAAATCACTTCATAGAGAAAGCTTTCCATCTTTATGGTTATATTTTGGTTTATCAAAACGTCACTGCCACTCTGAAAACTTAAAAGCAACTGAATTATAAATCTATCAGAAGACACCATACCGAAGAATGATTTAAATAACTTTTTAGCTAGTAACAACTGATAAAAATAAAGTTTTCTGGCATTTTTTCCATTTTCAGAAAAGGAAAAAACGCCAGAAATATTGTTCCTGGCATTTTTTCCAAGCTGATTTCTTTCTGGCGTTTTTTTCCATTTTCAGAAATGACTTTTTGAAAAAAAGGCCGGAAATGTGGGAAAGATTGCCAGAAGAGTCTGATCTTTCTTCTAAGGAAAAATTTTATAAAATTTTCTGGCGTTTTTTTTTTCAAAAAAAAAATCTGGTGCAATATCTGGGAGCCAAAAATTGTTTC
Organism: Brachyopa scutellaris; assembly: GCA_949775065.1. NCBI lineage: Eukaryota > Metazoa > Arthropoda > Insecta > Diptera > Syrphidae > Brachyopa > Brachyopa scutellaris. Next base: position 94,594,928 of record OX459113.1, on the reverse strand, counting down.
GATACAATTTGAATATAATTCTTAGATAGTTCATGTCAATATTCGTTGTTAGTGTGTGTGCACTTCATGATATCGACAGGCTTTATATCTTAAATTTATTACAAGCATAACGTTCACGGTGGCAGTATACATGAGTAACATCGCTTGTAATGCTCGATTGCTCGAAAGCCTTCGATACAGTGTCCCATGAGATATTACTTGCTAAGCTAAAAAACTATTTCAGCTTCAATACTACGGCATTAAAGCTAATGGATAGCTACCTTAAGGGTCGTACTCAAGCTGTACATGCAAACAAGAGATTGTCAAGCTTTCTTGTTACTAAAGCCGGTGTTTCACAAGGGTCGATAATGGGCCCATTATTATTCACCTTATTCAATAATGACATTCCTTCTACCTTAAAATACTGCAAGGTTCAGATGTATGCCGATGACGTCCAGTTGTACTTAAGCTATCCATTGGCTCTAGTTGAGGATGCCACTGAGCGAGTCAATGAAGACCTCAAATCTATAGTTTCATGGTCGCGGAAAAATAGGCTTATGCTCAACTCCGACAAAAGTCAAGCAATTGTAATCAGCCGATCAAGTCCCGATACCCAAAGCTTCCCTCAACTTTTTATCGATGTATCAGCCCTTACCTACGTCAGTCTCGTGAAAAATCTAGGTGTAATATTTAACCGGAATCTTATTTGGGAGAATCATATAACGAACACAGTGTCTAAAGTCTACGGATCTCTGCGCGCTATGTATCAAGTAGGAAACTGTCTTCCATTAAGGATCAAAGCTATGCTAGTTAAGTCTCTGCTGTTGCCGATTCTGTTTTACGCACATCCGATCTTTTGTGATTTAGACAGTTACAGCTCGCGGAAGCTGAAGGTAGCTGTTAATAGTACAGTGCGATTTGTCTATAACATAGGTCGAAGGGAACACATCTCTGGTCATGTAAAGAATTTTCTGGGATTAGACCTACAGAAATACCTTGACGCCAAAATACTGACTTTCCTATTTAATCTTAAAGAAAGCCAGACCCCAGAGTATCTTTTCCAAAGATTACAATTCGCATCTTCCACTAGAAGTAGAAGTCTCATTCCACCAATATATAACTATAACGTTACAAAGAAACAGTTTTTCGTATATGCCGTAAGACTTTGGAATTCGCTTCCGGTTTATATCAGGAGATCTTCAGGCATACGCGACTTTCAGAGACAACTAACGCAACACTTTTCAACATAGCTAATAATAATTAATGACATAATAATTAATGACTTAATAAAATATAATAATAAATGACCTAATAAAATAAAATAAAATAGACAATAACTGATTTTAGGGTTTTTCTTTAGGGATTTCTTTCTTTCTTAATTCAATTACTAGACTAATATACCTTAAGACTAGTAAAATTTAAAATTTACTTATAAATATGTACATATGTTTGCTGTTAATTTATTGTTGCTTTTCTATTGATCTTAAGAAATTGTTATTATTATTATAATTATAATTATCTATTTTTGTTTCAACCTTTTAATAATGTTACACAATTAAAAGATTATATTCTATCTACGTGTAAACATAATTTCTAAATAAATAAATACAAATACAAATACAAATTCATATTCATACCTATATACATATGACATACATGACATACCTATCCTATCTTGAATATAACCAAACGACTTAGATTTTTATTGATTGGATTACATTGAAAAGTTTGATTTTTAGGTTATCTTTGACACTGTCAGTTTGGAGTTAAATTCTCTAGCATGCTTTGACATTCTTAGCGTTTGTTGTCAATTGTATAATTCAAGATAACCATATTGTTAGATTCGTCGATTGGGATATTTCAACAAAAAGTGTTATTAGTTCAGCTCAAATTGTGATTTCAAAAATTACATATGTATATATGTATGTATGTATGCAATGTACACACATATCGGATTTAAAAAAAAAACATTTTGTAAAACAAAAACTCGTTTTATTGTTTCTGTTTTGTATAGCACTTCTGGTTCTTAATTTCTAGCAACTTATGTATACATACATACCTACATAGCTTAACCAACCCTTTCGTCATGGTATTTATTATCATATTCAAAACTTACGTACTTTTTAATGAATTTTATTAAATGATGTTTCGAACCGCTCTTTCTTAAGAAATATTTCATTACTGATATTTAGGAGTTCCAATAGAAACAATATAAAGTCGTGGTATCTCATTTTAAAGAGAAGATTTCTGTTAATTCAGATCTTTGAGTACTCAAGCTTCTGAAGACGTTTGACACAGGTATTAACACAATTGCCACCTAATGCCAACAAACGAGAATTGTATCCACTTTTGGGAGGGTAAAGTAAACCTCTTATTGACTATTTTTTGTTTCACTTAGTTCAGTTGGATTTCGAATACTATAAAAGAACCAATTTTAAATCATCTAGCTTGTGGTTTATGCAAAAAATGTAAACTTTTAACCGGTTACTTACTTATGTGGCGCTACAGTCGGGGGTGGCCTAAGACCTGAACCAACTACACTTTCCAGCTGGCCCAATCCATAGCTAGGTGCTTCAAGTTGCGCACTCCAAGTTGGTCAAGCTCCGGGTTGGAATCGAATACCCTGCGTGCCGGAGCATAGATGTCCATTCGCTCTACATGTCCTAGCCATCTTAAACGCCCAATGCTCAGTTTTTTGACCCAGATCGATGTCGCTGAACAGCTCGTATAGTTCGTAGTTAAATCTTCTCCTCCAAAACCCGTCATCAAAAATAGGACCGAAAGATTTTTCTCTCGAAGTGGCTAAGGATATCTTCATCCGCTTTCTATAAAGTCCATGCTTCAGCTCCATATAACAAGACTGGGATCAAAAGGGTCTTCTATAGAACATACATACATTACATACATATGTATCTAAGTACTTACTACATACATATGTACATACACATGTATGAGGTTAATACAGTGAAATCTCCCATTACGGACAGCTCCATTCGATGGACAGATCCCTTAGACGGACACACTCTCATAACCAAGCATTATTGTTTCCGATTACACACATTTTATGTTCCATTAGCCGGAGACTCCCTTGATCGGAAGCGGGCAAGCATATCTGTTAGAAATCATTCAATTTAATTCCATTAGACGGACAAAAACTAAAAATTCTTCCCTAGCTTCACACCAAATTTTTGTTACTTCCTCAGTTACAGTCGCAACAGATGCCAACGAAAAGACAAAATGTAATAAAAATAACGATCACATTTAGTACAGTACTCTCTGGGCGGCGGCGTGGTGAGGCGGTGGTAAATACAGTACGACCTCGATAAAAGCAACCCTCGATACGCGCAACTCTTCAATAATAGCAACACTTAAAATCTAACCATTATTTACTCAGTAATTGCAACTGTAAAAAAAAGTGGCTCGATAAACGCAACTTTTGTTTCATAAATTCTAACATAATATGTATTTTCATATTTGTATCTCGTCTTTCTTGTTAACACAAGGCGGAAATTGTGTTTACCCCTTAGCCGGAGTACTCCCCTAGGCGGACGAAAATGTTTTCACCGTCACTGTCCGCCTAAGGGAGGCTGTATATGAAAAAAATTGCATATCATTTCCGATACTACCGTAAAGCGGGGTTACTTTGCTCCGTTTTTTGAACTATTTTTAGAAACCTCTTAAAAATGGTACACAAATAATTTTGATCTATTTTTTTTCCACCCTTTTTCATTAATAAGATGTGAGATAATGCATTTATGCTATAAAAACTGTTTAAATAATAATTAAAATACTTTTTTTCGTGGTTGAAAAATGGGGCAAAGTTGTCCAAGGGACGGTGTTACTTTGCTCCATCTGAAACTCTTAACTATATTTCATTTATCTAAAGAGCTGGAGAAAAGTTAGTATTGTATTTCAATACCACTGATTCAAAGGGTCATAAGAAAAAAATTAAAAACCAACTTTTTTTGTACAAAAAACAAAACAGCTTTTTATTTATCCAATTGAATGCTTATAAATTAAAGTATAATTTCAAATAAACATAAATAGCAAATTTTTAACAAAACAAAAAATAATTTACCTTTAAAAACAATAAAAACTTAGTTATGTCCAATAAAAAAAAGAGATTTTAAAAATAAAAAGAATTCTAAATAGTAATTATAAGAATAAAAAGTTTGGTTTGTTTGTTTTGGTGGTCTAATGGACCCTATAACATCGCTCCAAGGGTGTGTTAGTTCATCTCTTTGAGAGGGCCATTTCCAAAGCTTAAGAGATCTATGCATAGAGCATTTCTAGATAAATAAAGTAGCAAGTTTCAGACACCCTAAAATCGAAAAACTAGCGTTGCGTCGATATTTGGCATATCAATAAATGTTTATGTTTAACTTTTATGTATGTCTTATTAATTTTAAAATGCATACTCTCAATTTTCAAATATAATATAAAAGTAGGAATATAAAACGAATTTTTAAAATAAATACAAGCTGCCAAAATGGTGGTGTCTGGTATACTACCACGTCAGTGTAATTGTGAAAATCAGGGCACATCAGTCCCAGAGGGCTAAAGTAAAGTATTAACAAAATAATATTATAATTAGAAAATCTGTACTTACTTTGTTAAAGCTCAGACAATTGTTTGTACACACCAAATTTTCCACTTAAAAAATTCAACAAAAGCTGTGTTTTTTTGAAACGTAGCTAGCCAGTAGTTGCTAGCAAAGTCAAATTTCGCACGTAAAACAAATACAACAACCAGCTGGCTACAACTCTTGATTTTATCCGCAGCCAAAAGCAGCTGGCTAGGAATTTTACGCCTACTCATCGTCAGAGGGCGCTGAAAGCGATTTGTAGAACATTTGACAGACTGCCGTGTACGAAAATTATATAATTTCAATTACTAAATGATGTTTCACTGAAATAATCCACTATATTATGATTTCATATCACTTTATGTAAATTATCTATTGAATAAATTACCGAAATTAATTGTTTTGACAACAAATAACAAAAAATCGATTTGGTTGAATGCCGAATACTTTGACAGTTCACACTTAACAGCTGATCGAAATCACACGCATATGACCGAAATCACACACACCAACTTGGAGGTAAGTCAGCTGGGTTCGGCTGGCTGGGAATCGTTTTAATGAACGACTGGCTAGCTACGTTTAAAAAAAACACGCCTAAATTTGCTACGTGAACTACACAGGTCAATTGCTGCTTACCAACTGCCGGTAGACGGTCCGTTGCAATATGTGGCAGATGTATATTTGTGTGTGTGTACATTACGGTAGGTTCGGCTTAAAGAATGTTACATGTCTGAGCCAGTGCTGCCAGATCGTGGTAAATTTACCTTTTCGTGGTAGGTTTCAATTTAAATTTTCATGATATGGCATGGGTAATAATTTCCGTTTTCCATGCAAAACAGGGAAATTCTGAAATTAGTTTTTGGTGGAAATAGTAAATTTTCATCCATCATGTGGTATTTTTCTTGAAAAAAGCCTGGCAGCACTGGTCTGAGCGTGAATCAAGAAACCAACTCTTTTCGACAGTAACGCAAAGTTACACCCGCGGGCGCAAATTAACCTTGGTTTACGGTATCTTTTAAAAACTAGACAGATCGCCACCATCATTCATTCGTTTAAATTCCCAATTCAATCTTTGCCAGGCTACGTCAGCTTTGCGTAGATGCACTATATCCACCCATCCGTCCGTCTCGGCTATTGTGATTTGTACATTACCAATCCACTTCAGCTCATGTTGATCCTTTCTCCAGACATTGCTGTTCGTAGTCTTTAATATTTTCCGGTGGAATTCTAGGTATCTAAAAATTGAAATATTTAAATGAACCTTGAAACAATTTATTAATTCTGCATGCTTGACAATGAAAACCTAGATTCGATTTGCTGTTTAATTCCAAAAACCCAACCAACTAAAGTGAACTAGCCTTTAACTAGCTTTCAATAAGCTGTAGATACCCATGCCAGCATACCTTTTTACCATAATTCAATCGCGCAAAATAGTCCCAAAAACAAACACAACAATCTTTTTGGTGGCAATAAATATGCTAAAATAGTCGTATAGCTTTTAACCGTACATCCTCACATACTCCCGTGTATGTATATAGTGTCCGTATGTATGTACATTTTTACAGCAAAAATGTATACATCTTGTATCTGATAGATAAAGCAATGAGAGTCTGTCCTCATACATTACTATACATGCAATACTTATACTGAAATTGTGTTTGCATGCACGTAGCCCTCCATTCATTATGATGGCCGCTTCATTCATAAAAACCGTCTTCGCTGTATCGTCGCCGACGTCGTCAGATCCACATACACAAATACGAACAAAAATACATGGGATACTCCGCCAAAGTATCTAAACTGACAAATGTATGTATACATCCATATGGTGAAACCCAAAAATGCAAAAAAGAAATAAAGAAAAGAGTACAACACAGATAGAATAATGGAGCTCATACTAATATAGTTCGTTTTGAGTATCTGTGAGCGAAAAAGCACTACCACCACCATCAACACCAACGGCGGCGAACATTTCCATTTAACTTTAAAGAGAAGAATAAAAAGATAAGAACGCAAGCAGAATAAATATCGTGGCTGTGTCCTTGACGTCGTCACCGCCCGTCCGCCCTCAAGTATTTCAAGTGAGTGAATATAGAGAAGAAACCCCACAGCCGTGAGATGAGATGAGAACTTTTGTGAAGAACCACCAACCACGTCCACGACGAATAGCAAAGAGAAGCAGAGAGTAAAGTTGGAACTAAACAGTCCACAAAATGTATATATTCTAGTCATTAGACCCAATAATAATATCCTGAATGTACATATAAATGTATGTACGTTTGCCATTCATACAGCGGGCATAAAACAGCAGCGGCACATATTACGAGTACGACCCCGGCAGCCAACTCATTTAATGCGGTATTTGTGCGAATGTGCATAATAATGTGTAGATACTTTCATAGGAATAATATTTGATGTTTCTTAATTTTTTTTAGATACATATGCACATACCTGTTAATTTTTTCTTATTTCAAATAAATAACATACATAAATGTATTTTTGAGAAATAACTTTTCTTAGTGATCAACTTAAATAAATAAAAAAAAAATTACCTACCACTTCCTCTAGTTTCAGTGAAAAAGAAGCAGAAACATACAAGAGAGAACAATTCTAGTTCTCAATTTGAATCTCACTTAGACAGAGTTGCCAAATGCTAGCAAAAATAAGCTATCTTTTGGTATATATTTTTTTTGAAAGCTTTTAAAAGTCTTTTAAATATTAAAATGTTTCACATTATTTATTACTTCTCAGATCACTATTGCAGAATAGCCTTACGCTGGTTTTATGAAATGCATTTTATCGTCGGCTAAATTTTTGAAGCTGCTAAGTTTATTGAGGGTTCTGCATAGCTCCTCGATTGCGGCGTTCGTACTTTTTGCTCTTGGAGCTTGCGTTCATTTTTCCCCACCTCATTGGCAAAGAGATCCCAGTTAGTTTTTCTGGGATTTCGGTATTTTACCTGCGGGGGTTTAGGATCGTCAATCACGAATTCTATGATGTTGTGATCTGAAAAGGATATTTCAGGGGAAACTCTCCACCGATCCACATGGAGTGAATCCGAGTTACTCGTGAGAGTAACGTCTATAACTTCCCGCCTATTTTGGGTTATAAAGGTGGGTTCATCTCCAAAATTCGCTATCAACAAATTATGCTCTATTATGAATTTAAAGAGAGACTCAGCTCTTGGATTAATGTCCCATTGCGTGTGATGGGAGTTTATGTCACATCACATGAGCAAGTCCCATTTTTCCTGCCCTGCCTTCCTCACCAGTCTGTATGTGTCCTCAGATGGAGGCCCATCCGTAGAGTCGTACAGCATGTACACTGATGCCATCGCAAGTGAAGGCTTTCATTGCCTCTCGAATTTTATGACTATCCGGTTATTGTTACAATATCTGGGTAAGAGAAAAAGCTTCATTTGATTTTTTTTTAGCAACAATGCAAGTTCTGGTCATACTTTCATCATTTGGTATATCGGTCTTATATGTTTCCAGGCCTCTTGAGTTAAGCCCCATAATCTTGCCTCGGACAATCCAGGGTTCTTGTATAAGGGCAACCTGTCTCCCATGAGGAAAACAAGGTTGGCACTAGCCGCCTAACTGTGGTGAAGGCTTATTTGTATTATGTACCTTCATTACAGTTGGAGCCTCCGTCTCTTCCTAGCTAGGTTGGTCCAGTAATGGGTCTTATCTTTCATCAGGCCTCCCCAACGCGTACCTTGTAATTTCCGTCGCGAAGGAGCGGTATCGAGCAGTGACTCTGAAGAATGTTACTTCCATGCCAGCCTCAATGTGCTCACCCACTCTATCACCTTCCAATCTTTACTATGAACTTCTGGGCTTAATAGTCTCAGGTTGCGCTCTATACTATCCTTCGGGAGATAAAGACCCGTAAGAAGGGTGCCACGGCCACTTTTGGGTCTACCATTGGCCCACGGTTCTTCGGTATCAGCCACAAACTTTCTTAACAAGTTAAGTGTATTATCATTATCGCATTCCATAATTTTTAACCCTTTGAAGGTGGTCAACTGTCCGAAATGTGGAAAAGAAATCTCATTTACACCATAGAGGATCCTAATCTACTTCAATCAACTTCCACTGATTATCTGTCAGCTTACGCTCCGGGTTACCATAGTCAACTATTGCTACCCGAAGACTATCTCTGGCAATGTCGGAGTGTATGCCTTAATTTTTCTTTCCAAAACTGACGTTTCGCTTCCGACCAAATGTGCCAATAGACTTTTTTCTAATAGAGTTTAGTCAAATCGATCAGATTTTGATCCATTGGCCGTAGAATGCAGTTTGTTAAATAAAAATAAGTGAACAAGAAAAACGAGATTCAAATAAGGAAAGTTAAAGGTACGAAGTTATAAACAAAAATTGCGTTTCCCGAGGCACTTTTTTTTTGAAAAGTTGACAACAATGGTAAGATTTTAAGTGTTGCCTTTATCGAGGAGTTGCGCGTATCGAGGGTTGCTTTTGTTGAGGTCGTACTGTATTTGATTTGGACTAAGGTGATCTTAGCGAATTTTGAATTTGTGTCATCAAAATCGCAATTTGTAGAATTTATCAAAGTGGATTTAGCAGCTTTACACATTTAGCCGACGTTATGTTCTGTGGGTCGATTTTGAACTCAGCGGTTTGTAAGGGTTAGATACTAATGTTAATACTAATGTTAATCCTCTCCATCTTATTGCTAATGTCTAGGTCTACTATTCTTCAATATTAGTAGATACACAGTACATAGTTAGAAACGTTCTAAACTTGGATCGTTTGTCGTTTATTTTCTATGTATACATACGTCATATTCCCAATCGCCCCTCTTGTCGTGTCAAATTCGTATTCAAACAACAACACGAACCGAATACGACAAATTGTCTGTCTCTTCCGCAGCGGATGCAGCATGTTTCTCAGATTCATTTGCTCTTCAGCGATAGACCGAGAAAGTATCAGCAGCGGATACTTGCAACATCCAACCGAATTCGACTAAACTTCTTGGTAATGAAAAGTGCCAGCAAATATCTCTGTTTTGGATTTCCTTTACTTCAAACGAAGGACTCCGCGTCCGCATATAGAATGAAGGATATTACTATTTTTTTTGTTTCTTTACACGTTCAAATACATTTTGAAAGAAAGGAATTCATAAAAACAAAAAAATCAGGAATGAATGAAATCGCAACCAAAACGAATACCACCTAAGTTCACACGCAACACACACTTTGAAGTTGAGTTTGCCTTATTCTGCTTCTTCTTCTTCTTCGTCGATTTTGATGTGTTTCTTTCATTAATGAAACTCGCACACAGTCACATCCACACCCATTCGTGGAAAACTCGTATTGCCTGATTTATATTTAAATGAATGGCGACTACGAAATTTTCGTTTGGGGTTAAGTTGGTTTTTCGACGACGTTTTCATTCTTCAGATGCGGTAGCTAATGAGAGTGTGTGTGTTTGTGTTTTAAGATTCGAGTGTATTGTATTCAATTTCCGTTTTGCGCTCACACCCTCGCATTTGTGATGAAAACCGTATCCGTATAGGAGCTAAAGAGAAAGAGAGAGTGAGAGAGAGACGACTTAAATGTGTGTCTGTTCGTCGGATTGTTGTGTAAAAATTGCGTCCGGTCGACCTAACGTCAACAAAAACAGGTTCTCTACACATAGATACACATCCATTATTATCGTATTGGTGGCTGTGGGTGTATGCAACGCAGTACGGATTCACACGTGCACACAGACTAGTTCTCTCAGATACACTGTCTCACATACAATCGAGTCGAGTGAAAATTATTCGTGTATATTTATCAGTCGTTTGAGAAATTCCGCATGAAGTAGACTGTGGTGCTATCATTTCGCTTCTCTCTCACACATTAGAAACAAAAAAATAGCAAACACACCGGAAAATTCGAACTCATATCGGTCGAAAATATCTCCAAATTGTATATACTAACAAATCAGTTTAACATTGAACACTAATATAAGCTACTTAATGAGTTGCAGATACTTTTCAATCGGTTTCAAAAAACACGTTTTTTCCCCGTTTTACCGGCTAGAAGAATTTCGAAAAACTCAATTCAGTGAAACAGAGTGAAGTATTATTTGAAAATATTTCAATGAATTCAACATGATCTTGTGGAATAATAACCGCGCTCTCATTTTCCGTTTTTGTCGTTGACACCGATGTCGTTTGCGTCTACTTTACTCGTCGGTATCGATCGCGTTGTGTAGTAGCCGCGGCCGGGTTGTACCCCAACGGGCCACAGGAAATCTTGATCTACCTAAAAGGCCTACCTACACACACATAGAAAGCCTATCCCCCACACAATTACACTCGGGTTTACTTGTGTGCGTTGCAACGACACGATCATAATTTTTTCCATACATAGATACTCTTATATACATTAGTGGTGGTAGGCTCTCTCAGTAGAAACGGTTTGGTTTGGATTTGTTCGACCTCCTAATGTGGTTGCCACAGCATTCATTACATTTCGCTTCAAAACTTCAGCCCTCTGAAAAACAGCGATCGCGATCGGTTGTCGGTTGTTTGACGGTTTGACGATCGGAAAGACGGACGAATTATTTTCTTAAAACTAAAATCAAATAAAATATAATACAATCAAGAAATACTGTGTTGCCTTTTAAAAAAGAAAATCATTAAAATAAATTTCGAGAAAAGTTCTTCGCATTTTTACCGACAAAAAAAAAATTGTATATTTTCTCACTCGTTTACGTGGTGAACAACTCTCGTCTGTATCTGATCGTGTTTGAGAAGAAGAAATATTTTTTTCGTTTTTTTTTTTTTGCATCTATAACCCAGTTGTACTACTTGTCTCATTGTCTGTTATGTGCGCTTAATTTGTATCTTATAAAAATACAACAATTGGATACTTATTTCACTTAGCTTGTATTCTATTACCACCATCAACATCTCGACTCGATTTAGACAACGAAAGATACAATCAATCTAATATTCAATAGAAATTTAATATCTGAAATCTAATTGTATCTACGACGCGATTATTAGCTCTGTGTGTGTATTTTAATAATTAAAAAAAAAATACAAAATATTTTAAGTGAAATTGCGGAATATATACGAGAATATAAATATAAAAAAAAGAAGGAAAATCGTTCATCTTGAATCGTGCAAATCTAATGAATGAATGATTTTTTGTTCGTTTCTTTCCTTCAAATAAATCAAAATAAAAAAAGCTCAACGAGAGTAGTAGTGTGTTCACAGAAGGAAAAAAAAAGAAATTCTTTAAAAAGAAAATAATTTATAATAAAATAAAAATTATTCAAATAGTGTGTCTGTGGTGTTGTGTTGCCCCTGTTTGTAACGAAAACCGTGATTAATGATTTGAGTTGGTCTTTTTTCTTTTACACAAAAAAAAAGCGTAATATTATTATGAGCAATAAAAAAATAGCTCAATGAAAGCGTTACAAAAAATTGATACAAGAAGAAAGAGAAGAAATTTAATTTAAGTGAAGAAAAATTGAAAAAAGTAAACGAATGGCGATCAGTTTTAAATTTGTGGATTACTCTACACCTGCTGAAGCTTATTGGATTATATTTTCATTCACAACAGCGACGAAGAAGAATTGAAATTCATCATCAATAGTCGACCAATCTCTGCAATTGGCTATTAGCGGCACACACATATAGTTTAACCAACTTATTTTTCTTGGATTATATTTATGAAACGGCAAATCGAAGATTTATTATTTCCTTTGATTGCTTTGTAAAATAATGTAAGTTCAACTATAACCGTTATAATTTAACTTATTTATTGCATTTTAGATACTTAAGTGGGGCGAAAGTTACGTTTTACGGATAGATAGAGAGGAGTTAAAATTTTACGTGTAGCGTGTAGGTGTAGGTAGGAATTGAGTTTTGTTATTCATTGGTCATTGCGGCTGGACTGTGAGAGACTACCACGTTTTAGACTCTCAATAGGATCAATTTGGTTAAAGAATAATCTAGACTTAAGAAAAGTCTGCCAAGAAAACATTCGAATTTAGGTAGGTAGTCAAACTTTATTGTGAAGTGTTTTTAACCTGGTCACAGAGGCATTGAAGGAAATGTGATTGCGGATGATCTTGCCTGTTCAATATTCTCAGCCCCAGAATCCTTTTGCGGCATAAACTGGGAAACTGTCTCAGCCTTAATTAACAAATGGGAACATAATCTCCGACTTGTCCCTGGGTTTAGGCAAGCCAAACTGTTAACTAAGCCTTATACCTATCACAGGGAACTTCTAAACCACAATAAGAAGGATATTAGGTATCTAACAACTTCTCCTCTCCGGTAATTTGTCAATTACGATACCACCTAAACAAGTAAGGCCTGTCTAGCGAGACCGATTGTCGACTCTGTTTATTGATTGCCCGGCACTTTACGGGGTCAGACGGCGTATCCTTCACAAAAACTTCTTAGACCCTAGTAATTAAAAATTGCGTCAACCAAGGACATACTTGCCTTTATTAGAAAGGTTATTTGCCTCTTGGACTAATTATAGAATCTTATTATACAATTGATTTTCTATGTTGCAGTATCAGCCTTGCGACAGGATCCAGTCTATTAAAAAAAAGCTATAGTCTTGGAGGTGTTTGTGAGTTAGGCGAACTTTTTCATTATTGGGTTTAGGGAAACATCATGGCTTTCATTTTTAAAGGAGCACGGCTTAAATCTAGATATTTCAGTAAGATTTATTTTTCACGAAATAAATTAGGTATCATCTACATACATAATGTCGATAAATTTTGTAAGTTAATGTCAAAAATCTTTAGCGACTTTGTCAGCCTTCACTTCACTTCTATGCTAGTGAATTATTAAATAAAGACACAACCTATGTACCTACATACGCGTGACCGTTGTAATGTTCTGGAAGCTTTATTAGACAGTTGCTACGAGGGAGTAAAAGTCGTAAGTGGTGGAATTTTAAGTTTCACATGTGGGTTCTTCTGTTATTTGTTTATAACACATTTAATCAGCCACAACTAAAGCACATAAAGCAGATACATATATATATGTGTGTAACATAAAAAAATAAAAAATTGTCGAATTTGGGGAACGGAGAATCCACACGAGATCCATGAAACACCATTGCATGATCAAAAGGTGACTATTTGGGTCAAAACCATCATTGGACGTGTGCTTTAAAAAATGGCGACATTGACTGGTCACTCAGATCTCCAGATTTGATCCGGACTTCTTGTTGTGGGGTTGTTTGAAAAGCGATGTGTACGCCAGTAAGCCTCACCCAATTGACGAGCTCAAGGCAAACATTCGTGCCAAAATCATCGCTGTGCCGCCCGAGATGCTCGAAAAAGTGATGGAAAACGCAAAGTTTCGTTATTTCTTTGTTTTCGATTTATTTTAGAGTCAAATTTTGGTTTCACTTTAGCGCCTAAGCAAAAAACACATAACAAAGATTCTTAACAATAAACATAAACAATAACAATGATGAAATCTCTTCAATTGACGGTGAGGATATCATTAACATTTCAAAAATCTCTCATGCTTGTGATATACAGTGTTCTAATATATTACTCGAATGGCCAGAACAAAATGCACTTAATGTGATCAAATTTCTTCTTTACAAAATATTAGAGCAATTCCAATACAAAAATCTACTGAAGTTTTTTTTTTAAATAAGTAAGTCTGTGTCTTTTGTTTTTTATTTAATTTTTGTATTTATATTTCTACATTTCATTTTCATTATTAATGCGTTTTATTTTATTCTTTTTACTTCATTATAACTAACATGCTAGACAAAAAAACGCTTAAAACTAGCTTAGTTAACTTAACGTAACTTAGCGTTTCTACTCTTTAATCTGAATTACTTCTTTGATTTTGTTTTCTTTACATTGACTCTTTTCATAAGCTACGTTGTAATTGGATTCCCCGTAAGTTACGGAGGTTAGGTTCCAATAATGTGAACCTCCCTAAAATGTGAACAGGCCCCTGTTTTAATTAGTTCGCGTTATCGAGGTAGTACTGTATATGGAAGGAAATATTTACTGTCCGAATGTTTCTTAAGAGTGTTACACAAACACCAATCTTTCTCGATCAAGGACATTTTTATGTTTCAATTTTCTAGCTTCACCTTTATGTCATCCATCATCACTTTGATTTTCAACACAACAATGTGTCGAACATTCTTAAATTATTGTTATTGATTTCGTATTTTGTATTTCAATTAAATTTATTGTATTCAAATTCTACTTAATGCACATATGTACAAAGTAATGTGATAGGCGTTTGTTTCTTAAAAACATGATATTTAACAATGTATTTTTAGGTACCTATTATTATACGTATATTATTTATATATACAGTAGAAATCGGTTATAGCAATACCTAATATAGAGGTGAACCGGAGCTAACGATATATTTTCAAAGTACAGGCAAAACTCCGTTTGACTTTAAGTAATTTGCCATCGGTTACAACGATGCTGGATATAACGGTATAACTTTTGATACCGATGAAAATTCAGATTAAGTCGAGAAACTATTTATAGTAATGGTAAAAAATCGTGATCTTATTATCATTATATTTCCAACCTGATTCTAAATATGTATCGATGTCATTAAAAAACAAACATTAAAAAAGGCCCTGTTTATCTATAATTTTGGTTAAGATGTCTTCAACACTTGGTAAGATGCCCTGGCACTGTTCTTTTCAATTTTAAAACTTTACTTGGCCTTTATTTATGGTGGCATCTTTCCCCTAGATTCAACATGCCATGCATACAAACGAAATGAAATGCAAATATGCAAATTCAAGCAGAAAAGAACAGTTTTCCAAAGACGGTTACATGAATCTACTACGAATAACTAAAACACGAATAAAGAAGAAAAATAAAATGTATGGGTTCATCTCTTCGAGAATTCGAAAATCAATCCATTCATCTTTTAGAATACTGCAATGCTGCACAATTCCGTTCATTTTTCTCAGTAGTTCATCTTTTGGAATAGTTCATATTTCCGAGATTATACTGTATTTTTATAACTATGTTTACCTTTCATCAACGTTACAACTATCAAGTTGCAGATCATTTAAAAATACATTAAAACTGCTCGTGTTTTAAATAGTTCACATTATCGGGGTATTACTGTACCACCTAAATTGCCATTGTCTGCATTTAAATATGTGAACTATCGATAATTCGAATTTCACGGGACAAAGGAAAAACTTCGAAATACAGAGGTTTTTGAGGAGGTTTCAGAGAAAAAAAATACCTGTGCTCTAACCGTAATTTTTATTACTTTTATGTTTATTATGTGTTTATTTAGTTATATTATATCAATGAATGTATACATGGGCAAAAGCATGTCTTAAACATTTGGTTTCATAGCCTACTTTCGTCGCATACATATTTCAACTAATAGAATTAACGCCTAACGAGCCAATGTATCAAACTTAATACATACCAATAAAAAAACCTGTAAATTCGAAAAACTTCATATTTTATCTTAACTGGCCATTGTATCATATGTAATACAAGCCTCTTAAATATAAAAGTGTCTAAGAATATCCAATTTCATGTTAAAATTCAAATAATATCAACAATTTGACAGTTGATCGTGATTCGACAAACACCAGAAATTCTTAATCTGGTGTGAGCTGTTCGTCTGATACCTCAAAACTCATAAACTAACCATCCGATTGAGATGAAACTTACACTTATAGGTACTTTTTCTGATGTTTGAAGTGTTCGTACATCAAAAAATTTCAAGTTTTCCGCTAGATGGCGCTGGAACTCAATTTTTTTTTAAACACACTGTACTATTAACCTCAAACTTACACAATATATATTTGTAATGCATTGAAAAATGTTCGTACATCAAAAGTTCTCAAGTTTTACGATAGATGGCGCTGGAACACCAACAATTTCAAAACCATCCGATTGAGCTGAAACTAACAGAATTATATTTGTTATGAAATGAGAAATATTTGTGAATTAAAAGTTTTCAAGTTTTCCGATAGATGGCCATGAAAACCAAAATCTGAAAATCATTACTAGAGCAATGCACGGCGACAGCTAACAGCTTACTTTTGATATTGTCTAAGTTTCAGCTCAATCGGATGGTAAGTTTTTGGGTTTTTAGGATATTATTGTTTGGACAGTTTTCTTAAATCCAAATAGAGTTGGATTTAATTCTCCACTAGAGTCATTACCTACTATTCACAAAAAGTCACTCGAAAAACTTTCATTACATTTATGACTTAAACACTGTTTTCAATGGGTTTAGCGAAGCGCACCCTTGTAACCACTAGTTTGATAATAAAATTTATGTATTCCGTTTCAAAAATATTTCTCATATCTTTTCATTTTCACAATATTTCTTCTCTCGTAATATACCTTACATCTCGTATTTAAACTCAAAATGTAGCCCTAGCGCCCGTAGTATCGAATTTGATACATATACCCCAACATTCGCCCCCACAGGTAAACAACGCAACGAAATATATTATAAGGTACGCAGAATAACTTTGGATGCTATATAACCTTCTAATACTTTATTTCATTAAATAATAAAAAAAAATTGGACCGTTAAGGGTTTACTTCTATAGAGGTAAGAAAAACTATCACGTTCGAACTAGGAGGTTTTTTAAGTTCATTTGCACAACAGTAAATTCGAATAAACGAGGGACAAACTGCATATATAGGGTTTCTTCGATTAACAGAGACTTGCACATGGGATTCTCAGGGTTCTTCTATTTATAGAGGTTTTCAAATGATCGAGAGTTTACTGTACATTCAGCTATATTGTTTGCAGTTCATGAAACACATGAAGTACAAATACTAAAAGTACTAAAAAAATGATCACATTGACAGCATATTAAAAATCTGGAATTTTGTTCATCCCATGTAAAAAAAATGTTTTTAAAGTAGATAAATGCAATTCGTTACAATTTTATGCTGAACAAGTACATACACTTGTATATGTATGTATAACGGTATTTTTCTGTTATGCTTGTAATTAAATAGGATTATCCAAACATTTTCAGCACAACAAAAAAAAAACATTCTTTAATGGTAATTAGGTTTATTTATTATTTGAGAATTTTGGTAAATTTAACGTGTTAATGATCAACCCAGAGAGATAAAAAGAGATACCCGCCATAGTGTTCATTTAAATATCTCTCTCTCGCTAGAAGCGAACTAGAGAGAGACTACACCTAATTCTCTGATTTTCTCTGCCTCTCTATACGCCTACATAGACATATGTACATACATACTTATGTACGTAGTTGTCTATCAAGTTAGTTTTCATTGAGAAAATTAGCCGTCAAATAGTTAGACAAACAAAACAATTCAAAACCATAATAAAATATTTTACTAACGTATGCACATAATATGTTTGTATATACAAAGGTATAAAAAGAAAAAGAAAATAAAACACACAATCCTTTTTTATTTTATGATCTCCCCCCCCTGGGCTTAATAAATAAAAATATTAAGCAATTTCTTGCACACACAACCAAAAACAATCCGCGCCCTATGCTACGTAACGTTACACAGATACTATACTATACTTTATGGTACTCGTATATCGGCCAGTGTCGTATAGCAAAATGCCAATCGTATTTGTATACATTGTATCCGTAGGAAATTCTAATTAGAAAATAAATTTATTGTCAAGAGTGCTGCTTATAGAACGACTGTGTTCGTAGAGAAGTCGTTTTTTTTTTTTTGGTTAGTGTGGAGAACCAGATTCTATTTGAATGAGCTCAAACCGCGAAAGCATAGCACCATAGCGCAAAATATTAAAAAAAAAAAAAAAAAAAAAAACAAATAAAATAAAATAAAATAAGTATCTATGAGGTAGGTACATATAGAAGTTGAAAACCGGAATAATGGGGTGTGTTGTTAAACAAATAGGTATACTGTCGGTAATAAACCTCTGTTTGCTTGTTGTTTGAGAGTATTTGCTCAACTTTCTGGTACTAGTACTGCGGTACTGGTATTGACCTCTTCCTGTTATTGTTTTTCAATTTTTCTAGAATAAATCTTACAGCAAAAGAATGAAAGAAAAAAAAACACCGGGAGAGGCAAACAGACAAGAAACACTTGCAAACCGGAAAATGTATGCGCTATTGCATTTGGGAGACGACTGCAGCAGTAGTATACAACGCGACAGTATTTATTTGAGAAAGTAGGTATCTCCATGCTCGCAGTGAAGTTGATTTTAATTAAGCAGATATTTTATTTATTTTTTAAATTTTTTTTGTTGGTATATCGCACACACTAAAATATCTCTCCTCCACTTCTCGTCAAGCTATTCGCGCAAATGTGCTCTGCTTAATGTCTCGGTCGGTATCATCATCATCATCATCGTCGTCGTCGTCGTTGTCGTGGTCGTGGCTATCTTCTCTCTCTCTCACAGCATCGATGTTGTATTCTTCAGCGTCACATAGCGGGAAGAATGTACGAATATCTCGCTTCTAGACTATGACTACAACGACGTCGATGGTCACATGCAAAAAATAAATTAAGTCACAGCGCTAACCCAACCAACAGAAACGAAAATAACAAAATAAAAGTAAAAACACTACAACAACAACAAAAAAAAAAATACAAAAACAACAAAAAAAAGGAGATAATTTAAGAAAATACGATTCAACATTTCAACTTCATTCAGTAAATGGGATTTTTTGCGCTCTTTTACATACATACGTATAGTAGATTGATTTGTAGATACTTTTTTTTTATTTGTCTGCGAATTGCTGTTGTAAAAGTTGATTTTTTTTTTATTTATTTATAAGTGGTTTACGTTTATTTTTTTTTTGTGATTATACATTTAATCAGCTGGCGGGGCGCATTGATTGCAATTTAAGCACACCCACTAAACTATGATGACTTTGTTTTTGTTTTCTTTTATCAATAAACAAATAATTAAAATTTTTGTTTTAAATACTTTTGACACTTATCAGAGGGTGGTGTTAAGTTCGAGATATAAGTACAGACATAAATATGTAGATACAACGTTGAACTTCCGGTGAGATATTTATTAACTGCCTTGAAAAACGAAATTATGTTTTTTGACGCACGTTACTTTTTGGGTAAAAGGCTTGTTTAGATAAGTTAGACTGTAAGATTATAAACGAAACAACAGGGACACGTGCCGTTGTCTATTAATGTGTGACGTACATATAAGATTGAAGTCTTGTTATCTTTTTTTAGCTTTTTAAAATGTAGTTTTCTCTGACGAAGTTTATTAAATTTTACTTGACAACTTTTTTCGAGTTACGTTTTACAGAACAACAAAAAAGATAACAATAAAGTCTGTTTTTTTTTATATACATACATCAAGGTAGCTGTTATTTTCAATTAAAAGTTCGATGGATCTCCAGTTTTTTGTTTTGTTTTAGGTGGCGCTACAGCTCGGGGTGAACCAGGGCCTGCTTTTCACAACCATACGTGTGTGCGTGTTATATTTGTGAACGAATGGAAGGGAACTACAGTTTTTTGCCGACTCCGAACGTTGAGTTGAGACGCTCATTGCCAAATGATTTTGATTGCTTGTCAGAAATTCGAAAGAGGTGGTACCGCGGAAAAAATGTTGGGGTGTTTGCTGGGATTGAACCCGGGAAGCAATGCACTTACCACTACAGCACGATGCTCAACGTTTTTCTTTCTTTTTTCAATGATATAAAAGATTTCCACAATACTCTGTAGATGTTTAGAATATGACAGTACCGGTAACTGTCTTTACTGGCAACTTACATTTGGGAAATTTTATTGTCCCAACAATGTTCTATATCTACCTTAAACCAAAACAATAGCACGTGGTGCCATCAGTCCATTTGAAGTTAGATAAGCAGCGAAATACCGCATAGTTTAGCAAAAAACATGCGATATTTTTTACCTAAGCTCATAGGCCAATAAACAGTCATACATCCTAGGAATCCAATAGAAAGGTTCATACATATATTATGTATTTCAGTAGGTTTTTATAAACTTATAATAGGTTTACAAAAACCCACTATGGAAGAGGTGTTTAATGTTCACTTAAAGTAAAAAATATTTGCACATGCAAACACATACAAATCTTCAAAATCTTAAGAATTAAATAGTAATAATAAATAATTTTCTCATATGTACCTATCAGTAAAAAGTATCTTCTTTCAAATCCTTGAACACATCACACTCGTTCACAACTTAAATATAAGTTTGATAATTCAGCAGAAACTACATACAGTGGACGTCAAGTATAACGAATGATATATTGTTTGAGGTCATTCACTGATGATGACAGTCCTGCCATTTAAGTTTACAAATTTCTTAAAGTACATACAGTAAAACCTCTCTAATTGGGACACTGATGGGACCGACTGTTTCCTGTTCCGATTAGGAGGTGTCCCAATTATAGAAGTTTGTACAAAAAATATAGAAAAACACAACTACTTAAGAAAAAACTGCTATTTTCAATTAAAACAAGTATGGAACGCCCTATCTCGTTTACAAAATCATACCTTACTGAAATAAAATGACATTTATTTTATGAAAAGTTATAAAACTTTATGTAGTAGTATCTCATTACGCGAAATTCAACGCGTATGCATACGAAAAAGTTTAAAAAATGTATTGTATCCACACAAAAACAAAACTGCAACTGCACGGTACCAATATCTAATATTAAATGAAAATAAATAAAACGTTGCTCTGTTGTTTTTTGTCTCCGATATAGTCACTCTTCTGTAAAAATATAACGGTTTGAAAATTTGTAGAATGAGATGCAGCTGCGAACATTTAGTTAATGGAATTTTACTGTCCCGATTAGAGAAGTCACAATTGCTTTTTTTTCGGGTCTAGTGTCCCAACTGAGAGGTTCAACTCGAATTGTCCCGATTAGAGAAGTCATATTTCCTGACGTTTTTAAGAAAATATCCCAATTCGGAGGTTTGGCTCAATGATGGAGGTTCTAGGAAAGTTAAATTGAGTGTCCCAATTAAGAGGTGTCCCGATTACAGAGGGTATATTGTATGAAAACTTTTAGGGTTGGAAAATGGGTTGTCCCGATTATGGAGTGTCTCAATTAGGAGGTTTTACTGTAGGTACTTTGAAAAAAAATAATAACCAAAATTAACCGTAGCCATAAGCCCGATGCGGTCCAGCGTGGACTCGTTGGCAAAATCATCGAGCGTTTCGAGCAGAAGGGTTTCAAAAGTGGTAGCCATGAAATTCATGTGGGCTTCCAAGGATTTGCTGGAGAAACACTACTCCGATCTATCGAGTCGGTCATTCATCCCCGGTTTGGTCAATTACATGAACTCCGGCCCAGTAGTTCCAATGGTGTGGGAAGGATTAAACGTCATTAAAACAGTGTCGCCAAATGTTAGGTGCAATCAATCCCGCCGTCTGTGGTGATTTCTGCATTCAAGTTGGACGCAACATCCTACGCCTGCACGGTTCCGACGCTTTTGAATTGGCTAACAAGGAAATCGCTTTGTGGTTCAATGAAAGCGAATTGGTCTTATGGACACCTGCTGCCGAGAACTTACTTACTTAGTTGGCGCTACAGCTCGAGGTGAACCTGGGCCTGCTTCTCGCAACCATTTGTGTGTGCGTGTTACATTTTTTGCACGAATGGAAGGGACCTACAGTTTTTTGCCGACTCCGAACGGCGAGTTGAGAAGCTCAATCGTGACAAATGATACTCTTTGATGCTTGTCAGACATTCGAAAGAGGTGGGCACTGTGAAAAACTTTTAGGTGTTTGCGGCGGGATTCGAACCCAAGACCGCTGGCTCAGTAGTCCGACGCACTAACCACTTGCGCTACGGCTGCCGAGAACTAGGTCTACGAATAAACTGCAAATAGCCTACATTTTGGAGAAGCCCCTCACGACAAATGATACTCTTTGATTGCTTGTCAGACATTCGAAAGAGATAGTACCATGAAATAGCTTTTAGGTGTTTTGCTGGGATTGAACCTGGACAGCATGCGTAGTAGTTCAACGCACTAACCACCACGACCACGGCGACTTTATAGTTTATAATTTTCTAAAAATAGATATTATAAAATTAGTGCTATTTTAACAGCGGATGTGTATGTAGATGTAAGTAAGTTAAGAATTTGAAATTTAGTTATTCGTAAAAGAAACTAAAATCTTATTGGTCATGCTTCTTTAACAAGGCAACGACATCATTAAATTAGTCTCCAAGTTGTCATTAGCCTCAATTAATCGTTTTTTGAATAAATCTCCGCTTGTGGTTGTTGCTTGTACATATACATATGTATATGAAGCACTCCGCAACACAAGTCGGCCAATTTCTGACATTCATTTCGTTGACATATCGAACGTAAAAAAAACAAAAATCGTGATTGATTTCTTAAACAAATATTTATGTATGAAGATATGAAATGTACATATGTTCATAACATATGTAAGTCATCGTAGATACGGTCAGAAAATAAAAATTTATAAAATAAATGTTCTCATCATTATTCATGATAAAACGTAAATTTTATGTGCATTTCTCTTTCAATAAATTTGCCTAACAACACCACGTGTTCAGTATCACATTTTAAATCACACCATACCATCCATACACATTTTTAATTGAAGGAAACATAAATCGTTTTGTTGAATGTTTGAACATTTCATTCTCGAAATTTGAACAAAAAAAAAAAATATCAAAAATCAAAATGAAATAACCGAATATTTAAACTAACTACATATTACAAATATATGTATGTATGGGATGTAGGTACATGTATGTGTTCAATATAAAAATTCTTAAGAATTTGTTTTTGAAAAGAGATAAATATCAAACTTGCTATTATAATTTATTCAGGTAGCCAAATAAAATTAATATAATTCCTCTTTTGAATAACTAATTATAGACATTCATTGGAATCGATTTCACCACTCCTCGCATTGCTGTTTTTGTATTAGATACTATAATATACTCGTTTCCGTTTTGTCTTTTTTTTTTTTTTTTTTGTTATTAGATATATATTATGGTAAGGCCCCATAATAATCGTCATCCCCACTATCATCGTTACCGTGCCTCAACTCATTCCATTTTATTTATTTACAATTAAATACAATATCAGCGCCGTTGGCCACACTGGTAGTTCTATTACTAAACATACTTAAATCGATGAGGATCTGTCCACACGAAATTTAGATTCTCTGTGTGCAGGTATTCGAATACAACAATTTAATATGCTAATTTTGTCGCATGTAGAATTACCTACTCAAAAATAAGAATTTATTTTTTTTCCCGTCTTTTTGGCTTCTTTCATTTTAGATACATATTCGAATTCATGTGATTTTTCCGTTTGGACGTCATTCTTGTTCGAAACGATTACGATTTGAAAGATTAGGATGGTTTGTTGTGAATTGTCATTTGTCGTTGTCAGTGCCGTTGATGTGTTCATTTAATGTGTTACTTACATATATAGTATGGTATGTGTTATGTATGTCGTACATTGACGTCCGTTTTCACAGAGGAAAAAAAAAAAATGAAAGTAAAAATAAACGGAAATTAAAAATTACTGATTGCATCTAGTATCTACACGTGGGTTGAAATGAATTGTATTGGGTAATTGTTATTACGGAAATTATTACAAAAAAAGTGATGATTTCAAATATTCTCCATCTACCCACAATGCAAACAAACTGAATAGCAAAACAAAGAAACTAATGATAGGGTGGTATGTACGCGTATGTATATAAAAAAAAAAAAAATTAGAAATAAAAAAATTAAATGTATCCATTCACCATATCGCTAAAAACAGAACGGATATCCGCATAAAAATGAATTCCATTTTAGCGCTGTACATGGAGAAACGCGCCATAGTGAAGATAACATGTGCAAAGATAGATTACGCGAATAACATGTGGATGCGGCCTATTTACGCGATTAAAGCCTTTTGGGCGACTCACCACACACAACGCGCCTCTAGTTGTTCGCATTGCTGTCAAATATGTTTGCTTGTGCCTGTGTGTGTATTTGCGCGCGTATTTAACTGATTTGTTTATTCTGCGTGGCTTGCTAATTGAATGTCACCGGATATCCCTTCTCATTATCGGACTCAATGTTTACAATTGTCATTGGACACTTAAACAACGAGTTTATAGAAATTACAAAAAAAAAAAGAAAACTGAACAAAATATGCATAAATAAAGATTTTGTTTTTTTTTGTTTAATTCACTGCCATGATGTTATAGTAAATTTTTTGTGTGTCTCATAATTTGCTTCTATTGTTTATAGTTTTCAGCGTCACAACAATTATCTGAACTAATCGAATACGACTAAGCAATTTGTAAGACTTGAACTACCCAGTTGCGGATGGCATGCATTCCAGAACTAGTTCTAGAAGTACTTCTAGGGAGTCGGAACTACCTCTCAACTCGATTACAGCACATGTAAAAAAGGCATTACATTTAGCATTGCATATCATAGGAGGGAAGCGATCTCTTCTCCACTCTGCAATACCCTGAAGTTGTATCAGAGTTACTTCTCAAACACATTACAAGGAAGTAGTGCGCTCATGCTTTTTTTTGCACTTTCCAGTCATTTTCATAAGTTTCAAAAAAATTTCATTTTACACACCATAAAGAACGTTACAGAGCATAGTTTGAGCCGATAACTTAGCATTTTCGCACTTAAAATCTCAATTCAAATGATTTGCATTGGTTAAATGCGACAAATGCAATTCTAAATGCGACAAGCAGGCGACAGTCAAAAACAACGCGGTGAGATCATTTTACAGAAAAGTATACTTGCTGAGTCCTTCCTTGCCGCATTACCTCGCATTCGTACTGTAATGCCCTCAACTTTTCTTAAGCATAGACCAAGTCCATTCTGCATTACTCTTCACTAGTTCGGTAACGTCTTCCGTTTCACTAGTTTTAGGTTCAATGAACAGTATTGCATTATGGAAGGACTTCTTTTATAATTGAAACATTTCATTGTCTGTAATGCGGCCTGATTCTATGTTCACTACTTCTAGAAGTAGTTCCAGAGGTAAGGCCTTTAAAAACCGCGACTGGGTATGCATAGCAGTACTATCGTGTACATGAATAGGCAAACAGTGATGTTTGATTTATTCGAAAACGATTATAAAAAGGGACGCGAGTGCGTCTCACTTAACAGCTGATATAGGTATGTAGGTCTATACACTCGGTTTAATTTTAAGACTAAAGAAAAAAAAGAAAAATAAATTGTTTTACAAATTTCCACAGAATACACACATGCAAACGCAATTTAAAACACAAAAAACGTCTTTCTGTGAAATAAAAATAAAATGACATTCTGAACATTGTAGTGTATACTATTTCTAACATTATTTGTTCTCGAAAACATTGAATCCATCATTTTGTACTACGGTCCCGTCATTAACCCTTTGTTGACCGACGCTACTTACAAGCATGTACCAGCATGTTTAACTACAAATGAAATCCCTATAGGAATAAATTTGGACACTAAGCCCAAACGAGTGGTCGCCGTGGCCAGAGGCTGGCTAAGTTAACCACAATAAAATCTTCAAATTTCGTAGGGAAATTAAATGCTTTGACAGAAGGATGTCTTCATCTTTTGATAAGGGTCGTGCTTCAACTCCATATAGCAAGACTGGGATAATGAGGGTCTTATATAGTGTCTCCTTATTTGATCGGGAGAGGGCTTTACTACTCAATTGCTTTTTTAGCCCAAAGAATCAGCGATTGGCAAGAGTAATCCTTCGTTTGATTCCCGAAGAGATGTCCTTTTTTAATTTTATATCAAATCCGAGGTAGACAAAGTCCTTATCAACCAAAGACATTTTACAATTCATTTCGAACTATTTAAATCAAATTATGATAAATCGAAATCCCTTTTAACGGTTCATGGTTATAAATTATACTTTATCAAAAGAAAAAGTAAAAAAGTTTTTGTAGATTTCAAATAAGTTTCCGCCGTTTTTTATTAAAAATTAGGAATTTATTGTGAAAGAATAAATTGTTGAGTCACTCCTTGTGTTTGACACGAATCTTCCTCCAATAATGCTTCCAATTCCGGGTTTTCGTACACTATCGGCCTTCCACTTCGTTCATTGTCTTCCACATCGAACTCATCGTTCTTAAACTTTTGGAACCTTTACAACCACTCGATCTGCCTCTCAGTTGCAGATTTCGTCAAATTAAATAAATAAATCAAAACTTCCCGCAAATGACGTTTATTCGGCACACAACTTGTCATTCTGTTGTCAATTATTGTTACCAGATGTTACGAGATTACGGCTTACATCTGATAACTGCAACATAGCCTTATTGGTGGGGCCATCTTTTGTCAAACGGCGGAAACTTAGTTTGTCTAATAAATTGCGTAGAGAACGTAGAACCCAACTAATAACAATCATGTTACACAGGACACATACAATTTATGCGCGGTAGTATGTTGTACTCGCAAGTTTTGTTTTAATAACAAAAAGAGAAACTATTAAATTTATATTTTATTTATTAATCAATTAATCAACTTAAAAGTATCTTCCTTGGAAGACAGTGAACTTAGAACTGAAACTGTGAGAATGAACCAAATTCTATTTGATGTAGTATGTAGCTCATCCACAGAATAAGGTAAATTATACGAGTGGGCGACTCACGAAAGTGAAGCGTCTGCTGTTATCTCTAACAATGGGTGGTCGCTTCACAAAAGTGATTCGGCCTGCAAATCTGCGAATTTAATATGCGAATGCATCCGTTGCAACAACATTGTCTGTTGCAACATTGTCATCAACTTCCGATATGATTACATTTGTCATTGTCTTCAGATATGACTCGCACATGTTACAATTCTATACACACCTCTAATATTAATACGAGAGAATTTTAATTGAATAACATTTTCGTACTCCGACTCGAATGTGTTGTGTTATTCCTTCTAACTTGTTTTTTTTTTTGATATCTCAAAAGAAACAATAACCTACTAGTGCAGAGATCGAGCGATTCTAAAAGATCAGCATGCGATTCCATCAGCAGAATCTAATTGCCAAAAGAGCGAAGAACAGAAACTACTACAATCACGATAGAGACTACCTGCAAACCAATTTACCTTACCTGTAGAAGAAAATGTAAGTTCTTGTGTTGACTCTGCTGTAGGTTTTCTATTATATTCCATTTGTCTCTCTATGATTTAAAGTTAAGTTAAACAATTTTCTTGGTTTCAAATACATCTGTGTGCACGCAGGAAACATCTGTTATGGTTTCTTGTTCGTTTTCGCTGTGTGTTATATTCGTATGTAATATGTACATACGTATGTATGTATGTATTTTTTGTGTTCTTCACGGGGGACTCTAGATTATACCTGTTTCCAAGAAGAAAGTGAGAGAATAGATAGATCAAAAAAAAAAAAAAATAAAAAAATAGAGAAAGGTCGATCACTCGATCGATGAGGGAATTTTCAGACTCTGTCGACATACGTTGTCTGCCATTATGTTCCACTTGAATGAAATATTGTATTGTATGTATGTAGTATGTATATATCATTAATGGACATTTTTTAATCCATTCAAGTCTTACAAATTTCCTCCCTAAACGGCGTCAACTGTGACACTTTGTCTCAAATCTTTGCGGCAAAATAGAGTGATATACATACATAGGTAGGTACTCATGGAGTGAGATAGTGAGGTAATCTATAGTTGTATTTCCTTTTAATATTTTTTGCTCTATGATGTAAAAAATGCTAATTTCCGATACAGTGATATTAACCTTCGATCGGGATTTGTGTCCGTTTTTTTTCGTAGAAAAAAAAATTGTATTTTATTTAATGGATTGAGAATGCTGTTATTAATTTCTCTGCTATTCATTTGTTTTAATTGTTTCCCTCTTTTTGCGATTATCTGTTGTAAATTACATATTTGGATGGATAAATAGGCAAAAGTAAAAATCATTAAATTAAAAAAATGGAATTTGATTGCTTACAACTTTACCCGTTGTAGGTACTTATGTATGTCAGAAATTGCAGACTCTAGTAAAGTTTGAATAGGGCCCGGAAAATAATAAAAATACACGATATTGGCGTTTGATCTTTTATTTGAAAGATAATTCTTTATAATTTAAAAGTTTAACAATGATTACGGGCATACGAGCACTGCGACTGTCAATTTGACATTAGATCCTTTCGCAAAATCGTCTAAGTTGTAGACGGACAAAACCGAAGCTCCGGTGCACGCCTGCGAAATTCGCGGGTTCATTATCATTGACCTCAACTTCGCAACGCACTCAAATCATTTTTGGCTTAAATGGACTTAAGCCGCTTTGCCTTTTGATTAAAGATATGTACTTATGTATGTAGTTTTATGAAAGTCATGGCTCACTATTTGATCAGTTATTTAAACACCATTACCAAGCTCTAGGTTACAAGAAGGTTCATGCAAATACAGTACACTCGAGGGATGGAATGGAGTGAACACACAAAATTTTATACTACGAAGTGAACAAGAAAAAAATAATTTAGATCGATTTTGGCTATTTTATTGGTCGATTCTGTTTAATAAAAATGGCCACAATAGGTCCAATTGTTTTTTTTTTAACTCTAGGCTTAGCCTAAAATTGGTATAGAGATATTTGTGCATCATTTGTGATATTTTATTGTCGTTTTTATCAATTTGGTCAAAAGTGACCACTTCAAAAAATCCAAAATTAGCAAAAAAATTGTTATAATGCGCCAGTTGGCCAATTCTAAGACTTTTTTATTCATGACATTTTTTCTCAAAAGTGCACCGTATTCGAGTAAAAATGCCCTGAAATTTTGGTCCCAACATTTTGGATCCGAGTCCAATTCCAGTCCACCAAGGGCGAACATTTAAATGCCCATAATGGGGCAATTATCTTGACACATCGCGTGCACGCTTCCAATAGGTTTTGAAGGCAAATCTTTACGATAAAGGGTTACAAACAAATGTTTAATATTGGAATCGAAGAAACACACGTTTTTTTGGTCAAAGGACGATTTTGAATTTTCTAATGAATTTGTACATATGTACATAATATGTGCAGTACTGTGCACCAATCGAAAGAACATCCCCAAAAATAGCGTTTCCTTTGGTTTGACTTTTCGCCAAATGACGTTGGCACACATGCTCTGACCTCTAAATATGACCCTAGTAGAAATAAACTTTTGCCCGTTAATGAGTTGATTCACTCGATCGCGGGTCTACTGTATGTTGTAATTAATTTTTTACTGTTTCTATTTTCTAACGAGGAAGAAGTGTTTGTGATGATATACATAAGACACCTATTATATTTATGTATATGTATCTATGTAATTGTTAAACCAATAATGTCAATGACATGTTAGCTAGCTTTTTATATATTTTTTTATATAAAGAGCTTTTACAAAAGACGTATATTATTTCTGTAGTATAGGTACCATTTGCGGCTCTCCCACTTAACCAATCTAAATATATAAGGTGTCAAAAGAAAGAGAATTTCCTGGAGCAGTGACGAATTGCACTTTTACTTTATTAATTTGAACAAATTAAGAAACAAATCCGAACTAATATTCCACCCAAAATTAACTCCCAAAAGAATAAACACTTCCCGTATGATTTCCATCTGTCAATTGATATAAATGAATTTATTTTGGATGATATATTGGCTATGTGGAAGTCATATGGAAAATATTTGTTGTTTTAAGAGTTCATTTCGGTCGATATATTTGCTATTGATGCAAGTGGTAGTGGACAAATACATACATATATCAACCAAACTGAAGTTTCAAAATACAAACACTTCCTATATGGTTTCCATGGGATTTCCATGAGTTGACAGATGGAAATCATGTGTGAAGTTTGGATTTTGGGGGTTGGATTTTCTCTTGCGAGAGTTCTCGCACGGGCATATTAGTTTAAGTAAATTTGTAGAACATTTTCGGATGTTTGTGTTTTTTTAAGTTTCCATAGATATCTTAAAACCCTTATAGTTTCGTTGTATCGATCTGTTTGTATGTACTCGTATGTCACAGCCCTCCTAGTCTCATTTGAGATGAAATCTAGTATACACATGAATCGGTGACCCAACAATCGAAATGTAGAGGCTTGTAAGAAGTTTTTTGCACCCCGCACCTATACAGTGACAAGTGAGTTAATCGTTTGATGCCAAATAGAATGCCTTGAGACCTTGTATTTTCAACTCGTCAGACCCGGAGTGTTGGTGTTGGCTTTTAAAGTTATTATTTAGACATTCCCACTCCTCTCGTGTACCTACTTTCTAATTTGTAGTAGGTACTTAAAATTATAACGGGCCTAGCAATCATGTGTGTCCAATATGCTCTTGGTCAATTATGATTCTATAACTATACATCCGAGATGGCTTACCACCTGTTGATTTAGCACTTGAATAGTTTTGAATTAAAAGCTAGCTATTGTAAATATTGCTCCTGGAGTCCTGGGGCCATAATTCTACCAGTATCCTGTTAGCAACCAGCTTGGTGATTCTCCTAAGGGACAATCAAAGACCCGAATACGTTTGTTTTCGTATCATTGTTTGCAAATTTCAAAAAAAGTTTATCAATCCAATGAACGACAGTATCATCTTTTGGGATGTGAATAAATTTAACGCAACTAGTCTTGCAAGGATCCGGTAATACAGTAGGCGCCGTCACATAAACGTTTACTATTCATATTTGCAGTTATTTGTCTTGGTATTGTAAAATAAATTTCACCAGAAACATTTGTCCCAGGTTAATTTCTTCTTTCTTTTCTTTAGCTGGCGCTATAGTTCGGGGTGAACCAGGGTCTACTGTGCGTATTATATTTTTGCACGGATGATGTTAGGGAACTACAGTTTCTTGCCGCCTCCGAATGGCGAGTTGAGAAGCTCCTTAACAAATTATACTCTTTGATTGCTTGTCAGACATTCAATTGAGATGGCACCGTCAAAAACTTTGTGGTGTTTGCTTGGAGTGAACCCGGGCAGCACTGCGGAGTAGTCCAACACTACTAGTGCCACTACTCCACGGTGCTCAAATAATTTAGATTTTAAAATGTGTTTCTGAGTCAGTCGAAGTGATACCGAGTTTTGAGTAGAGCTTAAGCTTGGATCATCAGATATTGAAATAATCTCAACCTAAGCAAAGTCAAAAATTCTGCGGTTTACAAAAAATGATGAGCGGTGTCTTTATCACTCCTTGGTATTCATTCGATTGCATTTGTTTTATCTCAAAAAACAACCTCATCGATTTTTATTGTTTTTGTATTTACTCCTATGACGGTAGGCAGTGAGCAAAGGAAACACGAAACTATACATAAAAGCTTCTGACACCTACTCGTCGATGACGACAGATACTGCTCCTAACCATTCATGGCTAAGTATTTACATTTACAATCATATATTTTAAAACAGGCTTTTTTCCTCTGCCTAAATATGTGTGTATGTGTCTTTGTATATACAAAAAAAAGCTATAACAATAGAAAAAATACACAACCGAGCCTATGATTTCTAAAAATAACCCCTAAATGGGTGGAAATTTTCTTGTGTTGTTGTCTGAACGAAGGTTGCCGAAATTTGTCTAAATTGCCAAACTCTCTCTCGCACACCTATGGATTTATAGGAAAATATAAAGGAACACAGGGATAACGTGTTTTGTCTATGACTAGAAAAAGCGTCAGGGTGTCTATAAATAGAAAAAGAGCAAATAAAGTGAAGAAGGACGAAGAGTTCTGTGTTCTGGTGTTTAGACATTGTCGTCGTCGTCGTTTTTGTCGCCGTCTTTATTATTTAGGAGGGAGTCTGCTTATCAGTGTATTAGTGTATTGTTGGAGAATATATTCTAGGAGACTAGGGGGTTCGCACATTGACGTCATAAAAAACGTGTCATGACCGACCTATACGTCCTTTCAATTTAATCCTTTGTAAACTCAGCCGATTTTTTTTTTGCTTTCATTTTTGTGTTAATGCTTCAGCGTTAACGAAAACATAGACAAATTTAGGTATATCATTAATGAAAGTGCCATAAATCGTGTATATCCTTAAAGGAGACATTTGTAATGTCAAAATGGCAATTGGCGAGACATCTGTAATTCTAGCTAGATACTACCTATTGCCTTCTCATCATATGTATTTACGACAAAATTTAAATGTGCTCTCGACTATTTAATTTTAACAAACAAATTAACAAAACACCTACGTATTGACGTCATGTCCGCTCACTCTAGGTTGTACGAGCATTTCGCGGTTGTAGTCGTCGTCGTTGTCGTAGTCGTATCGAGTATTTTGATTTTGACACGACATTTATATTTCTTAATTTATTTTTGCTGTTAAATTAATGTTTCAAAAATTGTCTACATCCTTCATAATCATTAAATACACCTCTCTGGGGGACGTTTTATCATTAAAAATTGTACTAGATTATGACGTTTAATATGACCAAATATCTGAGAACAAAAACATAATATACTAACAGAAAAAAATACATTTCATTCAAAAAAATTTCGCACTCCCGCGACGTGTTTTTTTCATTAACAATCCCCCGCACAACTGATGTCTATGCGTGTGTATAAATATTTAATTTAATTTCACTTTATTTTTTTTTTTTTTATATTCATTGCCTTCCAATTTGTTTTTTATGTTAGTTAAATTTTTTTTCCTTTGAGATTTCGTTAAACATTTAGTGTTTGATATTGTTTTTCTATTTATTATTCATTTATGAGTTTAGATTTGTACATACATATGTACATAAATTAGGTGAACGAATTATACATGCTTTGCTTCTAAGTACATACATATGTACATATATGTATGTATTATGATACGTATGGGGAGCGTGTTTAAAAAGAACAACTGTGGTATATGTAATTTTAGGCATTTGGTTGTTTTAGGCCCCTATTTTCACAATTTTCTATTGATTTTGGCTTTGGTATTGTGTAGTTCAATCGATACAAGAATATATTATTGTGAATACAAATTTGAATATTGTGAATACATCATACTTTTGAAAATGTTCGGCTTTTGTTTTTAAAATTATTTATTTGTATTAAAAGTAATTTAAAATAAACGATTCCAATTGATTTGTAGCTTAGCAATGGTCGAGGAATAAGGGAATGCACCATATTATGGCGAAAAACTTTCTCGAAACGAAGAAGCGTTAGAAATCTGAAATAATATTCTCAAATCCATGTCCTTATAATTTGTAGGATAAAGCAAATAAAAATTAATTTAAATTGCAACTTATTTAATTTTATTTCATGACAATTTGGTATTAAACTAAAGAGAATAAGCTAAATAATAATTATTATTATCTTTTTCCATTGCTTATCTGTTTGGGTTTTTGCACAAACTCCCTTCCCGATATAGTGATTTTTGTCCATAAATAGAGCCAGAAGTGCCAATTCTGCATTTGATTTAATAATTGAGTTTTTTTTTTTTTAACATATACCTACAGGGGTGGCACACCCATTGAAATTTTTCTTTCTGGCGACAAAATGCATTAAAAAAGTGCATTAACGCATTCCAAATACAAATATTTAGTTTTATTTGAATACATTATTATATTTTACGAAAAATAAAAAACAAAAATTGAAAATGTAACTATAATTTCGAGAAAAAAAAAAACAACAGTGATCAAGATCAATGCTTTATGGTCGTGTTATTATGTGAGGCAGCTGCTCTCTAAAATGATACTTAGAAAGTCTGAAAAATAGTGAGAACAACTTCAAAGTAATTTAAATGTGATTTTGGCTATTCAGATTTACTTAATATTTGGTTGGGTATCCTTTCTGAACAATAACGGCAGCATATCTCCCACTTAATGACGCCATGAGGAGGAATATTGTACAATTCTTCCCGAAAAGTGGTCCATAACACGTTTGCCGTTGTTGGTTTTAATGCCATTACACGTCGTTTGACGATGACCCATAAATTTTTTATTGGATTGATATCCGGGCTTTGTGAGGCCAACTCAGAACGGTAATATCGTGTGCATCAAACCACTCCTTAACTATGCGGGACGTATGGCATGAGGCATTGTCTTGCTGAAACACAATTTGTGGAAAATCATCATAGAAATTATCCAAATTGTTGGCGAATATGCTCTGGTACATAAGCCCATCCATTTTTCGTTTAACTTGGACTATTGGCCCAACAGTATTCGCGGTTAAGCAGCACCATAACATCACGCTGCGACCTCCATACTTAACCGACTTCGTAGTGTACTTTGGGTCCAAATCCTTGTTGTGGGGATGTCGTACGTAGGTTCTGTTCCATACAGATTTAATTTGGATTCATCACTCCAGATGTCCAGAGAAACTGACTTTTGAAGATATGGCATTTTCCGAAATCTAGCCGTTGTCTTCGATTAGACTATGAAACCTTCGGTTTTTTGAGACTCTGGCATCTTCGAAGATTATTTTGCAAAAGCCGAGCTCTAACAGCCCTAGCTTATATATTTGCACAGCAATTTTGGTGCATTTGAGCTCTTATTTCCATTGAAGTGGCGGAGTGGTGTCTGACTATCGGACTTTTCTCACGTTTTGAGGGCTTTTTTGACTTTGATTGTTTCTGATTTGCAAAAATCCCAAGTTACTGGTAATGCTTAAGTGCATTCTGTACTTTTTTTGGGGAACAGCCGATAAATCTTGCTATATATATATATATATATATATATTTTACTCTTTTTGGTTTAAATTGGAAAGCTGACTTCTTTCTGCCTTCATTGAACTCTTTTTTTTCCATATTTATTCTCAAATCTTAAAAAAAAAACAATGAACAACTAAGGGAGATTCGAAAAAAATTAGCTCTAATCACAGAATTGGATTTTTTTGGGTGTGCTAATTAAAATGCCACTGTAAAACACAAACACTTACGGTAAATCTTATATAGCACGGAATCGTACTATATTTTTTTCTCTATTAAGTTTTGTCATAGATGCACGTATTAAACTCTTAAGCATTTGTTCGCTTATAAGTAAGAGAAATTGCAAAAAAAAACATAAGTTTGATTTTTCATAGGGATGTGCTAATTAGCTTGCGAGCGCTGTAGTATGTATTATCATTTTTATTAAAATTACAATTATATTTCATATGCATAAAACCCTTTCACATTTCTCAACAAAAAAAAAATTCATCGTCCAGAAATTTGTGATCGACTACAAGCGACTGTCAAATCGACAAGTATCGATCACAATCACAATATACAATACCAAAATCAGCGGTCGACGATCGATAGTTATCGTTTATCGATCGCTGATCGACACTCGTAATATGAAAATTAATCGTGTAATGTTAGCTGCATTGACATTTGCAGACTATTGAGTTGTAGATTATATGTATCGATCTTATTAAAAACTAGGGTTACCAGATGTCCCCCTTTTTAATACTAAAATGCTGTTTGTTCCTCCTAAACAAACCTCTGTCCCACTTATTAAGTAAAATTCAAAAAAGAGAAAACATTAAATTTAAAAATATTGAAATATTTTCATTAAATATTTTTAAAAAGATTCTCTGTAAATACATCCCTTTGAAGTTCAAAATCCTTTCAAAGCCGAACGCATCTACTCAATGACACATGTCACTTCACGTGCAAAAGTTTTCCTTCATCTGTCAGTATATGATTTGTGCTGCTATCTGTCCTTTGTCAGTTTTTGTTTACAAATTATTTACAAATTGGTTTCGTTTGCGTTTAATAGTACCTAAAGTGTCTGAAAAAGTGAATAAAACCAGAAAGTGAGCAAATAATCAGTGCTGGGAAAAGTGTTTTGAGTGGTTAACAAAAAGCAAAGAAGGTCCTGAATATGCGACATTATTAATTTGCTTTATCTTTTTTACTTCACTTTTTTTTACACTGGTATTATATTTTTCAAAAAACATTTTGTCTCGCGATGTCCCCCTTTTCGTCATTT
Source organism: Brachyopa scutellaris (assembly GCA_949775065.1). Taxonomy (NCBI): domain Eukaryota; kingdom Metazoa; phylum Arthropoda; class Insecta; order Diptera; family Syrphidae; genus Brachyopa; species Brachyopa scutellaris. Next base: position 94,558,530 of record OX459113.1, on the reverse strand, counting down.
TAAATCTGGTAACCCTATTAAAAGCCCAATATAGAACCTCACTGTCCATAAAGACCTTTAAAGACATTTTTGAGTTGGCCTACAAAACTGCCGAATCTGAAAACCGTTGTGTTTGCCCGGTCGTCGAAAACTTATCTACATTTATGTACTCGTATGTTTTTAAGATCACTGGATATGGAATCCCTTGAAAAACCACATTCTTGTTGTTCTTGTTGTATATAAGGTGCGTTTTTTTTTTGTAATTTATGTAGGCTTAAAAAAAGTTTCCAATTAAAAAAACAATAACAACCAAACCTAAGTATATATAGAATTCGTTTAGCCTGGATCGAGTATTAGGAGTTAAGCCGCGATAAAACCTGTGTTTCCAAATGACTTTTCTCGAAAAGTGTTACACAAATATCAAAAATGACAAGACGTCATGCCAATTATGAAAAAAATTGGGTAAATAAGAATGTCTTGAATGAAGAAAAGGTAATATTCAAAAATAAAAGCTAATTTGAAAATATCTGAATACAAATAGCCTTTTTTTAATTATCCAAAGAAAAATAAATACTACAACTAAACTGTCACTATGCCCAGTGGTGCGTGGTGCCAGTTGTACATTAGGAGAACTTAAGCCGCGATAGTCGTTTTTTTTTATGCAAACTTTTTCTTAGCCTGTATATTTAAAAAAAAAACACGACTATTGATAATTATCAATACATTATAATAATCGATTTGGAGCAGATTCAGAAAAGAGGACGTGCGATGAGTGCATACACATTTCAATCCTTTCAGTTAAATGGATCTTTTCATTCTTAATGTTGGTCCTTATCCAAAATACGTCATCGCGTCTTCTCTGATTAATCCAGAAACCGGAACTCATATCAAAACTATGTTAGCTAAATGTTGATTTCCTCAATACAAACTGTATGTCTGAAATCGCTCACTTAATCTATTACATTTTATAGGCATCATCATGACAAGACACCTCTGAGCGACAACAACAAAATAGTTTGCTTAACAATTTTACGCATTCCTAAATCCTCACGCAATTAATAAATAAAACATTTAAAAAAAAATAAATAATAAAAATATGCGAAAAAAACAGGTGTGTCTGCTTCTCTCCATTTTTTCTCTATACTGTTGCTGCTTTTAATTCCAAAAATTCCAAACCTACAAAAATTATCACATATTCTCTCTCTGTTATTAATTAATAATGACGCAAAACAGGAATTTCGGCTAAGAAATTCCCCAGCCACTTAAAGGAAAAAAAAAAAAGAAAGAAAGAGGAAAACCTACAATATACCTGTCACGGAATGTCTAACACCCTATTACATTTTCTTTTAAATTGTAAATAGGGTACACCGAGGAGTTATAATTAACATTCACATATTATTATTAGAATGTGATTTTATTTAATAAAAATATATGCTTTGAGATCTACTACATCTAATTCTCATCCTCAGACTGTATTCGAACTATTTATTTTTATTCATAAATCGATTAATTCTCTGCGTTTAAAAATGTATATTACAATTGATTTACCCTAGTATGATAGGGTACACAATTATAATAGCAACTACATAGTATGCATACACATATGTACACATATGTCGGTATATCTCGTTGAGCATCTTTTGAAATTAATTGCCGGCATTATAGCTCTTCATTAACATAATAACACATCACTGTTGCAGAAAAGAAGGTTGCTAGGAGGAGATGCTGCCACTATTATGTTTGTCTCGTTCGCTATTAAAAAAAAAAAAAAAATTTAGACATTCGTTGTGTAGATATTTTTTTTTGCATCTACCTCTGGTCAAAGCAGGAGAGAAAATCTCCCGCAAGTCTTTTAGTAATAATTGAAATCAAAATTCCAAACATAAAAGTTGTAAATTGTTAATTTCTTCGTAAGTACTACATACCTGCGTTTTTTTTTTTTATTCATTTGTTTGCTTTTGAAAAATGTTTATAGAAATTGTTAAGTGATGTATGGTCGCGGGGTAAGGGTGCAAAGAATTTGCAAAAGAATTCCAATTCACCTTGAATTCCTACAACAAATCTGTTTATTGCCAAAAAAAAAAAAAATAAAAAAATTCACGGCGTTAGTTAAATTGTAATCGAAGTTCTTACATATTTTAATTTTTTGTTTTTTTAAATTAATGTAAGACTCGATTGATTAAGAAATTAACAGCAATCCAAAACGATTGCAGATTTAATTTGTTTCGTCTGCTATTAGTGTGTTAATTATAACCTATTGTTTCCCTCTAGTTTCCTCTCATTTTCTATTTCTTTGAATTATTTTCGTGTGTGCTAAGTTGGGTGTCTACTGCTGGCGCCAACCTGCTTATTTGATTAACAATTTTTTTTCTTTTCTTGATTTAAATTAAAAATCTATCCGAAAAACGAAAGATCGCGCGAAAATCGAATAGATCTTTAAAATCGATGAGAAACGATGAATAAACAAATACATACTCGTATCAGCCAACTGAAAGCGCACATTTGGTACGATTGACAGTCGAACCCGCTTATTTGAAACTCGGTTAATTGAAAAATATGAAAAATGCATTCTGACCCCGTGTTCTTTTTCACGAATTTCATATAAAAAACTCCGCTTTATTGAAACCCACTTTCGATTGAAATTGTTTTAATTTACAAAAAAATTATTTTATTAAAAAATTTACTATTTTATTTTAAATGCTTGGTGAAAACCGCGAGGCTGAAGTATGTTACCAAAGGTCAGTGGGAAAGGATTTTGATGTTGGCCTTGGTAGATCCACAGTCAGTAAATTCTCGGCGAGATGTTAAACTGTTCAAAGTTGACTAAACTGTAAAGTGCGCAGATGGAAGAAGAAAATGTGTTCTTTTTTGAGAAATATCGTATTTCGGGTATTGCTTGGATGATACAAACTACAATTTCTTATCTTTTTCCATCTAGTCGTTCGCTCTTCAACCGTTGGACTTACTTGCTCCACAAATCCTTAGCATACGCCTTGTCCCCTTTAACAAAACCCTTTGCAAAATTTTGATTTTCGGTGTTTTCATAAACTTCAAAAATCTGCGCAAATATAATCGAATTTCTTTTCTTATGTGTTTTTGAACGCTACCGCTTTCCAGAATATGTGCAGTCAAGATGAAGAACTTATTTAGTACAATTTTCATGTAAACGTCGTTCATAAACGTCAAAGAAACATGTCCATGTTTTATTGAGCTTAATTTTTTGATTTGCTATCGGAAAAAGAAAAGAGGAGTATCGGACTAGAAAACAATTTGCAGATAAGACAGAGAAAACATATTTTTGGCATTTCTCGTTCAAAAATGTCGGTTTATCCAATATGAGGGAGCGTAAAAAAAATAATATTCTTGATATTTAATATGATTTCGGCTGAAGAGAATGACAATAATATATATACAAGATACTACTTTTTTTTTTAATTTGAATTTACATTGTATATAAAATTCAACTTCAACCTTTACGTCTTCCTCTGCAGTCACTTTTACTTTTTTTTTTTACTAATTAATCTGCACGACAACGATGATATATTGACGTTTATGAACACGATGTTATGCACCGTAGCGCAAGTGGTTAGTGCGTCGGACTACTGAGCCAGCGGTCTTGGGTTCGAATCCCGCCGCAAACACCTAAAAGTTTTTCACAGTGCCCACCTCTTTCGAATGTCTGACAAGCATCAAAGAGTATCATTTGTCACGATTGAGCTTCTCAACTCGCCGCTCGGAGTCGGCAAAAAACTGTAGGTCCCTTCCATTCGTGCAAAAATATAACACGCACACACAAATGGTTGCGAGAAGCAGGCCCAGGTTCACCTCGAGCTGTAGCGCCAACTAAGTAAGTAAGTTATGCAGTTCTGCAATAAAACTGGATTATTGAACGCAGTTAACGCAGTTCTTTGTTAGCATGACGTTTATGAATTCACCCTTTCTTACATTCAAGGGAATACTCCCTTGCCTCTAATTTTTGTGTTTTTCCCTACTAAACAAATAAATTATTTTAATATAAGTACATACTAATGGAGAGTCTTATTTTCTTACCCACATTTTTTAACATGATTCTGATCAGTAAATTAATTAATAAGTGCATGTGAATTCAATTCACATCCAAAAACTAAAGTGAATTAAATTCACTAAAAACAAAGGATTTTCGAAATGCAGAACCACGAATTTACAGTTGTCATTTCGAGTGGAATGTAAAACACCAAAATATTCACTTTCGAACATACAATACCCGATTCATAATTTCGTTCGGAATACAGGCCACCTAATTCCACTTTTGGTGGTTGAATTCAGTGAAAGTGGAATGCAGAACAGGGCAGGCAGTAAATGAAAAACTCGGTTAACTGAAAAAAATTAAACATTTATAACTTTTCATAGAAAAGGCTCGGCTTGAATGAAAAAATGAAAATGTAAGAAAAGAAAAAGTAATGGACTTTAAATGCATCCATTTATGTATTACCTTATTTTCATTTTTTATACGTACCTTCGTCACTGGAGTTCACCGCTAATAGCGACAGCACATTTTCTGTTTTCTTAATTTCAAACGATTTTATCTGCTACTCCTCGTCAAAACATTCATTTGCAATTTTACTTATTTTAAAATATGTTGGCACAAAAGGTAATTAAAATTGAATTAAATGGATCAATTTTGTTTCTTTAACTGATTCGTTTTGTTCGTATTTATTGACAAAATATTCTAGGTTTTTGATAAAAGATTTTTCTGTTATCCGAAGCCTGTTTATTCTGAAACTAAAACCAAGAATTTCCCCCCGTTTCATTTAAGCGGGTTCGACTGTATTGTCAGAAAGAAAGAATCTTAATATTGTGTTTAGCTTGAGTAAAGTGTCGATGAAAACACACTTAAACTATTTTGTTTTCATTACTAAATTTAATTGTTTTCCTTTTTTTTCTATCTCAGTTTGGCTATTTGTTTACATAAACACGCGTTCGAAAATAAGTTTTCATTGAAGACGATGATTTCTCTTATAAAGCGTATCATTCAATTTAAACTGAAACTTTTGCGTCCAACTGTCTGGTGTTTTTTTGTTTTTTTTTTTTAAATTAAGATTTGCGTCACCTTCTTAAAGAAATTGCATAAAGGTTATCATTTTCATTTATTTTTTGAATTAGGCCATTCTCTTTCAAGTCAAGAAACTCTTCTATAGTTCTATATACATATATGCTTTGTTTAGAGAGAATAAATGGCAAAGCGCTGTCGATTAAAAATAAATAGGCTGGGAAAAAAGAAACTTATTGCCTCGTAAACAAAACATTGCGTCAAAAACAATTTTGTAAATTATTACTGCATAAAAATACTTTCTTTTCTTTTTGTATAAAGAGAGGTAGTAGTTTTGTGATACACACATTGATAACAAGTAAGCAAAGCGACATACAACGATACGTTCGGTGTTTGTACGATCAATGCCTACTACATTTGAGTACGAGTGTGTATTTAAGAGGAAGAAGAATTAAGTTGTAAATTGCTCGAGAAGTATAACGCTGACTTTTCAGAAAATTCTATTTATAAAAACATTCAAACAGAAAATGAACAAAAATAAGAAAAATCAGAAGTGTTTCATTTAGAGGACTCATTGCGCGCCAAGGCAATTAATTGGCGAGTCAGTCAGTCATTTACATTCTTGCCATGCGGTTTTTTATTTGTATTTAACTCTTTTTATTTACTGTTTTATAAATGAGATTTTCACTAATATTAGTTACATACATAGATACATAATTGTAGGTACATATCATTGGAAATCATATAATAATTAATTATTATAAAATGATAACTGAAGCTATCAGGCAATTCCAGACTTTGTAGGTTTATAAAAATCTTTAAGTAATGAAAACATTTTAGAGGTGTTATTTTGGATATTTGGAAACAACACTTTAATATAGTTATACAGTAAAACTTGTGAATAGTGGAATGTTTCGGTGCACTGTTTTTTCTGCTACTCACAACAATTCTACTATTCGCAATTTTTTCCAAAATCGGCAGGCACCTAATTTTTTAATTGTTTTTCGACAAATTTTGATATCGACGCACAGCACAGTGGTTCCACCGTAGGCCAAAAGTCGAAAAATTCATTGTAAAAGTTTTCACCCAAAACCATTACCCCTCATTATTTTTATTTAAAGGTGCTATCACTAAATGCTCTCTTACTAGAATGTTGTGTTTATTTGACCATACAGCCAGACGTCTGTTTGAGTATAAAAAATCTGATCTGCAATCTTTTTCGCTTGATTTTTCTTTGATGGAGGACACGACATTCAAGGTTATACTCGTTTTCGAATTATTCTGCTGGCTAAATTAACTTCATACCAGGAAAACTGTAAGTACCAGGTAAAAACTTTGTATGGTGAATTTGTAGGTGACATTATGGCGCACGAAAATCATACAAACAAAAAAAATTATAAGCATACTTTCCAGAGATAAATGCGATTTTTACAAAAATTGGTAAAAAAAACAAAACAAAAAAAGACAAATATCTTAAAAATTAAAACACGGATGGTAATTTATTTTCAACTGTGATAGGCACTAATCAATTGTATATGAAACGAGCCTACTTCGGTTATTCTAAGTTTAATACGCTCGAAGTTATAATTGAATAAGTGTTGGTACCTTTTTCCCTGAAATATATTTTTTAAACACCCTGTAGCTCAGTGGGTGTTCAAGATAGACCCCCACTCCCGTACGACTTTTTTCATATCATTAAGCAATGAATCAGATCCTAAAACATATGTATCCTAAACCGGACCACCCTGTATACCGTACCGTACCGTACCGCACCGCACCGTTATCTCGAAAACGTGAGTTGATAGAGCAAAACGGATTGCAGATTCGGGATCAGCTCCCCCAAATTACTCTAAAATGAATTGATTTTGCTTATTTTTCAATGACCAAGTACTTATGACCGCCTTTGTTCGAGAGTGGAACCACTGTGCAGAGTGTGAAAGAAGCCCTCAAAGTTCGTATTAAATCAAATATTTATCTGATTATCATGAAATTTGCACCACAGTTCAAATATAATATCACAATTGTTATGTGGGAATGTTCAGAATGTGTACTTTTTGAATGTAGCCGCTAGCAGAATAGAGTCAATTGAAATGTCAAATTTTTCGGAAAAGGAAACGAATCCGACAAAATGTTTATGACTTTTGGCGCATTCATATCTCAATTCTGCTATTGAATCAATTTGCATTGGATAAAAAACCAAATTCATTCAAAAATGTTTCATTCCCCCCTGTTCTGCATTTCGAGTGAAAGTGGATTGAAACCGAAATTTAAATTCACTCGGAATGGAATTCAGTGTTCTGCATTCCGAGTGATTTCGAATTTTTGGAATCCACTTCGAATTCATTTGTTTGAAATGTCAAACACAGCTGTCAAATCATTTCAAAATCATTGGAGATTTTAAGTTCTTGGTTTTTGTTTTGTGCAAGTGAATTAAACATTTAAGAAAAAATATGTTTTTACAAAAATGAAAAAAATGTAAAACAAAATGTTTAAATTATTGGTAAAAACCGGGAAGAAAACCGAATTGAGAGAGTTCGCAGGAAGATTTTGCGAGATAAATCTAACATTCTGGATCTTCCCGAAGCATTGTAAGCAGAAGTTCAACAACTGAAGAAAAATAATTTATTTAATGATTTTTGCATTTTTAAAAACAGTTTTAGGGTGAGTAAGGAAATATTTGTTGATATCCTGCTAGAAGTGGAGTCAGAGAAATCTTGATTTTCTTTCATATAATTCAAGAGAATACTCTCTTGCCTCTAATTTTTGTGTTGTACTATATTAACAAAGAAATTATATTAATACACTAATGGAAAGTCTTATTATTCTACTCACATTTTTCAAAATGATTCTGATCAATAAATTAATTAATTAATTCACTTTACAACGCCATGTGAATTCACGTCAAGAATCTCAAGTGAATTCAATTCACTAAAATCACAGGATTTTCGGAATGCAAAACACGAATTTACAACTGTCATCTTGAGTGGAATGCAGAACACCAAAATATTCACTTTCGAACATACAATCCACAATTCATAGTTTCGTTCGGAATGAGAACACCCAATTCCACTTTTGGTGGTTGAATTCACTAAAAGTGGAATGCAGAACAGGGGGGATTATTCAGATTTCGCAGGCTTACACTGTATAAGAGTGAATTTGTATGAAGAAAATCAAAACCAAAAATGTCCACTATCCAGGTTTCGCAAGATTCTTTTCACTATACGCAAGTTTTACTGTACATGCATATCTTAACAGAACTCAACTGTCTTAATGTTATCTTATCCTATTTTTGACATTTACTTTTTTCAAATAGTTTGCTTTACAGCTCTGCACTGCAAAAGAGTATATACGTAAGCATGTTATTGCTTCAGCTTTCAGTTAGAATTTTGATGCCATTTAATGGCATCAGGGTTTCTTATAACTCCCAATCTTTCTCTATGAGTTTTTTTTTTCAAATTTCTTCTTCAAACTTCGTGCTCCATGCTTTTGATGCTAAAAAAAACTGGATCCCATCTGCTCTCAGTGTGCATTCAGATCTCGTGCAGGAAAGTCCTCCAAACTAATATCGATTTTTTCTCATCAGCAGACCATTTTTATGATTTATTTTTTATTTAGATAATCGTCAAATTAATTAACATTTTTGATCTCATTTTGTAGATAGATAATAGGCACACAGTTAAAAAAAATAAAATAACCGTATATGTTAAGTCTTGTCAATTTGACATAATTTTTGTGTGTTTTATGTCATCGTTTCACTCAAAAACTAAAATTTAACAACAATTGTTTTTCATCCTTGTTATTATGAGCCTCTGTGGCAATAAAAAGCAACAAAATAATTTTTAACCCTTACAGCAAAAAAATTTACCGAAAGGGTTAATAGAAATCCGTGCTTTTATAGCAGATGTGTTAAAAGAGAAAATAAATAAATAAATATTCGGCATCAGCAGTCCTATGTAGAACTGAGCCCAGCTTCTCGCAACCATTTGTGGATGCGTGCTTTATTTTTCGCACATTTCCTACAATTTTGTTTGCCGTCTCCTAGCGGCGAGTTGAGAAATTCACGGGAAATGTGTCAGACATTCGGAAGAGGTGGGACCGTTAAATAACTTTTTGATGTTTGCTGGGATCAAACCCGGACAGCATGTGTCGTAATCTAATGCACTAAACACTACGCTACAGCATCTCCGGTATTATCAAATACAAAGTTGGGTACCTCAAGGTTATCTAATGTCTACCGCATCTTTTAAATTTTGTGCTTCTGATAGTATAACCGTCGTCGCTTTTTTGTATCATTATTTGTTATATACCAATAGATGCAATGTTCTAATGCCTGTCTACATATGTTGTATCATTATATTTAACTATTTAACTATTTTTTAAGATAGCTTGTTATTTGTAAAAGAATCGGCAAACTTAAAAAAACTATGGCAACATTTTTTTATAGTCCGAAATGAATATTACGAATTATTTTAGCTCTAGTAGTGGACCTACTTGCTGTATCCTTATGACATTCAATTCAATCTTGAAAATGAATGACCTACAGCACTTGAGCCTACATGATGTAATTGTTAAGACTATATCGCCACATATTGTACACTGAACGCTCACAAATTAGAACTGGTTAATTTCTGAACCATTTTTTTTTTTAGTTTTGTGAATCCCCATTTTTGCATTTATTTAAAGGTAAAAATAAAAAGCAGAGTTCCTAAATTATGTATTGGGTAACTTAAAAAATACTGTGTTTTTGGAAACCAAGGTAAAGATATTAAAAGAACTTGCAAAAGCCGTTCAAGCGAATCGTTTAACTCTAGATTTCAAAGTGACAAAATCCGCTGTATAAAATCGAAAAGAGAAGCGATATTGGATGCTGTTTTCAACACCTACCAAGAAGTAAAAACTAAATCTTTACTCAGCGCTGAATGTCCGGAATTAGAAATCCGTCTTTTTGAGTGGTTTTTAAATCAACGTGAAAAGAAGTGCACAATGGCCAGACCAATATTAAAGGCGAAAGCGTCCAGAGATTAGAACATTTCGGAAATTATAATTACCCGAGGAAGAAAGAGGTTCTAATTTCTGAGCGATCACTGTATTTGTATTTCCGGTACTGGTCCAGGATCCCCAAAGTAACCATGGTTGCGGGAATCGAACCCACAAGTTCTGCATGGTAAGCTAGTATATATTATGCACTAGTGACTATACCACCACTGAAACGGTGATATACAGGTTAACAGCCTCCGGATTGTAAACTCCGATTAGCTTTTCATCGTATGAATATAAAAAATATTTATTTGATTAAAATCATAGTCTTAAATGTTCGCTAGTTTCATTTAATAAAAAGCAATATTTCTAATGCATAATTTATTTATTTTATTTCGCTTTTATGTACATATGTTTATTCACAATTTAACCACAGAAACCAAACAAAAGTTTGAAGTAATAAAACCTGTCTGAAGAAAATGAGAAAAAAAAAACAGTCATAGAATTAAACAGATACACGAACACGAATGAACAAAAAATAGAAAACGATAATAATAAAAAAAAAAAAAAACTGTGAAGCCCTTGAAGCCAAAGGTACTACCAGGTACTGTAATGAAATATAAGACTCAACACCAGAAATACGAGTATACTCAACTTCATTCTTCTTATTCTCGTTTTCTGTTCTTCCTCCATGTATCTCCTCATCTCTCTCACTTCGCTCAGAAGAAATTCAACATTCAAGAAACTCGAGAGTCTAGAAACGTTTGCGAGTGACAAACGCGTGCGTACCACAATTCTTCAGTTGGCCTCAAAAAAAAAAAAAAAAAAAAAAAAAAAAAAAAAAAAAAAAAAAAAAACACAACAACAAAAACTGAAAGAACGAAAGACAATAATAAGTCCCTTAGAAATACACTGCGGGAAAAAAACAGAAATAATAACTTACATTCGTATGTATAGGTAGGTAGGTATGTTGGAGGCTATCATTGATGAAAATAAGCCCTGGCAGAAACCCACAAGTCTAAGCAGGGAAGTAGCAGGCATTTAAGAGAAATCAACTCTTTCCACTTTTATTCATCATTTTATATTGGTGGTGGTATCAAAATAGGGAAGAACTGGATAACCAAGGGACAGGGTACAAAAAAAAAAGATAAGATGGTGGTAACTGATGATGAACAAAGCAAACCAACGGACGGGGAGATACGAGTACTCACGTGTGCAACGCAAGACGAATGAATGATATTGCATTACCTGAAAGCGACACGACGCGACGCGACGAATAGATGGACATGAAAAGTGCGTAAACGTAATCGTACTAAACGATCAGTTGTTGTGTCCGTCGTCATATTTATTTTATCCCTCTCTATTTTCTGACAGAGCACCGGACTGCAGATCGAAATAACAATTTCATTCTTAAGGAGATTTTTTTTCATTTAACACAAAAAAAAATCCAAGACATCAATCAGGATTATTTGACAGTCAGGGCTGGGGAAGAAAAAGGATCACTTTTCCGATCAATGAATTTTTTTTAGGATAGCAGATGGGCTAGTTTTGAAATATTTCAAATCGGGTTGTGTCCTCGATGATAACGAGAATACAAAAAATATAGTGTGCCCGTGCGAAAACTCTCGCATGAGATAATCCAAACTTCCCATATGATCTCCATCTGTCAACTCATGGAAATCTCAGGGAAACCATATGGAAACTATTTTTTTTTTTTTTTTGAAACTTCATTTTGGTTGATATATTAGTTTTGATCGGTTTTTTTAATTTGTTAAAGTTTATAAAGTGCAATTCGCCACTGCTCCACGAAATTCTCTTTCTTTTGACACCCTATTTGTTAAGATTGTTTAAGTTTGAGAGCCGCAAATGGTACCTATACTACAGAAATAATATATATAAAATTCAAATTTTATAGAATATTCGCCGATGTTGACGCTTATACTTATGCTTGTTTTTTTTTTTATTCTCTTTTGTTACAGAAGGCAATCCCGGCATTCAATCACTAGAAGACACACACACACACACACACTAAATTTCGATCGAAGGATGACGGAAACTGATGGTCCCCGGCTTTTATACCGAGGGCATTAGGTGTATAACCTTAACTTCAATCGATACATGGATCGTAGAAATGGCGGCGATCCTTTGGCGCCTCCCCGGCCCCCTAAACTATTACCTCGTGTCCATCGTCCAAAGGCTCCGGAGCCATCGATGATGAGTGCACCAACAACGCCAGTGCAAAACCAGACGCAGCAACAACAACAACAACAACAACAGCAACAACTATGTACAAACAATCATTCGAGTAGTAGAAACATTATCAACAATAACAATAATAACAGCACAATCGCCAACAGTCGAAATAGTAATAACAACAACAATAGCAGCAGCAGCAGTAGTAGCAGCACAATCAATTTAACTACACCGCTGCTGCAACCGCACCACCATCAACAGCAACAGCAGCAGCATCCCCACATCCCCATTAGTTTAAATCGCAACAATAGTAACATAAGTAGCGCCTCATCAACATCATCGGTGTCGACAACAGTGTCGTCGGTAAACAGTTTCACGAGGCGAAGACCGCCACCAATACCAGTGGCGACAGCGTCATCATCACCCATCCTACCGCTGTTGGGAGCAAGTCTAAATCTAAATTTAATAAATAATAATATAAATATTAATAGTATCGAACCAGTACCAGTATCGCCTGTCACGCTGGCGGCACCTCGACCTGAATCGGAGCGGCTCACCAATGAGTATGTGGACACACCGTTTCGGACGGCGCAGCAATTGCAGCAGGCGTCACGTAACCAACATCCGGCGGGTCAGCACATCCATGGTCAAACCACAACTCAGCACAATTTGCTGTTGCTGCAGCAAAGTCAGCGGCAGCAGCAGCAACAGCAGAACCAACAACAGCAGCAACATCATTCGAGTCATCATCAATCTAGTGGTAGCCATAGTAATGCAAGTAGTGACTTCGTCGACACCTGCATCACTGGTGTTTCGGCAGCAACAATACATTCGAATTCACGTAGCCTTAAGGGTGATGCGACCGGGGGTACAGGGGCGGCGACGGGGACACCGGGAGACGGTGCGCCACAAGCGACGCAGACGGCGCCGGCGTCGGCGACGTTGGCGACCTCACCACCCTCAATTACCCGCTTGCAGCAGCAGCAACAGCATCGACCCAATGCGCTGCCTATTACCCAGCCGATCACCAAGCAACCCGCCTCAGCAACATTCAAGAAGGATCTACCTGCGTCAATGTATCACGAAGAGGCGCTCGACTTGCATCATATCGGAGGGAGTGCCACCGGTGGTGGTACAGGAGCTGGAGGTATGGGTGCATCCATCGGAGGTATTAATCTCGGCGACGGTGGGGTCAATCCAATTACATGTCCCCGTTGTGATCGATGTCGATGTGAGCAGTGTCAGAGTCCAAGACAGTTGCCACAGACCTGGGTGTGTAATAAGACGTGTCTGTGCAGTGCTGAAACAATTATTGACTACGCTTCGTGCTTGTGCTGTGTCAAGGCGCTGTTCTACCATTGCGCCAAGGATCATGAGATGGAGTGCGATGACGGTGCAACCACCCTCTTTGTGGACGATCCATGCTCGTGTCTACCCCACAAGCGTACACAACGATGGGGCTGGTTGGGAGCTCTTTCACTCGTGCTTCCATGCCTTTGGTGTTATTGGCCAATGCGGGGTTGCGTTGCGATATGCGAGAAGTGTTATGCGAGACACGCTGGTCACGGTTGCCGATGCCAAACAATCGGCTCAACGAGCAGTATGCTGCCCATCGTCAACATTGGTGGAGGTGGTACGGGCGGAGCGAATGCAACAAACGGCGGCACTAAGTCATCGGGGGTTAGTGGAGGAGTTCATAGCGGTATTAGTGGAAGTGGTAATGGCCACCGTCATCATCATCACGGGGCTAATAGTGGGGGAGGCGGCAACGTCGGCGATAGTAGTGCAGCCCGAATACTACGCAAGTGTGACCTCACACCCGAGAAAAGATTGCTCGACTCAAGTCCTGAATATTAACTGTAAACCTTATATTAAATATATTCTGTAAAATATACATTATAAGAATTATGCAAAAAACAAATTAACATTACATATAAATAAATATAAATGTAATTACTATTGTGTATGTATAGGTTATCACACTGATAGGAATCCAACAAATTATTAAATTATTTAAAACAAACACACACACACACACACACTAAGATTGCAACAAAACAACTGGAATCAATTCCCAAGCTAACCCCCCGAAGAGAAAAGTTTGCCGCAATTTTATTGTTATTTTAAATAATAATCAAAATACCTAATGGATATGGCAACTTTTCTTCCTCCTTCCTCTCCTTTCCTTCCCACACACACATAAAAATAAAATTCCTTCTATTTATCTCTATATTCCCTCACTCTATTCAGCAAAAACCATTCGAAGTTATTGTCATTTCAGTATATCACACCCGTTATACAATGACAATAACAATAAACTAAACACAAAAAGTAATCAAGAAAGAAAAACTGCATTATTTAAGAATTATATATGGAAAACAACTTTTTTGTAAAACAAAACATGAACTTCTTAATGTAAATGTAAATTTAAAAAAAAAAAAAAAACAAAAACAAAAACAAAAACCATTAATAATAATAATAAATAATAAAATGTAAACAAGAAAAAAATTATGAATATAACCAAAGACTGCAACAGATAATTATTAAATATTAGAAATGTTATTATTATTAATTTTATTTTTTAATTATTATTTTCTCTGTTTGTTGAAGTAATTTTCATGCGCTAAAATATTAATCTATGTACAATGAAAAGCGCCGCGCCATGGGATATCTCTGAAACGGTTATTGTGAAAATTTCCAAAACTTCGCTGCAAAACAAAAAAAAAAAAAAAAAACAACCTTCAGCGATGTCCCATAAAAACAAAAGCAACAAATTCCAACCCATAATCAAATAAATATAGTGTCAGCTTCTTTGTTTTATTTTTTTATTTTTGTTTTTATAAATATATATGAATATGTGTGTCGATGTTTATTTCCACTGAAACAAAAAAGTAATTCAAATCAAAATTCAAAAAGTATCTTTTTATTACATAAACATACCTACATTACAAATATATATATACATACATATATATACAGAAAGGAAGATGTCTGTAAATTAAAAAATAACTTATACAAACCCTGTACTATAATGACGAAGAAACAAAATAAAGGGAAAATTATAAATGCAAGTAAAATACAGAAAACAACAATTTTCTTTGGAGTTATAAACAAACAAAAAAAAATTATTTACATATAACATTTTAAAAATAAGCCAGAAATCAAGCAAAAAAATATTTATTTTATTTTAATGTATAGAATGTATGTTCCGTTTATTTTAATTTTATTTTGTGTTTTTGTTTATTTTTGTTTCTTTAAGAATTTGTGCATCATCCATTAAAATGTGTATATTCCACGACTACTTGTGTAAAAAGAAAGCTTTAAGGAATTGTTTAGTTGTTTTTTGTTTTTTTTTTTATTTGTATTTATTTACAAATGTACGAAAGTTATAATACAAAGTTGTGAAATGTACAAGTTAATTTATTTATTTGTTTTAATCTTTTTTTTTTTTTTTTATTATTTTTCATTGTTTGCATAGAGTTTTCTGTTTGCGCAAAGTGAAACAACACAAAAAATTCCATTTATACAAATACAAAGCAATAGTTTTTAAATCTCTTTTTTAAATTTTCTTTAGTCTTTTATTATTTTGTTATTGATTTTATTTTCTTACAAAAAAGCAAAACGAAAAAAATAAAAACAAATACTTTAACCTAAATAAAATTTATTTAAATGTAATAGAACGACGGGATGTATACAAAAATTATGAGGAAAAAAAATTTAAAAAAAGAAAATAAACAAAAACAAGAAATTCAAGCAAAACAAAAATTATATATACTTATGTGTATATACATATAATAATAATAATAATAATAATAATAAATCAAACAAAAATCCTAACAATTTAATAAAATGATTCTGTTGATTTTTAACACAAAAATAATTTCGATTATTTAAAAGAAAAAAAAAACATACAAAAAAATAAAAAAAAAAAATAAACGCAAAATAATTATTTAAAAAAAATATATAAATCTGTTTTAGTTATTTTCAAAAGTCGGATTGAGGGTTGATGTAATTTTGTTTCTACAATACATGGAATGGGAAGTTTTTTTAGTTTTGATTGTCGGCAGTCAGATAAGACTATGATTTTGATACTCAGACATAGGTACTTCAAGTGATTCAGGAATGATCGAAGTTTTATAGGAGCGATGCTTGTACACAGTGAGTATCTACGAGCCAAGACCAAGGAAAAACGGATTAAATTTTCAGTGTTTTAGGGCGGGAGCATGATTAAACTTCCACCAATTGAACCACGCTATGAACTACGGGAATAAACCAAAGCTAGGTGGAGGCAGAGCTGTAAGACAGTTAAGTATTTTGGAAGTACAATCTATACACAAATAGCTTGAACTTAAAAATGTAGGTACAATTATAATGCATTGATATTTTTCTTCTTCGAGTAAAATCGGATATCAAGCAAAGTATACTGTCGATTTCCAAGGAAATATGCACGCTACCATATCCTGCTTATGTTTTAGCATTCACATATTTTAAAAACAAAATATTCGTTTAAAAGTAACATGACCCGAAAAGTGACAGCTTAAGAAGAAGATGGGTAATGTGGTATACATGGGTAGCCAAATGTGGTATACTTCGTGTTCTAATGTGGTACACGGCACAAACAGCTCTTTTCATATCGTTTGGGCCCCACTTTCGAAATTTACCGTTCTTTAGGTATTACTAGGCGTTGCCCGTGCTTTAAATCAGTCGCGTTGTTTGATCGTAGTATGATAGAAAGGAAGTACATAGTAGGAAGCGATATTATTTAAATTAAGATTCTAAAGAATTCTGAACTCAATACATTATAATCTGAACTTAGTGGTTGTTCCCTAGAGATGAAACGATTGCATAAAAAATTGATGGAAATGAAGTATACCTGTGTACAAACACATCTACGCACATATGTACATAATATGTATTTTATGAGCATCAAATAATGGTACTTTCTGGTTTCTTATATCTAAGAGTTGTACTTAATGGTCATAGTTAATGTAAAATTATGTAAACGCCGAAGATTTTGGGCTTTGATGTAAGCATTAATCGTGGAGTAGCTGGTAGGGTTTGTCTGAAATCACCAACTATTTACTGATTTTAAAACTCAACAACGCCTGCCTACCCCTTCTACAATATATGTATTTGTGAATTGAAATAAAAGGTGAAACTTTATTCTAAGGTATCCACTGACCTTAAGATAACCAAATACCGCTGTAAACCCCCCTGTTCTGCATTTCGAGTGAAAGTGGATTGAAACCGAAATTGAAATTCACTCGGAATGGAATTCAGTGTTCTGCATTCCGAGTGATTTCGAATTTTTGGAATCCACTTCGAATTCATTTGTTTGAAATGTCAAACACAGCTGTCAAATCATTTCGAAATCATTGGAACTTAACGTTCTTGGTTTTTTGTTTTGTGCAAGTGAATTAAACATTTAAGAAAAAATATGTTTTTACAAAAATGAAAAAATGAAAAACAAAATTTTTAAATGATTGGTGAAAACCGCGAAGAAAACCGAATAGAGAGAGTTCGCAGGAAGATTTTGCGAGATAAATCTAATATTCTGGATCTTCCCGAAGCATTGTAAGCAGAAGTTAAACAACTGAAGAAAAATAATTTATTTAATGATTTTTGCATTTCTAAAAACAGTTTTAGGGTGAGTAAGAAAATATTTGTTGATATCCTGCTAGAAGTGGAGTCAGAGAAATCTTGATTAGCTTTCATGTAATTCAAGAGAATACTCTCTTGCCTCTAATTTTTGTGTTGTGCTATATTAAACAAAGGAATTATTTTAATACACTAATGGAAAGTCTTATTATTCTACTCACATTTTTCAAAATGATTCTGATCAATAAATTAATTAATCAATTCACTTTACAACACAGGATTTTCGGAATGCAGAACACGAATTTACAGCTGTCATCTTGAGTGGAATGCAGAACACCAACATTTTCACTTTCGAACATACAATCCACAATGCATAGTTTCGTTTGGAATGCAGAACACCCAATTCCACTTTTGGTGGTTGAATTCACTAAAAGTGGAATGCAGAACAGGGGGGAAAGTGATAAAAAAAATCGTGCATTTCCTCCTTTCCGTCGATTTAGATCCGCAAGATTTAGATCCGCACGATGAAGCAGAAACACAACTAACTAAAATCGGTAGCAAATATCAGCAAAATCATCCCTCCTCTACTTCGTGCCACATTAACACGAATAACCCTCTCTCAACAGAATGACGATCAATGGCAATCAGGCAATGGTTTCCCATCATTCAATGCGCGTATGGGTAGAAAGAAAATTAAAGAGTAGGCGATAGCGATGGATTTGTGGCGAAGAGAAGAGCATAATATCTACACGAACAACCCTCTCCCAACAGACTGGCGATGTGGCGATCAATGACAATGGTTTACCCAAAAATAATGAGCAAATAATAAAGGCGGAAATTGGAAAAATGCGAATTATGAAATCAAGGAATTCTATTTTTTGTATAAAAAGTATCTCTAATCCAGGAAGTAGACTATCTATTCAAATCTGTTAAGCCGTTAAGGTGTTATTTAGCAACAAACATCCAAACATCCAAACTTTTACATTTATATATTAGTAGGATAGGATAGGATAGGATAGGATAGGATAGGAAGGATAGGATTGGTAAATTAAAATTCTACTAGTGTGCCCGTGCGAGAACTCTCGCAAGAGAAAATTCAAACCCCAAAATCCAAAATTATAAAGTGAAAGTTCAATTCGTCAGTGCTCCAGCAAATTCTCTTTCTTTTGATACCTCATTTGGTAAGATTGGTTAAGTGTGAGAGCCGCAAATGGTACCTATACTACAGAAATAATATATTAAAATTCTATTTTAGCTGAAAAATTTTAACCCTTTGGCTTTGACTCTTGAATTATTTTGCGCGGTATTAAAATGTTTTTGAGAACATTCAGTTGTTGATTGAGCCTTAAATATGAACGTACCCATGTTCTGTAACTCTCGCATCGAGAAATTTTTCGACGGAACGCTGTGAATTGAATAAAAATACATTTTCTCGCATTCATCTGTTTCTGTATCTCTCGATGTCGAAAAACTTTTCGCATGAAACAATTTGGAAAAAAAATTATTGGAAAGATGTGAGAAAACTTGTTTCTGTAACTTTCACATGGGAAAAGTTTTTCGATTTTTTGTCAAAATTTCTCACTAAGTGTAAGGCATGCGAGAAAGACAGAATGGCCGAGAATAATAATAATAATGATAATAATAACCCCTTCAGAGATAAACCTTGCCGCGGTGAGGTAGCTTTGATGTTTATTTCAGCGAAGCTAAGAGTTATGTTGACTCAGGACCACCGATGTCAAAAAGATCGAGGTGGAGAAATGAAACGTAACTAGTTATCCCATAAATAAACATGGAGATGTTAATAGATTAGAAAGAATGCCGCTCCCGAGGTCGTCCTCGCAAATTGGGAGGCAGAGGTATAGTAAACATAGGTCAATTGCATTACCAACCGCAACTAGATCTGCGATCCTGTTTCCAAAATACACCATTAGACCTATTAAAGGTCATTGCACTGAGCGACAATGAATACTCACCACTGCAGCTCACCTCAGAATACTTTCCTTGTCCCAATAATGTAGGAACCACTAGTGAGATTATCACAACTTGGAAATCGAAACCCATACATGGAGGCCACTCTCATGAGCTCCATATGCAATACGTCGACCAACAGGCTTCAAACCTGTGGCTTATCGAAGAAAACTTGTTTTCTGAAACTGAAAAATTCGTCATTGCTATACAAGACAAAGTCATAGCCACTAGAAATTATCGAAAGATTGTGATCAGGGATGAATTAGATGACAAGTGCAGACGGTGTGGAGACAACAGCGAAACCATCGAGCACGTCATCTCAGGATGCAGGGCACTTACTAGCCAGAATTACACAAATAGGTACAACGTCGCTCGATTGATAAACAAACGGCTGGCACTGAACAGCGCGTTACTTCAACAGCATATGCCCTACTATAAATACCAGCCCCTTCCTGTGCTAGGAAATAATCTCTACAAGCTCTATTGGGACCGGTCAATAACCACAGACCAGCATATACCAGCAAACAGATCAGACATAGTTCTGTTTGACGAGGCAAAAGTTGACAAAAGTCTCCAAAAACTCCGCACTGGCAATAGATCTTAGGGCAATGTATGGCGCAAGTGGAAATAACATCTATACTAATTTCAGCCACGGGCCACCGCGAATTTAAAAAAAACACTGCTTTGAAAGATTACATCCACAAATACAAAGAGCTGTCTTGTTAAATACCTACACAACAACTAGAGACCAAAGGGCGTAGAACTTAGACTACGCTCCAAAAGAGTCTAATCCTTTGGATACATACTCCCGGGATAGGTGTTTCCCAGCCTTTGAGCTGAGAATGAACATACAAATCTAAAATAATAATATACTATCTGACACAATTTAAGGAATAAAACTCAATTTCATTTTTTTTTTGTTTTATGTCAAATACATTTTTCCATTGGAATACGAAACTATTTTTTCAAGTTTTCGACCTCAGTTACAGAAACACTTTTTTTCCAGAGGCGAGAAACACCGGAATTTTTTGTTTCATGAGTTCTCGATGCGAAAAGATTTCGCATAAGTTATAGAACATGGGTACCTGATTTCAAATTCAAAGTTCTTTGCTTCCTGGTTTGGCCGCTAGGATGTGACTCCAGGTAACAATTGTCTTCCTGAGCTCAAACTAAAAGTTTTTTTTTTACTTTTATTTTCTCATCTCATTGTCTGACATATTTTGAAATTAAAATTCACTTGTTACTAAAACTTTGTTTTGTTTTGAGTATTTTTTTTTTAAATTTTTTGCTCAATCACGCTTTGCAAATTTTTTCACACTTTTAGTTTTTTTGTAGTTACAACGAAAAACAGCTAGAATCTGATCTCTCGCAATGCTAATGTCATGAGATTCACTTACAATGTAGTCACAACAAATCAACCTGTCGTGTGAAAAAAGCAGTTAAGAAAAAGGAAAATTAAGTTTTGAGTACATATTTCAATGTTAAAGAGCGTGTACGCAATTGTAGCCACCATTAGTCAAGGGGTTAAACCGGGTTATGTGGTCTACCATACAACAGTAGCCCATGGCTAGTGTACCACATTAGCCGGAACTGAATGTTTTCACAAAAAAAAAATATATAAAAAATTATAAAATTAAGTTGTAAAATTAAACTTGCAGTTATTCTACATAAATGAATTATTGCTTTTTCCAAATAACTGATAGTCTGAATTTTTCACTTCCCGGCCCACAATCACTTTTTGTTTTACTGAAAAGAAACTCGAGTGCACACGATAACAAATTTGGAACAATTAAGCGAAATGATGGCCTGTTTTAAACTTGATTACACGCATGCTCCTCTCACTGCAATCGTTAACTGCTGATGTAGAAAGAGTTATCAAAGTGAGTTTAGTTTTCCGAAAAAACGGCTTGTACCATATTACCAGCATATACCACAATATTCGAACTTACTTAAAATTACCACTCAGCAGCACTTTCCTTACATTCTTGTTCCTATATACAATATACAGTCCTGTTTAAAAAAATGAATACCAGTAGAATGATTGTGCACTTTTGTTCTTATTTTTTCCAGATGAAAGTTTTGTAGTTAATTTGAAAACTGTCTTTAAGTTAATGCAGCCGAATTTAAATCTTCAATCTTAGTTGTAGCTATCCGTTTTGATGTTCTGCTCAATTCAAGGATGTTGAGTGCCCCTTCTCGTTGACAGCGTATACTTTGTTTTAACCACTTTAACCGCCAAACCCATTTTAGTCTCTATAATTGCGAACGTACCGGTGACAATATCGTTGGCGTAGGCAAGTAATTGGGCGAGCTTTTGAAAGATCGCACCTTGTGTGTTGGCTTGTGAGTTTCGCACAATTCTTTTAGGTATCATATTTTAGAAAGGAGTCGGACAGAATCCCGAAAAACATCGTCCCGAAAGCCCAAAACCCGGAAATTACAAATCTAACGCCAACGGAAATGAGCAAACACTTGCCTACTTTACGCTTAAAATTATATAAAATGCTAAATTTGCGCAAATTTTTCATAGTCCCATAGTTTGTGAACTAAGAAATTGGCTCACCAAAAAGGTGTCCGCTAATGTGAGTTGTCTGCTAAACAGTGTGTCTGCTAATGAGAGATTTCACTGTACTTGCACTCGATCTTTAATTTTACTAGTCTGGCCCTGGCATGGACGGTGCTTAGTACTGAACTATAAGTGCCTCTCTTAATACAACCACTTCACAAGAACTAAACCCTTTCTCGACAGATTTAGAGAAGGAACCGAGCTATTAAATTACTGCTTTCGTTAATTTTTTGTCCAATTTTAATTCCCTTTGACATAAATGAAACAAAATTTGCAGTTTTTATTTCCAAAAAATAATTATGTTAAGACCATAAAACAAATCAAAAATTTAATGAAAAACATGTAAAAATACTAATACAAGTCTGAATTTTCCATTACAAATATTATACACTAGTTGAACCCGTTCTCGCCTTGCTTCGCATTCTATTCTAAGGCCTTTCTCATGCATACAAATATGCAATTTCAGTGAGAGCGAAGAAACATCAAAGTATTTGTCTAAGTACACAAAAGTGTTGAAAATTCAAATTCTGTTGATTAACTACGTTTTATCAAAAACGTTTCAATGTATAACATTCAGCTCCTAAGTGCAGATTTCATAGTTCTCAAAAACCGCACCGCGCCGTAGCCCGTCAACACTTCCGCCTCTACCAGATATCGTTGCAGAATTGTAACTCTAGGTCGGTTGCCATTACATAATTTAGGCGGGCTCAAGTTTCTTAGAAGAATAGTAGGTACACCCACTTTTAGTTTTAATTTATGTGATGGAAGCCCTGGATGGAGCTGATAGAAAATTTAAAAATTCGATCAGATAGCTGGTTGTTACTTCTTGGTCTACAACCCGGTTGATTAAAAGACTTACATTCTGCGCTTTGAACATCAACACGTGAAAATATCTCACTATTAATTGCTGGAGCTTGATCATTCCGTGGCAACAAAATAGCTCGCTCACAAAGCTAAGAATTCTCACGGTTTGTTAGCTGTGATATATAACCGTAAAAGGATAAATTTACTTTTCCATTTTCTTCCGGAAGCGTTCTTCCACCAATTTTAAGTAACAAATAAGACAATTTTGTGCGTTTGGATTGCCGCCTGTTCGTGCCCACATATTGACGGTCAAGTGCATTTGAGTAACATTGGACCCCAGAGACTTGACTTTTTTCAGATAGGCATTTACTTCATCAGCTTTTGTGCCTCATGGTACTACTGATAACGTGTGCCTAAAGTCTATCCTGTTAGGTTCTGTTAACGATTTCCACTGCCTTACGGTGCATTCGTCCCACACAATTAGACAACAGTCACAGTCAAGACACGACATCCAAGGGCAATATTACCTTGGCTTCGTATCAATGAACAACCAATACTTCCCAGATGATTTATTTATGTGATGATGATATGTATATGTATGTACATACATATATGAACCAAAACTAGATCTTAAAGCACCAGGAGTTCATTTTGGGTAGAATATTTATTTTTGATCTTTTTTTTTAATTTGTTAATAACATTAATAAACTAAAAGGGCAATTGACTGCTCTAGAAAATTCTCTTTCTTTTGACACCTCATTTGTTAAGATTGCTTGAGTGTGAGAGCCGCAAATGGTTGTACAGCACATATGATCACGTTAGAGCGCGCACATATACTCACACACACACTATTGCAACGATACCCACTGCTGCCCGGCTGCTGGCAGTGGTTACCACTGAAGGAAAATTGTGGGCGATGCTTTGAATAATTGTTTTGAAAACTGCTCAGCTTCAGGGCAACCCAGAAGGATGTTTTATATCTCAAATGATTGAGGGACAAATCTACTAGTTTCACCTATTTTTTTGTTTATCCATCCGATAAGCCATTATTGAGTTAGGGCTGTATAATCATAAAATTCCTCACCGATATACAGTTATTTTAACTATTATGTAAAAACCAGTAGCCTGAGCAAAAAATTACATAGCTTGTGATCATCCCGGGTACTTAAGAAGCATTTAAAAAAAAATGCGGTTTTCACGCTATTAGGTAGCCAACAAGAAAACCTCTACAGTTTTATAATATTTATAGATTACATATGTACATACATATGTTCATATGTAATTAATTACTTGAATTATCCAGCAGTTTTATTTTTCTTCTTTAACGCTTGTCTAATACATTTATGTGATGAGTTAAAAGGTCAACCCGCAGTATGCCACCTGCGAATAGCTATTATGACATTGTCATTATAAAACAACGTCATCAGTTTCAACACAGACAACTTGTCAGACTTATCAACACTTATTTATATAAAATGAAAAAAGAAAACAACAACAAAGACTGATTGCAAAATAATTAACAAAACAACAATTGACCGGGATGCTGTTCGGTTGTCTACATTCTCGTCTGTGCTATTTATTACTTCATTCAATAACCAGATGCTGCTGTACTCGTATATGCTCGTAGTATGAAGGCAAACACTTGACAGGAGAGTTACTATAAATAAATCGACAAAAAAAGAAAACAGCTCTCACCCTTTCGACACGCCCACGAAAGTGGCCATCGTGTTATCTGTGGTGTTATATGTTTGTTGCTCTGTGTGGACTACTGCAATTTTGCGAATAGGTTATCTGATTGATTGCTGATCTTTCGGCGAAGTATTTTCTGAGATACACTTCGATTTATTTAATTCTCTTCTGTCAATCACAGCAAATTTATTATCAGTCAGACGAAATGTCAGCGTTTCGGATAGAATAGCGGTACACAATAAATGTTAACATTATTTTGATTCAATGCAAATGCAAGTAAGTTTGTAGTCTATTTTGACCAAAAAAGGAAGAACATCATTATTTACATTGTGTCACAATTATTTTTGTAATATATTTGGACTTTAAAAAATTCGCTTAAGAACTCACTGTATACATACATACAGTTGCTCTCAAAATTGAGCGTACACCTATCATCTAAACACATTTTTCTAAATAATTTATTTACAGAATTCATATTACACATATTTTTATAGTAAAAATCAGAAACAAAAAATCAGAAGAAAAAAGTACATTATTAAATTATTTATACACATAAATAGGTGAAAAGCACTGAATTTCAGCACACAAAATTGAGCGTACATGCATGAAAACGCGTATGAAAATGATGTGGGATACGAATAAATCGACATTTACCGTTATTTTAAAATATAGAGAAGGTAGAGAAGCATCTTCTTGATCATCAG
This sequence comes from Brachyopa scutellaris, assembly GCA_949775065.1. NCBI lineage: Eukaryota > Metazoa > Arthropoda > Insecta > Diptera > Syrphidae > Brachyopa > Brachyopa scutellaris. Next base: position 94,533,023 of record OX459113.1, on the reverse strand, counting down.
TAGTGCGATTTTGTATGTGAGAAATTCCTAAGCTGTGTTAGCCTATTTATTTTAATTAAAAACCGTCATTAAAAACCGTTCGACGCGCTTTACTCCATAAATTTCTGCTGTAAATAGAGAAGTGCGTTGGGAGTTCGCCAAAACCTATATTAGTGAGTCACTATGTTTTTGGGAAAAGGGTATGTTTACCGCTTAATCGAAAATAAAAATGTTTGGTTTAGATGGCAAAGAAATTGTCTGGAGAGCACCTAATAGGGCTGAAAATGAACAATATGTGTCCAACAGTAAAACATGGAATAAGACACATTATTTTATGGAGTTATACTCTAGCTAGTTGAGCAGGAGGATTTGGTATTTATGGAGACCACAATGGACAAAATAAAGTCTTTAGATATTCCCAAAAGAGATCTGCACAATTCCACAGAGAATCTGAGCTGGCCTTTGGATTTTTATGTTCGACAAGATAACGATACAGAAAATACCCCACATTAGTAGGCAAATAGTTGCTGCAAAATATCTTAAAACAGCTCAAAACTCCTCCACAAGCACCGGACCTAAATCCTATCCATTATTTGCGACGGGAAGTCAATACCCGGCTGAAAAATAGAAACTGTTCAAACAAGAATAAGTTAAAAAACAAGGTCAAGCAAACGTGGTAACAAACTCACCCCTCTATCACAAACAAGTTAGTGGAGTCCGTGCCACGGCACTTGCGAAAAGTCATAAATGCTAAATGTGGGCGTACTTAATATTGATATTTTTTTAATTTTACATTAATAGTGTTTTTTCTCTGCCTTTACTTACTTTTTAATATAGTGTACCTACGCTCAATTTTGTGTGCTGAAATTCAGTGCTTTTCACCTTTTTATGTGTATAAATAATTAAGTAATGTACTTTTTTCTGGTTTTGTTTCTGATTATTACTTTGTAATAAGAATTTAGTAAATAAATTATTTAGGAAAATATTTCTTGATATTGAAGAAGGGAAAAATGTGTTAAGATGATAGGTGTACGCTCAATTTTGAGAGCAACTGTATGTTCCGTAAGAGCTCACATACGCGGACACTAATTGTCCCCTAATTTTGGTACGGTTATGCCAGCTTTCCGGTTAAGAGAAAAAAAATTAGAAAAGTGTAACGAGTGAGAGAAATGTTAACTGACTGGGTTGCATTGGCAGCACGGGCAGATGAAGAAAGGTTGTGTTGCATTGGCAACACCAACAGATGGTGATAGGCATTCAGAGAATGCAGACGTATATTTTGTACGTGGGAGGATAAGTGAATTAGTTTTAAAGTTATTTGTTTTTATTTAATGTTAATAAAAGCGTTTTTTTTTTAAACATGCCTTTTTGCTAAAGCGCGAACGGATAAGTTTTCTTTATTCAAAGTACTAACCACTTCCATTTTTTCTATCAAGGTTAGGTCACGTTAGGTTAGGATGGTCGTTTGCAGTAAATGCACTTTCACCCATAGACAGTAAGGAATCATTGTGAATACCCAGTTGTGCATGTAGAAACATGCATTTAACAGAACCATTTCGATTTTCTAGTAAGTCTGTAAGCGGTATCTTAGCCAGGTCATCCAGGCAGTCGAAGAACCGCGCTACCATACAAGATATACGCTGTTCTTGAAGAGCCGGGCAGTGGCATATAAGGTGTGCTATAGATTCTTTTTTATCCTCATCCATGCAACTTCTACAGAAGTTATTTGTAGGGATGCCGTATCTTCTGGCCATGTTTCCTACTGTGTACATAGTACATAGTAAGAGTAAATAGATTTGGCTTCTTCTCATAGAAAGTAGGGATATTGCTCTTTTCTGGTCGACTGCGGGCCACACATTGCGGGTTATGCCACAATTACTAGCGTTGCGCCATCGCTCCTCGGCTAAATTAGTGGTGATGCAGTCTATTAGATTTTTAGTTGTGTTGAAAGAAGGTAAGACCAGGTAGTGTATCCATATCAAATCCCTTTCCTGGCCAGTCCGTTTACTGTTTGGTTCCCTTCTATCCCAACATGTCCGGGTACCCAGCAGAGGAAAACTGTGTGGTGTGTTATCGCTCTAAGTGTCGTGAGGCACTCCTTTACGTAGTTTGAATTCACGGAAGTGGAGTTCGGTGCTTTAAGTGCGGCTTGACTGTCCTTGCCAGGACAATATTTGCTGCTTTCTGAATAGCATACATCTATCTCTTTCTATAAATGAAAGCATTCTTTTTTTGACATCCTGCAGCCTGCTTGTGTTGACATAACACAATGAAATTACTGCGAAAATATAATAGCATAGGAACAGCTACATATAATGCAGGAACGCAGGGGGAATCCCATAACAAACTTATAACGTAGCATCACTCTGTCCGGTTAGTGGAACTTCGTAGATTTCCATAGATTTGCTTGTGTATTTAGAAAAATAGAAATTGTACTGAACACTGATCCTCTGCATCTTTCTGTTTCAATTATTTTATGCGTCTATGAGAGACTTTCTAAAATGTCCGCGGCGTCCGTTTATAAGAACGCATTTTGGAATTAGAGAATTGGAAATGTTGGTTATCGAAAATGTGTCCGTTCAAGGGAATTGTCCGCTTATAGGAGCTGTTCGCAAGTAAAGCTTTCACTGTATATGTTTGTATTAACATACATAAGTAGGGCTCAGCACTGTAGTGTAGTAGTTAGTGCTTTGGACTAATACGCATGCCGCCCGAGTTCAATCTCAGCAAACAGTGAGTTTTTTTCACGGTACCACCCCCTCGAATGTCTGACAAGCATTCAAAGAGTATTGCAAGATAAATTCCCTTTCACAATTGCATGTGTTTTTCATATACATACATATGTATGTACACTGAAATCTCCCATTACGGACAGCTCCTTTAGACGGCTCGATCCCGTAGACGGACACATTTTCCTAACCCTCAGATTGCATACATTTCACGTTCCCTAAACAAAACACTATTTTGATCGGACACGGACACGCATATCTGTTAGAAATTATTTTATTTAATTCCATTAGACGGACAAAAACAAAAAAATATCATGTGTGCAGTAAAACTACTCTGTGTATGTATATGTATATGACGTATGTTTTACAGCCCTGTTGTATTTCATAAATACCCAAACTCTTCGTCCCATTAAATGTTTGGGTAAATTCAGAAGCACGTTGGATAAATTTCCATATTTTATTGATATTCGTTGAGGAGACTATTTTGAAGGTCTATTAAGAACTATTCTCCCAGAATCTTTTTTTCTTTAGGAAGAGAGTGCCGGACAGTCGCACAGAAGGTGATAGGGAGATTCTTCTTCCTACTCATCCATGCCGCTGCGACAGAAGTCATTTGCAAGGATTCCCAATCTTTGTTTTCGTTTTTTGTTTTGTTAATCCTTTCAAGTAAAGTTGCAGTTCCTTTGAACGGACAAATCCCTTAGGCGGACACAAAAATGTTGTCACCGTCACTGTCCGTCTAAGAGAGGTTTCACTGTACATAGATAATGTACATAATATGTATGTATGTAGAAGTGTGAAACTGCTTTAAATTTTTGTATTGTCTCCTTTTTCAACTTTCCTTTTTAAAAAAACTGTTCAAAACACATGAATAACCTACTCTACGTATTGTACATACATATACATATGTATGTATATAAATACATAATGTCAAATGTATTAATCTTCTTCAAGAAGTAAGCAAACAGAATCCATCCAGCAATAGAAAACGTAAATGCCGCGCTAATTCGTGCACCCACTCAGCGCGACAAGTGCACTTTCCTATTTTCGAATTTTCATTGTTGTTGTGTTTTCATTTGGAAGCATCTACTACATACTATCTATTCTCTCATCCGCCCATGGAAATAGATTATAAAAATGAATGTTTAAAATGCAGAGGGCGCATCCAGCCTAATCGCTTGAGGGTATACTAAAAAAACGAAACACAGCCACCGCACAGCACAGATCGCAGCGAGCGCGCCGAGAAGTAAAACGCACACCAATAGAAACTTTTATTCGGGGCAAAAAAGCATGAATGACGGACAGACTCCGATTCAAAGGCGAACGATAGACAGACACGACACACCACCACACAAACGAGCATACAGAACAGCAGAGGGAAGAGAAATAAAATGAAATAAAAATAAAATAATGAAACAAAACTAAAGCAGCTGCTTCCGGTGTTTGATTGATAGCGAACTGGCAGTTTGTTTATCTCTCCCTCTTTTGAAAAAAAAAAAAAAAAAAAAAAAACAAAGAAAATAGATTTTTTTTCGTACCCAGCTTCTCTCTCTAGCACGCTGCTAATGGTGGCTGTGGCGGTCGAAGCGACCAGGAGATTGATGAAAGTGAAGAAACGAAGAACTACCAGTGATGTGTAGGCCAATATAAGTAGTACATACATACATTATGTACGCATAAGGTGGATTTTTTGTTTAAAATTTTAAACGTTGTGGGATAAATCGCTACGGTGATAATTCAAGTTCAAGCTGATGGTTGTTTGGGATTCGACAACGGGAGTTGGTTTCAAAAACCCAAAATATGTGATCGTTAGCGAAATCCCTACTCTGTATTATAAAACTCGGTTTACTTTGTCCGATATCTCGGTTAGGCTTGCGTACATAGGGTGAAAGCTCCCATAAGCGGACAAATCCCTTAAACGGATACATTTTCGGGAACTAATTTCTAATTTACCATACAAAGTGCGTTCATATGAATGAACCGTTCTCATAACCGGTTAGGTTGGGAGGGGTTGAGAGGCTGAGCCATCCCAAAACACTAGGCATCAGAGTAGGCCATCGCGATCCCCCAAGAATCCATCCAAGGATGGCACCTAAGCCGCCACAATTTCCTCAAAGCATTTTATTACCCTGTTAAATTTTAGAACGACTGTATTGTTGATTCAGCCTACCTCTTCCAGGTTACTAAAGAAGTAGGAGCATAAAATGTTCCTGCGACTACATGCTATGCACTGACAGGTAAGCTAGTAGGGCAGTCGAAGAAACAATTACGTCAGAGTGGCATGCGTATGTCGACTTTGGCATGCAGTGTACTCGAAGCATAGCTTTATCTTGAAAAATTTCAGAGCCTGTAGCCGTGTTTTATTATCCCCGTGATCTGATCCGGATCAGATCAGAATAATAAAACAAACTAGATCAAAGTTCTATGTTGTGGTGATTGTACAAGCTAAGTTCATTTTGACATTTAGTGCGAAGTTGCCATGCGAATGAATATTTTCTTTTAAATGAAAATTGAATGCGCTTGTTTTATTTTTTAGGACGAAATTATTAATTTTGATTAACAGATACCGAATGGGAATAATATACAATAAATAACAAAACAACATTAATGATATTTGGATTGCCAATAATATTTTTATATTCTAATCTGGCAACATTTACCCTTGACAATTGTCGATAATACAGCATCATTCACAAACAAAAGTATATCATAGTGAGAAATGGTCGAACTAATTTTTGGATTACGAAAATTGATCTTGATAAAAAGCAAGATCTCGTATTGTTGTTGTAATGCACACAAACTTATGAGTTGATCAGACCTCGGGGATAATAAAACACGGCTTGTATTGAGCCCAATTCACAATGTCGCGTTCGGGCACTCTCGCGTTGACAGATATAGAAGTAAAGTGAATTGGGCTTTAGTCCTTACGAAGAAACAACTGGGTTCCTTCCAGGGTACGGTAAACTCAAGGAACATTTGAGGAAGCCGGGTTTCTCAGATGAAGGCTCATTCAGATTTTTCAATGAATCAAGTGAAACTCCAGAGCACATGATGCAGGAATGTGAGGCGCTAACCCAAAAAAGACACAAGTGTTTCGATAAAAACTAACTTACGACAGTGGATCTGCCACTTAAAGCACTCAATTCTCACCATTACTTGGTAGGAACTTAGCTCTTTCTTACCAATTCCGACAGGAATGACTGTAGGACTTTTAGAGGACACAGTAGATGTAGAAGTTACGTTCACGGTGCAACACATCCTTCAATAATTTTTACTAATAATAATAATACTAAATAAGGTTTATAATTTACACACATAGCGAAATCTCCCTTAGGTGGACAGTGACGGTGACAAAATTGTCGTCCTCCTAGGGGATAAACACAATTTATGAAAGCATAGAAAAAACTTATTTGAAACGATTAACAAAACAAAAAAACAAAACAACAAAGATTGAGAATCCTTTCTGGGAGAATATTTCATAGACCTTCAAGATAGGTATATCCTCAACGAATATCAATATAATATGGAAATAAATCCAACTTTTATAATGGTTCCAAAATCACCGATAAGAATCGGCTCATGTGCCAACACAATCCTATCGAGTACGGTGCCACCGTACGCGTACCTGACCTAAATACGCAGGCTGTATTCACGATTATTTGAATATATCTGATTTTTGCAACGTGCTTCTGTATTCGGTATTTGTTCGTCTACCCAAACGATTTAATGGGGAAGAGTTTGGGTATCCATAAAATACAGGAGATCTTTTCAAAAAATACGCCATACGACCATACACCACCCCCGCACCACGATACTCAGGGAATACTGTACTAAATGTGATCGTTATTTCTATTGTATTTCGTCTTTTCGTTGGCATCTGTTGCAACTGTGACCAAGCTACAAAAACTAAGTGTAAAGCTACGGAATATTTTTTTGGTGTCGTCCGTCTAATGGAATTAAAGAAAATAATTTCTAATTTCTGTCCGGCTAATGGAATGTAAAATGTATGCAATCTGATGCATTACAGCGTCGATGTGAAAATTTGCCCGTCTAATGGATCCGTCCGTTGAATGGAGCTGTCCGTAACGGGAGATTTCACTGAACACACATATACATACATATATATGTATGTATATACTATGACAATCATTACAGCTTAAACGTACTGAATCTTAGGATTTGTCAGATAAACATTTTTTTAGTTTAACCCATTAGCGCTCAGAGTAATATTTTGGTCCCAATTTTGTTAATTTTTTAGTATTTTGTTACTAACCGATAGACAATTTAAGAAAAAATATTACAAAAAGAAGTATTGCAACAGAAGTTCCAAAACTGTGCGTCCTATTAAAAGGACGCTGGGCAGATATGAGGTCTAAAATTTGATACATATGTAAATAATTTTCAGTTATTTTAATTCTTTTTTTATTTCATTTGAGGAGTTTATAAATGCCTGTTGACCAAAAAAAAACGAAATAAATGCCAGGCGAAGAATTAAATAATTGATAATTAGGTTAAAATTTAATTAAATAAAAACACAGTGAACAAATATAAATCGGAGTTGAGTATAAGAGACAAAACTTCTTCGTTCTAACTGCAGCAGCGATGATTATTTCTATTTGTCTGGTATCAAAAACTTATGTATAACCCAAACATTCACCTTAGCCATATCCTAAGCTCGGGTGAAGTGCACCAGTACCATTTTTCACCGCTTATTGCAGTATTGTATTTGGAGGCAAGTCATACATATTTATCAACTTCACACTTGTAAGGGTTGTACTGCTTTACCAACTGATGCTGAGGCAATTAATTAAATTCGTTTATTTTCTTTTTGTGAGTAGTACGAGCAGTGGCTTGCAGGTTCAATATGATCAAAATTTGAAGGAGTTGTGAATAATTAGGGTTGCCAGAAATATTTTGAAGAAACTAGTTAACGAGCATGAAAACCCCGGACTTTCCCGGACAATATTGGATCCAAAAAAGAGTACAAAACTAGTACTAAAACGCATGCATTATTTGTTATAAGAAAACACATTTATGGCGGTACTTAAATATTAAATAACTTGTAGTTCTCACTTTATATTTTGTTCGTGGGTGGTCGGGAGGTTGTTGTCAAAAACCTTAGACTTCAAAAATATCCAGAGAGAAAATTCCAACGGCGTTAAATCGCATGATATGGGCTGCCAATTCTGATCACCAAAACAAGAAATAACACGACCAGAAAATGACTCATGCAGTAAGTAATTGAATTGTTTCTCGGGCTATATGGCATATACCAACGCCTTGTTAAAACCACATCTCATCCATATCCATATCTTGCATTTTAGGCACAAAAAATTCCCAACAATCGCTCGTGCATTTTCTGAACCCCTTTGACAATTTTGACGATTAATAAAGCCATCAAGATGAAAATGAGCCTAATCGCTGAAGATGATTTTGTTTGAAAAGTAGCTGCACTGTAAACGCGTTGTTCATTAATAATAGATGTGGTCCCGTACTTTCTGCACCAAAATTCACAGATTATCAAATGTCCAAATAAATTTCTTGGGCTAAAATTCGCGGTATAGGGAAATTGTTTACTCTTTTCTGTGAAAAACTACGAAAAATCTTCGTACGGGAACAGGATTTGACTGATTTTCGTAGTTTTTCGCAATTGTGGACGGGAACAGACGTAATAATAACACTATGTCACGCTGTCTTTTTTTTCGTTGACATCAATGGCGAAAAAATCAAATCTTGCATGAATTTTGGGAGACAAAATACCTAATAGATAGAGTATTAAAATATGAGCCAAATATTTTGATTGATGAATAATGGAAAACCCGGAAAAACCCGGACAATTTAGAAAAACTATCCCGGACGTTCACCGAATAGGAGAAAAAGAGTACATGTCCGGGGAAACCCGGACAGATAGCAACACTGGCAACTATGAAAATCTCCTTTGCAACGTCAAACATGCGGTCAAAGAAACCACGATCGTTTTCTTCATTTCAGCAATTCATAATAATTGGATAGGATCTTAGCCTAGAGATTTTCCGTTATCGTTTCCATATATAGGTCATTTCTTAGAATATATGGAAGCTAGAGAGAAAAATTAGTTCTCTTCTAAACCTGGAATTCTCATCAGTTACATAGTCTAAAGGCGGAGGTAAAACTGCAACACTTGCATCTTCGACTTTTGAATTACGTTGAAGTAGCTCGAGCATATCGGCAATTTGGTCAACAGTCGGACCAGCGATTTTTTTTTAAAGATGGGGGATGTGAATTGCAAAATGAATCAATAAAGGAAAAAGTAAGAACTACTCCATTAAACTCAACTATTCAGTTCAGAGTCCTCCGCATCACCTTCTGATTGCTACAGCTAAATAGTATTCTTTTTACCTGCCTATGGCAAAGCCAAATGGAAGGGTTGTAAATCTCAATGGCTTTGTATGTATTTCATGTGTGTCTAATGCTATATTACGTCACAGAAAATTTACCCTCAGACTTTGAAATTGAATATAATGTATGCTATATAGTTAGTTTAGCAAATATTTTACAATTATAATGCAACGAAATTTAAAAAAACGTATCAAAATTAACATTCAACCTACAACCATTTTTTTTTTTTTGTATAAAGCTATCATATCTGCCCAGCGTCATATTTTTAGGATACCTGATTGCAATCCTTTTTAGTTTCGTCCTGATTTTTTTTTTTTTTAATCTGACTACCCATTTTAATATATAATCAATTACTTATTTAAATCTGAAGTTTCATCCATTTATATTGAAACCTTATATTTTTAAAGTTTTTTTCCCCAAAAAGTGTATTATTTAACCAAAAACTAATTATTTTTAAAATTAAAAAAAAATATTTTTAAATAATAGTTTTTTTATTTTACCTTTCAATTACATAGACAAGTGATTAAACTTAACGTAAGAAATGCAGATCTTGTCTTTTAATTATTTTCTTAGTCACTAGAATTTTTCGTCCTCAGCTGTCCTATAAATAGGACGCTGACCGTTAATGGGTTAAAGAACTATCTTTAAGATTGGTCTTGTATATAGCATTTTCACTTTAAATTCCTATTTTTGCAAATTGAATTCGTAATTTTGCACTTTGAATTAGTTTTTTCTATTTACATAGTTCACGCAAAAATTGCAGTTTTGAGTGCAAGTGTACACAGCACATATCTTTATAGCAATTAACCCGAAAGATGCCAATCAAAGATTTTTGTTTACCAAAGGATAAAATTCTGTTATTGTTGAGACCTTGACCTAGCCTCGCTCTAATCAGCAATTAACCACTACATTTTCCTACCACAATAAAAAAGCAATTGAAGGCTAAGGACATATTTAGATCACCATTAGCAATCTAATGTACTCGTGCATCGGTTCTCGTTAGATCACCGAAATCAAGCAGCGTCGGGCGCGGTCAGTACTCTTAGATGGATAACCACTTTGAAACACCGCGTGTTGTTGACATAGGAGTAGGAGTAGGGGAGTACCGATAATAATCGACTTAAAGTGAATCCAATCAAGATAATGGGGATAGCCACCTTAACCTAACCTAACCTAACCTAATGTACTCGTATATGTATGCATGGTTGTGCTATAAGAACTAACGATGAGACGAGAGGAGCTCTGGAAAATATATTTAGTACCTACATGTATACATAACTAGTGATCACTTAAATTTTTTCAAAATCAAAAGAATGCAATAGGTACATATAATCAAGCTGAATTGGGCATTTGCTATTTTATTTCAACTAAACATTATAACTTGTAACTATAACCATATGTACAAGCAACCATACGACTTCATCGATCATTTCTGTCTAGTAAAAAGGTGGTTCATTCCTACATACACATATCAAACTTTAAATGACTATTATCTCGTTAAAAACGAATGACAAATTTTTTTTCTGGAAAGTGACAAACCTTAGCATACAACATCGTCACGATCACCAGAAATTCCCCTCACAATTTAATCAGGATCACGTAAGCGCCTACACCCGTGCATGTATACATAACCCCATGTCGGATGTAATTAAACACTTTCACTTTTGTGCCGCGTTGTGTGACGTTGCAGGTAACATTAACGCCTGCACGGTTCAGTTATCACTAACCCGACCCCGACATATTGGCCCTGTGTGGCATTGGCACGCGGTCAGTTTGTTCCCCCCCTTTGTAAAAGAAAACAACGCATTTCCATTTTAATCGTCACACTTCGATTATTTTTTGATCAATTAAAGCGCTGATATTTGCGTGCTTCAGTGTTGACGCGTGCGCGCGTCACTTCGTCATTGTAATTGCCACTCTTGGCATGTCATGCCATTGTCAAATTTAATAAGATTGAGAATGCCAATCCAATCCTTTTGGTTGGAATAAAATCGCAACCTCACTCATGCTCGTGACATTTTGCCCTTAATGACATTTCCGTTTGACAGCTGTCATATAACAACTGCCAGCAATAGCAGTCATCTTGCAATAATTAACTGCAAACATACGTATGTATAATTAACAGCATTCAACAAATAATGGATCCGATATTTCTCTAATTCTTTCAACACGCAGTATTGTGCGTAATATCTTGTCAGGCCGGACAAAGTGTGATGAAATTAATTGTGCTGCTAATTAACAGTTAATGCGTATTGTACACAGGTGTAGATTAATGTTTCTAAATAAAGCTAAAACTAGACAAAACTATGTTACAGCGTTACCTCGTCGCCATGTGCATGTGACGTTATTATTTTATATTCCACTTGTCAGGGCTACATGGTTCTAAAGCGAATAAGATAATGCTTTATAGCGGTTTTTCTGAAAGCCTGCTTTTAAAAATAAGTTTGAAGTTTTATAAAGTACCGCAATGCCATTTTAGATGACCAGAAGAGGTGCAGTTCTTTTGATGAAATTGAGGATCTCACTGGTGGAGACATTAAGAATTTCGCCGGGATCTAATATTTCTCTGTGGAAATGTTGTCTCCTAAGGGCACATAGTGTTCCACAGTTTCGTCGTCTTCCATGCAGAGGCGACATTCAGCTTCCTGATTGAGATCTATATATTTTGTTTAGGTGATATTGAAGATCGTAATAACGTGTTAGAAATCCCACTAATTTCTTAACCTTTAACTAGGTAGGTGGGGTGCTGACAACACCCCAGGCCCTTATTTTTCAAAAATATTATACTTTGCGACTGACAACACCCGTTGTCGATACAGTACTTTCCTGTTGTTTTCTATTATACAGATTCAGATGGTTTTAAAAAAGTTTGGTTGCACAAGTAAGCCGTGGTAGACTGTTTAAGCTGCAAGGGTGCTGTCAGCACCCCACCTACCCAGTTGTATAATTTTTTTTTTTCTGGGTGAATTTGTACAGTTAATTTGAAAATGTCATTTGAAAAAGATCAGCAATGCATTCAGCTGTTATTGACACTATATAAGTGAAGATTCAAGTGAATAGCCGTACTTAATTGATACGGATTCAAAAATTAATACGGAAAGCACTTTTTTAGAAAACACGACTAAAAACTCTATAAAGTTAATTCTTTTAACATTGTTCTACCCCAGAACGATATCATAGTAACAATTTGACCATAGAACCACTTACCAGAGAAAAGATAAGCGTAATAAAGTGAAATCATGATGGGGTGTTGTCAGCACCCCACCTACCTACTAACGTTACTATTCCTATCACCTACCTACTTAAAGGTTAATATCATTCCTACTGAAGAGTATGTTTTTATGGATGTATTGTCGAAAGGGTTAAACCTGACGAAGAGCCTGGGTATTTTCCCAATGGGAGACATACATGCGTTTTCTCAACTTTTGATTTTTATGCTTACAGCTGAGTTCGGAATATTGCAAAACGGCTCAGAGCCGGTAAAGGAGTCAGACGCACCTTTTTTTAGCCAGTTCGTCGGTTTTTTCGTTTTCATCAATACCCAACCAAAGTTTGATTTGGTCCTGGAGAGTAATGAAGCAGTTCAGGGCTGCTTTGGAGTCAATCAGGTTTAAGCCTTGTCCTGCTTAAATATCCGTGAGTGTATGAACGAGGACACCTTCCATTCCTGATGCAATGATGACATTGGCGCAGACTTGAATGACATGAATTTCTGCATAAAACACACTAGGACTTTTCCCACTATAGTATAAACATTTTTGTGTTTTTATTTAACTGGGTATATTTTGTATGCATGTGCGGAACTCCGGATCCGGAATACAAAACAGTTAACTACTGATCTGCTTAGATTTTGCTATAGAGTATAGACAAATCTATGGCAAGGTTCAATAGCCATCACAGCCAACAAGACAAGAACTGCAGATCTTGAATTCCGCTGCTGCAATCTGTTTCTTAGATTAAACTTCATCACTGACACCAGCACTGTCTGCATATCATTCTTATCTGTTTTGTCGTCGGATTGGACTTTGCGAACCAACAAAATGTAAAATCTCCTATGAAGTACCACAGAGACGATTAAGTTATGCAGAGTGGCCCAGAACGCTACACTCCTCAAGATCGCGGATTCTCAAGACGTCGTGGCCAACTGGTCAAACATTAAGCCATTTAGTCGCTCGCCTCGAAGAGACTGGAACAACACATGACAGAAGAGGCACCGGAGGCCTTGTACTACTAGTTCCGACGAGAATATCGCCGCTGTGGCTGAAGATGTCGTGAATGAGCTGTCAATATCGATCAAATGACGTGCCACGCAATTCGCAGCGACTTTTTTGCCGCAAATTGATGAATTGAGACTGAACAACATGTGGCTCAAACAGAACGGTGTAACCGCACACACATCTCGTGCGACAATAGACATTTTGAAGGATGCATTTCCGGCTCGTCGAATGTCTTGTTTTCGCGGTTTGCACTGCTCGGCAAGAGCGACCGATTTGACCGCTCCAGACTTCTTTCTTTGATATTTTTTTGGAGTCACGGGTCTATCAGAACAAACCACAGACTCTGCAAAGTCTCAAAGAGAATATCCGATTTCGGATCGCCCGAAGTTCTCGTCAAAACGATTGAAAATTCAGTAAAAAGAGCACAAATGGTCATCAACAGGGAACGGATTTTGTTGACATTGCCTTTTTTTGCCTTTTTTTGACTTTTTTTCCTCATATTGCCTTTTTTGCCTTTTTTACTCATATTGCCTTTTTGCCTTTTTGGTACTATTTGTCCAAATAGCTGTGCACTTTCTTCTTAATTATACGATTTATCCTTGCTCACACGAAAGAAATTTCAGTGTATACACGTATGAGAGCAGGTTTTTCTCTTGTATGAACATGCATATAACTGCACGCGTTGTTTACACTAGCGCTCATAAAAAAAATCCCTACACACCAATAAAACACTAAACACATTTGTATCAACTCAATATACATGTGCTTCTTCTTGTGCCGTAAGTGCAATCTCAGGCATTCGCCGCAGTTTCATCTGACAAAAATCCGTAGACATCGGGAAAGTTTTTTTTTCGTAACTGTGCGTCTTTTCATCTAGATTCTAGATTCATATTCTGTGACATTATACTGGTCACTTAGTGCTGGTCTGTTGAATATTGCGTGTGCATAAATGCGTGCAGCTCCCAAAATATTTCGTTGCTTGTCATTGGAAGCGAAAATGCCCCAAGACAGAGTTTGTGGTGAAATTGGAAAAAGATTTTTAGTCGACCCGAAAGACCGCATATTTAAGAGCTTACATGTACATATTTTAATTTGAGCACTTGATCTTAGTGCACTGCGTATTATTTATGTTAGAAGAAGGGGTGTTAAGGACTTTCAACGGACTCGAGGAGGAATTACATCCTGCTAAAGGGCCAGATGGGATGAAAAAATTGTACGCGGTTTTTTCCAGCAAATTAACGAAATGGCGCTGCAAACTCTAAACCGGACTCAAATATTAAAGTCAAGGACGTGACATCTCTTATCTTGGCTCCACTAGGCTCTGCCCATGTTGTAAGGTCCTTTAATTCATTCAAAGCTTTCCTGAGAGATAATCGCAGGCGATTGTTACATACCAGAGAACTTTAAAATGTTTTGGGTTACAATGTTAATTATAATGCATAAAAAACTTTATTATTAAATGCCTTTTTTTGCCTTTTTCTGCGGTATTATTTTGCCTTTTTTGGCTTTTTTAGGTCAACAAAATCCGAACCCTGGTCATCAACAATGGCAGCGCCCACTTAACCGATATCATCTCCAAAAAGTACATAATGCACAAAATAACGTTAAGGTCCAAATACAATTTGTTTTTGTTTTATATTTTAAAGATATAGCAGAACAACATCGGGTGAGTGTTTTTGGGCCACCCTGTATCATATTTTTCGCATAGCTTACCTAGCGTTTTTAAATATGACACAGATTAGATGAATGTGAGCACCGTGTCGCAGTGGTTAGTGCTTTGGACTACTATGCATACTGCGCCGGGTTCACCTCTTAGCCAAACACCCAAAAGTTTTTTCACGGTGCCACCTCTTTCGTATGTCTGACAAGCAATCAAAGAGTATCATTTGTCAAGAAGAGCTTTTCAATCGAGTTGACAGAACTCCCAAAATATGACGAGTCAGAAACTTACCCAAAATGAAATATTTTAAACAGTTCTTCCATATATTCATCGTGATGGATTTTCCAAAAACAAAAACATTCATTTAAGGTCAACCCTTAGTTTCTTATTACACATGTCAACACGTCATTTATGTGCACGTTTATTGGTAAGACAATTCCATCGAATTCACAACTAAAGATAACCATTGTGGATTCAAGAAGCTTAGGTAAAGTGAAGGGTAATATGCCCGACCATATGTTATTCTATACTTGAATGTAATCAAGAGAAAACAATTAACAATTCAATGCTGGTGATTGCGCTATTGCACGAGTTGCATGCAAGCTATTGCCCGCTATTAACGAGCAGAAATAAAAAAAGAACACGATTCGGCTCCCTCTCGCGCCCTGTATTCCCCCATAATCGCTGTGGGAAACACCACTGCTAGTGATATTGCTACTAATATTCAAATGGAGACATAGTAGAAGTGCTAGAACAACTGCGCGCATGGCAATGCAACATGGCTTGGCTACCACTACTACACATTGTCACATAGCTGTCAGCTGAACACAAAAGCAGCTATGAGCGAAATAATGTTCGCTTGCCACTGCCACATGCAGAGATTTGTAGATTTTTCTATGCTTTAAGGTGCGGTACTAACGTATGTTTCGTGTTCGATCGTTTTGTCGTTTTCGTTTTTCTCTCGGGTTTTATTTTTTCTGCATTTTTATTCTGTTTCAATCGTTTTAATTAAAATGCAAATTTAATATGAAATTAACTTCCCACTATCTGAGCATGTGATACCCACTGCCTACATACGAGTAACAACAATCCAAGCTACATATATACTAACCTATCTACCTACTACATCTCGACACACTACACACTACATACATATGTATGTACATACCAGTATGGTGGCCTACGTAAACGTCACACTTACGGTGTCGATGTACAGCAGTTACACCAAACGATATTGCAGTTTTTTGTTATTAAAAAAGCCATCAATATGTTATAACGGATTTTTTGAGAAGGGATTCGCAAGATTCGTCAACGAATTTTGAAACTTTGTCGTTAATCTACACCCATAACGAACTATGTATGAGTATCTTAATCTGCACATACTACCTATTATGTGTAATACATGCTTCTTGTCAATCTTGTGTACCCGCACAGGTGAATTTAAGTCTCCCGCGCGTCTGTTGATTCAAGCCCGTTACGGGAAAACGGAAATTAACAGTATTACAAGTATGAGAATGTGTGTGTTGGTGGGTCGGTATGTCATTTTTCTTATTTTCCTATTTCAGTTGCTGAATTAATTATGGCGAAATGGAAACAAATTATGAAATGCCTTTCGGAAAGTTGTGGGATTTTCTTTGGCCATATTTCAATGAATGCGCACCAATGAATAAATAATAACAAATACATAGCTGCAGACAATTGGGCTTTGTTATTGTTTATGAGTTCTACGGGCTATGTGAGGTGAGAACTGTGAGAAATACACGTTCACATTTTAATATATTCGACCAGACCAATATTGTGCAAAATATGAAAAAAAGATATATGTGTGTAGAAAAATATGGAATACATTTTACATACATTATGTCCTACATACCTATAACAAACAACTCAGTCTATGAAATATTGTCTACAATCGGAGATTTCACTTTTTGTATAAAGTTTTCTAGGGGTTTGTTTTTCGAATTGGCAACACTTTCTCCAGTAACAACCAATTTGACAGCTGACAGGTGATTTGTGCGCTCAGTTTGGTTTGCCATTTCACCATGGGTTGTGGTCACAATCCCGAAAACCAAAATCCCGAAAACCCAAAATCCCGAACATTTAAAATCCCGAAAATCCAAAATCCCGAAAAATTATTTAAAATTAAAAATTTGCGCAAATTTTTTGTTGGGATTTCATTTTCGGGACTTTTTTTTAAAACGGAAATTAGACAAATGTTTGTCTATTCCCGTTGGCGTTAGTATTGTTATATTTTACAATTCGCAATGTGCATTCACTTGTGTTGATTTCATTCAATGTGATAGCTAATAGATTAGATTAAGGTTTCAGTTAACTGATTTTAGTTTGAAGAGCAATAATCTCCGGTGGAAGCCAAAGAATAAGAGCGTTAACGAGCGTTCTGAAATAAGTTTTTAATGCGTTCCATATGAACTTGTATTAGATATTAGCCGTGTTTTATTATCCCCGTGATCTGATTCGGATCAGATCGGAATAATAAAACAAACCAGATCAAAGTTCTGTGTTGTGGTTATTGTACAAGCTAAGTTCATTTGGACATTTAGTGCGAAGTTGCCATGCGAATGAATATTTTCTTTTAAATGAAAATTGAATGCGCTTGTTTTATTTTTTAGGACGAAATTATTAATTTTGATTAACAGATACCGAATGAGAATAATATTTTGCAGCTATAATTTCAGTTTCTCATCTCTTAAATATCATTATGAGCAGAATAATTAATTTATTCGAACAAAATAACATTAATGATATTTGGATTGCCAATAATATTTTTATATTCTAATCAGGCAACATTTACCCTTGGCAATTGTCGATAATAAAGCAACATTCACAAACGAAAGTGTATCATAGTGAGAAATAGTCGAACTAATTTTTGGCTCACGAAAATTGATCTTGACAAGAAGCAAGATGTCGGATTGTTGTTGTAATGCACACAATCTTATTTGTTGATCCGATCCGGATCAGATCACGGGGATAATAAAACACGGCTATTGTTTTGTCACAGATCGTTTCTTAAATATTTTTTGTCAATTAGATTTGAACTGTTTTGTTATGTTTTGTTTTTTTATCGCTTATAAAAGTTTGTTATTTTATTTAATATCTAGCTATGGTAAATAAATTTTCTTCTAATTTTTTTCATACAAACAAATTTTTATTTTCACTTTCGGGATTTTGGATTTTCTGGATTTAGGATTTTTGGGATTTTGGTTTTCGGGATTCAGTCCGACTCCCTTTCACCATGAATAGACTTACGCCAGTATACAACGCTAGCAAATTGTACAAATTGATTTCGAAAATCGTGGTTCAGTGTACACTGTGGTGTATTGGTAAGTACGTTGGGCTATTACGCAATGCTGCCCGGGTTGAATTCCAGCAATAACTCAAAAGTTTTTCCACCGTATCACCTCTTTCGAATGCCTGACAATCATTAAAGAGCATACTTTGTCAGGATGAGCTACTCAACTCGCCGTTCGGAGTCGGCAAAAAACTACAGGTCCTTTCCATTCGTGCAAAAATATAACACGCACACACAAATGGTTGCGAGAAGTAGGCCCTGGTTCACCTCGAACTGTAGCGCCACCTATTGTAAATCGTGGTTCTGTTTTGCGAATCTTATCGTGAGCTATGTATTTTTTTCAGCGATGAGGCCCATTTTTGGTTGAATGGGTACCTCAATAAGCAAAATTGCCGCATTTGAAGTGTAGATATACACAAAATCACTGATTTATGTGCCGGTTGATTTTTTTTTCCATATTTCTTCAAAAATGATTCCGGCCAGAAAGTTATAGTCAATACAGAGCGCTGACTTTTACGTTCCTCAATTAAATGGATCTGTGGTTCTAATAATGGACCTGTGAATTGCCCTTTTTGTGGGGATATGTGAAGTCGCTATTCTGCGGCGATAAACCAGAGACTTGCAGCTAACATTCGCCGAAAATCGGACTGCCAGATTGCGTTTTATTCAAGTCATTCGTGGCACTTACAATCAAGCATCATTCCAATAAAGCCAATATCATGGTCATTACCACTATGTTTATGTATTTTATTTAGTTTAAAATTTTTTACCGATTTTACCGATGGACAATTTTAGTGATTAACAACATCATGATAAGGAAATCTATTCCTCTAAAAAACAGGTTTCCATACGCAAGTTGCACAGTCGCAAAGAATGTTCCAGTAAGATCCGTTTAGTATATGAACTACCTCCTGCATTGAGAGAACGGATTGGTTGTAGTGGTATTTTCTCGTCTCAATTGGGCATTTTCTTAGAAAATGATAGAATCTCATTTTTCTAGCAAGTTACACAAAGTGCAGAGAACTGGAAGATCCTCCCTGTACGGGCTGAAATTCAAAGGCAAACTATTCGCCTCGAGTCTTGAAGATAACCCTTATTTGATGTATTCTTATAAATTCGTTAGAGCATCTTAATTTCAATTCATCAAACTATGGCATAATTATTTGTAGATTAAGCGACTTGATGAACACGCTGCCTTCTCCATAAATTCTCCGAGAATTTCCTCATCTAGCTTCCTTAAAATCTCATCTAGGGCTACCGTCCAACTGGATCTATCTTTCCACCTCAACTTTTAGTTCCCCATTTTGAAAAAGTTTGCTCTCCTGGTGATAAGGCATCGAAGGACCACTTTTGGAAGCCGATGATCAGAAGAATTCATGATTCCTAGAGCATACTTGGAGCATAATGGAGTCTAAAGGTAAATATCCGTAGGAGACTCAGGCCGGTTTCGACATAGAGTATATGTATTCGTAGCAGTAGCTTTGAATAATTTATCTATATCTTGAATTAACTGGAGAAATATCCCAGGGTTTAGGCAAACCAAACTGTTACTTAACCCTTTCGACCCGGAATGCAGCCAGTAGACTTACATCATTAATTTTATGTTTATCTGTTCAAACGACTTGCGTTAAGCATATTTCTAGCAAAAAAATCTATTAGGGTTATGCGAACATTGAGTGGGACGGGACATATGTGTCCCAACAGGTGCGAAAGGGTTAAGCCATATACCCATCACAGGGAACTTCTAAACCACAATAAGAATGATATTAGGTATCTAACAAATTTCCTTTCCTTTACGATACCACCTGAACAAGTAAGGCCTGTCTAGCGATACTGACTGTCGACTCTGTTCAGAGGAGTTCGAGGCTGCCGAGCACGTCCTTTGCCCGGCACTTTTGGGATCAGACGGCGTACCCTACACAAAGAACTCCTTAGACCTCGTGAACTTAAAAATGCGTCAACCAAAGACATACTCGCCTTTATAAAAAAGGTGATATGCCTCTTGGACTAAACAAAATCGTATGATACAATACATCTTTTAGGTCACAGTATCAACCTTGAGGCAGGATCCAGATTTGAAAAAAAAAAAACACTGGGACATCCTTTCGGCTGAGAATATGTTTCCATGAGCAGCTTAAAGCTTACTTTGATTCCTTAAGTTAGTTCTGTTAATCACATGTTCGTAAGCACATAATATCTAGGTTTATGTTTGTTTATCGGAAAGATTTAAAATAATTGATCTAATCTCCCTTTACAAGCAACGTTTGCAGATTTCAGCATCCGTTGCTCATACCTTTCGGAACACAAACTCTGTTTACAAGGAAAGTACATTCGAAGTACCTACCCTAAGTACCACAAGATCAATGGCACCACTTGAGACTAATAGAACCCACTTAGAACTTTATTAAGAAATTGAAGTAAGACATGGAAATCCCTTTAATAGGAACGCAAAACAAGGACCTGTTCTGTTATATTCGTTTCCTTATTTTTTCTCGGAAAAAAAGTATAACGGAAAGAATGCTTAAATCAGAGCAACGATGCGGGTTCAGTCGAACTGGATCTGTCGGATGGATTTTGGAAGAAGCCTCGACATATGGCAAACCATTGCTACCTTGCACTCTCGATCCATGCTGCATTCTGATGGAGTGTAATATGCACACAAATACTGATCCTCACATAAGGGAAGGAAAACACGACCGTCAAAATCATAAGCCGAACGGAAGAGGGCGTTTTTATCTCCATTCTACTTATACTGTGTGCGTGTGTTTTTTTTTTTGCCAGTCATGGATTCGGGGAACACCAGGGTAAACAGACATCACATCCACTTCCAGTCCCACATCACAGTGTGTGTAGGTACTCTTGTCCTATAGTGCGTCTCAATAACCTTGCGGATATGGTGGTTTTCAATTATAGTACGAAGATGAGAGAATGATTTTTCGAGGGCATATCCCAAACGATGTACATATAACACTCTGACTACCACCATTTATAGTGTGGCACTGTACTCTATTCATCCCTATGCGGCGCGTAACGAAGCTGTTTCCAGTGGCAGCATAGTAGCTCCTGTTTGGCGGCGGCTGCACTTGTTATAGCGTGTGATCGTGGGAACTTTTTTAGTTTCGTTTTTTTTTCTCCTGTGTATGCACCTGGTGGGCACCGTAGCGCAAGTGGTTAGTGCGTCGGACTACTGAGCCAGCGGTCTTGGGTTCGAATCCCGCCGCAAACACCTGAAAGTTTTTCACAGTGTCCACCTCTTTCGAATGTCTGACAAGCATCAAAGAGTATCATTTGTCACGATTGAGCTTCCCAACTCGCCGTTCGGAGTCGGCAAAAAACTGTAGGTCCCTTCCATTTGTGCAAAAAATATAACACGCACATACAAATGGTTGCGAGAAGCAGGCCCAGGCTCACCTCGAGCTGTAGCGCCAACTAAGTAAGTAAGTATGCACAATGTCACTCCCCTAGAAATAGAGAAAATATTAAAAATTTTTTTTTAATGAAAGAGCAAAACAAAAGAAGATATTCCTTCCTGTGAAGAGGCTCCTTCCTGTGTACAATTATACGAGTATAGCCGAGTTGAAGAGAAATGCGAAAATTATAAAAAAAAGAAAGTTTGAAGTGAAGTACCCTTAACTTCTTTAGGTATCTGTACATTGAGCACGGAAATAATCTTATTGAAATTGGAGAGTTTAAAGCATTCAACTTACTGGGATTTTTGAGCGGTTTTATAAGTACAGAGTGCTTTTTATGTGTGGTCGCCGTGGCCGTGGTGGTTAGTGCGTTGGACTACCACGCAATGCTGCCCGGGTTCAACTCCTGGCCGGGTCTAACACCTAAAAGAGTTCTTCATGGTACCACCTCTTTCGAATGCCTGACAAGCATCAAAGAGTATCATTTGTCACGATTAAACTTCTCAACTCGCCGTTCGGAGTCGGCAAAAAACTGTAGGTCCCTTCCATTCACCTCGAGCTGTAGCGCCAACTAAGTAAGTAAGTGCTTTTTATGTGCCGGGTCGATGTTTTTTTAACAACTTTTAAATGAAA
This sequence comes from Brachyopa scutellaris, assembly GCA_949775065.1. Classification (NCBI taxonomy): domain Eukaryota; kingdom Metazoa; phylum Arthropoda; class Insecta; order Diptera; family Syrphidae; genus Brachyopa; species Brachyopa scutellaris. The sequence continues at coordinate 94,510,707 of OX459113.1, read as the reverse complement.
TACATTTTTTAAATTATATATTTTTTGGATCACCGCTCACTAGCTGATCCGCCCGGCTTCGCCCGTGTACGCAAACAGTCGCGTTACTCACATGACAGATAATTTTCAACGCCACCTGTGGGGACACCAAACTACATATAGGTATATTATTTCATTTAAATTTAATTTTGTTTATATGAAAAATATATACAGGGGAAACTACATTTTCATTAATATCTGCACCCCAGCGCCACCTATCGGGTCAAAATTTTGCCAAAGACTTTCTTTTTATTTAAATATTATATGGTGTGAATTTAAGCCAGTTCGGTCCATAAATAAGAATTTTGAAAAAGCGACCCCAACGCCACCTAGGGGGTTCTAACATAAACAAAAACCATCCGGAGCATCACACGAACATATGGTGTGAATATAAGGTAGATAGCTTCAGTGGTTCAGCCGTGATAGTCGGACATTTTACTACTAGCTGTCCCGCCCGGCTTCACCCGTGCCCAAAAACAGGCGCATTACTTATTAGGCATGTGGTTCTGGGTAGAAATAAGAACCGCTAAGTCTGACAAATCTTGCTGAATCACACCAAATGTCCAAAGTGTGAATAAGCAACATCATTTTTCTTCTATTATTTGGTTGTACCACATGAAATGTTTGATTTAGTAGCACACATTTAAAAGCTAATAATACTTTTTAATACATTTATCTTTAATCCAAATATGAGGCGTCCACAACGCTCTTCCGACGCCAAACGTCAAGTATTAATTTATTTAAGAATTTCTGAATTTTCAACGCAATGATATCTTTAAAGGGTTTTTATGGCATTTTGCTTGGTATCGGAAGACTATCTGGTGCCTAAATGACTTCAGACTGACTGCAATATCAGGGCAGTACCGTTGATGGCGAAGAGTTTCCAATCCCAAATACAAATAGTTTTTGTACTGTTACACGTGAGATATGGGGCTTAGCATTGCCATGTAATAGTATCGTACCATGCCATTGCATGCACTTCTTATGTCGATTCCCTGAGAAAATTGTAAGGCGTTTATCACTGCTCGTGGTTAATAAAATGAAAAGTCCATCAGACTGTAACCATAAACTTTTCTAAGTGCAAAAAGGGATGTGTTTTAGTTTTACATATAGTATATACGTACATTCAACCACTGCCAAGGTCCATACATACTCCACTTTTCACCACAGGTTATTATCGTGCCTACCTTCTTCGTCTTGCAGTTGAGAATTGGATATGTTGACATATGCGTTAGATCCGGATTTTTTTTTTTTTGTTTGTTTTTTGTTTCCCTAAATATAGAATTTGTTAATAACTTGACTCCAGCGCCCCCTAGCGTGCGGTTTTTCCGCCTATGTCCTTCCCCAGGTCCCAGACTATCTCGTTGTCCAATTACATTATGATTGGTTCAGCGGTTTAGGCGTAGAAAGGTTTTGTTAATAACATGACTCCAGCGCCCCCTAGCGAGCGGTTTTTCCACCTATGTTCTTCCCCAGGTCCCAGACCAATACTCTGCCAAATTACATTACAATTGGTTCAGCGGTTTAGGCGTGAAAAGTTAATAGACAGACAGAGTTACTTTCGCATTTATAATATTAGTGTGATTAGGATTGAATATGTCGATGGCCCCATGCAAAAGGATACTAAGTGCACTTAGTATAGTTTTGAGTTATGTATACCATAAGAATCCCCACATTGTCTTTTATTTTTCAAATTTTTTTCGGGTGAATCGAACCAAAAACCTTGAAAATGGAACTATAATAGCACTTAGTATAATGTCTTATGTAAACACTTATTCCAAGCAAAATCATACTAAGCGCTCTTAATATTTTTATCACTAAATTGTCCAATAAACGCATGTATACTATGTTGACATAGTTTACTTTTGGATGGAATTTTTGGAAGTTGGATGCACTAACGTGCCTTTTAGTATACTTTTGTCTGTACGCAAGAAAAAGACGATGACACTTAAGTGTATCTTAGTATACTCTTCAGTGTATAGATTTCCAGCCACATTAATACTAAGTGCACTTAAAATAGTTTTTGATATGTTTTGTTCCGTGTTAAATAGAACTAACATCAAATAGTATATTCAAAAGTTTGAATTAGACAGTAAAAATAATACTAACTGCAATTTAACATAATAAGCCACAATATTGCAGACCTAACTCCATCACTAAAAAAAATGTATAGAAATTATGAGAGTAACAAAGCATTCAGCTTAAAAATCCGTTAACAAATAAAGAAGTTATAGTCAAAAAACTTTAAACGCTTATCCTGAAAAATAGCAAAAATGCACTTAGTATCTTTTTGCATGGGGCCATCGATTAACATTATGTATGGAATATGATGTCGGTCAAGTGGCCGCCTTGGCCGCCCAAAGCAGAGCTCTTTTAAGCACATTTTTCAAAACAATTTTGCAAACTTCTGGTGTTATTTCAGCAATTTCATTTGGATACATATATTGTACATATGTACATAATATGTATGCATAGGCTGTTACTAACGCGTATATTTCTCGATAATACAGAAAAAAACAATTTCCGGCAGCGGAAACTTACGACAAAAGAATAAACCAAACTTAAGTTTTAAAACTAAGCCCGTATGCACGCTTGCGATGTTTATATTCAGATTGGAGCCGCAACTTTATTATTTAATCATCAAATGTGTCGATTTTTGCCTTCAGGCATGTGTACCGCCTTTTGAAGAAAAAATTTGTTTTTATTTTTGTCCAAAAGACCAGCGTAAAAATCAAAATCCATCACTTTCGACAGAGAATACATTTCTCCGCTTCCATCGATTAGATGCTTTTCTGACATGGAATTTTCGGATCGAAGCAAAAGCAAAAGCAAAAGTAAAAGAATATTCATCATCATCAGCATCGTTCTTTTTAACCGCCCCACAGACACACGCTTAATTAAGCCAAATTAAATAGATTGGCCATAGTTTGGGGTTAATTGCATTAATGCGAAATTAAATGGGTGATCTCTCCATGTGAATGTGCCCCGATGCCCTCGAACACAGCACGCTGATGATGATCGCAGTTGGCCACACACTCACTCCGATGTTAGTCGATAGTGCTTTTGTCAGTACATGAAATGACACAGTATCTACTCTACAATGGCGCTCCAAGACCAGCCGAGTTTATGCAAAACCGAACCGTAATTAGCCTTCAAAGATTTTCCCACGATATCACATTAGAGCATCGAATTCGCTAAAGCAACTTATTTTTGGTTAAACAGAAAATTATAATAGATGTAAATTAATCGCAAAATTAATTGCTTACATTTGAGACGGGAGGCTTATGTGTTATGTTTCTCTCCTGGGCACAGAGATTGACCAAGCTAATTAATACATTTCGACGGGAATTAAATTTACAAAAAAAGAAAGTTGCAATAAGAAACAAATATGTATACCGTTAATCATGGTAATTTCGATACAGAAAATGCAAAGTTTATCAGGAGGGGTTTTTTTAAAGCCCTATCTGATCTGATCTGTGTCGTAGTGTGCTAAAGGTTGATTCATTTAGAGGTCCTTTTCCGAAAGGGATTTCATGACAGATCACGTGGGAGTCGTGTCAAACTGTCATTGTATTTTTGTTCAGTATTGTTTGACATTTCTCCCGGCAACAATCGTCTCGTGTGCGGTGGCCCATCGTTGGCTATTAGTTTGTTCAATGAGAAAAAAGGCAGATCAGAACAGCACAGATTTGTGCAAAAGCTCAGATCAAGTCAGAACAGAAAAGCTCAGCCATATGTTTGTTGTCAAAAATGACAATTGCATTGATGATTATTTTACTTTATGTTTTCCAAATTATTTATAGCATTTAACAGTAACTGAATGTCCTTTTTGCGATTAAACTTCGATTTCTCCCTTTTGGTAAACTTAAATCTCATCGAAACACTTTTCGCTTCAAATAAAAAAATCAAATGTGCAACACAGCTGATTTTGACATTTCTCACGATTCTGTTCTACCTCGAAAGTAGGTGCAGAAAAATTGTCCAGCACAGAGTCATTGAACACAAAGCAGATCAGTCTCGGACAAAAGCTTTTCTCATTGAACACGTAAACCTTGTATTTTTCTGTTCTTTTCTGTCCAGCACAGCCTCACTGAACAGACTATATGTCACAATCACAACACATGATAAGAGGGAGAAGCTTATCCCACAACAGTGAACGAAGCGAGTGAAAACAAAGAGCTTTATTTATTACACCTATTCGGAAAGCTTTTTGTCTGATAAGATGTTTCCTGGTAAACCGAAAATGTGAACCATTTTTTGTACAGACATGAGACATCTGTAACACATCTGGGCACCTTGATACGATTTTCGTTGGGACTTAAAAAACAGGCAGCATAGCAAAGTAAAATATTTGATGTGTTCAGTGTCTTTTTTACTAGCTTATTTCAGACGAATTTACTAGGACCTATTTATAAGAAGTGGAATATTGTATCAAACTGCCCCACTCACGGGGTACATTGATACACATCAGAGGCACTTTGATTCACAGCCTATTAATCAGTATTTATAGAAAAACCTCAATTAATAAAACAAGTTTTTATTATTTTTATAAAATAAACATATTAATACAACCAGTATTCAAGAATTTGGTAATTCATGTGAGCTTAGGTTTAAATTAGTTTTAATTTGAAATAAATGCTTTCGCTGTTTAGATAAATCACATGAACAAAAGAACTGAAAACTAGGAACTTAGAATATTAAGTATAAAATAAGCAGTCTTTTGATTGTCATAATCAGTTTTTAGATAACTCTGATTAGCATTTTTAATATTTAAGCATTAAATCAGCGTTTCTTTTATTGTCAAATATCTACTTACATAGAAATGTTACAATTTATCTTAAAATTAAGAAGGGAATCTGTTCTACAGGTGCCCTCCTGACTATCGGACTTGGTAACTTCGGGATAGTGTCAGAAATGTTAACAGAACCCTCATCTTTAATATCAGGGAATACAAAAGTTCCAGTCGGCCTACGATTCAAGAAAGATACTTGAAAATCATTTCTTACACTCTCTTCTTTTATTAATATAATTGTCCCAACCAATTGGTTAAAAGGTCGCTTCTTTTTTGAGTTGATTACAATTATTATAAGATAATATAATCCCCTTCCTGAAGATCACTGGCTACAGGTGGCGTAGTATTTAGTAAAAGATATGTGGGGCACATTGATACGCATCAAACTACCTCGAAGTCATGTGTATCAATATGCCCCAACCGACTTTACAGAAAATAAATATTAAATGCGGTGAAACCAAACGGTTAATAATGAAATTTTACGAAAATATCAAATTTATGAAGGACATATTATACTCAACAAATAAGTTCATATGAAATTGTTAGCACAAATATGCTAATAAAAAACGCACTCGAAAGAAACGACAAAGATTTACTTGCGGACATGAGAAAAAGATTTATGCTTGCTGGGCCCAAAGCGATGACTAAACAGGGATGTCAGTCAGATATGTGTTTGCGTTGATAGACATGTTGCGTTGTGTGCGTGGTTGAGCGGCCTCCTGCGTTTGGTTTCGACTGTATCTATGTGCCCCGTGTATCAATTTTTTTCATAATGAAACGTCAAATATGTACGTAATTGGAACCATACATTTTTCGGGTATCATGGGTTAAGCCGCGATAAAAGCTGTTATTCCAAATTTTCGTGCAAATTTTATCAAAAATGTCAAAAATTACAAGACGTCATGTGCATGTCACTTATAAAAAATTTGGCAGAGAAGGATTCTTCAAAGGTAAAAAGGTTAGTATTAAAAATAAGATAAATTAAAAAACTTCTACCAATTTCCTGTTTTTAATTAGCCAAAGAAAAATGAATCCTACTGAACTGAAGTGTCATTTATGTATGTCACTATATCCAGTGCTGCCAGATAACATTAAGAGATATTTTAGCCGAGATAATCGTTTTTTTATGTGAACTTGTTCTTAGCCTTTATATGTAGGATACCAAAAAATCCCACCTAATTAAGGGATGCCTCACTGTAATTCACGAGTACAGTAAACCGTCGTATAACGCGGTAGTTGGGTTCCCGAGAAACAGCGCGTTATACAAAATCGCGTAGTATGATACTTGGGCCACATACTAAAACATTCTCCGCAGAAAAAAAAATGCATCTAAATGTGTTACATTGCTTTTAGAAAACTAGTTTTCAGACGAAAATGCTACACAAAAGATAAAAATAATTATGTTTCACAATTAAAAAAAGAAGAAAGTTATCCTTATTGCAAATTTAAACGAATGTTTCATACATATTGGACATGATTTTTAATTTAAAAAAAAATCCGTTATACTAGTTTGCTGAGCACTTCTCTGCAATTCCTTTCGGACGAATATGGAGCTAGAGAACCATATTTGTCCGAAATTCGTCAATACCTGCGAACTAATTCTCCAGATTAGCAGCCAATCCAATGATTGGTTTATGTTTTATGTTAATACGTTTGTATCTATTAAACACGTGAATGTGTTAAAAGGGAATTCCCCGCATGCGACACAAATTTTTCGCCTTAGAAAGGACTGAGAATCGCGTTATAACGAAACCGCGTTGTAGAAGTACCGCGTTATAGGAGGGTTTGCCGCAATTCTTAAATCGCGTTAAAGCGAATCCGCGTTGTGAAAGTACCGCGTTATTCGAGGGTTTACTGTGTGTACTTTTGAAAGGAAAAATAAATTTAGACACATTTGACATTTGTTCTTATTTTCGCTCTTATTACGTTAATTTTACCGTGCGACTTGTCCTCAGACGACCTTTTAACTTGTTACTGTATCCGTATACAGTTGTAGTACACGCATACATATGTGTTTGTATGTTTATTTTATTTTATTTTATTTTATTTAATTATTTTGTTTTGCCCACACGGAATTAATTTCTCCGTGAATAAGTAGAAATTTATTTCTTAATATCATTCAGATATGCTGAACCTCAATAATATGGCCCCACCGTATCAATTGGCCACGCTGCTCTAGAACCGAAGACGACTACGACTATGACTACGACAACGACGACCAGTTTTTTTTTTTTTTTTTTTTTGATAGACTCCCATGTGTACTCGCTAAGCATACTCGCAGTCATAGTATCTATACATGTAGAGTGGCGCAGTATGTAGAGTGGCGCAGACTGCGAGTAAAGTACCCAAGTCAGATAAATGAATATTCTGATGATGTAACGATTATTTTCCCTCCAGTTGTAAAAATAGCATATTGGCCACCTAGCAAAATTTTTAATGGCACATTCAATCTATATGAATGTACCTATAGCTGTGGTGTACTCGTATAAATGCATTGAACGGTAGGCAGGATCAGAGGACAAGGAGAAGGCGGAAGGCGGAAGGCATCGGGCGGCTGGCGGCCAGCGACTACTGCGATACCAATGGCAGTGGCGGCCATTTGCGCCCATACGTTTGAAATCTATTTGTGCTGACTGAAAGTTTAATTGTCATTAACTTATGGGTGAGGAATTATTGTTGCTCAGAGAGTTAACTGTGTGTATGCTTTGCTCTATGGGGTGTGTCAATTGGCTCTTATTAGGGTGAAGCTGACCAACAGTCTTTTGCAAGACTAGTGCTAGACTTTATATGATAGACTGAAAAAGTGCGGCTTTTGTGCTTTGTGTGTAATTAATGCTTTCCGTTACTATAGTTAATAATATTGCCTTCGATTAGTACCTAGACCTCATGAGGTGCCATATTTGTCTGAAATATTAACTGAGCATTTATTAAGTTCAGTCGCGGTCTTGGTGAGGTTTTTATTTGTATTTAAGTGATGCTCTATGTGGGTTCCCCTAAAATACATTTTCAGGATCAACGGCTTGGAAATCACGTGCTAATTTTACTTATTAATTGATTAAGTGCTTTATCTTTCTTTCGCGAAGTCAAGTCACAATCAAAACACAATACCTATGTACATGCAATGCCGTTCGAAAAAGCTACGATGTTTTTTACACCAGGTATTAAAATATCGTTTAATAAATACACAAAAACCAATGTAATTATGAATGAGAGGTGCATATAGCTCGTGATAGCCGTCCAAGATTAACCAAAGTGATTAAAAAACCAAAAAAATGGGAAAAATTAGTTCGGAGTGCAGACCGAATATTTCGTGTCTGTCACGTCTAAATTTGACAACCCATCCATTTTCTGAAAGATTTAATGTTGCTCAACAAACTGTGGTCTGGAAATTAAAATAAAAACGTGAAACCGGGACTACCAGCAGAAAGAAAGGCTCAGGGAGGCCAAAAAGACGACCCCAGTGAAAGATGGTTCTTTTGTGCTCCAAAACCCTCGGCATCGATTCAAGACTTCAGTCGATATCAAAAATGATCTATTTCGAGCTACCCAAAAAATAATTTCAACAGGCTCAGTGAGAAAATGGCTCGTAAAAGCTGGACTTAGAGCACTCAAGCAAGTACTGAAGCCGGATTTTCCAATAAGAATCAGAGAAAATCGATTAGTTTAGACTGAGAAATATCTTAATTGGATTCAAAACACGTGGAGCAATGTTATCTTTTCCGACAAATCCAAGTAAAAGCTGCATGTTGGAGATGTGTGGATTCTTGCTGAGCTCTGAATGCCTCCTATGGATGCCCCCAGAACAGAAGGTGTGAGGGTTTGGGGATGCTTCTCTGGAGATGGAGAACGTAGAATGACCTCTTTAGAATCGAAAGTCACTGCAGCAGTTTGTCTACATGTCCGAGAATATGAATTAAGGCCCTGTGCGCTAGAGCAATTGATGACACTAGCAGATTCATTTTTCAACAGGATAATATTCCTTGCCATACAGTCAAAATTGTAAGTATGAATTTGTTTTTGTTTTTCAAATGAAAGATTAATTTATAGCTTTCAAATAAGCTACAATTTATATGAATAAAAATACCATTTGTATTTTGTTTAATTTCTTAAGTTAAAAAGTACTTCGAAGAAAAAAATATTGATGTACTAAGCGGACCTCCCTACAGCCCAGACCTCAATCCGATTGAGAATATCTGGTCAATCATGAAACCTAAGATTGCAAAAGAGCGTCCATAGTCAATTGACATCCTAAAATATTTACTAATCCGGACCCTACCTGCATCCACATGGAAAAACATACATATCTGAGTCAATCAATGAATTGCAGATATGCAGCAGTAATAAAAGAAAGAGGAGGTCTAACAAAGTAAGGGAGACTGGGTACGGTTGAATTGATTATTCTTATATCGTCCATAGTATTGCCATTTATAAGCCGAGCGATGATGGAGGTACATAATGTCAAATGAAAAATCGTGTTTTTGTCTACCAATGGGCGGTGTCATTTTAGTACCAGGTGCGTTATTTTTAGAAGTATACTTCTGGTTGAAACAGGGATTGGGGTCAGTTGAAACACATGCAAATAATACAAAATATAATATTGTTACATGTTTTATTCATTATTTATTTTAATTATAAAAATAATTTTAGCATTTTTTGACAATATTTATCAGTCTTCAATGTTTCAATATTTATTTATTTATTTATATAAACAAAAAATCAACAGTACAGTGAAATCTCTCTTAAGTGGGTGGCCGTGGCGTAGTGGTAGTCGTCGTCGCTTGTCGCTTGGTTGAAGGTTCACGGTTCGAATCCAGATGTCTTCGAAGCATTTATTTCTCACGAAATAAAAAAAAATAAGTTGATCAAGTTTCAGAAGTTAATATCAAAACCTACTGCGAAGGCATAACACTGGCAGTAGGATGTTGGACATGGCTGAAGAAATTGATCGCACAAACTATAATAAGAAACATCTGGAAAAAACTCCTGTGAATCATAAGCAAGTACAAAAATAATTCACAACTCTCCAGTTATCCTGGACACCACCCATAGAGTTAGTTGAAATTGAAACCTATCATCTGAGTTTCCTACCACTACGTCGATCTGTCTGTCTCTCGTTCTCGTCCTTCATGTGCTCGCGCTGTGTGTGAACATTATAAGGGTATTCATATCCCCTTTAGCGTGTGTAGATTATAAAAAAAAAAAGTGGACAGCCACGGGACCGGAGTTTGGTGTCAACATAAGAGGGTGTCCACTTTAGAGGATAAATAATACAAAATTAAGTTAAATAAAAATAAATACCATATACGGCGTCAGCAGTCCTATATAAATTAAGTTAAAAAACTTAAACCTGACTACGTCGTCACAATAACGTTTTTATATACACGCATACATAGGGCAAAGTGGCATGCGACTACGGCTATACCTACTCTTAAGGGGTTAGGCCACCCTAGAATTTTCAAATTAAAGGTATTGCAAAATTTCCTTATGATTTTCTACTAATCAAAACTTCAAACGCGTGTGTCTCAAAACTGCATTTTTTAAGTTTTATATTGAATAGTTCATTTGTTATTAACAATTATTTGATGATTTTTTAGGCAAATTTATCACTTTTCACTTTGGAAGTGCGCCATTTGGCCAAAAATCAATATATCGATAAAATCCTACGTACTTCTATAGACAATGTATGTATTTTTCAAGATATATTCAAAATTTCAATTTCAAGTAAATCGGCCGTGGACCCTTAAAAAACGGAGACGTCATTGGAAAACGCTGCACAGCCGCCATTTTGAAATTAATCGCTTCAACAAATTGTTTGTATACAGTCATTGATATGTATAATAAATATTCTTTATGAAAGTCTCGATTTCTTTTGTGGTATTTCTGAAAAAGAATCATAAAAAAGCCTATTTTTTCGACCTCTAGGGTGGCCTAACCCCTTAACATCATCGTTTCGTTTCATCTTGTTTTGTACTTTTTAGTTAGTTTACCCAGTGTCGGACTTTAGTTTTTTTTAACTTAATTACATTTTTAGTTTAAGAAAATATTTAGAGTGTAATTAAGTAAAAGATGTCGTGTTTTACTTGTCAAACCTGTTTCATTTGAACCCATATTAAGGAGGGGAAGTAAAGATAACGATAATCCGCCATCTTTGTGCGCCCGCCATATTGAATTTAGAATGATGTCATAGCTTGTCGTATTTTAATCGCCAAGCCCTTTCATTTGATACCACTATCAAGCCGGTTGTAAAGATAAAAAAGGTAATCCGTCATCTTAATGCGTCCATAGGATATGTATTGCGACGTTACAAGACGAACTTAATTTGTTAAAAGCAGTTCCATAGCTTAGGCTGAACGAACCCAGCCTGTGAAAATCAGAACCATTAATTTTGCCATAGTTGGGTAAAAATAAAAACGGATAATGCCTTTACATTTTTGAAATAAATCTCCATCGAATTTAGCTTTCTTTCGAATGAATGGTCCAGAACTAGGGATTCGCTCCATGTCCATGTATTGGCCTTCTTTACATCGCTGGTATGAAACCCCCGTTTTTGTAGCTTATTGGTGACAGTAGTGCTCCATTCAGCAAGTAACGATTTTTTGAATACTGTCCGCCTTCTGCTAACAAACAAAAACTTCCTATTGATTCTCTTTTACGTTATGGAGATCTACTCCTACAAATTAACGCTATACGAACAAAACGTTCTAGATGCGTTCTAACTTACGCATTCATAACTTTTTAACCGAATGCGAAAATGAGAGATTTTCCTGTACAATTTGTGTGTACACCGCCGTTCACACATACACGCGCTTGCCCTGCTTGCAAACAAATAGTTTAGTTGTAAACTGAAAGAAAACGTTACTTCACTAACTAGGAGTTACTAGTTGATCACTTGTAGAGGGTTTTGGCGAAATCTGTTGCATAAGTATGCTGCTGTGACGTTTAGGTGGTGTATTCAACAAGTAAACATATTTCAATCGTACTCAGAAAAATTATTTCAATCGTCCCCAACCCCTCTTTTAGGTTAAAAAATGTATATAGTAGTGGTAACAATAATGACATATTAAAATCAGTCACCATGTTGTATTCTACACTCTTCACTTCGAACACAAAAATACACTCAATACTCTCAGATGAAAAGAAACAACAATTATAGAGAAAAATATCTAAACAACAATAGTTACTTTTGGTTGTCAATATACCATAGGGCTTCCCGTAAACAACTGAAGTGCGCGATGAGCGAAGCAAGACTTAGGTTCGTTCGGACCCGTTGCCGCTTCGTGCGCCCTTTAGACCCATCCGCGCACCGCATACGGTTCTCGAAATATTTGTGATGGTTCAACCGTCCTTTGTTTCAACCGTACCCAGTCTCTCCCACTGATTGAATGGACAATGTTTCAGGGAAGCAATGAAAAAAGAAAATTCATTTCTATCTTAAAATACCAAAAACCCATAACATGTAGTTATTGCAATCTTCGAAAAAAAAAAATAGTTTGAGCAACATTTTTCGAACGGCACTGTATGTATGTATGTATGATCTCACATCAGACTGCGAGGAATTTATCTACTCATATAAATATAATATTTAAAAACGAATCCAAAATCCATAACATTCAAAAACCTCTTCCATTCACTAACAAAAAACGTCCCCACATTGATAAATTGCAAGAGATCTTATCCAAATACTAATTCCATGAATGGATAATCCATTACGGTATTTTATTCAACACCCCATTCGGCTGGTGCTCCATTTCTCCGACCAAGGAGACGAATGAATGAGATAAACATAAACACGATCAAGCGCACAAACAAACCGTGCCGGATAACAATTCTGTATCCATATGTGCCCATCTTCATCTCCACCATCGCCATTTTCGATTCATTAAAATCGTAAAAAAAATAGAACCAAAAAAAAAAACTAGGAGAACCTTCATCCCGACTTCCAGCATCATCATCATTATCAGCCGTACCACATACGGAAGGGCATGGGGAAAACGAGTAAAAAAAAAGTTGAAATCACCATAACAAGAAGAACCACAGCAACAACAGCAGCAGTTCTAGTCCCCCAATGGATCAGATCCAGAACAAGAACCCGCATAAACACCATCACCAACTAGGAGAACTAGAAGTGAACCTACAGGGAACATATCTCTCTTTCTGCACCAGCGAGATATCGACAAAATCACCGGAGTTGGGAGCCGTAGTCATCATGTAGTCGCTCGTCTCCTCCAATATTGCCGACTCTCGTTCTCCCCGTTGCTTCTTTCGAAGTTATCGTCGTCGACGTTGTTTTCCGTCGCCGTCGCCGTCGCCGTCGCCGTCGCCGTCGTAGTAGTCGGCAGTTTTTTTTTTTTAGACAATTTCCGGGTCGTTGACTCGCGTCCGATGATGATCGCACACCAACTTCTATCTATCTACAATATCTATCCGTCCGCAGTTGCGGAGACAAGCCTAGGCTCTCTAACCATAGAAACACAGCCATCTCTAGCTGGATGACTGACTGAGTTGTACCTTGCGCGATGCCATACGATACGTTATCCATGCACGTCCGTTCGCCGCGTTGTGCCTATCGCTCGTTTGTTCGGTGGCGAGCACGTTCATTAACTGTAAACATATAGGTTCCCCATATGTACGGAGAGGTGATAGGTGAGTGTGTGTACATGTGTGCGCCCGTGCATATTCTTCTCTAAATTGTGCGTCTACACACGCATCCGTCCGCCCCATTTACTACGCGCCCCCCCGCGATCATTGCACCAGAGTTTGATGGAGCTTACGCATATGGATGGGTGTGTATCTACGTGGTCGTACAGCATAAGCATAGCGCAACGCAAAATTTATAGAAGTCAACGCATTTTAATCAGTGTGTCGCGTAATTACCGGATGCGCATTCAAAAAAAAAAAAAAAAAAACAACTTAAGCCGCAGTGAACTGCGAGACGATTTATCCGTGGACAGAGGGCGCTTATTGACGCGGAAGGGTACACTTGCATTGAATAATCGCATTCGACTGGGTTTGTGCTGAATATGTATGTATTCAGCAAGCATACGACTGAGAGACAAAGAGAGTGTGTGACGTTGCAAGAATCGTAATGTTTTGACGTCATTTACTTTATGCTGGGAGCATTACATAAATTCGATGATAACGAAATTACATATATTGTTTATGTTGCAAATCAAAACATACCACCTAAAGAAGGGCGCGCTGCCATTGTGTGATCGTTTCGCCGCATCTGGAAAATGTCACGCTGCACAACTTTCGACTCAGTGTCACCCCTATTGCGGTTGTCAAATATCAATTGGTATTTGGTATTCAACAATCAATTTCTTTAATCGGTATTGTGATTGTCAATTACAAATAAATGATTGACTATCGTCAATTTGTAATAAGTTTCCATTGTGAATGGAGCCAAATTGCACCAAATATCCAAACCAATTCTACATTTTAATAAACCAAATCACAGACAAGAGAAATATACAGATGCAGAATGGTAGAACAAAAGCATGTTACAAAAAAATTTTAAAACCAGCATACTAAAATCCAAAAACCAGCATACTATCATACAATACCTCGTATGAAATGCCTGCAACATGAACGAACTCAAAGAATGGTGTATGATTCGAGCAAAAATGTTCGTTTCTCTCAATTTCCTTTATGGATGTTGTTGTTGCATTCCCATTGCTGCTTAAATTCGTTTTCTTTTGTATCACGAAAACCGGTTTTAGTTTTTTTTTTGTTTGTTTTCGCATAAAAAACGAATACACGAGCAGTATGTGTGTGTGATGTAATAATTTTGTTTTTTTTTTCTTTTCGCTTTAATTTCTTATTGTAAGTAATACAAGTTTAAAGGGGCATATATGGAAGGGGAATAGCGACTATACCATGGATGTGTGATTTTCATAGTGCTGCAAGTGTTCAAATTTTCTTGAATGGGAATTTTGCTACCGAGTATTCGTATGTACATATGTATATGTATGTATGTATATGCGATGGCCCAACAGAAGGGCGGGAAAAGTACATATGTAGATCATTTCGTTGGTTTTTGTGATTGCAATAAAATATGTATGTAATTTCTTTGAAATAGTTAATTTCATTTACAGAGTACCTTCCTACTGAGCCAGCGGTCTTGGGTTCGAATCCCGCCGCAAACACCTACAAGTTTTTCACAGTGCCCACCTCTTTCGAATGTCTGACAAGCATCAAAGAGTATCATTTGTCACGATTGAGCTTCTCAACTCGCCAGTCGGAGTCGGCAAAAAAAACTGTAGGTCCCTTCCATTCGTGCAAAAATATAACACGCACACACAAATGGTTGCGAGAAGCAGGCCCAGGTTCACCTCGAGCTGTAGCGCCAACTAAGTATGTAAGAGTACATTCCTTTAATGGCATAGCGATCCGCTTAGAGAGGATTTTTTTGAAATTTCATCTCTAAGTTGGTAAATTCGGAACTCATCTCCAATTTGTTTTGCCTTAACAGTGGCAGCGGGGGCGAAGCAAGGCAAGCACGGGTCAGCTAGTCAAATATAATACATGATACAGAAAACAGTAGGTAGGCATTGTTTTGATTTTTAGTTTGTAAGCCTTTACAGGAGCCCAACAAAATATTTGCCCTCAATTTTAAAACTACATACATTTAAGTGTGTCTATGTAATGTATGCCTTCACAAATTACTCAAATTTTTTTTTCATTTGAAGGACATGCAAAAATTGTCGGAGAAATTTTCTTATTGATTTCTTACAAATCAAACAAAAATTCGCTCAACCATAAATCAAAGAACATCGAAATTTCACAGAAATGTGAAAATAAAACCAAACAAAAACAACAACCACAGATCAAAATATGACCACCATATACTATATACACACAAACACACCACAGTTTAAAATCCAGAAACACCGACCAGCCAGTCAGTCGTTCGTATATGTTCATTCGCAAGATCGATTGAGATAAGTAGACAAAATAAAGGGTTGCAACAAAATTAAATATAAAAAAAATGTGTGTATACCGAAGTCACAACACACTGGAGGATGGCACGACCATGTAACTTAAAACCTGCATGATCATAGAATAAACGAAAAACAGAACAAGTGGAGTCATCTACACAAAAGAAGAGAACTAAACTCGATGTATACCATATTCTACATCTGTATATTTCTCTTGTCTGTGACCAAATTCATGAGGAATTGTCAATGAAAAATGTCAAAAAGTGTTTTCCATTCACAACAGTCAATTACATTCACAATGATCAAAACCTTTATCAATTAAGTTACACAATACCGAACATTTTTTTATTGATTGATAATTTTATCAATTGTCAATTGAATGATAATTGACACTCGCAATAGGGGTGTGTGTCTCTCAATCGATAGTTCTGATTCTGACCGTATCTACGTAAAACTGCTTATCTTTGACCAGTGATGATTATTTTGATCAAAATCAGAAAGCTTTTATTTTTAATGTAGAGTCGTCTATTTTTGGGTAATCTCAACACATTTGGTATGAATTGAAAAGTTGCTTTATCAACTAAGTTGTGGTATACATTTCATTCATTCATAAATTGTTTTATTTCTTCAAATGCAAAAATAAATTTACAAATTTACGCCTATTAGGCGTGTTTTTCTGAAATGTAGCTAGCCAGTCGTTCATTAAAACGATTCCCAGCCAGCCGAACCCAGCTGACTTACCTCCAAGTTGGTGTGTGTGATTTCGATCAGCTGTTAAGTGTGAACTGTCAAAGTATTCGGCATTCAACCAAATCGATTTTTTGTTATTTGTTGTGAAAACAATTATTTTCGGTAATTTATTCAATGGATAATTTACATGAAGTGTTATGAAATCATAATAAAGTGGATTATTTCTGTGAAACATCATTTAGTTATTGAAATTATATAATTTTCGTACACGGCAGTCTGTCAAATGTTCTACAAATCGCTTTAAGTGCCACCTTGCCATGAGATATCGCAACATTCCTAGCCAGCTGCGTTTGGCTGCGGATAAAATCAAGAGCTGTAGCCAGCTGGTTGTTGTATTTGTTTTACGTGTGAAATTTGACTTTGCTAGCAACTACTGGCTAGCTACGTTTCAAAAAAACACGGCTATTGTACAGGTTGTATATTCTTAAATAATCGTACAAGGTTTGGAAATGGCCATCACTTCAGATAGCAAATAAATTTATATATTTAAAAAGAAATAAAATAAAGTTGAATTTTTGGAAAATACAAATTGATGGGTTGGGATAAACGAAAAATCAAATATTTAACTCTTGTATAGGTGTCAAGGTGCCTGGGTACTTGCTCAACATAATTTTCAAAAAAAAGTAAATTCCGACCGCTACCACTATCGTAGTATTTTCAGTACTTTTCTAAAAAGCATTTCTGCGTCAAATGCGCTATTAATGTCGAAAATCCAGCCATATGTTTCGCCTAAATTTTTTTTTCGTTGACATGTTCTCGAATATGGCATCAAAGTACCTGGGTACCTGGGTGTAAACTTGTTCGTGCACGCATTTTAAAGCAGAATATATCGCAATTCTGCTCTAAAATGCGTTTACGAACAAGCTCATACAAGTTTTTTGGAATGAATTTGATTGAAAATGCATCGATTTTGTCTCTCTAACATGACATTTTCAAGTAATTAGTCAATCTTAGTTGACGTTATAAAAAATATGGCCTCATCATCTGGTGCTACTGGTTCACAATTTCTTATTCATTCACGCTCGCAGCGAATAAGTAATATTGTATAGTAGTTCTGTACAATGCAATTCCAATCATTCGGATAGATCACCAAATGTATGGAAACCACTCATTGTTCAAGAGTGGTTTAAAGGCTGCTCCCTTTATAGCTGGGATATACATCATTCGAGTGGAGAGCACATATCGGTCCTCTGTAGCAGGGTCTCTGTTTTAAATTGTCGTGCTGCAATTTCGCGCTTTCGACGCTAGAGTTGATCGAATGTATACTGACAATGCCGCCCTAAACTAATTTGGAACCTAATACACGAAAAGCTGCACAAAAACTACAAGCCATCGACAGCTGTTTCTATAAATTTACCCAGTATATATGTACCATCATAACCAGCAAAATGTGGCTTAAAGTTTTAGTGGCCTGCGATGTGTCAAACTTCAATCCACTGCGTGGCGAAATCTATACTGGAAAGGAGGCAAGTGTACCACGCCAGACCAACGATGGAGAAAACGTAATTGAGCGATTAATATAGGTGTAAGCGAACTTGGCAGCACAGGGGTAGATGGGCGGTTGGCAGCACAGTGTTAGATGGGCGGCTGACAGCACAGAACACGACGGTAAATGGCAGATTTTTTCCGGGATGATTTCGTGTTTCATTCCTTTTTGGCGGCGATCGTAACTGGACGAGGAAATTGATTAAGGTTAAATTTGTTAATAAAAAAA
Organism: Brachyopa scutellaris; assembly: GCA_949775065.1. NCBI lineage: Eukaryota > Metazoa > Arthropoda > Insecta > Diptera > Syrphidae > Brachyopa > Brachyopa scutellaris. Next base: position 94,492,496 of record OX459113.1, on the reverse strand, counting down.
GGGAAAGAATAAAGCGTATTTAAGTTTTATTTGCCTGAAATACAATAAACGCACTGAAGTAAACTATAAATCGCAAACTTTTACTTAAACGGAGTGAGTTTTTTTAATAGGGGTACGAGGGATCGGACCAAAATGTAATTACCGGCGATTTGTTCACTACTTTGTACCTCGCCATATACATTTTCGCTTGAAATTTGACTTTGGTGGGCTCCGTTAGTCATAACTCATAATAAAACGTTTATTCCTACTAATAAACGCAGGTTTTTTCGCCCAACATGACAAAACACCTCATGCTTCCAGGTATAGAAGAGCGGTCGAGGATTCCGAGAGTGATGATGATGACCAACTTCGTCGCATCCAGGTTCGCTCGCTAAGTCAATTCATTCACCTATGGCTGCTCAAGCTACAGAAGAACGCGGAGTCGACGCGACGGTCGCCTTGTTCTCAAAAGTATTTGCCACATTTGTATTTCGGGACCTATGTGGTGCATAGAGCCAGTATGCGCAAAAATTTGGCAAAGTGCATTGCTTGCATCGCTGCCGAGCCATAGTTTCAGTCAAAGTTTCTATATCACTGTTACTTATTTGTTTCCAAATAAAATTTAATTCAAAACTAATAATCTTTAATAAACATTTGCTTTGTAAAAATATATTTTTTGAACATAATTCATAAATTTACACACAATAACCATATGAAATATACTGGAGTACCGTGCTACCACAGCACACTAAAGTGTAATTTTTTGTTGCCACTCATACAAGGGTTAATATAAAATACGATATAACTAGAATTCTTTTAACAAACTAAATTGGTATGGGCTGCTCCTCTGAATCTCTTGCAGTCATTTCAGGTAAATCCAATTTTAAATTTGTTCACATTCATTTGATTGAAACTTAAAAAAAGTATTCCCACCAAAACTTCCCAAAAGCAGGAAAACCACAATATAAGGAAGTGCACCTTGACAGTAAACTTCTTGAGAGCACATTGTGTGTGCGGACTCTGTACACATACACTCATAAGCTGTGTTATGAATGAAAACTCACATGGAAAGGATTACGACGAAGCAGCAAATTAAGGACTTTTTGATTCAGCGCTGGCAGTAGTTTCCCCCTTTCACTGTATTGCGGTGATCACAGGAAGCGGAAATTATTTGTCTTGCAATAACCACTATTTGCGATATCAACGCCAAGTTACCGGTGCCTGTCTTTCATTTTTTTAAATCCAGTTTTTGGTTACAATTCAGTGCATTGAATCCGTCGGTTCTATCCTTCTATATTCGAATGCGAGTGATAAATAAATACATATGTACAAACTTATGTACATTTATGTTTCTTTCTTATTTTCAAGAAAATGGAAGTCAACCGGAACACCTTAAAGGGGATATGGTTATCCTGGGAAAGGAAGTGATATTTGAAAGGCATGGGAAATAGAGATTAGAAAGTTAAAACCAAAGTTAACACTAGTGGAAACATATTTCTGCTTGAAAAGTTCTTTGCTTTTGAATGGTTCAGACTGACCGCTAGGAGGGTACCACTGAAGTGACAAAAACATGGATTTGGAGAGGTTGCGGGTAGCGATCGCACAACACTACGACGCGATGGTTTGAAAAATGCATCAGCAGTCCAGTTACAAGCGGCCTACCACTTTTTAAACATCTGGACTACTTAATTGCGATGAAAACATCTAGAGATTAGCCAGCTGTTGAAAACCTCTTCCGGGAATTCATCGTTTCCAGAAATCAAAAGTGGTTTTAATGCACTTTTATCTCAGTGTCACAAATGTATCGATACTGATTTTACTTACTTAGTTGGCGCTACAGCTCGAGGTGAACCTGGGCCTGCTTCTCGCAACCATTTGTGTGTGCGTGTTATATTTTTGCACGAATGGAAGGGACCTACAGTTTTTTGCCGACTCCGAACGGCCAGTTGAGAAGCTCAATCGTGACAAATGATACTCTTTGATGCTTGTCAGACATTCGAAAGAGGTGGGCACTGTGAAAAACTTTTAGGTGTTTGCGGAGGGATTCGAACCCAAGACCTCTGGCTCAGTAGTCCGACGCACTAACCACTTGCGCTACGGTGCCTACTGATTTTGCACATTTCAAATATTGAAGTTAGCTAACGTATAGGAACGGGTTGCTTCTCAGAGGAACTGGAAATAAGCAGCTCCATACGACTCCCAGGTCGTAGCAGCGTTTTCCAAGCTGAGGTTCTAGCAGCGACGAAGGCCGCCCATTTGGAGTGATGACAATATCGCGAGATGATATCACAATTAATATTGACAGCCAGGCGGCTATAAAAGCAATAGCTGCTACGCAATTAACATCTAAGCTTGTTAAGTGTTGCCGTGAATAGCTGAAGGTTCTCGGTACGCAGCACAATAACTCTGCTGGGTCCCTAGTTACAGCGGTACACAAGGCAATGAAGCTGCAGATGAATTGACCAGCAGTGGTTCAGCCTTAGATAGAGAATAAGCAGATTGGATCGTTAAGCCTCCACTCTACAACCTTAAAGCCAAAATCGTACAAATATCAGTAATTGAAGCAAATAACAGGTGGAAATCATTTACCACCTGCGACCTATTAAAGAAGACTGTGGCCAGAATATAACAAAACAAGAACAAGAAAACTCTTACAGAAAGACAGGAAGTCGTTGTCAACTGCTAACTGGGCACAACACTCTAAGATACTACATGGACAAATTACGACTGAACGATGATGACATTTGCAGGGAATGCGGTGACGAAGAGGCACACGAGGACACAACCTCTGTCAACTGAGAAATAGAACCCTGGGCAAATTGTTCTTCGAAATACATCGATGAGCAATCAGATGGATCACCATCTGACCTGCTTGAATTTTCTAGGGCGTCAGGCTGGCTGAAATCTTGGTGGGAACACACTATGAGTATAACAAAGGGTCCACATGGACCCAAGTGTGATAAGTACGTAACCATTCTCATCAGCCCGCTAACCTAACCTAGCTATAATGTGTGTGTAATATGTTCAAATGGGTCACGCCAAGGTTGTGTATCATCACCACGATTATTTCTGGTGATTCTCGGCATGTTCGAAAGCAAAAATAGATGCATTCTTGCATCTGAATATATCTTACAGATAAGCGCCATACGCTTAATCACCGAAATAATCACAGGACACTGTTCCATAGGTCATATGACAAGCAAATGGTTACCTGGGTCCAACGATATCTGTGGGAACTGCGGAGATAAGGAAGAAAGCGAATCGATCCAACATCTTCTACCCCGCCCTTCAAGAACATCGCCTTCGTACTTTAGCTCATATAGATTCTTTGCAGACATAGCAGAGCGCGGAAATATAAAGATATCGGATCTACTTAGATTCACCAAGAGCACAAACTGGTTTACGAGTTGGTAAGAAGAGGATTTACTCCCAAACTATGAGGGGATTCACAATGTACCTTCGGATCTCCATGTGGAAATGATTGCTCGAACAATCACACACCTCTCCTAACCTAACCTATTAAGTTCTAAGTGTGCTTTTAAGTTTTTAAACACTGCCATCGTTTTCTATTACTGTTGATAGGATACTACGACCTTAAATTGTGCACTTGTGGATACAGTGAAACCCGGTTAAGAACCTCCCTCTTAAGTGCAAAACCCACATAGCACCTCAGTATATAAAGTAATATTCTTATTAAAATACCCTTTTAAGTACATATCGCTTAACTACATTCCCCGTTTCTGTACTCATTATATCCCATTATTTCGTCATAATTTCCCTGAAATATTCCCCTTTTAAATATACTCGTTAATAAAGCACTAGAATCGAAACCAAACAAACGACTGAGTCCAGTACATAATGTGGTGAGTTCTAGTACTCTAGTAAGACTTTGACGTTTTCTCTTGGATGTCACTTTTCGATTGTTGGTTGTGAATATAGATGGGAACTATCGAATGAATTCGACTATCGATAGTTAGTAACTGAATGATTTCAACTATAGAATAGTTTCATTCATTTATTCATAGGTGCCTTATAGATATTATTATAGAAGTTATTCAACATTGTGTTCATACAAACTTTATGAAACCTAACATCATTTGTGTATACACAGACATTTCGTAAAAATTAAGCATAATTTCCAGCCTTAATTATGTTTGCTCTTACGAAGAAATATTTTGTAGAGACATTTTTTTTCGGGTGACGCCACCGGATGTGAGATCTTCAAAAGATGCAAGTAGCCCGTGCTATTTGCATGCACGATTCGCACCTGACTAATCAACTCAGGAATCTAAGCGAATACTTGTAGGAGACGCTGAACTGTTACTCAAAACACCAACAACAAAAAATAACATTGATTATATGCATAATGACCAGATGTAACAACGAAGCAGCTCCAAATCCAACTTCCAAATAAAATATGAGCAGGAGATGCTAACCGTTATCAAAAAAAATAAAAAATAAAAATCCATTGAATATACAGTAGACGCTCGATATAGTGAATATCGATATAGTGAACAATCCAATATAGTGAACACACAATATTTTATACAAGCTATTCTAAATAGTGAACAAAATAAATCTCGCTACAGTGAACCTATGTTTTTTTTATTTTCTTTGAACCTTTCAACTTGCAAAAACACGTCTAGAACTCATTAGTGATATGCAGTCGGCAGTATCCATACAATCGTCCAAATTTACCGTTGGTTCTACTCATCGTGTTGTGCGAAAATCTTGCATGATTATGTATGTTTGTAGTACAAATAGAAAGTGCGTGTTGCTTGTTTTGTTATTTTGTGAACGATCTTTGTTGTGACCATGTCTCGTAAGCATTTGTCTCTTACAGAAAAAAGTTAAATTTTAAAGCAATTATCGGATGGCAAGTAATATAAGTTGTTATTATACCCTAGTACTGTAAACAAAACAAAATTTAAGGTGTTGCGGTTACATTTTTGGCCAAAAAATATGAAGTAGCTAAATCTACTGTCTGTGGTATTAACAAACAAAGGCAGTTACTGCAAAACTGAGCGACAACTTTTTTAAGTTTTTAAGTACATGGAATGTATTATTTTTGTTGCGATTTACGTTTCTTACGTTGTTGTTGTTGTTTTTGTTAAAAATAAAATATTTTTTCTTATAAATATTGGCTTTTTTCTTAGTAATTGCAAATAAAAATTGTAATTATATTCTATTTTCGATGAATTGTACGTAAAAACAAGCACATTTTGATGAAATTTGCTTCATTTGCTAGTTCACTTTATCGAGCGTCTACTGTATGCATAAATATGAAAGTCTTTCATACAGAAATCATTCCCATTGTTTTGGACTATCGACTGAAAATAGTAACTGAATTTGTTCGAATAGAATATCGACTAAAAATAGTAACTGAATTTATTGGAATAGAATAGAGTATCGACTGAAAATATTAACTGAATTTATTCATTCAGATGAAATCGTTCGTATGGACTATCGAATGCAAATATGTAGAAGCACCTAAATTCTCTTATATGAAATTCGGGCACACAAAAAATGTACAATGAACGAATATTTAAATGAATGGATTTTTAGTAACTATCGAATGAATGCTTCTATCGAATAAGTCGATAGTTTTTATTCGATAGTTTCCATCACTATTGTGAAGATCATTCTCCTTTTCGCGGCTTGTCCTGTTCGTAGATAACTACCTTTGAGCAGCTAAGCGGGATTTCGTAACTACATATTCCGGATAAGTACCTCACAACACTTACGGCACTTCTCCGGGTTTTACTGTACATTTTTCAAAAAGAATCGTTTAATTGTTGAGACAGTTGGCTTCTTATTCTTCAGAGAGCCACAAACTCTCAGAGTATGCTGCGGTCAACACCATTACTTAGTCTTGTAAAACACGAGTTTTCTACCGGTATCGGCAACGAATGAGCTTAATATTTACTATGCCAAAGTAAACCATTCTATTATTAACATTTTCGATATTTTTCTGTCCTCTTTTTTTGTTCTCTAACCCAATTTGTCCAATGGTAGAGATGAGTGAACTCTTCATTTACTTCTGCTACACCATATTTACACAGATAAAGAAGTGACAACCAGAGCTAAGCATGTATTTACCTTCTTCATTTTCACTCTCCTTGTCATCTTTCCATTGTTTCCTTTTATTTTCACACATCCCACACCCCTTGAGCCGCTCTTAGTGGGTAATTCCTGTGCATCAACGTCAACCTCTATTGCGAAAAAAATAATATTTGTAAACAAAATATAATTCTAAAACGAACTGAACAAGTGAGTAAGTGTGGTGAGAATACCGGCGTAGCATAAAAAAGTGCAGCAAGCAGCAACAGAAGCAGCAAACAGCATACAAATATATATGGAGAAAAATAAATAAATAAAAAACAACAACAACGCACGAAGTCAACACCGAACGTCGAAGAAGCAGCAGCAGCAGCAACCACGATAAACACAAACAATCTCGTACTCTGAATGCTGAAGTAGACGTTCTGGAAACTTGGTTGCATGTTAAACTGTCCTACCCCTCCACCACCATAGTCCGTATAGAAGCACTTGTAAAGAAAACTTACAAAAAGGTGCCAGAGGGGGGAGTAATAGTACCCGGTCTTTTTCCCTGTTCTGCTGCTTCTTCTTCTTCTACTTCTTCCTTTCTTTTTTGTTTATATTATTATTTTTTTAAGTGCAATGAGGAGCGAAGAATGTCTCCAACAATCGACGACGCACGATGAATATGTGCTGGCTCACTGCTACCTTTGCAAACAATCAAATGAATGGAGGCGTCAACGTTTAATGACCTTAAAGGACGAAGCGTGGATAAGAAACTGAAATAACTTCAATAGATAACAAACAACTCACAAGACAAGACTGTGCTAGTGTGTGCTTGGTAAAGTCAACCAGCGGCAGAATATCCACAGCACTTTAATTAGAAACTCGCAGAACGATCGCACTATAGAGTGCTGGTACGAAGCGAAGAGGAAGGGGAGAAGGTTCTTGAACCTGACAACTTCTCCAAACTTCAACTTCTACTAGAAGAACGTTTTTTTTTTTTGTGTGACTTACCAAATCACCAGCTGCAACAACTACAACGCGTAAAGTCATGAAGAAGGTTCAGGTTTGGGTTCAGGTGAACAGTATTTTTTTTATCGGTTTCAAGTTTCTTTATTGCAGAGTGGTGGAGGAACATCTTATGCAATGTCATGTGCAGCAACTTGAATGAAAAGTATCCGTGTACACGTACACAGTACACCCTTCAAGTTGTGGGTGGACAGAGTCGACGTTAAAACATCAACTTCGAACTCACATCACATAATGCTTATGTCTAACATGGTCGCGAAAGGAAATCGAAACTACTTCCACCTAAGGATGGTCGACACACAGTTCTTTGCATTTTAAGTAACTTGAGGTTGGCATCTTAGAAAGGACACATCCGCCCGCTGTGCGAGCGGTTTAGAACAATAAATCGGCAGTTAATTCTCACTTCGAGACCGCTTCGGGAAGACCATTCAAAATGTTCACCGGAAAAGAGATATGAGTGTTCTGAAGATAAAAAAAAAAATACTATCGGTTGTTAGATCTCCGTTGAGTCGTTGTCAGTGTGCCGGGGAGTGCTATGTGCGCTACCGAAGCGTGTTGCATTGTCAGTCAGTCCGGTCGGTGGTACTGCATAGAAGAAATTGTTAATGAATCACTCAAATCACGATTCGAAGTAATACGGTGACAACGATTGATATAATTGTATAGAGATAGAGCGAGACAGCGGACATGATGTTGGAGGTGGTTTAGGAGTTTTGGCGTTCGGATTAGAATACTAAAATGCGAATAAATCGACAATCGTGGAATTACATAAATGATTATGTTGTTAAGGCAGCAAGGTTGCGCTCGCTGTATGGTAAAATGAAATAAAGAAAGGAAAAGAAAAGAGAGATAGAGGGTTAGTGGTTAATGCTTTACGTTTGGAAAGGTATCCGCTTCCGGTCAGTTTGTGACGTGAAGGATTTTGAATTATTTTTGGAAACTATTTAATTTTATTTTGCCTTTATTTAAATAATAATCGTACTATGACGTTGTTGATAACAATGCTCGCGTCGGGTTTCAGCGTAAAAAAATGTAGTCCAGAATTGCAATTTTACTCTTGAACCACAACTTGTTATAACAGTCGTTATTTTAGTAACCGTTATTGATAGCTCTATCAGTGGTTTGAAGATACTAGCGACTTTTCTTAATATTATTAATAGGTCATAGCAATTTTGTATTTTAATACAAACGCACACTTAAACTTTTTATGATCTGTCAATGTCAAAACGTCAGTCATGGTGAAGTTCACGAACGGCAACGTTTGGAAATTAATAAAATTTACTACCAAAATCGAACGTATTTCATTGATACACTGTACTAGGATAAGTGACTGGAGAAATTCTAAGAAACCCACACATATTTATTACCAAAATCCAAAACAAAGATATGAATGCATATAATATTTTCTTTTTCATTTAAAACAGTTCATTTGGTAATTTTTGATATGAAACGATTTTGAATAAAAATAAGCTCTGAGGTTAGGGTGGGTCTGCGCCATAAAAAGAAATGAGCGAGCTGTGGCCATTCCACTGGACCATTTCTCGAAATTACACGATTAACGAACTGCCTATAGATCAATTGTTTGAACAGCTGTGTGGCATCTGGGACTATCTTGTTGAAACTACATATCACTGGTGTCAAGTCCATCCAATTCTTGGCAAAAATAGTCTTCCAATATGACACGATAGCGAAACCCATTGACTGGCGATCATTTTCATAGCTTATTGACAAATCCATTAAGCCAAAAACAAACTTCATCGCTGGAGATGATTTTTCGATGAAATTCGAGATTTTCTTTAATCGGAGAAGTTTTTGCGCTTCAAATCATCAATAGGCTTCAGTTCTTAAGTTAATTTGATCTTATAAGGGTGAAGGCTTGGATCTTTAGGCAAAATTTGCCACAATATGGACTGAGATTCCCAATTCCTGTGAACAGCGCGGCGTGGAATCGACTGATTTGGTTCATTTTGAGCTAAAGCACTTAGATACTCGTACCTATGTAAGACTGCGATATTTTCGGTACTTCGACCGGCACGTTGTCTCACTGTCACAGAAAATTTCAATAGTGAATATATTGACTCAATTTATCCACTGTATCACGCACAGCCTGTCTGGTGGGACGATGATTACGATCGAAAATTGGAGGAACCGCTCTGAAAGTAGCGATCACCGACTCAGATCGGTTCGTACCAATTTTCTATCAAGTGTCAGCAGTACACTGTACTACTGCAGGCTCAGCAGCGCTGTCTTCGTGAAACGTCACTATCTATTAAAACACCTCTCTACTGACATCACTGTTGCAAAACGCATCACAGTCTTACCATACTTCTGTCTAACTTCATACATGTTTCAATATCGGTGAAACGTCTCAAGAAACATATTGTCTGTGATTTAACTTATTGGGTCCATTCGCATTCGCTCATAAGGCTACGAAAATCTACGAAAATCTAGGAAAAGGTACGAAAACCCGTACGCGTACCGAAAAATTTCGCAAGTTATTCGTAAAAAAGAGAGCTCATGAGAGAGTACGAAACTTCCCCACGCTGCAAATTTTAGCACAAGTAAATTCTATGGGAACATTTATAAAAACTGTCAAATCACAATATTTTTTCGTCAATTCATATCTTTGAGAATTTTACCCCTAGTCTTCTAACCATGGAATACAAACGAAAAATGTTACCTGGCCTTCGCCAATCGTAAATTAAAGCAAAAGGGAAGCTTTCCTCGAAAAAGGCCTACAATTTGCAAAAGGAAAAGCTAGAAAAATAAATATAGATACATATATTATGTAAGTTACTTTTGTTTTCGAATAAACGGGATCGTTACTATACATTTTGTTTCTGTTCATAAAGGCTTGCACACACCGGCGCGATAGCGATAGCGATTGAATAATAATAGTACAAAACAAAACAAACAAAACAACAAAATACACTATCGCTATCGCGCCGGTGTGTGAGAGCCTTAAATCTACTTTTTTTTAGTTTTGTATGAATTTAATATTTTTGTTTAGTCTAATGGTAATGGGAAAATTGTCTATTTTCTGTTCTGACACTTTTGTATAACTTTGCCTGTCACCCCGCTCCCGCTAGCCATCCGGGTATTTTTTTACGAATAGTGGCGCATTATTTTTAGTAGCTCACGGGCGCCGAATATCTTAGGACGGCCATTTATGGGGTAACGTTAAGTCATGGGTTTCTGCCAATAAGCCAACAACGTTAGAGGTGCTCAGGAAGAATATCGAACGCGAGATTGCCCACGTTCCGGCCGATATACATACAGTTGGGTGCAAAATTGAACCAATGCTTAAAAATATTTGTTAAGCTTTGCAAATATTTGCTTGTAAATAATTTAAACTGGAGTCTATTTTGTAGTTTCGAAAAGTATCCTCAATAAAAAAAAATTCATTCATAGAAACAAACCAATCATGTTGAAAGAATACCGTTACTTTTTAATTGGTTTAATTTTTTCATGCCTTCGGTGCTTACATTCTGTTCAGCTTTCCCGTTATTTATGTATAAGTACCTTTTAAAGGTGGTAAATGTGAAATACAATGAAGCCTCTCCCAATAACTGTTCTGGAAGAAGTGGAAAAACTTCTTACAGCTGGTAGCTCTACGCGATATGTGGCGTCAAAATTTAATATTAGTCAGGCCAGTATTGTCCGAATGAGAAAAAGGTGCAAATCCCATATTGATAGCCCTTCAAGTGGCTGTCCGAGCAGGACGAGAGATGTCTTGCACGGTATATCTTACCTGGCACTATTCCAACAGGCGCAGAGGCTGCGAAAGAGCTGCATAATGCTACTGGTAAAACGAATCAGCCGATGGACAGCAAATCACTCGCTTCGTAAACTCGATCTCGATGCTGTAGAAAAGAAGAAAAAACCAGCCCTATCATGGAGAAATCTGAAGGCAAGATTATTGTTTTCCAATTGTGATTGGCCTGCCTAAACTGCTGACCTAAACCCCATAGCAAATCTGTGGGATTATTTGAAACAGGCGAGAGGGTTGAAGTCCAATGGGCTAGAATTCCACCAAGCTACTGCTCAACGCTTGCAGACAGTGAGACACGCCCTTTACAAGCCGTTAAAAAAGCCAAGGGACTCTGGACCAAATATTAACAAAATTTCAACATTCTTTATTTTGTCTTGGTTAAAATTGAAACGTAAATTTAAGAAAATCTATTAAATATTTACACGATATACATTTGTATATTTGAAAGAAAAATGTTTTAGATTTTCAGTTAACAAGAAACGAGGTATCATTGGTTCAATTTTGCACCCAAATATATGTGGCCGGGTGGTGGAAAATTGGCTCCAAAGAATCGATCGCTGCAAACGAGCACGCGGTGGTCATATAGACCAAGAATAATTATTTCGAGAAGGTTTTTTAAGAATTTTAAAACTGTCTGGCAGGGTGTTAGCCACGTTCAAATGGTTTGGACCCACAGATCTGTAATCTGGGGAGTATGATTAATATTGTGGCATTAGCCAATTTCGGTTATAACCGTTATCTCGAAAACTGATTTTTTTTCAATTTTGGAACAGTCTGGCATAAGTCTTGCCACGCTTGAAACGTCTTGGACCTACATTTTTGAGATGAGATAACAGTACTCTATACAATAAAACTAGCATTGGCTGGTTATATCAATTATCTCAATTATAGAAAAAATGGATTTTCAACATAGTATTACTCACTAAAGCCGCGACCATGTCTTGCAAGACTTTCGTTTATACCATTAGCCTTACACCAGCTTTCATCTCATCCACTATTTTTTCGGTTATATTTCACACACAAAATTTGCTGTGGGGAACGAGATAGAATTTCATTCTTATAATATTTGGACTACACCTGGACCAAATTTTAGGCCGATATCTCAATTATTCTGTGCCTTACTTAAATACAAAATTGTCTTTGTCATGCACTATGAAAAGCCATTTGCTTTTAGCTAACGAATTTTTAAAAATGCTACCACATCCTCACCTGGTCCGTTCCTCATATTAACCAACTTTTATGTTTATTCCACACATTTACTCTGCGCATAGTGTACACTGAACATTATGAGTTTTCTCGCTATGAGCTGAAAGCCAGAAAAAGATAAAATTAATATGAAGAATATTATGCAAAGAACGCTCCGTGAAAAACATGTTAGTTAAATTGTTCCTTTCTTCTGACGGGTTCCTTGGACTGTATGATCTTTGGCTCCGTCCGGCTGACAAGTTGTCCTTCGCAAGGTCAGAAAATGTCCAACACATAATATGTATATATAGTCATCTCCCTTCACCCTTCTAATATACTCGTACACACTAAGGACGCTTGACGCCTGCTATGCGCACACTTAATCCAAAACGATAAGCGAAACCCAAACGGAGGTCTTGCGTTCACTGTTGTGCGCAAAAGTACGTTATTCTCTATGGCGGCAAACAATCAACTGTCATAAGCATAACCTTTGGTGGGGAGAATGCTAAGTTTACACCGTACCGGCTTTTATTAGAAGAACGTTGACGGACTCGATGCCGATGATGAGAAGGCCTGCGTGAACGAACCTAATAACGATCTTTTGCGGACATTGGCCGATTTTCATAGGATGACTGTAGCAGCAGCAATGCTTTTTGGCATATCAGAATTTATACATACATACGTACATACTCGTGTGTACATGAAGAGCCTAATCATGAAATTAAAACGTTTTGGAAGATTTTGCTATAAACTACAGATGTTTTAATATTTAATGTATTTGTCTTCGTTTGGCACCAAATAGTGTAAAAACGTAAAAGAAGCGGTAAAGATTTGATCATTGACTTCAAAACGAATGGTGATTGCATTTTTGAAAATCGCAGTCACGAAATCAAATCAATGAATTAATTTATAAATTCGTATGATGTCACTATTATATGTTTTCATAATTTTGCTCAGTTCACTCATAATAAAGAGGTTATGAATACCCATATAATGTTACAAACAGCGTGAAAACATTAAGGACAATGCTCAACGTTAGTGGTAATTTTGAAAAATCATCGATAACCTACATATGTACATATTTATGTATAACTTAACGGTGGCTATTATGAACTTCTGTGTGCATACATGTTTTGGAAAACCATGCAAAGTAACACTTAACGCTATTTCGCTACTTTTTGTTGGACTTACTGGTTACATACGTTTTAAAATTCTTAGATCTGTGCCATTCTTGGTCTGGACACCATCCTTAGAGTTCGCTGAAAAATACTTATGATCCCGTGTAGAGCAATGATTTTCTATTAAAAGTGGATGCGTTTGGTCACTACCGACCTTTGATATACATAAAATATACATACACATGTAAATAATCTAATGTTTCACTCTCGCCGAACTAGTCTAGGACTGGTAAGGGAGTTTTTTTTCGTACCCATAATTTGGTTAATAGACCGTTTGAGCTCGTCGTTATTGCCAACCCCACCATCGCCACCTGTACCTCATATAAGAAATCTCGTGAAAAACAAGAGGAAGAGTTAGATGGAAGAGAACAGAGAGCTAGCGAATTTTAAGCTATTATTTTCTCAAATTCTAAATGGAACGGCCGAAAAATAATAGTTTAAAATTCACTGTAAAACACTTTTTTATATGAATCGATATATAAAATATTAATTTCTTCCACTTTCCATCCACTGCTTTCTGAAGTATGTATGTCAGAAAGTCCTTAAATATGTGGACTCCCCATTTAAAAGATCAAATGCAGAGTGCATGTCATTTGGTTTTAAAAGTGGAAGAACTTAAAACTTGCGGGGAAGGCGTTTTGCTTCATTTTTTTAATATATAGAAGTAATGAATCCTGGCAGCTTAAATGATTTTCTTCTCACGGCCTGACCTCCTTTCCTAAAACCCTCGCAAATTTCATATGAAAGGACCCGTAGTTGCCATTACTTAATCGATGTTGTCACTCAAAGTTCACGAACTAATGAAGTAACTGCACGTTGAGTAACAATCAACAAACATTGATTACGGTAAACGCTAATTCTCTTGCATTCTCTGAAATTCGGTTTTATTTCGCAAACAATGTTCGGCTTCATTTCGCATTTCAAAGCGAAATATGGCCGAATCTCAAAAGTCGGCGTTATTTCGCTTTCATAATGGGAAATAAAGCCGAATTTTGAAATTCGGCCTTATTTCGCTAGGCGTTATTTCACGGCACCGTTGGAAGCGCAAAGTGATCTTAACTCAATGCATACAATTCAGCCACCAAGCTGCAATTGCAGCCTACACTCCCTTTCTCAATGTATAATTATCCTTACAGCAGGGGGATGTCCCCGTTCTCCTTAATCTACATACATATCTGTTTACAATCTTATGTTCTACTACTAAACAAAAAGTTAAAAACTTAATATTATCCTAACTAACGTTGGGTGAATTCATAAACATCAATTGCATGACGATGACTACGATCAAGAATTCGAAAACATTTTGACACGTCCGTCAACAATTCAAAAACCTATTGCCACTGCAGCTAATCGCACAACAAATTCGATTCCATTCTAATGCGCTTGTGTCACAGCACTACAAATTTGACGTGATCATCGTGCAATTGATGTTTATGAATTCACCCGTTAGCCTTACTTAAGCCAAAAATTTACTGTCTTGAAGGTTTAAAAGTTTCCAACTGTTGGCAACAACGAGAAAATGATATGTACTTGGTATTGAATATTTATTTGTCTTCATTGCAAAAATAAAAAAATACAAATAACTTCATCGCATTCTTTGACGAATTGAAAAACAAAATTTTTAACCAAATATTTTCCACAGCCTAATCATGTTGGGCACAAGATAACCGATTTGAAGACCTTATTACATATACATACACTCGTATAAAGTACGCTTAATTTGAATTCCATAAGCACACAATTTTCTTGCAAAAATGTGCTATTTTATCAGAGAATACATAAAATAAACCGAGAATAAACAATCTTCAATAAACATTAAAAAAAAAACAGAAGAAGAAGAAATCACACTAAGCCAAGAGAGAGCGAGAAGAACTAAATAAAGATGAACAGCAGAAAATACGAAATAAAAAAAAAATAAATAATAATAACCTTAAACAAAACTCTAACAACATACAGTGGTGCCCATTTACCCGTCTTTCTGGTGCTGTGCTGGCTACCGTGATACGCAAAGTATGGCGGCCGCACGCGCCCTCTTAGCGCGCATCTTGAAGCAGCTTTTGAGGTTTATCGCTTTGCCTGTCTCTTCCTTCGTTCTTTGCTGTGTGGGTCTGGTCTGTCCGCTGCTGGTTCTCGTTTCTCCCACTCTTCTTTGGGTTATTTATTTATTTTTGTTTTATTTGGATTTTTTTTTAATTTTTTTTTTAAGTAGTTTCATCGCATTTTTACCCTTTTCCCTCTTTGCTGGATCATTTCGCGCGAAGGCGTCGAATGTTGAGCGTTTATATATATATATATATGTATATTCTTTTTAAGTCGTGGTAGATAATGATGGTAGACGCCAAAGAGTGTTTTTACTTACTATTTTTTGGGTATTATTTATTTGATTTGTATATTTGATAAAGCATGCTTTGCAGTGAAGCTATGTGTACATTATTTACAAGTAATGTGTAAACAAAAATGTGGAAACATTTTAGTATCATTTAGAAACATCGAATTTTCGTTTCTGACTGGACATGGAGATCTCTCTGGAGATAAAAATTTGAATGTTTGACACAATTTGGGTAGCTTATACTTGTTCTGGCTGAAAATAGAAGAAGTTGACAGGCTTTAGGTGAGTTAATGGTTATTGAGTTTTTGTGTATATTCTCTACCGCTCACCTCAAAAGTTTGGGGTCAATCAGAAATCTGAGCTGAAATGACCTTAATCCCACGAAATCCTTCTAAAAATCATTCTTTTTGTTCTGTGTTCTTAATTTTTGACTATATGGTAACTAGTTCGAAATTAAATTTAAAAAAAAAAACGGACACAAAAAATTATAAAGCTTTTTTTATGAGGCAAAGAATCACTACCTTTATAAAAGGAAGTCTAAAAAAAAGTATGTATGTACATATGTGCCGCAAAAACAAAAAAACTACTGAACGGATTTGAATGCGGTTTTTTGCAATCGATTCTGGTTAGAATCTTCTAAATGAGAAAAAGAAAAGTTTATATTTTACTTTTGGGCATTTATCTCGCTCTATCTTAGTTCTCAAATAACGTATTATGATAAAATTAACATATTTATTTAGATTATTTCACAGCAAAGATTTTGATATACATATGTATACATCTTCTGTGGAAAATCCCTTATCCTAGCAATTCAGTCTACACGATCCTATAATAATTCTTTTCAAATGTCTTCATGTAAGCTAAGCAAATTGTGGAACAAGGACTTATGCCAACTTTTAAGGTGCAAGGACAAACAAGTGTAGCATTTAGCTGGAAGTCTCCTTCCAGTAGACAAATTATTACAAATACACATATGTATTTATCTACATACAAAGAACATATTTTTGCTAGTCATTATATAAATATGAGAAGGCAAAGGAGTTCAACCCCTTTTTAACTGCCTTAAACATAACATATTCGGTTAATTTTTGCTTTGTTGGGAAGGTTGTGAAGAGAGGCAGTGCAGTGTGTAATTTTTTTTTTACAATATGTTGTGCTTAAGCCAGTTAAAATAAAAATTATTAATATGTGCATTTCTCTCGCACAATTGGTCGATTTTCGACCACAGGCGATGGCGATACTAGATTACTTAATTCGCTAATAGAATTCAGATTGGAATTACCTTCTTACCCCACAGATATTTCTGCTTTTATTTTAAATAACGAGTCATAAATATTTGAGAGAATATTTCGCTCGTAGAATAAGAAATAATTATTGACAATCCAAATATTATTATGTCCGAATAAATTAATATTCTGCTCATAATGATATGTTAGCGTTATAATAGTAAAACTATAGCTACAATATATTATTCTCATTTGGTATCTGTTAGTCAAAACCAAAAGTAACAATATCCTCCATATAAAATAAAACAATCACATTAAACTTTAATTTTAAAGAAAATATTCATTCGCATGGTAACTTTGTGCTAATTGTCAAAAGTAACTTAGCTTGTACAATCACCACAACACAGAACTTAACCTTTTCGTTGATCTGGACTGTTTTATTTTCATTGCGTGATCCATATAGATCATATGTGATAATAAAACACGGCTATTGTACAAGAAAATATTCCCTTAGGGAAATTTCAAGGAAGTTAAAAATTTCGTACAAAATTGACTACACGGTTGAACGTTTTAAAGAACTGGGTACCATTCATGACAAAAAACGCTTCGGAAGACCCAAAGTCACAATGAACTCGGATGATTTCAAAATTAGAGTTATTTCAAAGAAGGATCGGATTCGGCTTAAAGCACCCGAAATTCGAGCAAAAATCAAAAGCAGTAGAAAAATCACGCTGTCTATTAGCACTGTAAAACGCCATTTAGTTACGGCGGGACTTAAAGGTCGAATTGTTGCTCGAAGACCCTAAAATCGTAAAAAACGGTTTGAGTGTGCTCGTCAGCATACAAATTTATCCATAAACCCTCGGGTCGAATAGGCGAGTTTTTGTCAGTCAATCAAACGAAGAGAGGATGGCTCCACAATATGTGATTTCAACTGTGAAGCATGGAGGCGGTTCGGTTATGGTCTGGGGATCTTTCTGTTATGAAGGAGTTGGAGATTTGGTAAAAATCGATGGCATATTATTTGATGGACCATGCTCTTCCATCAGGACGTCGTTTGATTGGGGATAACGTTTGGCTCTAACAGGCCTATGACCCCAAACATTCCTCAAAACTTTGTGGGGAGTACCTTAAAGAGTACAAAATTGGGCCAGCCCAATCGCCAGACCTTAGCTCTATAGAGCTTCTATGGGACGATCTCGCGAGGAAAGTACGAGAAAGCTGCCCAAAGTCAAAACCACATCTTTGGACACTTCTACAAACAGCTTGGAAATCACTGCCATGTGAAGCCTTAACCAGATTAATTGAAAGAAAAAAGAAAGAAAAAGAAAAAGTTGAAATAGAGCAATACTATTTAAAAATAAAATAATATAATTTACAATCATTTTCTATTTTCCTCTAAATTCTAAAAGAACAAAATCCTTATAATTGGCTGAATTTATAAGATATGTATCTCTACTTGTTTAAAAGTTATTTCGATTTATTTGTCAAATTTTTTTTGACCCTATGACCTTAAAGACAAAGAGAAAACTATAGGAAAATATATGAATATATGAATATTTTTTTTTAGAAAACTTCAAAAAATAATTTCTTTTATTAGGCGTGTTTTTTTTCAAATCTATATACATAGATTTCGAAAAAGTAAGACTGGATCCAGGCTAAGGTTTTGTTGTATTTATATAGGTTTGAAAAAAACAAACACGCCTATTATAGAAGGTACACAAATGGACGTGCATCTCCAAGGACCTTAAATGCTTCTAAACACATATTTACCTCAACATTTTCCTTACACGGCAAACGAGACTATCGAATTAGTAGAAAGTCAAAGATATCTTGGGGTACCTTATGACTGTCATTTCCTATGGGGCAAACACATCGATAAACTACGTCTGGAGCTCAAAAAGGCTTTATATGCACTATCCAATTTGCAGTATCATGCGTCCATGCCGGTGAACCTGTTTACTATGCCTTAGTGGAGTCAAAACAATGAAATGCTATACTTGCTTGGGGAAACTGCAATCTACATTCAAATACTCGTATACAGAGATTTCGAAATTCAGCACTGAAATAATTAAAAAGCACTAACCAAAGAAATAATGAAAGATGTTTTAAAGTTCTTCAAGTTGGACACATATTCAAGATGACGATAATAATGGAGTACGTAGGTTGCTACTCAAGTTTTGCACAAGTCTGAATATGTCAAATCTGACACTGCCATCGTAAAGTTTGACATTTTTAATGGTAATCTTACTCAAAACGTTTTGTCATACGAGTGCTATTTGTGTTGTTTACAGGTACTTGAAACATTCATCTTGGTCAAAAAATGGAACTAAATCGTGAACATTTTCATGCGATGATTTTCTATGACTTTCGACGTAGATTAAACCAACAATAGTGTGCCGATCAACTCGGTTCGACTTTTGGTAATGAAGCATCATCTCGCGCCACCGTGCTTCAAAAGACGTCTATAGAAGACCATGATAGGCGACGAATTATGGATCTATGCATATGAACCTGAAACTAAACCACAATCGACTGTATTGTTCTTTCAAGACGAGCCAGATCCAATAAAGTTTTTTGCGCACGAAGCACTTTGAAGCAAATGGTCGCTGTTTTTTTCGGAATAATTGGACATGTCGCCACCGTGGCTAGAGCAACGTAGAACGGTAAATTCTGAATGGTACACCACTATTTGTTTACCAGAAGTGTTCGAAAAAATAAAAACCAATCACAAAAGACTAATCATTCAGCACATTGTCGTTGTCGCACATCGGCTCGAATAAGTGAAATTTTGGGCATTAAAAATATCGAATTGATGGGTCATCCGCGGTACAGTCCTGATTTGGCACCTAATGATTATTTCTCATTCCCTTAGATCAAAAATAAAAAAAAAGGTCAACGTTTTTCGATGCCTAAAGAAGCGGTTGATGCGTTCAAATCACATGTTTTGGAGGTACCTCAATCAGAGTGGAAATAGTATGTTTGTATGATGTCGCCAGCCCCAGGGCACACTGACTACTGTCAGTGTATTTTTATGGCTGTCAAAAAATCCAGTGCAACCTCCATTTCATCGAACGCAAATAGCTTGCCCTGACCACTGTCATTCTAATATTTTCCATTTTCGAACTAAAATACAAATCTATATCATGTTTATATTTAGATTTTAATTAATTTTATAAATATTTACTTTTTTGAAATAATTACTTTTCTTCAATTCAAAAAAACAACCACAAAAAAAGTTCGCGATATGAAAAAAATAAACGAATAGAATTTTTGACAGCCCTTTTTTCTTGCACTGAAGAAATACCCAGGGCGAATACAGGGCAGACCCAGTATCGAGATAAAACACAGGGCAGCATTTTCAGTGCGTTTTCAGTGTAGCACTGACTGACATCGAACACATCAGTGCGTTTTCAGTGTGGCCCAGTACGCCCTGGGGCTGACATCATACAAACCTAGTGCTTTGAAAATTGGTCCAAAAGTGACTGCAAAAGTGTATTGATCTTCATGAAGAATATTTTGAAAAACAATAAAGCCATTTTCGATTTATATGCATATGTATATTTATTTTTACTTGTCTATCTCAAAACTTAAGTAGCAACCCTCATACTATGTTGATAGCCGGTTTTTTAACTAAAGATCTAATAAATATCGAAAACTTTAAGACTAGAAAAAAAAAAAAACAAATAAATCAATTATAGAAATAGCACTTGAGGTTTCAAAAAGATATCTTCAAAACTGATAAGTTTAGGGCATTGAAATGCATCTTCATTCTAACTCCCTACTTCAGTAGACTTTTAATCTAGTAAGCCTAGTTATGTCTAGTTCGATTCATTTTGTCCCTTTTTCTGTTTTTTGGTTTGAGTTCTTCTTTCGTTAGGTGGTGCTATAGTTCGGAGTGAACCAGGGTCTGCTTCCGCAACCATTTGTGTGCGTATTATATTTTTGCGCGAAAGGAAAGGACCTACATTTTTGTACGGACTCCAAACGGCGAGTTCAGAAGCTGATTTTGTCAAATGATACTCTTTGCTTGTCAGACATTCAAAAAAGTGGCTCCGTGAAAAAAACGTTTGGGTGTTTGCTGGGATTTAACCCGGGCAGCATGCATATCACTAACTACTATGCCACGGTGTCCTTCGGGGTTAGTACATGTCTACTAAGTTTATCTTTTAGCCGCCATTTAGTCAGAACCTGCTTTTTCGGCTTGATCACCGAATGTGGTCTGATCGTGTTCAATCAATTCTCCTTTATACGCACTTTTGATTAAGATTCTATTCAATTTTGCATTAAGATCATGCGAGGATGGACCCAAGCTTCTATCAAAAAATTGTAAATCAGATACTTAACACCATCCCCTTGGGCACTTATGATAACGTCTTTAGATCTCTGGCGCCATGTACTTCGCCTTTTTTTATTTATAGTAAAGTATAAACGTCATACAAATTAGGGTGATGATCGTCAGGAGTGTTTTCCGTGCTACTCTCATCCGGCTAGGAGGCATTTGGTCAGCGGAGATCTTCGACATCAACCATGATGGCCAGCACGAGCAAGTAACACACTTAGGCTTCCATAGTGACCTCTTGTCTGCTCCTTGTAGTCCACACCACCACGTAAACTACCAAGAGTCGTCTATACATTCGTCAAATATTTACAGTGAATCCAGGTTATGGCCTGCGTACAAGTATCATTACAGTGGCGCCACCGTAAATGACAGCAGCTACATCTCTCTATCTATCTGCAGCCACTTTGTTGGCCTCTTCCTACTCCTTCGCCTCTGGCGGCCAATAGCGAATACATATGTATCCATATAGTCATCCGTATTTAAACTCATGTTTTGTATGGTTCTCTTTGTTTACCTTCACTTGAGCAATGGCACTCGAAAGTTCTTTGGAAATCATGGTGGCGCTCCTGCTACCATCGCACGCTGCAGTATAGATCCACAACCAACGAGCTTCTGGAAACCTGACCAATGTTTTCTATTCTTGGGGATTTTTCTTTTTGTCTTGATGAAGACCTCTCCGAACACACATACGTAATGATTTGTTCTGACGTAATTGTCTCCGTCATTCCGCCGACTAGATTGGTGGAATGTGGAGTTTTCTTAAGATTTTTTTTAAAATTTTAATTTTTTATTCTTTAGTTTTTTTTTTTTTTTATTTTACCTGTCTGCAAAGTATCTATCTGTCTATGTACAAGTACTACTGTCCATCCATCCATGTAGCATCCATCAGTTGTCCGTGGTGGATTTTGTATGGTTTTTCGCAAAAAAAAAAAAGAATGAAAGGAGAGAGCAAAATCAAAGCGCCAGGTTGCTATTTCTTTTTATAGTGGCGCACACATGATGGCACCATTCCATCATCTACATCCACGAGGCAGGCCACGGGAAACACTGTTGTAAATAGAGACTATTTTAAGTTGATGATGATAGTGGCTATTATTGGCTGGCATATCGAAAATATATGACCGTGAAGTGCGAGGAAATCGGTTCAAAGGTGCTTCAAAACCACCGAAGAACACGAGCAGCGTCAAATGAGCAATTTGCTAGAAACTGTCTCACTAAATAGCTTCTACTTCACATATGAGAATACGAATGGAGAATTGCAAATGATAAGATAACAATTAATTAATTAATTATTTAATTAATAACTATTTCAGAAGAAAAAAATGAATTCGGCCAGAACTTTAAAGCCCTAGGGAACGACGGAAACTTTCCGGTCTTTTTCAAAAGGGCGCTTCATTCATCCTCTCCTCTCTCATCAACACCCTTAGATGAATTCCCTTCATAAAAATCCATATCCCTATGCCGGCTCCAAACATAACAAAGTGAGTCATAGAATGCAATTTTTTGATGTGTAAACATCTTAGCTCTCGGTCATGGGCCTAACGAATTTCTCGCCGTCATGCGTAACCCATAACCAATCTTAGTAGTATTAGTGCGTAACCAAACTTAGTATTAGTGCGTTCTCTGTATATGATTCTCTTTGTTCATTTCTCCTTCACACATAGTAATAATAACAATAGTTATGTTTACACATCAAATTTCACGAGGTACTCACGCCATTTTTTTCTTTTCTATTTGGAAAAAAAAGCCAACCACTTTTTTGGTTTTTTTTCCTTTTTCAATTTGGAAAAAAGGCCAAAAAATATTCTTGCGTTTTTCCCAAACAATTTTTTGGCGTTTTTTTTCATATTTCATCAGTGGAAAAAATGTCTAAAAAAAGTTATGGAAAAAATGCCAAAATTCTCAGCATTTACGCCAAACTATTTGGCTGATTTTTCCTAGGAACATACGCCACAACTTTGTATGGAGATTTTCCGGTTTTTTTTGGCGTAATTTCAGGGAGCCCCCTATGCATATCACCTTTTACCAAAAAAACTTTTGTATTCTACCTGCTAGCATGCGTTTTATTAATTTTTGTTTTTTCATTGCACGGGCCAGTTTCACCTTGCACTGTTCTACCAATTTAGAAGAAGTTTTTTTTTTTTTTTTTAATAATCTACACACGCTAAAGGGGATATGAATACCCTACCCTTATAATCTTTACATACAGCGCGAGCACATGAAGGACAAGAACGAGAGACAGACAGATCGACGTAGTGATAGGAAACTCAGATGTTAGGTTTCAACTTACCCAGTATAACTGGAGAGTTGTGTATTATTGAAAGTTATGCCATTGCTTATGATTCACAGAAGTTTTTTTCCAGATGTTTCCTATTATTAGTTTGTGCGATCAATTTCTTCAGTCATACCCACCATCCTACTGCCAGTGTTATGCCTTCGCAGTAGGTTTTTGATATTAGCTTCTGAAATTGATCAACTTATTTTTATTTCGGGAGAAATAAATGTTTCGGATATCTGGATTTGAACCGTAAATCTTCAACGTGACAAGCTATCTCCTTCAAGGTTATAAGATTGAGACTAATTTCCTTACATGCTTCTTTGATAGCTAGTACTCCCGCTAAGACACTAGAGCAGTCTCGGAGGCGAAGGGTTTTATCAATTCTCAGTTCAGCTGAAAAGATGCCCGATCCATGGATCTATCGGTGAATATAGTTACTTGTTATTCTGGTGTGATAAGATTATTTGTCCATTCTGGATGAATTTGTTGAATTCGAATTGTAGTCGGTGGTAATCAGGGCAAGTATTTAATGTGTACGTCATCAATTTGTATTATATCAATTTTTTGACGAAAACAGCGCAAGCTCTCTAATCCATCTGTGTCTAAGTTTCTCATTAAAAAGTGGTTTATTATTTGTTCTTCGTATGACGCTAAAATGGCCTTGTCCTAAAAAGGATTTAAATAATATGCAGTTAGTGATAGTTGTTTCCCTCAAAATTCATGGATTTTGGTCTTCCAGTGAAACTCATTTTATATAAATTAAATAAATAATATTTTTGGCACATTATAAAAAATAATTTAATTTATAGAATAAGTCAACACACGACACTGAACGAACGATTGCGAAATTATTTCTTTTGATTTTGACAGATATTGCAATGCCTCTCATCTTCTCTCTTTTTTTCCCAGTAATTTACTTTATTTACCTTCTGTACCTTTTTCACGAGTTTTTTACATTTCTTACGGGTTTTTACGTTGTTTACACTTATTTACGCGTTTTTTACGTTAAAACGTCGAAAATAGTTTTTTTACACAGTTTTGAACATCACTGATTGCCACTACTCTAGCGATGTCTACGCGGGTTCTTTGTAGCAGCTCTATTCTTTTTTTGACATGTTGTAACCTGGCCATATCTTCTTGGATATATCATAGTTTGTCAGACTGGTCCACATGAGACCGGCAAGTTTTAGGAAGTGTGGGAGCATATTGTCCTTAACAGCACCTATATAGTAAAATGAACGTTTTCTGCTGGTGAGCTGTTAAGGGCTGACCCTCGCCCGGCAAGTTCGTCGGCTCTCTCGTTCCCTTCTATGGCGCTATGTCCTGGAACCCAGAGAAGAGTGGCTCTAGCTTAATTGCACAAGCGCACACACTATCTGAAATCGAATGAACTTTTTTAAAAATATCCGGCATAAGGCTGCTTACAAAAATACCCACCGCCATTTTGTTGATGGGAAAATCAGATTATTGTTTTGTTTTACATATAAATTTGAGCTGTGCTGTATATACCTACATATATATGTATGTAAATAAATAAAAAAAAACAACCATCTATTGTTTAAGCTTTTCAGTGTTCCACTTGCAATAGAATTTCATGGAATTTTCTTTTCCACTCAATCCGATGACTATAATAGTAAATTTCCGACTTAAGTCGTATAAAAAAAAAACCCACTCACAAATTATTTTTTATTATTACTAATCGAACGACAAACAATTCTCTGCAATTACTTGGAACCATAGTGTGCACGAATAATAATTCAATTATTCATGAGGAAACTTGCAATAGATCGCTTGGACAGACCAACGCTGTCATTCATTCATTTTGGTCAAACAGTGAGCTTAGAAGTACACCTTGTTGTCTCGGACTGCTCTTTGACATTTGCATTGGAATATATCATAAGTTACACCTCAATGCACCATTATGATAGACAATAGAATATAGAACTCTATGCAGTCTCAATCTGTGCATGAGTTGGGTTAACAACAGGAAGTTCAATATTTAAGGCACCATTTTACCCTAAATGTTGGCCCAACTTATTGATTTTTTTGTGGACTTATGAATAATGCATAATTCAATCGAATTAGAGAGAGAGAGTGAGAGATACAAACATTTTGTCGCCCGATTACTTAGCCTGCTGGTGATCTGCGGTGCGACTCAATGTGTGTGGAGGAGTGAGTCTAGTGCGTGGTAGTACCTACATATGTATGTATGTATTGTATACCGTCGTCTGGCAGAGGCCTAATCATATCCGTCCGATTATTTTTTTTTTAGCTTTTTGATGCCTTCGGCTTTTTCGATTCTTAATAGGCCGTGTGGGCGTGGGTAGGTGGCAGTTGGTGATATTAGCCATACTAGTGGCGATCGGTTGTGATCGCCGATCGGCTTGAATGGAATGTTGAACATGGCTATGCTAATTGGCTCTCGGTTTCCATATTTGACAATCGAAGGTTGCATTGCGTTGGGTCTATTTAATAAATGCATATGTATATTTATATGTGTGTACATAAGAGTGTACATATGTATATATGCATATCTGTATATTTCATTTTTTTGTGCGGGTTTTAACATTTTGGATTAATAAATGTGATATCAATTAACTTGACAGCAAGCCATAAGATTGCTTGTGAACATATGGTTTGCGGTTTACTAAATGCGATGACCTGCCAATGCCAACTGAAAAATAAGATCGCGTTACGAAATAAGTGGCGTTTTTGGACATTAAATGTGATTTTTGAAAACAATTACGATCAATATTCTAAACATGATGTTCAGAAGGATGGAAGTAGAATCTCTCACAGGACACAACCCTTCCTAAAGGGTATAGCATTTTCGTGAGTGACCTTGCCCGACGAATTCAATGATATAGTAAACCACCTAAGAAAAGATGTAGTAAAGTGGACGTCCTTTCGTTAAATTGAAAAATTCGTTAAATCGATTGTCATTTTATCTAACTGTTATAAGTTACCAATATATTTATTCTAAGACAAGAGAAATCAATTTACGTTTTCAGTTAACGGATAATTTACTTAAAAAAGATTCTGACCTGGAGGACAGTGCAGAGGGCACTTTTTGTACCGCAAACTCGGTTTAGGGAACTAGAAGAAATTCAATTGTTTTGATGAAATTGGGGATCACACGGGTAGAGACTTTGGGAATTCTCCCGGGTGTTAGGATATCATCGTGGAAATGTTGTCTCCTAAGGGCACATAGTGCCATGGAGTCATATGTTCCGCAGTTTCGTCGTTTTCTAGACCTATATAGTTCTTACTGAGGACGAGGAGTAGGTGCTTTAAGGGGGCAATCCCTTTAGAAAATTTAAAAAATCGATTTTTGTTCATATTTCGAAAATATTATATGTATATTCCCAGGAAAAATTAATATATTAAATATTTACAGAGTTATCGCACATACGAGTAGGTATACTCGAACGCATATTGTAAACTGCATATTGTGAACTGAAACTCTAAACGCGATTATCTCGAATCTGTATTTTCAAAAACTGCTCGTGCTGTAACTTAAAAAGTTATTGATCGATCTGGCTGAAATATTGTGAAGTTTTTTCTATATCAGTACTGAATGGATGAATCTATAGTATTAAAGATTTCATGTGAATAAACTACTTTTTGACGATGAAAAATGTCTAAAAAATAGTATAAAATTGAAACATTTTATTCAAAAGCGTACTTAATTTTTAATTTTATACTTTTTAATGATTTTATAGGTTTATCCTTCCCATGCATGTGTCAGATATACAAAGTAATTTTTTTTTGGTTGCAGGTAAATAGAAAAAGACTGACAAATGCAGCACTTTTGAACCTCGCGCTAAAGACACCTGAAGGGAAACTGAACTGAGCCGCCATTTTGTTGAAAACAATTTTTTTTGTTTTTTTATTTTTCATAGTTCGAATAAAATGATGTTAAAACTTCAAAATGATTTAATTATTTTATAACCTTTAAAACACTGTTAAAAATGACTTATTTTGAAGCGTATAAAAGGATTGCCCCCTTAATGGATTTATAATGGATGGGTTCAATGGCTATTTTACCCTGACGAAGACCCTATGGGAGACACACATTTTGTTTTCCCAACTCTTCATTTTTAAGTTTATATCTGAGTTAGGAATGTTACAAAATGGTTCAGGGCGTAAAACGGTAAAGGAGTCAACCGAACCTCTTGTAGCCAGTTTGTCGTTTTTTTCGTTTCCATCCAAACCCTCATGTCCGGGCACACACCAAAGTTTGGCTTTGGTCTTGGAGAGTATTGAAGCCGTTCAGGACTGATTTGGAGTCAATTAGGTTTGAGCCTAGTGCTTTTAAAGTTGCTAGACTATCCGTGAGTATATGGATGAGGACACCTTTAATTCCCGATTTGAGGATGACGTTGATGCTGATTTCTGCTTGAAATACACTGCGATTTTGTCCCATTGGTATTGATATTCTAATTATTGGTGCAAATATACCAGCACCCACCCCTGATGGCCATCTTCGATCCATCCGTATACCACTTGTTACCTTTTAGGTCAGTGGTTTGATTTTTATAGTTTCATGCTTCACGGATTGGGATCACTGTATCGAACCGCCTGCCGAAGCATAAAATTTTAGTTGGCGGTCATTTACCCCGCAAATCATGTCAAGCTCTAGAATTTTAGAGAGAGGATTTACTTGCTCTACTTGATCTGTGTAGTTTGACTGTATTTTGTATTTTACTTTATTTCTATATCACTAGAAAAAAATCAAGAAATAAAACGCAAGATGATAGACGTAAGGCTGAAACGTAAACACACAAATGCCAAAATTCAACAAACTGAAGTAATTTTTCGTATTTATGTTTAGCATAACGGATCACCGGCAAGATTTTTAAGACATGTAATACTCGTATTATAGACAATATAACAGAAGCATGGATAAACTGTAAAGCATTCGTTAAACTGAGCGGACAGTTTTGCATTATTCGTAATATAGAGCAACGGAAAAAAAACTGATTCATTATACTATTGGAAATTCGTTAAATCGGGTATTCGTTAAACTGGGCGTCCATCAAACAGAATAAATAAATACTTTGCGAACTCAGGCATTCGTCTAACGTTTGCGGGAGTTGATTCTGATCCTGGATTGAACAGGCTCTCCTTACCCCAGCTACCATTTTGACAGTTTATATTAGTAGTGGATTACTTTAGTCCTACGTTACACATCGAACTTTTTCTTATCCGGTTGACCACACCACAAAACAATTAGTATCAAAAGTCATGGTAACCTCCAAGCCCTAAACCTGTTGGTCTATTTTTTTGTTAAGGTATTGCATCAACGTGAACAGGTGGGCGGTTTCAAAGTGATAACAATTCGTCGTCTTCTTCAATTCTCATTCGAATAACAAGAAAATAAAAAAAATAAACCGGCATTTGTTAATGTCGTCGCTTCGCGTCGGTCGTCGTGGAAGAAAAATATAACCACGCCAAGTCAGACATCACCTTGTCTGACGGGTAAGCTTTGCTCTGAACTGAAAATTGTTCTTCTCTATACCAAACTGCCGGCAAATGTTTGGCGTTTTTCAAGAATGAACGCGCTATCGAATGGAGTACCGAAGCAAAGAGGATGGAAGAAGAAGAATGAGAAAATCTCTGAGCCCGGGCGCACCTACATAATCCACCTGGTCACCAGTATAATCACTTGGTTACCTGGTTTTTCTTCTTCATCCATAACTCTTCGAGTTAATTTGAATTATTTCACCGTAAATAACTCCAACGGGCATTTTGGGTTCCTTGTCCCTTCCTCTTTGTATATTTCTCCTCATCACTTGGTCTTATTCCGAGAGATTGCTTTTTTTTCCTCGATTTTACGTCAGTCTTCGACATATCGCGTGCTGATCACCCACCCTCCTATTCATGGATCCATCCATCGTCCGTTGGTCTGTCCGGCCGGCGGCTATTTATGCGTGGGTTCATTGTGATTTTTTTTTCGACCAAAGTTGGTGTATTGTTCCAATTCATAAAACGACAAAAAGTAAAATAAAAAAAATTCAAAGATGAGGAATTTCTTGATCAACGAATAGTAAAAAAAAACAAATTTACAATCATCCGAAGACGACGACGACCGACGTGACGTTGTAAGGTCTTCACCGTGGGTTGTCTTGGCAAATTTTACACCGATCGCGCCCCGATATCGCATATACATACATACTAAATCGCCATCGTGGTACAAGATTATGTTGATAATGAACTCTGGAAATAATCATCCAGCATGGACATTATCATAAGCAAGCGGGAAGATGAGTGTGTTTGTGACCGCATATAAAATTAATAATAATAATCGATCGACACGCATCACCAATAGCGAGGGGGTGCAGCAAGGCAGGCAGGCGTGCGCGTAATTAATAGCCGATACATAGCATATTAGACCATGGAATTGATTTAGTGGCTTAGTCTTTGGTTGGGTTGGTATTTGACTTATACATAAATGCAGGTTTTGTGGAGTTTATTTTTAGGAGCTATTGTTGAGAAGGTGTATATTTTAGATTTACATTTAATTTAAAAAAAAAAAAAACAGTTCAATAAGAGAAGAAGTTGAATATCGGTTCAATGAGGGGAAGTCGATCCACGATTCGCCTATATAACAGGATTTACAACTAATTTTTTATAGCTGTTTATGATAATCAATGAACTAGAAAGAACATTCGATTACAAGTTAGATTTAAAGCCTCTTAACTCTTGTAAATTTAAGAAAAAGTGACTTCTCCTATTCTTACAGTGTCCTAGTGTACATTCTTCTGATTGGACCCATTCTGGTGATAACATAATTTTCTGAGTGGTTGCAGTGTGTCTGCACTAAATTGGCGATTTCCAAAGATTGGAAGACGGAGCTAGTAGTCTCAATGGAAGATGTCTCTAACAGTTTAACCAGCTAACACTGATTCTCTTTTTTATTCTTGGATGTGGTCTCCTTGAAAGAAGCTTCAGGCTCAGATATGTAGCAATCATTTAAATAATGCCGCAAATTCATAGTCAGATAAAGCCAATATTAAAAGAATCTATTCACCTACATAACTTAAAGTAGACTTTTTGCTATTCATAGTCACCTTATAGTCGACTTTAAACTTATAGCTGACTTGAAATTTAAAATAAGCCAAACGTCACTTCAAATAATTAGAGTCGACTCTAAGCGACTGTTAAATTTATCATATGGATAAACCTCTTTTATCCGGAACTCCAATAACCGGCAACGTCTATTAACCGTAACTTTCCACAGGATTTTTATTTTTAATTTTGACCACATACGGAAATTTGTTCGCACTTAGTGAATTTAACCGTTACATCTGGGGACAAATTACTGTATCGGTTAACGAGTGAGTGAGTAGGACTCGTTATCAAATGATCGAGTAACCTCATTGGATTTATTTTACAATATATCTTCTGATTCCGATGATAATGATCTCGAACGCCTTGTACGGCGGCGCTTAAGGTATAGAAGCAATCCGCTTTCACTGCTAAATACTCTGTAAGTATAAAAAAAAACAGTAATTAAAACACTATAATTTTGCAAATTTATCAAAGGGGCCACCTCTTTTTTCATCCTGGACTGTTTGTTGAAGGACAATTTGTTTTTGACGATATATTTCTGATCAGCGAATATCTACCAAAAAAGAATTTACTAGTTTATATAAATAAATAATAATTCAAAACGATTACCTTTCTCTAACCCTTTCCGTCCCTGGTGGCTCTTCTGCATTCAGCATTCCCGTCAGCTGCTGCCACAGTCTGACCGACGTTGCTTTGCCTTGTCGACATTTAGGCAAAATATGCTTGGCCAAATCTAATGTCTGGCCATAAATTCAGACAAACAATTTTTTTGGATTGTGTTGATTTTGTTGAGATTGGCGCTCATTAAATAATTACATATTAGTTTATTCCAAAAACCACAAAAAATCAATTCTAAAATACTCACATAATTTTTTTTTGTTCGCACTCGACAGCCAGATTGCTTTCGAATAAAATGGCACTCGTTAACGTATGCCGTCATCTCTAATTTCGCTATCGAGTGCTCGACGCAAGTTGCGTCGTTACGGTGTGTGCTTTTATTTGGTGTTAAACAGCATCCAACAAGAGTGGCAGCTTTGACTGATATCATGCAAAACGGATGATGTGTCAACTGTGTGAAAATTATGCTCACAAAAATGATTGCGACTGCGTGATACTCAACGGTAATTTTTGTTTTTGCTCGATTGTGTGTTACGCAAATTTCGTCATTCAAAAAGCAAACACAGGTAGAGATGGTTGAAAAACAACAACGAAAAAATAACAACTTAAATGATGATGTGGGCACCGTAGCGCACGTGGTAAGTGCGTCGGACTACTGAGCCAGCGGTCTTGGGTTCGAATCCCGCCGCACACACCTAAAAAAAAGTTTTTCATAGTGCCCACCTCTTTCGAATGTCTGACAAGCATCAAAGAGTATCATTTGTCACGATTGAGCTTCTCAACTCGCCGTTCGGAGTCGGCAAAAAACTGTTGGTCCCTTCCATTCGTGCAAAAATATAACACGCGCACACAAAATGGTTGCGAGAAGCAGGCCCAGGTTCACCTCGAGCTGTAGCGCCAACTAAGTAAGTAAGTAAATGATGATGTGAGTATCATACGAAATCTATAGTTATGTACATTCGCTTCATCACGCAAGAATGACATCAATTTTGCGTGATACTCTTATTGGATGGTGTGTACTTTTAGTGCGTTTGTAAGAGTGTAACCATGTCAAAATCGGGAAGAAACGTTTTAAGCATTTGTGAAAAAGTCGACATTATTAATAACTTCGAGAAATGTGCGAGTGTAGGAGTTCAATTTTATCTAAACCTCCAATATCCGGAAAATCATTCTATAATATATAGTATAATATAATATTTTGACGTTTGGATTTGTTCCTTCAAATCACTCCAAAGTCGATACTAACTACACACAGGCAAAAATATGTTTATGTACAACGAAAAATTATAGCCGGCTTTTTTATTTAGTGCCGGCAGTAACTGAAGTCGGCTCTAGGCACTATTCATGGGCTGACTATAAATTTGTGCCAATTATGCTTTAAAACTTTGTAATCCGATATATGAACATGCATACATACAAATGTACATGTGTATATTATCTACTGTGTGCATATAGCGTGCTCAAGTGTTCAAGATGGAACTTCTACCACTTTTTATAAGTACTCATTCATAATTCATTGACACGTACATATGACTCTGAAGTCAATTTAAGCAAACAGTATTTAATACTCGTCCTTGTCCATCACTGACGGCATGAAGTTGTGCTCTCGACGTCATAGCTACCGCACGCATTTTAAGAGGCCGGATATGCTTCCTCTTGCTATCAAAAAAAAAAAAAACAAAATGTTGAGTATGTATAGCATAGAAATGGCGAACAATAAAAAATAATAAAAACAACGGAAGAACGGAAAATGAATCCAGCGTCATCCTCGTTGTCATTATATTTACCGATGCTCAAGCTACCAGCCAGCCCATGCCAGTAGAACCACAATCAACATCCGTTTTTCAAGTTGACGACGACGAAGACAACCGACCAACAACAACGGCAGGGTCTCTGTTTCCTCGTGTATGGAGCTGTTCCCTTCTTGACGTTCTGTTGTTATCATCAACTGCCTTCTTGTCTTGCATTCGCCACATGAGCTGTGAACACCACGACCACCTTATTCAATTGCATTATGCACTTCCACTTCCACTTCCACTCGTAATCCTATTTGTTGTGTTTGGAATTTTCAAAGCTTTTGATTGGGATTAGGGTTTATCTAATAAATCCAAGGGATAGTAAAACTGCGAAACGACAATCAAAACAGAATCAGGAACTGAGCGTTAAAACTTGTTACAATTACTCGGTGTGCTGTGATTTATTTATTCTTTTCCGATTACCAATTTAGTTTAAATAAGCAATCATCTATAGGTACAAGGGAAGAGTTTGAGTAAAAAGACAAAACCACAAACTTTAAGCTATGAGTGTAGCTACGGATTGAACCCAATGACTACCTCTTTATAAGAAAAAGGTAAAGTGGCTTATGTCGGTTTAGGCCAAAAACGTTTTTATTTAATGTTTGAAAAAGAAAAATAATTAGCTTCGATTGGGTCTGATTGTGAACAGGGTTGCATTTGGAGCAATGTCTTATGTCTAGTTAAGCTAAATAGGGTAAGAAAAACCATCATCAATTTAAACAAGGGATTAAATTGATTAACGGCGCCACTTGGCAGAACTCAGAATTATCTTCTCTAGTCAGTCCAAATGACATTTTTTTTTTTTGGATTTAGAAAAAGAAATTCTTCGACAAACTACAGTGAGCTATTTTTGTTCCAGGTCGATGTTTGTGTTTAACAACTTTTAAATGAAATTCCAGTTTATAATTTATATTTCATTGTATGGAAATATGATGTCAGTGGAGCAAGGGCGAGCTCTTTAAGGGGGTAGTATACATTTATTGGCCGTTTTTCTCCGTTTTTTTTTATTTTTATTTATTGGTACTTAACTTAAATACGGAACATAGTAATAGGCAAATAAAAAAATACAAAAAAATTGTTAAAAAAAGTTTTTTTAATGCTTGGCGAATCAGTAATACTAGTAATAATATACATATTGGAGTACAAAATATTTTTTTAATTGTTTATTACCAATTCGGGCGGAGATATGGCAGCCTGACAATTTTTTTTTTTTTGCTGGCGACCATGATTTCTAGAGTTATGATCATCGCAAAGTAAAAATTCAAATATTCTACAACATCTCTAGAATATTATCTTAAATTTTCAAGTCGATCGGAGTAATAGTTTCGGCAAAACGACCGCATCGGCAGCAAATCGAACCCATCTCATACTAAATTCAGCACATTATTTAGTATTTTGCCATTGGAAATTAAACATATCGATTAACTGCAATATTATTAGCTGGAAACAAATACTGAAACCTCAAAATGTTATCTGCTAGTTATGTAGTATGGACGAGGGTCGTTAGACCGCCAACTGAAGACTGAGCTCTGGTTGACAGACACTTGAAGGGTTGACGTTTAATCGGCGGCTGCGTTCGTACATACGCTTCATCTCTTCCCTACTTATTTTTGAACCCACGTTGGACCATATCCCAAAAGGTTCTACAGTTCCGCGAGGTTGTGTTGAGCGTCGTGGTATACTACGTGCCATTCAAGTGTGCGCCAACGTCATCCTCCAAATCAGTCCTGGGGCCCTACTCTGTATTTCGTTTCGAAAGTCAATCCTATTCGAAATTGCTTTTCGTTTCGCTTTTGAATTGGTACTCTGTAACACTTTCGGAATGAAAAAAATACTACTAGATGATTTTTCCACTTAAGGATTTTTTTTGTCGAGTCTCGATATATTTCTTATGAGATATGTCAAATAAATAAACCGATAATAGGAGGAAAATATTATTATGATTTTTAAATGAAGAATTTAATATAATAAGAAAGAAAAATGTATTCTGTTGCACTTCGGATGGACGAAGAAATAAATTAAGAACGGATTGAGCGGAAAATTATACGGGACAAATCAAACATTATTGAAAAAGGTGATAAAAGGTAAAACTCGGTTGGTACCAATGATTCATATCACCATTACTTATCGTTTATTATTTTAGTTTTGTTCAGAACTTTCGCATTTCGAAGGATGCTTTCTTGTATGTCTTGAATTACATACGAGATGAATTTCCTTCTCTTTTGGGATCCACTGGAGTTCCTGTAAATTTAAAATACCCGATGATGCATCATCAAACAGCAACACCAAGAACATAATGATGCCTACTCCAACATTGTTAAGAGAATACGAGAGCAAATCACAAATAATTTAATAAATCAATAAACACAAAAAATAAAGACACAAATTCATTTAGATTTAATAATTCCTCAAAATTAATTGTCCTTTGGCTAAATCGGGATGTGCACACATGAATTGCTTGCTTATAATTGTTATCATCACAAAGATTTTCATAAAAACTTGCATTTTCAGGTACTTTAGAATCCTTCCGTTAGCGAATTAGTTGTAGAAACAAATTTTCCGTTTTTCAATGCTTTTGACATTAGAAAACGAGTTACAGAGTACCAAATTTCCACTTTCGGAAATGTAAATCCGAAGTAGTAGATTTCATTCCGCTATCGAAATAGGGAGTACAAAATATTCGTTTTCGGAAAATTTCACTTTCGAAACGAAATACAGAGTAGGGCCCCTGAACTGCTTCAATACTCTCCAAGACCTCTCCCATAAAAACAAAGTCAAACTTTGGTGGGTGCCCGGTCATGAGGGTATTGATGGAAACGAGAAAGCTGACGAACTGGCTAGGAAAGGTTCGGCTGAATCCTTTATCGGCCCTGAGCCGTTTTGCAACATTCCAAATTCAGCTATTAACTTTAACATCAAAAGTTGGGAAAACAACATGTGTATCTTACTTACTTACTTACTTAGTTGGCGCTACAGCTCGAGGTGAACTTGGGTCTGCTTCTCGCAACCATTTGTGTGTGCGTGTTATATTTTTGCACATGTGTATCTCCTATTGGGAAAATTCCCAGGGTCTTCGACAGGCTAAAAGAGCCATAAAACCCTTCCAAAGCAACTCCACAAAAAATCTGCTCTTGAGTAGAAATGATATCAAAAGTTTAGTGGGATTTCTAACAGGACATTGCCATCTTCGATATCACCTAAACAAAATAGGTCTTATTCAGGAAACTGAATGTCGTCTTTGTATGGAAGACGACGAAACTGCAGAACATATCCTATGTGACTGCATGGCACTTTGTGCCCTCCGGAGACAACAGTTCCACAGAGAAATTCTAACTCCCACGGAACTTCGTACAATCTCCACCAGTGAGATCCTCAAATTCATCAAAAGAATTGAGCCTCTTCTGGTTCCCTAAACTGACTTCGTGGTACAATAGATCTTTAAGGTCGCGGTGCCCTCCGCAACTGGCGGGTCAGTACCCCTTTAAAAAAAAAATACTACGTGGGGTCAAAGCTTGTGGTAATGGATTGTGCTGAGAACTTCTAATTGTGTGGTCGTTGCGTTTTTTAGGTTGCAAAGCTACATGGGCAAGATCTGTTGTTATGTTGAAGTTGTCCATATTACTTCGAGCCTTCATCTGGTTTTGATGACGTTTCGGTCATTACGAGATAAATTTTCTTACCCATCTGAGAGGTTACGGTTCCTTCTATCTAGCTGTGACCTTTGGCATAGTTGCGAACGGATACAGTGGCGTTTATTTCAAATTTACCTGTTTCGATGCTTGATGAATGCGCTATGTTGTTTCTTTTAGGAAGCGTTTGCGAAAGTACTGTGCAATGCTGCCTGCTGTGGAGAATTTCTGCAACCGATTTTCCGGTTTGAGGATTTGCAGTTGTGCGATAAGTTTCAAGACCTCTACTAACTTCCTCTACTAACTTCTTCAAATTCGCTTTGAACGTCCGGACGAACCGTTCAGCTTCGCCGTTGGATGCTGGATAGATAGGGAGGATTCGATACTTTTACTCGTATCGAATCAAAGTATCGAAACTACCTACTCATTTACATGTATAAAAGTATTGAGTATGTACTCGTATCGAATCAATTGTTAGTACTTATCTTGTA
Source organism: Brachyopa scutellaris (assembly GCA_949775065.1). Classification (NCBI taxonomy): domain Eukaryota; kingdom Metazoa; phylum Arthropoda; class Insecta; order Diptera; family Syrphidae; genus Brachyopa; species Brachyopa scutellaris. Next base: position 94,455,528 of record OX459113.1, on the reverse strand, counting down.
CCTAACTTATGGATTATGAAAAGTTTGGTGGTGGTGGATACATAGAACTAGAAGCTTAAGTGGCAATGAAATGACAGATGAAACGGCAAAAGAGTAGGCAAACGTTTGCACTGACGCTATGAAGACATTCGGTGTCCTTTTCGTTTTTCTTTGTTGTCTAGTTTTTTTATATGTTTTTAGTATGTATGTTGGAAAGAGAAGTTTATAAAAACTTAAAAATTATACAATTGGTAACATAACGGAATTTAAGTGTTCCTGTCCCTTCTAAATGAAAATATTTATACTCAGAATTGGTAATACTTGTTACTTGGAATCTGGCTCCGATACCAAGTACATAACTACTCAAATCAAAGTATCGAGTACAAAAAATACTTGGATCGAAACAAAAGTATCGAGTATATACTCATATTTACCTGTATCGAAACGTCTCTATGGATGGAACGGTGCTCTTTTGGCGGCAGAAATTGCTGAATTCGGCGCTGGTGAACTGAGGTCCATTGTCGCTCACAATGGATTCGGGAATACCTTTCAATGCGAAGATAGCTTTCAGGGCTCGGATTGTAGCTGTTGTGGTTGTTTGTTGCATCTGTATAATGAAAGGAAATTTGGATAAAGCATCAATACATACTAACGACATTTTGGTCAATAAGGGACCCGCAAAATCCACATGGATTCGTTGCCATGGCTTTTCTGGATCGGGTCATGAGCTGAATTCTTACTGTGGTGCTGGGCTATAATGCTGACAGATGTTGCATGTCTTGAATTATGCTTCGATCTCGACATCTATCTGAGGCCACCAGCAGTGTCTTTTTGCTAGCTGCTTCATCCTGACCACTCCCCAATGACCCTGATGAAGTAGATGTAACGTTTTCTTTTGCAGCAGTTTGGGTAACACTACCCTGGTATGATCGGTTTGTAATAAAATCACACCTTTATAGTTATGTACCCCTGCATTGTCTCGATGGAAGAGGATCTTCTTTTTAAATGATGACGTTTCTTCTTGACTTACCACCACTATCCTTTTTCGCTGCATTTTTAAACTTTAAAAGGTTTTTTTTTTATACATACTACATATGTAGGTATGTACATATGTATATGTAAATAAATTTCGAAAGCGGTTGTTTTCTGTTCACCATTCTGATGCAGCTAGTTTGAGATGAGTTTTTGAATAGTTTTGTGATATACTACTGATCTGATAAATAAAAAAACAAAAGTTCATTTTGAACCTTTATCGGCAGCCGTGTGAAATATTTAGTAATGCGTTTTCCAGTTAATTTAAGAAATGCATGTATTCGCAATTATGTGGAAGAGTTTCGTTGAAATAACACAGGTAACACACTAATATAAACTACTCTCGGAATTCGGACGTTTGACAAGCTTTTTGGTGATTCTATAAGATGTCCTGCTGCCTACTGTCGTACCCACTTATTTGCAGCATTTAAACGGTGTGCGTTCTTAGATCTGCGTAAGAAGAAACTCATTATTCAACTGTTTTCTCGTAAATGCAGATAACTGCGGAAGTTTCTGCGTTGTACGAGTATAATTTCTACTACCTACATATTTGCATTGCAATGCTGACTAGGTACTTCGACTCCTTTGGTTTGATGTTCCCAACTTTGTCACCAGTTTTTGCAATTAGGTTTCATGTTAAGTTAGTTTATGAAACTACATTCTCTATTTTTTAGCTGAAACTGCATGGAATTTGATAAATAATCTTAACTGCACCTATTCACGACAGATGACGTTTGCTAAGGTGCTCCGTGGGGATTTTCAAATAAGTAAGGCTCGAAAATATCACATGGAGACAAGTCACTTCAAACTATTAAAACTTAAGAGATGTTTCAATTTGGGAATACATACTGAAATGTGTTTTATTTTGGGGCAAGTAATGACAGACAATTGAAAATAAAGATTCAATCAATTAAATTCATTCATAGGAGAAGAATTAAATTCATTTGCCCGCATGATGATAAGGAAATTTTAACAACTTGCGTCTGTTACCGTGTAAACAACTTACGCCACTTGAAATGCAGGAAAATAAAAAAGAGATACACCTTCATACATATACCTATCACACTCCACAGCAATCTACATACCAAACGCCCAACACTTTATCTGCCGGTACCCGTCCATCAACAAACATCTCCAGCAAGAAACGACTTAAGCTGGTTATGTGAGTAGATACGCTATCGTCAATTATAACAAATGCGTGTAGGTATTAAATTTAATTACGTTCGCCCAAAGAGTCTGGAGACTTCGTAGCGGTGGCGGAGCTAGTGCTCCGCTTATTTTTCTTCGCACCACACCCCCGCCCATGATCTCAAGTCGCGACCATTTTCATTCACAAAACCGAAAAAGCAATATTAAAACGCAATAACCGGAAGTACTAAATTCGAAAAGCGACAAGATTCCAGCTTTCGCATACATGTTACCGTGGTTCGACATGCAGACTTGTTTCTTCGTTTGTGTTTGTGCGTTGGTTTATATGGGCAGCTATGCCGGTAAAACGTGCTCCAAGTGGAGGTATTCTACGCAAAGGAGCTGTCGCGCACATCTTGTGGTGAAAATAAAGAAAAATTCGTATAAAATTTGTGAATGAAAGAAGAAAATAAGTTGTTTGCAGCCGGGGTGGGTAATGGCGACAGATACTGTATACGAGCGTAGGCTAGGGGGGTATCACTGCTATAACGGTGTGACGGGGAAGACAAAAAAAAAGTCTGGGGGTAGATAGGCAGGCTTCAAGTTGTTAGGCACTTTTATTCATTTGGCTAAGAAATACAGGGACTGGAAAGAGTTTTTCTGTGAGCGTTATTGAACTCTGTTTATGAACTACTAGCTGTCCCGCCCGGCTTCGCCCGTGTCTTAAAAATATAGTTATAATCCAAATCGTAATCAATAGCAATTAATGCAAGAAATCATTTTAACCCTTATGTGTGTGAAGAAAAAAACACCTTAATCCGTGTGACAAGGTACCCGGGTACCTTCATATGGATTCATTTCAGTATTAACGATTTGTTTTATGTTTTGATGGCAATTAGATCAAAAATCATTCACATACATAATATATTTATGTTTTTGCATCATTTGTTTTTTATTTTTTTTATTTTTTTAACGGTTAATGTGTTATGACGACACTACTATGCCTTTACTTGCAGACTTTGATTTCTCAAAAAACGAAAATCATATGAACATTTTGAAATTAAAAATAGCATAGTATGCATTGAAAAATAACCGTTTAATACATCAGTATCTGTTGACAGTCGTTACGTGTTGTTAGTAAATAATTTTCAGTCCAAACGTATGGCAATATTTTAGTTAATGCGTTCCTCATACAATAAGGTACCCAGGTACCTTGTCACACGGTTTAAGGTGTTTAATTTGTTTTGGTTCACAGTGATCTTCCTATTCGGCTTACTACCTTCCAATTAATTAAAATATGTACCAAACATAAAGTTAGGAGCTCTCATAAACTCACTTGCGTATAGCTAACCATTAAAATAATATAATTGGTGTTTGAAAATTTAAAAGGTACCCGGGTACCTCGTCACACACATATGGGTTAAGTAGCACTTCTATCAAAGACAGTGCGATTGCACTCCAAAGTTTGCAAACTACCAAAAAATACAATCCACAAAAAAATTGTGGATTGGATTTGTATTTTGATTATGTGACATTTCGTCAGAAAGTGGCATTCGTAAAAGTGTTTTAATTTTTTATTTTTTTTTTATAATCTAAATGGGATATGAATACCCTTATAATGTTTACACACAGCGCGAGCACATGAAGGACAAGAACGAGAGACAGACAGTGGGCTGTTCGGCGAATATTATCTTAAGTTCGTTGCACAATTCAAATTACCTGGATAAAACTTTTCCTCTGGAATGATATCTCACTTCCGTGTGTAGAAGACTTATTACTGTTTTTGACGAACGTTTTAGTTAATTTTCGAATGGAACTTGGAACCCCTTTGACCCGTCCACGGAACCTCAGGGTTTGGGAAACGCTGCACTAGACATAGACACACTTATTCAGCAAATGGGACGGAGATTTCAAAGTTTATCTGCCGTAGCTTCTGATTTTGGTTTCCTAATAGGACTTTCGTTACACGAAACCTTAAGCTCCACTGAAGACGCTGCTAGTCTAGCATTAAAATAGAAAGATGGTTTGGAAGCCGACTACATATATATGTATATGTATAGTTGTGTTTAGCGATTGAAAGACCATATTATTGACATTGGCCTCAAGCCTGAAAAGTAAGCTTTACTAGATTTTTTAATGCATAAATGAATGAACTCGTATTGTATTGTTTCCCTTCCTACATAGTAGTAAGTAGGATAATTTTATGCTTAAATGTATACATAATTTAAATTGCACTTTGAAAGTTATTGTGTTGTTTCTCTTGCTAAAAAAATAAGTCTTGTGGCGCAAAATTCAAATCTTGCCGGGGAGCTCATGACCCTAGCTACGACACTGCGTACTGGGCAAGCTATTCTTCGACGACCTTAAAGAGATATCTGGGAAAAGCATTGGAGAACTGATCATCTTCCTAAATTCCACAGGATGGATATAAATATCCCAACATTACCTACTAACAAACAGGTCACCTGAGGTTGTGATATCAAAATGGCGCTCCACGCGCTATTTGGGTTTTCTTCCATCGAAACCACCACTTCTACCTACCTACTTACCCTGGATAAATTTTCATATTCTATTGATATTCTTTGACGACATATCTTGAAGGTATATTAAGAAATATTCTCCAAGAATCTTTTTTTCTTTACAAGGAGTGCCCCGGTCAGCTGCACAGGAGGTGATAAGGGAATTCTACTTCCTGCTCATCCATCAGCTGCGACAGAAGTCATTGGCGAGGATTCCGATTTTTTTTCTGTTTTGTTAATCGTTTCAAATAAAGTTGCATGCAGTGTTTTTGTTTATATGTATTTTGATAAATAAAGATAATTTATTTAAAAAAAAAGTTTATCCCTTAGGCGGACAAAAATATTGCCACCGTCACTATCCACCAATGGGTTTCACTGTACATAATTTGATTGAAATAACATTTTTACGTTTGGACTAGGAAGGTATCGATTTTCAATCTCTGCCGATACATAATACATTTTTGGAAGCGTGCCCTAATACATAAATGGCTTAAAAGTTATCTTCGCCCAAAAACAGGCCCCAACGTTTATGGAAATATGGATATATGGCAGTTGCCACACGTGTATTGCCATTCATTAAATGCACATATTTATGACTGTAAGTTTAAGTTTCACATTTAACGACAAAACATCTCATTGGGTTTAGATTTTTTTTTTAATTTTATTTTTTCTAGCATTAATTACCTATATATCCAATTTTTATATTCTATCTAAATCGGAATTTAATGAGTCTAGCATGAGTTGTTAATATGAGAGATTTATAGCTTAATCGAGAAGGGTGGTATTTATATAGCACAGGTATCAGTTACATGCCACTTGCTGGAACCATAATTCCTATTGCAATAGTTTGCCAAGTTTTTGGCTATTATTTGAAGTACCTAGTTGAGAAAAAAACTTGCCTATTTTTCTTTCATTACCTACCATGTTTTATTAATCTAAGAATTATTTATTAACTCACTGTAGTTCTTTGTGCGCGCAGGTAACGTTATTTGAAATGAGTGTGTAGGTATGTTTGTATGTATGTACAGACAGTGAGAGGACCCACTCACCGCCCACTTCATGCACTCAAAATCGGAAATGAGAAGAGTGTCCATCAGTAACTAGGGTTCGAAGTATCGGCCCCGGGTATCGATACCGAGTACTTTTTGGTATCGAACCTTTGGGTATCGATACCCAGAAAGTATCGAACTGAAATTATCGATACTACTCAGTATCGAGTACTTTCGAAAAAGATTGAGATATCAATTTTATTTAAATTACCATTATTTAGGTTTTGAGAAAATAATCACAATAAAAAACAAAACATCTTTTAATAAATTCAACTTTTATTTGAAAAAATTGGAGTATGGTATATTAAGTATATGACTACATATCACCACAATATTCATCTATATATCTGCCTCTTTTCCATGTTCCAAAACTTAAAATATTGAAATTTAACGGCCACTGTACATGTTGGTCCAAATTTATTCTGCAATCAAGCAGGATAGGCAAACAAAAAATACGCTTGTTGGATAGAGATAGAAGAAGCTAAAATCTGAAAGCTGAGACCGAGTGTGTAAGGAAATAAAATAATGTTCATAATGTGTACATTCCGAAAATTATTATAAGCCTTTCTCTTTCTCATGCAGTACATCTCGTTATAAGAATACTGACATTTGCGGTTGAAACAAAAGAAAGCAACAAATATATAAACTAAACAGAAACGTTGGCCTACATTTTACCCCTTTGCACGGATTCAGATTCAATCCAACTGAAGTACTCAATACTCGATACTCGACAAACGATACCGATACTACTAAAAGTATCGGGCTAAAGTATCGAGTACTGAGTATCGGGTATCGAAGCGCAAAGTATCGATACCTACTCGGTATCGATACTATCGTTCGAACCCTATCAGTAACACAACTGCATAAGAACGGCAAAGACGATGACAAATACGATGTGATGCCAGCATCCTAAAGTTGTTTGAGCCCTGAGTGGGAGGTTGTACTGTTACCGGTGGTAAGACGAAAGGATGGTGAACTAGGATGTGTAACATCAACCATTACCAAATGTGTGGCTGGATCGCGTTTAAGTGCCGTTAAGGTAATGACTTTGCTTATTACTTATAATCATAGACAGTAAATTATATCCTTCGGGAAGAGTCGAGAAGTTTAGGCGATGACGACGGTTGCTAGTTGCCACGTGCACTTGCGATTTTTCATCTAGAAATTAAAAAGTGTTTGTCTCTTTTACCCGATATACATACTTCCGGGCGAACCCTTTTTTGAAATCATATTTAAATTATAAGCTAACAAATCTGTTTTTGCAAGTCTCATTAATGGTGTTGTTACCTTTTTGATCTTTTTTTTTACCTTGATGTGTCTGTCTGTAAAGGTTACCGTTACTGTTTAGCTGTTACTTCTTAATAAAAGGTCTGTTCGCGTACGCTCCCAAAACTACGAAAATCTACGAAAAATAACGAAAAGTAATGAAAACCCGTTCGTAGTTTCGTAGAAGAGAGTGTTCACGAGAGAGTATGAAATTTCCCCATGCTACGAATTTTACTACCAGAAATTTCTTTGGTGTAATATAGAAATGTCAAATCTTTTAAATCAAATACATTTTTAATTTTTGGTGCTTAATGCGTTCGTTTACTTTTTCGTAATTTTTTTGTCTTTGAGAGCATTTCACCCCCACTCTTCGAAAATTGACAGATAAAACATATTTAGTGCAACAAATACGCGAACGGACCTAAGATTACGTACCCAATTCCTATCCAGAATTCTTCGCTTGACAGCATTAGCCCACTTCACCTAAAGAAAAAGTTGGTGTAGGAATTCGTAAGAATTCGTAAGGCTCTCAGTTCAGTGGAATTTTTCGACACTCTCATTTGGCGTTGTCTTGTAAAAATTAGGTTCATTCGTGTACGCTCCCAAAACTACGAAAATCTATGAAAAGTAGCGAAAAGGTACGAAAATCCGTACGTTCTTACTTCTTACTACGAGAGAGTAAGAAATTTCCCCATGCTACGAATTTTAGCACAAGAAATTTCTTTGGGCTGATATATGAAAACTGTCATTTTCTTTTACTGCGCATTTGCACATCTTCATAACTGAAAGAGAAATTCTAGATACGTAGCCATTCCCACATAGAGGGACCACATGAAGCTTAAAAGAAAACATAATTCAAAAACAAGTTCCTTCAAGTTTTTTCCCGCAATTTCGCGGAAAATTTGCAATTGTTAAAACTCAAAACCTTTTATTTTACATTAATTTTATTTAATCTGTTTTCATTACGCATACATATCTTCGTTTAGAAGTGTAAAACTAAATAAAAACCAAACAAATAAAGATGACGACTTAAAAGGCTGGGCACCACTGTTAGCAATACAAAGATTTTATTTTATCGTAACTAATTATCCAATGTACAAACCATATCATGTTGAAAATGCATTCACTAGCCGATGTCGCAGCCACATTCGAATGCCGTAAAATTCTTCTCTCCCAACCAAATTGATGAATTCACCAGAGTCAATTCGATGATCATACATCTCTTCACCATAGATTTGTGTCCAATCTAATACAAAAATTCGTTAAACATTTGAAATTAAATTTGAAATCTTCGTACCTTGTGAAAAATTCCCAGGATGAAATTTGACCCATAGAGTGTAGCGGAAATTATCCGTTCTCATCGAATAACCCATGACTTTGATGTTCTTCAATCGTGGCTTATCACTGTTGGGATGTTTTGTTGGTTCACCTCCGGGCCGTGGATACTGACTTAAGGCATATGCCATCGAATCGCTATGAGTTGGGCTCAATAGATGAGGATACAAACTCTTTCCTTCGGTGCAAAGCAGCTCGGATTTACTCTGACAGCTGGGGATCGGAGGAAGTTTGGCCAGGTCAGCAAGTGTGGGAAATATGTCAACCAGCTCGACGATCGATTTGATTCGTCTTCCTTTGGTTAATTGAAATTCTGGACTTCGAATTATGAGAGGAACTCGCACTGCCACCTCGAAGTTGCTGTATTTAGCCCACTCTGCATGTTCGCCAAGCGACCAACCATGGTCCCCTGTTACTATCACTATTGTGTTATTTAGATTTACACTCTCCAAGAACTTTCCAAATAGATCATCAACATAAGCCACGGAAGCGTAGTATGCCAGTCTGATAGCTGATCTCTGCTGACTCGGAATAGGTCCGTAGGGGAATGAAATATTACGATGTTTAAAATCGTCTCTGCCGCGTATATCTGTGAATGGATTCCACGCGACATTTGGCATTCCATTTGGCTTATACGAGTCTTCTGTGTAATTTTGAAAATCGTTCAAATGAAAGCCATCCAGAAATTTTTTTGGGAAACGAAAATTAATGTGTGGTTTGTGGAATCCTAGTGCCAGAAAAAAAGGATACTTTCTATCGTCACTCAGGAACCTCTTGGCTTCTTTAACAGATTCGATATCTGGCAGTGTCTTCAATGGTTGGGATTCTAATAGAACTGGACAGATGAGGTTCTTTTTCAATACTCCACTTCCGTCTAGGCACACTGGTGAGTTCATATATTTCTCCGTCTTTGGATGAAAAGCGGGCCGACTCCAACTCAACGGATAGTCATCGTTTTGGTTCGACGATATACCTGGATGGAAGATCTTCCCAATAGAATAAGTAGTGTAACCGTGGCCTTTAAAGTACTGCGGCAGAGTTGTAAAGTTCCCCACATATGTACGCCAAAAATTATAGAAGTCATATAGTCTAAGAGTATCCGGCCTCCTACCAGTAAGTAAAGAATTTCGGCTGGGAGCACATAGAGCTTGCTGCAATAGAAGAATATGATTATGATCAGCATTAGTAACTTTCAACAGAGAACGCAGAATTTATACCTGACTGTATGCGCGAGTAAAATGAAAACTCTCCTTCATGAATTCGTCAATGTATGGTGTTTTTGCCAGCACATCGCCGTATCCTGATATCACTGGACGTAGGTCGTCAACGATCACCAAAACAACGTTATACCGTGAAGCGCCCGCAACTATTCCCGCCAAAACTAAGCACAACGTGATGTGGAACATCTCACGACCGCTGACTCGTTACGAATGTGCCGAGTTCAGCAAGATCTCGCTGCCGCCGGATGTCTGAAAAGAATTTTCTCTGTTGTCAGAAGTTTAATTGAAATCTGCATTGTTCGCTTGTTAGCGAAATGACGCAACTCCATTAGTGAGTGGCAGTGACATGTGTAGTGAAAGTTGAACGAACAAAGTCCGTGGCACGTTTTTTTTGTTTTGGATATAAAAAAATAAATTCAATGCAAATCCAAGGGGAGAGTGTTACGTACTTATTGTGACCTTGATAGTGCGTATGAGCAAGATGATCACTTATTTAAGATAATTCATTTCTTGGATTTAGGAATAGTTCTTGGCAGACATTGTCTGATAACGCGAGGCTATTGACATTTAAATGTTTAAGCGTACTTCTGATTCTTTGCTTCTTATTTCTGATCTTTTTTCAAGTGTAAGAGTAGAATAGAAATAGACTGACCAAGTGACCACTAGCCAAATAAAGTTTTGGTTATATCCAGCACCAGTGTGTTCAGAGAACTGGGGCCCAACTATGTAACTCGATTCTACTTTCGATTCTATTCGAAAGTTGTTTCCGATTCTACTTTCAAACCGTACTACGTATGATATTAGAATCGAACGATAGTAATGCCAACTTTTTCCTACAAAATTTCCGAATTTCGAGCGAGTCTCGCCTTGTGTTTGACAGATAAGCGAAAACTAAAGTAATTTATTATTTATTGTGATTTGTGAAACAAGGAAATAGCAATAGTTTTCATATATTAACATGGTGCGTGTCGTATTTTAGGTTTTAAACGAAGAAAACCAGGATCGCAGTGGTCAAATTGAGCAGACGAAATCGAAATAAATCCAATAATGGAGCTGAGTGAAAAAGTGTTTGTTTAGAATATGTACATTTAATAATAAAAACATTTGTAATAAAATGACTTAATTTTAGTGTAATAAAAAATATATTCAACTTTCAACAGATGCCTTTTCGTATTTGCCGTGTGGATTTTCGTCTAGCCTCCGGGGTTCTCAAGTATCCTTTGTATATATTCCACAAGAATCTCAAATTGAGACGTCTTTTTTGCTCATTGAATTGATAAGCTACACAAAAAATATTTTTTAATAGTTCTATGCAATGTATTTATAATAAAATATAAAAAAAATTGTCACCTACGTTTTTGAAAATTTCACAGTCCAACAGTTTGCTCGCAAACACATTTGCATTAGAACGATCATTTGCGAATTCGAACGATTTTGACATTAACTTTAGAATTAGGTAGTACCAAATTTCCGAAAACAAATATAAAGTTCGAGATTCGTTCGATTTTCAAATACTAGGGCTTGCTATAGAATTATAGAGTACGCATTTTGCGAATTCGAACATTTTTATTGTAGAATCGAGTAACATAGTTGGGCCCCTGTCAGTGCTTATTAAGTGCTTTGAAAAATCCTACCCTGACCAAACAAATTTCGTTGAACATCGCACGCAATGGTTGGTTGACTTACTCGCCCCATGAAAGAACATGGGGTGAGTTAAGTGCTATACCAGTGCGTAAGTGCGCACATCGAACACAAGCAGTGCACATTTAATGCAGTCGCCATTGCTATCGAACCGTCACTGCGAAGCCACAATCAATAATAGTAATAATTGCTAAAATGTTGAGCATTTGCTCGAATTCGTATGCTAGACAGCTAGAGAACTTACTTGAGCATTTGCTTTGTTCGAAAATGGCGTTTGCTCAGATTGATTTGAATAAAGTGCGTAAATCTAAGCATTTGCTAGGAAAATTCCAAGTATGCTATTTAGCTGACTCAGAGTGATTGCTCCGTATTTTTGACCCATAAATCGAACGAATTGCCGTGCTATTTTGTTAAAAAAAAAATAATCCAGATGCAACATCGACATCGTCATAGCCGCCCAACTCTCCTAAACACAACACACAGAAACATAGCAAAAATTGACCATAAAATCAACAACAAAATCGTGAAATAAGTTACCGTCGAGATATTCCACTTCTGCTTCATGGATCATGCATACGTCAATTTTGTTCAATTTGTCGACCAAATTTACTGATTCTATTTCGTTTGTACCTATTTATTTTTATTTTATACGAGATAAATGATTTGTTAACATGTCATATGCTGTCAAATGTCAAGCAAATACTAACTTCGAATTTTCGAACTTGCTCAAGTAATCTTAAGTTTTATTCATTCCAATTTCGAGCAAATGCTAAATGCCTATAATTTGCTCAGAGATTTTACTCGAAGTAATTGCTTGTTATTCTGTATTTCTTGTTTATTACTAAATTATTACTAAATATTATTAGTTTTAACAATTATTGAATGGCTTTTAATTGAAAGACGAAGTATTTGTGTACCTAAATTAGAAATTGTAGGTCCACGTGGTGTGTGGTTGAAAGGAATTCGAAGGCTCGTCCGGATTTGGCTCTGAATCAAAAATGCCACATTCTTTCGTCACTGCGTCATTGCATACTTCTTCTAAAGTTTTCAGAAAATTCATTGTTCATTGATCGCAGCCTTTTCATTTACTGCACTAGGCGAAACTATACTGTCTGGTTAAGCTCTACAATCTTCGCTCTCGTTCGCCTGAAAATCTTATACATAAATCCAAAACTTCTTCATTGAATTCCTCGGAGAATGTTGCAGCTTCCTCCTTGAAATTGTCGTGAATGCTATAAAAACAGAACAAAATATTAAGACAAAACTAATGACTCTAAATGACTGTTTACCTTTGGTTCGAAGATTCAAAATCATCCAAACAGGTAAGAATTTTTGCAATCGTTACGTACTGGTTTTTTTTTTTACTGTTTCCTGAAGAAGCACTTCGCTGTTTCGCTGGTGATACAAATATATCTATTAGGTTGTGTAAAATTCCAAGTATGTACCAAAAAATGTTAAGATTTACTAGACATCTAGATAAAAGCCCGAAATATGAAATCAATCACTTTAATCAAAATTAATTGGAAAATATATAAAATAAAAAAAGAATTGTTCTCAATAATCTTTAATTTCCTTGTCCTAGGATTTAGCGGTACCTAAATCATAAAATGTTCTTGTCGTAAATAAATCTGTCTTTTCTTATGACTTCTGTTAATCTCTTTTAGATAGATAGATACATAGATGTTTATTGTAGCGCAGCGGTTCCCAACCGTTGGGGCATCCGTCCCAAGGCGGGCATGGAGACTGGTTGATGCCAAGAATAAAAGTGTAAATGTTGAAGTCTTAATGCTTTAAAACTATAGTTTGTAGTTTCCACTCTCCCTTCCTATTTGCTTAAAGAGGGAAATTATATTAAAGGCTGTAAAACATTGCTAATCCGTGTTTGGTGCTCTTTTCAACAACTTACTTATGCGAGTAAACATTTTCAGTTCTCCTCCTCATTAAAAACAAAAAGAGAAACAGACTTGACGCTTCAGCTGACATGCGAATTGCACTGATAAATATTACACCTCGAATCTCAGAACTGATGAAGAAGATGCAACATCACAAGTCGCATTGAACATCTGGATCGCATAAAAACCACCTGTTTTATAGTATCTGCTTATAAACAAGTAATAAATAAATGCCAATTGCGTTAAATGTTTATCCACTGGCTAATATTTGACGTTTCTACCAGAGGTGGATAAAATTTTAGCTTTTTTTAGTGCTATTTTCCATTAATTTCCCACTAGAATTGAAAAATTTCCATTTTATTTTATTCACATCACATTTTATTATAACTAAAATTACCAAACTGTTTTCCCAGTTTTAAATAAAAAAAATAACATAAAAACCATAACTAATAATTATTTTCCGTGTTAACGCTTTTGTTTGTAAATTATATGTAATTTGTATACATGATTAAACAATAAAGTTCGTCATTTGTTAATGGAAAATAAAAAGATAAGAATTTCTCCAATCAACATTATTCAGACTATCAATTTTACTTGTTTTTACACGATATTGCTCATATGAATTACTTTTTTTATAAAAAAAATATGTTGAACTGGTTTTTACATAATTTTCACAATGGGTAGTTTTCCCATCGTATGTGAACACTAGTGCACTACATTTGTCCACCGACAATCGACTGGGAACACCGAAACAAACACAAAAGCTCTCGTCGTCTTTCTCATCCCTTCATGAGTATATACAGATATCAAACATTAGCCACAGGATAATTTTTTATGTAGCTTCAGAGCCGGCTAATTTTTTGAAGTCTATATTCACCTCACTACCGTCAAAAATTAGCCAGAGGATAATATTTTAACGCAATTGGCACACAGCCTACCACAATTTACAGAGATATGGTATGATTTACCTTACTACTGAAAACTGTATAACAATTATGGGAAATAAACTATTAATTTTTGAAGGAAAAGCTACTAAAAACCTTCAATTAAATTTAAAACCAAGCCTAGATGTCTGGGGAAGAGAGAAGAGAGAAATCAAATTTGATTTCAAACTTTTACAGATTATACATAAATGTGTACGTATGAACTGTTAATCTCTCTTCATGCTATGTACTAGCAACATCTGTAGATTTATAATTTATTTTAAATGCTATTTGTTTTTGTTTTTCCGACAAAAGAATAAAAAATAATAGCATTCCTAATAATAAATTGTTTCAGATTTTTTTCTAAAATATATTTTAAGTATTTAATTTTAGATTAACAAACACTGTTTTACTGAACACCACAGTAACATCCCTGCTGAGTGGAAAAAAATGACTTCATCTGACTGTCAACTTGGCATCACTTATAATAATTCTGTGTTCTGTGAAAGTTTTGTTTACATTTTTATCGTGGCCGGCCACTTTATTCCATTTTTACTAGCTTTAGCGATAATTATGTTTACTGCAGTGGTTAAGCCGGGAGTATTTAAACACGTTACCTGTCGAAATTCACTTTATCCAAGGAGTAGCGCTACTCGTTTTGCCGTTCCCGATGGGTTTGTGTTTTGGTCCGTGGATTACCCAGAATACCAACCCTCTGACTACACTTCTCCGCATATAGACCAGCAGGTGTGGGCGGACCCAGATATTTTCGATAGCACATTTCAACCCAAGTGGAATCGCTTGGATGGTAAAATTAATCGAGTCTCATTCAATGGGGAATACGATATCATTGATGGTGTGCCAAGAAATCCCATCGGAAGAACTGGTTTGAAAGGTCGTGGTGTGTTAGGTCGCTGGGGACCGAACCACGCAGCTGATCCTGTTGTAACACGATGGCGGAGAGATTCATTGGGAAATGCAGTTATAAATGGTGAAAAGTGAGTTGAAAATTTAGATCTTACGTAGATTTCATCATAATATCGATACCTTTTAGGAGAATCCTTCAAATGGTGGCAATTCAACGACATGACAACCAAATGTGGGCTATTCCTGGTGGAATGGTTGATCCTGGTGAACGGGTCAGTGCAACGCTAAAGAGGGAATTCATGGAGGAAGCTTTGGATAGTTTTGGTAAAAGTTGTTCTTACCAAATTTGAATTGAATCTGAATCCGAGTTTCAATAGATAACAAGAGGATGATTGATGACTTTTTCGCTGAAGGTATTGAGATATACAAAGGATACGTTGATGACTTTCGTAATACCGACAACGCTTGGATGGAAACTGTTGCTTACAGTTTTCATGATGGGACCGGTAAACAAGTGGGAAAACTACAATTATCTGCCGGAGACGATGCAGCTAATGTAAAGTGGATGGATATTAATAAAGATTTAAAGTTACATGCAAATCATTTAGACATTGTTAAACAAGTTGTAAATAGATTAAACGCTTACTGGTAAAAAACACATTTCATTACTTAACATTGGGTTTTTTTTTTCTTTGATTGGATGCATAATGTACCTATAATTCAGTTCCACTAGACGTTTCATACCTTTATTGGACGGAGTAGCTTTAGAACTGAGATGAACTTGGTTGGCGCTAGGATAAAAACCCATCACCATAAGATGTATTCACCACGTTATGCTCTTGCCAAAAACCGATCTTGCCTTATCCATTGCCTGGTATGAAAGGTCTAACCATGTCGCATATTGTTAGGTCTGTGTAGTTAAAGTACTGGTGTGCAACCTATTGCTCTCATCGTTTATGTGGATGAATAATATTTTTTGGATTAATCATTATTTACCGTCCCATCTGAAAGGACTGGAATATTGGGATAAAATCAATAAACAAAAATGCAAAGTGGGCAGTATTTCTTTTCACCCAGAGTAGGCTTAATTTATTTTGTCTCTTGGGATACCTTTAATACTTCGCAGAATAATAATCACCCCAATTCTCAATGTCGTATTTGCGTATACGACTATAGTCGCATTTTGTAATAGCAAATACATTACCTAATACAGTTATGCTCGTATACGACTCATAAATACGACATTGAGAATTGGGGTGAATAATTAATTGATGAAACATCGATGAAACAAGTCGAAGGGAATTTTAATAAAATATATTCAGGGCACATTGTGACTCCAAATATGTATTTATGATATCATATATATACATATGTACATAATATGTATATGATATCTTACTAACATCTTTAACTTTCTTTTTTTTTTATATTTATATCACTTTTAAATTACATGTTTGTAATGCATTTTACTTTTAAATTACATGTTTGTAATGTATTTTTTGAAATTTGGCATCACTGGAATGAATTTGGCATTTCCATTCTCTTCTATTTGACAGGATAATTTCATTGTTTTTATTGGTTTGGATTTCACAAAGTTGCAGAAGTAAATTATATTTAGGTAATTTATGAAACATTTTACAATGTTATTCATTGCTATTAATGTTTATCTCCCTTCTAGATACGTTATAAAAACAAATCAATCAAAATGTCTCGTCACAGAATTGTCCGTACTATGGACTACAACGACGAGTACGACGGATACGACGATGTGTATGGTCATTCTGTCGACGACGACAGTTGTATATCCCCAACAGATGCCTCTCAATGGCTATTTGACCGGGCTCGTGGTGAACAGAGTATGGCGGCATTTATAGCCAATAATCGCGACATCGCCGAAGAAGATGAGGGACCAGATGATGATGAATTGTATGAGAAGTCACGGCGTGACTCGGATAACTTTCAGATGCCTATTCTGGATGATATTGAGCAGGCTAAACTGGTATCTTGCATTGATGAGGTGAGAAGTGTTGTTGGTGATGCAGTGTCTGACAGGAGGATTGTGGAGTCGTCGATTAAATTCGACTATGACATAACGAAGATCCTCGAAGAGATTCTTAATGAGGAGACCGAGAAACCTGCAGCTAAAAAGGAGAAAATGGTTCCTAGTGTGGTCACAACTAAAGTGGCTAGTGTTTCATTGGATAAGAAATTAGTACCCGTCGCTAAAGTAGCTGTAACACCATTAGCAGAAAAGGATATTCGGAGAGGATTTGAGATAAGTTCGCCACAATTCCAGTCACCAGCGGTGTCTGGTAGAAATACTCCAGAACCAAGTGTTGGAGATGCAGATATATCGCGTGGTGGAGTAGTTAAGGTCTCCAAAGAACAGTCTCAGAGGAACGCGAAACAATTATACAGCAAGGAACGAGCTGATGAGAAGGCTCACTTCCATATGATTATAATTGGGCATGTTGATGCTGGAAAAAGTACACTGATGGGACACTTGCTGTTTGACACTGGAAACGTATCACAACGGGTGATGCACAAACACGAGCAGGAGAGCAAAAAAATGGGAAAACAGAGCTTTATGTACGCATGGGTGTTGGATGAAACTGGCGAAGAACGAGCAAGGGGTAAAGAGATTGATATCAATCTAATGCATATTTAATGTTACTGTTTTTGTTTACTTTCAGGCATTACAATGGATGTTGGGAGCTCCCGTATAGAGACAGCACATAGAGTTGTAACTGTACTTGATGCTCCAGGTCACAAGGACTTCATTCCAAACATGATTTCTGGTGCCACACAGGCCGATGTGGCTCTCCTTGTGGTGGATGCAACTCGAGGTGAGTTCGAGACTGGCTTCGAACAAGGTGGACAGACTCGTGAACATGCTATCTTGGTCCGATCACTCGGTGTGAGTCAGCTTGGAGTTGTCATCAACAAAATGGACACTGTCAACTGGTCCAAAATCCGGTTTGATGAAATTGTCGGCAAGTTGACCAGTTTTCTGAAGCGTGTCGGTTTCAAGGTTTCGGACGTTACGTTTCTACCATGCTCCGGTTTGACTGGTGAAAATCTAAGTAAGCCCGCTACTGATCCAGAACTCGTTTCCTGGTACTCAGGGCCCCACCTACTAAATGTTATTGACAAATTCAAAATTCCCGAACGAGCCATTGACCGTCCGTTTCGAATGTCTGTCTCTGATATATTTAAGGGCACTGGCTCCGGCTTTTGTATCTCGGGTCGTATTGAAACTGGTGCTCTCTGTATTAATGACAAAGTGCTTGTTGGCCCAAGCCGTGAACAGGCTCAAGTTAAGGGCTTAGCAATAGATGAAGCTTCAAAGACATCCGTTTTTGCTGGCGATCAAGTGTCAGTAACTCTCGCTGGAGTTGACATGAACATTATAAATGTGGGCTGTATGATTTGTGATCCACAGAATCCTATACCAGTGACATCTCGCTTTCAGTCACGCATCTTGGTGTTCAATGTGAAGGTTCCGATAACCATCGGATTTCCGGTAATACTCCATTATCAGTCGCTAATCGAACCTGCTACTATAATCAAGCTCAACGCACAAATTCACAAGGGAACTGGAGAAGTAATTAAGAAGAAGCCACGTTGCTTGGGGAACGATTCCTGCGCTGTAGTTGAAATAGAAACAACGAGGCCGATATGTATAGAGAAGTATGCAGATTTCAAGGAACTTGGTAGGGTAATGCTCAGAGTTGCAGGTGTCACAATCGCAGCTGGAATGGTTACAAAAATTCGTTAAAATTAACGGTACCTTAAGAAGTTAGATTCGGATTTTATTTCTTTTGTTTTTGTTACTAGCTTAGTACTAAGGCTTATTCAGATGAACATGTAATGTCGGCGAGGATTATCAAGAACTTTTCTTGATATCTTAAGATTATTGTTAAAAAATGAAAAATAAACTGACTCATTGATCGTACATAAGATATTGAAAGTATTCTTTGTAGTGGGAGAAAAATGGATATTGATAACATCTGACATCTAGTATCTACGTGAGGATTCAAATAGACTTGAGAACACTGGTGCTTCAATTGGAAAGATGTTGCACAACGCAGTCACCAAAATTGTTGACTTGTTCTTGACATACAGACAAATTCGTTTATTGTCTATTCAGGTTCAAAAGAGTTTCAAAGACAATACTAGAATAATCAATATCGTAGATACTGACATTTTTTGCAGAATCCTTTTTTGTATAAGAAGTAAAGTAGAATCATTTATGCAAGCGACAAACCAAAGAAAAATAAATCGTGCATTGTCTGTAAAATGGTAATGTTACTCACTTGAAATTTCGTCTAATGAGTTTCGCTATTGTGTCATAACCTTAAAAAAAAACAGAAATAGTTGATTGGTTCACGGAGCAACTAATTCATTTTAAGACATGCACCATGGAAGATTTCTGTTCCTTTTATTTTCCATTCCGAACAATCAAAATGTATAACTAGGCTAGTTAGGTAAGTCGGTCCTAAGATATTGTTATAATCTACTTCATAAATAAACGCCACAACTTAATATATAACACCAGTAAGTACTATAAATTCGCTACAAAAAAAAAAAAAAACAGGTTGAATAAAAACTAATTACCCTATGAAATTTCCCTTCTTTTGAGAATTGTCATTTTAATTACCCCTCTAGGCCATCCCTGCAATGCCGAATGTCAGGTATCCAATCGACACCCACTGACACCGAGTCAAAACAAAACGCAAACATGAAGTTTTTGACGTGGCACGGAACTTTGGTCTTCCTCGCTAGTTTCTGTTTATTTGCGAATCTATCAATAAAAATAGCAGCTCAGGAAGCTCAGAAACCATGGTATGAGAATTTACCAGCCGTTGCGATGGACTACAAGGTCCATCTTGACGCTGGCAAAGAGGATTGCTACTACCAATATGTGCAACCGGGAGCAACTTTCTACGTCTCTTTTAGTGTAAGTGCCTACCTACATAGTTTGGTTCGAGCTGGCTGCTAGCCAACCAGCATTAACCACTTGTTGGTTGTTGAACTTTTATAATTTTCATGTTTTTTTTTACCATGACCACAGGTTGTACGTGGTGGTGATGGTATGGCAGGATTCGCTGTGCGGAATCCAGCTGGAGCGATAGTACGTCCATATCAGTGGCTTCCAACAGCTGATTATACAGAACAAACATCGCCAGGCGGGTACTATGCTGTTTGTATTGATAACCAGTTCTCCAGATTTGCTGGAAAGCTCGTAAACATTTACATAACCGTGGTAAAGTACGACGCGTGGGACCAATATGCGAAAGAGATCGAAGCACTGCAGCTTAATATGCAGAATTTCACTGTAAGCATTTTAAATTACTGCCACTTTGCTATGTATTACATGATTTTTATCCACTTGTAGGGAACGATTGGAACCGTTGAGCGAAATATTAACGATATGCTGATGTATCAGTCGTACAGCAAAAATCGAGAGGCTCGCGATTATGCTCTTCTGTTGGACAACAATAAATATGTGCAAACGTTCTCTGTCAGCCAGATTCTAGTGATATTAATAACATGTTCCGTTCAGGTAAGTTCATAACCAAATTATTGTTGCCTATAAATGTAATAATAATTTTTTTCCACTAGGTGTACTTTGTTAAGAAGTTGTTTGACATAAAGTCGGGCTCGTCGAGGAGTCGTATTTAAACGTGACTGATCCGTGGAGGATGGCAGATCTTAATTTGTTTCTATTCTGCATTGAACAACCTTGCTACTTGATTCCATTTTCCGTTAGGATAACATAACTTTTTATATGTACGCCAATAAGCCATAAGGAAACAAATTAAATTCAATGATTGCAGTATGAAGAGTACTTTCCTTAACTTGGGGGAAGTTGTTTTGATAGAATTAAATATTTTTTGCTAAAGGTTGGCGTTTCACTCTATTAATCTTAAAATCATAACTTGGTATAAGGCCAATCAGCTAGGCTAGAGTGGGTTTTCATGGGAGATTGTGTTTAACGTTCACAATGGGTTGAGGGCAACCGCTAAGGACTATATCGCACACAAGATTCTCCATACGTGGTAAACTGTCATGTGTTATTCCTTGTAGAATAAACAGTGATCGAACTCGGAAAAAAACTGGTAAAGGTCTACATAATAACATAGATTTACAAAAAAGAGGGGTAAAGCAATAACCTTTGAAAAATAGGCTAATGAGGCAGGAATGGTACGAAAACAACCGATACCGAATGTATAGTGGTCGGTACCATTGCTACAGTCAACTACTATAAATGTAGGATGTTAGTACAAAACTGCAAAAATGAAGGTTTCTTAAGAAAAAAACGAGCAATTTTGACGATTCTCCACTAGCTTCTAAGTTGGTCCAAATATTTGTAGGCGTTTCAGAAAAGAATAAGAAATGGCCATTTGCAAGTTAAATCTACATTTTAACTCTTTTGTATAGTTTATCGAACCATCTCCATTCGATACTATACGCGAAGTACTATTCTATAAAAACTACCATATCGGATTCTCAACAAAAATCATCAATGTTTTGAATGCTTTGTACGTAAATAATATGGCTTGCATTTGGGATGGGATCCACAAATCTCAGGAGTTTCAAACGACGATGGGGGTAAAACAAGGATGCATTTTAAGCACATTGCATTACTGTTCATTTTATATAAACGGCATGTTATAATGGCTGGCAACGCGGTCAATAAATCGAATAGTCGCTGCAAATCAGAAGCTCCAAAATAAATCAAATTTAATATAGAGAGATAGACGCTATTAGAGGAGGAATGAAAATTCCAGCCCTGTTGTTCGCAGATGATATGGCTATCCTCGCAGATACTGTAGAAGGTACATATGTAGCTGATGATAAACAGATTAGAGAACTATTGTAAAATTTGGAATTTATCTCTTAACCTAGCAAAGTCGAAGATAATGATTTTCAGGTATGGAGGGGGTAGACACTAACCAAAGGAAAGATGGACGTATAATGGTGAGCTAATTGAAGTTGTACGAGAATATAAGTATTTAGGAGTTTTAATTGCATCAAACCTGAACAAGAAGAACCACTTACATTCAAATTAGCATAAGCAAAGCGAGCAGATGGTTTAGTTTGGGGACGTTGCATCAACCACAAGAGCATACCCCACTGCGTGAAGCATAAAATATTCCGTACAACGGCGTCTCTCATTATTCTTAATGGAGTATGGGGATATCGCCCATACGAAGAGATTGAAAAGTTTCATCGCTACTTTATAAGAAGTACTTAGACTGCCAAGTATACATGTTCCACTTAGAAACAGGTGTAGCTCCTTTGTTCCTGGACACACTTAAGCTCCATTTGGACTATGTAGTACGAGTAATGGCAATGTACGAAGACTGACTACCGAAAATAGTCTTATCCCATGTATTATTGACCAGGGGAATTGGCGTAGAAAGGTAAGCGTCTGACTGCGAGTTCAATCTATCGGTTACCATCAACGAACAGTTTATAAAGAAAAAGTTTAACACTCTACCAGAAAAATCGGGTAAAAGATTATATGACAAATTCGCTAGCGACGCTCAGGCATCACAACTATATGTTACTACAGCAGACTGGACCACTATTTACGAGATAGAACACATTTTCTAGATTAAAATCAACTGTTTGAATCAATACGAGTACTATCAAGAAAGCATTGGAAGAGAAAAAAGATTGTTCTGCAGCATTTTTCGACGTGGAACAGGCTTTTGACTATAAACTAAGATATCTTTTACCAAAGCAATATGCAGGAATTCTAGAATCATGAGCAGCTTGATGCAGAGCTTGAACAATTTGTCAAAGATATTCAAATCTCAGCTTGGGAAAACACGCCAAATATAAAAAAAAGGTTAAAGGGTAACTACTATCCTCTCAGTATTACGGAGTTAATTGCCGAGAAGCGGAGAGCGAGAAAAAAATGGCACCAAACCAGAGCCCCTCAGGATAAAAATAAGTTTAATAATCTGGCACAGCTAGTTAGTAGTTAGGCGAACAATTAAAGAACTTAAAGATTCTGAAATTAATTCCTACTTATAAAATCTTAGCAATAATAAAAATACGGAGTACTTACTTTGGAAAGCCACTAAGAAATTAAAGAGACCAATCAATCACATATGTACCTCCAATCGATGGAAAGTGGGCTAAAAACAACGAGCAAAAAGCTGAAAAATTTGCGGAGTATCTGGAAGAAATTTTCCAACCAATCTCAGGGGAGCATGTTGATTTACTTAGTGAAGAACTAGAAGATGAAGATGAAGAAATATGCACCACATCGGTATCTAAAGTGCGAAAAGAAATAAAAACCTTAAATGTAAAAAAGGCGCCAGGATTTGAATTGATAACTGGTCAAATTCTTAAGCAGCTCCCAAAAAAAGCAATTTTTAAGCTAATGTGCCTTATTAACGCTGCATTTAAACTAAAGTACGTTCCACAGTTATGGAAAGTAGCTGAAGTTATCATGATAGCTAAACCGGGAAAACCTTCTCACAAAGCATTGTCCTATTGGCCAATATCTTTGCTGCCATTAATGTCCAATCTTTTTGAAAGACTGCTATTAAAAAGAATACGACCTACTATAGAACGAAAACGTATTATTTCAGACCACCAATATGGCTTTCGAGTGAAACATTCAACCATTGATCAGGTACACAGAATAACAAACATTATTGAAAAAGCCCTTGAAGAGAAAAAAGTTTGTTCTACAGTCTTTCTTGATGTAGCACAAGCATTTGACAATGTTTGGCATGAGGGATTAATCTACAAACTAAAAAAGATACTACCTGGACAACAGGCTGAAATTCTAACCTCATACATTTCGGACAGATACTTCCGGATAAAAGAGAAAGACGCATACTCGGAGCTTAAAGTAATCAAAGCAGGAGTACCCCAAGGGAGTGTTCTTGGACCAATACTCTATGTCCTGTATACTTACGATATTCCAACGCTAGAACACAACACTTTTGCTACATTTGCTGATGACACGGCTTTAATGGCAGTTGCGGAAAATAATGTGCACTCATCTCGTAAATTACAAGAATCCGATTAAACGAATCAAAATCCGTGCATGTTGATTTCATGAATAGAAAAGTAGTGCACATACCAGTTCATATTAATAATCAAGCAATACCATACGCAAACTATGCAAAGTATCTTGGTATGACTCTGGATGCAAAACTTCGATGGAAAGCCCATGTCAAGAAAAAAAGAGAGGAAATTCTTATTCGCTACAAAAAAATGTACTGGATGATAGGAAGACAATCTTGCATATCAACATACAACAAAGTTTTGCTTTACAAGCAAGTCCTAAAACCCATATGGACTTATAGTATTCAACTTTGGGGTTGTGCCAAAAAAAGCAACATTCAAATCATACAACAGTTCCAGAACAAGGTGCTGAGAAACATTGTAAATGCACCTTTCTACATTAGGAACAACGACCTTCACAGGGACCTGGGCTGGGATCCGTACAGAATGAAATTTATAGATTCGCTAAAAAGCACGGGGATCGACTTCACCCTCACACAAACCCTGAAACTATCCCGCTTTTGGACAACACGAACCTGATCAGAAGACTAAAAAGAATCAAACCCTTTGAACTAGTACAGCATATATAATCATGTATACATAATTGCAATTTATAAATCAAAATATATAAGTTAGCGTTAATGATCTTAACTTTTACACTAAACTGGTGATAAAAAAAATTTTTTTTCCGATTTGCTTACTCTGAAAATGAAGACTAGTGGTAAAAAAAAAAAATAGTTGTACACATCAAAAAGTCAAAATAATTAAAAAAAATAGACAAAATTAAATTTCAAAACATTAATACATACTTAAACAGATCAAAAGTATTAATGAAGATCCGATATACCTTAGAACGGCTTCGCAGTGCCGTTTTATGGAATCCACCAAAGCCAGACATCTCTTCAAAGGTATTCGTTCCATGCAGTCTTTACTATAGACTAAAAGTAGTTGTTATTAATAGGTTTGGAAGTAAATACACTACTTTTCGCAAAACTACTCAAAGAGGCCACTCGATTACAGAAATATTGTTGACCCGAAACCATTTCTTAACTCTTTTGCTCGAATATTTCTGGTCATTGTCCTGTTGAAATACACAATTGATTGACGTTTCTTTGTCTACGTAACGAAACAATTGTTTTTAGCATTATGCCTACGTAAATACGTTAACACCATTTATTCGTTATAGAACCTAAACCTACACTATGGTATGAATGGCAATCCCAGAACCTCCATGTTTAACCATATTCTGTGTTTGGCGGTCATCGCACATACATATTCATATGAACTAGAGTCGCCATACATAAAGATTTTGGTCTCATCCATTCACAAAATACATATGCCTTCACATTTGAAGGTACCGATCTTAGCAAACTGAATTCTTTTTTAAATGTGATTCTTTGTTAAAAAAGTGAAAATTTTGTGAAATGTCTGGCATAGAGATTATTTTCTATCAAAGCTCTTTTAATAGTTCCAACGTTTTAATTTAATTTTTTTAACTCATTACCTAGCATATTATTAGAAACTAGCTGACCCGTGCTCGCCTTGCTTCGCCCGCCTGCCATGTTTTTCTGATTCCCAAAACTTGACCTATTTCCTCGTATTTAAATGCTTTTTTGGTAAGTCCAAAATGATTTTTCGAGGCTAAGGTATTAAAAAACATGCTCTTTAAGTTCCTAACATACCAGGAAATCGGAAACTCTAATAGACCGGTACTTTGTATCACAAATCATTATTTTATTAATTAATGTTCATTCAAAGTTTATCTTCTTTCTGTTTTTTTTTTTTTTTAACTTCCACTATGAATAAATGGGTTTTCAAAAAAAGGATTAATCGCTCTAGCTAGACTTTTTTCAAAAATCCCTCTAACTTGCAATAATTGTGATCGCACGTGAAAATTCGACATGAAGGGATTCGACTGTACATATTATTGTCTCCACCGAGTGCAGATTCGAGATGCGTTTGCTTTTGAAACAAAAAAATAAAAAATGGGATTGCAATGCAGTAGAAACTTTCCCCCAATGTAGACGGAACCTTCCTTGGCTTGAGTTACGTTTTATAATATTTTGAAAACGATTTAACAAATAAACAAACAACACATTAACAAAATAAACTCTCGTTATTCTTGCATTATATTATAATATTTATGTTCTGACATAAAACGATATACATGTATAACTATAATTAACATAATCAACACAAAACAACGAATAACCAAAGTGACTTGGTCGACGATACGTTACGATCTGCACTAGACTCTCTTTTTTTCTTGACATAGAATAATACAGTTTAACACTTATCTCAAACACCAAAAATTAACAGCTAAACGTAACAATGGTCAGGTGCAGAATACCTGCACTTGTTTTTGTCAACATTGTGCATGTATGTATGTACATACATATGTATATGTTTTAGTGGGCGATGGTGTAGCACACACGTAACTCGTGCGCACAACAACAATGTTTTTTTCGTCACCCACTGCTGCATGGCTATGGCTGTTGGCTGCGGTCTCCACTGATGGAAAATTGTTGCCGAACATTTCATGAACTACTAGTCGACCAGTGCGAGAAATCTCGCATGTATAAACCCTATAACCGTTTAAGGTTTACGAATGAAAAAATGAGAACGTAGGTATAGGCAATGATGGTTTTTCGTAATAAAGGAGACGGGGCACTTTCGGTCCAAGAGCGTACATCAATGAAATCATCAATAGGCGTGTTTGTTTTCAAACCTATATAGGCTAAACATGTTTCCGCAACATGTTTTTAATGTAAAATACAACAAAACCTTAGCCTTGATAATTATCCAGTCTTATTTTTGTATGGAAAGCTTTTTCGAAATTTATATAGATTTGAAAAAAAACGCTCCTAATATCAAAATAGAGCTGAGCTGTGAAGTTCGTATTGCGGATAGTTCTTCTGATCCGTTTATATGCATATAAAATCATAATATCGGAAGAACCGTAAGACGCACATACAAGAATTTAATATCAAATTAAAGGTGATCCTACTATCTTTCTTATGATTTGGAAATAATGAGTCTTAGATGTTTAATTTCTGAAAATTTTTCAGCGACAACATACCTTTTAATTATGTGAAATTATGTTATGTTAATTATGTGAAAGAACATTTTTCAGACTTTAATTTGATGTATAGTTATGTAAAATTCAGCCATTATTAACTAAGTATAACACTTTCAAAATCCTACCTGGTGCAAATTAATCACCAATGCTCAATAACCAATCCTCAATGGTGAGTTATTACAGGTTTTTTTTTACAGACACGTGAAAAAAATGTTGTTGTTTTGTTTTTAACATATAAACACCTAAAATGTTTTTCACAGTGCCCACCTCTTCCGAATGCCTGACAAGCATTCAAGAGTATCCTTTGTCATGTAAAGCTTCCCAACTCGCCGTTCGGAGACGGCAGAAAACTGTAGGTCCCTTCCATTCGTGCAAAAATATAACGCGCACACACAAATGGTTGCGGGAAGCTAGGCTTGGTTCTACCTAGGACTGCTGAAGCCAAATATATATTTTTTTTTAAAGATATTTATGTAAGAACTATTACAAACATAATAAAGAGACAGTTCAGAAAAAAAAAAAGCAATAATATTACTTTTTTAACAGATGATGATGATCCTGCAGGATACTACAATGTCATTTCTCCACCGTTGGGAGCTGCTTTTCAGTTCGTACCATCCTACTTGGGGTTGGAACATATGAGCGTTAAAGACGTTGCTAAAAGGAATAAATTCATTTCGGATGGATTTTTTGGTAACATTGAAATATCTGAAAATGATAGAACAACTAAAGTCATTTGTAACAGCACTTATGTTTATATCCAAACGCATTTCAAAAGCAAATGTACGGTTTACATAAATATCAGAACTTGGTTAAACTATTTCTTATAACGTGCTGTAATGGTATATTCCTGAAGTATTCGGTCCGTATGCTGCCACTGATTGGGATGCTTTAAAAATGAACAGGCTCTTCGGAAGCGAAAGTGGGGTGCTGAGGCAGTTTTTCAGAAGGGTCTTCATTCTAATTAGAGGCTACAGAGATTCTACTTCAACTCTAGAATCGCATGGGTATAGAGCGCATAAGCCCGAATCTCTGCTGGAAGGACATAGTGCAATAAGGAAAATAGTGCTATAATAGAAGCAATTCTATCAATGTATATTATTGTAGTTGTCTGGTTGGATTGAGAGCTGTTGGATGTTGTGCTCACGTTATAAGCCAAACTAGTTCTAGGCCAACGTTGGTCTGATTTCACTTGGCCTTATTTCACGGCACCCTCATTGATAAATTATACTCTTTGATGCTTGTCAGACATTCGAAAGAGGTGGCACCGTGAAAAAACTCTTTAGGTGTTAGACCCGGGCAGCATTTCATAGTAGTCCAATGCACTAACCACTACCACCACGGTGCTTGAGCTAGGGCTGAATAATTATAATTTTCATTGCAGATATGCAGTTTTCTCACCATTTCAATCATGCAATTTTCCGGGATAAAAAGTATAAAAAAAGTTGACCTATGACATAAGCAATCACTGTGTCAAGTTTCATCAAAATCCGTCCAGTAGTTTCTGCGTGATGCGACACAGCAGATACAGAAGAAAAAAAACCCGGTTTTGGCGCACACTATGAAATTATCTCCACTGGTCGTGGGTAAAATCCAACGATCTACACTTTTCTTGAATTGTATGACATTTTTAATTGAATGTTTATTTTAATCTAATGCTTCTTAGAAGATAATTACGAAAATGATTTATATCTTAAAATGTTTGCACAAAATTGAACTTTATCATAGCTGTGTTTTATTATCACTTATGATCTATATGGATCACGCAATGAAAATAAAACAAACTGGATTACATTGCACACCTTTTTAGCTCAGATACATACCTTTTTAGCTCAGACACAGATATTTAGAGCGAAGTTACCGTTTAATTACACAACCTTTAGCCGGATACAGACATTTAATAGGTTTTTACCGCAGGTTTCTACCACCGAAACAGACATTTAGCAGGTTTTTACCACGGAAACAGACATTTAGCAGGTTTTTAGTGCAAGTTTCTGTCACGGATACAGACATTTGGCAGGTTTTTAGCGCAGGTTTCTTTCACGGATACAGATAAGGAAAGTTCACAAGCGGACGTGCATCCTACTGTGAAAATTGCTGAACTAATTTTTAGATCACGAAAATTGATCTTGATAAAAAGCTATGATCTATATGGATCATCGGCGATAGTAAAACACGGCTAATAAAAGAAATTCCATTCCAATCGGCCATGGCATTCTAAAGCTAGGGGTTAGAAGATATTCGTAAAAATACTCTCTGCTTAGATATTAGCTTAGATCTCCGCTTCTGGATAGCAGATAACGATAATAAATATCCTAAGTTTTATTCCTCACATTTTGCAATGCATCTGTGAAAACCGGAAGCAATTTCGTGCAGTAGTTTTTAAAGCAAATGGGAGCAAAGTCTTTGCAGTCGAAAAAAAGTAACATTTTTATAATAATAAGTATTGTAGAACACATTAAGATTCGATTAACGAATTTCTTTTTTCTGCCTCGTGCTTGGGGTTTCCAAAATTATTTGTGACCATATTAATTTGAGTGAGCACCGTGGTGTTGTGATAAGTGCGTTGGACTACTACGCAATGCTGCCCAGGTTCAATCCCAACCCGAGTGCAACACCTAAAAGTTTTTTCACTGTGCCACCTCTTTCGAATGTCTGACAAGCAATCAAGGAGTATAATTTGTCAATGAACTTCTGAATTCACCGTTCGGAGTCGGCACTCAGCAAAAAACTGTAGGTCTCTTCCATTCGTGCAAAAATATAACACGCACACACAAATGGTTCCGAGAAGCAGGCTCAGGTTCTACCCGAGTTGTAACGTCACCTAAAGTAAAAGTAAGCAATATTAATTTGAGATAATTTTGAGTATTTGCTTAATTTACACATGATTTTTTCCTTCAGAAAGAATGCAAAAAATTAGTTGCCGCTTATCTAAAATTCTTTACGTTTAAAGTTAATAGGAAGAAATAAGAGGTCGAAAACTTGAGAAACAGTGAGCACTAATATTCTTTGAACAAAAAAAAACTTACAGACTACAGCCCAACATCGAATGTATCTACTGTGAAATGTGGAGATTCTTTTTTTCAGGCAGAAGTTCTAGCCGTATTTAGGGCTACAGAGCTCCTGATAATGAAACGAATATCCGGCAGTGATATTGATATTAACATTGACAGTCATGCTGCGCTTAAGGCGTTATAATTGTTCATTATCATATCGGTACTAGTCAGGAGCTGCCGAAAAATGCTCAGAGCATTATGCACGCAGAACCAGGTAAGACTATGTTGGGTGCGAGTTCGCTAATGAGCTAGCAAGGAAGGGAGGACATAGGGTCTCAATAGCACTTTGATCGACATTGGACTGTAAATGGACTAATGAAACCCTAAAGGCCCCAACCCATAGAATCCGTCGATCCGTTGCTCCTTAATTTTAAAGTGACAGCTCGATAGAATACACATATTCTTATGGGAGATGGCCCATAGCCAACGGATGCATGAACTTCGACGGATAAAGTAGGTTTACTTTCTACTTTTTGCTTCCTTCGATCCGTTGTCAGTACACATATTCAAGCATTTAAGTTCATACATTCACATATTGAAGTTCATGCATTCACACATTGAGAGTAGGCATTTTCATTGGTGGAAGCATAAGAGAATGAAATGAATCGTTGACATTTTCTACGTAGATATGTGACATTAGAATAATAATAATAATATATTTTGGCTTCAGCAGTCCTAGGTAGAACCAAGCCTAACTTCCCGCAACCATTTGTGTGTGCGCGTTATATTTTTGCACGAATGGACACATTACACATTAGACAGATTAGAATAGCTGTAGGAATATTATCTGAGCATTGCCTCTTGGAAAGAACGCCAAGAGGATCGGATTCACATGCGCTGACATTTGCAGATACTGCAAAGATATACTACTTATGTAGGTGTAGCAGAAGATATCGCACATTGTATTCTATGCGAATATCAGGACATAGCGCGCTGTCGGTCGTATAGAAACACTTTAGGGAAATACTTTAGTTATCTGGAAGAGGTAGCCTCCTAACCAACTATAGACTCGTTCTAAAATTTTGCAGGGTAATAACATGCTTTGAGGAAATTGTGGCGGTTTAGGTGCCATTTTTCGCGATCATCAACTTTGTACAGATACATTTTGGACAGTGTTTCGTTGCCTTTGAGCAACATTTTATTTTCTTAATTTTCCGTAAAACATTCAAATCGGGTAAACAAACTTTCCGTTTTTCCCAGCGCTTTAAAACATGACAGGAAATGAAGCCACTTATGTAGGTATATGTAGGTACGTTTACGTTTCCATTTAAAAAAAAAAACAAAACTTGAACATCAAAGAAATAGAGCATTCATCCGTATCTGAATCTGGAAATAACTTAGATAACGCCCTCTTAAGCACCATTAAAATTCCAAATCATCCAAAGCGAAAATCTTAAAATTACTTCCCATTCCCACTCCCAGCAACTTTTAAAATTTTAAGCTTTGCTCTTTTCTTAGATAGGACATCTCAATTTCTTATCCTCCCGATATAGATATAGGTACATACATTTATTTATATGTGTGTATGTATATGGACAGCGAATCCCATAAAAACCTTCTGTATCACCATTTAAGCGCCGTAAAAATAATGTATCCAACGAATGCATTTTGCGTGTACCTATAGATAAGAAAGAATACGTCTTCATACACATCCTCACGATGGGTATAGTACTCGTAGTAGCACATTTCCCAGTGTACATACAGACGAGCATGAAATCGCGGACATAAAACCGCCATTGTTAAAATCTTCAGTGCCTTCGGTACGCATTTCCGATAAAGGTACTGCCTCTCTCACTCCGCCAGCAATTAACTCCATACCCCGACCAATGCTGTGTGTGTTCCTTGCGATGCTAGGATACGCCAGAGGTACACACAGGATCTAAGCTCATCATTGTCCTCATCATCATCTTTGGTAGCTCCTCCCCCAGCACAGATAACAAGCTGGAATTCGTGAATGGAATCATGCACAATACCACGCATGCTCTTCAATAATGAACGCTGAGTGTGGGTAACATTGTGCTGATTTACCAATGGCAACCGCATTAACGAGGGTTGACATCCTTAAGGATGAACTGTAGACATCGGCTCGCACTTCGATTATCTACCATTTATCTGTGTACCACCAGCAATCGTTGAGCTACAAATCGACGGAGGTTGTGCCATCTTCAGCGCGACCGCTTATCCACCCCTGAGGATTCCTCCCTCACCATCGGCCGTCCGAATCCTCATTAAGAGGGATGATCTGCTATTAACTGTGCTATTCGTCGGGTGCATGAGTATTTGCAGCTTAAGTGTGTGTCTGTGTGGCGCAGTGGGTTATCCGTTTTGTGGTTTATACCAAAACTGTCATCGTCCTCGGTATTGACGGATATTTCGGGGAATGCACAACAGACACATTTGGGAGCCTCTTGCAAAGAATTTTCTTATTTGAAATAACAGGAACAATCCGATTTCCCCGTGCGTTTTTTTGTTGTTTTTAAATATTCATACACCGTAAGAGTGAGACAGGCTTGTTGCTCAAATGTCTGTTGTCGGTAGTGGCAGTGTTCACATTTTACTTGAACCAATACACCAGGGTGCAATAGATTTCCTTCGACGGAACAAAATAAACCACAACAAGTTGTGAAACCTTAAAAGTGGCCGGTAAAAGGTGTGAACGTTGTTTCCGGTGTGATTTTGAAATATGTTAATTTTTTATCGATATTTTGCTTTAAAAAGGAACTGAAAACATAGAATAAAACGTGCTAGTAGAATTAAAAAAAAAAAAATACTTTTATAGTGTATGTGAAAAAATAAGTGAAAATTAAGGATACCAAAAAGAAGAAGGTTTCTATCAAAGGGAATATCCTGTATGAACCTGTCGACTGCGATAATTAAATAAAATAAGGTAACTACATAATAATGTAGGTTATAAAAGTCATTAAACATTAAATAAATAGTGAACTGAAGCTCAATCACTAGGAACACGCAGTGCAGATATCTAGCTTTTGACGTCGAGTAGGACAAATACAAAATACAGATATTTGACTGGGATTGAGTTTGGTTTGTTGTACATTGGCAATTTTAATCAATATAAAAATAAACCACAAATAAAAGCAAAACAAACTCGATTTTCAGACCAAAATTATTAAATATGTAATTTTAGGATAAACATTTATTCTTTCAAGGGAAAGGTTTAATTACCAGGTAATCTACTTCTAACATTTCGATAGCAACTGATCTTGAAAGATGTCTCTTTTATACTAAATATTATCTAGAAATTATAAGTTTGAATAAGTATGAGTACCAAGTTTTAATTTTAACGAATATTTTTTCGTATCATTTGAAGTTTGTTTGCTTAAATATTCACAAAGATTCAGCGACTCCCGAAGGCTATAACCTACTCTAATTAAAAACTAAAGCGCATCATAATCTCATCATATTCTACATGTTTCTCAAATCCCTTTCCTTCTTTTAACCCATAACTGTTTTGGAAGAAGATTAAAACATAACAGAAAGTGTATTTAAAAAATAGCGTTATTGTTAGTTAGTGAAATGATCCTCCAGAGATTATTTACTGCACTTGCTAAAACGGAAATTGCAAATGGTAAGCCTAAATTATCTGCCATTTATTGATGCTTTTAAACCGAGATCCGGCCTTCCTCAAACCGTTAGGCTTGGATTTAAAGTGTTTCTTTCCAATCACTCGATATGTTTACAAACATGTTCTTAAATTCTGAGCTTAAAAGTCAAAAGATTGCCGATGAGTTAACCCCCCTAAACCTAATCTATCCATTAGGTAGGACGGTGTATTCGCTTGTTTATTTCCATTTTATTTCCACACTACTCATACACAAGAAAAAAAATGTAATCAAGAATTTTTTATCTGTTCACATCGACAGGAGCAATTATTATCTATAGAGTTAGGAATTCGATTTAATATTTTGTTTCCGGGCGAGCATACCCGACTAGATCTCTCAAACTAAGAGACTGGTTCATTATACTTTGTTACAGGTAGTGTACAATATTTTAAGGTACTAATAGGCCAGTTCTAGTGCGATAACGAGTTTCGCTTATCAGCATTAAACACCATATCTGCCACTTGATCCGAACAAAGTGATGGCAATCTAATAGTGAATGTTCCGCAGTTGCATCGCTTTCTTTACAGAGCTCACCAACAGAGGTATTACTTAAGCCTTTTACATACAGTGAAGTTTTTGTAGAGTAGCCTGTGAGAGCAACAGTGTGTTGTCTGCAAACATTTTTTCTTAGAGAAAGAATTAATGCTATTAGTCAGTCTGCATTCTTGAGAGTTAAACCCACCTTCGGATATGTTAAGAAACCCAAACGTCAATGGAACTGTGGAAGATGCTGGCAGACTTAACGTTAACAAGTTAGTTATTTGTTCAAACAAATACAATATATTCAACAATCGTGTAGATTGTGGAGTTTCCGTTTAGGTAAATAGTTGGTGGATACTTACTTACTTGGGTGGCGCTACAGTCCATGGTTGACAAAGGCCTCAGCCAACAACACCTTCCAGCTAGCCCGGTTCTTAGCTAACTGCCTATAGTTGTGCACGTCAAGTTGGTTGACTTGTGCGCGCCACCTCACCTTAGGCGTGGTCGTTATCTGCTGCGCTGACCATCCGCGTTAGAATCGAAGATTTCCCGAGCCGGAGCGTTGATGTTCATACACTCTACATGTCATCTTGCCATCTTAAACGCCCAATGCACAGTTTTTTGACCTGGTCTGTACAGCTCGTATAGTTCGTGGTTGAATCTTCTCCTCCAAAACCCGTCAAACTAAACGGGGCTGAATATCTTACGAAGGATTTTTCTCTCGAAACGACCAAGGATATCTTCATCCGCTGTCTAAAAAGGTCCATGGTTCAGCTCCATATAGCAGGACTGGAATGATAAGGGTCTTATAAAGAGTCTCCTTAGTCGATCGGGAAAGGGCTTCACTACTCAATTGCTTTCTTAGCCCGAGGAACAGCGATTGACAAGAGTAATCCTTCATTTTATTTCCGACGAGATGTAATTTTTTGGTGTTATAGCAGAGCCGAGGTAAGCAAAGTCCTTTAGTCCCTAAGAGTTGATGGATAGGAATTTACTTTTTCGACGCTTGCAAATTAACTCAAAAGCTTTTAACACGTTTCGGTGTGAACGTGCGATGACTTTCATCACGTCTTCCTTACCAAGTTGCAAAGCATCTTTAAGTTGACACACAGAATTGCTTCCATATCTCTTCCAGTGTTATACGCTTGTTTGAAAATGAGAATACATTTCTAGTTCAATGAAGTTTGAATACTTCTTCTGTTGCGTGTCTAGTCCTGTGTCTAGCTACTGGGATAATTTCTTGTCAGTAGTTACTCGTTCGTACATATATTTACGTTGGCGAATGGATCTAATATTAAATGCCTCTGGTCTTTCCAAAGCAAGGAAATACCTTACTGAAATTAATATGTGTATGTAACTACAGTTTGCAAATTTGCAATTGCCGTTTAAATTCATAAAATCATTTCAAGATCTACAAAAGGTCTTGTGTTATAGTTATACCCTTAATACATATGCACATGTTATTATATGTCGATATATACTCGTATTAACATACATATGTATTGTATGAATGTAATATCAGAGATACTCGCTTTTGCATAGTCCTCCGGCTAAAAAACCATAAGCAATTCAAATCAAGTGGTATATAAGGCGTGCAACCGGAAGACGCGTCTCCAAAATTACAATTTATTTACATTATATCCACGCCTAAGGTATGCGCTACATTGGATTCGCACAATATTTACATTTTCTGTCTTACATTGTGTGTACGAGTACGAGTAGAGTAGCATTATTTATCTCTATCCCGCCTCCCAATAGTCAATGATTGTGAACAATAAAAATATATATATTTTTTTTTAAAGTAATTTTAGCAATTTCTTAAACGACTTTAAGCGAAGGCGATGACGGCTGTCAATTTAGTTTGTACTTAGGGAAAATTACATGGCTAACGATAGTTACAACGAAACGACACTAGGTCACACTTTACCCTTAGACTGTACAACTACTCATCGTCATCTACTTGTGTATTCACGGCGACCGCTGTATGTTTAATTGTACTGCGCGGCCCATGTCCGGTACCGGAAGGGGTCAATTTATGAGCTACTGTAGAATGTAAACAGCGATCGTATGAATGAAAAGTGAACGGATCTGGGGAGCGTGTTTGGACAAATTGCAGTATACTATGTAGAGTCGTTTGGGGTAAGAGTGCGCAGCGTGTAAGAGTACGCAGTGCCATTTTCTCCATCTATGACAGAACTAGCAGAAATCGCTAAATGAGTAAATGTGTGCTTCACTAACCGCCAATGAAGAACTACTTCTACGAAAATTTTCCAATCGACAGTACAAAGAAAAACAACAAGAAAAAAAGGCGGATTTTGTTAAAAAAAGGAAATTTTTAAAAGTATGCCAAGAAAGCGTAGCAACTCGATACCCCATAAGTAGTATGTAGGCATACACATTGTAAATGTGTGTTTGATTTAGGATACAATTTTAGTGGCTTATTATTATCTGTTCTTAGATTTTCAATGAAATGAAAAAAAGTAGCGTCTAGCTCTAGGGAAAGAGTGCACAGTCGTCGTGTGAGTAAAAGTACGCGGTGTTTTCTCACCCAGTATTAAAGTTTTTATATGCTGATTAGAATACAATTAGGATAATAACAATTGCTGGGCTATTACTTTCTGTCGTAAGATGCAATGAGCACATCATAGTCGTAGGTATCTATTTTTCTTTTTCCAGAAAAATACCTCGTATCTACCAAAGACCGAAAGGAAATTGATAACCCAAAAGCAAATCTGCGAGGCTAGGGAGCTGATTTAAAATGGAAGCAGCCCATGGAAGGCTGCTGAAGAATCTAGTTTGAGTGAAAGCACAGTTTCAAACCATTTTAACTACGAAAACAGTGACCATTTTACAACCATTTTATTGCGCACTCTTACCCATACCTCTGCGCACTCTTACCCAGACTTCGAGGCAAGAGTGCGCAACTTGACTTACTTTTATTTTTTGATCAAAACATATGAAACATAAACAAAAATATAAAATATTTTTGTATAAATTTGTTCCTAAAATATAGAGAGAATGACTATATTACAGTAGTGGGTAGGTACATATAGGTGGTTTTAATTGTTAAGTGGGAAATTCTACATCTTATTCTAATAAAACCAGGAAAATGATTGGCATTATATAAACCAAAATCAAAGAGATACAAACTTACATAAGCGACATGAGAATGATAGGAATTTGGGAATAATTTTGTTCCAAATTTTTAACAAATCAATTTGGCCTGTCAAGGCAGCCTTAAGAAAACACACAAGTTATTAAACAATAAACATCAATTGTGTATTTTGAAGAATATCCATATTTATATTCTTACGCACTGACATTTTTATTTTATTCAAAATAATTTTTCCGATAATTTCGAGTTGAAATGTTGTTAGCTTGGTAATAGCTATTATTAGAAATGCTTCGCTTGTAAATGACCCACAGTTACGAAAGCCCGTGAGACTCGTCATGATGATAGTGAGAAGAGGTTTTCAGTGCATTAGCTGAGTAACAATTAATTAAGTAATTAAAGAATGATACCAAACCAAAAAACAGTCACATACAAACATTATGTATGTATGTGCGTTCATCAGGACGGCAATCCAAAACGGCAATTCAAAACGAAAAAAAAAAAAATGTATTTATTTTATTTTATCTCCGTTGAAGAATTTAACTTCACACTAGTTGTACAGTAGGGTGTGTCTCAAAAGTTGCATTGATGATTAAAATTAATTACTACATCTATAGTTTTCATTTTGGAAAGTCCTTTTGACTCCTTCAATGACCTTGAAGTTTTGAAGAAATGGAAGAAATAGGCTATTGGCGTGTTATTTTTTTTACAGCTATATAAAAAAACTGGTTAAACTAGGTTCAAATAAAGTAAATATCTACAAATTTAAAATATTTATCAACTAACAAAAAATTTTAAGAAAAAATATATTTTTTACAACCTCTCGTTATGCAGATCGTTAAACGTATTGCGCCCAACAGTGGGTATTGAATATAAAAATATGTTACGTAGATGTTTTTTAATTTTATTTCCAAATCAACTTTATGTTTATTAATTTTATGTAATTTGCAAAAATTCACACTAAACCATATCCGAGCAATCGTCGAACATAGCATTGAAAACCATTTTTTCCGAAATTTCAACCAATTTGTGGGAGCCAAAAGTAGATTAAACTTGGAACTTTTTTTCACATATTCTGACACCTAGGATCCCAATGCAACTTTTGAATGATATTAGATTAAAAAAAAAAAACTTTTTTTTTGCCATACTTGATGACACACCCTATTGTACAAGTTGTACGCAACTTTCAGCGCAAAAATTTGCTCTGAATTTTGCTCAATAATAAACACTTTAAATTCTGCCGTTAGCTTGTTTCTCTTACTACTTTACTAACTTTAGGTGGCGCTGCAGCTCGAGGTGAACCTGGGCTTGCTTCTCGCAACCATTTGTGTATGCGTGTTATATTTTTGCACCAATGGAAGGGGCCTACAGTTTTTTGCCGACTCCGAACTGTGAGTTGATAAGCTTCTCGTGACAAATGATACTCTTTGATTGCTTACCACCAATTCGAACGATGTGGTACCATTATGAAAGCTCCCTGTTTATAAGAACGCATTCTGTATGGGAAATTAGAAATTGGTTCCCCAAAAAGGTGTTCGTTAATGAGAGATCCCTGCTAAACTCATTTCACTGTATAATCTCAGATCTTTCCAAGAATTATGTTTTGAAACTCGAATTTAATACAATCTCAATTCGATTATTAAAAGATTTAAGAAAGTCAATTTGGAATGTTGTAAATACTATGTTGTCTAGAGATAAATTTCTGCATTACAATAGTTAGTAGATCCTGCATAAGTATGGACATGTTTCGATATTATAAAGGCAATTCTTTGAAATAACATTTTTTGTTTATTTAAAAAATTTGTAATATGTATGTATGGCTCTGTGTCTCTATTCAAAAATAAATTCAGAATGGTATTTTTTAAATGTGCTACATACGTATACCTTTTCAGCGCAGATAACAAACTCCTACGCCACCACATGGAAATGGACAGTGGAAATTTAGTTTTGAATGGAAATTGTTGCTTAGACTCTTCTTCGCACTTTGGAGTGAATTTCTTTTTTGCGGTGGTTTCGGTTGATTATCGTCTTTCGTGAAATTACAAAATAAATTATCATAAAATAAAATCCTTAGCGAGTGACAGTTTTCCTAATTAAATTAATTAAAAGATTCAAGCTAAATTTATTATAATTCAAAGTTAAAACGCAAGTTTTGTAAAATGGTACAAATATGATTGTTTTATATTTATATTTGTTTTTACCTAAATATATGAAGGGAATAATGTTGCTACAATAGATCTTCCAGGCCGCAGTGCCCACCTCAAATGGCGGGTCTAAATAAACAACAAATGTGGTGCAGTGTAAATATTTAAATAAATAATAAACGGCGATAGTTGAAAAGTGTAATAAGAACGTTAGAACAAATTTAAAAAATAAAATATTATAACAAAGTGTGCAGCAAAATCTTTATAAAACAAGGATAGAGTGGGATGAAGGTTCTCTTCACTTTATCGCTGATTGCAAATAACTTAATGTACCTAACTTCCATGTAACAATTTGAACAAATGCCAAGATCAGTTAGGACATAGAAAGCCATATGTGGTTTCCATTAGTAATGTTTGATCAGAATGATGAATTAGTAAAAATGAAGTGCAGTGTATAACGTATAAACGGAAGGAAATTATGACATGCGACAGGCACATGTGCGGAAAATGTTTTATGCGATTGCAATTAATAAATATCACACTAAGGCTATTTAATAGCTATGTGGATTCCACAGCTTATATAATTCAAACACAATTTTCATTCCGACGATTTAATCAATTGCGAAGAAGTTTAAATCAGTCAGGAATTACTGCATTTATTTTATTGATTATTCCTATTCTCATTTGATAAGTATGTCAACTTGTAGTTAACATTTCTGATCATATAAAAATGAAATGTTTACGACTTTCATTCCAGAAGTACTTCCACAATAAACTTGTATTTAGTTAAAAAAGTCTAGATGTTTAAAATTTAAAATTAAAGATAATATGTACATACATAAAGTAGTATATACATACGTACATATGTATGTAATGTGGGTACATAAGCATGTGTATCGGATACATTTAAACAGATCTTAAAACGTTAAGTTCACGTTACTTATGAGCAATCAGTTAATTTTAATTAATTTTGCCAGTTGGAAAACAGCTACTTATGGAATATCTTATCTAGGAGTAAAACTAATATCTTCATAATTTCATTGTAACTAAGATTATTTTCATTGAATGGAGATAGTCCATTTGAAATCGTAACAGTATTATTATATTATAATGAGCTAAATGCAATGTAATTTCTTAACGTTTTTATGTTGATACATCATACATAACTTATGTACATATGTATGAACATCCATGGCTCTTTTACGAACTTTTAATTATTAAATAAAACTAGTGTGCCCGTGCGAGAACTCTCGCAAGAGAAAATCCAACTCCCAAAATTCAAACATCCCATCCAACATCCAAACTTCTCATATGATTTCCATCTGTCAACTCATGGAAATCTTACGGGAAGTGTTTTTTCTTTTGTGAGTTCATTTTGGGTAGAATATTTGTTTTGATAGATTTTTTAATATGTTAAAATTTATAAAGTTAAAATGCAATTCGTCAGTGCTCCAGAAAAATCTCTTTCTTTTGACACCTTATTTGTTAAAAATGGTTAAGTGTGAGAGCCGCAAATGGTACCAATCATTTATACTACAGAAATAATATTATGATGTTTTAAATAGCTTTTTGTAAGTATTATACATATGTACATACATATGTATAGACGAGCTGTTGCCCGCCCGGCCTTGCCTGTACACTAAAACAGTCGAGTTATTGTCAAAAACTTTGCAGCATTGAGCAATACACCTTCCCGTTTACTGCAAATCCAACCGCCACTTGATAGTTTGCATTCTCTGTATTTTGTTTCCCAGGATTTAATTTAAACACAAACAACCCCGTCTAAACAGACTCACGATCAATTTCAATGGTAGTAGTAGTAGTAAGTGACATTATTTCATTAAAAATATGTTACAAAAAAATATATTCCTAAGTCTATTTTGGTTTGGCATAAAGCCGTCTACCAGATTGACAATTGGTTAAATAAAATTTGGCTCTATGCATAGTCTAGCAACTTATATGGATGGTTTAAAAGTCTCCCTCGATTATGCATTTTCTGTAATGAAGTGCCTTCATGGTGTAGTTGTACAATAGATCCCATCCTAGTTCTCCGTTTAAGATTCCGAGAGTCAATGACAATGGTTTACCGATGAAAATTCGAATTAAGGAATTATATTTTTGCAAATTCAGCCCCTTAGAGATGGAATATATACAGTGAAATCTCCCATTACGGACAGCTCCATTCGACGGACAGATCCCTAAGACAGACACATTTTCATAACCAAGCTTTTATGGTTCAGATTCCATATATTTTACGTTCCATTAGCCGGACACTCCCTTGATCAGACGCTTGTATCTGTTAGAAATTATTTAATTTAATTCCATTAGACGGACAAAAAGAAAAAAAAAGTGTATGTGTCAGTCACACGCGGTAGAAGTGA
Source organism: Brachyopa scutellaris (assembly GCA_949775065.1). Lineage (NCBI taxonomy): Eukaryota > Metazoa > Arthropoda > Insecta > Diptera > Syrphidae > Brachyopa > Brachyopa scutellaris. The sequence continues at coordinate 94,413,769 of OX459113.1, read as the reverse complement.
AACTTTTCTTTAAAATGGTGTATATATTATTTGTATAGGTCATATAATTTTTCGAATGAGATAAATACAAAGAGATAGATATTGCAAGAGAGCGAAGAGCGAAATCGACGGATAGGCAGAAGAAAGATATCATAATCATACATACATATATGTACCTACATACATCAACATCATTCAATACGGACAACTGAATTCAACAACTTATTTATTTTGATTCACCAAAATTACCAAAAGTTTGAATATCTATAACCTGCGCAATGTTGAGTTTTGTTTTGACTTATTCACTGTATCTCATATGGTTTCATTCAAATTCCTACCAAAAAAGAAATAAATCCGTCATACTCGAAAGTCGTAAGCTCGTAAGTAGTAAAAGTCCAATTCCATATTTTAGTTCTCAACTCAATCTCATTCATTATTTTCATTCCTCACGCTCTCAATATTTCAATTCGAAAAGAGCTTGATGTTTCACATACAATACTTTCATGTTTGCACTAGTACTACTAGTAAGATTAACTAGTGTACTAATACTACCTTAGTTATGTGTACGTCCGGAACGACTCAACTATATTTTGGTTTTTGGTTGGTGCCAAAATGGCAGTTGTCAGGGGAGGTTGCGATATCTTCTCTAATTTTCAGCAGAATTACCGATTGGTTAATTTACTTGCGTAAGGCATCGGATTACCTGCGCCTGTGTAGATTAGTTACTGCGTGCTTCTCAACCGCATGAGTAAGCTCCATAATTTAAATATTAGGTAGCTTCTTTGGCTTGAATTTGAACAAAATTACAATATAAATCTACATATACATATGTCTGTACTATGTATTATAATATACTTAACAAAAACAACAAATACATAGTTTATAACCACCCATCTTTGATCTAAATATCAATTTTATTCTCGTTCAAATAGTCAATAACCACACTTTGCATTTTGGGCAAGAACAGATCAACTAAAACACGAAATTCATATTTTCCCCAAAATATGCAGAAAAAGAAATATGTACTTTCATGCTATAACCTGCACAATGTTATGACTTTTGTTTTGGCTCATTCACGGTATGATTTTGAGAACATACACACCCACACACATACAATGGGTTTTACTACTCATATGGTTTCATTCAAATTCCTACCAAAGAAAGAGAAATAAATCCGTCATACTCGAAAGTCGTAAGCTCGTAAGCAGTGTTACCGCTGAGAATTTTCAAAAAGTCCCAAAAAAAGTCGCACAGACTTAAAAAAAGTCGCAAAGAAAGTCTCAGAGACTTCAAAAAAGTCTCAACATATAAATTGAAATGCTCTTGGCTGTAGGACCTTTTTGGAGGGGTATTCAGTACGTCAGATGTTTTATTTACTTAAAACATTAATTAATAACAAGTTAACAAATGCATATTTATTTTGAAGGAACTATGTACACATATTTATTTTATTTTGAAAACAAAATAGACAAAGAATAAAAAAACGTAAAAAAATATAATTACAGAACATTTTTTTTAAACAAAGTAAAATATAAAGCTTATAAAAATAATTTTTTTCCGAGTCACCAATATGGGACTACTAATTAAAGCTTGGGGCGTTTAGGTTTTTTTTACACCTTTGTGGATTGTTGGTAGAGGTGGAACTGTGTCACCTTATCACTGCGGCCACAGATGGGCCTCATGTGATTCCCTCCACTTATACATCATAATGTACATAGCTAGTAGGCCCGTCATGATAACATATAATCCAAAAATGTCTTTGATGAGCGAACTGTCAGATACATATGTATATGTACATACATATGCACATATTATGTATATCCTGTCTTGAGGTAAAATTTGCCTAAATGACGATGACGTTTTCTGACTACACAAATAAAGTGACACACAATATGTACTGCTGAATCTTCGTCCTCGTTGCACATCGAGCACATATTGGAGACTCAGAAAAAAAATTATTTTTTACTTCATTAGATAAAGCTTGTTTTGAAAAATAATTTTTTTATCTATATATGTATTTGTTTTACAAATTTACGTCGGTACGTATGCACTATATATTGGCTTGGGTGGGTTTAATATGAAAAAGTTTACTCAGAATGTTGGAGATTCTGCTCGTCAAATCTTTCCATCTGATACCGATGTTATGGGGGTTGTGAAGAAAAAGTATTCCGCCATCTTATGGAATCCACCATATTGAATTTAGAATCACGTCAATAAGCTAATCGTATTCTACTTGTCAAATCCTTTCATTTGATACCCATATTAAGGAGGTCGTGAAGATAACGGTAATGCACCATCTGGGGCGTCCGCCATATTAAGATTTACAAGATCATCGAATATACTATATTGAGTGGTCACCGGACACAACGTTGCCAGTTTGCGGGATTTTTCCCCGTTTCCGGGGATTTTCAACCCAAAAGGGGAAACGGGGAAAAAGATTTCAAAACGGGGAAAATGAACTGCATTGAAATGATGACAAATGTTTCCATTCATTGCCATTTTCAATAAACAATTACTATTGTATTTAGTAAAGCAGTAGATTGAAAATATTACAGGAATACATACAGTGCGTCAATGCAAACAATTTTATGCACATAGTCTCCTAAATTAAGTAATTTTTATCAGTTTTAAATTAGATTTAAGCATTTTTGTCTTGTATGTAAGTAAATATTGAAAATTGAATACTAAAAATGTTTTTAAAAGTAAAAAAAAGTAAAATGCACATAGGCTCACATTTGCATTTGGCTGAAGATTGCCCACAGCGCATGCGGCACTGACTTCATCCCTTTCTATATATTTGACAAATGATATCCTGTTTCATTTAAGAATGTGTATTTTAGATGCAGATACCTATAGAAAGAACTATTATTGAATGAATTATGTAAACTGCGGTTCACTAAATTAGAATCAGTGCTAACCCTTTCTTATTGACAAAATTTACTTTTTATCCAAAAAAAAAGAAATATCTTCACAAACAACGATAGTAATTTTACTGCTTCTAATCTTATAAACCGATTTAAATGAAATTGTTTTTGACTTACTGGGCAATAAGGTCTTCCAGGTACCGCTATGTCGTTCTGAAATTTTTGTGAAATTTGGTTATGAATTAAATACAAACTACTGTCACTTTCACCATATTTTTTTTTTGCTTCGCTGACATATAACAGGCGAAATATCAATTTTATCTCCCAAAGTTAGTTGCTTCTAATCTAGCGAACCGCAGTGTATGTAAAACCTAAATGTTTTCTTTTTCAGTTATCTTATGTACTGTAAGTGCTATTATTCTGTTATGTTGTTAATAGAAAAAAAAAGACTGCAAGAAAGTAGTGTTTTATTGGAAAATTAACGAAAGCGAAAGTAAATGAAAAACGCGTCAAAACCCGGGGAAAATGAAACGTTAAATCGGGGAAAACATTTTTTTTCCATGCAAAAAAAGGGAATTTGTTCCACCAAAACCTGGCAACGTTGACCGGACATGCAAAATTTCAGCACGATCGGATATCTGCAAGTGGGTGTAAAATCGATTCCCAGATTTGTCCCTCACAGAAAGTAAAGTTAGTATAAATCTTATAAAAAAAAATAGATAGATTTAGTATCTATCTATTACAATTCAGTTTTCAATTAAATAGGTAGGTACATATAAAATGAAAAAAAACATAGAGAAGGTCACTTAGTATTATTATATATATTAAATAATTCAGTTCGTAAAGCTTATAATTTAACAAAAAGTGCAATAAATTACTTCCCAGTCCTTTCTTTCCTGTATGTATTTATCGAAGCCGAAGCCTCAATTTAATTTGTTCGAGAAGGTTCAGTGCAGGTTACATATTATTACAATGTTTCCACATGTAGAGGGTTGGTTTGCTTATGTTGTAAGCTTTGAATAAACTCTTTGCACACAAGCACTACTATGCGCCATACGCTGCGGTAGGGTCAAAATATTTGCAACGAATTTATATACATACATTTGAAAATATATGGTTACCGAGGTGGTTTTCATTGCAAATACTATCTAGTATACCAAAATTTGTCCTCATGTGTTATGTGAATGTTTGAAAGTAAACTGCGCACAAAAATAGATCTAAGAAAAATCTGCAAACTGATGCATTCAAAATTTAAATGAAAATAAATAAATTTTGACAAAAAAGTCGTCTCAAAGTCTCTATGAAAAGTCGCAAATTTGGAGTTATTTGAAAAAGTCGTATCAAAGTCGCAAGCCAGTCAAAAAAGTCGCAAATTGCGACTTTAGTCGCAGAAGGGTAACGCTGCTCGTAAGTAGTAAAAGCCAAATCCCATATTTTAGTTCTCAATCTTATTCTTAATTTTCATTATTCGCGCTCTCAATATTTCAATTCGAAAAGAGCTTGATGAGAGTGGTTTCACATACAAGTACAAGGTACAATGCTATCATGTATGAGCGCGCTAGCACTGTTCCACTGTATACCACCCGAAACCCCACCAACAGTGACTAACAGTTTTTTAACAATGAAGGAAAATTTTGGTTGTGTGGTTGCCCCGTTCTTAATAAATTATTTTGTTGGCCTTGTTTACTTTACGTCCTCGTCGTGGTCCTGGAGAAAACTGAGAATAGACGTTATTATCTAACAAAAATAAAAGTAGAACACCCTGCTTAGAACATCACAACACGTCACTGCCCACCAAGTAGCACACACATGCACTTACACTGCGTGGGCGGCCGCCCGACTTAGCTGGGCTGTGAACAAAGCTGAAACTGAGTATAGAGTGTATCTGATTCTAACGCGTGCTAATACGTTGGGTTCTGAAAGACATGCAATGTTTTTCGTGACGAAATTTCGTTACACGATTTTGGATTCACACCGCGAGCTAAGAAGATTCACTTCAAAAATCTTCCGCAGCTTTGCACTGAATTTTGTTACCCCCCATTTCGCAACAGATGTCAACGCCTTTTTGTAATAGAAATAACGATCACATTTGGTACAGTACTCTCTGTACTCTTCGTCCCATTAAATCATCTGGGTAGGCGAACAAATACCGAATCACGTTGCAGAAATTAGAAATATTCCAATATCTTGAATAAAGCCTGCGTATTTAGGTTGGGTACGGTCGGTAGGATTCACTTAGACCAAAGTATGCCCATAGTCCACGTAAGCCGATTCTTATCGGTGCTCTTTGAATCATTATAAAAGTTGGATACATTTCCCTATTTTATTGATATTCAATGAGGAAATATCTTCAAGGTCTATGAAATATTCTCCAAGTGAGTATTCTCAATCTTTGTTTTTTTTTCGTTTGTTTCTTTTTTTGTTAATTGTTTCAATTAAAGTAGAGCTTTTCATTATGTTTTGATAAATAAAGATAATTTATAAAAAAAAAGAAACTGTGCTTATCCCTTGGACGGGCAACTTCCCTAGGCGGACGAAAATGTTGTCACCGCCATTATTCGCCTAAGGGAGATTTCACTGTACACATAATTTGTTCCTTAAATTCCAATATCTCACGATATCATTTAGAAGTTTATGTAACAGTTTATGTAATAAGGCCAGAAAGGCTGACGATGAGATTTTCCTTTTTTTTTTTTTTTTTTTCAAAAATGAGGTTAGAGCTTGTATTAACGCCAATGGAACGAACGATTATTTTATTCCAAATTGACAGGAGTTCGAACTTGAGGTTTCAATCGTGGTCGGCGGCTAACCAATGAAGTTAATGGTGAAACAGTTCGACAATAACACCATCTCAGGAAATGGATCGATCAATTGTTCACTAAGATCATGTGATCTAACGACAATGGTTTTTTTGTGGGCGTATGTGAAGTGAATGGTTTATACCGAAAAACCAAAGACGATTGAATTTTTTTAACCCAAAATTGTTTGCGATATTCGTAATATAGGTATACGCTCCCAATTAATCGAAAAATTGTCCAAAGTTAAACATTTCGAATACACCTTGTAAGTCGTAGTCAGGGTACAATTCAATTCAATTTGTATTTACTTCGAATAGTTTTTAAAATTATTTACAATAATAATCTGCGAAGGCCTAAAGAGGCTTTTCTGCAAAAGGTTGTTTTCTTAACCTGAAGTCCACGATTTCTCAAGTAACTTCTAAACTTCCCTATAACTTCTCCCCGTATTCCAATGCTTTCTAATCTCTCAATCATTCTTTCATCTAAAAATGGACACATAATTAATTATAATAATCAACAAAAGTTACCTGCCCTAATTTCCGTGGTATGCGCGTCTGGGTGTCGGTATAGTAAGGATGGTGTGATCGTTTTTCGTTGTTTTAGTTGTGTGATATTCTTTCAGTCCAAATACTAAGTATACATATGTTATGTAATACTTGGTTTTCAATGTATAATTAGATATTGAACTACATCTATCAATCTGTTGAACTGCTTGCTTCATCTGTTTTGAGGAATAGTTTTGGTACATCTGATTGAAGTGTATTAGGTCCACCTTCAGTGGGAACTTCAGACCAAAAAAGTACACTTTCCCACTAAAAGTAGTGATCTGCAAGTTTATTTGTTCAGTCTTCAGAATCGATTATACCTAAACTACGTTTAACACCACCGTACCAGTCTCAATTTGTGGGGTTTATGCTAATGCTATGATATGACAGGCTTATTTAATTAAGCATTTGGAAATCTCATAAACTCCGTAAATTAAACGCATTACATCAACAATAACAGCACACAAATCTTTGTACTTAGCACACGCGCCTTCCCAACATCCCTCTTTCGGATACTGAGTAATGTCATCTCCTTTTATCTAAAGTTATTAATCTTCTTGCAATTGGCGTACGCCAAAAGCCTATCTTGGCAAGGACTTCCTCTAACTCCTGCCATTGTTGAATGCCTTACACACTTTTGGGGCATGTCAATGTACTAGCAGCGTAATAAAACGGGCGTGTGCTACCAGTTCATTATACTCGTACATATACCAACAGAATTATTTGTTACTTGGGCGGATTACAATCACCCACTCTGATCCTGATTTTATAGGATGCTACACATACACATCATTTGCATAGAAGAAAGGATACCAAAAAGAAAAAAAAAGAAAAGAAAAACGATTTTTATAAAAGGAACAAGGACAAAACGAAGTCGAGCAAGCTGAACCAAAATCATTGCAGGAATATTAAATTTTGCATTTCAACAGACATTTTTCTACATACTGCCGGTGAGGGTTGTTTGTTTGGGGTGGTTTCTCATATTTGGAATATCAGTTTCAGGCAGATATGTGCTGTGCTGTGTGCATAGATGTGATGCTATCAAACCGAACGATCTAATGTTCCTTTAACCCTATGCCAGGGTACAGGCTCCAGCATTAGGCGGTTGTTTTCACTGTCGGGGTGGGTTGCATAAATCAAATCGCACTACTTCCGATGACATCCCGAATTTGGATGAATATTCATGCGAAGGGGATGATTTTATACCACAGATACGGTCGGAATCTCTATTACACACACAATACACGGCAGATAGTGGGTAATCGTGAACAGTGGTGGCGGCGCAGTAGAAGGAGAGCTCGTAAATTCATTTAATTACCCTCGCACTCAATTATATATTGTTTTAGATTGCAATTAGCTACTAGCACATAGCACAGAGTACAATAAGTGTTATGGCAGAACACCGCTGATATACTGCACGGCAGACTGCACTGCGTTTAAATTTCGGTCCGGTTTGGGGGTGAAATGAGGTGAACCGCATATTGTAGCACTACCACTAAGTTACTCTTTTACATGCATTTTTACTTTGTATACCTTTGCAGACTCAAGTGGACAAGTGGCAACAATTCTACGGCATCAGTTACGATGTACGAAAACTCTTGTTCCTACCAGACGGCGCTGGATTTGAAAAGAGTTTCGCCTAGTATAGCTCAAGTGAAGACCGAAGATTGCCTCGGATTGGGCCAATGCTCACCCGATTGGACGTCATATCGATTCCATCAGTCTACTTTCGAACAGCTAAAGCAGAGTGTGGAGAAAGCGAAAGCAGCACTGCAGGATAGAACGAGTTTCTTTGGGGCTTCCAGTGCATTTAGGTAAGAATTTTTACTCAATCTATATTGGCATGATTTTAAAAAAAATAAAATTTCACTTACAGCGACATCTATTCTACCCAACGACTGACAGATTCACTGGAAACTTCAGCTGCAACTAATGTGAATAGTAGTAGCGCCAATTGTATAGGATCTTCAGTACATAATCCAGTTAGTTCAACAAGTTTAGCGTTGAATGGAAACTGCATAACGACGGTGTCGGCAACGACGGGTCAACGGTATCGTCTAGACCCGTTGCCGCAACCAGCTGGATGTTCGCCATCTTCAAATTCAATAACATCCGTACCGCCATCAACCACGTTGGCAGCAGTTACCGTATTGGAAGCCACATCGGAAACCAAGTCAAGAACAGGTACATTTCATTAGTGTATTGATAGGTTAGTACCTAATTGGCTAAGATATCTTCTTTGAAAGGACACCTTACTATGTCTGTGGTTTATATTTTGCTGTTCAGGTAATAATCCTGATGTACGAGTATTTATGTTGATATACAGATACAGTTAATAGATACTTTCATTAACGGAATATGTGAAAGCTTGTACAGTAATTGGAACCAACAAAAGCCAATTCATATAACTATACAAAAGAAACATCACAACTTGGTGTTTTGATAGTAGTATTTCGCCTTTTACCTTAGCCAGCAACATTATGAAAGAGTCGGTAAAATCTAATTTACAGTCGCATTTAATATGGCATTTAGTACTAAACGGTATCCAATATCCCCTAAACAATCTTGAGTAAATAGTATGGACGAATGGAAGATAACTGTCATCCAGACAAATCATACGCTTGTCAGACATTCGGAAGAGGTGCCAAACCGTAGAACGCGGTCGACTGGTCGAACGCGAAGGCATTTACAGTCGAACCCGATGCATATGCTGTAAATTAATACATTATAACAAACACGCAGTACAAATATATCATTCTCAAAATTTGTAACAACACTGCACTAAACTTCATCCCAGAAAGCGTAGGCAATGGAATACTGCGTGCTCTGTTCCTTCTTCCTGATCTGGGCAAAAATGTGAGTTATCGTGCCCAAAACGGTGTAAGTATTTCCGATACCCACTGTCCCAAACGTCTATGCATCTGCCATTCGTAAAGGTGTCCCACCTAGCTTGCTACCGGTCATTGAAGTCACTCTTTCTACTTCCTTGCTCCTTTTGTTGACCGTCGTTTCTTGGTTACTAGAAGTTTTCCTATCCCTGCCACTGAGGCCACTGATGACCCTTAGTGCGCGAAGTACATATGTTGACGATAACTTTCTCCTTGTTTCCTTTGTCGCTAGGGCCCCCACGCAAACCTGGGCAGCGAATAACATAACTGAGCTAACTACCTTGGATATTAAGTTTCTTCTAACATATCCTTCGATGTTTGGCAGTATTTTAGAAAGTGCTGCCTGAAGCTTTTGATGACTAGGTGATTCTAGGCTTGAAGCTAAGTAACATATATTGTCGAGTATTACTCGTAGGTATTTTACAGAGTCTTTCGATCTGATAGTTTGGTTTCCTACCCCTCTGTCCAGTTATTCCACATTTTTCCGGCTGATTACACTGTGTAACAAAAATGTGTTTATGTTATTTTTTTGTTAGTTTCTGCTTGCTTATGATATTGCTAGCACATTTTGAGTATTCATTCGTTCTAACTGTTAGCTTTATGGTAACGGCATCGCGAAATGTGTTAACGGAGATGCAAGCAGAGCAAGCCTATCATTCGACCTCTGCAAGCTAATGTGAATAGTCTTAGTTGAGAAAATAAATAAAAATGACATCGCTTCAATGGATGACCGGTCCCAGGGCAAATTGGATGCCAATATGATGGGCGACTACGTCTGGGGCCTTATTAAGGAACAATTCCGAAATCCACAATTTGAAAACGCGAAAATTTCTGCACTTCTGAAAACATAGAGAAGTGTCAATATTTTTTTTGGTTAAATATAATGATAAGTTATTAAAATTTGGAGTAAAATTTTGAGTTAAGTTTTTTTTAATATTTTTTTTTTAATTTACAAAAATGCGAAAATGCTCAAAAATGCAAACTTTTCGTTCAAATTCTGAGGTAATAGCTAACACTTAAGAAGAACTTTTGGCATTTTTGAAATGAGCTGACATATACCAAGCATAAACAATCCAAAAATCTACATAAACAAACATTTTTTGAAATTTTGTTACACAGTGTTATTAGGACAGCTTCCGTTTTGTGATCTGCTAATTCAAGGCCGGTGGATATTAGCGGCTCTATGCAATAACTCCTAATGTATTAACTCCTAACAAAAAAAAAAAGAAATAAAACCTAAAATTTTACATACAAAGTTAGGAGTTATTGCACATGAAAAAACTCCTAAATGTTAGGGTTTAATTTCATCAAAGTTAGGACTTGTTGCATTTTAAAGTGTTAGGAATTATTTCATCATGAAATAAATCCTAAAATCATGTGAATGAAATAAATCCTAATTAGGAGTTATTTCACTCAATATTGTTAGGAGTTATTTCATCAATGTTAGGAGTTACATATTTCATTTTCCTTAAAATTACATTTCTTAAGTTATTTTGTTTTAAAAGTACTGTTTTTCAAACTGCATTTATTTTGTTTTGTTAATGAATGGCAATTTAAGGAAATGTCCACCGTTCCTTTCTAAAAATGCATTTTTTTTGGGAAACTTGAATCTGATATACAGTGCGGTTCACTTGATTAGACACATTTAAAATATTGCCATTAATCTTAATTTTGTCACCCTTATTTTCATCAATAAAAAAAAATTACATTTAGCAGAAAGGTTAGTTATTACTCTGTAAAATAAACATAAAAACATTTTTAGTGAGAGACATCTAACGGTACTTTTGTTCTCTTTTCTTTCAAACATGTCAAAACGGCAGCATTTTTTCGGTTCACTTGATTAGACGCACTAGCAAATTCAAAGAGGTACAAACTAGAGGTGTTTTAAATGACTGGGGCAAAGTTGTCTTTTCGGATGAAAATACATGTTGTTCTTTTGAATACCATCCAAATTGAAATTATTTTCATCCGAAAAGACAACTTTGCCCCAGTCATTTAAAACATCTCTAGTTTGCACATCCCATGTCATGTGATCTTTGAAAATTGTAGTCGCTGTTGATAACGTGCAAGATTAAGCGGTGGTTTTTTTCTTAGTTTTCTTAGCTTTAAGTATTGGGGACTCATAATTGGACGACGAATAGTTGCTTTACTGGCAGTAACCACAGCTAATGCCCTGATTTTGTTTGTAGAGTTGGCCGAATTGGATGCTAACCTCTGAGTTTTCCTCTTGTCTTGAGGCTTTATCACTGTTTTAATTCTTCGGATGTAATTGCTTCCATAGTAATTGCGATTATTAATGTAATGCGCAGCATGTTCACTTCGCTCTATTTTACGGGCTATCGATTTTTGATTTTTCCTCTAAGGTTAACAGTTTATATTTGACAGCATTTTGCTCGATTACTCTATGTCTATTTACTTAATTTGCGAGTGCGTCCAATCATGTGAACCGAAAAAATGCTGCTGTTCTGACATGTTTTCAAGAAAAGAGACCAAAAGTACCGTTAGGTGTCTCTCACCAAATTTGCATACTTTATCTCATCTCTCATATTAAAGAACTGCGAAATTTGGCCGAGGGTAATATGTGATGGATTTTGTTCCATATTTTCGGTTAACCACTTAACTAGACAAAGCGGTAAAATAACGAAGTGTTTGTTCTTGTTTTATCGTGTGCAATATAGAGATGATTTTAGTTCTTTTTCTTCACTTTGTGATAAGCAGTATTTCTAAAGATTAAACTATGTAAGAGAAACATTTTTATTCAAAATTGTTTTAGTTGGCCACCTGTACAAGTTGGGCATCAATACTTGCACCGCCAACTTCTCAACGTTTCACTGTTAAAGCAAAGCAATGTACATAATGTACAAAAACTTATAAAATAATTACAAAAAAATCTCTATAGCATCCACATTTGTCATATAAACTGACATTTAGAAAATGCTTTAAAAAATTTGGTCACGCTAAAACTTTCCAATTAAATTATTTTTAACCCATGTTCTCATGGTAACCTACACCCAAGTACATGACCGACATGCCTCTGACTTATAATCCAGCTCGCATATATCATGCAAATGAGTGCATAAATTTTGCTTCTAAAAATCCATTTAATAGTTTTCCTCATTTAAGGTGCTTGTTGCATTTATCCATTCCTCGAAAAAGAAAGAAGACCTTGGACTGTGTATAGTCCAATATTGGCGAAATTTATAATCACTGTCGAGGATGATGGCAATGGCCAACGGTCGTTTTCGCTGGACGTTCGTGCAAATGTCTATGTAAATTGTTCAATTTTATGCAAACGAAATAAAAATAAAAAAAAAAATCAATTTACTACTTTTGTCGTGCCGTTGGTAAAAGTATACTTCATCCCATTCCACTTCCTAAAAATGGACGATATTAAAATCGGCTTTAGCTACGTTATACGTATACATATAGAAAAAAAATTGGCGAACTTTCTAAGCCCACTGGTGTAGCCGGCCAAAAATTCCCGCCAGCCGGATGTAAGAGATTTGTTTTTCCGCCACGAAACGATTTGATTTTTTTTTTATTTTTGATTCTGAAACGAAAACCGTCCGTCCAAAGTCTGTAAATGGGGTGACATGTTTTGCTATTGCAACATAAATGACAGGTATTTTACATTCACGAGAGATTGTGTCTTTCAAAAATAAAAATAAAACAATTATAAAAAAATCTATGTGAGCTTGTTTTGGATAGAAAACTGAAAGGACTTCGTTGGAGGCAGCTATTATTAGGTTTACATACAAACACAAAGATTGAAAATTTAATTTATTTTTAACGAATGCAAGTGCACCACTTCTACCTATGTATGTATGTACACACTCGAATATACCAACGAGGTATTGGATTTAGAAATATCTAGGTGTATGCTCAATACCCCCAGTACCAGTCACAACACTGCGTCCTATAACAACAAAACCATTAAATTGAAGAATAGCACCAACAAGGTCATGACTACCAGTCTGTCCGTATGACATTGGCTTTCAGTCTTCCACACATATCGGCCGGAACGTTTGCAATCGATATTATTTCTCAGCTCCTCTAATGATGTTGGCTTGTTGGCATAAACCAACGACTTAACGAAACCCCATAAAACGACACCCAATGGCGTTAAATCGCTTGAGATAGCTAACCATTCGACTGGACCATTACTCCAGATAGATTACATGATTACCGAACTTTCCCTTCAATAGATCAATTGTTTGACCAGCTGCATGGCATGTGGCACCATCGTGTTCGAACCGCATATCACTGATGTCAAGACCATCCAATTCTGGCCAGAAGAAGTCTTCCAGCATGTCAATATAGCGAAATCCATTGACAGTAGCATGGCGATCATTTTCATCGACGAAAAAATTTGGTCATATCTCCGAGTCGTGCAGACATATTCGAGTAGTTTGCATACCTAAAGTAGGCAGGCGATGTCATGAGTCTGCGAAAGATTTCAGGCCTATTGTGCTTAAAATCCTGGAATGCATCATCGATCACCATTAGCACGCATACCTCAGACAACAGACAATTATTTAATATAAAAATTATATTCTCGCTGTCTTCTTAGATTTAGATATATATGTATACATAGAAGGAGCGTTCAATAATGTACATACTGAATCAATTCAAAAATCTCTTGCAAAACTTGGCATAGAGGGGTCCATTGACCAATGGATTGTATCCATTATAAAAACCAGAATTATTCAGGCATCCCTAGAAAGCGGCAACCTTACTAAATTCGTAAGCAGAGGAACACCCAAGGGTGGTGTTATCTCGCCTCTACTATGGCTAATGGCCATGACCAAGATCTGGGTATGCCCAGAAAATGATGAGGTCAAGGCGGTTGTGTACGCGGATGACGTGGTAATTTTAGTGTCAAAGAAGTTTCTCTCTGTGAATTATGAAACCATGGAGAACGCTTTGGATAAAGTTAGCACTTGGACAACGAGCTGCGGCTTAGTGTTTACTGAAATGATGATATTTACCACAAAAACCAAAGTACGAACCTTAAATATTCCAAAACTAAACGGACAAACATTTTCACTATCCTCCAGTACTAAGAATTTGAGCATCATCATTGACTCTAAACTTAGCTGCAAGAAGAATATAGTGAAACTACTGGTCTAGAAAGCATGCATAGCTTTGTGCGCCTGTAATCAAATCTTTGCCAAAAAATAGGGATTTCGGCCAAAGATGACACTGTGGATATATACGTATACATACAGCTATGGTGCGTCCAATTCTCACCTACGGGTCCATAGTGTGGTGGCCCGCGTTCTAACGTTCTGGAGACACTTTCAAAGGGTGTGTTTATGTCTCCAACATATTACAATATCCCCAAGCTAAACTTCCAGAAACTTTTCGCTGCCAGCTTTCCAAGTAGAGAGGAATGAAAGCGACACGAGTCGAAAATGGACTGCGGGGTAACAGCGGGTATTTTCTCGGAAAAACTCGGCGTATCGAAATCCTATCGCCTACATTATTTTGCTGGTGTCTTCCAGGCGGAGTTACTAGTGATCCTCGAGGCTTGTTACAACTTTATAAACGACCTAGCACCCAAACACAACATCGCTATTAGATAGCGAAGTCGCGTTTAAAGCCATGAGTTCGGTAATCACCTCATTGAAACTAGTAAATCGGTGCCAAGAAAAAATTTCCAGGGCATAGTGCCATCGAAGGAAACAAAAGAGCCGACGAACTAGCCAGGCGAGGGTCAGCCCTTAACACCACACTAGCGGAAAATGTTCATATTCCTATAAGTGCTGTTAGGGGCAAGATACTGTTACACTTCCTTATACTAGCAGGTCTCAGGTAGACAGTCTTACTAACTATGTTATATCAAGAAAGAAATGGCCAAATTATGTACAATAGGTCAAAAACAAACGAGCTGCTACAAAGAACCTCCGTAAATATCGCAAGAGTAGTGGCAGGGCACTGGCCCATAGGGGACCATGCAGCCAAACCAGCGATCCCTCACAACTGTTTTTGCCGAAGCTGCAAAAATGAAAATGAAAAAGAGTAGCTTATCCACTTGCTGTGGAAATGTCCGGGTCTAGCGAAAGACAACGCATACTAGGCAAACTTTTCTACAACAACCCATCTTGCTGCCCTTTTTCGATCGTAATTCGCCAGTTAAAATATGAAATACCCGCTCAGTTGAGATCCCTATAGTATCAATTATTTCCCGCACTTTTAATCTTCAGTTTTCTAAAATCATTTTATGGATTTTATCGATGTTTTCTGAAGTATTGGTTGTCAACATCCTACCGCTCCTCGGATCATCTTCGACGCTGTCTCTGTATTCTCTGTGAAATACGAAGGCGCAAATTCCTTCAATGTGTAATGTGTCTTCCTTCATTTGACTTGGCATCATAGTCTTTTTGACAAAATATCGAATCACAGCTCTGATTTCAATTTTGTAATATTTTTTTTAGATAGATTCGTTGGAACAAAAGATCGTAGAAAAATAGTTGAAAAGAAATAACTTGACACACCTAGCTTAAATAAGCAATTCAACGCATATAAATTTAATTCCATATTATCACTCAATCTAGCCTAGATTCTAGGCTAAGCCCTTATGACACTCTATTTTTTCCCCCATTTTCAATACATTGAAAATGAAACTAGAGCAGTAAGAAAAATGTTCAATACAAAATTCCAAGAGGTGTGACTGCGTACACAAGAATCACAAATATACGAAACGGTCAAAAAATGCATTGAAATGTACATCCATTCACATTTTTCAGCGCCTGGCAGTTTTTTTTTGACATTTTCCCATTATTCATTGAAAACTACGGAAATCTACGAAAAATAACGAACAGCAACGAAAACCCGTTCGCATACGCAAAAATTTCGTAGAACAGAGTTCTCACGAGAGAGTAAGAAATTTCCCCATGCTATGAATTTTACCACAAGAAATTTCTTTGGGGTAATATATGAAAACTGTCATATCTGTCAAATCACATACATTTTATTTTTTGGTGCTTAATGCGCTCGATTACTTTTTCGTAATTTTTCTGTCTGTAAGAGAATTTCACCCAACTCTTCGAAAATTGACAGATAACACATATTTAGTGCAAAAAGTGTTTATTTAGTATTTATTTATTAACTCGAGATTGCTTAGAGACTGTAAGATACAATATCTTATAAGTTAGTCTTAAGCTAATATTAAAAATTTAACAAATTTAAATTCATATGAAAAAGACAAAAAAAAAAATAAAATGAGAAAAGCAGAGAAGAAAAAAAAGTACAAAATTTTAAATTTCAAATCTTTAACTAAAAATTATATTCATGTTACTATTTACAAAAAAATGATTCTTTAACTCCTTCTTAATGCGTGTTGTGTTCTGTATCTCTTTAATATGACGCGGTAAAGAATTCCACAGACGGATGGCATTGACATAAAATCGACGCTCGGATGTTAAAATTGAGCAGCGCGGATGAATCAATTGACGAGACCTATGCGAGGATGCTATTCTTATTCTATGAAAACAGTATTGTGGTTGGCGTGTTAGCAAAATATCGGAGAGCAAATTTAAACAGCGAAGCTGAAGATAATTTTCAAAAGGCATGTTTAGCAGACGAGAAGCAAAACCAGACAATCTGTCATGTCTCCGTAGACTATATCCATAGCGAACAGTACTGTTAAAAGCGACATTTAGCCTTCTTTTGCTTGCATAGTTGCATTTACAAAAAATCTCACAGCCGTAAATCAATATTGGTAATATCAAGGATTTTATTCCAACATTCGCCGCCAGGTTCTACATTCCACTTTTAGTGAATTCCACCACCAAAAGTGGAATTATGTTTTCTGTATTCTGAACGAAACTATGCAGTACTAGCTGTACCGCCCGGCTTCGCCCGTGTCTAAAAAATATAGTGTTACTTACAATACACACATTGTCATTTAGTTCGAAGAATCATAGATAGTGCGAACGCACCCCAAGGTTTGCAATCTACCAATATATACAATCCACAAGTGTGGATTGTAAGTATTGGTAGTTTGAATAAGTGTCATTTCGCAAGAAAGTGGCATTTGTTAGAGTGTTTTTATTTTTTGCATTAATTTAAATAATATTGCGATTTAATTAATTTCCAAATCGGCCTTTAATAGGCACAGGATGTTAATGAACTGGAATACGAAGTTTTACTTCATTTAGTGCATTAGTTTTTGTGTTTATCGAATCGTAAGATTGACAGGTAAGAGCGTCACATTGAGATTTATATATTAGTATGAAGTATGATATGATAGTATGACATGATTGTGGATTGGATGTCCGAAAGTGAATATTTTGGTGTTCTACATTCCACTCGAAATGACAACTGTAAATTCGTGTTCTGCATTCCGAAAATTGTTTGATTTAAGTTAATTTAATAGGTTTGAGTTTCATGACGTGAATTGAATTCACATGCCGTTGTAAAGTGAATTAATTAATTTTATGATCAGAATTATTTTAAAAAATTTTAAAAAAATAAATAAAATAATAAGGATTTCTGGAGCAAGCAATCGATAATCCCCGGAATCACTTATTTTCAAAAAAGAACATCTTTCTTTTTCCATCTGCGTACTTTGCAGTTTAGTCTACTTCGAACAGAACTTGTATTGCAAAATGTTTAACATCTCGCCGACAACTTAGAGCTGACTGTAGATCTACCAAGGCCAAGATCAAATTCCATTCCCACTAACCTTTGGTAACCGTCCTTCAGCCTCGCGGTTTTCACCAATCATATAAAACAAAACAGAATCGATTTTTAATAAAATAATTTTTGATGTGTAAATATCTAAGCGCGCGTTAAAAAAATTTCTAGTGGAGTAATTCCGCGATTTTGGGGAGAAATTCCGCGATTTCGGGGACGGAAAACCGAACGGTACCGTAGCGCAAGTGGTTAGTGCGTCGGACTACTGAGCCAGCGGTCTTGGGTTCGAATCCCGCCGCAAACACCTAAAAGTTTTTCACAGTGCCCACCTCTTTCGATTGTCTGACAAGCATCAAAGAGTATCATTTGTCACGATTGAGCTTCTCAACTCGCCGTTCGGAGTCGGCAAAAAACTGTAGGTCCCTTCCATTCGTGCAAAAAATTATAACACGCACACACAAATGGTTGCGAGAAGCAGGCCCAGGTTCACCTCGAGCTGTAGCGCCAACTAAGTAAGTAAGTAAGTAAAACCGAACGGTTGCGAAATTTGTAACTCAAATTTCATAGCAGCGCGATATGGGCAACTTTTATGTATACACTTTTTATCCCGGAAAATGGCATGGTGAAAATACTGCATATTGGGAGGGAAAATTATAGTTAAACAGACCTAACTCAATAATGGCTTATCGGATTGAAAAACAAAAAAATAGGTGAAATTATTAAATTTGTTCCTGATTCATTTGAGATATAAAACATCCTCCTGCGTTGTCCTGAAGCTGAGCAATGTTCAAAAGAATTGTTCAAAGCATCGCCCACAATTTTCTTTCAGTGGTGACTACTGTCAGCAGTCGGGCAGCAGTGGGTATCGTTGCAATAATGTGTGTGTGAGTATATGTGCGCGTTCTAACATGATCATAATACTTTGCTTGTCAATATCAATGTTCTGTAATCATTATCACCATTTGCGGCTCCCCCACTCAACCAATCTTAACAAATGAGGTGTCAAAAGAAAGAGGATTTTCTAGAGCAGTGATTAGCAGTTTTAGTTTATAAATATTATTAACAATCTCGCATGTAGAAAACCTACAACCTATTTAGTCCTAGTGGCACCTTGTTCCAAAAAATAAGAGCTACTTTTCGTGATAGAGATCCTGATCAATATTAAGATTAAGTGTAAACAAGCTGTTTATATTTATAAAATCAGAGTGCATTTCGTCATTGCTCCAAGACATTATTTTCTTTAGACACCTCATTTGTGAATGTAGTTACGTTGACATAATGTTTTTCCATAATAATTTTATTCATATGCTTTTTTTCAAAATTATTTATACTGATGAAGCCTTCAATCGAAGTTTAGAATCATTGAAATCGGTGCAGAAATAAACTCTCAGGACGAATCACAAGCTCTTGCGTTAGCGATTTAATTATGTACATACATATATAGAAGATAGATGAGGCGGTTTTTTTGTTTTGGTTTTTTTTTTTTCTTTTCTATTTTTCTTATTCGTGATGAGATGACAGAACAGAGTACATATGTACCTACAAGCTGATATTATTTACGTAAGAACTTGGATGAAAAGTTTTTATAAACGCGGCGGTTGAGTGTTTAGCTCGTCGGTTTTTCTACTTTTAGCGCAGTACTACTGAGTTTAAGGGTCCCAGGTTCATTTCCTGGCGTCGACTGCTGCGAATGGAGTGGATTCGATTTGTATTTATGCGATTGGCTTCAATCTTATCGAACATAGACTAGTTATAACTTACTTTCTTTCCAATAAAGTTGAGCTACACACCCCATCCGCGTGATGTTTACACATAGCTCGGGACTGTTGGATACAGACGCATCATTTATTTTGTAAATTATTAATTCACCGTAGCGCAAGTGGTTAGTGCGTCGGACTACTGAGCCAGCGGTCTTGGGTTCGAATCCCGCCGCAAACACCTAAAAGTTTTTCACAGTGCCCACCTCTTTCGAATGTCTGACGAGCATCAAAGAGTATCATTTGTCACGATTGAGCTTCTCAACTCGCCGTTTGGAGTCGGCAAAAAACTGTAGGTCCCTTTCGTCCCATTCGTGCAAAAATATAACACGCACACACAAATGGTTGCGAGAAGCAGGCCCAGGTTCACCTCGAGCTGTAGCTCCAACTAAGTAAGTAAGTAAGTAATTAATTCACTTGCACAAAACAAAAACAAGGACAGAAAATCTCATCATTTTGAAATGAGCTAACAGCTGATTTTGACATTTCAAACAAATGAATTCGAAGTGGATTCCAAAAATTGGAATTCACTCGGAATGCAGAACACTGAATTCCATTTCGAGTGAATTCCAAACTCGAATCCAACCCAATTCAACTCGAAATGCAGAACAGGCTTTCTTAGCAGGTATGTGTTTAATCAAACAAAATACTTTTTTTTTTATTTATAACCTTTGTAGTATATGATCGCAGCGGGTTTTCCAAAATGGTCGACAGTTCGAAAGCGTTCGTCAACTGAAAGAAGCAATCTAGATTTAAATGCAAACATTTATCAAAATGAGATCCAACGGTGCAGGGAAATATTTTCACATGGGAAATAACTTCACCTCAAGTGGGAAATAAATACACATTTTTGATGACAAAACTTCTGGTTAAATTATTTCCCACCTTATTTTCCCACCTTCAGTGAGAAATAACTTCACATCAAAAATGTGCATTTAATTCCCACTTGAGGTGAAGTTATTTCCCTGCACCAGCACCATCTCATTTTGATAATTGTTTGCACTTAAATCTAGATTGCTTCTTTCAGTTGACGAACGCTTTCGAACTGTCGACCATTTTGTTGTTGTTTTTTTACTATATTTTTTTAAACAACTTTTAAATTGAGTTTTTTTTAAGCTCTTTAACACAAGTACTGGTTACATATAATATTATGTACATATAATATTTTTGTTTTGTTATATACATGGTCTTATATTTATATCGCGGAGTGTATTATTTTGATACAAATTATATTGCTCTTATTAATGCAAAAATGTTTCTGTCCCTTTTACACGCGGCTGACATTAACATACTTTTCAATGCATTGAAAATGGGAAAAAAATGTAGTGTTGTGTCATATGGGCTCTTGGCCGAGAAGTTTTCAAACAGCCCGTAGTATTTTTTTTAGAATTTCAACATGTAAGTATTCTCGTATATGTTTTATTATCGACTTAGCTGCAAAGGTTTTTCCTGGTGAAGACACGTTAAGTCAGCTAAACTTCTATTTCCGTCGAACAAAGTATGACATGTAAGTACTTTCAAATGATTCCTTATCATTATAAAGTAAAATGTTTAGACCAGTACTCTGAACTTATGGTGGGAATGGTACCTACTTATCTGAAATCGTCCCCTTCCGGTATCTATGTATGAACATTTGCAAAATTGCACAAAATGAAAAGAACCTTCACCCTCTTAAAGTACATCCTTCCAAGTGTATACATATAAAGAAAAGATGAGTGTACCTACCTACGTGTACCTTTTGTTATCTGAATATTTATAACTAGATATTCTTATTTTATAAGCAAAAAAAAATAGCATTTTGCATTTTCGGTTTGTTAACTCGTGCTTTGTGCTGGAAGAAGATGAAACGCAGAAACCATGATAATTATAACGGTGATGGGTTAGAGGACTCCTTTTCTTCTCCTACGCTCAAAAGATTCTCTCATGCGTACATCATTATATCTTTTTGTATCCCCAAGAGAATGACTTTCCCCATCTCACTCACGTTCTCCTCTGGGTCTTCATTTATTTGGACTGTATTCGCAGAGTCAACGTATTTTTTTTGTTTGCCTTTTGTGTCTAAGAATCGACCGTGCATTTCCGGCGCTCGTTGTCATTCTTCTTTTCGACCTAATGTCGAATGTTAATACGGAGCAATGTGAAAGGACAAAGTTTTCATTTCTTTGAGAATAGCTGGCCTGGAATGGAAGTGAAATCCTCGGCTATTACGTGTGCGTAACTGGGTTTTATTCTCCGAATTTAATTTACTGCGATCTGTGTGTACATATATAGTTGTCCATAATTCACTTATAGAGTTGATATCAGGAAATGCATCGCACATTTTTTTCTCTACTGAGCGCGTGCTATTATAAAAAGGACCATTTTGAATCCCACCGTTACAATGCAACAGTGGCGGCTGCCACTATTGTCATGACGCATGTCGAAACATCTCAATATACCACTTCAATGTTTCGAGTGTGTGTTTATTCAAAACAAAAAATTTACGCCAATTAAGGATGCTACAACGAGGTCACCACCCTATCCATTACCATTTCAATCAACCCTTGCGATCGAAGTTGATGGTGGCCAACACCAACACCAATCGACCGGTTGCGGCGCAGCGCGCGGTGGGATTCTTTATTTTCTCGCTACGGAGAGGGGTCTTCCGTTGCAAAAGTTGGTTACCAGAAATAATTGCAAGGATGATGACAGTGATAATGTTTGCAACAATTAAGCGAGATGAGTATGGGAAAATCGTGAAAATAACCGCATCCAACCAGGAAGTGTGTCCTGGAAGTGTATTACTTTTTTTTTATAACAAAATAAAATCATGTTTGTATAAGTAAAAAAGATTTTATATGGTTTTACCCATTTTTGTTCTTGTTTTTACAGAAAAATCCTCATCAGGGTGTTCAACAGCCCATGGTTCTACGGATAGAAGTTCGAGTAAATGTATATCAGGTGAGTTTTTTTTTTTTCGTTTACATCAAACTTCATTTGAATGTCGGTTGTGCTTAAAGCCATTACGTCCTAGAAATGAACCGTTGAAAGCTTTCTTCTTCTGACACAACATCTAGGACACTCACCCTCAGCTAAATTTCGTTCATAAATCATTCGGAGGGTTGTGCTGCCATCGAATGAGAGAAATTGTCTATGGGAAATTCAAAAGGTTGTATTTTTACAGATAGTTCCCTGAAGGGGAAGGGGAATTGGAAAAGATTTGGGTAGACATAATTTTGTTTTATTGATTTTAAGTTTATATATTGTCAATTTTATTTTTGTTGCTTTTCTTGGAATATTGACATTTCAGTGGAATAGAACTTTTTGAATACATGTTTTTATTCAAACATTTATCATATCTCATCGTCGGATATGCGATTAACTACAGTGCACGCCGCTTAATATAATCACGGTTAATGTTATCATTCGCATAATATTATCACTTTGACACAGTCCCAAACAATTATATACAATTACACAGGATAAATTCCGTTTTTTGTAATCAGCACAACGGTTATTGCTATCATTTTTTTATTAATTTTTGCCACATTTTCCCGTTGGAGATCCACACCCGGAATTTTTGTATGTCAAAAGTATTTGTGTCTCAATACAACACACACTGGTCACCGGCTTTGCGCGGGGGGTTAGGGGAATGAAAATTTTCGCGCAATGCGAAATTGCGCAAAGCGAAGTATGAAATTCATGTAATTTAGGGTGTTGCGTTCTTGAAAACTGAAGTATAATAGTAGGAGAGCCGACTTCGTGATGTCCTAAGGCATAAAAAAAAGGAATGAGTTGAATATAAAATGAAAGCTTGCTTCTAGACGATGACAAATCGCCAAAGGTTGTCTGAATTTTTTGCCCAGGAACAAAAAAAAATGGTAACTTCTGGTACATTTCTATTTCTTTTATTTTCATAGGCATAAAAAAAAAAGAATGAGTGAGTATTCATTCGATAGAGGATCTTAAATAGAACTTGAATACATTGGGTTGGCAGCCTTCACCCCGCCACTAACCCCTGACAACCCAATTTTTAGTCGACTTGTTTTTTTTTCATTTTTTTGATAATCAAAAAAAAAAGGTTTATGGTAACAAGCCGGCGACGTTAGAGGAGCTCAGAGCCAATATTGAATAAGAAATAGCGGCCGTATCGGTCGAAATGTGCGGCCGAGTCATCGAAAATTGGGTTCAACGTATCGACCACTGCGTACATTCCCGTGGTGGACATATGAACGAAGTCGAATTCCATTCATAAATGTTTTGATAGTAATTCAAGCCAATAAACTTTTTTCAGATATCTCAAGTAGTTTGCATTTTATTTTAAAAAGAAGTTGTCCAGACCTTAATGAAAGACATAAGACATATGTACATATTATGTACTTGTACATATTGGAATCCTGTATAGGATAACATTTTTTTTTTTTAAACGGTTAAAAATGAAATTAATGTATTTATTTACTCCAGGTAATGTACAAGACTTAAAGATTATGTATTTTAAAAATTTTCAGTTAAACTCGGTAGAAAAAGTTGGATATTTTTGTTTGAAAAGTTTTCTTAAATCCAAATTTAATATCTCTTCGGCATTTTTCTCATTACCAGTAGTTCTTCGTAAGGAAGTTCATTTTCTGAAGCCTAATCCATGAGAAACATGAACTGACTTGCGCGTGTAGATAGAAATGAAGCAAAATAAAACGTAAGACAATTCTGTCTAGACAAAGTAGGTGATTGCTTTTACTTCTAAAAATTGTCAACAGAAATTCACTTACATGAATCGTATAAATGCGCGTAGTGCAACATGCAAACATGTTGATGGTCTTTTCACATTACATCGTAGTTCTTATTGCTATTTCACTTTCAAACAGTTACTTTATGAAAATCGGCTATACCGATCGACTGAGCAATTTCCGAAAAATACCCAATCTTAGAAAATCAGTTAAAAAGCCAAGTACCGTTGTACAACTTTTTAGGTAAAAACTTGGTATGACATTTGATAAATATGAAATTTTAACAAAATCGTTGGAGCCGTTTTCGAGAAAATCCGCTTTTTAAAAAATCGGTCCCAAGTGAAGTATAGGTACCTTAATTTTTGGGGCTAGAAAGGAAATTCCAAATTGGCCTTGTGGTATAGTCCCACAGACCATAGATATGAAGTTTCAAACAAATCGTCCCAGCCGTTTACGCTCCAGTCCGAGATACAGCCGTGTTTACAGAATGAGCGTTACTACTAACTTTATTATATAGTATGATTCCAGTACAGAAATGTAGCTTTTCAAGTATGGGAAAAATTCATATAACTGCGGGCTTATATAAGTGAGACTTCGCTGTACCTATATTTTAAAAAAACAAGAGCTAGAAACGGGTATTTCGATCCAACAATCAGAATTGAGATTGGAAAACATGATAATACACTTTTTGTAACAAATCGATTTGAACGGTTATCGTTGGATACAAAAATTGATTAGAGTCTTGAACTTTAAAATAAAATTTAAGTTGTTATTAACTTCCAGCATTTTCACATCATTATTATTGATTTAAATGAGTTTCTTTAAGGTACATATATACATAATTGGGAACAAAATAATGTTTTACTTGTATGTGGAGACGCCTGTTTTTTTTTTAGCAAATTTAACTAAATGCGATAATTGATTTAATTTAGTCCACAAATTGGTAAACAAAATTGAATTCAATTCAAAACAGAAAATAGAAGAATTTGAAGAAACTTGATAAAGGTATTCACGGCAATCGCTTAGCGAGCGATGTGCATGTGTGATTGACATTCCTCTGTCCGAGTTGGTTGCTTCGGATGGTTCCTATAATGGCCAAATCCAAGAAGTCAAATTGATTTCCGACTTGATTTTGGAAGAGATAGAAGAAGTTGATACTCGTAATGATGAATCAGATATCGAGGCAGTAGAAACGCGGATCCGGAAGTGATTGGAAGCGAAAAGATATTAATCAAATGGTGCGCAGCGCATACAATAATCAAAGCCACCATGTACCTTGTTGCACACGTTACAAAGATTCACTTAACGAATCCTAACTCCTACCTTACTCCTTCCAGCTATTTCGAATCATTTGAATCTAACAAGCATCGCTTAGATTTTTTATTTTTTTACTGTTCAATAAAATAAAATTATTTATTTCTAATAAGATCAGAATATTTATAAACGAACCAATCATTGTCTATAGATTTTGGAAACTGTCTACCTACGTACAAGAGAGGGTAGTCTGAAAAGCTTTTAGCATTTTAAGCACTGACTATGAAAATGATTCAAATTCTAGTAAAGCAGAATATCAAAAACATATACATATGAAACAACTGTACATACATATTTGCTTATGATTAGTTACTCGTAGCTATATTTATGTACCTACAATATTTTACAAAAAAGAACTTTGATTAATTTATTGAATTGATTAATTTATTAATTTGACTTACTAAGTGTTTTATACAAAATATGAAGAAAAATACATTAGAAGTTATAGGTATACAGATGCTATAACAATCAATTTGGAACCACTGGTCTTACGTAAGGATGTTTATATCGAGAACAGATAATAATAGAATGTGTCAAACGAATTTCAAAACATACATCTAGATAAAGTTTTTTTTTTGGTTTTTAGTCGTTCCTTATAACAATTTGGCCACTATTACGGATGTGCTGGGTACGAATACTGTTGGACAGTGACCGCAATTCATAATATTTAAATCTGGTCATTACACTTATATATTCTTGTCATTTAAAATATTATTTTTGTATTTTAAAAATATTGCTCTTTTGTTCTTTTTTGTAACTCCCCACACACTTTTTATAAAATTTGCATAGTACATTCGACACTTGTCATTTGGACAATAGATTGTACTTAACTAGTTCATAGCTAGTACTAGTACTAGTACTAGTTTCGCAGGTAACCGGGAAATGTCCATGTTTCATTTGACTTATCATTTCCAAGTGGATTAGTTTTGGTCTGTCCTTTGTTTGCTGTAAAATTACAAAGCACTGTACATAATATGATTGCTTTAAAGTGTAGGCACAAATTCAAGACTCTCTGTCTGAATGTCTAAATCTTAAAACTAGTTTAAATAAATTAAAAATATAATTGATGAAGATCCCCCAAGTCACCATATCATGACACCTTACATTCTTCAATAAATCATTAATCAATGTTTGAAATCAATTAATCAGGCATTTCTCATACCAGAAATAAGTTCTCATCGGATCACTCGATGAGAGTCATAAATCTCCGATAATACGGAAGTCCGCATTGTGATTGTGATGATAAATTTCTCTCTATACGCTGACATATTGTTCTCGAGTTTACCTAACAACAGCTAATCTCTAATCACCTACAACACACTGCCAGCTATCTATCTACTTAACTTGTGTATCTATAGCCACTTCAGTGGGAAATTGTGTAAACAATAAATTACAGTTTCGAATGAAATGGCGCGCATGATGTACCAACCCTGCCTATGCACCAACCAACTAACCAACCAACCCCCTCCAACCCCTTGATGTTGTGAAAACATCAAAGATTTTCATTATACTCTTAAGTACTTCAAGTTAATCCAATTAAGCGTGTGTCAGGGCTCTGGGATGATGTCCTCTTCATCCCTTCATCCCTTCCCAAAGATTGCATCTCAATAGAGAAGAAGAGGATCAACACAAACTTGTAGCTCATAAGTACAATGGCGCTAATCGACGCATTATGCAACATCACCCCAGTAACTTTGCCCAAAAGAACTTTCCCATGAGGCTGACAATTAATAAAATCCGCGAAAAATAATAAATCCAGTTCCAGTCGCAGAGAGAAAGAGTAGGGTGTGTGGGCACAAAGATCTATGAATAAAACTTAAATTAACTATCACAGTCGACGGGTGTGTGCGCGGCGGTGGCGGTAAAGCGGAACTCGAAGGGGTCGGATTTTTATGGTGCACAACTTCCGGCACCATGTCGATATGACACACGCTAGCTAGTCATTTCGTTATTACGCTGATCACTGATTCAATCGACGACATGATTTATGACGAAACGGTGTAGTGGACCAAGAGTACGAGTATACATAGAACCGAAGTTGAACAATGACTAAAGGAAGTGAAATGAGCTGCAAAAGGCCGTGAACCTAAAATATTTACACAGAAATTTCAAATCGCTATAGCCCGCGACCAGTTGGGGGTGTGCGAGTTACGTGTGTGAGTCAAGACTTGGTAGTTCGGAGGGTTAGCATCTCATTTTCATGGTCGATAAATTTGGGTCAAACATTTTGATTCAGAACTTATGTTTGTTGAGTGTCCTGTAACGTATGAATTTGTGATTAACCCATTAAGGCCCGGAAAATTTCAACGTTGGAATTTTATTCTGAAATTTTCAGGATCGTCTTATTTTATGCTAAAAAGCATTCCTACAAAAAATTTAAAAATTCTATCGAGTAGTTTTCTCTCTGCTTGCCGTGTGGTCAACCACACGCTGGGCCCCGTAGTACATATGTATGTTGGACTTTTCTTCACAAAATTTTTTTGTTTGTTTATTAAGAGCAGTAAGTATTGCAAAGTAAGTTTTGCTAATTACAGCTTAGTATAAAAGCTATTAAAAGGTTTCAAATATTTATTTGATGAATTTAAAGAATAATAATCTTAATAATATGGACATATTTACGCTTTTATCTGTGATCAATATAATATTAATTGTTTTCATGAAATATTTTTAAACAGTTCTTTGTGTGAACGTGCACCTTGCATTTCTCACATACATATGTATGTGTGTATATGTATGTAACAACTGTGGCTTATGGGGTGTAAACAATACAGAGACGGTGATTTGGAGTATTGATGGTAGTGAGCATTCCATCAGTCACACATAGTAGATTACTCTGACGGTAAAGATTTCTGGTGCGCTATTATTTTGATTTCGGTAGTAGCAGATTTTGTTCAGTGAGTCCTAATACGTCGTTTTGAATGTAATTCTTGAGATCTAACTGGGGCAAAGAAACATTGTAATTTCAACGCCACAACGTTATACAAATATTGTACCCATAATTACCACCGCCACTTTTACCTCTGATACCGATAAACTAATTAGAGATTCTATCATCGTTTAAATCGTTGTCGCCCATGTATTGGCTGTGGAACCAATCTTTTTTCTCTGCTATAACGTTGCACATTTATCATTGGCTTATATCGGCGTTAGTGGAGCTATGTGAACCACCCCAACGCGGCTCTTGAAACCATGTTGAACATGCTTCCGTTAGACATTTACTGTGGGGATGTAACGTCATTTCGACTAAAAGAAACCTTACAATGGGAATTTTCTAACTTAGGGCAGCCAGAATACTTTCAATAAATAATATTAATATAGGAACTACGGAATATATAACTCCGCTCCTAGGTTTTAATATCAAACAAAAGTCTCGTAATACCTGTCTTGACAAATCCGTACTGGAGATCTACACGAATGGATCTAAGACATGTGATGGCGTAGCACCGGGTGTCTTCTCAGGCCAGCTCAGCCTGAACTTATATCTAAGACTTCTTAATCATTGTAGTATTTTCCAGGCGCAGGTGATGGCTATTCGTGAAGCCGCTGAGTGGTTATCTATGAAGTCCATGTTCAAATGTAATGTTATCGTTTACACTGATAGCCAAGCAGCTATTAAAGCAATATAAGTTCAAAATTGGTTAAGCACTTTTGCAAATTTCTGAACGAGATATCGAGCAGATGCATGCTCAATTGCTCACCCTGTACTTGGTTCTTGGTCATAGAGACATCGCACATAATTGTAGCCAAAAAAGGTACAAAACAGGAATTCAACCACATAAACTGAACCCCAATATAATACATATAGCCACTATCCAAAGTAAAGGCCCATAGGTTTTACCCAAAGCGAATAGGAACCTTGTTTTCATCGATTTTACAAATTATCAGAGGTCTCAAACAAGTGGAAAACACCTACACTTGATTACGTCGATTTTTAACAGTCTAAAGCAAATGCGAAACAGGACTGGGCTTCTAATAATGTATATAAGTCGCAGCAAGCAATAAAATATCAAAATCTACAAAAAGTACTATGGGGCCCAGCGTGTGGTCAACCACACGCCATTTTTTGCCGACACCTGGCGTTAGGTAGAGTTACCTGTGGGGCCCGCAAAAATTACCAAAAGCATATTTGGACTTTTGCCAACATATACCATAACAAAAAATTTAACTTTAATTTTTATTTTTATTTTTAGTTTTTAAATTAAAAAAATGCTTTTTTTGGACACTTTTTCTACCTGCACAGGTGTACCAATGTACAGGTGAGAAATGTCCAAAACATATATTTTTGTATTGCCAAGATACCAAACCTAATTATAAGTCCGAAAATTATTTAAATATTATTTTTTTAATATTTTTAGTTTTTGGTCAAAGTTAGGCGTGTGATAGACCACACGCTGGTCCAAAATGGGTTAAGGAAGTACAACAAGTCGGCGGGAAAGTTTACCCAATGGACACTGAAATAAAGTCGGCCATAGTAAAAAAAAGAGGAATAAAGCTTATAAAGTTTTACGTCTCGCATATGTATCCTTTGTAAGCATCAAACCATAGAAAAGGGGAGAGATTTATTTTCTCATTAAATAATTGGAAATTAAACAAAGGAGAGTCTCAGTTTCTTCAACAAGTTGTTGTACAAGTTATGAAATATTATTAAAATTTAACAAACAAACCTTTTGAATTCCAACTGGTGGCATCTATTTGGTGAAATGATTTACACTAGTGTACCCGTGCGAGAATTCTAGCAAGAGAAAATTCAACCTCCAACATCCAAACTTCCCATATGATTTCCATCTGTCAACTCATGGAAAACCCTTGGAAACCATATAGGAAGTGTTTGTTTTTTTGAAATATCATTTTGGTTGATAAATGTATTTGTCCACTACCCCTTGCATCAATAGCAAATATATCAACCAAAATGAACTTTTAAAACAACAAATATTTCCCATATGATTCCCAAATAGCAAATATATCAACCAAAATGAATTTGCTTTGATCAATTTTTTAATTTGTGAAAATTTATTAAGTGAAAGTATTATTCGTCACTGCTACAGGAATTTCTCTTTCTTTTGACACCTCATTTATTAGGATTGGTTAAGTGTGAGAGTCGCAAGCTCTCATCCAGAATTAGGAAGGACTGTATTGTTAACATGTCCGATTAGTCGGTTTCTATGCTTTCGCGCGAGGCTTGTAGTTTCAGCTTCGATTGTCGGTATTCCGAGATGAAATGTAATGAATCCTAAGATTGTCGGAATTTCGAGATCCCTGTGGATATCGTCGTTTCTAGTATACAACAGTGCTAGAATTTTTCTAAACACTTTATTTTGAAAGGTCTGTAAAATATTGGCATTTGTTTTCTTGGTACAACCCCAAAGTTGTATACCGTAGGTCCAGACCGGTGTTCTTGGTACTGAGGTGAGAATGTTTCCCGAGGAACCAGTACACTTCTCTATATTTGATTTCTAGTTCTTATCGTTCCATTTTCACGTGCGAATTCCACTCAGCCTTGCGTCGAGTGTCATTCCCAGGTATTTGGCTTCATTTGCAAAGGGTATTTGGGCCAAATTTATAAAATTTGGCAAGTCATTAATTTTCCTATAAGTGAAATTCACGTGAACAGATTTAGTTCCGTTAAGGGCGATCCGCCAGTCCTTCGTCCTTTCATTTACTTTATTCAATGTGACTTGCAGTTTGGCAATCGTTTCCGCGATTGTTTTACCTACTGCTAGGATAGCGGTGTCATCGGCAAACGTAGCAAGGATAGTGTCATCTTCTTTCGGTATATCACGAGTATATAAGTATATATGTATATACACCGGCCAAAATTTCTTTGAGCTCCGAGTATTCGTTTCAATTTTTGTTGATATTAAAAAAGCTTTCGATATGGTAAACTACTCTATATTGTTGGAAAAACTTGAAAAAGCTGAATTCCAGTTTTACAATTTAGGTCTTCATCAAGGCTCTGTACTGGGCCCTACGTTGTTTCTTATCTACATTAATTCTCTATTCAGCTTAAACTTCAAAGGTACACTTACTGCCTCTGCAGATGATGTAGGCTGTTCTTATGGTTCTGATAGTGCTTTAAATTTGGTATCGGATATCAACTTGGACCTACATTTAATAAGGGTCTGGTTCTTCGAACACAGATTGCGCATCAGCTCTAAAACAAAAATTATGTTATGGTGTCAGACCGGTACCAATGCTGAAGTATACTTTCAAGAATCGGAATGCCCAAGATTTAAACTGGTGAACTGTCTCTATGCCTCTGCTCCATCCTGTCCAACTTATTGCCTGCTATTCCTAAAATATTTTGTTGCTTGCCGCTGTAAGTGAAAATTCCCAAAGACGCGGGAAAAGATTCAAGCCAATTGGAAAATTTTGTACACATATATATTCAAAAGTTTACAAATAGCAGGTGAGTTCTAGTAGTTGTATTTTAATGTGAACATTTGATCTAGGTGCACTGCGTAATATTTAGGAAGGCAAATTGAAGAGGCGTTAAGGACTTTGAACGGGATCGAGTTGAAATTACAACAAGCAAAAGGGCCAGTAGCTGAAGAAGAAGAAAAAATTTTATACCGTTTTTCAGCAAATGAAGGAAATGGCGCTGCAAACTCCCAACTGGGCTCAAATACTCGTAAAAGTCAACTACGTGACATATTTTATCTTGGCTCCACCAGTCTCTGGGCATGTTGAGAGATCCTTTAGTATTTTTAGTTCATTCAAGGCGATTGTTAGCAGAGAACTTCAAAATGTTTTTGGTTCTACAGTCCCTTTACAATGTTAATACTATAACAATGCATAAGAACCTTTATTATTAACCCTAAAAGCCTTATCTATGCCTAAGAAGCGTACATGCAGTTGAAAATTGTTTATCTCTTGCTATCGGTTGAGGTTAGAACCTTATGCTCTTTAACCAACTCAGTGATGAACTAGAGCTTGTCAATAGTGTATGTGTCGCTAGGGTAAGTACTGCCATTTTTGACATATTTATGTGCTGTACGCCTGCGAGACGTATGTCAACAAAGTTTCAACAAAGATTATTGATAATTTTACATAATCTGTAATCTATGGCCACAATATGATCAATAACAATAAGAAACGATTGAATAGAAGTGAATTTGTGCAGCAACTTGTAGCACAGATTTGGTCAAGCCTTGGATGGAAGGCTTAGTGCCAAGACTTTGAAGAGATCTTTACGGGAAAATATCAACCAAATTCTCGAAATGCCTACCGAATTAGGTAATGAACTTCAGTTAAGAGAACCAGAACCCAAACAATGAAAATACTGTGCATTTTGCACCTACAAAAAATTAGAGAATCTCCAAATTAGTGCGCAATAATTGCGAGAAATCAGTACGTTGCAACCACAAAGTTTATGTCTGTGTAGACTGCTCTTAAATTATTACTAGTCATTGAATGTCTGATCACTTTTAAGAGCCCCCGCACACTACAGACTTTTTGTCGACCGACAGTTTAGTCGGGCTCTTAATCAGTATGAAAATATATGAGAGTGCGCACACTACAAGTATCGGCAAACTATCGACTACTTAATCAGTACGGCGCTCTTCTACGTGCGCACACTACAGACTATAAAGTCGGCCGATTTTTTTCGATAGCTCAGTTTGCTCTGAATTTTAAATTAATTTTCTTTAAGATCTGGATTTTTCGTTGTATTTAAATATGGAATTATGGACATATTTGGGCGTAGAGCAATGATTACCTCTCTGGAACATTTTTTACTAACTACCATTATATTTTAGCCTACAGGCTGTCATTTATTCATGTATGATAAGGCTTTATGTACCTCTAAAATAGATTAGTCTTCTAGGGTTAAATGCATTTTTTTGTGGTATGATTGCTTATGAGCATTGGTGACGTATCTGACGTATGAACAGCAGCAACATCATTTTTGACACCACCAACCGATCGAGTACCTACTGTATACAAATACAAAGTGTCTACACGTTATCGAATCAGTACCTACACGTTATGTACATGCTTGAACTTTCCAATTAAAATTTTAAATCAGTTTTATCTCTTAAAATATTCTTCAAAAGAAAATCACTTTTGATTTTTTTTAAACTCGCTAACAAAAAAACGCACGAGTTACGTAATTAATATTTCCATGCAGAGTGGGAAAGACAAAAAAAAAACGCGTCAATCCGCGAAAAAATTAAAAATTCCGCTCCAACACATCCCCAAACAGCGGCGCTAGTTCTCGCCTCTGGGGCGTAATTTATAACAGACGGTGCCAAAAAGGTATAACCAGCCACCCCTTCCACCAACAAAGGCATCCAGCTTCCAGCATACAACACAGTAGCGCACCCATCACTCAGAGTCGAGGGTGATGGTTACTCTTTGGAACAGATTACGGTGATGATGATGTCGCTGTTCCTCTTGATGGTGATGACGGTGATAATGATGTCTCCTTGATGGCGACGGAATGAGTAAGCCATAAGGATAATCTTTAAAGCAGGAAAACTGTTGGTACGTACATACGCAGCGATATAGTCCTTCCGGAAATTAAGTTATGTGGGTGGATTGTGACTGTGAGCACTCCGCGATTCGCAAACTCTGACTGGGTGGTATTGCTATGGTATTCCATCTCACCTCCTGTCATCGTACTCACAGCAGGCGTCAAATTTTCTCATTTTCCAAATTGAAGAGAAATTAAATTTTAATAAACGACTCTGTCGAAACAGATGCCTTGTGAGAGGAGGGAGTCTAAAGGACGACAAGAACACCGTGGACCACTTTATTTATGAATTCATTTGCTTACTCTAAGCAAGGGAATCATTTCCTAAAAATCAACTTTCGGTCAGAAATCATCATCCACCGTGGAGGGGTTGAAAGTCAAATCAAATGTCAAATTGTTTACACCATTGGGGTTGCACTACACTATGCCGTTATTGCTCTTCGCTTTGTGCTGCAGTCAAATACGGCAGATAGTTTAGGGTTGGTTTGCATGTGCACAGCAAGCATATTGTCACTGTCCTCTCAATATGGAAGATACACGGTTCGATAGATACGAGTGCTCGTACCTATAGAAGACCGAGAGGGCCGTGGGAAGTATTTGCGAAAGTGTGCTCGTAATTTTAGACAAAAGTCAATTTAACGAGCGACCAGTTATTTATAGCTTGACACGTGAACTTCGTGTTACGCGGCGATTCGGTTTCACTTTGGTTATATACGAGTAGTTCCTGGTTCGCTGCTGATCGGGTGATAACCTGGATTGCTTTGCAGTAGCAGTAGTTGTAGCAGCGTTCAGTGTGTTAATTGTTTGTTTGTTGTCCTGTGGGAGTTAAGTGTTGGGGTGGGTTTGTTGAGGTTTTCCCTTTTTCTCCGGGTTTTTGCTTGGGAACGGAGGAAAAATCGACTCCGGAACCTTATTGCTCACTTCAGTCGCACGATGGTAATTGGAGATTCCGAAATAGAGTTATGACTTATGACTTGTGATCCAGGCAATAAAATGTAAAGCATATGTTTTTTTAATGATTAATAGATGTTAGAGGAAGGTAGAGACAGGAATTGGATGATTATTACGATGAATGGACTTGGGAACCAAGTCGGCCACATCAACCGAATGCAAATATAATGCTTTAGCCAAGAGGATCTATGAATCACGTAGCCCCAGGTACGCGATGATAATGAAGACCCGATATTTAAAGTAAAGCTATAGCCGATCCCAGTAGAAAACGCTGGCTGGCAAAAAGGTGATCAGTGACCAGGAAATAGCACTCTTCGTTGAGGGCTCAAAAATGGACTTAGGTACTGGAGCTAAGTGCTACTCGGACACACTTAATGAAAGGGAATCTTTCAGACTTCCGTTTGCATGCAGTGTCTTCCAGATGAAACTACTGGCTGATTAAAATGGCTGCAATATTCATAAAAGGAAGCGACCCTGCTTTGTTGGAGATAGCCATTCTAGTGGATTGTCAGCCAGCTCTGAAAACAATGGGATCAAACACAATATAATCAAAGGAAGTCCAAAAATCGCAATGCGCTTGATGCCATAATGCACCACACGGTTAAACTGCGCTAGGTACCCGGAAGGGGACGAGATAGCAGATGAACTAACTAGAGCTGGATCCGCCTTGAGCAACAGTAATTCTGACACCTCCATACTGCCACGGATTAAAACACTGTTGAATACAATCGACCATATAAGAAGAGACCAACGCTCTGTGGCTCACACGAACCGACTGCGTCAAACCTCGTTTTTACGGCCGAAACTTGATCTTAATAGAACAGAGACGATGCTACTCGTACATCTGGATAAATCCTCCATACGGAGGACTTACTCCCAAGCTATGAGATCATTCACAATGGCCCTTTGGGTCTCCGAATTGAAATGATTGATCGAAAAATCACACACCTTTCCTAACCTAATCTCATCAACGCTATAGCCGATGCCAAAGCGCTTTATCTAAGGAAATGGGAATGTATTCGAGATCGAAAAGAATGGAATTATGCTGTATCTTAGGCAGAGAGAACTATGAAACGGTAAACATTTTAGACTTGTTATAAAAGTCCTTTTCGATTCTTCAAGTGATGAGCATTTCTACGATTCCAAAGTTGCTTCTTTTACGTATAGTGAATGAATATCGTAAACTTCCTTGGGAATTAATAGCAAGGCGACTACAAAATTGAAAAATAGAAGAGGACCTCCAATTAGCCGGTATAAATGTAATTGTATCTAAGAACGACGATTTTTCTCGCTAGATTTAACTAGTTTTATGTTGTGACTTTTTTCACATTTTATAGACGATTATTTCTCAGGCCCTGACGGTATACATATTTCTAATAGTTCAGAAACACTGTTGCGATATCCTTCTACCGTTCTACCTTTGAAGTTTATTTAAGAAATATTCATAGCTACTGCACATTTCCCCCAGCTTCTGAAAGTAAGCAACCCTTACTTCCGTATTTACAAATGTCATCAAAATTATTGGCACAAGTAGTGTGTGATAGTTCGACTTCCTTTTTTCGGGCACTTGTTGGCAAAAAATAACATGGATTCGTCAGAAATGTCAAGGTCAACAGTCACGAATCTGTTAACTTTTTTCAAAACTGTTCTAATGCCTTAGAAAGTGGTCATCGGGTGGACTGTGTCTGTCTACACAGATTTCTCCAAAGTTTTGTTTTCTGTTTTTCACAGTCGATACACAGAAACAAAATCACTGCCAAAATCATATGCAGGAAAACTGAGCTAGTGTTGCACATTCGAGTCTCAGCTAAATTACGTTTTTTTTTCTTTGTTTTTTTTTTATCATTTTATTTGGGATAGCCTGTAAGGAATTTTTGATCAAATAGTGATACTTTCATTAACATCGGACCGGTATTTGAATCGGTCGCGAAATTGAATTAATTCATGTGAATTTTTCAAAAACTATACAACTTATGGCCGTCGCTATAGTTTTCGTTTATTACACATTTTCGGCAATCACTCCCAAGAAAAATTGAAAAAAAATAATACACAGTCGACTCTGTCGAATTTTTACGGGATACCAAGATTTGTTCGAGGTAGAGAGAGTTTTGGAAAAATTCGAGTAATAGAGAGAAACATTCATTTTTCTTTTAAAACGTTTATTAAATATTTTATGTACTTACAAAAAAGTTAACAAAAAAATATAGCTTATGAAACTTATATATTTTTTAATTGATCTAGCTACAAGTTCTGTTGAACTGCCTAGAATCAACTGATTTCGAAATTTCAGCTGGAATCTGACTAAAACAAGTTCTTTTTATATATGAACATACGCAGATAGATCCATTGAAAAACCTGTGGGAGAGTCCACTCGAGTTATGAAATTCTTGTTTCTATAGTGCTGGATATCCCATATGACATATTTTTCAGAATTTGCTTTTCTAGTTAACATTTCGCCACCCTGTATAGTTGTTTCACAATATTTTAAGTGAGTAGTCTCAAATGTATATGTATGCGAAACACCGTTAAATGCATAACTATGCCAACTTTCAAGTTTCTAGGTAGAACTAGGTTCTTGAGCTTGTGACGTGACAGACATTTTAGAGTTACAGTGAACTTATAATGGTTCCGTATTTCCCTATGGGTACGGAACACTAAAAACACACAGAATTCTCTTTGCCGTACGTTTTCATGTTTATAAAGATACTATCTTACGAACATCGGCTCCTCAGAAAGAAAAAGGAAGAGCACGAGAGACTTGCGATCGAGGGTATTGAGAGATGCTACTCCAGAACCAATGTGCGCAAGTTTTATCAGAAGGTAAAAATAATGTGTCAGCAAAACAAGTCCCGTACAGAAACCTGTAGAGATGGCGAATTAAACATTGTAGTAGAAACACAGTCGGTGCTGAGAATATGGAAAAAACTGCTTTTGCATGAAGACTGTATAATGGCGACGAAGACCAACACTCCGCTATCCGGCAGAATGAACCATTAATTTTAGATGATGATAGCAAAAACTCGCATCCTCCTGATCAAAACGAAGTGGGGATAGCAATATCCAAACTTAAGTCCAACAAGTCTGCTGGACCTGACGGTTTACCCGCAGAGCTATTTAAAGCAGCTGGAGATAACTTGGTAGTGAGTATATACCGACTCATCTCTAAGATTTGGATAGATAAAAGTATGCCAGATGAATGGAATCTCAGCATCGTCTGCCCGGTCCACAAGAAAGGAGACTCCCTTAACTGCTCCAATTACAAAGGCATCAGTCTCCTCAACATCGCCTACAAGATCCTATCTGCCATATTGTGTGAACGTCAACAATCTGATTGGCCTCTATTGGTGCGGTTTCAGGCCAGGAAAGTCCACCATAGACCAAATTTTCACAATTAGGCAGATCGTGGAAAAAACCCAAGAAGTCCAAATCGACCACCCACCGATTTCAATGCCGCCTATGACAGCATATGGAGGAATGAACTGTATAGAACCATGCCTAGTTTTGATATTCCTGCCAAACTCATCCGTCTGTCAAGGTCGGTAATGATCTCACCGAGATCTTCGATGTCAAAAAAGGATTCAGACAAGGTGACGCACTGTCATGCGACTTCTTCAATATCATACTTGAAAGACTTGCTCGAAACTCAAAAGTCAACACACGAGGAACGATCTTTCAAAATTCCGTTCAACTACTTGCATACGCCGACGGTATAGACATCATCGGTAGAACATCGCTGTCACCAGTGCGTTTGCGGTAGGTATACAATTGGAAGCGGCTAAACGAGATCAAAACACAGTACATGCGGTCAACGAAAACGGACACTCAACATCGACGAATTGGACAGAGCGTCACAATAGACAGCTACAATTTTGAGGTACATAAAAAAATGACATCTCGTCCGAAATCAAACGAAGGATCACTCTTGCCGACCAATCCTTACCATCCCAAGCTTGCTATATGGAACTAAAGCATGGACTTTATCGAATGCTGATGAAGATATCCTTGGTGGCTTCGAGAGAAAAATGCTTCGTAAAATATTCGGTCCCGATTGCGTTGACGGATTTTGGAGGAGAAGATTCAACTAGGAACTATACGAGCTGTACATCTACATGAACCTGGTCAAGAAACTGCGCATTGGACGCTTAAAATGGCTAGGATATGTAGAGCGAATGGGCGTTGGTCCGCAGAGTATTCGATTCCAACCCATATGGTCATCACAGCAGAGGACGACCTCACCTAAGGTGGCGCGAACAAGTGGAAAAGGACCTCAACTAACGTGGAGTGCGCAACTGGAGGGAGTAAGCTTAGGACCGGGCTAACTCGAAGAGGTTATTGGCTGAGGCCTTGGTCCACGTTGGACTGTAGCGCCACCTAAGTAAGTAAGTAAGTATCTTACGATATTATGGCTTTACATGCATTATGTATGTACATACTCTTTAAATCATTTGCATCTGTTTTATTTTTAACTCACCGCAGATACAACAGTCTTAAACGTCAAAACGTTATAAAATCACTTAAGTGATATTCTCCCATAAAATCACTTCCATCGAACCCACCCAACTCATGTATCAACATCAACACACCGAGATTCGGATTGAGGGGTGGTGGGCAATGACGGTTGTGTTAGTGGTCACCAAAGTACACATTTCTATACATTCTTGCATCATGATACGCACATTAAATCAACTGTCAGCCAAAAATAACTTCTGCTGTCTGTCTGTCGACTTGGCTGCACACAATCACTACACTCATTGTTATCTTTAAGACAAAATCCAAAAAGCTACGAACATAGCCCGACGAGGATAAGAAGAAAATTTAGTCATTTGCCGCCCCGTTCGGGGTATCCAGTGTAATATTAGTTGTTCGTGTTTACCCCCGGCTAACACTGCACGTGGCCATTAATGACGTATGAATGATGTAACACGCGAATTGCACGTGCCATCGTCATTGCATTTCATTGTAGTTGTTGTAGCTTGCTGCTCGTTTCGACGTCAGATGTATTTTTGGATGAATTTGTTGAGTGGCGGCGACTCCCAGCCCCTTAGAATCGACTTAATGTGTTCCATGTGCCATGCCGTTGGCAAAAAAGACAACAACAATACATGGATAATGTTTAATAAATAATAAAAAAAAAAATAAGTTATAACAAGTCCGGCAACATATTGTTTTTGATTTGGTATTAAGTAACGAATTTGGAGGGAATAAATAATTATTCCGCCAGTCGGTCACTTCCGCTTTTAAAAATTGGTAATAGAATTAGCGTGTACATACTGTTGAATATTATACCCAAGTTTAGAAGAATAGAAAAATACCATCTTGGATGGACAGTAATTATTGATGTACAGGAAGAATGATACGACCACATGTCCGAAATCGCAAAATCCGCATCCGTGCTGGGTTATATGTTTCGAGCGAAGACATGGTTAGGTAAGGTTAGGAGGGGTGTGTGATTGTTCAAGTAATCATTTTCACTCGGAGACCCGAAGGTCCATTGTGAATTCCCTCAGAGTTTGGGAGTAAATCTTCTACTTACCATTTCGTAAACCAGTTGTTTGTGGTAGATTCCCGTAATCTGAAAGATTCCCGTTTATATAGTGTGTCTGAGTAGAACCCTGCTCCAGTATTGTATTTAGAAGGAGGTTATCCCTTAAAGAGACAACAAGCACGTAGACCTGTACTGTGCTCCAGTACCTAAGTCCATCTTTGAGCCGTCAGTGAAGAGTGATATTTCCTGGTCTCTGATCATCTTTTTAAACAGCCAGTCTGCCCTACTGGGAAATACGATAGGTACATGCAAGTTGAAGTCATAGTGAAGAGTGGTTTATTACCTATCGCAAATTGGATTCTCTTAGTATGTGGGCTCATATCCAATCCCGCTTGTGGTGTACTTCTTAATGCTCCTGTTATGCTCTTTGGCGAGCTTGTTTATGTAGATTTTTACTTTTGTAGCAGTGGACCATAGGGTGGATCCATATGTGATGATGGGTCTGCTGATTGTAGGGTATATCCAGTTGATGATGTAGGGATGCAGTCCCGATCTTTTCCCGAAGATCCTTATACATCACATTTCAATATTTTGTCTCCAGGATAGCTCAGAGTGGAAAATAATTCCTAAGTTTTTCGCCTCCTTTGAGAGGTTGTTTGTGGTTCCTTCGAGTTGTGGCAGCGGAAAGTCTGTGATCTTGTTTCTCCTGGTGAAGAGGCCAAGCTCGGTCTTTTCGAGATTCGCGTTAAGACTATTCTGCTTTGTCCGTACCGAAACCTCTATCAGAGCAGATTCTATAGGTTTGCTGACCGTTGGCATAAATTTGTCTGAGATCTTGATTACTAAATCATCCGAGTAGGTTATAATTTTTGTTCTTTTTCTGAGAATTGCAGGATTTTTTCAACGACGAGGACCCACCGTAGGGGTGAGAGTACTCCTCCCTGAGGTGTCCATCTGGGGGTTGTTTCCCTTAATTGGCCAGTCCCGTTTTCCGAGTTGATGATTCTGCATTTTATCAACCAAGTCTATAACAAAGTTGGACACTTCTTGGTATTCCAGTTCCAATGGTGCTTGTTTTGACGCTATTGAAGGATTTTTTCTATATCTAGAGGGACTCCTTCCGTGCAAGTGATTTCACACTTCATCACTCTCACAACCTCATGTATGCGCTATTTACTGATCTATCTGTAACGTAAGCATGCTGTAGCATGGCTGGGATAATCATATCCAGTCCGGCTGATTTGTACTATGTCCTTCCACCTTAAAAGTTGGCATAAATCCTTGCTCCACAATTTGCTTAGTACCAAATGAAGACATTTGAAAAGAATTATTATAGGATTGTTAAGACTGAATTGCTTAGATAAAGGAATTTCCACAGATTATTAAAGAAAAAAGTGGCGCAGGTGGGTTAGTAATTTCTTCCAATCTAAGTTTTCCGCTTTCTTAAATATTACAGCACGTTCTTACCGCCAAAACGTCAAAACATCACTACTTTTATAAAAGAAAGTCTAAAAGAAGCATCGTTAAGCGTGGTTGTCAACAGTAGATCCGTCCTTTTCCGAGGCTTTTGGTTGTTTCGGAACTATCTTTTTTTAGGTGGTAGGTAGTTAACCTCACGTACAACCCCTAACCTGGAGGGCCAGATCCTTATATACCCCTAGGACAAGAGGCCGGGTCCACCGGTGTCAGTAGCCCACTACGGGGTTGTGAGCGCTGCGATTGGCCCAATAGGGGCTCATTTGCCACCAACTCATTTCCACGACCCTGACTAGTGCATGGAAATCCTTATCGTACTAAGCTCCGAATATGTCGAAGTAGCTCAGATAAGGTTTTGTTTCCGTTCTGGAAATTTTACGCCACCGTTGGTTCCATCTATGGAATTCGTTCGCTGATAGTGCTGCTATTTTCGTTTGGTCAGCACTCATGCTTATAAGTTTAGGAAGTCGTGCCCGGGTGGGCATAGCTCCCATAACCGAACTCTCTCATAACCGGACACGGAAACCAATTTTCGTAACCGCAATAGAATGGTGTCCGGTTATGAGAGAGCTCACTGTATTGGTTTTGCGAAATGAGAAAAGAATCATTTTTCGCTTCCAACGGTTTCGGATCGGAGCATGATTCCTGAACCAACCGTCAGTATTTCCATGACTTCTAGTAACCGATCGATCGTTGACAGACCTAACCTTCTGTGACCGCTACTTAAGCTTAAGTTATATTCAATTAAATGCGTGTAAGTCATCGGAAACGAGTTTCACTAGTAGCAAGGTCATCCATAGTCATAGTCATAGTCATAGTCATCCATATAGCGACGCTAAGTTAAACTACCTACCTTTGTTATCTTATCTCATCTAAGTCATTGATTAAGTCATTAACTTCATCTTTCTTACGTGTTTGACAAATTGATATTATTTGTCACTTCGTGTATATGTACACACATACATACATATGTAGGTATGTATCAAATAGATTTTCAAAACGGCTTCAACCAGTTATACCCGATTCGCTGTTACTGAACATTATGTTCTGCTTTGTCGATCCGTTTAAGCATTCGTTTTACCTGTACTTGGACAATAACCGACATAAATCTTTGATGGCTTTACCAACACATCATATACGTATAGAAAGCTCCATTTATGCCATAGAAGTTTATAATAGATATTAATTCCTAACCCAACCACTCGGTGAAATAAATTTAATTAGTTTTCGTACCTTTGTATCACCAACACCACCACGATGA
Source organism: Brachyopa scutellaris (assembly GCA_949775065.1). Lineage (NCBI taxonomy): Eukaryota > Metazoa > Arthropoda > Insecta > Diptera > Syrphidae > Brachyopa > Brachyopa scutellaris. Next base: position 94,370,638 of record OX459113.1, on the reverse strand, counting down.
TGGTTTTCCTATCTCACATCATTGCACAGGCACACTCATGTTGTATGCTCCCTTGGGCCATTCTTTCAAATTAAAATTACTTGTTCGTGTTTCATGTTTCTTTCACACTTAATTAAATGAAATGCAAAACAATGGAACAAAAATATGAAATGTTTCCCCAGCCCGCCGCTGCCATACGCACCATCGCTTTACTCGTAACACGTTTGAGTGCAAAAAAGGACACAAAATCCACCGACAAGAAGTTGATCTTAAAATTAATTAAGCACTCACATTCCCTCAAATTCGCACACTATAATTCCATTGCTAGACTACAAGTATTCCACCACCATTGCCGGTAGATGGGGCGGGGGTGAAAACACCACTTAACAATCCCAGGCACCCAGAGGGGGATAGGGATGGCTTTCATTTGACTTGCAAATGGGGGTGAATCTCTCGAACAAATAAGCTCCCCATAGCGCGAGAGCGAGCAGTAGTAGGTGTAGCTGTGCAAGAACCCCTCTAACCGGCCGCGCACCGCTATACGAGTATGTATTCTGAAAGCCCAACGAGAGCTCGCCGATGAAAACGACGAAACGGTAATATCGTTGTGTTTGGTGGAAGGAAAAAGGAAGTGGATAATACATCCGTCCTTGTTGCTTCGTGTCACCCATCATCATTGAAGCCAAGCTATATCCTAGCCATCATCCAACGTTAACCAACCGTCCGCCGACTGCCCGGTCCCCGCTACTCCTAGGCTAGTCTACGTCGTCGTTCCGTTAACTACTGTTTGTGACTTTAAGGCATAAATAGCTTTATACACAGCGAACACCACACCCAATTGTGTTCCACAACGATGATGACGAAAAAAGGCAAGCAAAAAAAACAACAACAACAATATACCATCCCCTGTTCCAATACATCCCCAATGGCAAAGTAGTGGTGAGACAATCAATTTTCGGGAAAATTTCATCCCCATGTACATATGTGTGCGCATTTAACCCTCAAGTAAGCCACACCTTGGCTCGCCTCTGATTGGCAGAGAATCGGAAGGGCGCTTAGAGCGGATTAAATCAGTTTTCGGGAAGGAAGAAAGCAGCAGGAATCAGAATGATATTCCACCCTCTCTATTGCGACTAAGGGATGTGAATTTTGTCACACCCTCACCGACACCCGACCCTGGTCCGCGCCACTGTTCTCTGTCGCCCATGGAAAAGTGAAAACCCTTGCGAAAGGATGTCATTTGTGGGATTTCGTGCACAGGATTCAATTGTAAAGCTACCGCGACACAGATCGGTTGTTATCGTACGAATATATTTGGAAACAACGCGAATTCGACGACGTATTCATTAATTTAGCTTAGAGTGATTTAAGTGATTTTTTCCACATTCCGTCTCAAGTACCATACACTGGCCGAAGGCGCTGACCAACCATTGGAAGAGAGCTAAATAGCCACACACAAACACGGAGCGAAAGAGCGAGCAAACAGCACACATACCTTGGGAGTACTCCACAGGATATTCCATATAATACAAATAAAACTTGTGCCCGGAAGTGGAGGTGTCCGGTAACGGTAACCGGTTCCGATCGTCGCTTTTCCCGTTCCTTTTCCTGTTCCGCCACTGCCGCAGCCGTAGCTGACATTGACGCCCTTTTTTTTTGTGCTTACTCCCAGACACTGTTGCGTTGTTTGTGAGTCCGTGACACAAGTGTGACAATATTTTATTATAACAAACAATAAACACACACAAACGCGTATCGAAAAATAAAATCAAGTCCTTGTATTGATTTGCTGATCTATAAGTATTAAGGATTAATTTGTTTTTGTGTGGATTTTAATTTTTTGTTGGTGATTTAAGAAAATAAAATGGGAACTGTGATACAAAGTGGGTGATAATTGACATTGGAAGCAGACACAGTGACAGTGGTCAACTTAAAAAGAAAACAAATTTTAACCTCAAAAGGATCTTCGTAGCACGATGCTTGATATTAAATCTTCGGCTGATTATTTGTCTCGCTCGGCAGGAAGTTTTAGTAACTTTTCAATGTTGTTCGCGGGTAAGTTTTAATTTTTTGAATCCAATATTTGATTTGGTAAATAGTGATTTAAATAAATCTAGTATTAGTGATAAACAGGGAACTCATATTGGCTTTTTTTGCATTTTTGGTGCTATATGTCAACGTTGCTGTGTACTTTCTACTTAACTATACGATTTGTCCTTGCTCACACGAAGTAAGTTTTAGTGTACACACGTAAAGTCTATACCTGTCGGCTAAACATTTCCCAACATATATGTTCGTACATACATGCGTTTCTTCTTGTGCTGTACAAACAAACTTTTCATCTGAAAAAAACCGTTAGACATCTGTGAAGTATTTTTGCGTAAGTGTGCGCCTTTTCATCTAGCTTCATATTCCGTGACATACTAGTCATACTTAGAGCTAGTCTGTTGAATGTTGCGTTTGCTAAAATGCGTGCTGTTTCCAAAATATGTTGTTGCTTGTCATTGAAAGTAAAAATGCCCAAAGATGCGGGGCGGGAAAATATTCAAGCCAATTGCAAAATTTTGTGGTGAAATTCGAAAGACATTTTTGGACGACCCGAAAGAGCACATAAACTTAAAAGTTTAGCAAGAACAAGTGAGTTCTAGTAACTGTATGTTCATTTGAATATTTGACCTTATTGCAATGCGAAATATTTAGGAAAGCCTTTTGAAGAGGTGTTAAAGACTTTGAACGGGATCGAGTTGAGATTAGCGAAAGCGTCGGTAGCTGAAGATGTGATGAAAAAATTGTACGCGCGCCGTTTTTTTTCAGAAAATGAAGGAAATGGCATTGCAAGCTCTAAATTGTACCCAAAAGTCAACGACGTGGCATCTTTTGTCTTGGCTCCACTAGTCTCTGCCCATGTTGAGAGATCCTTCAGTTCATTCAAGGTTTTCCTGAGAGATAATCGCAGGCGATTGCTGCCAGAGATCTTCAAAATGTGTTTAGTTGTACAGTGCTGTTACAATGTTAATGCTATATTAAGGCTATTTTTACCTTTTTTTAGCTTTTTTTGGTCAACAAAATACGTTCCCTGGTGATAAATAACCTTCAGTTTTAACTAACAACACTAATCTTGACTTTTTCTCATGAGAATGCTCAAATTTGAACGTGAGGTGTGAACTAAATTCCATTTACAACTGTCTTGGCCAAAAATACATATATGTGGCTATTTCGGAAAAATATCTTTTCCATTTGTACTCGTATATGTCTCAAATCCCGTCGTGACTCACTTAAGTCACCATTAGATGCTGATGCTGACACAAGCTGGAATTTTTACAATTTTTTACAAATACGAACAAACTTTTTTTTAACGGCGCGGCGGTACACCTCGCTAATATATTAAAAACATACGAAAACAAAGTTATTGTCATGAAAAGAGTCCAGATCTGTTATTTGGCTACGATAATAACCATTCATTCGTGCAACAAATACAGAGACAGACGAATAGTTCTGCAACGGTTTGGAGTTTTATGATATGGCCTGCGGTCTATTGGTTTATACATACCATATATCATCATCATCATAAATATGATTTCTGTAGTATAGGTACCATTTGCGGCTCTCACACTTAACCAATCTTAACAAATGAGGTGTCAAAAGAAAGAAAAATTCGTAGAGCAGTAACGAATTGCACTTTCACTTTATAAATTTTAACAAATTGAGAAAAAAAAAACGCATCAAAACTCAGACCATATGGAACACCCAAAAGAATAAACACTTCCCGTATGATTTCCATGGGATTTCCAGCAGTTGACACATGGAAATCATATGGGAAGTTTGGATGCTGGGGGTTGGATTTTCTCTTGTGAGAGTTCTCACATGGGTTTACTAGTTTAGTTTAGCCATAAACACAAGGTTATGGCTTCATTGACTCGCTAGTGAACACGCAGATAACGCGAATAACACCGCCGTCGCGTCACGTTGCGTCGGTAAGAAATCTGCGGCATTCTCTAATCAGACAAAAATTGCAGACCAAACATATTAATTAGTCTGAAACTCGTGTGCTAAAAGTTAACGACAGTGCGGAATAGATGATTCTTGATGAACTCTTAATTGGGCTATAAAAGAGCTGGATAGATTAGGTTGATGGGTGGATACTGAGGAGATGTTCTTCACCGAATTTCCAGAGAGCTCCTCTAATTTAGGTTAGGTTATGCTAGGAAGGGTGTGTGACTGTAATACAAGGAATCATTTCAACTCAGAGACCCGAAGATCCATTATCAATCCATTCATATTAATCCTCATTTTACCAACTCGTAAAACAGTTTGTGCTCTTGGTGAATCTTAGAAGATCCGATGTCTTTGGATTTCCTAGCATCGCAATGTCTGCTCTATGGTCTAAGGTATGGTGGCGTCGTTCTTGGAGAGCGGAACAGTAGCTAAGTAGATGTTATATTGATTCACCTTAGTCCTCATCTTCTCAGCTTCGACAGATATCGTTGGACTCATGTAGATATTTGCTAGTCGTATGACCTATGGCACAGTTTTTCTAGGTATGGAAAGAAATACTTTCCTAGACTTTAAAGCGAGTGTGGTACAAGGCTAGACAGTGACAAGCGAAATGGGGTGTCATTCGCAGTATCATCTGCAAAAATCCTTTTTGTTTTATTTTCGTTTCATGGCAATTTGTGTCCGATAATTATACCTACTTAGTCTGATAAAGAGATCTTAACCTTGAGTAGGATATCGGAAGTTCTGTTTTTGTCAAAGCATAACCATAGCTTTCTTGATGTAATGCAATAGTTTAGTTTAGACCTTTCCATCTATTATCTGCTTCTAATAGCGTTTTATCTCTAATTTAAAAATTCATAATGGGATTGTTGATTGATTCAGCTTGAGTTGAGTCTTAGGCCCCTATTGTGAGTGTCGATCAACGATCGTTACGACAATTGTCGATTGCGTCGATTGATTTTGGCTTTGCTATTGTGTAACTCAATCGACGAAAGAATAGATTATTGTGAATAAAAATGTGAATATTGTGAATACATCATACTTTTGACAGTTGTTTGGCTATTGGGCTATTGTTTTCATAATTATTTGTTTCCCATTGCATTAGAAGTAATTTATTTAAATAAATGAGTTGCATTAAGTTGTGGCTTAACGATGATCGACGAATAGTGAAAAAGTACATTCAGCAAATTACGAAGAAGACATTCTGTGCAGACGACAAAGCGGTAGAAATCGGGACCAATATTCTTGGATCTATACCAATATGCATAGTTTTGAAAATAAAAACAAATTAAAATTACTTGAAATTGCAATTTATTTCAATTTATTTCATGATATTGTGGTATCAAAGTAAAGAGAATAAGATAAATAATAATTATTAATTATCTTTTTCCATCGCCTATTTGCTTGGGTTTTTGCACGAACTCCCTTCGCGATATCAGGATTTGTTTCCATAAATACCAGCTCCAAGTGTTTTTGTTTTGTAACCTGCTTCGCACTGGATTCGAATTAATAATCAAGTTTTTTTAACATATCATTTTTATTAAAATAACTACCATTTCATACGCACAAAACTCTTTCAGATTTCTCAAAAAAAAAGCATCGACCAGAAATTTGTGATCGACTACAAGCGACTGTCAAATTGACAACTACCGATCACAATCACAATAGACAATACCGAATCCTGCAATCGACGATCGATGATCGTTAGTTGTCGATTATCGATCGTCGATCGACACTCACAATAAGGGCCTTACTCTTTATGGAATTGCGGTATCGCCTTTATTGTGGTTTTACGGGCTGTAACTATCAAAACGGCCGCCCGGAAAATTCTGCCAGAGGCTCAAAGTCTGACAGGTGACAAATATGGATGCACAAAAGATACCTGCTCTAAGAATTATGTGTCCAACCAAACACAACAAAAAAAAATCAAATTCGGGATATGTAGCTACGAAAATAACCCCGTTTGGCTGCGTAGAGGTATACTTATCTACAAACAAGACAAACCCGCGAAAGATGTTCACAATCGAAAAGCGACAGCCAAGAGAAAACGTCAAAATCTTACTTGAATTTTAGAACTTACCACATCATGTGCTGGATTAAGTTTATTAACTTTTGTTTTGTTTCGATTCTAGTGTTTTATTGAAAAGGGTATTTAAAAGAGGAATATTTCATGTAAATTATGACGAAAAAAATTACTTAAACGGGTGTAGTTCAGCGATATGTACTTAAAAGTGGATTTTAACAAGAATATTATTTTATAAACTTAGGGTTTCAAAAAACCGAGGATGCTATGCGGGTTTTGCACTTAAGAAAGTGGTTCCTAACCGGGTTTCACTGTGCATTTAAACTGTTAAAGAACGATGTCCACGCGTTTAAATCATATATACGAAGTAATTCAACTTCTTAAAGTGGGAGACAGACTGCTGCTCTTGATACCATGGTATAGCAATACTATGTTCTATACCACATGTCTGTCACTACAATACCACGTTAAAAGCTAGTATACCATGAAACATATCTGGTATTGAAATTCGAAATTTTTTGGTGGTATACCACCTTCTTACTGACTGCAGCGCCGCGTTCTCTCTGTTGGCGATTCTTGGTAGCTTCTTTTACAATTCAATAAAAAAGAATTTGCACATAAAACTATAGCATTCAATTCTCAGATACATACAATGAATTCAAAAATAATTATTTTATCCGATAACGATACTTGCACTGATATTTTTTATTTTGTTGATTAATGTCATGAAAACGCAAACGTCTAAGTATACTACCTAATGCGAAAATCAGGGTGTACTACGAAATGCAGTCTGTCAGTCGCATTTTATATGCTGAGCATTTTGTGATTTCACTAAAACTGGCGTAGTTGAATATTTAATTGTTGAACTAAACCATTTAACACTTCATATTAAATTTCATCAAAAATCAGCTAAGTTATGACCAGGAATACTACCTAAACATTCTCGTAACTCACATTTGATTGTACTATTATGAATTAATGCAGTTTTTCTAACACATCTTATTATAATCAATAATCAAAAAAATAATGAATGAAAACAATACTAATTAATTTGTTTATGTATATATTTTTAGATTCGTCGTATAAATCATCATGGGGATCACATAGTTCGTCTCAATCACAAGGTAAGTTAATCTTGATATACATAAACTTTTTTGTTGCAAAAGTCTGAACAAGTTCTGGTCTTTCCAGTCTTTCGTTCAAATGTTTAAATTTTCTTGCATTGACCAGAAGATAAATAACAAATTCAACAGACATTCATATGGTTTCTGTGAATTGTTTTTTTTTTCAACTTTGGATATAATGACAGTAACAATAATTCGAACAAAAAATACGGTGTGCGCCGTAATATTACAGATACCCCAGTTCATGCTCCTAATGAAAGGCAATAGTCAGATGCTGATACATTTTTGAATCCCAGTGATGTTCAAAAAGTTTATTTAACCGCTTTACTAAAAAGGATTCCAACTTGGCATACAACTGAAGATTCCTTTATTTCGTGCTAAAAATATAACCCGCACTCAAAATAGCTTAGCACTTAGCTTATCAAAGTACAGTGAACTCTCGATAATTCGAACCTGTGTAGTTCGAACACTTCTATTAATAGAAGAACCATGAAAAGCCCCATGAGAAAACCTTTGTTAGCCGAAGAAAACTTATGCAATTTGTCCCTTTCGTTAATTCGAATCTACTGTTGTGCAAAATAACTTGAAACGCTATTTAATTCGAACGTGATGACTTTTTTACCTCTATAATTAGAAGTAAATTCTATTTGTTTTTTCCTCAACTATTCGTATGTGACAAAAGTAGACAATAAAAACTAAATATTAAGAGATGCATTTTCACTGTGTAAACATTCATTTTTTGTTAAATAATAAAAATAAAAGTAATAACAATTACGGTTAGCGCATAAGTAGGTATGCGTAGGTATTTTTTTTCTGAGAACTATTTTATTTTATGGAAATTTAATTGTTTGCGGCCTTGAAGTGTTAGCCAAAGAAAGCTTCAAGTTGCGTTTAATAATGTTGTTCGTTTTGAATATGCCTTACGCAGATTTCGTCATGTTTCCAGGGACACTGACAGTATTTCCGGTATGAGTCTAAAGAACTACCTTAACTTCGTTATTTTAAATTTTCTTTTTCAAATAATGGAAACAAAATCACCTGAGTATCTCTTCGAGAAACTATCTTTATGTCACAAAGAAGCAGAGCTATGATACTACCTGCATTTAGTTATAAAGTCTCAAAGAGACAGTTCTTTGTATAGGCTATTAGTCTGTGGAATTCACTACCAGATGAACTAAGGAGATTGAACAGCAGTACCTAGTAGTTTTAGGAAGGCACTCTCAAGTCACTACGGAAGATGAATTCACTCTTCATCATGCTCAAAACATGCACTATTCTCTCTTTCTTTTATTTTTTATTTACTTTTCTTTTTTGTTTATTTGTTTTATTTTTATATTAACTTTTCTTTTTTTAAATTTTATTTAATTTAATTTTTTAATTTAAATTCTTTACAAACATCTTACATACATATATTGATTGTTAACCTACCACAATTTTGTATTAGGTATAGATTTAAAAGACTCATATCTGTCTGTCCACCACGACTTTGTTTTGTACTGACGCAGCCGATCGCTCCAATTTTTTAACGCTCTGTCAAACACCTGCAAGTAAAACAAAAAAATATCAGGAACCGAGAAATCTCTATTGAAAAAACCATCAGCCCTATTGAAAGACCATTTATGTAGAATTAACAACCTAGCTTCTCGCAACTATTTGTATGTGCATAGCTGCGAAGGTGAGTTGAGAAGCTCTTCACGCCAAATCATACTATTGAATGCTTGTCAAACGTGTTGGGATTGAGTTCGAACAGAATGCGTAGTAGTCCAACTCACTTACTACCACGCCATGATGCCCACAACAACGATAATTAATTTCCTAAACTATGTAACCTAGAATCTCCCAAATATTGGACTTAATAAAGCAAGTAATAGCAAATACCGTTCCAGACAAATCTATTATTAAAACAAATGTATTCTTTTGTTGACAGCCCAGCAACCAATTTAATCTAAAAAATAATAACAAAACGCGATTTATCGAAAACACTGAAGGACGACCTTCTGGCAATTATCTGCTCATTCACTCTTTACAACTGACAACCGATCCAAAACTTGAAATAACTTAAAAAGCAGAAAAGATTGCATGGGATGGTATAACCTACTGTCTTCTTTTCGGAAAATTAATTAACTTGAAAATATTTTTCGACAATTCTATAATATTACAATTTTCAACCTTTTTTTGGTTAACCATAAATCACTACACTATGTCAAGCTTCTTTACTACGGAACTCTTATATACTCGTACATATACGTACAGAGTATGTCGGCATGCCGCCATAACCGGAAAATATTTCTAAACAAATCCGCGGTAATCTTTAATCACCTCGAGACAAGCGATTCGAATACAGAGTTTCTCAGATAGTCTTCGTTTTTTGTTATTTAAATTTGTTAACCAAAATTTATAGATTAATTAGTTATGGTCGTTATGTTTTGAAAACAAGTTCTAAATAAAACCTTAATGAGCTCAATGTAGACGGGGTGACGCGACGATCAGAAGCTTACAGACAGAACGACGCAAAAAAAATAAAAACAATAACAGAGAACATAACAGCCTCAGGGTTTCCGATTATACAAATTATAAAACTAGCCGTGTGTGTAAGCGTACTTAACGTTTGTTTATATCCGCTCATGAGCATATACATACATATGCATATACACAGGCATCACACTGTCGTTATTGGATTTGATCATCAGAAATCGGTAGAGTCCCACAGGGATCAATTCTTGGACCTCTACTATTTTCCGTATGTGCAAATAATCTTTTGTTAATTGTTCTTCTTTTATCAAATGCTGAGCCAGCCGAATTGTTCGAACTGAAAAACCAGTTTTAGTTTAGGACGAGTTCAAGTTTTGAGATAGACAAGTAAAAATAAATACTTGTAGGTAATCGAAAATAGCTTTATTATTTTTCAACATATTCTTCATGAAGATCAATATACTTTAGCATACGTTTGAACCAGTTTTCGAAGCACTTTTCCACTCCGATTGAGGTACCTCCAAAACATATGATTTGAACGCATCAACCGCTTCTTCAGGCGTCGAAAAACGTTGACCTCGCATTTTATTTTTGATCTGCCGGAATAAGAAGAAATCATTGGATCATCAGGATTCGATGTTTTGAATGCTCAAAAACTCACTTGTTTGAACCGATGTGTGAGAGCGTGAATTGTTGTGGTGGAGAATGATTCGTCTTCTGCGATTAGTTTCCCTTATTTTACCGAACACTTCTGGCAAACAAATGGTTGTGTACCATTCAGAATTGACCGTTCCACGTTGCCCTAATGGCACGATGGCGACATGTCCAAGTATTCCGAAAAATCAGGCGACCATTTGCGACCATTTGCGACCAAGTGCTTCGTGCTAGGACAACTTTTGTTGGATTTGGTCTGGAAAGACCCGTACAGTCGAATATTGTTTATTTTCAGGTTCATTTGAATACATAGATCCATGATTCGTCGCCTGTCACGATCTTATAGACGTCTTCTGAAGCACCGCGATTGAATCTTTTCAACATTTCTTTGCACCAATCGACACAAGCCCTTCTTTCAACGATTGTCATATAACGCAGTATCCAACCCGAACAAATCTTTTTGACGGCCAAATGTTCCTGCAAAATTGAATTTATGCTAGTGCAACTAATGCCAAAGCATGCCTCAATCTCAAGATATACCACATGACGATCTTGCAACATCAGTTCACACACAGCATAGATTTTTTCTGGCACAACTGATTTTGGATGACCTTCACAAAAGTCGCGTAAAGTGCGATCACGATTGAGTTCGGAAAACCAGCGAAACACGATGGCTCGAGATACTGCTTCATTACCAAAAGTCGAAGCGAGTTGATCGACACACTGTTGTTGGTTTAATCCACGTCATAGAAAATCATCGCACAAAAATGTTCACGATTTAATTTCATTTTTTGACAAAGATGAATGTTTCAAGTACACAAATAGCACTCGATGACAATACATTCTGAGTACGATTACTATTAAAAATGTCAAACTTTACGATGACAATGTCCGATTTGACATATTCACACTGGTGCTGCCATATCTCAAAACTTAAGTAGCAACCTACGGAGAAGTAAGGTTAATCTAGTTAATCTACGTAACTTGGATTGCAGTGGCTCTTGTGTACAAATATTACCTTCTGTCTATACCACGCTTAACTACCCGTAAAACATGTTATACTTTCTTAACCGATATTTCTACATACTGTCAATCCAAGCAAAATAAGTTAACATTTACGATTTTTTTGTCGATTTGGGGTAGGTATTCGAATTTAAAACTTTTTTTCCTGTTGTTTCGTTGATGTTCAATATTCATGTTATTGTCAGTGCTCACTGAATCAAATATTAGATTAGAAACGATATGAAAACACACCGAGTACACACACGACACGTAACCACATTGAAAGGATATCTACGAGTATGTAACATTTGATTTTATATCACGAGATCAACATATCCAGTTCGATGAATCTACAAGGAAGGTGAGGTAAACAAACTCTGACGAGAAATGGGGTTGACTGGGCTACGGTACGGATATTGTAGGTGCAATGCCTATTACATTACATTTTTGTAGATTTTTTTCTTTAGGTGAGTTTTCGCAAACACATTTAAAATTGGAAAAGTTTCAATAATAATACATATCCGATAAATTTATGAAAAATTACGTGTTAGCAACCAATTTAAGAATAGGTACCTTGTTTGAAAAAAGACAAATAAATATATTATTGAGTTGGAATTAATTCGTAGCGTTTTACCAGAGATGGCGTAAGGTAGTGCATTCTTCTTGTATTAACGACGCCAAATATTTCCCGTAGAACGCGTAAAAGGCTCCAATTTCAATATATTTATGTCAGTTGGTTGGAGTGTGAATAACAATACTTTTTCGAATATGTCGAACTTTGTTCCGGATAAATTGTGTTTGCCGGGAGTTTTACTTCATTATCTACGTAGAAAAAAAAGTGCTGTCGAAAGTCATCGTTTACGGTGACCATGCACCAACTAAGCAAACGTGTCGGAGGTGGTTTGCACGTTTTAAAAGTGGTGATTTTGACTTGAAAAACAAGGAACGACCTAGACAGCCGAAAAAATTCGAAGATGAAGAATCGGAGGAATTGCTCGATAAAGACATATGTCAAACAATTCCAGAATTGTCTAATGGTAGGAAAACGCCTTGAAGCCATGGGAATGACCCAAAAGCAAGGAAATTGCGCCCCTAACGAATTGAAGGCAAGGGACGTCGAAAGTCGTTTTTTCACCGGTGAACGGTTGCTTTAATGGCAGACTAGGAAGGAATTTTTGCATCGAATTGTTACTGGCGATAAAATATATTACGACAATCCCAAGCACAGAAAGTCATGAGTAAAGCCCGGCTAACCACCATCAACGGTGAAGCCAAATATCCATGGATCCAAGCTCATGCTCGGTATTTGGTGGGTTCAGAAGGGTGTGGTCTACTATGAGCTGCTCAAGCCGAATGAAACCATCACTGGAGATAGCTACCAACAACAATTTATGCGCTTAAGCCGTGCTTTGAAGGAAGAATGGACGGAATACGACAAAACTCGTCAGCTCGTCGCAAAACTGGCCAAAACATATGTACTTGGAAATGGTCAAATGGGAAGTCCTACCTCACCCGCCGTAATCTGTAGACATAGCTCCTTCTGATTATCACTTATTTTGATCGATGATACATGGATCTGTCCGAACTGAAGCTTACTTCTTATGAATATTGCAAATAATGAGTCGATTCGTGGATTGCATCTAAAGATAGGTGTTCTTCTGACATGGTATTTGCTTCCTGCTGCAAAAACGGGAAACAGCACTTTTAGCGTTCGAAGTATTCTTCATCTGATATTTCTACGAATGAGGGATATAACAGAAATCTTTATTGTACATTTACATTTTTTTTAGTACATTTATAACCATCAATGTTTTAAAAATGATATCATTCAAATGCCCTCCGCGGCTTCGTTTAACGTTCACATGAACAGTATCTACCCGGGTAGATATCTGAGTTTTCTTTTCTGTATATCTTTGCTTCTATTGCACAAAACTTTAAGCCGTTTGGACTCAGTGACTAAATTTAAGTTTTATTTCAAAAAATTAGAAAAGAAATTATTTCAGGATACTAATTGAAACCTTTTTTTTTTACTTTTTTGAATTTTTATACGTTAGTGAACAGTATCTACCCAGGTAGATACATAATTTTTTTCACACACTTTGCACGGGGTTTTTCGTAATTCTTTGCCTCTACGTTTAAAAAGTAAACAGGTTTGTAGATTTACACGAATTTCTGAAATTGTTTGTAAAACTAAACAATGAAATTTAACATTATGTTTAGATTTATTTACAATAAAAGTGTAAAAGATAAAAATAGAAAAAATTTTATTCAAAAAAGAAAACAAAATCAAATTAATTTTCCGCTAACACACTACGCATGCACAAACACACTAATAAAATTTTAGACTGGGAAATTAAAGGCGGACAGAAGAAAACGAAAAATAAAAATTATAACCGTTAGTTTGAAGGGAATTCCATACCAAATACATGCAATTTGGCTGTATCTACCTGAGTTGATACTGTCCACTAACGTATAGATATATAAAAAGCCGTTCATGTGAAGGTTAAAGGACTCAATCCGAGAAATCAAATTTTGTTTGACTTTGTTGCATAACTCAGGCTGGATATCACCAAAGGTTTGAATGATGTTGCTCTCCAGTTTTTTTCTTGCAATAATTCCAATGTAACGCCCGATGTATAGCACGTATAGCGTCATCTTGTTGGAAGATATACATATGGCCCAGAGAAGCCCACTGACCAAAATCCAAACCCAACAGTAAGTTTCTTCAGATGCAAATGCAAATGTTTCTCCCCAAATGCGGCAATTTTGCTTGTTCACGAAGCCGTTCAACCAAAAATAAGTTCGGCCGTAAATATTTCAGAACCCACCAGAACACGAATTTTTATTAAATTTTAACAATTTCGACGCGCTGTTTAATGGTGTATCTTACTTACTTAAGGTGGCGCTACAACTCGGTGTGAACCTGGGCCTTCGTCTCGCAACCATTTGTGATTGCTTGTTATTTTTTTGCACGAATGGAAGGGACCTACAGTTTTTTGCCGACTCCGAACGGCGCGGCGAATTGAGAAGCTCATTGACAAATCGTACTCTTTGATTGCTTGTCGAAAGAGATGGCAACCGCGAAAAGCTTTTTTAGTTATTGGACCCGGGCTGGTATTGTACCCGAGCAGCATGCGTAGTAGTCCAACGCACTAACCACCACGGCCACGGCGATTAATGAATGGTGTATCGTTCCATAGAAAAATGGTGACTATGACAGAACACAAATGTCAGAAAATGGTAGCGTTGCCACTCTAGGCCAATGCCACACGAGCTCCTTTTTCCGCGCTGTGTTATGTTATGTTTTACGTTCATTCGAATATTTTTACGATCGCTGAATATTATTCCGTTGTCAATCTGTATCAGGGTGGTGTGATCAAAAAGTATTTATATATCATTAGCTACGCTCAACTATTGCGTAGACTTTACATCACTTTACCATACGCCACGAATTCTCCTTCTGTTACAAGAACGATTGGTCAAAATCTATTGTAGAGTCCATCTAAGACTTTTCTTACCCCCCGCAATCAGTGCAAGCTCTTATGCACCACAGTGGCATTATTCTCTGAAGGTTTTCAGACTTTTTTCTGATGTTGTTAAATCTCATCTAAGTTACAATCGACAATCGTTTGACAGCATCAAATTTTCGATTAGGAATCATATGATATCCAACTGACATCGTTAATGCTATCAGAAGAGTATTTTCCCTAAAAACGGGTTACATTACACTTCAATGTTAGATACTAAGACTAGTTTAATGACGATTACCCAATGTAGTCAAATTTCGTTTTTACTTTCCCTCCCATATCTGAATTAAACGCAATAAGTAGGTTCCTATTCTTTAAATTCAAAGTGTTGCTCTGTGAATGTTCTTGTTTTTCTTTGAAAAAAAAGTTCTTTCATCAAATCAATAAGAACTTTAAAAAATAAGTATCCACGCGTTCAACTGCAAAAAGAGCATTATTACTTCAACAGTCATCAAAGCACCAACGAAAAGGGCAAACATCTAGAAATATCCTCAGGCGACAAAATACAAAATCAGTGAAAAATCACAGAAAGAAATATTTTCCAACAGCTAAAGTAACCCCTTTCCAGCCCGCTTTTGAAAAATTAAGGGTGCCAGAGTGTGTGACGACAACAACACACTGGCGACCCTTAGGGGGTTGTCACTTTGCCACGCTGCGCTATCACACTTTGCAAAGTAAAACTGTGCAGAACTTTTCCCTGGTAGTTTTGTGTGCTGTCAAAAAAGTTCCTTTCCCCAAAGTTCTATTAGAAAGAGAGAGAAACAGTTTGTACACCAATTGTCTATTTTCACAATGAATCGCCATTTGACGATGGCAACAGTCTTTCCACTTTTGACTTTATTGTGTAGCACCAACTCCGATCTACGAACAGCGAAAAACTCCAACGAATCGGTTCAGCTTCGATGCATCTTTACTCTTGTTTGGCCTTTTGTTCTCCTTTCACTTCAGTGAAGCACCACAAAGGACTTTCATATACAGATACACACTCGTATACCAACTAACATACCACCAAGAGAATAATGATTTTATCGAACGCCAGGGGGTGTAATTTGTAGCACCAACTTTCGGGTGAAGATTTTTTTTTTTAAATTGAAAGTCCTCGGGCAATGTTTTGGTTCTTTGTAATCACACACAATCTATTAACAAATAGCCTTGAGGTGTTTCTTTTCAAAGGCAACTCCACTGGGCTGGTTAGATAATCAAAACTTCAAAACTTTGTTGTTTTTATTTTATCTACCCCTTGTATGCTTTGTTTGTTTGATATTTTAACCGTGACAAGTGGTTGTGATGAGAAAATTTAATTACTAATTGTTTCATTGCTGATGAACTTATTTAATTTTGTTTTATTTATTTTTCAGGATACGGCTCAAATGCTTTGAGCAGTGTCAGTGTTGGTAAATCATCGTTGGATCCACATACGCATTTAAGACAACCTGGTAAGTTAAAAAATGGTTATTTTCCGTAAAATTCTTTTTTTTTGTAATATAGAATGAGGTGTCTAAAGAAAATAATGTCTTGGAGCAATGATGAAATACACTTGAATATTAATATATACACAATTTGTTTATACTTAATCTTAATATTTATCAGGATCTCTATCACGAAAATTAGCTCTTATTTTTTGGAACAAGGCGCCACTAGGACACTCGAGGTCAGTAGCTAGCCATTTTATTCGTATTTCTACATGAGAGATTGTTAATAATATTTATAAACTAAAAAATCACTGCTCTAAAAAATCCTCTTTCTTTTGACACCTCATTTGTTAAGATTGGTTGAGTGGGAGAGCCGCAAATGGTGATAATGATTGCAGACCATTGAAATGCAAAGCATTGTGATCAAGTTAGAGCGCGTACATATACTCACACACACACTATTGCAACGATACCACTGCTGCGCTGCTGCTGGCAGTGTTCTCCATTGAAAGAAAACTGTGGGCGATGCTTTGAATAATGGTTTTGAACATTGCTCAGCTTCAGGACAACGCAGGAGGATGTTTTATATCTCAAATGAATCAGGGATAAATTTACTTATTTCACCTATTTTTTTGTCCGATAAGCCATTATTGAGTTAGGGCTGTATAACTATATTTTTCCCTCCCAATATCCAGTATTTTCACTATTTTCTGAAAACCATGCCATTTTCCGCTGCTAATTTGAGTTACAAATTTCGTAACCGTTCGGTATTCCGTCCCCGAAATCGCGGAATTTCTCCCCAAAATCGGGGAACTACTCCACTAGAAATTTTGCTAACGCGCGCTTAGATGTTTACACATCAAAAAGTCATCCCTATGTTGCAAACGATAAAACAAGAACGAACATTTCGTAATTTTACCACTATCTTTTAACGTTTTGTTTAGTGTTTAACCGAAAATATGAAACGAAATCTATCACATATTACCGTTGGCCAACTTTCGGAGGTTATTTAATATGAGAGATGAGATAAAGTATACAAATTTGTGGCCAAGTTCCAAGATAGGCAGGTGGACATTGGACAATATATAGATGTATTTTGAGATGGCTGAGATATTAAAAAGCGCTGTTCTGCCTAATACTACGAGTAACAAAAGAAAAATTAAAGATGAAAATAAAAAGTCAGCTTGGGTTAGGTAGGTATTACATCAGTGTGCGATATTCAATCTCATCGAATTGACTATCAGACTTAAGATTGGTATTAGACCAATATCACACGAGCTCCTTTGCCGTTTGACAAAGTCAACAACACAGTATTATTGAAGAAATTAAGAGCTACTGTTTGCTGGAATTGAACCCCAGCAGCCTGCGTATTAGTCCAACGGACTTAGCACTAAGCCACGGCGCCCGAGTTCACTTATGTGGTGGATTGGCTCATGCATTCCATAAATTTGTTCTGCGATCTCCGTAGAAAGCTTAATCCTAAAGAGGATATACGGCCATGTGCACTAATTTTACAATCACAAGAGCATGCGGAGATTTTGTGAAAAGCGACATAATTGACTTCTACATAGACTTTTCGAAACAGTGAGTGGTATAATGCTTAGGCCATATTTGCTATAAAGCATTCTCAGATAGGCATCAGTAGGGTTTCGAACAAAAAATATAAAAATCCCGACAATAAAGCAAGCGTATTTCGGCTTTTAGAGAAAGGAGTCGAACCCTATCGAAACATAGCACCGTTTATCAATTTTAGGGTCACCTGCGAAAGTTTGTAAAAGTCAGAAAGTTCGAAAACAGTTTATGGTAATACAAGTTAGTGAATGTGCACGCACGCGCTTTTTTATAAGAAAGTGGTTTTGTAATTGATTTTATTGTGAAATAATAATTCGGTTAAGTCTAATTTTTACACTAAATATATTACATATAAAACTAAGGTTTAGTATGGTTTGAGTATAATTTTAATTCTTTGAGTAGATTTCGTTAAAATTTTTGTAAAGAAAAGTTTTTCATGTTCGTAAAAAGGTCCACCAAAAAGATAAACGGGTTTTATTAAGAATATGAAAAATTCCAAAGGCCAAGAGGTTACCAAAGATTTATTCATGGACAAACGCCAATCGACATCTTCTAGCTCCACAACCTCGCTCAATCTGTCATCAGCCATTAGCGCAGCTAAAAAAAGGAAAGTGGGCCTAATTTGGGTCACCTACCTTATATATTATAATATTTTCAAACTCGTTCGTTCCATTCGAATTTAAGTTAATATTTAATGCTTTTCCGGAACTTACTACAGTAAAGCATAAGAGTCTTTGGGGGTAAGAGTGCGCAGCGTGTAAGAGTACGCAGTGCCATTTTCTCCATCCGTGGAGGAATTAGCAGAAATCGCTTAATGAGAAAATGTGTGCTTCACTAACCGTTAATAAAGAACAACGTCTTCGAATATTTTCCAATTGACAGTATGTATAAAGAAAAACAACAAGAAAAAAAGCCGGATTTTGTTAAAAAAAAGTGAAGCGTGGCAACTTGATACCCCATAAGTAGTATGTAGGCATAAACAGTGTATATGTGTGTTTGATTTAGGATACAATTTTAGTGAATAATATTATTCGTTCTTAGATTTTCAATACAATGTAAAAAAGTAGCGTCTAGGGAAAGAGTGCGCAGTCGTTCTGTGGGTAAGAGTTTTCTTACCCAGTATTTAACTTTTTATAATAATAACAATTTTTGGGCTATTACCTTCCGTCGTAAGATGCAACGAGCATTTATCACATTCGTATGCGGTAGGTCGTGGCTCGCAGCTCAACAACATTTCTGTTTTTGTTTTTCCAGAAACAGCCAGCATCGTATCTACCAAACACAAACGGAAAGGAAATTGATAATCCAAAAGCAAATCTGCGAGGCTAGGGAGCTGATTTAAAATAGAAGCAGCCCATGAAAGGCTGCCGAAGAACTTGATTTGAGCGAAAGCACAGTTTCAAACCATTTAAACTACGAAAACTGTGACTTAAACTAGTTGCGCACTCTTACCCTGACTTCGGGGCTATGTTTATTTTTTTATTTGTTCCTATAATAAAGAGCTATCCAATAATAGGCTCTTTTGTTTGTTATCTGTTGTAAATGTTCTAGAATTTAAGCCCAAAGTCCAAAATGCGCACTCCTGCCGCGAACGACTCTATACATTTTTGTTGATAATCTAAATGGCTCCTAGGTCAAATAAAAAAAACTATAAGAACTTACCAACGTAACTTATTTCAAACTACCGCTGATTAGACATTCGTACTCGATTCTCATGCACACATGTTTTAATTGAAATAATCAATTGTATCCGTCGATGTCATTGGCGAGCCTTAAGACTACGGTGGCCACCATCGTTTTCGAGAGTACTGAAAAAGGGATGACTCCATTTATTCTATGAACGACATCACGACAAATGTCAAGCCTTATGTCCTTTAAAAAGTAGATGAGCTAAAATGTCACAAGGGTAAGGCCACTTTTTATTAGAGCTTAACTGTCTTTAGTTCATCTCATGCGAATAGACGAAGTCTATATAAAGGTTGCATGCGGTGTAAATAGACATAAACTCTTAAGCTATGTAGTAGAAAAATCAGGACTAAATTTGTTTATCGCAAACCAAACTTGTTCCCAGCGAATCACAGGTTTACTTTATTTCTTAAATTGAACAGAAGATGAAAAATGGATCAAATAATGTCTCGTACTCGTAGAAAAATCGTCATTTCCTTCCAAATCAAAGCCATTGAACTGATTTGTCTACAGATATTTAAATCCTTTATCCAAATCGAAGTCCTTTCTATTGGTCAATATAACTTGTACGTTTGTTTGCCAAGTGCAAACAAACTTTCATTCTTTTCTTAGTGTCCACTGTAAATTTGGGCAAATATTATTCCTATCTAAATCATTCTGGTTCATTTAGTTCTTCGAAAGAAAAGGATATTTGCATTTCCATTAGCAACATCCAGGTGGTAGTTGTGTGTAGGTGGTGGTGTGTACGATCCTCTATAAAAAAGGGGTTGTTTGCCAAATGTGTCCACGAGGACGAGTGTACCAGCTCGCAAGGAGTCTGGAATGGAATAAATGCATTTAAAGTACATTTGTTTGTTGAGGGTCCTTCAAGATGGTATAATACTTGCGTACACTCTCACTCACTCACTTACATGCTCTCTGCATGCCGTTGTTGAGTTTATTACTAAGGATTATTTCATTCTCTTTTTTGCTATAAACATTTTTTTGTTTGTACCACAGTTTTGGTATTTCTCTGCCAGTTTCAGATCCACACTTCAGAAGGTTACATTCGGTTGATTTTGCTATTGTTAACGTTCTCACTCCAATGGTTTTACTTTTTGTTTATTGTTTAATTCAAAGAATCGTTGCAAGGGAAATACTCTCACTTCGATAGAATTCGAAAATATATTTCAAGTTGACAAACATTCGATTCGAAAGGGAGTTCAAACATAGGAGAGCGCGGCGGTTTCAGTTTTTTTTTTATGGCACGCGTCCTCTTCGATGGGCTTGAGAACAAACCCTCCTTGGCTGGACCATTGTTGGCATTGTATTTTTTGTTTTTGTTTTTTTGCATGAATTATGCTTTAAAGCTGTTTTGAGTGGCGAATTTAAGATCGATTTGCGACAGTTTCAGTTTCATTTTGCCGCTCTTAAGTGGTTCAAAGTGAAGTTGCTATTTGCGTATCCTAAGTTTGTCCAAAAGGGTGGAGATGTCTAATTGAGTTTCGAAGGTTGAAGAGTTTAATGGCTGTATGCATGACGTTTCAATTCGTAATAATGTTTTTTTTTCATTTCTTTTTTTTTTTTTACTAAACGTTAGGTATTTTAAAATTTTATTAAACTCTTTACGCTTTGAAGTGGTTGCTTCTAGTCCAATTATGTAGCGTTCTGATTCTTTGAGATCATATTTGCATCTTTGCAAGTGTAGATTCACAACTTGGAAATGAGTGCACAGTATGTGCATGAATATTACTAAGTATCTACATTATGTACACAAGCAGTTTATAAGAAATAGGAGCTGGTAGAAAAATTGTTATCGAAAATAATAATTCTGTTGTAGAAGTCAAGTTACAAGCTTATATGTGTGTGTTCAGATTTGGCTTCGGCCAAAGGTGACAAAAAAGGCAAACATCGGCTTCAGCCAAAATATTGGCCTGCGGTCGGACTCTGGCAAATTTTGAAACGCAAAATTGGTTATCATCTTTCTGTAACGAGCGCCATCAACAGCCCTGTCCAATTTTATTTTTGAAGCAGTGCGGCCCAATTATTTCACCAGGGTGTAGTCCGCATTGCATCATATAGTATGTACATACAGTGGTGAGAAACTAATTAGAAACAAGTACATTTTTTACAAAAATGTGATAACAGCGCTCTAATTAACTAAAATTGTATTTTCACACAATCTATGTATATTATTATTTAAACGTTATTTCTTGTGAAAAAAAACAAGGACAGACATTAGAACCTCGATTATCTGTGTTCCGATAATCCGTGTTTCTCGCTAATCCGTGCGTACCAGGCATTTCGCTAATCCGTGTAAAATCCTCTGATTGTAACTCAATTATCCGGGCCGAGTATGTATTTTACATGCAAAGTCGGGGAATCCGAATTTGTAACAAACAGTATTTCCTAGTAACATGCGCTTTAGTGTTTGCTTTTGAATGTATTTTCTACCAGTTATATTTCTGTATATTTGAGAAGCAGGTAATATTATAGTGCAACAGTTGTCTTTCCGTATATTTTAGAGGTAATATCCAGTGTTGCCACCGCAAAAATGTGAAAAAACAAGAGATCTTCTGTTGCACTTACCAAAGTAACAGGAGATTTAAAATTTCGCCTGAAAACTTCTAAAATACGAGCTGTTATAACAGGAGAAACGGCAACACTGCTGATATCTATTTTAATATTACGTTGTAGAGAAAGATTAAAGGATAGTGCACACACATTACTCTTCATGGATGCGAAACGTAGAAGAATTGTTTTGACCATTCAAAAGAAACTTAAATTAACTTAAAGATATATTTTTATTAATAATTCGATTTTCCGTGTTTTTCAATTTTCCGGCAAGCCCTTGCCGATCATTGTACCAGATAATCGAGGTTCTACTGTATACCATAAATAGAATCACATCTTAGCCGATGAAGGATTAAGTGAGTTTTCATGTAATAATTAGAAACAAAATTGTTTCTATCTTTTAAAACTTATAAAGGCACAGAAAGAAATTAAATTTGTATCTTTCTATAAGGGTAGCCCCTATTCCACAAAACAGCTGAACAGCGTTTCGGTAAACTAGCTTCTAAGTCTGGTATTGTTGTAGAAGAATACTCTTCTAAACTTTCTCAATATTTTTAAGGAGTTCCGCGGAGTTTGTGGACTTTTTGGGCCCTAAACCTCTACTCATATCAGCCCACAGATTCTTAACAGAATTAAGGTCAGAATTTTGTGCTGGCCACTCCAAGACACTCATCTGCTGCTCCTTAAACCGTGAAGTGTGTTTCATTGTTATTTTTCAGCTAAAATATATAAGATACTAGTCAACAGCATATTTGGCTAATTATGTGTTATAGTATATGGTTGCATACCTACATACTGATCCGTTAATTTTCACATTACGACCAACACCATATCAGGAAACGGTTCCCCAATTCATGACATTTCTATCACAAGGTTCAATTGTTTTGATGTGTATTTATGATTGAGTTTTTTTTATTAATTTTCCATCTCCCATATTTTTTTCCATCGGATCAGACCATTTTAAACTTCGATTCATCACTCTTACAGAAGATTCTTTTCCAAAATGCGAGAGGTTTCGTTTAGGTAGATAATACTCATTAGCAAACTGCAACTGACATTTTAAATATTTTTGTTTTTTGAAACATGTGGATTTTTGCGAGCAATGGACTCCGCAAACCTGGTTCCAGCAGTCGGTTCCTTATAGTCTTTGGTGTAATGTGTGCACTTCGATGGGTGGACACATCAGAGTAAATGTTCTTGCCATGGATGGCCAGAATGGCCTTACTCTGGCGACAAGTAGGTCTATCCTTTTTAATTGGCCGGGTTTTTTTTAGGGGTTTCCTATGGTGCAAGTTTCATTGTACACCATTATAGCACCATAGACCATATTTTTGGACCACAGCAGATCATTCCAGTTACATCCGTTGATCCCTTTTCCCAGCAGTACTTGTGCACGATAAACCTTTTCATATATGGTGTGAAAGTCTTGTGATTTCCTTTTTTTTAATACTAACTAGTGAAGGTAATATAAATATGCTGACAGAAATTAATTGAAACTGCAAAAATTTACCGTAAAATTTCACTATTACAGTCGACTCAGTGTGAAACGGCAATTAGCTATAAATTTTATTTCACATAAGCGGTATTTTCACTTATTCGGACTTCGGATAACTGGAAAATTGTTGAACTAAGCCGAAGTTCGGATAACTGATAAAAAATTTCATTTATGTAATCCGAAAATCCAAGAGGCATTAACATTAAACAGTTTTATTTGAATAATAAATGTTTTATCAAACTTAACGCAAAAACAAAAATACACCTGAAGAACGTACATATTAGGAGAGAGCATTTTTGATGCCTCGTGTCATAATTTGAGAAGCAATATGCATAACAAAACGAAATAACTTGCATTGTAATGAGTTGTCGTTTTACTTCCAAATATACTAATTTGATTTACAACTTTTGCTTAACTCCCAGTGTATGTTGTGAAAAAGAAGGGAGAGTCAAATGTTACAACCGTCCTTCCCGGTGTATCAGTTGTAACACGGTGAAAGGACAGTTGTAATTTAAAAAGTGTAGGGTTGTTTAGGCATAATCATCATGATTCTATATCAGATTCTTGAATTATCTGTTAATTACTTAAATTTGTCACGACTTCTTCATTTTGATCCCAAAAATTTGTGTTCGTTTAGTGATAAAAATTCAAAAATATAAATAAAAAGCGATATTCATTTCGGAAACGCCTTCAGTGTTTATCGGTTACTTTATTAAAATATACTATTGTAGTACAAGAAGTATTAAGAAAATAATACATGAAATACAGTTCGTCGAATCGACGAATGGTAAGCTTATTAAGGGTTTTCATAAATGTAAGCACTGCAGGGTTAATCTGAGCCGCAGCTCTTGCTGAGCTTGTTGGTTCCGGTTTCCGAATGGCAAGAGTTTCGTTGCATCTCATAAAAGACTTGAGCCATTCTTTACCAGCCATTCGATTCACTTTCCAGGCAGCAGGCATTTCGAGCTTATTATATTTGACTAAGTGGTATGCCAGCTTTCGGACGCAGTTGCTAGGCTATAGTATATATCGGTGCAGTGATTGATGTGTGCATCTAACCGAACAACATGTTACAACTGTCCACCACTTAGTTTTTTATATTAAAAATTAAATTAAAAATAAACTATTAAGCTAATCAGAAAAACGTTAAATCCATTGAATTCTGAACAAAATGGACTTCGACAAGAGCGCTTCGTTGAAATAAGTTATTTCATATTTTAAAAAATATCATGAAAAACACACCACAAACAAATTTACGTTTGCGCTTAAATTTCACGTTTTGAAGTTTATTTAACTCATTGCGGTATTCTGACACCTTGATTTTTGTGGACACATTCAGAACCTAATTACGGTGGATACTGCATTTAAAAATGAACGCATACAGTTCTAGTTTTTCGTATAAATTGAGTGTTACAACTGACCCACCGTTACTTTCGTACCCACTCTTCCCTATTGTGTATGTATGTAGATGAGGATCTGGCATCAAAAGGGGTCCAAGTCCAAATTTAATTTTTTGTGGGAAATCAATTGTGCAGTGATATTTGCTACCAAAACAGTGTTTTACCGGTGCAGATGTCTTGCAAATGAATATGAAAATAAAGAAGCGAAAATAGACAAGATTTATTTTTTGAATTGTTTCTATTTAGTTGTCCACCACTGTATGTTTAATCCAATTTAATCCTTTGTTTATTAACGTTACTATAAAGTGAAAGATAAATTTCATCATTGAACAAATTTTGTATTAAAATATCGGATCACATTGCATTTGATTTGGAGTCCATTAACTGAAGTTACCGAACTCACTTTTTGCAGTCAAGTGGGTAAAACTTGTTAAGTTGTAAAAGGGGGAGAAAAATTTGCAGGAAGGTTACCAAATGCGTTGGACCAGATTTCTTAAATTTTGTGGGTATGTAAACCGTCAAACGTGACACTGGTGACACATTCGCTTTTCAATTAATCCGAATTTAAACGCGAAAGTAATTTTTTCACTAACAGAAACTGACAGATGGCTGTTTTGACAGGTTTAACCCAATAGAAATTTATGAAAATTTGTGAAAAATTGTAAGAATTTGTACAAATGATTTAAATATGCAATGCATGTTTTTATTGAAACAGGTTGATAATTAAGTATTAGCAAGATCATGTTTAACATGAGTTCACACACAATGATATATAAAAAATCTCTTGAAGCATTTAACCGAACTATTCAAGGTTATAGAGAAAATCAGCAACCATTCGGTGGAGCAATATACCTATTATAACTACCTGGTGATTTCAGATAGACCAGTTATATCCAAAATAAACATAAAACAAACAAATGTCCTTAAATAAAAATGCATATAATTAAAAAAATAAATTCGTTTCATTTCTATCTATTTTCAGATCCATATCAAATGTTCGGTCCGACAAGCAGCAGATTGGCAAGCTCTGGTGAGTAATCATTTCATTTCATTGAAACACCCGCCTAGCATGTAAGAGTATAACCCCCCAAATAGACTTTCGATTCAGGTGCAAAGATTACCTTCAACTTCAAGACACGTGCGCCATCAATTCTGCACAAAAGTCAGTCAAGCTTGAGGCCACTCTTGTATCCTTTGGTAAAATATGCATCTTGTGGGTAGACAGGCGCTAACAAAAGTAAAAAAAAAAAACACGGAGGCCAACCAACCCTCAACCCTAGTCGTGATAACTGATTAAAATTCATTACATTATCATATCACTTTCCCATTGTAACCGTTACCGCTTACAAATTCACCCCAACCTCCCTAGAAAAAGTAACCCTGTGCTAAGTTAAGAGTGCGTGAACACTGATTTTATCACTTAATTCATTGTATAACATTATAGATTGTTACAGACCGGTTTCGATATAGGGTGGGGGGTTGGTTTGACACGCTGACTTATCCAAAAAAAAAAAACCCACAAACCATAAAAAATAGAAAATCTAAAACGCAACTGGAACACCTTACAATTTGGGCATACAAATTATTTCGTGCGCGCCTACGCCATACATACATACATATATGTATGTACATGTTTAGCAAGGACCGTTCTTGCCCCTGAGATGTATAATATGTTTTCTTCTTTTGGCGTGTCAAAGGGTGTGCCCGCAAGTGGTAATTTTAATTTTTTATTTTTTCAACAAATAAAAAATCCCAGTCAGGTTTATTTTGGTTAACACTCTCATTCTGTATCGACACGTGAGCAACGTATATAATTGACGTAGGTTAACACATTTATGACGGCCGAGGAAGGGGTTGAAAAGCGATACATCATCAATTTTGAAGAAACAGGGCCAACAGTCAAAATATCAGAAATTATAACGTAAGGAGCGCGTGTTAAATTAGGGGCTTGTGAGAAAATTTTCATCGAAAGTGTGCGTGGGTGTGGCACTGGCAATGGAATACAACGTTGCTCTTTTTTTTTGTTCACTTTTTCTATGAATATGGAGGTTAGGTTAAGAATCACATGTAGAAATGTTATAAGGAAATAATTTTATTCTCAAATAATGTTTTATTTATTTCTTGTATTTACAAAGGGTGTTGATGTAATTAAAGTAAATTGTTTTTTTTTATTTTTTTGTTATTGCACTATGTTCATTATTGTTTGGGTCGTTTTTACAGTCATAGTAGAGGCTGGATATTTTTGAAAGGAAGTATAAAATATAAATTTCTCGCTCTTCACATTGGCTTCACTACAATAAATTGTCTTAAAAGATTTATATGTATAAGTTGATTATTACAATAGTTTCAAGTCCAGCCTAAAGGTTATGTAGAGGAACGTCATGTACCTTGGACCGGAATTTACTATTTTTACTGCAACTTTTGTTCGACGTAAATGTTTCCAATTTAGTTTGTTTATGTTAAAAGTGTATTATTTTGGATATTCAATAGTGTTAAAACGATATCTTATGTATTCACCGTATGCTTAGAAAATGCTTTTTTGCAAGGAAACCTCAAACGGTCCGAGGTACATACACTGAATGTACCTTGGACTGTTAGTGTATGTACCTTGAACCGAAATCAATTGTGTTCAAATGATGCAGTGTAAATACTATTTTATTTCATTAAAAAAAATTCAATCCATTTATTAATTCATTAAAAAGTACATTTAAGAGAAAATAAAAGAACAAAGACCAGAAACAAATAAGAAAAAAAAAAACGTTAGAAATTTAATATTCTTTTTCTGGCAGCTGTGAGAAACTCCGAAATCGACCAATCTTTTTGCCAGGAGATCTTCTTCTTCAGGCGAAAATATTTGGTGGTGGATAATTCGGCTTTCATAAACAAAATCAGAATGGTTCGATGCTTTGTGTTTGGCGATGTTCCGCATTAAAGTAGTCTTGGAAACGTTGAACATATTTGCTGCAGTGTTTTGCATGGATTTTCCACTGTACACTACTTTCTCCACAGCTCGCCGTAAAGCGTCAACGTCAACAGTTGGTCTTTTTGATCCTGACTTACTCCTGGGCATTTTTTTGAGGAAAATGGAAAACAGAACTCTTAAAAAAATTCGAAAAGCATGTACCTTGGACCGGTCCAAAGTACATGCATGGACATAGATCCAAGGTACATTCACTACACTTTTTTTAGATATACAAAATTTTAACACATTATGTTGTATAATTGTAGCAAATAAAATATTGAATTTTGAAACATATACATATACTTACACATTAAAACCAGTAACTTGAAAGAAATATAATAACTGAATGAACAGAACACTTCAAAAAAACATAAAAAAAAATACTTTAGAGTGTGTAATTTATATTATGTTGTTTTGATTGCACGTCCGTCTCATGCGATAAATGAACACAAGCTGAAATGAGTCCCATAAACATACTGGAAAATTTATTGAAGAACTTGTTGCAACATGTTCAGCCAATTGCCAGGAATCGGCACTCGGTCCAAGGTAAAATCGGTCCAAGGTACATGACCTTCCCGTACTTTACATATAGTTTGAAATATTTTAGAATTTACTATTTGTAATGTGTTATGATCAATGAACACAGCCTACAGTTTGACAACCGCAGGTTGTGTTTGAACAAAAGTCATTAGGACAACGTGTTAAGAGCTTCCTCCTCTAACAACTAGTGTACCGGTGCGAGGAATCTCGCATGTAGAAACCCTATACCCTTAGGTATAGGTAATAATGTTTTTTTCGTAATAACTTTACTCGTATGGATTTTTTCAAAATTGTTTATATTGATGAACAAAGTTCAGTTGATGAGTTTCGATAAGTATAAGAATCATTGAAATCGGTGCAGGAATAAAACCTCAGGAGGAATCACAAACTCTTGCGCTAGCGATTTAAATATTCATAAAATGAACATGCACATGTGCGAACAAAAACAAGATTTAACATGCTAAACAAATCATTTACATCAATAATGTGCGAAAAATCTTCACGATTGGACATGTAACACGAGTGTCTCGTTTTTCTTCTTAACTGAATTTTTGCTTGCAACACGGATAATAGAGTCTTTCCCGGTTAATCGAATTTCAATAGGGATGCGAAGTTTTTTAAAGCTTCCCGATTGATTGGGCTTACCGGTTAGTTGGACCCCGGTTAATCGGTATCACACTGTATTAAAAAAGCGGTTACGCGGGGTATGTATATTTTGATTCTACGCAAAGACACTAAAATAGTAGGTCACCTAGTATAAATAATAATACAGTCAAACTTTCCTATACCGAATTCGCACGGGAAATCAGAAAGAAAAATCGTTTTGCCAACTTTTATTTTACATGGATTACACTTGTCCCTTTTTCTTTCTCAACAAAGTCTTCTAATATATTTAGAGTTATGCTCCTTATCTCCAGAATAGTTGAAAATACGTATACAGTATACTCTCTCCTTACGGACACCTCTCATAACCGGACACCTCTTATAACCGAACAAATTTCAAAGAAATAAATACACGATTTTTCATATAAAAAATTCTCCCATAACCGCACACGGACAACAATTTTCGTAACCACAATATAATGCCGCTCTCTCTAAAATGGACAAAGCACATCCACGTATGGCAAACTTTTTACATACAGTAGAATCCGCTTAAGACGCTCTTCAAGGGACCGACAGAAAATAGCGTCTTAAGCGGGATTGCGTTTTAAGCGGGAAAAACTAAAAAAATTACATCCCAGTTAAAAATATAGTTATTTTATAAAAAGAGTTGAAATTATACATTATTATGTTAGTTTTCCTTTGATCCCTTGTACTAATCATTGTACGCAATTAAATTCGAATGCACTGACACCACCTGTATGTACGTAGGGCGCACACAAGAAATGAAACACAACTTTCAGAAGTAACGACCACATAAACGACACGCTTCATAATGGTTTGTTAACGAAAAACAAAAAAAAAATCCATATAAGAACGGCGCGCGGTGGCCGTCGGTGCCGTCGGTGTCGCCGTATATCCCAATGCACCGAATGGTTTTTTTGGGAAACAAAATTAAAAACAAGAAAATACAAATTTTACGAAGTGTATCGTTTAGCTGTGTGAGCGTATTAAGCGGGAAATAGAGCGTATTAACGGAACTTTTTTCATACGAGTTCTTATCAAAATGAAGGGACCGGAGAAAAAGAGCGTTAAAAGCGGGATAGCGTCTTAAGCGTGAGCGTCTTAAGCGGATTCTACTGTACTTTATTTTGTTTTTGTTTTGTCCTCCTCTTCTTTACACTTTGAAGAGAAACGAAACGAAAATGTAAACCGTAGAAGTGTAGAGTGTGCCTTTGCGTTATTATCACGTTCGCGGACACATGATTTTCAGTGGGGAACGCTAGAATGACACACGTATATCTCCGGCATTTTGAGAGATATTTTATATTATTTTGTACGAATTTTGTATTTATAAAGATAAAAATGACTCCGCTGGTCGAAGTGAAGTGCAAATTTGTCTCTGGAAGGACAAATAATGCCGGAATATGGACGTATGTATACTATATTTCTCGTCAGGGTATCCCGTCTTATCCTTACATACCTAAAGCTGTCATGACCCGCTAATTTCCTCAACCAGTGACGGCATATGTTGTCTTATCCGCGAACGTGTTATTCAACAACTAAGTACATTTATAAATCCCATTGCATTTTTAAATAGGTTTGTAGGTATGTTAAGTATATGTATATATGTGTAATTTTACGCTTTACGAGTATTGTCATAGACAGATTTTAGTATTATAGTATTTTTCGTTAATTTGTGTTTATCACATAAAAATGAATTCTTTTATAAAATAAAATTAATACCATATTACTCGTGTATCCATTGAGTTTCTTTTTTAAAGAATGTCAATTTATTTTTTTCTCCCATAACCGGACACCTCTCATAACCGGACACATTTCTCGGTACCGTCAGTGTCCGGTTATGAGAGAGTTCACTGTACATACATATCAGCATCCGCCAATATCAATAATTTTTTTTCAAGATAAGGGCTACTTTGCTGCGACATTTTCAATTTGTTCATAGAACTCAGGCAACTGCTGCCAAAATTGTTAGTGATGGGATTTTCTTCTTTTTTATCTGTTGTTACTTTTGACTTTTGGGAAATCCTCTACTTATGGTTTACTTTTTTCTCGGTACAAATATTCTAATCTGCGAAAACAGAAAATTATTTTAAAAAAAAAATCCTTATATGCAGGCAACAATGCATGAGAGTACCTACGATTTCCAGCTGCAAAACTTGTTCGTTGTAGAGAAAAATTCGCCGTATAGTAAAGAAATTCGCTATAAGGAGATCAAAACACACTAAAAGTAGAACGAAAAAGCTGTGTACTTTAATGAATTCGTACTTCGTTGTATAGAAGTTCATTATAGGGAAGTTCGGATAAGCAATATGCTTATTGAAAACAATTTAAAAGTAAAAAGTGCTAGAATGGACCCCTGCTGTCGAAGAAGGTAACAGATTGCTTTCTGTAGGCGATAATTACAGGTGGCCGGAATTGCAATGGCGCAATATCCTTTGGTCTGATGAAACTAAAGTTAATTTATTTAACGTCGATCGCTAGTGCGAAGACCGCCCAATCCGGCACATGGTGACAAATATACCATCAAGACGGTGAAATATGGTGAGGGCTGCAGCATGTTATGGGAAGGTTTCTTCTACCACTGTGTAGGTCCCATTCATAGAAATTAGAGCTACATATGAATGGGCTATGACTATGACAGCAGTGTCCAATGCACACATTTTAAATACCTCAATGCTACCCTAGGTAAGGTTAGGGAGCAGTGGCAAGGGCAACCGCTATTGCGGGTACCTGTATACTTAGACCAATTGGGGTCCATTGTGACAGGCTTGTTGGATGGTATATACCCGCTTTAAGAGAAGATGTATCTATGTATGTAGGTACCGCCATAAGAATATGGGTCTTTCTGAAGGCGACTTTTGTCGGCTTAGTGATAAAGAAAAGAAACAAAAAAAATAGCAAAATCGGAGAATGGTATGCAGTACCAAGAGCTCATAATTCTCCAACCAGCCTTACATTTCTTGCGTACGTGTCCGTCAAGCATTCTTTCCCATTAGCAGAAATTGGAAGTTGCGTTTCTGCATTCTTTACACATACATTATGTACATGTCGAAGCTGGAAATTGACACTGATGTGGCAGGTGCCTCGTCGTACATACTGAGTGCAAAAAGTCGCAGTGTGGATGCATATATTGCAAGTCTGTCTATTATACCAAACAAAACTTATTCCACTCTGTTGCCTGTGTTGTTTTAGTAACTGGAACAGATTAGAAAATGTTCGAATCATTTAATGTCAACCCGAACATTAAAGTAAGGATTTTATATTTTAACGTTCGAAATCCAAATATACGAGTATAATATGCCAATAGAGTAGATGGATGACTGATAACGTAGAACAAGGATATCAATCAACTTTTGCCTATGCAAAGTCAAAGCTAAGGAATGCTTTTTGATTAACATTAATTTGACATTTCCGAGAATTCAACATGCAAAGTTGACCGAGTTGGAAAATGTGAAAGCAAAAAAGCATTTCTTCATTGTATGCATTTTTCGATAAAATTATTCAAAAGAAAAAGTGTATAAAAGATGGAAAAACTTCAAACTAGTAGAGAGTTGAAATTATTTTTTTCGGAAATAACATATCGCACACGATTTATGCCATGTGCTGACCAGCCGCTCGCCAGTCGCACCAGATATTTCAATTTAAGTTAACACCAACAAAACCTCTAAATGGATTGATCCGGGCTACGTCCGCCTGAGCAATTCCAATTCTAGAAATCAGAAAGCATATGCCATGCGAATTTATGAGTCCTTAACACGAACCCACGTTACAGAGGGACGCCCAGCACACAACAGTGTTGCCCAGTCAACCTAACTCAGTCTCGGTCATGTTTTATAGCATCGTGCGGCAGCAGAGTGTAGTCCGAAAATCACGAAACATTAAAATAAAAGGCTCCAAGACTGTTTGTTATTGTAGCTCAGCTCCGGCCGTCGGCCTGTCTGTCCAATCCAGTCACAGCGCTACATGCAATGATTTCGAAACCAAAACCGTTTC
The DNA here is from genome assembly GCA_949775065.1 of Brachyopa scutellaris. Lineage (NCBI taxonomy): Eukaryota > Metazoa > Arthropoda > Insecta > Diptera > Syrphidae > Brachyopa > Brachyopa scutellaris. The sequence goes on along the minus strand of OX459113.1, from coordinate 94,337,624 downwards.
CCTGTTCCAAATGACCCTAAGAGCTGGGGGCAGAGGAATTAGCATAAAACACAATCGCCTACATTTTTTCCGGACGAAGAATTTCATAAGCCCACCGAGGACGATGCCGTCGCCGCTGACGCTGGCGGTAAGGTTCACATTTATTTTATTTGTTCCGCGATTTTGCATTACTTTGTATGAGTATTTGTAGCAAAGAACGAGAGCGCGAGTCAGAGTTCAGTGGGTGGGCCGCGCCGTGTCCAAAGATGGTGGCAAAAATGCTGTTTTTGATTAATTATAGCTTCCTTTCGACAAGGAAACCGCTTTGTTCGACGACCTTCTTCGTAGTGCCAGCACTTAATATACATATCTCAGTGCCACGAGGATGCATAGAATATTTTGAGTTGGCTGCCGGGGCGATAGTTATGAAAGGATTTCTGGAACGCATGCCATGTTGCTGTGCAGGTGAAGGAGCGAGGTGGATTGCGGGCGCGAGTGCTAGATTAAAGTCCGTGTCATTAGTGAGGTGTAGGTGTGAGAGGGAGCCCCTCCGTCATAATAGGAGCCAAAACATCAAAATGAGATTAAGGAATTAATTGTTTCCGGATTTTTTATTAAATTAACATTTCTACGCTTCGCGAGCGCACACACACGGAACTGGTGTTTTAAGAGGTCACACTTTAAATACGCTGCGCGATAGAAGTTAAAAACACCTCTTATCCTTTTTATTTTATGTTGTGCACGCCTGTAATTGCATGTCGTTAATTAAAACCGAATTACTAGAATGGGCATTACCACCCATCGGAAAGGAAGTAAGAAATAAGCCCAAATTTTAGAGCACCACCGCACAAGAGAATATCATTTCCATATAGAATAGAGTAAGTTTTTAATTAGGATAAAAGTCAAAGAAAACAAAGACGGCTATTTAAATAAAATTAAAAGCTTTCACTAACCTATTTCCTAAAAAAATCTTTAGTTTCCACATGTTTTAAAATTTCAACAAAGAATTTTCTAAATTATTTTTTTTCTTTTATGGAATAGTCGCAACATCGTCAACAAGATTTGCTTCTTAGCTTTGTGGGTTTTTCCGAAATTTCAATAGATACAAATGTTTTTAGTAACTTGTGCAAGTTATTTCTGTTTACTTACTTACTTAGTTGGCGCTACAGTTCGAGGTGAACCTGGGCCTGCTTCTCGCAACCATTTGTGTGTGCGTGTTATATTTATGCACGAATGGAAGGGACCTACAGTTTTTTGCCGACTCCGAACGGCGAGTTGAGAAGCTCAATCGTGACAAATGATACTGGTGGGCACTGTGAAAAACTTTTAGGTGTTTGCGGCGGGACTCGAACCCAAGACCGTTGGCTCAGTAGTCCGACGCACTAACCACTTGCGCTACGGTGCCCACAGTTATTTCTGTTTGCTCTCTGTCATTTCAGAATTGCATAGTCCACGATTGGACGTGCGCAGAAAACGCAGAAAATGGACTTATAACACCCGTAGAAAAGGATTTGTTTCAATTTTAGTAATAAATGAAAACTGCTTAATTATTACAGATTTTTTATATTTGTCTATTGCTTCATAGAAATATTGGCCATTTATTCAGTACTTTATAGAATTCCTCTTGCTTTTATAACCGCTGTACATCTGCGATTCATTGACTCAGATAGGTTCTTCCATGTGGATACTGATATGGTGTTCCACAGCCGGATTAGTAAATGTTTTATGGTGTCAATTGACTCTGGATGCTTCTTGTTAAGTTTCATGATTGGCCAGGAACTGTAGGGCCAGCTTAGCACATCAATACTGTTTTGTTCGAAGTACCTACTTACTAAAGTAACTTATGAAATAAAAAAAATACAAGTGTTGTTTTTAATCATAAAAATTTTAGCTTTTTTTTGAGCTACAAATTAATATTTCATTTAAAAAAAAACTAGTACATATTTACAATTTTGGCTGTATGACAGAGAGCATTGCCCAGTTGAAAAATTAATTTGCAGGTGTCACCTAAAAACTTTAGCGCGCAGGGTCCTAATCATATTCCCGGATCTGTAGATAAACTGCTGCAGTGATTTTCGATTCTAAAGAGGCCAATTTACCTTCTCCATCTCCAGAGAACTACCCCCGGACCATCACACCTTCAGTTCTGGGGGCATCCGTAGCAGGCATGCGGAGCTCAGTCTTTCCTTTGGCTCTCTTTGGGCAAGAATCCTCCCATCTCCAACATGCAGCTTTAACTTGGATTCGTCGGAAAAAAGAACATTGTTCCACATGTCTTGAATCCAATTAAGATGTTTCTCAGCCCAAATCGTTGTTTTCTGGCTCTTATTGGAAAATCTGGCTTCAGTACTTGCTTAAGTGCTCTAAGTACACCAAGCCTTTTTCTCACTGAGCTTGCAGAAATATTTTGTTTTTTGTAGCTCGAAATAGATAATTTTTGACATCCACTGAAGTCTTTAAATGATGCCGACGGTTTTGGAGCACAAAAAACTATCTTCCACTGTGGTCGTCTTTTTTTGTGGCCTTTCTGAGCCTTTCCTTTTGCTGGTAGTTCCGGTCTCACGATACACAAAATATTAGATTAACATTTCGAACTGATTTTTCCCATATTTTTGTTTTTTTAATTACTTTGGCTCATCTTGGACGGCTATCACGAGCTAAATGCACCTCTCATTCCTAATTACATCGACTTCCATGTACTAAATAAACGATATTTTGCTACATAGTACAAAAAACATTGTAGCTCTTATAAATTCCAAGAACTGCTATCCGAAAAACTAAGAAAAGGTTTGAGCAAAATTTTTCGAACAGCACTGTATATTCTCCCAATATTTGGTCCATGACACGTTCACGCATACTTTATGTTTTTTTTGCTAAAACAGAATTGATATGGCTTTCATGTTTCTCCAACCAATTCTGTGCCATAGTGGAGTGTTGACAGTAAAATTATTTCTGCATTTAATATTTTTCGGCAAATTAGATGCTGCTGCGACAGTATCCGCAAATCCAAAGATAGTGGATTGTGCTAGGCGACTACGATCCGGAAGCATTTATTTACTCCATCAAATGGTTCCAATAAAAGCCAGTCCAGATTCCCGAAATTGTTCTTTTCTTTTTTCTCATGTTCTATAATACGAGGGTGGGTCAATAAGTCCCTAGAAATTAAAACAGATGGCGTTGCCACCTTAAATCCAACAATTAGCTTCTCAAGAAGCATCTTTCAAAAGAACGCACCCAAACGCTACAGGCTTATCACATGGATCAGTGATTTCAATTTTGCATAAATATTTTGATATGAAAAGGCTATCCGCAAGATGGGACAAACACAGTCCCTTGACAACTTCAAAGAAGTTTTGGGGCGATGTTCAATCGCAATCCGAAGAAGTTTTTGCGCCATTTCGTAACTATGAACGTAAAGTGGATTCATCAGAACACACATCGGAACAGTCGAAACAGTGGACTTCTCCATCTCCAGGCGAATCGAAGCCGAAGAAGGCCAAGGTGGGTCTGTCGGCCAACAACAAAATAAAATTTTGCCAGAAAAAGTGTTCTTTCAGTACAGGGACTTAATGACCCTTCCTCGTATGTACATATTTGTTTGCATTCCAAAAAAAAAAACTTTCGAAAAACTAATAAAATAATCTATGGTGATATCGTCATTCTGTTTTGCAGTGGCATAGCATTAAGTCTAGATTCAGGCCAGTTGTCAGAAGTCACTTGGATAAGGTCACCTGTCAAAAGAAAAGCACTGATTTAAAAATTCTTCAGTCCCCCAAATTTGTAAAGAAGTAACTATCAATGTCTGTCGATGAACGCCGGACAATCACACCACCATGGGTGATTCCTAGTTCCCGTTTTTGGCAAAATATACGCAACTATTGCAATTCGTTATCTATTGGAAGGAGATCGCGAAATTAACAGTACGATCTTACGATCTTAACTCGAAATGATCAGAATATTAGTTAAATTTTTGTTCAACCGAATTAGTTTCAATATTATAAGCACCAAACCCTTCTTTCTGAAACCAAGCTAAACATTCTTAATCAGCTTTCACTTTTATATCTAAGAACTCTTCTTTAGAAACCAAGTTGTTTCCATAAAGCATTATGTCAAATAACAACGATTTGTATTCATAACTGTCAAAGTCATATTCACACACTCACTTAATGCAACACATTACCTAGAAAAGCGAAGAGCGTGTTACATTGATTGTTGGAACGATAGAATCAGCCCTTAAGCTTTTATTGTTGCCATTCAAAATGCCATGATTTGCAATTAACGTAATATTCATGATGATCTCACACATGAGTGGTGTTAAAAAGCCGAACACACATACAACACACAATTGCCATATTCTACACCCAAAATAGACAGAGAAAACAGGCAACAGGACCATACAGAAAAAAAAAACACCCTTCTCGGCGAATACTGTCGTAATGTAAGTGGGTAGCGCACACAGACAACTCAACAGTATTCACTATAAGAGCCTAATTGCCAAATGATTAAGCGATTTATGATGTTCCCATGAAAGGCATGACGAGCACATCCACCCCTCGTATTATTCCCATTAAAAAAAGAAAGAAAATATTCCAATAAATTCACGTAAAACTTACCCTCTGAGCTTGGGAGCTCCGTTCGAAGGGAGACCTTTACGATTTTCCACTCAATTGACATAAGAAATGTTCATTTTCATTTTCATTTTCATTTTCATAGTTTCTATCGAAATAATAAAAGCAACGATTGAATGCTTCCTAACTTCAATATATTGTCGAACGTATGACCTTTCGAATCATCACACTCAGTGGGAGTGGGGTTGGGGCTATTTTAACCCAACCCCAACCCACCCCACTACTAAATTTATAGTCTAATTAAGCTTTACTTTAAGTTTATGTAACTTTCAAGTGATATTAGTATTTTCCAAAATACACGTATGAATTTGGAAAAGGGTTCCGATTTAGAAATATTTCTGAGTGCCCTGGTTCGACCTCTTTTTTGAAACCTATTTGCGGGTGGCGGGTGCAGTTAGTATTCCTGGGGTGAACTAATAAATCCGAGCGATTTCATGGTTTAGCGATTCTTTTTATCCTTGAAAGCGAAATGGACGATTGTGTGGCCTATGTGGGTGGAGCAGTTAGAGGGTGGTCGGTGATTGAGAGACTTATTGCCAAATCGCATGCCACCAGACGATTAGGGTCCTTCTGTTACGGTTGAGGCTTCAATATTGCTTCATTTTCCTATGTTGTTAAAGTTTAATTCCTTTTACTCTTTGCTATGGTCGTCTTTGGTTGGTTGGTTTGTTGGTTTCAGAATAAGAATGGCCACCATGACTTTTGTTTATTGCAGCAATTTCAAGAAGGGTCGAAACACCTTTCCATATACGCCGCAATCAATAGATTGCACACTTAAATAGACATTGTAGTTGAGTATACATTGTAAGAACGTGGTGAATTTGTTTCAAAGTTTATAAAACTTGTAAAAGAAATATTGGTTTTGCAACTTTGTAGGAATCTATGAGTAATCTGATTTTTCCGATCTCTTGAGGACTAAAGGTTTGTCTAGTAATATCTTGTAATCATAAGAGCAACATAAGAGAATTGCAACTAGCTATGTAAAATATGGTATGGCCATTAAAATCAGTATCTTTTGTAATGCAAACTTGTTTTTCCGTGAAAAAAAGAATGTCATTCATAAGAAACGAGCTATCAAGCTCCTAAACTAAATCATCATGTTGAAGATTTCTAAATGATAAATGCTATAATATGGGACGAGACTATAAAGTCGGTAATATCCGTATTTTATTACTTCCGTGATCTGATCTGGATCGAAAGCGCACATAACACACGACTCATTCCTCGGAAAATGTCTCGGTCCCCATCAATGCCACTTCAGGTATTCCTCAAAGCAGCCATCTCGGTCCACTGATCTTTGTTTTAACAATAAATGATGTTGGTCACTTCAGAAAAGACTCCCTCAGTTTCCCCCATACGCAATCTTGGTATTATTTGTGACAGGAAACTTAATTTCCGCTTCCACAATGATCAAAAAATACTTGCCTTGGTCCGCATGCGTCTCGCGTGCTAAAATTTGGTCAATTGTTAATATTTCAGTTCGGAAATCCCACTTATAGAGAGAATGGTAAGGTTAGGTTAGGTTGAGAGGGACTGAGCTATCGCAAAATAGTAGACACTAGAGTGGGTCCATCGCGGTGCCCGAAAGTCTTTTCTTTTTTCTTTCACAATGGCGGTCAGGTGCCTTAGACTCCTTATATCCTACTATGTTAGACCATCTACATATATTCAGCCCTTCTTAACCCTAGAAACATAATCATATTTTTATGTACGTTAAGGATAATCATACGCCAAATTTACGTCTACTTTAAAATCGGCTATAGTAAGCAATCAATATGGCCATTGCCGTAGTATCTCCATTAGAAAGAAGTTAGCCAATAGCAACAATTGCGGCAATTAATTGCCACAAATATTACTTGTGAAGACGCTGGGTACGACATCACAAGGTATAAAGCGAAAAAGTCTTCCCAAGTCTTTTTGATATTTAGTCTTTTTAGGGACAGAAAGTATATGAAGCGGTTTAGATCTAGTCTAGGCCAGATCTTTTTGGTGGCAAGGCAGGTAGTTCCACCTTCCCATCTAGTGCTGGTTTTATTGACTGTTACAAGTTTGAGTGTTAGCTTGTAAGTAGCGAGGGGCATACCTATATTCTTCTTATCTAATGAATAGTAGGCATTTATCATTTATTTTTATTATTATTTAAATTCGCGTTGGAGCATTGCAGGTTCAATTTTGTACTTTGAGCTGTAGATATAATTTACTTTTAGGCAGTATGGAGTACAGGATGATAAAATTGCAGTATATAACTGCTATAGCAGTACTTACGGCAGCCCTGGCTATGACCTATGAAATTATCGCCTGTTCCTACAGGAATAATAACTAGAGGAATGTTCCTTCATCTAGGACTTGTAGGGGGGCTCATTAGAAGTCGCGGGGCACTTTGTCCTTCAATAACAATAATAATGCGTCAGCTGAGGACTTAGACGTAAACATAAAATACAGCAATATATGTATATTAATCGCATATTAATTAATAAATTGCCATCAAATTAGTTTATACATACCAATTTTTTATGATTCTCACTTTTAGACCAAGCGCGGGAAAATCCGTTTCCAACTGCATATTTCCTTTTTTTACCAAAATTATATTTTCTTATAAATTTATTTCTTTTCAGGATCCGGACAAATTCAACTGTGGCAATTTCTCCTCGAACTGTTAAGTGATTCTAGCAATGCGGGCTGTATAACATGGGAGGGCACCAACGGTGAATTCAAATTAACCGACCCCGATGAAGTAGCCCGCCGATGGGGTGAACGAAAATCAAAGCCCAACATGAACTACGATAAGCTGAGTAGAGCTCTGAGGTAAGCCTAAAAACGATAGGAAAACCATCCTAATTGCACCCTAATGGGATTCCCAACAAAAAAAAAAAAAAAACAGCCAAATTTTCTCGAATTTCCTCATAATTGATTTCAAAAGCAACTAGGGTTGAATTCTTTCTGATGACCTCAATCCGCCACTTGATTAGCAATTGATTACGAACGTTTGTATGTGATTGGAATCCGAAATCGAAAAATTAGATGAAAATCGAAATGAAAAAGTGAACATATTCCTTTGAAAAAAATGGTTCTGGTCAGATTTCAGCTACGAACTTCGGAGACTATCTCCAAAGGTCTTTAACTGTGAATCTGTCAATATATATTGTGTTTATCTTGGTTTATATTGGGGGCTTCCTCTCTCTTATTGTTTGTTGTTTTGATGCTTTTCCGGTGGTAGTGCTGTTGCTTAACTAAGAAGGGTGGTTTATATTCACCCCCTAGAGTTGGGAATCTCTCTCTACCTATTTGTAAATATATCGGCATATGTCATATGCTGGGCGTCGCAGACAAACCCAACCTAATGTGATAATAAATATCTATAAACTCTGAAATGAAAATGAAATTGAAACAGAGTAGACGATGACGAGAAAAATAAATAAATAAATAAATGTCAAATAACAAAAGCCACCCGCTATGTTGACAAATGAAACAGTTTTGTTGATTTGATTGCATAAAAAACAAAAAAAAAAAGATGAATTCTAGGATGAGAAGGATAACATATCTAATTGAAATATGTATGATGGCATAATATGTATCTACATTTGGACGCATCTGTATTTTAAGTTGTACATTAGATCATCACATTTTGAGACAAAACGGAGCGAAGAAGGTACTGCAGTGACCACAGCGCTGCTCATGAAAAAAATGTAATCTTTATAATTGCTCTACCTAATCAAAGGTTTGGAACATTCCTCCTTGATGAGCTAGCGTACTCGACACTTGATTTAAATCTACTTCTGAGTCATTCTAACATTGCTGTATGAGTATGAAATTTCTCTTTACTTACTTAAGTGGCGCTACAGTCTGGGGTGACCCGAGGCCTCAACAAACAAGTCCTTCCAGGTAGCCCGGTCCTTATCTAACTGCCTCCAGTTGCGCACTTCAAGTTGGTTAATATCCTTTTCCACTTGTGCGCGTTAGCTTAGGCGAGGTCGTCCTCTGCTGTGCTGACCATCCAGATTGGAATCGAATACTCTGTGGGCCGTAGCGTTGATGTCTATTGTGACGTACTGTCCAATTCATCGATGTTGAGTTTCCCTTTTCATTAAGAGCATACTTTGTCTTGCCCTCGTTTACCGCTAAACCCATTTTAGCCGCTTCCATTTCTATACTCGCAAGCGCACCGATGACAGCTCGCTGTAATCTACCAATGATGTCAATATCGTCGGCGTATGCAAGTAGTTGAACGGACTGTTGAAAGATCGTTCGTTGTGCGTTGGCTTGTGAGTTTCGAACAATTCTTTCAAGTATGATGTTGAAGAAGTCGCATGACAGTGCGTCACATTGTCTGAATCCTTTTTTTGACCTCAAAGGTCTCGGTCATTACTGACTTTGATGGAGCAGCGAGCTTTCTCCATCGTCTTCCTGCACAGATGGATGACTTTGGCAGCGATGTCAAAACTAGACATGACTCTTTACAGTTCATCCCTCCATATGCTGTTATAGGCGCCATTGAAATCCATGAATCCGTGAGTATTGATTTGGACTTCTTGGGTTTTTTCCAGGATCTGCCTAAGTGCAAAAGTTTGGTCTATGGTGGTCTTTTCTGGGTTAAAACCGAACTAATAGTGGCAAATCAGGTTGTTGACGAAAGGTTCCAGACGCTCACGTAATACGGCAGATATGATCTTGTAGGCGATGTTGAGGAGACAGTTCATGGGGTCAAACGATGCTGAGATTCCATTCCATGAAATTTCTCTTAGAAATCGAATTTTCCATGGTATATTACTATTCGTCCTTCAAGTGGACTTCATCTCATTGTAGTTGTGTAATTAACACAACCCTCTATTTCTATAAGGTCGACTCATTTGAAATGATCTTAGCGTAGGTTATAAAATAATTTATATCCAAAACGTCATTCAGTTAAATGTTGAATCACAAAAGAACAAAAGACCTCCAACAAACAGACGACGATAAAAATAAAAATAAAAGACAAAATAATTGCGAGAATAGCACAAAAGCATCGCTCATTAGAGAGGAGGTGCTATAAAAAGCAATTTCTTTTATATGCGTAACTCGATTACTGTCTATCGTAGCTAATTTCGCACACAAAGGGAATGAAAAGCAAACGAGAAAAAAGACAGGAGTCCAAATCAACCGCACCACCAACCCACCGTTTCCTAGTAAATGGTCCATTGGGAGTTGGGACTGTGCTATGATTTCATTGCAACCCCATCCTGCTGTTGAATGCGATGACGGCGAACATCATAAAAGGACGACGAGGACGAACCACACAGATAAATACATCGCATCCGTTCTAATGGAATTTTACTGATTTTTCTTTATTTGTCGGTCGGTGGTGGCAACCAACAGCAGCAGTGATTTCTTTTGTTTCTTTTCTGTGACCTTTTCGTAAAATGAATTGAAAGCCATAGGACGACCGACCGGGTAAAACAAAACGCAAACGCAATTATTCCTGCCACCCATTGTCATCCTTTATATTTTTTGCAAAACACAAAAAAAAAAACCAAGATGTGTACATATTCGTCGTTTGATGCTAAAAGGGTTTCGGATTTGGATCGAAAGCTTTTAATTTACAACATCAATCTTACTCCGTGTCGCCACACACTGAAAGTCATAAAATGAGCATCTCAGATATGATGTTAAAGGGTCTGCTAAATTAAGCTCATATTCCTTTGTAAACATCTGCAAGGCGACAGCGATGGTGCTGATGGTGATGGCTGAACACTAAAGGCCCATTAGGAATGCCAATACTTGTTTCGCACTTCAAAGTGACAATCAAGTCAACAGTGTTGTTTGTTATCCTTTAAATGCTAATCCTTGTATAGAACATACACACAAGGGAATGAAGCAAGGAAAAGGGTTTTGAATACATAACATATATTGGCTGTGTTATCCTTTACCACATGTTTTCTTCTTATTTTCATCCGCTTCTTTATGTGGGTGAAAAAAGTTGTGTTACGAGCAATTGCTGTAAATGGCAATGCGAAACCTTTTTATGTACGAATGAGTAAGCAATCCGTATTTTTTTTTTCTTTGATTCCACTTGATCGGACGATTGCAAGTGACAGGGAATTGATTTGAGTCCTTTGAATCTACTATCTATATTTATTTGCGTGGAAGAAAGGGTTACAGAAAGGAATTTTCCGGAATTACGACAATTTTCCCCAACAGCGATTGAAATTAGCTTTCTGCTGTAAGCTGATTGAGTACGAAGTCTTTTATGTTAGAATAGATACAGGTATGTAAATATGTAGTAGTTTTAAAGATTCAAATGCTTAACGAGCTATTGTTCTGTCATAATAAGCGGCCATACCGAAGAGGTTGCAGGCAACCGCCAAAAGTTAAAGCGGCGTAGCTTCTTAAGTTATCATTTCTACAAAGTCTGAAAACATCAACAGATACATAGATGTCAAGGATTTCTTCTTTCTTTCGGTGGCGTGTTATATTTTTGCACGAATGGAAGGGACCTACAGTTTTTTGCCGACTCCGAACGGCGAGTTGAGAAGCTCTTCATGACAATTGATACTCTTTGAATGCTTGTCAGACATTCGAAAGAGGCGGCACCGTGGAAACACTTTTAGGTGTTTTGCTGGGATTGAACCCGGGCAGTATTCCGTAGTAGTTCGACAAGCGCAATGATTCGAAATCCTTTTGACAGTACCACTGTTTTCCAGTCTCTACTTCATCATTTCTTGAAGTAAAACTTCTTATCGTATGGTACGACTAAATTATTATGTAACGTTAACAGTAAAATGGATGTAACGAAAAATCTGACACATCACGTGATACCTACGGTAGAGTGGAGTAGAGGTGTATCGTGTATAGCTGTATACTACCCTCTCGCAGCCATATGGTCAAATGCCGTCTTAGTTGCTCTTGGGGCGAGCATATTTACTCTAGATTTCCTCGATATTAGCAACAGAGGAGCAATAGAAATGGCAGATAGATTTAACCCATATTATCCCAATGACCTTTAATCTTGTTCGATTTGAGAAAAACTCTTACCGACTCATATTTATGATACTTTGAGCATATTTATGTATAGAAAATATAAAATAAATTTTTGGATAACGGTTTTATAGAACCGTTCCAATAATATGACACTGTTTTTGTGAAAAAAAAAATTACTATTTCAATACACTTTATTCAGTCAAGTTAACCAATGTAACATGGAAGATATTAGTCAAAATGGATTATAAAAGTGCTTAAATTTTGAGGTGAGAAATTTTTTTTTTTTTTGATTTCTTAAAATTTAACACACCATAAATACACCTACATTTCTCGAAATCGAACCAACGGTAAATTATTTTGACAGCAAATATTATTAGTGATGCCAGAATGCAAAAAAAAATTTGTAGAAAATAAAACAGATACCGTTCCACTAATGGAACACTGGGATGATATGGGTTAAGCTACGATTACAAGGTCAAATCCTGCCGTGCCAACGCGTTGACGAGCAGTGGCGATAGAGCTACAGACTGTGGCCATCTTTTACACCCAGAACATTTAACAATTCGCAGCTAATAAAATTTACTAGAAACAAACGAATTTTTTACACAACTATTACACAGTCAACGAAAAAAACCGTTGACCCGTAAATCCCCGTCCATGAAACTGTCAAGGCAGCTGTCAACGCGTCAACAGCGTTTTACCTTGGCGATCATATTTTGACATCAGGGAGTCGGCGTTGACCATTTTTCATATTTGTTAAAGCATACCTGGCCACATAAATAGCACATTACGTTTCGTTACGCCAAAGATATGAAATTAAGGTAAATACCTTTATGTAAAAAGCCTATGAGCTAGTATTTTGTCGGAAAACCTTTATTTTTAAGCACAGCTGCACATCCTTTTGGAAGACTCTCCCCTAAAGCCTCACAATGTATTTTTGGGATAGACATCCCGGCGACTGGTATTTGTTCCCATAATTCTGTAGCATTTCATAGTTTGACTGCTTCCTTGTGTTGCCCGATGTCGTTCCGTAGGTTCTCGATCGAGTTCGGATCAAGAAATTTCGCTAGTCACCCTGAAACGTTTATATTTGGATCACTAAGACAAGGCATGCATAAAATGCCATACCAGTTTCATATTGTCCTCAGCTAATAGGATCATGCTGTCCGCGATAATGGGTTAATAGATGTAGGTAATGGTTCATTTTTTTTGGTAATCTTCAGAATCGGCCCCACCTAGCCTACACGATCATATTTTCTCCACCGTTTTTGCTATTTTGATACTGTATTTTGAATTTCTGTCTTTGGTTAAGTGGACGACAAACATGCATTTTTCCATCCGATCCGATTCTAAACAACTCGGATTCATTACTTTACAGTACATTTTTTCAACAAAAACACCGGTTTCAGGAGATATTCCCTTGCAAATGGTTTTCTTACCTTGAACTTGTTTTTGTCACGAGCGGATTTCTCTGTGCTATGCACCTTCTCAAGTTTATTTTCTCTGTCAACGCCTTCTAATAGTTCTACCGGATACAGTAATGGAATAATAGCTCATAAGACTTGCCTTTATAGTTTAAGCCCTAAAAATGGGTTGGTTGCACTAACTCTGTAGATCAGGTTGTTGTGGTTTTCTTAGGCATTGGCGCTCTTGACACATTTTTATCCCATTCCCAAACAGCTCCACAAAAACTTTGTAGCCACTCAGAAATATTTGAAACTGATAAGCCGTCAGCCTTCAAATTGACGATGAGCTGTCCTGATTCCTCTAAGCAATGTGCTCTTCTCCCCATATTTGAAGACATTTCCTGATACCTTAGTTGAATTATTTAATAAACTGCGAACGAAGACTGTGCTATTTATGTGGCCAGAAAAAAACACGCCTTTTCACATTGTAATCGATGATGTGATTGATTGCTATCTCGATAGCGGGAAAAGTTAACCATAAATGTTTTTGGTATTTATAGTATTTTCGATTACATATATTCAACGGAAATGTAATTTGTAATACATGCGAGAAAAGTGTGCTATTTATATGTCCACTACTGTATATCTATATAAGACTTGCGCGAAACTACCAAAGTACCGAATTCGAAGGAAAACTTCGTTCGTGTGAATGATGCACTATAAACATAACTACGTACCTTTCCTTTTCGGTAAAATACATCCGAGATTTGTAGAATCCCAGTGACAAGCAATCACGTTGATGGTGTCCGAGAAATATTTAGACGGCTAAACGAAGCCATACGTTATTGTAATATTTATTTATATTTTATTTAAATTTATTCCTCACTAAAGAGTAAAGAAATACATACAACGAATGTCAAGCTCCATTTAACTTTGAAATCTTTATTTTAGGTATTACTATGACAAAAATATAATGACAAAGGTCCATGGCAAGCGATATGCTTATAAATTCGATTTCCAAGGACTCGCAGCTGCCACACAACCAGCCGCAAGTGATCCCACCTACAAGTATCAGAGTGATTTATTCATGACACCATATCACCACAGTGCAAAGCTGAGCTCATTTATGAGCCCGCACCACGGTATGACATCGTCGTCAGGTAGATATCCATAAGAAGATTCTTCCTTTCTATATTTGTCAATAGTTGAAATATTTTTTCTCGAAATCAAACTAAAATTTATGTTTTTGTTTTTTTTTCCTTTTTCATTACGTATAGCTTCAATATTTCCGACGGCTGCATCATGGGGCAATTGGGGTAATCCAGCAACGAATCTCTATCAACCCCACTCGATGAGTCATGTTGGTCCGTCGCATGTGGCACCCCATCTGAGTTCATACCCGCACTATGCATGACCATCATCGTCAGGGGGTGGATTTTAAAATCATCAGCAACACCTAAACACATATACAGGCACAACACTGACTTGAAATGACAACAACCAACCAACCACCATCATTAATAAAACACCACCCACAACCATCCCTCAGTTGAAAGTACATATTGAGTGATGCGCTATGTATTCATTGCGTCTACATAAGCCCCCATCACAGCTACCCCCATCGCTACTTGCCATTGCTCGATGGATTCACAGTCACCGAACTCACCCCAATATCCTACGTGGGCAACACAGGTTCTTAGTGTGCGCGCCATACTGCTCCAGTTTCATTAATAAAAAAAAAAAGAAAAATCCTTTTAAAATGAGAATAACAGAAAAACATGAAAAAAACGCATTCTCCCCTTCCGCATGAACCTTTGAATTGAATTGTGTACATATACAACACCTATACATATACACCTATTGAGAGATTTAGAGCGTAGATTACCTATATTTTATTGTGAATAAAAAATACAAAAAACAGAACATTTTATATAAATACATATTATATATATTTGAAGGTGCGTACATTATATTTATATGTAACAATTCACACGTAAATAACGAAGAATTTCTCAGTGTATTTTAGCAATATTTCTATTTAAGCAATTTAATTAAAAAAAATAATATAATCATCGACGTATTCCTCACGCCCGGTGTTCATCGTAAATAATTTAAAAAATAATAATAATTATAATATGTATTCTTAAAGCACAATACCGCACGGATAAATACATAAATGTAATGTCAGTGCTGGAATGAATGTTTTTTAAATGTGTAATCTACGGCTAAGTGTAAATAGAATTTTTAAAATTAAAATTAATTAAATATTACATTTAAGAGAAATTTAACAAAAAATGGAAAAAAAATAATAAGGCAAAGATGAAAACAGTTTTACTAAATTATTAATATCAGCGACATACAGTAAAGGCCAGAAGGAGTCTTATCCGCGACTAGTTGAAGGTACTTAAATGTATAATTTGTTCAAAAGATGCAAGCTTGTTTCTTCTTACGTCACGTAAAATGCGGGCTCTCAGACATCGATTAAATTTGGTAAATATCTAATTTTTGGAAGTTTATCTGTCGGTCTTACAAAATTCGAACTACTCGTATAACATACAACTACCACATAGAAAATTGCATTTTGTATTCTGCGTACTAGATAACAGGAGATGAAAAGGCATACACAAAGAGGCACAACGAGATAAAAACACATAAATATTGCTCATGGTTCTATGAAATTCGCAGGGTCTTCTTAGCATGCTCGATAATTGTATTCTAAGACCATACTGACTGCTCCGCAATTCTAATAAGATCCGATTAAGTTTTTCCCAACAAAATCGAATAAATCGATATTCGATTGGACAAATTTCGCAATGTCCCTCTATTCTTTTTCTTTGTGTACACGGCTATAAGCTGCACAATATTTATTTTCAAAATTCTCTAAGCAAAGGGCTAGTGGTTGATTGTTTACCCAAAATCGGAAATAACCATATGACAAAAGTTACCTATACATACACGATCCAAATCTGAAAAATGAACGCAAATGGGAAAGGGTTGTTATCTGATCTACTGCAGCTAGTAATAAAGTATAATTCGGAAAGAAAATCGTTGCGTGAGGTTGGAAAGCTAATTGGAAGAAGACAAAGCACTTGGAAACAATAATTCAAGATTGTAAAATTATCGGATCGCTTGAGTCTAAACCTCTTTCGGGGTGCCCTGAAATATTAACCGCACTTGAAGAAAGTCTTATAGAACGAAAAGTGAACAAAAATTCAAGACTGACCGCATCGAAAATAAGGCCAGATATGCTGGATGAAACTGGTAAGTCATGTGATTCAAACACCATTCCAAGAATGCTAAGAAAGAAGGGTTTTCGGAACAGGGTAGCCAGAAAAAATTCGTCCATTAGCGATATAAATCGAAAAAAGATGTTGGACTTCGCCAGTGCTCACCAACAATGTGGAAATGAGTTCAGGCAGAAAGTGATTTTTAACGATGAATGTAAATTTAATATTTACAACAATGACGATAAAGTTAAAGGATGACGTAAGCCCAATACCGCATTAAAAACTCCAACTTTTTTCGGTACAGTGAAACATGGAAATGGTAATGTGCTTGTGTGGGGTTGTATGTCTGAAGCGGGGGCTTGAAACCTAGTTTTCATAGACTCACTGCTTCGTCTACTTGAATATTCTTGAAAATAATCTTACACAGTTAAAAACACCATCACAATCTTTTGACATGAACCCCATAGAGCACTTATGGGACGAAATCAAGCGACGTCTTAAAAAAAGACACATCACAAACAGAAAGGCTCTTGAAGTGGAATGGGCTTAAATTGAGCCTTCAGTTACAAAAGAATGGTCAAATCGATGCCAAAGAGAATGCAAGCAGAATAATTATTCTTCTAATTCGTACTTTAATCTTAATGTGTACGTAGAATTTTGTCACCCTTATTTTGTTATGATTGAAGAAAAATGAAGTTATTGTTTATTTTTGAGTTTTTCATTACATGTATTATTTAGTACGTGCATAGTCATTTCTACAAAAGTATTTGTTTTGTTTATTTTCCTTTTTTGTTTTGCCGTGAAAAAACCGATTATTAACGATAGCATAATAGTGTACGTAGACTTTTGTCACTAAGTGTACATAATACATAATTATGTATGTATATGTTGAGTTCAGATCCATTTGGCATTATTAAATTATACTATGTAAATGTGGTTATCTTCAATCATACATACTTATAAAGAAGTTATCTATGTTTCTGGGTTTTGATAGGCTTTCCTCATGGCGATGGTGTTGCTGGTTTTCATCACTTGCTTTTGGCTTTTGGCTGATATTATGGACACAGTATACATATAGTCACTTGTAAATGCAACATCTGCCTTCTAGTGAAAGAATTTATAACTTTTGCAATTCTAGTAACTAGGTACCTCGCTTTGTAAAAGATTTTTGGAAGACCAGGCAATCGATACTGACGTTGAAATCCTAAATATAACATTACAAATTAGAGTCCTGTTCTGCCTCGGAAGGTTGTTTCTTTATTTAAGGGCTAGCTACATGTTAAAAGACTCAATTTTACGCTTTATAATTCTCTTCGGGTCCTTAAGCCCAATGCTTTCCCATTTATAACCACTTTTTAAGGTGAAAAGTGTAATTTCGGTGATTATTTCAAGGTAATGTTTTTGTAAACAAATTCATTCATTCGTTCTTTCATTGACTATCAATATGGTAATTTAAATAATTTGGTTTTGAATTTTATTCACGGAATTCCTTATCGTTTATGGTAACAAAATCATCACCCAATCAACAAACAAGCTACAAAATCATTTCTATTAATAACTAAAAGGTCGATGGAACTCTAGACCTAATACACCATTGAAACGTGATATCAGAACGACACCCATCTAGATTACCAGGTTAATAAAAAGCAAAATTTGTACCATAAAAACTGTCGGAAGCATTTAAGACAGGCGGAACAACAAAACCCTACCACCTGTCCACCAGGTCAAACAAAACTCTTGGCGTTAAAAATGTAAATAAAAATTCCCAAAAACGATCATTAACATAAAATACTTGATGTTAAAAAAAATTAAATTAATATACGAGTATCGCCCATCGTAGAACTTCCAGACGACGAATAAAATTATGTTTACAAACATTTTACTGTATTCCTCCTTCAGAGTAGAGTGTGACTAATTTGAATAGAAAAAGTTATGTTTAATCGATCATAAATGTCAGAAATATTTTAATTACAAACAGATCTTTCTATATTTGACTAAGATACGATCAAGCGACAACGACGCCGGAATAATCAAAAATTTACCCTAGAAAAGCATTGCACCACAAAAGAAAAAAATAATAAATTAATGTTATTCAATGTTTATTTAATTTCTCTTAATTTGATTTATAGAAAACAAATAATAAATTTAAAAAAAAAAATGGAAGACTGTGATAGCTGTACAGTTGTACTTTTCTTAAGTGAACCAAAAATATAATTGATTACACCTACCTAAGTAGTTTAAACCTATTTATAAAACAGAACCCCGAATGAAATAAAAAAAAATGAACTTATTTAAATAAATTATTATAAATTAGCTGTAAAACTTGATGTAAATGTTTAAGAAAAATATATTCAAATAAACAATTTTTGTGTACAGTAGGTACGGGTATTTATTAAAATAACAATGTTTAAATATAAAACACGATCTTACTTATAAAAAATAATTGTTTAAATAATAATTTAAAAAAAAAACTCCAGTTATCGATGTGTACAACTGTGAAATTATCAGTTAAAAACCAAGAAAAAATATAAATGTAAAAAAATAAAAAAAAACTAATTAAGTGTGATTAAAAAAAAAAATTAAAAATGCAATTTAAAAATTGAACCAAAAAAAAAAAACACATACTCATTTCCTTGTTTCATTCGAGATTGTATCATGGTGTGTTAAACCACACAAACTCGTACTCTTTCAATTTGTTGTCGCCGGTGGGCTGTTCGTTGGGTGGTACGCGCTCCCATTTGATATGGGGCTGGTAGCCATTTTCGTTTGCTATGTAATCGATAATCCTGCGAATGCCATCTTCGTCGATTGTGTTGTAGTTCCCCTCCTTAGAGCCATCGATGCGACCCTCTTCGCGATGGCTGTTGTAGTCGAGGACATAGTTGAATCGGTATAAAGGACCTCCACCATTATTGGATGGGGTGATTTTACCGATTGACGGAGAAGATGGTGCTAGTTTCTTTGTGGATGGTAAATTAGAGGTTGGTGTCCTTGCATCTGTAATATAGGAGATTTTTGTAACGAAGATATTCCGTAGAAAAAATAAATCTTTTGTGGATGTTGATAGAGGAGGTTTGATGAATAAGAAAATGGCATTCAAATTAAGTCAACTATAAAAGCTCTCTAATGAAGATGACATTTTGCATAACTAAACAAGAATTGCCATTAAAAATATAGTTCTTTTATATTAACCGGCAAGTTGGAGTTAATTACGAGCATTGAAGAAGCAACAGATTTATTTTAATATTAATACCTTACTTGTTAATATTTTTATGGTGTTTGAATAAGATATTTTAATGTTTATGTTAATATCGATTTTTAATCCTAAGTAATGAGCAATTGTGATTGAGTTATCTGTCGGATTCAATACATTTTTATTGACGTTTGTCTGTGCTTGTGATTACCAATCCATTTGTAGACACTATAAGACATCGTTTATATCTTAAAAATTGTGCTGATTGTAATACTGATAAATTCTTATTACTCAAATGGTTGTGTAAATAAATGCAAATCATACAGATACACCTAACCTAACATACAATCGAAAGAACAAAAATATTATCATACGTACAACGGTTTTACGGTATGTAGTTTCTGCCTAGCTATGCGCACAGTGGTGCGACAAAGCGATGCGATATGAGAAGTGTTTGCATGCGATAAAACTGTTCACATGTATGTGGTATTCTTATGCACGTGCGCGCAGTGAAGCGATTTTCAATGCATTTCTGTGCTACAATTGCGAGTTTCTCGCAAACCCCTCGCAAGCTTCTCGTACACAAACTCTTCTGACCACTTTTTCAAGCGATTCGATGCGAGAAGTATTCATTAGGTCTGTCCCTTTACTTTCTGCTCCAAAAATAGTAAATTATTGAATTTCAAGGAGTGGGGGTAAAATTCTCCCAGAGTAAGGCAAAATTACGAAAAAGAAAAGGAACGCGTTTACTACAAAAGTTGCAACAAAAGAAATGTCAAAAACATATGAGAAGCAAAAGTAAACTGTATCCTGCTGTTCATATGATATACAGTGGCTCAAAATAATAAGCGGACACCTCTATTTTCTTACTTATTCGTGTGAATAAAAGGCGAAATAATACAAATTATTCTTAAAATTTATTTATTATAACTCAGTTAGGTTTACTTTAACTAGAATATAACAAAACAAAAAAAAAAATGCATTAATTTCACCAGCGCAATCAACAAAAATTGAAGATTAATCCAAAATAGATCTCAAAGTAATAATCGGACACTTCATTTTCATGTGAAATTTTGCAGAAATTAAAAAATACACATTTTGTTTTATATTTTTTAATATTTAGTAGACAGTCCTTTTTGTTTTAATACTGCTTTAAGCCTGTCCGGCATTGAAGAAACCAGTTTTTTGCAATAGGATGGCTCTATTTTAGTCCACTCCTCTTTTAAAGCCGCTACCAAATCTCTTTTGCTGGAAATTTTGTAGTTTTTCGACTTGTTATCCAAATAATCCCATAAGTGTTCGATTACATTAAGGTCAGGGCTCTGGGGAGGCGTTTCAAGTACATGTGGGCAATTGTAGATCAACCAAAGGCGTACGTTTAAAGCTTAATGCTTTGGATCGTTATCTTGATAGAATCCCCGATCCCCAGATTTTCTGCACTTTGCTTTAGGTTATCCTTTAAGATACGCAAATACATCATTTGGTCCATATTTCCCTCAATAATATGCAGTTTTCCAGGTCCAGCGGCAGACATACATCCCCATACCATTACCGAGCCACCACCGTGTTTTACAGTGGGTTGCAAGTTTTGTTTTTCTAGCTCGGTATTTGGCTTTCTCCAAACATAGGATCTGACCGAAATAAGTTTAATTTACTTTCATCACAAAAATGACGTTCGTCCAGAATGAAAAATCTCTGTTTTTATATTCCTTTGTAAATTGTTTTTGTTTTTTTCTATTGCGCTCACTAATAAATGGCTTTTTCCTGGCTACCCTTCTATTAAAATTGTGTTTCCGCAATACAATTCTTATTGTTTCAGGATTAGCGGTTGTGCCCAGTTGTGTTTCAGCTCGTACAGCTAGCTTCGAATAGATTTTCCCTCGGTATGGTGATCAATTTAACAATTGCCGCACTTCTAAGGACGTTTGACGACGTTTTTCCATTTTAAACTGTGGTACACAATACTATCTTGCATCAAATGTGTTTGGTGAATAAAGGAACACTGTGTAATGTACATGCGACACACATTTAGTGGGTTTCCCCGATTTAAATATAACAAATTTGCAAGCGTTGCCAACTGTCCGATTATTATTTTGAGATTCATTTTGGATGAATTAACTATTTTTGTTGATTACACTGGTGAAATAAATGCATTTTTTTTTGTTTTGTTGTATTCTAGTTAAAATAAACCTAACTAAGTTAGAACAAATAAATTTCAAGAATAATTTGTATTATTTCGGCTTTTATTCACACAAATAAGTAAGAAAATGGGGGTGTCCGGTTATTACTTTGAGCCACTGTAATTGCACTGACGGAGACGTGGCTGTGTGATGATATACTTTCTGCTGAGCTGTGTAGTACTTCGGATTTCAATGTATTCAGAAGAGATAGATCGTTTGCAGAATCTGGATTATGCAGAGGTGGTGGTGTCTTATTTGCAATTAAATCTTATTTAGTAAGTAGAGAAGTCCCACTTGTATTTAAAACTGTGAACAATTATGCGTTGAAGTAACGTTGCCAATTTGCTTAACTCGTATATATTTAATCATTTCTTATATTCCACCTAATTCTAATATTACTATTTATGAGACTCATTTAAATAATATTCACAATGTTGTCAGTTCGTTAGGATCTAATGCGCATATTGTTATTTTGGGTGATTTTAATCTCCCTAATATTAAATGGATGTTTTCAAATAGCGAAAAATGCTTACTGCCCTTTAATCAGTCAAATGAAGTTGAATGTAAAGTTATTGATAATATGTTTTCCTTTAATCTTAACCAACTAAATCATATTGTAAACTCTTTAGGACGAATCTTGGATTTAGTGTTTATTAATACAGAAGCTAAATTAAATATTGCTGAAGTATCTATTTTAAAAAATAGTATTCACCACAATGCGTTGGAAATTGATCTATTAGTCTTGAATTTCGATAAATTAAATTTTAATAAACGAGAGTTTGTCTCAGTTCGGGATTTCAGTAAAGCTGATTATGCGGGTTTAAATATCTTTTTTAATGCAATTAACTGGGATGAAGCTCTTAACTCGTTTGACTTAAAAGTGTGTTATGATTCCTTTATTGCTTTATGATTCCTTTATTGAGGAAGCATATAATTTGTTTGTTCCAGTAAAGGAAAGCAAGTACAGCAATAAGCCAAGTTGGTTTAATAAAAGACTGTGTAATTTAAAAAATCAACTTTCTAAAATGCATAGAAGAGTCAGAAATGATCCTGGCTCTCGCGTCATTTACACTTGCTGTAGAAGAGAATATGAAACTCTTAAAAAGTTTTTATACAAAAAAAATCTATACTCTATCGAGACCAATATCAAGCGTGATTCTAAAGCTTTTTGGATGTTTCTTAATTCAAAACGTAAATCGTT
The DNA here is from genome assembly GCA_949775065.1 of Brachyopa scutellaris. NCBI lineage: Eukaryota > Metazoa > Arthropoda > Insecta > Diptera > Syrphidae > Brachyopa > Brachyopa scutellaris. The sequence continues at coordinate 94,314,856 of OX459113.1, read as the reverse complement.
CGGAATCCCGGCTAATATGCATTATTTTAATCAATCATCTAGTGATGAAAATATTATTTGCGATATGTTTGCTTCCTATTTTCAATCGAATTTTGTTCAGGATTCTCTTCCGCTAACACATGAGACTAGATTTAGTGATTTTATCACCAATTTGGGTAGTTTAACCTTAACATTGAAGCAAGTTGTACTTGAAATCTCTTCTTTGAAATCCAACTTTAAACTATCTCCCGACAATTTTGAAAATGTGTTCTTGTAGCCTTTCAGTTCCACTTACAAACATTTTTAATCTGTCACTTTCTACCGGTGACTTCTTGGATGAATTGAAGTTTTCACTAATAAGCCCGATACATAAATCAGGCTCTAAACAAGAGGTTATTAATTACAGACCCATTTAAAAACTGAAATTAATACCAAAAGTTTTTGAAGCTGTTGTTAAAAAATGTATCTATGGTGAGGTAAGGACGAGCATTAGAACAGCATGGTTTTGTTAGTGGTAGATCGACCGTAACAAATCTCGCTCTATTTGTGAACTTTTGTATCAAAGGTATTGAGTGTGGTAATCAGGTAGATGTAATCTATACTGATTTCTCAAAGGCATTCGATAGAGTTCAGCACGATATTCTGCTTAAAAAGTTGAATTGCTTAGGGTTTCACTTAAATCTTCTTCGTTGGTTTGAAAATTACCTGACGAACCGCAAACAAAATCGCCGCTGTGATGAATTCCGACCGGTTTGAAAACGGACGGAATTACAAGGGATGAATTCGGAAAAATCCGTTAATTTCGAATTCTTCCCTTGTAATTCCGTCCGTTTCAAACCGGTCGGAATTCATCACAGGGGTGAATGTCCGAATTGGAACGGTGGTATATAAGGAGATCTTTAACCACTTAGGTGTTTCTCAGGGTAGTCATCTAGGACCTCTTCTTTTTATACTATTTATTAATGATCTTTCCGCATCGCATCGCTTTGTCGCACCACTGTGCGCGTAGCCTAAGACTATGCCGATGATTTTCAATAGTCGAGTTCTACTTACGTATCCCTCCGATATCTCCGAGTAAATGGAACAGGATTCCTCAACGGAAACGGAGATTTTTATGCATTTGCTGAGACAATTTTTTCTTGCATTCGTTTCTTCACTCTCTGCTAAGACTGAACATGTCGTTATTTTGGACACTTCATGACAGATAAATTTCTACCCTGTTGAGAATGTTGTTCCACTTATTAGAAATATCTCTGGTGAGGCAGCTGAGGAAAATCTCTAAGAGAATCGTAAATGGAACTCGACTAATTAATCCAACTAAAGTTAGAAGTCATTCGTAGCGGTCTACCAGAGATGGGGTAGGTATCTTCATTTATTACCTACGCCAAATAGTTTCCATAAAACAGCTGCCATTAGCTGTTATTATTATTATTATTATGAATTCTTTATTTTAAACAAACTCGTGATTTTTACATTGGGTAAAATTAAAAGAACATTAGCATGGCAAGAATTTGCCGTCTGCCTGAAAATTGACATAACCGAGTGTAAGACAAAGAAAGTTTTAATTTTGAAGTTGAAGATACAAAATGTTTGTTATGTGTACATTATAATAATTTAAAAACAAAAAAAAAAAATAAAAATTTTATTTATGCTTTACAAAATTTAGATTTACATTTATTCATGTTTTTAATCATTTATTCTAGAAAACTGTTGCGATAACCTAAGGCATGATTAATAAAATAATAAAGAGCCTTCCAACCTGATCCTCCGTTTAAGATTTCTTTCATTTCTTGACGCGTGAGAAAACTCTTTGAAAAATAAAGTCTACGTAATTCTTGAAGAATTGGACACACAGCTAGGAAATGGTTGATATCTTCGGCTTCATTTAGGTTACAGAGGTTACAATTTGGATTGTTATTTCTATGCGGTTTGTAATTTAAATGTAACATCTCAGTCCGTGCTTTAAATATGGCGCTTATTTGATTTACAGAAAACTTTCTATGAAAATAATTATGTTCAAAAAGCGTGTGATTAAGCTCTCTGTAGATCAATCTACTTCGAGAAGTTTGGGCTCTATGCAAGGATTTAAGATAAGAGGAGTCATCAACGATCGCGATACACTCATAAAATTTGTCCAGCCAATTTGCGGGTGGTACGTCATTAAGATTAAGCTCAAAACCATGAAAATTTGCTATTTCATACCACTTAGCTGTTTTAATCATCATTAATCAGAAGTTATGATCATGTTCTAGCTAAGCAGCCGTGTCGGAAGTGTTGATTTTGACTTGGAAGACAAGGAACGCCGTGGACCGCAAAAAAAGTTCGAAGATGACGAATCAGAGGAATTGCTCGATAAAGACCCATGTCAAACAATTCAAGAATTGTCTGAATCGTTGGGAGTTGACTTGTCAATGGTAGGAACCATCAACATTAATGGCGAAGCAAAATATCTATGGATTCAAGCACATGCTCTGTTTGCTGGGATCAGAAGGGTGTGGTCTAGTATGATCTACTCAAACCGATTTTGCAGTACGTCGCAAAACCGGCCTAAGTAAGCATACTTGGAAGCGCTCAAATCGGAAGTCCTTCCCCACCCGCCGTATTCTCCAGACATTGCTCCTTCTGATTATCACTTGATCCGATCGATGAATTATGACCTGTCCAACAGAAGTTTACTTCTGTTGAAGATTGTACAAAATGGGTCGATTCGTGGTTTGTATCTAAAGATGAGGCGTTCTTCCGACATGGTATTCGTATCCTGCCCGAAAGATTGGAAAAAGTAGTGGCTAGCGATGGACATTAACATACTACGAATATAATTTTTCGATTTCGTTTCATACAAACACGCTACGAATTAATTCCAACTCCTAATTTTTAAAATGGGCACCGTAGCGCAAGTGGTTAGTGCGTCGGACTACTGAGCCAGCGGTCTTGGGTTCGAATCCCGCGGCAAACACCTAAAAGTTTTTCACAGTGCCCACCTCTTTCGAATGTCTGACAAGCATCAAAGAGTATCATTTGTCACGATTGAGTTTCTCAATTCGCCGTTCGGAGTCGGCAAAAAACTGTAGGTCCCTTCCATTCGTGCAAAAATATAACACGCACACACAAATGGTTGCGAGAAGCAGGCCCAGGTTCACCTCGAGCTGTAGCGCCAACTAAGTAAGTAAGTAATTTTTAAAATGTACATACGAGTATGTACATTATGTACATAAGTATGTACATGCATTTTGAAAAAAAAAAAATTTCTAGATCCTTTCATTTTAAGTAGGTATACATTTTACGCTGATCGAAAGCTCAGATGTGTTCATAAGGGTATTTGAATTTTATGCAATTCAAGTCCTTTTTTATTATAAAAATGTACTACATTTAGCATTCAGTTTCGTATTTAACTCAAACTAGAAAGTGAGAGTGAAATAAACATCTGTGTGGTGTGGTGGAAGGAGAGACAGCATCATCATGATCTCACACCTAACCAATCTGAACAAATGAGGTTTCAAAAGAAAGAGAATTTCTTTAAGCAGTGACGAATTGTACTTTCACTTTATAAATATTAACAAATTAAAAAAAAAAAAAAAAACAAATCGAAACAAATATTCTACCCAAAATGATATTCTACCCGAAATTACGCCAAAAAATGTTTTGGAAAAAGAGCCAAAATAATTGCGGCGTAAAGTTTTTGGAAAAAACGCCAAAAACCAAAAAGTTAAATTCGCCAGAGTGCAAGAAAATTACTCCAAATTTTTGGAAAAAAAGCCAAAAAGTGAAATGGAAATTACGTCAGAAAAAGTTTACCTTTAGGTTTGATTTCCAAATTTGGTTTGGAAATAAGACCAGAAAAAAACTTATTTTTTCCGTCTGCATTTCCTAGTTAAGTTCTTTTGGTTTATGAGTAGTACTGAATATGCTAGGGCAGGAGGGGGCGGCGGAGGGGGGGAGGTATGCGCGGCCTTTAGAATTTGGACACCTTTATACTATATTAAACTGATCACGCGTGAACTACAATTGCTATAGGTAAAAGCATGTGAATTACAGTCATTTTGCTACAACAGTGCTCTATGTTCTCTCTATTTTGCGACAAAACAACATGCACAATGAGTAAACACATGAATTTCACGAGTACCTGGTACTACTCACGCCTTTTTTTATTTTCTATTTGGAAAAAAAAGCCAACCACTTTTTTGGGGTTTTTTCCTTTCCCAATTTGGAAAAAAGGCCAAAAAATGTTTTGGCGTTTTTTCCAAAAACATTTTTTCAGCGTTTTTTCATATTTCATAAATGGAAAAAATGTCTACAAAATTATGGAAAAAATTCCAAAATTCTCAGCATTTACACCAAACTATTTGGTGGTTTTTCCTAGGAAAAAACGCCACAACTTTGTATGGAGATTTTCGGACTTTTTTCCATTTCCTTTTTTTGGCGTAATTTCAGGGAGCCAAAATAAAAACTTCCCGTATGAATTCTATGGGATTTCCATCAGTTGACAGATGAAAATCATATGGGAAGTGTTTGTTAATTCAAGAGTTTTTTTGGTTGATATATTTGCTATTTGGGAATCATATGGGAAATATTTGATGGATGGAAATCATATGGTAAGTTTGGATGTTGGATGGGAAATCTGGATTTTGGGGGTTGGATTTTCTCTTGCGAGAGTTTCCGCATGGGCACACTTGTTTAATTTAAAATAGAAGAGGTGTGGAATTAAGAAATTCTAAGAAAGGTTTTTGTGTTTTTTTGCAATTGCAAATGTGTTGTTCTTAAATTCCGAGTTGAACGAATTTGAACTACATTATGTTTTTTTTTGTTGAGAATCATCTAGCCATCTAAAGCAGGTTAGCTTTATAGACAGTGATGAATAAGTAGCAAATTCATTAATTATAATCTTCAACTACTCGTTGATGAGTGAGCTAGTAACATCTGGACTTGATGTGCTAAGTGATTTACATACTTATGATAATGAAATGGCTAGACTTAAATTAACTTGCAAATGATATGTACATATATATAATGCTCATGCAATTTACCATTTAAGCTTCCTATTTGCATTCCTGTTGGTGTAAGATTGTTAGTTAGTTTTGGTTGTGTCAAAGCATTGTTGTTGTTAAATTGTGGAGTCACTGTAGCAAGTGAAGGAACTCGTCCTGTTTGTTGTGAAAGCGTGTTTTTGGTTAAGGACTGAATCGTGTTTTGTATCGGCGCCGCTCTACTCAGCGACGGTGGCGCACTTTTGAAGGGAGCTGCTCCATTTTGTAAAAATTGGTTAAGAGGCTGGAAGGACTTTGGTTCTTTGGTATTAAGTGTGGCAGTGTTGGGTGTAAGTGTTGGCAGTTGTCCTTGTGTTGGGAGGTTTTTGTTGTAAGCGGGTAATAGTGCAGCATTTGGGAAGGTATTAGAGGTAAATCCAGGTAGTTGGGAAGTTGGGCTGAATGAACCTCCGTTTGCAGATCCAAATCGACTTGCTACCTGCGGTGGAGAGTTTGCAGTAAATGCCTTACCTTGGCGGCTTACTGGAACTTGTGTCAAAGGTTGTGTTGGAGAATGGATATTGGTTAATGGATATTTTTTACCATTTCCCTCTGAAATCTTGGATGCAGTTGTTTCAAATGCATTTGGCTTCAGCGGGATCGATGGCAGCAATGAAACTGATGGTAACTTTGGTCGCGAAGCTAGTGATGTTCCTTTTGGATTTGCCCCACCCGGAAGAGGCACATTCTTCGTCGTGATTGGGACGTCCTTGAAGGCCTTTGACAGCGGCCTAAATGCCCCTTCTGGATTTGCGGGGATTTGTTCGGCAACATCAGCAGCGTCTCCGGTGAATTTCTTTGTCAGCACACAACCGCCACACGATTGGTTGTTTAATGGTATGGCCTTCCTTGTTGTTGGCACCACGACCGGCTTTTTAAGTGGCGGCAACATCGCAATCATTATTTTTTCTATAGAAAACAGAAGAAACATGTCCAGATAAGAATAATTTATTTGCACTGTCACCTATCCTGTCAATGGTTAATAACTATTTAATTATGTTAATTTATGTCGACATGCTTGTCGTTAATTCTTAATGCCTAAGCATTTATAATAAATGACAGTGTTCCGCGATATGCTTGCACGATTAAAATCCATGTAAGCATATGTTTTATTTTTTTTATTTTTTAGCTGAGTGTTAATGATAATACATAATTCAAACTTACTTTCCGGACTCCGGTAAGGGTAGTTCTTCATTGCAAGAATCTTGAATTTGCCATTCTCATCGGTTGCGTAAACAGTTACATGGTAAATGCCATCGGCAGTAATAAAACCAAATTCGCCCATAACGATGCCGTTCTCATCTGCAAATCAAAATAAAAATTATGACTGATTATTATTTATTGTTGAATGTCATTTTATTCTTGGTTGTAAATAAGCGAAAGTAAACTGGTTTCCTGCTTATAATAAATTTGACTAATCTTTTTTTTTTTTGATAAAATCAAAATTGACAAATGGAATCGGTATTCTGTTCTTAATCTCGTGCTGGAAACTTGAAACGGCAACATAAGAAGAAATATATTCTTAAGCTCGTGCTTGAAGCTTGAAGAGTGTTAAACGGCAACATAAGAAGAAATATGTATATTCTATGATTCTTGTTATGCTCACGGGAAGCATGGGAAAATGGGAACATAATTACCAGGGATAGGATTTTGCTAACTTTGCCTCTTTTTTTGCTTATTTGGAAATTGGAAGATAGTATCGACTTTACACAAACACGTTTCATGTCGTCCTGATTCCAAATATATGTATTTTATTTTGCCTTTTTCCCCTTTTTATACCATTATTGCCTTTTTTTGCCTTTTTTTTGTCGTTGTTGCCTTTTTCTGCCTTTTTTGCATATTTGGTTTTTTTTTTCTCAAAGTTTGTTCGCTAAAAAATAATGCTCGTATGTATGCATGCTCATCTGTGCAAACATTATGCTTCTTCTTCACAATACGTAATACGCATACTTACTTTTCTAGATGCATTACAATTTAAAATGTCTAGTCCGTGGGTAAAGTCAACATGGAAATATCGTACACTAGCGAATACCCTGCCGGCGTTGCTACGCTTTATAAAAAATACATATTGCATTGCCGCAACCAAGTGTCTCTGCCCTGCGATCACTGATCTATATATGTATGTATGTATTTTTGTACATACATATCTACCCGCTTTAGAACATTTTAATTGCTTGTGTGCATTCATAAATATGCATGTACGCGTATTCCGACAAATCTATGTTGGACGGTAGAACGAGTAAGTCAAAATTTGTCAAAATGAGATAAATACATCATTCGATTGCAAATTTTATATATCTTGTTTGGTAAAAGCTGTATCGGTCTATTGCACACACAAATGGTTTAAAAAGGCAGTGCAAAATAGCCTTACTGTATGTGACATAGTAGGAGGTTTATTTAGTTTTTTCCCACTACTGAAATTTTGGACTTATACTCGTTCTACCTCCCACCATAGAAATTGAAAATTTTTTTCCAGAAGTACCGTCAAACATTGGTGTAAATAATGTTGATAGCTTTAAATGGGCTCCACTCGTTTCAGCTGAAGTAGAAACGTTATTTAGCTCGTTCAAGGCCCTTCTAAGAGATAACCGGAGAAAATTATTACCAGAAAATTTCTAAAAGCCCTTGGTAGTTCAATGCTACTATATTTAAATGTGCATTTACGTTCCTTTTTCTTGTCTTTTAATAAATGCCTTTTTTTTTCTTTTTAAGTCTTTGTTTTGCCTTTTTTTTACTTTTTTTAGGTCAACAAAATCCTAACCCTGATAATTACATATACCTAGCCAAGGACTCGGTAGGGCTTATATACTGCTCTTCCGAACAACGTTGAGTGATATTACCTCCGTCTCATACTACATTAAGTTTGCGAGTCTATATCCTTTTTAGACTTAGGCTTATGGTCACCCTATTTTCCAGTCAACTGGGCATGGGTGAATGAGCTTGATCTCAAGTCTTCTTTAGAGAGTGTGCAGATCGAGAATGCCATGTAATACATATAACTATGATACTGTTTTATTTTTATTAATGATACCTATACATATAAGACTAGGTGGTAAAATGTGTACATTTCCCTCCACCGCCCGTAATTTTCAACCGGTACAAACGTGATAGGCAAAAAATATTACAAAAACTTTCAAAAACATTGAAAAAAAAAAATTAGACAAATTATTTTGTGCGATACTATTGTGGTACATACAGCTGAGTAGAACAACAAAATGCATTCGACGCGCTATGTGTATTTATGTGTGAGTAGCGTCTCTGTTGAAAACGTGGACAATATCATGAATCAGGGTGAATTATCCTTCGCAACATCAACCAACCAAAACCTTGTAATGCCACCAGGCTTGCCGTCAAAAAAATATAAATATATTAGTGATAGAAGCAATAATTTTGAATGGAAAATTCAAAGGCGAAGACATTTTGATACCTCCATCCCAATGAATCCATGTGATATGCCATTTGAATTTAAGCGTATTCAATTCCCTATTCGCCTTGCATTCGCCGTTAACATCAATAAGTCGCAGGACAATCTTTAGAAATGTGTGGTATAAATTAGGAAAATCCAGTTTTCTCGCATGGCTTATGCTGTTTCTCCTTGTTGCCACAGAATTAATAGTGGCGTTGCGTTTATGGAATTCAGGGTTAAAGCTTAAAGTTATTCAATATCAGGCGTGTTTTTTTTCAAACCTATATAGGCTAAACATGTTTCCGCAACATGTTTTCAATGTAAAATACAACAAAACGTTAGCCTGGATAATTATCCAGTCTTATTTTTGTATGGAAAGCTTATTCGAAATCTATATATGTAGATTTGAAAAAAAACGCGCCTAATATCCACAAAAGGGAATATCAATAAAACTGTTCTAATGAGTCTTATAGGTATAAATCATGGGGTCTTAATATGCCGGAATCGCGTCACTAATATACTTTGCGGTTTTTTTTTTCAAAAGTTATCTGTAAACAAGATGGTTTAGTAATATATAAAGTATTTGCCGTTGCATCGTTAAAATAAAATAAAAAAAAGTGTATAAGTCAAGCTCATTCGCGTTATTTCAGCATTTACATATATTACAAAATTCCTTAAAAGCTCGTCAAAACATCTCTAAACAAATTGAGCAAAACTATGAAACAGCTAATTGGAAACTCAATTCGCCAGTAAAAAAACGTTTACATAAATCAAAATAAAATCCAGGAGCCAAACCGCAGAAGCTTATTCTAAATGAACAGTTTAATTGCCACCCATTAAAATTCTATTCAAATAATACAAAATGATTAAATGCTAAGTATAAATGTTAATTATTACTTTTCATCTCCTTGGAATCCAGTTTCCAAAAGCATTAAGATGATGTCGTGATAGTAAATAAAAATCGTTTACGATTGTTACGCTAGGTGTGCATTAATATGCCGGGTGTGTTGACATCTTTGTTTATAGGGAAATGTGGGTGTCAAAATTGAAATCGGTTTCGGTTTTAACTTTATTCAAAGTTTGTCTTTAGCGCAACAAAGATAAAGATAATGACATCAGCCAATGACTTGCAGCCAAGTAAAATGAAAGATAAAGCTCATGATATATGCTTGCTTGTAAGCCACAAAACAACAAGTTTGTTTAAGAGATTGCTAGATTCATAGATTCCAAGAGAATATTTTTAATGACATTGCAAAGATTTTGAATATGAATGTTGGTATTGCAGAGATTTGACATCCGCCCATGATATAAGGTGGCTCCAACCAGCGCTAGTGATTTAATACTTTATCGGAGGATGGAGTATTTTCGGTTCAAAAATGTGCTTTCGTTGAATCGACTTATCGAAGGATTGCACTTGTTTGTGTTCCCAAATTATTGCTTGGAATATCCCAGCGGGAAATGGAAGCATACAATCATGCATGCTGAAGCGATTCCTTGGAAGGTTAGAAGGCATGACTCTCCGTATCCTCTTCCATATCCTTTTAACATTAGTAGGTCCGCAGAGGGAAGCAATGCACACTTTTAAAAAGATTTTTTCGGAAGCACATCTCAGTGATTGCTTCTCAATGCATCACTTATACATCGCATAGAATATTTTTCTAAAAAATCATTGCTTCCAAATACCTTCTTGGAGGAGCGCTTCCCAAATTTCCCGCTGGGATTACATGGAAGGAAGCTGTATATATAGGACTTGTCGTGAATACCATTCACGGTGATTTAATTCGAATAGTTGGCATACTAGATATGTAGCTTAGAACATTGACAATGATACCAACTATACTTGATTTTCCAGTACCATACTGGATTCGAGGTCCAGATACTGAAATAATTTTCATACTGGATTTTATACTGGAATTTCATAAATTTTATCAGTTTGTGCGTACTACGAATATTAAACAAGCTCTTTCAAAAATTAACACTCGTGCGCAGTCTTTCATCACACAAAAGACGCAAGAGGTCTATTTGGTAACTTGGTTGGGTCAAGTCGGCCGGCTAACGCTGTCAAATAATTTGAAAAGTGGGGAAATATCCTCTCAGAGAGTGGAAAATTCATAAGATCGTAACCAATCGCGTTGAACCACATTTTTGTGTTCCACTTTACAATGAATTTATGATAGAAATTTACTGACAGAAACTGCCAAATGGCTGGTTTGATAACGTTAGCCCACTTCACCCAAAGAAAAAGTTGTTGTAAGAATTCGTAAGGCTCTTAGTTGAGGGGACATTTTTGACACTCTCATTTGGCTCCCTCTTTTACGAATTGTTACAAATCTTTTGGGTTAACAAACAGGAATGTGTCAGAATTCATACGAATTCCAATGCTACCAAACAGACCTAAGATCTCCAATAAAGCTGTAGGTGCTCACATAATGATTGTCAAATGTAAATATTTGCATGTTTTTTCATAGTTTTGTTCTCGTTCAACGTTCAATCTCGTCTCAGGACAAGTATGCTTTCAAACAATCGCAGACAGAGCCGCAGTCAGCTGATTTTAGTCTGATGTGAATGCAGTTCGCTGAATTGAGCACAGACTTAGATTAATAAAAAAAAGTGTTGTACTTTTTTTTAATGAAGTAATAAAAAAAATATTGAACTGAATATACTGGATTTGTACTGGATTTTAATAAAAAAAAAGTATTTATACTAAATATACTGGATTTCATCTAGCAAGAGTTGGTAGGTATCATTAAACATTGTGGAAACGTAGCTATTCATTCATAAACCATAACGGATTTATTTTATTTTCGTTGAACATTTCAAATTTTAAGAAATCCAAAAAACGTTTTGGAAAATAAATATGTATGTATGTATGTATTATGAATTTACTTAACTGGTACATCTAGCAGTTTTGAGAGGATTTGGAAGAAAAACCTCACGGAATATTTAACAATATCACGCAATTGAAAAAAAAAACGTTTTCATGAAATGGTTTTACTCGTATGTTAACAAGGCTTTTCGGGCATGTTGCTGATAAACAACAAACAATGAAATCGTAATCAAAATAAAACATTAATTTGAAAAAAGCACAATTAAACTTATTTTTAACTAGAAAACCTTCGGAGGAGGGTACCGTGTCCATTTTAGAAATCATCTGAGTAGACCGCGAGCCTCACTGAGCTCGGAACCACTGCGTCCATAGGCATAGCAGCCAATGTCCTATTGCGATTTCTCACGAAAATTGGTCTGGATGACGTGCTATGATCTATGGAATAATGGAATTCTTACCTGCCAGGAATACGTGTGAGCGAAGCTCCCTCACCAGTTCAAATAGGTATAATGTCGGGAGGGATGTTCCTTCGTCTAGAATTTATAGGGGGCACAAAAGACCTAAAGGGCGCGATTCATCTCACCCTCCAATAATAATATGTAGTACCTAATAATCATGCCCCAAATTCGAGTTTGAAAATATTTCGAGTGCAAGTAATGCGACGGTATATTTGAACAAAATATAGATACATAAATATCTCTCCATCTAAGACCTCTAAGAATTTTTATTTGTTTTAAAAATCGCGAGATGTGCAGAAAGTTTAAAAAAAATTGTTGGGAATCTGCTCAGGATAACCAGTGTAAATGGAAACACATATATGTACATACATACATCAATGTACTTTTTTTTGTATAATCTACACACGCTTAAGGGGATATGAATATCCTTATAATAGGCATGTTTTTTTTTCAAATCTATATAGACTTAAAAAAGCTTTCAAAAGTAAAATGCAACAAATCCTTAGCCTGGATAATTATCCAGTCTAAGGTTTTGTTGTACTTTATATTAGGCGTGTTTTTTTTTTTCAAATCTACATAATAGGCGTGCATGTTTACCCATGTAAAATACAACAAAACCTTAGCCTGGATAATTATCGAGTCTTATATTTGTACTGAATGCTTTTTCGAAGTCTATATAGGTTACAAAAAAAACACGACTAATATAACAAAACCTTACCCTGGATAATTATCCAGTCTAATTTTTGTATGGAGAGCTTTTTCGAAGTCTTTATAGATTTGAAAAAAAAAAACGCGCCTAATATGTAGATTTCAAAAGAGCTTTCAAAGTAAAATACAACAAAACCTTAGCCTGGATAATTATCAAGTCTAAGGTTTTTGTTGTATTTTACATTGAAAACATGTTGCGGAAAAATGTTTAGTATATATAGATTTGAAAAAAAAACAAGCCTAATATTTACATTTAATGAGTATATGACTTGAACATACATATGATTACAATTTCGAATGCGAATGCTAAATTCAATTAACCGCTCCATAAATGATTAATTAAATTCATATTCAAACCGTAACTGCTCTTATTGCAAGACCCACTCCTGTTTCACTTATTTATGTACATATGCACACTAGAAAAGAAACATTCCATTTTTAATGTTGCTAATTAATTCAGATTAAATATTTATGAGAAGTTATCACTATCAAATAAATAAAATTAATTATGCTTCCATGCTGTTAAATTAATTTTTATATTCTTCTTAAGAGAAGATGTTTACAAATGGTTTTTCTTCTTTGATTTGTTCGACACGCGAACGAAATATGAGAAACGCTAAAAAAAATTACAAACATAATATCAATTAATTGTTATTAATATTTATTCAGAACGTATTGCTTCTATACTTTTTATTTACATTGTTACAACACATGATTAAGTGAAGGTATTTGCATAAATTATATAGTCAAGATTGATCATTGAAGAGCGATTCAAATAATCTTGATGGGTGTTATGATTTATATCCGTAGTATAAAGAGGTTATTATTAAATCACTAATTGCTAATTGATTTGTTATTAGTTTAGTTTAAAGCTTGTAGTAGAGACTGGTGATTAAATAGCATTCAAAGTAAAGTTCAGATATCCCAATCGAATTTTTATTCTAATTTATGTAATAAACACAACGCACTTGTAGCTCAGAAATTAGATAATGTAATAGCACTGGCATCAATAACTAGTCGCTATATCTTTTACTCTTGCAAAATAATCAATGACATGGCATTTCATTAATTGATAGCTAACATACATAGGCTAATGAATGATTTCAGGCATTTACTTTGATAGACTTGTGCATTTTATGTTCACCATTAACGAGAGTTTCAACTACTAAGCGTTGATTAGATATACGGGTTCTTAAGATGCACCCGCAATGTATTTGCTCATTACAACAAGTTTTCAAAGTGTTTTCTTAAACACGATTGCATCATACAAGAAAGAGTTATTACACACTAAGTACTTGTGAGTTCCTAATGGCAGCTTTAAATTGAAATTTGAAATTTTCACTAAGCTATAAAAAAAAGTTAGTTTTTCTTTCGAGTACAACGACAACCATTCACTTATTCTAAATATGCAGCAACATCACCTCTTTTCTCATGACGATGTTGATTCTCCTCAATGCTGTAACCGAACTCATAGGCACGTACTTTTTCCTTACTCTTCCCCACATCAGCTGGTGCACACTGTGTTAACTGCCATTCCAACAAAGCGCCCTGTAAATTGTACACCCATTCCGATATTTATTTATTTTTTGTTTACTTGAATGAAACATCACGTTTAACCTAATTACACTTACGGCAAATAAAATCGCACAAAACCGCCAGAACATGTTTTTTTTTTCTCGTGAATGGTACAAATATTGAAAAATCACAAATCTGGTGTTTACGATAAATACTAACAAATGACAACAGATGCGGATATTTACTTTTGCAAAATACACATTATTTGAATGGTAAAACTTAACGCAAAAATACAAAAAAATTAAATCTAATAATAAATAATGACATGCACTCTCTGCTACTGCGAGTAGATTTAAGTTTCAAAATTTAAGAAAAAAAAAAGAACACGCGGATTACTAACAAATTGCACATTAGCACACCACACCTGCAACACACCTGATGTCCGCATCAATAATAAATAGACAAACATTGCCAACATATCCGAAAAATATAGAAGTTGGTCCCATTGAAGAATCTTCACGACAACAACGTACAACAATAACAACAACAACAAAAAACAGAAGAATAGTATCTTATACGCCTTTGGGGCTGCTGATTGAGAACCAGTCGTTAGTGCTACTGATGGGGGTAGCTCGATTGAGTGACAGAGATACATAGATATCAATTTTAAATATGTTTTCCCTTCGACTACCAAATGGTGGGGGGTGGTTGTGGGCAAAACATATACCCATTCAAAGGCTTTTCCGGACCTTGTCCAATATAATAGCAGCCAAACTACTACAAGTAGCAGCAACATTTATGCTAAACATTCGTAGCATTGACACAATGCTGAGAGCATAAATGTTTGCCCAAGATACACCAGATGATGATGATAGTGATTATTTTTCTCTTGTTGCTGCTGTATAATTATTTCTAATTTACTATGGCAGACGGTGTGGAAATATTCAGTATTCGTTTGGCTAAAAAATGTGTACATCATGGTGACACCATGGTTGACCATATTTATTGATGGAGTGTATTCTAAAGGAAATGTTGGTACAGCGTCTTCCAGCTGCATAACGATGATCTTTTGCGACTGCCATTTGAACTTTTGCTATCTTTGTCGATATCGTTGGATGTTTGCTTGGAGGAGGTGCTCTGGAGGACTGCAGGCATATTATCACATTATAGGTATGCCAAACTCTTCTAGTAATTGTAATTTTAATTTGAGATTCTAACACGTTAGTATATGGATGTGATGAGTTTAAACAGCTTAATACAGCTTCACATACTTGTTCGTATCTGAAGATCAATTGTATTTGCATTTACAGCGTACGGTTGGTGTTTATGTTTGCATGTTGAGTGCCATTTCCTAGACAGCTTTTCTGTTACCTACAACACTTGATCTTCACTGGTGGACATTTTAAAATAAAGTTCAAATGCATTCCGAAGTCAATCTCAAGGGACTTGTTGTATCAACACATTTTTTGATTTTAATTTGCTTAGCTATTGTTGTGAAGGAGAACATGTATGATAGGTAAGTGAACATACAGTCAATGGGAAAAGAAAGTCTACAGAAGATATTGACCTGCATTAGAGTTAAACGAAATTGTGTTGAAAAGGAAAATAACTTTTTTATTTAATAGCTACGAATAGGGCCATACACTTGCGACCTGGTACAGTTCTGTTTGTAAAAAATTAAGACCAGTAGTATCATTTTATAAAATATTCACTCTCAACTAACTACTAGATTAACCACAAGAATCGTCAGTACAGGCCTTATGGAGGAGCTTTTTTTTCAGACACTAGTACCAGTCAGGGATGGAAAATGACATTGTTGAGTTGTACTTAAAACAGTTTTAAGATTGTACTGAAATGGAGCCAATTGTATTGAAAACTATCTTTCGCGTAAAAAAACATACACAAACGAAAAAAAACAACATATTACAGTAGTCCCTCGATAAAGTGAATTAGGTACCGATATTGTGAATTTCTCTAAAATGTGAATCGGCAAAATTTTACATTGTCATCTCTATAATGTGAACTTTCGAAATTTTCAACCTCTAAAATGTGAATTTTTTTGTTTCTCTTGGTCGTTTTGCGTGCGAAATTAGGGACTATATAACTGTTATTTGTGTTTAAGTTGTAAATGCAGCTCCAAGCTATAGAGAGACAACAACTGCCATTTGTGTAGGTATGGATGTTATATGATCAGTTCGTGCGTGGTTATATTTTTTCAGTTAGTTGTGTCTTGTGTGGCTCGTGTTTCTTTTTTGGTTTTGTGTGTAAAATAATCTCAATTGGCATCTAAACAAAAATTGCATCGATTTTTATCGATTAGATAAGTGCAAACTTAATTGCACTGTGCTTTAGTAAATCATTTTGTGTTGTTTTCAATGGATTTAAAAATCGTTTCAATCAGTTTAGTAAGTATTGAAAATAAGTTCCAGTAATGTGAATTCCTCTAAAATCCGAAAATGCCTTGTCTTAATTAGTTAACATTATCGAGAAGCTACTGTATTATTACTGTTTATAATTATTATTATTATTTATTTATTATATAATGTTAATAACAAAATGTGATTTTAAGAAATAAAAAAAAATAACATGGCCATAAAGTGTCGTCTGTCGGAAAAAATTGATATTAGTTAACTTTTACAAAATTAAAAATAAAAAAAAATAAAAAATTGAAATGTAATAAATCTTGTATGCAAGAATTATACAATCCTATCCTATCCTATCTTATCCTATCCTACTAATATATAAATGTGAAAGTTTGGATGTTTGGATGTTTGGATGTTTGGATGTTTGGATGTTTGGATGTTTGTTGCTCTATAACACCTTAACGGTTTAACAGACTTGAATGAAACTTTCGGGAATAGATAGTCTACTTTCTGGATTAGAGATTAGGCTACTTTTTAAACAAAACATACAATTCCTTGATTCCATAATTCGAGTTATTCCAATGTCCGCTTTTATTACTTGGTCATTATTTTTGGGTACACCATTGTCATTGATCGTTACTCTGTTGGGAGAGGGTTGTTTTTGTAGATGTTATGCTCTTCTCTTCGCCACAAATCCATCGCTATCGCTTATTCTTTAATTCTCTTTCTACCCATACGCGCATTGAATGATGGGTAAACCATTGCCATTGATCGTCATTCTGTTGGGAGAGGGTTGTTTTTGTAGATGTTATGCTCTTCTCTTCGCCACAAATCCATCGCTATCGCTTATTCTTTAATTTTCTTTCTACCCATACGCGCATTGAATGATGGGTAAACCATTGCCATTGATCGTCATTCTGTTGGGAGAGGGTTGTTTTTGTAGATGTTATGCTCTTCTCTTCGCCACAAAGCCATCGC
The DNA here is from genome assembly GCA_949775065.1 of Brachyopa scutellaris. NCBI lineage: Eukaryota > Metazoa > Arthropoda > Insecta > Diptera > Syrphidae > Brachyopa > Brachyopa scutellaris. The sequence goes on along the minus strand of OX459113.1, from coordinate 94,297,598 downwards.
TATCGCTTCCCAGCAGGAAAAGGTAATCTATTGGAATCGAACAGGGAATCAATCGCTAGTATAGAATATTGATTCCAGAATTCATTATTCTTAACACAGACTATGTCCTAGGAAAATAATCGATTACCTGAAAGTGTTCTAAGAATGCATTATAGAATTCATTCTTTGTAATGTATTATATAATTCATGCATTTATAATTAGTTACATAATGCATTTCTCCGACATAAATTAAAGAAATGTATTCAGCTTTAAATGAAAAGTATACACTGTTTCGTTTTAAAATATTTTATTACAAAAAATTCTAGGATACAATTAAAAAGGAATTTAAATACAAAAAAAAAAATATTATTAATAAAATAAAGCACACACAAAGCACAAAGTTTTTTTTTTTTGTTAATTGTCTTCGCCAATCCGTTTAGAATACATTTCTAACTTTTTCACTCCTCGCTGTCACGCGTTGCAACACAAAATAAGTTTTTCATGCGTTTTTAAATATAAAACGCGAAATTTGTGAGCGACATGAAGGCGCCGACAGACAACACTGTAACCGAAAAATCGTTAAATTCAAAAACACTACATTACATTTTCTGCAGATGTGGGAATCTACGTGGCAAACAATGTGCTTTGTTATTATATGATATTACCACGTCGATTCTTTTGGAATGCATTTTATTTCTCACCTTTAATAACTAATTATGTATTCGATTCTCCAAGTAATACATTCCGTACTTTCCTGCTGGGTTATTCTTTAATTTTCTTTCTACCCATACGCGCATTGAATGAGGGGTAAACCATTGCCATTGATCGTCATTCTGTTGGGAGAGGGTTGTTTCTGATTTCTGTAGATGTTATGCTCTTCTCTTCGCCGCAAATCCATCGCTATCGCTTATTCTTTAATTTTCTTTCTACCCATCCGCGCATTGAATGAGGGGTAAACCGTTGCCATTGATCATCATTCTGTTGAGAGAGGGTTGTTCGTGTTAATAATTAATGCTCCTTTTTCGGATTGTGACACAAAGTAGAGGAGGGATGATTTTGCTGATATTTGCTACCGACTTTAGTTAGTTGTGTTTCTGCTTCATCAGCGTGCGGATCTAGATCCACAGAAAGGGGGAAATGCACGATTTTTTTTACTTTCTTTTTTTTTTATTCACTTTACAGCGGTATTTGGTTACCTTAAGGTTAAGTCGGTGGATACCTTAGAATAAAGTTTTTCCTTTTATTTCAATTCACAAATACATATTATATTGTAGTAGGGGTAGGCAGGCGATGTTGAGTCTTATTAGTTGGTGATTTCAGACAAACCTCACCAGTTACTCCACGATCAATGCTTACAACAAAGCCTAATATCTTCGGCGTTTACATAATGCTATTGTACTTTAAATATAAACATTAAGTACAACTATTAGAGACAAGAAACCAGAAAGTACCATTATTTGATGCTCATAAAATACATATTATGTACATATGTGTGTAGACATGTTTGTACACAGGAATATTACATTTCCATAAATTTTTTATGCAATCGTTTCATCTATTATAGAGAACAACCACTTAGTTCAGATAATAATGTATTGGCTTCAGAATTCTTTAGAATCTTAATTTAAATAATATCGATTCCTACTACTTCCTTTCTATCATACTACAATCAAATGACGCGACTGATTTTTAGCACGGGCAACGCCGGGCAGGCAACAGCTAGTTATAAACATAAGCCTTAAGCTATCGAAACTGCAGTACCGAAAAAGCAGCTTCCAAACCCGTAACCCGTTAAGAATTTGTAAAGCTTCTTCAAGTGTAAAAGCTCTCTTGGAAAAGTAAAGCAAGCGTGGTTTTGAGAAAATAGGACAAACTGCTATAAAGTGATGGACGTCTATCACTGCATTCAGGTAACAAAGTCTACATATACTTAAGTCTTGCATATCTTGTCGATAAGCTCTGTAGTTAAACCTCAATAATTCAGTGAGCGTCATAAAGATTAAACTTATTTGGTCAAGTCCAAGACGACTAGAGAAGTAATTAATGTGCCCTGAGAATGGTTTAGAAAGCTATAAATATGTCTGGATGTGGATGACTGAGCCCTTCTTATAGAATGCTGATATTGCCTGTCGTCTACATAATTAACATAAATAAACAAAAATGACTTCATAACAAAACCTTACAAACAAAAATACTTTATTTTACACACATGTTCAGTTAATAGTTTTATCTCTGAGATCTTCATCTTTGGGCTTAAAGCTCTCACTTTGCATATTTGTGTTCAAAATATTGCCTCTTATGTTCAGAGAGGTGTGTCGTAAAAAATAGAATCTAGTCAACGCTGTGTGTAAAACTTAAAACAAATACATAGATGTGTCATTCATTGTTGATTCGATTTGCCCGTTTTTGAAAGACACATTGCAAAATAATTTTAAAGATGCAGATTGATAAATTGTATCGAATTAAGGCAAATTGTACTTTTGTACTTAAACAAACTCATTTGTATCGAATTCGATACAATTGTATTGACTTTTCCATCCCTGGTACTAGTACATAACTTTCTGGCACTGAAATAAAAACAAAACCACTGACTTACACAGGTTTTGTTTTTGTAATTTTCGTCCAATGCACATGTGTCCCATCATGACCAGAGCTAATGGCATACTGTGCTCGTGTGGGTGTGGCCGCTATCAACCATCGCTGTGTGCATGAATATGAATATAAAAACAGTGGTCCTATTACTAAGTTCAAGTAAATCGTTACAGCTTTTTCCTCAGTTTTTGTCGAAGAGCTTTGGGATTTCGTGCTTTTGAAAACCAATAAATAAATTTGATTATGTGAGGGTGTTGCCATTTGGCTATTGTTTTTTCTATTTTCTTGCTTTTCGTTAAATTTTTTTGTGGTTTATAATGAAGGTCATTTGCGCGAGATGAGTGCTGGGTGCGGAAACGAAGAGTGAGTTTTTTTTGTTTGTAGCTTATATCTCGTAGAGTAGTCGTTTCCGATACATAACAATGATACATCAAAATACTCATAAGCATGCCCCTTACAACATACTAAAATTTCATCAAAATCGAGGTGCTTTCTACTTTGTACACAATTATCTTTTTTCGTTCAACAAATTATTTTGTTTTTAATTCAGCAGATGGTAACCCTAGGGGTTTTGCTTTCCGATCTGTGGCGATTTGTAATGCATACTATGGTAGCCCAGTGAGAGCTTAAAAGAGGGACAGATTTATGAAAGCTATTGCAACCAGAATGAGAGGCAAACGTCCTATCTTCCCTGTACTGACAATTTTTGTGGAACAGAGTATAGATTGTGGTAACTAGATTGTAGTATATATATACGGCGGCATTAATTGAAAGACTGTTTTTTTTTAAAGACTGTAGGTACAAACCGCTGCACTTGTCAAAAGAATTAATTCCCATTAACTTGTCGACATTCTTAAATTTTAAGCTCGTGAAAATGGCGGACAAAAAAAAATGTTATGTTAAGTAGTGGACTGTATTTAATTGTTTATTCTGGTAGCAAGATTATGTGTAGTTGATTGAGATAAGTGAATTTTTTCAATAAACACTTGGTCACTTACATCAAATTTTATTCTTGGCTTAAGATCTTTTAACCTGAGACAAGGTTCACTGTATAGAAATACAATTTTAATTAAATACTATTTTGTTTCTAGAATATTTGTATTGTGCTTTTTCAAATATATTGCACATAAAAAATGCACTTGCCAGCTTTTTACAATATTCAAATCACTTACACCACACTTGCTGTGTTCTATTACAGAAAGAGGGAAATTATATAATTCTTTACTTGGCTTCTTTCCTCCCGACAGTTGTCGATGCATTCATGGACTTGTCGTTTTGTGTTACAGGCCCCAAAGAAAGCACTGCGCACTCTTACCCACAGAACGACTGCACACTCTTTCCCTTGACGCTACTTTTTTTTCATTGCATTGAAAATCCAAAAACGAATAATACAAGCCACTTAAATCGTATCCTAAATCAAACACACATATATACTGTTTATGCCTACATTCTACTTATGGGGTATCGAAGTGCCACGCTTTGTGGCCACACTTTTAAAAATTGCCTTTTTTTTAATAAAGTCCGGCTATTTTTTTCTGTGTACTGTCAATTGGAAAACATTCGTAGAAGTTGTTCTTCATAGGCGGTTAGTGAAGAGCACATTTTCTCTGGCACTGCGTACTCTTACCCGCTACGCACTCTTACCACAAACGACTCTATCAATACAAACTTACATACTAGACAAAAATGCTTAGATCTATTTTAAAACAAATAAAAGTGACTTTACCTAGCTTACTGGCCCTAAGGGGGCACTCTAAGCTTAGCTCTATGTTTGCAAACGATTGCCTTTCGGCCTTAAACTACGACTAAGCAAATTTAACACATATTTGATTTAAAGAAAAGTTTGGATAACTTATACATATATATAGTATTATCCTTTTTTATTATTTTTAATTCTTAAAAATATCAAAACTTAACCTACCTAAAAACACCCTAAGCTACTTAAGCTAAATTAATTGTAATCAAGGGGGTACGCACTCGTTGTCTCGTGCCCCGAGTGGTCACTATCTTTATTGCGTCTCCGGGCGCTTGGCCATCGCCATTACGACGCCCCGTCGCGACAGCGAGACCTGAGCGAGGTCACCTCTCTGAGACGTTGCCTCGTGATAGCAGCCCCGGCTACTCCACGAAGAACCCCTAGCTAACCTAGATAGCTAACCTTACTTAAACTAGGATGTTACAAAAGTAATGCGTAATCGACACCCTCTTCCTCAATAAGCCACCAAAATCGGCGTATTGCTTTTCCGTATCTATTATTCCCGGTTCGCAATTGCGGTACTGAAACGAAGGAGCTTATGAGCATTGGTGTCGAACCCGCCGCCGTGGATGAGCCGCTTATCTCGCGCACCGTGGTGTCGGTGGACAATACCGGAATGCCATCCCTTTTTTGAACTAACCATTTAGCATCAATAGAGAGAAATACCTCTGGTGGGATAAAGCCCGATAAGAGCTTACTCTCATGGTACATTCCATTGGGGTAATAAGCCCCAAAGATCAGGCTATTGTCGCTGGTCATCGTTCTCGCAATATGCCTTCGAAACGCCTCAATGATCAATCCTGTTCAGTTTTGCCCCATCGTATAAAAGGCCTTGTTGGGATAATATTTTATGTACTGGGACTCTGGTGTTCTGTAAAGTCTGAGACAGGTTCTTAGACACTGTCTCTCAAACCCCCGAATTTTTCCATCTAGAAGGGCACTACATTGGAACATACCGAATAATCATATGCTATAATAATAATTGGTCTGACTAGGGCAACATAACAGCATTCGTATTCTTTTTAAAGTATGTATATAAATACTTGTTCATCCATTTTACTAGTTACCATAAGTAAACAGTTGAATTTCTTTCAACACCTACTGTTAATATATTTATCCACAATATTTGATGTCGTTCTGGTGATGCTTTCTTGATGGTTGTTTTTTTTTTTGCAGAGTTTTTTTTGCAGATTTTTTTTCTACTGTCAATAATTGATAGGCATCGATGGAGGTCAGTACACACTGGGCAAAACAATATGAGCTTCCATTATATTTATTTAATACTTGTGTAATGACATAAATAATATACTCTTCGTTAAATTGTCTGCGAAATGTGATTACTCTTTTCTTAATGCACTTTTACAATTAGATATTTACATAAATATGATTTCGTTTAAATACTAAAGAACGTTTGTTAAAGCCTTATCTAGAAACCAATTTATTATTTATGTTTACTTTGGAGAAATTACTTTAACTGGCTTGCATTAGTAATTTAATGAGTTGTTTATTCAGGGCCGGACCTTACATAGGAGCGAGTGGCGCAGCCGCGCCAGGCACCAGAAAGCAAGAGGCGTAAAAACTAAAAAAATTACTATCCAAAAAACAGATCTACTCGTTTGCTAATATGTATTTATATTCTTCACAAACTAATATTTCTCACCGTACTTCTCAAATAACAATACACACATTTCAATCACTGTACTTTAAAAAGTCCACACACATTAAAATCACCAAATTTCCATATAAATATGCACATAATGTTTTTTTTCTATCCCTTCCCGTTCCCACAACATTTCATTCTCTTTCTCTCCATAGCTGCTAATTGGTATAACAGACCAGTTAGCAGAATTTTTATCTGTACCCAACTACAACCAGAGGCAAACATTTGTCTCTGCTGCAACCATAGTAGACTCTGTTGTTTCATATTAAATATCCAGTCGACCCTTCAGCCCATTGCCAAAAACGAAATTTTCACTGCCAACATGCTGTGGAGCAGTCTTATCATATCGCTCCATTTGCGCCTACCAAAATCCATACAAATCATCAAACATGTCGGAAGTTGTGGAGCAGGATTCAAATTTTGCGCCAAGGCAATGCGCCTACCTAAAACGATGCGAACTTCAAATTTGGTTTCGCAACCTTGTTCGATATATCAAAACGTTCGATTTGACTGAAGAGAAAGAGAGTCAAACTCAGTTCATACGTAGTAAAATTTATTGTTACATTATATATGTACAGATCGCGACAGAAAGATAGCACATTTGCTTTTTTTTTTGGATCCCTTTTGCATTGTCGTGTTTTCAACCAATAAAAAATCATTTCCTTCTTATATGTTGTGCATTTAACATTTAATTGATAACAAAACAAGACTACATAAAAAAATTGCAACCTGCGGTTACGAAAACAAAAAAAATTATTCAATTCAGAACATTAGCACTTTAAGTGGTAGATAGCACATTTTTAAAAATATTGAAAATTAGTATGTAATATATTTAATGCCTTGATTCTCCTTGGCTTCGATTAAAGTAGATTGTACGCTTGATATACATAAGTAGAAAGGAGCAATTAACTTTAGTAGTTAGAATAGTGGACCAAAATACGAAAAAGTTTAAAATTAGAGATTATTTTTTGGGATTGTTGTGAAAAAAACAACTGGGTCTGGCTTAACTGATTTAGTTTTGAATGAACTTGCTGATTTGGATATTCTATTAGTGAATTGTAGAGGACAAGGGCATGATAATGGTACTTATATGAGAGGGAAACATTGTGGTATGCAAACGAGAACTAAGGTTTTGGAACCTAGAGCTTTGATGATGTTCAATGCTCTACTGATGCAGTTGCATTCTTCGATAAAGTTGAGATTATCTATGTTTTCTATTCAAGTTCTGTAGGCAGATGGTCGTTTTAGAAAAAAAAACATCTTAGTAGTTTGACTCTTAGGCTGCGGTTATATATGTAGCAAGCGTGTAATACAAGCGCTTAGCTCGCGTTTTAAATTATCAGAGCATTTTATCTCGCACTTGCTCGCGCTTGTAAAAATTTGTTACCAACCACCATGCTCCAATAAAATGCATTTAATTTAAAGCGCGAGCAAGCACTTGTATTACACGCTTGCTATATAACCGCAGCCTTAAGCAGAATAGATGCAATAAAACCACTAAAACTATACTTGGGAGATGTTTATAGGCTCTTGTTGAAATTTCAGAAAATTATGATCAAAGAGTCTAAAATATGCCACAATCTCTTGGTAGTAAGCTAAGCGAATTTAAATTTATTTGTTGTGTCGTTATTTGGTACACAATATAAGACACAAAGCAGTTTTTGCCTTAAGCTTGCAGTTGAAATTTTGTGTTCAATGAAAAAGTTTTTAGTCGAACTAAGAACTAATGACAAGTTTTTTTTTTGAATTTGTAGATAAGGCGAGACTTATAGCAAATGAAATTAAAGTTCCTTTTCCAGTAATTTCAACTTAACGGTCCCGAAAAAAAGTAGTTCAGTTTTCCTATGAGGATAGGAATGAGGTAATTTTAGACCATCAAGAAAGATTTAGGGTTGAATTTTATGTTGAAGTCAACGCGTCAATTACTCTCTCTCTTCGGGAGATGTGGAAAAGATCAAACATGTTTTAAGTTGCTTTTGGGGCGCTTATTTTTTTTCCTGCGCCAGGCGCCAAAACTGTTAAAACCGGCCCTGTGTTTATTCATCTCGTAGCTACATAGTTTATGAATCTTTTTAGAGACAGTCTTAAGAGCAGAGACAAGTTACAATTTTTCATTTTTACCTTCTTCTACGAGGATATTCGAACTTCATTTGGTAAAGCTTAACTTATGTATGTATGTAAGTGCATTGCTCTTGTAGATGCTTTGACTTTTGAATTAATTTTCATAAATTACAAAATATACATACATATTAACATGCTCACTTTGATCGTGGAAAGCGAATTTACGTTGTTATACTCGTGCTCGTAAGTCAACAATGGACAAATGTGGCTCTTCGTTGCAAATTGAAGTTCGCTGTTTTTTTTATTTATTATTTTAGAATTTTTCACTGAAAAAATTAACTAGGTAACTAATATTTTGTTATGTACATACATATTTTCATATAATGTAGTTTCCAGTCTCAACCTATGCGAACTCGACGTATGCGATGTTTTTTTTTTTTGGAACCATGCTGTATGTGCACTTTATGTAGGTACATAGCACTTAAGACGTTGGTCGAAATATCATATAATTTGAATTAAATAAAATTTGATATTGGTACTTAAATACAATGGTGTGGCTCTTTATAATATGCATGATTATATGAAAATCCGGCATGCGGCTCTCATGTCTGATGTCTCATGGGCATAACAATCCAGTTTTGGTCGAAAATTTCCCCTCAGATTGCTTTCAACAAATTCAAGTTGAAAAGGATTTATTAACTAAATTGAAGGTTCATACAAAAACTAAATACTATACTGGTTGTAAGCTCGGATACTTTCCACCATAAACATATGCAATGGAATTTCGGTTCTTCGTCAAAAAAAAGGTTCGTGAAAAAACTAAATTCCACCTTGGTTTACAACTCGGATATGTTACACAATATAAATATGCAATATTATGCAAACTTGTCAGCAAATATTTCCCTGAAAATTGCTTTCAAGGAAATTTTATTTGAGAATGCTGGAACCTCGAAGGTTCATGTATAGACTGGATTGAATTCTGGTTTCAAAACGTTTTCGGTACCGTAACCCCTAAAATATGCAATGCGAAGTTAAATGCTGTCAACACCATCGGCTGTCAAACTTTTTGTTTTAAATAAGAATAAAACATTTCTTTCTAATTTGAAAGCGGCATGTGGGGGTTTTTTTTTAGGGCATCTCATGATGTTGCTCACATATCACAAGGTTCTATGATTTGTCTTTTAGAAAGTATTTAGTAAAAAACATTGTCGATACGTAAAATCAGGTTGGTAATGTAATTAAAAATCTGGTCTGCTGGAAAATGGGTGTTTTTACAATACTTTCAGCAAAATTTTTGTAACTCGCAAACATGACTGTGCAAACGCCTTGTAAGAACCGAACAATAAAAATTCTGCAGAATATTACTATATATTAGAATGACGTTTGTATTTATTTATTTAGCTTAATGCAAGCAGAGACAACTTAAACAAACAAAAATATTTAAAGCTAACATTAAACTTAAGGGAAGAGGTAGCGAGTACAAATCTAGATTTTAAGAGTAAGGTTTTTATTTTGTTATTTAGCTTAAGAGCTAACAGTACGATTGTGAGAAGGAAGTTGAGGGTAAAATGGCGAAGTGGTAAGTAGATCAGGAGGAGGTATGAAGCGCGTTCTGTAATGTTAATCGACTGCAATGGAAATTAAAAAGGTCTGGAATGCTGTTGGCCTTTTGTAGCATTCTGGACATTGGTTTGTTTAACCCATAATTGGCACGATGAAATACAAGATGAAAGAGGGCAACGGACATGAGATTACGCGGGTAAGTGTTAAGGGAGATCATTTGAAGGAGTGCGGGACAGTCGATTTACCTGCTAAGAGCTGTTGAATAAAAAGTATATCGGCAACATCACGGCGTTTTGCGAGAGACTGAAGATTGATGAGTTTCAAACGGTTTCTATAGGGCGGAAGGTTGTAGCGGTCAACCCAAGGAAGACCGCGAAGGAAAAACCGGATGAACGCTGGACGGCTTCAATTCGCTTAACACGGATCTTGTAATAAGGGGACCATACAAGCAGCGGCCTAACAAAGGTAATATATAGGGATTTCGTGACATATGGGTTTAAAAACTCCTTAAACTAATGCTTAACAAAACCAAGCATAGAGCTGGCTCTGCAAATAATACTATCAATGTGGGACTGCAAGTTAAGTTCTTTATCACAGATAATACCCAAATCTCGTAAAGAAGTGACCAACGGCACGGGCTCGTTGCAGAGAAAGTAATGCCTGGGAGGTGGTGGAAGACATTTTCGAGAGTATGTGATAGATTGGCATTTGTTCACATCCAGGATAGAAAACCTGTTTAAGTCATCTTGAAGTGGGCGCGAGTCGGCGGGTGATGAAATGTGCCTATAGATTTTCAGGTCATCGGCATAGACAGAAATATTGGAGTCTTTGATGATACTGTCGACATCGTTAATTGTCAAGATGAAGATCAGTGGTCCGAGGTGGCTTCCTTGGGGAACACCAGAGGTAGCTTTGAAGGGTTCTGATATGGAAGATCTAAAAAGGACTTTGTATTGGCGGTCTTCCAGGTAAGATTTAATCCATGTAATAAACCACGGGGAAAAGCGAGGATTTTAAGTTTTAGAAGGATTATTCTGTGTAAGATTTTGTCGAAGGCCTTGCTAAAGTCAGTGAAACACAGGGTCTTTGACACAAATTCAGTTGGGTTAATGGTGGTTGATCTACCTTTGGACAAAATATGGACTTCCAGTGAAACAAAGCTGTGTCATAAATAATGCTTTCGAACAGCTTGGGTATGCAAGATAGCTTAGCGATGGGATGGGACGATAGTTTGATACTTCGTTCTTACGACCGTTTTTAAGGATGGGGATTATGTATGAGTATTTCCATGATCGAGGAAAAACTCCTTGTGAAAAGGATAGTTGGAATAAAGTAGTGAGAGGTCAAACGAGGTAGTTTGCACATTTTTTTTAGAACTATGGCGGGTAAACCATCCTTCAGATTAGTTATTTTCTGAACAACCAATGGCAAGGTTATATCAATGGAGATTAAAGAGGTATGGGCGCAGTTGTTCATGTAAAAGAAGTAATCATTATCTGCTTCACGGACGTGGTCGATGAATGATTGACTGAAGAAATTGTGCAAACTGATCTGCAACGGTCTTAGGATCTGCTGAAGATGAATTAACATAATTTGGTGTAGATGGATAGCTGTCTGATTTCCTTTTGGTGTTTACAAATTGGTAAAAGCGTTTAGGATCAGAAAGTAAATTGGATGGCATTCGGGAAAGATAATCGAGGTAAAGCGACTCACAGATTTCGAAGAAACGGATACATACGCGTTGGTAGTTGGAATAATCGGAGTTGGATCGAGATATGAGGTATGCTCGCCACAATATATTTCTTTAGTTGCGTAGTGAGCGTAGTTCTTTGTTGTACTAGTGTGGTCAAGACGAAGATTTTTTTGTGGTAGATACGGGATTGATTTTATAAAGCACGTTATGATTTCAGCGTAGAAAACGGCTAGGGCATTTTCCATAGTGATGTGTGTTATCTTGAATAGAACTAAAGTTAACATTGCATAGGAGGTTATTTAGTTTTGTGAAGCCTGCTTTGCGGAAATTAAAGCAGAACGGAGTTTCGGAATGTAAGATTTTATTGTCATTCTCATAATAGACCAAGAGCCCACAGCAAATTTTGTGTGTGAAATATAGCCGAAAAAATAGTAGATGAGATGAAAGCTGGTGTAAGGCTTATGGCATAAACGAAAATCTTGCAGTTCATGGTCGCGGCTTTAGTGAGTAATACTATGTTGAAAATCCATGTTTCTCCAAAATTGAGATAATTGATTTAACCAGTCAATGCTAGTTTTATTGTACAGAGTACTGTTATCTCATCTCAAAAATGTAGGTCCAAGACGTTTCAGGCGTGGCAAGACTTATGCCAGACTGTTTCAAAATTCAAAAAAATCAGTTTTCGAGATAATTGTTATAACCGAAATTGGCTAATGCCGCGACACTAGTCATACTCCCCAGATTACAGATCTGTATGTCCAAGACCATTTGAACGTGGCTAACACCCTGCCAGACAGTTTTAAAATTCTAAAAAAACCGTCTCGAAATAATTATTATACCCATTGAAATACGTCTAAATATTAAAAAAAAAAAACTATCTCTGAAGCAGGCATGTCAGTCCAGGAATTGCAGTTAGCTAGTTCTTAGTCACTTTCAATTTTAACAATTTATCTTTATTTTTTCATTTGTTCAAAAAATTTAATTTCGAATGAATTCTGGCTGAGCTTGACTGCGATGTCATAGCGAGTAAGCACTTGCCATCTCGCTTCCTTTTGCAGGCCTTCTCTCAGGGGTTACCAGGAAGTTTTGAAAGCAGGCCTTCCTCTAACCCTTCTGGAGAAGCATTAATTTCATAGGTTATCAGTAAGGACTTAAAGCAGACTTTTGCATACCGCTTCCACGGAAGCTTTTTTCATCGGTTACCAGTAAGGTATTAAAACCTTCCTGTCCTCTACCCCTTCAAGTAAAGTTCCCAAATAAAACCAAATAATTAAATTGAAGTGCTTAGGTACGTTATAATGTTTGTATATTTAGCCTCTTCAGTGTCGCCAAAAAATTTAGAAGAAAATATGTTTTTTTGATTGTTCGTTCTTATCTATTTGTGATTAAAGTAATTAATTATAAAAAAAAGTTAGTAAAAATAATTGTTACTAATAGTATTTAAGGATACACATATGCGGACTGCGGTTGATTATATAAAAAATAGGAAATAAGTATGAAAAAGAGAAAAAATGCAAGTCCACATAACGAGGTCTCTTATTCGTTATCAGATACCCTAAGTCTATATGTCAAAGTACATATATAATGTTGGATTATGTATATGTAAAGATATTTTTTCAGTTTTTATATGAACTCTTTTTCGAAATTTCTAGTTTAAAGAATTTGTAGTATCAGATTTGTTTTGTGAATGTATATAAATAATATGAGACTTAAAATGTATGGTCCTAGTACATAATTATACATATCTATAGTCAATATACACACATACATATATATGTACATATATTTGTGACCTCAGAGATATTTTTTTTAATATATAGACGTATTTTAATGGGTATAATAATTATTTCGAGAAAGTTTTTTTAGAATTTTAAAACTGCCTGGCAGGGTGCTAGCCACGTTCAAATGATCTTGGCCCCACAGATCTGTAATCTGAGGAGTATGACTAGTGTCGCGGCATTAGCCAATTTCGGTTATAACAATTATCTCGAAAACTGATTTTTTTGAATTTTGAAACAGTCTGGCATAAGTCTTGCCACGCCTGAAACGTCTTGGACCTACATTTTTGAGATGAGATAACAGTACTCTGTACAATAAAACTAGCATTGACTGGTTAAATCAATTATCTCAATTTTGGAGAAACATGGATTTTCAACATAGTATTACTCACTAAAGCCGCGACCATGAACTGCAAGATTTTCGTTTATACCATTAGCCTTACACCAGCTTTCATCTCATCTACTATTTTTTCGGCTATATTTCACACACAAAATTTGCTGTGGGCTCTTAGACTATAAGAAAATGTAAGCGGTCTAGAGTCTAGTGTGGAAATAAGATGACTACTCTCTGTGACTACACAGTTATCGGCATCAGATGATAATATTAGGTCGAGTTGTCTATCAAGATTATTAGTCATTTGGTACAGATCAGAATCGGAGAGACAATCAATGAAAATGGTTTCGTTCACTGATGTGAGATTTGTGGCGATGAAGTGTGACAAGTCGTCAGATTCTACTAGGACAAAATCGCATGGATTTGAGAAGGGCGAATGTAGCAGCAAAGTAAGTAGAGATTGCGTTTTAATATGGATACTTTTTCGCAAATGAATTCAACATCAGCTGTGTGTGACGTTTTAAATAGTGTTGAGTCGAGACAATTATGTATTGCCAGGTGAACATCTCGAAAGGGCTAGGGAGGAAGCAAGGATTTCAAATTTTTTTTTTCTGCAAGAAAAGTTGAGTTTATTCTTGAAAATGTGTGCAAAAATACCTAAAATATGAATAAATCATATGATTCATCCAATTTTATATTTTCCAAAAGCACTATCATCTTTATCCGTATCATCGCACAAACAAAGAAAAATCAAAATTTAATTTACACCAGCCGCTGCTACATACACACAGCATCGCATCGCCATAACCACACCAAGTGCACGCACAAACATTCAGGCAACAACGAAATATACACGCTGTTTGTGTGGCGTATGGGACCTATTAGTATTTGTGTTAAGTGTGTTAGGACAAAACCATAAAAATTAAAATTATGAAATTAGTTTTCAGAACTCTTATAAAGTTTGATTGTACAAATGATTAGATTTCTGTTTTAAATGGGAAATAAAAACAATTGTATTAACGTTGTGTGTTCATGAGAAGTTTTTTTTTAAGTGTTTCATAATAATGTTCAGAAAAGTAACAACTTTTCGTCCTCGAAATTTGGGCTTGGAAGTCGTGCGTTGAATCTATTTATTTTAACTTGTATCGCCTGTGGTAGAATTTCGACCAATTGTGCGAGAGAAACGCACGAATAAATATTTATTATTTTTCCTAGTTTTTACCTGGCTTACCTAGACACAAGATATTGAAAAAAAAAACATTACACACTGCACTGCCCCTTTGCATAACCACAGCAAATTAAGTGAATATGTTGTGTTTAAGGCAGTTAAAAAGGGGTTGAACTGTTTTGCCTTCGCCTATTTATATAATGATGAAAAAAAAAAAAATTACGAAACAGTCTTTGTCCTAGATGAACGTACGTACATTTGTAGGCATGAACGGGGCTAGAGAAATTATGATAAGTTATTACAAATGATGGATCTAATAAACAAAAAAAATATTCCTTTTTTTCTATTTTTAGAAGAATTATAACGGATTCGCGATCCGCGTCAATAAGGGGTGTGTACCTTGTACCCTGTACTTGCGTTTGTAGCATTAGCAGGTTTGCTATTCGAAAGTTGACTGACCTTTTAAAAGCACAAATAGAAGTTGGGTGGATAACTTCCGCTATAAGCCAGAATGACATTTGAATGGAGTCAACAATATTATTCAAAAACAAAGAAAACAGCTGTGTGCAAACACTTAATACTTATAATCTGATGCTAGCAAAGGATCGACTCCACAAATAGGTTTGTCACTCTAAAGTTAAGTAAGTTTACTGACCTGTAACTCATCTTATACCGCGCAAATGTCCAAGTAGAACTATCCAAAAGCAAGAATGTTTCAAATTCACTTATACATATACCACTTTCAAATACTTAACAAAATCTAATAAAATTTTTATAACATTTGTATTTCACCAGCCACAACAGTGACAGCAACAAATTAATCAGATTCACCAAATTTATCCAGAAATTCGTTAATGGGGTCTATAAATTAACACCGAACTGCTGCTTATTCAACCTCAGCAACGGCATACTTAAGTATTCACAGTGTGGCGGCGCTTACCACCTCCAAAGGCAGACCACAAGCATCAAACCACATTTATGGCAAAATAAACTGCGCTTTCGTTTGAATTTGTTTAACAACTTTTTTTTCGCTCTTTTTTATTTTTACAAAAATCACTTAAACTATGTAACAAAGTGCTGCTGACTTAGCCAACCGACAAAAAAACAATATCCATCGACAGTCAGCAACTCCAAATGTTTTGGCAAAGGTGGAATTTTAAAAATATACAATCTGACTATTCACACAAAACAAGGAATTTAAGCGACTGGCAAATGGGCACCGCTGGGTTGGAAACCGTTCTCATCAGCGATGTAGCTGACTGAGTAGGTGACACCATCATCACCGACGTATTGGTATTGGCCGCGGACTGCGATAGCCTCATTCTCAGTGCCAATGTTCGTCAGTTGACCTTCCTCGTTGGCGGCGATGCCGTTGCTTGTCTCATAACTGGAAAAAAGGATTTCAAAAATTAGTTTCCATCGAGTGGATGGACCACCAACCACTACTGATGGCTGTGGAAGGTGAAGTACTCACGCATATTTGTATCCATCAACTCCAATGTTGTCGTTGTCGTTGCGGAGGACCTGTGCGTTTGCTGCGTCATCAATAGGAGCGGCCAAAGCGACGGCGAAAAGAGCAGCGAACAGGATGGCGAATTTCATCTTGAGATAGTGTTTTTTGGTTTTTGGTTGGTGTTAACGTTCAAGTTGTTGATTACTGAATGATGTGCATACTTTCGCATCAAATCAATTTATAGCAGCCATCACGATGTTCGCCATTCAACTTGATAGTGGCTCCAAGAAATTAAGAAACCGCCAAATTTACTACGAAAATTCACATGAAAACGGAAAACCAAAAAAAAAAAAAATATATACATATATTCAAATTGTGCGCATCCAACTTTGTTGTTGGAATTTCTGTGGATCTTCTTCTTCAACGTCTTTGCCGTCGTTTTATGGTTTTCGGGGTGTGATACTGGTGGCACATATTGACATACCTGATATATGCCATATATCAAAATTTCGTTGGTAACTAACATATGTTTTTTTGTTTGTCTTTCGGATTTATACATATTTCCATCCTGTTTACTCTTTCTTCAATTAATTGCCGAAAATGGCTTATAACAACTTGACCTTCAACTCGTGGCTCAAACTCATCTTCCATGCGCTAATAGACTGAGCATACAAACACGTAGCCACAAAAAATGTGAGGCTAAAAGAGGGGAGGTGGGTATAATTAAAAAAAAAAAAAAAAATACAATCAAACTTAAACTCTGCGATGTGCTGCTGTTGCCGGGGTGGTGACGGAGGTAACAGCTTCGGTGGTGTGTTGTAAAATCTGCGACCTATCGAAGGCTGATATTGACTTTTTTTATTTTATTTAATTTAACTCCAGACCAATTGAATAACAGTTTGAGGCATTTGCCTAATATTTGCGATGATAATTAGAAAGTGAACGATAGTTTTTGACACCACTGAGCGTGGTGGAGGCGCGCGGTTGTATTTCTTTCGATTGATTTCGTGCCTCGTGGTAATTAGGGATGGTCTTGGGTAATTAATAAACAAAATCAGGTTTCTTTCGTATTAATAGAGATAGGTTAGTTCTTAATGTTTCAATTTTTAGTACCACAGGTTAAGTATGTAATTTGAGACACCTTCTTCATTCACAATTTATTTGAAAGCGAGAGAACCAGTTTAGAGGCTCCAATGACCCATTTTGTCCATCTTCCGGGTTAAATCCGAAATTATCAAAATCCGTTGGTTTCTGTGGTTATTCTTTGTGTCAGTCAAAAAATCAATGTCCTATCTTCCATTTTCGAGGTTGAGGATTTCACTAGGAAAACATGGGTTTGGTCGTCTCATCCTCTTCTAGACAAACTCTAGACTGCCCTTCGGCCGATGAGGTGAGCTTTATTCGGTTGTCCAAGCCAGAGTCAAGCAAAAAGCGCTCTCAGGTTAAGCCAGTCGAAACACTGGAGGTCGAATGCATATGGATGCACCAAGGTACACACCAAGATACAAACAAGACTACACTGTCCCATACTTGGATCTCGAAAAACCTTTCTCGTGGGCCTTTCCAAGTAGAGAGCAGTGATAGAAAAACGAAGTAGCTCAGGACGCTAAGTCTATCTACACGGATGGGTCAAAGATGGACATAGGGAGCGGGTTTCTTCTTGGAGGAACTAGAAATAAGCAGCTCCATACAACTCCCAGACCACAGCAGCGATTTCCCAGCAGTAACATAGGCCGCCCAATTGGTGTCAATGATGACAATATTACAAGAGGATATCACAATTTACGTTGACAGCCAGGCGGCCATAAAGGCAATAACTGCCACGCAAATAACATAAAAGATTGTAATGTACTGCCGCAAAAAACTGAAGGTAGTCGCAGCGGAATACCAGGTAGCCGCAGATGAATTGACCAGAATGGGTTCAGCCCTAGACATGAAATAAGCAGACGGTATGGTTAAACCTCCACTCTTTATCCTTAGGGCTAAAAATTGAGCAGAAAAGTGAAGCAAATAACATGCGGGAATCACTAACCACCTGCGAGGTAACATGAAGATTGTGGGAAAACAAGAACAAGGAAACTCCTACAAAAAGACAGGAAGTCATTGTCAAATGCTAATAGGAGTGCTAACTGCGTACAATACTCTAAGATACCACATAAAAAAACCTACGACTGAATTATGATGACATTTGCAAGGGATGCGGTGACGGTCACTGCCCTTTGCTCTGTCAACTGAGATATAGAACCATGTGAACACATCGACGAGCTATCGGATGGATCACCATCTGACCTGCTTGAATTTTCTAGGGCGTCCGGTTGGTTAAAACCTAGACAATGAAACCACGGGTGGGACACACTATGGGTATCAAAATGGGTCCACGTGGACCTAAGTGTGATGAGGATGTAACTATTCTCATCAGCCTGCCAACCTAACCTAACCTAAACCACAGTCAAAGTCAATAGAGTTTGTCTTGGATTGACTTTTATTGTTGCACAACTGTCACCACAGAAGGATTCCAAACTTGAGAATTTGTCACTTAGCCCAGGCAGCATGTATCTTTCGCGATTTTATTACCTTCAATAACAGACATGCCATTGAGTAGGTCATTATACAGCAGGACTAGATTTGAGTCCATATGAGCTCAGGAAATTGAGTTATACTTGGCTGTCCAAAATGACAAGGGCGGCTTTTTATAGGTTTTTCAAGAAACCTTTAAGTAGGTAGGTGAGTAATAGTAACGTAAGTAGGTAGGTGGGGTGCTGACAACCCCCCATCATGATTTCACTTTATTACGCTTATCTTTCCTCTGGTAAGTGGTTCTATGGTGGAATTGTCATTATGATATCCTTCTGGGGTAGAACAATGATGAAAGAATTAACTTTCCAAAATGGTGCTTTCCGTATTAATTTTTGAAACTATTTTTTGTTTTAACAAATTCGCCATCAACCGTATCAATTAAGTCCGGCTCTTCACTTGAATCTTCACTAATATAGTGTCAATAACAGTTGAATGCGTTCCTGATCTTTCTCAAATGACATTTTCAAATTACCTATACAAATGCACCCAGTAAAAAAAAATTACACAACTGGGTAGGTGGGGTGTTGACAGCACCCTTGCAGCTTGAAGAGTCTGTCACGGCTTCCTTGTGCAACCAAACTTTTTTAAAACCATCTGAATCTGTATAATAGAAAACAACAGGAAAGTACTATACCGACAACGGGCGTTGTCAGTCGCAAAGTATAATATTTTTGAAAAATAAGGGCTTGGGGTGTTGTCAGCACCCCACCTACCCAGTTAAAGGTTAAAGGTTAAAGGTAAATGGTAGTACTCTTAATCGCATAAGACTAAGAAAACCTTAGATTGACTTAACAACTCAGGTTTGTTTCACTCAAAGCATTTAAGGACAAAGCTCCTTATAAAAAGCAGCTTTGCTTTCTCCTTATAGTCGTATTTCTGGTAGGTAGGTAAGTAAAAGTTTCGATGGAAGAAAACCCAAATAGCGCAAAATGGTGCCGGTTTTATACCATAACCTCAGGTGACACTTATCAGCGTTGCCACTTTGCTGCAATAGCAGTAGATCTACTGCACTTTTCGCAAATAATAAATCTGCTGCCACTAAATCCAATCTACTGCACTTTTTTGTTTGATAAACCTTCTCTTGGACAGCTGTACAAAAACAATGCATAAAAATAACCGGTGTAAAGAACGTCTGAACGAAGCCACCAACTTATTGTGAACTTGGCCACATTCTCTTTTGACATATCAATTAAGTTGGCTGCTTTCATTCATGAAGCAAATCTCTGCATCTGTCTATGTTTCTGTTGTGTTCTCGTTTTCTGCTAAACTAACGTCAGTGGAGGTCTTTACTAGGGAACCAAGACCTCTTGTGTAAATACTATGATGCTTTAGATTGCTCAATATTTCGGTTTAATTTACTCGATACAAAAAACGCTCTGGGAGAAAAATTATATGTCGAACTTTGCGAATATATGTTGATTTTGTGTTCACTTCCCCATAGTAGTGCTGTTGCAGAGCGAAAGTTTTCGATTGTAAGCCAAGTAAAAAATGAACTACGAAACAAACTTAACGTAAATACTCTTGAGAATTTAATTTTTGAAGTGAAACTTCTTTAGCCGCGGTAGGGCAAATTTGCCTGAATCAGACGCAAAAGTGAAACGCTTCCCCTTCTCCAACGTCAACAGGCAGTAAAATCTATACATAGTATAAAAGGAAGTCCCAAAAATGTGCCTTTCTGTATGAACACGCTAATCTCGAGAACCACTAAACAGATTTAGTGCCGGAATTTATGGGCGTACTCAGACTTACTTAATTACTTAGTTGGCGCTACATCTCGAGGTGAACCTGGACCTGTTTCTCGCAACCATTTGTGTGTGCGTGTTATATTTTTTTGCACGAATGGAAGGGACCTACATTTTTTTGCCGACTCTGAACGGCGAGTTGAGAAGCTCAATCGTGACAAATGATACTCTTTGATGCTTGTCAGATATTCGAAAGAGGTGACACCGTGAAGAAAACTCTATAGGTGGGATTTAACCCGGGCAGCATTGCGTACTAGTCCAACGCACTAACCACCACGGCCACGGCGACCACCATGTACTCAGACTCTCCTTGGAGTTTAGAGTATGTATTTTAAAAACTTTAGTTTTATTGATGGAAAGTTTATAGAAAACCATTTAAGTGATTAATTAAAGACTTTTAAGATTAAGTTTTATTTACCTACTCGTTCAAAAATACATTTGTTATTACAGTTTAAGCAATTGATCTTTGTTTTTTGTAATACAAATTCTACTGCGGAAAGATCCAATCTACTGCATTTTTTTAATGATCTACTGCGCGCCTCTTTTTTTGAAGTAGCAACGCTGGACACTTTCATTTGAATGTAGTTTGAGATATTTATTTCCGCCCTGTGGTGTTCTCGGATATCTCTTTAAGATGGTCAAATAAAAGTTTACCCAGTATGCGGTGCTTGACTCTCGCTGGAGCTGGACATTTGTTATTTGTACAGAAAGTGAGTAAGCGACACTTTTTCATTTTCTTCATTGCAGCTCGGCAGAAATTGTTGTGAGGGATCGCTAGTTTAGCTGCTGGTCCCCTATGGGTCAGTACCCCTACTCTTGCGATGTCTACGCGCTCATTTATTATTGACCTATTGTGATTTCGCCATATATTTTTGGATATAATACAGTTCATAAGACTAGTCTCAGAGCAGCTGGTTTTAGGAAGTGTAAAAGTATATTGCCCTAAACAGCACCTATACGAGGGAATATAAACGTTTTCCGCTAGTGAGCTGTTAAGGGCTGACCCTTGCCTGGCTAGCTAGTTCGTAGGCTCTCTCGCGCCCTTCTATGGCACTATGTCCTAGAACCCAGATAAGAGTGACTCCAGCCTGGGTGCACAAGCAATTGAGTTTTTCTTGGCATCCATCTATCAGTTTCGATGAGGTGATTGTCGAATTTATGGCTTTTACTGCGAGTCGGCTATCCGTGATAAAAGCGATGTTGTGTTTGGGAATTGGGACGTTTATTTAATTGTGACAAGTCTAGAGGATCGCTAGTAGCTCCGCCTGGAAGACGCTAACGAAATTCGGTTGGAGATAGGATTTCGAGACGCCGATTTTTCCGAGAAAATAGCGCCTACTCCGCAGTCCATTTTCGAATCAAATGTGAATATCTTTGTATCGAAATCTGTCACCACTCTGCTTACTTCCATTGAATTCTGTTTCGGCAGACTACATTAAAATATAGTTCTGTTTCGGTCTTTTACCTGTCAGAATTGCATCCGTCATAGTAAACAGCTGTCACATTAAAACAACGCGGTTTCGCTTCAATATCGATGGCTTTTACTTGCGACATTATTAAAACGGTTTGTTATGTATACCACCACTTATATATTTTATATACATGTTTACATAACATAAAAAAAAAAAAAATCCAAAGGCTTTCACAAAATAAAATCATTATAATAATAGAAATAAATAAATGCTAAGAGGTCCATTTGCTTATCATAACAATAAAATATCGTAAAAAAGAAATGCGAATGCATAATAGGTATATAAGTATGTATTTGCGAGAAAATACGACAGATCGGCGCGTAGTGGTAGAAATCTCAGATGTTAGGTTTCAACAAACTTTATGTTTGGTATCCAGGATAGTTCAGTTTAGATTAGTTACTTCAGCCATTCCACCATCTTCCTGCCAGTGTTGTACGTTCGCAATAGGTTTTGACATTTTGATGGATTTATTTTATTTATTTCGTGAGAAATAATATTTTCTAAAACGTTTGTATTTGAATCGTGAGCGTTTTGAGTTGCAAACAAGCGACAGTGAATATCACTTCGCCACAGCCACCCACATCTCCCCTCCTATCTCCTGAAAGAGAGTCCATTGGCAGAGTAGCTCAGGTCAGGCGGTCATTATTTTTTTTTTGGTTTAAACTTCGTGCGTGTAATAGTTCTGACTACGGAAGTCTCTTTGTTCTCTTGCTTATACGGATAGACCTTGTTCAGTAGATAAGCTATGTGTTGGCATTTTAGAAGTTTGTTGTTTGTTTGTGGTACAGTGGCGTGATGGTTAGTTCGTTGGACTGGTACGTAATGGCGCCTGGGTTCAATTCCAGCAAACACCCACCTTTTCCGAATGCCTGACGAGCATTCAAGAGTAGCATTTGTCACGATGAGTTTCTCAATTCACAATGCGGATTCGGCAAAAATTGTCCTTTCCATTCGTTCAAAAAATATACACCCACACACCAATGGTTGCGAGAAGCTAGACATAGGACTGCTAAAGCCACACATACATATATTTATTTAATTTTAATCTAGACGACTTCTGGCGCATGTGACACAACGCGAAAAGTACTTGCATGGCAAGTGAATTTCGCCAAGTGAATTTCGACAGGTCCGTGAACAGTTCGACAATTGTCGCGAGGAAAGATGACAAGTGGAAAATTACATAATTTCCTTCCTTCTGTAACGGAACACGACAAGTGTCAAAAACAATGAGGACAGGTGATTGAATATTGTCAAAAGCTGACAAGTGCATTTTTTACATATCTTCTACACATTATGTGGTACTAGCTTAAACCCCGCTCGCTTCGCCAGGCATTAAAAAAACACTTCTTTTTACAATGTTTTTTGTAATTTTTTTGGCTTTCACCTTTGTACAGTTATTATCTACATTTTGTAAAAAAAACCAACTAAATTGGTTAAAAGTTACGGGCGGTAGAGGGAAACACACGCATTTGGCCAGAAGATAAAAGGAAGTCCCCAAAATGTATCTTTCTGTTCTCGAGAACCACTATTTCAGTATTTTGATCTTCATTTCCTGGCGGTATTTATAGGTGTTTTCAAAATACTCTGTTACTTATAGAAGCTGAGAATTTGAGATCGAAGTTGCAGAAAACCAAATTTTCTGTCATTGCGCAGCCCTATCTAAACAATGGCTTATTGGATTTAAAACCAAAAAAAAAAGTTTTTAGTAAATTCTTTTAAGATTCATTTGAGGTATAAATCATCCTTCTGCATTATTCTGGAGCTGAGCTATGCTCAAAACAATTCATGAAATCATCGCGAACAATTTTCCATCAGTGTAGACCAAAGCCAACAGCCATGCAGCAGTGGGTGACATCATAGTGTGTGTAGGTAGCACATTTGAATTTCTGCCCATTGTCTGAAATAACATTCTACTGATACTTTGCGCCTGGCCTACTACGAAAAGTATGGCGGGCAACAGCTGGTATAGAAATAAAAGAGTATTTAATTAAAAATGTACTTTTTCGATTCTGATAATAGAAGAATAGAAGAAATGAAAATTTGGCATAATGACGCTTTTGAAAGTGACATTAGGCCGAATGTTAGCATTTGGCATAATGTCGCTTAGATAAAGCGTTATATGGCCAATTTGGAACTATGTCACTTTGGGTTTTGTGATTTTTCTTACCATCATAGTATTTACGCTGTATTTTGCAATCTGAAATCTCATAACGACCATGCAAGTAAACGAATTTGTAACTATTACTTTATCTTATGCTTAAAAACTAAAGATTAGATTTAAAAATTGGATATTCAATTTTTGAGCATTAGATAAAGTAATAGTTAATAGTTCGCGCGGCGCACTACGAATAATAAGCGTGGGATTCTGTTAAATGTCATTAAGCAAATATTCCTTAGAGTCTTACTGTAAAAACAGATAATTAAAAAAACAGATTTGGCTAACAAGCAAGGTGTGTGCAGTCTCAGGCATACTTATTAGTGCCATTTGGCTGTATATCAGTTCTACAAAGCGTCATAGGGCCAAATTTGGCCTAATTTTACAAACTGGTTCGGCCTCATGACACTTTTACTTAGCGACACTATGCGAAATGTTAATATTCGGCTTATCACTTTTAAAAGCGTCATTATGCCAAATTTTCGTTTTTGGCATTATGTCGCTTGGCAAAATGTCACGGCACCAGTGATAACAGTGAACCTCGCCACGGATTGAAAGTTAAGAGAATTAATTTTGACATTTCGCGTATCTTAATCAACTGGACATAATCTTGCTGCCAAACTAAGCAGTAATATTTTTGGAGCCGGCGTGATTTTTGTCATTTTGACTTGTCGAAGAGAGCCAACAAGTCAAGACAAATTAATTCTTTTGACAAGTGCAACGGTTAGAGTTTTGCTATAGACATAATTTGTACTTGTCGGACAAGCATAGTTCGAAATCGTACGGTGAGTTTAAAAAAATTTGAGTTCCAGCGCCATCTACCGGAAAACTTGAATTTTTTGATGAACGAACACTTCAAATATCATAAAAAGTATATACTGTATGTTTCAGATCCATCGGATGGTTAGTTTATGAGTTTTGAGGTATCAAACGAACAACTCATTTTTATATATAAAGCTGTCCCGCCCGGCTTCGCCCGTGTCCAAAAAATATAGTGTTGCTTACAATACATATATTGTTATTTAGTTCAAAGAATCGGACGCTCTGTCTGTTTGTCTGTCTGTCTGTTTGCCTGTCTGTCTGTCTGTCTATATTAATTGACCAAAATCTTTCATATTCACATTTCACCTGAAATTACCAAATTTTGTATGATAGGTACCAAAACCACCGGATGTTGAATAACCGCACTGTCGCTATGTTGTATTCTATATTCCCATTTATGCCCATTGTTGCGTTAACGCAACATTGAAAATATATTTTTTCTCGAACTAAAAACTTAACATTTTTGTTACAAATCCCAAGAGCCTATAACGAACTCAAAAAAAATGTTATTTAAAGGTTCGGGTATCCATAAATAAGGTAAAACTTAAAGTGCATCAAAAATGTTAAGTTTTTAGTTCTAACAAAACATATTTTATCAATGTTGCGTTAAAGCAACCATGGGCATAAATGGGTTAAGAAAAACGTACTCTGAAAATTTTACCAAAATCGGTTGAGTAGTTTCCGAGTCTATAAAAGGCAAACATAAATATGTACATTGTACAAACATTCATTTTTATATATATATATCTAATAACTTAACTCCAACGCCACATATTTGTGAATATGAGCCTTTTTGGTCCATAAATATAGAAGTAAGTAATAACTTGACTCCAGCGCCACCTATCGGGACCATGTTTTATTATATAATTTTCTCTTTTGGCACTGAACCAACATATATTGTGAATATGAGCATTTTTGGCCCATAAATTTAGAAGTCATTAATAACTTGACTCCTGCGTCACCTAGCGAGATGAAATATACCTTACAACCTATTCTCACCTTACCTACCAAATATGTATGAATACACAAAAAATTTCATGAAAATCGGTCGAGCCGTTTCGGAGGAGCGCGACTTACAAAAAAATCATCATCAACTCCACACGATTGCCATTGTGTGCTGCGACTGTAATACACATTAAAAATCACTCAGTATGCTTTGAAAAAAATATCAAAAACCAATGCTAGAAATACAAAAAGGAGTGCAATGAGAGAATTAAAAAAAAAACGCCACACGATTGCCACTGAGTGCTGTGATTCAGCTTCTGCTTGAAAAAAAATTTAAAAAAAAAACGACTTTGGAACAGAGTGACCAGTTGAGAACCTGAAAAATATTCCATTTTTCTGAAAAATGGAATATTTATATTCCGATTGTATTTAAATATATTCCAATCTTATATTCCAATTATCGAAGTGTTATCATATCATTCCTTAGTATCAATAATATCAATAGCAGCATTTTATTATCACCCATGATCCATACAGATCATTGGTTTGTATGCGTTACAACAACAATACGAGTTCTTACAAGATCAATTTTTGTGATCTAAAAAATAGTTCGGTTATTTCTCACTAGGAGTGCATCCTTCCCTAGGAGTGTATCTTTCGCTCGTAAATGTTGCTATAATTATATCAATAATTGTCAAGGGTACATGTTGCCAGATTAGAGTTAGTCAAAAGTAACAATATCCTCAATAAAAAATAAAATAAGCGCATTAAACTTTCATTTTAAAGAAAAAGTAACTTAGCTTGTATTTACAATCACCAAAACACAGAACTTAACCTTTTCGTTGATCTAGACTGTTTTATTTTCATTGCGTGATCCATATACATCATAAGTGATAATAAAACACGGCTATTATTAGTAACACAATGATGAATGATGATGAGGGATGAAAATGTAACTGAAAAAATATATTTCTCTCTTTTTAGCTTACAGTATTATTTCTGACAGGCTGACCGAAAATGTTTTTGCGTATGGTTGGGAATAAATTTGGCGATGGCAGTTAATTTTTTATTGAATAAGTGAAGCCAAATTTAGTGATATGTATGAGTATGTATTCTGTTATGATTAAATTAAATAATAGTGAATAATTTTATTAATAAATATCAGATGGTGGTGAGATGTGGTGTTAAAATATGCTTAATATTCCATTTGAATATAAAAATATTCCACTTTTATATGTGATTATTTTTCTCAAGAAATATATTCCACTCGTTCTGAAATATATTCCAATCTGGAATATTATATTCCACTCTGGTCACTCTGCTTTGGAATGCATTTTGTACTATTATTCAGCTTCTAGTAATTGCACAGATATGATTTTGGTCTTTGGTCTGAGAATAAATATCAATCACATGGGAGAAGCTGTTCCGAAGTAATAGCCGTTTGTTTTAAATTGAATTTTCGTTTTCCCATTTGAAGTCCTTTAAACTCTAAAACTAAAAATTTATCTAATTCAAAGCTAATTAATAAACATTCTCCGAGAAATTAGTAATCTAATACCAAAAGAATCGTTAAAATCTATTCAGCGGTTCTTGCGATCCTTTATTACAGACGTAATATGACACCAATCGGGACTTTACTTTATACTATGTAAGGATTTGGTATACGTTTAACTGTCCGCTAGATATTGCTTTGAAATTTGTGCTTTCAAAATATATGTGCTGAAAATAGAAAACGGAATAACGGCGGCGAATTCTATAACTTGTTTTTGGCGATTACCTGAAAAATTTATTACTATAGGTAAAATGTTATTTATAATTAGCGTTACGCAGCTGCCAGGGCTGGACCTGACGAATATTTTTAAGCATTTGCATAAGTAGCCTTCTTATGTAAAAACTAAATTTGTTGTTGATGTATTCACGAAAATATATTTTTCAGCGAGATTTCAGTCTGGATACTTTGCGATATAACACTGGTATTGTAAAACACTAAATATCTATTTAAACCCTCGACTCCATTAAAGAAATTCTGTTTATTTTTAACTGCACAGTACCCATGGAATGTGCATTGAAATATTTTTACTTATTTAATTATACTCCTCCACCCACACAATATTAAATTTAACATGTTGTATATACTTATACATAGTATATTTCTTTAAATATTTACCACCTTATAAATGCTTTTATGAGTTGAATCGTACAACTTGATCCAATGACGTCCAGTTAATACGAATTTATAATGAATGTCACAGTTCGCATTTAACATCATGAAGTGATATCTTTTTTTATTGATTTTTTTTATTCACCAATAAGATATAATTTATGTGGAGAACATAAGTTTTGCAGATTGATGGTGTCTGTTAAACTAGACATTGAAAACCAGATACCTTAACTTTTCTTCATAAGAAACAAAAATAAATGACAAAACTTTGCGATAAGTTAACTAAGCGAAAAATTAACTTTAAAAAAACGAACAAGTTGTGCAGCGAACTTGAAAAATTCAGTTGAATTCTCACATTATGTGTCCTTCCTTGTTAAAGTGCAAACAAGCTGGAGTTACGATGAAATTCCACAGATGAGTATTATTGCCCTTCGTGGTAGCCTCTCATTTGTCTTATCGCAAGCCATGTAATTTTCGCATCTGACAATTTTACGAGCCTCTGCAATATGAGGCACATCATCAAAAATTACTTGCTAAATTCTTCCCGAGTTGCAGCTTATGCGTAAATTAAATTCATGTAATTCCAGGGAAAAATTTACAGAAAAACCCCTACTCCGAGCCCACCTACCGATTGCCTACATATCAATTGCATGACATTGCGATTAAAGCTCATCATTTATCATTTATCTGTGATGGGGCAAATGCAGACACCACTAACACGATGTACAAACAACCGCAACAGCGTAGACGAGGGATTGGCAGAGCACAGCAGATCTTGGAAATTGAAGATGATGAGACAGCATCGCAAGGCCAGACCTGCACCCACCAAAGGTATGCACGAGTAAATTTTTATTCGCATTTTACATAACGTTGGCATGTTTGGTTTTCAGATGCTGTTTACGATTATTTTCCTTCTCATCTTCCAGGTACAAATAATTTCAGTCAGTTATAATTTGTTTTTAAGTTAAATATTAATATAAATGCATTTAATAATTTAAACAAAAAAAAAACCAAAACCAACGAAAAAATTTGTCTAAAGCCTTTTATTTTAATTTAAATACGATAATGTGGGTTGATCTTCGTTAATGACCTTGATTCATTAATGCTTATTAAAAATACGAGAAGAAAACGAAATGGAAACCGATAAAATTACATAATTTCAAACGAAACAGAAAACTTGTTACTGGTTGGTTCGTATACGGCTTTTTGTATTTTTTTTTTTTTTTCAACTTTATAGTGAATACATATGTTAGAAAGAAAATAAGAAGCTAAAGCAGATAAAGAAGAAGAAAAAAACACGCAGCAAGTTTATTAAGCCTATGTGTTCCGTTCAAGAATTTATGCATTTTTTTCAATTTTGCTTAGATGTTCTTTATAACACTTTATGCGGAAATGGTTGCGGATTTTGCATTTTATGACTACGTAAATATGAAGTTATTTTAAATTTTACATATCTGCAGTTGAAGATGAAATGGCTTACTGGTTTTAGTAGTTTTATAAATTTTAATGTTGTGGAACATATTGAAGCACTCACACGTATTTCCTAATAACAGAATATTTTTTTTGTAGATATGGGGGTTTTTTTTTACTGTTTATGTTGCTTTGAAAAGTTTAGACAAACAACTTCTGCAGATTGTTAAACGTTAAACCACTATCAAGTAGTTTGAGCCATTTAAAGTTGATGACGACCGTCAAAAATGCCTACCTTTATGAAAAGAAGGTAGCGAGTACCGATGGTCCTCCTGTGGAATTTTTCAGAGCTAATGAATTTATTTTTATTTCGGGATTTATTTATTTCTTTAGCTTAATACAAGCAAACTTAAACAAACTTAAACAAACTAAGACTTAAACAAACTACGAAACTTAAACTAAGAACTAACAATTACAAATTTACAGAAGAGGGAAACTTATACTAACACTTAGGGCGAAGGGGTGTAGAGAGAATTTCAAAGGGAGGATATAATGGTATGAAAGTCAAGGGTGTTGTGTGAGTTATTGGCCAGACGTAACATTCTTGAGATTGGTTCGAAATGGCCATAGTTGGTGCGGTGGAGAGGAAGACGGAAGAGTGGGACAGACCTAAGGTTTCGCGGGTTGGTGTAGAGGGAAATAATTTCTAGTAGTGCGGGGGAATCGACTGTACCTATTAAAAGTTGGTGGACGAAGAGTATGTCTGCTACTTCGCGACGTTTTGCAAGGGTTTGCAAGTTAAGCAATTTTAGCCGGTCTTCGTACGGCGGTAAGATGTAGGTGTCGGCCCAAGGGAGACCGCGTAAGGCAAAACGGATAAACCTGCGCTGCACAGCTTCGATTCTCAGGGATAGAGTTATATGAAATGTCGACCAAACTTGGGAGGCGTATTCAAGGAGGGGTCTGACAAGGGTTATGTAAAGAGATTTTGTAACGTAAGGGTTCGAGAATTCTTTGGACCAGCGTTTGATGAAACCAAGAGAAGAATTGGCCCTGTGTATTATATGATCAATGTGAGAGCGGAAGTTAAGCTCCCTGTCACAAATAATACCAAGAGATGGCTGGCTAAGCAACATGTATCAGATCCTTAAAACTGCATCAATAACAGAAGGGAATCAGTTTCCTTATAAGATCTTGTCTGCCGTTATTCTTATCAGTGTATCCAAAATATTCACACTGCGGCAGAATTTGAGAAAAACCCAGGAATGCCAAATCATGTATGATAACGTATGTGTATAGGGATGATCTATACAGAGTCATATCTAGTTTTGACATCACTCCCATACTCGGATATTTGTGCAAGATAACGATGGAGAACTCCCGCCCCCATAATAACACCATCCAATCTTTTGATATGAGCACCGTGGCGTAGTGGTTAGTGTTTTGGACTTCTACGCATGCTGCCTCGGTTCAATTCCAGCAAACACTCTAACGTTTTTTCACGGTGCCACCTCTTTCGAATGTCTGACAAGCATTCAAAGACTATCATTTGTCACGATTAGCTCCTCAATTCGCCGTTCGGAGTCGGCACCACCTAGTTAATATTTACATTGCATTTTTCGATGAATTCAAACTGCTTTCAAGCAGCTTATACAATGACTATATAAGCACAATGGAAACCTCACTTAGGAATAACCCGAAACAATTTTGGTGCTTGGTTAATTCCAAGAAAAGGTCTGACGGTTATCCAGCAGAGTTTTCTTATAATAACAGCGTTTTTAATGACCCTGTTGATATTTGCAACTCTTTCGCGGATAATTTTCGTAATTCTTTTAACGATGTGCCGCTTAGTATTGATGATGATTACTTTGAGCATCTCAAAGATGTTCCTCAAGTTGGCTTTACCAACATTGCCTTAGACTTGCAGACTATTTCGAAATTTATTTCATTTCTGAAAGATGATTACTCTTCAGGTCCTGACGGCGTACCTCCAATAGTCCTGAAAAAATGCAGTGATGTCCTTGCTCTGCCGTTGAAGTCTCTTTTTGAGATCTCCATATCAACTGGCCATTTCCCTAGCTTCCGGAAGCAATCGTTTATTACGCCCGTCTTTAAGAAAGGCGATAGAAATATTATTACGAACTACAGACCGATTTCAAAGTTGTCATGCATACCAAAATTATTTGAGCAAGTTGTGTGTGAAAGCCTTACTTTTCTTTGTCGGGGTGTTATTTGTACAGAACAACATGGATTCGTTAGAAACAGGTCTACTGTCACAAACCTATTAACATTCTCCCATAACTGTTCCAATGCCTTAGAAAGTGGTCATGAGGTGGACTGTGTGTACACTGACTTCTCCAAAGCTTTCGATCAGCTTTCTCATGATAATATTATCTACAAACTCGAGGCGTTAGGTTTTCCCCCAATATTTATTTCGTGGGTTGGCTCTTGCCTCAAGCAGAGGTCATATCAGGTTAAATTTAGAGGTTGTCTTTCAGACTCCTTCTTAGCAGGATCCGGCGTCCCTCAAGGGAGCCACCTAGGTCCACTTTTATTTATTCTTGCTATCAATGATGTTCCATCAATCATAAAACATAGCAACATTCTAATATTTGCCGACGATATGCAGATCAGTAAAGCAATTACAACCATAAATGATTGTAGACTTCTGCAATCAGATATTGATAGTTTCAGTACCTGGTGCTCTAAAAATGGTTTAGTCCTTAACCCACTCAAGTGTCAGTCCATGACTTTCTCTAGGAAACTGGTACCGACTATATTCAACTACTTAATATCGAATCACTCTCTCAGTCGGGTTTATAGTTTTAAGGACCTGGGTGTTTACTTTAGCCCTGAACTTGATTTTAAAGAGCATATAAACCACATTGTGAATAAATCAAATTCAATGTTAGGTTTCGTTAAAAGATGGTGTAAAGAATTTAAAAATCCTTATGTCACTCTCTCACTATTTAACAGTCTTGTCCGTCCTCACCTCGAATATGCTTCGCAAGTATGGACACCTTATCAGAAAAATCTCAATACTCGTATTGAAGCTGTCCAGCGACGCTTCATTCGATTCGCATTGAAAGGTCTTCCCTGGGACGATCCTTTTAACCTCCCCCCATATTTGCATCGGATAAAACTGTTGCAAATGCAGCCTTTGGCTCAAAGAAGGGTCAATAATGATATCATTTTTATGCATCAACTGATCTCAGGTCTGATTGATGCACCTGACTTATTATCCTGTTTAGGATTAAACTTTCGTGGGGGATCGCATCACCTGCGTAGTATAGAGTTACTGCATGTTCCTCATCACAGAACAAATTACGGGATGCATGAGCCTATTAGCCGCATGAGTAAAATCTATAACTTAAATGTAAACATTCTTGACTTTAGGTTAGGTTAGGTAGCAGTGGCTGCCAGTAACAAGTACCAGCACACTTAGGCCTATAGAGGCCCATTGTGATACCAAGGATCTTGGGGATAATCACCCCGCTACTCAGGTGAACCATTTGGAACTTTGTATAAAACGAAGAAGGCTTCCTACGTCTTTTTGTATGAGATCACTTAGATCATCGAAGAAGTATTCTCCAAGGTGAAGTTTCCTACTACGGGAAAGAGCTGGACACGAGCAGAGGAGATGTGTTGGACTTTCCTCCTCCTCTTCGTCTCTACAGCTTCTGCAGAAGTCATTCGAAATGACGCCAAGTCTAGTAGCGTGTCTGCCTATAAGGCAGTGTCCTGTGATGACACCGATAATCGTACTAATATGCAGTCTTTTTAGTGACAAAAGGTATCTAGAGCGGTTAAGATCCAATCTAGGCCAGATTTGCTTTGTAGCAAGGCAGGTGGTTCCACCTTCCCATCTGGCGTTGGTCTTATTGACTGTGTCAAGTTTGAGTGCTAGCTTGTAAGTAGCGAGTGGCATACCTATATATTTCTTATCGGGTAGAATAGGTATTGTTGTTCCTATTTTAGCGAGCTCGTCAGCTTTGCAATTCCCTGGAATGTCTCTGTGCCCCGGCACCCAGCAAAGGTGAATGTTAAACTGCTTAGCCATCTCTATGAGAGATGAACGGCAGTTGGAGGTGATCTTAGAAGTGGATGAGACTGATTCCAGAGATTTCAACGCCGCCTGACTATCCGAGAAAATGCTAATATCGTTAGTGGATATTACATTCCTCTTGATCCAGGACAGTGCTTCCGAAATCGCCATGATCTCCGCTTGAAACACGCTACAGTGATCAGGGAGGCGAAAGGAGAGATTTAGTTTTAATCTGTCTGAGAAAACACCTCCTCCTACATCATCATTGGTTTTAGAGCCATCAGTATAGAAGTGTATCGACTTGTCTGTTACAGCACCTAGGTCATCCCAGAAGGACCTATCTGGGATAGTGACTTTAAAGTTTTTGTCAAAATTGGGCTTGGGTACAGTGTAGTCTATGTTTTCGGGAAGGGTAAGATTGTCTAGTATTATGGAGTGGCCAGTGTAGTTACTTGACCACTGTGAGATTGTTTTGAGTCTTATGGCAGAACTGGTTGCCATTTGCTTACCAATTAAGTCTAGGGGTGGGAGATATAGTAGGATGTCTAGTGCTGCGGAGGGTGTTGATCTTAATGCTCCGCTAATGCACAGACACGCTAATCTTTGTACTTTCCCCAAGCTGTCGCGATGTATAGCTTTATCTAGGGCGGTCCACCAGACCACTACGCCATACATCAGAATCGGTCTGATGATAGATACATAGAGCCAGTGGGCGATGCGGGGTTGAAGACCCCATTTGCTGCCGATGGCTTTCTTGCAGGAGTAGAGTGCTATGGTAGCTTTCTTTACTCTTTCTTGGATATTGAGTTTCCAACTAAGCTTACTATCCAAGATGAGACCTAGGTACTTTGCTTTGTCGGTGAAAACTAACTTGGTACCATATAAAGAAGGGGGGTCTATCTGAGGGATTTTGTATTTCCTAGTAAAAAGAACCAACTCCGTTTTCTGAGGGTTAACTCCCAGTCCACATTTGTCGGTCCATTTCGAGAGCTTATTTAGTGCATTTTGCATGAGTTCATTGATCGTGTGAAGATGCTTGCCGGAAATAGCTATAGCGACGTCATCAGCATATGCGATTACTTTGCATCCCACGCCTTCTAGGAGTAGCAAAAGTTCATTTACTACCAGGTTCCAAAGAAGGGGGGATAGGACACCACCTTGGGGGGTGCCTCTGCTGACAAATCTCCTGGAAGAGGACTCGCCCAGCTTGGTGTTGATAATTCGACTAGTAAGTAGTAAATTAATCAATTTGCGAAGCGAGTGCTCGACCTTGAGTTTTGAAAG
The DNA here is from genome assembly GCA_949775065.1 of Brachyopa scutellaris. NCBI lineage: Eukaryota > Metazoa > Arthropoda > Insecta > Diptera > Syrphidae > Brachyopa > Brachyopa scutellaris. The sequence continues at coordinate 94,262,947 of OX459113.1, read as the reverse complement.
GGCATCTACTATAGCCTCCGATTTAATATTATTAAAGGCACCTTCTATGTCTAGGAAGACAACCATTGTGTATTCTTTGCAGTAAATCGTCTTCTCAATGGTGCGTACCAGGGAGTGCAGTGCAGTTTCCACTGATTTACCCTTACAGTAAGCATGTTGGGATTCTGATAGCAGTCGTGCTTCGATGCTACTCCGAAGGTGGGTATCGATCAGTCTTTCTAAGGTTTTTAAGAAGAATGATGATAGGCTAATAGGTCTGAGATCTTTTGGACTAGCGTGAGAGCTCTTACCCGCTTTGGGAATGAAGATTACTTTAACTTCCAACCATAATTTGGGGATGTAAATATTGTTTATACAAAACGTAAGTATAGTTTCCAGCCAGGGCAGAATAATGTCAGTTGCCGACTGGAATTCAGCAGGTATTATGCCGTCAGGTCCCGCAGATTTGTATGGTTGGAAGCTGCGTAGTGCCCAAAGCAGTTTGTCCTTTGTGACCAGACAATTTGTGTTAGTTTGTGTAAGTTGAGTAGGTTGTGTACTGTTAGACGAACTACTAAGTGGAGAAGAGAAGCTACCAGGAAAGTGTGTATCCAGTAGTAGGTCTATTGTTTCTTCGCTTGAAGAGGTCCAAGAGCCATCTGGTTTAATCAGATAGCCAGGAGTACTTGGATTGGTGGAGAGTATTTTTCGTAGCCTTGAGGCTTCCGAGAAGTTCTCAATGTTGTCGCAGAAAAGTCTCCAGGATTTCCGTTTGGCTTTCCTGAGAGTACTTTTGAATACTGCGAGGGCCTCCTTATAAGAGGTCCAGTCTAGGGCACTTTTTGTGAGTTTTGCTCTATTGAATAGCAGTCTGCAGTGTTTTCTTGTGCTGCTAATATCGGAGTTCCACCATGGAGGTTTCGGTTTCCCCTTTGGTCTTATTGTAGGGCATGCCATATCTAATGCTTTATTGCAGGCGGAAGTGAGTTTTCCTACCATGCAGTCAAGCTCTTGTGTGCTGCTCGGGACCGGGGGTATTGAAGAAGGGATTAACCCCTGTAGTGTTTCCCTGTATTTAGCCCAGTCGGTCTTTCGGTAGTTCCGAAACTCTGGTCTGGCTGGGGGATGGTCGTCTAACGAGAATTGGATGTATCGGTGATCTGAGAACGAATGCTCAGCCGAAACTTTCCAGTTGTTGATCGATTGGGAGATATTATCAGATACAAGTGTAATATCTAGAACTTTCTGTCTATTGCAGGTTATAAAAGTTGGTGTGCAACCTTTGTTGCAGTAGGTGAGGTTTGTATTAAGAAAGAAGTCAAAAAGTAACTCACCTCTGTTGTTGGTGTCGGAGCTGCCCCAAATAGAGTGATGCGCGTTAGCGTCACTACCCAGGATTAGTCCATCATTGCGCCTCTCTGCATCCGCGATCGCCTCCCTCAGATTGTTCGGAGGTAGAGGGCCTATATCGTCATGGGCGAGATAGGCCGAGACCAGCCAGATTTTGCCCTTGCCAGTCTCCAGTTTTACCACTACTGTATTTCGATCGCTGTAATTAGAGAGTAGGAATATATTGAGATTACTCTTTGCGAGAATGCAGGCTCTTGGCTTACCTTCATTCCTCTTGTGGTAAAGAGTATAATTAGGAGTCCTGAGTCCAAGTATCGAGTTACCATTAACCCAAGGTTCCTGGATCAGGACGACATCTTCTCCTAGTTGTTGGAGTCGGAGAAGAAGTGAAGCGGATGCCGCTTTGGAGTGGTGGAGGTTAATCTGAACTAATCGCAGCATTGGAGCTACAATCAGGCGGATTTACCTCCACTACTGTAGAGTTTGCCTCTGGGTCTGAGTCCGAAGCTAGAAGCTCGTCTTCACTCAAGCATATGATGGGCTCAATCTCCATATCCGAGAGCGGTTCTTCCAGGGATGGGGGGTGGGATTGGGATGGTGGTGGTGGTAGTGGTGAGGGTACCGTCTTCGAGTCATTTGTCATTGCACCGGATGACATCTGCGAGCATGACGGTAGCTCCGAAGTGGTTGCGAGGTCCTTGGGTGAGGGGTTTGACTCCGCTATTGCCTCGTCTTTTTTGTACACCTTAAGGGTGATAGAGTCAAACCCGTAGCTTATTACGCCGTTCGTTTTGGCGAGAGGAGCCAGGGATTCCTGATTGATAACAATACAGGCACTCCTAAAGAGACCCCTGGCTTCGTCTAACCTGCCAATCTTCCAATTGTGCGTCGGAAGTTGTGGATTGCAGAGTTTGATAACGCTAAGCACATCTGCGGCGAGAGTGGGTTCGGTTGGGATCCAGGCCCGGGTTCTTGGTCTGCTCGGGATATCCTCCTTTGCTACGACCTCCAACCTAGCACCTGGCCATATCTCACCCAATTGGCTTATTGCCAGCTTATAAAGCTGCGCCGATCTATCGTCAGCGCAGGCGACCAACTTCACATGGCCTTGATGCCATCCGTTGTCGCGACATATGGGGGGAGGACCTGGGTGATCCTTGAAGATTCTAAGGAATCCACTGTGCAGCCGGCTGTTGACCAGCAGCCACCTATCAGGGGAGATCCTACCATCTGGATCGCTGCGGTCAATGACTGCAACCACCAAGTGATCCTTAAGAACCTCGCTGAAAGGCCTTGATGTGATGCTGGACGGCTTAGGTGTGGTGTTGTTCACCTTAGTTCTTTTTGAGTCCGGATGGGACTCGTCCAGCGACCTTTGTCTTTTTGACGCGGAGTCTGAAGACGCAGCGGGTGACCTCTTGGTGATTTTCATCGCCCAATCAAGAGAGGCCCTTTGCTGTGCTGATCTGGCCTCTTCTGGAATTTTGCCAATTCTTTTCAGTACATTGGCAGCAGTCTTACGGTCCCTATAAGCCTGCTTGGAGGGGGCGATATACCGTTTCCGGCGTACCGTCCCCGAAGCGTCCGAAGCGGACGACCGTGGGTGATTGGAGGATGCGTTGGGAGACGGGCCAGAAGCTTTCGGTCTTCCCAGCGCATCCAAATGGGTGTTTAGAAGTGGATGCGCGCCTTTGCCAGCAATGCTAGAATCCAGCTTGGGTAGCAGATTCTTTGCTGCTGCTTGGCATCGAGCAACCTCAGCAGAAGACCCTGAGGTCTTGCTGCCGGCCGGGATTGAAGAGGACCCGGTCTTGGAATTGTTGTTTTTGTTATTGTTGTTTTTGTTGTTTGTGTTCATTATAGTTCCCACGAGTAGCGGAGAAAGAAGGTCCACCTGCACAGAGATCCGCAGTATGCAGGTAAGGCTGGCTAATCCGGATGTCGCCAGGTTTCCGGATACTCCGTGCAAGACTGAGCTATTTAAAGGGCCCTCAGCCTGGTCGATTCTCGGCACGGGTCGTATGACACCTTAATCCGGCCCGGGATTGGGAGCGAAGGGATAGAGGATGGGAATGGTGTGACGGGGTCGACTATCCTTTGGTTGAGATCTCCTCTAGGGTTGGTGACCCGAGAGTCTTTGACCTTTTAGGCCCCTACACCACGACGAGGTAGATAGTCAGGTAGGGGATTCTTGACTTTAATCTTAACAAAATTACACTTAAAAATGTCTTGCGTAATGTAGTTCCTCGAACATAAACTCTAATTATGTATATTTGTTCTTATATTTGTTTATTTATTGCTAGTGGTAGTGTTGAAATGTAGCGTAGCCTAACCACTAACACCAGCACTAAATGATGAGCCTGTTGATGCATATTTTGCACTGGCAAATTTCTGCTTATGGCTGTTGCTTGTATTAAGCACACCATGACACAGATCTGATAGTGTTTTTAAAAAAAAAAAAGAAGAAAGAAGAATTTTTTGATATCAGAAAGGTCTTAGACAGGGTGACGAGCTGTCATGGGATTCCTTCAATATCTTATTTAAAAGAAAGCCAGTTTTATTCCGTACCGTTGTATTAGTATTACTTAATATGAGAATCAAACAGTTCAAACACTTGAAAGTAAAAATTTAATTTCAAATCTAAATGAATCAACGACTTGCTGCGATAATTATAAATTTTAGGTCTCAAACAAATATCATCCTTAATTCCTAACGCAATGTCCAGAGGTCACTGACGTTTCCAAAGGCATGGACCTACATTTCAGAGTGCAGAAAAACTTAACACCATACTCATCTGATAGTATTTTTCATGATCGAAAGTAATCAACAAGAACCCTTCAACCAACAATCTTCTCTATTACACGTAGTGCATTCACCAAAATGTGAACAAGTCTTTGAATAAGCGTTCGGCATATCAAAGCGGAATCTATGTTTACACTCTATTAACTTTTTTATTATACGAGAAATGTTTAAGACTATCCATTGAACTTGAAGTTGGTTATGCCATCGGCTATGATTCTCTCACAAAGATGGTGTATAACGTACTCGCAGCTTAGAGCTACGCACTTGACGGCGCGAGTCCAAACTGTTAGTTTCGATTGAAGAAAAACACTTTAACTAATTGCTAACTTTTATTGCTTCGGTATAGAAAACTTCACTTAAACTAATTAACAAACTGTTGAACTCCTAATCGAAAATGGTATCAATTTGGCTCAGTACAACATGCTGCGTTTGAGGTGGACAGCTTTGAGGTTAGAAGACATTTAAGCAGATGGGGCAGCTGGCAAATGGGCGCCGGTGGGTTGGAAACCGTTCTCATCAGCGATGTAGCTGACGGCGTAGGTGACACCATCATCGCCGACATAGCTGAATTGTCCAGTGACGGAAATGGCCTCATCCTCAGAACCAACATTCTTCAATTGACCTTGTTCGCTGGCGGACTTGCCATCGCTGGTTTCAACACTGCAAGGATAAGAATTAAGGATAAGCAAATGTTCTCAATGAACCACTAGACAGATAGGGCGGTGATGTGTCTAGTCCAGGAGTGAATAACTTACGCATAAGAGTATCCTTCAACACCAATGTTGTTGTTATCGTAACGGAGGGTCTCAGCGTTCTTTGAGTCTGTGCTGATTGCAGCAGAGTATGCAACGGCGAAAAGGGCAGCGAAAACGATAACGAATTTCATCTTGAGATTTGTGGTTAAAGTTGGTAGTAAGTGTTAGCAACAGAACTGAATGATGACAATACGTTTGCATCAATCCAATTTATACTATTGGATTCGATAACGCTTTAGCCGCAACGGGAAGTCAAAAAGCAGAAAACCTGTAATTTTAGTCGCAAAAGAAATTAAATAAATTCAAAAAGTGAAAAACATTTAAATATTAAGTGGTTTATGCCGAAAAATAATTTTATTCCGAAGTCTAGTAGATATTTTTTTTTTTTTTGTTTGTGCGAATTTGTCCACACATGTGTTTTAAAAGAATAGAAGCGTGGGGTAGTTTGGTGCAGAGAAACTGTTCTTATTTTGGGATCAGCTTAGTTCAGTAGGAATAAATAACTTTTAAGTTATGTGCATATTGGGTTATGTTGGCCTATTCCGGAGGTAAAGTCGGCTAAATTATTTGATTCTAAATTCCGAAAGAAAATCAAAAGAGTTGAGCAGCAAACTGGCTGGTGCCATAAACAAAAATTGCAGTTAATAATTTCTTTGTAATGACATACAAACAAGAGAACCTTTAATTAAGTATGGTTGCCAAGTTACTAGACTTTACTTAACTTTGAGTTTCTACCAAATTAGCTGGCTACCATTGCTGTATTACACTGGGGAACAATTTAAAAAAAGAAATTCTGTTGAATTAAATTAATTTTCAGCTGTTTTACAGTTAAATAGGTACGCTGACTACATAACTGTAAATACTTAGTTTTCATCTATCACGTCAATTATTTATTTTTATAATGCATCTCGTTAGTACCAAAATGCAAAATATAATATAGGTAATATCGAAGTACTGTAGCTAAAAATAAATATCTTGAGAAAAAAACCTCGTAGCGAAAGAAACTAAAATGGGATTGAAAGGGAAAGAGATGTACTAAAGGATGCTTTAATTAGAAATGACAATAAAAATTTGCCAAAAAAACCGTTTTTTTTAGCACTTTGAGACTGGTACATCTTAAACTTCTGACGTCCTAGAGCAATTTTGTTGCTAGATTTAGATTCAGCATGCTAAACTCTTTATACTGATCATGTTTTTATTGAAACAACGATTTCGTTGTAGACCAGTGTTATTCGTCACACAATTTCTCATATGCCGTTGGGCTGTTCTATTGTTTTTGAAACCAAGTTTTAAGTAGTGTTTCCTGAGCTCACAGTGATATATGTAGGTATTATGTAGCACTTAGGAGAATCAAATATACAAACACGTGCAAAAATCACCCTTTTAAATACTTGGCCAGTGATATATAAATTAAATCATAAAATATTACATGAACTAAATCATAAAATGTTATTGTTACTATGTTATAGTATTTTTATTTTTTTTTTTCTCTTTCCTAAAAATCTAAACATTTCGAAGCACTCTTCAATTTCTAAATTCCTTTAAAGCCTTCACAAATAAAAATATTGTTATCTTTATAAGAACTACTAGTATGCCTTTGGGAAGTCATTTTGGATAGGATATTTGTTTTGATATATTTTTTAATTTGTTAAAATTTATAAAGTGAAAGTTCATACACCTCATTTGTTAAGATTGGTTAAGTGTGAGAGCCGCAAATGGTACCTATACTACAGAAATAATATATATGATTATTTGAAATTAATTAACAAATAATAAATAAATAAAATCCAGCTGGTTATAGGGAATTGTTGGTTGTTTATCATCGGCCACCTTACATAAGGAAGGTAACAAAATGTCACCTAAAGTGTAGTGTGTCCGCATAAGCTTCGCATTATGTTTCATTCCTTTTAAAAGAAGTATCCGTTTGTACAACATTATAACTTACTTACTTAGTTGGCGCTACAGCTCGAGGTGAACCTGGGCCTGCTTCTCGCAACCATTTGTGTGTGCGTGTTATATTTTTGCACGAATAATTTTGCACATTATAACTAGATCTCGTAAAATTCTGCTCAAGCAGCAAGCATACAGTAGCTGTTTTACAGAAATCGAGCATATTTCACCGTTTTTTAGTAATTTTCATCGCCCGATTTTTTTAGTTTTATTTTTTCAAAGTCTGATCCTCAAAAACTACAATTTTATAAATTTCTTTACTTAAATTCTTAAAAAGCAATTGTTATAGTTTTACGCCTATTTATTTATTTATTTATCTATAGCAAAATGGCATTTTCAAACCTCGGCGCCCCGGTTATCGTAATAATGGCCTAAATTTTTCAGACGATATGAATTTAGACTGCGATGAAAAAATGAAATTAGACCGCGCGATCATGAATTCAGGCCGCGATCAAAAAATTAAATTAGTCTGCGCTGTCTAAATTCATCAGACGACATGTATTTAGACCACGATAGTGAAATGAAATTAGACCGCGCGGTCTTATTTCATTTTCAAAACGATTTTTGAACGCCCACACAAAATCATGTGCGGTCTAATCTCACGCGGTCTAATTTCAATGTCCTGAATCCTTTCAATTCATGCTTCGCTGTGATCGTCCAAGCAATAAAAAGAACTGGAAACTCAAGAACTGGAATTAAACGAGAACGTTGAAGTGAATAAAGCTATTTTGTCCAAAATTCACAAACAAATTGTATCGGAAATGAGTGCCGAATTATTTCTCCGAATTCACCCACTTAGAGGTGGGATTACAAAAAATCCTCTCTAAGTGGATGTTTGCCTATGTTATTATAGCAATGTACTGTCCAGCAAACAAATTGTTTTCGTCTAATACATTTCTATAGTATAGGTACAGCTGTTGCCCGCCCGCCATTGACCGTGCACTTTTTTAAAATTTGAATTTGCTTTTAGAATCATATTTATCGTAGTAGGCATCAATAGAATGCTATTTCAGTAAATACGCAGCAATTCAAATATGCCACATGCACATACACACACCATGACGTCACCCACAGCTGCATGGCTGTTGGCTTCGGTCTCCACTGATGGAAATGATTTCATGAATTGTTTTATGTTTTTAAAATAGTTATTTATTTATTTCTCAGCATGTGAGTTAAGAAAAGATTAAGGTGTTAAAATTTGCGTATATATATTGACTTTGCAAACATTTTTGTTTTGCCAATTCGTTAAACTGGTTTAAAGTTAGGAGTTAATATGTGGGACAACCCCAAAAAAATGGGTATAAAAAATTTAACAAAATTACATTTTCATAAGAACAAACAATATTTAAACAAAAAAAAATATAGCCTAACTGATTTTAACGAAAATAACGATTATTATAGAATTTATTTCACGTTAATCGGTGCAGTATTTGCGGAGATCATCGGTAACAAAGTTTTTTGAAGTTACGTCTTTATACAATAGTAATGAAATGATGTGTGTTACATGCAGTATTGGCATTTAACGCATAAAGAATGATTTTTTTGAGTTCTTTACGTTTCAAAGTAATTTACACAAAATTTACAAAAAAGCGTAAACAAAGTAAACATCTGTAAACAATTGTAAGCAACCGTAAACAACCGTAAATAACTGAAAATGATATGTCAAAAATGTATTATATTCATAAGAGATTGGATATGGTCCTATGTCCCTATGTACATATGAACAAAATTCTTTCACATCCAGTTATGATCGACTAGCAGATGTACCCGCTTCGCTGCGCATACAAAAATATTCTCTTTGTATGTAGATATGTATGTGTATTTGTAATAAATTGTCTACTGGAAGGAGAATTCCACCTAAATGCTACACTTGTCCTTGCACCTTGTAAGTTGGCATAGATACTTGCTCCTCAGTTTGGTTAGCACCAAATGAAGTCATTTGAAATGATAGGAATGAATTGCTTGGATAAAGGATTTTCCATAGACTATAAAAGTGACCCAGGTGGGTTACCAACAAGTATTCGCCAACAACTTCAGTTTTTTACGAGGTCTAATTATAATACAAATCGATAAGTATGAAATTTTAAAAGCCATACGATATTGAATGCTTTTATTAAAACTTATAAGAAAATTATCAGAAAATATAAACTGAGGGTGCATGATCCAAACTCACCTACTCCTAGGCAGGTAATCGTGATAATTTCAATCAAATATTTTGTGATTTGCGTACCAATTGAAAATACTAAAATGACTGTATCTTGATAGCCTTCGGAGGGTTAAGATGCATAGTAAATTTTGAGAAAAACAAAAGCTTTGCTAGACAAATAATTGGTATTCGTATCAAAACACAGATGATAGTAGATAAGTTTGGACTGACGTAAATCTATGAGGTGGTTAACTTTGTCAGCTTTTAGTGCAATCATGTTATTGACTTTATAACCAGGAATCCGTTTGATAGGCCACCGTCTCCTTGATTTTGATTAGTTTAATATCATAATAAGCATAACATGTGCTATGATTTTATCAAATAATTACGTGCAAATATTTGGTGATGCTGAATATGTGGTTTTGACTTCCTCTAGCCAATTAGTTAGTCATTAGTGAAGTATTTGAAGGTTATTCATCTTTCACTTCTTGACACATCTCAATGAACTAGTTTATATTGGTATATTGCAAGAGATAAGCGATGCATTATTAAAGTCTTTTAGTCGTTTTTAGGTAGACTGTTTCCTTTAACTGAATTAAATGATAGGAGCTTCTATATAAATGAATGCAATATTGTCATCAGGGATTCGAATCTTTTTATGATATCTCAAAAATGCCGAACTATCTAATAATAATTACTACAAATATATTTTTGATGGAAATTTATTTTGACAGGTTAGGTAAGGTTATGAATGGTGTGTGAATGTTTAAGCAATCATTTCCACTCGGAGACTTGAAGGTCCATCGTAAATCGTCCATAGTTTGGGAGTAAATCCACTTCTTATCAACTCGTAAACCAGTTTGTGCTCTTGGTGAATCTTAGCTTATGTTGGGTTAGGTAGAGGGGGTTGTGAGGCTGAGCCATCAAAAAACACTAGGCACCAGAGTGGGCCCATCGCGATCCCCTAAAAACCCCATCACAGGGTGGCACCTAAACCGCTACAATCTCCTCAAAGCATTTTACTTCCCTCAGCCCTTCTTATAAAACTTTCGTTTACCATTGATTTAATGCTACAGTGTGGCAACTACCCCCGCCTCGGGTAGTGGCAAATCCCTTTGCATCTCTTCAGTTGCTGTAGTTTCCCGAGTGTGACCGTATGTCCATACGTGGTTTGTTTTAGCAAATCTGATTCTCTTAGTCTGAGGGCTCCTTTTGCTGCTGCTCCTTTGATGAGCCTGAAGAATCACATCAAATCCTGCTTGTGGTGCAACTTCTTCTTATTACTTTTATCACGCCGAGTGCCGCTCAACATCAACACTACCCTCAAATGAGTACGGAGAGATGGTATCTGTACTCTCAAATAAATTGAATTATTTTAGACATTCCTGAGAACCTTATGCAAATGTGTTGTGTATGCGTGCTTTACCGAGGAGATGTTTGAGCGAGAGGGTAATTTTCAGTGCGCTAAGTGCTTAAGTGTATGCTTTCTTTAGTGCCATACAATGTCCTGTCTTTTCAAACGTGATGTAATAAATTCGTGAGGTGGTACCAATATTTTTTTTTGTTGAGGTGTTGGGACCTTTCGGTTTGTTGTATGGGACATTTGCACTGCCTATTGTATGAGTAACACAACACTAGTAGGTAGGTTATTGAAACCGAAAGAAATTAACTGAAAGAAATAGCATCTTCTATGAATAATAACAAAAATATGAGTGATAAAAAAAGTTTTCTTCGATACTTGTGATCTAGGGTGAACATTATTGTTTTCTTACATCCTATTTTTTCAAGTCTAAAGTGTTCATTTTCCCTACATTCACTTATGTATGAAGTTTCACTTCTATCGCGGAGCTTTCTACGAACTTGAATTAAAGAGAACATAAAAGAGAAATTATTTGGAGTTCATTGCGCTCAGAGTTGGACTGTGGTGAAAGAAAAATGTTATTCAAGTATCCGTAGATGTTTATAAAAAAGGTAAGTAAGAAGAAATAGTATCGATAGTATCGATATCTAAAAGCATCGCTTCCGCAGTTTTGTCCTTCGCTACGGGCAGTATATCCAAATAATTTACCTGTCAAGAAACCAGCTGTAGGCCGAGTCAGTGTTAACTTCTCGAATATTAAGTACCTTCTTAGACTTACTTACTAACAGTAGAAATGATAAATAGCAAAGAATTTACCTCAATTGTGTTTCTGAATATGGAGTCACTTAGGCTGACAATGCTTCCAAAGATGCAATCCTTTTCGCTTCCACATTGAAATGAACAAATGTGACCTTGGTGACTTCATTCTGATTGAAGTCTTGTATGGATTAAAGGTAGAGTATTTGCAGACACATATTGACAAATTCATTTACTGCAGTATTTAGCAACATAATTTAATTAACAATCATTGGAAATCGTCGCTCGACGGTATTAAAGGCAAGTCGTCAAAGACATCAATAAATATACATAGTATGTATGTCCTCAAAGATGTCCTATCGGATGGTTTTTGGAATATTAATCATTTTGAGCGTTATGAGTTATGAGATGACCTAAACGACAGTATTGTTGCATCAGATTTCATGTCGAGAGCAATGACCTGACCACTGCAAAGCCAATAACCTTTTCGTTTTATTTCCTAATTGTAGCAAATGACTTGTATCTTCTTCTGGTCAACGCACTCATCAAATACCAACTTTGCAGTTTTTCATAAAACTATCACTTATTTTTTCAATGCAAAGATGCTTTCATTTAATTAATTTAAATGCCAAACCCAGAGACACAAAACTTGATTCTAAATTTTTAAGCTAAAGACGACTTCAAAAAGGTTAAACTTGGAACGCATGCGCCATGGCATTTTGCAAAAGTTAGTTGGATGAATAAAATTAACTAATTAGTGAAATATAATAAACTGTGCTTGATAACCTGTCTCATTTTTCCTAATTTAATGGCAGCGAGAAGCTGTTCATCGGCGCATGAGAAATGTATAGCTCTGCTGAAAGGCTGAGAACTTCTGAATGCATTTCAGTTATGTCCTTTGTCCCTATGAAAATTATAATAAAGAAAGACAACTTTTTTGTTCAAACCCATTTCATGTTTTTATTATAACATCATTAAAACTACATAACAGTCTGTTGAAGCATCCAACTAACAATACTCGTTAATATGTCAGTTCAACTTTCTGGAGATGGTAAAAACTGCTTATTGCAGAGTTGGTGCTGGCAAAGCTGGTAAATGGGCGCCGGTGGGTTGGAAACCGTTCTCATCAGCGATATAGCTGACTGCGTAGGTGACACCATCATCACCGACATAGCTGAATTGTCCACTGACAGCGATGGCCTCATTTTCAGTACCAACGTTCTTCAATTGACCTTGTTCACTGGCGGACTTGCCATCGCTGGTTTCAACTCTGCAAGAAAAATTTTTAAGAGGTTAGCATATTATTTCGGGTGCGCTGAGATTTGAAGAACTTACTTATAAGAGTATCCATCAACACCAATGTTGTCGTTGTCGTAAAGGAGGGTCTCAGCACCCTTTGAGTCTGTGCTGATTGCAGCAGAGTATGCAACAGCGAAGAGGGCAGCGAAAACGATAACGAATTTCATCTTGAGATTGGTTAGTTGGGTGCTTGTAGTTAGCGTTGAGATAACTGATAACTGAATGATTTTTACTTGACCACACAACCTAATTTATACAAATTGATTGGAGACGTTAAGGCACTGAAAAACAATTAAAGGCCGAACGTTTAACATCAAAAACCCGAAACTGTAACTTGCTAAGGCGAAATTTATGCACATTGAGGGACATAGACTGAGCGGGTACTAGTGGAATGCTGAACACATATAAAGGCTATGCCAGACACGGGTGGAATAAAACACTAATACTAAGGTTTCTGTCCATCAAAACTCAATAAAATGTATTAATGTTAAAACGTTAAAAAATAAACAATAAACACGTTCGGTTCTTAAATGTCATAAAATCGCCATGGACTGCCATTGTCAAGATGACTCCTTTTTTTTCCTTATACACATATGAGTATGTATTTTTTTATAGAAACTGGAAATAAAATATTTTGCTGCTTATGACATAACTGTATTTATTTATTTGTATATAGTTGGCATATTCTACATGTACTGGGTCAGTAGACTTCAAGTTAGCAACTGATTAAAATAAGCCGGTTTGACTGCGACAGCTATAGAATGTTATTTAAATTTTGGACTGTGTGTATAAATATCTACATGATTTCATATCTTCAAGAAGTTGAAAGCGAAAGTAATGAGAAGAAATGCTTTTTTAAAATTAAAAGTTATGACATTGCATAACCGAATTCTGAGCATCTCAAATTAAACTGGATAAAAATACAAAAATCTAACTCAGGCTTGTATTATGGTCGCATATCCGCTATAATGTAATTATGTTACCATTCTTATTATTATTATTATTATTATCATTATTATTAAAAAGCTAATTAATAATTAAAATTATAAGTTAGCTGGATAGCCAGATCATCGAAGGCCTTCGGCTTAAGGATGTTACCATCTCTACTGTTTACTGTATTTCCTCGGTATCTAAGAAATAGTTTTATCTTTTAGTTAGATGGTCACAATCATAGTTAAATTAAAAAAAGTGTTTGTGTAATAGGACAGAGTTGCCATCATACTCCAATGTCCCATTTTAGAGCAAAATAAATTTTCTTAGCTTTAGAAGCAATTTTTTTTTCGAAAAACTAAGCAATTCAACTGCTCTCTACAGAATTTAGAATACCAAATATTCTATCTAAATGGAGAGTTGACCTTTAAATCATCGCTATACTCGTCTCGTACTCGTATAGTGTAAATTTTATAAGTATACATATTATGAATGGCTTCCATTTTGGTCGGTACTCGTAGGATGTCTCTCAGTTCATATTTGACAGTCGTGAAGCGTAGTCGATTTCAATTTATTATGAATTCTTTATATAATTGTTTTTATGACTGCAACGTTTGAATTTTATTGGCTTGCAATTAATATTTTTTAATCAGCACAAAATATTTTTTATCTGATTGCCGAAAAATAATTATTTGATCAACAAAAAGGAATATTTTAACCAGCAGAAAATAAAGTAAAACGTTAGCAATCATGGTAGGCTAAGGGAAAACAATTAAATATGACATACATGCTTAAATAAGCGGAGAAAATAAATAATCAAGATCACGTTGAACATGTTATATTTTAGACGAACTTGTGTTAAATAGTGAATTTGGTGTAATGTAAGATTATATTTATGAAATATTTTAATAAGAGACAAAAGTAATAAAACAAACTGAATATTTGATAATAGTAATATCATTTATTTATCGCTGTATCTAATTATTTATTTATTTTTCTATGTATTTATTTTATGTATTTATTTATTTTTTATATTTATTTATTTATTTATGTATTTATTCATTTATTTATTCATTTATTTATTTATTTATTTATTTATTTATATATTTTATTTTTTCATAGTTGAAGTTTTTGTTATTTACATACTGCTTGAAAGAAAAATAAAACATTGCTGAATATTTATTTTAGTTTTTGTAGATTTTAGCTTCAATGATTATTTGATAGAACAAGATAGCAATTTAGGATAGATTAAAAATCTGAAAACTGAATATGTATTGTATTTTTTACATAGATACAAGTTTGAATATTGAAAATTCAGCATTTTAAGTGGCAGACACTTACATTTGTAGATTTTACCAGCCGACAGGAATTCGAGTGTAATAGCTGCCCTAACCTACGACAGGCAATAGCATATGTATGATCTCAGTCCCGCTTCGCCTGAACTTATCTGTTTTATCTGTAAGACTCCTGAATTTCTACAGTAATGGCTAGTCGTATAGCCATTGAGTGGCTTTTGAGGAAGTCGGTGCATAATCGTGACATGGTTAACAGCCAGGCAGCTATTAAGGCCCTCGGATCACAAATAGTTAGATCACCATTGGTTAGGCACTGTCCTTAAACTAGATATGCTAGGTTCCTGATGAAAGATATACCACAGCAAAATGTGAGGCGAATTACCGAACTGACCGGAAAAGGCACAATACTGGGAAGCTATACTGTTAGGTAGTGGTGGTAACGCGTACCAGCACACTTAGACCTTTACTTTTTACTTTTTAAAACATTTTTATTATTCCATTTTCAATATAAACTTACATACTAGACAAAAATGCTTAAATCTAATTTAACAACTAACAAATCTGACTTAATCTAGCTTACTGACCCTTAGGGGGCACTCTAGGCCTAACTCTATTTTTACAAACTATTGCCTTTCGGCCTTAAACTAACTATGCTACGATTAAGCTAATTTAACACATATTTTATTCCAAGAAAAGTTTGGAAAACTTGGATACTTTATCCGTTTTTTTTATTCTTAAAACTATGAAAACTTAACCTACCTAAAATACCCTAAGCTACTTAACCTAAACTAATTGTGATCAGGGTGGTGAGCGCTCGTTGCCTAGTGCCCCGAGCGGTCACCATCCCGATTGCATCCTCGGGCGCTTGGCCATCGCCATTACGATGCCCCCTTGCGGCACCGGGACCTGAGCGAGGCCGTAGCGTCGGTCAGCTCTCGGAGACGATGCATCGCAATAGCGGGTCCGGCTACTCCTCGAAGACCCCCTAGCTGACCTTAACCTACATAACTAACCTAACTTAAAAACTAGGATGTTACAAAAGTAACGCACCGACCTGAGAGAGCGCGTCAGTGACCCTCTCCTCCTCAATAAGCCACCAAAATTCGGCGTATTGTTTTTCAGTATCCTCTTTATCCCGGTCCGCAATTGCAGTACTAAACCGGAGAAGCTCATGAGCATTGGCGTCGTACCCGCCGTGGATGAGCCGCTTATCTCGCGCACCGCGGTGGCGGTGGTACAATACCGGAATACCATCCCTTTTTTGCACTAAGCCTTTAGCATCAATATGGAGAAATACCTCCGGTGGGATAAAGCCCGATAGGAGCGTACTCTTATGGTACATTTCATTGGGGTAATAAGCCCCGAAGATCAGGCTATTGTCGCTAGTTATCGCCCTCGCAATATGCCTTCGAATCGCCTTAATAAGGAAATTGTCAATCCTGTTCAGCTGTGCCCCATTGTATAGGACCTTGTTGGGATAATATTTTATGTACTGGGACTCTGGTGTTCTGTACAATCTGAGACACGTCCTAAGACATTGCCTCTCAAACACCCGAATCTTTTCCATATAGAAAGGCGCCACATTGAACCACACCGGACAACCATATGCTATAATTGGTCTGATTAGGGCAACGTAACAAATGACCTTCACCCTGGAGTCAAGTTGACTGCTGTGAAACAGTCTTCTTGTCAGAGCAAAGGCCATTTTAGCCTTAGCGAGACCAGCATCTATATGTTTATCAAAATACAGGTACTGGTCGAGCCAAATACCGAGATATCTAACCACACTTTTCACAGCCAATGGCCGCCCGTGCTGTCCAATGATGCCAAATTTTTTCCAGTTTTTTCTGGTATCCCTAGAAGAAGAAGAACCAAACTGATTGTCCGGGATGATTTTATTATCCTCAACCCATCTCAGCAGAGCTCTATTAACTACCTTCTCGAATACCTTGCTAACATTCGGAAGCAAACTAATTGACCGGAGATTAGCAGGGTTGGTTCTATCCTTATTCCGTTTTGGAATAGGGTGTACCACAGCTATTTTCCAATGCACCGGATAATATGCATTATTCAGTGCGTTGTTGAATAGAGTGGTGAAAATATCTACCGCTTCTTGGGGCAGGTGTCTCAAAACGATATTTGGGATACCATCTACTCCTGACGATTTCTTGTTTTTAAGTGAATCAAAGATGCACGAGAGTTCATCTTTTTGCACGAACAAATGAGGGCTAGCTCGGTCATCGGCGATGATGCCGTTCGCAAGGTTTTCATCATTGAATACGGTAAAACCGTTATTCTCAGATCGCCAATTCTGGAGTTCAGTGCGCAGATAAAAGTGATTCAGAAAGGCTCCATTCTCAAGCCGGTGGTTACGACAAACTGGGTTGTTCACCGTATACACCGACTCGAAAAAAGCGCCCATCAGATCCACCTTCTCCTGCGGGTCTTCGATCACGAAAAAACCGTCGCCTGTGTCGACGTTTTCCGGGCTTATGCCAGCAGTCAGTAATGTCTGTCTGTTTTCTATCGTATGGGGGATTCGGACGCATGGTATGTCATTGTGATCCTTTCTCCTGAATAATTTATTTATTTGCGGAAACATATTTGGACTACAGGATTTTATAGCCCGAATTTTATTGCCCCAATGCAAACTTACAGATTTTCTGTAATTTTCTTTAATTAACTGTTTCAGGTTTTTCATCACTGACTTCAGTGTCCTTATCTCCGGGTCGTTCCGGTCAGTAAACTGTCTGTGAAGCATTTTTAGGCTCGATAGCAGTCTACTTTTATGTACGTTTAGTGCGTCGATTGTTGGTGTTCGGTATTTATCGGTCTGTTCGTCAGATCGTTCTACCCTAGGGATAGTTCGATCCATAGTTCGTTTTATGACGTCGTCCATTTGTAGTAAATGTTGGTCAATCTCGTCGTTTGTCATGTTCTTGTTCGTTGGAGGATCGATCCCGCTCAGACGCAATTCACGCCTCAGAATTCTGGAGAAGCGTGACCAGTGCGTTCTTCGATAATCGAATGAGCACACTTGGTCATACTCCTCGAGCTGTGTTTGTTCGTTAGGGATCCTTATTAAGGCGGCGAGTCCGTAGTGGTCACTATCGTACTCAACCGTCCGCAAACAATTCCGCGTTTGTCGGTCTACGTCAGTTAGTTCAAGCCTAGCGTCCATTAGCACTAAGTCCAGAAAGGAGCCGGCTCTTGGAAAAGACGGTCTATCCGTCGCGTACAAATCTAGTTTGTACTCAATGGTATTGAGGCCCCACCAATTGAGTAGTAGGTTACCCCTAGTATTCGGAGAGTCATTTCCCCATGCCGCATGTTTAGCGTTAAGATCTCCGGCCAGAAAGTAATAAGTTTCCTCCGAGTGAAGCTGGAGGCAACGAAAAAGTGTCTCGAGCTCATTTATAAATTGAGTGGGTTGAGGTGATGCCGGCGCATAAAGCGACACCACGTACATTCGTCTCCTACTATGAAGAGGAATGCATATGACGCATGCTTCTAACACCTGAAACCTACGCACATCACCGCTATATATAATCTTATGTCGCAAGCCTTTACGTAACAAGATACCGACCCCACCCCCTTGCGTAGAGTGAGGGCGGTCTCTTCTAACTACATGATAACCCTTGTAGCCTAATTTGTGTCTCTGGTTTAGCTTAGTTTCGCTAACCAAAAGCATATCGGGGCTTTCGTTTAACAACAAGTTAGAAAGGGTGGTTCTTCTCTCGATCCTGACCAGTGAATTAACATTCACGGCAAGGATCTTCAGGTTAGCCTCGTATAGTGTACCCATCATTGTGGCGCGCCAGACTCGACAAACAGCGTCGAATAGATGACGTCTATTCGGGCCGCTTGTTCGTTCAACTGTTTCTGGAACTGATCGAGCTTACCGTGCAGAGACAGTAAGATCGCTTTCAGATCCAGATCTGCCTCAGGTGCCTTTTCAGGAGCCTTCGGCGTGTTTTTTGTTGTGGGCTTACCCGGTCCAGCTGCCATTTGGGCAAAGGACACATTGGGTGCCACGAAATTAACGAACGAACGACTTTTTTGTCGCTTTAGTTCCTCAGCCAACTGTTTTCGAGCCTGGACCTTAGTTTTCAGCTCCTGGAACTTGGAACATCCCCTGAAGTTAGCGGGATGCCCCGAATTCTTACAGAGCACACAAAAGAGCTTGTCCCTATCTTCGACCCTATCACTACCAAGTGGACATTCCCCATATTTGTGGTCCTTTTCACACTTAACACATCTGAACTGCATATTGCAGTTAGCTGCGGCGTGACCGAACCTTTGGCAGCGCATACATTGCAGTACACGATCTGCCCTTTTTAATCTTTCCCAACTTACAGCATGATAGTATAAAAATTTAATACTTCTTAAGCTATCAAGTTTGCTGTCGGGGGTTAGTTGCACTAAAAAAAATGGTAGTTTACGGTTACCACCCCTTGCCGCGGCCGTGGAAAACGGCTTGACCCCCACGAACTTAAGGTCCGCGCTCTCAAAACTTTTGAGCTCCTTTTCAAGCTCCTCCGTTTTAATTTCGGGATCAATCCCCTTTAAAAGAACCTATTGTAATTTCTCCCCTTTTGGGGTATATGTAAAATATTCCGTCTCAGATTTACCCAGGGCGGTGCGTACTTTTTTGTGCTCTTCTAAGTTCTTGCACATGATAATGTGCTTATTGACACTTATTCGTTTAACATAGAAATCTTTAGAAACCAACTTACATAAACGTATACTATCACTTATTTCTAGATTACTCACATTGATTGGAGGCACCCTTTCCCTCCTTGGCTGCTGCTGCTTCTGTTGTTGTTGCTGTGGCTGTTGCTTCTGTTGCTGCTGCTGCGGCTGCTTTTGTTGTTGCTGCTTCTGCTGTTGTTGCTGGATTTAAGTGATCTCCGAGCGGTGGAGCCAAAAAAAATCTTTATTAAAATCAAAACGGTTCTAAACTACTACACGGTTGAAACAAGAATGAATTAATTGAATTTTTCTGCAGATATCTTTTAAGAATTAAGAATTATGTTTTTGATGACAGTGCATCAGGTCACTGTGGGAATGGAATGCAGGTGTCGGATGTAATTATGTTTGCGCGTGTAGCATAAAAATGCTGAGTGTGCGAAAAAATGGCCGCGCGTGTTTGCAACGGGCATAACGGGACATGTGGGCTGCGCGTGTTACTTATTATGATGGGAGGAAAGGGAAAGATGGCAGTTTCCGTTAGTAATTGCTGTTATCAGCGAAAAACGGTAAATGGTAAAGTGTGTGGAGGGAAGTGGGCGTGTGGAAAGGAAGTGGATTCTCTGATGTAACTCTGGTTCTGCTGTTTTTGCTGCTTTCGCTGATCTTGTTGCAGGTTCTGTTGATTCAGCTGCTGTTTAAATTGCTGTTGCTGTTCCTTCTGCTGTTGTTTTTGTTGCTGTTGTTGTTGTTGTTGTTGTTGTTGTTGTTGTTGTTGTTGTTGTTGTTGTTGTTGTTGCTGCTGCTGCTGCTGCTTTTGTTGTAATTGTTGCTGGCGCTTCTGCTCCCTCAGTTGTTCTCTTTTCATCAACAGCTCTTTTATTAGTTGATCGAGCTGGGCTTCTTCATCGTCATTATCATCATCATCATTGGGTTTGTCTTTGTTGTTGTCATCGTCATCCTCGTCAGCCGAAAGGTCTTTGAAGGAATTCCCCTCTCCGACATATCGGCACTCACCCCCTTCGGACTCATATGAGTAGCTGAGCCGCTCATCGTCCTCAGTTTCAGCAGCTGAAGAAACTGCTACTGGCGTCATTTCACCGTCTTCTTTAGCCTTTTTTTTGGCTATGGTATTTGGTTTCGGTTCATTTCTTCGTCGTCTTTTTTCCACCTTGGAGAAGTCGTCTGAATTTGCGGTTGTTGTTGCTTTTTGCTGTTGCGTATTTCTGCTCGTTGAACAATCATCCGACGTTGCAGTTGTTGTTGACATTGATGTTGTTGGCTGCCGCTGCTCCAGCTTTTCCGTTATCTGGACCTTTTTTTGACCGGTGTCCAATGCCGGTCTGCTGCCTTTCGGCATTTCTCCTTCCACTCTTTACTGCTTACTGAAAAAAAAAAACACTTTTTTTTTTTTCTATTTTCCCTGGCTGGGACTCGAACTCCGCACCTCTTGGTTGGGAGTCAATTGCTTACACACTAGACCAAATCAATATTTGGATTTCGACCGGCTAAAACACCACTTTATCACACTTGCTGATTTTCGCTAATCGCTACTGCACTAACCTACTCGTCTATTCACAATGAGAGCTGGAAAGCGACTGCACACTTAGGCCTAAGGAGGCCCATTGGGATACTATCAAAAGTGCACCCCAAATGTATCTATTTATTTATTCAATGCAATCTACAATGTAATAACAAAATTAATAGCTAAACAACATTCAATTTGCATACATAAGTGTATATTGTTTAATTTATTTTAACTTAAATGAAATGTAGTAATAAGTTAATTTAAATCCATTTCTTAACAGGCATACAAGTCAAACAAAAATACAACAAATCTTTATACTTGCTCTGCAACAGGCTAATGAGCGATGGCGTAACATATATGCCCCTATTCCGTAAGATAATTTTTGTTAAGTTAAGTTGAAATTTGGTTGAAATTCGAAATTCGGTATTACTGAACACAACTCTGAGAAAAAAAGTTGCCTGTCAACAAAAACCAATATGGCGAATCCTCTCTACAGTTGTGTGGGAATTTTTTTCTGGTATTATGATAGACAACTCAGTTACGTTTTGGTTGCTAGAGATGTCAAAAACTAACAACTGGTTTTAAGTAGTTGTTTGTGAGTAAATGTTGAGATACGAAAGGTGGAAAATGAACAAAAAGACGTATATCGGACAAATAAAAGAATGCAATAATATTATTAACAACGTAATTAAAAAATGTGTGCAGTTTAAAAGCATACAGTCCACATCAGTTGGAGAAAATGGTTTTACATCTTCAGCACTCGGAAGTGATAGTGGTACATATTGCAATTGCAGTCGAGCGTCCATGCAATTTTAAGAAATCTTTAGTTTCGATTTGAACGAAGCAAAATGCTTCAGTACAAAAACATTTGTAAACATTTAAAAATAAAATTAGTAAGGCATATTCTTTACCTTGCATTTTTTTTTAGTTCTAGTTGGGAATAGATTTTCGTATGCGCACAACAATAACAATATTAGCTTCATCATTATTATCATTAAAAAAACCAAATCAAAACTTCTTTTTATTCTGTTTTTATTGAATATTGAGTTTCTGTTGGCAAAATTATTTTCTACTTCGACCACCAGAGGTCAGATTTACGTTAAATAGTCAATTTGTAGTTGTTATTCGCATCTAAAAGTATGTAATTTTTTTTACAATCACAACTGAAAGAGGTTGTTTTATGTAATATGAAAAATTCGTTCAATTGTGTGATAGTGGAGTTGCGTAGAGATAACCCAACTAAATGGAGTTGTATTATGGAATAGGGGCAGTAATCATAAGAATCATCGCCAATGCTTCTTATCACAACTGTACGGATGAGGGGGAAAAACAAGTCTCCTTTCCTCTCCTATGCAGCTACCTTGAACTCTCCTCCTAAAGAAATAGACTCTGAGAGAATAGTTTTTCGAAAACCTACAAGTTTTTCTGAAACGGATATCAAATAAATGCGGAAAATTCTCCTTAGCTCAAAATCGTTCCAAAAGCTCATGTAAAAAAAATAATGCACCTAGTTTGGTCAATTAACTCCACCCAATCATACCGAACCTAACAGACAAACGTTTTTGTTTTAGTTGCCGTCGGGTACGTATACGTATATTAAAATTATGGGCTATAGAGATCCTGTTGCTCACTTTCCATTTACAAATTTTACAGAAAAAAAAGAGAATTAACCACTCTATATACAAAATGTAGATTAAAACTACATATATAGACGCGGTGCTATTCCTCTACTTTGCGGTCAATAATTATATGATACGAGTACCAATGTACTCGTGCGAGAGCTCACGCAAGAGGAAGTCCAACTAATAAAATGGCTACCTACTGGCTCCAGTGGCACCTTGTGGCAAAAAGTAAAAGTTACTTTTCGTGATGGTGATCCTGATAAATAACAAGGTCGAGGTCATTTTCTTTCTTTGAACACCTCATCTTTGAAAAAAAGTTGAAATAATGTTTTTTTCATAATACTCGTAACTTAATTCATTTGTAAACTTTCAAAAGTTTTATTACTGACGAAGTGATGAACATTGAAATAGTCTCGAACTATAGGACTCGAATCCGACCACTTGTAACATACAGGAATCCACTTAGAGTCGCCGATTAACATGAAACCACCTCTGAGAGATATATTTGAAATAGCAGATGTACAACCTCTGAAGGGTATATTTTAAAGGGCCACAGATGGGAATGTAGAGTAACACATGGATACCAGCACCGACCATCCAAGCCGATGTTGTATAGAAATAAATATTAGAAATAAGAAGTCAGTTTAAGTCGAAGAGTAAAAGAATAAAGACCTATTTTTTAATAAAAGATCTTAAACCAAAAACTTATTTCGCGCTGGCGAATGTAGATGACATACATATGTATATACATATGTATATAGGGTAGAGTTGCCTTATTCCGGCCGTCTCCAATATTCGGCCACCTGTCATGAAAAGTGTCGTAATAAGTGAAATTGTTGTCGTACTTCATATAATGGAATGGAGACTGTTGACGGAGAGATGACAGATCCTTTTAAAATTCGAACCAGAGAAGTACGACAACAATTTCACTTATTACGACACTTTTCATGACAGGTGGCCGAATATTGGAGACGGCCGGAATAAGGCAACTCTACCCTACATATGTATGTCTATATATTATATGTATGTACTGTATTGCAGACTTCTCTGATGCCCTCCTGCTTGCCAATAGTTGATTTCTTACTGCTTGAATTCAGATTTAGCCCTCAAAACCCACCTAACCTTAGGTCTGTACCGCTCTTTCGTTTCCTCACCACCGCACCAACTACGGCCATTTCGAACCAATCTCCGACTGGCCAAGAGCGTACTGCATACCCTTGACTTTCATTCCAGTATTTCCTTCTTTAGGAATTCTCTCTACACCTCTTCGTCTTAAGTGTTGGTTGTGTTCTATTTATTTATTTCATCTACAAGCTTTGCTATACAGATTTCAGTGGTTATTACATAATGATATAAAAATAATAAATAAGAATGAAAAACAAATGAAAAATAAAAAAATGTATAAAAAAATTAGTAAAAAGAGAAAGTAAGCTTAAGGAGGATAACGATAGCTACAAATTTAATTTATTAAAAGAGCAAACAAAATATTTTTAAAAAGATCTCTAGAAAAATGAAAATCCACGTGTCTGCTGACTTGATTATATGATATAAGAGCTCTGGACATAGGTTCATTACGACCATAATTTGTTCTATGTCCCAATTGTTGAAGAACGTTTCGACCTCTGAGGCGCCTTTCAGGAGCATAAATGGGGACCAGAGATAAAAGCACAGGGCTATTTATGCGGTTACCTAGAATGTCTGTGATAAACAATAGATCATGGGCATGTCTTCTTACATGAAGTGAAAGAATACCCAGAAGTTGGCATCGTGCACTGTACGAGGGCTCAAAATCCCAACGCATTTTCCAGAAAATGTACTTTGTAAACCGCCTCTGGACCCTTTCAATTCAATTCAATTCAATTCAATTTATTTAACGATGTACAAATAAGACTTAGTCTTCTATAGTACTTAAAATAATGGAAAATTTACAGGATATAACTTAAAAATAAACAACAAAAATAAACAAAATAACCTACAATAACCAATAGTTGAATAAATTTACAAGATACGGAAAATATGGAGGGGATAAGAAAGCAGGGAAAAAGGGGAATAGAATGGTAGAAGATAGAAAGAAAATAAATAGTTGTTGCTTTTTAGGAGAAATACTCTAAAACGGCATTTTTAAATTGTGTGGCTCCTTTTATTTGTTTCACTGCAGTAGGCAGAGAGTTCCAGAGTCTGGTGGCAAAGACGAAGAAATGACGCGACGAATTTACATAGTTCGAGGAGGGAGTTATTAGACTATGCGTTCTAGCCGAACGAACAAATTGAAGTTTTTCAAAAAGGTATGGAGGCGATTTGCTCTGTATAATTTTGTGCAAAAAGATACAGCACCTAACTTGCAAAAACTGATGGAGCGAGCAACCTAGAACATTTTTGTGGTAACTGGATATGTGGTCGTACCGTCGGGGACCATACACGTATCTTACCATATCGTTGAATGCGACAGTTAATTTATGCTGGGATATGGAGTCGAGTTTGCAGTACACAGCCGATGCATAGTCAATATACGGAATTAGTAAGGCTTTGACGAGTCTCAGCCTCGTATTTACAGGTGTGAAACTTGCGAATAACCAAAGTTTGCGCAGACCACCGTAAATTCGTCCCACAGTGTAATTTATGTGGCTTACTGGAGATAGAGAGCGGTCAATCTTAAATCCCAGGTTGGTTACGGTATCACCGAACTGCAATTGTGCATCGTTAAGGCAAATTGGCGGCATTAGTTCGGTGCTGTGAGGTTTTTTAGATATTAAAATCAACTGGGACTTAGTTGGGTTGAGAGTCAAGCAATTACGAAGCGACCATTGATAGATTGCGGATAGATCCTCGTTTAGCCTGCAAGCAAGATCCTCAACAAGGCCTATAGGTCTGGACAAATATATGCAAATATATGCATCATCCGCATAGAAATGAAGGCTAACATTTGAGCAAACCTTAGAAAGGTCGTTAATAAATACGCAAAACAAAATAGGACCCAATATTGAGCCCTGAGGTACTCCCGCAAGTATATTCCTCACATGAGAGGTTTTAGCACCAACCACGACCCTTTGACACCGATCACTCAAGTAGTTACTGATGAGACGGACCGAACTTTCACAGAATCCGAAAAACCTTCTTAGTTTCTCAGTAAGGACTGAGTGATTGACTGTATCGAAAGCCTTGGAAAAGTCAAGGAGGCAGAGCACTGTGATAAAGTCCAAGTCAAAGTTAATTCTTATGTCATCGAGAATTTTAACCATAGCAGTAGAACAACTGTGTTCAGCTCGAAAACCAGACTGGACAGAAGCAAGCAGGTTATATTTATCAAGATGACTGGCAATCTGCTTAGAGAGGACTTTTTCCAAAACCTTTGATAAACAAGGTAGTATACTTATGGGGCGAAAGTCTGCAGCCGAGGATGGTAGAGGTTTTTTCGGAACAGGAATGACTTTAGCCAGCTTCCAGCTAGACGGAAAAGACGAAGACGTTATACAAAAATTAATTACGTGGGTAATTACACTAATAATGTGGGTCAAGATCATTTTGACAAACCGGAAAGGAATCCCATCTTCACCAACGGCATCTGACTAGAGAGACCGAATGTTATTAATAACATTAACTTCCGAGACAACTGCGAATTCAAAGACTGTTGGCAGTTCGGAAGGATGTTGATAGTTGGGTGGAGAAGGTGTATTAACTGGTGAGTTCGATAGGAAAGCATTATTAAGTTCATCAAGATCAGGAATAACGTCTACAACATCTTTTTTACGGACACCAAGTGTGCGCAAATTGCCCCAAAGCTTTTTGGAATTTTGGTCTGTTCCCAGCTTAGATAGAAAATATCTTTTCTTAGATTCTCTCGTGATGGAAGTTGAAAGATTACGAGCACGACAGAAAATTTCCCAATTAAAACTAGTCGGACTTCGCTTCCACTTCGAATACAATTTCCTACGAACTTTTATGGCGTTATGAACTTCAGAGGTAAACCATGGATAATTTCTATTGCGTGCCGCAACTGTTTTTAAAGGAACATGGTTATTGAATAGATTTAGAAGAAGAGATTGCAATAAATCAACTTTATCACACACATCTGAGAGAAAATAGCAATTATGCCAGGGAAGTAAGCTCGCCTCCAATTGTAAGGCGTAGTTATCTACTGAAGCGAAGTCTCTGAATTGGAAAGTTGATGCCGTAGAAGGACGAGATAAGTCGATGTTATAGGTGCAGAAAATTAAATCGTTGTCTGTGACACACTCCAAGGACAACTGATCGTGAAGTAACACAGTTGAGCAATCAGAAACAAACAAAAGGTCCAGAAGACTTGGTGAGCA
The DNA here is from genome assembly GCA_949775065.1 of Brachyopa scutellaris. Taxonomy (NCBI): domain Eukaryota; kingdom Metazoa; phylum Arthropoda; class Insecta; order Diptera; family Syrphidae; genus Brachyopa; species Brachyopa scutellaris. The sequence goes on along the minus strand of OX459113.1, from coordinate 94,236,176 downwards.
GTTAGGGGCAAAGCGGGTGGCATATGCGTTAACTACAGCTAGCGCGGAAGTGGCAGCTAAATCTAGAAGTTGTTGAGATCTACTGTCAGTTCTGAGTAGGTCAGCATTAAAGTCACCACCTATAATGATGTGTTCATAATTTGGGGAGAACTCTTGAAGTGCGGAGAAGACTGGTTCTGGAGAACAGCTCCGGTTGGGACTGTAGACAACTCCTATTATGCACTTGGTGTTACCATCAGTAACTACCACGAGAAGATACTCAGTAGCACTTGTCTCAGATTTCCCAATTATGCGACAGTTCAATGAGATATTACAGTAAAGGGCCACTCCACCACCTGTTGTACTTGTGACCCTATCGTTCCGAATAATTCTATACCCCGGAATATTAAACAGGTGATCTTCTAAATCAGGCCAGGTCTCAGTAACACAAATTATATCGACTCCAGAGCAATCAAAAACGTAACGAAGGTAATCGACTTTTGAAATATTAAGACTGCGAGCATTAATGTAACATATCTTAAACCCATCACGCGCATTCGAAAAAATCCTAATTATTGAACGGACGGAAACTTCAGCAGTGCCATCAGACATGAACCTATTATTATAAGTCATCATTTTTAATAATAATAACAACAAACAAAAGAAGCACAATATAGATACTAAATGTACTAATTCTACATTTAAAAAAGCAACTGGTAGATGAAGAAAGAAAAAAAGAAGAGCTGAGATGTTAGGATTAGGGAAGGAATACATATAGAGAAGAGCATAATATCTACACGAATCACCCTCTCCCAACAGATTGGCGATCAATGACAATGGTTTACCCAAAAATAATGAGCAAATAATAAAAGCGGGAATTGGAATAATGCGAGTTATGAAATCAAGGAATTGTATCTTTTGTATAAAAGTAGCCTAATCTCTAATCCAGGAAATAGACTTTCTATTCCCGAAAGTTTCATTCAAATCTGTTAAGCCGTTAAGGTGTTATTGAGCAACAAACATCCAAACATCCACACTTTCACATTTATGTATTAGTAGGATAGGATAGGATTAGTTAGATTTAAGCTCTAAGTTATAAATTTTATAAAAAAAAATATATATAATATATTGAAAGAGATTTTATACAAATTTTCCTAAAATCATATGAAATATAAATATTTAAAAAAAACACGTAACATACGTATAATAAATTATATAAATCATTTTCAAACACAAAAAAAAATGATATAAGTATTGAGTGCCATTAAGGTCATAAACTTAAATACAAAAAAAAATATAGAAATTAAGTTTATTTAGAATAAAAAAATATAATACTGTTTAAATAAAATAAATTAACACTCAAAAAAAAAAAAAAATTGTACTTAAGCTTTAAGTTAAGAAGAAAATAAATAAAAAAAATAAATCAAACTTCAAAGCAGTTCATGTTCATGTAAATAATTTTTATTTCATTTAAAAACTTTAATTTTTAAAATTCGTTTGCAGTTAATGAAAAACAAAAAATGATTTAGGTTCCCATTCTTTTCTTAACTTCTTTCGAATATCATTCATAAGCTTGATTATAGTTGTTACATCCGTGACCTTTTTGGATACTATTTTCAATTTGATACTAAAATCTTAAGAGTCCTTAGCACATTCATCACTTTTCCTCAATTTTGTCTTAACCAATGCTTTCAATGAGACGACACCGTGCGACATAAGGTGCGTTCATGTCTTTAGATCATAAGTTTAACGCCGCTTGAGCATAGTAAGCTGAAGCCAAATTTGGCCAAACTAACATTGAACGTTCGTGTTTGATTATAAATAGATTTATCCATTTTTTCAAGCACTTACTGACATACACTTCCGTGATAATTCTTCCAGTTGTAACGAACGGTCTCCTACTGTGTCCACATTTCCAAAGAGATTGTCATACGAGATATTTCGATTCGAATTTTAAATTGGAAATCTGAAAGCAATCTCTTCTTCAAAAGAATTGTAAAACTGCTCACCTGGAAAACTACAAAAGTCGTCGTTGACGTAGGCTTCATCATCCAAAAGGTTGAGTTAGGTGATCGGGCTGACGAGGATGATTACATCCTCATCATACTTAGGTTCATTTGAACTCATTGTGGTACCCATTATGTGTTCCCAACCGTGGTATCAGTATTTTGGTTCCAACCATCCGGACGTCCTGACGAACTTGAGTAGACCTGACGGTGATCGGTCAGATAGCTCGTCAATATGTTCGAAGAAAAATGCTCCTAGGGTTCTGTTTCTTAGTTGGCAGAGGTTAGGGCAGTGACAGAGGAAATGGGCTGTGACCTCATGAGCCTCTCCGTCACCGCATCCCCTGCATATGTCATCATCGTTAAGCCGTAGTTTCTTTGTGTGATATTTTAGCATGTTGTGGCCAGTTAACACTCTTATTAGTATTGACAGGGATTTCCTATCTTTTGTAGAAGTTTTTTGGTTTTACCCTTATCGTATTCTGGCCACATCTTTCTTGATATTTCACAGGTAGTTAGTGATTTCCACCTACTTTCAGCTTCAGACATTATCTTTTGTTCGATTTTGGCCTTGAGGTTGCAGAGCAGAGGTTTAACCGTGCCATCTGCTTGCTCTATTTGCATACTTCCTCGACTAGGGGAAACTGGGGGACATTTGACACTTAATTTTTAAATGTCTGTATTTGCTAAAATTATAGATGAATTCCAATGAATTTTTTTAATATGATGCGTTGACTAGTATAAGACTCACAGATAAATTTTACTTCTATAAAAACTTCATCATTTTTTTAAAATTTGTTTTTTAAAAGAAGTGCTCCAGGCACGGGGCACCTTTGTCTTTACAGGGGGAACATCTGACAATTGCAGTTTTAACTTATAATCGTATGCATAAAAAGTATCAGCAGGTCTATTCTGCCTGTTGTTTGAATGGAAAGAAACATCAAACATTTTTTTAACGATTTATTCTAACAATATAAAGAAACATAAATCAATACATCCATTTTCTAAAAAAAAAACATAAATATTACTTCATTTAAAAAACTATCAGTCCATAAAGTCTTTAAGAATAATGCATAGGAACATTTTTAAATATCTTATTTAATATAGAGTTTGCCGAAGTCAACGTCAAATAAATATTTTTGACGACAGCGAGAAGTTGAGGCTGGATTTGTGGGTTGTGGCAGTTTGAATTTGAATTCACTCCTTAACGTTTGTCGCGGCATATATTTCAGTTGAAAAGTGAAACCTTCGTAAAAGCTGCTTCCATTACCCGAATCTGATCAATCTTTCAAGGGGCCCTGCTCCTTCATACGCATTATCAATGTAGTTCTAATTACCCCATATTTTATAGCTGCTGATTTTGGCGTTTCAAGTTTTTTAAGTGTGTCTGAAATAGCCCTATTCGCATTTTTTTCCTCGATTGCACTCCTATTTATCTTTCTCTTGTAGTTGCTAACCATATCTTTAAAATAAACATGAATAAAAAATTCAAAACACAAATATTAGCATAACAGATCAATGTGCGGCATATTTAACAAATGTCAAATGTGCCCCCTTTGCAAAAGACAAATGTGCCCTGTGATAACCGGTGGATTAGTTGTACATAAAACACTGATATCATTTAGGTACCCGTGATACAACAAAATAACAATTAACTTTATTTACTGTAATTATTATGAGCAATCAAAACTATTCTTAATACAACAATCGGATTCCTAAGATGATTACACCTGCGCGGCTGGCCAACGTCTGCCCCCAGCAGGTCCAGTGTGTGTCTGCTGATATTAGGAGAGCTTTTACGTAGAAGAATAGTATGTTTATTAATCGGCAGGTCGCCATATCCCTCCAATGTTTTTCAGCTTCAAGGTAAGCTTCCGATTAAGAGTTTCCAGCTCTTTTTGTGCTTCTACTGGATCCGAGTTAGAACTGGACTGCTTGTCATTATCTGGTGAATTAACCAAGGTTTTACCTGAAAGATGAAGAACAATAACATTATGATTTTATTGGAAATAAAACCTGATCCTGAAGGAGTGGATCCTGATCCCGGCGGGTCTGGTATTTTCTTCAAGCGGCTAATGTTCCGCCTTAGAACTTTGCCATTTCCGCTCACCTTTCCGTCCAAAAACTCTAAATTCGGCAGAACCGAATGCAGTTGATCTCACAACATTTCGGTCTACGATCCTTATCAGCTCTCCGTGTTCCCTCCTCTTTGTTTTTTATATCCATAGCTTCTGAATCTGAAATGCTTTTCGGGATATCTTGAATGTAAGTAAGGATCAGCCTATTGAATAATAGCTCGGAAGGCGCATGGCGCTTAACCATGGGGAGTGACATTAAACGCCTTTAGAATTCGCTATCTGGAATCTTTTCAAAATAGATCGATTCATATTTTTATTTTTTTTTTTTTTTAACGTTTATTTTATTCCACTTAAACTCTAACAGATTTTGGCTGTTTAAATAAACTTAAAATAACAATAATTATACTAAGCTTTTTTGTAAATGACCTTATTGGTTCTCATTACTTACTTTATTTATTTTAAGCTAACTTACGTCTACGGTGTATTTTTTTGTGTATATTTTTTTTTGTTTTCAACAATTTCCTCGGTTTTTGTGTTAAGGGAAAATGTGGCTAAACTTTGTACAATGGGTGTCTCTTTTTTCTGTTTCTTAAAATTACTACACTAAAAATAAAAACTAAAACTAACTTAATATAAGCTAAGCCTAAAATTACTACCATAAAAATAAAACTAGAACTAAAATTCAAACTAAACCTAAGAGAATGGTAGGCCCCGACCTTTTTTACATAAACAAGACCATTACGAGTTCTTACAGAGAATAATAGACCCTCTTTACGTAGGCGAAGAGCATGCCTTAACAGAGAGCTATTTTCAGGAGTAAGACTTTCGTTAATGTAAATACGAGTGATCTTGGTGTTGGTGTTGATGTTGGTGGAATTGGAACTGGAACTGCTACTGTCGGTGGTGGTGTTGTTAGTCAGCACATTCTCTTTTTCCAGTTGCGAAAGCGTAAGGCCGTTGTTTGTTCGAAAAGCAGAAAGTAGTGCTCTTTGCTCAGCGTGGGAAGAAAGTCGAATAAGTAACGGACGATTGCTGCCGGTGGTTTGTCTTCCTAAGCGAAAAGCGTCAATGTGTGGAGAACAATTGTGACGTAGCTTAGCGGCAATGTTCTTCGCAAGATCAACAGCATTCTCTTTAGCTGCTTGTGGAATGCCATGAACAATTACATCACACAGACGCCCTTTACGTTGAAGATCAGCTAATTCCGCTCTTACTTTCCTGTTGTCTTCTTGGAGTATTGCAATAACGTTCTCGCACTCTTGCACCTTGTTATTAAGAGCAGATATGACTTCACTTATTTTGTCATTTATTTCGGTTTTAGTTTCGGTGATTAGAGATTTAATTTTTGCCATCATGTTGGTTTCCATATCTCGTAGCTGCTCAGATAAAGATGGTTTTTTATCAGCTTTTTTGTCGGATGGGAGAACTGAATTTATTTGATTCTTGATGGCGGGTGAACAAGACGGAGTTGACACTGCATTTTCACTTTTCTCTTTAAGAGCTTGTCGGCGAGTGGTAGACATAATGAAGAGTTGATAAGCAGGTAGAAATGAGACGTTTTATTTTATTTATTTATTTATTTTTTTTGTGTTCAATAATCACTACAGTCAGTTTAAAGTACTTAATAGTGAAAGAAACAAGTAACTTGAAAAGTTTATGGATAGATTATAAATTCTTAGCTTCGGTAACCGGGTAAAAAGGCTGTAATGTCAGGAGCGAACAATAAACACGTCTATTCAGTAGACATTAGGCCAACGAAGACCCTTTCTATGCGATCTGAATGCGTCTGATAATTTGGATTCCAGATAATATCTGCATATTGAAGAGAGATAGTAAAGAATGTGGATCAGAAAAAAATTTAGAATTCCTTTTAACAAATCCAACCAGTGAATTAGCTCTGGCGACTATATATTCAATGTGAGGAATAAAAGTGAGTCTACAGTCAATAATTACACCAAGATCCTTAATCTTTTTAAAACCGTCGTTTCAAGGCAATACTCATAAGAATATTGCGTACGTGATCTGAAAAAAGAGATAATCATGCATTTTTGAATATTAAGCTTGAGGCAATTATGTACACACCAATCAGATAAATTGTTAAGGTCTATCTGTAACTTTGAACAGTCTCCTAAGCTTTGTACCTTAAGGAAAATCTTGAGATCATCTGCATACATTAAGCATTGGCAGAAAGTTATGCGTTTAATAATATCATCAATAAAAATAATGAAAAGCAGGGGTCCTAAATGGCTACCTTGCGGAACACCAGAAGTACAGGAGATAATTCTAGAACAGTAGTTATCTAGACAAACTTTGTGGGTTCTACCGACTAAAAAAGATGAAATACACCTAAGCATTGTAGAGTGAAATCCAAAAAATTCCATTATTCCATTATTAGTTTAAGTTACTAAATGTTAATTTTAAGACTTAGGTTAAGTTTCTTAGTTTGTTTAAGAATTATTTGCTTGTAGCTAATAAAATGAGAATAATCTTGAAATGCAATCGATATACTCCAATCAGACTAATGCTCAATACACTAATGTGGTTAAATGTCAAACAGAGAATCCTTTTAAATGTTTTGTCTTATTTTTAAAATCAAAATTGATCTGTTACCGATTTATTTAAAGAAGCAGCAAGAAGCAAGATATGTAAGAGACTCGCAGCCATATAATTTAAGAAACCGAGATGAGTTAAGAGTGCCAACGTACCTGCAGAATATAACACAAAATAGTATTGTATACAAAGGGTGTCAACTATTTAATTCACTTCCCACGAATATAAAAAATGAAAGTAACTTCAATAGATTTAACCAAATGACGATTGAATATATAAAATATAACTTTCCTCATAATTAAATATGAATGTACATAGTTAAATGCATACTTAGGTTAAGTTCAAATTGTTAATTGTAATTCCTTATATGAATAACAAAATTATGCTAAATAAACGAACGAATTAAAAACCAAAAAATTAAATTTACATATTATTTATATATGTACATACATAAGAAAATAATTTGTTATAAATAAGCATGGCTTAGTCGCAGAACTTTGAGTAATAAGGAGGAAGGTATGTTATGTTGGTGGTACTGTTGTTTGAAGTGTTGAAGAGTATTATTTAAGTATTTTTCTATTTTTCGCGGAATAGACTTACAAACATAAACTACGTATTATGAGCTATTTCATATTGACGGGGTATATACCTCTCTCTTTGAGTGGCGTTCTCGAAACGATTTTAAAGGTGAATACCTCGTTAATAGCTCCATTTGGACTAAGTAAATCGTACCGAGCACAATGGATACCCAATCCACCCTACCTAAAATCTGTGGAGCTGAAATCTGTTGACCCAAAATATACCTAGCGTTCATCTGACATTAAAAAGATTAATAACAAAAAATGTTCACTGTTTACCTTTTTATATTTTATGTATTATTTAAAGCTAATCTGCCATTAATAATAAATTGTTTTATTCATTAGGAAGCCATATCGTTAAAGGTAACCCATACATACATAACCTATACATACTTTACCTGAACAAAATTAAATTAACAGTACAAGTATTGTTTATTCAGCCGATCAATCAAAATGTTTACAATTATTTCACTCATGATGGACGAAACATCCGGGACACGACCTTCTATTAGAGGAAACTTTTGACTTACTTACTGGCCTTAGTTGATGAACATCAACGGCGCGGCGGTGGCTACTGTGGAGGAAGTGCTGCTTCCTTTTATGATTTCAGACGCGGCTTTAGTAGACTCATAAGCTGTAACGATCTCTTCCAACTCCTCCAAAGTGGGATTTTTCTTTTGAGTCACAGCGATTCTCACGGACTCATGATGAGTGTTGAAAGTGAATTACTTACTTACTTAGTTGGCGCTACAGCTTGAGGTGAACCCGGGCCTGCTTCTCGCAACCATTTGTGTGTGCGTGTTATATTTTAGCACGAATGGAAGGGACCTACAGTTTTTTGCCGACTCCAAACCGCAAGTTGAGAAGCTCAATCGTGACAAATGATACTCTTTGATGTTTGTCAGACATTCGAAAGAGGTGGCACCGTGGAAAAACCCTTTCAGGTGTAAGACCCGCCCAGGAGTTGAACCCGGGCAGCATTGCGTAGTAGTCCAACGCACTAATCACCACGGCCACGGCGAACAGTTAAAACTTGAAAGTGACACTGTCTCGAATTATGAAATCTGCGTTCGACTCGTTGCAGCTGTTCTTGGCTGATACTCTGTCTCTCGCTAGCAGTCTCTCGCTAGCCTACGTAACTCAGCTATCCAATCAGCATAACTCTGGCCAGTCATCATTTTTTTTACGATGCCAAACCGTGTACTTTGGTCCGAAAATACTTTGTCAGCTCACGTTTTCCACTTGACAAAGTTTCCAGAGTATCTCATTTATGTGACTTCCGCAGGTCAAGAGAAAGTGTGCTTTCCGTGTCTGACCATATCTATCCATACTTCCAAAGTCAAATTGTTGAGATTATGTTGAATTAAAACGCAATCCTTGTATTAAATGATTTAATTACTTCAGAAAAACTTATTCTAAATATAAAATTACATGAAAAGATTAAGCCAACCGCGTGTGCGTATGCGTAATTTACACGTTCGCTACATATATAATTTACAGTGTTGCCATATTTATATTGGGTAACCATTTGCGGCGTTGTCGAAGTTATAGCATATTGTGATACATATTCTCAGTGAGTTTCTGGAACCAGATGAGAGTTCAACATGGGAAAGGAAATTACGTTACGATTTATTTAGATTTTAAATAATAAAAATAAAATACAGTTAAGAATGTTTTTTTGATGTGTAAACATCTAAGCGCGCGTTAGCAAAATTTTTAGTGGAGTAATTCCACGATTTTGGGGAGAAATTCCGCGATTGCGGGGACGGAATTCCGAAAGGTTACGAAATTTGGAACTCAAATTTCATAGCAGCGCAATGAAATATGGACAAAGTGATTGCTTATGTTCCTGGTCAACTTTTATATAAACACTTTTTATCCCAGAAAATGGCATGGTTTTCAGCATGGGAGGGAAAATTATAGTTATACAGCCCTAACTTAATAATGACTTATCGGATTGAAAAACAAAAAAATAGGTGGAATTAGTAAATTTATCGCTTATTCATTTGAGGTATAAAATATCCCTCTGCGTTGTCCTGAACCTGAGCAATGTTGAAAACAATTATTCAAAGCATCGCCCACAATTTTCTTTCAGCGGTGACCACTGCCAGCAGTCGGGCGGCAGTGGGTAGGGTATCGTTGCAATAGTGTGTGCGTGAGTATATGTGCGCGCTCTAACATGATCATAATGCTTTGCATTTATATGTTCTGCAATCATTATCACCATTTGCGGCTTTCCCACTCAACCAATCTTAACAAATGAGGTGTCAAAAGAAAGAGAATTTTCTAGAGCAGTGATCTGGATTTCTAGTTTATAAATATTATTAACAATCTCGCATGTAGAAAACCTACAACCAATTTACGAATAAAATTGCTACCAACTGGCCTCTATTGTCCTAGTGGCACCTAGTTCCAAAAAATAAGAGCTACTTTTCGTGATAGAGATCCTGATTAGTATTAAGATTAAGTGTAAACAAATTGTTTATATGTATTTATAAAATCAGAGCGCATTTCTTCATTGCTCCAAGACATTATTTTCTTAAGACACCTCATTTGTGAATGTAGTTACGTTGAAATAATGTTTTTCCATAATAACTTTATTCATGTGCTTTTTTTCAAAATTATTTATACTGATGAAGCCTTCAATCAGTGTTAGAATCATTGAAATCGGTGCAGAGATAAACTCTCAGGGGGAATCACAAGCTCTTGCGCTAGCGATTTAATTACATACATATATAGAAGATAGATATGCGGTTTTTTTGTTTTGTTGTTGTTTTTTTTTTTTGTTTTCTATATTTCTTATTCGTGATGAGATGACAAAATAGAGTACATATGTACCTACACGCTGATATTATTTATGTAAGAGCTTGGATGAAAAGTTTTTATAACCGCGGCGGTTGAGTGTGTACCGCGTCGGGTTTTCTACTTTTGGCGCAGTATACTCGTACAACTGAGTTTAGGGGTCCCAGGACTCCCAGGTTCGTTTCCTGGCGTCGACTGCTGCGAATGGAGTGGATTCGATGAGTATATACATATGCGATTGGCTTGCATTTTATCGAGCATAGACAAGTTTTAATTTACTTTCTTTCCAATAAAGTGGAGCTCTACACCCCATCCGCGTGATGTTTACACATAGCTCGGGAATGTTGGATACAGTCGCATCATTTTTTTTTTATTTTCCTGCATATAGCCCAATGCAATTAGTCATTATAAATGAAAAATGACAGAGCCCATAGTGAATGGATTTGAATGATTTTTTTTGTTGGATTTATAATACCATAAACTAAAAAGTTTATGTTCTTTAAATCCGTGAATTTAAGCAAAATATCAAAATTTCAAAGCAAACAATTAAAAATCAGTTTTTTTTCTTACTAAACAGAGTATTTTCTTACTATACAGATGTTTTGGGATCAGAGTCATTGGTTAATGCTATGAAAAAAATCGCATGGGAGGGGGAGTCTATCTTGAACACCCACTGAGATACAGGGTGTTTAAGAAAGAGCATTGAAGTAGGTACCAACAGTTATTCTAGTACAACTTCTAGTGTATTAAACTTAGAGCAACCAAGGTAAGATTGTTTCATAAACAATTGATTAGTGCTTATCACAGTTAAAAACTATTACCATTCTTAATTTCGTTTTCGAGATATTCGTCTTCAAACACAGATTTTTATAATTTTTTTTAACCAATTTTAGTGAAATCGTATTTTTCTCGGAAAAGTGTGCTTACGATTTTTTTTATTAATATTATTTTCATGTACCATAACGTCACCTACAAATTCAGCACACAAAGTTTTTACCTGGGGCTTACAGTTTTCCTTGTATTAAGGGGGGAAATAGGTGTAGAAGATTTAAAAAAATCAATGTTTTCCTTTTTCCACAAATCGATTGCGGAACTATTCAAAAACATACTCTGAAAAAGCAAAATTTCAAGCCGTTTAAAAGTTATAAGCATTTAAGTGAGTAAGTCTTAATATTACCTTCACTGCCACTCTAACTTTCAAACGCGTTTTTCTCGAAACCATTTTTTTCGAATTTGCGTGCGCTCTTACTCGTAGAGTTTTTGATCAATCGTTATCAAACTTGGCACATATTTATACATCTTTATACATATACGCTCTATGTGAACTACAATTCTTAACAATATCTTTTTTTTACTATTTTTTTTATTCCAAAAAAAAAAGTAAAAAAAGTGGTCAAAAATCGTACTTAATTTTTCACACTTCTCAAAAACATAAAATTTTTCAATTTTGTTGTACAATTTTTAGTTCAAATAGAAGAGACACTTATAAAAAAAGTTAATTTTTTTGAAAAATTGATTTCAAATAAAAATTGTGACTTCCAGAAATTACGGAAATTGCCCAGCGACTTACAATGCGCGACAGCTGATATCTCCGTGATTTTACAAGCAAAATGTTTTAAAATTTCAAGAAATATTGTTAAATATATGCATAAATAACTATAAGATACTATAAAATAACCCTAGGAGTATGTACAATAAAATATATATATTTCTTATATGTTAAAAAATTTCATGAAAATTACCCAAAATACACCGTCCTACATCTATTTCCCCCTTTGAGTTATTTTAGTCATAAGAACCTGTAAAAGGAATGTACTATACTAGAAGAAGCATCATTTTCATGGGACAGGTCTTTAAAAAACAAAAAAATAATAGCGGAACGTTTTAACCCTTACAGCAACCTGAAAGAGCAAACCCTTTTGTGGCAACAACTTTTGCTATTTCACACGAGCATATATAGCTGCAATTTACTAACAGAACTAAGTTGTTCACAAGAATAGTTATTTTTGCCTACAGAATGAACGGTAGTAGGAACAAAATAATATCTAAGTGGTTCAGAATTTGTACCACCCTCGCGAATTAGAATAAAGAACGGTGGTTCAAATTTTGAACCAGCTGCGCTATAAGAGTTAAAAGATAAACTTTTTACTTTATAGTATAAGAGATTCAAAAAATCCCGAAACATCTAAATCCATTCACTATAGCTGGGTTCCGAGGTATAAACCTAATTGCACTGGACTAATAGCACGAAATATTATTCATTATAATATGTAGGGTTGTGTTTATTAAATAGCAATAATCTAGTTGACATCCTCGATCATGACATCAGTATGGTCATTAAGATTATTGTTCAGCCATAGAGGTGGTGGCTGTTGGAAAATAAGGGGTTTCCTAATGTTCCTTGGATTCATGGATTGACGCAGAGTTAAGTCTCATTTACGTCAGAATTAGATCAATCTACATAATATATTCATAGTTCTTTAATCCTATTATCTACGCCTATCAATATCATTAATCAAATTTCAAACCAGTTTCTTTTGAATTGTTTTGTATAATGTGTATACTGTATATCATAATATTTTTATTTATGTTTTGCATAATGTGTATATCATAATATTTTTATTTTGAGAATAATAGCACCATCACTTTAAATTGTAAAAACTATTTACACAAGCAGAAAAAAAAAAGAAAACCACTAAACGCTAATATATTTCAATGGAATCTCTTGGAACCACAAGTATTTAGCAAATATTATTTAAAACTTTTAAATTCATGTTAATTTAACAAAAGTCGTGAATAGTTTACATAATCAACTGATATCGGTTGACATCAGAAGTTGTCAATTCGACGAATACAAGCTTCCTTGTATTTTATCTCGCACAATCATTTTTTTTTTTTTTTTGTTCGGCCATGGTATACTATGATAGTCAATCATACTGACGTCATTTGGTATTATGGTTTTAGTAGCTGTAGTACCGGCTGGTTTCATAATCATACCCATACTCATCAACTCGAGGGCGCTGATTGACTTGATCATGTTAGGCAACTATGGTAATATTTTGCTACAATAACTTGTTCCTTATATTTAGCACATAAAAAAAAAAACTGGTACAATATGTTTTTTTTTTTTTTATTAATTTTAATAAAAGTATCTGTTCTGATAGAAGACACACATATTGTTCGTCGTTATCCATTACTTTAAATATACCCTAGTTATTGATATACATATTAACATATGTATATATTATATGTAAATTCGAGTATTTAAATACAAATATGTAATAATGTAAAAAAAAAAAACAGTTGTTCAGCCGGGGAATTAAAAGAAAATTTTTTTCAAGGTGACTGTAAAATATTCAAAAGAATATCGTCAATCATGTGAAATAAATACAGTTATAAAAGATACAAGCTCATCTCGTTTCTAAGTACAGTACAAACTCGATTTACGCAACTATTGGAAATTAACCCGAATAGTGCTGTAATTATTATATATTATTATTATAGGAAGTTGCTATAACCGAGGTTGTTGCACTTATCGGGTTCAATTTTTTTAAATAAAAAATGATAGTTAAAATGCCCGTGTTTCTGTAGAGATAATGACAATGTGATAAAAAAAAAACACTTTTTTTAATCAGAATACGAAAAGTTAGAACATACACAAATTGACATTTTTTTAAAGAAGAATATTATTATTTTTTAAAAAAATTTAATATTTTAGACTGAACGAATTTCCCGAACTAATGAAAGCAGAACTCATCTGAAGAAACATGCTTACATATTTATGTTCATATTTGCAAAGAAATTTGTCCAGATCCAAACAAAACTACATAGCTGTGAAATAATGGCAAAAATAACGAATCAAATGGAGAACATGCAAATGAAAAACAGATGAACAAACACAAGAAGTTGCACTAATCGAAGTAACTTTTTGGAAAAATTGCACTTATAGAGTCAAGATGTGTGACGACTTTAGTGTTGCGAAAATCGAGGAGTTGCGGGAATCGAGGTTTGCGTAAACCGAGTTCGTACTGTATTTGACACAACATTACTAAACTTTCTCATTTTATTCTGTCAGATCACTTTACACAGATAACATGATTCTATGCAGATTCAGCTACACCTGTCAGATTGGTTAGCTTTTCAGTTTCACTATGAGACCAATTTTGCTACACTACCAACCCAATTAATAGGTAGGTGATAATAGGTATAGTTCTATAGCGTATCTTGCCATACACAATTAATTGACCTAGTTGTATATTTTTTGTTTGATGTTCAATTTCAGTTTCAATTTCAATTTAAATTTTATGAAATTTCATTGCTTTTTACATTAGTAGTACATAGTATGTACTTAGAATTTAGAAATGATTTTATATTATTTCAAGTACTTAGAACTTAATCATCATATATATTATATCTGTAATATAGGTACCATTTGCGGCTCTCCCACTTAACCAATCTTAAAAAATGAGGTACCAAAAGAACGAGAATTTCCTGGATCACTGGCGAATTTCACTTTCACTTTATAATACTCGATTTTGGGTGTTGGATTTTCTCTTGCGAGAGTTCTCGCACGGGCACACTAGTCATATATATTATGTCTGTAGTATGGGTACCATTGGCGGCTCTCCCACTTAACCAATCTTAACAAATGAGGTGTCAGAAGAAAGAGACTTTTCCTGGAGCACTAACGAATTGCGCTTTCACTTTATAAATTTTAACAGAATAAAAAATCTATCAAAATAAATATTCTACCCAAAATGATTTCCAATGGGAATTTTAAATTCTGGGGGTTGGATTTTCTCTCGCGAGAATTCTCGCACGGGCACACTAGTTAAATTAAATTACAATTAATTTGAAGAGAGTCGAAGAAAGGAAAGGAAGAATGGAAGGTAGTGAAATGATTTATCAGGATAGGACAGTACTTTTAAATCTTTTGAAATTAGGGATTGATTTGATACGGGTAGGCAAAGAGTTCCGTAGTCTGACATAGAGGAATTCATGTGCGTGTGTCGAAAAGTGATACTTTATGGTTCTGCACGATCGTGCAAATCAAGCTTAGTAAACAGATAAGTAGGACATTGGTTGTATAAGATTTTCTGAATGAATATACAGTTTCTGACGTTTATGCATGTAATCTTGCAGAGAGCAACCCAGTAGCCTACAAAGGCCATGTACATATCACACTACATCATTGAAGGCAACCTGGAGTTTACGTTGCGGTAATGAGTCGAGAGTGCAGTAGACGACCTCAGCGTACTTAAATGAGAGGTATAGCAAGGTAAATATGAGCTTATGCCGGGTTTCAATAGAAGTTAAGGCTTTAGTAAGCGACAATTTTCGAAGACATCCGTAGATTCGACCAACAACCATGTTGATGTGATTGAAACTAGATAGGCTACGGTTTATTACGAAGCCTAACTAGTGACATATTCTACTGCTCCGATCTTGCTGTCGTTCAGCCATATATCCGCTAAAAGATTAAGAGTACATTTTTATGATATGGGAATAATCTGCGACTTTTTTGGATTTAGTTCAAATTCAAATAAATCCTCCTTTTCTATAATCAACGCACGCTAAAAGGGATATGACTACCCTTATAATGTTTACATATAGCGCGAGTACATGAAAAACAAGAACGAGAGATAAACAGATCGGTAATGATAGGAAACGTTTGCCCTTGCTTATGATTCACAGATAATTTTTCCAGATGTCTCCTTTTATTGTTTGTGCGATCAATTTCTTCAGTCATACCACCATCCTACTGCCAGTGTTATGCTCTCGCGGTAGGTTTTAACAACATTAACTTCTGAAACTGATCAACTTACATATTTTTGTTTCGTGAGAAATAAATGTTTCCGCAACATCTGGATAAGAACCGTGAACCTTCAACGTGACAAGCGACGAAGACTACAACTTCGCCAAAGCCGCCGACAATCCTTTGGAGTTAAGGAATATTATGAGGTTACAGACTCGTATGTTGGACATTTTTGGTATTTGCCTAGTGAACCTATTCTGCCTGGTTCTAGCCAGCGCAGCGCCAGCAAAGTGAAACCAAGCTTCTTCCTTGGAAGCGTTCTCGCAGTTGCGGTAGTGGTAGCTAAATGGGATATCCAACCTTGAAACGAGAGTACCGATTGGTCAGTGTCAGCACTTGATCTGTTGATTAGGTCGTATGGTCTTTTTTTGTCGTCTTCCTGAAAAGGACACAGTTGTTCACGTTTTTCCATCTAGAGAGTACTAGCCTAGACAACTGGTTGAGGCACCCACCTGATTTCGGCATTTTTCGATAATATTGTTCCGTGTGTGCTGCAAATATTGCTGTTAGGTAATTATTTTCAATTTCTAAAAATATTCTAACCACTATTAATCCAGTTTTCCCCTTTATACTTTCGGAACTTGGAATTTGTATTTGAACACGTCTAAGAAGTAAAAAAAAGTTAAACATGGGGTCTGGAAAGATGTTAACCAAACAAAGATCCCAATTATTAAGAAAATGCGCCAGTAGGCATATTCCGTCAACAAAATTGCAAAACTTCAGAGCTGTAGTTGTACAGTTGTTTCAAACTATTTAAAGGATCCAGAAAACTACGGGAAAAGAAACCCGGACGAAAATATATTCTACATCCTATAGTCACAAGACGATCTTTCTGTCATAACGACCGATTTTGGACGGCCCTGACGAAATTCGTCCAGTAATGAAGTGTGACCTCGATTGGTGCTTCATTACCAAAAGTCGAAGCGAGTTGATCGGCACACTGTTGTAAATAGTCATAGAAAATCATCACAGGAAAATGTTCATGATTTAATTCCATTTTTTGACCAAGATGAATGTTTCAACGCCACAAATAGCATTCGTATGACAAAACGTTCTGAGTACGATTACCACTAAAAATGTCAAACTTTACGCGGACAATGTCAGGTTCGACACATTCGCCCTGAAAAACTTAAGTAGCAACCTACGTACCAGATATTATTTTATTTTGCTAATCAGAAGCCACCCTGTACCCAACGAGGATGCTCAGTTATAAACTGCTCTACCAACATATGTACACACATATGTATAAAGTATAAATATAACCTACGAAAAGCGAAAAAAAACAATAATGTCAAATATTATCAGAGAGCTGCTTTTAATTTTTTTATTAAATGAAACTAAGAAATGGTTTCGATTATAACCAACATATCGCTCGGTAACAAACCATAGAAACTTGATCTCATGCAATACTAGCATGTTTTTGAAAAGACTACCTACCCCTCCTACCCACTACATAAAATATTTAAATTCTTAACTGTCTTCTAATGAGCTTAAATACTGCTGTCATTCAAGTTGTTTGATGAATTTATTTTAAAACAATAACTCCGTTATTATGTGGAATCTTTTTATATATTGAACGAACATGACTTTCAGTTTGCGTCTCTGGAATATATGTCAAAGATTAGTGCGGTATTAATTAGAATAAATCCTTTGGTTAATGAATTCTAATCTCAAAATTAAATATCAACAAGTTCAGCTGGAAAACAATGCAGTCTAAGCCATTGTTCACCATGATGTTATTCTAGCAATGTTTATACATATTTGAGTTTATTATTTGATATTTCTTTTGTTTATTGCTTATTGTCATTCGTTTACGAAATGCAACCAAAAAGCAAGAATTTTACAACAACCTGTCACTTAACTGGATATACCAAGACTTATTGATTATTTGTAATAAGCACCCCGCAATTACATTTGTGATGGGAATATGAAGGACAGAAATTCAGTTAAACCACAACCGTTAACAGGTTTTGGCAGATCGTTTTGTTTATTCTTTTTTAGTTTCAATTATTGACAGTTATTCTTAAATGACCTATTGTTCCCGAATTCTTCTTTGGTTTATCATAATTCACGTCAAATGACATTGACAACTTGTATGCATAGGTACTTGGGTAAACATCATATTGTTAATTAGCGCCGGGGGGGCATTTGGAACACAGATTTTATATTGCTACTAAAGCTATCTGGCTCTACTGATTTGCTGCTAACAATGCCTGTAGTTTTTTTTTTTTTTTGATTTTTTTTTATCACATATGTATAAATGGCAAGGGAAGAGCATAATATAACGTTGGTTGGTTTCTGAGGGTGAGGATTAATCCTCTTCACGAAGGCCACAAGTTGGGCCCATTGTATTCCCCTCTAGAACTGTGCTGAAAAAAAAAGAGGTTTGGGGTTTGTGTAAGTAAAAGGGGGGGTTGTGTAGTGGAATTGAAAGGTTAGAAGGGAATATGTGAGTTCAAGAAAAATGCTGTATATGTCATGTAAACTCCAGTGATTCGAGAAGTCGATGGATCTGAGCGATGTCACCCCGGGTGGGATGTGTCTTCCCAGGTATTTGTGCCTTATTGAGCATAAAGCTAAACATTCGCACAGGAAATGCCTGATAGTAGTGATGTAAAAAGTCGTTACATCTGAGTATTCATACTCACTCGTTACTCTTGCCCAGGTAATCAATCGAAAGTAACGAATACTTTGTACTCATTGGTACTTGTCGTCTCTTCTCTATTTTTCACTAGGTCGGTACGAGTACGAGTAGATACATTTTGTTAATGTTTCTTATCAACAGAAGACAAACACCCTTATTAATAAAAAAAATGCTAACACACTATTTCTAACACATAGTTAGTAAACTTATCCACTAGTCAGATTTTCTTATTAATAAAAATATTTTCTCCATGCAATAACTATCTGACGTTTCAAGTATAAATATGATTTGAAAGTGGCAACAACTGGCCTGAATTGTACTAAAAAATTGCAAATCTATTACGATCGAGTGAAACTTCATAACAACTGACTGCAAATGTCAGTTATTTAACGAGAGTTGCGGTCGTTTGATTTTTTTGTGCAAAAAATTGAAATGGAAAATATTCGAAACAAAAGAAAACGAACAGAGAATTGGAGTGATAAGGTTATGACCGGAGTAATATTAATTTTTACGAATTTTAAGTTCATAAAAAAATATTTTTAAGGCTTTGCTGAAAGATCTGTGTGCAGAATGTATGCAGATCATAGAAAATAAAAGAATTGACACAAATACCAACAAACAAAAAAAGGACCGCTGGGTGTTCATCATGAATTCGTAAGTAAAACCGTAAACTAAAAACATTAACTGCAGTTTTTTTTTGTAATATACCATCTACATGTGTGCTTCATTTACTCATAGCTTCAACGAAGCGAGCACCGTTAAGCGTGATGTGACTCAGCTTCAATTTCAGTGGCGAAGCATGAAATCTAGGGCGAAGCAATCCGAGTCGGAATATCGGAGATAAAGAAATGCCACAGGTGGTGGTCCACCGCCAAAACCCCCGGATGAGGAGTCCATGAAGCTGATGGAACTTATGCCAAATGAGTTTCATATAGATTCAAATGTGCATGACAGCGGTGCAGCTCAGCAGGTATGTACTTCGAAGTTAAACAAAAGGCATCACGGACTCTGACTGTAAATCGTTTTATTTTCCATTGGAGATAAAGATGGACGAAGAATATCTTTCGATTGATACATTCGTTATGGACCCCGAAATAGATGAAAATAAAGGTAAAAAAAACGAGTAGCTATTCATAAATATATTAGGTAATGTATTTTTACTTCACAGAAAATAATATGGACAAAGTCGAAAATTCGCAAAATGCAGGCACTTCTAGCAAAGCAACTACATTACAGCAGAAGAAACACAAAGCTGAAAAAGCAGCGACCAACAATGTGAAATAATGTACACTAAATTTGAATTGTTTTATTATATAACAAATTATTCTATGGAATAACCACCAAAGAGAGCTGTTTGAGCTGACCAAGAAGCATATGACTGAAGAATACGAGGAGCGAATGCAAATTCTGAATTTGGAGAAGCTATGCCGATAACGGGAATTGGAAAAAATCGATTTAGAAATACAACTTCTGAAATAAATTCGAATATTTTTAAAATTGAAAGCAGTTAATTTGTTTTTATTTTAATTTTTTATTTAATTTATTCAGCAATCAACACTATTTTTCAAACAATAAACCATTAGTTAGGCTGAAAATGTATGTTATATTTTTTTTACTTTTACTTTTATTATTGATTTTTTTACTTCAATTGTTTCTGTTGCTTGTATTAAAAATAAATAAATAAACTTTAAGTACATATTTGCAAATTTTTTTAAAGGGAAGGTAGTACCTACTAGGCATATAGATTGTAGGAATGTATGTATGTACATAATGTACTTAAAATGATTTGACACCGCTCTCTCATAAATGAAAAATAACAAAAAAAAAAATGTATCCATTCAATATCTATCTAGGTATTCGTATCAGTCAACACTTTTGCCAAACATATTACATCGTGGTGGTTGTCTGATGTTATCAGTGTTGCCGTTGCGAAAATGTGAAAAAATAGGAGATCTGCTGTTGGAGTTACCAGAGTTACAGGAGATTTAAAATTTAGTCCAAAAACCACTAAAACACGAGCTTTTTAATAAAATGTCTATTTATTACATCCACGTAAAAAAAACAATGGAATTATAATCCATTGACATGCTTCTAACGAAAAACAAAAAAATTAAAATCTTTTAAGGTACGCATTTGCATTCCATAAAATTGTCTGGATTTTCAAGGAGTCAATTTTTAAAAAGAGGTTCATCTAGACATTTCTTCCTAAACTTATGTATGTTCATACTTTGCCTTTTTCACTGAATTTGACCTGAAAATTAGCTATAGATACCAAGTACGTACACAATAAATAAATACATATTTTCTTATGCACATATACTGGGATTACATAGCCAAGACCAAATAAAATCATACAAATTAGCAACGGCCATTTTATTTTATTTAAATTGTGAAATAAAAGAAAGGCACTTCAACGAAGTGTCAATGTCAATGTCATTATCATTGAAGACTTGTAGTGCCATCAACAGGAATTATATTCTTATGGGTTTACACCATGGATTATTCGTTGCTGTTTTTTTATATTAGCATTCCATTTTGATTCTTGTTTCTAATAAAAAAAAAACCGGCCAAGTGCGAGTCAGACTCGCGCTCAAAGGGTTCCGTAGTTTTAAGACTAGTGACATACATATGTTTTGTTTAAATAACTGTTTCGTTGCGTTAACACAAAAGAAGAAAACGACCCACCTCTATTTTCACTTTACAAACTTATAATAATCAGTAATATTATTCACTATGAGAAATTGGATAAACATTAAGAACGCGGCTGTGTGTGTGTAGCTGAGTTCACGGATCTCAGGTTCGTTTCCTGGCAAAATCCGTATTTTTATTAATTTTTTTTAATTTTTTTTTGTATGGCAGCACAATTTTGGATAGACTTTAATTTTTCCAAAATTATTGTTAATCGAATAGTGATAATTTCATTGAAATTGGTCCAGTAGTTTACGAGTTAATCGGTTGAGAAATTGAATTTTTCGAAATAAAATTGAATTTTTCGACGTGAATTTATCAAAAACTATACAACTGACGAGATTCGCTATATTTGTCTTCAAAAATATGGTTAATCACCTACGAAATATGATTTTTTCATATTTTTTACATAAGTAGTTTCTGAGAAAAAGTTCTGGTGCTTTTTGTATGATATTTTTCACACATTTTTGGCAATAACTCCCAAACGGAAAAAACTGAGCAAAATAGTTTTGGAATCTTTGTTTTGAGCCCTTTCGAATGATGTCCCACATGATATATTTTTCAGAATTTTTTTTTTCGAGTTCACATTTTGCCCACCCTGTATAGCTGTTTCACAAAATGTTTGAGTGATTAGCTGTCTCATATATGTAAACCATCGGAATGTATAAGTGTGCCAAATTTCAAGTTTCTAGCTGAAACGGTTCTTGATGTTTTTATCGTGACAGACAAATTAAATCGAACCTATTGTGTTTTCCGAGTTCACATTACGCCGCCCTGTGAAGTGACTCTGACTCGAGTGCACTGGGATCGAATCTTGGGCACTGCAATTTTTTTTTTCCTTTGTTCTTTTCTTCTACTTTGCAACACTAGTTATAATCCTTTAATCGTGAAATCAGTCGCCAGAAGTTTTAAATCAACAAACAAACTTTTATTTTCATCTTCATAAACCTTTAAGTCTTTCAGGTTGGGTGGTTAGTTTATCTACCACCTTTTCACAGCCTATTAAAACATGTTTTAATGACATTTATTGACTAATAGCTTAACTATTTTGCATTTCTTAATTGTCGTTGATACTGTGCTGTGATGCTAACTTTGGTGCTAAAGTACAACATTTGAATAAATACGTTTAATCGAATAAGTGATACAGTGCACATTTTTCAAAGGAGCATTTATAAATTAAGTAATAAAAGTAAGAATGTTTATTATCTTACGATTTTAGCGTTTGTTTATTGTTTAGTACTTGTTTGATTGATCTGGGATAAAAAATAAATATTATTTTTTGTACTTTGCTATGAATAACATGGTGGTTAGATTACTAACTACTGTGACTATAGTAGGTTTTATTTGCTTTATTTCAACTAAGTCAGCGGTTCTCAACCTTTGGTCCGCGAACACCTGGAGGTCCACTGAACACTATCAGGGGGTTCGCTATGGGTTTTCATCAATTCGTCAAAAATACGTCACTATTATCATTTCAATAGAAGTGTTTACCAAGGGATTCTAGCACCAGTTTAGGCGAAGATCTGCAAATCATGCTCTAAACTAAACGCTCTCTCAGTAATTCTATGCTATCTTCTCCATTACCTGTTTCGATAAAACACCACAAGCCGTATGTTCCAAAAGAATTACGCCTGAAAAGTAACATGCATCAGCCAGAGATGCGCAAAATGCAGCACTAAAAAAGTCCAGCACGTACTAAATATATAGCAATGCAGCACCTGTAAAGTTCCTCTTTGTATTCGCAAAGACAAAATATGTTTTGTAGATTTTCATAAAAACTAAGCTATGTATTACATTTTGCCCGTAAATTGATACTTTTGTCATCATAATTTTTTTGCCCACCGCCAAATATGAAAATTAACATTCGTACATTGCAATAAATTCTCTAAAGCTCCTATTAGTCTTATATTCAACACTTTCCAGAAGCTACATTTAGCATAGCACAGCATAGCATCTTGTCACACTGCTTGTGCAGTCACATTGGGGTGGGTTTTGTTTACATTTTTTATACACGTATTTTAAACGCGTCCTGACTTGGGTTTTTATCAGTTGAGCGAAAAGGCAGCAAACAGCATAGAGTAGGGTGACACGGATTACTGCATGCATGCGGCAAACAAGTAAAAGGTTTTATGGTCACGTGTAAAAAAATTAAATCGCGATCTTTGTTTTCGGGATTTCCTATTAAGATGAATGAAAATGCACAGCTGCGAAATTATGTAGCCATAGATATTTACTAGGAAATTACAAATTAGATATTTTTTATTGAGTGTATGTTTATGATGTTCGCATAAACTATTGTCGTTTTGTATTGGGCTCTTCAGGTTTTGCTCGCAGATTTCAGATTTTTCGTGCTGAATTGAAATCAAACGAGATTGATATGTTTTTCTGCATTTGCATTCGTGTGTCATTTTTAATTTTACGAACAAAATGTCAAATGTCAAAAAAAGGAAACAAATAATAAATAAAATTTTAAATACACTTTCTTTATATTTTCTAAATTTTGTATGGAGTTACTAATAATATTTGTGTTGATTGATAGCATTTTTATGTGCTGAGTTTCAATTTCGTATGAAATGTTTTGGTGTAAGTGTAAGTAGGTTTGAATCTGGAGTTGAAATAGAGATTCACGAAAATTGATCTCGAGCAAAAAAAGCTTTTTATAATAATAATAATATATAATTTAATAATTTTTATAAGTGCTTGGCGGTAGAAAAACTGAAATTCAAGCGTAAAATATTTTTGCGTACCGAAAAATTGTGAGATTTAAGCAAAATTTCAAAAAATTAAATAATTGTGACTGTAATGTATGCATACTAAAATTTTATTGTACTTTTCCATTTTGTAGATAAGTGAAAGTTGTTTCACTTATTTAACAAACCCCACTTATTACATACACAAATTTCGAAAGATTGAATAGCATTTCTAAAAAAAAACATGTATTTCAAGTGTTGGAATTATTCGGGTATACCTGATTTGGTCATTTAAAAAAAATAGCTAATAAATATAACAGTAGGTAAAAACGAAGATCGAAAGGCAAAAATGTACAAACATTTTTTAACAATAATGTATCACAAATTAATTTATTCGTATTTCGAAATTAGCACCCTGTGGCAAATTCTGAAATAATTTTTCTTCTCTTCTATATCTCTTTCACGACTACACTTTTTATTACCGTCTATTTCTCCGTGTCAGTGTGACGAAAAATGGAACTGATAAAAACCACGTGGAGAGTGTCCCTACTCATTATTAGATATACTCTGCCCACCACGGCCACGGCGACACCGGTACTGCCTCTGTGTTTATCGTCGCTATCACCCAATGAGAAATTCTATGACACATACCAATATACCATTCCTGTGGAGGCGACCAGTGGTATTACAAGTGCAAGGTTGACTTTTTAAGGCGTAATACAAGTTTTTTTTCTTATCTGAAGGGCGATTTTTTTTAAATTTATAAATAGAGTTGGTACATAAGTTACGCAAGCGACTTGTCATTTAAGATTTTTTTTTTTTTTTTTGGAATCAAATTCAAAACTTTTCTTGCCCGCTTTGGGTTTGTGTTTTCTATAATTTCTTTGTCAGTCTTGCATGTTTGGATTTGACTCCACATTTTGGAGTGGCGTTTAGCAAAAGACTGGCTATAAGCTGTTTTCACTGCTTGTATTGCCGTACCTATGGAATTTGCAGTGATATTTTCCACGTCTTCCGCCCTCTCGTTCTCCGGTATGTTGTTGTGGCCAGGTACCCAGAGCAGACTTACCGTGGAGGATCTTGCAAGGGAGTTGAGTTTTTCTTTTCATTCCTTCACTAATTCAGAATTATTTTGTGGGTTTGCAAACGCTTTAAGTGTGGCTTGACTGTACGGCAGAGTTGTAAAGGAATTAAATCTTTTGGAGGGTTGATTCTATTGAATTCACCTAGAAATGATTTGAAGTCTTTTTCTAAAAAAGATTGCGATTTAAAAAAACTTAAATCACCATTCTTTTGAAGTCAGTGATTAATGCATTCAATTATTAGAAATCATTGAATTAAATCAAATGATTGGATTCTTTCTAATAACATTACTGAATTCACTTGATATGAGTTGAAGTCAGTAGTGAATTCATAAAAAATCAGTTGAAGTCAGTGAATTCAACTTAAATAATTTGAATTCACTTAATTTCAGTGGGGAGATTCATTCATTCATTCTTAATTTTTTTAACGGTTCATGACTAGTTTTACGGACTTCAACTGGTTTCAGCAGCGTTACCCTTCTGCGACTAAAGTCGCAATTTGCAATTTTTTTGACTGACCTGCGACTTTGCTACGACTTTTCCAAAAAAAACTCCAAATTTGCGACTTTTCATAGAAACATTGAGACTTTTTATGGTTTTCTGCGACTTTTTTGTCAAAATGTATTTATTTTCATTTAAATCTTTTAAATGCATCAGTTTGCATATTTTGTGCACAGTTTACTGAGGACAACGTTTGGTATACTAGATAGCATTGGCAATGTTAAAAACTACCTCGGGAACCAATTATTTTCAAATTTATATAAACTCGTTGCAAATATTTTGACACTACCACATAGAAGTTCTTGTGCGGAAAGGTTTTTTTCAAAGCTTATAACATTAATGCAAAATAAGCAAACAAACCTTCAACATATGAAAACATTGTAATAATGTTATCTGCACTGAACCTTCCCGAAAAAAATTAAATTGAGGCTTTGGTGCCTAATAACAACCTCATCGATAAATACAGGAAAGAAAGGACTGGAAAGTACCTTTTGGCTGTTAAAAAAACGTAAGCGCCCCAAACTTTAATAAATAATCACATATTGGTGACTCGGAAAAAAATTATTTTTATAAGCTCAATATTTTAGTTTTTAGCTCAAGCTTATTTGAAAAATTAAATCTATAATTAAATTGTTTTTTTTTATTCTTTGTTTGTTTTGTTTTCAAAATTAAATAAACTAGTTCACCAGTGCAAGAAATCTCGCATGTAGAAACCCTACAACCATTTTCGGTTTAAGAACGAAAAAAAAAGAGAACGTAGATATAGGTTATAATGTTTTTTCGTAATAACTTTACTCATATGCACTTTTTCAAAATGTGTTTATACTGAAGAACAAAGTTCAGTTGATAAACATTCGATCAGTGAAAATAAACTCTCAGAAGGAATCACAAGCTCTTGCGCTAGTGATTTAATTATATAGATGGATAGATAGGTATACTACATGGGGTGAAAAGTCTCCGGACACGAAATGAAAAATTTTTTTTTTGGGAAATCAACGTAGTCCCCTCCATGAGCAATACACTTTTTCCAGCGTTCCTCCAACATTTCTACACCTTTGGTATATTAGGATTTCTCGAGCGCCTCAAAATAAGGATCTGTTCCCTGTTTGACCTCTTCTTCATTCGAATAAAATCTCTTACCCTGGACCCATCAAGCCTGGAAACAAAAAATAGTCGCTCGGTACCATGTCTGCGGAGTACGGTGGATAGGAAAGAATTTCGTACTTCAGGTCATTAAATTTCGTCATTGCTTTTCAAGATGTGTGAGCGAGTGGTAGAGCACTGTTTTTCTTCAAGTGCGGTCGTTTTTTCCTATTCTCATCATTCAATCGGTCCAATAATGCAATGTAATATTCTCCTGTGATTGTTTTACCTTTTTCAAGATAATCTATAAAAATGATTCCATGTGCGTCCCAAAAAATAATGGCGAAAACTTCTGAAAACTTGCACTAGGAAATCATTGGTTTTAAAGGATCAGACTCGCCGTAACACTTTCCAAGCCATTTTTTGGCTTTGGCAGTGTTTTTCCCATTAAAAAGCAATGTTTGAATAACATACGAAACTCGTTGTTGTCCTTGTTTTTTACATAAACAAGAGTGGAGGCACGCAGTCGAGTATAACTTTGGAACTAATCGACACAATGTTACCAAATTTTATAAAGAAACTTTTAAAGGTTGTCACTATTGGAATATCATATGGAATTTTTTCTAGTACCGCCATCTATATGTTAGTCCGGAGACTTTTCACCCCATGTAGTATGTATCTAGTGTCTTATCAATAATTAAAATAAATAGGGATTTGTTAATTTGTTATTAATTAATGTTTTAATTAAATAAAACCACTGACGTACTGAATACCTCCAAAAAAAGGTCCCCCAGCCAAGTAGATTTCAATTTATATGTTGAGACTTTTTTGAAGCTTCTGAGACTTTTTTTGCGACTTTTCTTGCGACTTTTTGAAAATTCTCAGCGGTAACACTGGGTTTCAGAAGCAACTAGTGTTCATTGACGTCAAGTGAATTCAAAATACTTCAGTTGAATTCACTTATTGATTGTGATTTAGGTGATTTAGGATTTTTTTAAATCCCAATCCCTTTTGAATTCGATTGCATTAATCAAAAATTTGAAGTCTTTTTTGTGAATTCTGCGAATGCATTCCCAAAAGAATGCATTCTTTAACAACTCTGCTGTACGGGCAGATGTTGACGCGAGTGTCTCTAGTGTTGGCATTTACGAGTTCGTCTGCGGCCCTGAGAATTGCGAAAACTTCGCGTGAAAAACAGACACCGAGGTTTCTAAATGAATGGATATATTTAAATGAGGAACTGGACAGTATACACCAGAGCCAGATTTTCTATTAATGTGTGATCCATCCTCCTCGGAAGACGAAATTCATGCTCTACAAAATATTCACCCCTATCGTGGAATCCGGCGGATTCCTTTAGCTTGGTATCGTAGAATCCATCGGGGAAGTTTCCTTACCGACGTGAATGTCGAAAAGGAAGTGTCTGTCAAGTAAAATTTATGACAACAAAGTGAATCTCTGTTTTGGAATAATTGTCCTTTGGTTTTCGCAATACAAAAGAAACACAAATAAAAAATAGTAAAATAAATAGTATAGCTCCATTTCTGGATTCGTCAGCTGCAGAACAATCTTCAGAAACAAAACTACGCGCATGCGTAGGTGGAGCAGTGGGACAATTTAACGATTTAGCTGCGGATGGGAAATGTCATATTTTGTATGGAGAGATCCGAATCGAACGTTTTCCACGATGCCGTGAAACTCATTCACATTGCCGACGAGGGAATGATTCACTTCGCCGGATTCAACGATGCCAATGCTCAAATAACAGTGAATACTTTTCCGTAAATAAAGCGTTGGCTTCTCTACAATGTGCCTAAATAACTCCGTTCACCACCCCAGTTACCATATTTGAGTCCCCTAGAACATCTTTGGCAAAAACTAGAGCGACGGATATGAGAAAAAAAGATACAATTCTCAAAAACGTTCTTATTGAAGAATGGTCCAATATATCGTCCGAAATGGCTAGAAAATGTATGACATCTATGACAAGTCACTTTCAAGCAGTACTTCCAAGTAAGGGAAGACCCACAAAAAACTAATTTAAAAAATAAAAAATAAAAAATTAAAAATAAAAAAATAGTTATTTTAAGATGTTCGAGATTTTTGTGAACTGTGAACAATTTTCTGATGCTCGCAAAGCATATGCGGACAAAATGCGACACCCAGTTCGCAATATGACCGCATATTTGCGAACAAATCCTATTCTGCAGACAAAATTAAACTGAGCATGCGAGATCTTAAAAGTTTGAAAATTTGGTTTGGACTGTGTGTAGTGTAGGTCCTTTTTTTAACTTTTATTTCACATTTTGCTTTGGTTGAGTTGTGTTGTGACAATTAAATTGTGAAGATAATTATTATATGTAATTGTGTAAGCAATCAATCCGTAGGCTACCTAGCCGTACACGAAAAGATTCTATGAAAGTTAACATAGTTTTTCGAAAACTAGCGTGTTACCAAACAGACTAAGTATTCACTGAAATACGGAAAAGGTATTGCAAATACTGAACATTTTTATCAGTGGACAAGAAGCGCAGCGTCAACAACAGGCCATCTGACGCGGAAATGCTTAATCGCATGTTCGAGTCCGCTTTTTGAATTCGCGGTTTTACCAAACTAAGTAGATGATCAAATTAATCGGTCGACATGCGAACGAAACCGTGATATAATTCCGGTTCATCGCCACACAGTTCTAGCAAGAATTTCGCGTAAAAGTCTTCAGTCTCGCGAAGTCGTACCCAATCTTTGGCCTATACACGACGAATCCTTTGCACTTGCACACTCGCTTCTTCGTGGCTTCCATCTTCGTCGTCATTTTCCATAATATCTATTGCCAAAATAGCAAAAGCAGCCCTTTTTTTTGACACTTTTAATGTTTCCGCAGTTTAAATTGTCACAAATCACACTCAATACAGAAAATAAAATAATAAAAGATTGATAATGCTCGCAAATCTGCATATGATTGAAAATATGTGATCTGCAAATTGTGTCACATATCGTGTGAACACCTCGCATATAGGCCACAACATTTGCGACCCCGTTTGCGAACATATCATATGCAAACACCATGTTCGCAAAGCATTTGCGAGCTTTGGGACAAAATTCGCATATCGTGTGAACACGTCTATATGCGAGTTTGCGAGCAATGCCTATTTTATAGAATTTGCAAGTTTTTTCGTGACGTCAGCACTCTCATATACATATATGCGACTTTTGCATATCGTTTGTTCGTAGCATAAGGCACTTTGCCGGGCACTGGACCAAAAAAGAACTAATGAAATCCTTAGACTTAGCAGGCCACAAATGAGAATAGCTATTAGTTATAGAAATATTATCCGGGCATTGCCTCCTGGGCAAACACGCTAAGAGCCTCGAAATCACAGGCACGGATATTTACAGGATACAGTAATAATATATGTAGGTGTAGCAGAAGATATCGCACATTGTATTCCACGCGAATTTCAAAGCATAGCACGCAGTCACACGAAAAAAATGATTTGAGGAAACTGTCGCAGATTAGGTGCCATCCTGTGATGGCTTTTCTCGGGGATCGCGATGGGCCCACTATGGTGCCTGGCGTTTTGTGATGGCTCAGCCTCGCAACCCGTCTCAACCTTACCTAACCTAACCTGTAGGTCGACGTAGGAACATTTTTGAAAATAGACTTCAAAGCAGAAATAACTAGTTGCTAAATAACAATTTGCTCACTGACTATGACGCAGACAAGAAGCTGGTGGCAGATATTTTGTTCCACATATAGGTCAGCGGAAGTTGGTGCCGTGGGGTAGTGGTTAGTACTACGCATGTTGTCCGGGTTCAATCCCAGCAAATACTCAAAAGGTTTTCCAAGCCGCCTTCTCTTTCAAATGTCTGACAAGCATTCAAGAGTATGACTTGTCATGAGGATCTTCTCAGGTTACCGTTCGAAGACGGCAAACATATGTAGGTCCCTTCCAGTAATCGTACAAAATTGTAACACGCACACAAAAATGGTTGGGAAAAGCTAGGCTTGGTTCACCCCAAACCCACAAATTTCGAGCGAAATTTGGTTTAATATGCAAATGATTGCAATGCATTTTTTAAAATAAAACAAATAGTTCTTATTTAATTTCCGTTTATTTTTTCGTTTAAAGGAACTTTTCTTATTTCCTTCCTAGAAAATGGAACAAGCTATATTAAATTTTGAAAGATGAATTTGTTGATATTGTAATATCCTTTTTATAGTAAATGTAACTGACGCTTAAAATCTACGAATGCGCCCTCTGCAAATGAAATGTAATAGTAAAAACAAAAGCAACCAACTTCATTGCATGAAGGAGGTTACGGCCATCTTGTTTCGGGCACTTAAACCTGGAATGGAGGACGAGACAGACGAGAAAAGGAAAAAAAACAATAAATAAGTAATCTTTGCAAATCCTCAACTTATATCGTGTTTTCTTTGTACTTTTAAATCTCAGGTGTGGGGTTAACAAAAAAAAAAAACCAATTTATTTTAAATCTCAGTAAAAGAAATGCCAGATACAAGGGCAACGCGTCAAATGTTGGTGGATTCATTAACCAACGGAGAAATCACGTTCTCACCAAGTGATACAGTTGCTCAATTGCGACAGCTTTACGACGAGCTGTTACTAAAGCAGATGGCAGTAAACGCAATAAGCAACACGCCAGGTCTATTGCCGATCTACTAAGCCGACTCGACAGATACCAAGAGAAACGTCTACTACACCTCACACGCAAATCTTTAATTAAGTCAGGAGCTAGCACCACTGTCGCAGTCAAACCAAAGTCAGTTGTCAATCTCTCTGGTGCCAGAGCAAAGGAATTGGCAGACATACGCTGCTTCAACTGTTCCCAGTTTGGGCACTACAAGAGCAGCTGCACAAAACCAATCAGACCAGTAAATGCCTGTTTTATATGTGGTGAAGTCGGGCATTTTCACCACAACTGCCCGAAAGCTCAACGGAAACATCAAAAAATAGTCGCATCTGTAACTAAGGCGCTAGCTGAAGAAGATTCGGACGGTGAAGAAGCATTGGCAGGTGCCATCAGCGCCATGCAGACGGTGAGTGTTGCCTTTATAAGTGATCAAGTTAAGCGCATTAAATTAACGAATTGTTTCTCTCTATTCGATACCGGTAGCGCAACCAGGGTTGCCAGAAACTCCAAAGCTTTAAGAGCCCAATTTTAGAAATTTTGTCGCCCAAAATCGTTGCCCAATAAGAAGCCCAAATATCGTATGAAATAAAGTTTTTTTCAAAGTTCCTTTATATCACATTCAGCATTAATGAAATAATAATAGAAATAATAAAAATATATAATTTACCACTTTTAAGAAACAGCTAAATATAAATTAATAAGTTATTCAATATAGTCAGGCTGTAATTATTTGAAAATATTGTATGTAGACAATCAGTGTTGGCAGCTACGCTTGAAGGCAACATGTCTAGTTTTTTTTAGCAAAAATAGAAGAAATAATTAATAATAATTAATAATAACTGGCAGTATCATCATCACTCTTGTAAATTGCTGGTGTACATTTTGCTACCATATGTGGTGTTGATTCGAATTCATTCACATATGTATGTTTCTAACGATGGAATCGATATTTATGCGTATAATTGCGCCAAGAGATGCCAAAGACAGTATATTTCTAGGTTTAGTTTTTACGGCATTTAAAACTGAAAATACCCTTTCGGCAACATCATTACTTACTGGTAGAGATAGTAACTGCATAGCAAAATGGCCAGTATCGCTAAAAATCAACTTACCTGCAGCATTTCTCACTCTGATCAGTACGTATTGTGGTGTATCAACCATGCCACCACTGTAAACTGTAAAACACACATACACAGACTAAGCATAGAGTGACGAAAACGTGTGTAGTGCAATCGAGTGAATTAACATGTCAATTGCACTGAACGTCACTCAATTGAAATAATATCCTTAGAAAAATAATGTAACCAATAAGAAACTAGTTACTGCCTGAATTTTCATTAGTCCTCAAGTTGCGGCAATTATCTCGGGCCAATACCGAGGTGATCGAAAGATACTGTAAAGATGATCGGGAATTCACCACAGTATATCCCAAATTGTTTACAATGATACTTGTGTATAAATGTGTATGACGTCACAAAAATCAAATTTGTATGTCATTTTTAAAGAATTTTAATTATAAATAAAAAGTCGCCCAAGATCGTAAATGGAAAATATTCGTAGCCCAAATTGCATTGGGCTACTAGCTTTTGAATTTTCAGCGTAATTTTTGAAAAAAGATAGCCCAAAATACGATAAATCGCCCAATCTGGCAACCGTGAGCGAAACTAGTTTTATCAGACGTTCCATAATCCCAAAAAATATTATCGTGTCAAAAGAGTTAAAAGCGACAAAGTATTCTGGAATCGGCCGAGCTCGACTTCATACGGTATAATAAAATGTTACATTAACTTTCTTAATATAACAAAACAAATATCCGTTTGGGTTCTTCCAGATAACGTTATGACTCTGCCATTAATATTGGGGCGGAATTTTTTGCGAATATTCGATATTCATTTACATAAATTTAAGAAACTTAAAACTGTGAATTCATTAAATGGAGAAAATATTACGTTAAATAAAAAACAATTTGTTAATGGGGATGCGTTTGACTTAAGAAAGTTATATATTGTTAGTGATCTTAATAGCCCAATGCCACCGTTGTATAGTGTAACTAACGATAAAATGTGTATGTCAAAGCCGACGAGTAGTATATTAAGTGTAAATCAAACCGAAGTTCATGTTCCGTTGATTGTTGTCCCGCCGATTGTTGTTCCGCAGCTAGCACACTGTAGTGACGAGTTTGTTTCGAAGATCTTCGCGATCGACCTTAGCGAATCCCAGTCCGAAGTTGATATTTGTCCACGACTGGACACGTGCCAAAGTGAAGCCCTCATGGGGGTTATTGATCGTAATTACTTGAACCCGACTGATATTGTGTGTAAGCCACATGAGTACGAAATGAAAATTAATTTAACGGACGATACACCATTTCATTGTCCTCCGAGGTCATTGTCAGTATTTGAAAGAAGGGAAATACGGGAAAAAATCAAAGATTTGTTGGACAGAAGTAGTGCAAGTAGTGCTTGTTAAGAAAAAAAAGGGCGGATTGCGTTTATGCATCGACTATCGGGCATTAAACAAAAAAACTGTTCGAGACAATTTTCCTTTGCAGTTAATAGAGTACTGCATCGAGTTCTTGGGGGGTAAGCGTTGGTTCACGTTACTCGACTTAAAGGATGGATTTAACCAAGTAAGCATGCATGAAGATTCAGTACCATTTACTTCTTTCGTGACGCCGGAAGGTCAATACGAGTACCTTAGAATGCCGTTTGGTTTGAAAAACGCGCCTGCAGTTTTTCAACGGTTCTTGCACGAAATATTTCAAGATTTGATCGAAGCAGGCAAGTTAGTTATCTACTTAGATGACATTTTAATTGCCACTTCGGATTTCAAGTCGCACTTGGAAATAATCAATGAAGTATTGCACCGAATTTACGAAAAGGGACTTGAACTTCGAATGAGTAAGTGTAAGTTCGGTTACGACGAATTAGAATATTTAGGTTATTCAGTGAATGCATCGGGGATACGGCCAACGGATGCACACATACAAAGCATAAAACAGTACCCTATGCCCAAGAACTCAAATGAGCTACAAAAATGTTTAGGTTTATTTTCATATTTCCGCCGTTTTGTGCCTTCGTTTTCAAAGATTGCCAAACCACTTTTAAATATGTTACGCAAGGAAATTAGGTATGAATTGACAGATGAAGGTGTCGCTGCATTCAGACAACTCCGTGATAAGCTGGTGTCAGCACCAGTGTTAGCGGTCTACAACCCACGTAGGGAAACTGAGTTACATTGTGACGCCAGCAGCTTTGGGTTTGGCTCAGCATTAATGCAACGTCAAGACGATGGGAAATTTCACCCAGTCGCGTATTTTTCAAAGACTACCACTGCAGCTGAGGCCAAACACCATAGCTTTGAGCTGGAAATACTAGCTATCATTTATTCATTGCGACGTTTCCGAATATACCTGGAAGGTATACCGTTTAAAATTATCACCGACTGTAACTCATTAACGCTTACGTTAGGCAAAAAGCAGATCAATTCTAGAATCGCTAGATGGGCGTTAGAGCTCGAAAATTTTGACTATTCAGTACAACATCGAAGTGGTGCATCCATGGGCCATGTGGACGCGTTAAGTCGATGTCATGTGGTCGCCGCTCTGAGTGGTGACGAAGTTGATTTTTATATTCAGGGGGCACAGAATCGGGATTCTGCAATTAAAGATCTCCGTGAAAAATTAGAAGTGGAGGTACTTCAAAACTATGAATTACAAGATGGATTGGTGTTCCGAAAGTCAGATCGAAACCAATTGTTGATTTATGTTCCCAACGAAATGCAGGACAACGTTATACGCATGGTGCACGAGAAGATCGGTCACTTAGGGGTAGACAAATGCTACCATCAATTAAAAAAACCCTAGTATGAAGAATAAAATTGAAATTTTCATAAAAAACTGCATCAAATGCATAATATACTCGGCGCCTGCACGGTCCAATGACCACAATATGTACAGTATCCCAAAAAAACCTATCCCATTTGATACAGTCCATATAGATCACTTCGGACCATTGCCAGCCATATCTTCCAAACGTAAACACATCTTAGTTGTCATAGATGGATTCACGAAATTGGTGCGCCTATATCCAGTCAATTCGACTAGCACAAAAGAAGTATGTGCCTCATTAGATAGATATTTTAACTATTATAGCCGACCAAGGCGCATTATTTCCGATCGCGGTTCTTGCTTTACTTCGTTGGAGTTCAGTAGGTATCTTCTTAAGAATAACGTCGAACACGTGAAGGTTGCTGTAGCATCACCACAGGCCAACGGCCAAGTTGAGCGAGTAAATAGAGTAATTAAGGCGATGCTGAGCAAAATAAGTGAACCCGTAAATCACGCAGACTGGTCAAGTAAGCTGGCGCAAGTTGAATATGCAATTAATAACACAATACACAGCTCAACGAAAGAGTCACCGAGTAAGCTTCTTTTTGGCGTAGATCAGCGTGGTGTAATCATCGATGAACTGTCAGAATATTTGAATGAAAAGACTAATGTTATCACTGATCGCGACCTTGATGCGATACGGTCGAAAGCATCGAGTGCTGTCAAAAGATCTCAAGAATACAACGAACAGTATTTTTCGAAACACAGTGTGCCTGCTAAGGTTTACGCAGTCGGCGATTTCGTGGTAGTAAAACATATCGATACATCGGTCGGAACAAATAAGAAATTCGTTCAAAAGTATCGGGGCCCTTATGTCATACATAAAATACTTCCGAACGACCGTTATGTTATCACAGATATCGATAATTGTCAACTTACACAATTACCTTATAATAATGTCGTGGAGGCCGTTCGAATAAGGAAATGGTCAGGTCCAATCGGAAATTCGGAAATTAAGGACACTAACAATAATAGGCAACACGAAGTTAGTCAGAACATATTATAGAGATAAGAATAGCACTTTGTTGAAAAATTTATTATTTAATTTAAAAAAAAAAAAAAAAAAAAAATTAAATTTTGTAACTTTAGATCGTTTCCTCACATGATCGTGGTCGATCATAAAGTCAGGTTGACCGAGTTGTAATATCCTTTTTATAGTAAATGTAACTGACGCTTAAAATCTACGAATGCGCCCTCTGCAAATGAAATGTAATAGTAAAAACAAAAGCAACCAACTTCATTGCATGAAGGAGGTTGCGGCCATCTTGTTTCGGGCACTTAAACCTGGAATGGAGGACGAGACAGACGAGAAAAGGAAAAAAAACAATAAATAAGTAATCTTTGCAAATCCTCAACTTATATCGTGTTTTCTTTGTACTTTTAAAATATACAAAATTGGGATGCTGCGAAACGGGCAAAGCGGGATTAAGCGGGATTTTAAGACGCTGGATTTTAAGAAAACGGG
Organism: Brachyopa scutellaris; assembly: GCA_949775065.1. Classification (NCBI taxonomy): domain Eukaryota; kingdom Metazoa; phylum Arthropoda; class Insecta; order Diptera; family Syrphidae; genus Brachyopa; species Brachyopa scutellaris. The sequence goes on along the minus strand of OX459113.1, from coordinate 94,199,673 downwards.
ATTTTAGAACACGGTATTTTAAAACTTTTTTTTTCGGGATTTTTAAAAAACAAGATTTTAAAAAGCGGGATTCCGATACGCTCCCATCTGTCACATTTGTATTTCAGTTCACAAGCGCAAAACACGCAAGCAGTATATATGGTGCACAAAGCCAGTATGCGCAAAAATGTGGCTTGCGTCGCTGCCGAACCATAGTTCCAGTCAAAGTTTCTTTATCACTGTTACTTATTTGTTTCCAAATAAAATTTAATTCAATACTAATAATCTTTTATAAACATTTGCTTTGTAAAAATGTATTTTTTGAACATACGAGTAATTCATAAATTAGCAGCAATTACCATATGAAATATACTGGAGTACCCGGGTACCACAGCACACTTAAGTGTATTTTTTTGTTACCACTCACACAAGGGTAATGCGACAAGTAAATCGTTACAATCGATTACAAGAAATTTAGAAACCGTTATCCATCTTTATAGATCCTTGACAGATTTTGTAACCCAATTACGAAATGAAGTGATGTTTGAAGAATTCATAAATAAAGCCAAGAAATCAGTCACGGAAGAATATTATATTTGATATGAAGCGGGCCAAAAGTAAATCACTTTTACCGGGTGAAACACGAAAGAATGAAACGAAACCGCAAAACGGAAAAGATAACTTACGTATCATTATATTTAAATCGCTAGCGCAAGAGCTTGTGATTCCTCCTGAGAGTTTATTTCTGCACCGATTTCAATGATTCTAACACTGATCGAAAGATTATCAGCTGAACTTTGTTCATCAGTATAAAGAATTTTGAAAAAGTGCATATAAGTAAGATGAGATGAGATGAGATGGGGCAAAATTATATGGAGCTTGGGCCAACAGCGTACATCAATGAAATTAGTATCAAAATAAAGCTGATCTTCAGTTTATTGAAATTGCAAAGTTTTACGAAAATCGTATGTGGGGATTTTGAGATTTTTGTGTGTGAAATTCGTATTGAGGATAGATCTTCTGATGATTTTTGTCCGTTTATATGCATATAAAATCATAATACCATAAGAACCGTAATGCGCATATTTATATATTTAGTATGAAATAAAAGGTGATTCTACTATCTTTCTTATGACCTTAAAATAATGGGCCTAAAATTTTCAGTTTTACAATAATCAATTAATCTTTGAAGACTTCAAAAGTAAAGTTTTTTTTCTTTGAAAATTACTAATTTCTGAAAAATCTTCAGCGACAACATACCCCATTTTTGACAGCTATTTGAAAGAGCATTTTTCAAGCTTTAATTTTATGTATAAAAGTTTAAGATTTAGCCATTATTAACTAAGAAAAACACTTTCAAAATCCTACGTGGTGCAAATCAATCACCAATGCTCAGTAACCCAATGGTGAGGTTTTGTTTTTCACATATGTATTAAGATATCAACACAACAACTATTACAAACATAATATAGAGAAAATTAAGAAAAAAACAGTAATATTACTTTTTTAACAAAATAAATATTTAAATATAAATATTTTTTCTTTAAATATTTAAATAAAAAGTTACAGCCCATTATAATATTCTTCATCATCTTGGTCATCTATTAAAATGTTATGCAGAAAAGTGCAGGTGGTATTCCTGAATTTGTTTGATGATGAGCATACACAAGATACCACAAAACACTTATAACGTGAGCACAACATCCAACAGCTCTCAATCCAACCAGACAACTGCAATAATATACATTGATATAATTGCTTCTATTATAGCACTATTTTCCTCATTACTAAAAAGAATGTATGTATGTACATATGTGTAATATACTCTAGAATTTATACATACATATGTAAGTCGAGATTTTATACGACCTTTTAATAAGTAATTGTTTCCTTTTAAACACTGGTATCCTGTGGTAATTGCACCTATATTTGGACACACTTCTATTTGGTAGCTTCCATTTGGCTTCAGATGTTCTCCACGTCCACAGTATGGACCAGCTTTCTTTATTTGATAATTTCTTAGTGATATTTTAAATAACTCTGGCAAACTTAGTATGGTTTAAAACACTGCCCTTCTTCAAATAAGGTTATTTTCTATCACAAAATCATCTAGGTGATTGGGAGTATTTAATCTGCTTAAAGCGATTTGCAACAGCTCATAAGCGTCATCGGTGTCTTCGATCAGTGTGTGAAACTTGTTTAAAATTACTGAAGTTATTTTAAAATCATCAGTCAAGTGAGGAGAAACAAGGTTGTAGAACTCCTGATGGAAGAGTTTAAAATCCCTTTTAAAACGTCCATTTAAAACTTCTACAACTCACCTTTACATCGTTTTGCATCGCGATTTTTTTGTAGTGTTGTTAATTGCTGATGTCCTTCCAGCAGAGATTCGGGCTTATGCGCTCTATACCAATCCGATTCTAGAGTTGAAGTAGAATCTCTAAAGCCTCTATTTAGAATGAAGACCCTTCTGAAAAACTGCCTCAGCGCCCAAATTTCGCTTCCGAAGAGCCTGTTCATTTTTAAAGCAAAGTAAAGGGGTTGTACATGCGAGATTTCTCGCACTGGTCCACTAGTGAATGTATATTGTCCAATACTGGATTGCATTCACGTCGAACTGAAAAAAATGCAACTGGCTTAGGGGGGAGGGCGGGCGGTAAACACTGAGCGTGCCTCAGGGCGCCGAGTAAGTTAATCCGCCACTGAGCCTAACCTATCCTTTTAGTCGGTACCATATTAAAAATTTTCTTTTTATTTAAATAATTTGTTTTTAAATTCAATTTTAAATCAAGTTTTATATTTATGATCAAAAATTATCGCTTACTTACTTTTTTATTGAGTATCGTTTTAAAAAATCAAAAATGTTTTGCAAATTTGTGTAAATTATATCCGTTTCTTTGAACCAAAAGCTTTAAATTGCAATAAAGTTTTGTTTCGCATCCGCCGCGCGCTATTTTATATATTTTCCAAAAGTATTTTTAAACACAACTAATGGAGTAAAAAAGAACGAACCAGCTTGTATTGAAAACCATTTCATCAATAAATCGTCTTTTCATTGTTTGTCACCAATTTAGTAGTTATAATCCTTTAATCTTGAAATCAGTCGCCAGAAGTTTTAAATCAACAAACAAACTTTTATTTTCATCTTCATAAACCTTTAAAACACTTGAACACATTCTATTCTATCTTGCAATTATTTAAACAGTTGGATGGTATCCAGTTTCATCGGCATAGAATTTTAATTCCACAGGAGAACCGTCGGGTGCGGTCCATGATGAAGAACCCCTCACAACAAGGCCAGGGTGTCCATCGGCGGATTCCTTCACCTCGCCGTTTTCTTCGCGGATAATTCCATTGCTCGTCTCAAAACTACAAATAATAAGATAATTTTATACTCTTCTGCTATCAATCAGCGTAAGGATACTAACCCAAACTGATAACTGTCGATTCCATTGTTAGCACGAGAATCACGCAAAATTGTAGCTGACAAATCACTATCAGCTGGTGCGGCGGCACAAACAGCAACCAAAGCAGCAAACACAATAACGAATTTCATCTTGAAGAGGATTAAATTTGTATATGGTAGATACTTTTGATTATTTATACGATCCCTACACGAGGAGTGCTAAGTCTTGAACTGAATAAAGTACTCGCAGCATCAGCGCATATATACACGATGACGATAGCTGTTTACAGATGTGCGACACCCAAAAAAGTGATCGAATAAACGAAATAAAAAAAAAATGCTAAAGATCGCTGCAGTCCCGATCAAACGGTGGGGTTGTGAAATTCCTTTTTTTTTAGCATTTCTGAACCAATTTAAATGCATTACCAATGCTAACCAGTTCTCGGTCCACCGCGTCCAATACCGACACCGGTACTGACGCTGTGTTTATCGTCGCTATCGCCCAAGGAAAAATCCTATGACATATACCATTCTCGCCCTGTGGAGGCGACCAGTGGTATTACAAGTGCAAGGTTGACTTTTCATGGCGTAATACAAGTTTTTTTTTTCTTAATTGAAAGGAGATTTTTTTTTAAATCTATAAATAGAGTAGGTACATAAGTGTCGCAAGCGACTTGTCATTTAAGATTTTTTTTTTATTTTTGGAATCTAATTCAATACTTTTCTTGTCCGCATTGGGTTTGGGTTTTCTATCATTTCTTTGGCAGTCTTGCATGTTTGGATTTGACTCCACATTTAAGAGTGGCGTTTAGCAAAAGACTGGCTATAAGCTGTTTTCACTGCTTGTATTGCCGTACCTATGGAATTTGCAGTGATATTTTCCACGTCTTCCGCCCTCTCGTTCCCCGGTATGTTGTTGTGGCCAGGTACCCAGAGCAGGCTTACCGTGGAGGATCTTGCAAGGGAGTTGAGTTTTTCTTTGCATTCCTCCAGTAATTTAGAATTATTTTGTGGATTTGCAAACGCTTTAAGTGTGGCTTGACTGTACGAGCAGATGTTGACGCGAGTGTCTCTGGTGTTGGCATTTACGAGTTCGTCTGCGCCCCTGAGAATTGCGAAAACTTTGCGTGGAAAATAGACACCGAGGGTTCTAAATGAATGGATATATTTAAAGGAGAATCTGGACAGTATACACCAGAACCGGATTTTCCGTCAATGTGTGATCCATCCTCCTCGGAAGAGGAAATTCATGCTCTACAAAATATTGATCCTGCCAGTTCTGCTGTATGGAGCCAAGTGTTGGACGATAAGCAGGAAAGCAGAGCAGAGTTTGAATACTTTCGAGAGAAAAATTCTTCGTCGGATATTCGGTCCGATCTTTCAAGATGGCTCTGTGTCCCGTGAGCCCCTCGTTTTTAAAGTTACCCAGGCTCCGCAATCTTAATGCGGAAAGCCCGGCAGTCTAGAAATGCGGAAAACTCATATTTTGAAGAGGTATGTATCAGGGATGAAGCCTCAATATATTAAGTGGAATGAGTGCTTCTGTAAGCAATTCAACAAAATCTTCATAGAAAAGAATTATTAATACAATATTCCAAATCGTTGATTTATTGCATGTGTATAAATAATACTATGTTTATGCATATAACTAATCGAACGTTCATTTAATCTCTACTGTAAATTCATAAATACCCAACATCGTTATAGGAACATTATTATATTTTATCAAAATCACTCAGAAAAAACAACGCTGACCGAACACAATGATGAAGCTGCAGTTGAAGTGGGCGCTCCCCACATCAATGCGAAGTTACAACTGTAGTATGAATTTAAATGCTGAAGCGCAAAGTTGAGCCTGCTTCAACTTTTGGGCGTACTGCTGCTACTTCGATTGTGTTCGGGCAGTAAAATATGCACAGAATCTCTTTTCTAACTTACTTACTTACTTAGTTGGCGCTACAGCTCGAGGTGAACCTGGGCCTGCTTCTCGCAACCATTTGTGTGTGCGTGTTATATTTTTGCACGAATGGAATGGAAGGGACTTACAGTTTTTTGCCGACTCCGAACGGCGAGTTGAGAAGCTCAATCGTGACAAATGATACTCTTTGATGCTTGTCAGACATTCGAAAGAGGTGGGCACTGTGAAAAACTTTTAGGTGTTTGCGGCGGGATTCGAACACAAGACCGCTGGCTCAGTAGTTCGACGCACTAACCACTTGCGCTACGGTGCGGTGCTCTTTGCTAACTATACAATACAAAATGTCCCTCCTACTCCAAGCCAACTGAGAATACCAAACATTACTCCATTGTTTATTTCTCACAGGAAAAATGCTCAGAATGCACAACAGCTAGGCATTGAGCGAGTTCCGGATTTTAGATTGCGTTAGTCAATGGTCTCTGATTGGTCGAGAGACCCAAAATTGCCTAAACGTTTAGTCAACTTTTTGTGAGGTCGTGGACTAGACTTTTAGTCAAGAAAATTCTCTCTAAACTCTGGCTTGCTGTAAGATTTTCCACCGCGTGGTTGTCCTATTTAATTTGTGTAAGTGAATTCGTGATTTTCAATTGAATTATTGAATTTAATATTATTGAATTATTGAATTAATTATTATTGTTATTATTGAATTTTATAGAGCATGAAACTCACAGCAACTTATAAAGGCCTTCTTTATGAACTCGTCGATTCAGGCGATATTCTTGTAAATGTAAATCTACTTAATAACTTTTTTTTTTCAGAGCCAAATTTCGCTGATATACTCTAATGGAGAATTTACTTTCCAAGAGTAAAGTGCATGCAGACGATGATCAGAACAATAGAGGAACTCAGCAAATCATTCACAGCAAATAATACAACTTGACCTATGAAATAAATAATTTATATTCCAAACACATGTGTAACTTATGTTACTTACATAAAATTTCATCATCGAAATCTCCTATTGATATACCATTGTCTTATTTTCTTATTTTCTTTCTCTCTTTTATATTATTTTCTTATTTTCTTTGCTTTATTGTACAAATATCTTGCAAATCACAATTCTCAAACCGCTTAAAGTGAAAATAAAAAGTACAATTACTAATAATACCAACTCTTGCTAGATGAAATCAAGTATATTTAGTACAAATATGTTTTTTTATTAAAACCCAGTATAAATAAATCCAGTATATTCAGTTCAACTATTTTTTTTTTTTTTTGTTACTTCATTGAAAAAGAAACACAACAACACTTTTTTTTTTATTAATCTGAGTCTGTGCTCAATTTAGCGAACTGCATTCACATCAGACTAACATCAGCTGACTGCGGCTCTGTCTGCGATTGCTTGAAAGCATACTTGTCCTGAGACAAGATTTTTCAAAACAATTCATTAGATCGAAATAAACCGCTATTGAACGTTAAACTAGAACAAAACTATGAAAAAACATGCAAATATTTACATTTAACAATCACATAAGTGCAACTTTATTTGACATCTTAAGCGCCGTACAATGTTACTTGAAACATGACTCATTCAGGTAACATTGATCCTTTGTATGCATTCCAATGTTTTCGTCAAGTAACATTGATACATTGATGGAAACCAAAATTTATTTGGTTAGTTATTAGTTAGTTATTAACAAAACCTTTTCACGCCTAAACCGCTTAACCAATTATAATGTAATTTGGCAGAGAGATAGTCTGGGACCTAAGGAAGGACTAAGGTGAAAAAACCGCCCGCTAGGTGGCGCTGGAGTCAAGTTATTAGCAACTTCTTTATTAACCTTCCAAAATGATTCATATTGACAATTTATGTTAGTATAGTACCAACAGAGAAAACTACAAAAACTGGACCCGATGGGTGGCGCTGGAGCCAAGTTATTAACAAATTCTATATTTAATGCAATTTTGAATAGCTGTTCCTTTCATAATTTGTATTACAAAAATATAGTCAAGTTTACATTCAATTTACTAAATTTTATTACACATTTTCCATCGATTGTACTAGACAAATTTCTTCTCCTACACATTACACATACGCAACTGCTTTGGATTGCAAAAGTATTCACTTCCCCCGTGAGCTTATGCGGATAAGGCTCACACATTTTTTTTTTAATATGGAGGAAAAAAATAACCAAATTTCTATCGCAACTAAAAAATATGGTTTATCTAAAGGGAAAAGATAAATCTATAGCTAAAATTTTAAAACTTGTTAACAAAATGGGTTCTTCGGTGCAATTTGTTATCCAGTTATTACAAAAAACAAAACTATAATAAATAAACCAAGATCCTGGACGACCTGGAAAAATTTACCATCGCTTAAGAAGAGAATTATGAGGGTAGTGAACAAGGTTTCGAAGACAAGTGCCTGTGCAGTAGCTGCAAATCTTCAAACAAGTGATGAAATTAATGTTTGTGAATGGATAATAAGAAATGTGTAAGCAATTGGTTGAAACGAAATGGTTTTAATGGTTGGGTCAGCAGCAGGAAACCATTTATCAAGAAATAGAACTAGTAAGCCAGATTGCAGTACGCTATTGAGAATATTAACAGGGATAATTCATTTTGAGATACGGTTATATCTAGCTATGACAGTTCATTTAACATTTTTGAATCCGATGGTCGCAGTATTGTGTGGAAAAAGCCCAATACTGAAATAGATATCAAACATTTAGCGACCGCAGTAAAATACCAATATGGATACGAAATGGTCTGGGATTGCATGTGCATGGTCTCCTCCGGCGTGGGAAATCTCGTTTCCGTCGATTGCTGAATGGATAAATGTGCAATTCTGAATATACTCAGAGAAAATCTACATTTAAGCACAACTAAATTAAGGTCTGGCAACAATTTTCTGTTTTCAACCGGATAATGACCCCAAACACACCTCAGGTTTGGTAAGAGATTGGTTGGCGGCCAGGTATGGGCTTTTAGGGTAAAGTTTTCGGACGATCCCTACTAGTAACCATTACAAGAAGACTCACTGCCTCCACGCGGCGGACGCCGGGCAACGGTCGCTATGCCACTTCCTATGGCTTCCCCCTTCCATTCAGTCCGTTGTGCGTTGTGCTCTTACAGGTTGGATCGGTTGGTCGCGGCCGAGGGTCTGTGTCATGGCTTCCGGCCAAAGTTTAGCAACGAGTAAACCCTATTAAACAAATCCCTAATCCACGGTGGAACAGCATACGCTAAAGGATGCATGGCTAAGAGGGAGCTTAGTCTCGAGTCTGCGAACTCCGGATACCTGGCGTCCTCTGGTTTTAGTTCAGCCTTCCCACGGCATACCGGGCTCTGCCGTGGGCGACCTCCTTTCCCGGACACTCGTGGGAATAATTGATTCAACAATAAATAATAATTCACAGACAGATGCATCTATAAACGCATCATCTTCTGGTGTAGCTAGCGAGCAACCAGTCGTACCACCCTCCCGAGACGCTACTGTGCCCTCAACGGAAACCACTCAAGCTGCTTGTGTGCACACAGTTGACCCCAACCAATTGACTGCGGTCGAGCAGCCAAACCTAACTGTTGGTATGGAAGGCGATGTCATAGGGACCCCTTCTATAACCCCCAAAAGAGCCAGAAGTGTAGAAGTTGACGCTATGTCCTCCGCCTGTAGTGTCATCTCGGAAAAATCCGGTTGTACCGCCATTGGTGTAAAAATTGGCGAGATGATCATCTCCGAAAGTGGCTTTGTCAAACTCAGCGCAGCTGAACGTAGACGCTTCAAGAAAGCTCTAAAGAACGGGGAAACTAGAGAACGAGCTCTAGAGTTGGCTAAGGTAGCCCCCCCGAGACAGCCAGAAGCAAAAAGGGGACCACACCCCACCTGCTAATTCCGCCAAGAAGGCAAAGATCGTCCCCAATCCGGACAAACCTAGTTTCAGCCAGGTTACTAGTTGCGTCCGAATTGGTGTCGTTCCTACCGACTTGGCCAACTGCCCTCTCTCCCAAGAACAAATGGCTCTGTTCGAGGAGGCGGTCATCGACATCTCGATAGAGCTGTGCGAAGGCGATGTCAAGCCCCAGTTCGCCAGCTCTCTCCGTAAATCGGGATGGTTGCTTTTCATTTGCTCGGACAGTGTTACTGCCGAGTGGATGCGCAACTTTTTCAGCAGCATCAAAGCTAAATGTGGTCTGGACGTGATGCTTGTGGAAGAGGGATCCTTCCCGAAACCACACGTCATCCGAGGGTTCTTTCCACAGAGCCTAGAACTGTCTGACGAGAAGATCCTTGCTACCATCCGTGCACAGAACAATGATCTGCCTACCAAATCCTGGAAGGTCGTGCACCGCATCGAAAAGGACACACTCCTCCACCTTGTCCTCTCCATCGACGATGCGTCCTTCAATAGGCTCCTCGCCCTTAAGGGCAAAATAGCCTACCGCTTTAGCCACGTTAGGTTGATCCTTAAGAACACCGACAAGGTTTCAACAGGGACTGGCAGCGGAAAACCTCCTCCACCAATGGTGGCCAAAAACACGCAGCTTGCTGCACCCCACGATCGCCCTTCGATGAGCAGCGCCGCCGGGCATGTTAGTCCCAGGGTTGTGGCGAAGCAAATCAACTCGCAGCTTGCTGCACCCCGCGACGGCCCTTCGACGAGCAGAGCCGCCGGGCATGCAAGTCCCAGGGTTGTAGCGAAGGCAACGGCTTCAGCAAAGGACCGGTCTAGGGATCGTCCTAGCTCAGCCACTTGTCGGAAAGGGAAAGGCCCTAAAAAAGCCCAACTCCTCCGACAGGCCACCCAACACTAGCCACAATGAGCACCCTTAAGTGCCTAGGGCAACTTGCTTAGTTAACAGCCTTACTAACTTTCTTCCCATTCCAGAATTTATCAGTAATTTATCGAGATTCCGACGGTCAGGGGAACACACAACATCGTGTTTGCTTCGGCATACTTCCCCGGAGACTCGGACCAAATTCCAACAGTAGAGGTCCAAAACTTGATCGACTTCTGCCGGGCAAACAATCACCACTTCATCATCGGCGTGGATGCCAATGCGCATCACACCATTTGGGGAAGCAGTGACATTAACAAACGAGGTGAGTCCCTTTTAGATTATCTAATGAGTAGTCATATTGATATATTAAATAAGGGATCAAAACCCACCTTCATTAACGCGATCCGTGAAGAGGTATTGGACCTCACCCTCGCGAGTCCGTTTATCGCAAACTCTGTTATAAACTGGCATGTGTCTGATGAGGCCTCGTTGTCTGACCATCAACACATTAGATTTGACATACCTGGTCAAATGACTCAGGCACCTGCCAGATTTATTCCTAAACTAACCAACTGGGACAGATATCGTGAAAACGTTATCATAAACTCAGAAATGCTAGTTACGTCTATCGGTTCTATAAGAGACATTGACGAAGCTGCATACCAATTAAAAGATGTGTTATTGACCTCCTTTCATAGCAGCTGCGTCACAAAAACCAGTACGAACAGTCGCAAGGTTCCCTGGTGGAATGACCAGCTTAATTCGCTTCGAAAGAAAGTCAGGAAACTTTTTAATCGTGCTAAACGAACGAAAAGGTGGGAAGAATACAGGTTCGCTCTCACACTTTATAATAAAGAACTCAGAAGATCTAAGCGAGAGTCATGGAGAAGACACTGCGAAAACATTACTGACATGCCGGTAGCAGCCCGAATTCATTAAGCTCTAGCTAAGGATCACACAAACTGTGTAGGGTTACTTAAGAAAGCTGATGGTACCTTCACAATGAACCGAACAGAATCTCTTGAAACCTTGCTTCAGGTCCACTTCCCCGGTTCGTCCATTAATAGTTTAACCACAAATTCTATCCTTACAGATCATAGGGTCGCTGTTGAGAGTAGAACAAACAGTTTATCTGGCAGGTTATTTAGCCCAGATAAAATTAAATGGGCGATAGGCTCATTTAAACCTTTTAAGGCGCCCGGTGGAGATGGTATATTCCCAGCACTTCTCCAAAAAGGGCTGGAACTTATACTACCTGCACTTGTCGCTCTATTTAGAGCCAGCTACAATTGGTGCTACATCCCACTCTCTTGGAGGGAAGTTAATGTAGTTTTCATTCCTAAGTCAGGTAATAAACCAAGCGAGCTGTCTAAATCCTACCGTCCTATCAGTCTAACCTCCTTCCTTTTAAATGCCATGGAAAGACTACTGGACATTCACATTAGAGGTACGTTAGATAGGTCTTCTCCTCTACAATCTAGTCAATATGCGTAAAGAAAAGGTAAATCTACAGAGCATGCTCTCCACCATCTTGTCAATAAGATAGAGGGGGCTCATCGCTCTAAGGATATTGCCCTCTGTGCTTTTCTTGACATTGAAGGTGCCTTCGACAACACTGGCTATGACTCAATTTCAAGAGCCATCCGCCAAAGAGGTATCGAAGAATCGACCAACAGCTGGATTAAGACCATGCTGGAAAGTCGTATTATAAAATCGACTTCAGGAGATATTTCGGTGGCGGTAACGGCAATCAAAGGCTGCCCACAAGGGGGCATCCTTTCTCCTCTGCTATGGTCCCTCGTTATCGACGATTTGCTTGCTGAACTACGCAGCTCGGGATATGAAGCTATCGGCTACGCTGATGACCTAACGATCATAGTGAGCGGTAAATTCGATTCCACCATCACGAGTGTGATGCAAAGTTCACTACAAATCGTTTCAGAATGGTGTAACAGGGAAGGGCTCTCAGTTAACCCCTGTAAAACCGTTCTAGTGCCTTTCACGAAGAGAAGAATCATTAACTTGGGTCCAATCATCCTGAAAGGCACCACACTTGAGTATTCCAATGAGGTCAAATATCTGGGAGTTATCTTAGATAAGCGTCTCACTTGGAATCCTCACCTCAACTCTATAATAAACCATGCAACTAGGGCCTTATGGGCAAGTCGTCGACTGTATGGTAGAGCTTGGGGTCTCAATCCAAAAATTATACACTGGTTGTATACCATGATGGTCAGACCCATCATTTCGTACGGAGCCTTAGTTTGGTGGCCTAAGGTTCTCGAAAAGACCACAGCCAAGAAGCTTGATAAGCTTCAACGCATGGCGTGTCTTGGTATAACCGGTGCCATGCGCACCTGCCCTTCAGCAGCTCTAGAAGCTATATTTGGCATATCGCCATTACAGATCTTCATTAGGAAGTCAGCCGCTAGAAGCGCTATTAAATTTCAACTTATTCGTAAGTACAAACCAGGTAGCCTTACGGGTCACCTTAATATTATCAACAACATTCCCGATCAGGACATGCTTTGCACTGTCGCTGACTTTATGATAAGTGAATATTGCTTTGGCAGAAAATTCGAAGTTCATATTGGGGAACGTACCACGTGGTCAAACGGAGGACCCACGATAGACCCAAAAAGTCTAATATGGTACACTGATGGATCAAAAATGTCCTCTGGCGTTGGCGCTGGGGTTTTCGGGCCCAATACTAGAATCTCCGTCCCTCTGGGATCATTTCCCAGCGTGTTTCAAGCTGAGGTACACGCCATTGAGATCTGCGCCTTGATTAACCTACAAAGAGGCATCAAGGGAGCTAACATAAATGTCTGTTCAGACAGCCAAGCCGCACTCAAAGCTTTGAGCTCCTATTCCGTGGACTCAAGACTGGTAAAGTGCTGCTTCAATGCTCTCCAATCTCTAGCTACCCACAATAAGGTTAAACTTTGGTGGGTGCCTGGTCACAGAGGCATTGAAGGAAATGAGATTGCGGATGAACTGGCCCGATCAGGCTCTACTGCTAAATTCTCAGGTCCAGAACCCTTTTGTGGCATAAACCGGGCAACAATCTCAGCATTAGTTAACAATTGGGAACACAATCTCCGACTTTCTCATTGGAGAAATGTCCCGCGGCTTAGGCAAGCCAAATTGTTGATTAAGCCTTATACCCATCACAGGGAACTTCTAAACCACAATAAGAAGGATATTAGGTATCTAACAAATTTCCTCTCCGGTCATTGTCATTTACGATACCACCTGAACAAGTTAGGCCTGTCTAGCGAGACCGATTGTCGACTCTGTTTGGAAGAGGTCGAAACAGCCGAACACGTCCTTTGTGATTGCCCGGCTCTTTTTGGGGTCAGACGACGTACCCTACACAAAGAACTGCTTAGACCTTATGAATTAAAAAATGCGTCAACCAAGGACTTACTCACCTTTATCAGAAAGGTGGTTTGCCTCTTGGGCTAATTAGTATCCTACGATACAATAGATCTTTCAGGTCGCAGTATCAGCCTTGGGGCAGGATCCAGATATATAAAAAAAAAAAAAAAAAAAAAAGAGATTGGTTACTTGACAATGTTCAAAGGAAGCTGAAACACCCAGCGCAGTCATCTGATTTGAACCCAATCGAGCACTTGTAGAATTACTTAAAATAAAAGTTGCCAGCATTCTACAAGCAATAAAAATCACCCAAAAAAATTTTAATATATTATTGGACAAAAAATTACCCAAATATCACATCTAACCTGGTTCATTCCACGTTTTATAGTTAAGATAAAAATAATAAAACGTTGATACGGAACCCAAGTTTCTAAGCTTTTCTTGGGATGTTATTATTAGATTAGTTAAATCGTAGTATTGTCAGATTAAGGCTGAAAGGCAATAGTTTTTAAAAATAGTGTTAAGCCTAGAGTGCCCCATAAGGGCCAGTAAGCTAGATTAAGCCATTTTGTTAGTTTTTAAATTAGATTTAAGCATTTTTGTCTAGTATGTCAGATAATATTGAAAACGGATTAATAAAAAATGTTTTTAAAAGTAAAAAAAAAAGGTTCATTCCACGTGAAACCAATTAAAAGACATCATTCATAATAGAGACTGGACGGAGACTTTTTTTGGTTTATTCAAGCACTGAATTTATTAATTGTTTTTTTTTTTGTATGTTTATTTTATTAAAATATTGTTTCTTTGTGCCGTATCGACTTGAAATTTTGAAAAGCCTCTTAAAATATTGTTTTTTAATTTTTTATCATATTTGAAAAAAAAATTAAATTTTGCTTTTTGGGTCAAAATTTACAAGTAGTTTTTGCGATTTAGCCCTTCTATCTATAGCCAACATACCCGGGTATGTATAGAAAAATGTAGGTATGTAAATTGTAAGTTACAAATGCAGAAAAGCACTGTTGTTTTATTATAAACTAGTTGAACCCGTGCTCGCCTTGCTTCGCATTCATACAAATATGCAATTTTAGTTGGAGCGCAGAAACATCAAAGTATATTTGTCGAAGTCCACAAAAGTGTTTAATAAATTTTGTTGATTAACTGCGTTTAATCAATGTTTCAATAGTTACACATTCAGCCCCTCAGTACAGATTTCATAGTTCTTAAAAACCGCACCGCCCGTCAACACTTCCGCCTCTACCAGATGTCGTTGCAGAATTGTAAGTCTAGGTCGGGTGCCGTTACATAATTAAGGTGGGCTCAAGTTTCTTAGAAGAATAGTAGGTAAGGTACACCCACTTTTAGTTTTAATTTATGTGATGGAAGCCCTGGATGGAGCAGATAGAGATTTTAAAAATTTGACCAGATAGCCGGTTGTTAGTTCTTGGTCCACAACCCGGTTAATTGAAATACTTACATTCTGCACTTTGACCATCAACACGTGAAAATATCTCGCCATCAATTGCTGGAGCTTGATCATTCGGAGGCAACAAAATAGCTCGCTCACAAAGCTTAGAATTCTCACGGTTTGTTATTTGTGATATATCACCGTAAAAGGATGAGATAAGTTCTTCGGTAGAAGACACTGTTTGGCACAAATAATGTGATAAATTTAATTTTCCATTTCCTTCCGGACGCGTTCCTCCACCAATTTTAAGTAACAAAAAAGAAAATTTTGTGCGTTTGGATTGCCGCCTGTTCGTGCCCGCATATTAACGGTCAAGTGCATTTGAGTAGCATTGGACCCCAGGGACTTGACTTGTTCAGACAGGCATTTACTTCGTCAGCTTTTGTGCCTCGTGGTACTATTGATAACGTTTGTCTAGGGTTTATCCTGTTTGGTTCTGTTAACGATTTTCACTGCCTTACGGTACATTCGTCCCACACAATTAGACAACAGTTACATAAAACTTGAGCTTTATCAATATTCCGGGGAATAACGTAGCTACAAACCCTGACGACGCCACAGCCAACTGCAATATTACCTTAGCTTCGTATCAATGAACAACCAATACTGCCCAGATGATTAATTTATGTGATGATGGTATGTATATGTATATGTATATGTACATAGATGAACCAAAATTAGCTCTTTAAGCAACGGGAGTTCATATTTTGGGTAGAATATTTGGTTTTCATTGTTTTCTTTTTCTAATTTATTAATAATATGAATAAACTGAATTCAGTGCACTGCTGTAGAGAATTCTCTTTCTTTTGACACCTCATTTGTTAAGATTGGTTGAGTGTGAGAGCCGCATATGGTTGTACAGCACATAGAAGTGCATAAGCCATATGATCACGTTAGAGCACGCACATATACTCAGACACACACTATTGCAACGATACCCACTGCTGCCCGGCTGCTGGCAGTAGTCTCCACTGAGAGAAAATTGTGGGCGATGCTTTGAATAATTATTTTGAAAACTGCTCAGCTTTAGGACAACGCAGAAGGATGTTTTATATATCAAATGATTGAAGGACAAATCTACTAATTTCACCTATTTTGTTGTTTTTCAATCCGATAAGCCATTATTGAGTTAGGGCTGTATAATTATAATATTCCTCACCGATATACATTTATTTTGGCTATTATAAAAGAACCAGTAGGCTGAGCAAAAAATTACATAGTTTGTGATCATCCTGGGTACTTAAGAAGCAATTCAAAAAATAGTTTCATCGAAATCTGTTCAGCCGTCATCAACTTCGTTTCCATTCTCTAAAGCGCATAAGGTTCAAGACACGAATTCAGTTAAGTTAGTGGTTGTTGATCTGCCCTTAAGAAAGCAGTGTTGGTTAGTGAAGAAGATGGACTTGCAGTAAAAATAAATTGTGTCATAGATAATGCTCTCGAAGAGCTGTAGACACAAGGGTTAACGAATTTATCGGAAAAACGAATGTTTGTGGAAAATTAAATCAGGAATATACCAACATACATATATATAGTATGAATAAAGAAGAAAAATCAAAAGCATATGAAAAGCTACGCGAGAAGCGATTAGGTTATTATCAAAGTTAATAGGATATTGTGGGGGTGGTATTTTCAATCTGTTGTTAATAAGGTCATCATAGAAATCGGTGCGCTCTATATCGTCTCCGTCAGAAAGGCGCCTATTGGTGCTAATGTTGCATTATATTAATTCATATTGAGCATTTACTATAGCTGACAGCTAGAAGATATTAATTTGCGTCCATATTTGGTAATACAAGCGAAACAGCTGAATAAAATATGTTTTTGAAAAATATAATACCAGCGTAAAAAAAGTGAAGTAGAAAAGTTAAAGCAAATTAAACATGTCGCATATTCAGGGCCTTCTTTGCTTTTTGTTATCCACTCGAAACACTTTTCCCAGCACTGGTTATATGTTCACTTTCTTTTTTATTCGCTTTTTCAGACATTTTAGGTACTATTAAATGCAAACGAAAATTATTTGTAAACAAAAACTGACAAAGGACAGATAGCAGCACATATGTATATTGACAGATGAAGGAAAACTTTTGCGCGTGAAGTGATGTGTAGGTCATTGAGTGAATGCATTAAGCTTAGGATTTTGAACTTCAAATGGATGTGTTTACGAGAATCTTTTTAAAAATATTTAACAGTTTTAAATTGAATGGCGTCTCCAACCGGTTATAGAAGAAAATAATCTAATCCCTGACCACGAGTTTGGATTCAGAAGTAAGCATTCAACGATTGACCAGGTGCATAGAATTACTAACGTAATCGAAAAAGCACTAGAAGAAAAAAAGATATGCTCAACCGTATTTCTTGACGTCTCGCAAGCCTTTGATAAGGTGTGGCACGATGGCTTGAAATGCAAATTACGACAAGTACTCCCCGTGTACCTATATGAGATTCTGGATTCATATCTCGGGAATCGACTCTTCCGTGTTAGAAATGGAAACGAATACTCAGAACTCAAAGATATTTCGGCCGGCGTACCGCAAGGAAGCGTTCTGGGGCCGCTTCTTTATCTGTTATTTACTCGTGATATACCGAAAGAAGATGGCACTATCCTTGCTACGTTTGCTGACGACACCGCTATCCTAGCAGTAGGTAAAACAATTGAGGAAACGACTGCCAAAGTGCAAAACGCATTGAATAAAGTAAATGAATGGACGAGGCACTGGCGGATCGCCCTTAACGGAACTAAATCTGTTCACGTGAATTTCACTTATAGAAAAATTAATGACTTGCCAATTTTTATAAATTTGGCCCGAATACCCTTTGCAAATGAAGCCAAATACCTGGGAATGACACTCGACGAAAAGCTGAAGTGGAACTCGCTCGTGAAAATGAAACGTAAAGAATTAGAAATCAAATATAGAGAAATGTACTGGTTGATCGGGAAACATTCCCACCTCAGTACCGAGAACAAACTGCTTTTATACAAGCAAGTGCTAAAGCCGGTGTGGACCTACGGTATACAACTTTGGGGTTGTACCAAGAAAACAAATGCCAATATTTTACAGACCTTTCAAAATAAAGTGCTTAGAGAAATTGTCCAAGCACCGTGGTATGCTAGAAACGACGATATCCACAGGGATCTCGGAATTCCAACAATCGAAGCTGAAACTAGAAGCTTCGCGCGAAAACATAGAAACCGACTAATCGGACATGTTAATAATACAGTCCTACTTATTTTGGATGAGAGCAATTTATTGCGCCGACTACAAAGAACAAAACCTTTCGACTTGGCGAGATAAGGATTAACCGCGTCTAAATTGTGGAACATGCAGGATCTTTCATTGGAAAGTAACCTGCCAAACGTTTATATTTCGTGATAGAAAAATTGCTTGATAAGTAGTATAACTTAGTTGCAGTATCTAACAAATTTATATCGAAGGGTGGTGTTTTTGGTCAGTAAGAATCTGACACTACTATGAGCACGCGCTCGCTATTCTCATAGTGTCTATGGAAGATTTTCACCTACCCTCGGAAAAAAAAAGAAGAATGTTTTCTCTTTTTGAATTTTACTTAATAAGGGGGGCAGAGGTTTGCATAGGGGGAAAAACAGCATTTTGGTATGAAAAAGCGGGACTGTCCCCCCTAAAGGGGGACGTCTGGTAACCCTTCTTATAACCTAAGAGTTGGTTTCTTAGATCACTGTATGTGACCTAAATTGCTGACTGAAACCGCGTCCGAAGTACATCAGTCTGCAGGATGGTTGGTTCTTATCAATTTTTAAGCTCCCTCTTAACTCGATCTGCTTCAGTCCAGCTTAACCTAGTCTGTGGACTTCTATGTCATCTTCTATTTAAGCCAACTTCCTTTGAACCCCTTTTTACTACGTTTTTATTAGATCGCCTTGTTGTCTGTTCGGTACAAATTTTGCAATTGATTTTACACTAACTTACTGATAAGCTAGAGACTTGAAATTTTAAACACAGCTCAGAACTGGATGACAAAGCAATATGAACTCGCTTTCTTGCCTGTCTGTTCGTTAGGGTTCCGTTTGGAGCTTCAAAGACATTATAAAACGTGTAGATATGCAACGTTTTTCTGGTGTTTTTATTTCTGTGCCTGTACGCGTGATCCTAGATTACAGAATACACATGAATACTTGTGAATACGTGTGAATGAATATATGAAGAATGCATATGAATACGTGTGAATGCACCGTAATTCACCATGAATACGTACAGAAAAGTTCCTTGAATACACTGATTACTTGCCCCTCGCCCGTACATATAATTTTGCATTGCATACTTTTAAGCTATAGCACATACATAGTTACCGTAACTAATGGTCATTTTTCGGATTTTGTATTTTAATTTTTGAGTTTTAACGTGACGGGAGTGAATAAGATGCTAATTATTTATTAAAATACATTTTTAATATACCACGTTTTTAAGACGAGTAGGAAACAATTCTTAAAATAAAATAATATGTTTAATATTCTACGTTTTTCGTTTTAACACTAGAACCGCCGAAGTTCTATACCCCCCGTAAACCGCCGGCGGGACAAATTTGACCCACTTGAATTATTGCGAAGATCATCCGTTTAATGTACGAAGTCATCATAAAAATACATAGTAAAATGCTTTTTATTGTTTTTGTAATGATTTTAAATCATATTCTGTATTGTTTGATTAACAAAAAAACGTCACGATATTAATTAATATTTTTTCTGCAAGTACTGAAGACAAAATCTATGCACTAGTTATCATTATTATTATGTATTTTTTTTTTTTATTTGAAATGCAAGTAAGTTGTAATTACTTTTTAATAATATATTTATAGAAGATTTATTACTATTTATGAACTCTGATTCGTTTTTGTCACGTTTCTCGGGGTGTTCCGGAACTGCAATAGGAACACCTACAAACTCGTCTTTCTATTTCTAAATACTTTTTGCCCGATTCCTCTCCCAATGGTTTTTTCAAAGAACCAGTTTCTATTGCTTTATTATAGTGCTTAACATAAGGACTCTTTTATTAGCCTTAGATTGATAAATATTCAAAGAATTGGCTTTTTTTAGTAGATATATACAAGTACATTTGTACAATTTTTCTTGTGCAGTCTTCACGCACACTCGTATTTCACTGCGAGCTTTATTGACTGTACCGACACGATAGTAGTATTTTTTAGATATAAAATATTCATGTAATAGTAGCGAAGTGAAAACGTTTTCACATATGTAATATTTTTCCCCTTGATATAATTTTCGATACATTTTTTCTTCAGCCGGATGCTCATCTTGAGGTTTTTTGTTATCTCTTCCGACGTAAGGGAACGCATTTACCACAGAATTTTTATCTTTATCTACTACAGCGGCACTCAGAAGGAAAAATCTGTTCATCGATCATTATGTACGGTCCGGGTATAATACCAACATTCGTGGAATAATAAAACCAAAAATTGTGTACGGGCTTACTTTTACATAAATAAGTAAATTTTCTTGATGCCAACTATAAATATATTAGACTGTATTAGATACATTAGAATATTAGGTACAATAACTAAAACTTATAGTCATATCACGGTGATTTATAGTAAAACTATTCTTGTATTGATTGGGAGAAATCTAATGTAATAATAATTAATACTAGTATACCAGTGCGAGGAATCTCGCATGTAGAGACCCTATACCCGTTGGCATTGGTAATAAAGTTTTTTCGTAATAACTTTACTCATATGCTCTTTTTCAAAATTGTTTATACTGATGAACAAAGTTCAGTTTATTAGCTTTCGATCAGTTTTAGAATCATTGAAATCGGTGTAAAAATAAACTCTAAGGGAGAATCACAAGCTCTTGCGCTAGCGACAGATAGATAGATTCTCTTCATTTTATTATGGTGGGACAAAAATGACCCAGCGGCGGTTCTAGGTAAATCAATATTTTTTTCAAAACCTATGATAATTACAAAGATGAAAGTGTTAAAAATTATTAAAGTATACCAATTGAGTAAAAGTCAGGAAGTTTAATGATTCTAAATTAAAAACAAACGAAGTTTGAGATGATTGAAAGTGTCGGTGGGACAAAAATGGGACGGCGGCGGTTCTAGTTTTAAATCTTACAAGTATCTATTATCATAGTTATTCAAAATTCACAATCACAAAATTTCAGGATTATCTGTATGGGGCTAAGAGAAAATACTTTTTTACTTTTTAGTCAGTTTTAAAACGTAGTATATTAAAAAATTATTTATATTTAAGTGTTTTTTTTTAAATTAAATTTTAAATCAAGTCTTATATTTATGATCAAAAATTATAGCTTACTTACTTTTCTATTGAGTATCGTTTTAAAAAATCAAAAATGTTTTGCAAATTTGTGTAAATTATATCCGTTTCTTTGAACAAAAAGCTTTAAATTGCAATAAAGTTTTGTTTTGCATCCGCCGCGCGCTGTTTTATATATTTTCCAAAAGTATTTTTAAACACCACTAATGGAGTTAAAAAGAACGAACCAGCTTGTATTGAAAACTATTTCATCAATAAATCGTCTTTTCATTGTTTGTCACCAATTTAGTAGTTATAATCCTTTAATCTTGAAATCAGTCGCCAGAAGTTTTAAATCAACAAACAAACTTTTATTTTCATCTTCATAAACCTTTAAAACACTTGAACACATTCTATTCTATATTGCAATTATTTAAACAATTGGATGGTATCCGGTTTCATCGGCAGTGTATTTTAATTCCACAAGAGTACCGTCGGGTGCGGTCCATGATGCAGAACCAGTCACAACAACGGCAGGGTGTCCATCGGCGTGATCCTTCAACTCGCCGGTTTCTTGGCGGGTAATTCCATTGCTCGTCTCGAAACTACAAATAATAATATAATATTATACTCTTCTGCTATCAATCAGCGTAAGGATACTAACCCAAACTGATAACTGTCGATTCCATTGTTAGCACGAGAATCACGCAAAATTGTAGCTGACAAATCACTATCAGCTGGTGCGGCGGCACAAACAGCAACCAAAGCAGCAAACACAATAACGAATTTCATCTTGAAGAGGATTAAATTTGTATATGGTAGATACTTTTGATTATTTATACGATCCCTACACGAGGAGTGCTAAGTCTTGAACTGAATAAAGTACTCGCAGCATCAGCGCATATATACACGATAGCTGTTTACGGATGTGCGACACCCAAAAAAGTGATCGACTAAATGAAATAAAAAAAAAATGTCAAAGATCGCTGCGGTCTCGATCGAACGGAGGGGTTGCTAATTACTTTTTTTTAGCATTTCTATACCAATTTAAATGCATTACCAATGCTAACCAGTTCTCGGTCCACCCGCGCCCAATACCGACACCGGTACTGCCTCTGTGTTTATCGTCGCTATCGCCCAAGGAGAAATCCTATGACACATACCATTCTCGCCCTGTGGAGGCGACCAGTGGTATTACAAGTGCAAGGTTGACTTTTTATGGCGTAATAAAACTTTTTTTCTTAATTGAAAGGCGATTTTTTTTTTTAAATCTATAAAGAGAGTAGGTACATAAGTGTCGCAAGCGACTTGTCATTTAAGATTTTTATTTTATTTTTGGAATCGAAGATATTTGCATAGAGAAATATTCGCTTTTAAAGTGATTAAACTACAATCAGAAGTTAATGACATAAATCTTGGTATTTCCAAGTGAGTAGGTTGGGGAGAATCTCCACAGATTAGCTATTATTAACATTTTGTTCGTTTTTTAAAGAATGCTGACTTCAAAGTATTTATATATGTTTGTACATATGTATGTGTGTACCTTAATTTTTTGAAGGCTACTAAGCGGCGAATTTATTGCCCGACTAATTGGCATCCAACTAATGAACAACTCAATAAAAACCGTCAATGTCATAGGATGTGTTGAATTCCTGTCCAGATCTCTTTAATCTACATAAAATCTCTTCACTTATGCACATCACACACGGTTTGAACAAGTTTAAAAAGCCCATCGTTCGAGTGCTAAGTGCCTGTGTAGCTCCGGCATTCGTAATTTTGTTTTCAAGTACATACGATGTCATCCTCTCTGGGTCATCTTATTAAGGAATTTGACCCTAATTTTGTAAAACTGGACCTATACTGTGACTCACCAATATAAAGCTACAAATTGAAGAAGGTTAGATTTTTTTTCTTATTAACTGCAATACATAAATCAATTTTAATTTTATTAGCTTTATATACAAATACCTTAACTTTTAGCTAAGCTATCAGGTTTTTTTTTTTAATTCGATGCACGACAGTGCATAACGAACGCCTAGAATTAGAATCACGAATAAAATTCTTACGAAAATACGTTGTGGAACCTGTTGCATTAGTTCTAAATCCGCATTTTTTTCATTTTTCAATGTTAATCTTAAAACTTTCTACTTAATTGAATTGCGTTTCTTAGTTATACATACATACGTTAATAAATGTATATAAGTATATCATCTACATATGTATGTACATGTATAACTAAGCACGGCGAACACCAATGAAATTAAGGAGGCATAGCAACAGCAAGAACCAGATAAGGATGGTAAATTTTAAGAGTTAAGAAAATGTTAACTCATTTCGCCGTGGTTTTTGTACATCTCATCTCATCTTCTTCATATTTTGTTTTTTATTTATTTTTAGTCCTCACTCAATATTTTCACTCATTATCCTCTCAATAATAATTCAATTCGAAGAGAGTAATATATTTTTGCATTTTCTCGGAAAAATGTCCATGCGCGCTCTGGCTTGCCGAGAAACAAACAAACAATCTTGCTTGATGATACACAGGCCGACATAATTCATCGTATGAGACACATAAATGCTGTTGTTCGGTACCTACGCAGTTCACTCAAAAAAGGACTAAGATTAAAGAATCAGAACAAAAAACAAAGATTATTAAGATATTAGATTTAATTCAAATTCATTTCATTTTCATATAACTTCAACAAAAAGGATTAATGCATTTCATTCAAACGACAAAATTCATCGTACGGTAAATTTCAACTTTGATATTTTGATGAAATCGGGCTGCCAGTATCTTGTTGGGCCTCCACCAGACTGAAGGACAGCTTGTAGTCGATGTGGCATAAAAGATACCAGGTTTTGCGTAAAAGTTCGGGTACGCGATCCCATTCTACTTGGAGAGCTTCCATCAGAGTCGCTTTTGACGAAATTCGGTGTTAATGGAGCTGTTTTTTCAAGTAGTCACACAAATGCTCTATGGGGCTTAGGTCCCGGCTCTGTGGGAGAGCCTTGGAGCATAGTATAACAATCATTCCTGGACTTTTTCGAGTGGTGTGTTTAGGGTCGTTATCTTGCTGAAATATCCCGCTGGGATCCAGACATAACTTTTTACTCATAGTTTATTTATTTATTTATTTATTTATTCAATATTTAACTAATAAACATCATTCATAATAGACTTAACAACGTCTTTAAGCTATAAATGAGAGTCTATGCAATTCAATTCAAAATACAGAATAAACAATCGAATAATAATTTAACTTAAGTAGAGTAAAAAAAAAAAAGTTGAGAAAATTATTATGCGTACTATATCTGTAATGTATCTATGTATAACTGAGGTGTATCTAACAGTTTAATGTTCCTAATTAGCCAGATGCCGAAAAAGAGTCTCCCCAAAACCAGCCGTGTTATGAAGCCTTCTTACACCTAGGGGAAGCGCATTCCAGAGACGTATGGCACGAATGAAAAATTGTCGCTCCGAGTTTTGGTAAAATACGCGCGGGTGAATCAAACTTAGTGACCGGGTCGAGCGTAAAAATTTAAGTTTATCAAATAAATAACGAGGCTGCTTATTGATAGTAATTTTATGAAGATACTTGAGTGTACAAAAATTCAAAAACTTTTCGAGTGTACAACCAAGTATATTTTTAGCGTATGCAGAAATGTGGTCGTATCTGGCCAAACCGTAGACATAGCGAGTGATGTTGTTAAAAGGACGCACTGCAGCATGAGAAGATTTCACAGCCATACGTGATGTTTGGAATAAGCAGAGTCCTTACTAACATAATCTTCGTGCGCACTGGTGTATAGGATTGTGACATTGAAAGATTACTAAGAGCGGAATAGATTTTAGCTGGTTGTCCCGGGACAGAGTTTTATTGAGCCATACACCAAGATTTTTAACTTTTTCCAAAAACTCAACTGGCTCATCTCCAAGGTAAACCACAGGTATGTCGCAATATCATGTAAACCACTTCTGCTGACAACGAGACACTTAGATTTCGATGGATTTAGTTTTAGAGAGTTATGCACAGACCACTCTAAAATTCTCCCAAGGTCATCGTTTAGCCTACTAACAGCATCTTCCAAGAGACCAAGTTTACAGCTAATATAAAGTTGAACATCATCAGCATACATATGTAAGGATGAGTGCTTAACTATATTCGGAAGATCATTTATAAAAATGGTAAAGAGCAGAGGCCCCAAAATGGATCCTTGGGGTACACCCGCAGAAGTCATAACAAAGTCAGACATATTTTTGTCCAAGACAACTGCTTGTTTTCTACCACCAACGTATGTTTGAATAAGCCTTAGAGCAGTCGACGAAAAACCAAAGAGTCTCTCCAATTTTAGTAACAGTTGGTGATGATCCACCGCGTCAAAGGCCTTGGAAAAGTCCAGTAGTGTGAGAAAAGTTATTTGGTTGCTGTCCAACGCAGCTCGCATGTCTTCGGTCACTTTGAGCAGTGCAGACGTACAACTATGTAGTGGCCTGAAGCCTGACTGATTCACACAAAGTAACTCATTACGCTGGAGATAGTCTGACAATTATCGTTTCCAAAACCTTTGACAGATAAGGTAGGATGGCAATGGGTCTGTACTCAGCTGGTGACCTAGCTGTTGCTTTTTTCTTTAGTACTGGTACAATTTTGGCAATTTTCCAGGCACTAGGAAAAATGGACGTTGTTAAAACTGTGTGGAAAATATGAGTAATCGCTGGAAGAATGTAGAGTAATGTTATTTTAATAAAAAGCGGACATATTCCATCAATACCAACAGCTTTCGACTTTATCTTCAAAACAGCATTAACAACATGTAAAACCGAAGGTTTTATCAAGTGAAGAGTGATTGGGTTCAGTGCAAGCACTGGATGACATTTGTACTTGCACAAACTCTCTATTTAGTCGATTGATATCAATATAATCATTTATGGTGTTATTCCTACGACCAATACCTAGCTCCCGCAAATTTTTCCAAAGGGGTTTGGTAGGAAGTTTATGATTTAAGTGTTTATTAAAATAATTGCGCTTAGCTTGCTTGATTTTCGAATTAACTTGGTTACGTAGCTCGCGGAAGATATTATAAAGATCTGGTAGTCTAAAAAGTTTCCATCTCTTATAAGCAGCGTCACGTTTATTTTTTAAACTGAGTACTTCGCGAGTAAACCACAGGTTGTAAGAGTGCCTGGTAGCCTTAGTCTTAAGAGGAACATGGACATTTAAGAGCTGCAGAATTGTATTATGTAGAAAGTTCACCTGATTTTCAGTAGAACTTTCGCGGTACATAGGTTGCCAGTTTACTCTTTGCAGATCATACTCTAATGCTTGAGTGTTTAAATTTCGAAAATCTCGGTAGGAATAAACTGTTCGTTGTTCACCAGAGGGAAAACTAAAAGAAGCTAAAATAACGTCATGCTTTGAGAAAACAGGAGCTGAAAACTGGCTGTAATAGACGTCCTCCGCGTCATTTGCAAGAAATAGGTCCAAAAGAGTGCTCGTTTGAGTAAAATGGGTTTGGACAGATTTGTTAATCACGTCCCCGCTAAGTGTTTTCATTGTTTCAATAAACTGTTTCGACCCCTCATGATTCAACAAGTTACAATTAAAATCACCACAAACAATGGTTTTCCAATACTTAGGAGAATAATT
Source organism: Brachyopa scutellaris (assembly GCA_949775065.1). Lineage (NCBI taxonomy): Eukaryota > Metazoa > Arthropoda > Insecta > Diptera > Syrphidae > Brachyopa > Brachyopa scutellaris. Next base: position 94,172,842 of record OX459113.1, on the reverse strand, counting down.
TTCAATGACACTGTATACGGGAGATAGATCGAAATGGCATTTTGGTCTGTATAAAACACCTAGCAGGCATTTTTTGTTCTCACGAACAACTTCAATAAAACAATACTCTATAGGACTACCATCGGGTGAGGAAGATTGCTTTTGATATGTCGAGATACACGTATTGGTCCATCCACCTTCAATAAACGCCAGCTTTCCCACGCCGGACCAAGCCATGCTCCCCCACAACATAACACTACCTACACTGTGTTTCACTGTTCTTCGAAGATTTTGAACTTCGATTTCGGTGCCGATCTTTCGCAATACTCTTAAAGGACCATCGTGACCAAAAATATTGTACTTGCTCTCATCGGCGCACACAACTTTCTTCCAAAAAGACAGATCAGCGTCTTTGTGTAGAGGGGCAAAGTCTTTTCGTTTTGTTATTATTCGCGTCAATAATGGACTACTTCTTTCTTGGTGTTCTTGAAAAATATCCATATCTGTTGAGAGTCCTTTCGATTGTAGGCGTACTGACACCTGTGCTTCATGTATCCGCGACTATTTGTTTGATGGTAGGGCAATTAGTTTTTGGATTTTTTCGGGTAGTGCTTAGAATGACCCTTTCATACCTTTCACGACCTGTTCTTCGTACTTTCAGTTTTTTGGTACGTTTTTATGATGTGTTGTACATGTACAGTTGATTTGCTTTTTCCTACCGTACGTGCAATTTCTGTTAACGTTTTGCCTTCTTTTGAAAACAAATTTACTACCACTTGGCGGAAATCTTGGGTCGTTTCTTTTCTCCGTCGTTGAACTGAAATTATCATTTTTTTGCAAAATATGTAAAGTAACCGAGCACTGGACACAGAATGATGTAATTGTTGGTAAAATTGTAATTACAAACTGAAAAACTAACCGGATCAGTCATCGTACGATGAATTGTGTCGTTTGGACTGCAATATATTTAATTGCTTTTATTAATAACTTAAGTAAAAGGGGTGGAATGAGGGAAAGGGTATGGGTAATAAAAATATCACTAGCCATAAGAAATAAAAATTATAATTAAATTTAATCATATCCATATAAACCGAAAATATTAAAACTTTGTATATCGTACGATGAATTTTGTCGGCCTTTTGTGGCACACTTAGCCCTGTAGAGGCGCATTGTGATACCAAGGATCTTGGGAATATTAAACCCCGCTACTCTTAAGACGCAAAGCGAAAAAGGCTTCCACGTCTTTTTGTGCTAGGTCACTGAGATCGCCGAAGAAGTATTCTCCTGGTTTTATTTGTCTACTACGGGGGAGAGCTGAGTATGAAAAGATGAGATGTGTTGGACACTCTTCCAATTCTTCGTCTCTGCAACGTCTTCAAAGGTCATTTAAAACTATGCTTAGCCTAGTTGCATGCTTGCCTATAAGGCAGCGTCCTTTGCTGACACCGATAGTCGTGCCTATATGCAGTCTTTTTAGGGGCAGAAGGTATTTGGAGCGGCTTGGATCTAGTCTACGCCAGATCTGTCTGGTGGCAAGGCAGGTAGTTCCACCTTCCCATCTAGCGTTGGTTTTATTGACCGTGTCAAGTTTGAGTGTTAGCCTCTAAGACGCGAGGGACAAACCTATATTCTTCTTCTCGGGTAGAATAGGTATTGTTGTTCCTAGTTTAGCGAGCTCGTCAACTTTACAATTCCCTGGAATGTCACTGCTTAGCCATCTCTATGAGAGATGAACGGCAAGTGGACGTTTTCTTAGAAGTGGATGAGACTGATTCCAGAGATTTCAAGGATGCTAATATCGTTAGAAGATATTACATTCCTCTTGATCCAGAACAGTGCTTCTGAAATCACGCTGCAGTGAACAAGGAGGCAAAAGGCGAGATTAAGTTTTAATCTGTCTGAAAAAACGCCTTCTCCTACACCACCATTAGTTTTAGAGCCATCAGTGTAGAAATGTATAGACTTGTCTGTTGTAGCTCCTAAGTCATCACCGAAGAACCTATCGGGAACAGTAACCTTTGGCACGATATAGTCTATGCTTTCGGGGAGAGTTAAGTGGTCTAGAATTACGGGATGGGAGATACAGTAGGATGTCTAGTGCTGCGGAGCGTGTAGTTCTTAGAGCTCCATTAATACACAAACAGCCTAATCTTTGAGCTTTCTCTAGGCTGTCGTGATGTATAGCTTTGTCAAGGGCGGTCCACCAGACAACTACGCCATACATCAGAATCGGTCTGTTGCTTAATATAATTAGTTTCATATACATACAATGGTAATATTTAAATTGAATGGTTTAATAAAGATATATTCATTTCGTATCCTACTGGCAACGCTGGGGAACTAAAAGAAAAAATTAAAATAATCAGGAGCACACAGCAAAAAGGTTTATGACAAAGATGGATTTATCAGTTTCTACAATCAACTCCACAAAATAAATTTATCTGGCATTTATCTTCCGCTTACAATAATATTCTCGACCAAGCTGCCATGCCATCGAGATCTGCGCCTTGATTAATCTACAGAAAGGAATTAAGGGTGTGTAATAACTTCGGCAAAAGGAAACGAACGGGTTGGAGGTTATACACAGAATGGATTTTATTTTATGTTTCTCAGCATTTGACATTTACATTCACCATACAGTGTTACCATATATAAATATTGTGTGGTGTTTTATATTATAAACTCTAATGGTATAACACCCCCACCCTAAGATAACAAACATATTTTATTTTTAAAATTCATACTTATGTATACATTTGTTTCTCAATAATAAAAGCAAAGAACTAAAAAAAATTCATTTATTCATATATGTACATACTTCAAATTTAATTTTAAATACCTAACTTAGTTTTAAATTCATTTACATGTATTTCATTATTCGTGATTTTAAATCAATCCAAACATTTAAATTTAAGTTTATTATTTTACAAACGTAACTTATCTGGAGCCTTAATTTTATTTCTAGGCCTTAATGACATTTTATGTTTTGTTTGCACTTCAGAATCAGAGTGAGGAACATTCGATGTCACCGGTGTTTGAGAATTGTCGTTGTTTTTACCTTCTGCTACTTTGTTTGCATAATCTGTAGAATCTGTTACTTGTGACTGAGCAACCTCATTGCTTTCGTTATTCCTTAGAATAGGCAAACTTGGGATTTCACCAACGTCGTTAGATGAATGCGTTTCCCAGCCTTCCAAATCTTCCTCTTCATTCCTAGTCCGCTCGGTATAAAACTGACCTGTCTTTCTCATTTGGTCTGAATGCCTTTTTGTAGTTTTACATGTTTTAGCGTCTTTACACAAATAAATCGTTTGGCCTAGCCTTTTATCCACTGTCCCCGGAATCCAACCCTGACGAAATTGATTTGCATAGCTTCTAAAATAAACCTGGCCTCCCCTTTCGAATTCTTTCTCTATTGTCCTTTCTTTATTATAATTGCGAACCTGAACTTCGCTACTATTTTTAGCGTTAGGACGCAACCGGTCAAAACGAATAGACACATGGTTTCTTAACAATAAAGCTGAAGGCTTTTCACCCATGGTTCTGTGTGGCGCGTTTCAATAGCCAAACAAATACCTTTGAAGCTGTGTATGTATTGTCTCTTTACTGTAAGAAATCTTTTTCATAGCGATTTTGAACGACTTCACCGCATTTTCTGCCGCTCCATTGCTTGCAGGGTGAAATGGCGGTGACGTTAAATGCTTAATGCCGTTTATCTTGCAAAAGTTTTCAAAATCTCCAGAGACGAACTGGGCACCATTATCTGTAACTAAGGTTCGAGGTAAACCGAAACGTGCAAATATTTCTCTTAACTTCATCAGCGTATTCTTTGTATCTGCTCTCGGAACTTCAAAGATTTCTGGCCATTTACTAAACGCATCCGTTACTACTAAAAACATTTTGTTTTGAAATGGACCTGCGTAGTCAACGTGGATACGTTCAAACGCAAAACTCGCTTTTGACCATTTTGCTAAATGTGCCTTTGCTTGTTCAGGCTGTGCCTGCACACACAGTTGACAATCTTTCGAAAGCCTTTCTATGTCCTCATCCAGTTTTGGCCACCAGAAATAAGATCGAGCGACTCCCTTCATTTTAGATGATCCTAAGTGTGTCGCATGCAATTCTCTTAGAAGTCTTTCCCTCAATTTTTCTGGGATCACTATTCTGTACCCCCACATGATTACTCCTTGATCTACATCCAGCTCGAATTTTCTTTTGTAATACGGATTTAATTTACCTTCTACACTTTCGGGCCACCCGTTTTGGACATATCTGTAAATTTTTCCTAAAGCTATATCCCGCCTTATCTCATCTCTTATTTCCTGAACACCCACTGGTACAAATTCTTCCACCCAGTTTAAATAGTCCACCTCTTTAGTTTCCTCCACCTGGTCCGCCTTAACTGGAAGCCTTGACAAACCATCTGCCGCAGCATTTTCTGCACCCTTTACGTAAATGAGCTTGTAATCAAAATGTGATAAATACATAGCCCATCGCTGAAGTCTTCCAGCTGCCATTACCGGAATACCCTTGTTTTCCCCAAACAACGCCTGAAGAGGCTTGTGATCGGATTTTATGCAAAATCTTCTTCCCATAAGGTATTCATAAAATTTACGAACACCCCAATAAATAGCTAAAGCCTCCTTTTGTATGACCGCATAGTTCCTTTCTGCTTTGGTTAAGGTTCGTGAAGCGAACGAAATTGGTCTTTCCCCTCCATCAGTCATTTTATGTAAAAGAACTGCCCCAATTCCATATTCTGATGCATCACAGGCCAAAACAATTTGGTGTTTTGGATTAAAATGCACCAAAACATCTTCTGAAGTCAGCTCTTCTTTACATCTGCTGAAGGCTTTCTCGCAATCCCTACTCCACTTGAACTCAACCCCCTTCTGCAGAAGTCTATACAAAGGTGCAAGTAAACTTGACAAATTGGGAACAAACTTGGCGTTATAATTTAGCATCCCCGCAAATGCCCTCACCTCAGAGATATTGCTAGGTCTTGGCAACTCAAGAATAGCCTGTACCTTTTTTTTGATCTTTCTTAACCCCTTCCTTACTCACGACATAACCTGGGTAGTTTATTTGAGGCTTAAAGAACACGCACTTTTCTTTATTCAACTTAAGGCCTGCCTCTTGCAATACTCTTAAAACTTCTCTCAAGTTAGCAATGTGATCCTTCAGATCTTTTCCCGTTACTACCACATCATCCAGGAGGTTCGCTGTACACTTGCATCCCTGCAGCGTCTTCTCCACTTCTCTTTGGAAAATTTGGCAAGCGGGTTTTGTACCATAAGGCAACCGCAGAACTTGAAAAATGCCCTGATGCGTGCTCCAGGCAAGTTTCTTTCCCGTCTCCTCGTCAACACGCATTTCATTGTATGCCGCAGTAAAATCTAATTTAGTAAAAAGTTCACCCCCTTCTAAGGAATTCAAAATGTCCCAAACAAGCGGCATAGGATGGTTGACGTCTTCTAAATGCGGGTTTACTGTGACCTTATAATCGGCACACACCCGAATCTTGCCGTTCGACTTCAGGACTGGCACTAATGGAGTACCCCACTCCGAATTCTGAATTTTAATTAGAGCACCGTCCTTAACCAGCCTATCCAATTCCTGTTCCACCTCTGCCTTAAACGCATATGATATTCTCCTTGGCTTACAAAACTTTGGCTTAGCATCACGTTTGAATTGCAGTGAGATTATGGCGTTCTTATACTCGCCTAGTTTTCCATCAAACAAATCAGAAAATCAGTGGGCACCGTAGCGCAAGTGGTTAGTGCGTCGGACTACTGTGCCAGCGATCTTGGGTTCGAATCCCGCCGCAAACACCTAAAAAGTTTTTCACAGTGCCCACCTCTTTCGAATGTCTGACAAGCATCAAAGAGTATCATTTGTCACGATTGAGCTTCTCAACTCGCCGTTCGGAGTCGGCAAAAAACTGTAGGTCCCTTCCAATCGTGCAAAAATATAACACGCACACACAAATGGTTGCGAGAAGCAGGCCCAGGTTCACCTCGAGCTGTAGCGCCAACTAAGTAAGTAAGTAAATCAGAAAATTCACCACAAATACCTTTTGCCAAATTATGTAAGTTATCTTCTAATTTTTCTGTAAAATGCTGACTAACTATTTCTTTTCCTCCCACGCCCCAAGTAATACCTAACTGTTTCATTATGTCCCTACCTATGAGCGGTTTCTTCTGAGCATTATTTACTTTAACGATTTGGAACCAACCCCAAATTTGCCTGTCCATAAAATCTATTTTTATTTTTACTTTACCGACCGGTATCAAAATTCCACCGTCATAGTTACGCAAACAAATGTCACTGTCTTCTAATTCTTGACCGATCTTTAATTTCTCAAAACAACACAACGGCAACACCGATGCCCCAGCACCTGAATCCAACTCCACTAATATTGGTACATTATTTAATTTTACTTTGATTACAATAGGATCTACTTTAGCATTACTCTTATTGTTTAAATTAAATAGCTCTATTTCATTACAATTTTCTTCTAAATAATTTATCTTACTTTTCGGGACTTTGCATGCACTTTCAATATGTCCCTTTTTTTACAATTTCTACAAATGTATTTTCTGTACCTGCAATCTTTAAACGAGTGTCCTGCCTTTCCGCATGCGAAACACGAAAATCTGCCGTCTCATTCCATCACCTTCTGCTGCTGCTGCTCCTGCCGTTGTGCTGCTTGCTGTCCTCCTCTATAATTACCAAAGTGTTTGGCGCTGGTTCTCTGCAACCGATATATATCTGTCTCCTTTTCCTTGAGGGAAACCTCCCGTTGTAACGCAACTGTTACCAGTTCGCATAGCGGCTTCTCGATCTGTTCCTCGCACACGCGGTCTAGTATTGGACCTTTCACCAGCCCCGTTAGGAAACGATTCTTCACAAATTCCTCCAATAAATTGCCAAACTTGCAATACATTGCGATGCTTCGCACTCGTACCAGCCAACCGTTCACCGTTTCCCCTTGATTCTGCTTCACGTCAAAAAATTCGATTCGCTTCCTTATGACAGAAGACGTTGTCACGAATTGCGACCTCATAAGATCCACCAGCTCTTCGAACTTAAGTTCCTTTGGTATTGTTCTAGCAGTTCCTCGTAAATGCTGAAGTCGTCCTCTAAATTAAATGATGGGACGGAACCCACATGGCTCGTGCTACGTACTATTGTCGGTGCGTTTGTATTTCCTCCGACGTTTTGCCCTGCACCGCCTGCCGCATTTACGTCTGCATTATTCATTTTTTTATTTGCTCTTTAAATTCACTTTAAATTAATTACTATCACTTTTCCATAAACCTCGTCGCCAATGTAATAACTTCGGCAAAAGGAAACGAACGGGTTGGAGGTTATACACAGAATGGATTTTATTTTATGTTTCTCAGCATTTGACATTTACATTCACCATACAGTGTTACCATATATAAATATTGTGTGGTGTTTTATTTTATAAACTCTAATGGTATAACAGGGTGCTTACATAAAAGTCTTCTCAAACAGTCACCCCGCACCTAAAGCTCTGAGTTCCTACTCTTTAGACTCAAGACTGGTAAAGTGCTGTTTCAATGCTCTCCAATTCACAATAAAGTCAAACTTTGGCCTGTGTCTGGAAATGAGATTACGGATGAACCGGCCGTTCAGGTTCAACTGCCAAATTCTAAGGCCCGAAACCCTCTTGTGGTATAAACTGGGCAACAATCTCAGCCTTAATTGACAAATGGGATCATAACCTTCGTTTCTTCCATTAGAGGAATGTCCCAGAGCTCAGACAAGCCAAACTGTTAATTAAGCCTTACACCCATCACAAGGAACTTCTGAACTACAATAAAAAGTATATTAGGTATCTAACAAGCTTCCTTTCCGGTCACTGCCAGTTACTATACCACTTTTACACAGAATTTTTATTTTTAATTTTGACCTCTATTATCCGCAAAACCTCTAATATACGTAAACTTGCTCGCACATTGTCTGTCCACACATGTCCATTTGCAGAAGATGTCTTGTTATTTTGCAAGTTGTGTCTTAACGGTGTTTGCTTTTATTTGGTTTTAAAGCTGGTACACACCATCCAACAAGAGTATCAGTTTTGACTGATATGATGCTGTGCAATACTGCACAAAAAATGATGCCGACAAAAATGTTTGCTACTTCGAGACACTCAGCGGCCATTTTTGTTTTTGTTTGATTGTGTGTACACAAATCTCGTCATTCAAAAAGCAAACACAGGTAGAAATGGACGAAAAACAACAACAACAACGAAAAAATAACAACTTGAGTGATGATTTGAGTGCCATGCAAAACCTCTAGTCTGCACACTTGCTTCAACATGCAAGATTGACATCAGTTTTGCGTGACACTCTTATTGGATGGCTTGTACTCGCTTTAAGTGCATTTAAGAGTTTAACCATGTGAAAATGTGCCAGAAAAGTTTTGAGCGTTTGTGTAAAAATTAACATTAACAATACTTTCGAGAAATGTGTGTGTGGGAGCTCTATTTTATTGAAAACTCCAATATTCGGAAAAATCGACTATGCGGAAAACTGTTAGCCCATATTCCGGATAAAAGAAGTTCATCTATAGGGTGATTTTTTAAGAGGTTGAGAACTTTTCTTAAAAAAAAAACACAAAAAATTCGAAAAAATGAATGAAATATTTATTTGAATCGATAGTTTGAACCTTGCAATTTAATGTTTAAAGATAATTTCATGCAAATGTTGACCGCGGCTGCGTCTCAGGTAGCCCATCCGCTGAGTCCAATTTTGGCATACTCTTTCACACATATCGGCCGGTATCTCACGAATGAATGCATGGATGTTGGCTTCCAGTGCGTCAATCGAAGCGGGCTTGTCCCTATAGACATTAGCCTTGACATACCCCCACAAAAAATAATCTAATGGTGTCAAATCGCACGATCTAGGCGGCCAATTGACCGGCCCGAAACGTGAAATTAACTGTTCACCAAACTCGCCTCGCAATTGCGCCATTGTTTCGCGTGCTGTGTGGCATGTGGCACCGTCTTGTTGAAACCACATATCATGCAAGTCAAGAACTTCCATTTCGGGCAAAAAAAAGTTTGTTATCATCGCTCGGTAGCGTTCTAACTGCTGGGAACGGCGCCGAATCGACATTTCGCGGTCTTCTGTCACACTAACTGATACGGCCGCAATATTTTCTTCACTACGCACAGTACGTAAACGTGTTGGTAGTTTAATGTCCAACAAAGTAAATTTGGTGCGAAATTTGGTCACAATCTTCCGAATAGACTGCTCAGAAGGTCGAGAATGCCGATCATAAAATGGAAGCAGCGCGCGATGAACATTTCGAACCGAGTACGAATTTTGATAGTAAAATTCAATAATTTGCAAGCGTTGTTCATTTGTAAGACGATCCATGGTTAAATTGCAAACCAAACTGAAGCTGTTTGACAGTGACACAAGGTACTAAACACACGTCAGCTGTCAAAACCAGTGTTGCCAAAACCAAACCAGCTAAAAAATCACCCTTTATAATAGATCTTATAGGTCGCAGTATCAGCCTTTGGACAAGATCACTCATTTTACTCCACTTTCGGTTTCCATGTGAACTTTTGGAGACCGGCGGAAAGCGACATTTTGTGTTGTGTTTTATCGAATTGGTTTCTGCGATGAAATATTCTCCGATTCGTATGAAATCAAACTATACTTATCAAACAATATTTAGTTAAAACCTTTATAATATAATACATAGCTTACATTTCATATTTCTCTAATTCATTTTTATGTTTACTTGATTTTAACGGAACTGTCTGTGCACATAAATATTATTTTTTTGAAGATTTTTTTTTTTTTATTTTCATTGAATATTTACAACTGTCCTATAAGACATTCAGTTACTCTTATTACAATAAGGTTGGAATTACTTTCGGCTTTGGGCCACTGCCCTAATCTTTATATATAAAAATGAGCTGTTCGTTTGATACCTCAGAACTTATAAACCAACCATCCGATTGTGCTGAAACTTACAGTATTACAGTGTATTCTGATGTTTGAAGTGTTCGTACATCAAAAAATTTCAAGTTTTCCGGTAGATGGCGCTGGAACTCAAAATTGTTTAAACTCACTGTACGATTAAGCTGAAACTTACACAATATATTTTTAATGAAGTGACAAATGTTCGTACATCAACAGTTCCCAAGTTTTCCGATAGATGGCGCTGGAACACCAAAATTTCAAAACTATCCGATGGAGCTGAAACTTACAGAATATATTTGTGACGAAGTGAGAAATATTTGTATTTCAAAAGTTTTCAAGTTTTCCGATAGATTGTAATGAAAACCAAAATCTCAAAATTATTACTACAGCAATGCGCGGTGACAGCTAACAGCTATCTTTTGATGTACGTTCACTTATCGCTTCATAACAAATATATTGCCTAAGTTTCAGCTCAATCGGATGGTAAGTTTTTGAGTTTTTAGGATATTATTGTTTGGACAGTTTTCTTAAATCCTAATAGAGTTGTCGGCATTTAATTCTCCATCAGAGTCATTACTATTCACAAAAAGTCACTCGAAAAAATTTCATTACATTTATGACATAAACACTGTTTTTAATGGGTGTAGCGAAGCGCACCGGGTAACATAGTAGCATTATAATATGTGATATGTACAAGAATATTGGTTTTTATTATTATTATTATTTTTTTTTTTGTATAATTATAGTAGTTGTAACATAATACGTGTAGTAGATACTTATATCAGATGTTGTTAAATCAGTGCGGCAAGTCTGTTGGTTTAAATCTTCTTAGGCCGCGATTGCTATTATTTTCTCTCTGTATCAGTGTGTTGACCTCGTCATTGGGATGGGACATTGCTTTAAGTACGTGGTTTTGGCTAAATTTCTTGATCTCTTCGTTAACAGTTGGTGTGTTTAGGTCACGGTGTATATCGGCGTTTGAGACGTACCAGAGTGCGTTCACTATCGTCCGGAGAATTTTCGATTGCTGTCGTTGAATTGTTGTTAAGTTTGAGTTTTTTGAAGTTCCCCAAATTTGGGCTCCATAAGTCCATATTGGTTTAATAATTCTCTTGTATATAAAAAGCTTGTTGTCAATAGATAGCTTGGATCGTTTCCCTATGAGCCAATAGAGTTGTCGGAATTTATCTTTAATTTGATTGCGTTTTTGGAGTATATGGTATTTCCAGGTTAATTTGTTGTCCATGCATATTCCTAAATACTTAGCCTGTTTGTCAAATCTAATAGGTACATTATTTATGTTAATCGGTAAGCGATCACATTTTGTCTTCGTCGTGAATATAATTTGGACTGATTTGTCTTCGTTTATGGCAATATTCCATTGCTTGGCCCATTCTATTGTCTTCGTAATCATCGAATGTAGTTTGTTAGTTGCTGTGATTATGCATTTGAAGATTTAATTTTACTGTTTTTTTTTAAAGCTTTATACATGTGTAACGCCTGAAACAGGTGTGCAGCAAAATGCAGGAACAGGCTTTATATGGAAGCGGATACAGACACTTGTGTTCTTGCTGCACAGCGATGCATTGCTGCAAGTTGTCGCTATTTCTAATTTTGGTGCAAGCCTTCAGTAGTAGATCAGTAAAATAGTCCAAATTGGTACAATATGTAAAATAAATTTTACCATTTCAAGTCCATTATGAAATTGAAGATCGGAGAAAATTTAAAGAATTAGTGATCTAATAAGAATATACAGTTAAAATCGCTTACAACGACATCGGTTATAACGACCAAATTCTTAGGTTCCGATTGAGCTCCATTATAATCCCATTGAAAAACAAATCGTTTACAACGACATCACTTACAACGACCTATTTTTCCCTTTTTTAGAAATAAGATATTGGTTATAACGACTAAAATCGACGCAACTATTGCGTTTTGCGTTTATTATTGTTTTAGAATTTGTTCAACAAAAGTTTGGAAAATTACTTAGTGCTTGTTTCAGTGTAACGAGTGGTCGTAGAAGTTTCATTTTGTTCGGTTCGCATAAAGTTGAGCTGGAAAATGAATCAGAAACGAAAAATCTTTCCAACTGAAGAGAAAGCAGGTATAATTTTTGGATTGGACGCTGGAGTGCAAAATAAACCTTTCCAAAGGGTATTCTGCTATCCACAATTATAAAGGATAAGGAAACAATTTAAAAAAAAAGAATTTGAGGAAGTAAAACTTACCGTAAATAAGAGTGCATTGCACACTGAGGTTGAAAAAGCTTTGCTAATATGAGAATATGAGAAGTTCTAGTATACTAATCAGTGGACCCATTTTGCAAGCTAAGGCAAATGACTTTGCCAAGGAGACAAATAAATTTACTCGTACACACCATATGTACGCCTCAAGAACAAATAAAAATTATGAAACAAACATAAAAAGGGTATTTACTTGAGAGCAGATTAATTAACCTTGATATCGGTTATAGCGACCTATCGCTTATAACGACCAAATTCGTCGGTCCCTTGAAGGTCGTTATAACCGATTTTCACTGTATTTGTGTTTTTTTTTTTTTGAGTTATCACACCCTTCGGAATTGAATCGTCATATTATACAATAACAGTAAATTAATGTGATGAAATGTCAGGCATTTGCTACACATCTGTTTCACATGCGTTACTGAATACATCGCATATTATAATTTAAAATTTGTAAACCAGTGATCAAGCATTTTTGTATCTTAAATCCTGGCAACACTGGTTGTGGATCGCGATGATTATAAATTTAAATTTTTTGGAGATTGTTTAATTTAATTTGCCTAAGATTATGCAGCTATTTATCTGATTTCATTTGGGGCGAGCACTTGATAATAAGTAGACGAAACTATTCGCCCTATTTAACAACTTTCAGGGGAATGTATACCCGTTCCACAAGTGATCAGCAATTTTAAATTCTTACACAATGATTTCCTTATTTTTCAATACCGCAGCATCAAAATTTAATGTTTATAGTACTATGTCATACAAGACTGGAGATTGAACCTGAGAGATTCACGATCAATCAGTTCGAATATGACTGACACTACGTACAGGCTATCTACCATGACATTGTTACCCAAAGCGCTATTTTGATTCGTAATGAACATATTCACATTAAGATTCTCATATGCGATTAAAATTGCAAACGGGTCTTAGGATATCTACTGTATTGAGTTTTACTGGCAACAACATGAACTTGACCGGCTGACTGGCTAACGAATCGGTTCTTTCAATGCTAATGCTTGAATCAAGTCAAGGTTGTAAATGATGAATTGAGTAAAGTGAAAAAAATTCGGATCTTGCTTGCATGTCAAGTGTTTGAAATGTGCATGCTCGTAGATTGCTTATCTGAGTGTTAGATAACCAAAACTGTGAAATACTTTTAGAAATTTTCATATCTAGGTTAACATATTCACAGTTTAGGAAGTTAGTTATCTTAAATCAGTGTCCATCCTTAATTCCTGACTTTCTTTTTTGAATTTTCATTTTAAGTTCCAAATTGTTTGACAGTTGAGAATTCTAATTTCATTGTGAATGAAATCTATAGGTTAAAAAGTGCTGATTAGAAAACAATAAGGATAACAATTTTTGGGCTATTACCTTCTGTCGAAAGATGCAACTAGTACATCATAGTTGTATTTTTACTTGTCGATTTGAAATTGATAAACGACGTACTTTTACGTCAATTCGACTTTTGGCAAGTGGAAATAGTGAAAAACTTTATTTATTCCAATTGCCAATTTTCTAATTGACCTAAAAGTATGTTGCTTATCAATTTCAAATCGACAAGTGGAAACCTAGCATTAGTTTGTTCCTACAATATAGAGCTACCAAATAATACACTCTTTTGGTTGTTATCTATTGTACATTTTTCACAATTTAAGCCCGAAGTCGCGCACTCTTACCCCAAACGGCTAAACATATTAAGGGGGTATTCTAGTCTAGAATTTTGAAAAAATCGTTTTTTTTTACATATTTTTAAAGATGAGACTTTCGAAAATGTATCCTCCAAACGTTTCCTGAATTATCCTTCAGAAAGTCTCTTATGCACCATGAATTCTCAGAAAGTCTCTATGTGAAGGTTAAGTGCGTTTTTCTCGAAACTACTTTTTTCAATGCGTCTGACGTGATTTCTCAAGTTCTAATGAACCGATTAACTTGAAATTTGGCGTGGAACTTCTTTATATATCCTTCTATCATTGGAACTAGAATTATATAAAAATGTTGTTATTTACTATTTTTAAAAAATTAAAAACTTTGAAAAAAGGGCAAAAAATCATTTTTTTTTTCAAACAGCCGCCATTTTGTGAAAAATTACCGTAGTTCAGACGATAACGACATTCTTACTGATTAAGAATCTTTTTTTCTTTTTTTTTCTGATCACCAGAAGGGTTGGAATCATGTAAAGAAGGACGCACCCTTATTTTTTACCACCCCACTTTTCACTTTTTTTCACTTTTCAAACATTTTTTGCTTTCAATTTTTTTTTGTATTGTCAGAATATCAATAAATATCTAATAAAAAAATGGCCGGTAAAAATATGCTTTGTTTTTTTTTATCGAATTTCAAAGAACACCCAAAATTTGTGCCGCTAGACTAGAATACCCCCTTAAGAGAAAAACCCAGATACTAAGAACCTTTGGTATTCTCTTCACCCAAGGCAACCCAATGATCGTGTTTCTTTAAATGAAGCTTGGTAATAAACTACAAGCTTAAAGTTATTGCAAAATAATTTATCGGATATTTGGTGACTACAGAAAATGATACCAGTCGCGCAATATTATAGCAATAAGTAAACGTGAAAGGGATATCTCACTATTTATAATCCACTACCCTTTTGGTGTATTGACACAGAGAGACAAGACAAACAGTGACATCGTTTGAAACTTAGATATTAATAGGTTTAAAGCTCTATGGAAGGCGCCCAGGTATTTGCTTATAGTTCACAGTTTTTTTTCGACAAATCAATGATCCAGCCACGAATTTTTAGATTTCAAAGAAAAGGACGCAGATTTCACGAGGTATTAAGACCTATCATTTTCGAATATTAATTATCACTTTTAAGTACTGTACTAAGAACATTTATTTTAAGATCATAAAATATTTGCTAAAACAGAAAATATTGTTTAGTCACTTAAATTTCTTAATCTTGATCTATGCAATAATTGGCTGGTATCCATTCTCATCAGCGACGAATTTGAAAGAAACAGCAACACCTTCAGGTGAGGTCCATGAGATTTTCTCCGTTTGATACGATGACTCCAGTCTCGCCAACTGGTTTCAACTGGCCGCTTTCTTGACGACTGATACCATTGCTGGTCTCATAGCTAGAGTAAAAGTATTTGGTTTAACACTGCATCCTTTTGAATTCTGTATATCCACAATTCTGCTATCCACAATTATAAAGGATAAGGAAACAATTTAAAAAAAAAGAATTTGAGGAAGTAAAACTTACCGTAAATAAGAGTGCATTGCACACTGAGGTTGAAAAAGCTTTGCTAATATGAGAATATGAGAAGTTCTAGTATACTAATCAGTGGACCCATTTTGCAAGCTAAGGCAAATGACTTTGCCAAGGAGACAAATAAATTTACTCGTACACACCATATGTACGCCTCAAGAACAAATAAAAATTATGAAACAAACATAAAAAGGGTATTTACTTGAGAGCAGATTAATTAACCTTGATATCGGTTATAGCGACCTATCGCTTATAACGACCAAATTCGTCGGTCCCTTGAAGGTCGTTATAACCGATTTTCACTGTATTTGTTTTTTTTTTTTTTTGAGTTATCACACCCTTCGGAATTGAATCGTCATATTATACAATGACAGTAAATTAATGTGATGAAATGTCAGGCATTTGCTACACATCTGTTTCACATGCGTTACTGAATACATCGCATATTATAATTTAAAATTTGTAAACCAGTGATCAAGCATTTTTGTATCTTAAATCCTGGCAACACTGGTTGTGGATCGCGATGATTATAAATTTAAATTTTTTGGAGATTGTTTAATTTAATTTGCCTAAGATTATGCAGCTATTTATCTGATTTCATTTGGGGCGAGCACTTGATAATAAGTAGACGAAACTATTCGCCCTATTTAACAACTTTCAGGGGAATGTATACCCGTTCCACAAGTGATCAGCAATTTTAAATTCTTACACAATGATTTCCTTATTTTTCAATACCGCAGCATCAAAATTTAATGTTTATAGTACTATGTCATACAAGACTGGAGATTGAACCTGAGAGATTCACGATCAATCAGTTCGAATATGACTGACACTACGTACAGGCTATCTACCATGACATTGTTACCCAAAGCGCTATTTTGATTCGTAATGAACATATTCACATTAAGATTCTCATATGCGATTAAAATTGCAAACGGGTCTTAGGATATCTACTGTATTGAGTTTTACTGGCAACAACATGAACTTGACCGGCTGACTGGCTAACGAATCGGTTCTTTCAATGCTAATGCTTGAATCAAGTCAAGGTTGTAAATGATGAATTGAGTAAAGTGAAAAAAATTCGGATCTTGCTTGCATGTCAAGTGTTTGAAATGTGCATGCTCGTAGATTGCTTATCTGAGTGTTAGATAACCAAAACTGTGAAATACTTTTAGAAATTTTCATATCTAGGTTAACATATTCACAGTTTAGGAAGTTAGTTATCTTAAATCAGTGTCCATCCTTAATTCCTGACTTTCTTTTTTGAATTTTCATTTTAAGTTCCAAATTGTTTGACAGTTGAGAATTCTAATTTCATTGTGAATGAAATCTATAGGTTAAAAAGTGCTGATTAGAAAACAATAAGGATAACAATTTTTGGGCTATTACCTTCTGTCGAAAGATGCAACTAGTACATCATAGTTGTATTTTTACTTGTCGATTTGAAATTGATAAACGACGTACTTTTACGTCAATTCGACTTTTGGCAAGTGGAAATAGTGAAAAACTTTATTTATTCCAATTGCCAATTTTCTAATTGACCTAAAAGTATGTTGCTTATCAATTTCAAATCGACAAGTGGAAACCTAGCATTAGTTTGTTCCTACAATATAGAGCTACCAAATAATACACTCTTTTGGTTGTTATCTATTGTACATTTTTCACAATTTAAGCCCGAAGTCGCGCACTCTTACCCCAAACGGCTAAACATATTAAGGGGGTATTCTAGTCTAGAATTTTGAAAAAATCGTTTTTTTTTTACATATTTTTAAAGATGAGACTTTCGAAAATGTATCCTCCAAACGTTTCCTGAATTATCCTTCAGAAAGTCTCTTATGCACCATGAAACTACTTTTTTCAATGCGTCTGACGTGATTTCTCAAGTTCTAATGAACCGATTAACTTGAAATTTGGCGTGGAACTTCTTTATATATCCTTCTATCATTGGAACTAGAATTATATAAAAATGTTGTTATTTACTATTTTTAAAAAATTAAAAACTTTGAAAAAAGGGCAAAAAATCACTTTTTTTTTCAAACAGCCGCCATTTTGTGAAAAATTACCGTAGTTCAGACGATAACGACATTCTTACTGATTAAGAATCTTTTTTTCTTTTTTTTTCTGATCACCAGAAGGGTTGGAATCATGTAAAGAAGGACGCACCCTTATTTTTTACCACCCCACTTTTCACTTTTTTTCACTTTTCAAACATTTTTTGCTTTCAATTTTTTTTTGTATTGTCAGAATATCAATAAATATCTAATAAAAAAATGGCCGGTAAAAATATGCTTTGTTTTTTTTTTATCGAATTTCAAAGAACACCCAAAATTTGTGCCGCTAGACTAGAATACCCCCTTAAGAGAAAAACCCAGATACTAAGAACCTTTGGTATTCTCTTCACCCAAGGCAACCCAATGATCGTGTTTCTTTAAATGAAGCTTGGTAATAAACTACAAGCTTAAAGTTATTGCAAAATAATTTATCGGATATTTGGTGACTACAGAAAATGATACCAGTCGCGCAATATTATAGCAATAAGTAAACGTGAAAGGGATATCTCACTATTTATAATCCACTACCCTTTTGGTGTATTGACACAGAGAGACAAGACAAACAGTGACATCGTTTGAAACTTAGATATTAATAGGTTTAAAGCTCTATGGAAGGCGCCCAGGTATTTGCTTATAGTTCACAGTTTTTTTTCGACAAATCAATGATCCAGCCACGAATTTTTAGATTTCAAAGAAAAGGACGCAGATTTGACGAGGTATTAAGACCTATCATTTTCGAATATTAATTATCACTTTTAAGTACTGTACTAAGAACATTTATTTTAAGATCATAAAATATTTGCTAAAACAGAAAATATTGTTTAGTCACTTAAATTTCTTAATCTTGATCTATGCAATAATTGGCTGGTATCCATTCTCATCAGCGACGAATTTGAAAGAAACAGCAACACCTTCAGGTGAGGTCCATGAGATTTTCTCCGTTTGATACGATGACTCCAGTCTCGCCAACTGGTTTCAACTGGCCGCTTTCTTGACGACTGATACCATTGCTGGTCTCATAGCTAGAGTAAAAGTATTTGGTTTAACACTGCATCCTTTTGAATTCTGTATATCCACAATTCTGCTATCCACAATTATAAAGGATAAGGAAACAATTTAAAAAAAAAGAATTTGAGGAAGTAAAACTTACCGTAAATAAGAGTGCATTGCACACTGAGGTTGAAAAAGCTTTGCTAATATGAGAATATGAGAAGTTCTAGTATACTAATCAGTGGACCCATTTTGCAAGCTAAGGCAAATGACTTTGCCAAGGAGACAAATAAATTTACTCGTACACACCATATGTACGCCTCAAGAACAAATAAAAATTATGAAACAAACATAAAAAGGGTATTTACTTGAGAGCAGATTAATTAACCTTGATATCGGTTATAGCGACCTATCGCTTATAACGACCAAATTCGTCGGTCCCTTGAAGGTCGTTATAACCGATTTTCACTGTATTTGTTTTTTTTTTTTTTTGAGTTATCACACCCTTCGGAATTGAATCGTCATATTATACAATGACAGTAAATTAATGTGATGAAATGTCAGGCATTTGCTACACATCTGTTTCACATGCGTTACTGAATACATCGCATATTATAATTTAAAATTTGTAAACCAGTGATCAAGCATTTTTGTATCTTAAATCCTGGCAACACTGGTTGTGGATCGCGATGATTATAAATTTAAATTTTTTGGAGATTGTTTAATTTAATTTGCCTAAGATTATGCAGCTATTTATCTGATTTCATTTGGGGCGAGCACTTGATAATAAGTAGACGAAACTATTCGCCCTATTTAACAACTTTCAGGGGAATGTATACCCGTTCCACAAGTGATCAGCAATTTTAAATTCTTACACAATGATTTCCTTATTTTTCAATACCGCAGCATCAAAATTTAATGTTTATAGTACTATGTCATACAAGACTGGAGATTGAACCTGAGAGATTCACGATCAATCAGTTCGAATATGACTGACACTACGTACAGGCTATCTACCATGACATTGTTACCCAAAGCGCTATTTTGATTCGTAATGAACATATTCACATTAAGATTCTCATATGCGATTAAAATTGCAAACGGGTCTTAGGATATCTACTGTATTGAGTTTTACTGGCAACAACATGAACTTGACCGGCTGACTGGCTAACGAATCGGTTCTTTCAATGCTAATGCTTGAATCAAGTCAAGGTTGTAAATGATGAATTGAGTAAAGTGAAAAAAATTCGGATCTTGCTTGCATGTCAAGTGTTTGAAATGTGCATGCTCGTAGATTGCTTATCTGAGTGTTAGATAACCAAAACTGTGAAATACTTTTAGAAATTTTCATATCTAGGTTAACATATTCACAGTTTAGGAAGTTAGTTATCTTAAATCAGTGTCCATCCTTAATTCCTGACTTTCTTTTTTGAATTTTCATTTTAAGTTCCAAATTGTTTGACAGTTGAGAATTCTAATTTCATTGTGAATGAAATCTATAGGTTAAAAAGTGCTGATTAGAAAACAATAAGGATAACAATTTTTGGGCTATTACCTTCTGTCGAAAGATGCAACTAGTACATCATAGTTGTATTTTTACTTGTCGATTTGAAATTGATAAACGACGTACTTTTACGTCAATTCGACTTTTGGCAAGTGGAAATAGTGAAAAACTTTATTTATTCCAATTGCCAATTTTCTAATTGACCTAAAAGTATGTTGCTTATCAATTTCAAATCGACAAGTGGAAACCTAGCATTAGTTTGTTCCTACAATATAGAGCTACCAAATAATACACTCTTTTGGTTGTTATCTATTGTACATTTTTCACAATTTAAGCCCGAAGTCGCGCACTCTTACCCCAAACGGCTAAACATATTAAGGGGGTATTCTAGTCTAGAATTTTGAAAAAATCGTTTTTTTTTACATATTTTTAAAGATGAGACTTTCGAAAATGTATCCTCCAAACGTTTCCTGAATTATCCTTCAGAAAGTCTCTTATGCACCATGAAACTACTTTTTTCAATGCGTCTGACGTGATTTCTCAAGTTCTAATGAACCGATTAACTTGAAATTTGGCGTGGAACTTCTTTATATATCCTTCTATCATTGGAACTAGAATTATATAAAAATGTTGTTATTTACTATTTTTAAAAAATTAAAAACTTTGAAAAAAGGGCAAAAAATCACTTTTTTTTTCAAACAGCCGCCATTTTGTGAAAAATTACCGTAGTTCAGACGATAACGACATTCTTACTGATTAAGAATCTTTTTTTCTTTTTTTTTCTGATCACCAGAAGGGTTGGAATCATGTAAAGAAGGACGCACCCTTATTTTTTACCACCCCACTTTTCACTTTTTTTCACTTTTCAAACATTTTTTGCTTTCAATTTTTTTTTGTATTGTCAGAATATCAATAAATATCTAATAAAAAAATGGCCGGTAAAAATATGCTTTGTTTTTTTTTTATCGAATTTCAAAGAACACCCAAAATTTGTGCCGCTAGACTAGAATACCCCCTTAAGAGAAAAACCCAGATACTAAGAACCTTTGGTATTCTCTTCACCCAAGGCAACCCAATGATCGTGTTTCTTTAAATGAAGCTTGGTAATAAACTACAAGCTTAAAGTTATTGCAAAATAATTTATCGGATATTTGGTGACTACAGAAAATGATACCAGTCGCGCAATATTATAGCAATAAGTAAACGTGAAAGGGATATCTCACTATTTATAATCCACTACCCTTTTGGTGTATTGACACAGAGAGACAAGACAAACAGTGACATCGTTTGAAACTTAGATATTAATAGGTTTAAAGCTCTATGGAAGGCGCCCAGGTATTTGCTTATAGTTCACAGTTTTTTTTCGACAAATCAATGATCCAGCCACGAATTTTTAGATTTCAAAGAAAAGGACGCAGATTTGACGAGGTATTAAGACCTATCATTTTCGAATATTAATTATCACTTTTAAGTACTGTACTAAGAACATTTATTTTAAGATCATAAAATATTTGCTAAAACAGAAAATATTGTTTAGTCACTTAAATTTCTTAATCTTGATCTATGCAATAATTGGCTGGTATCCATTCTCATCAGCGACGAATTTGAAAGAAACAGCAACACCTTCAGGTGAGGTCCATGAGGCTTCTCCGTTTGATACGATGACTCCAGTCTCGCCAACTGGTTTCAACTGGCCGCTTTCTTGACGACTGATACCATTGCTGGTCTCATAGCTAGAGTAAAAGTATTTGGTTTAACACTGCATCCTTTTGAATTCGCTAAAAAGGACACTTACTCAAATTGGTATCCGTTGATGCCATCGTTGGATCGTGCATCACGAACGGATGTTGCAGCAGCATCGGGACCACCTGAGGGTGAACCGAGTGGAGCGGCTGGGAGTGCGGCGCAGACGGCGACTAAAGCAGCAAATGCAATAACGTATTTCATTTTGAGGTTTTGTCTTGGTTCGACTAACTATTGAACTGAATGCATTACTCACGGAATCACAGTTTTTATATAGCATTTGGACAAGGAAATGAGATCACCGAATTAAAATGAGCGAAACCGCAAAAATGTCAAAGATCGGCAATAATCCCGTTCTCTCGAAGGGGATGAGAATGGATGTATGTTTAATTGTTATTTATTTTCGTTTCCTTTTTAATGTGAACGATTTCTTCTTTTTATTTAAATGAGTCCGAGACTAATATGTCAATGTAGAAATTCTATTGGTTAACAGTGGAGCCAGTTAGCCCTGCAAAGGTTGGGCTGTTATTATTATTGTTTTTGTTTCTCGTTTTTTTTTTTAATTATATTTCAAAATTCACGTTCAGTTCGGATGCGATTGACACTATCTACAGCCACCCCAACGAGTTATTTTGATTCGTATTGTTCACAATCACACAAAGATCCTGATTTGCAATTCAAACAGCAATCAGGTCTTAAGATATACCGTACTGTTTTTTGTTGACAACAGACAATAATCTATCTCTATGCATAACCAACTGGGCAATGAATCGGTTATTTTAACGCCAAACTTGAATTAAGTTGTATCGATGTGAATTGTGAAACAAGATACAAAGAATGGTCCTGCCAATTCGGCTTAGAATAAAATGTTCAGATCTTGCTGTGAGTTTATGCATGTCGGGTGCATTAGGAGTAAAGTTGAGTGTTAAGTTATCACAAGTTGTTAAATACTTGGTCTTAGAAAACTTCAGTTTAGGAAGTTAAATATCTTAAATTTCTTAGGAAGTTAAATATCTTAAATCATAATTCAACCCTTCATATTCAAGCATATCTTTTTGATTTGTCATATTAAGTTCCAAATTATTTATTTACATATTTACAGCTGACAGTTCAAATTCCATTGTGACTTGACATGGATTGACGTCGATCGCACCCGATCTTTTTAATTTTAAATATTTTGAAGAACCCGATCAGTAATAAGTTAAAAAAAAAACATTTAAGGCCTCTCTACAAATTAACGACAACAGGTTCATAGGCATTCAAATAACCTATAAGTTCCAGTTTTTTTTTATTAGTTTTGCATAACTTTCAGCTCTAATGTGATCTATTTCTCGATTCATCGTCATGTGAATTAAAGATAAATGCGATCGGCGTCATAAAAATTAAAAAGAAATAAAATTGAGGATTCTTAGGGTGAACCCACAATGAATAGAACAGAAACAAACAGAACCAAAACGCATGTTCGTAATCCACACCAATTGAAGCAAAACTTGTGAATTAGTGTGCGCTATTAAGAGTCATGGCTTATTAGTTTGCTCCAAACCAGTCAATACTTT
The DNA here is from genome assembly GCA_949775065.1 of Brachyopa scutellaris. Lineage (NCBI taxonomy): Eukaryota > Metazoa > Arthropoda > Insecta > Diptera > Syrphidae > Brachyopa > Brachyopa scutellaris. The sequence continues at coordinate 94,149,561 of OX459113.1, read as the reverse complement.
GATAGCCAGCGCCGTTATATACTACATTGTTGTGTACATTTATAACTACGAGCAACTAATTACCCAGTAGGAAATTACTGCTTACCGAATCGATTCTGTAAGTGCTGATTGGTAGTTACCAGCGCTTACTTTCCTTATTACAGAATCGATTACATTTACATGGGGATGTCCTAGGGTGGTAAGCACTTACCAACTGGCTTAGCGGTAATCACTTATTTCCGCGGTGAACGATAATTGCTGAAAACACTAATTACTACATCCTAGCGTGTAAGCGCTTACTATTTGCCATATAGGGAATCAGTTAACTTAGCAGTTAAAATTAGTTATTGAAAACATTAGCTACTACATCCTGGCGTGTAAGCACTAACTCAAATTATTCTTAAATTATTGTTATTATTATTAATTATTAATACTAAAAAGTACTGGCACCGCTCAGTAAAAAACTTCAAATGATGCCGCATCGAAAAAAGTCCTGACGGAGTTGGTCTGTCTGAGTCGAATAACTGTATTTTCATTCCAAGAATGCTTTTGAGAGAAAAACATCTTACAAATGTAACGCCTGGTAAGCGAATAAGTAATGGCAATATTTAAAATAAGATTTTCGATGCATTACACATTCATTTACTAGGCGTTACTTTTGGTAAGATCTTACATTTTCTATATGTATGCAGAGATCTTGATCCCGTTTCCCTTTCAATTGCTGTCTTCTCAAATCTTTGTTCCTTTCTTAATTCTGATTGTTCGGACGTTTGATCCATGTAGTTGTTATTAGAGTTTAATTTATAATTTAATTTATTTAGAAACCTGAGACTTGACATTGGGAATTTTTACAGAGTAACTATGTAATTACAAATTTCGAAAATGCGATTATGTTGTCTATTTCCTTTGATAAAAAACGGTTAGTTATCATTTATTTAAATGATTAACAGTTTGATTGGCATCCTTGGCAGCGGTATATTTTGGGAAAAGCAGCTAGTAGCACACCAGCTGATCGAAAAGCTATTTTGGAGCTTATAAAAAATATAAAAAAAAATGGGGGATCAATATATTGAATAGCTCCAAAAAGGAAGTGGTTGATCCAATAAAACATTTTGAAACATTTGGTTAGGTAGCTTTTAGCTATAAAAACTCTTTTTTGATCCAATTAAGGTAGGAACGGGAAGTTCGGGATTTCTATGCGCGTTAACTATTTTCTTCAAAATATTTCTGGCAACCCTAACCTAACATACATACACCAATAATTACTGTTATCTTTTATATGAAGCTCCAGGTTAAAATCATTGCAAAATCATATGGAGGGCAAATATGAGGAGTGAAAATTATACCACTGGCCTATTTCGTCATTAAACAAATTTGTGTTTACAATTGTTGCTTTTTGATAAAATTTGTAAAATATTTCATTGATTTCATTTCACCAAACATGTGTACCAAGCTTTAACAGAACGAAAAGTACAAATTGGTAGTTCTTATTTACAAGAACAAAATTGTGGTTGTAATTTGTAGCTGTAGCAGTTAGGTGTATCAATTCTACCAATAAGTAGAACTCAATACAATGACAATTTTTTTGTTTTCATAATTCACTTCCGTTCACTTGGGATCATCACGTGACACGTAGGACGTAGGCTAGTACGACTTTAATCAAGAACGAAATAAATCTTAAAAATCTGTTTTATAAATCTCGAAAGTAAAAATCTCGAATGGGACAAAATCTAGAAAGTACGAATCTTGAAAGACTTTAACTCAAAAAAGTTTAAAATCTCTTCATTTTAATGCGAACATAATTAAATCGGGTCCAAAATGTAAATTATGTAACAATATTTATGCGGGAAATGGAAGTATACAACCATGCATGCTGAAGCAATCACTTGGAAGGTTAGAAGGCATGACTCTCCGTATCCTCTTCTATATCCTCTTCACATTAGCAGGTCCGCAGAGGGAAGCAATCCAAACTTTTAAAAAAATTCAGAATTAATGCCTTGGAATGAATAAGGAATGTAGGTATCCCCTTCATGTTTCTAAACTGTGTCCGAGGAATCAACCTAGAATGTATCTGACAGATGTGTCTAGAATACATCCAAAAGATGAATCCGGAAAATATCTGGGGCGATATGTCTGGGCACCGTAGCGCAAGTGGTTAGTGCGTCGGACTACTGAGCCAGCGGTCTTGGGTTCGAATCCCGCCGCAAACACCTAAAAGTTTTTCACAGTGCCCACCTCTTTCGAATGTCTGACAAGCATCAAAGAGTATCATTTGTCACGATTGAGCTTCTTAACTCGCCGTTCGGAGTCGGCAAAAAACTGTAAGTCCCTTCCATTCCATTCGTGCAAAAATATAACACGCACACACAAATGGTTGCGAGAAGCAGGCCCAGGTTCACCTCGAGCTGTAGCGCCAACTAAGTAAGTAAGATATGTCTAGAACATAGGTATTCAAAGAATGATTCCAGAATGATTTCTAAGAATGTATGAGAGATGTTACTGGGTTCTAACTAGAATACATCCAGAGAATGGTTCTTTAACACGTCACAACGATAAATCTGCTAAAAAGTACACAGAAAAAATAAACAAGAAACACCGCTTAGTCTTTTTTCACTTAATTTACATTTATTTCTAAGTCCAAGTAAAGTAAAAAAAAGAAACGCTTGAAAGCTAACAAAAACTAAGTAAATTCAATAACACTCGTAGTAACAAAAAAACAGTAACAACAAATAAAACAGGGTACTGTATGCATATATACCTGCAGCGTTTTTCAGGCAGAAGTTCTAGTCGTACTTAGAGCTGCAGAGCTTCTGAAATAAAACGAATATCCGGTAAGGATATTGGTACACTGGTCCCTCGCTTTGCGCGACTTCGCATTGCGCGAAATGCATTTGCCTACCAAAATTCGATTGGCGCGGCTTAAATAAATGCTTACATTTAATTTTTGAGGAACGCAACACCCTAAATTGCATGTGTATTTACACCGACACTTTTAAGACGGCACTAGTCGGGAGCTTGCTCCACTGCTATGCAGCATTTAATCTAAAGTAAAAGATGCACTCACGAGAAGAGCTAACCATAGATGGTCTAACAATGTAGGGCAAAGGGTTTCCAAGTCACTTTGGCCGGCGCTGGACCGTAAAAAAAACTAGTCAAATCCTTAGACTTAGCAGGGCACGGTGCCTAGTATTTTGGGATGGCTCAGCCTCTCAACCAAACCTATGTAGGGTGAAAGAGAGACGCACTAAGCGACAGGCAAGAAATAGCGACTCGTATTACACTGAGATGAATAATTTACAGTTTATCTGTTGAAATGTGTTTTCCTGGCCACACTGGCAGGATAGCTAAGAGAGTTAACATTTGTTGTTTCTTTGATAATATGGTACTACGTTTTCTTTCAAATCAACGTTATGAGCAAAGCAAGGCAGTCACCTGAAATTAACTTTGCCAAATTTACCGAAGTGCTTAACAAATGTTCCTCTTAATTGGAAACATATGTACACTGAGAAAAAAACTAAACCCATACGTGTTTAAACTAAACACAAATAAATATGATTTGGCGCCAAAATGGTTTTTGTTTAATTTAAACATGAATAACTTTGTTATTTTTAATCATAATTATAGATAGTTTTCGATAGAATCAACTTGTTTTCTATTTGAAATAAACATATTCAACGTAAATTTTATAAACAGATGCTTATTTGAATCAAAGTGATTTCTATTTCAGACTAACAGAATCAACATTAAGAAAATTAAATAGAAATCTATTTAACTTTATATTTAAATATTAAAATTTCTTAAATAGGTATCTTTGGGAATTCTATTTGGGAAAAATAAATAGAAATCACTTCAAATTAAAATCTGTAATGCTTTAAATAGATACATACATACTATGTATGTATACATACATATGTATATGTATACATGTTATATATATTTTTTTAATTTTTTTTATATATATTTGGTTTCCATCTTATACAAATTTCGTGCCCATTTTTTGAACTCAAGAAAGAAATGGATCCTGGAAAAAAAGAGGTTCTTATGTGCGACATAAGAAAAAACAGATTTTCTTTTAGTTTAACTGATTTTATTAATTGTTCACAAAAACTTTTTTTTTAAGTAACATCTTCTTGATACAATTAATGTAAGGTAGGACTTGTAAAATATGAAGCATCGAGTATGCTAAATTTTTACGTCCTTCAGCATCTCCGAAACGAGCTGTTGGAGTAATCACACTATTAAGCAAGCTGGAAGCTATCTGCAAATAATACCTAAATGTCAAAAGACAAAACTTATACGTTTAATTGCACACCGAGCTACATACCTTTGTTTGAAATTTGCTACAAGATGCAAATTGTTCCCTCGATTTCGCGTCTTTTATGTTCTGGCCGTAATATTCACATATTATATTAGTTGCACTTGTTAGTTGTTTAGTGTATATTTGAAACTGAATAAAGCAATAACAAATTATGGTACTTTTACAAGTCATGTTACATTCAAACACGATTATAGTCAAATTAAATATACATGTGCTCAAATAATTCATTTCCAAACGTTTTCAATATAATTCTGTTTAAAACAAGCTCATTCATGTTTTTTCAAACATGATCTTATTTGAGTCAAACATAGTCCTATTTCGTTCTTGGCGAACCGGCAACCGGGAAGGTCTTGACAGGTTGATACGCTGTCAGGGCCGGTAGATTCTTTTTATTATTAGTTATTTTGAAATTAAAAAAGTGATTAACTTTTCTCTAAAAAAGATAGAGAATAAAGTTTTACAACAGTTTGATTGCATTTCCAAACACACTAACGTTTGGATAAAAAGAGCATGGTAAGGCTAAACCTGGATTTTAATCCATAGACAACACGTGGCAAAAACCACACTACGCAGAAACGCTTCTTTGCTCCGGAAGCGTCACCATAATGTTTTTGAAAAAAAGGAACGAAAGTACCCATAAGCATGAAACAGAAAGCAGGTCAATCCTCGAAAATCTTTACCGTCAACCCAAGAAGGGCTGAAAACAATCGCAACATTAAGGCGGCCACCGCCCGCCATTTGCCCACACTAATCAAGGATAATGCTAATCAACAAGCGACTGCAATAATACCAGTCACCAACACCACAATAATGTGCAATAGCAAGCAACAGCTTTGCCGAACAATAGTTCCTAGGGACCTGACAGGAGAAACATGGCAACCAACAACTGCCACACAACCGAAAAGGAAACTTCCACATCAATCAGTGAAGTGGACAAATCTAACATCGTGGGAAGCTTTAACACCCACCTTGCAACAATCACCTGGAATCAACAACTACAGAGAGTGGTACATACATCAAGCAGCGCTCAACTACGGCAGAAAAACCAGCTTTCAGAACATCTACGCTATCCCGTAAGGGGTTAACTCTACCTGACATTTCCTCGCAAATGTATTTAAAAGAAAAAAAAAAAAAAAACAAAATTGTTAACTAATTAATCAACTAACGGTTGTATCAAATAATCATTGCAAAAATATTTCAGAAATTAACACTGACAAACGTATTCAATACGGTAGTGCATAATATGTAATTTAACTGTTCTCTAATAGCATACAGCGTCCTCGCTCTAAAATGAATCACTTGTTTCATACAGTACTCACAAGAAAACCATTTCGCTAACTAGCGTATCGTTCGTATAATTGCTTTACATGTATAAGTGTTATATGTAAATCTCAATGTATCATAATGTATATATATTTAGAGTCTAGTAGAATGTACATAGTTAGGGTAGTTTTAAGATAACGAAGACATCACAGTCGAAAGTAACAGTTAAATAGCTCCGTGAGCAAGAGCCAAAAGTAAAAAGAAAAAGAAAAAGCAAGCCATGTGGCTTTTAATAATTTAAGAAACAAACCGAAAGAGACGGCCATACATTAAAGCCTCCATACCCAATACAAAAATGTAAATAGAATTAAGACACATGTAAGAAAGAGAAAATAGAGACTCAATAAATTTCAATTCAACAAAAAAAATTTTCAAAACAAAAAACATAGTCCTATTTTAAATGATTATGTATTCGTTTTTGAAACGAAATTTTGCTTAACTTGATTATGGTTAGATCAAATAGAAATCCGTTTGAATATTTCAATACAAACTGATTTTAATAGAATTGTATTTAAAGTAAACTCTTTCATATTGTATGGATAATATCAAACATGAACTAATTTAAGTTAACAAATATGTATTTAAAATATTTGTTAATATAACACCAAACATGTATTTATTTGATTAAACCAGAATTTAGTTTACATTTTTCATTAAAGCGACATGTTTAAACACGGAAAACTTAAACATGCTTCTATTTATTTGATTTTTTTATTGTAAATTTCTCTCAGTGTACAGAAAAACAGGCTTCAAACAAGCCATCGTAACAACATTTGTATTAGCATCGAAAATTGGTACGCAGCCATTTTTAAACCACTAGCGCAATTAAAATGCATTAAACGTAGAGCGGGTGACGAAGCTGTTGATGACCAATAACTGATCCAAAAAAAAAGTTTGAAGTCGAGTTTTCAATGCTCTTTTTGACACCGTACTTGTATCTACGAAGAACAGATTTCAACAGACGCAAGATTTTTCTGTCACGTGGAATTTCATGTTTAAGAAAAAAAATAATAATCATGAAGAAGAACTCATGCGACATTGTTTTGCACTGCAATAAAAGTTAACTTTAAATCTGATATTGATGGAGATTTGTTGTGCGATGAACTTCAGGTCTGCAACACTACATTGAGTCAACATCTTACGAGACATTAAACTTCATCAAAAGGCACAATATTCAAGAGTTATATCACAACATTTGGATATCGCCGCGTATTCTGTTCACAATACCAGTGGCCGTTGCAAACGCAGTTTTTCTTAACTAAACTAAGCTTGATAAAAACGTTCTTGCGGTCTACAATGTCCCAAATAAATCTAAGTTTGGCCTTACTGTCCATTGAAAATCAAGTTGCAGACAAAAAAGCTAGAAATGACTAAATGACATAGAATATAGGTAGGTATAGGTACGTACATTGTTTAAATAACGAATGGGTAAAATTTTGGAAAGTTGGAATTTTTTTTTTATAACAATGAAATATAAAAGGGCGCCAATGCATGACTCGCCCGGGGCGCCTAGATTGTTAGGGCCGGCCCTGTTCGAAGGGCACCAACTGTTCTGTGTGGCGTCGTTTATCTTACCAGTGCTGTTTTCTTGTTTGCAGTTTGAACAGACTAGTGCCCCGTACCTACTGACTATCATCAGCTCAGTCCAGTTTATTTTCGGAACCTTGAAAGACGGTGTTTTATAACATACTTCTGGTGAAGAGAACCAGTTCCGTTTTTTTAAGGATTGACGTTTAGTTCACAACTATTTGCCCATTTACTGATGGTCTCCAATAAATCGCGCAGTGTTTTAAGGAATTTGTCATGAAATTTAAAGACCACTTTATCTACATCAGCAGTGACGTTAATGCCCATGGAGCGTTTTTCAGTAAGGATTTCATTAATGATCAGAAGTTCTGATTCTGATTCAGAACTAGTAGCAGTGCGGAGATAGTGCCCCTGGTGACTGATTTCCTTATCGAGCTATGTCCCAGCGTTGAGCTTATGTTTCTGGTAGCTACCATATTCCAGATCCAATTGGATATTGCTAGTTCTACTTCCATCCCATATAGAGCTCGTTTATATACGAGTAAAGGTATATAAATATTTCAAATACATATTTACAAACTCAGATTGTAGGCAATGTCCCTTGAATATCCCACACAATTTTGTTTTTCGCTTTCGTCCATCATTTTTAAAATGTTTTGTTTTTTGTTGCATATTGTACAGATCAATGTGTGGCCTTTCCATCAAAGCTTTTAGTCTTGTATGCCAAGACTCAACTTTATTTTGTACTCTTGGTAAGCTTATGTTAGTTGTGCTTTTTCAGAGCATGACCAAAAAGGAAGGCAAGTTTATATATTTTATTTTTGTTTGATTCAATATAATACCATGTCCGTGACAATCGGATTTTAGAAGACCTGTTTGTTTTGAGCTTACTCATTTGCATGCATGAACAGTGAATCAAACACTTTTCTATACAAGCAAATCTAGAATTGATATTAATTTTTGAAATTCGAGATTTTGGTTTCGAGATTTTTGTTTTTAGATTTAATTTTCTATATTATATTTTTCTAGATAAAGTGATAAGTTCGTGTTCTACTTTCGTTGAAGTGACACCGCAATAAAACAAACAGAGAGACAAGATAATTAAATCAGTGACTTGTTAGGTTTCAAACTCTATGGGTGGTGTCTAGGATAACGTAAGAGTTATTTTGGTGTTTGTCGTTGCTTATAGTTCACAGTTTCTTTGCGCATCGGATAATTTGATCAATGATCGATCCACGAATTGCAATTTCAAAACACAAGTACATAACCTAGATTTAGCGATGGATTTTCACTCTTAAAGTCTGATTCTAATAAAACAATTTGCACTAGCTCTTAAAAGACAATTTATTTTAAAATCATAACAAATTTGCTAAAACAGAAAATATTGTTTAATCACTTAAATCTCTTAATATTGATTTATTGAAGAATTGGCTGGTATCCATTCTCGTCGGCGATGAACTTGAGGGACACAGGAATACCTTCAGGTGAAGTCCAAGAGGAAGAACCGTCTACAACGATGACTCCATTTTCACCAATTGGTTTCAACTGGCCGGTTTCTTCACGATTGATACCATTGCTGGTCTCAAAGCTAAGAGTAAAAATATTTGGTTAAGCGCTAGATCCTTTGAAAATCGCTAACAAGGACACTTACGCAAATTGGTAACCGGTGATGCCATCGTTGGTACGAGCATCACGAAGGATTGTTGCAAGAGCATCGGGACCACCCGCGACTGATCGTAGTGGACCGGGAGGGAGTGCGGCGCAGACAGCGACTAAAGCAGCAAATGCAATAACGTATTTCATTTTGAGGTTTTGTTTAGGTTCGGCTAACTATTGAACTGAATGCATTTCTCACGGTAACACAGTTTATATATAGCATTTGAACAAGGAAGTGAGATCACCGAATTAAGATAAGCGAAACTGCCAAAATGTCAAAGATCGGCTACAATCCCGTTCTCTTGAATGGGATGAGTATGGATGATGTTTCATTGTTATTTTTATTTTTATTTTCCTTTCCATTTCTTATGTGAACGATTTCTACACTAATATAAATGAATTATGTTTTTATTTAAATTTCTAATTTAGAAATTCTATTGGTTGACTGTGAAGGCAGTCAGTCGTGTAAGGGTTGGCCTATTGTTATTGTTATTGTTTTGGTTTCTTTTTTAATAACGCAGAAAAATTTTAGTAGACTAGATAATTAGATGAGACCTTGGTTTTTTTTTAATTGATTTGCATAGACTCGTTTGGTGCCAATTATTGGTGTTTAAATATTTTTATTGTCTCTAAATATCTAATAAATAATTCTGTGATGTTTTAGCATGTACATATGTACATATTAATGTATCTACTACTGAAAGAATAGGAGGGGATAGTGGGAGATACATTTTTTAGGCGCCTAACTCATATTCGGATTACAGCAGACACCAAGTCGTGGTTGGATTTCGGAATAGTACCAGCTCTTCAAATATCTGATATGCCTTCAAGACAAGAATATCATATGGCATGCGAAGCTTCTCAACTTGATGTTAGGAACCGTCCAAAAAAAATGCTTAGGTGACACACACATGGTTGCAAGAGGCTAGGATTATAAAGATTCATTTGAATAAATTGGACGCGTTCCAGAACAAAATATGTAGTTCAGTTGCTCTTTTTCAACTTCGAAGGTCATGTGGTAGCTTAAATTATACATTTCAACATTGAATACCACCAAACTGAATTCTAATCTAATCTAATAAATTTGTAAGGCTGCTAGGTTAGATTAGGTAAGCGGGCTGATGAGGATAGTTAGATCCTCATCACACTTAGGTTCATGTGAACCCATTGTGAATTGTGATACCCACAGTGTTTTCCCACCCGTGATAGTGGCTTGATTACAACCATCCGGATCTCCTGGCAAACTTGAGCAGACCTGACGGTGAATGGTCAGATAGCTCGTCGATGTGTTCGAAGAAAATTTTTGCTAGGGTTCTATTTCTTAGTTGGCAGAGGTTAGGGCAGTGACAGAGGAAATGGGTTGTGTCCTCATGAACCTCTTCGTCACCGCATCCTCTGCATAAGTCGTTGAGTCGTAATTTTTTCGTATGATATCTTAGCATATTGTGGCCAGTTAACACTCCTATCAGTATTGACAGGGATTTCGTATCTTTTTGTAGAAGTTTTTTGGTTTTACTTTTATCGTACTCTGGCCACATTCTTTTTGATATTTCACAGGTAGTTAGTGATTTCCACCTGCTATTAGCTTCAGATAGTGTTTTTTGTTCGATTTTGGCCTTGAGGTTGCAGAGTGGAGGCTTAACCGTGTATTCTGCCTGCTCTATATCCAGGGCTGAGCCCTTTCTGGCCAATTCATCCGCGGCTTCGTTGCCTGGTATCCCGCTGTGGCCAGGGACCCAGCAGAGCTTTCCATGTAAATTGTGATATCCCTTTCGGGATATTGTCATCATTGACACCAATTGGGCAGCCTTTGTCACTGCTAGAACCTCAGCTTGGAAAACGCTGCTGTGGTCTGGGAGTCGTGTGGAGCTGTTGATTCTTAGATCTTCCGAGAAGCAACCCGCTCCTATACCTATTTCCATTTTTGACCCATCAGTGTAGATGGATTTAGACTCATTTGATACTTCGTTGTTCTCCCATTGTTCTCTACTTGGGAAGGCCCTCGAGAAGGGTTTATCGGAATCTAAGTATGGGACAGTGTAGTCTGAGTTGACGTTACCTTTGAGATAGTTGCTAAGTATCTTGGTGTGCCCATATGCAATCCCGCTGTTGGCGTTGTTCTCATCGCGCTTGTTGTACCAGTGCATGCTATTCTCTGTATTTTGGTCATAATCTTTATGATGCTAGTTTTGACGGCAGCATGCCACCAGACCAGTCCTCCGTATGTTAGTATTGGTCTAACTATCGCAGAGTATATCCACAGTGTTATTCGTGGTCTGGATCCCCAGTTTTTCCCGAAGAACCTACTGCAAGTATAAAAGGCAACTGATGCCTTTTTCACTCTTTCTTTTATATTCAGCTTCCAGTTAAGCTTCCTGTCAAGTATGATTTCTAAGTATTTCGCACTTTCGGACAGTTTGAGGGAAGTTCCCTCAATGGTCGGCAGCCTGAAGGCTGGTATTGTTCTTTTGCTGGTGAATAGCACTAGTTCGGTTTTCTGAGGGTTGACCCCCAGCCCGCATTGTTTCGCCCAATTGTTTAACGTATTTAAAGCGCTCTGTACTAGTTCGCTGACAGTATTTAGGAACTTGCCCGTAGCAAGTAGCACTACATCATCCGCATATGCAGTTGCTTTAATCCTACTGAATCTAAGTCTTAGAAGTAGTTCATTAACGACCATGATCCAGAGAAGGGGGGATATAACTCCTCCTTGCGGCGTGCCTCTGGATGCCATCACTTTTTGACGGGTTCCCCCGAGTTCAGCGACTATGTGTCTCCTGTCTAGAAGACTAACTATAAGTCTAGTGACGGTATGTTCAACATGGTTGTCTTCCAGCGCTTTTTCGATGGCATGTGTCTCGACATTGTTGAATGCCCCTTCAATGTCGAGAAACGCTGCATAGCGTAAGGCTGCTAAGTTCATTTTGAGAAATTTTAAAGGAGAGTGAAAAAATCATAATAAATTCTGAATTGAGATACAGTGAAATCTCCCAATACGGACAGCTCCGTTGGACGGATCGATCCTTTAGATGGGCCAATTTTCCTAACCAAGATTTTATGGTTTAGATCAGTGTTGATCGTGGGGAATTCCCCTTTTCGTGTAGGATTTCAGTCCAAAATTTGATGAAAGGGGAAAAGGGGAATCTACTCCCTTCTAGGACGAAATGTGGGGAAAATAAAGACAGAATGTCAATAACTCTTATTTGAGACACAAGGAAATAACCAAAGAGAATAACGTATTAGTAGCAATGCGTACACCTAACTCACACACATGCCGTCCTCTTGTGCAGGTAGCAGGTCTTATACTTCTACTTAATACCTTAATATACCAATAATACCAATAATGTATAAAACTAACCATCCCTACAATTCTCTCGTTCTTTTTCATAATGTTGGGCAATTTTAATTTATTTTTCAATAAATAGATTTTGCACTGCTATGATTACATTTTATCTAGTCTGTTTTTTTATTATGCTTAAACGCTCCCAAAAACTATGGAAAACTACGAAAACCCGTTCGCGTACGGAAAAATTTTGTAGTTTTTCGTAAAACAGAGCGCTGCGAACTTTTGCAGAACGGATTTCTTTGGGCAAATATATGAAAACTGTCAAATCATTCAATTCACATATGTATATTTTTCAATATTTGATGCAAAAAGGATGCGAACGGACCTATTGCTTTTTGAAAATTTATCGTGGGGAATCCATGGGGAATGCCACCACAAAGAAAGGGGAAAAAGGGGAATTCTAAGGTCTGTGATGGGGAATTTCACTTAAAGTGGCTGGCAACACTGGTTTAGATTGCATATATTTTACGTTTTCTTAACCGGATAGTCCTTGATCGGACGCGGACACACATATCTGTCAGAAATTATTTAATTTAATTCCATTAGATGGACAAAGCACTTCGCTGTTTTTCCCAAATCATGTTGGTATTCCAGAAAATATTAGTGTCGGTATTCTATAATATAATAGCTAGAAATATGTGCAAGTACATTCATAAGTATAACATGGAATCAGTGACTTTTTGTAATTTTAAAGTCATGCACTTACAAAGAAATATCTTTCAAACCAAGACCAAGCGTTAGGTCTATGTTCTAACCTTGTATCGCATATGTATCTGCACTAGTATTCGACCAATTGTGCGAGTGAAACGTACGTATTTTTATTAATTACTTTACTTGGCTTAGACACAAAACCTTTCCGGCAAAAAAAAAATCAAGCGAATATGTTGTGCTGAAGACAGTTAAAAAGAGTTAACTGTTTTGCCTTCGCATATTTATATAATGATTGCACCCATAGTGTAAGAATGAGACTGGTGTGGCCTTATGGCTGTTTAATTTGTCCAAAATATTATAAATCATTATAAATCGTTCTCCACATGCTATCCACCGATACTTAATCCGGATTTAGTATTCCCGGGGACTGGTTTATTATTCATCACGTCCTACCAAAGTAGTTACCTTCTTACTACCAAACTGACTGATCTTTAGACAAAACACAATGAACTCAGTGTAGTTTTATTGTATGAATAATTTTAATTCATATTATTTTGAGAAATGATTCATACATTGTAAAACATTTTAATAATCAAGTCTTAATATATTTTGTGATGGTCTGTTGAGTACGGGTACCTGTATTTCCTACTTTGTGCATCCCATTGAAAAATGCAACTCTGATTGCTATCTATTCAAATTTAATTTACTTTAAGTATCTTCCGGGCAGGTTATGCTATTTATATTTTACATAACTACACTATGAGTGACATAAGCGGTGTGTTGAAAGCCATTTTCATGTACCAAATTATTATTGAAATTACACATAGAGTCGTTTGGGGTAAGAGTGCGCAGCGGGTAAGAGTACCCAGTGCCATTTTCTCCATCTGTGAAAGAATTAGCAGCAATCACTAAATGAGAAAATGTGTGCTTCACTAACCACCAATGATAAACAACTTCTACGAAAATTTTCCAATTAACAGTTCAAAGAAAATCAACAAGGAAAAAAAGCCAGATTTTGTTAAAAAAAAAGTTAATTTTTAAAAGTGTGTCAGGAAAGCGTGCCAACTCGATACCCCATAGATTAGATTAGATTTGCAATACAATGAAAAAAAAGTAGCGTCTAGGGAAAGAGTGCGCAGTCGTTCTGTGGGTAAGAGTGCGCATTGCTTTCTTACCCAGTATTTAACTTTTTATAATAATAACAACTTTTAGGCTATTACCTATCGAAAGATGCAATGAGCACATCACAGTCGTAGCCGGTAGGTGGTAGCTCGTAGCTGAACTATTTTTCTGTTTTTGTTTTTCCAGAAAAATCACTCGTATCTACCAAACACAAATGGAAAGGAAATTGATAACCCAAAAGAAAATCTGCGAGGCCAGGGAGCTGATTTAAAATGGAAGCAGCCCATGAAACGCTGCCGAAGAACTTGGTTTGAGCGAAACCGCAGTTTCAAACCATTTCAACTACGAAAACTGGTTGCCCTGACTTCGGGGCAAGAGTGCGCAACTTGACTTACTTTGGTTTTTTGATCAAAACATATGAAACATTAAAAAAAATATAAAATATTTTTGTATATTTTGTTCTTAAAATATAGAGCTACCAAATAATAGGCTCTTTTGTTTGTTTCTGTTGTAAGTTTTTCAGAATTCAAACCTAAAGTCCAAAATGCGTACTCTTGCCCCGAACGACTATAATAGAAAAAAGTGAAGTATACCGATGACGCTAGCTGTCGTGCATGTTCCTTTAGATACAAATGACCTGTGCTTTGAAAATCAAAAAAATTAATTATTATGAATTTAAAAATGTTTGAGTTAACCCTTCTATTACCTTAGGGTCTTTTTGTGACCCAAAACGACTTTTAAGTAGAAAACAGGTGGTTATAATTTTTTTAAATTTGTTTTCTCTTTACTCAGTGCATAAATTCGTGCATATTTTAAGGAAAAATAATAATTGTTTATCCTGTAAGTGCTATGTTGAGACACACTTTTCATACGGCGAAAGTGTAAGAATCCTATGGAATGAAATACGCGGTCGCTCTGAACCGATTCATTTCAATTCTCTCATTGCGTTGCATTTGATGCAGAGAAAATCGAAGATTACAAATTCGTGGACATAAGCTTGCGCCTATTCGGGACTTGTATGAAAAATGGGTCGAAGATCTACAATGCTTATACGTTCCGTATGAAAATATAACCGTCGACGAGCTATTGATCCCTTCTAGAGGTAGGTGCCCATTCAAAGTGTATATGACAAGAAAGCCTGGAAAATACGGAATCAAAGCTTGGATTGCAGCTAATGTTTCGAATTGGTTTTGTTTGAGCTTCCAAGTTTACCTTGGGAAAATTTCAAGAAATGCACTTATCGTGGAAGGAACGCTACTACAGGTAATTTTTTTTACAATCCATAAGTTGGGAATGGAGCTACTGGGCTAATGGATTGTAAGGCGTGACCAATTGGTAAGAACATACATTTGAAAACGTCAAGCAAATCGTTGGCCAATGGATCTTTTTAGTACCTAATTTCATTGACACGCTCTGGCCTTGAGCGCATATGTCTTATGGACTGAGGTTCATCCGCAATAAAAAAAAATGCATAAGCGTCGATAGTTTTTGCAAGAATTTGGTGAAAGTCTTGACAAAAATGTATTGCTTGACGGTGTCGTTTATCTGAGGCAGCATCTTATGAATGAAGAAACTGGAACATTAAAGTCAAAGCCACCAAAGAAAAACTTCCGAGCGACAGCGCTGCATCTTTTGTCCACCGAAAACTGACCGAAAGACATGTAACACCTGCTTTGACTGATATAAGTCAGTATGTCCGCAATATGGCCATACTATCAAGGTAACTGCGACTTTTTGTAACCAGCAGAGGCCAGAAGGAGATTTATATGTACATAAAGTATGTACATTTCTTCTTTAAAGTATTTAAATCAAAGGGGTCATTTTATGACCCGAAAGGTAATAAGTGTCATTTTTTTTAAGGTAACAGAAGGGTTAAACTCGGTCGAAAAAATTGGATATTATTGTTTGGACAGTTTTCGTAAATCCGAATAGAGTTGTCGGCATTTAATTCTCCACCAGAGTCATTACTATTTTTTAATGTCGGGAAAATTGTTTCAGAATTATATTTACGTACATAGGTGCATATGTAAATATGGGGCGAATTCGTAAACGCAAGACTTGCAAAGCAAAGCATTGCAAAGCAAATGTTCCAAAGCAGTTGCAACGTCAGAAGCCTATGTTTGCCTTATACAAAGCAAATGCAGAGTGAAGTTCTTGCTTTTGCGCAAACTACTGCGTTTTAGAACTGTTTGCTTTGCAGTTATGCGTTTGCGAACCTCCTGCTTTGCATATGTTGCGCAACATATGCGTTTACGAATTCACCCATGTTTTCAATTCCAAGCACTTCTTGAACAACATTTGCAAATACAATTCGTGCTTCCAGATGACGTCGTTTGGTGCACCAAAAGTCACTCGAAAAATATTTTATGATATAAACACTGTTCTCAATGGGTGAAGCGAAGCACACCGGGTAACAACTAACTTTGTTTTTTCTCCGTACAAATTCACTCCTCAATAGCAGAATCAAGATATGAATGCGCCAAAATTAATTAACATTTTGTCGGCTTCGTTTCCTTTTCCGAACATTTTGACATTTCAATTGTTTCTTTTCGTGTGTGCTTCATTCTGCTAGCGGCTACATT
Organism: Brachyopa scutellaris; assembly: GCA_949775065.1. Classification (NCBI taxonomy): domain Eukaryota; kingdom Metazoa; phylum Arthropoda; class Insecta; order Diptera; family Syrphidae; genus Brachyopa; species Brachyopa scutellaris. The sequence continues at coordinate 94,133,057 of OX459113.1, read as the reverse complement.
CAGCAAGTACACATTCTGAACTCCAATATCAAAATTGATCGACAAATACTAAAAGAAATTAGGTTGCCGATTGTGGAAAAAATTGCGAATAATAAAAATGTTGCGAATAGTAAAAAAAAGCGTACGGAAGCATTCCACTATTCACAAGTTTTACTGTATTAGAAAAAATTATAAAATTAAGAATAAAATATTGATGGGGAAAGCAAATAACGAATATAGTTAACAATAAAAAAAGAATAGAATAAAATTTTGAAAATTGAAAAAGTTACAGGCTGGTAAAAAATAAGGGTGCGTCCTTCTTGACAAGATTCCAACCCTTCTGGTGATCAGAAAAAGAAATGAAAAAAAGATTCTTAATCAGTAAGAATGTCGCTATCGTCTGAACTACGGAAAATAGCGGCTGGTTGAAAAAAAAAAATTGTTTGCCCTTTTTTTCAAAGTTTTTAATTTTTTAAAAATAGTAAATAACAAAACTTTTACATAATTCTATTTCCAACGATAGAGGGATATATAAAGAAGTTCCACGCCAATTTTCAAGTTAATTGGTTTACTAGAACTTGAGAAATCACGTCAGACGTATTGGAAAAAGTGGTTTCGAGAAAAACGCATTTAAAGAAATACGTTAAAACGACCTTCACATAGAGACTTTCTGAGAATTCATGGTGCATAAGAGACTTTCTGAAGGATAATTCAGGAAACGTTTGGAGGATACGTTTTCGAAAGTCTCATCTTTAAAAATATGTAAAAAAAAAAACGATTTTTTCAAAATTCTTCACTAGAATACCGCCTTAAAAGTAATTGCATCATTTGGATAAGCTAAACATAACCGTAAGCAACTAGGTGAGTGGTAAAATAGAGGCATGCCATCACATATTGAACCCTTTATGTTAAATATCATAAACATCGTTTTATCACTTATTAGCAGGGTTCGGATTTTGTTGACCAAAAAAAGCCAAAAAAGGCAAAATAATACCGCAGAAAAAGGCAAAAAAAAGGCATTTAATAATAAAGGTTTTTATGCATTATTATTAACATTGTAACCCAAAACATTTTGAAGTTCTCTGGTAACAATCGCCTGCGATCATCTGTCAGGAAAGCCTTGAAGGGAATAAAGGACCTTTCAACATGGGCAGAGCCTAGTGCCGCCATTTCGTTAATTTGCTGAAAAAACCGCGTACCTACAATTTTTTCATCCCATCCTCAGCTACTGGCCCTTTAGCTTGTAGTAATTTCTCCTCGAGTCCGTTCAAAGTCTTTAGCATGCCTTCTTCTAAATACCTACTATGCATTGCAGTAAGGTCAAGTGATCAAATTAACTATAACTACTAGGAGTCACCCGTAATTTGTAAACTCTTAAATATGTGGTCTTTCGGGTCAACTAAAAATCTTTTTCCAATTTCACCATAAACTTTTGCCATTGGCTTGAATCTTTACTTGGGCCAAAAAAATATTTTGGGAACAGCACGCATTTAAGCAAACGCAATATTCAACTGACTAGCACTTAGTATGACCAGTATGTCACAGAATAAGAATCTAGGTGAAAAGGCGCACAGTTACGAAAAAAATCCTTCCCAAATGTCTAACGGTTTTTGTCAGATGGAAAGATGGTAAATATAACTGCGGCGAATGCCTGGGATGCACGTACGGCACAAGAAAAAGTGCATGTTTTCTGAGTTGATACAAATGTATTTAGGGTGGTATTCGTGTGTACGGAATTTTTTTTATGCGCGCTAGTGTAAACAACGCGTGCAGTTATAGGTGTGGACACTGAAATTTCTTTCGTGTGAGCAAGGATAAATCGTATAGTTAAGAAGAAAGTGCACAGCTACTTTGGCAAATAGTACCAGAAAGGCAGAAAAAGGCAATATGAGTAAAAAAAAGGCAAAAAAAGGTAAAAAAAAAAGGAAGAGTCAACCAAATCCGTTCCCTGCTTATTAGTACAATTATTAACATCCGAAAAAAAATCAAGATGACTCTTATTGGAATAAGAAAGGGCAGTATCGTCAGCTAATGCTATGATTTTACCCTTTAAAGGTTGGATAAGTCACGAGTTTACATAAATTAAAAATAGGATTGGGCCCAAGACAGAACCTTGAGGAACACCTATATTTATATAATTTTGCGAGCTGAAAACATTTTTGATATTAATCATTCCAATCAACCAATCATGAATAAAGCCTCTGAAACTTGCGTTAAAAAGTTTGTTTAACAACAAAGTATCGTTTCCCATATCAAAAGGCTAAGTGATGTCAATAAATAGGCAAGAAGTTATAAGAGAAGTATAAAAATTATGATAGATTTCACCAACAAGTTAGAACAACATACTTTCAGTAGATCTAACATTTCTAAATCCAAACTGTAAAACACTGAAGAAATTAGTCCTATCTAAAAAGAATAACATCGTTGATTTTATACCTCTTTCAAAAAAACTTTGGAAAAAACTGATAACAGCGAAATAGGACGATAATTATTTAATGTCTTAGTATCACCCTTTTTATGAAGCGGTATATGTTTACATATTTAAATTGGTACTCCATTTGGTGCTCAAAATCAGTTTCCACTCATTCATGGTTTGGATCTTTGAACATTTTAAAGGTTTTGACATGGATATGTCTTATGGCTGGGGGTCAAAGAGAAATGTTGTGTGTGACGAAATTTGTTACCGTGATCATCACATAGTAGTAGTAGTTGCTGCTCAACGCGATGCGACGCACGTTATCTGTGAATCTATTTGTCTCGTACTTGTGTGTATATCTACATTATGTTTTAGGTATATACAGTCTGTTTAGTATTTAACCTAACATATAAATACAAAGACATATCCATGTTCCTTATGAACTTCCCAATATTGAGACGAATCTGCAAAATGCGGCAGAAATATTAATATTATATGATAATAAGTGGAAAATAAAAGTGAATGCGGAAAAGATTCAGATACCTGTGTGTTTATCTTGATAAAAAGCTTGCATTCAGGGAACAAACTGCAAGGACATTACATAAAATAGGTATTGCTATTAAGATGCTATATCCATTTATAAATAGGAATTCTTCACTGACAAACAAAAATAAAATATTAATACATAAAGTTATCTTCCAGGCCATTTTACTGTATGGCTGTCAAGTGTGGGGCAAATGCGTAGATTGCCATATCAAAAAATTGCAAACACAGCAAAATAAAATTTTAAAAATGATGCTGAACCTTCCTTGGCATCACTCCACCTCCAATCTACATAATAGAGCCAATGTTGAATTGATATCTGATAGAATTCGCCAACTTATCGAGACGTTCTTGAAACGATGTGACTACTCTGATAATCCATTAATTAATGAACTGAAAACCACCTATCAAAGACTATAATGTTTGAAGATATCTAAAATATTGATTCTAGTCTATTTAATTGTTAATTTATTTTGGTTTTTTTTTTTAAAATTATTTATTTATATGTTAATTTATTATTCTGTTAATTCAATTATTTGTTTATTTATTCATTTGTTACATTGTTACATAATTTTTCTAATTACTTATGTATTTGTCAATCTATTTATTTACTAATTTATTTATTTATTTATTTATCTATCAATTTTTTTAGTTATTTAATTATTTGTTAATTTATCTATTTGTTGTATTATTACCTTTTTGTTAATCTATTTATTTGTTAATTAATTTATATGTTTATTTCTCCATATGTGATATTATTTTTAAATATTTATTTATTTATTTTTTATTTATTTATTTATTTATTTATTTATATATTTATTTATTTATTTATTTATTTATTTATTTATTTATTTACTTATTTATTTATTTATTTATTTATTTATTTATTTATTTATTTATTTATTTATTTATTTGTTAATTTATTTGTAACATATGCTATATTGGCTTTCTTTTGCTTAATTTAATTTTTATTTTAATAACTTTTATTTTTTTTTCTCTTGAATTGAATCCATTGTAAAGTATAAATGTAAATTTTTTTTTTGTAAGAATATTTCAGTTGAATTGAAGATATAGGTACATATTATATCATATCTCTGTATTGTAAATTGTGTGGTGACTTGCCTTTGTAATTTTATAACGAAATAAAAATATATCTATCTATCTATCTTATGAACTTCCATGCAGCGGAGGTTTTTTTTTTTAAATTCAGCAAACGTCACTTCTTGTGGGTTTTTTTTATTTTTACGAGAAACATTTTTTGACCATCCGACAACATTTATTTTTGGCCCCTATTGCATTATCATGATGTAAATACAAAGAGGCAAAGATTTATGCATTGTTCTATAAATAGTGTTCCAGTAATCTTTCTGCTTTTCAGTATTTCCCCACAACAGCATTTCCCGTATCACATATCTCTCACTTACTGTCCCAATAGAAACTTGTTTGTTAAATATACATATTGACCTATTGTGGGTTTTAAAACTGGGGTTCGTAATTTTCTTGCTTGTTTGACTTCGTAAATTATAAACCTGCGGCGCCACTGTGCCTAGCAACACTGCCTAGTACACTGCTATCCTAGCAAAGGATTTGGATGTTTCTTCTAAATTCTAAATTAATTATCAATACAACATTTCTAAATGTTAATATGGAACGTCTTGTTGAACCGGTGAGCCCCTCATATTTATCGCTTCGAATACAAAATCCCATATGTAATTATTTAACAATCAAGTTCTTTGTGTTTATTTCCACTTCAAATAACAATATTATGCAAGAAAACGGAATTCCTTTCGTTCAGTTTTATAAAAACTATTCAATACCGTTCATATTCCAGAGATCTGTTGCTTTTGTTCACATCAACTTAGGCAACTGGCAAATGGGCACCTTCTGGTTGGAAACCATTCTCATCGGCAATATAGTTCAAGGTGTACGTCTGGCCATCGGCAGCTACCCAAGATACGGTACCACGGACAGAAATGGCCTCATTTTCAGTTCCAACGTTCTTTAACTGTGCGCTCTCTTGGCGAGATACACCATCGCTTGTTTCGTAACTATAAGGAAAGAATTATGTAGTTATAACGTTTCGTAATCCATTTTTGTAAGACGTACGCAAAGTTGTATCCATCAACGCCGATGTTGTCGTTCTCGTATCTCAGGATCTGGGCATTCTTTGAATCATCGAGGGGAGCAGCCAAAGCCACGGCGAAAAGAGCAGCGAAAACTACGGCGAATTTCATATTGAAAGGGTTTTTGCTTGGATTCTAGTAACCGTTTGAAATGTAAGTGTTTACTGTAAGACCGTAGCCGAAACTGTGCATACCAATCTTCCACTGACGGTACCTTTTATACCCATGTTGTAAAAGATAATTAAATTGCCTCCAAAAGATACCAACAAAAAAGCCAAAAGAGCGAGACAGCATGCGATCCGAAGTCGTCCAGCACAAGCTACAGAGTCAGACAGATAGAAATGATACCCAGCGGGTTATGACATACTTTTTGCCACCAGCGCAGCGTTGGGGTATCTATATCTACATTTTCTTGTTTCTTTACGGTTGATGGGCGGTTTAACCTCCAAAAATCAATTTTTGAAGATTACACAGCGCGACCACCAACCAAACGCATTCAGTATTCGCACAAGTGCTCGCCTCAGGTAATTTCATGATCGGCAAGTCGATCACGACGCTGATTATTATATCGGCTGGGACCAGCACACGATCTGATGTTGTGCTGTCGACCTTAGTCAATAAACAAGTCTCGCGGTGGTAAATGGATGCCAATGTCGTTTTTGGCCATCGCCATCATCGGCTACCATTGGTAAGCGCATCTTCTTTGCGATTTCCTGCAGTTGGGCCCATTAAACCAGTTACCCACTGAACACTGCGTGGGTATTTAAGGCAGTTTATCTCATAATTATGTAGATTCAGCGGACAGACAGGCGGATGGATGTTCAAATGGTTTGATGAAGAGTTACTGGTAATGGACTCTCCGAAAATTATCAGCTGATTAAATTGATTTTATTAGCCGAGAGACGAAATATTTTATCGCACTTAAGCAATAACAACGCACAGCAGTCAGATATTACGAAACACACATACTACAAGTATGTTGGAATTATTTTTATTTGGATTTTAATCAAATTAGCTTTTGTTAATAAGGGCAACTTGCAAGAGAGCGTACATATGTATATATATGTACATGTATCTATTTCGGTGCATTTGTTAAGCTATCATTAATTTGCTTGTTTTGATTGGTAAGAAACCTAAATAGGTTGTTAATTTGGATACGATATGGGCCAGAGTCCATACGTGTTTTATTAAATCATATAAATATATATGAGTGTTTGAGTATATGAGATGGCGCCAGTTAAGAGAAAAATATTTGAACGACAAATTGACACTAACTGCTTAAATACTTTAATAGTAATAAAATCTTAATTTTGTTATAAATAGATGAAAAGAGAATTATGAATATGTGGCATTATTTGTATTATTTGCATGAAATTGCAAACAATTACATAATAAAATTCGCTTCCCTTTAATTTTCGGGCTATATCGCGAGTTGAAAAGCTCTGCAAATAGTAAACACAAAAAAATAATTGATTTATCTCTATTTATAAAAATGAAACATTGTTCGTATGTATGTTATAGACTCCGATACTACCGATCCGACTGATTCATTTAAGCTATAAATCATCCATCTGCGTTATCTTGAAGCTGAGCTATGCTCAAAACAATTCATAAAGTTATAGCCACAAATTTTCCATCAGTGGAGACCGTAGCCAAAAGTCATGCAGCAGTGGGTGACGTAATAGTATGTGTGGGTAATGTCAATGCGTGCTCTATACGGTGGGCGCCGCGACTATCTTTGTATGTGCGACAGGAAGGATTGAATATTAATATTGAACGATAAGCTCTATACCGGAATACGTACATACATACATGTTTATGAACCCAAGTATAAATTAAATTATGCTACGTTAAATTGTTATAAAAAAAACAACTTTATTTCACTGAATCCAACTTAAGACTTAATTACACAAAATATTCTAACTATAACTTAACCTACGCTTATCGTATTGCATCAGCCAGGTTGACGACCGCCAGGTGCAGTATTGCATTTCGTTGCCCTGGTTGGAGCCAGACGCTGAATCGGCAAAACGGATGCTCGTGTCGAAATGTTATATTATGTGCCGTTAACTCCTCCCTTCTAAGAATGATGCGTCCTCGCATCTTTTACATGAATGGAATATTGTAAATGCTGGGATACCTTTGTGCGGGTGCTGGGTGAATGACCTCGGATTGTGTCGTCATTGCAATTATAGGTGGTGCTGTTATTGTCTTGACGGAACTTCTTCTGGCAGTGTACCCAATTGCTGTTATGGCTAGAACTAGTACTGCGAATGTTCCATATGTTATCATCTGGTGCATCTTCTTTTCGGTTTGAAGTTTTTCGAGGTGTTTAGTGTTTCTTGTATGTAGCTCTTTCATAAGTTCCAAGGAAAGAATTTCTTCGACTGCCGAATTTTCGTATGTTGGGTGTAACATTGGTGGCAGGACTTGCAATCTCACGATCTGCTCGGAGATGTATCGTTGATTATTTATCACGATGCTTTCATTGGTAAATTTGATGACAAATGTTCCTTTTAATGACTGGGTTCTGTTGCGAATTTCTATAGTTCCATTAAACTGGTTGAGCACGATGATTCCTGATGCTATCTCTTCAACCTGAGGGATGTGTTGGCTGTTTGTGGCGTTGCACGATGCATTCTTATTTTCTAACAAATTGACGATACAATTATCTTTACTTATATCTATTACCTTTAAGCGTTTACATAGAGACAATTCATCGATTAGCTTACAGCTATCTTTAAGTCCAAACAATGATTTATTTTTTCTTAAAATATTTTTGAATTCTAATTTGTGGATAATCCCATTATTCTTCTTTATTGGTACTAATAATAGTTTTTCGTATAATTCCTTTTTCGTTTTTGGAATATCGATTATGTAAATTAAACTTTTTGAATTAGAAGCAATTTTGATTTCTGCAAATTTAAGTGCTTGTTCTATATTTGAATACGGAATTACATCTTTTTCTAAAGTATCTATAACTAAATCTAGTTCGTTCTTAGCAAGAATATTTGAATTAACAATATTGGCTTTAGCTAGTTCAATAGCATATATAATATTACTTAGTTCTTCTTTAATTAATTTCAGTTTATATAAAAGAGTTACATTGATTTCATATTGGATTATACCATCCTTTTTAATTGTATTAAGTATTTCATTAGTTACATTTGTAAGTGCATTAATTCTTTCTTCGTACTGTTTATTTATAATGATTTGACTGTTGCCATTATCGATTACATTATTGATTTTATTTTGAACTAATTCAAAGTCATCATGGTCGGGATTTCCGGCTATCCACTTCCATGCTGACCCAATGAAATTTAGAGATCTTTTCTCTCTGTTTACCTTTAAATTTTGAATGTATTTCATTACTTGTTGAATTTCGAACTGTAGGAGCGGGAAGAAGGGATTGGTTCGGGGAACTCGGGTCTGTATGATGGGAAGAATTTCTGCAATGAATTTCTCGTACGGTGCTATTTCGATGACATGCATGAGTTTTAAAGAGCCTTCCATGATTTTTGCCATTCCATTATGTAAGACGATCATCGGGGAGTTGGTATAGTCAAGAACATTTACATCTCCTTGACTAGTTCCAAGCAAGAATCTGTTGGGTTAAAAATGAATGATTTAATTCCGAATGTTTGCTTTGTGTACGATTTTGCCTGACTCTGTTACTACGGTAGTAAATTTGTTTTCCTTAACTATCTCTTTTTTATACCTGGCTGATAGTTTGGAACCTAATCTTTTGTTAACTTTAATATAGATTATATCTCCTGGAGAATATCTATTGACAGAAGGTCTATTTTTGTTGTGGTATGCCAAATCGGCTTCTTGTTTCGATTTCAATTTTTTTGTGTTGTCCAAACGTGCGTTTTCGATTTGTGTAGGATCTGTACCTATATTTCTTCCAAAGAATATGTCAACGGGTTTTTTGTTGGTGACTGAATGAACTGAGAAATTATAAGCATGAACAGCTGCTTCTAAAAGTTCTGCAAAGGACGGGTACAATTTTTCTCGTTTCAAACATCTCATGATTTCGGCAAGGGTCGAGTGGAAACGTTCTACTTGTCCGTTTGAGGTACTTGTGTAAGGAGGTGTTGTGAATACTTGAATTCCAAGTTCATTTTCAACCATGAAGGTGATACGGGATGAATTAAAGGATTTTTCGTTGTCGAAAACTAAAGTTACTGGGACTCCGTAGGCGAAGATGATATCCCTTAATGGTTGCCTTATGTCTTCGACAGCTTTTGATTTTACTATTTTGGTAATGGCGTATTTAGAAAATTTATCAATGGCGGTGAGGACTAGTTTTCCCTCTGTGGAGAAAATATCAATGTGAACAATCTGACCTGGATAATTAGGAATGGGTGTAGCTTGAATTTCGACTTTGTTGGGATGACGGTCATACTTGTTTTCTTTACATATTAAACAAAGTTTAACTATTCGCTTAATTTTTCTTGACATTCCAGGGAAGTAATACTTTTCTAAGATCTGAATTTTATTTTCTCTGTCGTTTCTATGGGCACGGTTATGGGTCTGAATTATTAAGTTTTCCTGATCTTGCTCGTTCTTTACATCGTCAACCATTGCTTGTGTAAAACGTACGCGGTATGTACTGAAGTTTGTCCTGTAAATGTTTTGGATCATTCCCATTATAGGTTCAGCTGTTTTGATACAATTTGTAACTGTTGGATTAAGACGTTTTTTCAGAATTTCGACTAGTTTTTGTTCATTATAAAAGGGTTCCGTGATAGTATGTCTGTGGATAGTTGGGAATACGATTTCGAATTTTTCAGAGGATGATGTACCTACCAGAAGGAGAATTTGATTTTTAAATACGTTGATAGGACATTCAACGCTGCATATCAGACCGTGAGCTGAGCTCTCATCGCTATGAGTAGTGGGGGTCATTGAATTGATTTGGCTGTACTGTGGTGGTCTAGAAAGCGCGTCGGCTACTACGTTGCTTCTGCCAGGTTTGTACTTGAGCTCATAGTTGTAATCTTCTAGCATAGCTTTCCATCTCTTCAGTTTGGGGTTATTGTTTTTGCTACTAAGGGCGTAAGTGAGGGGTTGATGGTCAGTGTAAATGAGAACTTTCGTCGAACCGTATAGGTAATTCCTGAGGGAGTTCAAAGCCCATATGATGGCTAGCATCTCCTTCTCATTAGCGGCGTAGTTCTCCTCGGTTTTACTTAATGTTCGCGAGATGAAGGTTATGGGTTTGGTTTCTTGCGACAAAACTGCACCTAGTGCATAATTTGAGGCGTCTGTGGTCAGTTCAAAGGGTTTTTTGAAATCTGGGTAAATTAAGATTGTATCTTCCGATGCAAGTGAGTTCTTAAGTTTTTTAAAGGCATCTTGTGCTTCGTCGTTTAGATGTATTAGCTTCTTGCTAGAAAGATTCTTGGACACGCGTCCATCCTCCCCTCTTAAGAGGGATGTCAAGGGTTTCGCGAGATTAGCGTAGTCTCGAATGAAACGGCGATAATACCCTGACATGCCGAGGAACGATCTCAAGTCTTTCAAGGTTCGAGGAGCTGGAAATTTCTGGATTGCCTTTACCTTTCCGGGGTTGGTTTTAATACCTTTTGCGGATACAATAAATCCTAAGAATTCTATTTCTTGTTTGAAGAACTCGCACTTATCAAGCTGTACCTTCAAGTTAGCGTTACTAAGAGTTTCAAAGACTTTTCGAATATCTTCTAGATGTTGCTTTGCATTTCTGCTATAGATGATTATATCGTCAATGTAGACGCGGCATATTTTGCCAATGTGCTCACGCAAGACATCATCTAATGACTTCTGAAAAGTTGTAGGGGAATTTTTTAATCCCATTGACATTCTGGTAAACTCATATTTAGCGTGGTTGATTGAAAAGGCAGTTTTTTCCATATCTGATTCCTTGAGGGGGATTTGGTAAAAACCACTTTTTAAATCAACAACTGTGAAATACTCGCTTCCACCTAATTCAGATAAAAGTTTTTCTATATTTTCTAGTGGGTATTTTTCAGGGATAGTAACACTGTTAAGCTTACGATAGTCTATGACTATCCTATATTTCTTTTTTCCGGAAGCATCAATCTTTTTCGGTACAATCCACACGGGGGCATTGTACGGGGATCTCGAAGGCCTGATTATCCCATCTTTTAAAAGTTTCGTGATTTGATTCTCAACCTCGTCTTTAAGAGACATTGGGTAGGGGTAAAATTTGGCGTAGACAGGGGAATCTGTAGTTGTTCTTATTTCTGCCTTAACGTTAGTGGCACAGGTTAACTTATTATCGGGATCGTCGAATAACTTAGGGAATTCCTTTACAATGGATTGGATATGTAATTTTTGGTCGGTTGTCATGTGATCGGTTCGGATATTAATAGAGTTTACTGATTGTGTGACCAGCTGTTTTATTTTTACTTTGATGTTATTGTTAATTACCATGTAGTTGTCTTTCGTGTGAATGACAGCTGAAAGATCTGATAGCGTATCGTTGCCCAAAATGGCATGAAAAGATTTTAGTTCTGGCATTAAGAAAAATTTAATTCTGATGTTATTGAGTCCGAAAAGACTTAAGAATGTATGGTGACTGATTTTTAAGTTGCCTCCCATGGAATTGGCATAGAAAGCCTTCTCATTTAATTTAGGATTTTTAATAAGAGTGGGTTGTATGTAATTTTTATTTGATCCAGTGTCGATCAAAATTTTTAAGACTTCTCCGCTCTTCGTTTTACATTCAATGTACGGAAGAGAGGAGCAGTTTAATCTAAAAAATGGATATCATTAAATTCAAAAGGTTCTTCTGAGTTATCATTGTCACACTGCTGTTGAAATGATTCAGAATATTCCTGAAGACTCTGATCATATTGATTGTCTTCGGAGCGAATCGCTTGCTCGTATTGGTTCGTATCATCAAGTGTACTTGGAGATTGTTCAGGTTCGATGGTGTTTAAATGGAAATTCCTCTGCATCTTGTTTGGATGAACTTGCTGCGATGTTGAGGCAAACGGCCTTTTTGGTGCGGATGGCCAGTTCTTTTGCTGAGGTCTGTTCATGTAGTTTATGTTGTTCGTTCGGATAGTGGACGTTTCCATAGGCGTTGGTGGAGATTTGGATGGGTAATTATTCTGCGGCGGATTGAAAGGAACGAAGGGTCGTTGAGGCCTTGGGGGAACCATTGGTCGGGGGTTAGAATTCATTGGAGGCCTTGGGTAAGGGTTTGTTGGGTACTGATTGTTCCAACTCATAGGATTATGGAATAGCTGCGGGAAAACTTGGTGTCTATATTCAGGATGTGGATGGTGAACTTGCGGATGACGTTTTGGTGGGATAGGGGGTGGTAATGGATGCGTTCTTCTATTATGTTGATTATTGGCATTCGCGTACTGTGCTCTGAAGGTTTGGTTTTCAAGCTTCAGGCAGAGGTGCAAGGCTTGGGGCAAATCCACAGGTTCCCGGATACCAAGAAGCCTGGGTAAATCGCCTCTTAACCCTCGGACGAAGGTGTCGAGTGCCTTGTCTCTATAGGTATGCATTAATAAATTTAGGGCTTCTTCGCCAACATCCATGCAAGAAATTTTATTCAGTATGAGTGAAAGGTGAGAATAAACCTGTTGGTAAAACTCTTGTATGGAGAGGTTACCTTGTACCAATGATGTGAGTTGGTATTCTAGTGTGCCTAGGTCACGTTTATCTGCATAATGCAGCGTGAGGCATCGAGCAATACAATTCCAATTTAATGGGGTGTTGTACGACTCTAGGATGTGGTCCGCATGGCCCACAATCTTGTTTCGAATCACATTGATAATGCCGAAATATTTCGGTGATCCTCTAATAGATTCGTAAATACGGAGGATCCTTTCAACGCTTTTCCGCCAGGAACTGAATTCTCCTGGTTGCCCAGAGAATTCTCTTAAACTGCGAACAACATCCGGAATTTTATCTAGTTCCGATATGTTGGCTTGCTGGTCCTGGTTAATAATTTGATCCGTTCCTGCAAACTGGTCTGCGTTAGGGTTTAAAATCGATTGAACGATGCTCCTTCCCTCAGTTTGTAGGGCATGGCTTACGATTGAGGAGATTAAAGCTTGCAATGCAGGATGAGATATCGGGGCGGCGTTTGGGTTTTGTTGCTCTTGGGGATCTTGAAGGTTTAGGACTGGAGGTCGGATATTAGGGTTAGCCATTATTACCAGAAACTTGGAAATGTGAAAATTCAATCAAGTAATGCGGAAACAACGAAGGAATGTTTGTCGCGGCAAATACAGCGGTTACAGACGAGAATTGATTTTGAGTAAAAAGAAATTAACGTTCTACGTAATGGTGAAAATTAAAAGGAATGAAAATCACGATAATTAGCGGTGGCAAAAGTCAACTAACTAACATGATATGGTCACATACGATTTATGAGAAAAATTTAAAATGATTTTTTAGTGATTTCTTTTTTTTTTTTTAATTCACAATTTTAGCTCTTAAATTTCTAATATTCTATTCAAACAAAAAATATCTTATTTGCACTTTCTTTCTATATATTCGTAACACTAGATCTTTTGGCACTTTTTATTTAAATTTTTAATTTCTATTTCTTTAATTAATAAAAATTATTTCTTTAATTCTTAAAGGTAATTCTTTTATTGGATTGAAATTTGAGGTTTTAATTTTTCTCTTATACTAACTTACATTACAATAAGTATCAGCATTCCTGCGGCACTCCTTTTGAGGACTCTTGATACTTGATGGTGTGGGCAGCGGCTAGTACTACGTACTTCCTGTTCCTCCCTTTATTCGAAAGGGTTACTTAGGGGCCTCGTTTCTGCACAACCGGGTTCGTGGGACCGAGAGGTTAAGACGGCACTGTTAGCACTATGTTGTTCTGTTTTTACGCGGGCACTACTTTAGGGCACTGGTAAATGTTACGCGGGCACTACTTCAGGACGCTGGTAACGGGCACCTAATTTAAGGGCACTAATCGACAACAATTAAAACACTCCCGGTCCCTGCTCGGGCGCCAATTAAATTATGCTACGTTAAATTGTTATAAAAAAAACAACTTTATTTCACTGAATCCAACTTAAGACTTAATTACACAAAATATTCTAACTATAACTTAACCTACGCTTATCGTATTGCATCAGCCAGGTTGACGACCGCCAGGTGCAGTATTGCATTTCGTTGCCCTGGTTGGAGCCAGACGCTGAATCGGCAAAACGGATGCTCGTGTCGAAATGTTATATTATGTGCCGTTAACTTATATAAGAATAAAAATTATCAAACGAAAGCGGGTAGATATATACATATGTATACATGTAGATCAGTGATCGATTGCACAGGCAGGTACCCCTTTGGTAGCGGCCGGCAATTCTGTTATATGTTCTGTATGTAAATATGTATATGTATGTGCGTTTTCTGTGTTTCGAATAGGTACATACAATATGTTAAAATGGTTATTTTGCGATTGTGTGCTGTATTGTTTTTGACAATTTTGAACTCACCGATGAATTTAAATAGGAAAACCTTAATTGGCAATACATGTGGATATACGTATGTATGTATATAGAAATCATACATTTTTTATGAGGGTATTTTTTTTGGAAAATATCCCAGCGGGAAATTTGGGAAGCGCTCCTCCGAGAAGGTATTTGGAAGCAATGATTTTTTAGGAAAACATTCTATGCGATGTATAGGTGATGCATTGAGAAGCAATCACTGAGATGTGCTTCCGAAAAAATCTTTTTAAAAGTGTGGATTGCTTCCCTCTGCGGACTTACTAATGTAAAAAGGATATGGAAGAGGATACGGAGAGTCATGCCTTCTAACCTTCCAAGGAATTGCTTCAGCATGCATGATTGTATGCTTCCATTTCCCGCTGGGATCCTTTTAGTTGCTACGTATAGGTACATTTGTATTTATTTGTTTTTTAGAGTGTTTCTATACAATGTTTGCCATTTTTGGCGATTCTTATCACACTAATTACTTTAATCACACTAATATTAGTTAATACTAGATGGCGCTGGAGTCAAGTTTTTAACAAAACCTTTTCACGCCGAAAATGCTGAACCAATCATAATGTAATTTGGTATAGAGATATTCTGGAACCTGAGGAAGGAGGGTATTTTTTTTTTGGAAAATATTCTTTTAGTTGCTGAATACATATGTATTTATTTGTTTTTTAGTGTGTTTCCATACAAGATTCAAGCTGGCGATTCTTATTTCTATATAAAACTAGATAAGTAGAGCAGCTTCATTCCTATTCGTGTAAGAACCACATGATAACCACATGCAGCATGGTATCGGCATAAGAACATTGAAAAAAATCACTGTGAAATAAAGCGTAGCAACGCACGCCGGGTATCCGCTAGTTTTTTTATAAAAGTGCGTAGGTATACACGAAACTGCATTGCGGAACGGATTAAATATCAGTTTTCATGGCGAATGCACGCGCGCGTATCGTTTAGTGAACGTTATTAAACGACGGAAATCTAATCATGGATGATTATATTAATTCTAAAATCATAAGTAAAATTAATGAATTTAGGTCTAAACAGTGAAGTTATAAGTGTACCATGTTTGGTATGGCATGAAAAATACATTGAAGAAATACCCAAACAGTTAATTAAGATGTCGATAAATTGTTTTTAAATGTAGGCTACTTCGGCGATAGAATTTAACTTCAAGCTCGATTGAAAAAATGGAGAAAAGACAGGGTAACTGCTTTTATGATCTTTTTTCATATTATTTAATCATCATATATATTATTTCTGTAGTATAGGTACCATTTGCGGCTCTCTAATTTAACAAATCAGGTGTCAAAAGAAAGAGAATTTCCTGGAGCACTGATAAATCGCACTTTAAGTTCAAACACTTTAACAAATTAAAAACCCGATCAAAACAAATATTCTATCCAAAATGAACTCCCAAAAGAATAAACACTTCCCGTATGATTTCCACGGAATTCCCATCAGTTGACAGATGGGAATCATATGGTAAGTTTGGATGTTGCATGGGATGTTTGCATTTTGGGGTTGGATTTTCTCTTGCAAGAGTTCTCGCACGGGCACACTAGTTATATAAATAAATTTCCTCTGAGATTCTAAAGACTGCATCACGTCCCTCCTTCTATATTCCTTGATACATATATTATATAAAAGAACATCTTCGTGTATCATTCTTAAAAAGTTATGGTAAAGTATACTTTCTGCGCTATAGGGGTCCTTTGCATTTCTATTAGAACCCATCTTTTCCAATGAAGAAATCAGGAAATAAATCACGCATTCCTTGGAAATGTTGCGGACTGCTTCGGTTTTTATCAGACGTATCACTATTCACTACTGCCGTTACTTTCATCAGAATGATCAATCATCTCTGGGTGTTCCACGTAATCAGGATCATCGAGCTAGTTGCCCGACAATGCATCTAAACAAGATCATCATTTTGAAATCATTCTCTTTTTGCGCTCGCCTTGATTCGCCCTCGAAAGGCTTTCTCATACAAATACAAATATGTACAGTGCGAGCGAAGAAACATCAAAGTATGTGTCCAGGTCCATAAAATTGTCAATCAATTTATCAAAGTTTGAATATGTGCAAGAGCACATTGAAGTGCAAAACATATGATCACAATAGAGCGCGCGCATATGTACATACATATACTCACACACACATTATTGCAACGATCCCCACTGCTGCAAGACTGCTAGCATTGGTCTCCACAAGTCCACAGAAGGAAAATTGTGGGCGATGATTTAAATAATTGTTTTGAACATTGCTCAGCTTCAGGACAGCGCAGAAGGATGTTTTATATCTCAAATGAATCAGGGACAAATTTACTAATTTCAGTTATTTTTTGTTTTTTAATGCGATAAGCCATTAAAGAGTTAGGGTTGTATAATCATAATTCTCCTCACGGATATGCAGTTTTTTTTACCAATTTCTAAGAAAAGAACCAGTAGGCTGAGCAAAAATGAAATAGCCTTCCCGGATACTTAACCCTAGAATGCATACGTGTTTTTTTGTTACATAAACACGTATGGGGTTCCTGAGCACACCAACACTTTGTGTTGAAAAACACAATTTTGATAAAGTTAATTTATTTAATTTATGTGATATATTTATTAATTAAATTAACAAAAAAAAAGGCATTTGATTTACAGCGGTTATAATGAGAAAAGTATTAAACAAGGATGAACTGAAGTGGTGCGATTATAGGGTGCTCCAAAAAAACCAAGAAAATACAGCTTTTCGAATTCAATAGTTGCAAACATTTTCTTGTTTCTTAAAGAAGACATGTAAGGCAACATTACAGTATATAACAAGCTTTAATTTTCTAAATATTATCGGTATATTTTTAATTTTGTTTATTGCACATATAAAGGCAGCAGTTGCATACTTTTTTCCTGACAGAACTCCTAAGTAATGCCGATCTTCTGGATTTTTATCATCCTCACAGTCACCGGCGGAAATTTCATCATCCTCTACAGAATCCATCTCTATGTCATCTAAGCAAGATTCATCTTCTTCGTCCATATCACTACTGACATCTAAAATAAGTTGCCTTATCTCCTCCTCATCATGGATGGCCTTATTTCGACACATTTGTGCAGATAATCGATAACTTTTGTACTTCTGCACTAAGGGAACGTTTTGTTATGCAACTCTAAAATAGTTCATCAACCAACCGTTTTAAAACTCTTAAAATTAACAAATTATTATTTTGTTCACTTTCAAAAAAAAGTCACACTAACACATATGGGGTTCACAAATAAAATACAAACGAAAAAAACAAAATTACGGCTTTTATTTTAAGAATTGTAACAGTTTGTATTTTGAAGTGGCGTGCGCTGGCACCCCATATGCATTCTATGTTAGGGTAAAGATACATTTCAAAAAAAGTTTCATCGAAATCTGTACAGCGGTTTTCACGCCATTAGGTAACCAACAAAAAACACACACATATAAAACAGATTGCCGTCCGTGTGTGCACTCATAACTCGAGAACAGATTGTTCGATTTTCAGGATTTTGGGCTTGATGGATTCATATTGGCCCAACAAAGGACACTATGGAGGAAAATTCCGGAAAACTTCCAGGAAAATTGGAAATCCGGGAAGAATCGGAATCGGAAGATCCTGTTTTTAGTAAATTTATTCGAAAACATGCTGAAATCAAGTAACGCGACTGCTTGAAAACACGGGCAACGCCGGGCGGGAAACAGCTACAAAGTTATATTTACAGATCTCAAAATATCTAAACAATCTAAGAAACACGGTTTCTGAAATAAATAATTCCAAATTTCTTACCAATTTATGTTGCGCGGTATCTAAAAGTATGTATCTGTTAAACACGGAAAATAATCACCAGTAGTATTATACACCAGTATGTGTCTACCAGACACTGTAGCTGTCCACAATCAACCTACCTCGGACAAACAATGAACTGCAACTACTGCCTGCATCCGTTATCTGTTACTTAAGATATCGTGATAGCATCACATTAACATGCCAATAGCAAAATTGAGACGGCATAAACATATCCAAATTGTATGTAAGCTAGACAACTCCAGATCTTAATTCGTCGGTAGAATCAACTAAGGCAGTTAGATAAATAACAGCATGTATACACTGTTGACAGCATATGTCAAAATAGGGGAGCAGCAATTTTCGTATATTTCCACTGTCAAAGGACAACCGATTTGACAATAGTTACAGTCTAAATATGCTAAAAAGCATTGCTGATTTTCTTCCCGTTTCCAGTTGGATATAGGCGCGCACTAAATCATAAGTCAATTTTAAGACCAATTTACATTCGACAATCATAAAATACCAAGCCATCATTTTGAGATAGCAAAAGTTGTAATCAACTTTATATGTTGCTGAAGGATTTCGCTTTCTCTTACTCAGATACATAACATCTACTCGGCTTACTAAAGGCTTTGCCTAACATTGACGGTACATAAAATAATTTAAAAGCCCATTACTACGCAGATTAGGTGATAAAAAACGAAAATTTTCTATTTAAATGTCAATGGTTCTCTGGTGTTCAGATAGAAAAATGTGGATTGTACATTTTACATAGAAGCCTCTTGGTAGGCCCACCACTAAACCATTAACATCCGATTTTTGTTTACTAGAAAAACAAATAGACTTTAATTAAAGCGATTAGGCGATCAGCATCAGCATCAGCACTGATAAAATGTCAATGCCATAGACGGAAGACTACTTAATGTTAATTAGATGCCGCTTAAGAACTAGCAAAAGTATTCATGTGAATGATGTTATTTTTGTTTTGTTTTTCGTAAGAATTTCTAAAATGTGAAAAGATAGTATTGGACGATAAAAAAAAAATCAAATGGCACGGAGATGTGATATTCGTACAAAAATAAACAAAGTTGAAAAGAAAGATGAAAAACATCCGCGAGAATAGTTCAAATTCATAAGAATCAAACACGTGAGGCAGCTTTATAACATTCAGATGTATACGACTTAATATAATAAAAATAACTTGCTGTTGACAAAAATGTTAACCTGACTGGTATTGTCTGTATCACCTCGCTCTGTTAGAAGACTGCCAAAATGGATGCCCTACAGAGCGAGGCGCGTTTCCTGTCGATAGAAAAAAAACGTCCCGACGACTGAAGAGAAAACAAGGAAATGCAACGTCAAAGAAAAAAAAACAGAAGTATACTTTTTTTTTCACCACGTTATAATCTGGGGCCGATTTATTGAAATAAAAATTTACGTTGAATGACTTATGTCCGAATCTAAATTTACGTTGGGGCTGGAAAAAATCCTCGGCGGTGGATAAAAAAAACCAACCCAGGAAAAAAAAAACACCAAAGAAATCGCCGTTAAAAATGGCCCGTTTATCGTCGAGTCCCGAAATTTCGGTAAAACCGTTTGTAACCGGGTCGCGTGTCCCGATATTTGCGGGAGTTCAATCGGAACGATAATCCACCAAAATATAACACCCTTTCTGGTGCCCACGCTTCACAAAAACCTATTCTCACTAATCCAATAACATAAAAATGGTAGGTACTTATCTTTTTTTTGTTTCTGCTCCTCTTTCCTTCAACCAAGATTCTCGCGCCTTTAGGGCGATCAATCGATATATATGTATATATAGACTATCTCTAGATATATATATATATATACGTATATATATTTCCTCGTCCTATGGGTCCAGTTTCCCCTCCTTTCTTCCTCGTTCACCACTTTTCCTCGCCAAACTTTTACTTTAAACTCGTATTCTCCAGGGTTATTCGCAACAAATCTTTAATCTTCTTCTACTTTTTTTCTCTCTACCACGGATTATTCCTCAACTCTTGTCTCACTTTCGATCTTTTTAACCTTCTCTTACTGCTGGTCAACCAAGAAGTGTACTCTCTCTTTGCGGACACCTCTCGTAACCGGACACCTCTTATAACCGGACAGATTTCAAAGAACGGAAATAAATACACGATTTTTCATATAAAATACTCTCCCATAACCGGACTCTCTCATAGCACCAATTTTCGTAACCGCAATAGAATGTCGCTCTCTCTTAAATGGACAAAACACATCTACGTATGGCAAACATTTTACATATACTTTATTTTGTACTAGCTGTTGCCTGCCCGGCGTTGCCCGTGCTAAAAATCAGTCGCGTCATTTGATTGTGGTATGATAGAAAGGAAGTAGTAGGAATCGATATTATTTAAATTAAGATTCTAAAGAATTCTGAAGCCAATACATTATTATCTGAACTAAGTGGTAGTTCCCTATAGATGAAACGATTGCATAAAAAATTGATGGAAATGTAATATTCCTGTGTACAAACACGTCTACACACATATGTACATAATATGTATTTTATGAGCGTCAAATAATGGTACTTTCTGGTTTCTTGTCTCTAATAGTTGTACTTAATGTTTATATTTAAAGTACAATAGCATTATGTAAACGCCGAAGATATTAGGCTTTGTTGTAAGCATTGATCGTGGAGTAACTGGTGAGGTTTGTCTGAAATCACCAACTATTTACTAATTTTAAGACTCAACATCGCCTGCCTACCCCTACTACAATATAATATGTATTTGTGAATTAGAATAAAAGGAAAAACTTTATTCTAAGGTATCCACTGACTTAACCTTAAGGTAACCAAATACCGCTGTAAAGTGACAAAAAAAAGAAAGTAAAAAAAATCGTGCATTTCCCCCTTTCTGTGGATCTAGATCCGCACGCTGATGAAGCAGAAACACAACTAACTAAAGTCGGTAGCAAATATCAGCAAAATCATCCCTCCTCTACTTTGTGTCACAATCCCAAAAAGGAGCATTAATTATTAACACGAACAACCCTCTCTCAACAGAATGACGATCAATGGCAATGGTTTACCCATCGTTCAATGCGCGTATGGGTAGAAAGAAAATTAAAGAATAAGCGATAGCGATGGATTTGTGGCGAAGAGAAGAGCATAACATCTAAAAAAAACAACCCTCTCCCAACAGAATCACGGTCAATGGCAATGGTTTACCCATCGCTCAATGCGCGTATGGGTAAAAAGAAAATTAAAGAATAAGCGATAGCGATGGATTTGTGGCGAAGAGAAGAGCATAACATCTACAGAAACAACCCTCTCCCAACAGACTGACGATCAATGACAATGGTGTACCCAAAAATAATGACCAAGTAATAAAAGCGGAAATTGGAATAACTCGAATTATGGAATCAAGGAATTGTATGTTTTGTTTAAAAAGTAGCCTAATCTCTAATCCAGGAAGTAGACTATCTATTCACGAAAGTTTCATTCAAGTCTGTTAAACCGTTAAAGTGTTATAGAGCAACAAACATCCAAACATCCAAACATCCAAACATCCAAACATCCAAACATCCAAACATCCAAACATCCAAACATCCAAACATCCAAACATCCAAACATCCAAACATCCAAACTTTCACATTTATATATTAGTAGGAAGGATAGGATAGGATAGGATAGGATAGGAAGGATTATTTTGTGCGACTTTTGTATAAAGATAAAAATGATTCCGCTCGTTACAGTGGAGTGAAAATTTGTCTCTGGTAGGACAAATAATGCCGAAATATGGAAGTTTACTGTATGAGAAATACCCGTCCCGTCTTGTCCTAGCATATCTAAGATTGTCATGACCCGCTTATCTCCTCAACCATTGACGGCATATGCTGTCTTGTCCGCGAACATGTTATCAAACAACTATGTGAATTTATAAATCGCATTGCATTTTTCAATAGGTTTGTATGTTAAGTGTATGTATGTATGTATGTGTCATTTTGCGCTTGATTCTTATAGACAGAAATTAGTATTTTTTGATGATTTGTGTTTATGACATAAAAATTAATTCCTTTATAAAATAAAATGAATACCACATGTCTATTGTGATTCTCTTTTAAAGAACGTCAATTTATTTTTTTTCTCCCATAACCGGACACCTCTCATAACCGGACAAATTTCTCGGTACCGTCAGTGTCCGGTTACGAAAGAGTTGACTGTATATGTATAGTCTTTGCTAATGATGGATACTCCACTTGACTTATATTAGCCGTATTTTATTATGCTGATCTGATTCGGATCAGATCACGGGCTTAATAAAACAAACTGGATTATGTATATTGCACACATTTTCAGCTCAGACACAAACATTTAGCGCGAAGTTGCAGTTTTATTACACAACCCTTAGCACGGATGCAGACATTTAGCAGGTTTTAGCGCAGGTTTCTGCCACGGATACAGACATTTAGCAGGCTTTAGCGCAGGTTTTTACCGCAAACACAGATAAGCAAAGTTCACAAGCGAAAGTGCATCCTACTGAGAAAAAGCCGAACTAATTTTTGAATCACGAAAATAGATCCAAATAAAAAGCAAGATCTCGTATTGTTATTGTAATGCATACGCAGCAATGATCTAATCTGGATCATGGGTGATAATAAAACGCGGCTATTATATACATTATTTATATATTTACACCCTCGTTTATAAACGCGGTATTTAGGTTCTCAAGAAATAGCGCGTTATACAAAATCGCGTAATATGATACTTGGGCCATATACTAAAGTTGGGGTTACATTCTCCATAAAAACAAATGCATCTTAAGTTACACTGTTTTAGAAAACTAACTGTACCTACTACAGCTTTAATATAAAAAGGCAACAATAATGATAAAAACGATTCTGTTAGCTATTAAAAAAAGAAGAATTTAATCTTTATTGCAGGTTCAATTCATGTTTCATGCATAAATGCTTTTTAATTTTTAAAGTGATCCGTTATAAGAGCTTGATGATCACTTCTCTGCAACTCCTTTCAGACTTCAAAATACATATGTATAGACGTAGAGAACGCTGCAAAAGCCTTAACAATTATTAGAGCGTTCCAGACAGGGATCAATACCAGCAAAGTAATTATTCTTCAAATTAGCCGCTTTTTGCTTATTCGGTACAATCCACCTGAACATTCTTTATCGGAGTCATTTTCAGAATTCGGGTCATAATTTGAACCAAGATTGAAAAACATTTTCATACGTCATACCGTAAAATGACCTAACATTGACTGGGTCCCTAACATTGATCAAAAATCATAAAATCTTTTTTAGCGATTTAGAAATCGCACTAATCTCTTAATATCATTTCTATTGAGGAATAGGTGTTTTATAGACTTATTGTGAAATGGTTTAATGGCTCTTTTAGCCTGACGAAGACCATGGGTATTTTCCCAATAGGAGACACACATGTTGATTTCCCAACTTTAGAATTCTACGTTTACAGCTAAATTTGGTAGGTTACAAAATGGGTCAGAGCCGATAAAGGAGTCAGCCGAACTCCAGGTTTTTCATTTCCGTCAACACCTTCATATCTGACGCCCACCAAAGTTTGATTTTGTTTCTATATGAGAGGTCTTGGAGAGTATTGAAGCAGTTCAGGGCTGATTTGCAGTCAATCAGGTTTGAGCCAAGTGCTTTTATAGCTGCTTGACTATCCCTGAGGATATGGAAAAGGCCACCTTTCATTCCCGATTCGGGGATGACGTTGGCGCACACATATGTACATAATATACCTATGGGCCAAAAAAAAAATTCGAAAAAGTTAACGAACGCATTGAACAATATAAAATTGAAAATGGATGTGATTTGACGGTTTTAAATACATGTATATGAAATATGAAAATGAAAGAAATTTCATGTGCTAAAACTCGTAGCATGGAAAATTCAGAAGAAGCCCATGCACCTAAATCAAATGAAGTATAATTTGTGTAACATTAATATTGGTGTCAGATGTTATCTTCATTGTTGGCGAGCCACGAAACAAATGTCCTATCCAACATTCATTCAACATCAAACACAAGAAATCCTTGCAATTATGTCCAGTTTTTCTAACCAAACCTTAGAATCAAGGCCCAAGAATTTCCTCTTTCTCCCATTTCTTTTTTGCTCATTATAAAATTAAAAATTTTTCAATTTAGCCATCATTCTTTGCCAATTTTATTTTAATAAGTGAGATCGTGTCTTGTCATTTTTGACTTTTCCGATAACAATTTCGATAAAAATTGCCCGAAAGTAATTTGGAAGAACAGGGGCCGAATTACCGCACTGGATAACGAGTGAGTGAGAAGGACTCGTTATTATTATTTAAGCCCAAGGTTACAAAAAAAAACACCTATTATAATTTGAAAACCGGTTTTCACCTGAGGTCGATTCTCTTTCTGTGATGTTGTTATGTGTAAACAATGTTTACAACTTCACGCTTTAATTCGATTCTTGAGGTGTGAAAAAGTGAAATCAAATGTCAACATTTTTGCACATGCTAATTTTTTTATCACAGCCAAAGTATTTTCTAAAGAAGAGCGATGAAAATTAACGCGGACCAAAAGTTAAGACTTACGCCGTCTATAAAATTGATCGAATAATTAATTATTCCAGATATTATTCACAATTCAGATTAAAAAGAAATAAAATTATAAAACAGTACTACCTTGATAATGTGAACTAATTAAAAAAGGTTGCTGTTCACATTTTAGGGGGTTAAAAATTATAAAAAAAAATCAAAATAAAGAAAACAAAATCAAAGGGGTAATTCAGATTAAAGGGTATAAATTTATATACACAAAAGTTAAATAAAAAACAAAAGACTGTAATGGTCAACTTTGTCACCCTATATTGCTCACATAAAACAACGCTAAGGTATCCAGCATTTAACTTTCGCAGAGAACACTGAAATAACTAATGCCCTTATAAGACGAAAAACGTACTTCCGCCAGTAAGTAACATGGAAAAACTGCCTAGACAAATAACTGCAAATACCGAAAGAATAACCAAATAAGAATTCGAAAAAGTTCACATTATAGGGGTGAGAACATTTTCAAGTTCACTTTAAAGAGATGATATTGAAAAAATTTGTTCACATTATCGGAAAATTCACATTATCGAAGTAGGGTAGATCGGGGACAATAGTAACAGTGTACAGTTGTAACACTCGCGACAATTCACAAACTGTAACAGCAAATCCTCTCTAACAGGCACACACAACGCGTCTGCATATTATCATTTATTTGCGAGTTTCCTTTCGGCTTCTATACAAAATAGACATCACTAGAGGAAAAGGCAGTTGTTTACCCTCTAAAGAAAATTTTTCCGTTGGGAAACATTTTTGAATAACTTTTTTTGCTACAAAATTTATAAAGTTTATTTTCTATAGTATATTCAGTGTTTATCAGTTTATCTTTTTGTGTACTGCTTTGACTCCAGCCATTTGTGATACAGTAGATAAGACGTATTTTATGTATAAGAGGCACATGAGGACAGTTGTAACATTCCCGTTTGGGGACAATTGTAACACGTTACAACTGTAACATCTATACCGGTACTCCTGAGAAATAGGCTATAAGAATTATATTTAAAGAGGGTGCAGTCTTTGATTCAATTCACACTGGTCACATCAACAGGCTACTAAACAAAATATTTTATATATCTGGCACAATATTGTGATTTCAATAAGGCACTCCTTTTGGAAATCTACCTTTCTTTGCATTTATGGTAGGTTTTTTTTACTGAATTAAATCATTTATTTATTAATTCATTCATTGTTGTCATTAATCAATGTGAATAATTACAAAAAACAATTAAAAGTCCGAGTAAAACATATCTTGTCTTCATTCTTACCTATGTAACAACTATCCTCAGGCACTGTTACAACTATCCAGGATATGGGGACAGTTGTAACATTTGCCCCATCTCATTAAAAGTGCATATATCTTTTTTTCTATCACTCCTTGTGGACTGAAATTCAGTTATAATACTGGGAAGAAAACAAGCAATCCTTTGGTGTAAATTTCTCTTTCATAAATATTATAGCATAGAGACTATATGAGCTGAAAGTCAAAGTGTTGCTATTGTCCCCGATCTACCCAACATATTATTGAGGTACTGTACTGTAATAAATTTCCGAGAAAATAAATATGAAAGTGGCAGGATCTATTATTTAGTACTTTTTAGTACACACTTTGACAGCAATTTTATCATAATGTGTTCGAGAATCGAATATCATAAACGTCAGTTTGTGAAGTGGTAAAATAAGAAATTGCTGTGTAAACTTCAATAATAATTTACTTATCACTTTGCAGCTTCACAGATCGGGAATGGACCCTCCTGGTCACACTTACTACAATTCTTTGTTTTTCGTGTCCCTTCCTTCTCTTCAAAACTTCTTTGGATACCTCTTCGCCTGTGGTCTCTCTATAAGTCTAGATTTTTCCGCTTGAATGTCCAGCAGTAGTCAACTTCACATTCCTAGGTAATGTCGTAATGTCATCTTGCAACAATATTTTGGCAAGATATACAAAAAAAAAAAAACAACTGCCATAGCCCATATTCCATTATGTATTCCTTACCGTTGCAACGGACAGTGTTATTTTCTTGTCGAAAGTCCTACTGGCAAAATGGCGAGCAAAGAAGAAGAACAGCGAATTTTAATACATTTATTTTATTTTTGTTATATTTATTATTTTATTTCCAACAATAATTCATAGATTATAAAAATAAAGTTAAGAAATAAATATAATGATATTTTTTATTTATATATACTTCAAGTATTTAAATAGTATCAAATGCCATTTGTGGGTGCCCGTGGCGTAGTGGTAGTCGTCGTCGCCTGTCATGCGGAAGGTTTACGATTCGAATCCAGATGTCTTCGAAGCATTTATTTCTCACGAAATAGAAATAAGTTGATAAGTATCAGAAGTTAACATCGAAACCTACTGCGACGGAATAACACTGGCAGTACCACCATCCTACTGCCTCCTACTGTATAGCTGACAAAATTGATCGCACAAACTATAATAATAAGAAACATCTGAAAAAAAACTCCTGTGAATCATAAGCAAGAACAAAAATAATACACAACTCTCCAGTTATCCTTGACACCACCCATAGAGTTAGTTGAAACTGAAACCTATCATCTGAGTTTCCTACCACTACGTCGATCTGTCTGTCTCTCGTTCTCGTCCTTCATGTGCTCACGCTGTGTGTAAACATTATGGGTGTTCATGTCCCCTTTAGCGTGTGTAGATTATAAAAAAAAATAAAATGAGCTGAACAACTAATAAATTCATTTGCGGGTGGGGTGACCCTTAAGTAACAAAAATTATATATTAGCGAAAAAAGAAACAATAAAGCGAGTGATGATGTGCGAAAAAAAGAAAAAAATAAGTAAGTATAAAGCAAAAGATATAAAATAGTATACATATATATAATATGTAGTTACACCAGAACGTCAGATAAATGGATTCTAAACTAGCATAATCTAGATCTAGGAGCCAATGCTTTACACATTTTTCAAACCTTCCAGAAATCGTTAGAGCTCTTAAGGACTGAGGCGGCATGATGAAACTAAACCTGCGAAGGGTGGTCGTGCGATAGATCGGGATAGGCACTAAGGACTAAGCTCGAAAAGTTTCCTTGTAGATTGTAGTCAGAAACTATTCTGTAGTTACGATTACCCGATCTCATGAAGAAAGTTTTCAACACTTTAAAACAGTACATAACATCTTAAACGAATATCTTCAAAATCCAAATTATCCATTGTTTATAATTTCAAAAAAATTAAAAGAAGCAGTTTCAAGGATATGTTTTTTTTTTTTTTTAATTGAGGGCACGTTCAAGAATAACTCCAATTCTATTTGAGGCGCAGCGAAAACATTTACTACAGCAACCATCCAGCGAGCTAAAGTTCGAGTTGGATTACTTTAGGTGGTGCTACAGCTCGGGTGAACCTGGATCTCCTTCTCGCAACCATTTGCTTGTGCGTGTTATATTTTTGCACGAATGGAAGGGACCTACATTTTTTTGCCGACTCCAAACGGCAAGTTGAGAAGCTCATTGACAGACATTCGAAAGAGGTGGCACCGCGAAGAAACTTTTAGGTGCTGGGCGCGGCCTGGGATTGAACCCGGACAGCATTGCGTAGTAGTCAAACGCACTAACCACTACACCACGATGCCAACTCGAGTTGGAT
The DNA here is from genome assembly GCA_949775065.1 of Brachyopa scutellaris. NCBI lineage: Eukaryota > Metazoa > Arthropoda > Insecta > Diptera > Syrphidae > Brachyopa > Brachyopa scutellaris. The sequence continues at coordinate 94,104,494 of OX459113.1, read as the reverse complement.
TATAATCGTATAAAGTAAAAAAAAAGTGGGCACCGTAGCGCAAGTGGTTAGTGCGTCGGACTACTGAGCCAGCGGTCTTGGGTTCGAATCCCGCCGCAAACACCTAAAAGTTTTTCACAGTGCCCACCTCTTTCGAATGTCTGACAAGCATCAAAGAGTATCATTTGTCACGATTGAGCTTCTCAACTCGCCGTTCGGACTCAGCAAAAAACTGTAGGTCCCTTCCATTCGTGCAAAAATATAACACGCACACACAAACGGTTGCGAGAAGCAGGCCCAGGTTCACCTCGAGCTGTAGCGCCAACTAAGTAAGTAAGTAAAAAAGGTACTAGATCGTGATGAATCAAATCACAAAGAAGCAATACATCGATCTCGAAGGCTTTATTTTTTGACAAAATACAATTACTGTGTAATGGACGACGAAACTTACTGTGACTTTACTCAAATTCCAGGCAATGAATATTATCCCCCCTGTTCTGCATTCCACTTTTAGTGAATTCAACCACCAAAAGTGGAATTGGGTGTTTTGCATTCCGAATGAAACTATGAATTGTGGATTGTATGTTCGAAAGTGAATATTTTGGTGTTCTGCATTCCACTCAAGATGACAGCTGTAAATTCGTGTTCTGCATTCCGAAAATGCTGTGATTTTAGTGAATTGAATTCACTTGAGATTCTTGACGTGAATTGAATTCACATGCCGTTGTAAAGTGAAATAATTAATTAATTTGTTGATCAGAAACATTTTGAAAAATATGAGTAGAATAATAAGACTTTCCATTAGTGTATTAAAATAATTCCTTTGTTTAATATTGTACAACATAAAAATTAGAGGCAAGAGAGTATTCTCTTGAATCACATGAAAGAAAATCAAGATTTTCCAAGATCAAGATTTCTCTGACTCCACTTCTCGCAGGATATCAACAAATATTTTCTTACTCACCCTAAAACTGTTTTTAAAAATGCAAAAATCATTAAATAAATTATTTTTCTTCAGTTGTCTAACTTCTGCTTACATACAATGCTTTGGGAAGATCCAGAATGTTAGATTTATCTCGGAAAATCTTCCTGCGAACTCTCTCCATTCGGTTTTCACCAATCATTTAAGAATTTTGTTTTCCATTTTTTCCATTTTTTTAATAAAATATATTTTTTCTCAAATGTTTAATTCACTTGCACAAAACAAAAACCAAGAACTGAAAATCTCCAATGATTTTGAAATGATTTGACATTTCAAACAAATGAATTCGAAGTGGATTCCAAAAATTCGAAATCACTCGGAATGCAGAACACTGAATTCCATTCCGAGTGAATTTCAATTTCGGTTTCAATCTACTTTCACTCGAAATGCAGAACAGGGGGGTATGTAGCAAATTTTATTGATGATATTGGTGCATAATATAGGATCCGTCGAGCATCGAAATTTTAGAAATTCTTCTGCTCCCGTGGCAAAAAGTGAGAACATGACTCATGACACAATTAATGCAGAAATCGATATACAGTGGCTCACAGTGAAAATGGCCCACCTCTAACCAACTTAGTCTTCATCGAAAAACTCTACGAACTCAAGAAAAATAAAAATTGGAAATTTTTTAGGTTCAATTGACTTTTATATTCCTCTTTCAAAACACCAAAAAATGTAAGCACTCAATTACAAAAACATCCAAATAATAGGAAAAAAAACAAATAAGAAATCAAGTTTTATCTCACAGTGAAAATGGCCCAGTAATATTTAAGTTCTAAAACTTCTAATATTTAAGTTAAAAAAAAGCGTGAATATTTTAATATTTAGTACTGTTTTGGGTATACTATTTGTTTTGTAACTGATTTTAGACGATTTGGAACTAGTTCTACAAGTTTGTTGGTATAGTCGGGACTAATTTTTACCATTCCTCCAATAATACTCTTTTTTAAGCCATTTTCATTGGAAATTTCATGTTTCCGAATTTCAATTTCCAAATTTTGCCATAAATTTTCAATTATAATAAAATACGGTGATTACGGTGGTGTCTTGATCACTCTGAGACAATGATACGACATCTAGTCCCTAATACTTCCAGGCGGGTGCTTCGGATCATTTGTCTTGATTGAGCTAAAAAGTATCTTTAATTCCATCAATCTACCTTTAATTTTTAAGGATATTGTTTTAAATTGTTTTGCAAATATATAAGTATTGATATTTATCCATATTCCCTTCAATAAAATGTAAGCTGCCAGCCCAAGATGCTGATCCTCCACCCCAAACCATAGGATGACCACTGTCGTGCTTAACTGTGGGATGCAAATGCTTAGGATTCATCTCTTTATTAGGCTTTCTCCAAATGTTTAACCTTCCATCTGATCCAAAATGGTTATGTTTGCTCTCATCCGTAGTTAAAACCCTTTTCCAAAACAAAAAATCTTTCATTATGTGGTTCTGAGCGAATTTTAATTGAACCCTTTTATTCGTCTGGCTAATGAATGGCTTCTTCCTTGCAATTCTACCATTTGATCCAGATCTACCTAGATATGTCCGGACAGTTTCAGCATTGCAATTAATCTTCAGATGCTTTTCTACCATATCTCTTAGTTTTGGTGCGCTCAGCATTGGATTTTCTTCAGATTGGTTGACAATCTAACGTTCATCATGATTCGAAAACATCTTCTTGGGGCTGATTTTGGCTTGTTTATAATTCTATTATCGTTCTTGGACATTCTAATAATATATTTTATTGTTTATCGAGCTATTTTTACAATTTTAGAGATTTCTCTCCTCTCATAGAATACTTAATAATTAATTTTCGTAGCTGTATTGGATTTTTGTAACTCTATGAGGTCGCATTTTGAAAAAGTTAACTAAACGAATAAATTACACGTGCACGACTTCTGCAGTTGCGTTCTAATGTGGAATAGTAACATGGAGATAAAAAAAATGACAGTGCTAAAAGTTAAAAAAAAAAAAAACAGTTATTTGAGAAGCTTTTGATATATGGGCCATTTTCACTGTGAGACGAATTTCGTTCTTTTCTCTCTCATTTCCTCTTATTTTGTTGCTTTTATTATTAACTGTTTAAATTTTTCCTTGCGTTTGAAACAGGATGTAGTAGTAAATTAAAGTTGACCTTTTCGGCGATTGAATTCGATTGATTTCATAGAATTTTTCTCAGAAAATGTATTTAGTTTGGGGTGGGCCATTTTCACTGCAAGCCACTGTACATCAAAGAATGGTTACAAAAGCGTCTGCTAACGTTTATTAAGAAGATCAGAAATCAGTTCTATTTCGGCCGGAATTGGCGACATCACATTATACAAAAGGACTCTTTAGTTTTGCATTTCAATACAATATAAATGTTGTGCCAAAATCCTCCTAATTGCCCAGAACTTCGCCCACAGAAAGATTTTGGACTCTAATAAAAGTTGAAGACAAAGGGTGGAGTATGTTAAACAATTGTTCCAAACAAATGGAGGTAAGTGACCAAATTAAAATTTTTATATGTTTTACGTTGTGTCACATTCAAAACACTCGTACATAAAGAAGTCTACTGCATGTCATTTGTACAGTACTGTGACATTATAATTATTGTTGTCAAACGCAAACAATCACTTCAATAGGAATGTCAAATCAGTTAATCGGTAATGAAAAATGCATTTCTACTCGTATCATTCACGTAACACTGCTCGTTGGAATGATGCGGTAATTCGGTCACTGTCTATCGAGTCATCTATCGTAAAACCACTTTAAAGCTTTGCATATTTATCTGGTAAATCAAAACTCGGTTAACAGTTACTGTTATTCAACAATTGCATATTGACACTCCCTTATTATATCAAGCGTATTCGCCCACGCTGTTCGGTGAGATGAAATGGAACAGTAAAGAAGGTGGATCTTTACAATGACCACACCAATGTCATTAAAACTGGATAATCCAAACAAGGCTGTCATTTGGAATGTTAAAAAAAAGGTATACTCATATATACTCAGTTGATTGAGAGAAATATGTAGAAACACTGATATGTCAGTTCAGTGAGTTGGGACTAAGATGAAAGCAGAGATAGGCTTAATCTAGAACAACTTTTATCAGAAGTGATAGCTTAAAAGTCGCTGAGACGAAAGCTCTCCCTAATATGTATTGCCTGAGCCTACAGATGTAGAGTGTAAGAAACTAGTGCTATCAATAGCGAAGCGAAGATACTACTAATCTTTATGGCGTCCAAATCAATACTTTTATACTCGTAGAGATGCTGCACCGAACTGGTTCATAATTTTATTCACTTAATAATGTTTAAGGAATGGGTCAATAGCACGCCAAGAAGTCGAAGGCTGTTCGCTTTTATTTATCGAAAGGCAGATAGGCGGATGAGTGTCAAAATTGAATGAACCAAAACAGTATGATATGAACATACAAGATATTCCTATATCTATTACCCTTTATTCTATGTACATTAAAACGAATTCTATAAAGTCGACCAGATTTCTGTATGTGTTGCACATATGTGCACCGCTTAAAGCAGACATTTTAAGCGGCTGGAGCTACTGGTAAGTGAGCACCTTCCGGTTGGAAACCATTCTCATCAGCAAGATAATTCAGCTTGTATTGCACACCATCAGCAGCGGTCCATGTGACGGATCCACGTACGGAAATTGCTTCATTTTCCGTTCCAGGATTTTTTAGCTGAGCAGTTTCTTCACGAGATATTCCATCACTGGTAGCAAAGCTGTAAATTTTCAGAAAACTGTCAGTCACAGAAGCCTTAGAATGTGGTTCACGTAAGCATACTTGAACTTGTATCCATCAAGGCCGATGTTATCGTTCTCGTACGTCAAGATTTGGGCATTTTTGGAATCATCAACCGGGGCAGACAGGGCAACGGCGCACAAGGCAGCGAAAACAATAACGAATCTCATATCTTGGCCAAGAGTTATGTCTTGTTCTATCAGATTACCAACCGAAACTGCCCATCTGGTCGTCATGAAAGACTTTTTATACAAATCGATTATTTTTAACTGCCCGATCGGGTGTGAGAGCTGAGAGGGTGTCTTTTTCTTTTCTGTCAATATGGTATATATTTTTTTTGTCTGGCCGGTAGCGGTAGTTTTACTACTTTAAATCCAAATTGGCTTACTCAAGTTCCAGTTGATCACACATCAGCGTGTGCTGTTTATGATCTAATCGGCAAAATTTCCTATTCAAATACCCATCATGGGGTAGTTTCATCTAACGTATGGGTTGTGTTAATTTATAAAAACAATTACTTCAGATGAATTTTTGCCCGTATACGAAATATTGTGGGTTGGATTAAAAGTCATGCTTCATTGAAACCCGTGCGACGAAGGTTACTCACAAGAAATCACGAGTATTTCTGGAAAGATTGAACATTTAAGTACACACAGATTCCCTCTGTTTGCATTTAGTATAGAATTGGAGTATGCATTGGCACTTTAAACATTTAAGTATTTGCTGTAATTCTACGAACGCATGTATACACATAACATAACTAGGTATGTACAGTGCATTACAAAAGTCATAAAACAAGCATACGAGAAAAGTATTTTTACAGATACTGCTAAGGAAGAAAGCCAAATTAATTTATAATAAATAATATATAATACATAAGTTAAGAAAAAAGAAAAAAATTAAAATGGTGAATAAACTAAAAACAAAGAGACATTAATTCAATATGTAAAACCCAAAAGTAGTCTCACAAAAGTAATGTGACAATGTTACGTCACTAGCTTAATAATTTAATAAAATCGAAAAAAAAGCTTTAAGCTTATACACTGTGGGATTTCGTTTATCTTCGATAAACTTTTGTAGTCTTTTTGGGACGGATTTGACTAAATTGGTTGTCTTTTCCATGGTAATAAGGGACCATTCCTCTTCAACTCGGCCTTAGAATGAATCGAATGTTACTTTACTTTTCGCTCAAGAACATCCCAGAGATGTTCAATGGGGTTTAGGTCCGGGGATTGAGGTGACGTATCGATGAGCTTGGGACAATTGATTTGTGTTTAGGGTCGTTATCCTGGTAATAATGAAAGGTATTTCGAAAGCCCATTTTTTTCAGCGCTTTTGTGTAAATGGTTCTTCATTATATCTAAATACACTCACTTAACACCACCCTTGATAAAAACCAAATCGCCAACACCCCCAGCCGACATGCACACCCAGACCATAACTCCACCTCCACCATGTTTAACTGTCGGAGCAATGTTCTTCTTCTTAAATTCTTCATTCGCCATACAGTAATGCGCCCATCACTCCCAAAAATGTTAAACTTATGCCCCTATTCTGATTATGGTTTGGTCACAACTCACGAATGTCAGTGATGCGAAAATTGTGATTCTTCTCTTGTGAGGTTTCTTGTGACCGATCAGCTGTTTGGTATTCTGGCCAACACCTCACAAGAAAATACCCAAAAATAGTTACTACGGTGTGGTGAATTCATTGTCATGTCAAAAAATAATTTTTTTGACAATCATTATTTTCGTTTCCATTTCCACATCAAGTTGGAGATAGAAGATTGGGAAATAAATAATAAAATAACGAATAATGGCGGGAATAACGAATGAACAGCTATCATTTAATGAGAAAGCATCATTCCTTTTCCGCGAATTCCGTAAGATTCTTCTACGCTGAAATCTAAAAGAATTGAAATATTAACTACATTTGTATACTGTCCAACAAGAAATGAATATATTTTATTACCTTTCCTCTTTTTTGTTTATTTTACTCACAAGCAGCAAAATCAAAATTTCTTCTATTTGTTTTCAAATTAAACAATATGTGATTCTTTATTTTTCTCTTGTTATCGGCTTGTGAGCTGCTCAATCGGACATCACAATTTTGACAGTTCTTGTGATGCTCACAACTTGTGAGGATTTGGTTAGAATATGAAAACCTCACAAATTGTGACTCACCACGATCTTGTGAGGTTGTTGTGACCTATGAGGCATCACAGAGGTTTGTCAGAATACGGGCATTAATTTTGAAAAGAGTTGAAATAAATATATTTTTTTATCTTCCCTCTATTTTATTTATTTCACTCACAAGCAGCAAAATCAAAATTTCTTCTATTTGTTTTTCAAATTAAACAATATGTGATTCTTTATTTTTCTCTTGTTATCGGCTTGTGAGCTGCTCAATCGGACATCACAATTTTCAGTTCTTGTGATGCTCACAACTTGTGAGGTTTTGGTCTTAGAAATTAGAATACAAAAACATCACAAATTGTAACTCACTACGCTCTTGTGGGGTTGTTGTGACATTTGGGGCATCCGAGGTATGCCAGAATACGGGCATTACTTTCGTCTGCGTATATAACGTTTTGCCAATCGGTGAATTCAAATTTTTTGTACATTTAAGCTGTCCTTCCATTGTAACCAGCTTTCCATATAGTTCTCATTATTGTTCCCGGATTCACTATTTTTCTCGTTGTTTCCTCTAATTCCGCTGCTAGTTTTGGTTTTGCTTAGTTTCTCAAAGAATAACATCTAACAGTTTCGGACGGCGACTTCACGGTTTGTTTTCTAATCTTTTTTGTTCCTTATTTTTTTTTTTACTATATTAGGAACTGTCGAATGACTTCTTTAAACTAAACATGCAATTGCTCTTACAGTTTTATGTTCCTCGTAATTTAAAATAATTATTTTTCGAATTTCTTCCGATGTTTATTTTCGCGATATGTTGTTTATTCAAAACGGTACTTAGATAATTAACTCACTTTTGAACGCCATATTATTTTTCACGGCTAGCTGCCAAATATGAGAGCAGTGACATGCATTTACCCGAATGAACATGCCAGGACAAAAGAAAAATGCCGCCATATCTTAGGTTGTCCCATGACTTTTGTGACATAAGCTTTTGTTTATATTTTGTGCTCTTATTTTCCCGTTAGTTGACAAACATTTACTTTTTATTTGTATGCATAACTTAATTGCTTTTAAGGAGTGAAGTGATTGCCTATAATTTTAGCGTTTGCATTGATTTTTCGAAAAATTAATACATACCCATTTCAATTGCTCTTGTCCGATGACTTTTGTGAGGCACTGTATGTACATTTTTTTTATATGAATTACAAGTCGCCCCAGAGATGATATAATTTCGTAACCCATCATGTACCAACACTAAAATTCACTTCCGTAATGGAGGGTAATCTGAATGTTAATTAAATAAGAAGATTAAACTAGAAAATATGCTAATGAGCATACTCATACATATCGCTACATAAAATAACAAATGTCAAGATCGTTACAAAGTTACCTTTTTGGTGTTTAACTACTTTCCGGTAATGTTTTACTGTCAAAAATTGGTATTATAGAATTTTGTTGTACCTCAGTACGGGTTCGGGCAAAAAATTGTTTATTCTAGAAAATACTAGCTGTTGCTTATGTATAAGTATGGTAGATAGATAATTCTTCTTTATTGCTACTTTTACAATAATCTTTTACAAAAAAATTTGTCCCGTATTTTCTTATTTATCAATTAGATTATTAAACCTCTTACAGACTAACTAGAATAAAGTATATTAAATGAAAAAAGATAACAGTTATTAAAATAAGGTAAGAAATAGAAGTGATAAAATAATAATAATGTTTAACAGGAAAAGAAGTTTATCTTTAAAAATCGCTCTGGAACAATCCAAAAATAAATCCAAGGACCTTATCATAGAGTTGACGTCTCTTATGCATTAACATATGTATGTACATACATCTATTTTTATATATATTTAGAAATATTGGTCGAGCCATTTCGGAGGAGTGCGACCACAAACATCGTGACACGAGATTTTTATACATTGAAACATTAGAAATATTGGATCTGAACAAACTGAAACATTGGCATTTAGAAACATTAGGAAGGAGGTGATTCCATTCACAACAGTCATTGACTGCGCCACTAAATAATTTGAGATCATCGGAAAAAAGAAGGCAGTCAGAATGTTTGACGACGAGTGGAAGATCGTTGATGAACAACAGAACTAATAATGGTCCAAGGTGACTCCCTTGAGGAACTCTAATAGAAACCGAAAGACAATCATAAATTTTAACATATTGGACCCTACCAACTAAGTGGGACTCTAACCAACTAAGCAGTGTAAAATTAAATCTTATAGTCGATAATTTCTGAACAATGGTACGATGACTAACATTATCGAAGGCTTTTGGAAAATCAGTAAAGATAACATGAGATTGCCCACCAAGTTTGAAATGATTCACGACATACTATGTAGTTGCAAAAAAGTGGCAGATTTGTCTGCCAATCCGTTTATCTCGGACTATGTAGACTGATTAAGCAATTCACTTCCTACCCACATGAATATTGAGGCGCCAACAAATGGTAGGGTAAGCCCGAGCCCTAGTACCAATTCTCTCGATTCTTCCTTCCCTATTTCTATACTAGTCCATTTCCCAAAAAGGGTAAGGTTAAGTGCGGAATATGTGTCAATTTTAAATTTATAGATGAAGTCTCCTAAAGCCTTATTAAGAAATAGAATCCCGTCTTTGCTAGAGGACGTAAAATTCTGTGAAAAAAATCTTTTTCTGTGTGGTTCTAGGTCAGCGATCTCTTTATAGGATCCAGGGTAAACTCCTATTGAACACACACGTTTGGTCTAAGAGAGCGGTGCCTTTTCACCACGGAGCACTGATCTACCTTAAAATGATTATTGCTGTGAAGTTTTGCGATCAAAAAGTTAAAAAAAAAAGTTGCATGCATGTATTTGCCTGCTTAATTAACCTAACTAAGCCAATAAAAATACCACTGAAACCACAAATCAGTTCACTTACCTATTCTAACCTATTGAATCACGATAATGGTTTGTTTATTAACAAACCGGCTATTATCCTCTCTCAGACATAGTGCCATTCTACATATCAGTGAACAGGTGTCATTAACAGTTAATTGGCTAAAACAAAACGATAAGGCAAACAGACGTTCATTAAACACGTTTTAAAAAATTAATTAGAGAATTAATCGTGTCAACACTAACACACATAACACTTCCAATACATAAAGTGTTAGTGTAGAGATCTGGACTTCTGTGGAAAACACTGCATATCGCAAGGCATGACAATATTTGTTAAAAGCGATCGATCCATCTAATAAATAAATAACTCATTGATCGTTCTGCTTTTGTCATTTTAATTGCGCCAAGAATGATACTTTACGAAAATTAACAGAATGTCAATGTGTATGTATACCATGTGAAAGTTATACTTGAGGATTTGAGTTAGAGTTTGTTGAAAACGAAATTGAAAGCTTTTGTGATACGCGTGTGCTTGAGTTGGCTATTCCACTTTAACATTTTTGATTATTTGTTTATTTTGATTGACTTTGCTAAAAGGAAATTCTATTTTGGAGATGGAATTATTTCGCAGTGTTTTTTTTTTACCAAAATTCGATCGGAACACGTGATAATCAGAAGGAGCAATGTCTGGAGAATACCTATGGTGGTTGGGGTAGGACTTTCCATTCGAGCGTTTCCAAGTATGTTTTGACCGGTTTGCGACGTGCGAACGAAGTATTCCAGACCAAACCCTTCTGACCCACCAAATACAGAGCATGAGCTTGGATCCTTGTAGTACATACATACAGTGCTGATCAAAAAAATAGGTAATACAATGAAAAATTAACGTTTTTTGAAAATTTTATAAGATTTAAGATAGGAATCCAGGTAATCTTTTTCTCATAATCAAAACACATTATTCTTCAATGATTCCATACATTTTTTTTTTGGTTTTTATTTTTTCCTTGTAATTTTTATTAACAAAAATACAAATTCTTATAGAAACGAGCTGATCAAAATAATAGGTAATTCATTATTAAAATGTTATAACCAGGGTTCCGATTTTATTGACCAAAAAAAGCCAAAAAAGGCAAAATAATACAGTAGGAAAAAGCAAAAAAAGTCATTTATTTCTAAAGGTTTTTATGCATTATTACTAACATTGTAACCCGAAACATTTTGAAGTTCTCTGGTAACAATCGCCTGCGATTATCTCTCAGGAAAGCCTTGAATGAAATAAAGGACGTTTCAACATAGGCAGAGCCTAGTGGAGCCAAGGTAAGAGATGTCACGCCCTTGACTTTAATATTTGAGTCTAATTTAGAGTTTGCAGCGCCATTTTGTTAATTTGCTGAAAAAACCGCGTACAATTTTTTCATCCCATCTTCAGCTACTGGCCCTTTAGCTTGTTGTAATTTCTCCTCGAGTCCGTTCAAAGTCTTTAATACCTCTTCTTCTAAATACTACGCAACGCACTAAGATCAGGTGCTCAAATTAAAATACATACAACTACTAGGAGTCACCTGTAATTTGTTAGCTCTTAAATATATGGTCTTTCGGGTCGACTAAAAATCCAATTTCACCACAAACTTTTACAATTGGCTTGAATCTTTACACGGGGTCTTGGGGTATTTTCACTTTCAATGAAAAGCAACAAAATATTTGGGGAACAGTAAGCATTTAAGCAAACGCAATATTCAACAGACTAGCACTTAGTATGACCAGTATGTCACAGAATATGAATCTGGCTAAATAGGCGCACAGTTACGAAAAAAATACTTCCCAAGTGTCTAACGGTTTTTGTGAGATGAAAAGATGGTAAATAAAACTGCGGCGAATGCCTGAGATTGCACGTATACGGCACAAGAAAAAGCGCATGTGTGCTGAGTTGATACAAATGTATTTAGGGTTGTATTGGTGTGTAGGGATTTTTTGTATGCAGTTATGCGCTTGTCCATACAAGAAAAAAATCCTGCTCTCATACGTGTGAACACTTAAATTTCTTTTGTGTGAGCAATGATAAATCGTAAAGTTAAGAAAGTACAAGGCTACTTTGACAAATAGTACCAATTACTTAGTTGGCGCTACAGCTCGAGGTGAACCTGGGCCTGCTTCTCGCAACCATTTGTGTGTGCGTGTTATATTTTTGCACGAATGGAAGGGACCTACAGTTTTTTGCCGACTCCGAACGGCGAGTTGAGAAGTTCAATCGTGACAAATGATACTCTTTGATGCTTGTCAGACATTCGAAAGAGGTGGGCACTGTGAAAAACTTTTAGGTGTTTGCGGCGGGAAATAGTACCAAAAAGGCAAAAAAAGGCAAAATGAGTAAAAAAGGCAAAAAAAGGCAATATGAGTAAAAAAAAGGCAAAAAAAAGGCAAAGTCAACAAAATCCGTTCCCTGGTTATAACTGTAAAAAAAATGATATTCTGATATCAAATGAATAACTAAATTTAATTATCTTATTATTTAAGGTGAGTTAGGAGCCAGAATAACCACACTTTTTGGAAAGAAGTGCACTAATCCGCCAGGGGATTGAGGCTATTAAGTTATGGCATTTTTCAATAGAAATAGCATTGCAGTGCCTCTGGATCGCCGCCCAAAGGTCTGTTTTGCTTGGAATGTTTCTATTGCCAAGGACTGCTTTAGTTTTCCCCACAAATTCTCAATGGAATTACAATCGGGGGACTGAGAAGACCATGGTAACACAGAAACCTCCTGTTCTCTCAACCAAACACTCACCAGTTTTGATGAGTTCTTAGGATCATTGTCCTGTTGGAAGTGCCATATCAAAGGCATATTATCCTCGGCATATGGCAGCATGTGATTTTGAAGAATATCACGATAAATTTATTTTTTTATGATATTTTCATCAAAGCAATTGGTCTAACACCAAATCAAGAAAAACTGCCCCACACCGTGACACTTGCAACTCCATGTTTTACCATTTTTTTTTGTAAAACGAGGGTGAAACGCCTTTCCTTCGGGTCGACGAACATTCCTTCTACTATCAGAACCAAAAATATTGATTTTGGTCTCATCCCATCTCCATAAAATATTTTAGTAATTTTGAGTGGTGTTGTTTTTTAAATTTTCTTTTTTTTAGCAGAGGGACTTTTCTGGCAATTCTGCCCGGTTAATTATTTTCTTGTCATCTACTTCTAACAGTTGGGGCACTGATTACATTATCTATTGAAGCTGCAATGGTCCTTAATGACGTAAATGGGACCCCTTTTGCTAGCAGTGTTATTCTATTATCTGTTGCTGAGTCCGTTTTTCTGGGTCTTCGTCCGGTTTCAGTTACACACTGTAGTTTTAAGGCCTGTACAACCAAATTCACAGATCTTCTTAGCGTCTCGGCAATGAATTTGAAGGTTTTTCCTCTCCCTTTTAGAATATGGGCGATGCGACGTTCTTCAACAGTGTAACGCTTGTTACGACCCTCTGAATTAATCTCACTTTATATATTGATGTATTTTAACTTTACTTTTACTTACTTTTGCTCAACGGATCAATCAGTTTAACTTTTTTCTTAATTTTAATGAAAAATTTTGCAAAAAAAAACTAAAATTACCTATTATTTCGATCAGGGCTAAACTGAGGTAATTTCACTCTTTGACCTGTTACACCGTAGCGCAAGTGGTTAGTGCGTCGGACTACTGAGCCAGCGGTCTTGGGTTCGAATCCCGCCGCAAACACCTAAAAGTTTTTCACAGTGCCCACCTCTTTCGAATGTCTGACAAGCATCAAAGAGTATCATTTGTCACGATTGAGCTTCTCAACTCGCCGTTCAAAAAGTGAAATTCACAAAAAAATGTGAGTTAGGAGGTATTCATAGTTAACCGTCGAAATATAAAACAGTAAAACATTACAGTGCACCTGCACTTATTTTCATCAGCAAGTTTTCTCCCACGTCTCCAATTCATTGGGAGGTTGCTGCTGGTGAGCTTAATATTGACTGTATTTACGTAGGTGCACATATTATGTAGGTATGTACATGCATACAAATGTACATATGTATGTTGTGCTTATGGCTGCAGCATATAACTCATGCCCAACCTAACTGTCAATCGATTTTAGTACCATCTACACCTTAAAGAAGACATTTCCAAAGTACCAACAAATATGCAGTAAGGCAATATTATTCGCACATACATTATGTACATACAAGTGTACATATTATGTCAAGATAAACCAACCTGCAGTCGCATATCCGATGCTTGTGCTAACCTAACCGTTGACAAACCTGGCTAAAGGAAGCTTTACTAGCGGAAATTCCGGTCGGTTAATTGTGTATATGTATGTATGTATGCAACCTCGAAGATTTATTCGATGAAAATGGAAATGCAGCGAAAATCATACCAATCTATAAATATTCAAGGTCATTGGCAACTCATTTTAATACTAACTTCAGTTTTGTCAGTGAGCCAACAATTTGCAATTTAAGTGTTTTTCTATAACCGTTTTTTTTTTTAATTAAAATTATGTGCATATGTGTATTGAAGTGAAGCTTATTTAGTCGCATTTAGAGTAACTTGTCATGGAAATTAAGTGTGTTACGAAAGTTATAAGAACGGTTAGAGAGAAATGGTTAGCAAGACAGTAGTAGAGTATGACAGATGGCACTTGAATGGATGGCTGTAAGGCCTGCAAACACGTTGCAAAAGAAGAAGGATGCGAAGCAGAGTAGAAAAGCCAAACGTTTTTATATTTCAATTGGAAATAATATAATTTTCCACATACCCTGACTACCGAGTACCTTGTACACTCGATGTGTGTTTGATAGCAAGGAAAGAGCAACGACTAGAAAACGACCAGAAACTCTGTAGCGAGTGAAGTTATTTATCATATCACTGATTGTAAAGCAGGTTTATTATTCATACATGCAAGCTTACTAAATAGTTTACAAATAATTTGTAAAAACAAGATAATCTTCATATCCATGTATGTACATATGTATATGTTAAATGTTATTTTAAATGTCGCGATACCGGCCGGGCCGTATGAATTATTCCAATTGAAAAGTGCAAGTTGATGAGATAAAATAAAAATGTTTTGATTTATACATAAATAGGCAGTTAATCTATGTATCTATATAACTAAGCTAGCGCACGAGCTTGTGATTCCTAATGAAAGTTTATTTCTGCACCTGTTTCAACGATTCCAACACTGATCGAAAGTTTACTGAATATTGTTCATCCAGTAGGAAAACTTTTGAGAAAGCACAAATTACACTGTGTGACATTTTTCAGGTCATCGTCTCGGGCCTAAGATTTGATCCTGAAAGTACTTACCAAAACTAGATACTCTGCATCATTCGTTTTGCCAGATTGGCTGCCTAACGTATTTTATAGCCTCATGAATATTTTGGCTCAAAACTTATTTTAAGCATTTTTTGGTTTTTTTTTTTCATGGCTATATCTTGGTTAACCGTAGGGATAAAAACCGGGAACCGTCCCAAAAAAAAACCGCATCCAGGGCCTCAAAATCGTAAAAATGCCCACAGAAAGAAAAAGCGTCAGAGAAAGAGCGAACATTAAAAAAGAAGAAAAAAAAATTACGTATACGCCACATTGTCCACAAATATAATATTGTAAAAATTATGTTTTAATTCATTTTACATAGAAAATACTTTTTTTTTGTTCGTCAACTAAATGTAAGAAAAGGCTTGGGCTGATTATTATTTTTCAATAGATGGTATTAGTGCAAATACGTACGAGTAATTGGCCAAAAATGGTCGAAAAATGTGGAAAATGGTAAAAAAATGGGCACTCTTACGATTTTGAGGCCCTGGATGCAGTTTTTTTTGGGTCAGTTTGCACTTTTTTTCTCCTAATCAATACCTATAACTTTGCTGACGTTAGGCAGCCAATCTGGCAAAACGAATGATGCAGAGTTTCTAGTTTTGGTAAGTACTTTCAGGATCAATGCTCAAATCATAGGCTCGAGATTAGTGGTTGCAGTGTGTTAGTAAAGTTACAACGGAAAAACTTTATTCCAACAAAAAAAGTGCCAAAAGAAAGAGAATATCCTGGAGCGGTGACGAATTGCACTCCCATTTAATAAATATAAACAATTTGTACACACTCAATCTTAATAATTAGGCATGTTTTTTTTTAAACCTATATACTCGTATAGCCTGTCGTATAATTATGTCGATCTGTCTGTCTCTCGTTCTCGTCCTTCATGTGCTCGCGCTGTGTGTAAACATTAAAAGGGTATTCATATCCCCTTTAGCGTGTGTAGATTATAAATAAAAAATAAAAAAATAACCGAAACATGTTTGAGCAACATGTTTTCAATGTAAAATAGAACAACGCCTTAGACTGGATAACTATCCAATGTCAGCCCATTTAAGTCCAAAGTTAAAATACAATGATTTTTACTTTAAAAACTTTATTTTCAAAATTCATGTGCCTACTGCATTCAAAAACTGCGCAAAAATGATAAAAGAAATTAACAATTTAACGCTTACCTTTTAAGAACCTGAAATGATTAATAGTTTAACTAAAAATTACAGAAAAACGATCCAATTGAGTACAGCGGTCGTAAATGGGTTAATAAAATATGGAAATTTATCCAATGCACAAAATGGTTCCAAGAGTACCGATAAGAATCGGCTCATGTGGACCTTCTTTGGTCTAAGTGAATCCTACCGAATACGGGGATAGCCACCTAACCTAACCTAACCTAACCTAGTAATAGAATACAAACTCTGAATGCACTTGTTTAGTTTCTTCTTTTGGCAGATGTAAAGTTTTACATATATGCACTCCACATGCACAGATTTACTTGGGCCACTCCAGAGGAGCAAGCAAATGCGAACCAAATTCGAGATGCCGCGATATGAGAGGGCCTCCGTATTGCGGCAAATATCATTTTGTCCCAATTATAGTACTGAAATAAAATGTTAACTATCCGCTGAGCTTGAAGTTTTAACTATCCGCTGAGCTTGACAGGCTGGGTTTGTTTGTTTATTTATTTGTTTGTTTGTTTCTTTGTTTCTTTGTTTTTTTTAAAGTGAAACTTTTTTAGCCGCGGTAGAACAAATTTGCCTGAATCAGACGAAAATGTGAAACGCTTCCCCTTCTCCAACTTCAACAGGCAATAAAATAAATTCTAAAAAAAAAGATACACATATGTACATACATATCGAGCCACGAAATATCAAAAGTACAAGCAAGCGAAGAAAATAACAGCAAAACAAGGAACCCCACCATGCAAACATTGGACCATCGCACACGAGATGATTTTTGCGGACAGAAAATCGGTTTTGTAGGCGAAGGGACTGAGGTCTGCTCCAAAAACTCTTTCACGGAGTTTGCTCCAAAAAAATGCTACCACAGTGAAAAGGTTATATATACAATTTCTTCAGCGGTAAAAATGTTTTCATACAAAAATTTTATATGAGATGCGGCTTCTTTGGTTTTATTCCTTAAGATATGAAAAATAAATAACGTCGTTTTTAATTCAAAGCTTAAAATTCAGCTTGCACTTTTGAATATTTCGACAGTTTTTTGTTGGCAGATAAGACTTCTTTCTTGTGCAATGATTTTGATGAAATGTTTGTATGATGTAGAATTGTAGAGGGTATTTTTTCGAGTATCTTTATGCATCGATACCAAAAATGGTGTCAACTTTGTACATAATTATCTTTATTTCGTTCGACGAATTGTGTTGTTCTCAAATCAGGAGATGGTTACCCTACGGGGATTGCTCTCCGATTTGCGGCGATTTGTCATGCTACTGCGGTAATCCAGTCAGTGTTTATAAGAGGGACAGATTTATTCAAGCTATTGTAACAATACTGAGACCTGAGAGCCAAATGTCCTATCGTCGCTGTACTGACAACTTTTGTGGACCAGGGTATAGAACCTAAGAAGTTTCACCTCGTGCAGCCTAATAAATTATGGAACCAATTTCAACGAATGAGGTGTCGTTGGATTGAATCCAATTCAATTTGGCGGAAGCACCAAGTAAGATGGCGGATGTCTAAATTCAATATGACAGACGCCCCCAATATGGCGGAATACCGTTATCTTTACTACCTCCTTAATATGGGTATCAAATGAAAGGGTTTGAAAGGTTGAATACAATAATCTAAGTGACATCATTTATAATTCAATATGGCGGTCGCACCAAGGAAATGATGATGTTCAGAGTATAGCCGTGGTCACATGCCGGTATGTTAGAACTTATTCTTAGGGCAAAGTAGCCTGCGACCACGGCTATTCTCTGAACATCATAATTTCGTTTCATCTTGTTTTATACTTTTTAATTAGTTTTTCCCGTAGTCGGGTCTTAGTTTTTTAACTTAAATTTTTATTACAAATGCATTTCTGATATTACAGGGGAATCTTCTATTATTATGCATCATAGCATGTATGACTAAATATTTTCGCTTAACGCAAACTGTATCTTTTTTTATCAACTTTTCCAGCCTTAGAATGTTTTGGTAATTTCTTACTGCTTTGGTAACTTTTTCTTTCCATTTTGGTAGCAACTTTTTTTTTCAAGTGGCAAACATGGTAACGACCACGAAAAGTAGCTTCTAGTTTTTGCCAATAGGTGCCAGTATATAGCCATTTCATTCGTACACTGTAAGCGGTTGTAGGGTTCTTACATGCGAGGCTTCTCGCACTGGTACACTAGTAACTTTTATTAACTGTTTCCTCTTTATTAAATTACTTTTATTTCTACTAATAATAAGCCGTAAAGATCAATCTTAAAAATATTCAAATAACTATAAACAACAACATTACCAATGATATATTATGTGTGATGGCAAAGATGTTTCACTTTAGAACGTATAATCAGTGTACAGGGGTGGCAAGCTAATTAGCATACCCATTGAAATTTTTCTTACTGGCGACAAAATGCATTAAAAAAGTTCATTAACGCATTCCAAATATGTACAAATATTTTTATTTGTTTTATTTGAACACATCATTATATTTTACGAAAAATAAAAAAAAAATAGAAAATGTAACTACAATTTCGAAAAAAAAAACAATGATCAAGATCAATGCTTTATGGACGTGTTATTATGTGAGGCAGCTGCACTCTAAAATGATACTTAGAGAGTCTGAAAAATAGTGAGAACAACTTAAAAGTAATTTAAATGTGATTTTGGTTTTTCAGATTTACTTAATATTTGGCTGTGGATCCTTTCTGAACAATAACGGCAGTATATCTCCTACTTAATGACGCCATTAGGTCAGCACAGACCTCAGGAGGAATTTCGTACCATTCTTCCCGAAAAGTGGCCCATAACGCGTTTGCCGTTTTTGGTTTTAATGCCATTACACGTCGTTTGACGATGACCCATAAATTTTCTATTGGATTGATATCCGGGCTTTGTGGGGCCAAGTCAGAACGGTAATATCGTTTGCATCAAACCACTCCTTAATTGTGCGGGACGTATTGCATGGGGCATTGTCTCGCTGAAACACAATTTGCCAATGTGTTGCAAGTGGAAAAACATCATAGAAATGTAGCAAATTATTGGCCAATATGCTCTGGTACATAAGCCCATCCATTTTTCATTTAACTTGGACTATTGGTCCAACAGTATTCGCGGTAAGGCAGCACCATGACATCACGCTACCACCTCCACACTTAACCGACTTCGTAGTGTACTTTGGGTTCAAATCCTTGTTGTGAGGATGTCGAACGTAGGTTCTGCCATCGGTTCCATACAGATTTAATTTGGATTCATCAATCCAGATGACAGAATGCCAGAGAAACTGACTTTTGAAGATATGTCATTTTCCGAAATTCAGCCGTGGTCTTCGATTAGACTATGAAACCTTCGGTTTTTTGAGACTCTGGCATCCTCGAAGATTATTTTGCAAAAGCCGAGCTCTAACAGTCCTAGCTGATATATTCACACAACAATTTGGTGCATTTGAGCTCTTATTTCCATTGAATAGGCAGAGGGGTGCCTAAGAGTATGTCTGACTTTCGGACTATTCTCATGTTTTTAGGCCTTTTTTGACCTGGATTGTTTCTGATTTGCGAAAATCCCACGTTAATGGTAATGCTTAAGTGCATTCTGTACTTTTTTTTGGTGAAAAGCCGATTAATCTTGCAATTTCGGATATGTTCTGCTCTTTTTGGTGCAAATTCAGAATCTGACCTATTTCTGCCATCATTAAATTCTTTTTTTCCATATTTATTCTGAAATCTTAAAAAAACAATGAACAACTAAGGGAGATTCCAAAAAAATTAGCTCTGATCACAGAATTGGATTTTTTCAGTAAAAACTTACCAAAATGCTTGTATATATAACAGCGCAGCGATTTATATGACACACTTGCAGTCAGAAGCTAATCTTTAAATTGCAGCTCCGGTTAATCACGTAATTGGAAATTTACAATAATTCCAAAACAACAACTGTCACTTTACAACAATACATACTTAGTTGAGTTGCAATGGATATGGTGACTATTTAAACTGAACGCACATGTCAGCTCACTATATCAAATTCTGCATCAATGACATGTCTATGTATGTTAGATGACTGAATTACTTTTTGAATGTCACTTAAGGGGCAATTCTAGGTCATAAAAACAACTATCAGTTGAAGAATACGTCTTTTTTCTATTAACAAACATATGTATTTATAGTGCATACTAGCATACGGTATACGATATACCACATGAGTAAGTTTTACAGAAATAAACTAGCAAAGCCCAGTGACATCTTTCAGAAAAGAATAGGAACTAATTTCATCAAATTTACCTGTACGTTAATAAACGGCAAGCTGGAAAAGTGGTGGAATAAAACTACTCATTCGGTACTGCGCTGTGCGATGATGCAAAGCTTTCGTTCAGCATAATGTGTTCAAGAAAATAACCGATAGCTGGTTTTCGAATATAAATATGGACTACATCCGTTAGTTTACTTTGAAGAGTGAAAACATTAACAAGTGTTCGGAAGAACATATTTCTTTGCAAAGTTTGTGCGACACGAGAGCCCTCTAACGTTAAGAAATAAAGATAGAAGTGCAGAAAGTGTTGCTATTCAAATACCGTTATTTCGGTATTTTTTATGGAAAACAAAAGAAAAATAGAGTGAACTGGGATAGAATGAGAGATGAAAGTGCGTTTGGGCTAAATTGGAGATATTGCAATTTGGAAATATCAAATTTGGGAAGTCCAATTTAACGGTACTGTCGAATATGGACCGAAGTTTTCGAGTGGACCGCATCGATTGATACGTAAACGTTCAGATTTCATGAAATTCCGAATCTGGATAAGGTAAAGGTACTCGAATGCTGTACGTGACCACCTATATAAATAGCCTTCTTGCCCATCTCGTTACGTTCAAATGGAATAAAGACATTCCGCTGCTTATATCTTACCAAATATAAATATTAAATGAATACCCTGCATCAGATCACTACAGTTGGATCAAAGTTCCTAAAGAATTCATATATTGGAATAACTAGAAAACAAATTGACTAATCACTATGCTCATAGCCTTCAATGATGCTTATCGAATGGAATAGAATGTTTATCAATTTTAAATAACAGTTGTTGTTCATTTCAAGGTCATATGGAACATTCTTCATTGTTGATAGAGTTGAGAGCACAACTCATCACCACCGCCTGGAAAGCCAATACCCCAAAAATGATATAAAAACAGGCACACATTTCAGTTTTTGATTTTAATTTTTTTTTTTTTTAATTTTTTCTAACAACATCTTTTTCTAGACAACAAATTAAATAGCACAGTGGTTCCCGTAAGTTTTCAGTCATTTAACTTTGGCAGATGCTCACCTTCCGGTTGGTAGCCATTTTCATCAGCCAAATAAGTTAACTTATAGACTTGACCATTGGCAGCGACCCAACTGACAGATCCTTCAACAGAAATCGATTCGTGGTCGGTGCCAACATTCTTCAAGACAGCGGTTTCCTTGCGAGATGTTCCGTCACTAGTCTCAAATCTATGGAGTTAAAAACAAAAACAAAAAAAAATGAAAATAAAAATAAAAACAACCAGAAGCAAACAGCAAATAAATTATATAATCTACGATTAATATATGCAAATCTACATCTACTTACGAGAACTTGTATCCATCGACACCGATGTTGTCGTTGTCATATTCTTTGATCACAGCAGTCTTTGGATCGTCAACTGGCGCCGCAACGCCAGTATGGGCCAACAGAGCGACCAGAACAGCGGACAGAATAACAACAAATCTCATAACGGTGATGATGATGGACAACGTGGCGGCGGCAGCGACAATGATAATGTTGTATGTGCTCTGTGGAGGAGATCTCGTCAAGAAATAACAAGTAGCCTTGTCCTGATTGTCTAAATATATAGAAACACGCGCGCTTTTCTCAGTCCCACCTACTCGTACTTTGATTGTTATGCTGGGTACGGGTATATGCCAAGTTTGATCGGAATCGGACCACTGATCCAGTTCAATAAGTTCTCGAGAGTTTCTTTTGTGAAATGATTCTTGAAATCGTTTTTTGGGGAAGGAGATTCCTGTTTTCTTGATCGTTGTGTCGGTCGGTCGTGGGGAATAAAAATCACAACAATTTGTTTTTGGGGGAAATTACTTTTTTTTTATTTTTTTGTTTTATTTTGATTAGTCTGACTGCTGCTTAGACGACGACGTCAAGTGGTCAGTTAACTGTAAACGTTATATCACCAGACGGAACTTTAATTAACTTAACCAGTTCCACGCTTTCAAGTGAACAAGTTTTGTATTGATTTTTATTTTTATTTATTTTTTTCGGTGCAAAGCATTCCAACGGTTGAGTACAAAAATAGAACTTCAATGTCCGGTACTGATTGAAAGGTCCGATAAACTAGAGAAACAATGTAAATCAATTCTACCACAAGTTACGAATGTTGAATGAATAATATTGGCCGGGTACACAACTGATACAGTTTGTTTTCTAATATTAAGAATGCCATCACTAAAACTACCCACACTAGCGGACTATAACGAGTTAGTTTTGACAACCAAATTAAAGTAGTAGAAGGTTAAAGTATCAAATGAGATCTCACTCAATGTGGGTTAAACTTTTACTTTCACTAATGATACTCGTAAATCATTGACTGACTATGATTTAGTATTTTTTGGTGGGGAGGCCTGTCCTAGCGGTATTGACTGGACTTCCCTAAAAGAATAAAATGGCTGAATCATATGAGCTAGAAAGTTCCTGCATAGGTATAATGCATTCGCCCGGGAAAATATCAGAAACAGGTATGTAACTTGTCGCAGCGCAGGCAGTATAAATCTTATACCTATTTGCAAGAAATGTCAAAATAAGTTTCGACTTTTTTTTGTGTGGATACTAGTTTCGGGTCCATTCTGTAACGTTACTCTTATGGCTTTTCATAAAAATACGAAGCAAAGCCAATTAAAACCAATTAAGGCAAAACAAAAACTAGTCTACCCGGAGAATCCTATGAAATCTAGAATTGTCTGGGAATATCTAGTCTAGATAAAATAAATAGACTGGTCGAACTAAACAATGTTACCATCTACTGGGTAAAAGGATACCTGGGGATAGAAGGGAATGAAGAAGCTGACCAACTTGCCAGGAAGGAAACCGCCACACCTTTCGTCAGTCCTGAGCCTTTCTATGGCATAGGGGAACACACCATAAATGATGAGCTCCGATCATTGCAGAAGACAAACAGGACTAAGTCATGGACAGAAATCAGGGCCTAAGACAGGCGAAGAAACTTTTGGGTAAATACAATTTGAAAAGGTTCAAAGCTTGCATTAGCCTGAACGAAAACACACCCCTGCGATCCTTTCTGTGCATTGTAAACTTAAGGGCCATATCAAGAAGCTAGGTCTATCAGACGAAGACTCTGCAACGAGTCAAGTGAAACCCCAAAACATATACTGGCAGAATGTGGGGTATTAACCCAGAAAAGGTTCAAGTGCTTGGGTTAACACCAACTTACAGCAGAGGATCTGCCACTCATTGCACCCTTTCTCTTGCTGCGATTTCTCAGGGAAATTGGCCTGGATAAGGTGATATGGCCTAGACAATTCTCACCTGAGCTAGGTGTGAGTGAAGCCCTCTCTAACTGATTCCATTAGAAACAATGACAAGAGGGATGTTCCTTCTTCAATGACTTGTAGGGGGCCCAATAGATCTCAACGTCGCAGTTCATCTCACCTTTCAATGATAATAATAATAATAACCGGGGAATCCTACGAAATACATATACATATGTATTTCAGAATGCACAGATTGCTATCCTCTGTGTAAGAAATGCATTTTTTGAAAGGCGAAAAAATATATTAAAATTAAGTTCTTTGTCTAAACCAGCCTTTGAGTCTTAGTAGTCCAGTAGGGCTAGGCTCTAGAAGTCTTTACATAGTGGACCAGACTTTTAGTCTTAGTGGTCCAGTAGAGCTGGGCTTTATAAGCCGAAAAGTCAACAACAACATTCCTATTCATAAGTATTAAGCTAAAGCCCTTTAAAACAGTTATAGATTTCATGAGATTTAATCTATCAATATAAGTAAACATTTTTGGATAGCTTGTTGGAAAGTATAACCTTTACGAAATCCAAATCAAAAATATAGGAGAATGAAATCAGCGCCCAGTTCAAGTAACTTGATGATTCTGTCAATATTGAACCTACTTACTTACTAAGGAGTCGCTACAGTCCGGCGTGGACCAAGGCTTCAACCTACAACCCCTTCCAGTTAGTCCGGTCCATTGCGAACTGCCTTCAGTTGCGCACCCCTAAGTTGGTTGAACTCCTTTTCCAAAATTAAAATTTGATTGTGGCCAGTTTGGCCAGCCTCTTCCAGTGTATCAAAGAAGTAACTTACGAGAACGAACAATGGATGACATTCACAAATGATATGTTCGACATTCTCTGCCAAGACCAAGTCATTGCAGTATCTGCATTCGTCCATGCTTGACTGTCCCATTCTTTTTGCGTGCACTGTCCTTTTAAAGTTTTTAACTTTGCCGTATTAAGTCCAAGTATTACTTTGGTCGTTTTGTGGTCTAAGGCCGGCCAAAGAACATTGGACACCATATGCCCCTCTATTCTTGACCATTTCTAGTCCGCCATACTCCTAATAGAATTCTTTAAATTCGCCCTGATACCCAGTAGACGATGACGATATTTTCTTTGCCCAGTCGATTAAGTTTATCTAGGCGTTCCCAGACAATACCCCTGTTTTAGTAGGAAGCCTATGCGTAGTGAAGTGAAGTGAAGTAAGATTTTACATTCAATACACATACAACA
Organism: Brachyopa scutellaris; assembly: GCA_949775065.1. NCBI lineage: Eukaryota > Metazoa > Arthropoda > Insecta > Diptera > Syrphidae > Brachyopa > Brachyopa scutellaris. Next base: position 94,079,479 of record OX459113.1, on the reverse strand, counting down.
ACCCACTGCGCTTCACTTTCAATAACATCCGCAGCCGAAGTCAAGTGTCGATAAATGTTTAAGTTCGATTGCGCGTTCGATTGCGTGATGCAGGGTAAGTTCCCAATAAAACACGGCTAATCCTAGATTTGATTGCCTTGATAGCTTGGCCGTCTGAATTACTGCTATGTCGCATCCATTGTATTTATTTATTTATTTATTTATTTATTTATTTATTTATTTATTTATTTATTTATTTATTTATTTATTTATTTATTTATTTATTTATTTATTTATTTATTTATTTATTTATTTATTTATTTATTTATTTATTTATTTATTTATTTATTTATTTATTTATTTATGTATTTATTTATTTATTTATTTATTTATTTATTTATTTATTCGCAGGAATTGAGAATATCTCAGTCCACATTGTGGCAAATTTTTCGTAAAGATCCTAGCCTACACCCTTATAGGATCAAAATAATTTAAGAACTAAAGCCTCTTGATCATTTGAAGCGCCGAAACTTCTCCAATTGGGCTCTGCAGAATTTTCAACAAAAAAGGTCCTGAATTTCATCGAAAAATCATCTTCAGCGATGAAGTTCATTTCTGGCTTAATGGGTTTGTCAATAAGCAAAATCAATATGCGTTATAGGACAGCAACAAACCCACACGTGCTTCAATAAACTCCATTGCCTCCACAAAATTTGACCGTGTGGTGTGGAAATTGCCAATTAGCTCCAAAAAATCGATCGCTGCAAACCTGTTCACGGTGGTCATATGAACGAGATCGAATTGCATACTTCAATATATTATTATGTACTACACTTGGAATAAATGTCAGCCCGATATCTTAATTATTCTATTTTTTATTTAAATTCAGAATTGTTATGTCCTTATTGAAAAACCCTTTAAGGTTTTAAGGGATGCAGTTTAGTTTCTACCGCACGTAGTTTGTACACACGATTTTTTTTTTACTTCACTAATATTTGATTAGGTCACTCCTGCTACTTTAAATTAAATTCTAATCCAACGAGCTGAGATGTCATTGACCACGCACTGACATTGAAAACGGCTTTGGCCATTTGTTACATGTGCTTTTATGACTACAAGAAAAAAAAAACTTGAATTGCTACATTTAATACTAAACCGACTACGTAAGCAATTTAGAATCATCTAAAGATTTATACAGTTTTTTTTTTTTGTTAGATACTAATTTACACGGTCTGTTTAAAAAAGGAAGAACTTGTTCTTCCACATCCCGAAATGCGCTGAAATTCCGTAAGGTATTTAGTATCGCACCGATATAGAACTGGGTTTTCACTTTCAATATAGCAATAGTATAATATTTTGTTTAGCATTTAAACATACGAGAATCTGGTTTTTGTCTTCTAAATTTTGTAGACCGGTTTAATGAACCGGCTCCTAGCTAACTATGAACAGAGATACAATACAAGTTTATTTATTTACTAGTATGTATAATATTTTTGGCGTGGATACTCACAAGCTTAAGTTATGTGTGCACCATGACAATATACTGAAAGTATAAGGAAGATGGCACTGACTACTTTTTCTGGTATTGTACATATTTTATTAAAATTCAAAACTTTTAATTTCATTATCACGTGATCGAGTCGTGATTGAATTAACTTGATTTTGGTTTGAAATTTGTTTCGATTTCAAGCAAATGTACATATATATACGTCATAGTATGTTAAACATGTTTAATCGAAGTGCTTATATGTACATATGTCTAATAAAGTTTATTCTTGCCATAATCTGTGGAGTTTTTGGCACGTTTGGTGATATTTTTTCTTCTGTGTTGGATATCTGAATTATTAAAGAGATAAAATGTTGAAGTTAACCGTCAACTATAGCCAAAGTGATTGAACTTTTATTTAAGCGATTTTTGAAATGAAGCTACTACTGTTCATATGCAACTTAACAGTGATATTCTATTAACTATTTTAGGATATTCTTGTTAACTGTAAATAGCAATTCTGAGCATGTTTATGATTTTACCTTTTTTTTAGCCTAATTTACTTTAATCGATTAAATTTTGTAGCGTGAATATGTAAATTTTTAGCCATTCTTCCTGAATAGCGGTTTTTAGCTGCAAAACTGGCGTCCACCTAAGTAAACCCGTTTCGACAATATGCCCCATAGGTTCTTTATGGGGTTGAAGTCAAGACTTACTGCAGGGCAACGAAGAGTGGGGATGTTACGCGACTTAAAGAAGCTGTTTGTATATGCCGATGCATGCAGCTTTATCGTCCTGGAACGTCCATTTTTCTCCAAAATCAATAAAAATATTCTCCAGCAATTCCGCAGATTTTTCCGAATTCATTTTATGGGAAACAAAACAAATTGGAGCTGGAAAACAGCCCATACCAATAGACGGCCTGAAGTGCCGAGTTTCACGCAAAATAACTGCTGATACCAACTTCTCTGAAGGATGTTTTTTAAACATCCTGTAGCTCAATGGGTGTTGAAGATAGACCCCCCCCCCCTCCCGTATGATTTTTTTCATAATATGAATCAGTTCCCAAAATATCTGTATCCCAAACCGGACGACCCGGTATAATGGAAAAGAGGGTAACTCTTTTAAAAATTGTTGTACTCTTTTTTTTTGTTACTGGAAGAGACAATTGGAGCCTAATTTGGGAAAGATTGATTTGTTTATTAATGGCTAAGCGTTTAATTAGCGTTTTAACTCTTTCATCGACTTTTCGTGGACGAATATATCTGCTTTGTTTCCCATATTTACCAGGATCCTTAAAGAAGTTTTGGACAGTGTTTTTATTCGTGCGTATTTTCTCCGCCATTTGTCTAACGGTTAAGTCATTTCTTTCAAAATTTAGGATTCCTAGTGCCTTTCCCCTAGTCGTTTTCTGTTGGTTGCAAAAAAAAAGAAGGCTTATTTGACTAAAACTTAATTAGTCAAAGTCCACCCATATTAATGTTGCAAACAAGAAAATAACGAATCTCCCTGTGGTCATTAATAATCAAGTAGTTCCTTATTCTCACACTGCTAAGTATCTGGGTATGAATCTGGATACTAAACTGAAATGGAAGAAGCATGTGAAAAAGAAAGTAGAAATGCTAAATATTACATTTAGAAAACTTAATTGGTTGTTAAGTTAAAATTCAGAAGTGGCCATTGAGAATGAAGTCTATATAATCGGATCTTACAACCTGTTTGGACATATGGTATCCAATTATGGGGTTGTACAAAGAAAACAAATTTACTAGCCATACAAACATTTCAAAACAAAGTCCTTCGGGGAATAGTAAATGCCCCATGGTACCTATATTAGAAATAATGACTTACACCGTGATTTGCAGATTGATCATGTGACGGAAGTAATTAAAAAGAGCGCAATCCGTCACAACGTGCGTCTGCAGATGCATATTAATCCTGAGATAGAAGACGTCTTAAATGTACGATATAATATTCGTACATAAAGTACAACTTAACCTCACGAACTTATTATCTGACAATAAATATGAGAACCAGCATTTAAATTAAAATACCTTCTCAAACGCAACTGAAGGTTGAAACTTAAATCGTTTGTCGATCTTCTCTGATTGGTCATGATTAAGGGGTGTTTTTGGTGCGGTTAGAGTCCCACACTACTCTGGGTTTCCAACACCACAGTGTGTTGCAAGATTTTCACCTTGTTAAAAAAAAAAAACAACTACGCATCGATTTATTCTAACTAGTATCGCCTGTGGTCGAAATTCGACCAATTGTGCGAGAGCAATGCACTCGGTTTTCACCTGTCTAAAACACAACATGTTGGGAAAAATTGGCACACTGCACTGCCCCTCTTCACAACCTTTGCAACGAAATAAAAATCAAGCGAATATGTTGAGCTTAAGGCAGTCAAAAAGGGGTTGAAATGTTTTGTCTGTTTAAAATAACTTTCGCCACTTAAACGTGCGACTGAAACTCGTGTCTGCTAAAGGTATTTATTTCGCACCGCAAAATTAATAACACACGAAAGAACAACCCGAACCAAGAATATAAGGACATTCAGATAGTTGAAAGTACCGCTATATTTTACTTCAGACTCTCCATTTTTCAACACAATGAAAACAATTATGGCTTGGTTAAGAAATTTTTATTGTTTTTTGAAATAATGCAAATGGAAATGCTTGTCCTATATAGTTATTTCACGCACTGTATTCGCTGTTGTTTATGTACCTATTTTAAACGCAATCGTACCTGCTTTTGTTATGCATATGCTTATGAATACCATTGCAGAATTTTCCTTTTAATGTTTCATATGTTTTGATCAAACAATTAAAGTGACACAATTTGCGTACTCGCGACACGAAGTCAAGGAAAGAGCGCGCAGAGGCAGATGCACGGGCAAGAGTGCGCAACCATTTGTATTCACAGTTTTCGTAGTTTAAATGGTTTGAAACTATGCTTTCAATCAAACAGAGTTTGTCGGTAGCCTTCCATTGCCTGCTTCCACTTTGAATCAACTCCGTAGCCTTGCTGATTTGCTTTTGGATTATCAATTTCCTTTCCGCTTGTCTTTGGTAGCAGGGTTACCTTTGGGTCCCTTTGGGGTCAAATTGAACCTTTTTTGATGGCACGGACCCCAGGACCCGCCTTTTTGATAATCATCGAAAAAAAGGACCCTTTTCAGACCCTTTCTGTAAATTGGGAAATAATTGACACACTCAACCGAAATTCCATCACTTCTTTTAGCAGACATCCTCACTGATAGCAATGACACTTTTGAATTAACCCGATTTCTATCTATGTATGTATGTGTTTGCCATTTTGCCAACGCCGAAATGTAAGTTTCCCGTGTAAACAGACACATTCAAATAGTTGGTGCGTTTCGTTTGTCATACTTCTACTATTGTTAATAAAAAAAAGGCCTACCAATCCATGCTATCCACATAAAATGTTTTGGAAGATCAAGAGTTAGAAAAGCGGGTGGGAACTCAAATTTAATTCAGAAGTTAAGGGCTTTCATTTATAACAATTAGGTTTTCCAAATCATTACATTTTGTTCAAATAATTTTCTTGTTTCTTTTGTTTTTGTTACTTTATTCTTAAATGAATTGCTTTTTTTTAAATGAAATGATTTTTTTGTTTTGTTTAAGAGTTTTTATTTATACTCGTATATGCATAAGCTTTATATATTTCTAAGCAACTGGACTACAAAAAAAAAAATCTAATAGAATAACTCATCCTACCCCCGTCTTATTCTTTAATTTTATATGTGACCCCTTTTTTCGCCAGGTAACCCTTTTTGGACCATTGCCGGAAATTTTCAGATGTAACCCTGTTTGGTAGAGATGGTACGAGGCATTTTTCTGGAAAAACAAAAACAGGAAGATATTTCAGCTACGAGCTACGACTATTTGTAGTGTGCTCGATGTATCTTACCACAAAAGGTGAAAAAATTGTTATTATCATAATTGTATTCTAATCAACATATAAACTGTTAAATAATGGGTAAGAATGCACAAAAAGGAAAAATTATTTTATAATCTTTAGTCCGTTTAAAAACGTAGTATATTAAAAATGTAATTTTATTCAAATAATTTTTTCTTACTACAAAGCGTTTTCTTTTTTTTTTTGTTGTTTTTCTTTGTACTGCCACTTGGAAAACTTTCGTGGAAGTTGTTCTTCCTTGGCAGCACAGTAAAGCACAGATTTTCTCATTTCGCGATTTCTGTAAATTCTTTCAGAGACGAAGAAAACGGTACTGTGTAAACGGTAACGACCCTCCTAAGATTCGTCAGTGTAGCTAGAAAGGTGGATAATTTTTCTAAACCCCTAGGTCCCTAGTTAAACAAAGTCACCTCCAAATAACAGCCGCTTTCGTCAATTTTAAAGAAAACTGAACTCGTAAGTATTCCAATGTTAGATTCTGAAGCAATAAATACGTCACAGAAGATAACTGAAGAATTTGATCGCTTCAAAAATATTTTGTTTCCTATTTTAATAAATTAAATTAGTTATCGCTTTCCTCTTTAAGTTTTTTTTAAATTCTGTCATTAATATTTGTTTTTTATTTTTATATGTATGTACATATGTACATAATTAACACTGACATCTGAACAGCTAAGCTTGTAGATGAATAATTAAATAAATAAAAATGACTATCTACACTTGCATTACCATCGAAACCCTCGTGACCTGGCATTGAGGCAACAATGACAATGCTATGTTGTCTTCGTTCGAGGAGGTTGAAGCAGTCCCCGACTATTTTTGACACTATCGAATATAAACTCAGGATCTTGAGAGTAGCTAGACTGTCCGAGAGGATATAAATGCGTTCACCATTCGTGCGTCTTCGTAAGCATTCTCAAACCCATAGCTCTATGGCGTACACCTACGCTTGAAAGATCCTGGGTAATTTGCGTAGTGGTATAGCACTTTGGAACCTGGGTCCAGATTTGTGATCATGGTGACGTTACGAATTCTTATTTTCTCCAATCTTGACGGTCACATTGTATCACGTACTTTGATTATTATATGATCACCTTGAAATATACATATATGTAGTATTCTAAGATGTCCTATGAAGTTGCCTACTTTAGCTTTTGATATTACGGGGGGCCTGGTGTACTGAGACTAGCTTCTTTGCAGACATGTATAGAGGCGGAGAACTAAACATTACAAAATGTTCTTTTTGCTAAGTTTTTTTCAAAACGAAAATTTTTCTTAGCTTTTAAATTGTAAGTTTAATTAAAATTCCATACTTTAACTTAGGTTACGTCGAAAGACATAGTATAAGCATTAAGTTTAGCTTAGAGTGCCCGTGTGGGGCCAGTAAGTTAGATTAAGATAGTTAAGTTAGTTAAGCTAGTTTTAAGCACTTTTTGTCTAGCATGTAAGAAATACATAAATTTAAAAATAAAAAATGCATTAAAAATAATAAAATAGAACTAAACATTGCCACCAATACAGCTGCGCAAATCCAACTGGAGAGAAACTTAAGTTAAAGAATGATGAACATACTGTCTGACAGCCAAGCTGGCTCTAAGAAGCCACAACTACAAATCGGAATCATTCGAATGCCACTCAAACCTAAACCTGCTGCCAGAGAAAAACATTGTAAAACTGATTTGGGTGCCAGGGCATGATGGACATGGAGGCAACGAAAACGCTGATATCTTGGGCAAAAAGGAGCCAACAGTCTATTTATTGGATCAGGGCCTCAGAATGGACAACAAATTGACTATAAAGTTACTGGAACAACTTAGAGGGCCCGAAGCACTCAAAAAAGTTCCTCAATCATAACAAGAAAATATATATGCTCCCCAAAGGTATCTGCGGGTTAGAAGCTTATTTTTTCCAGAAAGGCATAGAACCAATTATGGTACTAATGAGCCTATTACAAGGTGCATAAGCACATTCAATGAACTATGCAACGAAATTGATTTTTGCTTATCACGAGCTGAATTAAGAAGCTGCGTTTTTTCATTGACTTCTGATTAATTTATTTTTAATTATTTGAAGTAGATTGAAGATCGGTAGATGATCAGTTGTGTAAAGCGATACTGATAGCATATACTAGATAACGTTCTGTGTGCTCTGTGATGGAAAAAAAAAGAAAAGAAAAGAACAATGAAAATCTAAAACTAAACAGAGGAAATTTCAAAATTCTTTGCAGTCAGCAACAGCCACCTCTATAAAATGAAAATCAGCAACACATCCACCAATCTATAGATGGAAAAACAAAAGAAACTATAGAGCTCCTGATCTCTGAGTGTCCTTCTCTGGCAAAAACAAGAGCCAAAACAGTACGCAAAAACATATGTATGAACGGAAGAAGACTACAAAAGTATTCCAGTCAAAGGGATTATCAAATTTCCAAAAATTCTGTATAATTTCTAGACATAAAAGAAGATACAATAGACCACCTCTAGTCGCAGTACTAGCGGCCATATGTACCGCAGTTTTATAATATCATATCAAGCATTGCTCCAAGGGCTACAGTTACGTATTTCTTCATTGCCCCTGTTATACCAATGTATGCTAAGCGATAAATATCATTAAGTTTATTTTGGATCATTTCTTGCAATGTTCTTACATCTTACTCTTGCCAACATACAACAAGGCTGTTCGAAACTTACAGTAATACAAATTTAAAGGTAAACAGCTCAAACTTGGTTTAACTCAGTAGCCTGCCTTAATGCAGGTGGACAATTTCAATAGATTTCAATATTTTCTAATGGGTCCCCTCCTGTGCCAAAACACAACAGTGAAATCTTTTAGAAATTTTAAGTTATTCTTGTTTACATATTTTTATGTAGTTCTTCTTGGAGTCGTAATTTATTTAAGACAACAGCACCCATTCATTAAGGATTGATTTAATTTAATTTCACTTTTAAATTTCAATTTCAAACGTCACCCCAACTTTGACAGTTCCAATTCAACTTATGAGTTACAATAAAAGGTGTTCACTCGCAACGATATTGTAAAATACAATGAAATTCTTTAACTTCAGAATGCCGAAACTGCGGACAACATAGCGCTTACGTTACGTGCCGTTGCGGCCGTTTATGGTTAATTTGTTTTCACTTGAAATGACAAAGCACGACTAAAAGTGATTGAGTTACAATGTTCATTACCTACTTTCTTAGTCTGACGTTTCGAAAATCACGCAAAAGCCCTGCGCTATGCCACCGTTTTTCACTGTTAAATGCACCGGCAAATGCCCACTTGTGACGTATACTAAAACAGAAACAATAAAAGTTGATTAACCGCCACCGCCATGCTGAACTTGACACATTAGTTTGCATTTGGTTAATCAAGTCAGGAAACCTAATATGTCGCCCGAAGCAAGGTGATCCACTAAAATGTTGCTACCCACGTGTTGCGAAACAGCAGAAAAACCTCTCCTCGCCAGCATACGCTTACAGACGGAAACAATAAATCAAATCGATGTACCACCCAAAATAGACCTTTTCTAGCCCACAGCTGTTTAAATTGTTAATCCGTACTCGGGCAATCTATCTGCGGTGTCTATGGCAAAGGTTAACCAACAAAAACCGCGCCTGCAGGCGGGTCACTAGCGTTAAAGCGGAAATAATTAATTAATAATTTATGCACTCTACTGGTTCAGCATTGTCACATAGAGACGCGCAAAAGCTCATCTATGATTACCATTAGCATCTGTCAAGACCGTCATCGGTCGATTACCATAACGAGAAACAATAGGTTGAGCTGTGATCTTGTTAGCAGTGTATTTTGGTATTCTTCCCCATCCATGTTTTGAGTGCGTATGCGTGTGAATCTGTGTCAAAAGATGCGTACCGCTTCAATAATTTTACTAATTTACATTGTTAATGTGATTACTATTCCTGATTTTGAAGGAATTCAGCTGTGAGCGGGTTTGGCGATTTTATTTCGAGTTTCGACTATAAATTGGCACGACGCCGAGCAGTTATCATCCACTAAGTCTTCAGTTTCCTAAAGGTAAACATCTAGCAAACAACCAACAAACTCAACATGAAATTCGTCATTGTTTTCGCCGCCCTCTTCGCTTTGGCTTTGGCTGCCCCACCAAGCCCCTCAGGCCAGGATGCCACCATTGTCCGCTCCGACAGCAATGTTCTCCCTGATGGTTTCAACTGGGCGTAAGTTATAGCAAAAGAAAACTTAAAGAACTAACTGATCTAATAAATACTTCTTTTTCGAAAATAGTTACGAAACCAGCGATGGCAAGTCTGCCAGCGAAGAAGGACAACTGAAGAACGTTGGAACTGAAGATGAGGCCATCTCAGTCCGTGGACAATACCAATACATCGGTGATGATGGTGTTACCTACTCTGTCAGCTACGTTGCTGATGAGAACGGTTTCCAACCCAGCGGTGCCCATTTGCCAGTTGCCTAAGTTATCCAATCCCACAAACCAATCTACCTACCTACCTATCTCTTTTACCCTTTTTCCCTTCCCAATATGATAAAAGAAAAAAACCCGATGATAAAAAATTGTTAACTAGGCTAAGCGAAAATACAGAAAGCAAATTTATGAAAAAAAAAATCCAAATTTCTTTTCAATTTTTCTTTTCTCAGATTTCACAGATTGAAAAAGGCTTTCCTTATTCTACTCATTTCTTCTCAATGAATCTGCTACTTCGTTTAGAAACTCAACAGACTCCTACTGGTCAAAACGGATATGAAGAACCAGTGCTGCATAAGGTAAAACAATAGTATTGTTTTCATAATATTTCAGAGCTGTGATGCCCAAAACTCAAAAATGAGTTTTTATCGCCGTAAACGAAAACTCGGCTTCAACAAAAAACAAACCGCCTTAATTATACCGAACTACATTTTTTCAAAATGTTTCCAAATTTGAACAACGGTTACTTAGAACAACTCTTGTCGCATTTACTTAGTCCTATGAGGTTTCATTTATCCGAGAGCTTTTAAAAAGACGATGTGTCAAGTCTATTTTTTAGGACGTTTTTTGGGAATTTATTTCCAAAATCAATGTTTAGTAAAAAACTTCAAATCGTTAAATTTTGTTCAGTGATAAGGCTCATTTCTGCCTTACTGGTTTTGTTAATTGAAAACAATGTTGCATTTGCATCGAGAACAAACCCAGCTACCGACGACGCACTTCTTCAAAAATGAAGAACATCGGAATGTCACCGTGAATGGTGCCCGGTACAGCGCCAACGATTTTTTGTTTCGAAAAGTGCTTGAACAGGATTGTGCCACATACCATAGTGCCGGCAATACCATCGAGTTATTAAAGGAAGTGTTCGAATAACATTGACATCACAGCCTGGCGTTCAAGATCATGTGGTTTGACGTAGCTGGACTATGTTCTGTATGGATATTTCAAGTCGTTGGATTCCAGCCTCGGAGCCAACGTCGAGCTCGTGAGATACGCCCTTATATGTTCCAAAGAGTGGTCGCAAATTGAAGCTTCAGGATGCAGTTCCTTCATTTAATCTTCTTTAGGTGGCGCTATACAGTTCGGGGTGAACCAGGGCCTACTTCTCGCAACCATTTGTGTGTGCGTGTTATATTTTTGCACGAATGGAAGGAACCTACAGTTTTTTGCTGATTCCGAACTTCGAGTTGAGAAGCTACTCGTGACAAATGATACTCTTTGAATGTCAGACATTCGAAAGAGGTGGCACCGTGAAAAAACTTTTTAGGTGTTTTGCTGGGATTGAACCCGGGCAGCATTGCATAGTAGTCGAACGCACTTACCACTACACCACGGTGCTCCATGGTACCCATAGCCATACAATTTTCTATCGAATACGAACAACTTTGGATTAACTCAACTTATGTGCCAATTTCAAATCCTGCCACTCGATAGTACTCTTTACTTGAAAATACATAATTCAAATATTTCTTCAAAGATTTAAATACTCGACTAACAAGTTTTGACAACTGGGCGTGATACGATGAACTAATCAGTAAAGAAGACATCAAGGTCAAGCTGTTGGAGACTATTCGGCAACACATTCTGATTTAAAACAAAAAAAAATTAAGTTTTGCATATATTTCACCGTTATCAGAAAACTGTTTCCGTACAATCCAACTCAAATAATTACCTATATATTAAAGAAAAATGTCTTGGCACATTTCGTCATTATTGAACTAGCTAAGTTAGGTTATGTTGCGGGCCGATGAGGCGGACACATTATAGTACCCATAGTATGTTCCCACCCGTCGTATAAATCTAGGTTTCAGCCATCATTCTTAGCTGCTTCTGGTGTTTATGAAACTTCTTTCACTACATCTGCTATTTTGCAACTACGCAGCATACAGTAACTTAGATGTAGACCTCGATTCTAAAAGGTCACGAAGTTTGGCACACTTTGAGTATTCGCCACAATCATCAAATGGTTTTTTTGGTATTTCGCGCAAATTCCGCGGTTTTCATCAATAATTCTTCCATGGTGAAATATGACTGCAATTCCAGTATAATCTCCTAGGATAATATCGCTCTCCTCGAGCCAATCTTTATACTTTGAGAGGAACCTTTCTCTACGCAAACCTGCTTATTTTATTCATAACGAATTCTTGAAGTTTTTCATTCTTAAAAAAATATTTAAAAAAATGCCATGCAAATCCGTGCGAAGCGAGACGAATACAGTTTCTAATACATGATATCCAATCACAATTTTTTTATTTCCCTTTTTCCGTGACTGGATTACATATGATATCTAAACTACATATATAGAGAAGTACATACCCTCTAAATTATTTACCATATTTTTTTAAAACAATTGCTCACTAACTTTTGAAACTGCAATCAAAAATGTTGAGCACTATAGCTTGACTCCAGTGCCATCTATCGGGTCCAGATTTTATAATTTTTAAGCCTTTTTGGTCCATAAATATAGAAGTTGTTAATAACTTGACTCCAGAGGAACCTAGCGAGCGGATTTTTATCCTATCATCTTCGATGGTATGCGCACAACAACTTACCAAAGTTTCATCACAATTGGATGAGCGATGCGCCCTCGCACACGGTACGAACAAGCATACAAACATACAAACATACAAACATACAAACATACAAACATACAAACATACAAACATACAAACATACAAACATACACACATTAATTTTTATATAATAGATTATTATTTTTATTTTTATTTATTTAATTATTTATTTGAAGTGCATATGTATATGTAGGTATGTTTGTATGTATAAAGAACTGCGCAAACTATGAAAAGTAAAATCTGACATTTTTAAATACCTTTGACCATATTATGTTCCTCTTTTTAGTTGCTTGTACTTCATTTTCCAAACGTTCCAGATAAAAAGGAAATGATATTAACAACCAGGTTGAAGTACATTCTGGGTTAACAACCAAGTTGAACGTCTGTAGGCCGCTTAAGAGTTTCAGATTTATTTTTATGCGATATGATGTCTACAAGCAAGCAAACGTAAATTGCTAAATGATCTAAAATAAATCATGGGATTTGAATAGAAATGTTTAATTACGGCCCGTATTAAATTATGTCATTCAATATAATAAACTTCATATGAGTAAATGCAAATAGCAGCGGCTTTAAAGGCATTTGTTTTTAACAAAACATACTCCTTTTATCTTAACAAGTTCATAAATCATTCATCGATTGTTTTATTTGAAATGTGCTCCATTTTTTATCAGACACATGTTTTAGCATTCTGTCTTTTCACTGTTATGCACAGTTTAAAAAGTTAATCTCAATTTATTTTAATATTAACCTGTGCAAACTACGACTAGATGGCTAAGCTGCTTTAATAACATTTAAGTGATGTAATACAAAATTTTAAATTACAATATATCGAGCATTGCTGGATAATTATAAGGAGGTGCGATCAAGTGTAGTTTTGGCGAGGGGAAATGTTTCGAAAATTATCTAAAGCTTAATGTATTGCTTTTCCTCTTTAATGCCCGAGTATCTTTTTGAAAAGAAAAAAAATTTTTTCTTTCCCTCACAAAGAAGAAGAATCATGATAATAACTTCTTTTAAATAAATGTAACAACCAAATCGACAATTCTTTGTTAACGCTGCTAGCGATTTATTATTACCAGCTGGGCTAAAGAGATTGAACAGCTACATTAGCTTTATTAAGGTATTAATAAATACTGAACATTTTTCTCGTTTTTACTTTTAATGTTTCAATATTTCCAATATTTCTATAAAATACTTTTTTTTTATTTTTATTAAATAAAAAGTTAAAAAAAATTCTGTTCAGCCATATTTCTAGATGTAGCACAAACGTTTGATAAAGTCTTGCATCGAGGACTAGAATTTAAACTTCAAAAATATCCCCCCGAAGAGTTCTACTCTACGTGATTTTCAAATCTTTTATCAAAGATCGTTACTTTCGAGTAAGATATGAAGATAAATACTCTGACTTGAAAAAAATATTTGCAGGAGTTCCACAAAGAAGTGTCTTGGGATCAATTCTTTATCTCTTTTATACAAGAGATCTACCACAGCAGGAAGAAGCCAGATTGGCAACCTTTTCTGACAACACAGCAATGAGGCAGCAAAAAAAAACTACAGAAGGCCATTAAATTCGTAAGTGATTGCTTCATGAAACCAAATTCTACTTCACCAATAAAAGAATAAATACTTTAAGAGCTACTATCGATGGAAACGAATTTCCGTACGCAAATACTGCTGGGTATAACACTTGACGACAAGCTCAGATGGAATGAGCATGTTAAAAAGAAAAAGGAGGAGCTAAATGTTAGACTCAGACAAATGCATTGGTGAATGGGAAGGAATTCCCAGCTGTCAATTAATATAATACAATACAAATACATATGGGATACAGCTTTGGAGCTGGACGAAACAGACAAATCTACGAATGATACAAACATTCTAAAACAAAATACAGAGGCATCGTAAATTCACCCTAGTATAAAAGAAATGACAACAGGGATTTACAAGTAGAGAATGTTAGCAAAATTATTTAAAAAAAATATGCACTTAGGCATTACAAACAGATCCCAGACCATGTAAACCAGGGGTGGCCAACCTTTTCAGCAGGTGGGCCAAATTTCAGGAAAAATATTTTCTGCCGGGCCACGTACCAGGTTTATTTTTTGTAAATTAAAGTAACCAAGCAAGCGTGCTACATGTTTGAGCACATCGTCGTTTCCCAGTAGATGAGATAGTGGTCGAACGTTTGCCTGGTTTAATGTACTAATAGCCCAGTCGAATTAGATCAAAAGAGGGGCTGACACGGAAAAAAATTTTCAATTTTTCCCTAGGAGCGATATTTTTCGATTTAGACCCGAAAAGAGGTGGGGGTGAATTTTTGTTTACTGAAGAACTCGTTTAATTTCAATTTTACACGAAAAATGGTTATTATCGAAGTTGTAATAACCCCTCTTTTCGGGGCTAAACAAACAACTTTGGTAATTAGCATTTTCGTGTTAAATTGAAATTAATGTGTTATTCAATAAACAAAAATTCACCCTCAAATTCAAGATGGCGGATGACGCAACAGGGTTGAAGTTCCGAAAACCGAAATGTTGACTGCCAGTGAGCCCCCCCCAGCGAGTTTCGAAGTTCCGAATTGCTGCGCGGAAATTCTAATTCGACTGGGCTATAAAATACATAATATATTTATTACGAGATTTTACGATATTACGAGAAAAAAAAAACAGCTGAGAATCAAATAATTTAAAAATATTTAAAATTGAGACAGAGCAGAACTAAATGCATCAAAATTGATCTCGACTGATGTTGTCGCTATACGCAAACACTTTTCCAAATGAACATCAGTAATTCCCGTTCTCACTTGTGATTTGATGTACTTCATGCATTTAAAAATCTGTTCACACGCATAAGTGTTTCCAAAACGCAGGAAATATTTTTATAGAACTCTTCCAAGCTCTCCCAAAATATCTTTTTTTAAACGTCGGACGATCGCAAGATCTCTCCAGACGCAGTGGCGATAATAGCACAAAACTACACGGAACTTTGGCAAGCTGGACTGAAAGTAGTTATGAGTATGAGCCCGATAGCGTTGCGAGCTTCCCGAAGACACCGATTTTATCAACACCTAGCGTCGGACAAAAAACTAAGTAACCTTGAGTATCAAATAGCGGGATATTTGTATTAATTTAAATCGATGAATTTTTCCAAAAATGCAGGATTTTTTAAGATATTTATTTTATTTTTTTTTTGAATACGAAATTTTTTCCAAGAATTCGAGATATTTCAAAATATCTCTTAGCTATAATTTAAAAATATATGATACAAATGACTCATGATGTAATGTTCTTTAGGTGAAATTTACAATGAAGTTAACATTTAGATTCATTTAACTTAGCTCCGCGGGCCAGAACATAACTCCCGGCGGGCCGCATGCGGCCCGCGGGCCTCGGCTTGCCCACCCATGATGTAAACCCTCAAATTCAACACATGGTGGAAGAAAAAAACAATATCATTAGGCGGCTTAAAGTATGAAGGCTTAACAATTTACACATATATGCATGTAGGTATAACATGTATGTATCTATAAAACATAAATACAATTTAGTAAGAAAATTAATTTCGAGCTAATGGGATTCACTCACATTAAAATATTAATATTACAATCAGTAAAACCTCCTAATTGGGACACTCCAAGGACCGAGGAAATGTGAACCAAATTGGAGGTGCGCCGATTTGAGAGGTCCTCCAAATTGGGCCAGATATCATTTTATCCCAATTATAAGTGCTTTGTGAATTGTGTTCTGGCAACAACAGAATAAGAGCGAGGAAATTTTCTTACGAGTGTAGTTGAAACCTAACATCTGAGTTTCCTATCACTACATCGATCTAGATTATAAAAAAAAAAAAAAAAAAAAACCTAGGCATGAAGAGCAGTTCATTTCGGAGGAGACCCAATTAGGAGGTTTTACTGTATTAGAGAAAAGTTACTGGATGAGAGTTGCTCTCAGTTGTAACAATAGGAAGTGTTTTTTTTTCTAATTGGGATGGTTTCCCACATTTTGAGATCCACGGCTAAAAACCCCCCCGGGTAGCAACATTGGGAAATGGGGTTGGAAGCAGATGTGGTTTTAGTTAGGGTTAAGGGGTAACATGGGTTTCACGGATTTCAAAAATTTAATTTTTTTTATTATCTTATTAAATTCTACAACATATCTAGAATATTGTCCACAATTTTTAATTTGTTCGGAGTAATAGTTCCGCAGATAGAGCCCTTGGTAAGTTGCGCGCTCAAGTTTTATTGTCACATAAAATTTAAAACGCGTTTTTCTCGAAACTGTATTTTCAAAGTCGGTTGTCCAGATTTCTCAAAAACTACTGAACCGATCTTGATAAAATTTTACACACGTCTTCGAGATATTATTGACAAGAACTTGGAAGAAAGATTTTTATTTTCTTTTAATGAAACTATTTTTAAAAAAGAAATGTAGAGCAAATTTTACCGAAATTTTTAAATTTTTTGCAAAAATGTCTGCCAAAAATCCAATTTTTACTTTTTTGTTTTTTCCCTCGTCCAAGTTCTAGTTTAAGATATTAACTAAAACACGTATTGTTTTTTTTTTTACTTCAGTTGATCCTGTTCCTGCCATGAGTTCTGCTGTCAACGCGCAAACACCTTTTTCCGAGGGGTCACCGGAAATGACGCCACAGTGGCAGAGTTTTATATGTTTTTCTACAAAAATTACAGTAATTCTTTGCCAAATGTGTATATTAAAGGAAGTAAAAAGTTTGAATGAAATATCTCATTTCTTATATAAAAAAAAATTGTTAAAAATAAGCCGTTTTTTACCCGAGGAAACCCATGTAACCCCTTAAAGTGCCACACTCTGGCGTCGATGCTTTCCATCTTAAACATATTCGTTTTAAATTATAAACTAAACCCTTACAAAGGGAAGCTATTGTATAGGTTGTTGTTGATGAAATTGATGAAACCAGAAAATCCAAAAATGTGACAACTCAACCAACTTGGAGTACGCAATTGGAGGCAGTTAGTTAGGGACCGGAATGCGTATTGTCATACTCTATATGTATTAACTTAAATCAACCGAATGCAAACAAAAACATGTAAAATTTCGCGCGAAATTGTTTACATGTGATAAAATGAAAGCCAAACAAATTAAAAATTCAAATTAATATTTTGCCAAATAAAATAAAGCGAAATAATGAACGCAGATATTTATTTAAGACGAAATAATTACAAACAAATAAGCAAATAGCTGCCGTAAATTCATTCCATTTTTAATTTTCTGAAAACTCTGTTTATCACTTACATAGTTATCTAAAGCGAAATCGCATATGATCGCAGAGCAATCTGTAGTAGCACATGGTTTGTCTCAGCGCTTGCATTAATTAAAAAAGCAAACCGCATATGATCACAGAGCAGTCCGTGGTAGCATATATTTTGCTTCAGCTTTTCTGAAATTCGAGGAGCAATATGTAGTTCAGCACAGACTATGGCAGAGCGACCGATGTCTGTGCTGATAAACAGTATGGCAATACGCGACTGGGATAACTGGAAAGGGTTGTTGGTTGAGGTCTTGGTCCGACCCGGATAGTAACGCCACCTAAGTAAGTAAGTACATATAGAAAACAAGTGAAAACAGGGCCTGTGAAGTGTTACCAATTTTTCATTGGCAATACTGATTAATGACAACGATATCAGCTCATCAGTAATCCTGAAAAACAGCAGCAATCTGAACAAATCCACGTCAGAGCGCAGCAAAATTGTCTTCAGATCTGAACGTGTCCGACACAAGCATACGGCGCATACTGAACAAGGAACTTAAATTGGAGCCCTATAAGATACAAAAAGCACAAGATCTAACATCTGCAAAAACAGCACTTCACCTTTAAAGATCAAATGCACTGAAAGCCTTGCACACAGCCGGTAATCTGCAGAATCTGGTATTTTCTGATGAAAAAATGTTTACTGCTCAGCAGCAACAAAATGATCGTGTGCGGTTGCAGAACAAGTCTATCGATCATTTACAATGGCGACTAGCTGACCGGAGCGGTAAAGTAATTCAGGAAGTCTACCGACAAAAGGTCGGAGACATAGATGTCAACAAAAAGTGTGGAAACATCGAAGCTAGCGCTTCATCGTAAATTATCCCACAGGACCACATTCGTGCAGCGTGTAATGCCTTGATCACAAGGACTGACGCTGTTATTCACGCTAAAGGTTCCTGTATCGAACGGCGACATGATTTTCATTAAATTGAATGCATCGCAAAAATGATTTTAAAATATAAAATTAAAAACTTTAAAAATTAAGAATCTACGACGGACTCGGTATGTATAAAATTAAAGCGAAACTCCGTGAAGTAAGTTCGGGTAAGCTTGGAAAATATTCAAGATCACAAACAGTAACATTGAGAAATGCACAGCTACTGCATCATGGAATTCTGGTTTTCCTTCTCAAACAACTTCATCTTTCTAGAGTTCAAAGTCGATGACAACTTCACAGAAACCTTGATTAATGAAAAGGCTATCGAAAAAAATATCACACGGAAAGCGAAAATATACCAAACACGATCGTGACGAAAAACATGTCGTGTTGAAATAATTCCTCAAATGTAGAAGAAGGTAGCCAACTTTGTAGGTCATTAAGACAAACAGAGGCAAAATGTCACTAGCACATCATTTTATATTTGAAAAAAAAGGAAAATTCAAACATACAGTGCCCTCCAAAATTTAGTTGAAACTCTGATGTAAAGAACAAAACAGTTAAACAAATTGAAAAAACATAATTTTTTATTTGTTGTTTTGTTATTTTTTGTAACCTAGATCTTTAAGCAATACAACTTAATAAAAATAACAATAGTTTTCTTAGAGTATATACAAAAACAAAACAAAGTGTTAATTTGCATCGCCAAAAGTTAGTTGAAATCATGAAAAAAGAGTATTTGATGCACAACAGCTTTTATGCGTCTTGGCATTAATTCGATCAAGTTTTGCAAGATCTTATTGGGTAGGTTAGTCCAGGATTCCTGTATTTTTTCCACAAAAACAGTTTTGCTTCTCCTAGAAGTTATTGGTATTTGTCTATCCATTTCATCCCACAAATGCTCAATGGGATTGAGATCCGGTGACATGGAAGGCCAATCTAAGAGATTTATCCGACAGGTGTTAAAGTAGCGCTTTGTTATCTTGGCCGTATGCTTTGGATCGTTTTCTTGTTGAAAGACAAAAGATCTTCTCAACCCCATTGAAGCAGCAGACTGATTCAAGTTGCTTTCTAAAATATCACAATACAGTTTTGCTGTCATTTTTTCCATCGATAAATTGTAATTTAGCCACACCGAACCACGAAAAGCACCCCCACACCATCACGCTTCCTCCACACTGTTTTACAGTTTATTGTAGGGGTTGTCGCCTTTTGAACGCCAGAACAGTTTGCCTTCTGCGATTCCTAAAAATTTCGAACTTGGATTCATCACTAAATAATATAACCTTCTTCCAAAATTCAAAAGGTTTGTCACTATATTTTCTAGCAAATTCGAGGCGACGGTTTTTGTGAGCCTTCGTCAGCAGCGGTTTCTTCCTAGCAACACGTCCTGATAGTTTGGCATCATGAAGTCGTCTCCTTATGGTTGTTTGAGAGACCGAACTTTCTGTTCCTTGAATCTTTTCCTGTATTTCCCGAAAAACTATCCTGGGGTTTCGTTTGCAAAGTTGCACCATTACTCTATCGTCCCTGGTTGAGGTAACCCTTGGACGTCCAGATCGCGGCTTGTCAGCCAATATAGCTTCTTCCCTGCTCTTTATATTTATCTTTTAAACACCTTCTGGGCTAATTTTGAACAGCCTTCCAACTTCGCTGAAATTGTGGAGTCTTTCCTATTCGAAAACCACTTTCAGCCTTTCTTCTATGCTTAGCTTTTTTCTTGGAGGCATTCCGAGTGTAAGAATTCTAAAATGTTGATAATAATGTACTTTTTATGTTTCTAATTTTTAAAAAGAATAATTACCAAAGAAAAGCTGAAAAAATTATTTTAATGTAATGTAACTGAAAGTCAAATATCAACCGGAATCGCTTCAACAAGCACGCTTCAACTGACTTTTGGCCATCAACTTTGATGCATTCCAGCAATAATTACTGTTTTCTTAAACCATAACGGTAACTTTTTTTTTGTTTCCCTATTCGTGCAGAAGAACACACTTTGCCGAATCCGGAAACAGATCCACGGGTAACTTGAAAGCACATTTTAATTGCTAGTACGAAGCATTTGAAGAGTGTAAGCTAATTTCAATTAACTTTTGGAGGCTACTGTAAGTCATATGGGACATAAGTCATAAATTTTCGGAGAGACAGTATTTAAGAAACAGCGTTCTGGATTTCCATTAAGCGTACGAAACCTTGTCATCCACTTATGTATATACAATGATCCTACCAAAAATTATACTAACAATTTGATAGATTACAATAATATTCATTAATTATTTCTTACAAGAAGAACTGAATTTACAAAATATTTCAATCCAAACAAAGCAGAAATGTAAAGATAAAACGTCAAAGAGCTAGCTGTATTCTTTTCATTTTTCATTATGTACGTATAAGTAGTAGTATTTGAGAATTTGAGAAAAGAAACTTATAAAATTAAATTTTTTTGTAAACGCGCGATTTTGTTATTTTAATTTTCTGAAATTCCAAAAAAATATAATTTTATTAGTTTCTTTTCTCAAATTTTCATTTTTCATAAAGTACATAAATGTGTACATACATATAAAATTATGAAATTTTAGTTTTTGACAATTTCAGAATTTGAGAAAATAAAACTAAGAAAATCGCGCGATGCGTTCTAAAATGTAAACTTCTAACCACGCAATAAATGTTCGACTTACCTGGTTAGAGATACTAAGCCCAATATGGAGACTTATGACTGGATTATAAATTTTAATCAGGAACGTGGATGTTGGCAATCGCTTGTTAAAATGATGGCACACGCGCGAAAATGAAGAGACAACATCGTCATGTTTTCGTAATGCCATTGCAATTTGCACACGCGCATTTGTTTGGACAACACTTCGACATTAGAAACTGGATGGTGGTGGTGGATAAGATACGATATAGTGGGGATTGTCTGCTTGCTAGTTACATGGTGTCATCTTGTATAAAACCAAGTGCAACGGCAGTGGGATTATTATTCTTGGTTTAGATTCCCGATAGAGTAAGCATCAGGATAACTCATTCAGCTACCTACATCTCACCTAATCATGAAATTGGTAAGAAATTAAAGAAGTGCGATGGGACTCATAAAAAGGATGGAATAATATTTTCGGTCTTCTTCAGATACTAGTCCTTGTTGTGTTCTGTGCCGTTGCCTATGCAGCTCCACTAGATGACTCCAAAAATGCACAGATTATTTCGTATGAGAACGAAAACATCGGCATCGATGGCTATAAATTCGGGTAAGCATTCGATTGTTTACCACACACATATGCAGATTGATTATTTGAAAAAAAAAAATAAAAATACCTTTTATACTTGTAGATATGAAACCAGTGATGGTGTGAAAAGGACCGAGGAGGCCACCCTAAAAAATGCCGGTACAGAGAACGAATCGATATCAGTTCGTGGTACAATCTCATGGGTCGGTCCTGATGGAGTCACCTACACAATCAACTTCCTTGCTGACGAGAATGGTTTCCAGCCAGAGGGTGAGCATTTACCCAAGGCTTAGAGACTTAATACGGAATGTTGGTTATTTGGATGCAGTGCGACAAAATGATTAATGTAAATATGTGAAAAAATTAAGAGTGTTGTAAATAGTTAAAATACATAAAGATGGTTCGAGTCAGTGTTAAAATTATGGCTTTTATTTGAGTAGCTAGAAGGTTGGGTTGGGAAGAGCACAACATTCTTTTATTTCAATTAAATGATTTAGTTCCCACTCACCATCGCTAAGACGTTGGTAAACTCGTTTCAAAGCAAGAAAAAATCTTTGTGTGGAGTGGGGTTCCCAGTATAAATTGTGTTTGTAGGCTCATCCCAATGAAATACAAGGGTAAGATGGAAAGTTCTCTAAAAAAATGATTTTGTTTTTCTACATAATCTCTCTTGACTTCAACACACTTGGTCCAGCGATTCTTCAAGATCAGTATTCCTTCCTGGACGCGAAAATCGTAAAAGCGCATTTTTTTTTAATCGATATTCAGCAAATGCGGTACCCAACTTGGGTAGAGCTTTCGCATCCCTTGTGTTTTGCGCAAGATGTTTCGTATCCTTTCTTCCGATATCCTCATAGCCTCAGCTACCCACTCACTTTCACTCGCCTATCATCTAACACCATATCATGCACCTTTTCGATGGTTTCGGATGTGGTTGTAGTTTTTGGCCGTTCTTCACCTGAGTCTTGTCTCACTTAAGTGAGACATAAGACCCAAATCGTATCTGGGACTTGAGTCCCACCTAGCGAAATTAATCCCGGGATCCCGGACAATTTTTGCTTTTAAACGATCCCGCGATTGCCAGTCACCAATCCCGGGATTTTCGGGATTGAAAGCTGATTTTATTTGATACTCTCTGTCTCTGAAGCAAATACCTATGTTAGTAATTTTTGATTTTTAAAATTTAGATTATTAGATTTTTGTGATCGAAATTAACCATTCCCTTAACAGTGTGAATCTAGTGAAACCACCCATCCAACTTACACTAAAGCAGCAACTACAAGCAGAAAATAAAAAAAGTATGAAAACCATTTTATCAGAAACAAACAGAATCGGATTTATCAGCGTGCCTAAGAAAGGAGTTGAATCTCTTTGAAAATTGAGGTAACCGAGGACATCATCTGGATTTAGTTCACAAGCAGTGCAGAGCGAGCATTTTCAGTTGCCATATTGGCAACAAATTTAGAAGCCGGCTTTGGTATGATACTCTCGATGCCCTTATTTTCCTGCGGTTATATTTCCAAACGTCGGATGAAGACCAAAAGCAAGAATAAATACGCCCTTACATTTATTCACTATTTTTTTTTTTTTTTTTTTGCTTTGGAATTCATTTTTTTTTTTTTTGATTTTGTAAGCCCCTTGAATAGAGGTACATATTTTTAATTTATTTATTTATTAAAAATTATCATCTTAAGATTTTTTATGGAGAAGTATTTGTTTGTTTCTTAGCAATTAAGTTTTTATTTATTTAAATAAACTTCTTAAATTTTGTTCCTTTTGATTAATTCTAATAATAAAGAAAATGCAGAGCATAATAGTAACGCTGTTTTTTATTTAACAAAATAAGGCACTTAAAACTAATTTCTACATTTTTGTGAGCGATTTTTGGAAGTTGATTTTATTTGTTAAAAACATGACATCAATTTTTGGTTTGATTCCTTGTATTGTTTTTACAAAAAAAAATACTCTTCCAATCCCGGAATACCCCGGGATCCCGGGATTAATTTTTCCAAATCCCGAAATCCCGGGATTGCAAATTAGCTTCGGGATTGATTTCCCTAGTCCCACCCCATCGGGACATAAGTCCCAAAAAATAAGTTGGGTCTTATGTCCCACCTAACATATTTGTTTTAGATTAGCCTAGGGAATTCGAATATCCAGAAGAGTACGTAACAAGTAAGTCTAGCCAGTCAAATAGTTTTCTTGTTCTGTTATCTTGGTTTATTTTTATGCATTACTTATAATTACAACTAAAATACAGTTACTAGCAATTTGCGAAAAACTATGTAAACCTTTCAATATTCGTTCTTCCATCGTGTGGATGTAGGCAAGTACATATTATTTGTAGCTCGCACGAAACGTGTAAGTATGTAGCTACCTGCATACTTTTCATTTTTCTGTACCTACATACATAGCTTATAAGAAAAGAAACTAAATAAATTGTAATAAGATTTTAGAATTTGAGAAAAGAAACTAATGAAATTTTAGTTGTTGACAATTTCAGAATTTGAAAAATTAAAACTAAGAAAATCGCGATTTTAATTAATAACAATTTATTTAGTTTTTTTACGATTTTCGCAGCAATCTTTGGACCGATTCAATAGTGATCCGACCGATTTTGCGCTGCAATTTGTCAACATGGATGAGACATAGGTCCACCACTACACGCCAGAAACAAAACAGCAGTAGAAGTAGTGGGTGCAAGCCGGTGGTCGCCAAAGAAAGCGAAGTCGATCGCATCTGCCGGAAAGGTCATGATCAGCGTGTTTTTAAATACGAAAGAGACCCTGTTAATATTACCCTGAAAAAGGCAGAACAATTACAGGCGAATTAATACTCGAACCTTCTTGACCAGCCTGATGCCAAAATTCGCGAGAAGAGGCCTGGCTGGAATTGGCGATGGGGAAACTTACGGATTTGGGGTACGATTTGCTCGACCATACCAAATTCTCATGATTCATGATTGGGCACCATCAGACATTTGTTTCCAAACTTGAAGAAATTTGTTTCTAGGAAGCGCTTTACATTCAATGAAGAAGCTGAGAGGGCCGTAGATGAATATTTTCACAGCCTTTCAGACTCTTACGTCCGGGGAGGAATGCTGATCTTGGAGAATCGCTGGACCAAGTGTGTTGAAGTCAAGAGAGGTTATGTAGAAAAACAAAATCATTTTTTTAGAGAACTTTCCATCTTACCCTTGTATTTCATTGGGATGAGCCTACAGACACAATTTATACTGGGAACCCCACTCCACACAAAGATTTTTTCTTGCTTTGAAACGAGTTTACCAACATCTTAGCGATGGTGAATGGTGACTAAATCATTTAATTGAAATTAAAGAATGTTGTGCTCTTCCCAACCCAACCTTCTAGCTACTCAAATAAAAGCCATAATTTTAACACTGACTCGAACCATCTTTATGTATTTTAACTATTTACAACACTCTTAATTTTTTCACATATTTACATTAATCATTTTGTCGCACTGCATCCAAATTAACAACATTCCGTATTAAGTCTCTAAGCCTTGGGTAAATGCTCACCCTCTGGCTGGAAACCATTCTCGTCAGCAAGGAAGTTGATTGTGTAGGTGACTCCATCAGGACCGACCCATGAGATTGTACCACGAACTGATATCGATTCGTTCTCTGTACCGGCATTCTTTAGGGTGGCCTCCTCGGTCCTTTTCACACCATCACTGGTTTCATATCTACGAGTATAAAAGGTATTCTTATTTTTTTTTTTTCAAATAATCAATCTGCATATGTGTGTGGTAAACAATCGAATGCTTACCCGAATTTATAGCCATCGATGCCGATGTTTTCGTTCTCATACGAAATAATCTGTGCATTTTTGGAGTCATCTAGTGGAGCTGCATAGGCAACGGCACAGAACACAACAAGGACTAGTATCTGAAGAAGACCGAAAATATTATTCCATCCTTTTTATGAGTCCCATCGCACTTCTTTAATTTCTTACCAATTTCATGATTAGGTGAGATGTAGGTAGCTGAATGAGTTATCCTGATGCTTACTCTATCGGGAATCTAAACCAAGAATAATAATCCCACTGCCGTTGCACTTGGTTTTATACAAGATGACACCATGTAACTAGCAAGCAGACAATCCCCACTATATCGCATCTTATCCACCACCACCATCCAGTATCTAATGTCGAAGTGTTGTCCAAACAAATGCGCGTGTGCAAATTGCAATGGCATTACGAAAACATGACTATGTTGTCTCTTCATTTTCACGCGTGTGCCATCATCTTAACAAGCGATTGCCAACATCCACGTTCCTGATTAAAATTTATATTCCAGTCATAAGTCTCCATATTGGGCTTAGTATCTCTAACCATGTAAGTCGAAAATTTATTGCGTGGTTAGAAGTTTACATTTTAGAACACATTATGCGTTATTGGTAATTTAGATCTGTGAGGTGATTCAATTTTAATTGTGCAACCACGAGACGGGTAGACCTTTCAACAACCTTACCCAGCCGGTTTGAAGACTTTTTACCGTATTCTGGTAAAGATGCCAATGTCATTAGAGTCTGATAGGTTGACTGAGTACACTCGTCTCGTCGTATTCAGTGAAAGTGAGTGTGAGCTGTGCCCTTAGCTGGAATTGTTAAAAGAATTTCCTGACCGTGAATGAGAACTTAAAAGTTAAGTACGAGATTCTTGAACTACGAAGATGTGAGGAAACAATTTAACTCGAGTGTTAATTTGGGTTATTATACTCGCATTTATTAGGTCAATTAAATTGCTAAGAAGGTCACAAAGTACTTGAACGAGCGTTTTACCACTGCACGCATATAAAACGTAAACAGTTAACGGTTGAAAGAACAAACATTAACGGAGCTGAAATTTGCACATTTATGGAGATTTGTTCCTCATTTTGAAGATTACATATTTCGGTTAGAATATTTAGCTGTTAGGGCTTAAATTTTTTTTAAAAGTGGAAAAGTAATTTTCTGGCAAAAAAAAAACCTCTAACAGTGTGTTTCAGTTGAATCGTCAAATGAGTCAACCATACAAATATGGAATAACTGCAGCTCAAAAATATTTTGGATTACTTTCGAAAGGAGCGGTTAGGAATAATTGGTAAATTTAATTTTGTTTTATTTTTTGAAGGGTATGTTAGGTTAGGTAGCACTGGCTCCCAGTAACGATTAGCACCACACTTAAACCTATAGAGGCCTATTGTGATACCAAAGTTCTTGGAGATGTTTTTTCACCGCTACTCATGAAAACCATTTATATTTGCGAAATAGACTTCTAACGTCTTTTTGTGCTAAGGTCACTGAGATCGTTGAAGAAATATTCATCTAGGTGTAGTTTTCTACTACAGGAAAGAACATGAAGGACATGATGCATGAACAAATGAGATGTGTTAGGCCCTCCTCCTCTTCTTCGTCTCTGCAACTTCTACAGAAGTCTTTCTAAAGGATGTCAAGCTTAGTTGCGTGCTTGCCTATAAGGTAGTAGATATTTTTGAAACTAAGAGAGCTGCATTTTTTTCTGTAAAATTTAGCAAATACGATCATTCATCATTTCGTTCTAGGCTATACACTATCATTCCAGGAATGACATTTCTTCTAACATTTTTTGCCTACACATTATCATTAATGCATCGTTCTCCATTATTCCGGCAAAATCGCCATTTTTCATTCTACACGCTATCATTTTTACATCATTCTAGCAAGAATGCCATTTCAAAAATGTGTGTGTAGTCTACGGAATAAAAATCGATTGTGTAATGAGAATAAAAATAAGAATATTCCTAAATATTTTTGATAAATATGTACATATATGTAAACTTTAAATATTTTGTACATGTGAATATTCTTAGTTTTATTTATGTCACCTATTGTTCTTTTGGACAAAAGGCAACCGACAAAGAGAAAAGAGAGATCGTTTTTAACAATTTTATTAATTTTTAATCTAAAAGAGTTAAAGAGTATATATTTAACAATAATTTAGGAAAAAAAAGAATCAGTAAATCTATGTAAAGGAAAGAGTAATTAGTCCTAAAAAAAAGAATACGTCTGGTCAGCACAACCAATAATCGTACTTAGATATGTATTCTATATTTAGTATTTTAGGGACAGAAGGTAGTTAAAGCGGTTTGGATCCAGTCCACAGTCAATGAGACCAATGTTTGATGGGAGGGCCAGTTTGAGTAATAGCTTGTAAGTAGCAAGTCGTTCGGGCAAGAGTGCGCATTTTAGACTTCGGGGTTAAATTCTGAAAAAATAACAACAGCTAACAAACAAAAGAGCCTATTGTTTGGTAGCTCTATATTTTAGGATCAAATGTATACAAAAATATTATATATTTTTTATAATGTTTCATAATATGTTTTCATCAAAAAACCAAAGTAAGTCAAGCTGCGTACTCTTGCCCCGAAGTCAGGGTAAGAGTGCGCAGAGGCATGGGTAAGAGTGCGCAACCATTTTAGGTCACAGTTTTCGTAGTTTGAATGGTTTGAAACTGTGGTTTCACTCAAACCAAGTTTTTCGGCAGCCTTCCATGGGCTGCTTCAATTTTAAATCAGCTCCCTAGCCTCGCAGATTTAGTTTTGGGTTATCAATTTCCTTTCCGTTTGTCTTTGGTTGATAAGAGGTATTTTTCAGGAAAAACAAAAACAGAATGATAGTTTAGTTACAAGCTACGACCTACCACCTACCACTTACAACAGAAGGTAATAGCCCAAAATTGTTATTATCCTTATTGTATTCTAATCAGCATATAAAAAGTTAAATACTGGGTACGAAATCATTGCGCACTCTTACCCACAGAACGACTGCGCACTCTTTCCCTAGACACTACTTTTTTTCATTATATTGAAAATCGAAGAACGAATAATATAAGCCACTAAAGTTTTATCCTAAAGCCAACTCACATATACACTGTTTATGCGTACATACTACTTATGAGGTATCGAGTTACCAGGCTTTCCTGATACACTTGTAAAAATTTACGTTTTTTTAAACAAAATCCGGCTTTGTTTTCTGGTTGTTTTTCTTTGTACTGTCAATTGGAAAATTTTCATAGAAATTGTTTTTCATTGGCGGTTAGTGAAGCACACATTTTTTCATTTAACGATTTCTGCTAATTCTTTCACAGATGGAGAAAATGGCGCTGCGTACTCTTACCCGCTGTGCACTCTTACCCCAAACGACTCTATATTTGTCGTCTATGATTATGTTTTTAATGTTTTAACATTTTTTTTAGTAAAACACTGCATAAAAACTTTTAACCTGTAAATAAATGAAATGCAACTCGAAGTTTTTTTCCACATACATATTTACCAAACCTATAACGTCGTTTCGGAAGTAAAGGTAAACTATCTAGCTGATATTGTAATAAGAATCTTTTAGCGCATTCTCAAACTCCTTAAACTCTTATGACCTTTACTCCCGTATGGGACACTTGTCTGGTGGAAGGCAGCTCTCAAGAAAAACATGTTAGGCAGATTAGAGGCGGTTCAGAGAACAGCTAGTAGTGCCATAAAGGAAGCCCTGCACAAAACACCCACGGCAGCACTGGACACTTTTTTATATCTCATACCACTCGATCTGCATATAATGCACCTGGCAAGCAAGATTGCAATAAAACTCACTAGCCTATTTCAGGAAAAGAAGCTAACCATAGCGCTATTCTTAATGAACTTAAAAATGGCAACTTCGATAGAACGGAGGGCATTCTCCCACTTCTGGACTTCGCTGCGCTGTAAGAAATGCTTTACCCGGGGAGAGAAGGTTGGACAATATTGCGTCTATATTGCAAAAACAGATGGACCGAAAATCGACAATGGCATGGATTCTTAAATTTTTTCTAAGAGAAGCGGAGCTAAGACACCCGAACGACTACAGTGTCTTTCAGGCAGCGGTTCGACCAGTGCAGGGGCCCAACTATGTAACTCGATTCTACTTTCGATGCTATTCGAAAGTTGTTTCCGATTCTAATTTCAAACCGAACTACGTATGATATTAGAATCGAACGTTAATAATGGCAACTTTTTCCCACAAAATTTCCGAATTTCGAACGAGTCTCGCCTTGTGTTTGACAGATAAACTAAATCTAAAGTAAATAATTATTTATTGTGATTTGTGAAACAAGGAAATAATAATAGGTATACGTATACTACATATATTAATATGGTGCGTGTCGCATTTTGGTTTTTGAACGAAGAAAACCAAGTGGTCAAATTGAGAAAACACGAATTCGGGATAAATCCAATGTAATGAATGGAGCTGTGTGAAAGTGTTTGTTTAGAATATGTACATTTAATAATCAAAACATTTGAAATCAAATGATTTAATTTAAGTTTAATACAAAAAATGTCCAACTTTCAAAAGATGCCTTTTTGTATTTGCTGTACGGATTTTCGTCTAGCCTCCGGGGTTCTCAAGAATCCTTTGTATATATTCCACAAGAATCTTAAATTGAGACATCTTCTTGTTTGCTTATTTTAAATGATTACCTACGCACAAAGTATATTTAAGTAGTTCTATGCGATATATAATAAAACATTTTTCACCTACATTTTATAAAATTTCGCAGTCTGGCAGCTTGCTCGCAAACACATTTGCATAAGAACGATTATTTGCGAATTCGAACGATTTTGACATTTACTTTAGAATTAGGTAGTACCAAATTTCCGAAAACAAATATGAAGCTCGAGAATCGTTCGATTTTCGAATACTAGGGCTTGCTATAGAATTATAGAGTACGCATTTTGCGAATTCGAACATTTTTATTGTAGAATCGAGTTACATAATTGGGCCACAGAAAGCAGTGCAGCTGTTGGTGATGAAGCTGATATCAGATAATGATGTCTCTAGAATCGCATATCGTTAAATCGGCAATTGTAGAAGGATATCGCTGTGTGCTCTAAATAGTAAGCAGATATAACTGGTTCAAACTATATTGGGAAGCAGGACACTCTGGTGTAGACGGAAATTAATTGTGCAGATGAGCAGGGCCGGACCTTACATAGGAGCGAGTGGCGCAGCCGCGCCAGGCGCTAGTAAGCAAGAGGCGTAAGAACTAAAAAAATTACTATCCAAAAAACAGATCTACTCGTTTGCTAATATGTATGTACATATTTATATTCTTCACAAACAAATATTTCTCACCGTACTTCTCAAATAACAATATACCTACACATTTCAATCACTGTACTTTAAAAAATTCACACACATTAAAATCACCAAATTTCCATATAAATATGCACATAATGCTTTTTTTTCTATCCCTTGTCCCTTCCCGTTCCACATTATTTTATTCTCTTTCTCTCCATAGCTGCTAATTGGTATTACAGACCAGTTAGCAGAATTTTTATCTGTACCCAACTACAACCCAGAGACAAACATTGTCTCTGCTGCAACCATAGTAGACTCTGTTGTTTCATATTCAATATCCAGTCGACCCTTTCAGCCCATTGCCAAAAACGAAATTTTCATTGCCAACATGCTGTGGAGCAGTCTTATCATACCGCTCCATTTGCGCCTACCAAAATCCATACAAATCAACAAACATGTCGGAAGTTGTGGAGCAGGATTCAAATTTTGCGCCAAGGCAATGCGCCTACCTAAAACGATGCGAACTTCAAATTTGGTTTCGCAACCTTGTTCGATATATCAAAACGTTCGATTTGACTGAAGAGAAAGAGAATCAAACTCAGGTCATACGTATTAAAATTTATTGTTTATGTATGTACAGATCGCGACAGAAAGATAGCACATTTGCCTTTTTTTGGATCCCTTTTGCACTGTCGTGTTTTCAACCAATAAAAAAACATTTCCTTCTTATATGTTGTGCATTTAATATTTAATTGATAACAAAACAAGACTACATAAAAAATTCAACCTGCGCGGATACGAAAACAAAAGATATTATTGAATTCAGAACATTAGCACTTCAAGTGGTAGATAGCACATTTTTACAAATATTGAAAATTAGTACCTAATTATATTCAATTTTCCCTGCGTTTATTGATGCGTTGATTCTTTTTGGCTTCGATTATAGTTGATTGTACGCCTGATATACATAAGTAGAAAGGAGCAATTA
Source organism: Brachyopa scutellaris (assembly GCA_949775065.1). NCBI lineage: Eukaryota > Metazoa > Arthropoda > Insecta > Diptera > Syrphidae > Brachyopa > Brachyopa scutellaris. The sequence goes on along the minus strand of OX459113.1, from coordinate 94,047,565 downwards.
ACTTTAGTAGTTAGAATAGTGGACCAAAATACGAAAAAGTTTAAAATTAGAGAATATTTTTTGGGATTGTTGCGAAAAAAAACAACTGGGTCTGGCTTAACTGACCTAGTTTTGAATGAACTTGCTGATTTGGATATTCTATTAGTGAATTGTAGAGGACAAGGGTATGATAATGGTACTAATATGAGAGGGAAACATTGTGGCATGCAAGCGAGCTACTGATGCAGTTGCATTCTTCGATACAGTTGAGAGTATCTATGTACATATGTTTTCTATTCAAGTTCTGTAGGCAGATGGTCGGTTTTAAAAAAAACATCTTAGTGGTTTAACTCTTAGGCTGCGGTTATATAGCAAGCCTGTAATACAAGCGCTTGCTCGCGTGAGCTCGCGCTTTAAATTATCAGAGCATTTTATCTCGCACTTGCTCGCACTTACTCGCGCTTGTAAAAATTTGTTACACAACCACCATGCTCTTATATAATGCATTTAATTTAAAGCGCGAGTAAGTGCTTGTATTACACCCTTACTATATAACCGCAGCCTTAAGCAGAATAGATGCAATAAAACCACTAAAACTAAACTTGGGAGATGTTTATGAGGCTCTTGTTGAAATTTCAGAAAATGATGATCAAAAAGTCCAAAATATGCCACAATCTCTTCGTAGTAAGCTTAGCGAATTTAAATTTATTTGTTGTGTTTTTATTTGGTCCACAATAATAGACACAAAGCAATATTTGCTTTAAGCTTGCAGTTGATATTTTGTGCCCAATGAAAAAGATTTTAGTCGAACTAAGAACTAATGACAAGTTTTTTTGAATTTCTAGATAAGACTTTTACAGCAATTTCAACTTTACGGTCCCGAAGGTCCTATGAGGATAGGGATGAGATAATTTTAGACTCTCAAGAAAGATTTAGGTTTGAATTTTATGTTGAAGTCAACGCGTCAATTACTCTATCTCTTCGGAAGATGTGGAAAAGATCAAATATTTTTTAAGTTGCTTTTGGGGCGCTTATTTTTTTTCCTGCGCCAGGCGCCAAAACTGTTAAAACCGGCCCTGCAGATGAGCATTATACGGCATCCGCCCGAAATTAGATTAAATGTTTAGATAGAAATATTTCGGGCTTGGTTCCATCATAAGATGGTCGTGGCTTGCAGGGGATGGTGATGAGCCTACTTTTTTGACTGGTGTTTTATGACGGCTCTGCCGCATAACCTTCTTAAACCTAACCCAACCTAACATAAATTCTTCTCCAATAACAAGAAAGCTGTAGCCACTCAGTAATAGAACCAAAACTAGCAAACTTATATAGCAATGATCAAAGAAATGAAGATACATAGTATAAAAAAAGAATGATATTTCTTTCAAGATCGACGACATTTGTAGACTGGTCAAGCTTTCAGATGGTTCAGAAATTCTTTAGCAAAACATTCCCGCAAATAACAGAACTAAACACAAAACAAAATATCACAAATAAATTTTCGTCAGAGCAGTCTATGAACTTAGTTAGAGTCAAATGCCTCAGACTCGACTCAAGCCTGGCGAATTTTTTAACAAAGTTCAAAGGATCCGATATCATACGAGTATAATGGCAAACTCTTCTCGTCGACATTTTCAAATAGAGAACAGTGGGCGAGAAACGAAGTATCTAACGACTCTTAATCCATCTACACCGATGGGTCAAAGATGGACATAGGCATAGAAGCGGTTTGCTTCTCGGAAGACCTGAGGATAAGCAGCTCCATACGACTCCCAAACGCCAGACCACAGCAGCGTTTTCTAAGCCGAGGTACTAGCAGTGACAAAGACTGCCCAATTGGTGTCTATGATGACAATATCGCTTGAGGATATCACAATTTATACTGATAGCCAGGCGGCCATAAAAGCAATAGCTGCTACGCAAATAACATTAAACTTGTAAAGTATTGCCACCAAGAACTAAAGGTCCTTGGCACGCAGCACAACGTAAAACTCTGCTATGTTCCTGGTCACAGTGAAAACCCAGGCAATGAAGCCGCAGATGAATTGGCTCAGCCCTAGACATAAAACAAGCAAATGATATGGTTAAACCTTTACTCTGTAATCTTAGGGCCAACATTTGACAAAAATCACTAAGTGAAGTAAATATCAGGTGGAAATCATTTACCACCTGTGATGTAGCAAGAAGATTGTGGCCAGAATATTACAAAACAAGAACAAGAAAGACAGGAAATAGCTGGCAACGCTGATAGGAGTGTTAACTGGCCACAACATGTTAAGATATCACACGAAAAAATTACGCCTAAACGATGATGACATATGCAGAGGATGCGGTGATGAAGAGGCTCATGAGGACAAGGAATTTGAAATATTTTGAAAGAGTTTTCTTCAAATGTAATAAAAGTGTGGAGGACGAATCTTGTGAAGGTCGGTCCAAATCCTCGACCGCAAATACAAACTAGGCTCTGATGAAGGTCGAAGTTGACGAAGATCACAGAATGACATAGGGAATAATACCTGGTGAACTAGACTTAAATGCAATGACTGTATCGCAAATATTGAATCATCACCTGAAATAATCGAAGAAATCAGATCGAAGGGTTCCAAAAATTTTGAATGAAGTGCAAAACAGGCTCATGTGCGTTTTGTACAGCCATGCTGTCGATTTACTTCACGAAAGAGCGAAATTGGTTGCAGTCATCCTTACTTTTTGTACAGCGACAATGTCCTTACGTATTTGGTGTACAATAGAATGTTTGCTAAATTAGAAACAATAATTACTTCCAGAGAATGCATACTTTTAATTTTCATCAAAAATGTCGTTCCCAAAAAAATCACTCCAACGCACAGTGGTCGGATTCACTAATCTAGCGGGACAAAATTTAAAAATCAAAGTTAAGCAAACTGCCTCAAAATGATATGGCTAACTTCGCAATTCAATAAGTAACTATAGTTCATATTTTGTTTGTTGATCTCTTTCACTGGTCAGAAAATATTAAACTTAGAAGTTAGTAATTGATGAAAGCTACTTAGCGATAGCAGAAAAATGGTATCTTTCGTGCAATTTTGTTTAGCTACTAAAAGTGTAACGGTACATCTATTGCATTAATTTTTTTTTCTTGAAGAGATTTGCTTATGGGTAGTAAAAAGCCGATTCTATAAATTTCATTTTCAACTAGAATAAAATTAAAAAGTTCCGCTGAGTTCCGGCTCGAAATTTATAAAAAGTAGTTCTGTGGAGTATTGGCCTTTAAGTAAAATAAAAACTTTTTGCGCGTTTTTGTGAACCCTATACAAAGATTTTCACTTTTCAGAATGGTGTCCCCAAATAACGATTCAACAATTTTTTGAAATTTGGACGCAAACTGTTAAAACAAAAAGGATGACAAATTTGAATTTTCGGAGCTGTCTCCAGATGCTGGAAAAAAACGAATACTTCCATCAAAAATTGGTGAAAAGTGGTTGAAAAGCGGTAGACATGTTAACCGATTTTTCGGTACAAACTCCTCCTGGTAAGAGGGACCTTGCCTTGTATAACGGACGGAGGACATTCAAAAAAAAAAAGCGTTTTTGGGAATTTTGAGAAAAGTCAAAAACACGCAAAGTTTAAAATTTAATAAATTCAATGAGCCCTCAGGAAATAATAAAGCTAGTAAACTAGATTCAGCAAACATCATTAAGGATCTTTCGGAAGCTTCATCCAATAGAGGGGGTGAAGTGAAAACTTTCAAATTGTTTTAGAAATATTGGGCAGTGGATATGCTATAAAGGAAAACTTGAAAAGTATGTAACTGAAACAAAAAACTTTTATCTAAGGGAATATTCATGGTACACTATGCCAGTAAGCGTGCTTTTTCATAGAAAAGGCATCATTGCATCCTGTATTCTTGCTGTAGGAAGGGGCACAAGAGGCTATGAATAAGTTTAGAGAGATGTTCACACGGAAAAATTCCAGATTAAATACAAATACAGATCTCTTGAATCGGCTGTTGATTTCTTCAGATCCATATATCACAAGCTTACAAAACGTTCCAAAACGAATACGTGGTATGGCCAAAAGAAGACCTTTCTTGTTATCAATTGATAATCTCGAAGAGGAATATTTATCTGATAGAGATAAAAGTGAACAATAAAAATATATTTATTTTAACCTAAGACTCAAAATAGTAAATAGCATTTTAAATCGAAAAAACGTATTTTATCAAATTCTTTTGGTATAACGACATTGATAATTTGGTGGTTGTTTTTCTGAAAATAATATTATTTCTATCAAGAATAGTACAGTCTATCTATTAGTACTCATAAAACATGAAATAGTTCATCTAAAACATGATTTTCTTTTTCAAAATAATATATAATTTTGTTCCGCTAGATTGGTGAATCCGACCACTATGCAATGTCTCAGAATCTGAACTAAAAAGAAAAACTCACCTCACTCACGAAAGATTTGTTTTAATATTCCAGTGCAATCTTTGATTTATAAGCGCACTAAGCAACTGTATATTAAATAGAGTAAAGGAGTCCTAGCTCAAATCCCATTTCCTTAACAAGGCGCAATAGTAATGGCGAAAGAACTCCACCTTGTGGTCAACCTGAACGCAAACCTGAATACAACATAGAATACTTTTGGCAATAGGTTTATCTTGACCGTAGTTTAATATCATTGCTTATTGGTTATTGAACAAAGCTGGAATTCAAAGGTTTGCTTTCCAAACTGAAGCAGGACATCAAAAATTTCATCATCTTCGTAGCAGTTGATGCTAATGAAATTTACTACTTAGCTTCCACAGAGACTGCACTCTCAGCACCAGCAGTGTCGCACGTGGCGGCTATAAACGAAATCATAAACCTACCCATACGAGTACATCTTCGCTGATATTATGAATTATAAAAGGCACCCATCAGATAGCTTTGGAAATGTTTTATTCATCGAATCGGCATTTAACTCAACTAAATCTTTCTTTATGGAGACCTCATGTGGTCTATCCATTCTAGCGCCATATCTGTATTAGTAATTGTCAGCCTGTCCAACAATCCAATAACCTTTATAAAACGGACCTAGAACCATGAAATTTGTCAGATCTGTTTGACTTTTAACACTCAATATGAGAACTTTATATACCTACACTTAAATGGCCAAAGAAAGCGAATGCATGAAGTGAACCACTCTCCATGAATGTCACGGACAAGCGCCCGCCGGCCGCCGGTCGCACAAGCGCTTCGACCATCCTCACTGTTGCGTTGGCTTGTGCCTCACATCAAGCTGAGATGTATGTGTTATTTAATACCAAACAAACAAGAAATCTATTGACCTATGATGCAACTAACAACTTTGTGTTTATTAACCACCTATCAATAATTTCGTATTCGTTTGGACGGTATTTAATTTTATGTCAACACTAGTCTTCACAGCAGCTGATGAATGGCGTCAAGGGACTTTACATAGAGTTGACGGCGCGCGGGGGGTGTTAGACAGCCGGACAGTCATTCAAATCAAGTCAAGTTTTGCATCAACTGGAGAAATATTTGCAAAACCAGCTCTTGCAAAAGTATGTGCGTGTGTGTTTGTCTTTGCTCATAGTGTTCTGCGGATCATTAAAATGTAAATAGCGCTCTTCTCGGATTTCAAACCGGACCACTGGCAACTGACACTTTTTACGCCAGCATCAAACTAGCTAAATACCAAACTGATAATAGCCATGAGGCGAGATCGGTTAAGAAGCCGGTTGCCACGCTTGCTGCCAAAGTAGTCCGATGGGTTTTTGTGCTTAGATGAGAGGGGGGCTGCATGTGGTACCAGTCTTTAACATTTTGATTTCAAGGCCATTCGCAACTCGTTCAAAAAATATAAGCTTGTCGCATAGCACCTACAACACCACCACCACCACCACCAGCATCATATCAGAGGTTGGCAAAATTAACGTGCTTATGTTAATGAGGTTTCGGCTCTCGGTTGCATGTCATCTTTTATTAGTGTACTTAAAGACTTGCGATGGTGTATATTGCCGATTTGCAATAGATACACAAGTAGTGGATGCAATTGTTTAAGGTATACCTACTCAGCCTATTGAAATAGTTAATCGATGGAGGAAACGTTATATAATGGGTTGGAGTTCTTGTGAACCTGCCCAGTTGTGATGTGTGATGTGGGCGAGCCGGTAGCATCACTTGAGAAATACTTGTAAAAAAAAAAACAGATATTTTGTTTCGTAAGAAAAGTGCACGAATTTTATTTTTGTTTACGTGTGTATGGGGTTTTGATAGCTTACAAATGCAATAGGCTGCCCCGTTGGCTACAAGATCAATTTGGATATAAAAAAAATGTTGAAAGTTAAGAGTCCTATCCGTGGAAGGACTTAAAGCAGTGAATGTTGCATAATAATTAACTATACAGCTACGAGCAACTACTTAGTTAGAGGCGATTACGAAAGAACCGTAGATTTAGTTTTCACCTAAAGATTATTTTGTAATCTATGAAAATGTATTAATTAAATTTAGTCACAAGAACCATTAGAAAACGAGAATTGCCTTGTATGCCGAGTTGTCCATCAGACTAAATGCAGGCTAGTGCTCGTTTTTGAATGGTTCTTATGACTTAATTAACCTTATACCAGGAAAACTGTAAGCCCCAGGTAAAAACTTTGTGTGTCGAATTTTTTAGGTTTCGTTATGGCGCACGAAATTGTCAATAATAAAAAAAAAGTGTTAGTACATTTTTTTCGAAATAAATTCGATTTTCATAAAAATTGACTGAAAGAAATTATATAAATCTATGTTTGAAGAGCAATATCTGGAAAAGGAAAGTACGGTAATAGTTTTTAACTGGGATAATCAATTATCTATGAAACGAGCCCACATTGGTTGCTCTAAGTTTAATACACTAGAAGCTGTAATTGAGCAACTCTAAAGAACTTTTTTTAAACACCCAGTAGCTGTTGAAGGTAGACCCCCTCCCCGTTTTCATAGCATGAACCAATGAATCAGATCCCAAAATATCTGTATCCCAAATGGGACCACCCTGTATAGTGTATAGATAATAGGTAACTTGCGAATTTGTACAATTTCATACAAACTTTCACCAATTCCTGTTTTTTACCCCAATAAACTTTCATCGTCGGGCGAAGTGGGTTAAACCTGTCAAAACGGCCATCTGACAGTGAAATAAGTTGGAAAACGAAAACAAATTGAAAGCCACTGTGTCACCAGTATCACCCACAAAATGTCAAAAATGTGGTTCAACGCGTTTGGTAACTTTCTTGCAAGTTTTCAACTGTCTGAGAGAATTTTCTACCTCTTTTAAAATTTGACAGGTTTTTACCCACTTGACTACAAGAAGTTACCAAGCAGACCTAATATATTCACAGATTTTAGAAATTTACATAATTTATTTAAACATTGAATATGAAAATGATTAAAATTCTAGTAAAGCAAGATACATAGGTATTAGAAACATACATAAATTAAAAACAAAATATTTGTTTCTAATTAGTTGCTCATAGCTTTTAGTATATATATCGGCTTATGAAATTAATATAGAAGAGCCATCATTCGAAGGTTTTATGTATATCCGCTTAACATTCTCAAAAATGAAACTCATTTGAAAAGATGCGAAGTCTATGAAGCTGCCTGACAACGAGAAAGCGGCTTGTTATGGCACTTGCCTACATTTTCAATTGAATAAGAATGCCAGAGCGTTACTACTTAGTTTAACTTCCCTATTGTGTAATTTAGTTAGGGTAATTTATAGAGATAAGATAATGATATATTATACTGCAATTTTAAATTTACACAGCCGTTGAAGTCAAATTTTAATCTTACAAGAATTTTCATAGTTATTCAAAATTCACAATCACAAATTTTCAAGACTTCCTGTAGGAAAAAATTATTTTACACTTTTTATAGTCCACTTGAAAACATTGTATGTATATTAACAATTTCTTTTTATTTAAATAATTATTTTATGGTGGGCACCGTAGCGCAAGTGGTTAGTGCGTCGGACTACTGAGCCAGCGGTCTTGGGTTCGAATCCCGCCGCAAACACCTAAAAGTTTTTCACAGTGCCCACCTCTTTCGAATGTCTGACAAGCATCAAAAGAGTATCATTTGTCACGATTGAGCTTCTCAACTCGCCGTTCGGAGTCGGCAAAAAACTGTAGGTCCCTTCCATTCGTGCAAAAAATATAACACGCACACACAAATGGTTGCGAGAAGCAGGCCCAGGTTCACCTCGAGCTGTAGCGCCAACTAAGTAAGTAAGTAATTATTTTATGCTTTTTAGTCCATCTTAAAAACAAATGAGATATATTAAAAATTTATTTTTATAAATATTTTTTTTTTATAATTAACATCATCCGCATTAACATCCAAACAATTACCATTAGTTATGGTAACTATGTGGTTATGGCTTAAAAGTAGGCAATGCAAAATTTTAAGTATGCTGACAGAAATAAAAACACTAAAGAAACGCTGCATATCTACAGGTTTTTATGGGTTTGAAGCTCCGTACGGAACCCCAATGAGCAGACAGACAAGAAAGGTATAGGAAAATTGTATGAAAACAAATGAAGAAATAAGTTGGAATAATAATAGTGACGTATTTTTGATGATTTATTGAAAGGCCGTCGCGGACCCAGTACACATTACTTAGGTAATATACTCCGAGCTAAAGGATCACAGTTGTCCGCCTCTTATAATGCAATTGAATGAATGGAATATAATTGCCTTTGTTATATGAACAGTGATGTGGACTCGCTCTCGTATCTGGTGCATCTTTCAAAATTGCAATTAATCGGCGGACAAGTGTGACCCTTTGCTCGGAGTATATTACCTAAGTTATGTGTACTGTGGTCGCGGACCCCCAGCAAAACACAGGTTGAGAATCGCTGGTCTATACTATAGATATTTATATTACCATTACCCGAAGAACATAATTAAATAATCTATATTTGCAGACATCTCTCAACACTGTCTCAAGCTCTTCTGAGATACGTTTTAAAATAAACAAAGACGGAAGGGCTTAAAACACATATCCTCAGCTAAAGAAAAAATTTAAAGTTTAATTATTTTTTTAAGATACATACATACATAGTTCCTTGGGAGTTATCCCCATTCAGTAACGATTTCCGGTTATTTAGTTTCATAAATAGAAATTACTTCATAGCCATGGCTAGCCAGCAGCCTTTAACTTAATAGCTGGTTATAAACGTTACCACCCACAACTTTCACCAAATAAAATGGCATCTTCCAGTTTAATGCCCACGATTTATATTTAATGCCCACAATTTAAATATTTCGATTTGAATACGATTTGGATACAACGTTATCTAGTTACTAAAAACATCCAATAAAACTGAAGGAAAAATTGCTGAAGCTGAGCAATGAAACTGGGACGAAGAAGGAAACGAATAGTTTAATTCGTTAATTTAAATCTAATTATATAGTCGTTCGGAGCAAGAGTGCGCATTTTGAACTTCGGACTTTAATTCTGAAAAACTTAGAACAGATAATAAACAAAACAGCCTATTATTTAGTAGCTCTATATTTTAGGAACAAAATTATACAAAAATATTTTATTTTGTTTAATGTTTCATATGTTTTGATCAAAAAACCAAAGTAAGTCAAGTTGCGCACTCTTGCCCCGAAGTCAGGGTAAGAGTGCGGAGAGGTATGGGTAAGAGTGCGCAACCAGTTTAAGTCAAAGTTTTCGTAGTTGAAATGGTTTGAAACTACGCTTTCGCTCAAACCAAGTTCTTCGGCAGCGTTTCATGGGCTGCTTCCATTTTAAATCAGCTTTGGGCTATCAATTTCCTTACCGTTTGTGTTTGGTAGATACGGGGCATTTTTCTGGAAAAACAAAAACAGAAAAATAGTTCAGCTACGAGCTACCACCTACCGCCTACGACTGTGATATGCTCGTTGCATCTTTCAATAGAAGGTAATAGCCTAAAAATTGTTATTAATATAAAAAGTTAAATTCTGGGTAAGAAAGCACTGCGCACTCTTTCCCTAGACGTTACTTTTCTTTCATTGTATTGAAAATCTAAGAACGAATAATATTATCCAGTAAAATTGTATCCTTATACACACACATATACACTGTTGATGCCTACATACTACTTATGGGGTATCGAGTTGCCACGCTTTTCTGACACACTTTTAAAAATTAACTTTTTTTAACAAAATCCGGCTTTTTTTTTCTTGATGATTTTCTATCTACTGTTAAATGGAAAATTTTCGTAGCAGTTGTTCATCATTGGCGGTTAGTGAAGCACACATTTAATAGAAAAACCCGCTTAAATGAAAAACCCAGTTGACTGAGAAAAAAACAAGATCTGCCCTAATTTCATAAGTGGGTTCCATGTATTACAAATTACAGATATGGTATGTAATGCTGTAGAGTAAATCTTATGAATATGTAGTATTATGCTCCGGTGCACTTTTTTTTCTACTATGTTTGTACTCGCCACATATCTACTATTCGCAATTTTTTCCACAATCGGCAACGGCAACTTTATTTATTTTATTATCTTTCAATCAATTTTGTTATCAGAGTTGAGAGTGTGTTGCATACGTGTTGAATGTAGCCTCTAGAAAATGAGACGCACACGGAACGAAACAATCGCAATGTCAAAATTCTCGGAAAAAGGTAATGAAACCGACAAAATGTAACTGATTTTAGGCGCATTCAAATCTCGATTTTGCTATTGAAGAGTGAATTTGCATGGGGAAAAAACAATAGCCTTTGCAGAATGTTCCATTATTCAGATTTCCCAGGTTTCCACTGTACTCGTATAAGAGGGAGTTTGTATGAAGAAAATAAAAATTGGAAACATAAAATGTCCACTATCCACTATCCAAAATCCTTTATTAGCAGATTCCACTTTACTCAAGTTCTACTGTATATACATATGTATGTATAATGTATGCATGTATTGTTTCATAAATTGTTTCGAGTTTGAAAAGCTCAAATATATATACAAATGTACATAACTATGTATGATACATTGAGCGCTTGCAGTCGTCAAAAGGACTACTTTCTTTTTCTACATGGGAGTTCCGACAACTGTGAATGGCCACTAACTCGCCAATTAAGCGTGAATGCGTCTTACATACATACATACATTCTCTTAAAAATACTTCCTTGTCGGCGTTCGAGCTTCCTTATCGATCTTTGATTCGCGCTATTTACATAATCGCATGCAAATTTTCTCTTTGATAAGCGCCATCTCAGATTCAGACTGCATGTATACCTACATGGGGATATAAAAAATTATTGATTGGCACCCATTGACAGGCACCCAATAAGAACTCCGAAATTGCCATTTATACAGAGCTTTCCAAAAAAAAAAAATATTTGAGGAGTATGTGTCCATACTATATATAAATACCATCAAGAAGAAGAAACCGAAAAAGAAGAAGAGATTCAGAGCAGCAATGTTGAGTTTTTGGTATCGCCCTGATCAAATCCCCAATCAAATCGTCTTTGGGCTACAAAAAAAGAAAACAAACGTGTTGTCCAAATGATAACCTTAAAAAACTGCTAATTGTGTTCGAAGGAAATATCCACTGCGAACTTATGGTGGTGGGTTAAATGTTATTATAATCTAATCACATTAAAATGCAGGTCGAAAGTGTGACTGACTTAATATCAGATTTATGTTATCACAAAAGGATAAGACCATAAAACAAAACATGGACTGGTTCATGCAGCATGAGAGGTAGCAGCGAATTTAAAGTTGATATTGTTTTTTTTTTTTGACATACTGACCCGTCATTTGCATTCCGACCAGGAAAATATATTGTAGGTACAACAAAGTCAGTTTAAGGGCCCAGAAGAGGTTCGCTTTTCTTAAAGGGTTATATACATATGTATGTAGGTACAGTTAGAATTTGCAAAAAATCGATTTTTTTTATTTCATTTTTGTAATGTATGTATATAAATACACGCATAAAAATACAAGCACAGAAAATTTTAAGTCAATCCGACGAAGTTACACGAATATTTGTAAAGACATCAGAGCGTTTTTTTTAATGTATTTATAAAGCGTGTTTTTCAAACTTACAACGCATTTTTCTCAAAACCATGTTTTTAAAGTTGGTGACCAAGATTTCTTGGAAACTGCTGAACCGATCAGTCTCAATTTTTAACACACCGATGATTTTTTTTTTAAAAACAATTTAGGTCCAATATTTTGGCCAAAAATGTTTTTTTTTTTGAGAAGACGCCATTTTCGCAAAAAAAATTATTTTACTTATTCCTTCGATTAATAACTAGATTATACAATGCTTTAAGGATATCCGTTTAGTTTTTTTCATTTTATTTGACCCAGTCCAAAGATATCGTGGTCAGCGCAAGACGCCTTTTTTTAGAGGAGCTCCTGGAGATCAGCTATAGCAGCCTTCAAAAATTATTATTTTTCCTATTAAAAAATCATCATCAACTGTAATCGACCTGTCACAGAAGGCTGAACCAATTGTTCAAACGGATATGCAGAGCGAAGAAATGTCTACGTGTCAAATTGAAGAGCAAAATATATCCATGCCAAATAACGTGGTCAATCTGCGTCGACCCAGCCGAGTGAAGAAAGTTCCAAAACAATTCCAATATGCACATAAACAAATAAAATTAAGTTGTTAACTTAAATACATAAATGTATGTCTATGTATCTACATATTTTGATAATTGAACATTAACTTCGTTCCATGTCCACATACCTAGGCCGCCCTGGCTAGTGTCAGTGTATTTTCGTGGCTGTCAAAAAACCCAGTGTAACCCCGTTTCATCGAATACAAATAAGGTCTGTTTTGTAACTGGTAATTTTACGTAAAATTACGTACAACTGCCAAAAATCAAAAGAAGAGAGAGTCAAATGAGAGTGTCAAAAAATGTTTCCTCTTGTGAAATCGTGCCACACCTTTCTCATGACAATCTGACAATTTGTGAAATGTCAATCACAATTCGTTAGTGAAATAAAAGAAAATTAGTTTTTCGTGAAAATATTTAATAGTTAAAAAAGAAGAAGAGAGTATTTTCCCCCACTTTTCAAACTATTTACTACAGTATAATCTCGTTAATCCGGACAATTAAAAACCAAGCAGTGTCCGAAATATCGAAATGTCCGGATTACCGAGACACAAAAAATTAGCGTGAAAAAAATAAAAGAAGTCCTACTGCTAAACTCATGTTTTTAAACCTTTATTTTTTTTATTTTTTTATATGTATGTTATAAACATTTTTAATGACTTTGAACAAAATTTGTAATTTTTACTTGTCGAAGTTTTATCGAAGTTTTCTTTTTATATGCAACATCTCTCAGGCCGACAAGTTTTAAAATACCCCAGCGTTAAAATCCTGCTCTTCTGCATATATAATACATGTGTTAAAAGCAGATATAGCTTCAGAATGCAAAATGTTTCGGTCTTGGATTTCAACTTCATTTTCATCGCAACTACCTACTGCTATCGAGATCGTCTTCTTCAGTCTGATCATCCGTGACGTCATTCAATCACTGATCGATTTCGTTATCATAATAAATATTCGGTGCTATTTCGACTAATAAGTCAGCTATTTCCGTTGAGCTAATTGGAACGTAAGATTGCAATCATCTGAATCCCATTCTTCGTCATAAAGAATTTTGTTGGAACATTTCTTAAGGACACCTTCATCCACCATATCCCAAGCGTTTGAAGACAAGAAAGCAACATCTGATAGTCTGCATTACACATTGGTATAAGAAAGAGATAGAACTTTGTTTTCCATAGAAAACTGCTGTTAATTTATGAAACCGGGAGATCCCCGTAGAAATAGCAGACAAAAAAGAAAAAGAAAAAATAATTGTCCGGATTTATGAGGTAAATCATTAGCCAACTGTCCGGATTACAGGGCCAAAAATAGAAAACAATTGAGTGTCCGGATTACCGCGTTGTCCGGATTAGCAAGTGTCAGAATTAACGAGATTGTACTGTATTTGACAGATGTTCTGTTTTGATCACAAAAAGTTACCAAACAGACCTATAGTTTGCTTTGACTACTGTCATTCATTGATAACTAAAAATAAATCAAATTCGTATATTTTTAATGTTTAATGTCCACAAACATGCACAAACATGATTTAAGTTTTGACAGCGATTTTTTCTTGCTCCGAAGAAATACCCAGGGCGAATCCAGTGCAGAACCTGTGTCAACATCATACGCAAGCCAGCATTTTCAGTGCGTTTTCCGTGTAGAACTGGTGGACATCGGACGCATCACTGCGAATCCAATGCACCCTAGGGTGGACATCGAACAAAGCTATTAGCACAACACGAAATCTAACAGCTGCCATATAATGGCAGTTAACCCTTGAGTAAGCTGTATTTTGATCTGTCATTTTCAGCGATATTATCAGCGTCAGTATCGCCCAGTATGAAAGTGGACATCTATTCCGATTAAATGTAAACACATTTATCTTCCCAAAAACTCATGTTTGCAAATGTAAACGTACTAAGGAAATGCCAAAAACTAAGTACATATACATATGCAGTTTTTTGTACAGGTATACCGATGTATGTACCAAATCCGCACATACTGCCATCATATTTATCTGTATCTATTCATTTCCTCAAAAAAAAAAAAAAAACAAATCATCCGCTGTTCAAGTGTATTTTGCTACGTGAAAGGCAAATATTGCTTTCAACACTCATATGATCTAATTTAAGCCACCAATCAAAAGCGCATCAAAACTTGCGGTCAATTTACTCTTGCCTCTGTTAAATATGACTAATGACAGCATATGCAGCTTTCACATTTGACCGAAACAACCTTCCACCTTCTACCTCCAATCGAAACAAACTCCAAAGCACTAACCCACATTTTACTCTGCGTCAATTTATAACGCGGCTGATGCCATATCCAAAGCCATAACCATGTTGTTAAAAAGATTCAAAAACACAAAAAATGTAAGAAAAAAACACATCGTCACAGGGCCGTTAGTCGTCACGTCGGCCATTGCCGATAGACCTTACAAGTTGTCCATCTCTATTAATGGTATATGTATGTGCTGGCACGCTGAAGTTATATATAATTAATGTACCACTTTTACGGACCGTGACTGAATCATATGAATGACACTTCAAACCTCAAGTGCTTTGATCACTCATGCCTCAGTGAAAGACGCCATCCCTGGTAAACAAACAAACCAAGGAAAGGGCTTCCGGTTGAGTAATAAGTCTTCACTTGCAGTTGGAATTACCCCCGCCCTAAACCGGTTGCTGGTTACATGGGAAACAAGCGTCGAAAAGCACTAGACTGACTTATAATCTTGTATAATAAACGAAATGTCATCATTTTTACCATTGGTGCTGTGCATCGTACATCAGCGGAAATGGTATATCTTAAAATTGTAGGCTTACAGTCGTTTAATAGTGTCGCCTCTCTCGCATGGATAACTTCATCGGTTCTAATAGGGTTGACCCTAGTGGCTCACGCATCGGCAGCATCCTACTCAATATATCAAGGAAACTATCCCATTGTATATTTCGATGACTTCCGGTACGTGCCAACTGACACTGGATATATACTGTGGTGAGTAAGCGACAAAACAATTTTTAATTGGATATTTACCACTTTATTGTCACCACCTTCCAGGTATCGAACTAGCAATCGTGCTTCCCATCAAGAAATTGGATATATTCCCGATGCACCGACAAGAAGCGATGATGCGAACCCCGATACTCTTGGCTCATCGAACGAAGGACGTGTGAAATCGAAAAATCCTCTAAAAAATCGCAAAGTGTCACCAAAGCTCTTGGCCAGTCTGTCCGGTTGATCGCGAATAGTGTCATTATGACTTGTGTTCCGGTTTGCATTTTTGTTTTTGTTACTTATTATGATGCAAGTGCTTTAGATCTGTTTTAAGGTCGTAACTAAGAAATGAAACTCTTCTTCTATTTTTGTGTTTACAAATAAAAACTATAGTTAAAAAAAAAAACAAAACAAACAAGAAATGAACTCCACCGAGTCATCGAATTGCTTTGTCTCTTTTCACTTCACATCTGATCATGAGTTGTCACTTTTTTAATATTAAGAAGTGTAAAATATAAAATATGTAATCGGATTAGCAGTGTTACATATATATGTATGTATGTAGCTACATAACATAAACAAACGACTAGGTTAGGTAGTGAGCAGTGCCATCAATGAAATCGTGTGGTTGATTTATTCAAATACCAGTTGAGTCGGTGGCCCATTAAACGATGAATGTGATATTTGTGCAATAAAATTTTGGAATGCCATATGAGATATTGCTTTTGGTACAATGTATCGCATCGCATTCATACATTTACTAAGCTGTGATTATACCCCTGTTTAAGTGGAAAACCTATGCGTAGTGAAGTGAAGTGAAGCAAGATTTTACATTCAATATACATACAACAACCCACTGCGCTTCGCTTTCAATAACATCCGCAGCCGAAGTCAAGTGTCGATAAATGTTTAAGTTCGATTGCGGGTTCGATTGGACGTTCGACAGTTTGTCTTTGTTTTGACAGCTAATGTCACCGTGAGCAAACACATAGTACCAAATTTTAAAAATAAAAACCAGGCAACTGCGGATCGTTTTATTGGGAATTTTTCACTTCACTATTTATAAGTTCCCAATAAAACACGGCTTATATCTCTCAAGTTAAATCGGTTGCATTCCGATCTTCTTGCATATGTTGAATTGCCGAAGGGCGTTCAGAAAAAAAGGAAATTAAAAAAAAATTATATCTCAATTGCTGCATGTTTGACTGATCATCACTTGAGAGCGGCTTGACCGATTTTGCTGTATTGTATTTTGTTGTGTTCGTCATTGCCAGGGCAAGGTTTGTGTGAAAGAAAATTTTTGGAAAATCTACCGGAAAATTGAAAATTTCTGGAAAAACTGAAAGTGTTTTTTTCCATTGAACTATTTGGTTCATTTCTTTTTTTTTTAATATTCTTGCATGGTCAATTGTATATGGCCTGCCCCCGTATCGGAAAACCAAACATTTTTTTTTGTGTTTACGCACTAGAAAATAAAAGAAAATGTAATTAAAACACATTGAGATTCATTGTGATTTCAAATTGCATGGAAGGAAATTAATTAGTTGGTTGACGTTTTTTTCTCATTTTCACTTTTTCATGAAGTGAATTAAATTTGCAGATTTACCTAAGAAATACGATGAGTTTTGAGTTATATGCTCAAGTTTAGTGTGTTGCAAGCTCAATTGATTTCAGTTCGTGGTAAATTTCTTTGGAAAAAATGCCACCAGTGGGTCGTCAAAATATCGGTCGGCGTACGCGCCACGCAAGCCAATACTACATGATCGTCGAGTCAATCGGACTGGCGAAGAGGGTGTACAACGTTTGGAGGCAAATCGAATAAGAGTTTCTCATTTCTCAAGCGCAATTCATTATGACTCCGGAAAAACAGATACAATCGAGTTCGACTCGCTCTGTTGGAACCTACGCACAAAATAATTTGGAACGACGATACCAACAAATGATTGTCCAAACAATGATTTTTGTGTTGTTGTTGTAATAGTATTGGTAACACGGTAGATAGTTTCTTAGTAATAAGTTGCCATCTAATTATATACATTGTCTTCTAAATCGCAAGATTCTGGAAATTTCCACGTGATGCTAATGATGGTTATCATGGCGCTCTTTATTCATACTATAAACATTTGATTCTATAAAGTCTGTCGACTTTATCGGCTATCAGTTCTATCTTAAACCAGATTACCAGATCAATTATCTGCCATGTGAGTAATGGTACTGTTTGCGTACACGGGCGAAGCCGGGCGGGTCCGCCTGTAAGGTATATTTTTTAGTTTCTATCAGTTTATTAGGATCTATAGTTAATACAATTGGTGGTCTTACCTCGTGGAGGTTTTGTGGAAGAATAGCTCGAAGGACCAATTAGTTCCATTATCAGAATAAATGCCTTGAGGAGTACCATGCCTCACAGTAAAACGCTGAAAAATGGTCCGCACGAATCGGATTTACGAAAAGAATCGGTGGAAATATGTATCCTATTTTCATTCTTTTTACTCCACGATAAGAAGAATTCCTGCGGATTCAATCAATTTTACATAATTTACACCTGCCCCGTTTCATCATTATATCCAATCATATTAAACAAGACATCGGGCTCGAAGGACCATATGCTGGATTGCCGAAGGCGTTGCTCCAAAAAAAGAAAATAAGAAAAGTAATTAAAGATAAGTTTTAGTTTCTATCAGTTTATTAAATAAAAAGGAAGTTGGATTAGTTGGCTTCAGATGTCATTGGTGTCGTCAAAATAATAATTCACCCTGTGCGTTCATTTTAAAACTATGATAATATAAATCGAGCGTTACATATGCTTAACGAATCTTTTTGAGCACTGTGACTTAAACACATAACAATTGTGAACCATATTGATATATCAATTTGAGTTTATTTTCAAGTTATTTATGACAGCTGTGCAGATCGTTGTTTTAGAGAGAACCAATTGAGAGGATTTTTGTTAAAAGTACGGCAAGATGTCTGTCAAATTTCCAATCACACCTCAAGCGGCGTACCCACCGTAGAACCCCACAAGTCCAATTGGATTTGGATCTTTGGACCAAATATGTACTAGAATCTCTTTGCCTTTTAAAATTTTTCTCAGCGTGTAGACGAGGTCCATGCCATTGAGATCTGTGCGTGATAAATCTAAAGAGAGGTTACAAGCGCGCTAACACAAATGTCTTCTCAGACCGTCAAGCTGCACTCAAAGCTTTGAGCTCCTAATCTTAGGAGTCAAGACTGGTAAAGTGCAGCTTCAATGCTCTTCAATCCCAAGCTACTCACAATAAAGTCAAACGTTAGTGAGTGCCTGGTCACAGAGACATTGAAGGAAATGAGATTGCGGATGAACTGGCCCCTTCAGGTTCAACTGCCGACTTCATAAGCCCGGAACCCTTTTATAGCATAAATAGCATAAACTTAATTAACAAATGGGAACATGGTCTTCGACAACCTTATTGGTGAAATCTCGGCTCAGATAATCCAAACTGTTAATTATGCGCTAAACCTATCACAGTGAACTTCTAAACTATAATAAGAAGGATATTAGGTATCTAACAAACTTCTTCTCCTGTCATTGCCAGTTACGATACCACCTTAACAAAATAGGCCTGACTAGCGAGACCGATTGTCGAGTCTGTTTAGAAGAGATCGAGACAGCCGGGCACATCCTTTGCCCGACACTTTTCAGGTCAGACGACTTACTAAATGCGTCAACCAAGCACATACTAGCCATCAGAAAGATGATTTGCCTCTTGGACTAACAGGGTCCTGCGATACAATAGATCTTTTTTTTCTTTTTCTTTTTTTTTTAATTATTTGCCTTTTTCTATTTAACTCCAAAAAGTTAAATAATGGAAACAAAAGGGACACAGATGAAAGTTAAATATTCTGAATGTTGAAATTTGCATTTCGCAATACATTAACATCTCTTACAGCATTTTCTGAGAGGTTTCTCCATACTGCATTGGTTCTGGGATATCATCAAGAGTGGACTCCGCTGTAAGATCCAAAACCGTATACAACACCACTCTATTTACTTTTACTTCACATATGGTTATGTATGGCATTTGGTTTGTTGCAACTTTTGAGGTCGTTAAACGTGTTCCTTTACTTTTTCGTAATTTTGCCTCTCTCTGAGAGAATTTCACCCTCACTCCTTGAAATTTAATAACTTGCTTTTTTGTAGCACGAAAAGGAACAGAAACAGACTTATCATTTTTCACATTCAATCGTTTTGAACAGAAAAATAAAGAATGTTTCTGGGCGTAGTTGACTGAATAATTGTCAAACTTGTAAGTCGCCTAAGGGTATGCTATGCGTTTTATTGGTGTAGTTTAATTTTTGGAACAGTGAGTGGTGCACTCGTCTTTACACTTTTCAGTTGAATAAAATTAATGAAGAAAAAAACATACTTACTTACGGAATCTATAACTTGGTCTATTAATATCTATCTGTAGCAGAGTGAGAAAGAGAATCGTTAGACAACATTTCTTCACTGATCTTTGGAACTAATACCAAAATGTCGTAAATTCTTATATGTCTTCCTATTGCCACATTTGTGAACTATGCTTCAGTGATCCTTTATCTATGAATCTGAATGCCCTAAATAATATCCAAAGTTCTTTAAGTATAAGAACATGACGTTGTACGAACATGAACAATCAAAGTATTCAAAGGAGGTTGATATTTTTGCTTATGTTTTGAAGAACTCAGCTCTGACGGAACCCAAAGAAGTCTTCAGAAGTGTAACAGTGCTCTCAAATCTAACCAAGAATAACCGCTTTGGAAGTACACTTACAGCCCTATTCATAAAGCATAATCAACTATGAATTAACCTTAATTTTGGTTTAATTATACTTTAATTCGTCATTCGTTATTTATTAGATTTTCCGTCACTAATCAACGTTGATCAAGTCTTAATCGGCATTTAAAGCTTAATTAAAGTGACAGATGGGAATTTTTTTTTATAATTTTATAATTTAACTTTTATATTCTTTGATATATTGATTTAGACACACACCGTACAAAAAGGTGTAAAAAATGGATTGCCCCTTGTCAAGACCTCCATTACTATGAATTTCGGAGTAAATACAGATTTTTCAAGAAAAATATGCAAAAATTAATTCGCAATTTCTATTTTTTTGACACTTTCAAGTCAAATTTTCAAACTATGTTTCCAAAACCGTTAATCAAAGCAAAATTAGTTATTGTCAGTTCACAATTTTTTTATGAATAACACAATGATCAACTTTTTAATCGAGAATTAATTAAACATGAATTAAAAGGCAATTAAGGAAATGTAATGAATACGGCTGTTAGTATCTTAGACTAAATGGTTTTAAAAAAAAATATTTTCTTTTTTTTTTTGTTATTTATTTATTTTATTTATTTATTTCATGTACCTATCTTATCTTATATTTAATACTATATTTTGTTTTATCTTGCCTGCGAAGCCACATACATGGCTTATCTGCTAATTTAATTATCATAAGGATAGGTAGTTTAAATAAGTGCAAAATAGATAAAGACATTTAATATATAAAATGAGCTACAGTTTTAACATAAGGATCAATTTATTTGATTTTATGTATTTAATCAATCTTTTCTTTCTTAAATTAATCTGATTTCAATTTAAATTTCGCAAATTATATGAGAGATTATTAAGGATGTTGGGTATGGTATGCCGCATATGTTGTTAACTGCCAGAAGATGCTAATCTTCTAGTGTTGAAGTTGTGACTGATTAGAGTTCGGAACTGTTCATCATCATAGTACTCCAGTGCTGCTTCCCCGTGAGAACTCTCACCCTGCCATCTACGCTGTTTCTACCTGACAGTAAGTTAAGCGACTTATTTTGAATATTTTGCAGCTTCGAGATGTGTGTATTTTCCTCGCCTCCCCAAGCTAGTATACCGTATCTACCTTGACTAGATAAGTGCATGGTACACTTACTTTTGCACTCAGTTTGAGGATTTATGCCACAGACAAGCCAGTACAAACAGGGATCCTTTCAGCTTTTTCCGTAAATCATTTGTGTGGTTCCCATATAAAATGACTGTCGATCGTTACACACAGATATTTGTATGTAACCACGACATCTATAACCTAACAGCTTGGACCGGCGCAGTTGAATGTTTTAATATAAATTTCTTACTTTGGGTAGGTACTTTGGACGAATATGCAATATTTTTGTTTTTGCTGTATTTATACGAGCCAAATATCGTGACACCATGGCTGAGTTCCAAAACGCAGTTCTTCCGCAGCACTGCAAAGTCAAGCGTTCCATATCGTCAATATATAGCAGTGATGCAATGTATCGCGTTCCAAAACGCATTATAAAAGCAACCACTGAGCAAACAAATGCAAACAACGCATCATAGTTTATTGTGATGCGTTGTGATTTGAGGAATTTTTTTTTATTCCGACAAACAAAAGAAAACATCATGTTTATTTTAAGCTTAATTATTTGTTATTTTGATATTTTCTTGAATAAATTTCAGAAAAAATGGACAGAATTTCTTAGACATTTTTATTGATGAAATGAAATGATTGTTAAACAGAACAAACCGTTCCAAAAAGTCAAAAATTTTAAAGCATCATGATGCATTGCAAAATGAAAGCATCGTACCATCGCATATCAACGGCAGTGATGCATTCCCGATGCGCATATTTTTGATGTTTTGGAACTCAGCCCATTTCCCTACTTCGTCGAACTCTGCCTGCAATATCCTGGGCCCTCATCACGTAAGACAGTCGTTATCGTTTTCGATATCGTTAAAGATATCGTGCTTCACGTTGGCATAAAAATCCTCCCTCGTCCAAACGATATCAACCGGTCGACTGTGTTTACTTCACTTAACAAGAAAACCTGTCAAGTACAATCGTCTCGGCCAGCATGATAGCACGATAGCTATTAAGCTGTCGTCCTGCTGTGTTTAATGCAATTTCGGTGCATTTTCACTTCAAATTTGTTTTTTTTGGAAATTGAATTTGGTTTCTTTGGAAAAAAAAAATTAATTTCATTTGTAAAATAACGATTATAATTTCCAAAAAGCGAATTTAAAGTGAAAATGCACCGAAATTGCGACACTTTCTGCCTACTGTTATTTTTCATTTAAAAAAAAATTAAATATAACTTCAAGATTTCATTAGTCTATTGTAAATGATCTTAATATTAATTAATAATAAATATGAAATATGAAAATGCCGCCAAAACCACAAATGTCAAATTATGACTTCATCCGCAAATGTCAAATCGCTTATAAATGTTGTTTACTGTGGCTCTCAAACTTGAAAAAAAAACAAGGGGATGGACGACACGAGACTGGTAGTTTTTCGTGAAGCAAACCTTTGACGACGTCGTTTGGTGCTGTCGTGTGGTCGACAATCGTCGGTGAAATTACGTGAAAAAAGCCCTGGTTGCTTCTAAATACAATCGATTTATGGATCTACCTGGTCTAAAACCATATTGATGTTGTGAGAAAAATTACTTTGTTTTAAGAATGAGAGCATTCTTGATTTCATTAATTTTTTTAGAAGTTTTGAAATCGTAAGAAGTGGGGAAATAGGTCTGTAGTCGCCTATATTTTTGCGATTTTCCTTCTTGCACAAAGGAATAACTTCTGCCTTTTTTTAGAGAATTAGGAAACTTGCCGTTGTTAATACTGAGGTTGAAGAGATAACACTGAGCATCAACAATTTCCCAAGCTATTTTTTTTTAATAGAATGGCAGAAATACCATCACTAGTGCACGTATTTTTGTTCTGCAAAGCCATGATTGAGTTAAAAATATCATAGGAAGAGAACTGTTGAAAACAGAAACTATTACTCTGCATTCTATCTTCAACTAAACCTGATGCGATATTACAGTTTTGTAACTGGCTCAAAGGGTTTCAAAGTTTCAGAGATATTGACAGAGGAGTAATTAAAATTGTTTGCTTTTAAACGTGGATCAGTTATAATTGAATTATCGGCCTCTAACATAAGTATATGAGGAGTATCATTTGACTTTTCTTTCCTACCCAAAATAGAGTTTACTAGAGCCCATTCTTTCTTTGAATTTCCTCTGAATTGACTTACGCGATTAGTGTAGTAAGTGTCACGTGCTTCAGCAACCATACTCTTAATTTTCTTACACAATTTAGTGTAAAACAGTTTTAAACTTGTATTCTGCGTATTTTACCAACAACATATTTTGCATTTTTCAGCGAATTCTTTTTTACATTTAATACGATTAAATAGTCGCAGTGTCATCCAGGGTTTTAAAAATATGTTTCGTTGGCTAATATTAAGAACAGAGTTTGCACTATAACTCTTACCACATTTGAAAACAAAGCCAGCATGCAAACCAATAAGAAACCGGAACATTTATTTATCCAAGAATGCACTATACAAACCTCAACCTCAACTCATAAGAGCTAGAATCAAATCGAAACTAAATTTTATTGATACTACCTTGTACCTACATAAACCATCGTCCGCAGTATATAGGTATTATCCATGGTAGTGCGCACCTTAGACTCCTAAGATAAAACTAAAAGAAAACCAAAACAACTCGAATGTAAAAATAACCAGTTCATTAAGAATGACTTCATCAGATTTTCATTAAAAATATAGATGCGAGTTATTTATTCAATTAGCAAACAAATTATTAGAAGATGAGCTCACAAGTGTAATATAAATTCATGATGATAGGACATACAAAAAAAATCACATAAGAATCACGACAAAATAATAAACACTAAAATGTATGTATGTATGTGCGCCTAGACTTTCGTATCTTTATCCGTGATAATTTTATGCGCAGTCACAAAAGGCTGATAACCCTTTTTGTTCGCTTTATATAACACGGTATACTCGTAACCATCGGCCGATATAAAACTATAGCTGCCCTTGACCTCCATTTTGGATGGTGATGATGCTGATGCAGGATCCAGTTCAATGTTTTCATCTCTCACCTGACCATTTTCAGTTTCAAATCTGGGTAACACCGAAAACAAATCTCATAAACATAAAATGACGTTGCGAAATACAAAATAAACAAACTTACGAAAAAGCATAGGTATTGGGCAAATTGGATCTATCTGAATCTTCCTAAAATGTCAAAGATACAAACATTATAATTAAGATACATATTTTATAAGATACTGTGATTAACTCACCTCAGGCGTAGTCGTGGGAATGTCAGTTGTATTTGTATCATCGGCTACAATCTTTTCAACCAAAACTGCCAACAGAATAAGCAACATAATCTGCTATGAATTAGAACATAGAACATATAGCACAAGGTGTGCATGTAACTTAAACCCGGTTCTTACCTTAGGATACTCCATAGCAGCGAAATGAGTTTTCCAAAACTTTAGGGTATATAAAAACGTTAACAAATTGAAGAGCACTTCTCACTCGCGACTGGACTTTGAAGCTATTGCCTATAGAGAGTCGACGTTCGGCAATATTTATATTTTTGTATTTTTATTTACCTCTTTGGATGTTATATTTGAGATATTTCTATCTAGAGAGATGTTATTGCGACCTAGCCTATCCACAGCCAAATTGTCTCGGTCAACAAGCGATGTTGTGTTGTTATTCTTATTGTTTTCTGTAAACGTGGCACTTTTGCACTTGGAATTACGTCAGGCTGTGGACAAAAAAAAACAAGACAAAAACAGTGTGGAATTGTTTTATTTTATTTTATTATTTTTTTTGCCCAAACTATTAAACGCGATATCGCCACTTGTGAATGCACAAAAATAAGATCATTATAAATAATTTGATTGGATCTCGTATCGAATTGCCGGCGTACCTGTCCGAATGAGATGAAAAAAATTGTGTTAATATACAAAACATGTGATCATAGTCATTTGCATAGTTGCTACAATCTCATATTTAACCAGATATATGGACAGAATTGATTGGATGGGATTGGAGCCTATGAATTCCATGCAGATGACTCTTTTGGGCTTGGTTCTATTTATAAAAGAGACGCTTTATGTTAGGAAGGACGTGTGGTGGTATACTTGAATGCTGGAGGCGATGAATAATATTCTTGTTATGAATTCTTGAAAAACAACTTGATACGTATTTAATGGAGAATATGACCCTGAAAGATATCTTAACACAATCTTTCGCTGCGTCATAAATTAACGTTTGAAATTTAACATATTCTCTATTTAGCTGGTGACTTTGATTTGTTTACTAAATTTATTATAAATAAAGAAGAGATACCATTACCATAATGATTGGAATAGAAATTTAATTTAATCGATGGCAACGTGCTACAAAGTACTTAATATGTTATTACTTATTAGTTTTGAACTTATTTTAAAAGAATTCTAATGAAGTCCCCAATTTTGGAATGACTCCTTTACCGGTGTTATTAACCCACATGCCTTATGATCTCGAATTGCGACGATACCAGTAAAACCCGCGTTGCGCTAAGAGAGGAACCTTCCAATCCTTATCTTACCTTAATCAGTTGACTGGTCGAAGTAATTGCGGTCCAAGACAATAACCAAAGAAGCCACTAATTACCGTAAATGTACATTCTGGCTACAACTCTTTTATTAAATAACTCAATAACTACTAAATAAATCCAGATTCTTCTGCGCAACATTACAAATACAGGCTTTGAATATTTAAACTAACCCCACTCGTAAAGAGGGATACAAAATGAAAAAAAACTTATAAATAGAAATATAATCAATAACAACAATAAAATAAGCAAAACTACAAAGACAAATTTACCATAGTTTTTGAATCGCGGCGAAAAAGTTCGAATCTGACCCCCTTTCGCTTACAATAGCGAACGTCTAAAATCCGCTCGACTACAAACACCTTTAGTATAATATAATGTACCGTACCCAAAACGGATAACTAATGGAATCAGTTCGGTGTCCGTCTGTCAAAGGCGTTTTTCTCAGAGACACTTTGATGTAGACTTGGGGGGCTAGATTTGGGGGGATGAATGGGATGTTAAAAAAAAATATTAAATTTTGAGGTCATCGTGTCGGGTGTCAAATTAAAGCTCGTTAGAGCACGAATTCGAAAATGTATGAAATATTTTTTTGTGTTACTTTTTTCTTAACACTCTTTCAAAAAAAAAATGTAAAAAAAATTGCTGTTCCCCTAGCTTATCTCCAAAAATATCTCTCAGAAAAATCTGAATAAAATCGCAAACATTGAGAATAAAGTGTAAATTAAACCAAAATTATCAGAACTGCATTACGTTCGGAAATTGTTTTTTTAATAATTTTTTGTCAATTTCAACTGCCCAACTGATTACATATCCAGGAATAGCGTAACCCATTCACAATCAAATAAAAGCGGATGCGTATAGGGGGGATGAATGGAGAAAGTGAAAAGAACATGTGGTTTTTTACCATTTTTCAAACCAATGGCGGAAGTGACCATGGGTGGTACCCGGGTACCACCTAGTACATTTTGTACAGACATTTTTTTTTTTTTTATTATAGATAGATCAATTTTATTTGACATAATATTAGTACAATACAAGCAAACGACCGGTGCTATCTGATTCTTCGATTGATTATGGAAACGAAATGGAAGTGCATACTTCCGATTTGCGAGCCTAGTACGCTTCCCATGGCTGTTTTGATAAATAGAATCGCGTTGTCAGCGGATCTAAGCTCCGAACTTGAATCGATGGCAAGCATATGTCTCGAGCCAGTTATTTCAGGAAAAGTTTGCGAAGATCTTTTCGGACATTTTCCGGATTATGCTCTCAACAAGCAACATCAATTATATTTTAGAATAACACCAAAGGCCAACAATTAGTTCTACGTTTAGTCGCTCAGGCGTTTTCGTAATTAGTTATTTTCGTTATTACGCACACTTTCTACCAACATGATCGAATGATTTCTATGTAAAACGCGCCGAAATATATGGTGGTACCCCGGTACCACCTATGGGCTGCTTAGTGTGTAATTTTGTATGGGTCGGTAAAGGTTAAACAACCATAAGGTTCATACCGTTGATATCAAGGTTGCTTACTGAGTAGCTCGTCTTTCTTCCACATTTGCACTTGGTGGTATAACGGGCATCGTTTTTATTGCGGTTTGCCGATTAGTCTTCTTCGAATTGACATTTTACGAATCGCTTAGTCGAGATAAAATCTAGAAACCGAATTCATACTGCACTTTCTAGTCTATTTCCACCACAGTATATGTATAAGGAAAAAAAATACTGACGTTCACGTCTTGGGATTTTATCAGAACCCAGATACCGTAATTTCACTCGCTCACGATCAAACATCTATCCGCTTCTTAATCATTTTATCACTTTTTTTATTTGTCTTACTTCGCTCTCTCTGAATTTTTCCGTTTTCAATATCTAAAGTTGTTGCCAGCAGTGTTCACTAAATTTTCCGTCCGACTTCTGCTCTAGTTCTCACTCCACTGACTCCCTTTACGTCATTGTCTTTTCCTCCAATCTTCATTTTTTCCCTAAGCTAAATCACCTCGTCCTATGTCCTCCTATATTAATGTACAATTGTACTTCTGAGCCGCTACTCAACTACTGCTTCACGTATACATACTAGGTACAAGAACATTGAGAAAAAATGACTCGAATGCTTTGCCGACACTCTGCCATGGGGCTAAGCGTATGCGTGGGTGTGATCGCGCCAAGACAGAGCAAAGTTTGGAGACGCTGCGAAAACCTTACGTCGTATATGTACATACTATCTAAGTATATCAATCATACGCTGATAACAACTTATATTTAAGACACTTTTGTTATAATCAGATTTTGGATACAAAGAATATTTCCGGAACAACAATTCTAAACTATGTATAATCCCTGATTTTGTTAACATCGTTTTTTTAGAGTGTCCCATTGGTATGAGAGTAAGTTTAATGTATTCACGTCAAAAATACATCTAAATTCATATTTTGCCTGTCAATTTATTACGTTCTTCTTTTAAATAGCAGTATTAAGGCTGTGGAAAAAGATGCGTGCGCACCCTAAGAAAGTAGCTTTCTCCAACGACTGATAGGCGGAGCTACGTATTTCTAAAGTAATAATTTTGTCTCTGTCATTCATTTGTCATCTTTTCCACGAGGCGCTAACTGTGCGGACTTGCCTTTTTAAAATTAATTAAATCAATTTAAACTTATTGGTTTATCATATCATATATCATATATTTATCACTAAAAGAAGACTAAGTAAGTAACAATGAATTTGTAGTATGAATTATGTAATGAATTGTATCATTTTGTATTAATAAAGGATTTGTAACTCGGTCACTTACCAGTTAACAAATGAGTCTGGTTGCAGCCGAATTTGCCGCAACAAAGGCCTTACATACTTACTGGTTTTGTGTCAATGCTTCTCATCTATAAAGCGTTATCACATCCTAATTTGTATTGGGAAAAAAATCATTGAAAAGCAAAACTAGAAATATAAAAACAAATTTTCTAATTCAAATAACTTGTGCGACAAATTCCCCCAACTCTCATTCAAAAAAATTATTTTTCACCACGCGCACACATAATATTGTATTGTATGGATATGTATCATCATCATATTATTTCTGTAGTATAGGTACCATTTGCGGCTCTCACACTTAACCAATCTTAACAAATGAGGTGTCAAAAGAAAGAGAATTTCCTAGAGCACTGACGAATTGCACTTTCACTTTATAAATTTTAACAAATTAAGAAACAAATTTAAACAAATATTCTATCCAAAATGAACTCATATGGGAAGTTTGGATAGTGGATAGGAAGTTTGGATTTTGGGGGTTAGATTTTCTCTTGCGAGGGTTCTCGCACGGGCACACTAGTGTACCTTTATTTCAGAACCAAATAAAGACACGTTCTAAATTTAACTGTACTCCTTTTATTTTCACAAGTAGTATACCTACTATGTCTAATAAAAATATCCTCCTCCTCCTCCTCCTCCTCCTCCTCCTCCTCCTCCACCGCCACCTCCACCACCATTTCCATCATCCGGATGCCCCCCACTTGCAGCAATTTTCTCCAAAGCTTCTTGGATTTCTGGTGGAATTGGTGGCGGTGTTGGCAAATGATCGCCTTGTGGTTGAAATCCATTTTCATCGGCTACATAAGTTAACATAATTGGCTGTCCCTCTGGACTAGTATAAGAGAATGAACCCTCAGCTTTAAGTGCTTCAGCACCTTCTATTCCGGCATTCTGCACAAATCCAGACTCCTCCACTTGTATACCATTACCAGTTTCGTATTCATACTAAAATCACAAAGTTAATTACACAATTCAAAATATTTAATATTACAAACCTTATACGATCCGTCGGCGTTGATTTTAGACTCCATTTTAATAATCGGAATTGGTGGTTCTGAAGGAGAACCACCACCTCCGCCACCTCCGCCACCTCCGCCACCACCTCCACCAAATCCACCAAGCCCACCACCACCTTCCGGTGGTAGATATGAATAGCCTCCACCTGCACCACCACCACCTCCTCCACCGTTTTTACCACCTCCATTGCGTCCACCACCGCCATTGCCATTTCCATTACCCCGCGGGTATCCTGCTGCCAACACAACTGCTAGATAGCACGGAAAGATGCATATCTGAAAAATATCACCAACAATAGTTATAAAGTAAAATGAATCCTCTAGGTTTCCTGCATGACTAACCACTCTCATGGTTTTGATGTAGCGTCAGCTATTCGGGAGCACGAAGACGCACAAGAAAATGAAACCGATTTAAGTTGATTTTTCTTTTTATTGAATCTGGAGTACACTCTCGATTTGATTGAAAACTTAATTTACAACAAAAGATGCAAATGCGTAAAGTTGGATAATTGGAAAAATTGGCCATTTGCTTAAGATGTAGCAAGTTGTAGTCAATATGCATGGACAAGACCGAGGCAAGATGAGTGTTTATTGCGTAACATTACGTGTGGGTATTGCGACGTGCTGGCTCCCATGCTGCTGGTGTTATGAAATCGAGTTCAGAAGGAATCTTGGGTCAAAGAACTCTCGATATGTATACCATGATCTCTAGTTTGAATCCATAACAATGTTCGTAACATATTTAGAAGTGCGCATTATAACGTTCAATATTGGCTATGAATCACTGCAGGAGAAGTAACATCAAATGAGTTAAAAAAATATTGCAGCGGTAGGTCAATCTATAAATAAAATAAATAAATATACGGCGTCAGCCGTCCTATACAGAACCAAGCCTAGCTTCTCGCAACAAGTTGTGTGTGCGTGCTATTTTTTCCATGAAAATGGAAGAGACCTACAGTTTTTTGCGGACTCCGAGCGGCGAGTTGAGAAACTCCTCATGACAAATGATACTCTTTGACATTCGAAAGAGGTGGTACCAAGAATTAACTTTGCTGGGATTGAACCCGAACAGCATGCGTATTGCGTAGTGGTCCAACGCAGTAACCACTACGGCCACGGCGACCACAAGGGTCGCCACAGGGCAATCTACATACAATCATCATATACAGGGTGGTCCGGTTTGAGTTACAGATATTTTGGGAACTGATTCATCGGTTCATGTTTTGAAATAAATCGTATGGGAGGGGGGGGGGGTCTATCTCCAATACCCACTAAGCTACAGGGTGTTTAAAAAAGATTCTTTAGAAAAGTTGGTAGCAACAGTTATTCAATTTTAATTTTGTATGAAACTTAGAGCTACCAATGTAGGCTCGTTTCATAGACTATTGAATAGTGTTTATAACAGTTAAAAAGTATAAGGATCCGTGCTTTTATTTTCGAGATATTGGTCTTCGAATACTGTTTTTTTTTTTTTTATTTTCTTTAACCAATTTTTGTGAAAATCGCATTTATCTCGTAAAAGGATGCTTATAGTTTTATTTTTTAATATTATTATTTTGATGCGCCATAACGTCACAAATTCACCTCGCAAAGTTTTAACCTGGGGCTTACAGTTCTGCAGGTATAAGGTTAATTTAATTAAAAAACGTTTTTGAATAGTTCTTGTAACTAAATCCACTTAATTCAAGATAAACTGTGAGCCCCATGTAAAAACTTTGTTACTGAACACTAATGATGTTCGTTTTTATAATTAAATCTTTATAATTAAATTAACCTTATACCTGCATATAGACCCCCCCCCCTCCCATACGATTTTTTTTATAACATGAACCAATGAATCAGCTCCCAAAATATCTGTAACTCAAACCGGACCACCCTGTATATTATTTCTATAGTATCGGAACCATTTGCGGCTGTCACACTTTACCAATCTTCACAAATGAGGTGTCAAAAGAAAGAAAATTTCCTGGAGCAATAAGGAATTGTTTGTATTGTATTTGGAAGGGGGTTGTCTCCTTAGAGACAACAAGCACGTGGACCTGTAGGCCCATTGTACTTTGGTGAAGTACCACCCCATTCGCTGAATTAGCGATTTGTTGCTGAGCTATATGTCGATCTAAATCTGCCCGTCGCTTTCGCAAAGCGAAGCAATAGGGCAAGATTGAGCTCCAGTAGATCAACGTCCCGTAGGACGTAGTTGCCTAGAGTGGCCTTTCTGATTCGAGCAAAGGCCGGACACTCGCTAATGAAGTGCTCAGCCGTCTCATCTTCTTCCAGGCACATCTCGCAGAGGCCCGAGCTTCTGATTCCAATTTTGTTCAGATGCTCGTTTAAGGGAGTGAACCCAGTGACCAGTCCTGTGAGGATTTTGAGGTCATTTCTACGAAGGTGTAACAGAAACTTAGTTCTGTTTGCCCTGGGCGCGTCTACTAACATTTTGGCCTGTCTGCATGACCTAAGTTCATGCCAATGGTTGTAATGCTGTAGTCGCAGCAGTTCAAGAAGCTCGTTTTTAGCATAAGCTGAACTGCAGCCAATAACAGGCTGAGGACCGATAAAAGGGGTCGCTGATCCAGCTCTAGCCAGAGCATCAGCTTTATCGTTTCCCGGGATGTCAGAATGTCCCGGGACCCAGACCAGTGTGATCTTATTACATCGCCCAAGCTGATTCAGTTTGTTGACAGCTTCCTCAACAATTTTTGAGTTGATCAACGCTGCTGAACAGGCTTTGATAGCTGCTTGACTATCAGAGCAGATGTAGATGGACTTGGATTTCCACCTCTTGTTAAGTGCAATGTGCGCTGTAGTAGCGATAGCATACACCTCTGCCTGAAAGACAGTTGTAAATCTACCCAGTGGAATAGATTGCTCAACGTGGCATTCTTCTGAGTAGACACCTGCTCCGGAGAGCTCATCCATTAAGGACCCGTCCGTATAGAAGACTATACTACCTGATGGGAAACCAGACCAACCTCCGCTGTTCCATTCAGAGCGATCTGGAAGGAGACATTGGAACCTTCGCCCGAAATTGTATTTGGAGCTTATGGTGTCCAGGGCTCCCCCCAAGGCTCCTGGTACTAAATCGAGAAGCTCCCCCACCCTGCTACCTCTACTACCTTCACTGAAGGTAACTCGCCTTCCAAGAAGCACACCTATGCGGTAAACTGCTTTTCTAGCTTCGTTTTCAATGAAGATATGCAGTGGAGGCAAGGCAAGAAGGATCTCAATGGCGGCGGTGGGTGTCCCTCTCATGGCCCCGGTAATACTAATGCACGCTAGGTGCTGAAGTTTTTCAAGGCAACGTTTGAGAGGCTTCGCTTTGTACCACCAAGCTATCGAGCCATATACGACATATGGCCTGACTATACTCGTATAAATCCAGTAGACCATTTTTGGGCTAAGCCCCCATGATCTATTGAACATTCTACGGCATTGCCAGAGTATGTTGGTGGCCTTAGTTGTTCTTGCAACCAAGTGGTCTAGGAAGGTTAGTTTTGGGTCCAACAGGATACCCAAGTATTTCACCGTACTAGAAGGTTTAAGCTGGGTGCCCAGGAACGTAGGCCATCTTATAGGAGGCAACTTCCTTTTGTTTGTGAACAGCATCATCTCGGTCTTGGTGGGATTGACCGATAGTGACTGCTCACGGCACCATGCTCCAACAATGCTAAGAGCGGATTGCATCCGCTCACAGAGTGCTGGTAAGTTGCTACCACTGACGATGATGCATTCATCATCAGCGAATCCAATTGTTGGATATCCTCCCTCGTTAAGTCTTCTCAGTAAGGAGTCAACTAAGAGGTTCCACAATGTGGTCGACAGGACTCCACCTTGCGCAAAGCCTTTTACAGCTTGCACTGTCTTGGAGTAACTACCTAATGAAGCTGTTGTTGATCTGCTCTTAAGCATCGCTAGGATCCAACCGATGAGTGTCGGGTCAATTCCTTTTGATCTTAGTGCAGATTCAATCATTTCAAAGGTGGGATTATCGAAAGCTCCCTCAATATCGAGGAATACAGCGAGGCTATAGTGCTTCCGGTCGAGAGCGCGTTGCACCCTTCCTGTCAGCTCCACAAGCGCTGTCTCCGTCGACTTGCCTCTTTGATAGGCATGCTGGCTATCATGGATTGGCGCTACACTTAGCGTTCCTATCTTAAGCTGCACGTCAATCAATTTTTCAAGGCCCTTCAGAAGGAAGGAAGAAAGGCTGATAGTCCTGAAACTTTTTGGAAGATCATAGGCTGGCTTACCCGGCTTGGGGATGAAGACAGCCTTGGCCCTCCTCCAAGATAGAGGGACATAGCCTAGAGCAATACTTGCTCGGTAGATCCTAGTGAGAAACAGTAGTATTGTATCGATTCCCCTTTGAAGGAGTATTGGATAAATACCATCTGGTCCGGGCGATTTGTAAGGTGAGAAGGATAGAATGATGGTTCTTACCTTTTCTCTCGTTACAGTGCTCACCGCTGACCTCCATTGATCACTAGTGGGCCTGCTTTTGTATGGATTATGACTCTCCTCGTCAGCATCGCTGCATCCAGGAAAGTGAGTCCCCATTAACAATTATAGGGTTTCCTCTTTTGAGGTAGTGAAACGACCATCGGGATAGCGCAAGGTGTCAAGTTTGGCATTTGGGTCCGCAGAGAGAACTCTTTGCAGTCGCGAAATGGCACTTACATCCTTTAGCTCCCCACAGAAATTTCGCCAAGATGTGAGCTTGGCCCTTTTGACTTGTCGTTTGTATTCTCTCTGCGCGTCGGCATGAGAGTTCCAATCAACCGTGCTGCCAGTTTTCATGGCTCGATTAAACAGCTTCCGCACTTTCTTCCTGATCGTGGCTAGCTTCGTGTTCCACCAACGAGTTGGTTTTGCACCGCCGACCTCTTTTTCAGGACAGGATTCGTGGAATGCTGTTATAATACCGCTCTGTAGGGTATCAACCGCTATGTCAAGTGCAACGCTGTCGTGGATTCGCATTGGAGTCTGCCCCAATTGATCCTGCAGCGCTGAGGCATAGGCGTCCCAGTTCGTGCGGCGCACATTTCTGGTGGTGGCTTTGACCGGTTGATCCGCAGCCAAATTAAAGGCCACGTATCTATGATCAGAAGCCGATTCTTCTTTGAGAACTCTCCATCGAGTAACCATGTCCACCGCATTTGCCGAGGCAACGGTAAGATCGATAACTTGCCTTCTTTGTCGAGTGACGAAGGTAGGATCGGTCCCTAGATTAAGTATCTCAAGATGGGAGGCTGCGAAGTAGTTTAAGAGAGTTATTCCTCTCACGTTTGTATCAGTACTTCCCCAAACGCAGTTATGTGCATTTGCATCCATACCGATTATCAACCGTTTGTTAGCTTGCCGAGCATATTCAACAAGCCTCATCATCTCTGCCGAGGGGGGTGGCGAGATGGAGTCGTAGGGCAAGTACACCGAAGCCATAAGGACTTCTGTGCTGTTGCCACCTCTTTTATAGCTAATCTTGATCGCAGTACAGTCTTGGGAACTGTATTCAGGCAGTAGACTTGCATCATAGCCTTTAGCGACAAAGACGCACGTACGAGGTTTCAGTGTTCCTGGTTTGACGAAAGTCGCACCTGGTGCTTCAGCGATGCCCCTTACCGTCCCCTTGTACACATAAGGTTCTTGTATGAGGCAAGGAATTGTACTTTCACTTTATAAATTTTAATAAATTAAAAAAGAAGGAAGTTGGATTTTGAAGGCTGGATTTTCTCTTGCTAGAGTTCTCGCACGGGCACAATAGTTAATTTTAATACAAGTAGCAATACTCTGTGTCTATCTTTCAGCGTTTTTTGGCATTTTGGTTTCTATGGAAGGCAACTGAAGGTAGAATGGCTAGCACACAAGCAACAATATTTCAAAAGTCCCTTAAACTACTTGCATACGCCGAAAATATCGACATCATTGGTAAAACACAGCAAGCTACCACCGGCACCGGTGCGTTTTCGAGTATAGAAATGCAGGCGGCTAAAATCGGCTTAGCGGTAAATGAGGGCAAAACAAAGTACATGCTGTCAATGCAAAGGGACACTAAACATCGACGAATTGTACAGAGCCTCACAATAGACAACTACAACTTTGAGATGGTAAATGTTTTTGTCTACCTCGACTCTGCCATAACATCAAAAAATGACTTCTCGTCGGAAATCAAACGAAGGATTACTCTTGCCAATCGCTGTTTTTTTGGGCTAATAAGGCAATAATTGAGTAGTAAAGCCCTTTCCCGATAAATAAGGAACACTCTATATAAGACCCTTATTAACCCCGTCTTGATATATGGAGCGGATTTTTCGAGAGCAAAATCCTTCATAAAATATTCGGTCCCATTTGTGTTGACGTGTTTTGGAGGAGAAGACTCAACCTCGAACTATCCTAGCTGTACAGCAATATGGACCAGTTCAAAAAACTGCGCATTGGACGTTTAAGATTACTATGATATGTAGAGCGAATGGACATCAGCACTTCGGCCGGCAGAGTATTCGACTCCAACCCGGATGGTCAGCGCAGCAGAGGACGACCTCTAGCGCCAAATAAATAAGTAAGTAATTGTTCTAGTTTGCTTGCACATTTCAAAAAAAAACAATTCGTCATTTATGAGGATTTTACTCGTATTCGCTTTTCACTACAAAAAGTGTTCCGAACTCGTTTCCCAGTTAAAGAGATATAATATTGTGAATATTGTTTTAAGAATCTCTAAAAATTCAAAGGACCGACCACAAGAAATCATTATAAATACATTCAGCCGTCACCCAAATGCAAAACACCATAATCCAGCAAAATTAATTTAATAAACTACTCGTACCTCACCACACCACCACCATCCTTGTTCATACAATTGGAAATAATAAAATCCTTGGACATGAATTTGCAATAATGCAGCAGCAGCAACACCTGCGCGCGTGGTTGCTAAACGCAGAAACTACCCCTTCACATCGACAGAACAACCCCGTTTTTATTATCATTAACTTTTTGCCTGCAGGATTTTTGGTGTGTGTACCAAAATCTGGTCACGGATGTCAAATCATCGTATACAAGGGTTCAGGTTTTCAGGGTTGCTTTGCAGGATTACGCGACGACCTATCCTTTTGTCGAATACCATATGACGGATTCCCATCGCTTGGCACCATCATGTCTTGCTATTTCGATATTTTTCTTTACGCCAGTAAGGGTTGTTCGTCTAGTAGTTAATGCTTGTACTTTGCTAAGAGCTTTGTGAATTTCGCCACATGACGATGGTGCTGAATTCGCTCAGCACTGGTTGCGGACCTACGTCTATGTGTTTATTGCGGAGCCCTCAAGTAGACCGCTTTCGTTTTGTTCGAGGAAAAAAAAAAGTTAATGTGCATTAATAAAGATTTTTGACATCTATACCGAGCTGAGTTGAGTTCCGCTGATGCATTGAACAAACAACGACAGGACATCGGAGTGGGATGATAAATTAGCGTGGCGAAAGATTAGGATCATATACGACATCGAATGGGAATTATGACAAGTGCTTGGATTTGTTTTTGCATTAAGGACCACATGGGTTAGATTTGGTCGACGATGATAGTGCAACTTGGTAGGCGTTTCTTTGTTGGCGGATATTGAATTAAATTGCTCGGTAATGAAGATCTCTTATCGAAGGGTTTATTGTTCCTCTTTGATTAGAGCGTATTGTGTGCCTCCGTAGGTGGGCAACATAAGATTACGCATGATTACTTGTTAGTGGAAAACCGAGTGGACTCACAAATCAAAATTATGACGTACAGAGTTAATGCAATAGAGTTGTTCATACGAGTATCGACTAGCTCTAATGGATGAAGCCAATTTTTATGAAATCGTTTTGTACATATTTATATATACTCGTATGCTTATTTGGTTGGAGCGTGAATAACAACACTTTGTACTTTATCAAATATGTTGAACTTTGTTCCAGATAAATTGCTATTGTTATGGGGCCAGAAGGGCAGCTTAAGTTCAGAACGGGGGTAGTTCTTGCTAATCCTACCATACACCACCTGTTCACAAGCAAAAAAATCTCGGGAGAGAGAGAGAGTAAGCTAATTTACTCAGACTGATTAAAAAAGACAGGAGAGAAGAAGAAAAAAGAAAAGAAAACTCCAAGAACTGTGCCGATACTACAGAGAAAGAGAGGAAAAGACCGCGAAGCTGAGCCTAGCTACTCTCACTTAACCTAAACTAAACCGAAATCTTATAAACAAACCCTAAACTAAACCAATGCTAACTTACATCTACCTTCGACTTACCTTAGGTCGAGATTCTTCGTTTCCTCTTTCTCTTTACGGTAAAGGTTCGTCAAGAACTAGAAACAAGCCTGGTGTTGTTGGCAAAGGCGGCCAACCAACTGGGCAACCCACCCTTAATATCCGAAAACAACCGATTTTGGTTGATGGAGTGGAGGTAGCCCCTTAAAGAAACCCCCAGTCACAATCTAAGTCATATATCATAGTGGAAGGTATGTTTTGCCGTTAAATCCTGTCATCATCGTTTGTATTTCGTCCTGTTACATTATCGTACACTGTGGAAGGACGCGCCTTCAATTCATCAACACACCTTTAAACAATACTATACATCACACACACTAGTTATACACAAACACAGGATTTCATTTTTCTCTGTGTAGTGGTAAGTGAGTTGGACTACTACGTAATGCTGCCCGGGTTCAATCCCAGCAAAACACCTTAGTTTTTTCACGGTGCCACGGTGTTGTAATCCAACACAATAAACAGGCCACTGTTTTCCGTCGGCCACTCTGGGCAAGGACCCCGCGATTAACGGGGCCCCCTCATAGTTACTGCCAGATCACCAACCGACATTACCGACAAATATATTAATTTTGCTATAATACCTAATTATTTACTAGTTTTTTAACACCAGCAACTCTGTCTAGCTCCCTACCAACATACAAGATGATTATTTGCAGGTTTTATGTAAAAATACATACATACTGCGCAACATCTTCGAAGCAGTTGGTCATACACAATCAATAACAAATAGCGGATGGCATCTAGGTATATCCGAACGCCTTGTCTATTTTAGCCAAGTCAGAGCCTTTTATGACACAAATTAACTGCTATTTCCTTCACTTTACATTCTGATTTGGTAAGCGCTTAGAAAACTGCTTGACAATCCTTGCAACTCTCTTTGCTGCATAAATCTGAACCTAAGAAGGACTACATACACACATTCTTCATCGTCAGTCAATCCGTGAAGGCTCCTTTTTACCTACGTTTTGCCATACTTCAGCCCATGGAGGTATTTTACATATGAGGACTTTATGGATAGCACTAGCTATTTTCTTTGAAGTACTGATCGAAATCTTGCAAAAATCTATTTCGGACATTTATCCTTTTTGCGGCTTCTAAAACTGTTTCATTGCTGCTACATTTTTGATAACTAGCTGCAATATATTTTGTGCAGTTCTGTTATACCTGTTATACCCAATGAAGCGAGTCTCCGTTCTTTGTTTAGTTACTTTATTTAGTAGTAAAGACTTTCCACCAACTAATAAAATCAGACCATATGAAGAAATAGGTCCTTAATTATCTAAACCTAAAGCATGGGTGGCCAAGCCGTACACCGTGGTCTACTGCGTGGTATTGCGTGGTCTATGTTTATTTTCCTGATTTCGGCAATTTTGGCAAAACAAAACAATCGTGCCCCAAATGGTGTACGTATTTATTTCCGATACCCACCGTGAACTGCGTAAGGTGGTAGCACGAGTTTCCGTGCCTACGGTTTATCCAAACGTCTATGCTTGGGATCAATCTGCCCTTTGTAGTGATATCCCAACGAACTTGCCACCTGGTCTTTGAAGTCACTCTTTCTTCTTCCTTGATCCTTTTGATGACCGTCGTTTCTTGGTTACTACTTGTCCGCAAGGATTACGATAGGGACCATCTATGCCACTAAAGCCACAGATTACCCTTGGTGCGCTAAGTCGATATGTTGACGATAACTCTCTCCTTGTTTCCTTTGTCACTAGGGAGCCAACACAAACTGGGGCAGCGTATAACCGGACTGAGCTTACTACCTTGGATTTTAAGATTCTTCCAGCATATCTGGGTCCTCTGATGTTTGGCAGTATTTCAGAAGGAGCTGCCTGAAGTTTGGACGCCTTTTTATAGTCGAATAGTTGATGTGAGGCTTGAAGCTAAGACTATTGTCGAGTGCTACTCCTAGGTATTTAACAGAATCTTTCGATCTGATAGTTTGACTTCCTACCCTTATGTCCACGTTCCACATTTTCCCGGCGGATTATTAGCACAGCTTCCGTTTTGTGATCTTCTTATTCGAAGGCAACGGATATTAGCCAGTCATTGATGAGATTGATTGCTTCATTCGTAACTCACTGTATCTGTATGTTAATTACAGAACTCCGTCGTTCATGATATTCCAAAGCAGTGCTGATCCTTGTGGGATTCACGCGGAAACTTTATAGTACTTTTATCCTTCTTCAGTTTCATATCTCAACCTTCTATTGGTGAAGTATCTGGATACAATATTTCGCAAGTAGTTTGTCGTATCCATTCTGACTAGTGACCTTCTTATGGTGTGAACATTATGTATTTATATGTATTTTCTTCCAGGTAAAAATAATGGTTAAGTAGCACGCGTAACCATTTTCAGCGAAAAGTCGAACACATAGCCTGAAAGTTTGGCCACCCCTTATCTAAAGTATGATGTTGGATTGCAAACCTATTACTCTACTTTACCTTCAGAATTATTTTACAAAGATAGTAGGTATGTACTTTGCATCCGAAGGCAGGATACTTGGCCGAACACAGTGGCGAAGCTGTAGTGGAAGTAGGCAGCGCTGTAAAAGTTAAAATACACGTAAACCCTATAGCGCGAACACAATGCGAAGCTGCTGCTGTAGTTTGTAGTATGAATTGTATGGTGAAGCGCAATGTTCAGCCCACTTCAACTTTCTACTTCCACTACAGCTTCAGCATTGTGTTCGGCCAGTTAGAACCGTCTAATACTGTTTTTCTCTGCCAACCGTACACGACTGGTAGCATAGATTATTATATGTATACATTCTAGATTGTAGAAGGAAATGTGAGTATTTTATTTTTTATTGAAATAACAGCGGCGACTGCCAGAATAATTAAAAAAAAAAAATGATGCGAATGTATCCAACAGTCCCGAGCTATGTGTAAACATCACGCGGATGGGGTGTGTAGCTCCACTTTATTGGAAAGAAAGTTAATAATAAATAGTCTATGTTCAATAAAATTCAAGCGAATCGCATATATACTTATCGAACCCACTCCATTCGCAGCAGTCGACGCCAGGAAACGAACCTGGGACCCCTAAACTCAGTTGTATACTGCGTCAAAAGTAGGAAAACCGACGCGCTACACACTCAACCGCCGCACCGCCCGGCCGCGGTTATAAAAACTTTTCATCCAAGTTCTTACATAAATAATATCAGCTTATAGGTACATATATTATGTACATAACAAATGTACTCTGTTTTATCATCTCATCACGAATAAGAAAATTAGAAAAGAAAAAAAAACCGCCTCATCTATCTTTGTATGTATGTAGGTAACTAAATCGCTAGCGCAAGAGCTTGTGATTCCTCCTGAGAGTTTATTTCTGCACCGATTTCAACGATTCTAGCACTGATTGAAGGCTTTATCAGTATAAATAATTTTGAAAAAAGCATATGAATGAAGTTATTATGGAAAAACATTATTTCAACGTAACTGCATTCACAAATGAGGTGTCTAAAGAAAATAATGTCTTGGAGCAATGACGAAATGCACTCTGATTTTATAAATATAAAAAATTTGTTTACACTCAATCTTAATATATATCAAGATCTCTATCACGAAAAGTAGCTTATATTTTTCGGAACTAGGTGCCACTAGGACACTAGAGGCCAGTAGGTAGCCATTTTATTCGTAAATAGGTTGTAGGTTTTCTACATATGAGATTGTTAATAATATTTATAAACAAATCACTGCTCTAGAAAATCCTCTTTCTTTTGACACCTCATTTGTTAAGATTGGTTGAGTGGAAGAGCCGCAAATGGTGATAATGATTGCAGAACATTGAAATGCAAAGCATTATGATCATGTTAGAGCGCGCACATATACTCACACACTATTGCAACGATACCCACTGCTGCCCGACTGCTGGCAGTGGTCACCACTGAAAGAAAATTGTGGGCGATGCTTTGAATAATTGTTTTGAGCATTGCTCAGCTTTAGGGCAACGCAGGAGGATGTTTTATATCTCAAATGAATCAGCGACAAATTTACTAATTTCACCTATTTTTTTGTTTTTCAATCCGATATGCCATTATTGAGTTAGCAGCCTTAACTCTTAACTTATAACTATAATTTTCCCTCCCAATATGCAGTATTTTCACTGTTTTCTGAAAACAATGCCATTTTTCGGGATAAAAAGTAATATATAAAAGTTGACCAGGAACATAAGCAATCACTATCTCCATATTTCATCGCGCTGCTATGAAATTTGAGTTCCAAATTTCGTAACCGTTCGCAATTCCGTCCCCGAAATCGCGGATTTACTCCCCGAAATCACGGAATTACTCCACTAGAAATTTTGCTAACGCGCGCTTAGATGTTTACACATCAAAAAAAATGTGCACCTGAACTTGAAACAAATGAATTAAAAGAAATAAACATTAATATTCTGTACTACGTATTTTATTTATTTTCAAAATCTTAAACTAATATCACAATTTAACTTTTCCCATTTCCAATGACCCGTTTTTAGCTTGTCTCCCCTTCCATGTGGCCATTTGAATGCCTGCTTTCCATGTGCCTTTGCAGATCCCTCCGCCTGGCCAGCGTCTTATTACACAAATGACACTTGTATGCCGATGAACCAGGCTGTAGATGCAATCTCACATGCTTATTTAGATTACTTGGATCACCAAACGGTCGGAAGCAGAATTTACACTTGAGCGGTTTGAATCCAGTATGCGTTCGAATGTGAATCTTCAGGCCGTATTTTCGGGAGTACACTTTACCACAGTAAATGCACAAATGGCCCTGTTTGGAGGTTCCCATATTGCTGACAATTGCTTCGATTTGGGCAGCTGCATCCATAGGATTCAGCGGTGTTGATAAATGATTTTGTGGTGTATGCGAAGGTGTTGCGTGAGGTGGGCTACCACCTCGAGGTGGAAAGAACATTCTCGGTGGGTTTCGAAATTCTATTGAAGCAGAAGAAGATGATGACATTGATGGACTGATTGGTTTAAAAGCGGATAGCCGGGATGTTGTTGTGCTGGGTAACGATGCGGTAGATGAACATGGAGGAGCTGTCGAGAGATGAGTGAATAGAGTAGCTTTTAAAGCGTAGTGCAATCGAATCCACAAAATATCCAGTGAGTGTCGGCCGCATGCTAAGGCAAGGTGAATTTTTAGTGGGTTTGGAGTTTCAAACGCTAATCGACAGATATGACACGTATAACGTTTGTTTCCTACAAAAATAGGAATTATTAAAAAAAAAAATAATTAAAAAACTACGCAGCCGGTAGGATTCGAACCTACGCTCCCAGAGGGAATCTGATTTCGAGTCAGACGCCTTAACCACTCGGCCACGACTGCTACATCGATTTGCATGTCAAAGTTACAACTTAAAATACCAACTCACCTTCAATGTTACTGGGAGTCAGGAATGGAATTGACATAAGGATTGCCAACTCCTCCGAGAACCATGCGACGAGTTCGTTTCCTTTTTGAATATCTTTGATGACACGCAAACGCACTGAACTAGCCGTTCCGCTTTCTCTGTCCACTTCAAAGAGAACGTTGTAACTGTGGACGTCCTCCGAGAGTTTAACTCTTCTTAGCCACGAAATATCATGTTCCATCACACTGACCAAATGCCCTTTGACGATTTTACAAAAATCCTTTCCATTTGGAATAACTCCATTGAACGACATCAGTGCCAAAGTAGATATGTGAGATGTTGAAGTGTTCTTGTGGATCGGCTCTGCAGCAATTACTCCTGAATCCCTTCTACGAGGCATGGCTGGAACTGATGGAGCCGATGGTGCTGATCTATTCTCCTCACAACCAGCATTGGGCAGCAAGTGTTCAATCCGAAAAATCATACTGGGTGTTTTTCTCTCCACTCGCTGAACAGAAGTTCCAATCAGCGTACTGTTAGATGGCAGCGCGGGTAACATCGCATAATCCTGTACCGTTTCACTCGCGGTCTAACTCGACTATGAGGTCTTATTGGAATCAGAATTTTCTTTTATACTTCCAGTATCCCAGTCACCCTTACAAAAAAAAAAAAAATAGTTGACGAAATTGGACACAGTGCAACCCTGCCACCAAACATGGGCAAGTGCGTAAAGTCTCACGACCTAACCCAGCATCCGCAATAAAGAGTGCTAAAGGACATGGAAATGCGAAAATCCACAGCCGGTGTTAGTCAGTTAACTCCGCAGCAAGTGTACATGAGGTTCAGCCTTTTGGCTTTTTCT
Organism: Brachyopa scutellaris; assembly: GCA_949775065.1. Lineage (NCBI taxonomy): Eukaryota > Metazoa > Arthropoda > Insecta > Diptera > Syrphidae > Brachyopa > Brachyopa scutellaris. The sequence goes on along the minus strand of OX459113.1, from coordinate 94,003,238 downwards.
AGTGGGGGGGTTGGAATCGGATTTTAATTGCAATTAAACGATCGGCGGCGGCATGTACCAATACCAACCCTCGTTTTAGCGACAATTCGAAAGAGGGAGAAGATTAGAGGGATTCTAATGATTGTTCGGGTGTTTACACTAAAAATAAGTTCTTGCTTCGATCAACAGGATGATGTGGTAGATGTGCTATGTATAGGCTTCGAGATATGTAAGGGTGCGAAAAACATGTGTTTCGGATCTCAGCAATGTTGGATGGTTTTTCAGATCGACTTAGGGGTTGGGATAAGCAAAGCGAAGTGGTTTCTCTGCCTATAGAGGAAGAGAAAACGATGATAATCGTGGTGGTTGCATTTTAAATAATTTAAAAACGTTCGAATCAGGTACGTACAGGTTGGCCACCATTTCAGTATTTTAGGTCGTGTTGGTGAATTTGGTACGGAACCAAAATTAATAGACAAATTTAATTGTTTTGTGGGGAGGCTTGGTTTTCGATTTGATGCAGTCTTGAAGGTATAAAATAGAGTTAGTGGTGGAACCTTTTACAATAGATATTATTTAATTACATTTGATTATAATATGTACTTTATTTGGTTATTTGTTTTTCAATTAATATTTTTTTTGTTATGGAATTCAATATGAAAACATGTACATATATATTTACATATAAATATATAATATAACGAAATTTTGAAAGATATATGCATACAGCATACATATGTAGATACATAAATATACACACAGCGGTACTAGGACATTTTTTAAACATCTAAATAAGTGCTCTTCAAAAGTTAGTTGAAATCAGCTTACACTCAACAAAGGCTTCATATAATTGAAAAGTGCTTAATTTAGGACAAATAAATTAGACTTATTTACTTCCATTTCAAAAATATACAATTAAAAAATTCTTATACAGGATAACACATTCAAAAATTTATAATATTTTAAGAAATTAAAAATTTGTTTTTCCTTCTTCGATATTTAACCATGTTTTTTTTTTAACGGAAAGATAAGGTTAACACTTTGTGATAATTATCAGTAGCGAGTGTTTTAATTTACTTTAGAAATATGCAATTTTTCTTTTTGTAGGTGAACCGCACTTGAGAGAAAAGACTTTAGTTTCACAATAGATGCGTTTTATTTACAAGTTAAGGGTACTGCTGAATAAAGGGAAATAATGTATTATGATGGGGAGATTTACTAAAAATACTAATAGTAATGAGGTGCGTATAATATATTATACTTATATAATTATGTTACTACTTGCAGCAGTGTTTCTATCTCTGATCTTGCCATTTACCAGTTCTTAACAATTTTTAAGAACTTAGGGATGCTTTCTACATTTTTTATAAATACTCATAGGAAGCTTATTTAATATAAAAGGAGCTATATTTGTTGCAAAGCGGCGATAGTGTTCCTTTTTAACTCTTCGTACTGGTATACGGATTCTAGGTCGAAGTGAAAGGATTTAATTTCTACTTATATTTGAAAATCCACTTCTCAGAAAAAACAATTTCAGTACTTTATATACATATGTATGTACATATATATCATAGTGGCATAATATTGTTGGATCTGAAAATGTAATAGGTATGATTCAATTCCAACAATACTGCAAGACACTAGGACAAAGCAGCAGGAGGTGACTTCAATTCCAAAAACACAGACTGGGGATCACGCCTAACAAACAAGAAAGGAACAATCCAATAGACACTCTAAGAACTTGTAAAATCAACTTCCTAAGTACTGGAGAACCAACATATAGCCCAAGTGATAGAAATAAGAAACCCCACCTTATAGACTTTTGTATCTTCAAAAAAATTAGACCGGAGGACCTGACAATAGAATCCTGCCTAGATCTATCATCTGACCACTCCCCAGTCTGAGTCTATTACAAAACCAACGCTGAATCAACAAAGAAGCCAACAAAATTGTGCAACAAATACACAGACTGGGACACTTATAGAGAAACTATAAATCTCCACCTGCGAACCCAATATCGATTAAAAAAGCCAAACGACCTTGACGAGGCTATAATCAACTTCACTGACGTGATTCTCGAAGCTGCCGAAGTATCTACACCTATGACTATTGCAAATAAAAAAGACTATTTCACGCCCGCGCAATTAACAGGAAAATCAAGGAAAAAAGAAAACTTAGAAAAAGGTGGCAAATAACAAGAACCTGCGGAGACAAAACTGGACTTAACAAATCCATAAAATAATTAAAGAAACTACTCAAAGCTAACCAGGACGACAAAATTAACAACTTCTTGAGGAACCTATCATCAACTAAAGCGACAAACTACTCACTTTGAAAGGCAACAAAAGATATTAAAACTCCACAACTCACTTTCCCCCATTAAGAATCACCAACGACAACTGGGCACCGTAGTGCAAGTGGTTAGTGCGTCGGACTACTGAGCCAGCGGTCTTGGGTTCGAATCCCGCCCACCTCTTTCGAATATCTGACAAGCATCAAAGAGTATCATTTGTCACGATTAAGCTTCTCAACTCGCCGTTCGGAGTCGGCAAAAAAATGTAGGTACCTTCCATTCGTGCAAAAATATAACACGCACACACAAATGGTTGCGAGAAGCAGGCCCAGGTTCACCTCGAGCTGTAGCGCCAACTAAGTAAGTAAGTAACGACAACTGGGCCAGGACTGATAAAGAAAAAGTTACAATCTAAGCTGAACATTTTAGAGTGACTTTTACTAATGACAAAAATAATTCAGACTTAAGCTTACCTACAACTTCAGGTTTCCAAAGCACTAATAGCACTAATATAAAAAAGGTGACCGTAAAAAAATAAAATACTATATTCAACACAAGATTAATCCTAAAAAAAACTCTGGGTATGATCTTATTACCGGACAAATATTAATAGAACTACCCCAAAACGCACTTTTATACCTCCGAAATCTATTTAAAGCAATGTTTACTCTAAAAGATGTTTATGTTTACTCCCAAAGATTTGGAAAGTAGCCAAAGTGATAGCAGTTCCAAAACCTGGAAAAGACGCTACTCAAACCGCTAATTACAGACCAATAAGTTTACTGCCGATAGTATCAAAGTTGCTCGAAAAAATTCTAATAGACAGACTACAACCAATAATGGATGCAAATAATATAGTTCCCAGCCACCAGTTTGGATTTAGACGCAAGCACTCAACTGTACAACAGGTTCACCGAATAATCAACAAGATATCGAGATATTTAGACGAGCTGAGCTATAACACGGCAATCTATCTTGACATTTCAAAGGCCTTTGACAAAGTTTGGCATAAGGGACTTTTATACAAACTACAACTAGTACTCCCTACTGACTTCTTCCTGCTCATTAAAAGCTATATTGACGATCGCTGCTTCGACGTACAACACAGAGACGAGCACTCAAATCTTCTTAAAGCTGAAGCTGGAGTTCCCCAAGGAAGCGTCCTTGGACCATTATTATATCTAATATATACATCTGACATTCCAACACCTCAGACAAGAAACGCAATGATTGCGACTTTCGCAGATGAGACAGTAATACTTACTTCGCACAAAATTCTCGAACAGGCGATCTCCGAACTCGAAAATCATCTAGACGTTTTATCCAACTGGTTTAAAAAATGGGACATACAAATAAACGAAGACAAAACAGAACTAGTTATATACACCACAAGAAAAATAACAAATCCACCAACTGTTAAACTTAACGACAAGACAGTAACTTTAGCGAAGAAAGCTAAGTATCTGGGAATGCACATAGACCAAAAGTTAACTTGGAAACAACATAAACTCATAAAACGCAATCAAATCAAGGACAAATTTAGACAACTATTTTGGCTGCTGGGAAGAAACTCGGTCCTATCTATAGACAACAAACTGCTCATTTACAAGACGATCATTAAACCAATATGGACATACGGACTGCAGCTGTGGGGAACAGCGAGTAAATGAAATATTAACATCATCCAAAGACAGCAATCAAAAATATTAAGAACGATAATAGACGCTCCATGGTATATTTCCAATGACGACATCCATAAAGACCTCAAAATAGGGACAGTAATGGAAGAAATACCAAAGACAAGCACAAAACACAAAATCCGGCTACTAATCCACGAAGTCAACTCTATCCCGCTACAAGAAATAACCAGAAAAAGAAGACTGAAGCGCCTTAGACCTTCTGACCTAACTCAGAGACTTTAATAAAAATTATAAATATTATAAAAATTATAACAATTATAATGTTCACTTTTTGAAAATCGTAAGTTAAAAAAAAAAAAAACCCACCTTATTGTGAAACAAAAGTATGTAAATATCCTGTTCTGTAACAACAATTACTAGGTGTCCAACTTGGACAGATGTAAATAAATAAAGGAAATAGAAAAAAAAAAGGATCTGAAAAATGGTAGTGAAGCTACCCACCTTTGTTTGAACCGCATTATTCTAATAACCTTTTTTTTGAGCTGTAATAAATGGCTGTAAATTACTAACGTAAGAACTGCCCCAACAAGAGATACCATATTCCAAACGAGACTTAATTAAGGCATAGTATATTGTGGTACTAATTTTCTTAGATGGTATATGTATCTTGCTGCGTTGATCCTCCTTGGCTTCGATTAAAGTTCAATACATTGTACGACTGATATGAGTAGAAAGGAGCAATTACCTTTAGTATCTAGAATAGAAATAGTGGACCAAAATACGAAAAAGTTTGAAATTAGAGAATATATCTTGGGATTTTTAGTTGCCGAAAAAACAACTCGGTCTGACTTAAATGAGCTTGCTGATTTGAATATTCCATTAGTGTATTGTAGAGGATAAGGGTATGATAACGGTGATAATATGAGAGGGAAACATTGTGCTATGCAAGCGAGAATTAAGGTTTTGGAACCTAGAACTTTGTTTGTACCGTGCTCATCGCATTCAATGCACCTTGTAATTCTTGATGCTGTTCAATGCTCTTCTGATGCAATTGCATTCTTCGACACAGTTGATAGTCACTGGCGCAAATTCATAGTCAGATATAGCCGACGATAAAAGAATTTATTCACCTACATAACCTAAAATATACCTTTTGCTATTCATAGCCACTTATAGCCGGCTCGAAATTTAAAACTACCCAAACGTCATTTTAAATAATTAGAGGCGGCTATAAATTTCTCAAATAATATTTTGACGTTTGGGTTTGTTCATTCAAATCACTTTACATAAACATATGAAAGTCGATACTAACTAATACACAGGCAAAAATGTGTTTATGAATAACGAAAAGTTATAGCCGGATTTTTTATTTATAGCCGGCTGTAACTATAGTCGGCTATAGGCACTGACTATGAATTTGCGCCACTATGTTTTTTTGTTAAAGTTCTATAGGCAGATGGTCGGTTTTAAAAAAAAGCATCTTAGTAGTTTGACTCTTAAGCCTATGTACAACCAGATAGGAGAGCAGAATAGATAGCAATAAAACCACTAAAATTCTACTTGGAAGGTGTTATGAGGCTCTTGTTGAAATTTCATAAAATTACCCAAAGTGTTGTGGTGTTACTTGGGGCACAATAGGCGTGTTTTTTCCTTGTAACCTGTATAGGCTAAACATGTTTCAGCAGCATGTTTACCCATGTAAAATACAACAAAAACTTAGCCTGGATAATTATCAAGTCTTATGTTTACTCTGAAAGCTTTTTCGAAGTCTATATAGGTTACAAAAAAAAACACGCCTAATAATAGACAAAATGTATATTGCCAGCAAGTACTTTCAACAAAGCAGTAGCTTGCAGTTGAAATTTTGTGCTCAACGAAACACTTTTTATATAAGTTGTTTTTGGGAGGCTTATTTTTTTCCGGCGCCAGGCGTCAAAACTGTTAAAACCGGCCCTGGTGTGTTCTACTGCACAGATATAGAAAAAATGTACCGTTATGGTTTCAGAAATCAGTAATAATGGCTGAAATCCATCATAGTTGATCGCTAAAAGTCAGTTGAAGCGATTTCGGCTGATATTTGACTTTCAATTGAATTAAATTAATATAATTTTTCCAGTTTTGCCTTTTTAATTGTCATTTGAAAAAGTAGAAATATAAAAAAAAAATTGTCTACATTTTACGTTTCTTGCACTCGTTATGCCTTCAAGAAGAAAAGTTAACATAGAAGAAAGGCTGAAAGTAGTTTTTGAATATGGAACATGGAACTCCACAATTTCAGGACGTGTTGCTAGGAAAAAACCACTGCTGGCAATAGTTCACGCCTCGAATTTGCAAGAAAATATAATGACAAACCTCTTGAACTTTGGAAGAAGGTTATATTTAGCGATGAGTCCAAATATGTATTTGGAAATCGCCGAAGGCAAACTGTCTGGCGTTTTAAAGTCGACAACCACTACAATACCCGCGTTTTATTATGCTGATCTGATCCGGATTAGATCACAGGCATAATAAAAACAAACTGGATTACATTGCACACCTTTTTAGCTCAGACACAGATCTTTAGCGCGACGTTGCCGTTTTATTACACAACCTTTAGCCGGATGCAGGTTTTTACCGCAAACACAGGTAAGCAAAGTTCAGAAGCGGAAGTGCATCCCACTGAGAAATAGCCGAAGTAATTTTAAGATCACGAAAATCTCGTATTGTTATTATAATGCAATGATCCAATCTGTGGTTCGGCGTGGGTATATTACAATATTCCAATCTGGATCATGGGTATGGGGGTGCTTTTTGTGGTTCGGCGTGGGTATATTACATTTTATATATATAAAAATGACAGCACGAATGTATTGTGACATTTTAGAAAGCAACTTGAAACTAAACTAGTTTGTCTTGTCTTTCAACAAGACAACGATCTCAAACATACGGCCAAGATAACAAAGCGGTATTTTAACACGAGTTGGATAAATCTCTTAGATTGGCCAACTATGTCACCGGACTTCAATCTCATAGAGCATTTGTTGGATGAAATACTTTACTTTAGGTAGCGCTACAGCTCGGGGTGAACCTGGGCCTGCTCCTCGCAACCATTTGTGTGTGCGTGTTATATTTTTGCACGAATGAAAGGAACCTAGGTACAATTTTTTCCGACTCCGAATGGCGAGTTGAGAAGCTCATTGACAAATGACACTCTTTAATTGTTTGTCAGACATTCGAAAGAGGTGACACCGTGAAAACAACTTTTAGGTGTTGAACCCGGGCAGCATTGCATAGTAGTCCAACGCACTTACCACTACACCACGATGCCCAAATGGATAGGCAAATACCAATAACTTCCAGGAGAAGCAAAACGATTTTTGATAAAAAAAATAAAGGAACTAACCTACCCAATAAAACCTTACAAAACTTGATTGAATCAATGCCACGCCGCATAAAAACTGTTTTGCCGAGATATGAACTATTCCACCAAATTGGTACCTACTCTTTTTCATAATTTCAACTGCAAATTTTGGCGACTGAAATGAACACAAAAAAAGTACATACTTTGTTCTGTTTCTGTATTTATTTTAATGTAATCATTGTTATTTTCATTTAGTTGCCGCCCGCCTAACGGTTTGGTTACACCAGTTGAGGAAACAGCCATACAGGACCCGGCCACTTCTTAATGATTTCAGTCGATGTCCTGTCCATAGTTTTTTTTTTATCGCGCGCAGCGCGCCACCCGCCCAACTGTTTGGTAACACCAGTTGAGGAAACAGCCATACAGAACCCGGCCACTTCTTAATGATTTCAGTCGATGTCCTGTCCATATAGTTTTTTTTTTTTTAATCGCGCCCAGCGTGCCACACGCCCAACTGTTTTGTAACACCAGTTGAGGAAACAGCCATACAGAACCCGGTCACTTCTTAATGACTTCAGTCGATGTCCTGTCCATAGTTTTTTTTTTTTAAATCGCGTGCCACCCGCCCAACTGTTTAGTAAACCAGCTGTGGAAACAGCCATACAGGACTCAGGTATTCCTTTAGTAATGTGAGTCGAAGTCCTATAAAAAGCTTATTCTTTTATTGTTCATTCCCTTCCAGTGAATCTTATCGAGATTTTTTAGTTGTACGCCTAGATGTATGCAACACTTTTTTTGTACCGAAAGCAAAAATAATTAATTTCAATGGAATTTCCATAGGAAAAAATTAATTTTGAAACCTCGATATCTCCTAAACTAAGCGATTTATCAATATTTTTTACCTAATATTTTGTGCTTATTTCGGCATGAGAACGATAAGTTTGGCGCAAAGATTTGACAATGCCATTTTGTAGATCTCGGTGAAATAAGCACAAAATATTAAGTAAAAAATATTAATTAATCGCTTAGTTTAGGAGACATCGATGTTTCAAAATTTATTTTTCCCTATGGAAATCCCATTGAAATTAATTATTTTTGCTTCGGTACAAACAAAAGTGTTGCATACATCTAGGCGTAAAAGTAACGAAATTGTTTTTAAGGATTTAAGTAAAGAAATTTTATAAACTTTTTTTTTTAAATCGCGCGATTTTTTTAGTTTTATTTTTCCAAAGTCTGATGCTCAAAAACTAAGTTTATAAATGTCTTTGCTCAAATTTTGAAACTTCGATACCTTCTAAACAAGGCGATTAGTATTTTTTTTTTACTTTATATTTTGTGCTTATTTCATCGAAGTCTACAAAATGGCATTATCAAATCCTTGCGCCAAACTTATCGTACTCGTGCCCTTATTTCACCGAGATCTACAAGATGGCGTTTTCAACACCGAAAACTTTAGAAATTTACAATATAAATATAAAAACAAATTTCCTCTCAAAATTGTTTGTTTTTTTATCACTTTTATGCTTTTTCACACTAAAAAAAATTAAAATTAGATTTTTAGCGAATTTCCTATATTGGAAACCTCAGCCTTTGTATTGCTTAAAGTTCTATATTACAAAAAAAACATTGTTTTTTTTTTCAATTTATTATGTAATTGCGTTTTTATATTCTGTCAAACAATTTTCTTCATCAAGATAGTGAATCAGACAGTCCTAAAAAAAATCCTAAAATATTCAATTAACCTGGCAGTGCTCTGTAATAATCAGTTAACCTAGGAAGTAAAAAAATGAAAACACCCAGTGCGAGTGTAAAATTCTCTAAAACTTCAAAGAAAATAACTTAAAAACTTGAATTTACATTTTTTAATTGTTTTTCTACAATTCTATACGTGTTTTTACTTTCAAATAGTATTAATTTTAATCGCTTGTACTTCATACGTCTCAGTAATCACCTAAAATACGTGTGCGGAAACGTGTTTGTCCCAGAAAAGCACAAGAAAATATCTCGAGGAACCAACAGCAAGAAAAAAACACTCGTCGTGAACTATAGCCATCTTACTCTATCGCCCAGTAGAGCTGCCACGGTCGTATGCCTATTGCCTATCATCTCTACAGCAATAAAGTTGTCAAAAAGTTCTTAAGGTACGAGGAAGTGTATTAGTGGTTATTCTTTTCATTTTTAATTACATATTTTGCACATTTTGGCGTGAATTCTGGTCTACGACAGACAATAAAACTATTCAAAATCAAATTCATAACAGTAGTGCATTTATTTGATTAAGAATTTTATAGTTTGAATCTCCAGAAAAGTGCATTTTATTTCATCGTGTGTGGTTGTGATTAGGGGCGCCATTTCGTTGTTGCAAATACAATTGGTTTTTTTTTAGTTTGTAATTTTAAAACAGGTCGTTGCATTTGCAATTTATTAGTGCAAAATGAAGAAAAAGAAAATAAAGTTATTTTTGCACATTTTAAATGTCATAGTTGTGACGTTTTCGATAAAAAGTATTAACGTTGACAGACAGGCATAGGAATTTTCACAAAGCCAGACTGAGACGAATGTATAGTGTCTTTTTTTTTTACAAATTGTCAAATATGTTTTTTTTAAGACATCTTTTGTAGAACTTTTTTTTTGTAAAAATAGTAAAATGGAAAACTATAAGTACTAACAGCCCTGATTAAGCGTAGGAACAGGTAGTGCATTTATCGCCTGACTTGGTGTAATGTGCATTATTTAATTGAGTGGGAGTATAAATGCGAAGTCATAAACGAAAAACTGGGAGTGAAATTTTTTCGCCAATCTTGGGAATATAGTTTTCTTTTAGGCGTTCCATTTTGTTTAATCATTCTAGAATTACCCCATTAAATGATAAAATTAAGTATAGCTCTTCTGTTTCATTTTTTTCAGTGCTGTGCTAGATAACAACTGACGAAGCGAAGAGAAGTGAAAATACAAACGAAAATGTTTTGGGACAAAACCTACACACCTTCTCAGAACATTGAGGCGCTTTTGGAAAAGGAGGTGAGCTTACTTTTATTAACATACTATACTGTTGAATATTTTGGAAACGCATGGGAAATTGATATGCCATGGTTTTGATTTTTTTTTTTTCAGAATGTCACTGTTGAAGAATTTTTAGAGGAAGATGATATTCTACAAGAATGCAAATCTCAGAGGAACATTGTTGTTAACTAGTAAGTAGTTTATTTAGGCCAATGGAGTTTGGGGAAACGATTATTCGCATTGGTATAAAGTGTGGTACTTGGCTTTTAATTAATAGATTACGGGCTTTTGCAAAAGTTAAGTCAAAATTTTTGTACGGTAATGAACCGTGTACGGCCGCTCTCCGACTTACATAAGTTATTCTTACCGTTACTTACTTAGGTGGCGCTTCAGTCCGGTGTGGACCAAGGCCTCAACCAACAACCTCTTCCAGTTAGCCCGGTCCTTAGCTAACCGCCTCCAGTTGCACACTTGAAGTTGGTTGAGGTCTTGTTCTACTTGTGCGCGCCACCTAAAGCGAGGTCGTCCTCTGTTGCACTTACCCTCCGGGTAAGAATCGAATATTCTTACCGTTACGTGCCAAAATATACATGTTTATGTACATACATCAATTGGATAAACTTTCGCACAAGAAGGGCTTGGAAGTCAATTTTCCGATATTTTTTCCTAGGACCAGTAGTGGCACCGATTTAAGTTTGTGTTGCGATAGTAAAACTATTTAAATACATTGATTAACAATTCTCTTCTTTTTCTTAATTTATTATTTTCTTATTTGACAGTTTTGCACGTCCAGATGTTATGAAGCGACTTGTGGAATTGATAACCACAGAACCATCAGAAGAGTTACCGCTTGCTCAACGATTCAGACATGCCAACATGGCCTGTGAGATTTTGACTCTGTAAGTTCATTTTAATTGAAGAAATCCTATATAAATAATAAAATAATTTGCGTTCTTTTTTTTTTTATTATTATTAGTGGCTTACCGCCTTTAAATGCAAAACTTCTGTCAGACACTGACGTCCTACGTACACTGTATTCATATCTTGAAAACGAACCACCGCTAAATCCGTTACTTTCGTCGTTTTTTAGCAAGACCTTTAGTATGCTCTTCACAAAGAATTCCTATCACGATTGGTTTTTGTATCAGAAAATGTGCCTAGAATTAATTGAATATATTAAGACACAGGGGAATTTCCTAGAATTGATCTTCAGGCATTTCTCCACCCCTGTTATACCTGATTTGCTAATGCAAATGATGACTGATGTCGATGGAGGTGCCCTAAAGAAAAGTCTATACGAAGTAAGTTTATTACACTGTTTAGTCTTAAATTTAATTAAATTTTGTTTTTGATTTTGTAGTGGCTCACCGAAGAGAAACTAGTGGACAGACTGATTACCACTTTAGGCGATGCCAAAGAATCAGATAAACATGCCAACGTAGCGGAATTCTTGTGTGAGCTTATTACACAGGGTCGTTCCATGCGACAATCGGAACAGGAAAACGATTCCTTTGAGCCGGCATTCGTTGGCAGTAATCCCATACTGCAAATAATCGAAAATGAGGCCACCATAAGCAGTCTGTTGAATGTAATCTTGGAACCAAGCGTCAATGAGAACGCAATTATATCAGGAATTTTGGTTGTACTTACTCTAGTTAAGCCAGTTACCCTTCTGTAAGTAGACATAAGACCCAGCTCAGCTAGTCTAGTACTCAATTATATGATACTTTAATGTAATGTAGTGATGATCCTGCAACTGATCGTGGAAGAATAATGCAGGAAAAGGAGAACGAAAACCATGAAAACATTATTTCGACTGTGATTCGTGTGGTTGGACCACGCCTCAACGAATTCATTGGAATTCTGCGAAACCCGCCTGCTGTAAGAGTTGTGAATTTGCTCCATATTCCCTTGTACATTTATTTATGTTTTGTATATGATTATAGAAGCCACATATGTTGATTAATGGAGCCAAAAGTCTGCCCCCATTTGGCAGTACACGCTTAGAGATATGCCGCCTTTTTACAGTATTATTACAAACTGGAAATGAACACATCACGAATGCGTTAGTTTCACCGCTATATAATAAATTGTTGATCAATTGTATTTTTATTTTTTCATTTTAGAATTTGTGAAACTGATTATTTCAACACAATACTCGCATTGTTTAAGGGCTATTGTTGGAATAATTTCCTTCACAGTGAAGTGGAGAAGTGCATGCACATAGTATTCTCGCCAAACAACAGCAATAATAATAGCACAAATAATAACAACAATATCAGCAGTCAGACTACAAAAGATGGCTCTTTTCAAAACGATGATGAACAAGTGAGTGATGAGAACAAAAGTAATGCCAGTATTGGGGATGGTGACAACAACGACGGTGACGACAACTCAAAAACTAAAGCAAATAAAAGTCCGTCCGCATTACAGACTTTTGTAAGTACATTCTAACAGAAAAACAAATGGCCTTTTAGTTTTAAATGTGCACTAATATTTTGTATTTGTTTTGTTTTATAGGCGATAGTTAACAGTAAGATAATATCGAAACTCATCGATTGCTGGATGCATAATAATGAAATGCAGTAAGTACATTTTTATTGTTCAGTTAATTGTAAGTTCGATTGTGTTCGCCACTCATCGTAAAAACTGTTTTTTTTTTTTTCACTAAAATTAAGTACAACTATGTACATTTATGTATCGTTACATAAACAGTGGCGACGAAATAAATAACACCGTTTTAGAAAATTCGTTCAAGATACTAGATCATATCACTTGTTTTGAATAAGCAATGGGATTGGGGGACTTACATATATATTAAAAAAATGAACATCACTTTGTGAAAGTTGGATAACTTAGTTCAGACAATTTAAATAGCACACCTTTGTTTCTTTCGAAGTTTTACTTAATTTTACCCAGAATTATTATGATTGAAGTACTTTTTAGCACATAAAGCTATTTTAGAAACTTATTAAATTTCACACACAAAAGTGTAGTATATAAAGGGGGAACCATTCAACAGAGGGCTCAAGGCAGTGTATTTGGCTTGAAGAAAAAAGGCTTTTGAATTGAGAATAGCGCGAATATTGGAGTGTTCAAGAAAATAAAGTGATGATTACTATCTACCATTGCCAAAAAACAGGGTTGGTCAAAAAAAAAAAATCTTAAAAACCGACAGCGAAAAACCACCTCTAGAACCGATGTTGCCGTTGTCCGCCTAAGTAAAGTTGTTTCCTTCTTGACTGGTCGTAAAATTAAACAAAAATCGAACAACAACTTATCGTAAAACTATTTCCGTGAGCACTTCTAAAAATCGCCTATATGAAAAAATGGATTGCGAGACAAAAACCATGTCGGCTACAGTTTGCCAGAAAACATGCAAGTAAGGGATCCAACTAGTGGAAAAACGTTATGTAGACAGACGAATCCAAGTTTAATCAGTTTGGATCTGATGGGAAAAAAAACGTAAGACGCGGCATCAACCAGGAAGACAATCCTATATACACGCTGAAGACGTTGAAACATGTTAGTGGCAGCATGATACTGCTTGGCAATCGCCAGGAACAAATTTATTGTCTGAGAGAGTGTCTGTTAATGCTTTCCGACTTACAACTCAGATAATTCTTCAGGTATAGGTCTCTAAATGTACTGCACTCATAAAAATATTGTCTGTTAGTTGCATACTTTCCTTTACATTTTTTTTTTACAACACTTCTTTTCAATTTTGTTTCCAGAAAAGCTGAAAATGGACGTCGCTTAGGCTATATGGGTCATTTAATGAAAATTTTTAAACATATTACCGCATGTATATCAGAATCAGATCATATCGGTGCCTTAATTGAAAGTAGCTTAAGTGAAACTGAACTAGAACAGTGGCAATCAATAATCAAACCGAACGATGGTGAATTCACCATGGCCTTAGCTGTACAAAACCGCATGTTGGCCAATTGCAATGCCCAAGAGTCTATTGACTATAGTCAACACTTACCGAAAGAATTTCTCAATGATGATTTCAACGCAGAGATACTTAATGACTTTACAGCGACATTGTGAGTAAAATATTAAGCTTAATATTCTAACTGTATTCTTCAAAACACTTTTATAGAAACAACTTGTACGTCAATATGGAAGAAGATCCAATGAATGAAATGTTTGAGGTAAGTTATCGTCCATTCACATCTCATAACATTATCGTTCTGCATCTCATTGGCTTTTTTCTGCATTTTTATAAAATTCTAAAAGATTCTCCGTCTCTATAGACGGAGGACGTGAACCTTAAAACGTTTATGGATCAACTTGTGAATTTTACCAAAACAAAGGATCAATGGTCATTCAGTCTTTCGGACAATAGTTCATCATCCGCAGGAGCAGCTGGGGGAGTAGATCCGTTCAACGATTTGTCACTAATTGGACAAGCGGAGACATCGGATAGCAACGATACGAATGCACTGCCTGGCTGTGGCTGGGCGGATTTTTCGGCGGATAATTTTGCTGACTTTGATGCTCACTTTAGTGCATTTACCAATGACATGGGCGTTAGTATGAGTAAGAGAGATGATAAAGAAACGCTTGGATGCCCGGATGAAGATGCACCAGCTGTAAATTCAGCGTTTTCTTCGTCCTCATCGTCTTCCTCATCACCGACAAAGAGCGAAGGTTTAAAATCAGAGTTTGATAACAATGCCAATGTTGAGAAAATAGCAAAGACGTCATCAATTGATCCCTTCGAAGATGATGAAAACGACGCTAACTTCGGCAGTAGGACAAAAGAACAAGAAAACTATGAGGGCGATGGGACTGAAGCTTGGGCCAAGACTAAAGAAGATGAAACTGCAAAAAATGTAACTGTTATATCTAACGGTCCATTAGCTAATCAAGACACAAACGACATTGAAGAACTGTAAGTGCAAAATCTATTTTATTTGTTGGATGTTGCTGTATTGATTTGTAACTTGCCCATATAATTTATTTTAGTTCCAACCAACTTAAAAATACCTCCATTACCGAAAGCAGCATACTCTTCCCAGCAGAAACAACAAAGACACTATCAACATTCAACGAAGACGATGACGAGAAAAAACTTAATACTTCATCAGACAACACCATCATCACTCAAAAGAACAACCCACCATCATCTACCAACGAATCATTGTGCCAGGAGCAGGATTGCTCCAACACCATCATCATTAATCAGGATACAAAAACGAATAGCTCACCTGTCGCCACCGCTGCCGAAGATATCACACCAGCTTTATAATTTTAAACAAAACAAACCCCCTCCAAATAAAAAAAAAACAAGAAAAGAGAAAAATACCTAAATAATAATAAGAATAATAATAGTACATACATACATATACATATTATATCAGTTATATGATTTTTTTTAAATAACACATAGATTTAAATGAAACCGTTAATAACATTACATACCTACATAAATATTTTATTTAAAAAAGAAATTCTTTCGTATTATGCATATTGTTTTGTGTTTTAATTTATTTCAAAAGCAATTAAATTTGAAATGAAATGAAAAACACAACGTTCCCTGTTAATCAAAATGAACTAAATCAACCTCAGACCACAATCCCGCCCATTTAAACAATTTCAGAATAAATAAATTGAAATTAACGAAAACATAAATAAACGGCAGAACTCCAAATTCTTAAATCATTTTTTTTTTTTTTTTTTTAGTTTTTAATGCTTATTATGTAGCTAATGCGGCTTCTTTTGTTTCGGTTTGTTTTTTTGTTTAAATAATTTTTTTTATAGCAGTACACTTATATACACACTAAAACGGCACAAGTTTTTTAAGTATCTTATCTATCTCTGAAATATCTGTGATAATAAATGAAGTTGCAGGGTATTAAGAAGAAAAAAAAAACATAACATTTTTAAATAAACAAAAAAAAACAAAGATAGATGTTAAATTTGCTTCATTGCACACATACACACATAAATAATACACTTTCAATTTAACTCAATCAAATAAATGAATTAAAAACATAAAATCACTGCAGCAGACAGACCACTGAAAAGCAATATTTTGTAAACTGTAAACAAAAATGTATTCCCCAGCAATTAAAAACAAACGAAAAGAAAATTCAAAGTAACTTTTAAAAAAAAAATACATACAAACATAATTCAAA
Organism: Brachyopa scutellaris; assembly: GCA_949775065.1. Classification (NCBI taxonomy): domain Eukaryota; kingdom Metazoa; phylum Arthropoda; class Insecta; order Diptera; family Syrphidae; genus Brachyopa; species Brachyopa scutellaris. Next base: position 93,986,837 of record OX459113.1, on the reverse strand, counting down.
ATATTTTAAGGTTTCTCTTCCGGTGAAGAAGAACAACATAAATACAAAAACAATTTTACTGTGTACATATAACAAAAAAAATATATACAAATATATTCTTTAATAGAAAAGACGACGAATTTTTCAAAATACAAATTCAATATACATTATGGTATGTGTATATAATATCTCTGATATGTAAAACTTTCTCTTTTTCTCTTTTATCTAAACAAAAGTAAAAATCATTAAACACACATTCCATTAATTTTTGATTAAATGTATCCACCACATCATCACCATTTATTTAATCCAGTTTTTAAAGGGGCGGACAGGAGAATTTTAGGTTTTACATTTCATAGAAAATGTGATTTGCTGTACCAAATGTCTGCACAATAATTATGAAATGTATCCTGACATGCATTGGATATTGAATATATGTACATAGTACATGATTTGTTGTCCCAAACGATTCACATACGTTTTTCTTTAAACATTTCAAAAGTCAATGATATTGGGAAAACTGATATCATCCATTTTTTATAGTAGAATTAGACACACGTCTAATTTCTATTATGGTACAGTTGGTCAATATTTAACTGCACCAAAAAAAATTCTATACAAATGTTCCTTCTGCCTGTCCACCTGTGCCTATCTTGGAACTTGGCCACAAATTTGCATAATGTACTTTATTTCATCTCTCATATTAAATAACCTCTGAATTTGAATGGATTTCTACCATTTTCTTCAGTTTGTGATTAACAAAAATACCTTTGTAAGTAAGTTGACCAAAAACCCAGGGGGCATCAAGATTTGGCATTGATTAAAATCTGACCGTAAAAAAAACTTGCTACATATGTATATACATATATACATTTAATAATACGTAGAATTAATTTGATTTCTGTCAAGCTTCCAATCTGTAATTTAAATTACAAATCTTGAGTTCCACTGATAAAAGTCCAGTGGTTAGCTTTAAACCGAAAGATATCCAATTCAATTAATTAAAAGATAGGAAAAACATATAAATATGTTTAGAAAATTCAAAGTATGTATAAACACATAGTAAAAAAAAAATTTGTACCCCCACCTAGCATTAATAACGGCCCTAATTCTGCGAGGCATGGATTTTAATAACGTTCGGCAATAATCTAGGGTTATATCAATTTCCCAGGCTCCGTTCTTGCAAATTTTAGTTCTACCCTACTTCTCGAAGTTCGGTGTTCGATCTTCCGTTTAAGAATTGCGTAGTCGTTCTCAATTGGGTCAAGGTTAAGGCTGTTTCCTGGCATATCAAGCGTTCCGGGCGCAAATTCGTTGAAGAAATTCTTTATATTTGATTAAAAAAAATTAACAGCAAACTTTTGTTCCTGATGGATTAAATGTTAATGTTATAAAAATAAATAAACTAACCTTCCGGGCCCGGTGACCTGTTGCAGAGTCGTCTTGAAAAATAGGGTCGAATATTACTGGGAATAACCAGTCAAAGTCTAAGTTACAAGTTTCGTAATAGCTCATGCAGCCCTAGAGCATTAAACTAACGGGAAATTTATTTCTAGTGACAGTGCACTCACTTTTCAAATTCTCGACGGATGTACCAAATCCCTTCGGACTGATTGAAATTAGATTTCACCTCTTCTGTGAAGATGATCCTCTTCTAATAATTTTCCGCCCAGTTCCGTCTAGCTAAAACTTAGCGTCAAAATCCTAATTTTAGTTGCTAAACCCGGTTTTTTCATCGGCCTACTGACTAATAAACCACTATCCTGCAATCATTTTCGTACTTTTCTCTTTTTGCGTTTGTTCCTTAAACTCAAGACTTATTTCTTTAGATGTTTTTTTATTTTCTTAGTACGCGAATTTTCAAGCAAACAGTCTTCTCTTTGGTTTGTGTTCTTATTTTTATATCCCGGTCCCAACTTTCCTCCCCTGTGATACAAATAAATGACTTTTCTTTGAAACATTTCGTACACTGACATGGCTACATCCATCTTTTTCAGCAATAGCCCTTAAAAATAAATGTACGTTATGTAAGGCGTGAATGACACATTTTCCCTCTCTATTTAACCAGCGACTCATATAATTAAGCTTGACCGTACTTTGCTAAATCTTAACAGAAAATAAGACAAATCATCGTGCTTTTGAGTAATGAAAATGATAATGGAAAAACAGCTTTAATTGTTAACAGGTTAAACTGGAAGTGAATATGGAGAGAAAAACTGACTAGTTTTGAAATCTTTAGTAGGTGTTAACTTTTATCTGGCCACTACGGTATATGGAAAGGGTTTTTGAAGTACAAAGCGACCCGAAGCAAAATAGTCGCTTAGTCAAGAGCAGTTTTGATAAAAAAAACGGCATTCACTACAAACGTTCATAAAGCTAACAAACATTATTCGAAGAACACACTTGGCTGAAACATGCAGCATAATACTTATGTATATATCTGCAATCCAAAAGAAAAAGAATAAGACGAACAGACATGTCAAAGTTAATGTTATTTCATAAGAAGATAGGATTCTCAACCAAATTCTTTCATGCAGAAGTACTTGTACATAAACCGAAACCGTTATGTGAAACATTGAAATCCCTGTCCAACCTTTTAGGCATTTTCCTTAGAAAACACATATTATTTCGCCAAACATTAAAACTATGGTCCAATTAGAGAAAAATTGTTTTTTTTTAAACTATAGAGAATGTGTAACTATTAGGTCTGAAAATTTAAAGTTAAAAAATATAAGGCGTGACACACGCACAAACCATCAAATACGCTACGCTAATAAAAAAAAACTTAAAGAAAACTGCAAAAAGTAAAAATAGATAAATTAAATTAAAAGGAACACCAAAGTCTTCCCTTTTAAGTGTTATAAAAAAAAATAGAAGAAGTATTCCGTTTTCTCAATTTTTTGTAATATATTTGCTCTACTACCACACACATGGTCATCTATCGCAGCGAAGAAGAAGCAATTTAAATAAAAAAAAAAAACATTTTTTTTCTTTTGTAAATATGTAGAATGGTACAAAAACAAAAAAACACCAACAAATTATTATAGTTAAAAAGAAAATCTAAAAATAATAAAACAAAACAAAAAAAGAGAAAATTGAAATGAAAATTAAAAAAAATTTGTTTTATATTAACTGTGTCTTGTAATTGCTAGGTATATACTATACTACTACTATACATAATCAATTAGTAAAAATAAAAACCAATCTTTTTATTATATACTACATCTAATATACACATACATATTACTATAATATAAAAGAAGAAGAAAATCAAATATGATTTCACACACACACGTCCAAAAATCTATAAATTGATTACGACAAGCGGGTCCGGCTTCCAAAAACCTTTCCGATCCTTAGATCTTTTTTCAAATATAATTAAAGTTTTCTTTTTCTATTAGGTTCTTGAGAATTAAAGGCAAATGAATGAAAAAATAAAACAAATGATATATATTTTAGAATTATCCTATCGATGTCTATTTAAATGAAAACAATTAACTCAGTAAACCACACACATACATGTAATTGAATATTGAATACATAAGACATATTTTGTAGCTTTAAGACGATGAGCCTTTTCTGAAAAGAAGAAAAAACAAATAATAACAAAACTTTGTACATAAGCAGCTAAATAAATTGATTACCTATATATGTATATACACGTGTATCAGAATTAGAAACGCTTGTAGTGATTTACAAACAACATTTATATATAATGTATTCAATGAAAATGGTAAACAGACCTTGTGTTAGTTTCTAAAATTTTTCATTATAGCTGAAAATAAGTTAAACAGTACTTTTATCCAAAACATTGATGAAAACGAGTCATCGTTTTAATACGGGAGCTCCCGTGAGCTACATACATAGATACATATCTATATGTACATATTTATTTAAACAAAGAAAAGACTTGAGAGTTACCGCAATTTTGAAATTCGTATTTGCGATTTGCATACGAGCATAGTCGTATTTTGTTATAGCAAATACATTACAAAACACGACTTTGCTCGTTTGCGACTTACAAATACGACTTTCATAATTGGGGTGAGTAACTCTTATGTATTTATTCTTTGCGCAGTGGTCATACAAAAGTACAATGTGTGCTTAAGCTAACCAGCATGCGCTCCTAAGTAGAGCATCGGGCGGCAACAAAATGTTTCCATCTTGTTCTCTCTAAGATAATCCTTCTTATTTCACGCCATGAGCCAAAGTGTTGGTGTTCCGAGTGTGTTGACCTCAGCCAGGGATCGCGATGGCATCCAGTGGCCTATTTCACGAACTACAATCCACAAACGCAATATTGTACTTGTAAATAAAGACTACAAATTTGTACTTTTCGTTCTGTTAAGCACGGTACAAATGTTTGGTGGAACGACATTAATCAAATATTTTACAAATTTTGTTAAAAATCAATTGTAAATACAAATTTGTGAGTTGGTGAAATAGGTCACAGGACGTCGGGATCCTTGTGGATTCCACTCGAAAGCCATTTAAGCAATACGCACGGTCATCCTTTCTCAGAGTATGACCAATCCAACGCCATTTTCTTCTTTTTATTTCTACAATCACAGACTCACTGTTGCTAATTATCTGTGGCCAAAATATTTTAAATATGCGGCACATACATTGGAGTTTGTACCGGATCCAGTCAGAAACCTTGCAAGTAGCAATGATTTCACCCATAGAGTAGAATTGATTTCACGCTTAAATGAAATATTTTAAGCTTCGTGCGCCGAGATAGCGAGCTCGCAGACCAAACCCCATGGAAAGCATGTCTTGCTTTTTATGGGGATATTGCTTTTAAATATGTGCTTTAACTTTCCTAAGGCTGCCCAACCGAGCCCAATTTGACGCACGATCTCGCGGGTTTGGTTATCTCTGGAGATTCGTATCTCGTGTCCCGAATATTTCCGAAAACTTGTTCTTGTTTTCACTCGGGACTAAATTTGTCATAAATTTTGTTATGTCGAAGTGTATGTTTAGACCGACATTTCTTGAAGCTGATCTAAGTTCTTCTATCATTGTTCGCGCATACTTGAGATTTGTCGGTCACCTTCACTATTGCGTGCGCGAAACGCAGATGACTTATAGATATTCTCGATCTATGTTAATTCCTTTGTTGTCCCTTTGGGACTACATAGATGGAAAATCTACGAGTGTCAGTACTAGAGGTTGATTATATTCTATCGTTTTTTCTATTAGTGTTTTTAATGTGTGTAGGTATTTTATATATCGAAAGTAAACTAATTATGTCTATGGTATGTAGATTGAAACTCTACGTATGCATCGAATTGCTTTCTTTTCTTGAAAGAGGTACAACAAGGCGGAAAATGTAGTTTGTTTGTTTATTTCAATGCAAGAATAGTAGAAATTCTAGTAGAAATTTATATGTTTTGAATCTGAACAAAACGAGGTAACATTTAATTTGGGCGAAACTCACAATAGCTTTTAAAATTCCGGGCGAAAAAAAATATTTCGGGTGAAACTCACAATAAGGACGATTATTAATATGCCCGGGATCGAAGAGAGTGGAAAGCTGCCGTGTCTCAGGCAGAGACTCTTCACGGGTCGGGAGCCCGTTAAGTAAGTTAGTAAGGAATTATTAATTTGTCTACTCTCAGAAATTTATGTACATGCATGTATTTAAGTATGTAGACACTGTAGCTTTGAACTTTTAAAGATGACTGTAATCGTTGACGTTCCATGTCGCATATTTGGATATTGAATATTGAATTTAGCTTTAAGGATCAGCATATAAGAAATTACATATATATAATCAAATCTCTGTATGACCTTTAAAAATAAAAAAATATATATATAAAACCATAAAAAAAACGAATCTTAAGTTCATTTGCTCAAGAATGCTTGTAGAATGCATAATTTACGGATAAATGAGTGGAAAATAATCAGTTTTCCATTTGAAAATTTCATTTCTAATTGATTTACATTTCTACACAAAACTAATTTTCTTTTTGTATAGCGTCTAAGCCAAAAGTTTTTTTTTTAAATTAATGTATAAATAAGATTTGCTTTCTTTTGAATATATAAAAAAAAAGTTTTTGTATATTTATACAACTCGGCTCGTGAGAACTACATAAATAAAAAATACAGCAAACAAATCTGTGTTTCCGTTCCCATTTTATTAATGTTATAAAATGAAAATGAAAATAATTCAATTCAAGTGCATGATTTAATTGTTAAATTTAACGTTTAAGACATATTTAATAAAATATTTAAACGAATGGAGTAATATTATAAAAAAAAAAAAAAAAAAAAAAAAACAAGGAGATTAGAAATGATTCTTTGGAATCTGCGCAGGACTTAATATGTTTTATGAAACAATTTTGCAATGATTAATGAGAATATAACAGAGAATACCTTTTTGTAATGGATTTATTATAATAATTTTGGATTGTTCTTGAAAATGCTTTAAATAAATTTATTTTGAATACCACACATGGGGAGATGTTTTTTGGCAGTTTTGAGATTTTAGGGAGGTTGGAGACTGGGTAGGAATGGGACAACACCTTTTTCTGCAACACCATCTACTTTTTTTTTACCTCAAAATAGAGCGTTAGGCTGCATCCATCTCCCAACAAGTCGATTCGTATTAGCGTTGAAAATTACGCATCTTATTGCAAATAAAGGAATTTTTTCCAAAAAAAGTAAAATCTTTCCGTCAACTTAGAGCCACGTCTCCGTACCTTGCAGCCTAAACTACTCAACCGATCTTAACAAATAGTGTATCTTAGATTATATGACGTCACAGACACAGGGTTTGACAAGTAGAATACGATAAGCTAAGTGACGTTATTCTAAATCCAATATGGCGAACGCACCAAGATAGCGGACTACCGTTATCTTCACGATCTCCTTAATATGGGTATCAAATGAAAGGGTTTGGCAAGAAAAATATAATAAGCTAAGTGACGTCATTCGCAATTCAATATTGCGGAGACACCAATATGGCGGATTACCGTTATCTTTACGACCTATTTAATATGGGTATCATGTGAAAGGGTTTGACAAGACAAATACAATAATTTGCGTGACGTCATACGAAATTCAATTTGGCAGAGTCACCAAAATGGCGGATTCTATTTCCTTCTTTATTTACTTATTTATGCCGTTCAGTGTTTGGTTGGTAAAAGTAGATTTCGAAAGGGGAAAAGAGGGAGAGCAAAGAAAAATCTCTGCGACCTGTGTTTTAGGAGATTTTGTTTTTGTCTAACTTTCAATCATTGTTTTTGTAATGTCTTCACACTTTTCATAGATTTTCAATATTGCTTCGACGATTATCAAAACAAAACAAAATTGGTTTATACGATTCAAATAAGAAAATCAAAACACGATTAGAAATTTGATAATCCCTTTGACTGGAATACGTGTATAGTGTTCTTCTTTCAATATGTATTTGGCTAGTGTATTGGCTCTTATTTTTGCTAGAAAATGGCACTTTGAGATCAGGTGCTCCGTACTGTCTTATGTTAGTTGCTGATTTTAATTTTGTAGAAGTAACTGTTGCAGATTGAATTTACTCTTGTTCAGTAAAAAAATACTTATAATTTATCTCTACCTATAACTAATAAGCAAAAAGTTTCACTTCCGTCGCGGTTGGACTCCAATCCACGCACACACTATTTTATTTACATAGCTATGTACATATGTGCTTATATCATATTTTAATCAAGTTTTGTTATGACCTATCTATAATCATCTCGATTACGGTTGTCATTTGTGGTAAACTACTCTTGTCGTTTCCTCAGGCGTGTTGTCTTTAAACCCTCATTACGCAGTGTAGACATCACATTTGAGTCGAGTAGAAATTCGTCGAATCGTCTACGCTACGCAATTAACGACAAGAGTAGTTTACGACGGACGTGAACCGTAATCGAGGTAAATGTTTGAGCTTTTCAGACATAAAACCACAAAAATCGCAAAATGTTTCCGGGGATCATTTCCCATTCAGCAAACGACTATGTGACTCCACTATATATGAGTTCAGTCAACTTTAACTAGGATTTTCTTGATTTAATTCCGGTGTAAGCTAAATTGATGACGCTACTTACCCAATTTTCCCTTTTTATCACTTTTCCAAATAAGAACTACCAAAAAATCCGCATTTTAAAAATTATTAATGTATTTACAGTTAACAAAAAAAACTTGTTGTATAAAAAAGATAACATGCCGTGCGTGCATAAATATAAAAATGGAATAAACGAAACAACTAACATTCCCAATAATATTTACTATGAATAAGAAACGAAAAGAACAAAAAGTACATCAGCAAAATTGTCATCACTACATGTCCTGCATAGCGAGAATTATATTCTCTAGTGCCGTCCTGGCGTCTGATGGTGGAAATTTTTCCAAAACCTGCATCGCTGCTGTAGTATGTTTGTGTTGTAACTCTTTAGTTTTCTCTATGCCGGGTCCATCTAAGATGGCCTTATGAATTTTATGATAACATATTTTCTCCACAGAAATCTTCCCCTTTTCTATTTCATTATATAAAGAAGGGTCGTGTTCAAGGTGAAAAAGCACGGGAGCACTTATCAAACTGAATGTACTATCTGCAAAAAATATAGCAATTAGTAAATATTTAAATGAAAAGAATGGTTTGTACCAACCCAATGGTAAAGTGCTGCATTGAAAAGGTTCTGCATCCAAACAAGCTTGCCAGGCCAGAGATAGGTGCTTGCCAAATAGATATCCAGATTTCTGTAGTTCTTCACTTTGACCAGCCAAATTTAAGGATGCTTGGCAGCTTTTTCCCAGCAAGCTACCAGCATTTAGAATGTTACGCACCTCCCATTCCTTCTCTGGAAAACCAAAAGTTGCAGCCACATCAATGGGAATCAACGCATCTGTTTCGGTAAAATCATCCACAAATGGTTTGGTTGTGGCATTATTACGCGGGTAGACGGTACCCGGTTTGGATGGAAGCGGATTATTCTGTTCATCACGATCTCCAATAAATTCAGCTTCACTGAAATCTCTAACAGCGGATGAAATCAATTCGACAATATCTTGATTACGAAGATTTGCCAATTCAGCACACGAATGTCCCAAAAGGTAGTCGCCAGTAAGTAGACCAATTTTATTGCCAAATGTCATGTCTTCATAATTAGCGGTATCCTTTCCAGCTTCTGTGGTTCGTTGAAGATTAACTAAACTCTGAAAATGTAAATACATTAAGTTAGCGATTAAAGCTTGTTCATGGAATACATAGTTTTATATCTTCAAGATAAAGGTTAAAAACCACATAAAATTCTACATGCTGCTAAGTGTAAGTTAAGTGGAGTGGAGTGGGGTACTGAACCGTGGGCCGACATTTAATCACTGACCTACGCTAATTACTTAAAGAAAACAAATTACTATCAAAAGGGGCGGCCGGTTCACGCTATTCACATTAAACAATAACTCATCTTTTAATTATTATAGAACACTGAACATTTTAAACGCCTTCGTTTTGGAGTTTAGACTTTTTCAATGCATACTTAGTATGATATAGAATAGCGACCAATTATAAATTCTATTGCACTGACAAAGAATTTTAGCGTATTAAAATAACAAAAGCGGATTTAACGACATTAAATTCGTTAATAACTCGACGGTGTTAAAACAGCATAGTACTATGGAACAATGAACGTACTTCTGCTATAACCTTGAGGTGCTGTGGCGCACACTTCAACTCAAAAAAAAAATATTGTTCGTCTGTTTATTTACTGTTTACTTTGTATTATTTGCTTTCTACTTCCCGAAAAATTGGTATTCTCCTCATGCAAATCACATTAAAATGCATGAAAGTACTTCAAGCTTATATTACTTATGTTAATTTTTAATAAGTGTAGCACTTTAAGTTAAAATTAACAAATAAAATTTAGTATGTAGGTATATACTTACATTGTGTACTAAATGGGATATTCGAATCATTTCGGTTACTTCAGCTAGTGCTCTCTGCGAAAAAAGCACTCCGGCACTTTTATCTTGTTCCATGTCCGGAATAGATGGTGCATGTCCAGCTGCTTTAGAAATAAGTAAAACGATTAGCCCCCACGCTTGCATTGTATTCTTTCCATTGTAGAGTAGGTGCCTACAAAACAAAAACAAGTCTATATCTAACCCCCATTACGTTTAACTCAATTTTACTTAGCAGTCTTCAGCAATGGATGATTACTCCCCACCAGCTTCCGCAGGTGCAAAGCCACATTAGCGATTTCATCACTGAGCAACCATCTTAGACTAAGGAATGATGTAGGATATCCAACAATACGCTCAGCTTCACTTACTGCACGATTCCAATCGTGTTTTGGGACCTGCTTGGTGGCGAGTTTCTCCTGGCGCTTTGTAGACACATGAATCACTCGCGCTTGAGTGAAAGTCGCAGGAAGTTGTACCGTAACTGAGGAGAAGCGTAGCCTCACTTGTTGCATAAGAAGCTTACTTAACATTTTAGAGGAAAATTAGGTAATTTGCAGGATCGATTGCAGGCAGGAATCAAGGGATTACGATTTAGTTTTTAAATAACTCGCAAAACACGACCGTCGTTGAAATCGAAAACGAAAAAGTGAAACTCGCAACACAGTAATCACAATCACAACCGACGACCCACTTTCTTTTGTTTTGTTCGTTTATTCTCCTTCTTCTCTGCTGCTAACTTATTTTGATGTGCCACTCGCGATTTCGTAAACAACATCGGAATGCAGCATCAATCGCGCCAGTTACACGGATAGCAGACTCAGGTGAGGTAATCGTGGGTCTACTAACCACGAACTAGCAAACTGAAGTGGCTAACTCGGGCATTATTAGAGTCTAGCATTGCTGAATCCATCGATGGAAGTGAGTTTTGTTTGGATTAAAAATATGTTTTTCTGGAGTTTACATTAGCTGACATTTGTCAGAGGGAAATTTCAATGAGGAAATTTATGACAGCAATGGGCGTGTTCGTTAGTGGAAATGGTTTTCTAATGGGATATTTGAGTCGAATAAATGGCAGTTTTTATTTTAAATTTAAATTGGTATGAACAATTACGCTTTGCCGGAGATGAACAAATATCTAAGGACGTGTCGTCTTTAAATCCACATTACGCAGTATAGACGACTCGACATCACATTTAAGTCATGTACAAATCTATTAAAAATTGATCAACTCGGATTTGAAGACGACACTGCTAAGTAAACGACAAGAGTCGCTTCCGACAAACGACAACCGTAATCGGAATGATGGTTCGGTTTAACGAGAGTAAAACGACATACATTAATAAATAAACGTAAGTCCAATGAAACAAGGAAAAGTAATAATTTTATTTCTTTATCTCAAATAGTTTAACATTATTGGTCGTTATGGTGTTTAGCGGGCTATAGTTTTCATTTAAAACATTACTTTACAATATAAAGCAAACTACTCAACGCTTGTTGAAGCTGAATCAAATCTACTTGAAATTATGGTGAAAACCATAATCTATGCCACCATTCGATGGCGTTAATCGACGGAAAGAAGAAATAAATCAGTGAGCATTCATAAATTTGAAGTGATGGATCTTTACTTTAGGTGGCGTTACAGCTCGGGGTGAACCAGTGAGCATTCATAAATTCGGAGTGATGGATCTTTACTTTAGGTGGCGTTACAGCTCGAGGTGAACCTGGGCCTGCTTCTCGCAACAATTGGTGTGGGTGTTATATTTGTGCACGAATGCACCTACAAATTGTTTGCCGACTCCGAACGGCGAATTAAGAAGTTCATTGACAAATGATACTCTTTGATTGCTTGTCAGACATTCGAAAGAGGTGCCACCGTGAAAAAACTTTTAGGTGTCGGACCCGAGCTGGGATTGAACCCGGGCAGCATTGCGTAGTAGTCCAACGCACTTACCACTACACCACCGTGCTCACGAGTGATGGATCTATAAATAGAATAAAAGCAATATAATTTAAGTAGGTGAAACGTTTCTACAAAATGACAAACAGTTAATTTTATTTCGAGCAATTTTTAAAATGACTGGTAACGAAGTGCTCGACGAATAGTCATACAGTCTACCTCGTCGATTTTCAGACTGTTAGCTTTTATATTAATCTCCTCTTCCTGCATGATCTGAACATGAAGCAAGTAACGAAGCGAAGCTTTATTCTCCGAAATTTTGTTCTTTAACTTTGTAATGTTGTGTTTAAGAGCTCTTAGTTCACTGTTAAGAGCATTTTGAACTGAGTCACATGTCAACTCAAGTCCTGGTCTTTGTGCTCGATTACTAAGCCGTACCAGACACAAATGCATAGACTCTTCCCTATCGGAGAGTTCAGTCTCCAATTTTATTAAGTTCCGGTTCACATCGTTAATGTGATTCACAACATCATTGTGCTTCTGCTCCAGCATTTGTTTTACGTGACGCATTTCTTCAATTCTCATTTCAAATGCCTCGTTAGTACGATTGGTCTGATTTTGCATATCTTCAATGACTTGCTTCAATAACAAGTCCACATAAGCACGTAGCTGAGTTGCCGAGTTCAACTCTTTTGTGTTGTCCTCAATATTTTGATATGTCGTGTGCTCCCATTCAGTTAGAGTGTAGATACTATTTGAGAATAAAAAACAAATCTAAACCTGAACCTTATAACTTCGCTGCCTAACTTACCACTTAGGAGTCGATAGATTGGTTTGATTTTTTACATTTTGCTGAGTCTGTCTCAAGGTCAAATTTGCCTCATCAATAAGCAAAGATTTGTCCTTCTGACCAAGATCCTTATCCAACAAATACATTGTAGCTCGCAACTTTCGTAGTTGTTCGTTAGTTTCTTTTAGTGTCTTGTCCATTAAAGCCTGGCACCCCCTTGTTACTTTCAGTTCCTGCCTTAATTGGCGATCAACTTCATCATCAACGAGGTCAACTCCAAGACGCCCTTCTCTCAAAATGCAGCATTTCTGACAAATATCCAGTGACTTCTCCTTTAAAAACTCAATAGCATTTAGTACACGACCGCGATAGGTGCTCAAGGCCTCGTCCTCCAGCGAAGCAGTTTTCTTTTGTCTATTCAATTCATCCACCAAAAACCGGATCTCACTTGTTCTCTCTTTCATATGATGTTCGACTTCACGTTGCCAGCCCTGTGTTGTGTCCTTCGTTTCATCAACGACTCGTTTTGATTCCCTATAATCGAAGGGATGGGTACGGCTAGGCAAATTCCAAAAACCTTAAATACTTACGCAACAATCCTCTCGGCCAGTTTCTGCTGATCATCGGTAATACGAAATTTAACCTTATTATTGAAATCCCAGTCTTCATCTGTATACTTGGGAGGCATCCTAGCGGTAAGACCCACATTTTGGCCTATTATATTAATAGCTGCAACTCTGCGAGATTTAGATTGCTGGAACATTTTTAAAACCTGGCTGTGGTATGATAGAACCTCAAACTGAATGCGACACAAAATAAAATGAATTCAAGTGAAATTTTCTAATAAATTTAATCGATTGCTTGAAGCGGTTGCCTAGTGCTCCTGTTTTTTTTTTTTTGGTTTCTAGGACGTTAGAACCGTAACAGGATAACACTAAGTTCTGTGAAATTGGTCACGCGATTTTTTTCTGGAGAATAGTTCCTTGCATTGCGAATACATTGATATCGATTGCAAAATATGAATTCGTGGTACCAGAAGTTGTAGTAGTATTGTTACACTATCAAATTTATTTTTAGTTTTCAAAGGACGATTTCGGAAGATACAATTCTAATAAACACGCATGTACATACTGAAAATACTATTATATTTGAAAAATGTTCCTTTACCTTCAGGATTTACCATGCTTCAAGTCTTGCTAGTTATAGGTATTTATCTTACGATGTCCTACGGACTTTTGATGCTTCGACTAAGGATTACTTAACTTATGGTTCCACGAATCGTTTAAGGTTTTAAATTTTATTTGCAGTGTCTGGAAACTCTGAAGCTCTTCGAGATAAACAACATCTACTACCGACCGGATCTTATATAAAGGCAGTATAGATTGGGAGTTTTTTTTTTTAAATCATGTGTATTGTTGACTGATAAACATTCAGTTACAAGCATCCGTATCATCCGTATTGCTGGTCCAGACGGTATATCTCCCATAATTCTGAAGCGGTGTTTTTCCAGGCGTAAGGCAATAACGCCCAAGGAAATAACGCCCAAATCGATTTGGAAATAGAGCCCAAAAAAATTTCTAACGCCCAAAAATGAACAAGAAGATGGAAATAAAGCCCAAAAAGACTTTGCCTAACGCCCAAAACCCAATATCACCCAAGTTATAAAAAGGCAATATTGCCCAAAAATGTTCAATGGGAATTGTTTTTGTAAAAGTTGGGCGATATTTCCAGATTTTTGGGCTTTATTTCCAATTCATATTAGTTGATGTGAGGTTGGGTATAACATACGTATATGTTAAGTTTCTTTATATATCTATCATGCGAAACTGCGATATAAAGAAAGTGCATATCTTCTTTATAACATATACAATTCCTTCGGCGTGAAACTCAATGACGTTATAATTCGATAACCGCTGTGCAGACTTTCATGATTCTTTTTTTGTTTTTTTTTTTTTCGTATTGCTGTATTTCAGGCTTAGGCAGAAAGAAAATTTCATTTTGCCTTATGGTTAACGAGACTGTTTTAGTACACGGCGAAACCAGGCGGGACAGGTAGTACCCATTAAAAACAAAACTTTGCAACCAATGCGTAAATTAGTGAATAATGAAAAACGCGGGGGGGGGGGGGGGGGGGCGCGGGTGGCCCGTTCGCGTCACATGGAGCGCCGCGCCGCGCCGCGGGAATCATTTAGTTTGGTACAATCGTTCTTGTTGTTTATTTTAAAAAAGCAATCAAACTAATTGTGAAGTCCAGTTTATTCAAAACTGCGAAGAGGCTTGCAATATCAGTCATCGAACTTTGAGTGGGTAGCATTTTTCAATGACATTCTACATTCTCAGTAGAAATTACTAAACAATATTGCCATTTGGGCAATTCTTAATTTTATTTGGGCGTTATTTCATGTTATCTTAATTGTTTTGGGTGATATTTCTTTTTTCGGGCATTATTTCCTTTTCAAATATTGCCACTCGTTATTTTGGGCTTTACTGCCTTTTATAAAATGAACCCTGATTAGGAAATTACACCCAAAATGACTAAAAAAATTACAACAACTAATTGTTTGAGATTTTTTTGGGCGTTATTTCCAAATCGATTTGGGCGTTATTGCCTAACGCCGTTTTTCCACGCTGGCAAAACCACTGCGTAAGCTTTTCCATCTTTGCTTCTCCTCTGGACTCTTTCCGAGTAGATGGAAAACAGCATTTGTCCAGCCCGTCCCTAAAAAAGGCGCATATTTCTTTCTCTCCAACTACCGACCCATATCACTTACGCCCCTTCTCTCCAAGGTCATGGAAACGCTGATAAACCCTTAGCTAATGAAATATCTTGAATTACGAAAGCTTCTCAATGACCGGCAAAATGGCTTCCGAAGCAAAAGATCCACTGGTGATCTGATGGAATATCTTACCCAAAAGTGGATCAAATCCCTTCATCACTCTGGTGAGTGTAAGATTGTTGCACTCGATATTTTAAAAGCATTTGATAACTATTGGCATCAAGCTCTTTTGTCGAAAATGCTTGCACATGGCTTCGATAAACATTGTCTTCAATGGATTAGAAACTACCTTTCCGTTCAATACAAGTTGTATTGGATAGTTATATGTCTGCAACTCACCCTATAAATGCTGGTGTCCCCCAGGACTCAGTGTTGTTCCAGATACTTTCTTATTTTCATAAATGATCTCTTGTCTGACACTTCTAATCTAATACATTCCTTCGGTGACGATGGCACCCTCAGCTTTACATACATATTCGTTTCTAGATTCACGTCCCTGCTCTTGGGGTGTGGAACTGAAACGGTCGCGTTTGTTAAACTCATTAAATTCCGATCTTGACACCATAACCAAATGGGGCTTAAATAATAGTGGAATTTAATGCTTCAAAAACCCAATGCTGTATAATATCGTTAAAGCGTAATTTTAATGTAAAAAATGCTTCCCCCCTTCTGATCAAGTTACAAATTAGAAAGGGTACATTCGCCCCAAGCTCGAATACAGAGCTCATATCTGGTCGGGTGCTCAAAAAACATCACTGCACCTTATCGATGGAATACAAAAACACGCGCTAAAACTTATGGGAGATAGAAACATCCAGCCTTATTGTAAGTTTCACCCGGAAAATATTTCACCCGAAACATTTTTGATCGCCCGGAATTTTAAAAGCTATTGTGAGTTTCGCTCAAATAAAATTTTACTTCGTTTTGTTGAGATTTAAAAATATCAATTTCTACTATTGATATTACATTTTCCGCCTTGTTGTTCTCTTTTTCTGTGCTGTCATTGCCAGTGGTGTTTCATTTCACCCGAATGAAGTTTCGGGCGAAACTCACAATAGGAGAAAAGTGAAATGTGATCTTTTTCGGGCGAAATGCTGTTCGGGTGAAGCTCACAATTGGGGTTTTTCTTTTTCAGAGCCTGAGCGAATCGAGCGCGCCCTGAACAAAGTGTGCTTTGAGCGCAGTCTGTTTTATTTTTTAACACACTTGAGCACTTAGCTGTCATATGATTTTTCAATCGTTTATAACCTTAAATTGTTTTGTATAACCAAATTAATTATTAATATAAATTAATACAATTATTAAACTGCATTAACTATAGTCCGTTCCAAATCATGGTGAACTTTTGTTCGCATGTTTTTTTTTTCTACGCGCATGTTTTTTTTTCTTCCAATGATCCGCCGTGATTTGAAACGGACTACAAGTTCTAGACACCATAAAAAAATCCTCGTCCACCATTTCAATTGTTTTTGATTTTTTACTATGTGCCAAATGTTGTTTTGGCTGCGCTCAGCATTTTACTCAGAAGTCAGATTGCCCAATCAACTTATTCTGTCCGTATGTCTGTCTACCTTTTCACATCCAAGCCGCTGAACCAATCATAATGTTATTTGGTATAGAGATAGTCTGGGACTGGGACCTGAGGAATTAAAAATGTAACTGCCCGCTAGGTGGCGCCGGAGTCAAGTTATTTACAACTTCTATATTAATTGACCAAAATGATTCATATTCATAGTTTATGTTGGTATAGTGCCTAAAGAGGATACTAAAATCTTCAATCTGGACCCCATAGGTGGCGCTGTGGTCAAGTTATTAGCAACTTCTATATTAATTTACCAAAATGAATTTCAGCTGTATATTATTATATGTAGGTATGTATGTACATAATACATATCAGTTTACCCGTAGGCCCAACTTCGGACGTACAGCAGGGATGAAAAAGTCAATACAATTGTATCGAATTCGATACAAATGAGTTTGTTCAAGTACAAAAGTACAATTTGCCCTAATTCGATACAATTAATCAATTGTATCTCTTAAATTCTTTTGCATGCTGTATTTTCCAAAAAGGCTTTGTTCGATTAAGAAAATCTAGAACAGAAAATCACAGATTCGTGAAAAATGTAAGTTCAAAGTAAACACAGAAAAACCCGTATGTTAGTTGTCAAAAATGACAATTTCACTGTCGATTGTTGTTCTTATGTTTTCCAAATTATTTATAGCGTTTTACAATAACTCGTTTCCCTTTTTTCGATTGAATTTTAATCAGATTATTGTATAAACTCTGATTTTGAGATCTCGCATTTGGTAAAGTTTTCTCGACGATTCATTTTTCACTTCGAGTAAAAGAAATCAAATATGCAATCACAGATGCCTACCTCAAGAGTAGGTGCAGATATCTTGTATTTTTTTGTGCTGGACAACCTCACTGAACACAAAGTCAGTTTCGGACAGAATTTGTTCTCACTGAACACAACACCTTGTACGTTTCTGCCCAGAACGGCCCCACTGAACAGACATTTTGTTATGAAGTTATTTATGCTAATGTATTGTTAATTTATTTTTGTTTGTTTATGTTTTTGAAAATGAAATATTTTGGGATCACTTTATATTTTTTATGCGAAAAATAGTTTTCAATACAATTGGCTCCATTTCAGTACAATCTTAAAACTGTTTTAAGTACAACTCAAAGATGCCATTTTCCATCCCAGACGTACAGTATATGTATAGAGAGATTCTTTCTTCAAATGCTCAACGAGAATGTGGAATGCTTTACCAAACACGATTATTTCGTCCCATTACGATTAACAAGCATTTAAGACCAATGCGCATCGATATCTCCTTCTTCGTCCTCCCTAATTTTCCCTATGGTCCGCGCTGGGCAAAGCATTTTAAGGGTATTCATAACCCCTTTAGCGTGCATGAATTATAAAAAAAAATCCGTATCAAACAGAAGCAACAGCGATATTCTTATGAACAAGTATTATAAAAACTTAGTTATGCATGGATAGATGTTTCTATATTTACAAATATTTGTTTAGATTTAGCTTTATTTAGTTTAAAGGGAGTTTTTATACATGTTTCGTTATACAGAATTATTAATTTATAAATTGTTATTTACAATATTCAAAGACAAGTGAACTTTAGAAAACAATAGTTCGTCAACATGGTGCGCGCACCTTTCGAAAACACAGTGGAAGTAGGTATATTTAACTATTTTGACTTTGGAAAAAACTAAAACAGTAGCTAACCAAAGTAAATTGTGAAGGAAAATATATAAATATAATTTTTTTTTTCTAATTGCTTTGTTTTTTGTTTTTTTTTTTTGAACACTTTTGGCAGTTACGTTGTATTTGAATTATTTTGATTTGTTTTATTTTGCTTTTTTTATTTTTGAAGAAAAATAAAGAATTAATTAACTCAGACTATATTATGACTTTTTGTTTTAATTTAACTGTTGTATATAGGGTTTATTTAGCTTTATAAATTACTAAGGTTTATTATCGTAAATTAGACGGTATATGTGTTACGTAATTTTTAATTACTTTATTATCAACTTTATATGTACATAAAATATATATATATATATATATATATATGGGAAATAAAATAATAAACGAAAAACGAATACTTTGGAAATAAAGTGTTTGCATGCAAAGTTTAACGCAAACAGCAGACGTTATTATTTTGCTGCGTCAATTATGTACCTTAAACGTTATAGTGAAAATCACAACAAAATTAAAAATTAAATACAAAATGTTTTAAGCTTTACATACATATGTATGTATGTATATTAGAATATACTTTTAATTTAGAATTTATTTTTATGTTTATTTTGATACTATTGAACATTTACTAGTGAACATTTATTATTACAAATAGTACTTGTGTTGTGTATTATAAAATGTCTGCCATATGTAAATTCACTATGAAGAATCTGTTTGTGTTATTACGTATCCCATCAAAATTCCGCTGCATGACATTATGAAATTTCCTTAAATGTTTTGTATATATGAAAAGGATTGGAATCATATCAGATAAGATGGTTTTGCTTAGACCCATACATGTTCAGGAAAACTATTCTTACGAAGTGATATTTATCTTACTAATGACATAAATCAAAATTATAGTCAAATCAATGAAGTATTTAAGTTTTAGCCGACTTCCGATACATACAATCATTCCAATTATGAAAGTCGTAGGGGCAATTCATAACTGCAATATTGCGCAATATGTGCTAAGCAGAGAGTACACAAATGCATGCAAAGGCATCACTGTTAAGCAGAGAATTCATAAATGTAGTAGAGCTCTATTCATTGCGCAATTTTGAGCGCAATCGTGCAGCTGTCATAATCGTATTGCATTTGCACATGCTTTGCAGTGGGTTCAAACTTTCATTTGCGCAGCTTTTCCTGCTTTGCAAACCTTGCATTTATGAATCGGCCCGTATTTGTAAGTCGCATACGAGCATAGTCGTATTTTGTAGTGTATTTGCTATTACGAAATATGACTATGCTCGTATGCGACTTGAAAATACGACTTTCATAGTTGGGGCGGTTATGTGAATACCAAACTTGACCTACTGCTCTGAACGGACAATAAGAACAACGAATCAAACATTGAATAAGCAAATGAAGTGGTACATACTTTGAATGAAAGCGAGTAAGAACAAACTCTTGACTATAACTGCAAGAATAGCGAAAAGTTGGACCCAACTTCTAAAATTCCAAAATCGCAAAGTAGTGACAAGAACAAAAACTTGGGAACACGGTTTAGATTTCATAAGCTATGTAGATCTAAAAGGTATTAATTGTAAATACATAAGATGGAACTTATTACAAACCCAGCAACCTACTTACCATTCAAATGACCGATCGTTGGAATGAATGCTTATGTCGTTTGAGCCTCCTATAATTCAAATGTTAATTAAAGACGTATTCGACATAGCATAGCGTTCATTCACCCCAATTCCCAATGTCAAACGTCGACTCGTATTCAAAGTCGTATCGTATTGGAATTGGTATTTCCGAAGACGAAGTGATGCACACGACAACCCATCGGATGGAATGCATTCAAACGCGCATTTAAAATGTCAAATACCAAGTGTCAAATATCAAATATCAATAAACAACATTTTGTGAAAATTCAAAATTGTTTGGTTTTTTTTTTGAAGGATAATTGTATAATTAAATAAATTAAAAAATTAATTCAGTGGATCTTCTTTTTTTGACGAACGGAACGTGAACAACGATTTGTGGAAGGAAAAACAAATAGCTGGATACTAGGTAAAATTCATGTAAAGACAACAAAATAAATTAATCATTCAATGTGTACATTTCAGGCGACTCAGGATATCCGTCGCAAACATTTCGCACTGCAGTTGATAGAATGGAAGCATTGAAGCTGCTTGTAGAGGGTCCGATGCCAAATGATGGCCCAGGTGGAATAACTAACTATTTCAAGCTGCAGAATTTTGGCTATGTTTACCTTAGAATGACTAACGTGTTTGGAGCACCAAAAGTTCCTTTAATTTCTTTGCTATTGTGGCTGATTTTATTTGACCATTTTTTTTTTCATTCCATATCTACCTTTGAATACAATAACACAAATATTTTGTTAAATGTATGAACAAATAAAAATAGAAAATATTTAGATTCAAATGTTTAGCCTTAACCAACCTGGCGACTTGGAGGTCCTAAACTATCCAACTTTTGGGCCATTTTGATTTTTAATATCTGCCTTATACAGTTCACTTTTATCATGACCCCTTGCTATCTAAGCTATCTCCATGGAAGTCATTGAACATTCTATTTGGCCACAATTCGTTTCTTTCCGGCAAAATATATATACATATGGATGCGCAAACGTCAATGAAAAAAACACCAAGAAAATTGCAGATGCTTTCAACGATTTTGATGGGGAATGAAACGGAATTTATAAGAGTTTTATACAAAACCAAAACTGTTTGATGATAACTGTTATAAAAAATAAATAAATATACGGCGTCAGCAGTCGTATACAGAACCATTTGTGTGTGCGTGTTATTTTTTCCACGAAATGGAAGAGACCAACAGTTTTTTGCCGACGCCGAACGGCGAGTTGAGAAGCTCCTCACGACAAATGACAATATGACTTTCATAATTGGGGTGATTATCAGTTAAAACTTCCCTTACAAAAATGTTAAGATACGTAAAATACGTTCTGATACGTCAAGAAAAAATTGTATCAACATGGTTGCATCGGCATTAGCTGTCCTGCGCATCGGCATCGTAGTTGTCCAGTGATGCCGCATCGATGCGAATTTTGTTGGCATTTCCGAATTCACCCGTATTGTTATACACGCATACCACATCCAAAAGTTGTATCTATTGAACTATTCGTAAATAATAAAGTAGTATCGAAGGTCAGCAAAAATAACAAAGACCTTGCATTTTACGTTCAACAATTTTCGTATTGTCAACATATTCGTACAATACAAAATTTATTTATGTACATAAGACTACCGATCCTGGAAATATGTAAATGTTTTGTTATTACAACACAAAAGCCCAATCGAATTTTATGCAACAAACAAACCAGAATGCATGTGGGATAATCGACCGATATTCGAATTTCAAAATTTGTTATTACATATAACTTGTTTTTTTTTATTGTACTAGTTGTTTTATAGCCCAAAAGTAAAGATATTTTATTTTATACAAAAGTAAAACAATTATTTGAAGCAAAATAAATCAAGTAGTTCATATTTATCCACTAGGGATTGATTTCGTTCTCTTTATACATTTTATTTTTATTATTTTTAATTTAATATTAAATCATGGAGTTTGTATTAATTCTTAGTTCATATTGCTTAACATTTCTTCTTACATTCTTGTAGATTTTTATTTGTCTCTAATATGTATATGTACATACATATATATATTATGTATGAATGTATATATTTATTTATTTATGTTTTTTTTGTATTTAATAAACTAGATTATAGTACTTCTTTCATTTTTAAGCCAGTTTATTGATAAACAAAATAAAATATTTAAAGTTCTCTTTACATTCGCTTATTGAACACTGCGTTATACTATGGTTTATTGAATTTTATTTCAAATAAAGAAATTTAATTTGAACTGTAATGTGTAAAAAACAAGGCATTTCATGTTTGCTTTTAATATTTGTTTCTCTAAGTTAAAACTATAACCGAGGTATCTTTTGTTTTTTTTTTTTTTGTTGTTTGTCTTTTTATTACATGTCAATAGTTTTTTTTATAGCACCTTTTGATTATTTGTAATTTTTATTTTATTTTATAATTAAGTTGTAGTAGCGTATAGCGAAATATTTTCCGTTTTTTTTGTTTGTGGAAACAGCTCGAAAAAAACCAAAATAACGTACGTTCATATGTATGCACGTACGTATGTATGCATTCAGTAATAGGTAGTATGTATTTATGTTTTTTGCATGCGAAGTTCTATTCTGTTTTATTTGTATTTCAAATTATATTTTTTCTAACAGTCTCTTAGAAAAATAAATTATTTATAGCTTTTTTCATAACACATAAAAAAAGAATTATTCAACACGAATAAAGCCTTGCGTAAAATGCCTTATTTTTTGCTCAAGTTCTTTTTTTAACAGTTTTACTCAAAACATTATATTTTTAAATCTAATAGGTTAAATATGATTTAAGATGGCTGCAACAAAAACAACAAACCGCCGCACAGTCTTACAAATAATAAAATTAAAAATAAGGAATAAAATAGAACGGCATAACTTTTTATTATATTTTGTTTTGTTTTTCATTTCACTTAAAATATAAATTAATAAAATACAAAAAAAAAAAAATAGTAGGTACACTCCGATTCACTAGATTTCAAGCAGGCAAATCCCAAAATTTTGAGGACAAGCTAACAGGACTTTGAGAAATTCTAATCTGAGAGATTAACATGCATTTAAATCGCTTTGTTTGATTTACAGTTTTTTTTTCGTAAGATTCAATAATGTGTACTACCCAGCATTTCTTCAAAAATTCATTTTTTAAGCGTATAATAAAAACAAATATTAGAGTGAAATATCATTCCAGGCCACATTCTTATCACCTTTGTATAATTTCCGCGTGAGGCAATCCCAACCACTGTCAATTATGTTCTGGTATTTTCGATAGAAATGTGTTTTCTGTCAAATTTCGAATAGTGGGTGTGAAATGCTCTCCAAGATAGGAAAGTTACGAAAAAGGTTGAACACAAAAAAAAAAAATAAAAATATACATATGTATGTGATTTGACAGATTTAACAGTTTTCATATATCTGCCCAAAGAAATTTCTTGTGTTAAAATTCTCTTACGAGAGTGAGCACTCTTTTACGAAAACCTACATTTTTGCGTACGCGAACGGGTTTTCGTAACTTTTCGTAGTTTCAAGAGTGTGCCTGAACGGACCTATTAGGTCTGTTTGGTTTTTTTTTTTGGGTCAAGTGGGCCAACGCTGTCAAATAATAAACTATTTGAAAAGTGGGGGAAAATCCTCTCAGTGAGTTGAAAATTCTCAAGAAAGTAACCAAACGGGGTTGAACCGCATTGGGTAAAAAGTGTCAATTGGTTTTTGTTTGCCACTAACAATGAAGATTATGATATTTCACAAAAAGTTTGACAGCGTTGACACACTTCACCCGAGGAAAAAGTTGGTGTAAGAATTCGTAAGGTTGGGAGGGCATTTTTGACACTCTTATTTGGCTCTCTCTTTTACGAATGTTACGAATCTTTTGGGTTACAAAGAGGAAATTTGTCCGAATTACAAAGTTACCAAACAGACCTTTTATTTTTTTGCTTAACACCAGTTGCATTTCTGAGTTGAAAGAGCAGAATTGGACGCTAGTTTTGCAATATTTAAATTTTCCCTTGACGTTAGAGCGGTGGAAGTATAGGTATTTTCAATTTATAGTTCGCTGAGTACGTTTTCGGATACTTTAATTTAACAAGCACTTCCGCATGGTAGACATAAATTTTAACCCTTTTGGATTGGCAACAATTCTTTGCTTGCCCATGGATGGAAAAACATACAAAACCACCGTATCTATGCGCACTTTATATATTATTTAAAAAAAAAAAACAAAGAAAAAATCGCTTCTCAAACTGCAGTAGTAATTTGATTGCGTCATATCAAATAAACCGATTTGAATGCAGGCAATTTTTAATTATTAATTTCTCAAAAATACCGTTAGCTGGTTTTCTTTAATTTCGTTATTCTTATTCACCACAAACTCTTTCTTTCGCCATCCTTTTTTTCTCCCTGCATTGATGGGAGAAGGATTTTCTCTTTTCAAAATAGCCTAGATGTATCGGAGTGAATGTTTTTTTTTTTAAAAAAGGACCAAGTTTTATAAATATATATATTCGCGAACAATATTTAAATGTCTGTATATATGTATGTATAAATTATATTTGCAATTATTTATGATAAAAATAGTAAGTAACAATGTTTGTATAGATTTACTTTCCTTCCATTCTTCTTATATCTCACATCGTTTTATCTTCAAATCCAGTTTGAGAACAATAGATTCTCACGTTTTAATTTTTTTGTTTTTTTTTTTTAGTTGCAATAACTGTTCCTTATATTTAATGGGGCGGCGGAAAAAAAATCCATTCTTGCTATTGGAATACAAAAAAAGAATTGTGTGTGTATAGAGTAATGGTATGGTGTTAGTTTAACACTTGTTTTTCTAATCATTTTATTCTGTAGTTTCTTGTTTTGTAATGTAATAGAAGCTAGTTGTTGAATTTATGTATGATAGGTTGCATTGCAAACTATACAACGGGACCTTGCACGTCCATCATTTCGTCCTGCGGCGATGGTCGTGGAGCAAATGTTTGCAGATGTGGAGGTGTGGCACGTGAGCACATGCCTCGTTGTGGAGGAAACGCCAAGCGGTATGAACCCTCATGAGTTTGTCTTGGAGTACGACGCGGTGATCGGGCTGGCATTCGGTTGGCTCGTTGCATATCTTCTAGGATTGATGGTGCTACATAAGTAAAACCCTGAAAGCAAAAAAAAACATATTTTAATATATCTATTCAAGAACCAACTCTCTCAGTGTGTTTCAAGTAGTGTCATTGAAAATGTGTCCCCAATACAGTACTACCGTGATAATGTGAACCTCGAAATTGTGAATTATGCAAAACTGTGAACCAGAAAAAGTTTGCGTTACATACCCTAAAATGTGAACTCAAAACTAACAAAAATATTTCACAAGGAAAATCGCGCAGTTTGGTTTAACTGTGACTCCCGACTGAAAAATTTTTCATTGATGCATTGATGCTTCCTTCTTTCTATGTGAGGTTCTTTTTCTTAGTTTTCCAGCCAGAACCAGATTACCAGATCAATTATCTGCCATGTGAGTAACCCGACACTTTGTGTACACGGGCGAAGTCGGGCGGATCAGCTAGTTTTACTATTGTAATAAAACTATATTTGACGCAATTTTCTATATGAAATATTAGGCTGCTCCTTCATTGAACTGTCTAAATAAATACCTATTTACATATGTATGTGGTAACTGGTTACTAATGTGGAGCTAGCCAAGGCGTTCTTGTTTGTTCACCAGCCTGGTATTTGTTATACATACGAGGAGGGGTTTTTAAGTTCGCAGAATAGCGGTTAAGAAGTGCAAATAAAAATGCAAGTTTATTTTTTATTTTCAAATGTATTCACCTGCTACCCTAATACATTTTTCTGATCTTTACCTTGTAAAAAAAAGTTTCTCATTGTCAGAAAAGTAAGATCAAACTGCATCCTTCACTTCTTCATCGAAGTTCAAATTTCAATTTTGGAAAAAGATAATAATGGCTGGGAGCCAGGTCAAGGCTCAAATATCGAAGCCCACCTTATGCACAACGCAACACGACTCTTGTGAACAGGCGCGTTGTCGTGCAGAAGGAGGACACCTTTGCTTTAGTTTTCCCCTTATTTTTTCTTTAATGGCTTCTTTCAGCCTAGAATTGACGCGTAGTATTCTCCGGCTATAGAGACGCCTTTGTCTTTATAATCTATCAACAGGATCTTTTCTTAGTCTCAAAAAACGCCCTGGCCCTAGGTCGTCTTCAAGTGAGGTCCTTCCTTGTTTAAAATTACTGCGCCACATGTAAATCATGGTTTAACCCGGACAAAAGTCCCCGTAAACGGATGCTATCTCTTCCATTTCGATTTGAGCCGACTTTTCTTGTTTGGTGAGGAACTATATAACAGCGCAGTACTGGATTGACCTCCATAACATCGACGCAATCACCAACTTGGACAAAAATCCAATTGTGTATTTGGCAATGAACTCAATATAACTGTTTGCATTAAACAATATAAGAAAAAAAAACCAATATCACTTCAAACAATAAACGTAATGCTTTTAAAAGGTGACAATGAATACAATTTCAATTATTAATTCTTATTATAAAAAAAAATCGCACGGCATTGTAAGCCGTAATTTTTAAAAAAAAAATGTAGGCACTTGTCAAAATGATTTTGACCTTGTCGTAACACTTTACAGCATTGCTACCCACACTTGTTTTTATTACTAGAATTATAAAGCTTTATGTAACCCATCCCAGTAGCTAATAATAAACAAAATAAAAACAAACCAACATTTGATTTGAAATCAGGCCATTGACTCATTAACACATTCTTTTAAAATGCATGTTAATTATTTTGAATGTGTATGACCGTTGTGATAGAATAACACTTGTTTCCACAAAAAGGTCTTTGAACGGTTTCTACATACATATGTAAGATATCAAAACGGCACGACAAGAAACTGATTAAATTGGAACGAAAATGAAAGAGAAGGTTGTCATTCAACCACTGCAACCGTTTTCCGTTCTAGTTTCCAATGTTAATCGAGCATCAATGAACATGGTGGCGAAGATAAGTGTGGACAGATAATAAGGCAGGGAGTACTAAAGGTACTAAACTGTCAATTTAAAGAGATAAAATAGCGCGTTATACAAAATCGCGTAATACGATACTTGGGCCACATACTAAAGCTGGGATTACGTTCTCCACAAAAAAACAAAAATGCACATACATTTGTAACACTGTTTTTAGTAAACTAACTGAACTATAGATTTAATACGAAAACGGCGCACAAATGATAAAAGAAATTATGTTCATAATTATAAAAAGAAGAATGTAATCTATATTGCAGATTTAATTCATGTTTCATACATATTGGACATGCTTTTTAATTTTTAAGGAAGTACGAGAGCTTGCTGAGCATTTTTCTGCAACTCCTTTCAGACCTAAAAATATGGAGATAGAGATCGCTGCAAATGCCTTTTAAAATTGTTGGAGCGCTCCATAGAGGGATCAACACTGCCAAGTAATTCTCCAAATTAGCTAGTTTTATGTTAATTCGTTTTATGTTAACACACGAAAAAGCGGGAAAAATAAAGAAAAACCAGACGGGTATTTCAGTGAGCCAACATTGAAAGAAAATTTCATATATAATACTCATTTTCATATCATACAGCCTACGGAACACGTGAATGTGTTGAAAGGGAATTCCCCAAAATACAGGAATGCGACACATTTTTCGCGTTAGAAGAGAATGAGAATCGCGTTATAGCTAAACCGCATTGTAGAAGTACCGCGTTATAGAAGGGTTTGTCACAATTCAGAAATAGCTTTATAGTGAATTCGCGTTGTGAAAGTACCGCGTTATACGAGGGTTGACTGTATTCGTTTTAAGGGGGATTAATATATTTTTTTGTAAAAAAACAATGGTTATTTTTTTATAATATGTACCGACATACATACATACATACAATAAATAATACTTAAACCTACATGTTTTTACTACCTTAGTTTGTTTGGCATATTTTACCAAATGTGAAATAGCATCGTCGATTGAAGGTTAATGTCCAATACTGGTACTAAAACCAAGCCAGAAACGTACAGAGTACAGGTACAGATTTGTTTCACAGCGATATAATTGCCCAAAAAGTAATGCTGCAACAGGTTAATGTTTTGTAAGAAGTAGATTGGGGAGTGAAATAGAGAAGACTTAAGATTATGAACCATATAAGATTATGTAAAGCCGTTTATACACAAACTCGTGCACTAGACATTTAAAAGCAAGATATGCGTCTAGGATTTTTATCACACAACAATAATAATTGCTTAACATATGTACGAGTATATCACAAACAGAAGAATGGTTACCGAACCGAAACACTATAGAAATCATGATTTATGTTTCCAAAACATTAATCATTCACCTAAAATTTAAAACGCTAAATCCGTTCTGCACAAAATCCATTTGATTCGCTGGCTTCGAAGATAAACTAGTAAACCCAGCCAAGACGCATGTGTTTGACAACTGAACACTGTGGTTTTTTTTTTTTTTTTTGAACGAAGTCATGCTAATTTTATGAATCATTGATATTCGAATCACTGACAATCCAACAAAGAGTACTGTTTGTCATCTACCATCAGATTCAAGAAGAACAAAATTCACAGAAAAAAAATAAAATATGAAATGTATTTCCTCTTCCATGATGGATAATTAAAGCACTCAATTCCATCGAGTTTTGTATAAAATAAATTAAATTACCACACGGAAGTTAAAAGAAAACACATTCTCTTGAACATCGGCTGCGACAGATAAATAAACTTTTAATTAGTAATTCCGTTCTGACCAAGCTACATATACATATATATAGAAAGTCTGTATCATCAGAATCCCAATCGCATTTATTTGAAGCTTGATCTCATATCTGCAAAAGGGAATCCTCATGCACGCATCTTTCTTTATGCCAATGAAACTGGTTATCACAAGCAGGATTAATCATAAATAAACAACTGACCTTCTATGAACTGAACTCACATAGCATACTTGTGTGGATTGTCTATTCTCCTGATATCCCCCCATTGCTACTTAGCTTTCTTTGTTTGTAAATTCTGGCGAAATATTGCACTTACTTGTACAAACCGAACGAAACGGCGTCAGCCAAGCCTTTTTGTCTTACGAGTCGTTTGGTCAATGGCCTAAGTCAACTTCCAACATATTCCACCAGCTGGCTTTGTATACAGCCAAAGGTAAACATTTTTAAACTCATAAACATATTGTGCAACATTTTGAATCGAGGGTTAAAATAATTCAAGGTTAGATACATTTTTGGTGGTTTTAACCAAAGAAACATATTCAGCAGTCTATTAATGAGCACTGATATTCAAAAGAACCTTTTGGCAACTCTTACTGCACAAAGAAAAGCATTTCCATTCGAAATGTGTTAACAAATTCCAGCATTTATCACTTGGTTGACAATAAGCCAGCGGAATGGTAAACAAAAAGGTGACTCGACAGAGAGTTGGTGAATCGAAAGAAGTATGTACCCGTTTGTATACCATGAAAGAGATGTGAAAAGAAACAAAAGAAATAAAGAAGAGACATAAAACTCCAATCTCCCAACTCCAAGTTGTGTTCGTTTGGATGGATGGATAACCAACCAAACCATCGAAAGAGGAGAGAGACTTCGACAATATCATGCTCGGTTGACTCAACCGAATTAGTCCGACTGGTGAGGCGAGCTGTGGCGGTACGGATTCACTTACATTTCCATTTTATCGGTTGATTCACTTGCGAAGTACAATTCCAATCCTTGATAGTAAAAGGCAAAAAACAAAAAAAAACTAATAATCTTTTATACACGCATTGCTATTCAACAAATGCACCCGAGGCGGCAACAACATTTCCTACTCGATACGCGTCGTAGTTTCTTCTTCAGTATGATACCAGCTCTTCGGGTTGAGAGCTCTTAAACAAAAACTTCAGTCAGCCACTTTTATTGGGGGCAACGTTTACATTTTATTTAATTTTTGTCCGCGGTGGGCTATGTTTTCTTTTGAACGCAAAAACGACGCTTTCCATTCACGCAAAATTAAAAATAAAAACAAAAAAAAACTCACGTGCACGGTAGCAGCTCACTTCTCAATTTCACTATAAATATTATACATAATTTTGAAAGTGCTTATAGTGGTTATTGTATGTGTTTTTTTTTTGTAAGTGCATCGGCCTCCAAGTGCCAAAATAGACAGTGGCGCAAGTGGTACCTTAATAACTGGTAGTTGGTAAAAATTGGTAAATCATGAAAATGAGATCACAACTACAGCAAGTACTGGTTCGAGTGCAAGGCTAAGAGAAGTGTTTGATTTGGCGCAGAGAAAAGAAATTATTTTAGCAAGTAAACGCGCAAACACAAGGAAACTAAACTAAAGCACTACACAAAGATTGGAAGTCGAAGCCGACAAGAGATAGCAAACAAGTGCAACATGGGGACTAGTAATTCACTACAAATCAAAACAACAACAACAACAACAACAGTGGTAATTTGTGTTTGGACAGTGCTGGTTGCCGCTGTCGTGCAACTTTCACATGCCCAGGCAGAAGTAGTGGCCAGTACCACCACGACCACGACGACCATGGCTAATGAAAGATTTTCATCCCCTGAGAAAGAAGTAGGTACGGTTTAATTCGATGAAATTGTTTGCTATTATTATTATTTATATTACTTATTGGGTTTGTTTTGTTTTATGTTGTTTTTTTTTTTTTTACGATGCAAATAGATTTCAATGTTGTCCCGAGGCGGGTTGTGGTAGAAAGTTGTAAAATTAATTAAATCTAATTGAAGATTTGGTAACAGTTCCCCAGCAGTACGTCCGTCTGTCGTGGTTAATTATTTTGTTACATTCGAAAGTTTCGTTATTAATTTATTATTATTTTTTAATATGCCGTGTTGCTGTGTTGTTATCACCGGGTTGAGTAATAAATCAAAGAATGAGTTATGTGTAAATTGTGTTACCTCATCTTAAAATCGGACCTGTAATCGTTTTATTGATTACAACAACGAAGAGGTATTTGGAAATTTAGACGAAAACATGTAATTTTTAAGAGCTACTTGTACTCGCGAGAAACATTATTCTTTGTAAACTTACCGTTCTGTATATGGTAAAACGCGTCGTATCTGTAGGTTTTATAGAATTGAACCGATATCGACCTAAAGCCTCTGTCTCTGTATTATTGAATTCTAAATACAACAGATGAACCAAAAATCGGTAAGCCCATTGTTTCAAATAACTCCAGCATACGATCAGATCAACCAAGTACGTGAGACTCTCGTACTTCTTTACTGAACTTTTTTCCCTATATCCCTCATTACGATTAGTAAAGCAAAGTAAAATGGCGATTGCTAAAAATTCCGTTCATGTAAAACCTTAACTTAGCGGAGTGGAATGCAACCGTGAGTCAATTATTAAAATCGTAACCATGCTATCGATAGCGGCACGCAAGAATTGTAGTTTTTGCCCGCTTCTTTTACGAACAGGGCACCCGCTTTCGGTTTAATCGAATGCTAGATTAGCACTACTATGTCCATACATATGTATGTATCTCCCTCCCAAGGTAGGAGGTATCTATTTTATATTTAAAAAAGCATGTAAGGGATACGTAGAAAGATCAATACAAAACGAATCAAAATGCATATGTACATACAGTGGTGTGCAAAATAATAGGTCAATAAGAAGTGTGTTTTTATATTAAATTTGTATTTTCCCATTATGATCTACTTAAAACATATTATGGCAGAACGGATAAAAAAGGAAAACAAATTAATGTAAGAAACATTGTACCGAGGAAAGCCGAGCTCTAATAAAATAAAAGTTAAGGAAGGAAGGTAGCGCCTATAGATTTTTACCTAAAACTGTTGGCCGCTCCCAGAATATGGTCACCAATGCTCTAAAATGGTCCAAAACCGATGAAAATCGAGGCAGGCCACTCAAGGCAACGAAGACAACCGATCGCCTAACAAAAAATAGAGAATTGTTTATTTTTCGCTAGTATTTAAATAACGTGCTGTGATTAGCTTGCCAAAAGGTACGTTTAAGGATTGACAATGATAATTGTCCGTTACGAGGTCGGGTATTTACAAATATTTGGCGAAAAAGTAGGCGGTACTTAGTACCGTCAGATAGGAAAGGGTTAATGGAGCGAAGAGTTCGGGTACAAAATACAACAGAGCAGTTTAAAATACGTCACACGCATTGTGATGCATACATATACATACATACAGGGAGTAGTTTTACTACACACATTATATTTTCCACACCGCGCCACCTAGAGCCAGAATGTACCGTACTTTTTTACTTTTTAAAACATATGTACCGTACTATACTAAATGTGTGCGTTATGTTTCTTTCAAATACAAATCAAAATAAAATGAAATAAAAACTTAGTGTGAAGCTACGGAGCATATTTTTGTTTTTGTCCATCTAATGGAATTAAATTAAATACATACATATGTACATATATGCGTGTCCGCGTCCAATCAAGGGAGTGTCCGGGTAAGGAAGCGTTAAATGTATGCAATCTAAAACATAAAAGCTCGATTATAAACATTTGCCCGTCTAAAGAACCTTTCCGCCTAATGGAGCTCTCCATAATGAATGGGAGATTTTAATATACTTTTTTCTAGTCTTCTAGTAGTAAATTCGCATTTCGGCGAATTTTCAAAAACTGTTTTATTTTGTGTCACCAAACGTCTAAACGCATTTCGCTCCTGAAGCTACCATGCGTTCTTTTGTCGCATCTCATTCAGCTGGTTGAATTCGGACATGGCTAGATCGTTATATGCAGGTTATCACAACTTCTAAATGAAATAAAAGAAGTTATATTTTTCTCAGGCGGAGACCCTCCACTATTTGTCAAATATTCGCTACTAAAACATCAATAGGCACTATTACAGCGAAAACGTATATTTACAACTAAACAGGCGAAATATCATTCATTATCTACATTTCATATATGTACATACATACATACATAATTACCTTAACTTTCTTAAGTTTATTGTTTACAAATCATTAATCTTTTTTCATAAATGTATGTAAATACATATGTTGTATGTATCTATCTATTGACAACCGATGATATTCTGGAAAATAAACTTAAAATGTTGAACTCATTTTAACTAGGTCAAATATTATCGCACTTAGAATCTAATCTATAATTATCATACTAGTGACATATTGATGTCTTTATGTACTGAAAACCTACAAATAATATGCTCAAACATAACGGGAATAAAAGCCAATAATTGAATAGCTTGCCTAGTCACTCAGGATGATTAATCTGTTTTATTCTCCACTTCCTGATATAGAAAGGGGAAAAAACGACAACCGAATTTCAACTCCTTCGCAAACTCCTTTTCGAACCAGTATACAGTTGATATAGTTCGAGCAGTGCCTGTACTGTATGATGTTAAGATAGTGAGCCGGGTATCTTAAGATCAATATTACCCCAATCCACATCTTAAAGGATTTAATTTGTATACATTTTCTTGACTTGCTAAACCAGCTGACGAAATACGATCAAAACCACATTATTACGTTTAACATCTTGGTATTGCATTTGTAACACTTTATAACAACTCCAAAACATATACAATGTACATACATACTATATCGACATGTTCCATTTCGATTTATTTTTTCTCTCCATTTTTTTCTGCAATATAATTTGCGCAAGCATGATTTTTACATCGTTAGCTTTTTACTTCCGTGTCTGTTATGGCAACGGTTATGGCATTTTTGTTGCTGAATTAGTTGTTTCTGATCCCATAATCATCTTTCCTTGATAGATTACTCTGATGCCAACTGTTTTAGTGTCTAAAAGTAGTGCAAACAATTATTGTCACCACTACAAAACTTATGCAACATAAATAATTCCGTACGCCATCCGGTCATGCAAATGAGCAATTTTCTAAGCAAAGCATGTGCAATACAAGTGAGCACACACAATGCTTAATTGATTTATGTAATGCCAAGGGCTCAGAGTCAGTCACAGCGTTACAGAAGAAGAGAGTACAGAAACAGAAACTAAAAGCGTTTTCTAGTTAACCAGATTAAGGCACTTAACAATTACCTATCCATACACAAAAGTGAAATATTTGATTGAACAAGCGCAGCGGCTCAAAAGCAATAACTAATGTACTACACTCATGACTCACGTATTCAATGATTTGATTTTTGTTCATCTCTTTGCAGTTGAACGTTTAATAAGAGAATGGGCACCAATTGTATGGCTTGCTCCGGAAGAAAAATTCATGCCTTTAGGCGTTGAAGAGTTTCTTCGCAATGTACACGCCGTGGATAAAGGAAATGCTGAAGCCAAAGTAAAGGGAATGCCTCTGGGAGACATCTCTAAAAAGGCTTACTTAGTCACTAATGGTGATATTGGTAAGGTCTTAAGTCGTAATTTTTTTTTTACGTAAATTTGAATACATGAATACTATTGTAGAGGAACTGCTGGAGGATGATAACTCATTTCTTTATGGAAAGAACCCGAATCAGCATCATGTACCGATTTATGCTGTCGTACGCCTATGCAACAGTCCCAAGGAATCAACAACAACATCAAGTACGTTCGAATAATTTCAGGATAAGTAATAGCTTTTAGGATGTTTAGTATAAACTAGATACATCTTCGGGAGAACTTATTCCGAATACCTTCACGCATTTTTCTTAGTTTTTTTTTATATAAAATAAGTTCAAAAAGTTGAAACATATAAAATTATCCACAACGTTATTAATTGATCTTTAGCAAAACCTCTATTGCCGCAACCAACACCAGTACCACAACGGCGAGTACCCTATATTCCGATATCAATGAATAAATCCGGAGAAAACAGTAACACAGTTCGCCGATCTTCGAGGCTATATCCAGCTTTTGCTCGTACACGAAGAAATTCGCCCATATATTACGATACAAATGGAAGCGGTCTTACCAAACCAGAGAATACTGTTGTTCCATCATCGCCTCCAAACACGCCAGCTGATCCAGAATCGTCAATTTCCGCAGAGAAAGAAGTTAGCGAATTCATTGCGAATCTAGCGGACAATGTTAAGTTTACTGGCGACAGTGGTATGAATAACAATATCAACGACGACTTCATAGAGCCACAAAAGAAGAAGCAGAATATTCCAGCATTTCATGTCACCTTTTGGATGTTTTACCCCTATAGCCAGGGCAAAACTATGTGTACAGTTAGTTTGGGACCATTGGGGAGTATTCCATTTCCAGCCGTCTATGGATACTGTTTGGGAAATCGAAAAGATATCGGCAGTCATGTCGGAGACTGGGAACATATGAGTCTATACTTTGATGGCTTTAATACTCATCCCGAATCAATGTATGTTTCCGCTCATGATGCTGGCGCATATTATTCATACAACCGTTTAACCGGTTCATTTGAGTTTAAGAAACAAGAAACACGCAAGGGAATTCTTCAAAGACCAAATTTCCCAAAAACCGTCACCACGTCCATTAACCACCCGGTGTTGTTTGCTGCACAGGTAGGTTGAAAAACAAAATTAATTTTTCATATTAAAAAAAGCTAATCATTCTAAAAGGGATCTCATGGTCTTTGGACGGCACCAGGAAAGCACAGATTCGTTAAGGTCGCTCGACTATACGATGTGAATGGATTTGGTACTCCTTGGCATACGTGGAAAGCGGTCGATGTTTCTTATGAGAATTTGCGAACAGGTGAGTTTTTTTGCTAGCTAACTAACTGTCTTCCACCGGTGTAATTGTAGTTACAATCAACATTTACATATGTATAAATATTGTAGTAATCCACGGCAATCATTTGCAATTCGTACGCTAGAGATTAAAAAAATTAAAATTATCTATATCCAAATCTGAAACAATTGGCTCTTGGTTGCACATATGCCCAAACAATTTATTTACTTAGTCAGTATGGTATTGAAAAGACGCTGTTAATTACCTCTTAAAAAACCTACACGTGAATGATAAAGTTTTGAGAATTCAATAACAATTGCAGATGAATTTTTCTACAAATGTAGTTAACCATATTTCAAAATCTCTTTATAGAACATAATCCTCTATAATCCGCGTTAATATCACTGAGGAAACTTAACAATACAACTAATGATTCTGGTCTATAGCATTCCACTTTCCAAATAAAAAAAATCGTTTGATTTTATTTATTTGTTTCGCTTCAAAACTCTAATACCGTTTCAAAAATACTTTCTTTTTTCCAGCTCGATACTTCGTCCCCAATTGGTTGTACTTTAAAGGTAAATGGGGCAACCCAAAGAGTAAATGTCATCCACTGAGAAGAATAGGACTTAACTTTTGTGAATACACTGATGGACCAACAGGAATACCATTAAAAGAACCACATTTTCAATGTGAAGCACCTGTATTATAGTAACCGGAGAAGGATCATGTTTTTATGATTACCAAACGTTGCCTTACTTAATTAATTTATTACTATATATTTAATAATAATTATTCTAGAAATACACTAAAGCTATTTATTGACAAAAACAAACAGATGTTTATCTTAGGTAATCACAGAAAATATAAATAAAGATATAAGAAAATACATATGTATGTATTTATTGTTTGGAAAACATCATGATTGGGCAAAGCACAGACTAAAGCTGTTAGTTAAGTAAGTTAAAAAACACACTCTGAAGACATTAAGAAATATTCTTGAATTGTTTCTGGGATATTTGATTCGCTGCTTGGAAAAGGCAAAGCTTTGAACTGCATCTATTGTAATACATGAACGAATGAAGAATCTTTAAATTCCATTAAAAATATCAAAAATAAATAGAAACATAGTTCATAACATTATACATACATACAATCTGAATTTCATATAATTAGCCATTAAGATTCCACCAAACTGCGGAGCAGCGACTGGCATTATTCGTTGCCGACAGAAATTATACAGCGAAAAGTAACTGTCTCACTATGGGGCGAAAAGATCGTCTAATCAGCGACGAGACAATTTTTGTCGCTGTCGGCGACTATTTGCAAAATTCGCCGTCGCTTGTCACGCATATGTCACCGAAACATTTATTTCTCACGAAATAAAAATAAGTAGATCAGTTTCAGAAGGTACTGTCGAAACCTACTGGGAAGGCATAACACTGGCAGTAGGATGGCATGGCTAAAAATTGATCGCACAAAATAATAATAGGAAACATCTGGAAAAACTTCTCTGAATCATAAGCGAGGGCAAAACTTTCAATAATACACAACTCTCCAGTTATCCTGGAAACGACCCAGAGTTGGTTGAAACCTATCATCTGAGTTTCCTATCACTACGCTGATCTGTCTGTCGTTCTTGTTCTTCATGCGCTCGCGCTGTGTGTAAACATTATAAGAAAAAAAAAAGCATGAATGTTGAATGTTTTGTTTAATTTTTAGTTAATTTTTATTATTTAGAAACTAAAAATCCAAATTGGTTATTTAGACAGAAAAGGATTTTGATAAAATGAATGTTTAAGAGTATATTGATGTAGTGCAGGGGGCGCAAATGACTATCTTAGCAAAACAGACGAATATTTTTATTTCTGTATATCATGACACGTAGGCAGTCGCTTCGACTAAATCGTAGTTATGTAAAAGCTATTGTTGATGAGTATTTTTATTATTATTTTTTTTGTAGCAAGCGGAACTTCTTATACCTATCCCTCAATTTATACGGTTTCGCTTTAACACGACTATCAATTTAAAAAAAAAATAGTTTTTATATTTTGATTTTACTGACAACGCATTGCTCAAGTACTATGACTGGGTAGGTAACTTGATATATATCTTTTGAACAAAGACAAAATGTCGATATGAAAAAATCAACAAAGATGTCCGCCACCAAAGTAAACAATAATAATTGTCTCGCAGATTTCATTATTAGCCGCGTTTTATTATGCTGATCTGATCCGGATCAGATCACGGGCATAAAAAAACAAACTGGATTACATTGCACACCTTTTTATCTCAGCCACATACCTTTTTAGCTCAGACGCAGACCTTAAGCGCGAAGTCGCCGTTTTATTACACAATCTTTAGGCTAGGGCCACGTACTGAGCGACTGAGCGACAAGTAATGAGCGATGCAAAAAAATTAAAACATATGAAATCAGCGTAGTTGCTAAGCGATGGGCGATGAAATACAAAATTAAAACAAAATTGAATGTAGAGCGACGTCACTCAGTCGCGTACGTGGCCCTAGCCTTAGCCAGATACAAACATTTAGCAGGTTTTTAGCGCAGGTTTCTGTCACGGATACAGATAAGCAGTTCACAAGCGGAAGTGAGTCCTACTAAGAAATAGCCGAACTAGTTTTAAGATCACGAAAATAGATCCAAATGAAAAGCAAGATCTCGTATTGTTATTGTAATGCATACAAACCAATGATCCAATCTGGATCATGGGTGATAATAGCCGTGTTTTATTATCACTTATGACCTATATGGATCACGCAATGAAAATAAAACAAACTGGATTACATTGCACACCTTTTTAGCTCAGACGCAGACCTTTTTAGCTAAGACGTAAACATTTAGCGCGAAATTGCCGTTTTATTACACAGCATTTAGCTCAGACTTTAGAGCGAAAGCAAAGTTCACAATCGCAAGTGCATCCTACTGAGATATAGCCGAACTAATTTTCAGATCACGAAAATTGATCTTGATAAAAAGCTAGATCACGTAGTGTTGTTGTAATGCATACAAATACAAACCAATGATCTATATGGATCATCGGCGATAATAAAACACGGCTAATAAAACGCGGCTATTATACATCAAGCAAATTTTAATCTGTTACTATACCGAAACCAAAAATACAGCCAGCAGCTGAAATCGTGAAGGCGTTCAGAATGTTTAAACAGTGATTTTGTGCACAAGTAAAGAAAAAACGAGTCCCATCTTGGAAAGTTCGCAAAATAAATACTTGTAAATACTTATAGCACCGACTTGAAACTTAGCAATTAATAGAACCAATCTCAATTTTAGCATATAATCCATCGTTTTACACTGTTTCACGTATGCACTGCCTGGTGTCTGTCAGTTCCAGCTCCTTATTATTTATTGAAACATCAATTGTTCAATCTTAAAGTATAAAATAGTGTTGCCAGATACTACACTTATGTATACATCGAAGTATGAGGAGCTTATACTTACCACGTATGGAATGTGTAATTTAATTTGTTTAACTGTTTTAATCTCTCTTTTAAAATAGTGTTGGTGTATTTGATTGATGAACGATATACACGAATCTATAGAATTCGCCATCGGTTAGCTTAGGTTGTTCAGTGGATATCCACCGTGGTAGCCACGTAAGCTGATTTTAACAGTGCTCTTGGTCTAAGAATTGGTGATTAGAGTGCCGGAAATCCGCTTTGTTATCGGTGTAAATGACAATGTCACGACTTTGTTGAAAATAACTCAGCGGTATATTGACACGTTCAAGCACATTTATTTCCCACCTCTGTTTCCTGTTTAGAACGCTAGAGCTCCTTACATCAGCTCTGTTTTCGCCTAGCTAATACCAGGCTACTTTTGCTGGCTACCCTTGCCAGTTAAGATAGAGCTGCTTTCATCAAGTTGTTAAAAGATATACATATTTCATTTATAGCAATAGCACTTAGGTGAGCAAAATCTCGCTAAGAGTCAGGAGTCATAGTTGTCGCGGATAAATGCTGGCAATAAAAACTAAAAAATATTTGTCCACAGCTTAGTGATGGGCGGTTGATATTCATTGACGTATGAACTTTTGGAAACAAAGAATATAAAGGGTGTTCTAGGCGATTATACTTTTTCAATAGAGGCAAACTGTCAGTAATTGTTCGTATTCAAGATGACATTTGTGTTCAGTACACGTATACTCATCATGCAAAGATACACCTCAACTACGCTTTCACATTGTGGAAATTTATTATCCGTTGGAGCTGAACAAAACCATCGGTCCAGTGACCCAAAGCACTGTTTCACGAGAAGTGTTATTTAAGTGGTTGCTGTCTTCAGAATGACTTAAAATAAAAAGATCAGCAACCGCACTACATACATTACATCAATATAAAAAAAAGGAACAAACACTGCAGTTTGAAAATATAACATTCAATTTCAAAATTCATATGTAACAGAATTCAAAAACAAAAGCTCAAATGTTCACTTACTTGAAATATTAAATTGGCACTTTCGCTGAGGGTTGTATCATCAGGGGAATCAACTGGAATTTGTCGGGTGAATTTTGTATCAAACTGTGACACGTCGTCTTCGCTTCTCTGTAAATATTTGTGCATCAATTGAAAATTTCTATTAAAAGAACGAATTTAATTCTACTAACCAATACTGGTTTGATTGGTGGCTCCAAACGTCGAGCTAGTACGTCATCCCAATTGACGTGTTTGAAAAATGGGTGTGCTCGCACAGCATCTGCATCTTCAGGTCCGTATCCCAGTCTTTGGTGAACGACGCGTTTCAGTAATCTACGTACTAAGTCTCTGGCATCTTGTGTGAGATATCCAGGTATGAACAGTTTTGATTTCAATATAGTTTCAATAGTCTTCTTGCGGGTATCGGCTGTGAATGGTGGCTATAATTTTGAATTGTTATATTAGTGAATTAAAAAACATACGTGTATTGATTTTAGTACAAGAATATTTTAAATCTTCTCAACAATTCTGTTAATTAATGACTTTAGTTGCTAAATCCATTATATATGAAAAAAAAAACATGTTTTTTCTATTTTCTTCCTATAGTTATATGTACGTCATAGTGCGTAAATATTACATTGCATGTTAGAGTAAGCAAGTACACCGGCTGAGACTGAGTTGATACTGTTGTACTGTGTTTGATTATAATAACAGACAATAAGAAACCAATCTGTTTGTACTCAACAAGTTCAGTTCTATTACAATCTATGAATTCGA
Organism: Brachyopa scutellaris; assembly: GCA_949775065.1. Taxonomy (NCBI): domain Eukaryota; kingdom Metazoa; phylum Arthropoda; class Insecta; order Diptera; family Syrphidae; genus Brachyopa; species Brachyopa scutellaris. The sequence continues at coordinate 93,945,696 of OX459113.1, read as the reverse complement.
ACAGATTGGTTGAATAGAGTGAGTCAATGTGCCACAGATCAATATATCTTGAATAAACATCTGATCTTTCCAGAAGTTCTGAGGCTATCAGAACTTGGCCTTGGCGATTGAAAAAATTTGCAAAGTTCGAAAAACAGGAAGGTAGAAGTGCTGATAGAAGGGGGGGTCTTCCCAGCTGGCAGATATCTCCAGTAAACAATTTCCCTACTGATACTCGCGGGGGTATCCACATAATACCCAGCGCAAAATCCCCACACCCACTCACTTTATGAAAAATCCCTAGGCACCAGATCCCCAAAAAGAAAATCTAGAAATTATGTTTGGTTAGTTTTACTTTTGGGGTACCCAAGCCATACTCGCGGCACTGCTCTGTCGCTTTGAGCTGCATACATATTACGTATGTATGTATATTAAGTCCAAAAAGATTCAGACGGTGGTGATATGTCACAAAATCACAAAATTCGCAAAAATTAAAAAATAAGTCAAGATATAGTATTTCGTTGAAGGTTATCCTCCTTCATACGAGTACATACGTATTTACAAAGTTGACATCAAATAGTCAATTGTACTTACCACACCAGTTAACATATCGAACATAAGAGCACCAAGTGACCACCAATCGACTGCTTTGCCGTGACCACTTCTTGTTAGAATTTCTGGAGCCCTATTTTTAAAAATTTAAATATAAATTATTTTTCAGTCATAACAAAAATATCTCATACCAAACTCACATGTATTCAATGGTTCCACAAAACGTATGTGTAACACTGCCACCTTGTATGTGTTCTTTACAGAGACCGAAATCGGTCAGTTTAACATGTCCTTGTGCGTCTAATAAGATATTTTCAGGCTTCAAGTCTCGATATATAATTCCAAGGGAGTGCAAATGACCTAACGCCAGTATAATTTCGCTCAGGTAAAAGCTAAGATGATAAAATAAGAATATTACGAAAAATTGCGGAAGGCTGTCTTTAAAAAAAAAAAATTACCATGTTGTGTCTTCTAAAAATATACCCTCGCGTTCTAAGTGAATAAATAGCTCACCACCACTTAAGTATTCTAAGATTAAATATAATTTTCCATCTGTTTGGAAGGCATAAACTAGTTCTACTATAAATGGATGCTGTAATAAATAAAAAAGGTATATTAGTACAAAAACATTTAAATGACACAAGTATGTACTATCTACCTTTACTGCTTCTAGAATATTTCTTTCTGCTCTTGTATGAGCTGTATCTTTTTGATTTGTGACTATTGATGCCTTCTTCAGGACTTTCATGGCAAAATATTTATTAGCATCTCGGCCAGCTGTTTTACGAACCTAAGAAACAAAAAAATAAAAAAGAAACACAATTTTAGAACGAATCCATTTGGACCACATTGAAATAAATTTAAGGCAAAGGAGTTGTATGACTCTTATCTGACATCATACTAAACAAGGTATACAAAACAAACCCATTACAACGATAAAAATAAATTTTGATAAGTAGACGATAGCGAGAAATCTAATTTTACTCGTACATGTAAATATTGCATCAGACATTGACCCAGTATATTATTTTAGCATTTAAATAACCTTGGCTTAAATCTTAGCTAGTGGAAAACTGAACACTGTTTTTGTTGTCAATAACCTTCATTCTCCTAATAATTTTGTCCGAACTGAGCCATTCAACGCATTTTTTTTATGGCGTTTATTTATTTTATTTGAACAATATTATTATTATTTTAGTCTAAAGCTAACTTACATTTAAGAGTCTAAAGACCAGGCCCTGCCATGCGATCCCTATTCCATCGCTCAAACATCAATTTAACGAATAATCGATAGATCAAAAATCACATGGCAGGCCTGGTTTGGCCTTATTTTTCGCTAGTCTAAGCCCAATCAAGCCACCAATATTTTCCCGATTGAGTTTTTTGGAAATTATTTTTATCTTTTTTAGTTTTGCGCACGCAGTATCTTCAGATAGCATCGCCACCCCCCAAACTTGTTGGTACATACTTAATTGCTTTATCAGTTCCCCTCGGGCAACATGGTATATTATCAGTACGTTCGGTAAGTCTGATAGATGGCCATGCCCATGAGAATCCAGAAAAAATAATGCTTCAGGTGGTATGTATCCACTTTCTAATGTACATATTTCTGAAATACTTAGGGTTGGGATAGAACAAGCCTGAAATGAGTTCGTTCTCCATAACATCCGCCCATTAGGTAAAATGATTCCTCAAGAGCCCCAGAATTATATTGTCATTTCTGGACACACCGGAAGCATCCAATAGCTTTGTATTCGAAACGTAATGCCAAAAGCCGGAATGTTCGCTCCTGTACATCTGCGTGCAAGATTGAAGGCATTTTCTTTCAAAAATTCTTATTTTTCCCATGTACGAAGGCTCGTATAAGTCAGAATCGGACGAACAAATGCTTGGTAGCAAATGATCTTCACATCGGATCTCAGATAGTTGGAGTAGAAAAGCTTCTTGAGAGACATAAATGCCGCCTTTTGCAATCAGTTGAAGTCAGTGGAAAGTGAATATGAATAGCATGGACAAAATTTAAATATTATTAATTTTTAACATTTTGCTTTATTTATCTAACTGAATTGAGTTCTTGTTTGTTTTTTTTTTTTTTTTTTTTTTTTTTGTTTTGTTGTTTTGCTTTCTTTTGTTTGTTTGTTAAACTTAAAGTAAAATAAAAAAAAATAAATCTGTTTAAATTGTTTGTTTCTTGAATATGTTATACCTAACATGGCAAATCAATTAAAAGTATATTAACTTTGTTGTTTTTTTTAACGATCCGTGACTAGCTTTACGAACTTCATCTGATTGCAGAAGCAACTAAAATGTTCATTGACGTCAAGTGAATTCAAAAGATTTCAGTTGAATTCACTGTTATCAACTTATTTTGACTGACTTCAACTGATTTTAGTTGAATTCACTGACTTCAACTGATTTCAAATGAATTCACTACTGACTTCAACTAACATGATGTGAATTCAATTGACTTCAAAATGATTTCAATTCAGTGATTACTAACAATTGGATGCAATAATCACTGACTTCAAAGGAATAATATAACATTTTTTAAGCCCCAATCTTTTTTTTGAATTCGATGGCATTAATCAAAATTTTGAATTATACGAATACATTCTTTTGTCGAAGGCTTTTCGATATCCACTAAGCAGGCAGCTGTACTTCTCTTAGCGGTTAGCGTTTAAATTCCAATTGATATCTGAAACCAATTTTGTAACAGCATGCACTGCCGAGTGGTTTCTTTTGAACCCAAACTGTTTCCGCGTTATGATCTCGTTTCTAACGCATTCGTATAAAATTGACTTACTAGCCGTGTTTTTTTGAAGCGTAGCTATAGCTAGCCAGTCGTTCATTAAAACGATTCCCAGCCAGCCGAACCCAGCTGACTTACCTCCAAGTTGGTGTGTGTGATTTCGGTATTATGAAATCAGCTGTTAAATGTGAACTGTCATCAAAGTATTCGGCATTCAACCAAATTGATTTTTTGTTATTTGTTGTGTAAGCAATTAACTTCGGTAATTTATTCAATCATAACATAGTTGATTATATTTGTGAAACATCATTTAGTAATAAATTATTTAATTTTCGTACACGGTAGTCTGTCAAAAGTTCTACAAATTGCTTTCAGCGCCACCTGCCATGAGATAGCTGCAAAATTCCTAGCCATCTGCTTTTGGCTGGGAATAAAATCAAGAGTGTTATGCCTGGGACACACTACTAGTATAGACACCATGGTGTGATTACCATAGTATTCTCAATACCATGATAGGTGACACACTGCAGTACCTAGTATAGTTTGGCAGGTTGTCGTTTTTTTCATTAAATTATCCAATTGCCATTCTTTCAAGCTAGAGATATTTAAGTCTTGTGATGGACTTGTTGGGCTTAATCATATCTAATATTCAAAAAATAATGGCATTCAGTTATTTTATTTGCCGGTACAGATTTACAAAAGCAGATTCAAAAATATTCATAATGAAACTGACAACTCTTTCAAGGGCAACTATTCTCTTCTCTAGGAGAATGGCGCTGGGTTCGCATGATAGATAGCTACACTACCTAGTATAGATACCATGCTGTATACGAGTATACCATATTGCTCGGCTGGTATAAGCGTCGTATACCGTGACAGACATGTAGTACATTTGCAGACCATGGTGTATATACTAGGTGTGTGTCACAGGCATTAGCCAGCTGGTTGTTGTATTTGTTTTACCTGTGAAATTTGACTTTTTTAGTAACTACTGGCTAGCTACGTTTCACAAAAACACAGCAACTCATAGCCGCGTTTTATTATGCTGATCTGTTCCGGATCAGGTCACGGGCATAATAAAACAAACTGGATTACATTGCACACCTTTTTAGCTCAAACGTAGACCTTAAGCTCGAAGTTGCCGTTCTATTACCAACCTTTAGCCGGATACAGACATTTAGCAGGTTTTTAGCTCAGGTTTCTACCACGGATACAGACATTTAGCAGGGCTCTCATCACGTAATTTCAGCGACGATTGACGACCACACGACAGCAAATAGCTAAATAGCTATCGTGCTATCACGCTATTGTATTGTACTTGACAGATTTTCTTGTTAAGTGACGTAAGCACTTAGTCGATCGGTCGATAATCGTTTGGACGAGAGAGGATTTGTTTTCCAACGTGAATCATCGCTATCGTTAACGATATCGAAAACGATAACGACTGTTTTACGTGATGAGGGACCAGGTTTTTAGCGCAGGTTTCTGTCACGGATACAGATAAGCAAAGTTCACAAGCGGATGTGTATCCTACTGAGAAATAGCCGAACTAATTTGAAGATCACGAAAATAGATCCAAATGAAAAGCAAGATCTCGTATTGTTATTGTAATGCTTACAAACCAATTATCCAATCTGGTTCATGGGTGATAATAAAACGCGGCTAATGACTACCTCTAAGATCTTCCATTCATTCAACCTATGAAAATTCAATTCTGCAATTTCTTTTACTTATAAGCGAATTAATGCTTAAGAGTTTAATACGTGCATCAATGACCAAAGTTAATCGAGAAAAAAAATACACATATCGTTTTGCAATACGATCGGTGCTATATAAGATTTACCGTAAGTGATTGTGTTTTACAGTGGCAATTTAATTAGCACATCCCAAGCATTCAGGTAAGTTTTTACTGAAAATATCCAATTTTGTGATCAGAGCTAATTTTTTTCGAATCTGTCGTAGCTGTTCATTGTTTTTTTTAAGATTTGAGAATAAATATGGGGAAAAAAGAGTCAAATGAAGGAAGAAAGAAATCAGATTCCGAATTTGCACCAAAAAGAGCAGAACAATTGCAAGATTTATCGGCTTTCACAAAAAAAAAGTACAGAATCTTTGCAAATCAGAAACATTCCAGGTCAAAAAAGACCTCAAAACGTGAGAATAGTCCGATAGTCAGACATACCCTTAAGTAGCCCTTCGCCACTTCAATGGAAATAAGAGCTCGAATGCACCAAAATTGCTCTGTGATATATCAGCTTCTGGAAAATAATCTTCGAGGGTGCCAGAGTCTCAAAAAACAATCTAATCGAAGACAACGGCTGGATTTCGGGAAATGCCATATCTTCAAAAGTCAGTTTGTCTGGAATTCTGTCATCTGGTGTGATGAATCCAAATTTAATCTGTGTGGAACCGATGGCAGAACCTACGTACGACATCCTCACAACAAGAATTTGGACCCAAAGTACACTACGAAGTCGGTTAAGTATAGAGGTAGGTGGCAGCGTGATGTTATGTTAATGGCGCCATTAAGTAGGCGATATGCTGCCGTTATTGTTGAGAAAGGATACCCAATCTGAATAACCAAAATCACATTTAAATTACTTTTAAGTTGTTCTTACTACTTTCCAGACTCTCTAAGTATCATTTAAAAGAGCAGCTGCCTCACATAATAACACGACCACAAAGCATTGATCTTAATCATTTTTTTTTTTCTCGAAATTATAGTTACATTTTCTATTTTTGTTTTTTTTTTTATTTTTCGCAAAATATAATAATGTGTTCGAATAAAACTAAATATTTGTATTTGGAATGCGTTAGTGAATTTTTTTAATGCATTTTGTCGCCAGAAAGAAAAATTTCAATGGGTGTGCTAATTAACTTGCCAACCCTGTATATATAAACAATCAAGTTGATTTTTATATTTTGAACATGCAAATACCGATATACGTACTTGAAAAACTTTTCCATATCCACCCTTTCCAAGCACTTTCTTTAACTCAAAATCTTTTGGTCCCAATTTGATTTTTCCAGGATTTACATTCTCTTCTGACAGTTGTATCGTTTCTGAACCATCTGATCTGAAATTTAAGCAAATACAAAAAAAACTTTAGTTTATTTTTTAATTTTATCGTATCATAAATAGAGCAAACATATTCGAATGTATGTCGTAGGAACATACATACATGTATTGTATGTATGAACATACAAATGATCTAAAAAAAAATTATAATAGAAACAAGATTGACTGGTTTATGATATGTATCTCTTCAGAATTGAGTGTTATGAAACGCAATTTTAAAAGCTCTGTTATCGTGGCTTCCCACTTCAGAACAGGTGGTCTTTCTGATCCAGGATTAAAATCTTAAAATCCATATTAAACGGATAGCACGTAAATATATAATTGCGCTTTATCGCATAAGTCGTATTTTCTGATTATTATTATCTAAACACACAAACAAAAAAGTGACTAATTAACTACATGACCAGACGACTGCGACTAAGCAATAATTGTGTTTGGCACACAGCGTGTTGCCAAATCACTGCAAAACCGGGATAACGAATCCGTAATTGTGATCGGTGCTAAGTGTACAAACCATTTTGTTGGAATATGTACATATATGTACATAAATCAGCTAGCTAACCCGCCTGCCTTCGCCTCTCCACTAAAACAGTGGCGTTACTAAGGTATGGCAGATACCCTAACCTTGTAAAATCACACCAAATGTTTCCAAAGTTTATTCACATTTTATACAACACCACCATTTTAATGATGTTTATTACCTTTTGCGCGCTAAACACAAAAAAAAAAAATTAAGTAAGACAAAAACACACAAAATAAATACATATAAAAAAAAATGTGTACCGGCAGGTACATATGTACATATCTATTAACTTTTGAAATGATTATCATAGTTTAGACAACTTATTAACCAATTGTGGTGACCGTGGCCGTGGTGGTTAGTGCGTTGGACTACTACGCATGCTGCTCGGGTTCAATCCCAGCACGGGTCCAATACCTAAAAAAGTTTTTCACGGTCGCCACCTCTTTCGAATGTCTGACAAGCAATCAAAGAGTATAATTTGTCATGAGAAGCTTCTCAACTCGCCGTTCGGAGTCGGCAAAAAACTGTAGGTCCCTTCCATTCGTGGAAAAAATAACACGCACACACAAATGGTTGCGAGAAGCTAGGCTTGGTTCTGTGTAGGACTGCTGACGCCGTATATTAATCAATTGTCTGGCCAGTAGATACATACATACATATTATGTATGTAGCCATTTTCATTTGGCCAATTTTCATACTCGGCACGAAGTATGTTTGTCTGCAAATTCAACTTTTCGAAAAGGCCCAGAGGGAAGAGTAAACTTTGGACATCAATATCTGCCAGTTTCCTTACAATGACTAGTAGTGTTGGCAAAAAATCTTCAACAAAAACAAACCGATATCTAATTATCCAGGAGGAAGTCGTTGGCGATTTAATCAGACCTTGCCAAATCACCACATACTTCATCAATGAAAATATGAAAAATAGCAAAGCCTTCCCAAAATTATTCCTAGGAAAAGAAGCGCGTTGGTTATGGCTCTTGTTTTAAAATTCCTACCACTTTTAAAACTTGAGCATTTATTACCACTTCGCTTCTCAAGGAATAGACTTCTTACCCGACTACGCAGAGGAACAGTGTTGCCAGTCACTTTAAGTGAAATTCCCCATCAGAGATCTTCAAATTCCCCTTTTTCCCCTTTCTTTATGGTGGCATTCCCCATGGATTCCCCACAAGAAATTTTCAAAAAGCAATAGGTCCGTTCGCATTCTTTTTGCACCAAATATTAAAAAATTTATGTAATTTGAACGATTTGGCAGATTTCATAATCTACCCAAAGAAATTCATTGTGTTTGCAGCGCTCTGTTTCACAAAAAATACAAAAAAAATACAGGCGTAGGAGTATATGTAAGAGCTGCTACCTGCGCACGGGGAAGGCATGCGTGTGAGTTACGTTTAGGCGTGTTTTATTACTCAATTAAGAATTATTGACATACTTTTTACATTTTCCCCACATTTCGTTCTAGAAAGGAGTAGATTCCCCTTTTCCCCTTTCATCAAATTTTTGACGGAAATCCCCCACGAAAAGGGGATTTCCCCATGAACTGGCAACACTGCAGAGGAAGGGTTATGATTTTAACAGGCTGGGTTTGTTTGTTTGTTTGTTTGTTTGTATGTATGTAAGGATGTCACCTCGTACAGCCTAAACTATGGAACCGATTTCAACAAATGAGGTGTCGTTGGATTCGTCTTTATCCGGAGAGTGTCCTAGGTTATGTGACGTCACAGAAAAATTCAATATGGCGGGCGCACCAAACAAAATGGCGGACTTCCTCTTCTTTTTTTTTTCCTCGTTTTTTCTCTTTTTTACCCGACTAGTCTTTATAACCGCATTGATAGTGGTATCAAATGAAAGGGCTTGGTGAGCAGAATACAATACGATATGACGTAATTCTAAATTCAATATGGCGGACGCAACCAAGATGGCGGATTTCTGTTTTCTTTACTACCTCCTTAATATGGCTATCAAATGAAAGGGCTTGGCGAGTAGAATATAATACAATATGACGTTATTTTAAATTCAATATGGCGGACGCCCCCCAAGATGGTGGATTTCCGTTATCTTTACTACCTCCTTAATATGGGTATCAAATGAAAGGGCTTGGCGAGTTGAATACAATACGATATGACGTTATTATTAATTCAATATGGCGGACGCCTCTAAGATGGTGGATTTCCGCTATCTTTACTACATCCCTAATATGGGTATCAAATGAAAGGGTTTGACAAGTAGAACACGACATTGCTTACTTATATGTACATACACTACATATTTTTTGAAACTAAAAAGTTGTAAATAAAAAATTAAGTTTAAAAAACTAAAAAACGACTGCGGGAAAAACCAACTAAAAAGTACGAAACAAGATGAAACGAAACAATGATTTTCAGAGTATAGCCGTAGTCGCATACCTCAGTGTCATTTTTACCCGACTACGCAGCGGAAGGGTTATGATTTTAACAGGCTGGGTTTGTTTGTTTGTATGTATGTAAGTATGTCACCTCGTACAGCCTAAACTATGGAACCGATCTCAACAAATGAGGTACCGTTGGATTCTTCTTTATCCGGAGAGTGTCCTAGGCTATGTGACGTCACAGAAAAATTCAAAATGGCGGACTACCTCTTCTTTTTGTTTTTCTTTTTTTACCCGACTAGTCATTACAACCGGCGATAGTGGTATCAAATGAAAGGGCTTGGCGAGTAGAATACAATACGATATGACGTCATTCTAGATTCAATATGGCGGACGCCCCCAAGATGGTGGCCTTCCGTTATCTTTACTACATCCCTAATATGGGTATCAAATGAAAGGATTTGACAAGTAGAACACGACATTGCTTACTTATGCATACACTACATATTTTTTGATATTAAAAAGGTGTAAATGAAAAATTTAGTTTAAAAAACTAAGTACGAAACAAGATGAAACGAAACAATGATTTACAGAGCATAGCCGTGGTCGCATGCCGTTACAATAACGTAATTACGAATTCAATTTTTTTTTCGTTTCAGTTCTTACATACCTAAATACTTGATATGCAAACATTATAACGTACGTAGGCACTTGAATTTATTTATTTGGTTTTTTTTTTTTTTTTTGAGCCTAAGGCTTTGCTGGAAGGGGTAGAGAAACACCTGCTTTTAAATAGTTCTAACCGATGAAATAAGTGCTTCCCTGGAAGCGGTATAGGAATGCATGCTATTACAACTTCCTCGTAACCCCTGAAAGATGGCCTGCAAAAGGAAGCGAATTGACAAGCGCTTGCTCCTTATACCATCATAATATTAAAATAAGGCATGGACTAAGGCCAAAAGGAAGCGAAGATTAGCATAGGAAGGCCAGAAAGGATCATTCCCTACTGGGATGGCGTATGTTCATCGTAAGCTATATGCAACATGAATTGCATATGCCATACATACATGCATAAATATACATAGGAATCAATGCATTACTTTTAGATATATGTAGGATCTGCAGTATATTCGGGTGGGCAGGCTTATGTATCCTTATCAAGAGTTACAAATTTAGGCGGACTGCATCTGGTCAACATTGATTACGGCACTTGGCAATTGCGCCAGACTTGTAAACTTTCAGTTTTATGATAAATATATTAGCGCAATTACCAAGGGACAAAATATTCCGTACAGATGTAGGTGGTGGATATTGAGTGATCTGTAAATAAAAAGCTGGACTTTGGTCCACATAAGATCTCATTACTTTTTACGGACTAAGAGTCACGAGGCTTGGCTTTAATTTTTACGTAAATTTTTTTTTATGGGATTGATGTTTACACGAAGGTTTGCTTCGAAAACTTTTATATCACGACATACATTTGTAGCTGCAAACGTTGAGACTCCATGTTGTCTGCAAGGACGACTCTATACATACACATTTATCGGTGTTAACGAAATATATTTTTACAATTTTCTTTCTCAACGCCTAACATAGCTAACAACGCGATATCGGGTTAAGGAACCCTGTCATTTTGCCTTGAGAAAACGCTAGAAAAGTTAAGAATCCGCCCAATTATCGACGTCACTCGAAAACTGTCCTAAATGAAAATCTAAAAGAATTCACATGCTCTTATTCACACACATACGAGTACATATACATACCTATATAATACAAAAGTTGGTATAGCAACTTTTTTGTTTAATAAGATCACTTAATGATTCATTTGATTAAATTAGAGAAAAAAAAAGATACAACCAAATTGCCAAGTGAAAGGAATTCTAGAGGTCGCATTTCGCAGCCATCTTCATTGGCTCGCAAACAAAGAGAGAACAAAGGCATGTGGCGCCTTCAGCGGATAGCTGCTTTTAAACGGCGGAAGTATGCGCGACGCCTTTGTCTATGTCAATCTATCTATAAACGAGGAATTCTCTTTTATCGGAGACCAAAACATGCCGTAAACTCGATGTAAGTGACAGCAGGCGGCGTAACAATGATTCAAATGTGCCATCAGGTTCTGAGAAAATGTACAAGCACTCGGTGAATCAGTTTTTGATACACAAGGAAATTACATTTGCATTGTGGCAACCAATAAATATGTACTCGTTAATGTAGTGTGTGCGTTTAGAATTAATTGTTTCCTATTGTGTGCAGATGATCCACTTAGCAATTTAAAAAAAAAAATACAAAAGCGTTGAAGCAAAACTCGGTTTTGGCTAAGTACCTATGTATATAAAGTAAGGAGTAGATATACTCGTATTTAATAACTATCAAGACTGATATACTATTTTTATCAAGCTAATACATTAACACACCTATCATGATGTTTTTAATGTTTATCAAATATTTACTTTGGTAGTGAGGGCAGATTAAAAGCCTTATCATGGGTAACTGCAATGTATTTTCGATTAACACCATTCTGATACATATTTTAATAATTCTATTATGATGAACTGTTGTGTAAGATTGAAAGCAATTCGTTTACTCTACTTACCCTTGTGGCATGTTAATACTAAGTTCCGGTTCTAGGTCAACCTGAAATGAGTAATAATAATAAAATATTTATTAAAATGGTTATCGAACAATAAAGAAATATACGGTATGTAATAAATTAAAAATAATGTGTCTGAAGTGAATCAGTCAGTAAAGTCCAAAAAAGACTCCGGTGCGGACTAAAAGAAGTTTATAACTACATTTATGTACATATATCACATCTCTGTAACTAAAGTTATGTAAATTGTGCGATAACACATTGTAAATGATGGACGAAATATTGAAGGCATTCAAGATCTTAGTTGACTAGATATGCAGTCAATCTAAGATCCTGAATGCCAGAATTGACTGCATATCTAGTTGACAGTTCAGATGTCAAAAACGGCATCTACTTTAAATTTTCACTTGGAATTGCTTGGAGAATTGTTATTGCAGCACAACAAATCTGTTTTTTTAAAGAAAAGAAGAGCAAAAACAAGCTTAGAAATATGAATGCACGAATTAGAGGATGACATTTTATACAACTAACATGTGTAACACATGTGTTCGGAATGTAAATTAGTTATTTCATAGGCCAAGTTGCATTTTTTGCTGTGAATCGATTTGCTGTGTTGGTCGATTGTTCTACATAATCCAACAGTATATGGACTGCATAAAAAATAGAAAAAATAAAAATACTACTTCATAATTTATTTGGATTTTCATTTTTGTAACAAGCAAACAACAGCCACACAGTATAACCACACCAACCAGTCAGCTGTTTTTGGTGGGCTAGTCAAGATTTTCTTGACTAAGAATCCAGTCCCCGACCTCAAAGAGATTGACTAGCTCTCGACCAATCAGAGGCCGTGGAATTGACTGCATATCTAGTCAACTAAGATCTTGAATGCACCCATTACTACCTTCCTTTACCACGTTATAATTCAGGGGAAAGTTTTTTGCATAGAAAGAGTTGTCACAAAGTTTAGAATGTTTAGAATTTCCCTTCTGGGGCATTGCTGACATTTCGGAAGGGTGTGTCGACAGAGTGAGTACCTGATGATCTTAAAGGGTCAACAGTACAATATAGGTGCATATATATAATATTCCAAAAAAAACAAAATTGTTCAAACTACATCTGATTTTTGCAGAAACGTCTTAAGATGAACCGAATACCTTCCACTACCGAATTCCCAGAATTTTTAAATAAAAAACAAGTTAACGGGACCAATGTGACTGTTTCTTTTATTATTTATTTACACTTTTGTTATTTCGTTGAGTTGAAAAATATAGATTCTTCATCTTGAAAGAATAATCAGATTTATTTAGAATTAAGCGATTTTTTTTTCTATATAATTCATGAATGTACGTACACATACGTGTGTTATGTAGCATATGACTGTATGCATTGTGTTTTAAACTCTCTTTTTTGCAATTAGCAGCTTGTCTCCAATATATCATAAACAACACTAATCGTGAGTTGGGGGACTTTTGTTGTTTAATTGCTTCTCGCTTATTTCTAAGAAATACACTGATGAACCGCACGTTATGAAAACGTAAACAAGTTATTTATCTATCGTTTGCAACCTGCCCTAGCAAATGGAAAAAGCAGCTGAACAATATATCCATCCATCTATGTTATATATTTAAATCGCAGTGCATGAGATTGTGATTCCTCCTGAGAGTTTATTTCTGCACTAGGATTCCAACACTGATGGAAAGATTATCAACTGAGTATTGTTAATCAGTAATAAAACATTGGAGAAGGTACACATGAGTAAAGTTATTATGAAAAAACATTAACATTCAGCGTGTAGCAGTTCATTTCTGTATCAAAATATATACATGCGGTTTTTCTTGTGCCGTACGTGCAATCTCAGGCAATCGTCAGTTTTATTTACAAACTTTTTATCTGGCAAAAACCGTTAGACATCTCTGAAATATTTTTTCGTGTGCCTTTTCATCTAGCTTCATATTCCGTGAGATACATAGTGCTATTCTGTTGAATATTGCGTGTGGTAAAATGGGTGGTAATTCCAAAATATTTTGTTGGTTGTCATTGCCTATTGCAATATTTTGCGGTGAAATTGGAAAAAGATTTTTAGTCGACCCGAAACAACACATATTGAAGAGTTTTATAAATAACAGATGAGTGCTAGTAGGTGTACTTTAATGTGAACATTTTATCTTAGTGCAATGCGTAGTATTTATTTACTAGCTGTCCCGCCCGGCTTCGCCCGTATCTAAAAACTATAGTGTTACTTACAATACATACATTGTCGTTTTGTTCGAAGAATCAAAGACAGTGCGAACGCACCCCAAGGTTTGCAGTCTATCAATATATACTAGTGATGAGCATAAAATCACTACCAGTGAATTATTCACCGTGAACGAAAAATAACTGTTAACGTATGTTACCGACTTGGAAATAAACAGTGAATCGCTAAATAGTGAATAGTTTCACGTCACAGTTTGGAATTCGCAAATAACGATTTCACAACAAAAGTCGCGGTCGCGAGTATGAACGTGAGGTGCGAGGCAGTGAATGATACGTAGAACAAAACAGAACGCGGTGAACGATATTGTGTATACTATACTGAATAATGCTGTCTTGCGCACACAAACATGTATGTATAGTGTGTTATGTACATATATTGTTCGCTGGGTTGCATTGAGAATTGCCGCTGAAAAAAGGGATGAAGGTTAAACTTCGTAGCGGTTCTAAGAATTTGTGTGTGCTAGTTTAGTTCTGTGCATGCGAATATGTGATTCTAAGGAAATTTACATGCATTTGTTTGTTTGGTGTTTAGGACTACATATTTACAAAAAAAAAAAAAAAAATACATTTAAGATGCCGCCAATAACAAAGCGAAGAAAAACTTTTTTTTTGTGGAATTTCTTTGAATTGACGAAAGTTTCGTAAAATGTAATATGTGCAATTTGAAAAGGCATATGGAAATCAAGCATTCGTTAATATCATTAGTTTCTGGGGTAAGTTTATTTTTGAATTATTGCGTCGAAATGTTTTTAACGGCTAGTACGGCTAGTATACATGCAAACGTATGTACATGCATATTTACACATTACATAGTCAATAATTAATTGTATGTAAATTATATGTAATTTTATAGTAGTTTATGTGGTTTCATAGTTGCATCGTCGTGAATTCACGTTCAGTGGTTATATTCACAGTGAATAAAAAATCACGTTCACAGTTATACCAGTGAACATAAATTTACGGCTTAGCCCAACTCTAATATATACAATCCACAAATGTGGATTCTAAGTACATATTTGTAGTTTGAATAAATGACATTTCGCAAGAAAGTGGCTTTGTTAGAGTGTTTTTATATTGCAAATAAATTAATTTAAAAATCGGCCTATAATAGGCACAGGATGTTAATGAACTGGAATACGAAGTTTTACTTCTCGTAAGATTGACATGGAAGAGCGTCACACTGAGATTTATATATTAATAAGATTTATATATTAATACTACTACTATATTAATAAGATTTTTTTTATTTATTTGTCATCAAAGATCACAACTTTCACAGACAGAAGCAAAAAAAGGTAGGCCTATCGGGATCGAGGAGAAATTACAACAAGCGAAATGGCTGAAGATGTGATGAAAAATTCTATGCACTTTTTTTAGCAAATGAAGGAAATGGCGCGGCAAACCCCAAATCGGACATTAAATGCCTTTTTTGCGGTATAGTTTTGCCTTTATTTGATTTTTTTGGTCAACAAAATCCGATCCCTACTTATAATATTTACTTTTTTATAAATTTATCTTTTAGTCGTTTAGTCGTGAAAATGTAACAAACAGACAGCCAGACAGACGGAGTTACACTTTCGCATTTATAATATTAGTGTGATTTCGATTTTATGTACATTATACTTTTGGCACTTCATGCATATCAAACCATTATAATACTAAGTGCTTCCAAATGTAACTAAATAATACTAAATGCTACTACTAATTTCGTACTTAATATAACTCCAACGCACCTCATGTTAGATTTTAAGCTAAACAACCAATAAAATATGTTTTTGTCGAAAATTAAGAATGTAAGATCGAACAAAAGGGATTTTTCTTATGTTCGGCTTTCTTTTTTTATGTTCGACCAACACTTGGCCTTCCCCAAGAATTGAATTGTTTGGTTATTTATTTTTTTTATCATTTAGCGGTTCAGCGATTCGGGTATTCCACCAACACTTGGCTGTTCGCATCGAACGACACTTAACCTTTTGTTTCGAATAACTCCATACGGCTTGATTTATCAGGATCACCATCACGAAAAGTAGCTTTTACTTTTTGCCACAAGGTGCCACTAGGTTTCGACATGCGAGATTTCAAGTTAATTACGGACAGCGCTGCGAAGTCACATTATCAAGCTTTTTTTATGACATTTTTTTCACCTTTAACTATCGATACGATCAGTAATATTTATAATTTAGAATATTATTACCTGTGTAACCCGAATTATATAAGATAGTAAAAAGGCAATGAAGCCTGCGGTGTGCACTGTAAATGCATTTGGTGTAATCTATTATTTACCTAATGTCGCTTGACAAGCGGTGACACGAGCAATTATTAATACCTGTGATAGGAGAAATATTGATCAACTCTTTGGGTAAGCAAAACAAAAAAAAAAAAAGAAACACTGCCATTCATTAAGCAGCAACAACAAAATATAGATAACTCCAACACCTACAAACCCCTCCATAACCATCACAGTATGCAATACGAGTGGCGGCGGCGGCTGCGGTAGTAGTAGCGAATGCAATTATTGCATAGCAATAACTTGTTGCATATGTTTACGTACTATAAACATACATCAAAAGATTTTTTTTTTGTTTTTGCAATTTACAACAGCACAGAGGAGGAGCTTCTGAACTGCCCGTGTCTGGCTCTGGAGAAGGAAACAAACAGTGTGACACGTGTTTGCGATTAAAATTCCGTACGAACGCTGCGCATATTACAATGTTTACAATGCGTTTACGTTTTGTATTGCAATGTGTTCGCACATAAAATGTGCAAACTTCTCGTTAGTGTGACGCCAGTGCAACGAGCTGTTAAATTGTTTATTTATTATTAGTATTACCACGTGTCCTGGTGTGGAATTTCTCAGATAAACTTGAATGATGTGCACTTCCTGGTTTTTTGTATATTATCAATATGCTGGGTGAAAGTTAGTTGCATAAGCATACTTAATTGTTCCACTGGTTTTAAGAACTTAATCCAAATATATGTACATTGTACATATGTACATACAGCTGGGAGCAAAAAAATAGCAGTACAACTAAAGCAGTAGCATTCACCAAAATTACAGAAAAAAAATTAAAATTAGTTATTTTTTATAATATGTACGTACATTTATTTGTTATTGATTTAATTAAAATAAACTGACAGAAATGCATTTTATCGAAAATAACTTTAAAAAAAAAAAATACATTTAAACCTGGCTATACCCTGAAAAGCATCGTTTCGTTTCATATTGTTTATTACTTTTTAGTTAGTTTTTCCCGTGGTTGGGTTTTAATTTTTTAAACTTGATTTTTTATTTACAACTTTTTGGTTGTATATGTAGTTGTTTCAGAAAATATGTAGAGTGTATACAGGTAAGCAATGTCGTGTTCTACTTGTCAAACCCTTTCATTTGACAACTATATTAAGGAGTTCTTGGTGCGTCCGCCATATTGAATTTTAAATGTCACTTAGCTTATTATTAGTATTCTACTTGTCACACCCTTTCATTTGATATCCATATCAAGGCGGTTGTAAAGAAAAAGAAAAAACGAAAAAAAGGTGATCTGCCATCTTGCTTGGTACGTTCGCTATATTGAATTTTTTGTGACGTCACATAGCCTAGGCTCAAGACGAATCCAACAAAACCTCATTTGTTGAAATCGGTTCCATAGTTCTCAGTGGGCCACGACAAATGCTCTCTCGCAAATCTGAACCTTTTTGACACATGCATTATCCTGAGAAGTGGGACTTCTCGTGGACTCCGAACACTGAGATTGTGTTCCCTCAGCCGTCTTTGAAAAGTGTGAACATCACATGTCAAGGTAAGCACAGGCACCATCTGGGTAACTGCTCCAGAAAGATGTGTCCTAGAGTACCTTACAACACGTTTCACCATTGACGGAGACAGTATTTTGTTCCGGCCGCGAGTTTTAACCTTCATTTCATATTTTACAGCATTGCTCATCATTTTAGCGTTACACCCAGTATGTAGTTCCTAATAATGAGCACTGCTGTTATTTTAATCCTATCAAAAAGTATGAGACTGAGATGCACTATTGATTGACATTTCAAAGCAAAAGTGAGGGTATACCATTACAATATAACGTCTCGTGAACGACTTATTGTTGATGGATAAGTACTAGTAAAAGTTACAAAAAATTCTCTCAGAGATTGGAAAATTCGTAAAAAAGTAACCAAACGCGCTGAACAGGGAACAGACTGAAAATTTGAAACAGTCGCAAAAAAAGGGCCATGGAGCAAAACAAGTCGCAACAAAATCAAATAATGTAATCATGGTAACGACGTTAGACCTCCATATCCATTATTATCATTATTATAAAAAAAAGAAACAAGAACGAACATATCTAAGGTGCGTGGTAGAAGAAGTGAAATTCAAAAATTGCCATTTTTCAAAGAACGCACTAATACTAAGTTTGGTTACGCGTGACGGCCATCCATCATGTGGTATTTTTCTTGAAAAAGGCCTGGCAGCACTGCTAGAGTTACCAAACAGGAATTTGTCAGAATTCCTACGAATTACAAAGTCACCAAACAGACCTGTGGTGACTATGACAGAACATAGTTGCCACTTGCAACGTCAGAGCAATAAGCTGTCAAAGTTCAGACGAAACCTTTTGAAAAACCCTTTAGTTGCATTTGTCTCACCCTATTATGTGCCCATACATATGTTACAGCGCTGGCAAGCTAATTAGCACACCCCAATGAAAATTCAAACTTATGTTTCTTTCTGCAATTTCTTTTACTTATAAGCGAACAAATGCTTAAGAGTTTAATACGTACATCAATAACAAAACTTAATCGAGAAAAAAATATATCGTTTTGCAATACGATTCCGTGTTATATAAGATTTACCGTAAGTGTTTGTGTTTTACTGTGGCACTTTAATTAGCACACCCAAGCATTCAAGTAAGTTTTTACTGAAAAAATTCCAATTCTGTGATCAGAGCTATTTTTTTTCGAATCTCCCTTAGTTGTTCATTATTTTTTTAAAATTTGAGAATAAATATGGGAAAAAAAAGAGTTCAATGAAGGCAGAATGAAATCAGATTCCGAATTTGCAACAAAAAGAGCAGAACATATCCGAAATTGCAAGATTAATCGGCTTTTCACTTACAAAAAGTATAGAATGCAGTTAAGCATTACCATTCACGTGAGATTTTTGCAAATCAGAAACAATCCAGGTTCAAAGTGAACCGCCGACCTGTTAAGACGTGCTTTAAACTCGCTCCGCGAATTTTTCATTTCATTTCCATTTCTATAAATTCGCTTATTACTGCTACTTCTGTTTTGTGCAATAAATAATTGACCTCCTTCTGTCGCCAAATTTATTTTATCGCTGACGCGCTCTTGCATCATCGACTCACAAACTGTTTATAAAGTGCAATTTATAAAAATGGAGCAAGTGTGCGGTAATACCAACTGTGCTGTTGTCGTCAGAAATTCTGAAAAGATAGCGTGCAACGGAATCTGCGGTAAATCATTCCACGCGCTTTGTACTGGAATAACCAAAAAATCAGCTATCTTCATTAAAGAATTCTCGAACTTCTTGTTTTTCTGCGACGAGTGCCGGAATATTACAATGTCACACATCCTCCTCGCGATACAGTGCCACAATGATTCGTCCAGTTCAGAGTTTACTGTTATTAAATCCGCATCGAAACAAATCTTGGCTCAACTTTCTAAACTGGATGAGCTTACCAAATGCGTGGACGATCTCAGCAATTCGGTCGACCGCGTTACTGAAGTTTGCAAATCCAAGTTTAAAAATCTCGAGAAACTCTTCTCAATGCTCAGTGAATCCAACACAAAAAAAAACAAAGACACTCTTACCAAAACATTTCTGAGCTCCGAGATGTCAAAAATAACGTGCTCCGCTGCTAGTACAAACCCCCAATTCGATGAGTTAAAGCTATATCTGACCCAAGTGTTAGAAAAAGATAAGACACTCATCAACGAGTCGCTATTAACCCAAATTACCTCAATCAACTCTCTCGCTACCAAAACGGCTGATCACCTGGAACGCATGGATACGATAGAATCTAAATTACACTCCCTTATTGGCGAATCAGTTTCAACCAAACTCGCCTTCAACAAAATTCTGGATGAACTGAAGTTCGCCTCCAGTAAAATGGAGTTAATATCCCACGACAGTCAGCCAACTTTTAATAAGTCTTTACACGAGGAACTGCTCGACATGAACTCTACGCCTCCTTCACCGTTAGTAACTGATCCACCTGCTGCTACCTCTCAAACCAACTCGAATGATCCTGCTCCGTCTTCTACATCTTCTCAGCTCAATGCAACCGATGGTGATACTCCTTCACCGTTAGTAGCTGATCCACCTGCTGCTACTTCTCAAGCCGACTTGATTGATCCTGCTCCGTCTCCTACATCTTCTCAACTCAATGCAACCGATAGTGATACTCCTTCACCGTTAGTAGCTGATCCACCTGCTGCTATTTTTCAAACCGACTCGACTGATCCTGCTCCGTCTCCTACGTCTTCTCAACTCGCTACAACCAGATCACCTGCTCCCGTCGAAAAGACTATATCCAGACTGGGCACAACCTGGACTGATTCAGAATGGAACAACCGAGTTGTTAAACTTAAAGGACTTAATCACTCTACACCACCCACATCTACTTCCTACCTAATCACTGGCGCTCCACGAACTGTAGATGTGCCCTGGCTACTTACTATGTTCGAACAACAGTATTGCATCTCTCCCCTTAAGTGCGAAAAGAAAACTACTGGCTGCTTCAGAATCGACCTTCCATCGAAATATAGCTGGCTTTTTCCAAAATCGCCGAAACAAGTTCTTGCTGTTGGAAAAATGAAGATGTTGCGCTGGACTGATAAGTTAAATACAAATTCTATTAAACCTTACTCTAAGCCTAGCCCTAAATATAGTTCCAAGTTTAAAAATAAGCCTATCTTAAATAATCTTAACCATAAGACTGCTTTATCTAGTTCGTTGTCCAAATTCGACCCTAATTGGAGCTTTAAAACGGGAACATTCCCTTATTTCTCGCCACAATTACACCGACCAAATCCCCCTCCTATCATCGCCCCAACCCCTCCCGAAACTGTACCAAAAAATAACCAACGTAACCGCGTTTCGTTCAAATTACTATCTGATACCCTGCTCTCAACTAGCCCCACCCCGGCATCCGGTACTCCCCCCAACTGTTCTTTACCAACCCAATCCCCAATCTCCAACAAAAGTTCATCAACTTCCAATGACAATAACGTAAATTACTCAAACTTCATTCGCTCTCATATACTCAACCCTGCCCCATCCACATCTTCAGCGGCTCTTCGTAATCAAAATGTACCCACCTCTTTTCTAGACCCAATGCTTCCACCCACAGTTAAACTAACTAAACAACTAGCAGATGCCAGCGACGATAGTCGGTATGTTTTATCTCGTCTCAGAGATCACAGAATCTATGAAAACGTCCGACTTTATCTTGCCTATCTACATGACAAACCGGATTCTATCTGCATAGACGGTAAAACTAAAACCAATATCATGGTGTCCATCCATCAAGAAGGCCTCCCCATTGACCCTACTGAACTGAAGCAAATCTTTATCCGTTACCACGAAGGTTTTAACATTTCACCCAATAACGTAGCTAACGATCTGTCCACATATGCTTCCCATATCAACTCCAAACGTCTCTTACATCTTCAAAGAACTCGTTCAAACTTTAAAAACTACTACTGTTCCTAACCCAATTTCCGAAACAGCTGCCCGGCATCCCACCCCAAAAAGAACTTCTCCCAAATGCTTATCCCTCTACTATCAGAATGTAAGAGGGTTGCGTACAAAAACCTCGACTGTTTTACTTAACTCCCAAAAGCTCCCCTTTGATATATTTGCCCTGACCGAAACTAACCTATCCCCCGACTTCAACAATAATGAGCTATTTACCTCTGATTTTTCAGTATTTCGTGATGATGGTCTTCAGAAAGAGGATGATTCCTCTGGTCGTGGTGTTCTCCTGGCAATACATAACCGTCTGGACTCAACACTATTTAAAACATCACACACAGCTGACTTTGAATTCATTTGCGTAAAGGTATCCATATCAAAACGCAACCTCTTCTTACTTTGCTGCTACATCCGCCCTTCTCAACCGATACAAGGCTACCAGCTTGCCATTAACGCAATTGACTCTTTATGCGAAGTCGTAGATCCATGCGATGTTGTCCTAATTTTGGGAGACTTCAATCTTCCATTTCTGCAATGGGTAGAATCTGACGACTTGTCGCACTTCATCGCCACAAATCCCACATCAGTGAAAGAAGCGATTTTCGTTGATAGTCTCTCCGACTCTGGTCTGTACCAAATGAGTGGCGTCACTAATAATCTCAATAGACAACTCGACCTAATATTTTCATCTGATGCCGATAACTGTGTAGTCACAGAGAGTAATCATCTTCTTTCCACACTAGACCGCTTTCATCCCCCTCTAAACCTTACATTTTCTTATGAGAATGACAATAAAATCTTACATTCTGAAACTCCGTTCTGCTTTAATTTCCGTAAAGCAGACTTCACAAAACTAAATAACCTCCTATGCAATGTTAACTTTAGCCCTATTCTAGATAACACAAACATCACTATAGAAAATGCCCTCGACGTTTTCTACGCCGAAGTTATCACCTGCTTCATAAAATCAATCCCGTATTTACCACAAAAAAAATCTTCATCTTCACCTCCTTGGTACAACAAAGAATTACGCTCACTACGCAACCGAAGAAACAAACTATGGCAAGCATACCTCATATCTCGATCTAACTCCGATTATTCCAGCTACCAACGCGTTTATATCCATTTCTCGGAACTCTGTGAGTCCCTGTACCTCGATTATCTTTCCCGGATGCAATCCAATTTACTTTCCGATCCTAAACGCTTTTACCAATTTATAAACACTAAAAGGAAATCGGACAGCTATCCATCTACTCTGAATTATGTTAATTCATCTTCAGCAGATCCTAAGACCGTTGCAGATAACTTTGCACATTTCTTCAGTCAATCATTCATCGACCACGTTCGTGAACCAGATAATGATTACTTCTCTTACATGAACAACTGCGCCCATACCTCATTAGCCTCCATTGTTATAACCTTGCCATTGGTTGTTCAGAAAATAATTAATCTGAAGGATGATTACTCCCCCGGTCCTGATGGTTTACCCGCCATAGTTCTAAAAAAATGTGCAAACTACCTCGCCCGACCTCTCACTGCCTTGTTCCAACTATCCGTTTCACAAGGAGTTTTTCCTCGATTATGGAAGGACTCATACATAATCCCCATCCATAAAAACGGTCGTAAGAATGAAATATCGAACTATCGTCCCATAGCTAAACTTTCCTGCATACCCAAGCTGTTCGAAAGCATTGTCTATGACACGGTTTTTTTTCATTGCAAGCCCATATTTTCTCAAAACCAACACGGCTTTCTTAAACTCAATTTGTGTCAAAGACCCTGTGTGCTCTGGAGGAAGGAAAGGAAGTGGATGTTGTTACCACTGACTTTAGCAAGGCCTTCGACAAAATCTCACACAAAATAATCATTCTAAAACTTAAAATCCTCGCTTTTCCCCCGTGGTTTATAACATGGATTAAATCTTACCTGGAAGACCGCCAATACAAAGTCCTTTTTAGATCTTCCATATCAGATCCATTCAAAGCTACCTCTGGTGTTCCCCAAGGAAGCCACCTTGGACCGCTGATCTTCATCTTGACAATCAACGATGTCGACTGTATCATCAAAGACTCCTATATTTCTGTCTATGCTGATGACATGAAAATCTACAGGCACATTTTATCCCTCGCCGACTCGCGCCCACTTCAAGAAGACTTAAACAGGTTTTCTATCTGGTGCCAAAAAAACTTCCTGGTACTCAATGTGAACAAATGCCAATCTATCACATACTCTCGTAAACGTCTTCCACCACCTCCCAGACATTACTTTCTCTGCAACGAGCCCGTGCCCTTGGTCACTTCATTACGTGATTTGGGTATTATCTGTGATAAAGAACTCACCTTCCAGTCCCACATTGATGGCATTATTTCCAGAGCCAACTCTATGCTTGGTTTTGTTAAGCGTTGGTCTAAGGAGTTTTCGAACCCCTATGTCACTAAATCCCTATATATTACCTTTGTTAGGCCCCTGCTTGAATATGCCAGCCAAGTATGGTCCCCTTATTACGAAGTCCATACTAAACGCATCGAAGCCGTCCAGCGTAGGTTCATACGGTTTGCCCTTCGCGGTCTTCCTTGGGTTGACCGCTACAACCTTCCACCCTATAGAGACCGATTGAAACTGATCAATCTTCAGTCTCTCGAAAAACGTCGTGATGTTGCCGATATACTCTTTATTCAACAACTCTTAGTAGGTAACATCGACTGTCCCGCACTCCTTCAAATGATCTCCCTTAACACTAACCCGCGTAATCTCAGGTCCGTTCCCCTCTTTCATCTTGTCTTTCATCGTACCAATTATGGGTTAAACGAACCAATGTCTAGAATGCTGCAAAAGGCCAACAGCATTCCAAACCATTTTAATTTTCATTGCAGTAAATTAACACTACAGAACGCACTTTATACCTCCTCCTGATCTCCTGATCTTACCGCCTTACCATCTTACCCTCTATATGTTAGTTTTAATCTTTAGTTTGTGTAAGTCTAAGTTTGGTTAAGTCTAAGTTTGCTTAAGTTTTAGTTTGTTCAAGTCTTAGTTTTTTTAAGTCTTAGTTTGTTTAAGTTGTTGCTTGCATTAAGCTTATAAATAAATAAACAAAAAAGACCTAAAAACATGAGAATAGTCCGATACTCTTAGGCACCCCTTCGCCTCTTCAATGGAATAAGAGCTCAAATGCACCAAAATTGCTGTGTGAATTTATCAGCTAGGACTGTTAGAGCTCGGCTTTTGCAAAATAATCTTGGAAGATGCCAGAATCTCAAAAAACCGAAGGTTTTATAGCCTAATCGAAGACAGCGGCTGGATTTCGGAAAATGCCATATCTTCAAAAGTCAGTTTCTCACGAATTCTGTCATCTGGAGTGATGAATCCAAATTTAATCTGTATGGAACCGATGGCAGAACCTACGTACGACATCCTCACAACAAGGATTTGGACCCAAAGTACACTACGAAGTCGGTTAAGTATGGAGGTGGCAGCGTGATGTTATGGTGCTGCTTTACCGCGAATACTGTTGGGCCAATAGTCCAAGTTAAACGAAAAATGGATGGGCTTATGTACCAGAGCATATTGGCCAACAATTTGGTACATTTCTATGATGATTTTCCACTTGCAACACATCGGCAAATTGTGTTTCAGCAAGACAATGCCCCATGCCATACAGTTAAGGAGTGGTTTGATGCAAACGATATTACCCTTCTGACTTGGCCCCACAAAGCCCGGATATCAAACCTATAGAAAATGTATGGGTCATCTTCAAACGACATGTAATAGCATTAAAATCAACCACGGCAAACGCGTTATGGGCCACTTTTCGGGAAGAATGGTACAAAAATCCTCCTGAAGTCTGTGCTGACCTAATGACGTCATTAAGCAGGAGATATGCTGCCGTTATTGTTCAGAAAGGATACCCAATCGAATATTAAGTAAATCTGAATAGCCAAAATCACATTTAAATTACAGTGGTGGTCCAATATATCGAATGATATAATGTCCAGTTGCATTCGCTATATCGAAAAATTCGTAATATCGAACACATTTTCCTTGTACGAAACATTAAATAAATGTACAAATACTGTTTCTAATTCATAACACTTTATTTAATTTATTCATAAAGTCAACAAACAAGTTAAAAAGTAGAAAAAGAAGTAAAAGAAACTAAAACAAAATTAATTTATTTCCTTTTCTTTTCCAAAAAGCAATCGCCAATAAGGACATGCTTTTGCAAACGTTCAACGCAGAAATTTGTAGCTATTTCCCGTAGACTTATTAGAACAACGTTGGAAGTTCTGAAAAACAGTGAACAAGTTTTGCAGAACTTCCAATGTTGTTCTGTTTGGCTCAGTTAATACACTCTCAACTGCCTCGAATTGGCTGATACGCTTATCTTTTCGAAGAAACATTTCAGTATTGTTCCAAGATTCCAAATCCTCCGCTAAGCTTAACTAAGCGAATGGTTGGATCAAGGAGCTTACCTTCGGTTGCATGTACAACACCCAACGACCGTTTCCTAAACATTATTGTATTTCTTAGGCAAATTTGTCTCGTTCTATTTTTTAAAGCATGTACACAGATATTGTAGCAACATTCGTTATATCGAATATAATTTTTTTGTTCGTTCGCTATATAGAGTCGATAATGCACTTGAAAAAAGTGTACGTTATATCGATCATTCATTATATCGGCATTCGTTATACTGGACCACCACTGTACTTCTAAGTTGTTTTAAATATTTTTCAGACTCTCTAAGTATCATTTTAGAGAGCAGCTGCCTCACATAATAACACGTCCATAAAGCATTGATCTTGATCATGTCTTTTTTTTCTCGAAATTATAGTTACATTTTTTATTTTTGTTTTTTATTTTTCGTAAAATATAATAACGTGTTCAAATAAAACTAAATATTTGTATTTGGAATGCGTCAATGAACTTTTTTAATGCATTTTGTCGGTAGAAAGAAAAATTTCAATGGGTGTGCTAATTAGTTTGCCACCCCTGTATATACACTTCGCTTCAACTGAATAAGCACAAACATTTTCTAAAGTACGTTGTCCATTTTTTCCAAACAGTTTCTTGCCGACTCCGAACGGCGAGTTGAGAAGCTCAATCGTGACAAATGATACTCTTTGATGCTTTTCAGACATTCGAAAGAGGTGGCACCGTGAAAAAACTCCTTTAGGTGTTAGACCCGGCCAGGAGTTGAACCCGGACAGCATTGCATGGTAGTCCAACGCACTAACCACCACGGCCACGGCGACCAGTAAGCATCACCAAATGATACATTAACGCACAATGTTTGGGAAAAATGGACAACGTACTTTAGAAAATGTTTGTGCTTATTTAGTTGAAGCGCAGTGTATGTACAGTTTTCAACATTGTCAAAATCGTCGAAAAATATTAAAAAAAAAAAAAGTATAAGTTCAGTTTATCGGTTGTCTGCAGGTTTTTTTTTTAATTAAATAGAATATTTTCATTAAAACTAAAATTAAATTTGCTTGTGACAATTTTCACTTTACATACAAGCCATTGAGAAGAATGAAAATGTGGCGAACTGAAATATATTAAAAGCAAATTGTCATGACCAGTCTATAAATAGAGTTTTCTATTAAATTTTCATTCTAAAAATATACTTGAACGAAAACCTATTTCATTCTAAACAACCAAACGCCTACAAGTTTGATGATGCAGCTTTATTGACAGCCATTGAATCTGAATGTATAAATGAAAATATTGAAGAGCAGCCAAGGTAAACACGAAAAGTATCGTCGTTGTTCCCCAGCAAAAGGAACAAGGTCAACAAACTGAACGGCGCTGGCTGACAAGCTTAGTTGAAACACATTTCCCCCTTCTTTAACAAAATAAAAAAGAAAAAGAATTTAATATCAAATTACCCGATCTACGAGTACGAGTATATATCGTCTTAATTTTAGTCCTCTTGGCAGAGGAGGATTTTGCAAACTTTTCATGTGTGCCGTCGTGTCAGACCGAAGATATATGTGGAACGCTAGTAGTGCACCACACCGTCGCAACAGCTGCGTTTTAGAATCTAGACAGAAATTACTATGCGCACTCGTCGAACCTAATCGGTTAATCACCTCGAGAAATTTTCCAGTCGCACCAATTTTACAACTTCTCACTCGATTGGGAAGAGGGTAGAAGAACTAAAGTGATGAGGTAAGGCGTAAGGGCGATCTTTGTTTTGTTGCCGTTTCGATAATGCCGACGACGACGGTACGAGAAAGATCGTCGTCCCCCTTATGGGAAATAATTTTCGAGTTCAATGACATTGTTGTGGTTGTTTTTTTTTAATTTTATTCGTGTTTAATTAGTAATTCACGTTTGCCGCTTGGTCTAGTAAACTTTATTATTATTTTTTTTATTTTTTTTAGGCTTATGTCTCGACTAGATATTGAATTCAGTAGCTTTGGGTTATTATTAAGTCGGTTTAAGTTTATGTATTTTAGCGATTGTTTCGATTTTTCGGTAGTCTCTCATGGTCTTCCTCGTTCGTGACCGTTTTAATCTAAAAATCTAGTTGAAAGCGTCTCAATTCGTGTTTAAGGATCGGCTAGAATAAGCGACCAGCAATCGGAGGAGGAGTATACCAACGCTCAGCACTCACTACTGTTCCACATTGTAATGTGCATATGCATGTTATATGTAAATGTACCATGCAATACACATACAAACATATATGTACTTTACGCCCGCCGGCGCGCGGCGAGTGCTGATAAGCGACATAGTAGAAGACCTTTAAAATATTCATAATGAGTGCCTTGCGCATCGGTCAATAGAATACAGACGTCGCGTCGAACGAAAGGATTTCGTACAATACAGATAATAGAACCGTATAACTCGTAATTTGTACTAGAAAAGCCGCTCCAAAATAACTTAGGACAAAGGCAAGGACGAAAAAGTGTGTAACCAAGGGCGTTTTCATAAACGTCAAAAATTTGCGCAAGTACAACCGCATTTCTTTTCTTATGCGTTTTTGAACGCTACTGCTTTTCAGAATATGTGCAGTCAAGATGAAGAACTGATTTAGCACAATTTTCATGTCAACATCGTTCATAAACGTCAAAGAAACATATAATATTATCCTTGATATTTAATTTGATTTCGGCTGAAGAAAAAAAACCGTGCCATCTTTTTCGAATATCGGACAAGCAATCAAAGAGTATCAATTGTCAATGAGCTTCTCAGCTCGCCGTTTGGAGTCGGTAAAAAACTGTAGGTCCCTTCCATTCGTGAAAAAATATAACACGCATGCACAAATGGTTGCGAGAAGCAGTCCCAGGTTCACCCCGAGCTGTGGTGCCACCTAAAGTAAAGGCTGCTGAGGCTGTATGTAGGCATCTCGGCTGCACAGCATTTTAAAAAAATTAGTTTGGTATGAGAAAGCAGTCGGCGCGATAGGTGCGGCCATTGCTCACTCTGGACCAAAAACAAACCCGGATGACTACTTCAAAGCGGTGTTTCTTGGATGATTTGAAACTCTTGATGAAATTTTTATCCTATACGTGCGAAATGAAAGAGCAGTAAAAAAAATGGATTTCTGCTGGAAAGCGTGCACCAAGCAGAGTTCCATCGGGTCGAAAGGTCATGGCCACCGTTTTTTTTTTTTTTTGATTTTTTTTATTTTTTTGCCCAAGCAAAATCTAATGTTTTTCCGTCATCGGAAGAGTGAAATTGAACGAATTGCGTCCCAATCCACCATATTCTCAATTTGCCCAGGGCGCCTATTTTCTGCTTCCATACATGAAGAAATGGCTTGGAGGTAGATATGAGATTCGCATCAAATTAAGATGTTATAGTCGCAAAAGATGTTTATATTGCAGAATTCGGCAACCTCGCAAAAAACTCGTTCGGATTGCGATTGAACAAACCGGGCAGCCATCTTGCGGATGGCTTTTTTGTATCCAAATATTTATGCAAAATTTAAATCACTGATCCATGTGATAAGCATGTAGCCTCTTCAAGTTCGCGCACCTTCATTCCGTGAATTTCATCGAGCATTTCTGGTGTGGTGACCTTAATTAGGCGACCAGAACGTTCAGCGTCACTTAAGCTGGTCCGATCGCTCCAAAATTGACTAAACTAGTGATGGATGGTTCCAATCGATGGTGAAGGGCCCCCGTAATACTTGTTAAAGTTTTGTTTGGTTTCCGTGATGGTTTTTTCGTGCAAAAAATTTAGCTCACGAAATTCACTTTTGCCCATTTTTACCAAAATAAGGCGTGTGTTGTCAATGACTGTCACAACAAAACTTTTTAACAGATCTGTCTGAAAACTTCGGTGCGTTCTTTAAAACATGTTTCTTGAGAAGCAAAACGTTGGATTTGAGGTGGTAACGCCATCTGTTTTTCAGGGACTTATTGACTTCTCGATTTATATGCACGACTTAAGAAAATTGGAGGATCGCTGGGCTGAGTGTATCAAGCTAAAAAGAGCTAATGTTGAGAAATAAAATAAATTTTTGCCGAAAAAACATGTTCTCTATATTATTTCACGATATTAATGAACGCCCTACGTAAACCTCCATATAACTTTAAATAATTTAAAGATTTCAGATCAAAACAACTGACTTCGCAATTTTTAATGAGCATTAACATTTAAGGTTTTTCAACATAAAAATTACGTTTGTTTGCTCTTGTATGTGTATGTTAGATACATACATACATATGTATGTGTATGAAGAAATTAAAAAAAAAACCAAGTTAATTACCAAAAAAGAAATATAAGAACGCATTCTCACCCAATCTCTAAGTCTCCTTCCTATATTTTCAACAGCAAATTTTATTTTATTTATAAACTTGTTCCTGATATATTTATATGTATAATACATACTTTTGTACAGATATAAACAAACAGTATGTAGGTGGCTGGTATTTGGCAGCGCCTCACCTCAACTCTACTTTGTGCGCGGATCGCGATCACTAAATGAAAAAAAAAACATTACCATGGTCAGCCCACCTGACATTAAAATTCTTAAAAGAAAATTCTATATTACATTTGGATTATGACCTTGAGTGTTCATAACGTCTGTTTATTGACCTCAAGTTAACAATCGGATGGCTTTTATTGCCTTCCTCTTCTCTTTCATTCTAACCTACAAACATTTGTCTATTTGTATGTATGTATTTCTATTACAAAAAGGAAAATATACTAAAGTACTCGTATAATTTAAGAGTCGGTACATACAAATATGAAGTTTTCATAACACCAATATCTTGATTTGAATTGTGGTTCCATCGCTTATAGTTCGTAGATACACACCAAGAGACAACCGGGTAAGTTGAATCACCGCTTCTATTGATGCTGTGTCGTTCCGTGTTTGACTGTGTGCGAACCACGCTAGCAGACTCTAGCAGCTTTTTATGAACTTAGCCTTGACGACTTGTTATCGAATTGATATGAGCGAGCGTTTGGTTTCGTAATATGAATTCAAAAAGAACATAGAAGAAAAAAAAGCAGAGAGTGAAGCATACTACCGCAACACGCACACTATAAACAGAAACCAAATTAATATACATAGATACAAATTTGAATTGTTCTTGATTATTTATTTATTTTTTTATTTTATTTTCGCTTCCTAGTTCCATAAAAAAAAGACTGTCGCCTCACTCTTGCTTTTTACGAGAATGCTGTAAAAAAAATGATGTTCTATTTCGTATCTTTCAAGTTAAACTTTCACCATAGGAGCGGCATCCACCCTAAGGTGCAACTTTCTATTTTCATTCAATGCACTGCAGCAGAAAATTCCCATTACATTGTGGGAACAGAAGTAGAAGATTTCACATATGAACGAACATAACATTACATATGTACATACGTATGTACAATAAATAAATGCATTTTTTTTCATAGACATCCGGCAAAAACTAAAGCAACACATATGAATGTACATATGTGAGTACATATGAATACGAGTATAAACTTTGATTGGAGCATTTAATGCGGGACAATTTATAGGCGATAGGAATTTGGAACGAGGTTATCTACCTTGCGACCTTGAATGGTCGGAAGGTAGATAACCAACCGACTCACTGGACGCTCGTTCATACACAAACGAACACACATAAGCACGAATAAAGTTGCGTGTAGGAGTGAAAAGAACAACACATGCATATGTAGAATTAAATGGTGGTTATGATTACACAGCATTAAAATAGAAATAAGCTTACATTTTTGACATTTCTCCTCCGGTCCTATGTTTCACGAGATTACTACTTACAAGTATGTACTTGGCAAAGCCTACATATACTTTATGTGTACATGCACAAACATATATTGTGGTCGAATAGCTTATTAAAGATTTGGAGAGAAACAGTTAAAAATGTAATTTGTTGTCAGTTTTTTTTTTTTAAATACCTTACAAAAGGCACGTTTGCGAGTTAAGCCTAAGAGCACAACCATCATTGACTTAAGTTGGCTTAGGCAAAAGTTTGATAAAGTTGACCCTGCTTTTATCACGTATTTTAAAGCATAGTGAAAATAAATTTCAATAAACGTTTAAATGTCCAAAGTCTTAATCTTTAGTTCTAAAAGGCCAAGAAAACGAACCGCTTGCATTGCATTTCCTCAAACCTCTATAAAATCTCTTAAGTCACATTAATGAAAAGAACGAGATTTGAAAAATTGAGGAATGGTTTCCCCTCACTTGTTCGATTCACTTTCACTTAAGCTTGGTATCGTAGAATCCGTCAGCGACGTTTCCTTATCGATGGATGTGTCGAAAAGGAAGTGCCTCGGTCATACTGAATGAAGCTTTTCGGTATTCGGAAAAAACAAGAAAATGGATAGCACAGCTCTATTTCTGGATTCGTCAGATGAAGAACAAGAACTATAATATCTTCAGAAAGATAAATGCGAGCATGCGTAGGAAGAGCAGTAGGATATAATAGAACCACCAGATAAAACGTCTTTTTTTTTTTTTTTTTTTGCATTTTGATTTGATTACATAATATCAATATCAAGAGCTAATGCAATGTGGGGATTTTTATTTAGGAACTCTTCTAATTTTCAAGATCCTTATACATTAAATCACTATTCATCGCGTTAGTTCGTCCAATTCTGGAATATTGCTGTGTAGTATGGTCTCCCCTCTTCAACAAGGATATGCAACGTATTGAAAAAATACAAAAAAGGTTCACGAGATATGCGATTCAAAAATTGAATTGGTCCGTTCCCTTACCGTCATACAATAGTAGGTGCGCATTAATTGGTTTAAAGCCCCTATCTTGCAGAAGAACTTACTTTTGTGTTACATTTGCAAGAGATGTCATTTCGGGACATATCGACTGTGCTCCTCTTTAAGCCTTATTTGGTATTTATGCTCCTTCTCGAGGTCTTAGACCTAGGATTGAACATTTTTTTTATATTCCTCGTCATGTGACAAACTATGGTCGCAATGAACCAGTCACTAATGCCTGCATACATTTTAACCGTTACGCAAATGTAATTGATCTCGATTTGTGCAGAGATAAATTTAAATGTATTATTCTTGAAGCAATTAATTAATCTTGTATTATTTTATACATAGTATTAATTTAGGTATTATTGTAGTCTAAGAAAGTTGTTACTTATAGACGTAAATAAATAAATAAAAAAATAAATAAATAACAATGACCTGTCAATACTGATGTATCGATTTAACTGATGCCAAGTCTGGTTAGCATGACTACAGGACTACATGTATCAAGGTTACGCCACCTTTCATTAGCACAGGCTAACCGCAACAGGACATTTCTCGCGTGAAGATATTGTGCCTTATCGTTTCTATTGGTACATTGGGTTCACTTTTTATGGTAGAATCCCAGTTTTGTACCTTTTCGGGCTAATTCGTCTGCTTCATAGTTACCTGGTGTGACCAGAAATCCAGCATAGTGAGCATGCATCTGCTCGATATCTCGTTCATAGATGCGCGACAGTGCCTAACCAATTTTGATCTTAATTGGAGATTCGAGTGCTTTTATAGCTTCTTGGCTATCGGTGTAAATGTCGCGATTGTACATCGACTACATCGATAACCACTCAGCGGCTTCAAGAATAGCCATCACCTCCACCTGGAAGACACTAAAGTGGTTTGGAAGTCTTTTTAAAGACAAATTCACCTGTTTTAGACCTATCCGTGTCAATCTCCAGTACGGATTTATCATTAAGACAGATATTACCTACCCATAATTGTCGGCTGGGAATATAAGTCTTATATTTGATATTATAATCTAAAAGCGGAGTCATATAGTCCGTAATTTTTGTGCGGCTCTAAGCTTTTGCTGATATGGTCCTACCGTAAATTTCCAAAGGAAGCATGTTTAACATTGTTTCCAGGACCGCGGTGG
This sequence comes from Brachyopa scutellaris, assembly GCA_949775065.1. Taxonomy (NCBI): domain Eukaryota; kingdom Metazoa; phylum Arthropoda; class Insecta; order Diptera; family Syrphidae; genus Brachyopa; species Brachyopa scutellaris. Next base: position 93,911,566 of record OX459113.1, on the reverse strand, counting down.
GGGTGGTTCGTATAGCTCCAGTAACGCAGATTCTTTGGATGTTGTTGAGTATATTGAAGTTGCTGACTTTGTCTAGTGCTGTCCACCAGATAAGAATTCCATACATAACTATGGGTCTGACTACCGCAGTGTAGAGGATTTTTTACTCGTTCCAGTGTATTCCATTCCACCTAGATATGTATATGGCGTGATCTGAAAAGCTGAGCTGAGTACATTTCATTTACTCTGCAAATTTTGCACGTTTTTCTGGGCTGTTGATGTGTGGCTACCACAGGACTGTGAAATACTAAAGGTAAAAAGGATTTTCAACCATCCGGAAACTCTAGCAAATTCAAGTAGGTCCGATGATGATCCATCGGATAGCTCGTATAACAACGAGCAACGAGCAACGAGCAACGAGCAACTTAGTCGAGTTGCGTCGCATTTCATATCATATAAACAACCATTTTCAGTTGTAATTATGAAAAATGATGTAAAGAACAACTAAAAGTTGACTATTTGTCGTCTATTTGTCAGTTCTCTGGTGGTCGAGGAAAAAAATGCTATGAACATAAATTCGATACATAATCTATATCTATATTCTATATACATATATATATATGTATATAAAAACGAAGTTCACTTTTGTGTGTGACCTTATATCTAGAGACCGGTTGGGTGGATTTTTATATTTTTTTTTTTTTGAAATGAAAGGGGACCATTTGGAGATGGTTTAGAAAAATAAATTCTGTCCAGTCGAAGTTTTTGTAGCCCAGTTTTTAGAGCTACATCGCAAAAAACCACATTGTTGTGTAATGTTTTAGCCCATTGTCGTTTTGGAAACACACAATCAAAGCATTAGTGCTTACATTTATAAGAGTCGTTCCACTGTATAGCAATATACACTACGGTTCACCTGAATAAAGGCAACACTTAAATTTCTCTAAACAGTGAGTTATGGCCAGGAAAATCGAACCGTAGTGTATTTTGCATTTGTGTGTAGTACATCTACGCATTTTGCCACTTAGTTTTATATACATATATAGAAGAAGAAGATTTATCTGGCTTCATAACCACTACCAAAAATCATGACTGGTTGACTGAACGAGCAATATTGGCAGCAAAAAACAAAGATGTCCATGAACTTAATGTGGCTACTCAAAGCGACATCAGGCTAATTAGTTATAATACAAGTCAGTGCACACAGTTAAGAATCAAGATGATGACATGGTGAATAGTAATGCTACCGAATTTTTGAATTCACTGGATTTGGCAGGAATGCAACACAAAATCTACAAATAAAAGTTTGAGCACCGAATATTATGCCTTGCAATATAAATCAACCACGACTTTGTCATGGAACCAGACTTACAGTGAAAAAGCTAATGAACAACGTCACCGAAGTAACTCAAAGTCGAAGAAGTTTTGTTTCCCCGAATTAGTTATAATACAAGTCAGTGCACACAGTTAAGAATCAAGATGATGACATGGTGAATAGTAATGCTACCGAATTTTTGAATTCACTGGATTTGGCAGGAATGCAACACAAAATCTACAAATAAAAGTTTGAGCACCGAATATTATGCCTTGCAATATAAATCAACCACGACTTTGTCATGGAACCAGACTTACAGTGAAAAAGCTAATGAACAACGTCACCGAAGTAACTCAAAGTCGAAGAAGTTTTGTTTCCCCGAATTCCAATGATTCCAACTTTGTCATTTGATTTTAAATTACTCTAATTTGCAGTTCGTCTGGCTGTTGCGATTACCATCATTAAATCACAGAGGCAGTCTTTGAAAATCTGCGGTATAAACTACTACCTCCTTTCTATCATACTATGTTTATAAGTAACTCGACTTTTTTTAGGGTCCGGGCAACGCCGCGCGGATAAAAGCTAGTACTTAATAAAAACCGAATGAAAAGTAGTTTCTTAATGATAATAATGGATATTATTGTCAATGTTGCGCGAAAACGAAAATCTATCCGTGACCCATTCCAACTCGTTAGAACTAAAAAAAAATGCAAAGAACAGAATATTGGAATACGCATTTGCAATGTGTAAATTACTGATATGTTATTTTTAAATATTTACAAGTGTTTTGAATAGAGAAGCATTTTGCTACTTTCAAAACGAATTTCTTAAAGTTGCATGAACGCTCGACTGCAATACCACTAGCGCTTCCGAGTGCTGAAGATGTAAAACCAACCTCCAGCTGATGTGTGCTATATGTTTTTGAGCTGCAAAAATATTTTTAACCCTTGGGTACCACTCACAATATATTTTACACGTTGACAATTCAACGGTCAGTCTGACCTTCCCATAAAACAATATATATTTTGTTAACAAATAGAAATATTCAATTAAAACACACTATTTATGAAAAATTATACATATACATATTAAGTAATGAAAGGACACACATTAACTTATTTTCTGAAGAGTTTGGACATACAATTATTGAGCAAGTATTGCATATTGGAATTTCACAAGATGAGTTTCCAAAGTTAACAGGGTCATATAGACCCCTGAGTAGTAACCAAGGGTTAATTACGTTATTAATAATATTACTACATTATTTTATTTGTTCCATTTTGACCTTTCGTATCTCATAATCACTCGCAGCAACCCCGTTCACGACTGAGTTGTCTATTATAAAACCAGAAAAAATACACACAAAACTCTAAAGACAATTAGCCATTTTGGTTTTCTGTTGAAAAACAACTCTTTTTATCAGAGTTGTTCAGCAATACCGAATTTCGAATTCAAACCAATTAACAACTCAACTTAACCAAAATTGAATTGTGTAATAGGGGCAGTAGTTTTTTAATGTGAAATCTTAACATGTTGTGACCAGGGGCCTGCACCACAAAACAACAAGCATTGTTAAAATGGCAAATTTTAACAAGTAACACGAGTTTCTGTATGACGAACAGCTTGCTATTTGTTAAAATTCGCCTTTTTAGCAATGCTTGTTGTTTTGTGGTACAGGCCCCAGTTAGCACTTCTATCAGCAGTGAGATCGATTTGTCTATCTTTTTGTAGGAGTTCTCTCGGGCCGTTTTGATAAATTTTGGCCGCAATCTTCTTGATACCTCGCAGGTGGTTAGTTATTTGTTTTAATTACTGATTTTGTTCAATTTTAGCCGGAAGGTTACAGAGCGAAGGTTTAATCATCGGCTTATGCTATGGCTGAGCACTTTCTGGTCAGTTCATCTGCGGCTTCGTTGCCTGGTATCCCGCTGTGACCAGGGACCCAGTAGAATTTTACATTGTGCTGCATGCCGAGAACATTAAGCTCTTCGCGGTAACACTTTACAAGCTTAGATGTTATTTGCATGTCAGCTACTGCTTTAAATAGTAATATCCTCTCGCGATATTGTCATCATTGACACCAATTTGTTACTGCTAGAACCTCAGCATGGAAAACGCTGCTGTGATCTGGGAGTCTTATGGAGCTACCTATTCCTAGTTCCTCAGAGAAGCAACCCGCTCTTAAACCTGTCTATTTTAGACTCATCTGTGTAGATGGACTTAGAATCCTCAGATACCTCGTTTTTCTCCTTCTGGTCTCTACTTGGGAAGGCCCACGAGAAGGGTTTTTCGAAATCCAGGTATGGGACAATGTAGTCTGAATTGATGCCACGGTTAAGGTAATTGCCAAGCATTTTGGTGTCTCCATATGGATTCGACCTCCAGTGCTTTGACTGGCCTAGCCTGTCAGCGTATAAACTTGTAATGGTTGGTATATTTCATTCTATCGTTGATATGTACATACGTATACAAAATACACTATATTATTTATGAAAGACGGTTCAATCAATCTGATTTATGATCGGGTTAAATCAAATTCGTTTAAATCCTATGGTATATCGAGTATGTACATATATTCCATTTAATGCTTATCATTATAATTATTCATTGTGGCTCTTATCGGAGATTAGCACAAATTCTGATAAAGACAATAAAATATTATATACAGCGGTCAAGCAATTTACCTACAACAAAAAGTAAGTATGCCAACATCAGCAAATGTTCATATGTATGTAATGTACTTAAATGTACAGAGAATTACTTTGCCATCATTTCACCATTTTCAAGAAAATAAAACGTAAACACCTTCTTCCTTATCATTATCATTGTTCCTGTTTCAGGACCCGTGTCTGCTTGGGACATTTTGTCTAGACAAAATAATAAATAAATCCGGGTAACGCTTCATCTCGCTTGTGTACCTATTTGTATGAAAGAGATACCATAACGTACTCTGATAATAATTAACGAACAGAAACTCACAATGAAAACCACACAAAATACGAGACATAGGTATCCGAAATTTTATAACACATACATTAGAACTCAGGAAAAAAAAAACCTAATTATCTATCTATTCATTGCTCTGAGAAATAATACGAAGAATAGTAACATTTATTTTAATGTACCAGGCGGAAATACACGCCAAATGAGTGTGCACTGTGCAGTATGTACTTACATCATCAAGTTCGATAATATCGTCGTCCGAGTCTCGATGGTTTTCCTCGTCGTGTAGTTCTAAATCGAAAACGTCACTCACGTCACTGACATCAGCCATTATGAATGAACTATTTGTAATAGACGTACCAAATGAAGCAATGACGAAAATAAATACCAAAACGTTTTTATTTTATTTTTGCTTTTCTATTTGAGAATTACGGTTTCGGCGCGCGCGACAATTATGACTACGAACAGTTTTCTACGGTGGCGAAAGTGTAATGCGAAACAAAAAAAACTAGCCAAACACCCGTTTATGTATGCAAGACAAAGACAAAAGGCGTCCACGAGAAAATGATATGATGGTGACGGACACAACTTGTTTTGTTATCGGTCTGCCTCTGCACTCGATTACGATTTGTTGTTCTTTGGTCTCGCTCTTCGCTCGGTGTTTATACACACGAAATCCTAACTTCACTCGCTGCCACGCACACTGTCAAAAACGCATACGTACACAAATCAATTTTTTATTTTACTTTTTTTGCTATTTTCGTTCGAAATCTTTATTTTTTTTACTTTTGCTTTACTTTTTTTTATCGAAATCTGTTTTCAATAATAATTTATCTGTCGATTACGATCACCAGTAACGAATTCCAAGAATCTTGACGAGAATGTGGTAAAATAATGAATATATGTATGTCACGCAATTAATCACCTCACTACACACGCGAACTTGCTTTCGCGAAACGATAACGAAGTGAAAAATTAAGAATATATAGTAATTCAAAGACGTCTGAAAAAAAAAATGATTTTACGCACTTTATTTTTCACGTTGTATATTCTGTGGAATTGAACGTAGTTGCAACTAATTTCACCGTATTTAATTTCTCACTGTTTGCAGGATAATTTTTGTATAAATAAAAGCCCTTTTAAGAAGGAAAAACAAAATTCATTTTCACAAGGAAACCGAGATACACGAAGGCCACTTAAACACTTTCCCAGCCCATTCCGTTAACCTTAATATATTACTTTGATCCCTAAATACATTAATTTATTATTTAAGTGTATATTTCATAGAATTCACTGGTTTTATAATTATTTTATAGAAAAATGTGCGCGTATTGCGTACACGATTTCCGCTCTTCACAGATTTATTCCCACAGAGAGTGCTCAAGTTGAACTGACGAATGAATGAAATGAAAATGGTCGATGCCGTGTATTGCTGCTGCCCGTGTTTCACCAACGAAAATTGGTAATCACTGATAATGTGCCTGTCTCTTTCCAATGTCGTAATTGCTGCGGCGACTGTTCAGTGGTTAAATAAATTTGGTTTAGGTTTGAATCGAGTATTGATAGTAGCTGCGACATTGGTGAAAATTAAAAAATGTTTCCGAACATTTAGCGGTTAAGTAATTCAATTAATAAAATGGAAGAAGTAGTAACATAAATGAAAATGAATTTAGTCTTAAATTTATTTTCAAAGACGATTATCTTTGAATAATGTAAAATATAGTAAACACTCTAGTAAGCCCTGCATCTCCAATCTCACTTCAACTTAATAAGATGTATAATATTTGCAGGATTATAAATAACCACGACACCACACGCTGGCTACACTAACAGAGTATAATGCCAGAGTACAGGAACTTCTGAAATTAACCAATAGCAGCAACGTGCTGATTATTCTAAGCTCTGTTGTCCCCAGACAAATTTTAAAAACCCACGGATTTGGCAATGCGAAGTTATAACTGTAGTATGAATTTTATGTAGTATGAACCGCAAGTTTGAGCCAACTTCAACTTTCGAACGTGCTTCTGCTACTTCCATTGTGTTCGGGCAGACAAACGAAAAGAATCAATTGAAATGCCGAAATCCCGGAAAAAGAAACAAAGCCGACAAAATGTTAATGACTTTTGGCGCATCCATTTCTCGATTCTGCCATTGAAGAGTGAATTTGCATGGGAAAAAAACAAAATTCATTGAAAAATGTTCAATTATTCAGATTTTGCAGGTTTTCACTATATAAGTGAGTTTGTATGAAGAAAATCAAAATTGGCAACCAAAAACGTCCACCATCCAGGTTTCGCAAGATTCTTTTATTAGCAGAATCCACTATATACAAGTTTTACTGTATATGTACAATAATCGCTCTGCAATGTTTGAATTGAATTCAATATGGCAGTTTTTGTTGCAAAGAAAGTTTCATTTCAGATAACAAAGACCGAAATAACAATAAAATGTCCCATTACATATTTCCCACCCCGTCAATAAAAAAAACCCCCTAAATCCGGTGAGAAAACCCCCAAACTGGCAAAGCTGCACATCTGCATTATATCTGACTTCAGTGAAAAATTCCACTGGTAATTATTTAAATTAAATTTTTTATAATAAAATTTATTTCGCCTAGAAAAATTCAACTATGTTTTTCTCTTTTCAAGATAACAACTCATTGCAATGGGCCTACTTTCCATATAAAATTAATGTTATCTAGAAACGAAAATGGCAAATGGAAAATGGCTACACCTTCCAGATCAGGATTCTAGCACTTGTCCACAGTTTTTTTTTTTCTTATTTTCGTGCGCAGCGTGTCTCCTACCCAACTTTTTATGTTTAAAAAAAAGAAATGTTTACAAAATCAGTTGAGGAAATAGTCCTGCATGACTAGGGTAGGTCCTCCTTTCAGATCGTCAGTCACAGTCATGTAATGTCATATTTATGAATACATACGTAATCAAGAAAACAAAACTACATTTAAGCATGGAAAAAGAAACAATTTATTTGCTAGTTTTTATTACACCATATTCTGTATCAGCCGTACGAGTTAACATACATGTTTTTTTTATTGATATTTTTTAAAAGATATTCATATATAAATTTCCTTTGCATGCGCGTTCTTATTGAAAATTTTGCAACTAAACATATTTTTATTGTTTTTGGAGTACAAAACTATATACGTAGTTTTTTTATGATGAACAGAACATAATAATGCATGTTTCCGCTTCCTTTCTTGCTTATGGTTTGTGTTTATATTTGTTTCAAACAAGTGCACAGGTATATTGTTGGTTGTATATCTAAACCGATTTAACCGATGCAGTTTGCATTTTACTAAAGAATTAAAAAATAATCTAGGAAAACTCCAAACTATACAATCAAAACACAAAAAAAAAAAACAATTATTCAATGTTTTGATAACTAAAAACTATTATTCGAGCACCAATTAAAACTTAAAATTAAATTGTGTTTTTGTTGAATAGCAAAATAGCCCACCACTGCAAATGACGTCACTCTTGTTGTATTTAATATTTATCAGTTTAGTGGAAAGTGATACCATTAAAATCCTGCCGCCGATGTTATTTTAAATTATTGAAACTCAGATTGTCCCTCAGAAATGGACGTTCTCTGGGTAGAATATCAATACTGTTGCGACTGAGTACACTGTGGAATCTAGCGGGCATCTTCGGAGAGTGCTCCACCATTGATGCCTTTTCCTAAAAGAAAACGATTATCGTTTGAATCAACAACACCATACTTTTTTCACAAAAACAACTAAATATACTTTTTATTTCATTCATAAACAAAAACACAAATTAAAGTAATTAAAATAATAATAATCAAAATTAAGGTGTGAAGTTGTAGTAAACACATAATTAATCATGGTTGTGTACGAAGACAGGGATCATAGATCGTACTCAAAATACATTCGACGTACATACAAAAAGGTAAAAGGTACATAAATATTACACGATGTGATTGAATGAATAAAACGAAATAATAAACAAAAAAAATAACAAAAAATGATGAAGCCGAGTGAAATGGTGGTTTCTCTTCCTCCTAAAAAAATTCGACAGCGTTTCAGTCTAAGCTACCTGATTGCTGCCTGAATCGGGACCTGGATTTGTATACGACTGGAATGTAGGGCCATCACGCCGCGTCGTTACCTTCTCCTGGATTGAGTTAAACGTTTTCGAGAGCCATGGTTGCCAGCTATTGCGGTTCGTTTGGATCTCTGAAAGCGTAGCGTTTAGCTGATGATTTAGATCCTGATTTTTACATTCGGCCTCCACTTGAGCAAGTTTGGCCTGAGCCAGTTCTAGCTCAAGTTCGCGTATCCTTTGCATAGCAAGGTTAATGGGATCCAGTGGACCCAGGAGCGGTTCATCTGTTTGTTTCTTTATTGGCTTTAGGATTTTTTTCAGCATTGAATCTTCCTGAATATTTTCACAGCAAACCCCGCATCTGGTTATAGTATTCTACAGAAAAAAAAAACAATTATAAAATGTGTCACCTACTTTGTAGATCCATCTAACCGTCATTTCATCAATAACCTCGTTCAGTTTAGTTATCTCCTGTTCCTGGCGTTGAATGATCTGCTTATAATCTTGTGTTATACCGGTGTGTGTTTTTTCCATTTGTATGGCCTTTTCATTGGCGTCATCTAGTTTCTGTTGTAAATGCATGATTTCGGTTTGGAATTTCTTTCGTTCTTCTCTGAACTTTGACTCGTAAATTTGTGCCTCTTTTTCGATTCGCTCATCATTTTTCTTTTGAATAAAGAATTCATCTTCATACTGTTTTAGCTTTTTGACTTTACGTTCGCAAGCCATTTTCATAATCTTGCGAGCTTGACTAGAGCTGCGACATTTTTTAGGCAAAGTGACACGGAAATATTTAAGAATACCTTCGAAATCGAGTTGCCGAAGTTCAGCCTCACATATCGAGAGGAGCGTAATGGCCACTTGGAAAAGCAATGGTATGCCATCGAGTAAAAATACGTCAAGTACGTGGAACACAAAACAGAGTGGGAATCTTGCGGTGAACAGTGTAAGGAACCACTGTGATGCATACATGTGTGTTTCTACGCCGCAGCGTTCGAAATGCTCGTGAAGTTTAGGCAAATGTTCACGGATTAAGCGGTCAAGTTGAAATAATCGCAGATAGAGAGACTCAAAACCTTGCTTGTAGAGATCACGCAGACCGTACTCGTACATTAGTGAGACTAATACACAAAAGGAATCTTCTTCGGGCATCTATTAAAAAAAGAAAACAATGAGAAATATGAAATACCAAAAAAAAAAAAAAACCTACGTGCAGTAACAAACTGGCAGCAATAAAACTAAGACCTTGACAGTATCCAACCTCACTATCGTATACTGCATAGGCTTTTGATACTTTAAACAAGGCATCTTGTCCGGAACCACCAGTCTCTCTGAAGCACTTATGAGCAGGAAATGTTCTGTGTATGTCTCGCTGAATGACTGTTTCGCACTTTGTTTCCTTAAAAGACATTTAATTTCCGTCAATTTATATGTATGCATCTAAATGTATGTATTCATATGTGTATTAACTATTTCAACTTACTTTGGTGATCAATGTCCTGTACATATCTGTCATATCAACTTTGCTCTCTACGTTCGCTAGTTTCTGCCATATTTTTCCTCTCAACGCCTCTGGAACTCCCAAACGGACGAGAGGTGCCAAGTTTTTAGGTCTCTTTTCGGTGTCCCACTCCTTCAAGATCGGATCCCATTCATCCAAGGTATCCTGTGAGCAATCTTTTGACACCTCTCCAGTGCCACTGAGAAGCGGTTCATCCCCATCGGAACTGTAATCTGTTGGACAATCATCCTCAATAGAAACAACACTCGATGAACGAACCATTCTCGATAGATTATTTATTCCAAACTTGAGTAGCGATGAAGACGGTGGTGTCGGTTCAAGTATCTCCTCCGATGGATCAATCGATGCCACTTCCCAAGTAGCCTCATCTGTCTTCTTCAGGTGCAAATAAAAGCGGAGCGACATTGGCCGCTTTGAGGTGAAGTGATCCATAATGCGTATTTCTGTTTGCGACTGAATAGTCACCGGAGTTTCAATAACAAATCGTACTGGCTCTTGTATTCCACGAATAACAAGATCCACAGCTACAGTGAGGAACATTTTGTGAGATTCAAAATTTAGCTGTTCGAAGGCCTTGTCACTGGCCTTCCATTCGGCACGGATTTGATACGGATTTAGACATAGTACGATTTGGCTGTCGGTGGCAGCCACTTGATAACCCATTGACACCATGTCGAGGAGCTGCATATCAGCTTGTCGAACAAGCTTGCCTGGACTAAGAAGAACTCCGAAACAGCGTTCTATGAAGAGTGGTTGTAGAGTACTTGATGCGGTCTGTTTCACAGTGATACAGACTTCTTTGTCGGTGTTGCAACGTAACTTGAAGCATGATTTATCACCTCTCGGCACAGCAGAGTATGCCTTTGCGACTTTTTCACGGATCTCTAGAGAAACTATAAATTCGTAACCGGCTACGTTAAGTGGATTGCCACTTATATCCGACGTTATTGAGTTTATCATTATACTATCCACTGCAGAGGTGACACTGCACGTTAAACTTGCTGGATATCGACGAAAAGCTTTATGGAAACATGCTTCCCGAAAAAAAGAAAATATTTTCAAATTATCTCCTTAGAAAGTCATAATCACTGTCTTACCGCTGACTTGAGTCACAGCTTCAGGTATCTGGCATCGAAACACATGGCACTGAAACAATGACTCACCGTGCAACCAGGTGAATGCAAAGCAACCGTGCTCGACGCTACCTATTGGTCCACGAAAATACAAAATAATGCTTTGTACTTCAAACGACGATATAAGTGAATTGTTGTCTGCGTCATATAACCTTTAAAATATATAAACATTTAATGATTGCATTGATTTATTGGAAATAAAGTTCATTACATTACAAGCCCATCTGAGCAGTTCGGAATACTGACAGAGACCTTGAGACCGACTGAATTCGACCCAGTATTCAACTCGCACATGATCCTGTGAATGTCCAGCTCTGACTTGGGTGCATTTATATTGCCTGCACCCAGGTATGTGACACCAGAGAAGATGGTGCAGCCTTGTTGGTCGATATCTGAAACTAGACAAAATGAAATTCTTTGTGCAATATCTGCTGCAAATGCAGTCACGATAAAGTGCATCAAAATCCATTAATAATTCTATACAACAGTTTCGTTTAACTTTCAAATGCCAAATATACACAGGTTGTATGTATATATATATATATATATCCAGTTTTTTTTTTATTTCAGATTTTTATTAAATCGTGGATGAGATTTTTTGAGCTTTCAAGCATGTGACCGTGTTTTGGGTAAACGTCCTAGATTGAGATTGTAGAGCTTGTCGCTAATGTCAATAGACATCGCGTTTTCTGCGTAATTTCAAAGAACGTTGTAACATCAATTACTGTGGCTTTTGATGTGCATTGACCTCTTGGACAATAAAGCTTGCATCTTCCACTGCTAATGTGGTATGTGGTGTCCTTTGGAACTGAATAAAGAAGCCCTGTTTAGAACACTTTTATAAATGGATCCAATACTATCGTTCGGGCTGATTCTCACTGTATGAAGGCTCAGTGTAAATACTACGGTGAAATCTTCCTTAAGTGGAAAGGCACGAAACTGGAGTTTTTCGACCGGTTATGAGAGCTGTCCGTTTAAAAGAACGCATTTTGTATAGGAAATTAAAAATTGGCGAGTTGTCACAGGTAACAAGAGTTATACAGTTAGCGGGAGTGGTAGCAATATTTGAAGCCGTGAAAAAAAATGATCCAACACTTCACGCAAATGGATTATCTGCTCGAATAGTCTCTCGGTCCTGAGAGCAATTTGCAATCCTATACGCAACTCCGCAATTATATCTAAAGTAAGAGACGCCCTAAGACTAAAACCTAAAAATTAAATTGATGTGGACTCCAGCACTTTCTGTAAAACAGGGCAACAAACTGGCCAACAAAGCTGCCAACTATATAAGCATTGCTCCAGTTTATATGTTTGATCTGTATTCCCGAGTCGATCTTCAAAGATTGGTACAAAGCAAAATCCATAAAAAAACAACTTCAACAGTGGACAGAATACCATCATCACTACACATCGATCAATCCCAATAAAGACCATCCGATCTATCCGACATACATATCCAAGGAAATGATAACGAATTTTATTCGCCTCCGACTAGGGTATACCTGACTAACACACCAACATCTCTTAAAAAAAGAACCAACAACGACTTGTCATAGCAACCTCATATTTAGCCACCTGCCAAGTACTACACCATTTTAGCCAAAGCCTCAATATCATAGAAATATTAAAGGAGCGTACCCTGTCCAACATAGAAATCATAAACAAAATATTAACTTTACTTAGAATCAAGCTATTATAAGACATTTTTTTTTACTAAAGAGATGATAGAATTTTGCTGCTAGTGCTCTTCATTACCACTATTAATTAGAAATTTTAATTTGTTATTGATAAAAATAAATAAATAAATGTAAATATAAATGTAAATACCTTCTTCGTCGGTATCACTTTTTTCCGGTTTCATATCATCTTGTTTCTCACCACCAGCTGGGCTAGGATCAATGCAATCATAGAAAACTGAATGACCAACCTTGTTGACATCTGGTGTCGACAAATTCGATTTAGGTGATAGTAGATCACCATGTCGGTTAAGGGTTTGAGTACCCAATTGTGTAAAACGACGAGCTGATTTGGAGGTTCCAGCCAGAGGGAGTGTTAATGACTTCTGTGCCAATTTTGCAGCATTGGACGAGGCTATCAATATACAAATACGAAAATGTGATTCATTGTAGAACTCACTTCACAAAGTAACAACAAGAAATAAGAGAAAAAATTGCGATAGAGTGTGTACAAGTCTACAAAGAGGGCGTTTGTTTACATTGTATTATAGGTAAACACATATTACAATTTTTCTACAAATGCAATCAGTGGGGGTAACATATCATACTAACTCCAATATGCCGACGACATTGCTGAACTTTTATTTTCCTTTCAATGAACACAATTTGTATTAATACGCGGCGCCAAGTTATAAAGTCGCGATTTTCCTCTACACACAATTCTATTCTATTTCGTAGATCTGTTTAATTTTCTATATATCATTTGCCTCCAAAGATCAGCAGCAAATCGATATGGATGAGGGAAAAAAGAAGCTGTACACTCTAATAATAAACCAATGTTAGATCAATTAATTAACGACCATGTTTATATGTACGTACGTTCCATTCGTTTGAAGCGCCCGAAATCAACTCACGCGACTAGAATTTGAAACAAAACTACGATAAAGTCCAGTTGAGCAAAAAAAAAAAAAAAAAAGCGATAAAATAAAATAAGAAAACAAATAACGCAATTAAAATGTAGTGAGTGAGCGCAGCACTTTGTGACTTTGAGGCGGGACTTGATCTTGGTCTTTATTTTAATTTTAAAGTTCAATTTGAAATAAAACACAATTCTAAAGAAATCGATGATTATGAACGAATTTCTTCTTTTATCACTTATCTATATTATTTAGACTAACGAGGGCACCGAATGAAGCTCGATAACTAAGTAGCTCAAGTATGCATGTGATTATTTGTTGTTTTTTTTTTTTGTTAAACGAAGTAAACAAAAGTAAATACATATGTACACAAACACATAATAAATGAATGAGTAGTCAAAGACAACGCCTATGATTAAAAGCACCTTATCAAACATGTTGAAAAGTTATACACAAGTCAACATACAAATACAATTGAAAATATGGGCGAGCATGCATAAAAAAAGTAGTGTTGCAATGCACTTGTTACAATAGGAAGTTGGAAAAAATCTTGTTAAAAGTAAGCTGGGTGCGATTGAATACAAACAAAAATTCCTTTTCGGCAATAGTAGATTAACTATGAAACCGAGCGTGAACTTTAAAGTAATTTTATAATTTAAACTGCTAAGTTTGCTATATGCATACAAGGCGATTTGGAGTAAATAGTCAGCCGAGTTCTGGAATAGTGCAGTCAAACTCCTGGCCTCAAAAGCTACAGGATGAGGATACCCACTTGTGATCCGACTATGAAAATACAATATGCAATTTCAATGAAGATATAACAAGTAAGTTGGATTCCATAGAATCTAGATTATATATATACATTATTCGGGTTCCACTTACGAATCTTTCCGATATCTACGAGCAATCCGTAAGTGGAACACGCTTCCTCAACTGACGGAACGGAGTTTTTTATGCATTTGCTAAGACTATTTGGTTTTGGGGATTTATCTTCTCACTTTCTTCGCTGAAACATGTATTTATTTTGGACATTTCATGAAAGGGATTCATAGTTGTAAATGCTGTGAAGTGATAAAATTGTCATGTTTTTCATTTCATGCATATTTAATTCAAGTAAATGAATGCAAAAAACGAAGTTGTTGAAGAAGAATACTAATTTTGACAGATAAATTTCTCCTCTACTGAGAATGTTGTTCCACTCAATAGAAATAGAATAGAAAATTAATATTAATAGAAAAGAAAAAGAAAAAAAAGAACGAGAGAAACGCTCTCTTGAAAAAAAAATCACTATCTATTTCACGTATGCTTAAATATCCAACTTCTTCTTATCCAGACAGTCGAATCAGTCGAGACGTGCATTATATCTACATACTTGAATGAGATGGTTTTGATTAGTGGAGCAATATAGACAGTGATGTGTAGATTATATTGTACGTAATTCCGAAGGTTTTTATAACTTATTGCTATTCTCTATTTATGTGCTCTGGACGGTTCGCATTCCAACCAAGATATCAAAGGATTTTTCAACTCATTGCACAATTGAAGAGCTTATTGCAATAACATGATAAGCCACGAAAGCAAAATATTGAAAAAAAAGTGGTTAGAAATTAGAATCTGTAATGTCGTATTTTGTAATGTACAATATTCTATATGCTTTGGACAGTTCGCATTCCAACCAAGATATCAAAGGATTTTTCAACTTAGTGCACAATTGAAGGGTTTGTTACAATAACATGATAAGCCACAAAAGCAAAATATTGAGAAAAAGTGGTTAAAAATGAGAAACTGGATTCAGTATTATCTTTTGGTAAATAATCTTTATTAACAACGCTATAATCACTATTGACAAAAATCACCGGTATCATTTGTATTTTTGTCCAAATTCATGTTTTTGTTTCAGACTGCACAATAGCAACTGGAGTAGCAGTGGTAGAGTGGCGTGTTCCTTGTACGCTATCAGACAAACACGGCAATTATTTTGCAATATGTTACTTATGTTACCGTTCGCCAAATCTTTTTGTTTATGGTGAATGTGCGGAAGTGTTGTACAGCTACCCCAATTCTGAAGGTCATGTTGTGAATCGCATATGAACATATTCGTATTTTGTAATGTATTTTCTATTACAAAATACGACTTTCAGAATTGGGTTGACTACTCCTGAGTGCAATTTAACCAAAATCTCGATTTTTAAAAAATGTGGCTTATCATGTTATTGCAATAAGTCCTTCAATTCTAATACCAATACTCCGGACATACTCCATTCAGAGTATTATATATCCGAGTTTGCATTGCACATACAGTGTTGGCCAAAACTAAAGCACGATATTATCCTGCCATGGAAAAAACGGAGTAAAATTGGATAATTTTTTTATTACAATTGTTTTTTATTCAAAATACATATGTATATTAGTTAGCACAAAAATTATTGTTACTTTTAAGATAAACAAAAAACAACAAATAATATCAGAGTTCATAAGAAAGCACCTGGATACCACCTAAGCACATGCACCGTTTATCAAGAAAAACTACCGTTTGCCTGCAATCTGCTACAATATAACCATTTGTTTTTTATAAACATGATCTTATAACTGGTAATAAAAAGTCGTTGTGCAATTCATAGTGGTGGTAGACCCCGAAAAACCACCTGTTGGGAAGATAACAGAATCATGAGGTTTATAAAACAGACCTTTTCATATTATCAGCAATTAATAATATAATAGGCGTGTTTTTTTTTCAAAACTATATAGGCTTAGAAAATTTTTTCCATGCTAATTACACTAACAACTAAGCCTATATAGGCTTACGAAACCTGGATAATTATCCAGTCTTAGGTGCTTCGCCTGGATAGAAAACTGTGCTACCAAATTATTTTTTGTCGAGAGGTATCGAAATTTCTATCGAAATGTCAAATATGACATGAAAGTGAGGGAGAAATATGAAGGCCGGTAGCTATCAACCGAACTCTGCTGTCATTTCAAATTGAAATTATTTCTATTCATTTTAAAATGGGTAGAAAAGAAAGAAATACGAATTTATCCGACAAGGAAAAGAAAATTATAATGAATTAAGTGAACATGTTCCTTATTTTACTATTTAATTGAATTAAATTTGACGAAAAAAAATTCTGTCCACCAACTTATTAATGAGCGGTTGATAGCTACCGGCCTTACTTTCAATGAAAACAATGCCGATGTAAATCTGTCAAACGTCAATTAGCATAGTCCTGCCAAGTCACTGTTCAGCGTTTTTTTTCTCATTTTCCGCTAAGCCTATATAGATTTGAAAAAAAAAACACGCCTAATAGGCGTAAGAAATGAGCTAAGCTTAGATATCTCAAGTAGGACGATCCTGCGAAGAGCGATTGATGGTGGACTTTCATCATATGGAGCAATCAACGTCATTTATATCTCGAAAAAATCGACTTGCAAAACTAGACTTTGTAAAGGTACATTTATAGAATTTATTTATAGAATTTATAGTAGACTGTAGGTCAGTGAATTTATTGTAAGAAATGCCATAGCTTGGATTCCATTTTTCAAGAGACTCAACTTGCTTGTGCAATCATTCCCATGCATATAATTGATCATTTTATTGACTCTATGTCTCCTCAATGTACCACAGTGATACAAACTAATGATAACGCCACTAAATATTACTAATAAAATGTGTGCTCTAGTCTTTTTATTCATTAAATCGAATATGTGCTTTAGTTTTTTCCAGGTGGTTTCTTATGAACTCTGATATTATTTATTGTTTTTTTTTTTGGATATGTTAAAAGTTAAAATAATTTTTTTTTTTATCGTGAATTAATATCTAATACATAATATGTATTATATTATAATATATTATATTCTCTATCAAAAACAATTAAAAACAAAATTTATCATGCATTTTATAAGTTTTACGCAATTTTTTTCAAAGCAAAATAATATCGTGCTTTAGTTTTGACCAGCACTGTACATGTACATATGTGTGCTTATTATACCCAATTGTTCCTTAAAACTTATTTAATTCTGTAACAGGAATATGGGAATATGTACTTGTATTTAAACAAATTAAATCTTTAAAACGTATACAATTTAAAAATCTCAATACTAAGGCCCCGTTCAGACAGAGCGGAAATCGTGCGGTTTGAAACCGCGTCTTTTTCTTTTCTTTTTTAAGAGCAACCACACACATATTGCTTCTTCGATTTCCATATTTGAAGTGAATTGAACGTTTCGTATACAAACGCACACAAACCGCTCGTAAACCGCCCGCAAACCGCAGCTGTCTGAACACATTATAATATTCAGCGGTTCAAACCGCGAGGTTGCAACCGCGCGGTTTCGGTCGTGTCTGAACGGGGCCTAAAACTTCGTAGCTTCTGTATGAAGTCGCATATTTAAACGTGAAGATTAACAAAGAGAATTTGGTAGTGCATACACATACACATACATATGTACATATATATATATACGTTACCAAACAATTAAGTTTGTTTTAACAACAGAGTCTGTCAATCACAATGCAGTATCCTTATATTGTTATAAAAATGTTGGTAGGTATGTACAAATGAAATTAATGCGTATGAAATTCTGATCGTTGAATAACATCCTACGATGAAACCGCCCGCTAATATAATCTCAAACTAATCATTTTCGTTTTTATAAAAAAGCTATTTTTGAAAATTAAAAAAAAAAAAAAAAACATAACATAAGCATGCAATTTTTTAAAACATTTAATTTGTTTGTAAGCTAATATATCAGAACACACAAACTAATTGACACATAAGTCCTACTTTACATATCTATGAAGCTCATAATCACTTGGTATCACCTGTTTCTTGCATTAGACATGTGACATTCACCACATTGTTATTTACACCGTTCTCATCATTCATAGCATCCAAAATGCAGTCTTGAACTTCCATCGAATTGCGTCCGTTGTTTAACTGACAGAACGACATCGCCGACGAATCCATACACATATCTTTCAGAAGTTCATAGTCGCACTTCGAAACAATTAGATCTAGAGACACATTGTCAGGCGTTATACGAAAAAATCAAAAACAGTGAATTCAAGAGTAAAACTAATATCTATACACATATGGTGCGGTTATAATAAAATAACAGAAATAAGGGGAAAATGCATGCGGATGATATGTTATTTTTGTAAACATGCATTCGTGCGCGCAGTGATTGGGACAAAAAAAAGCAGGCTACCGTATCGCAACTACTATAAAAATAGGAAAGGTTATATCATTGTCATTTTCTGTTTAAATGTTACCTGCTTCTTCGAGCTCTCGTATAGCCTCGGTCATGTCGTTCTTCAGATCATGAAAATCGCCGTTATTTGCTATATTCAAAGTTGGAGACTTGCTGGCATTGCTGATCTTCGTATCCATAGGTGTGTCTGTAACAATTTCGTATTCTCCACTTGTACTTATAGAATCAGAGGATTTCGTACTGAGATTATCATCCATGACGCTTTGAGTTCAACTCGCTTTGCTCAATTTAAAGTGTTTCCAATTGCAATTTGGCAGTTTACTTTCTCAGCGTAAGTCGAAACATCCTTTTTATTGAAAATCATCTGTTGTTATATCAAGTTATTCACTGAAAACAAAAAAAAGCACATGAGGATTGTCAAATTTTTAATTATTGTAAGTCGGTGCCCAATTTATGGGACTCTACGAACTACGAAATCGATGACGATTATTAAGTGCACACAAAGTTGTGTAGACACCCAACCAATAGCAACGGCATACAAATATGTACATAGATAAGGTAGGTACCCAGAATTGGACCAGCGCGATAAATAATAATTACTATAGGTGCACAAGTTTGACGAGTATCAGAATTCACAGTTATAAAACTAAATCCGAAATTGGGTAAATTTTAATGAAACTAATATAAATGTAAATAAATCATTTTATTGGCCCGATTTTAAGTAGGTATAATTCGCACGAATTGAAGTGATTTTCATGTTTTTCACTCGATTGTCAAAATCGATGACGATGACCATCGAAAATGCAAATGAAAACTTTGTCTTTTAATCGTCGCTGCCATTGTTGGTTAACTTACCATAGAATAGTTGTTCTATGCAAAGAATAAATGTTCGATTGAATTTGAAATAATTCTGAATAGAAATAAATAACTATCCGGTTTTTAATCTTTTTCCAGATACAATTCAATTGAAGTTCTACTTTTGTCAGCTGCGTGAGGAATTCTCACACTTTGTGCCAAGCTTCACCCATACATACAATTGAAAGTGTGGCTCACCTATTCTATCTAATGTTTACATCTTTTTTATTTGCAAACAATATGTGCGAGTGAAAAAACAAATGCCCGGATAGAATAAGTTAAAGCAGGTTGTCTAGATGTGCACTGTGTCCATTTTTGGTTAAGTTGAAGCTGTCAAATGTCGATAAGGTAGGTTGCAACAGAAGAATATCCGCTTGACTGATAGATGGCGTTGGAAAGAAATCGAATAAAAATGTTCGACTAAAGTTAGTTTTACTACTAATAGCCACCAACAGATGCTGCAGCAAACAGTAAAGAGAATAATTCAAATTCTCCAACATCTTCGCCTATTTATATCGTTTTATTAAAGGCGCTTCGATTAATTCTTAATTAACGCACAAGTGTAATTTATATTTTAAGATTTTTATTATTCATTAAAGTAATTTTTGTAATAGTTTGGTCTTATTTACATGGCACACAACAGAAGGTACCTATAGTAATTTATAAAACGTCTGTTTCCTTACTTTTGGAACTGAAAAAGTAATGTAATTGGGGTGAATAAGGAAAACATGAATGAGGAATAAATACATACTACACATTCAAATTTTAGATAAATTTAAAAAGAGAAAATAAGGATCATTAGCATTTTATTTGGGTATCCATAACCCCTTGAGCGAAAGTGAATTATAAAAAAAAAATATTGAAAATAAATTAAAAAAAATAAAATAAAAAATAAAATAAAAATAAATAAATTAGCACTACCTAAACTTCTGGTCGCCGTGGTCATGGTGGTTAGTGCATTGGTCGAGCTTCTCAACTCGCCGTTCGGAGTCGGCAAAAAACTGTAGGTCCCTTCCATTCGTGCAAAAAATATAACACGCACACACAAATGGTTGCGAAAGGCAGGCCCCGGTTCACCTAGAGCTGTAGCGCCAACTAAGTAAGTAAGTAAACTTCTATTTTACCCCCAACAGAAATTAAATTTATGTATGCATTTTCTGCAGCCATCGTCATTTAGAGCAAACTATTCGAAATAACACGCGGAACCACTTGTCCACTTGGCTGAAGGCCTATTGCTTGCACCATAAAACGGACCAATGAGCTCTAATTTTGGAATTAAATATTTCCTGATATTTCAATGTTAAGTTGGCACGAAGAAATCCTACTGTGGGTCGTCGTCGTTGAAAAAATCCTCAAGGTTTTCTCAGAAAAAGGAAGAAAAACTATAGCGTACGCGTACTTAGGAATTATTTTAGACCCCAAGCTTTCCTGGAGACAAAATATTGAAATGAGAATGAAGAAAGGATTGAATGCTTTTTACGCCTGTAAAAGGACCTTTGTGGAAAAGATGGGAACTGCAACCCTACATCATTAACTGGATATACTCTGCAATCATCAGACCCATCATCACCTATGAATCCATTGTATGGTGGACTTCCACAAAAGGAAAAAGCTATATAAACAAGCTCGCCAAAGTGCATCGATTATCGGGACTCGGGGTAACAGGAGCAATACGAAGTACACCACAAGCGGATATGAATGTTCATTACCTTCCCCTTGACATGTTCATCAAAGGCGTAGCGGCAAAGGAAGCCCTCAGACTTAAAGAATCCGATTAGCTTAAACCTTAAAGAAACCACGTATGGACATGCGCGATACTCGGAGAAATACAGCAACTGAGGAGATGTAACCCTGAACTTCTAACCAAGGCTTCAGATTACATTATTCCTCACTATGACTTCAACTTGAACGTACCAATCATATTGCCCAGAAGGGAAGACTGGCTGTCAAACACTCTTCATCGACACGGCTCAAAAATGGACTTAGGTACTAGAGCAGGGTTCTACTCAGATACACTAAATAAACGGGAATTTTTTAGACTACCGGGTACATGCAGTGTTTTTCAGGCGGAACTACCGGCGACTCTAGAGGCTGCAATATTCATAAAAGGAAGTGACCCCCATCCGTCGGAGATCGCCATTTTGGTGGATTGTCAGCCAGCTCTAAAAGCAATATATAGCATCAAATCAAACACAATAAAATCAAAGACAGTCGAAAAATGTCGCAATGTACTAAATTCCATAAGGCACCACAAGGTTAGACTGTGCTGCGTACGCAGACAGCAATATCGAAGAGAACGAGATAACAGACGAACTAGCTAGAGTTGGATCGGCAATGAGCAACAGTGATGCTAACACCTCCATACTGCCACCGATTAAAACACTGCTTAGCATAATCGACTGCTACTGCCCCGCACTCCAAGAACGACGCCTCCATACTTTAGGTCATAGGTTCCTGGGAAACATAGCAGAGCTCGGAAATTTAAAGATATCGGATCTTCTAAGATTCACCAGGGTTTTCGAGGCGGTAGGTTAGGTTCTAGGTTCCAACCATTCAGACGCCCTGGTAAATTCGAGTATGACCGATGGTGATCCATCCGATAGCTCGTCGATGTGCTCGAAAAAGAATTTACCCAAGGTTTTATTTCTAAGTTGGCAGAGGTTATGGCAGTGACCGAGGAAATGGGCTGTGTCCCCATGAATCTCTTCATCACCGCACCCCCTGCAAATGTCATCATCATTCAGGCGTAGTTTCTTCATGTGGTATCTTTACAAGTTGTGGCCAGTTAAAAATGCTATAAGCATTGACAGCGATTTCCTTTCTTTCTGTTGGAGTTTTCTTGTTCTTGTTTTGTTATAATATTCTGGCCACAGTGTTCTTGATATGTCGCAGGTGGTTAATGATTTCCACCTGCTATTTGCTTCACTTAGTGATTTCTGTTCAAGAGCGTTACAGAGCGGAGGTTTTACCATATTATCTGCTTGTTCTATGTCTAGTGCTGAGCCCATTCTGAACAATTCATCTGCGGTTTCATTGCTGGCATTCCCCATGTGAAAAGGTACCCAGCAGGGTTTTTCATTGTGTTGCGTGCCACGAACCTTCAGCTCGTCGCTGCAATACTTAAAAAGTTGATAGTAGATGTTTTTTGCGTAGCAGCTACTGCTTTTATGAGCGCTTGACTATCAATGTAAATTGTGATATCCTTAGGCGATATTGTCATCATTGACACCAATCGGGCGGCCTCTGTCACTGCTAGAACCTTAGCTTGGAAAACGTTGCTGTGATCTGGGAGTCATATGGAGCTGCTTATCCCCAGTTTTTCCGAGAAGCAACCCGCTCCTCGGCTCCTATTCTTATATCCATTTTTGACCTATCGGTGTAGATGGATTTAGAGTCCTTAGATACTTCGTTTTTCTCCCCTCTTCTCTTCTTGGAAATTCCCATGAGAAGAGTTTTTCAAAATCCAGGTATGGGACAGTGTAGTCTGAGTTGATGTTGTCGTTTAGATAATTGCCAAGTAGCGTGGCGTGTCCATATGCATTCGATTTCCAGTACATTGACTGGCTTATCCTGAGAGCGCTTTTTGCTGCGGTCTCCTGCATATAAAGGTCTAGAGACAGTAGGTTAAGAATTGCTTCCAATTGCTCTGTTGGCTGTCCTTTGGTCATAGCAAGTAGCTGTAGCACCACATCATCGGCGTATGGTATTGCTTTTATTCCACTATATCTAAGTTTCACCAGTTTCATATATGACCATGACCCAACGAAGGGGGATATAACTAATCTTTGGGCTCCCCCCGAGTTCAGTGACGATGCGTCTTCTGCTAAGAAGTGACCCCCATCATTCAATATGGCTGTCCTCCAGCGCTTTTTTGATAGCATTCGTCTCAACATTGTTAAAAGCACCTTCAATATCGAGCAATGCGGCAAGTGTGTATCCTTTGATCTTTCAATAGTGAATCGTGGAACGCATGCTGTGCCTTGGATACATTCGTGTATGGTTGAGTTTAGCACGTATATGGGCATCGATTAGCTTCTCAAAGGCCTTTAGCATAAAGGACGTAAGGCTAATAGGCCTCTAGTAGAGGTGGAGAAATATCGATAGTCAGTGCCATCCATAGTTCTCGATAGTTGGCTTTTGACTATCGATAATTATCGATTAGTTTTTCCTCTTAAAGGTTACATAAAAAAAGTTAAATGCAGCATATTAGGTTAGCTTTTCTCACCGAGAGAGATTAGATTCTAAGTACTAATGCTCAACGTATTCTTGAGTTGCCGACTCATAAAACGGGGAATCCCATTTTTAAGCTAAGAGAAAGACAAATAATAATGCTCCTATTCCATAAAACGGGTAATCCCCTTTTTAAGTTAAAACCATTTTGACAGTTGGCTTATTAGATCGGGCTCCTCTGTGAAATTTTAAATAAACTTCGTTTGCTAGGTATCGACCAGTTAAAGAAATTTTTGATATTCTATATTTAAATGGCTATCGGAAACAATCGATAGTGGTCAAAATGTATCGATTATAATCGATAGTGCAATCGATCGTTCTCCACCTCTAGCCTGTAGTCTTTTGCAGTAGTGTGGCTGGGCTTCTCGGCTTTGGGGATGAAAACAACTTTCACTTCACTTCATGCTCAGGGTATGTGGCCACATATGAGTTGGTAAGAAGAGGATTTACTCCAAACTATGAGGAGATTCACAATAGACCTTCGGGTCTCCGAGTAGAAATGATTGCTCGTTCAATCACACACCCTTCCTAACCTAACCTTACCATATGATTTCCAACTGTCAACTCGTGGAAATCCCATGAAAATCATACGGGAAGTGGTTATTCTTTTCGGTGTTCTGGGTAGAGTATTTGTTTTGATCGGTTTGTTAATTTGTTAAAATTTTTTAAGTGAAAGTGCAATTCGTCACTGCTCCAGGAGATTCTCTTTCTTTTGACACCTCATTTGTTAAGATTAGTTAAGAGTAAGAGCCGCAAATTGTACCTATATTATAGAAATAATATATATGATTGAAAAAGCAGGACAGTCTACTTCTACTGCTTCCTGAAAAAAGCAACATAAAAAAGAACAAAACGAAAAACGTTTTAGCTTTCCCAATAGTTTATTATTATAAAAACAATGCATAATCAATTTGTGTATTTAAGTATATTATGTTTCTTAGATTTTATATATTATGTATATGTATGTATAAATAAATATTTTTCTTTTTTTTCCAATTTTGTTTTTTTCTTAGTAATTTCCTAATAATTGAAAATGCCAATAAAAATACAATATATCATATATAATTATAAAACAACTTAACTTTATTAACTTTATGCGTAAAAAATTTACAATATATTTAAAACAGTTTTAACTTAAGCTAGATGCACATTAATATTAATAATTATGAAAGTTTACAATAAATCATAGATACATAGTATATAATAATAATAATAATAATAAGAGAGAAATAAAAATTTATGAAAAACTTTCTCAGAAATTATTCTAACATTGGACTATCTAAAAGTGTTTACTCATATTTAAGATAAAATAATATTCGTAACTTTTTACAGAAATTATATTAATTCTGTTTATTTTTTTAAAAAATAGTTTTAGTTTCTCTTATAAGTAAATTATTATATTAAATATTTAATTATATAATGTGTTTATTATTATTTTTTTCTTGTGGAGGTATAAATGTTTTTTTTTTAATTATTTTTATCATAATTTTAGGTATATTCTTAAAAAAATTTTGCTAATTGTATTTATCTAAGGATGGTATTTTTTTTTAAAAATGTGTAAATGTAAATTTAGATTAGATTTAATAGCCATTTTAACAATGAAGAATATCCATTGAATTTAGTGATAGTTTGTAGATAAATATTATGTAGGTGTATAAAATGATTTAATTATTGTTTAGAGCCCGGAATTGCTATAAAAAAAAATGTACCATTAAAAATTAAGTAACATGCGGTTCGTGGTGGGGATGGGAAGTACTTGGGGGAATGGGAATAGCAACAAAAATATTATGCCTATTGGAGGGAGTTAAAGACTATACATATTATTATTCGTAGATATATGTATGTATGCAATTGGTAAATATTGGAAATCAAAAAACTAATAGGAGGTTGAACGTTTTATGGGCTTTTTGAGGTTAGAATTTTACGCAATTATTCAAAGAGTGGATTCCCAGTTACACTAGTCCCTCGCTTTGCGCGACTTCTTTTTGCGCGGTTTCACCTTTGCGCGAAATGCATTTGTCTACCAAAATTCGATTTGCGCGGCGGTAACATTTCATTTTTCAGGAACGCAACCCCCTAAATTACATTAAATTCATACTTCGCTTTGCACGATTTCGCGTTGCGCGAGACTTTTCATTCCCCTAACCCCCGCGCAAAGCGAGGGACCAGTGTACTTGCAAAATAGAAAACAATATGTTAAGATTGGTTGTTCTCAATCTAGGCTTATTAAAGTATTATCGGGTGTCCCCCAGGGCAGCCATTTAGGACCACTGCTCTTCAACATTTTTATTAATGACATCCCTAAATTGCTTCATCGTGCAAACTGTCTGATGTATGCCGATGATCAAAAACATTTATGATTGTGAATATCTGCAACATGAATTAAGTGTAATAGTAGACTGGTGTCAGCAACATCGCTTATCTCTTAACATAAAAAAGTGTCATTTCTTTTCCGTCCATCGCTCTTTAACTCCTATAACTTACAACTATTTGATTTTTTGGGCAACTCTTGATCGTAAGACCGAGATTAAAGACCTCGGTGTGTTTTTTGACACAAGACTGTCATTCTCGTTTCATGTTGATTATGTCGTTGTTAAAGCCAACTCATTGCTTGGCTGTCTTAAAAGAACCTGTACAGAGTTTTCTAATCCGTATGCTCTTAAATCTGTTTATATGTTTCTAGTTCGTCCTTTTCTTGAATATTGTTCTATAGTTTGGTGTCCAATTTATTGTTACTCTACTGTACGTTTAGAAAGAGTACAAAAATCATTTACTAGATTTGTTGTAAAGCAAGTAAAATGGAATCTTGATAATCGGCCCTCTTACACCACAAGATGTGCACTAATAGGACTAGATACTTTGAAAAAAAGAAGAAATGTTCACTGTATATTGTTTGCTCATGATGTCTTTTCATATCGTATAATTTGTCCTGATATACTTAAAATATTCCAATTGTACCAATTGCACCGGAAAGAATAATTCGTACTCGAGAATTTTTATTAAATCCTAGGCATAACTATCATTATGACCTTAATGAGCCCATAACAAAATGTATCCGATTATTTACTTCGGTTTGTACTGAAATTGATTTATGTTATGAAAGGTCAAAATTAAAATTACTTTTATGTTATATAATTTCTTTAAATTGAATTAAAACCTTATATATTTGAATATACATATGTACATATATTATCTGAAATCTGTTAGGATTAAGTTTTGGTAGATGGAATAAAGCTAAAGCTAAACTAAACTAAAGATTATACTTGCGAAGTCATGTAGTTTCTGATTTCTTTTATGAGAACTTACAAGAAAATCGTATGACATTGTAATATGTACAGTCGAACACTTATAGGTTCAAAGAATTTGTTAGCGCTAAAACAAAAGATATCCTATTCCAGCAAGTTTTTTGATGTGTAAACATATATACTCGTAGCTCTCGGTATTGTCAAATTTGCCGTTGTCTGTCACGCGTAACCAAACAAAGTATTAGTGCGTTTTCTGTATATGATTCTCTTAGTATTAGTGCATTCTCTGTTTATCCGCCATCATACACTAACGTATTTTAACACATCAAATTGCACGAGTACCCGGTACTCACGCCTTTTTATATATTTCACGAGCGCTAATGGGGTTATGAATACCCTTTAAATGTCTTGCACTGCGCAGGTCATAGGGAAATTTAGGGAGGATGAAAGGGTAGATACCGATGCGCATTGGTCTTAAATGTCTTAAATTTCGCTGGAACACTGTTTGTGGAAAAAGCGATAAAACAGGGAAAGACAAGAAACATTACAACGGTGTTCGAGAGAGTCAATAGACTCAGTGATGTTTCTATCCCCTATGAGTTTTATCGCGTGTTTTTGTATTTCTTCAATCAGGTGCAGTGATGTTTCTGGAGTACCCGACCAGATATGAGCATTGTACTTGAGCTTAGGGCGAATATACGCCAAGTAAATTCATAGTTGGGCTAAGGTTCAACTGAATGTAATATTCACAACACATGGCGACATGACTGTTTACAGTTAACATTTTTAGAAGGGATACGTAAAGATTCAATCATCTTCGTAACAATATTATAACGAATCAAAAATCATAAAATACGTAATGTGAATTTTTATAAGAAGTTGCACTAAGGTAAGGTAAAGTTGCACTTGCGAATTGTACTCTAGCTCGAATCCATAGATGCGCAAAACAAATTCGCATTGTAGCTCTTTTCCATCTTTTCTGAACAGAATGCAATGTTTGACGGATATCTTCCTTATTCGTTTAGTACCATTGCTCGATTCTTTAAAATCTCGATTGTGAATGTGGTATCTCTCAACTTGTTTTACGAGATGTTGTTTCCCCGTCAAAAGCTGAACGACACAAAGTTTTGTGTATGTGTAGTGTATGTATGTACGCATATCTAATTTTCTCAAAACAAGACAGTAAAACTAGTACTACCGCGTTCGATAACGGACGATAATGGAAATTAGGACCAGTAGGATATTGTTCACTTCTGTTATTATTTTGTTCAGATGAAGGAACGTCAATATCTTAAAAAAATTATCTTACCGGTCTTTATTTTTACACAGAACTGTATATTATTTAATACAGTAGTGGCAGGATTTGTGATACTATTGAAACGATCGTTGTTTTGTTGCAAATTAATAGGACACCTGCGCTAAAAAGATAGTACATCTGGTAGAAGTAATACATACCTATACCCATTTAGCCAACTACAAGGACACCCTTATTATGTGTACAGTACAAACATATTATCTACACATATTCTACGAAGCACTTTTTTTCTCACTAACGACCCAGCATTTCGGGCATTACTTTTTGCTCATATTTTACGACTAAGTGGAGGAAGCATTTGCTCTCCTCACTTGGGGTGCGGAAATAAAAATATAAGTATACGAGTGGTTCTAGTTAGATATACTGCCGCTGGATAAGACAAACCGGACTAAGCCCCGGACTGAAACTCAGAGTCTAAAACAGGCGAAGAATCTTTTGGATAATTATAACTTGAAAAGATTCAAAGCTTACATTAGCCTTGACAAAAACAAACTCCGCATTCTGACTTCGTTCCTTACGGGCATTCTAAACTCAAGGAACATCTCAGGAAGCTACATACTCGTATAGTCGTATGTATGTGAAGACTCATGCAGATTTTGCAATGAGTCCACTGAAACCCCTGAACATGTAGTTTGGAATGTGAGGCATTAACCCGGAAAATGTTCGAGTGCAGAGTGAATTTTTAAACGTCAATTGCACGACGATCATGTCAAAGTTGCGATGATCATTTGCAGTGCTGTGACGCAAGCGCATTAAAATTAAATCAAATGCGCTGTTTCGACATGTTTGGCCATCAGCTGCAGTGGCAATAGGTTTTCGAATTGTTGACGGACGTTTTTGAACTCTTGATCGTAGTCATCGTCATGCGATTGACGTTTACAAATTCAGCCGTTAATACCAAATTACAGCAGAGGATGTACCACTCATAGCACACAATCTCATACTGAGATTTCTCAGGGAAATTGCTCTTGATGAGGTGTTGTGTCCTATGGAACTCTCACTTGGGCTAGGTGAGCTCTCTCTAACCTGTTCCATTAGGAATAATGACGAGAGTGATTTTCCTTTGTCTACGATTTGTAGGGGGGCGCAATAGATTTAAGGGTCGCGGTGCATTTCACCCTTCAATAGTAATAATAACAACTAGTCTGCCCATGCGAGAACTCTCGCAAGAGAAAATCCAACCCCCAAAATCCAAACGTCCTATGTGATTTCCAATTGGATGTGTTTGTTTTTTTTAAACTAAATTTTGATATATATATGGTATGTATTTGTCCATTACCACTTGCATCAATAGCAAATAATATCAACCACAATGAACTCTTAAAACAACAAATCTTTCCCATATGATTCCAAAATAGCAAATATATTAACCAAAATGAGTGAACTTTTAAAACAACAAATACTTTCAATATGATTTCCACATAGCCAATACATAAACCAAAATGAATTAATTTCCATCAGTTGACAGATGGAAATCATACGGGAAGTGTTTATTCTTTTGGAAGTTCATTTTGTAGAGAATATTTGTTTTGATCGGTTTTTTTAATTTGTTAAAATTTTTTAACTGAAAGTGCAATTCGTCACATTTTCTTTCTTTTGACACCTCATTTGTTAAGATTGGTTAGGTGTGAGAGCTGCAAATGGTACCTATACTACAGAAATAATATATTATGATGATGATAATAATAATAATAATAATAATACTTAGGTACTCCCGCTGGGTGCCCAAGCTTACTCGATCGGATTTAGTGTAAAACTTGCAGATTGCTTGTTGATCGAAAATACATAAATATCTATTGTAAACGCTTACTATCACTTGTCTCTTTCTCCTACTCTGGATTTTATGAATTTTTAAGAGTATACTTAATAAATAATTTGAAAAAAAAAAAAACAAAATGACTCCAAATATTTAGTAAAAAATCACTTCAAAGTTGTTTAAAATCATTTTTGGATGAATTTTCTTTAAACATCTTTTTATAAATAAATTCGAATAAAATAACTAGGAAAACGTTAAAAATGTGTAAAACTAAAATTACTATCCACTAAACTCTATGAATTTTCATATCACCACCCTTTACACAGTCAATGCCAATTTCTTACCAAAACTCTACTGACTATCTTAACAATTTTATAAATTTATTATCTTACTCTGCGACACAGCCGAACTTTCTGTATTCACATATTGCATTGTGTCTCCACATGATTTTGAATTTTCATTTTCATTTTCTCCTTCTCTTAGCCTTTCATTCGTTTTTTTATATAATTATAAAACGTTGATTTTAATTTAATTTTAAATACTCAAAATATTCGTATCTTAAAGCTAACATTGTATGTGAATTTGCTTCTCAAATATGATTTAATATAAGATTTAATTTTACATTTTTAAAACATTTTTCTGGAGCTTTTGCTTGTATAAAAAAAAACAACCTTATGTAGACATATTTTATTTTATATTTAATTGTACATTTAAATATATACATTTGTATCTACAAATTTGCGTATTACTGTTTTGGTTTTATGTTTTCGATATTTCGTTTTTTCTTTAATAATTGTTCTTTGTTAAAAAAGGCTGTGTGAACTTTTTGTATATTTGGTTTTGAAACATTGTGTATTTTTATTATGTTTTATAATAATATAAAAAATTTGTATTTTTGTTTTTTCTCAAAAATTGTATTTATTTTTTTTGTTATTTTTTCATTAAACACTCAATAAGTGTTTGTATAGAAAAATCGGCAGTTTATTCTGGTAAATATTGGATACACACACAATATTTTGGGGTGATTTGTTTTTAATTTTTGTTATATGCCTATGCAATAAAAATACTCTATACTTTTCGTGAGGATTTTCTTATTTTGTTTATATTTTTGTTTTTTGTTTGGATAAATGTATATAAATATTTTACATAATTATGCAAACATGATTTAATTAATGAGGTACAAATGTTGTTTTTTTGCCCGAAAAGGTTTGTAATAAAAAGTTTCATTCCATAAACTTGGATATACATACAATTCTTAACATAAATTTATATTTAGAAACAAAAAAACACTCCAATATACTCTTTCCATTGCAATTTTAATTAACATGATATATAGATACACTATAAAATATTTCCATCTCCAAATTATCTCTTTTCCTTAAAATTTAGATTTGCTTACATCGTATGAATTTAATTTTATACATATGTATATGTATAGCCAATTTTTATAATTTTTCTTTTTTAGTTTAATAATTAAAAAAAATATCTATTATATTTTCCTATTAAAAAATTTCGTTTCCTTAAAATTCGAAACAGTCTTTTAATGCAACAAAAATAAAACAAATAATACTAAATATACAACTAAATAGGGGTTGGAAAAGAACCTAAATAACCAACGGTTTCAATTAAATCCAACATAACAATCTTTTGTTTACAATCACAGAACGTTTCATTATTTTATATTCACACGTCTTTGCAGCCTTTCCTTAATTTTTTTTTTTTTTTTGAATTTGAAATTTTTTTTATCGTTAAATTGATATGACAAAACTTTTATTTTTCTAGAAAACTATTAAATTGAAAATTTCGTTTAAATAATAAATTGAATATTATATAAATTCCCAATAGAGAGCTCGTGTTTTGTTTTTCTTTTTAATATTTTCTAATTGAATAGGTTCTTCGTGTATCATTGTCTAAATTGTGTTCTTGTGTTTTCTTTTTTATTATTATTTCGTTGTACTTTTAGTTTTTTTTTTTATTTTTTTAATTAAATATTATATTGAATATTTTTTTCCTAAAAATCGGGACTGTACAATGTTTCTTTAAGTTACTTTTAATTTGTGAAACCTTTCTGAGGATTTTTATGTTTTTTTTTTTATTTTTTTGTTTTGAAAAGACAAGTCGTTCTAATTTTCATTTCAATAAATTTCTTATAACTGCTTAAAATTTAAAGATTCAAATTATAAAAAAAAATGCACAATATAAATAATAAAATAAAATTATAACATAATTTAAACGAAAGGTTATTTCTATTCGCTGATAGGGAAGATAGCTATGATCCATCATTCATTACTCTTTAAATGTCAGTTATATGATGTTGTTTGGGTAGATTAGTCAGACTCATGTTCTAACAATCTACAAACATACAGGACCAGCACTTATATGTATAGGTCTAGGTATATGTTTAAACTTTGCTACAGTTTAGTTGGTTACTTGATGTCCACTGTCAGTTTTGTTGTTATTAAAAAATGCGTATTCATCTGAATAATACATATAGTTAAGTGTACGCAAGTCACCTAGTCTAATATTTTTATTTCCTGAACGGATATAAATAAAATATGTAAATTCATCCAACTCTCAAAATGGTTACAACAGTACCGATAAGAATCGATTTGGTTGCAAAATTTGCAATTCTATTAAGGACAGGAAAGGCTTGAACTAAAAAAAATTAGGTTTAATTTATTTTAAAAATATAATAAAAACATGTTGGATTGATAAATACAGCTGTGTTCGATAAAATAGCAGTGCGCTTTTAAAATCTCTGGATTCCTGGAAATCCTTATTTTACAAAATGTTTTACTTGACCAAAGTAAGAAATCAGCGAAAAAATTAAACAATTTCATATCATTTTTCCAATGTAAATAAATTATCGAACTTGTAAACGTCTAGATCAGCTGTTCTTTAAAATAGCAGTGTAGTAAGTTTTTCGTTGAATTCAAATGTTAAATTTAAATTGTTTAATATTTTGCTCTTATTTAGTTAAATATTAGGTTATTCGTTATGATTTTTCTAAATAATAAGAAGAAAAAATTGATTCCTTTAGTCGTAAAAATGGGTCGAAAATACACAGCTCTAAAGAAAAGCGAAATTTAATTTTAAAAAATTAAAAAAAAACAGGAGGAGCTAATTTGTTCGAAAAAAATAGTTCGAAATGCTTTAACATGAGAAAAATCAAAGGCGGAAACCAACTGTTGGAGAAGATGTACAAATTATTAAAAAATTTAACAAAAAAACAGGAGGAGCTAATTTGTTCGAAAAAAATAGTTCGAAATGCTTTAACATGAGAAAAATCAAAGGCGGAAACCAACTGTTGGAGAAGATGTACAAATTAAAAGAACAGCTTAGCGTGGTCCTTTTATCTTATCAACGAAGATTCAAATCTCGAGATTCTAGAGACTTCTAGAGGCCAGATTAAAAGCTCTTCTGACAAAAAACATAGGGCCTAACGTATACAATGTGCCCGAGAACATAGCCTATGGCTACTGTCTAAATGGGGAAATATACTCTGGACCGATGAGTCCAAAGGAGTGTCAACGAACTATAGGATTTTGAAAGAGTACTGGCTTGGGCGAAAAAAATTGTTTGATATTAATTAAACTCAAATAAGTCAAAGGCTATTGCTTTCTGCACCTCTCCTAGACTAATGTCTATGCACACAATGAGACTCAACGGCAATGACATCCTCTATGAAGCCGCTGTAAAGGTAAAGGTGGATGCAAAAATGACATGGAAAAGCTATATCGATACTAATATCAAAAAGATTTTTTTAACGCAAGTTATATTCCATAAATGACCACCTTCCTCTAAAGGTGCGTTGGAAGCTATGCAAAGCTCTAGTACAGCGCCTTTTACTGTAGGGTTGTGAGATTTATAGTGGATGTAATATATTGTTTTTGAATAAACTTAAACTATGCTTCAATTGTGTTATCAGATACATATTTCAACTTAGAAGATACGATCATGTCAGTTCTTACGTCTTTGAATATAATTTGTAAATTTGAACTTATGTATCGCTTAGTGACCTATTTTTTTATTTTTTTTGATCTGTAAAGATTCTAGGTTGCATATTTATCTAAATAAATAAAAAAAAAATAAAAAAAAATTAAAATATTTGGCTCTAGTAGATCTAGGAAATATGTCAGAAGACCGGCTAATGCAAAATGCCAGCTTCAGTGTACTGTACCGAAATTTGAACAAATTTCTCTTGCAATGGAGTTGGTCCATTTGTTTAGATAGGAGAAGAAACTACCCCATTCGTTTACATTGGATTTTTTCTTCTGCTGAAGATGAGATGCCTCTTAAGTGGGTATTTATGCAGGATAACCATTCGAAGCATACGGCATAAGCACAAAAGAATTGATTAGAGGAGGATAAAGTCGATGTAATGTTATAGCCACCTCAGTTTTCGGATTTAAATCTGTTTGAAAATCGTTGGACTGACTTAAAAAAAAGCCGTGAAGACAGCTAAACCTAGGGATATTTAGAAATTGGTGGGTCAAAAACGTGGGAGGCTATCCTACTGAAAAGATACCAGCATTTTATTAATTATATGCCACACCAGTACAAGGTTGTTATAAAAAATAATAGATAAGCAACAAAATATTAAAGTAAGCCACATTCGAAGCTGAAAACAATTGAAACAATGAACGGTTTCGTATTTCTTTTCCAGCACTGCTATTTCGCCGAACACCAAAAAAGTGGCATTTTCTATTTTGCATTTTAATACTTTTTTTCAAATGAGTAAATACAATCTAATATATATTTTTTTTATAAATTTTAGGTTAACTAAAAAACTCAAAACAAATTAATATTTGATAAATTAACAAAGTATAATTTTCAAAACGCCTTTCAAAGTGCATCTGTAGATGCACTGCTATTTAATTCAACACAGCTGTAGGTATGTATGCACATTAGATGAACACACTTTATAAGTGAATAATAAATTGATTAGGACGGAACAATTTGCGGAAGTAAGAGATGTTTTACACACGGGAACATAATGTCTATGATCTTGACTAGCTTAGGCAAAAGAATGCTAATACCCGGACCACATTTGCATAATTCCTTGTATTCATGACATGTTAAAAGGGAAGTTTTAATTTTATATCTAAGCTATAACTTTAACACTATTCTATAACACAATATAATAAAATGAAAACGGCGGTCACGTCGATGCCCAAAGCCGCATGGATGTTTCAGGTTTCAAATGATATTTCAAGTTGCTATTTAATGAGCAAAGTCGATGTATAGAGCTACACACTTATGAAATCCCCTGAAGAAGAGAAGAGGACAACTTCAATTGTCTCATGGTACTTGTCTACATCAATTCAAAGTGAATAACACATCGAATAGAATATAGATCACAATGGCCAGTTAAATTGTAAAAAAAGAAACATGGAAAGTAAAAAAAAAAAACACTCCTAGATGAGAAACATTTGGAAAAATCCTTCAAAACCACCAAACTGAACCAGTCATGCAGGAGAGCTGAACAAAAAACGTTAACTAAACTTTGAAAGCCAAAAGGAAACAAAAATATTTCTTTTCCTGAAAATAAGTAAAAGTAGAAAAAAAAAAAGATAATTCAAATGTTTTTTTTTAATTTAAAAATATTTATTCCTAGAAAAAAAATATATTGTATATAATATATTTAAGAATTGGTATAGAAATAATAATAATTAAAAATAAAATAAAAATTATTTATACAATTTTGTGTTTTTTTTTTATACAATAACTATACACAGAGAAAAAATAATTAATCACTAAGAAAAAAAAACTTAAAATAAAATAAAGAAAAATGAGTTTTCTTTTAAAAATTTAGAAATCAAATATTACAAGAAAAAAATCATATATATATTTAGCAAGAAGGAAAAACAATTAACAAAAAATATACAATAACGTAAAATTTATTTATTTAAAAAAAAAAAACTGTACAACTTTATTTTGTATTTCTTTTTGCTTCTTTTTTTAACGATATTATTGAAAATTAGGCAGTGAACCTTGGTTGGTGGTGTAATCAATAACATTTTACATTTGTTTACGGTACAATGTTGGCGGATTTAAAATTAAAAAAAAAATATATATATGTACATACATATATTTTATTTATATGCATGTATATGCTCTAACGGTAATATTACACAAGAATTGGATCTTAGCGAAACAGCTATCAACTTAAAGTAAAAAGAAAGTAATAAACTAATACATAATAATTAACAACAAAAAGGGGGTTATAAAAAAAATATATAGTAAAATAAAAATTAAAATAAAAATATGTCCAGCAGTTTCTTAAAAATTATTACAGAAAAAAAATTATTAATATTAAATATACATATGTATTTATATATGTAAATAAATTAGACAATTTACATTTTTTGAAAATAAGTTATTCAATAAGTGTTTGTTTGTTTTATTTTACTATATTTGACCTAAAGTTTATTTTTTTACTTTTTTGGGGACAGAAATCCACTGAAAATTTTGTTCTAAATTCGAAATATTTATCTTTTTTCTGTTTTATTTTATTTTTGTTTTTCTAAAGAAACACATTTGCAATTTTTTGTACAAAAAATGTGTATGTGTTATTGTAAAGCCTCCACGCACCGGATTTAATATGCCTACACTCCGTTACAGTCAATCTCGACAATGTCCTTTGGCACGTCGACAAATTGGTACACCAATCTCTGGCCATCGACTTTCGCCAGGATGCCTCGCTGGTAGTAGTACCTTAACGCACGTCCCATCGTTTCATAGTTCATGTCTGGCTTGTTCTTGTGCATTCCCCATAGTCGTGAGACCGCCTTGGAATCGACCAGCTTGAAAACACCCTTTTCTCTGTTGGTCCACTTGATGAAACGGGGACAGTATTCGCGATCCTGCAGGAGCTTGAGCAAGAACTCCCACAGATAGGTTGTGGAGCCCTCTCGGCTGCGTCGCTTGACACCCATTTCGATTTTCGGCTTGCGTGGTTTCTTGAGTTTGCGTGGTGGAAAGCCAAGCTCCAGCATGTAGGAGAGATCATAGTTTGCACTAGAAGTCGCCGGTTGGATTACACTTTGTGGGTGTAAGCCAAGATTGGGGCCGACTATGCCAGCTGCTACTGCACTGTTCGCGGCCGCGGAATGTGGATGATGGTGGTGGTGATGCGGGTGGTGTTGGTGGTGCGGCGCGTGCTGTTGTTGCTGGTGATGTTGGATGGAATGATGCGATGGTGGGGCACCATTGTTAGTACGTGGCGGGGACGGTGTGGTAAAGTGTGGTGAGGACGTGTACCCATTTGGACCGCCACCACCACTCACACCGCCGCCACCGGCATTCCCACCTCCACCGCCGCCACCGGCGTTACTTCCGCTACCGGAACCACCACCGGACGGCATGGGAAGGTAATAGTTGTCCGGCACTGTAAACAGAAAAAGTAATTAGTTACTATTTATGGAATCTTGATATTTTTTAACGCGCAGTTAACATTAAATTGCCGCCCAAATTTACTGCCAATCGAATTAGAATTTGTTTAAAAAAAAAAAACAGACAAGCGGAATCGCTAAGAATCATCGTGTATGAGAGAGGAGTGTGAGTGACACCGTGTGTGTGAGTTGAATCAGCAATTACTTGCAAGCGGGTGAGTGGAGTGGTGCATGTGCACACATATGCGAGGGATGCTAAATTTTTGAGAAAATATAATTTTTTTGTTTTGCTGGTTTTATTTATTTATTTGCTCTAAGCTTGTTGTTGGGATATTTTGCTTATTACGGGGGGGATCATAAAACGAGGTGGTGCGGTGATCGTTTGTTATGTGGTGCTGATGAAGATGAAGTTTAAAAATATTTGTATACGTACAAACATATGTGGGTATCTGTTATTTTTTTTTTTCCTTATATTTCATTTGAATGTTGTTTTCGTGCGCACATTAGGGGTGGTGCAAGGGGCCACTTTTGGTCGGTGTCAATGAATTTTTGATGTCTTGGCCTTGAATTCTAGTTTGAAAAGTTCATCGAAAAGTATTATACATATACAGCAAGAGATGATATTGCTTTTTTTTTTTGTACATATTTCAGTTGTTTTTCTTTCTCTTTTGTTTGCATTGCATTGTTTTGCATATTTTCGTAACTTATCCGATAGACGGGTTTTCGCTGTCATTTGATTTCAATAAATAAGGTAATTGATTATTTACAGTTGCATTTGTAATGTAATAGAGAAGAAATGGAGTTCATTTCAGTGATGGTCTGTCTCTGTAGGTACCTTTGGAGATGTATATCTAATAGATAGTCATGAATTTGCAATAAGTACACTTAATTCAATTAACAAAAAAGGTACTCCTTTCCTCTTGTTCCATTTGTCATAGATAAGTACTCACATTGAT
Source organism: Brachyopa scutellaris (assembly GCA_949775065.1). Classification (NCBI taxonomy): domain Eukaryota; kingdom Metazoa; phylum Arthropoda; class Insecta; order Diptera; family Syrphidae; genus Brachyopa; species Brachyopa scutellaris. The sequence goes on along the minus strand of OX459113.1, from coordinate 93,873,037 downwards.
AAGTATGTACAGTATATACATATGTATGTACATACTTAGGCAGAATGTATGTATAAGCGTTTACATTTCATGGTTTTTAAAATGTAAACATAGCATTTCAAAATACATAATAGGAGTCTTTCTGTTTTTTTTTTTTATTATTTAAAAATCAAAAAAGTCTTTTAAAATTGCAAAATGTTTATACAAGCCAAAATACATATTTACATTGAAAGTAAAATTGAAATTGAAACATTTTATTTTGACCTTGCTAACAGAGGGGCGACGAAAGCATACTAGTCTCGAGAAGCTAGAGGTTTAGTTGGGTTAGGTTAGGTGGCTATCCACCGTACCCGATAGGATTAGACCAAATAAAAACCATTCTGTTGCCACGTGCTCTTGGAACCATTCTGACGAGAAGCGGAAACTAGTCTGTAAACTTCTTGGGATGGGGAAATCTTACAGCGCTAAGAGAAAGAGAGCCACAATTGGTTTTGGTATTTCTATAATTGTTTCTACAAATATAAAATAAATGATATATACAGGTACAGTGAATGATCTAGGTTCTTCTTTCTTCTTTAGGTGGCGCTACATTTCGGGGTGAACGAGGCCTTGCTTCTCGCAACTATTTGGAGGGACCTACAGTTTTTTTTGCCGACTCCGAACGTCGAGCTTAGAAGCTCCCCATGACAAATGTAACTCTTTGAATGCTTGTCAGATATTCAAAGAGGCGGCATGCGTAGTAGTCGAAATCACTAACCATTACGCCACGGTGCTTGAGGTTAACGATAAAAAAAAAGGCGTGAGTACCAGGTACATGTGAAATTTGCTGTGTAAACATACCTTTGTGTATGATGGCGGATAAACAGAGAATGCGCTAATACTAAGAGAATCCTATACAGAGAACGCACTAATACAAAGTTTGGTTACGCGTGACGGACGACGGCAACAAATGTTCCCATACACATCAAAAATACTTTTTTCGGATAAGTATCCTGACCTGAATCACATAGAAAACTTATGGTGTGACAATAACACAATATGGTTACGGTAAAGAAACCAGCCAATTACAGACAGCCTTGGAAGATTGTAAAGGAAGCATGGCATTAAATACCACTCACAAAACCGAACAGACTCAATGCTACGTCGTCGCTGTGAAGCTGTACTTTAAAAAAGGATTTTTTGGATTAACCATATTGGTACTCCTAATTTTTTTTAACAACAAAAGGTAAATATTTGTTTGCTATAATTTTGTGACAGTACTAAGCCTAGCTTTCCGCAACAATTTGTGTCGAAGGGACCTAAGGTTATTATTTGCCGTTTCAGAACCGCGAATTGAGAAGCTCCTCACGACAAATGATACTCTTGTCAGGCATTCGGGAAAGATGATAGGTGGTACCGTTTGCTGGGATTGAACGCAGACATTGTGGGTGTTTTCAAAAACGTCATACAAACGTTAACTGCGTTCAAAAATGCAGTTTTATTGCAGAACTGCCGCAGGCAAACTGCATTACCTACATCGTGCTCATGAACGTCAAGGTATCATCGGTGTCGTGCAGATAAGTTAGTAAAAAAAAGTGCCTACAATGGAAGACGTAAGGGCTGAAGTTGACTAAACAGGAATTTATATGCAATGTAAATTCAAAATAAAAAAAAATTAGTATCTTGTACATATTAATTTTTTCTTCAGCTACAATAAAATTAAATGTCAAGAATAATATTATATGTTTCTTTGACATTTATGAACGATGTTTACATGAAAATTGTACTCAATCAGTTCTTCAATTTGACTGCACATATTCTGAAAAGCAGTAGCGTTCAAAAACGTATAAGAAAAGAAATGCGGTTGTACCTGCGTAAATTTTTGACGTTTATGAAAACACCCTACGCTCAGTATTTCAATGTGTTGCGTATTAAGAGCACCTAATCTACTCTACTTCTACTCCCTAGTACGAAATACTTACATAATGTACTTGCCCTGTCCCAATGGCTCACAGTGGCTGCCGGTAATTCGAGTACCAGCACACTAGAGCCTATAGATGCCCATTGTGATACCAAGGATCTTGGAGATGTGTATCACTGCTTCTCATGAGAACCATTTGGAGCTTTGTATAAAGCAAGATAGTTTCGTTTACGATGACGTTTCGACAACAAGAGTGTGATAAAGAACGAAGAACAGAGTTCACATTGTTATTATTTGATCACAGCAAAGATAGTCAATTAATGCAATGAAAGCTCTACCTACGGACAGCTCCGATAAGCGGACAATTCCCTTGAACGGACACATATTCGGGAACGAATTTATAATTTCCCATACAAAATGTGTTCTTATAAACCGAAAGCTCTCATAACCGGACAAAAATTTATTGAATCTTGAGTGTCCGCCTATGGGAGATTTTACTGCACTGCAACTGCATATGTATTATGTATGTACATATGTAAGGAATAAAATAAAAATCTTCACAGCTGAGAGTCTATGAGTCTCTTTGTTAATATAAGAAGGTTATCAAGAGGGTATCGAAAATGTTTATAAGTTTAAATTGTTTTCCCAATGCGCGGCGGTAACATTTATACATAAATATGACAAAAAAAATAATCCACAGGAAGTACATACCTACACATAGGTAAACATATGTTCATACATACATATAATAAATACGTATACATAAGGTAATCCTCAATAAGCTATAAATTTTGCAATCATTGATTGTTCGCTGGCAACTTTTACAGGAAACAAAGTTGCCGTTTGCATAGAAAAGCATATATGCATTCACACACATACACATCCACACAACAGCGAATATGATTGAGAACAATGCATATGATAACTGCTCGTTGTTAAAACACCTCGCGCGAGTGAGTACAGCGTCATTCATACCATTCCACAGCACCACACTCGCCCGCAGTGTTGGGATACATTCTCTATTTTTAGATTTACAACGCGTATCGTACATAGTATGTGTGTTTAGCACAGAATTGCAATGCGCGAGTATGTTGCACAAACACGCATGCACCGCCTCCATTCGTATGTGTTAAGCATCCTAGAGGAGAAAGTAATTTAATTAGAAAGAGAAACCTGCGCAAACAGCGGAGATAGATAGAGCGAAAAGGGGTCAATGCAACTAGATGCCCTTCAACTGAATAGATACGATAAATTGAACACCATACGCTTTGATAAACATGTAGGTACATGTATCTACCTAGATAAATACGAGTAAATGCATTTGTGTGCGCGTTCGCTTGTCAAAAGAAATAGGAAATAGGGAGGAACACATCGTGTGATTAGGTACAAGATGATGGCACCCTTATATGTCACCGTAACCAATAGAAATGAAAGGAGATCAAAATCAAGATGACATTTTACGACTTTTTACAGGGGTGAGTGGAGTAGAGGTAGAAATGCTGGAAATTCCTCATAAACCAGAAATATCATCAATTTGTAATGCAAACCAACGACAGAGGCGAAAACGAAAACAAATAGCAATTCAAAAGAAGGAATGCGAGAAAGGAGGGAGCAGATTAAAAAGCAAAAAAAAAAAATCACACTTCTCCTATACTGCTGCTGCCGCTCTTACATAAAACCAGAGAGAAGGCATGCCAGTGCCAGTGCCAGCCAGAACCACGAAGAGCATACCAAAGCGTAATGAGAAGTATATTTATTTAACTTTTATGAGCAGGAAAACACTTACTCAAACCACGCTGTGTATGTGCTGCTGCAGACTATGTGTAGCTACTTTTTTGTTTTGCATTTTCTATTTTAGCGATTGCTCGCTTCAGAGAAGATCTTGGGAATGGGGGCACATAATGTGCGAATGCTGCAAAAAAAAAAAAAAAAAAACTGACGAGAAACAACCCGCGTGTGCAGCAAACACGACGACCCCCACACTGCAGCAGTAGTACCGAATTGGATCCAACCGACAGAGTTCCACTCACACAGTCGTAAAAGAGGAAATGGATACGAAATCATTTCAAAAGAGGAATAGGAAAAACGAAGATCTAATAGGCTTCCCCCCATTTGCCAGCAGCAGCAAAGCATCCCCAACTGAATTGCCAGCCAGCCACCGTCCCGATTCCGATCCCGTGTAAGCTGAAACAGCAGTCCGTTCAGTGGGCGATGTAGAACAGAGGAGGTGGCAGTTCGGAGACGAAGACGAATGTTGCATTTTTATATGGTTTGCTTTATTGTTATATTCTTGTTTTTATTGTTTTTTTTTTTTTTTTTGTTTTTTACCAGAAACACGATTAGTTTTACGTTGCGTCGCCTTCTTTTGCCCTTCTGCCACCTCCTCCTGATGATGTTGGTTTAGGTACCACCTCGATGTGCACACATATACTCTCCGAGTAGAAGCAGCCAGCGGATTTGTGGTGTCAGTGGATTTCTAGGGTGATCGTTCGATAGAAGGTCATGGTGGATTTATTTATAAATGCATGCCAGCTAAAGAAGAACTCACTGTTCTATGTTATAATTTGTGCAGAAGAATGAGAACAGCAAAAAAAGGCCAAGCCACGCAAACGGCTTATCAAATGTATGTACATATGTATATGATTAGGTCTGGGGAATTAGGATGGGGTGGGTTGGGGTTTTATTGCAGTATTCTATATCTGTTGAACTTGATTTATTTATTCTCTCTTTTTTTTAGGTTAGAATTAGCTGAACAGATGATTTAATTTGTTGCCATTTGTGATAGAGGCTTGTAACGATGACATTTTATACCAACTATCCTACTTGTAAGTAGATGTCAACAGAAATAAGGGTACATATCTATTCATCGTTGAACACTAACATTAAGATGCCAGACATAATAGGTCTGTTTGGTAACACGCTAGTTTTCGAAAGTTCTATGAAAACTCCATAGAATCATGACAGTTTCATGACTCTCAAATTTTTTATACTCTCGTTTGGCTCTCAGCTTGCGATGTAAGCAGGGCTGCCGTTTCAATTTTTTGCTTGGGAGTATAATTCGATATAAGTATTTGCGAAGAAGCTTATTTTTCTATTTTTTTAAGTTTTTGATTTCCACTACTAAAATATATGCAATTTTATTTTTTATTGAACCAATTGAGGAAATGAGGGCCCGGGTACTCCTTCAAGAGCATGATTGGGGCAGCTGTCCAAAATTTTTTTTTTAATTCGGGCGCAGCTCGTCACCCACCCAACTATTTCTTAAATAGCATGCAGCATGCCACCCATATTTATTCCACTGTCCACCTCCAACATCTTCTAAATTTAGGGGAGATTTTTCCTAATCACCATATTTCATGCAATTTTCTTATGAAATTATAATTTTTGCTATATTTCCTGACAAAAAAATATTATATTTGTGCTATTTATACTTTTAGATCATAGATTATGTTAGATTAGGATAGCCGCTTGCAGTAGATGAAATTTCACACAGAGGCCATAAAGGTCCATTGTGATTGTTGTGGATGTTGGAACACGCATTTGCCAAAACCATTTCGATCTTATAATGAATCTTTTTAGGTCTGTAAGCGGTATCTTAGCAAGGTCGTTCAGGCAGTCGAAGAACCGTGTTGTCATACAAGACAGGCGCCTTTCTTGGAGGTAAGGATACCGTATCTATTGGCTATGTTTCCTATTGTACAGTGTCTGGTTAAAACACAACTTTAGACCAGAAATAGACCAAACAAAAAATAAATTTATCCCAATTTTATAATGGAAACCCGCCCTAAAAATCTAATGGCAGCTGGAATATATGGGTGCGGGTTTGTTTTTTAATAGCTTACAATATTTGTAAATCACGAATAGCAATTTACTATTTTATTACAATATTATTTGAATTTGCATTGGAAGTTTAATTTTGTACTTTGAGCAGTATAATCTAATTTTAGGCAGTACGGGGTACGCGATGATAAAATAGCAGTATAATACTGCTATTGCAGTACTTTCGACAGCACTGGATGTAAGTTTTCTGTCTGTGAGAGGATTTCTCTCTTTTTGAGAGGATTCTACTATTTGACAGATCTCAATTCCTTGTGCCAAAAAAGATACCAAACAGACCTAATAAGTCTGTTTGGTGTGTCGATAGTTTTTGCAATACTATGTTAACTATCATAGAATCATGACAGTTTCATGGCTCTCAATTTTGTTTTCTCTCATTTGGATCTCTCTTTGCGATGAATTATCTGCAAGTATCTGCAAGACCTTTTCCTCGGGGTGGACTGTTGAACTCTGTCAAACCAAGCCATCTGACAGTTTGAGAAATGTCATAATCTTCATTGTAGTGGAAAACAAAAACAAATCGACAGGTTTTGTTTCAAAAGCGTTTGGTGTCTTTTGTTCAAGTTTTTTTCTCTGGGAGAGGATATCTCTCTCATTGAGAGGATTCTACTATTTGACAGATATCAATCACTTACGCGAAAAAGACACACCAAACAGACCTAATGGTTGACAAAAGAATGCGGATAAAGCATTCAGCTCCTTCAGTTGTGCAACTGTCAGATTGCGAGTCTCTTCAGTCATAACACATGGCTCTTTTTACACAAATCTGTGTAGATAGGTGTGTTTGTTAACTTTTATTAACACAAATGGCACATCTGTCAAATAGTAAAAGTGGGTGAAAATCCTCTCTTGTTCTTTTTTAACTATTGAATATTTTCACGAAATACTAATTTTCTTTTATTTTGTTAACAAGAAGTGATCGACATTTCACAAATTGTCAGATTGCTGTTTGAAGGATGTGCCTCGGTGACTCCATGAAAAAGATATAGCACGATTTCGCCAGAGGGGAAATTTTTTGACACTGTCATTTGGCTCTCTCTTCTCTTGATTTTTGACAGTTGGATGTAAATTTTCTTAAATTAACAGGTTACCAAGCACACCTAATGTTCACCTCGTATAAACATGGGCAATAAATAGATACGATTTGTAAAACAAAATCAGAAGCACATTTAGTACTGTTCGTTTGGTTTACTATTTGCTCGTTTTTACAGATAGAAAAAAACTTCTCTATATTTTTTTTATAAGTTTTGAGTTTCAGATCAGTAAGTAGATACTGAAAATTATTATATCTGTCATCTGTGTTTTAAAAGTCGAAGAAATTGGTTAAAAACAAAATACATAGTTTGTCATTTTTGTGCATTTATCCTTACTTCTGTTATTTTGTCAATGTAAATTGATTTCTCTGTTCTTATAATAAATGCGTTAGTGGGATGATAAGTTAGATAAGACGATAATCGATTAAACGAAAGGCTGTGCATTATATAATTCGTTATATTGGACGTTCACTGTATTTTCTAATACTGAATGTGAGCAAATTCGAAACATGATTTTCTATTCTTATCAAAATGCAGTGTAAACTGTTTAAATGAATCTTATATTTGTTCATTTAATAAAGTAATATTATCGCTTAAACTTTATAGAATGAATACCAACAGACAACCAATTTGATATTTCTGAATTCTGATAAACCATTGAGATAAGTTAAGTTTATCTATTTCATGTGACAGCTAAAACAGCATAGTAAATAGTCGTTTAAACATTTGCTATTAAAAATTGTTTATAATTAAGATTTGGCCAAGTGCTATTTGTCATCAAAAAAAGTGTCAATTCTTGTTTTATAATTATTTCTATATTTGTAAATAAACAGAATAGCTTCAATTGTGCACTATAGACCTCTACACTCTCGTAGAGTAACTGCATGGTGCGCCATTTAGGCCGCCGCGGCGGAATCATTAGCCATGACAGAAGCAATGCTGTAACAGTTACCTACTGGTGACCGCTATCGGGACATGTTTGAAAACTTTCATTTGCCTGAATCGGATCAATTAGGTCTACAGAACATGTGGTTCCAACACGACGGTGCTACATCACACACAGCACGTGCTACGATGCAAATTTTGGGAGCCAACCACAAAATTGATACTCAAGGACAACTTTTTACATGAAATTGCCAAAATAACACCAGAAGTCTGCGAAATTGTTTTCTAAAATGTGCTTAAGAGTTCGCCTTTGCGACCGACATCATATTCCATAGGTCGTTTCGCGTACCAAAACTACGAAAATCTACGAAAATTTACGAAATGTTACAAAAACCATTTCGTAGTTTTCGTAAAAGACAGTGCTTAAAATTTTCCCATGCTACGAATTTAAGCATAAGAAATTTCTTTGGGCAGATAAAGAAAAGATCTGTCAAATAAATAAAGATCGCTGTCAAATAACAAATAATTTGAAAAGTGGCGGAAAATCCACTCAGTGAGTGGAAAATTCGTAAGAAAGTAACAAAACGCGTTGAACCATATTTGGGTAAAAATTGTTAATTTGATTTTATTATCTACTTTACAATGAATTTATGACAGCTAATTTCAGTGACAGAAACTGCTAAATAGCTGGTTTGACGGCTTTGGCCCGCGCACTTCACCTAAAGGAAAAGTTGGTGTAAGAATTCGCAAGCCTCTTAGTTGAGGAGACATTTTTGACACTCTCATTTGTTTGGTTTGAGAAACAGGAATTTGTCAAAATTCGTACGAATTACAAAGTTACCAAACAGACCTAGAACTGTCAAATCTGTCAAATCACATATTTCATTTTTTGTTATTCAACGCGTTCGTTTACTTTTTTGTAGTTTTCCCATCTTTGAGAGCATTTCACCCCCACTCTTCAAAATTTGACAGAAAATACATATGTACATACTTGGTGCAAAAAGTACGCGAACGGACGAGGTATATTCGATCAATTATATAAATAAATCATTAAATTGCATTTCATTCAAAAGTTATTAAAAACAACATCGACCTGGAACATAAAAAGCACCCTATAAGTACATACAAAGGTAAGCCTACAAATACTTGACATTTAAGTATGTATGTGTTATATTTATCACCATTCTTAACCCCCCTCGAGACATGTTATATTTTTTTTAAACCATATAAATACTATCTATCTACCTATTCATACATTACATATGTACATGTCTGTATTTACACAATATCAAAGTTCTTATCTGATTGGCTTTCGATTTCGAAAAGTAATTTAAAGATAGAGAATCAACACAAAGTATTCATCATACGTCATTAAAATTAAAATTGCTCTCAATTGGGAAAAGAGGGCAGCACTGATGTAGGTATACGCGATCATGTAAAGCACACTGGGTGATCATCTGTACGTACGGATCCAACCCCCGCACTTGAATGTTCATTACACTGTGCTTGTATTTGTTTCGACTGCAATTACAAATTTCGCATGTTAATTCCAATGCAAATATGCATACACACATATATGTAGACACACCACACACACATCCAACTCTGCGTGTAATGCGCGCGCGTTACAAATTCTTACGTAAGTCGAATCGAGCATGGTCACACAATTCAATTTGAATTCTTGTCATCGTCGTGCTATTTCTGAGACTTCAGATCGAAATAATGAAGTAATTAAACGAGGTAAGTCTGTTTTAAGTATTCGTGTCAGTGGCTGGCTTTTTTTTTAATTTAATTTATTTTTTTTGTTTTGTTTTACTTTCTTGCAGTGACAGATTGTTTACAAAATGTCTTCAATTGACTGCGTGCTGAGTTTGTTTCGCTGTCGCTGTCTGATGTGTTTGTGTTGAATCGAAGAGTTTTCAATTCAATTCTGTTGTGCTGCTGCAACTGTGGTAATTTATATTTATTTACATTTAGCTTTAAATTCACCTTGACACAATTCAATAGCTGCTAGCTATATAGTAGCTCGTCGTCGACATCGCGTCGTACGGTGGGTCGGTCGTCGTCGTCGTCATGAGTGTAGGTGCAACATTTCCTGTAGCTGGTCTTTTTTTTTTTGTGTTTCGCATTGTTCAGTTGTCAGATTATTAAGTGGTTCGGCGGGTGGGTACAGGTGTACTATAGTGTTGTGGAGTAATTGTCTAGGCATCGAGGCTGGGTATTGAGTTCAGGAAATACCCATTTGTGTAGAGCTTTTAGATAAATAAATATTCCATCGGATTTTAGTTTGGTTTGCTGTGGAAGGCGCTTGCTTGTCAGTTTTTAAATTCATTCATCGAATTGTAAAGGATGACAAACGTCGATTTTTAAATCGCAAATTTTATGTGGTAAGATTTCCAAACATATGTATGTACATATGAATGTCTTGGAACAGGAAATGAACCATTAGACAGACGATATGCTTGTGTAGGTAAATTTAACTCATTTAACACTATTAGCAGAAAGTTTTTCATATATGACATTTATGTGAGCTATATCGTAAACACTCATTTGTGTGTTTTTACATAAATAAGGAAATATGTATGTATTTAGTTGACGTCACATAGTGGTAAACTGGATTTGACAGAAAACTCGTGTCGTATAGACGAGACGCACTTGTTATAGTAGGTCTGTTACCGTACTTTCTGCATTAAAATTTATAGATTCTCAAATTTCAAGGAGTGGGGGTAAAAATCTGTCAGAGAGAGGGAATAGTGTGCCAAAGTACAGGAACGCACTAACCACAAAAAACGAAAAATGTATGACGTTTGACAGATTTGACAGTTTCATAAAGCTGCCCAAATAAATTTCTTGGGCTAAGATCGGCAGCATGGGGATATGTCTTACTCTCTTGTTAGCGCTCTCTTCTGTCGAAAACTACTAAATATAGGGAACAGGACTTGACTGATTTTCGTAGTTCTGCGCTGTTTGGACAGTACGGGAACAGACTTAGTGATTTGTATGTGGATACTAAAATAAATGCAATCGTCAACTGTCATCAGCTTGTGTCAAAATTATTTCTTATAATCTTGTATCAATAGGTCCATTCGGGTACTTTTTGCAGCAAATATGCAGCAGATATGCTCTCAAAGATAGGGAAATTACGGAAAAGTAAACGAAAGCGTTGAACAACAAAAAATTTAAAAAAAAAAATGACAGTTTTAGGTCTGTTTGGTAATTCGTAGGAGTTCTGAAAAGTTCCTGTTGGCTAGCCCAAAAGATTTGTAACAATTCGTAAAAGAGAGTGTCAAAAATGTCTCCTCAAATAAGAGCCTTACAAATTCTTACACCAACTTTTTCTTTAGGTGAAGTTTGTCAAACCAGCCAGTTGGCACTTTTTGTCACTGAAATCAGCTGTCATAAATTCATTGTAAAGTGGATAACAAAATCAAATTAACAATTTTTACCCAAATGTGGTTCAACGCGTTAGTGGATTTTCCCCCACTTTTCAAATTATGTTTTTGTTATTTGACAGCGTTGGCCCACTTGACCCAAAGAAGTTACCAAACAGATATTTTCATTATGTGCCCAAAGAAATTTCTTATGCTAAAATTCGTACCATGGTGACATTTTTTACTCTCTCGTGGCCACTCTCTTTTACGAAAAACTACGAAATTTTTGCGTAGGTACATACGCGAACGGGTTTTCGTAACTTTTCGTAGTTTTAGGAGCGTATACAACGCGAATGGACCTAATAAGATGTGTGACTAAAGACATTTTTGACAGTATTCGCTTATCAGGCAATGATTGCATATTTAATGTCAAAAGAATATCTAAATGTATGGTAAATTAGTGGTTATAGGTATGGTGAGATGCATTTAAAATCAACAACGGTATTTGCTGGTTTAAACAGATATCGTATAGAATTCAGATGACTTATTGTGTAATTTTGATTAATCTGACAGAAAACTGTCACATTCGCCTTTCGTGGTATGCTAAACTCTGCGCGGTGGTAATGGGCACACATCCATTAGTGTGTGGCCGAATGCAATCATTTAGAGTAATTCTTGGCATTAGAAGGGATTAATGCATGTAATATCATCTTCCCAGTCTTATTTAATAACCAGATCGTAACACAGAACACAACTGTCAATTAAGCAATAATAATAAATTACGTCGCACGTTTATATTTTATTTTTGCACACGATAAGAGTTTAGGAAGTAAATACAAAGTCTGCGCTGTGAGTACTTCTGGCCCCAAAACGTACCCCTACAACGCTCTTCTTCTGGCCCCACCAACATTTTCGGAGAGGGGTCTATAAATAATACCGTTTGTTTTTATAATGATGCGCGAAATGCTAAAAAAAAAATTATATATATATGTACGAACACACACACACACGTAGCCAATAATATTTGTTGTATGTATTTGTGTGATATCTCGTTAGAAGAGTGTTAACCACTGAAATAGAATATTTGTGTTGCGGCGCTCGCTGAACGGTGTAAAGTTAAAGTTGTGTTGAATGGTGGTGGTGCTTTGTGGGCATGTTGCTGCTGCACGGCAAGAACGTTGACGACAACGTTTCCGCGCGCGCATGGTTCCGTGTAGTTGTGACCTTCAGAATTTGTGCAAAGGCGATGTGTCGATGACCACGAATTTATTTGCTTATTTTGTTTTATTCTTTTTTTTGTTTTTTTTTCTTGCTGTTTGCTTCTTTTATTTTATTGTTCTTTTCCTTTGGTTTTTTCCTTTGCACATATCATTTCTGTTGCTTTCGTTTGCGCTTGGAGGTATTTTTTTTTTTTGTTTTTAATTTTGTTTAGCTTGAGTGTTGTATGCGGCAGCAATATGTTCTTAGTTTGGTTCCTTAGACTACTGTGGTGGTAGTGAGGAGTTTGGAATTTATTTTCTCTACGGAAGGGAGATGTTTTCCTTTTCCTTATTTTTTTTTTTTTTTTTTGATGTGCATAGTACATAAGATGTAGATACATAGCGCTTTTGCAATTCCAGTTGATATATGAGTAGATACACATGTAAGTACATTTACCTATAAATAGGTAGACGGAAACGATGGGTATAGTATTTGCATGTCTTCTGTTATGATTTTAGATGCACCATAGAAATGGAAGGGACTTCTAGCTTAATTCAAGTAAAATGAACATGTATACGTATAGGTACATAATGTACATATGTATTTACATATCTGTAGGTAGGTATATTGAAAAGACGCTGTTCTGTTATGTTTGGCACTATATGTAAAACATAAGCTTACCTATAAAGGTAAAAAAGTAAGGATCTGGAAATAAGCTGATTGACGGAATCACTTGTCATTCAACTATCTTATTTTATAATGTAGCTAGCGCTTAAAATTTTCAATTTACATCAAAAGCTCCCATTGGTGGACACTCCGATAAGGGGACAATTCCCTTAAACGGACACATTTTTGGGTCCCAATTTCTAATTTTCCATACAAAAGGAGTTCTTATAAACGGACAGCTCTTATAACCGGACAAAACACTCCGGTCCCGTGGCTGTCCGCTTACCCATTAGGAACCCACTTGGAACCTTTTACTTTGATTTTTAGTTAAAGTACTTATCATTACAAAGTTAAATGTGAAAAATTAAAAATTATTTAGTTCTTTCGTCATTTATATGCAATTTTTTTTACTGTACCTACTCATTTGAGTACAGTGGGCACATGGCTATACAACTTTTTTTGAAAAACATTTTTTTTTTTTTGAAATGCGTTACAGTTTGCACATGAACTGGAAAATACTTGTTTTTAAATAAAAATCACTGTATTTTAGCTTTGGCCTCTAATGGGTTAAGAGAGATTTTACTGTAAAATTTTTGACCGCTCAAGAAAAGTGTCTTCCTAAGGGGGGAAGTGGCCTGATTTATACAGTTTATGTGTCTCTTCCAAAAGTCTATGTTGCAACTGGCTTTCTAAATTTTTTAAATGTTCGAATGCAGAGTTATCGCCTTTTAAGAACTGCTTTAAATTTGCAATCGATATTAGTGTGTTTTTATTTTAGTGTACCCCACAAGAACATTCAGATACATTACATCTACTGTTTCGCTACTCGTACAATCAATATCAATCTCATGCTCTGAATTTTTCTTGATAATCGGCAACGTCCCAAACGTGAATAAGGCAATGTAGATAGAATTACCAAAAATCACAAATCCGGGAAATCCCCAACTTTGGGCTTTCTACGACACGACATAATTTTGCACCTATTACATACATATGTCATATGATGACATAATTTTGTACCTATCGTCCGTTGCCAAGGGGTTCGCGTCCGGCTAAAAGATGCATTTTTACATTTCATAAAAATATATTGTCCGCGTCCGGTTATAAGGGGGGTCCGCCCAAAAGAGGTAAAATTGTTCAAAAAAATATTAAAAAAACATGATTTCAGAGAAAATGTCCTCACAAGAGGTGTGTCCGCCTAATAGGATTGTCCGCTAGGAGAGTTTTCACTGTACATACATAGAGTCATTTGGGGTAAGAGTGCGCAGTGCTTTCTTACCAAGAATTTAATTTTTTATAATCTTAACAATTTTTGGGGTATTACCTTCTGCCGTAAGATGCAACGAGCACATCGTAGTCGTATGCGGTAGGTCGTAGCTCGTAGCTAAACTATCTTTCTGTTTTTGTTTTTCCAGAAAAATGCCTCTATCTACCAAAAACAAACGGAAAGGAAATTGATAACCCAAAAGCAAATTTGCGAGGCTAGGGAGCTGATTTACAATGGAAGAAGTCCATGAAAGGCTACCGAAGAACTTGGTTTGAGCGAGAGCACAGTTTCAAACCATTTGAACTGTGACTTAAACTGGTTGCACACTCTTACCCATACCTCTGCGCACTCTTACCCTGACTTCGGGGCAAGAGTGCGCAACTTGACTTACTTTGGTTTTTTGATCAAAACATATGAAATATTGAACAAAATATAAAATATTTTTGTATTAATTTGTTCCTAAAATATAGAGCTACCAACTAATAGGCTCTTTTGTTTGTTATCTGTTGTAAATTTTGTAAATTTGTCAGAATTTAAGCCGGAAGTCCAAAATGTGCACTTTTGCCCCGAACGACTATACATAGAGGCTAAATGTAATCTTTTATCTGAAAATTAAGTCTTTTTTTCTATCTAATGCTCGACAGTTCTATATCTTAAATTGCATTAACAATTTTATTTATATATGTACATGTCTACATAATGTAGGTAGGTACATATCATGTATTATGCGAGCCAAATGAACTTTCACCTTTTTTTCTTCTGATAACCTAAAAGTGCTTGTCTCGTGCTAGGAGTAGATCTGCCCACATTATCAATCAAAATTCTAAAAAAAAAAAAAAACCTTATGCTGGGTACACCTCCTTGTCCTTTGTATTTCAATATTTAGGTTATTGATTTCCAATTAACCCAGCAAATGTGTTTAGTATTCGAGTAAATTGGTTACTTCCTCCATTAATTTTGAATGCACTTTCAACAGTACCTATAACTAGACGCCAATTGAAGGCAGTTTCCACATACATTTTGAACAAATCACAGGAAGTGTGTATTAGCACATTTGGTTTTTTTTTTTTTTATGTCAATAACAATTACAGTTTAACTGAATGTACTTCAATGCAA
The DNA here is from genome assembly GCA_949775065.1 of Brachyopa scutellaris. Taxonomy (NCBI): domain Eukaryota; kingdom Metazoa; phylum Arthropoda; class Insecta; order Diptera; family Syrphidae; genus Brachyopa; species Brachyopa scutellaris. Next base: position 93,857,782 of record OX459113.1, on the reverse strand, counting down.
TTATCTAGTTTTGGTTTTTTTGTTGTGGCTTACGCGGAAGTTGAATAGGTAAAAAAATGTCGTAATATTTTTTTAATGAAAATGAAAACTTGAAATGCGACCACTGACTGATCAATTATTTTCACAAGTCTCCTTTAGTCTTTACTAGAAGAGTTGCCATTGTGGTGATCTAACTATTTCCAGATGTTCTCTGTTTGTTTTGACATTTTACCCCATTTAATAAAACAAAAAAAAAAAATCAACTTTTAAATCTGTGTCTATTTAACAAAAACAACGCCAAGCTTTATTATTATTTAAATAATTACTCTCTTCTTCATCGCCTACGTATTAAGAATTCCATATTAAAATATAATACAAAATCTTTTCTTCGTTGTTCGTCATCCTCATCATCATAGCCGTCCCGTCCCGAGTGTGTACAAAAATTCAAGTTCAAGCTCAAATTGCTATTCGCACTCATTAAGAATACATACATATTTGGAATGAGAATAAAAATAGTCTCAGATGCATGATAAACGACCATATTCTTTGCGTAAAGCTGAGTCAAATTAAACAAACAAAAAAAAAGTAAGATCGTTGTACGATTAATATGTAAATAGCCCGTTTTTTTTTATACCTACTATTACGGACCCATAGAATCTCTCTTAATTACGTAAATAAGTTGTTGCCAAATGAATATCACTTTCACGCTACTTCTTAAAGCACGAAAGCATCTTAGCAAACAAAAACAATTTTCTTCTCAGACATTCGTACATAGATACATACATATACATACGTGTACGTAAACATTTATAGCCAGCCATTGCGGAAGTAGAATATGTATATTTTCGCGTAGATAGTTTTGTTTTCTTGATAATACCCAGTCTGGGTGGATTGCAAATTTTGACTGATGACCAATTTAAATAGAATAATATACGAATACAATGGTATTACATAGATGGTTACCAATAGCTTTTTTTTTAAATAATATACAAACATATGAATGTAATGTAAGAAACAACAATTTTGTTTTCGTCCGATTACTTTATGTAGGTACATATGTATGTGAATATCTCATAAAAATAGCTGGAACCAGCTGGTGAAAAAATTATTTTTGGATTGTTATTTGCGAGACAGAAAACACAATTTAATTCTTCGATTTGTACAAGACCTGAGTATTCATTCAAATATATTATTTTGTTCAAAATGTATATATGCAAATAGCTATTTGGTTTTTATTACTTTTGACTTGACTGCTTAACCGGACGCTGCGGTAATTAAATGTACTAGATAATGTGCAGCGGTTACAATGGTGTGTATTCATTAAGAAATTTAAAAATACATGCAAATGGTAATACCTACGTCTTAATATTTTGTGTTAAATATGTATTTACATTTTTTTCGTTTATCAGAATTTGTGTCCAAAATAAGTCATAAAAACAATAAAAAAAGAAACAAGCAAACCTCATCTGTCAGATTTGTTTATTTTGTTTTCTTTTTAAGAAAATACAAACAAGCTTCGAATATTCAAATCAAACATAACCGGAAAGGAATGACTCTTTAATGCGATTGTTTCGGTTTCGGTATTGTTTGACGTCTGAGAATGTATAAAAGTCTTATTTCTGATTAAGTGGTTAATTAATTATCTACCATTCATTTATACATCTTGTGTACATCTTGTGTACATACATATATCTGTACATTTATAGAAAATGTGAGTAGGTACAATATTATTAAATAAAAAATATAATTAAATTGCCAATATCTTAAAAAATACGTTGAAACCGTGAATTTAAGTATACAGTGAAAACCGGTTAAGAACCACCCTCTTAAGTGCAAAACCCGCATAGCATCGTCGGTAACTAGCTGTGCGGGTCGGGATCACCACGTAATCCCGAACGACTAAAATCTCGAACGAAAAAAATCTCGAATTTTCGAAGTGAAACTTCTTTAGCCGCGGTAGGGCAAATTTGCCTGAATCAGACGAAAAAGTGAAACGCTTCCCCTTCTCCCACTTCAACAGGCAGTAAAATAAATTCTAAAAAAAATACACATACATACATATCGAGCCACAAAATATCAAAAGTACAAGCAAGCAAAGAAAACAACAACAAAACAAGCGAAGAAAATAAAATTCTTATTTTCAACCCCACCATGCAAATTTTGGGCTACCGCACATGGGATGACTTTTGCCGGCAGAAAGGGTCTGCGGTAAGAAACGACTGAAAATCTTCTACCGAGTTTGAGCGGTTGAATGACGTAGGAAACTAATGCATACCTACACAACTTTCAAAATATTTTGTTCCGAAAAAATACTACCACAGTGAAAATGGATTTATGTATACAATTTCTTCTGCCGGTAAAAATGTTTTCATACAAAAATTTTATATGAGATGCGACTTTTTGGGTTTGTATATTCTTTGGTTTTATTCCTAAAGATATGAAGAATAAATACAATACACACACCAATACACTTTTGAATATTTCGATAGTTTTTGGTGGCAGATAAGTCTCATTTCTTGTGCAATGTACATTGTAATACAAGTGCAATACACCTTTTGAATTTTTTTGTGAAATAAGTTTCACTTCTAACGCGCGAGACTCTCACGCACTTTTTTTTTGTTGATATATCTCGAAAACAAAAATCTCGAATGGACAAAATCTAGAAAGTATGTACAAATAAATCCTGTAACTTTTTTTTAAAAATAATAAGAATTTAACAAACTTTTTGCAACCAAAAAATTGTTTTTTTTTTTTTTTCAAATTATCACTATGGACCAACACTGGTCTACGTGAGGCTAAGCCGCCACCCCATAACCGTGTATGCCTAAGTACTAAAATAACTCATTTATTTATTCAAAATATGTATGTACATTGTAAATTATAAATATAAATATTTGAAACTCAAGCTATAGGTAATGGCCCTTGAATATCCCATACAACTCTTTTCTTTCAATGTGTGGACTCAAAACTTTTAGCGTCAACTTTATTTAGTGTTCTTGGTAAGCTTAGTTGTGCTTGTAATGTTGTATATGACCCAAAGGAAGACACATTTATTAGTTTATATACATTTTTTGTAGAACCATGTCCACGTCGATCAGATTTTAGAAGAGCCGTTTGTATTGAGTAAACTCATTTGCATGCATGAACAGTCGATCAAACGCTTTTCTATACAAATAAATCTAGAATTGATATTATTTTTGGAGACAAATTTCGGGCGCGCGAAATTTTTGCAATTCGAGATCTTTTTTTTCTAGATTTTTGCTGTTCGAGATTTTGTTTTCGAGATTTTTGTTTTCGAGATTCTTTTTTTTGGAGATTTTGTTTTTCGAGATATCGTGGTAAGCCCGTGCGGGTCGGCTTCGCACGTGTACTAAAACAGTCGCGTTACTTATTAGGCAAAACTCTGCTCTAGTAATGTGGTTCTGGGTAGAAATAAGAGCCGCCAAATCCAACAAACCTTGTTGAATCACACCAAATGTTCATAGTGTGAATAAACAACAGCATAATTTTTCTACTACTATTTGGTTGTACCACATGAAATGGTTGATTAAGTAGCAAATAATACATTTTTATACATTTATCTTTAATTAAAATATAAGGCGTTGGCATCTACAACGCTTTTATTTTATAGCGTTTATTTATTTCATTTCAACAATATTATTATTTCCGTCAACTGGTGGAAATCCCATGGAAATCATACGGGAAGTGTTTACAATTTTGGGAGTTCATTTTGGGATGAATATTTGTTTTGAACGGTTTTATAATTTGTTAAAATTTTTAAAAGAAAGTGCAATTCGGCACTGCTCCAGGAAATTCTCTTTCTTTTGACACCTCATTTGTTGAGATTAGTTTAGTGTGAGAGACGCAAATGGTACCTATACTACAGAAATAATATATATGATGATTTTAGAAATTGTAACTAAAATTTAAAGATAGTTCGCAATTTAATGTCAAAAGTAAGAAAGGCTTAGAAATTCAGTTTACTAAGGCTGTACATTAAAAAAAGACTACTTACATCCAACTCCACGATTCCAAATATTCCGTAGAGGCGGCGAATTGTGATAGAAATTTGGATGTAAAAATGTACCAGTCGGTACATGTCCTTGTGGTGGACAATGCGGTGGCATACCCAAGCGCGCCTTAAGCTCTTCGCTGCATGGTTGACCGCCGGAACTGGAGCTATCTACATCGGAAACACCGCTATCAGCTGGACTGGGTGGAAACGATCCTGAAAGGAATAAAAAAAAAACGAAAAAGCGTATTGCTATTAATAGAAAAGGATTCTGTTCAAAAGGAGTACAAAAAAAAATATCATTACATAAACACATTTCTAATCCTTCCTATGACCTCGTTTCCTTAGGATAATCCAATACTTTCTTTTCCTTTAGTAGAAAACAATTCACAGCGTGCAGTTTCTTTTTTTTTTTTGTAAAAGGGGGATCAAGATTCTAACTGCACTTCTAAACAATATTCAAACAATACCAAATCGAGATGCATTGACGAATATTTTTATACCATACCTGTTTCTATCAAAAAAGAAAAAAAAAGTGATGGAATCCCTTTCTCATATTTGGAAAGAAAATTGCGTTCACATAACCTCTTTTTTTTTTGTTGGTAAGCACAGCAGGAGAAGCGCTGCATTCAGTGAAATTTAAAACATTTTCAGGCCTCCCGCAATACCGTTTTGTAATTATTATTTTCGAGATATTTCCTTTATACTGATTTGTTATCGAAACTCGAATTAAATTTCGCTCCACAAACCCATAAAAATAAGGTCCTTGTGCGATAACAAAGAGCGAGGCACATAAAAGGGAAGGTTCAAGGACTCCTTTATAATAAAACGAAAAACGACAAAACGAAAAGAACGATGAACGATGAAATTCCCAGACATATTGTCTCGTCACAACATATCGAAAAAAAAAAAACACGTAAACCGTTCCAAACATATTATTATCATTTTAGGGGACCCATATACGCATATGACCCAAAATACACCGCTTTCAATCAGGCTGAGGATTTGATTCTTTTCTTTTTGATATCTACAGGTGAAATTATGTTTTTTTTTGTTTGATCTGAAGTAGGATAGAAGGGGACGCGAACCACAAAGTACACTTGAATCAAAATATTGAGATTCGAATTCTATAGGACAATCTTGTTTTTGCAAGGATCTTCTAATTAGTTAGGTTACCACGGTGCCGGATTGTTGTTTTTTTTTTTGCAAAACGAAAGTGACATCTGCATTTTTGTCACTGACATTGGCAAAGTTAATTTCTCATCTTTGCTGTCACTGGGGCACTTCAAAGGATCGAATGGATCAAACATCTGCTGGACGAGAAAGGAGAAATAAAAAGGATTTCTTTCTCATGTCGCGTAGGTGAGGAGGAAAACGATTTATTAATTTCATTGTTAAAATAGGTTTTCCTGTATAAAAATAAAAGAACGTATAGTTTTTCCATATTTCCATTTCGGGTATAATGATGTTGATTTGCACGTTTCGTCAAGTCGTGGGAATTTATTTTTTCAATAAGGATAATTTTCGAGTGAATCAAAATTAGCAAATATTTGAGTAGCCCTAAATGTAAATTACCGTCAAAAGGGGTTCTGACTAGGCAATTGTAACAACTGTCATTTTCAGAACTCTACAAAAGTCTTCTTATTAATATCTAGGGTTATTTAAAACTTTTCTAGCAGAATATTCTAAAACTGGCTTACAAACTGGTACGTGAAAGGAACTATACTCTGTTGCAATAGAATTTTCAGTACAGGGTTGATAGGATGTTTGCCGCTCAGTCTGGTTGCAATAGCTTGCATAAACCTGTCCCTTTATTAAGCTTTACAAAATATGGGCACCGCAGCGCAAGTGGTTAGTCCGTCGGACTACTGAGCCAGCGGTCTTGAGTTCGAATCCCGCCGCAAACACCTAAAAAGTTCTTCACAGTGCGCACCTCTTCCGAATGCCTGACAAACATTCAATAGTATCATTTGTCATGTAAAGCTTCCCAACTCGCCGTTCGGAGACGGCAGAAAACTGTAGGCCCCAACCGTAGGGTTACCAATTCCTAATCTAAAAATAACACAATTTGTAAAACATAATAAATATGAAATTTCAGTATGATGAAGAGAGCATTTTTTTTTCGAGTATTATGATGATCGATGTTATAGTCGTTTGTCGAACACGAAGAGCTTACGAGATATAAGCTGAAGCCCAAAAAACCTGACTATTCGTTCCGATCCGAACCCAACATTCATCTCGCAAAATTAAACCTTCATTACAAAGCACAAAAAGTGAACATTTTTTTAAACTGCATTTTAACGGTTTCCCCAGAAAAACAAGAAAATGAAAAAAAATCCAAGCGGCAACACCCTCACATACTCAAATTCATTTTTATTGGTTCTCGAAGCACAAAATCCTAAAGCTCTTTGACGAAAAACACATAAAACCTGTAAAGATTTGGTAACACTGTTTCGATATTCATATTTTCCGTACACATAGCGATGATTAACGGCGTCCACATGATCATTCTGCCATCGGATATGTGGCAGGCTTGGTTATGATGGGATGTATGCGAATTTGAGGAAGATTACAAAAATAAAATGTGTGTAAGTCAGTGGTTTGATTTTTATTTGAGTGACAGTTTTTTGAATGCCATTAAAACGTGTACAGGCACCAGTGGTTAAAAAAGCTCCCCCATAAGGCCTGTACTGAGAATTCTATTGGAACAGAGTTTAGTTTTATAAAAAAAACCTTGACAGATTGATATAAAAGTTGCTTCAAATATTGATGATATTTATTAGTGCTTAAATATATAAATAAGACACTCACAAAGATTTTGTTAATGCTATTCTGAATCACATTGTTGGTGGCAAATATGTATGCAGTGACTTAGTGAATATTTATGTATATTTTTTTGAAAGGTTCAGACCCGCCAGAGAGAACTGCGACCTAAAATACATTTTGTACCGCATGCTCGGTTCTTAGAAGCACAGTGAAAACTCTCCTAACGTACACTCCCATTATTGCGCGGGCATTTTCTCTTAAACCATGCTTTTTTTCATATTTTTCGGAACCATTTTACCTCTCTTAGACGGACACCCTTTTCACCGGACGAGGACAACATATTTTTATGAAATGTGGAATAGCCGGACGCCTCTCAATGGACGCAAGGTACAAGATTATGTCATAAATTGTACGTCGCGTCGTGGAAAGTGCAACTTTGGGGATTTTCCGGATAAAGTGTTTGCGATTTTTGTTAATTCTGTCTGCATTGCCTTATTCAGTTTTGGCACATGAGTCTTAGGCCGATTGTGGAGAATTTCTCGCAGTAGACAATGTTATGGCGAAAGAAAATTCAGAGCATGAGATCGATATTGATTGTACGAGCAGCGAAAAAGTAGACGAATTGACAACAATGATACGTATACTGAACCTATTATATATATCTGAGGGTTGTATCAGGCCTACTCCCCCCCACTTAGGCGGAAACTCCTCTTGAGCGGACAAAAATTACCCGACTGTTGCTGTCCGCCGAAGAGAGTTTTTACTATACATTGCACTGCGGAGTTAAATAAAAATTATTGTACGTGGAATAAAGTTCGAGAACTGCTTTAAAGGTGAAAAGATTCAGATAGTGATGAAAATTCTGCAGACTTTTATTCTAAGGAACTCATTTGATCGAATCTTACAGTTTCACTACTGGCACGGCGCGGCGTCCTCACGACACATTATGCATGTCTGCGCTCATATCGGGTTTGCAAAATGTCTAGTGGAGACCACAATCAGCAACACAGATTTTGCACCCCGCCATCTATGTCTGGACATGAACTGTCACTTTGGTGGGAATTTTTCAATTTCGTTGAAGTTTTCAAGAGTAGTGATATGAAAAGGTAAGACATGAAATGCCCACCACTCAAAATTTGACGTTCATTCCGCCATCTTGTTTTTGTGCTTGCCAGATATGTCCGCCATGAATAATGTCTTGTGGAGATGCCGGCCGTGTAACAAAAACTATGTACGTTTTTGTGACTGACAGTTTGATGTTTGTTCGACACATAAATTAAAATTTGACAGTTCATGTCGAAATGAAGATAAAACGTCCAAAAATTTGAATGAATACATACATGCATATGTATTCGTATTTAAATTTATATTATTATGCAACACAAAACCAAAACCCAAGTCGCGCTGTAAAATGAGATTATCCATCTATCGAGTGCCGAAACGCATTGATAGTTTGCAACTACTTTATAACAAAAGGATTCGTAACAGATAGAAAAGTTTGCACAATAGCTAACAGCAAAGGACAACACAGGTATCCAACGGCGCGCTGTAGCGGTACAAATAAGGATTATCCGCAAGCACTTGCATTCAGACAAAGGCAATTCATTGACCGCTGAAGGGTCGTCCTCGTCAGTCACACAGAAAGAAGTATATTCCTGAATAGGATAAAATGTCAATAATATTATAATCAATTTTCTGCACTTACGGACATGGTGTGATGACTGCCTTTACTCAAATTTATTTTGTCAGAGAAATGTGATGAAATGGACACATGTGCGGGACCCTTACTCCCACAGTGAAACCAAAACCCTTAAGTATTGCACAAGTCTGAGTCATCGAAATCGAAATCAATTGTCAAATACATATATCCCATTTGACATCGCGCAACTCTTTCCAATACAAAACTGTCAACAATCAATGAAATGAAAATACTTTCTTTTGTCATTGAACTCATTGATTCAGCGGGCAAGAGAAAGGTGTAACTATTCCATACCACAGTGTACTCGTATGCAGATGTTTGTTAGATTACTTAACTGTAGTGTTCGTTACACTATATTGTGGAATAGAGGGAGTTACGCATGACAGTAATTATTATCCTTTGACAGATCGATTACGATGCAGAGAGAACCTTTCATTGTGTTTGGTTAGAAATGGAACTACATCTGCGAAATTCACTGCGAAAATTGATGAAAACTGACTAAAAACGACGGCGGCGAAGACGTTTGCATAGTCATCGCACACATGCCTATTGTATAACACACAATATTAGATGTGAGAATGGGGAAAGGATTAGATTGTACAGAGCGCGCAGATGTTAGGCAATGATGAGTGTTTGAAAAATGAAAGGATACTGTGAAATTATCAGGGGACCAGTTGCGGGCTATAAGTTATATTGACATTTCGGGTAGCTTGAAAGGACCTCTTTGGTTGGTTTCATCAAACCTTCTTAATTTAATCCCTAATGTAAAGAAAGAGTTGAAATCAAATTGTTCTCCCCTCTGTATGTGGACACTGGTCAGTCGGCGAAGAAAGGGATATTCTATTGCAAAACAAAGGACGACTGAATAAAAAGAAGGAAGCAACCAAGAGATTCTCACACACAATAGCCGGGTGTCCAGTACATTTTTATTTTTCCTTATCACGCGGAAGGTAAATATCTTCCCTGTTTTTTTTTTTTTTTTGTATCCCCGAGAGGAATCAACCCTTCTTTTCGATTAAATGTGATTTTTTTTTTGTCGACTGTCTTATGAGGATCATCACGTTCCGCAATTCTTAATTTATGCGCAAGAAGATCCTTGGTTTCCTTTTGGTTTGTGTATAAATGATAGTGTAGAATGATTCCTTGCTGATCAAATGAGGGAATGAGTTAAATCAGGAAAGTGAAAACCTCGTCAAGGATAATTGATTCATCGCCTGACCAACGGTCAGTTTATTGAATAGAATATAAATGAAACTTCCAGGAAGGATGCGCATATTCAGGAAAAGCAAAAAAAAAACAACGCATAATAAAAACAGGAAGGTGATATAAAGGAATTCGAGTTCGCGTTTTTTTGCTTTAGATTGTGATGATCAGAATAAATTTGTTGATTATGTACCCTTTTTAGGTTAACGGTTCCTTCTTGAAGAGAATGAGCACTAAGGCACAAAAGACACCGGTCAAGGGAGCGTCCTTTTGAGGTGACCACTTACTCAAGGGTTCTACGAATAAATCCTTTTATTTAGTTTTTTTTTTTCTTCTTCTAAAGGATGTACCAACATAGGTATATTGTTGATTTGCAAATGAATTCAAATCTTAGCTAGGCGTTCGGTTTTTAGTACCGCGACTGTTTGAGCAGTTGGAATCTCAAACCGACTACAGGAAGTTTGGTTAGATTCGTGTTAAAAATGAGGTATACCGTATATAAAGGAACGGGGGCAGGAGTATTTGGGCCCAGAACTAAACTATCCAAACCCACCAGCATTTTTCAAGCTGGACAGATAAACTAAATAGACTGGGCGAACGAAACAACGTCACCAGATAATGGGTGCAAGGACTACCAGGACACCTGGGGATAGAAGGTAACGAAGAGGCGGACAAACTAGCCACAAAAGGGGCTGCAATACCCTTTGTAGGCCCTGAACCATTTTTCGGCATAGGGGAGCACACCATAAAAGAGGCGCTCCGATCACAAACAGGACTAAGTCCTGGACAAAAACTCAGGGTCTAAGACAGGCGAAGAAATTTTTGGGTAAATACAACCTGAAGAGATTCAAAGCTTGCATCAGCCTTGACAAAAATAAACTCCCCATCCTGACTGCGTTTCTTACGGGGCATTGTAAACTCAGCGGACATCTCAGGAAGCTAGGTCTGTCAGATGAAGACTCATGCAGATTTTGTAACGAGTCCAGTGAAACTCCAGAACACATACTAGTGGAATGTGGGGACATCTACCCAGAAAAGATTTAAGTGCAAACTACAGCACATGAATCTACCACTCATAGCACCCGATCTCCTTCTTTGATTTCTTAGGGAAATTGGTCTGAATAAGTTGTTGTGACCTAAGGAATTCTCACCTGGGCTAGGTGTGAGCGAAGCTCTCTCTAACCGATTCCAATAGGAATTATTATGAGAGGGATGTTCCTTCGCTTAGGACTTGTAGGGGACACATAGATCTTAAGGTCGCGGGGCATCTCACCCTTCAATAATAATAATAACTAGTGTGCCCGTGCGAGAACTTTCGCAAGAGAAAATCCAGCCCTCAAAACTCAAAAGGAATAAAACAACAAATACTTACTTCCCATATGATTTCAATATGGCCAATATATCAACCAAACTAGATTCATTTCCATCAGTTCACAGAGGGAATTCATACGGGAAGTGTATATTCTTTTGGGAGTTCATTTTCGGTAGAATATTTGTTTTGATTTTTTTTTTTAATTTGTTAAAATTTATAAAGTGAAAGTGCAATTCGCCACTGCTGCAGGAAATTCTCTTTTCTTTGACACCACATTGATCAAGATTGGTTAAGTGTGAGAGCCGCAAATGGTACCTATACTACAGAAAGAATTTGTATGATGATAATGTCGTATATGTTATGTACTATGGACAAGTTTGCTTGCAGCTTTGTAGGTTGCCTATCGTCAGTCTGTACTTAATTCAGATTCACTGTGAACCACTTGCTTGCTAAGAATAAAAGTAGTGGCGACAGTAAACAGCATTGAGGGCTTTCACTCAGAATTTGAACTCTCTGTAGTTAGTTGAGTGCTTCTTAGATAATGGACTGACAGTTCTAAAAAAAAATATAAAAAAAATGGTAGAACAATGTGGAAGAACTTGGGAAACCCGAATAGAATTATCCTTTATCCCGGGCTTGAGCTATCCTTCAATCTTTGAACGGAATGACTTATTTACTATAAACATTTAAAACGGGGGAGCATCATATTTATCCAGGAGGAATCGAACAGGGAATAAAAAAAAATGCTACACACACGGATACTGACCTGTACTGGAGGTGCAATAATTTCTATGGTACGGCGTACTATGTATCGGTGCTCCACTCAACAGATTGTGCAACAAGGGCCGATGTTGCGCTGCCGTCGCTGTTTGTTGTTGCAGCGCTGATGGACCATTATGTTGCGATTGTGTCTGATGCTGTTGCTGTTGCTGGTGCTGCGGCGATAAGGCAGTATTATGTTCCGATTTAATATGCAAGGCCGCCGCCGCAGCTGCTGCTGCTGCCGCTACAGCTGATATCGAGGATTGATGCTGTGACTGAGCCTGTTGTTGTTGTTGCTGTTGCTGCTGCTGTAGATGTTGTTGATGTGATGAAGGTGGAGGACTTGGCGACTGTTTGATAATTGGAATTTCTGTATCTACTGAAAAGAAATCAAGAAAAAAAATAGAAAAAAAATGGAATTAGTATTCAATCATTTCACTGTGGTGGTAAACTGATAGGAGGATTGAATGTTTATTTAGCGCAAATTATGCCCTAGAGGTAGGTAAGCAATTATCCAAAGCTATTGCTCAACACAATCTCTGATGTTAATGCGTAGAGCACCTTAACTCATGTAGGTACATATACATATCTGTGTCATAGAGGAAAAAAAAAGAGAATAAGGTGTGCAAAATTGCTGTGGCGTACAACTATTATTAACTTTGTGCGATGGCGAAACACCGCGCGAGCGAGCGAAGCCAAAGCCTTAAAAATTGTACTTTCAAATGGTCGACCGACATTCTCCAGATTTGCTGCAAGGAATGTTACCGCACTAAGTGCACATGCCAACCAGCCAGCTAGCCTCAGTCACAATCACAACCAAGCCACCAGGCAGTTAAAGTGCGTGATGCTTACGCAACAGTTTTGTGTGTGTATCAAAATGGCAAATTTATGTATTTCATTGATTTTTTTTTTTTTTTTTTTGAGTTAAACTTGTTTTAAGTTTAAATAAACTTCTATACACGTAACATGTGGACCCCACCCTTAGAATTGGAATGATTAACTCCGTGTGAGGTGGAGAAAAAGCCTTCCTCTCCATACAAATGTATCCACTTCAATTAGCATAACCGTCACAGGGAATATTCCGAACAAAATATTTGTGACAATACCTTCCTCCAGCAGTAGAGTAGCACCAGCAGCAGCAGATCGATACGGCTAGACAAGGTATTACGATACCGGTGCATGCTTTTGTCTGGTATATTAGGGTGCGAGCAATTGTGAATTGAATGTCTTTGTTTTAGCTCCACCACCACACCCCTAGAATGGATATAATGAACTATACCTACTTGTATCTATGGTCGTGGTGCTAAGGAACATAATGTTCATATCAATCAATAGGAACCTAATATGTTCATATGTTTTTAGGGGGTCCAAGTAATTTGACATTCTGAATAGTGTTGTACAAAGCGTATATTTGATTAAAGAAATGCCAATTCTACGAGTACATTATAATAACGTTTGAGTATGCAATAGAACTGAAGCTGTCATACAAGGAAACTGCAATGTATGAATCATCTTTAAAAGTGTCATAATTTGGTTTTTTTTTTTTTGTAGCCTATATAGGGATAGGCCTAAAAAAGCTTTCAATGTAAAATACAATAACAACTAAATCGATATAGAACAGTTAAGCCTGGATAGCTATCGGGTGTTATGAGTTAAACCGCGATAAAACCTGTGCTTCCAAATTACTTTTGGGAACATTTTATCGTAAATGTCAAAAGTGACAATACGTCATGTCAATTATGATAAAATTTCCCCAGAGAAGGATGTCTTTAAAGGAAAAAAGGTGAATAATCAAAAATAAAAGCTAAACTAAAGAATTGCTACAAATTTCCTGTTTTTAATAAGCCAAAGACAAATAAATACATACTACAACTGACGTGTCATTTATGTCACTATGCCCAGTGCTGCCAGATATAGATAAAGAGAACTTAAAGCCGCGGCGACAATCGGTTTGTATGCGAACTTTTTCTTACCCTATATGTACATTATGTAGATATGCATGTACATATGTAATAATATGTATGCAGGTTACAAAAAAACTCTCCCATAATAAGTATGTTTTGAATTTATGATAGCTTTGATTGGAAGTTACTTGGTTATCAGAACACAAATATTGGTAAAACGCTTATTGGAATCTTATTTTTAAAATAGAAACGAGGTAAGGTTAATGGCTCCCGGAAATTATGCCGGAGGAGATATATAAATATTGTTTCTGGCATTTTTTCCAAGAAGTTATTTTCTGGCATTTTTTCAAGTTCTGAAAATGAAAAAAAAAAACGCCAGAAAACTTTTTGGAAAAAAATCCCGGAAATTTTGGAAAAATTGCCAAAAAAGTCTGGCCGTTATTTCTAGGAAAAAAAGCCAGATTTTTCTATAGAAAATTTTCTGTGGTTTTTTCAAAAAAAAAAATTCTGACGTAATTTCCGGAAGCCAAGGTTTATTGAGTTGCCAACAGTATTTCTTATTTTAGGAATTTTTTTATATGTTGTCCATTCAAGGGATGGAAACAAAAAAACAAAAAAACGAAGACAAAACAGAATAAAGATTGGAAATCTATTGAATGGGACGTAGAGTTTGGGTATCTACAACATACAGCAGAGCTCTAGAAACTACGTCATTCACATTGGTATGGGATTCGTTCATACATATACAGGGAGTAGAACTAAGTATGTGCACACATAATATTTACCGCCGCGCGCCTAGATCCAAAATGTACCATACTAAATATGTGCGTGATTTCTGCTGTATGTGCAGTCGTCCCTCGATAATGTGAATTGCCGATAATGTGATTTCTCTAAAATGTGAATCGTCAAAACTTTACATTGTCATCTCTAAATATGAACTTATGAAATTGTCACCCTCTAAAATGTGAATTTTTTTGTAAAAGTTTCTGTATTTCTCTTGTTTCTCTTGCTCGTTTTGCGTGCGATATTATTATTTGAGTTGTGAATGCAACTGGCCTTTGTGTAAGTATGGATGTTATATGATCAATTCGTGGTTATATTTGTTCAGTTAGTTGTTTCTTGAGAATACCAATATCTATGCCGATATAAATGTTTTTCTATTTTTTGAAATGAATAAAATTATTTTATTTTCGTTTTTCTTCTTAATTAATAAATATTGAAACTGTGCTTTAAAAATAATTTTGTTTTGTTTTTAATGGATTTGAAAATAATTTCAATCAGTTTAAGTACTGAAAAAAAGTTCCAGTAATGTGAATCCCTCTAAAATCGGAAAACGCCTTGTTTTAATTAGTTAACATTATCGAGGGACTACTGTATTTAGTCTTCTCGTTTCCCAGTGGAAAAAGTTGTAACTACTTCCATGGTAAGTGCATATTTCTTTAAAGATAATATTAAAAATGGAAGATTTTACCAAAATAACGCCTAGTAAGCGAAGGTGTAGCGCATTTTTTTTTAAATATTATTGAAAGTTTACACCAATGCCATTACTTATTTGCTTACCAGGCGTTACATTTATGATTCCCCGTAAGGCAAATAGTAAGTGATTACACGCCAGGATGTAGTGATTACTATTTTCAGCAATTATTATCATTCACCGCGGAAATAATAAGTGATTCCCGGTATGGCAGATTGTAAGTGCTTGCCACCCTAGGACATCCCCAAGTAAATGTAATCGCTTCTGTTATAAGGAAAGTAAGTGCTGATCGCTACCAATCAGCACTTACAGAATCGAGTTAGTAAGTAGTAAATTCCTCTTGTTGCGACTGTGAGCAAGTATGTTTCTTTTAAATTCAAATCAAAATAAAAACTCGGTGTGAAGCTACGCAGGATTTTTTTATTGTTGTCCGTCTAATGGAATTAAATTAAATAATTTTTGACAGATATGCGTGTTCGCGTGCGATTAAGAAAACGTGAAATGTATGCAATCTGAAACATAGAAAAGCTTGGTAAGAAAATTTGTCCGTCTAAAGGATCGGTCCGTCTAAGAAAGCTGTCCATAGTTGGAAATTTCACTGTGGATACTTTTGCAAAATGTTTTTGAAAGTTATAATTTGCAAATGCAACTGCGGTCGTTTGATGAATTTGCTGAATTTCTTACATCTATCAGAACGACACCCACACTCACGTTGAAAACATGCTTTCCTAAGAACTATAATTAATAGTTTAACAGACTAGGTCGAGGATAAATATATGTATGTAAATATGTAATATGTAATAGAAGGCGTTTTTGTTTTTTGAAGATGTCACGTAAGCGTTTTCTATTGATAAATATTTTAAAAGTTCTCTGTTTAAAAAAAACAAAACAATTGAAATCGAAAAACAAAAATAAGAATATTATTTATTCATATTTCGTCAGAGTTTGGAAGAAGATTCTGAAATATCCAAGGCCTACATAGTGTAGCTCTTCTCAAGATTTACTAAATGACAACAAATTTACGAAGAAAATAAAGAATATACCTATGATAAACAATTTAACGCCCACTCGTTTCGTTACACCACTCTAAGGTTAACAACTAGCAAATTGTTTACGGATTTATCATTAAAAAACAAAAAGAAAAACAATTAATTTGTTGCAAACGAGGTAAATAGGCCAAGTCAAGAGAGCAAAAGTGGATTTTTTTACCTCAGTTCCTCTGTTGCATTCCACCTATCCCACTCTCTACAATAACCGCATGATAATGTATCTGGCAGCAGAGTCTAGAAACATTGTTTCCCGTCGCGGGTGTTGCAAGAGAATTTTACTTAAAAATAACCCACAGAAACCATACAAGTGCGCGCGCTGCATTCTTTTTTATTTCAAATTAAAATACAAATGCAATCTATCCGCTGCATCACAACACAATACCATTTACGTGTGGAACGCAACTTTACACTCAATGAAAGTCATTCCTCTCTTTTGACGTGTGCAGTGCACACTTTGCACACACTACAAAACGCGGAACGGAAGTGAAAGTGAAAATTGGCAACACAAAAAAAAAAGAAGAGGTAAAAAGGAGGCAAAAACCAAGCTGGGTATTCTCTTCCTTCGGCCTAATTCTAATGCATGTGCATGTTAGATGTGGAGGTAAACAAAGCGATGCACTACTGTTGACGACACCCTGTACTAGTTTCAGATCGACTGTACGCTTGCAAAATGTACATAGTTGCATACATACAAATATGCCCCCCATTAAAAGTGATTTGCATTTCCGCCATATGGATAGTCGCTGGATTTCCCATCTTACCACTACAACTACCAACTGACATTTTAGCCAGTTTCAAATGCAATCTCTACCAAGTCGTTACCGCATCTAATGGCGAATAGGGAAATTTGCAAAGCGGGTTCGAACTTGGAAATAGGTATGTGCATCATGCCAACAGCCATCTTTATATACCTACACAGTGGATGCACTCAACCATATGCAACTGGCATCTCTCAGTGGATGTCGTGTACACTTAGTGACGACAAAACACTGAACGACGACGACGACAACGATACGTACAATAAGCCTTGACCTGATTTCTCTCTCTGTCTCTTTCGTTCGCGAAGTGCATTCGAGCGTGTTCAACTGCAATTTAATAAGCTTATGGCAGCACACAGCATACTAGGCTCTGCTGCTCTCCGCTTTTCCTCTTACACACTCTTTCGTTAACTCTTTGCTCTGATGTTGATGTGCAACAAATAGATGCAACGTTCTAATGGTCTTCAGCCAAATCGTTAGGAAAAAAAAAATTATGTTTTTCCTTTTTTCTCGTAGCTAGTCGTGTATGCGTTTAGCTATTGTGAATAGAGCTAATGTGTCAAAACTTTTACTTTCTACGGCCACCAACGGGAAGGGGGCACTTGTAAAATTTTGTTTATCTTAATTTTTGCGTGGAAAATTGGCCCTGAGTTAATAAAATTAAAAAGTAAAAAAATGTAAAAAAAAAGAAAAAAAATTAAAAAAACCAAATAAATGGGAGAAAAAAATCGTGCACAAAAATCGAAAATCCAGCCATCAGCCATGTTTACTACCGCATTACCGAAAATTTCGTGAACTGCCTTTGTAATGTGGATTGAGTATCTTTTAATTTTATTTTTATATAAATTTTTTCTGTTTTTTTTTTTTTGTTGTTATTTTTATCTGTAGCGGCGACGATGTTGAATGTGTGGTGGTAGTGTGTTGAATCACGATTTGAATGATGTGAACGATGTGAACCTGCCTTCCGACGAGTATAAATGCAAAAAACCTAGACCTAGTTTCCGTTTTTGCATTGTTGTTTATCGCGCGCTTCTCATTTTTAATCATTTGCTTGGCTCGGTGATAGTGCGGTGGTGGGACCGGGGAGGATGTGCTTGGTTTGGACGAGAGCAGTGCAGCAAAAGGGGTTGCGTAATATATATTTTTTAATTTTTATTTTTCTAATAAAATGATAATGTACTCGTATCTCGTATGTATGTAGATACTTCCAACTGTCAGAAGCTGTCGATGTGTAATAGTCGATTGTAACCTCGATTAAGGTGTTAAAGATTGTTCGTTAAGTTGAGCCGTAGGCTAGGACTTCCATTAGAACCTGAGTGGAGGGATGCGGGGGGGTATAACATTTCGGTTTTTTTGGCATATTTCGTATTCGCCTTAAGCCAAACTGTCATTGTTATTGATCAATAAATTTGGGAAAGGTCAATTTCAATGGCAAACATTGGGAAAAAAAACCTTTTTTTTTATTATTATTTTCTGGGGATGGTCAGTCTTGGAATGCAGTTCACTTAACGTATTTTAATGAAGTTTAATATATATTGTATTTATATGAACTTCTTTATTTTACATTTCCTTATCCAAGGCAGACTTGTACACGGTTCTCTACAACACAACACAAATCGCTCTTTTATTTATGTAGGTCACGTTTAACCAACGGGTCTACAGCTTTATTTCAGACAAAATAAGTATAAAATATATTAACAGCTGAAACTTCTATTTATACGAGACGAGCATATCACAAAGAATAGAATAAAAAGTAAGTTAAGATATTTTTACTAAAATGGATGGTTTTACTTTCGATAGGAGGTGCATAACGACATGAAGTGCATAACTTTGTTCAATATTTTTGTTAATGACAATTTATACACACTAAAAAAACACGAGGATCATCATATACTATGTACATATATTATCTCTGTAGTAACATATAGGTACAATTTGCGGCTCTCACACTTAACCAATCTTAACAAATGAGTCAAAAGAAAGAGAATTTCTTGGAGCACTGGCGAATTGCACTTTCACTTTATAAATTTTACCAATTAAAAAAATCTATCAAAAGAAATATTTTTTTTTTTTTTTTTTTTATAATCTACACACGCTAAAGGGGATATGAATACCCTTGTAATGTTTACACACAGCGCGAGCACATAAATGACGAGAACGAAAGACAGACAGATCGACGCAGTGGTAGGAAACTCAGATGATAGGTTTCAATTTCAACTAACTCTATTGGCTGTGTCCAGGATAAATGGAGAGTTGTGTATTTTTTTTTGTACTTGCTTATGATTCACAGGAGTTTTTTCCAGATGTTTCTTATTATAGTTTGTGCGATCAAATTCTTCAGCCATACCCACCATCCTACTGCCAGTGTTATGCCTTCGCAGTAGGTTTCGATATTAACTTCTGAAACTGATCAACTTATTTTTATTTCATGAGAAATAAATGCTTCGAAGACATCTGAATTCGAGCCGTGAACCTTCCGCATGACAAGCGACGACGACTACCACTATGCCACGGCTACCAAAAATTAACTTCCAAAAGAATAAACACATCTGGCAACTGATGGAAACGAATTCATTTTGGTTGATATATTTGCTATATGGAAATAATGTGGGAAATATTTGTTGTTTTTAAAGTTCACTCATTTTGGTTAATATATTTGCTATTGGTGCAAGCGGTAGTCCGAGGGTTCTCGCACGGCCACACTAGTTTTATAATAAACTAGCTTTAGCCCGTACCCAAAAACAGGCGCGGATCGAGTTCGTGCTGTCATTCTCAACTTGCCATTGCAAGACTTAATGAAAATTAGCGCTTCATTGTACATAAACATATTTCTTTTGTGAAGTCCAAGCCATGATTTTGTGTTTCTTGCCCCATTCAGGGCAGAATATCTTTGGCCATGTAGCCTTTGTATTTGTCCCACAATTGTACTAGTTGTGATGGGGAACATGTAGATAAAATAATTGCGAACAGCGTACGTATTTGAAATAGATTAGAAGTGGCGGATGAATCTTCAATTGACCTTTTCCAATTATCGTCGGTTTACAGCATATGAATTGCCTCGAACGCACTCCGATACGTATTATGTACTATTTCCACATTATTGTTTTCTAAATGAACCCTATTATGCCTTCGCAATGTTTCAGGGCAGATTTAAGATCTGACGCTCGCACTCGTAACCATTTTGGCAACGCTGATGTACCATTTGGTGCTGATCATTGAAAATTGAACACAAAAGCAGTTGTGATAGCATGCCAGCATTGTCGAACAAAGTTTTAAATCTGACCTTTTCCTATGCATCGTGTGACATTAAGCATTTTGTTTTATAAACGACAACGTGCTAAGCTTGTGAATTAAAAGGAATTTAAAAGATCGCGGAACTGATTCCAAATCTTCACTTGCGTTCTGCATGATTCATCTTCCATTTGGACTTAAAGAATGTTATCTCTTTTAAGAATGTGGCAAATTCGAGTCACCAATTGCGCATTAACTTTCATGATTATGTTATTATTATTATTTTTTTTGTTTAACCAACCGGCAAATGATTAGGTAAATATTTATAACTACATTTTGAAGCCAATTTCGTTTGTTATGAAGAAATTATCGATGCCAAACATGGAGGCAATGTTTTGTTTACTACTTTAGAGAAGTTAACCATTCGAAAATGTGAGAAAAAACCAACAACCATCGGATGACGATTCGCTATTCTAACTAAATTTGCATAATCAGACCTACGCTTAAAAATGGCAAAAAAAAAGCAGAAAACATTGTTTCTGCAATTTTCACCTGAAAGTCATATGTATTTAGTATACAAATTTATGCAAATGAAGAATTAAGTACGTTTTCATGTGGAAAAATAAGCTGAAACAAAGATGTTTCTTAAAACTCATAAGACCGCATAAAATAAAGTCAAACTTGTATCTTTATATATTTTGATTTTCTGAGCAGTTTAAGTAGCCTTTATTCAACAAAACAGCTGATCAGCGATACGGTAAATTAGCTACCAGGTCTGGCATCTTTAAAGAAGGATACTCTTCCATACTTTTTCAATATTTATTAAGTGTTCCTCGGAGTTTGTCGACTTGTTTGGCCTTAAACCTCTATTCACATCAGCCCAGAGGTTCTTAATAGGATTTAGGTCGGAACTCCAAACACTCATCTATTGCTTCTCAAACCAAAACTTTACTAGCCGTGAGGCGTGTTTAGAACGATACTCATAAGTGGTAGACAGCATATGGTTCCATTGTATTTTACAGTGTGTCCTGTTTGTATTGATCCATGCGCCCGATTATTTTTACATTACGTACAACACCATACCACGAAAAGGTTCCCCAAATCATGACATCTCTACCACCAGGTTCAATTGCTTTGATGATGTATACATTTATGAACGAGTTTTTTATTAATTTCCCATCTCCCATATTTTTCGCCATCGGATCAGAATATTTTAAACTTCGATTCATCGCTCTAGAAAATTATTTTCCAAAATGCGAGATGTTATGGTGGATGCTGCTTAGCGAATTACAACTGACGTTTTACATTATTTGCAATGGAACCCCGCAAACCTGCTTCCAAAAGTCAGTTCTTTATAATCTTTGGTGTTACGTGTACACTTAAGTGGGTGGACATGGCAGAGTGACTGTCCTTGCCACTGCAGAAAGGATTGGTCTTACTCTGTCGACAAGTAAGTCTGTCCTCTTTAATCGGCCCGTTCTTGTTTTTTGCGGTTTCCTAGCAGAGTAGATCATCTTTTTGGTGTACAACAGATCCTTTTCAGTTGCATCCATTGATCCCTTTTCCCGGCAGTACCACTGCACGATAAGCATTCTCACCTCTGATGTGCAACTCTTGTTTTTACTTTTTTTTTTTATAGTAGCTAGTGATGGTAGTAAAGGAACTTGTATACCTTGGTTCTGCTATAACTTAAAAAAATTACATCTCCTCGGAAATCAAACGAAGGATTAATCTTGCCAATCGCTCTTTCTTTGGGCTAAGAAGGCAATTAAGTAGTAAAGCACTTTCCCGATCCTTATCATCCCATCAGCTGAAGCATAGACTTTATCGAAAGCGGATGAAGATATCCGTGGTGGCTTCGAGAGAAAAATCCTCCAGTCCCGTTTGCGTTGACGGGTTTTGGACGATAAGGTTCAACCACGAACTGTACGAGCTGTACAGCGACATTGACCTGGTCAAAAAATTGTGCATTGGTCGTTTAAGATGGCTAGGACATGTAGAGCGTATGGATATCAACGCTCCGGCTCGGAGAATATTCGATTCTAACCCGGAGGGTCAGCGCAGTAGAGGACAACCTCGCCTAAGGTTGCGCGCTTAAGTAGAACAAGACCTCAACCAACTTAGAGTGCGCTACTGGAGACAGTTATCTAAGGACCGGGCTAATTGAAGCAGCACCTAAGTAAGGACTGCAGCGGCACCTAAGTAAGTAAGTGAAGGTAGCATATGCGTACAGAAAACAATTGAAACTGTTAAGATTTACCATAATATTTCACTATTATATCAATATTCGTTCACATTTTCTAATTAGTTTTCCACCACTGTACGTATCTTACCTGTCAGATAAAAATGAATCGCCAAATTCAAACGAAAGTGTGATTGCTAAAACTGTCAAAGTGTCATCGGTATTTCCTTGCACCACTCCTGTTCTACCTGCATCCACCTTTTTTAATTAACAGTTTTTTTTTAGTCTCAAGTTCACATTTAACACAAGAGCTACGTTATATAAAATGCACTGGTTATGAACCTGCTAAAATAAACTTCCAAAAATGAAAAATACTTTCAATTTTATTGACCCAATTGTGCGTACCTCTCCAATCCAGTTATTGTTGTTTTATTTGCTTTTCCTATATCCGTTCGTGCTGTGAAACTTGGCAACACTTGACATGCAACAATTTTTCACATTCAGTGAAAACGTTCAGAACATGACGCATCACATAGCCACTGACAGCTGAGTGTTGTGTGTGATGCATTCAGCATCCGCTGTAAACGCACACCTATGTACATATATGTATGTATCTCTGTACATCGACATAATACCACATATTCGTGATGATTTCACTTCTCATCCGTTCCTCATTCATTCACTTTTACTTGCTGTGTGATTGGAAAACCAACGACGCAAGAGGCCACAAAATGCAAAAATAAAAAATAAAAAAAAAACGAGAAAAAGCGAAAATCGCTTGAAAAATGGCAACAAAATGAAAATCGCTTTTCTTGGCCAACTAAATGGAACCTTACGCTGCTGCATGTGGCGTTGCAGTTGCACACTACCCATCGGATACGCGCGGTTACAAATGGCAATAAATAAGTGAAAATTTAGGTTAAGAAAAGGAATACGGAAAAAAAACTTGTTCGCGACTACAAAATGCCGTGCAAATTTTCTTTTTCATTTCAGTGAGAGGAAAGCGACAAGTTAATTTTCTTGTTTTTATTTATTCTCGATTTCATTTTTCACTATCGATTTTCCTCTTTGATAATCGTAGGCAGGCAGGAGGTAATAAGAGAGTGAATCTCGTTTCGTTCACTGCTAAGTGTTAACCCCCAAAAGGTTTGTTATGCGCTTACCACCTCATATGCCGAACGCTTATTAATGCACACTTAACGCAACGTGCTCTGAATTAATTAACCCGCATGAAGAGGAAGAATATTTGACGCGACACGAAGAAGGGACGCGCGCTGGGCTAAGCAAAGCTAAGCGCCTTAACCCAGCGACAATACTCTCGTATTTTTCTGAATAAAATTATTTTTAATTAAATAAAAAAGGAACACAATGCGATTGTTGTAATTTTTAAGGAGTCTCGGACACACTCATATACAACAGGAAAAAAAAGGTGCTAACGAAAGAATGTAGGCTGAATCATCACCATCGGCAGGTATGACAACTCATCTTCCGGATTGACATCTTGATATCCGCTTTGAATACACATATATCTAATTAAAATGCATAGAGTGTTCTTTGGAGTGTTGATGGGACGAAGGTCCTTTTCTTTTGGTTAAGAAGGATGAACATAGGTATCCAATTGGATTTGCTGTAATTTCTGTCTATGAAGTCAACATCCGGTCGAGAGCAGTGTAGCGCGATACTACCATTACTCTATTTTTGGCAAAGACAGGAACGTCGTCATCGGCCAGCGGTAGGTGTTCATATTGTTCTGTGTGAGGTGTTGATTTTCGAGACAGGTGGGCACCCGTTTTGATTTTGAATCACTGCCAATACAAAATAGTTTTGCAATAAATTAAAAAGGAAACAAATATTTATGAAATCGCAAATACAGAGGGGGGATGATTTTGTGTTCTAGAAATCCAAACGCCATTCGATCGATCACTTGCGAAATGTTAGATGATTTCAGTTTATGAATTTAAATGCCGTTTCAATGATTGACAGATTTATTTCAATTTGATTTCACAAACATTACAATTTTTTTATCAAGAAAGAGAAAGAGACGACAGTGACTTTTTCCTTTAATATTTTCTTCAATGAAGTCAGTCAGTTTCGCGTTCGATAAATGTTTTTTCTATTTTAAAATGGCTTATTTGGAGCTGCCAGCGTTCAGCTATTTCAAGAAACTACAAACCCAGAACTCATTGCATCATAAGCATGGCGATTGTCAAGTAATAAAAGCCATCTGAATGGAGACGCTCTTAGAGCCCCGCACACTAGGGGGGTAGTCGGGTTGGGCTGGTTAGTGCGCACTCTGGGCCGATTAAATAGCCGGGTTGGTAATGAGTGCGCATACAAGACAACAGTCGACCTACTGTTCCGAACGATTTACTATTGCTAGTCGATAAACATGATGTTAAAAATGTGCAGAAATGTAATCATTGCTTTTATACAGCGAAGGAGAAGGACCAAGATGATAAACCAAGAGTATTGGCTGCATCCTATCAACAGTGATAGGTTTTTGAATGGAAAAAATTTCCGCGATGTATTCCAAGTTACTGGATTACCCCAAAAAATGTCCATAGTTCCCTATTTATATACATAGAAATATCAAGAGCAAACTCATTTAAGACCCAGAGCAGACTGAGCTATCGACAAAATCGGCCGACTTTATAATCGAAAGTGAGCGCGCGTGGAAGAGCTCCATAATGAATAAGTAGTCGGCCGATACTATAGTTTGAGGCAATCGTGTTACACATCAAATTAATTCATCGGCCGA
This sequence comes from Brachyopa scutellaris, assembly GCA_949775065.1. Lineage (NCBI taxonomy): Eukaryota > Metazoa > Arthropoda > Insecta > Diptera > Syrphidae > Brachyopa > Brachyopa scutellaris. Next base: position 93,832,693 of record OX459113.1, on the reverse strand, counting down.
TACCGAATCGTTGTATAGTGTGCGCACTTTCATACATTTTCATACTAATTACGAGTCCGGCCAAACGATCGTCCGATAGAAAGTCTGTAGTGTGCGGGGGCTCTTAATGTGATTAAAATGATAGGGCCTCTAAATTTTATCATATAGGAAGCAAAATACTTGTTTGGACTTCTATGCAAATTTCAAAATTTTGTGGATTGCAATCTTCATGTTCTCAAAACCGATTATGTTTGTCCCAACTCTCAGGGTACTTGACAGGGTTTTTAATTTATTTTTCACTCACTGAAGTATCCCTACATATGTTGAACATGGCGCCCAATGCTAGGCTTTTGCTTTTCGCATCAACTGCTGCTTTGGCTACAATGAAGTATCTCAACATATGCTGACCATGGCGCCCAACGCTAAGCTTTAGCTGTTCCCACCTACTGCAGTTTTGGCTACAATGGAGTATCCCTGCATATGTTGACCATGGCGCCCAATGCTAAGCTTTTGCTGTTCCCATCTACTGCAGTTTTGGGCGCAAAGACGTATGTATCTCAACACATATTGAAAATGGCGCCCAACGCCAAACTTTTGCTGTTTACACCAACTTCTGCTTTGGCTACAATATGACATTAATAAATTCAATTTCAAACACATCGGCATGCAGTGTTGTTGCCGAATAGTCTCATTCTTCTGCATAAGAATGCGGATCACAAATACCGTAATAATCATTAAATTATTCAACTTAAAGGATCCATAAAATAAAACCTCATCCCATCACGTCTACGGAACCAACATTTATTTAAAACAAAAACAAACCTTGAAAACGCAACCAACAAAAAAAAACAAAATGCTGACACAGTTTCTAGAGGACGAGATCTGATACAAAACCGTAATAATAATAAATAAAAAAAGTTACATCATTTAAAGGTCAATTCCTTCACTGAGTCGCGATATATCTACAAAAACACCGATCCCAATGAAAATGTTCCCTCTCTTTAATTTTAATTCCATTGAAATACGTTGCAAGGTCAGCGCTTTAACTGTTATTCTTGTAAAACAAGCGATTGCATTACACCATCATATTATGACAGATAGGTGTGATTTTTCGACACACTTTCTTTTCCAATTTGTTCTTTTGCTACTTTTCTCTTCTGAATAATATAGATCCGCTTCCTAGTAAATACCTAAAGCAAAGTCATAAAGCACACTTAGACGGTCATCAAAAAAAGAGTCAAAGAGAATTTTTTTTTTTTCGGGTAGGTCATGTTACAAACGTCAGTGTCAGACCAACCAAAACAAAAAAAAAAAACACAGCTAGCAAAAATAGCAGCAGCACCAGCAACAACATTGAAAAATGGTCAAGAGTAAACAAAACAATAAACAAGACAACAAATTTCCCAAAGGTCACTCCAGCGATGATATCGTAACACCGGAACGTGCTCTCACAGAAGGCAAAACTCTACACTGAACTGACAGCCATCAGCAAATGAATATAATTTTAATTTCTATGAAACTAAAGGTTTTAGTATTTTGGTGCTGCCAATTTTTATTTTGTCTGCCTTTCTTTTTTTAGAGCTTTTTTTTTTTTTTTTTGTTTTTAAACAAAATGCGTTTACGCAACAGAAAAACGTAAAAAAAAACAAAGAAGCGGAAGATGTTTAAAAAACTCTCCGCTCTGACTCTTATGTCATAATCTCTTACTCGCAACTAAGTTTTACAACAATGGGGTAGAGTGGTGTGGTGCACTATGAAGCGAGTGTTTCCCAGTTAGTAGGTCAACGTATTCCTTGTTTTTTTTTTTTTTTTTGTGTTATTAATTTTATAGCTCTGCTCCCTCTCTATAGAGGTGAGTGAATATTTGTCGCATTATACGCAATATGGCGGAGGGTTCGGATTCGGACGAAACGATGTGATGGCTGCATAAATGTTGTGTGCGCGAGTTGAATTCGAATCGATGTTGGTATGGTGCCACAACCAGATGGTTTTCGGTTGGTGTAGGGAGAGAGAGAGGAAGTCGCTTTGGGTTTAAATCATTTTTGGAATTAAATTATTCCGTGGATTATGAAATCGTTGACTATTTGACATACGAAAGTAGTAAACAGTGATATTATGACCGAGCTTGCTTGCAACACAACGAGTAGTATATAGTGGTGTTGTTGGGTTTTTTTTTTTTTTTTTTTTTTTGGTATTTATGAAATGCGATGGCACATCATCATCATCATCGTGTGCAACAAGACGGTGGGTTCATGGTCTCGCTGGCAGTTTGGGACGTTGACATGATTTCAAAGTTTGAAGTTGCAACGTAGGTACAATTGCTAGTGTGTTAAGTGGTGGAAACTTGTTGGATATAATCGTCGTTGCCATTTCGCTTAAATGTTAAATGGTAACATAAATATAGTTAATGAACTTTTGCGAGCTATATCACGTGAGAGCACTTAATTGTGCACTTTTAGCCAATGGCTGGCGTTGGTTGTAGATTTAACAATAAACTTCACGTGGGTAATTTGAGATGTCAAACCTTTAACGTTATCGAAAAAACCTGTTATTCACATTGGGACTGTTCAAAGACCCAAATCATAGAAACATATGAAGGTACAATGAGGGATGAAAACAACTAAGCCTAGCTTTGGGCGCCGTTCGGAGTCGTAAAAAAACCGTAGGTCAGTTCTATTCGTGCAAAAATATAACATGCATACACAAATGTACACAAATGACTCTAGTTCACCCCCGAACTGTAGCGCCACCTCAATAAGAAGAAGCGTTGGGCGCCATTGCGAAAATCGTAATGCAAACATTCAATTCCAAGAAATACCTGACCAACAACCGCCTTGTTTAGGTGGCGGTGGAGGTGAAAAATTTAAATACAGTAAAACCTCCTAATTGGGGCACTCCAGGGGACGTGGAAAATGCGAATGAAATTAGAGGTGCCCAGATTTGAGAGGACCTCCGAACTGGGCCGAAATTCATTTTGTCCCAATTATGGTTGTTGAATATTATGAACGTACATACATATTTTTTTTCCGAACGCATTTCCGATATTCTCGGGGAATCCCCTCTATATGTTTATGCATCATAGCATGGTTAGTTAGTTGGTTTGTGAGGGTGAGTATAAAGAGGTCTCCTCTTTACGTAGGCCACAAGTCGGGCCCGTTGTGCTCCCCTCTAAAAATGTGCTGGGAAAGACAAAAGGATTGGGGATGTGTATGAGTGAAAGGGAAAAGTTAGAAGAAAATATAGGAATTTAAGAAAAACGTTCTCTGTGTCGTATAAACTCCAGTGTTTTTGAGAAATCGATGGATCTAAGCGTTGTCAGCCCAGCTAGGATGTGTCTTCCCAGGTGTTTGTGCCTTATTGAGCATTAAGCCGGACATTCGTAGATGAAAAGCTTGATACTGTCATCCTCTTTTTCCATCCCGGGCAGGTGCTATGTGCTAAAGTCCCAGTCTGTTTGCTTCTCTGTTCATGTTGATGTGGCCCGTGTGTTGGCCAATCATTAGTTTTATTTGTGCTCTACCTAGATTCAGTACTTTCTTTGCCCGTTGACGGTTTGGGTTTTCCATCATTTCTTTGGCAGCATTTCATGTTTGGATTTGACTCCACATTTGTGAGTGGCGTTTAGCAAAAGACTGGCTATAAGTAGTGTTTACTGTGTAATTGTCAACGTCTTTCGCCCTGCTCTAGCAAGTTCATCCGCACTATCGTTCCCCGGTATGTTGTATGTGGCCAGGTACCCAGTGCAGGATCCTGCAAGGGAGTTGAGTTTTTATTTGCACTCCTTCACTAATTTAGAATTAGTTTGAGGGTTTGCAAGTGATTTAAGTGTGGCTTGACGGTTCGAGCAGATGTAAGCGCAAGTATCACTGGTGCTGGCATTTACGAGTTCGTCTGCACCCCTGAGAATTGCGAAAACTTTCGCCTGGAAAACAGTCACCGAGGGTCCTAAATGAATGGATATATCTATCAAAGGATCTGGACAGTCTACACCAGCTCCCGATTCTCCGTTAATGTGTGATCCATCCATGTATATTACTATTCCTCCTGCCTCGGCAAGCGTTGTGCCATGTTGCCACTTTTTGCCTCATGGCATGCACATACATAGTACTTATGAACGTAGGTATGTACCCAATCAGCTCTGGCACTTGTAATTTCTCCCTTTCTTTGCTTTTAGTCCCAATTCGGAGGCTATTTTTCAAGCGTTGCCCCATGATCCAATTCATTGCCCCATGATCCAACTCAGAGGTTCCCCGTTTCCAGAGGTTTGCTGATATGAAAAAACCAAGTGTATGCATGAAGTGCGGTTCTGTTCAATTAGGAGATTTTACTGTACCTACATGCATATTTTTGCGTACAATGAGAGAGTGATCGGTTTTTTTTATTTATGGACCTGTTCCAAATAATCCAAACACTACTACTGTACATGAATTTGAATTATGCCTTTGCCCAGAATATAACGTAATTTGTATCAACCTTGAAATTGAAGCAACAATTATTTAACTATCTTAATCTACATTAAAATGTTTAACAAAAACTCATTCAGCTGTCACTTCGTTGTTCTTAATTACTGTGACAATTTCGACTTCACTATTTCTTCCATTTTTTTGTACCTACCTAAAGACGGAATTCTATTAAAGCTTAATCATCTAATGTCAAACTCAAAGCGACATCGGCGAAACTCAGGTAGCGTACGACCTTCAGTGTTGAAAATGTGCAATGACACCAGAATGACAATTCAAAAGATAGTGTCATTCCAATTTCACTACCCATTTTGTCGAACAACGACGCGCATTTACTTTATATTATCTTTACGATATCAGAACAACATCCACTCAAGTGCTGCTGTGTCTCTTGTGTCAGACGTAAATAGATTCTAATCATCTACGACAAAAAAAAAAAAACAACTCAAGTATCGATAGTCAAACAAAATGACCATGCCCACAACAATTCAAAACCATTATTAACCATGACCTACCTAAACAATTTTAAGTTGCACTTCATGTCCGTGTCTCGGTTTTGTTCAGACATTTTTTTTCTAGCTCACTCTGATATCAATCAGACAGGGCTGTCAATGTAATTTGCATTTCCTGCTGTCAAAACGCATCTGACGCATAACTTGTACGAATACGTGATCCCCAAAAAACACAGCTTTATTTTTAAGGCTTATTTCGACACCCATCACCCCAATTAGTGATGTGCGCACACAGTAGCACCACCGAAATAAAAAGGTAACAACAGGAAGAGGAATTACCGAAAACAGACAAAAGAAAAAAACAAAAAGTTCTTTCGTTTTTTTTTGTTTCGCTTTTTTTTTTTGGAGCCCGCTCCAATGTTTTACACACTGTCATACAGAAATTGTTGTATTTTTCTTATTCTTTTTGATTTCTGGTTCGTTCTTCGTTTTTTTTTTGTTTCGTTTTTGTTTAAATAATTCGTTTCAAGTTCAAGGTCTTTTGGATAACGTATACTAAATGACGAGGGAACACACATGCTGTCTCTTTTTTTCTTTGGCCGAATTGATGCTGAATTTTTTATTTCCAATTTGTTTTTTTTTTTTGTTTTTTTATGGTTCGCCTTTTTTATTGTTTGTTCACATATTTCTCTCTTCGTGTTAAGTGCCGTTTACTTTGCTTTCTTTTTTGAATCGCCGTCGTCGATGATGATGATGATGAAGATGGTTATGCGTCGGTGTTTATGTGGGGTGTGTGTGTGTGTGGTGTGCTCTGCGTGAGTGTGAGAATGGGCATTGGTTTTTTTTTCTTTGTTGTTTGGACATTTTTGAGTGCTTTCTTTGCATCTTCGCCGGGTTATGCGGAGAAGGGCGAATGAAATGTAAGTGAGCTTGTTTTTTTTTCACGAATTTTGCATAATTACATACGAGCTACGAGTAAAATTGGGAAGAGAAGGGATTCACCCATCGGCTAATATTATAGCAACATGTCACACGTGCCGATTAAGTTTCCTGTAAATCTATTTCGAATGGCGATTGGTGGGCAATAATAGTGGAGAAAGAAACGAAGAACCGGGATCTGTAGAACGTTGAAAGAGTGACTTGACAATTTTAGACGAAGAATTTGGCGGGCTTGGTGGATAGGTTATTGTTTTGACTGAAGGAACTGCCAAAACATGCTAAATGGATTCTCTTCTTTATAAATTGTATTGTAAATTAGTTCTTATTAGAGAACTAAGATCACAGGTTGAAATATGTATGTTTACTCAATGTGCTTATAAAATAATAAACAGAATAGAAGAATAGGCAGATGAAATCAATTTTGAAGATGTGATATCCTTTTCAGTCAATAGCCGTGTTTTTTTTTAAACGTAGCTGGCCAGTAGTTGCTAGCAAAGTCAAATTGCACACGTAAAACAAATACAACAACCAGCTGGCTACAACCCTTGATTTAATGCCCAGCCAAAAGCAACTGGCTAAGAATTTTGCGATATATCATTGCCAGGTGGCGCTGAAAGCGCTGACATTTGACAGACTACTGTGAACGAAAATTATATAATTTCAATTACTAAATGATGATGGTAAATGTTTATAAATTATCCATTGAATAAATTCTGGAATTTTTTTTTTCACAACAAATAAAAAAACACAATTCGGTTGAATTCCGAATGCTTTGACAGTTAACACGTAACAGCTGTTTTCATAGGACCGAAATCACACATACTAGAGGTAAATCGGCGGGGTTTGGGTGGCTGTGAATCATCTTTATAAACGACTGGCTAGCCTAAATTTCAAAAAAACACGACTAATATAACTAAGACACTTAAGAATCTATTACCATAAATGCGCCCTCTGCGAATGAAATGTAATAATAAAAAAACAGCAACCAACTTCATTGTATGAAGGATGTTGCGGCCATCTTGACTCGGGCACTTAACCTAGAAAAGAGGACGAGACAGACCGAAAAAGAAACAAGAAAATAATAAATAAGTAAATCTTTGTAAATTCTCAATTGATATCGCGTTTTTCTTTGAAAATTGGACTGTTCTGTTCACCTGTAGCTGGACAATAAGTGCAGTAAGTTTCTGGCAGGTCTAGTTGGGTAGGTATTTGGTAGAAGGGACGAGCGGCTGTGGCTAGATTGGCCACGCGAATTACGCAAAAATCGCAAGTGCTACAGGAACAAGATCATACACGAATGAAGTTTGCACTCTAACCAGGATTTGCATATGTATTGGTCTCCGTTACATTGTATCATAAGACTGTGAACCACGCGCAATATTTTGTAAAAAAAATGTGTAAAAATCACACAATTTTCATGAGTCCCATTATTACAGTGAAATCTCTCATTAGTAGACACCCTGTTTAGCGGTCAAATCGCATTAACGGACACCTTTTTGGGGAACCGATTTTTAATTTCTCATGCAAAGTTCATTCTTATAAACGGACGGAAAGCTCTCATAACCGGACAAACAACTCCGGTCTCTTGGCTGTCCAATATGTTCATCGAACTAGGCGTGGGGTAAGTTGGGCCAGGTGGACTAATTGCCCCGCTGAAGTAACAAATACCTAGTATACAGTGAAGGGGACAGCCACAGGACCGAAGTTTTTTGTCCGGTTATAAGAACTGTCCGTGCAAAAATATAACACGCACACACAAATGGTTGCGAGAAGCAGGCCCCGGTTCACCTCGAGCTGTAGCGCTAACTAAATATAAGACCTGTCCGTTTATAATTAAGCATTTTGTATGTAAAAGTAGAAATTGGTTCCACAAAAAGTCCGTTAATGCGGTAATTGGGGAACAGATGGGACCAAATTTGTTTGTCCCAATTCGGAGATGTCCCATTTAGAGAGTTCAATAATGGAGTTTATAAAAAATGCGAAGATTATTTCCCTAATTTCATTTGATGTCCCAATTAGGAGGTCTTACTGTATATGTAGTTGTATTTTATAAGTAGGTAGGACATTTATGAGACTTCAAGTAGATAGTGGCCCAACTAGCCCCGCCCTACCCTACCTGAGTTCCTGGACATTTTGCTATATGTTTTTTTGTTGGTTCTATGATATCTATCGATAAACGCATTGATAGTCGTTTTTTCAATTCTCAATAGGATTGAGATCGGGAGATTGACCATAGCGACCCCTGAGTCCGTAGAAGTTCATAATTACGTATGTAGCAATATAATCTATAGCGACAAGGATCATTTTGCTGCTTTCTTTGGAAAAAATGACATAACATGAAAATTACGATATCAGGAAGGTGATGGTAGAGCTTATCTTTTTACAACTTTGCCCATCACAATACGCAAAGATCAAATAGATACCTACATATGTATATGTACATACAAACATTGTATAAATATTATAAACATTTTATCCCTACGGGAATTCTTTTTAAGTAATTTCCATGAAATTTCATCACATTATCTGACAAACAAACAACATTATTAATCCTCTACAGTTCTGGATCACATACATACCTACTTTCCGACTAGCCACAATCATAAAAGCAAAATCTCCTTAATCTTTTGTATACCAACCAACCACCATATAGACTTGTTTTCTTCAAGAAAAAAAAAAGCACAATTGTCCTTGAAATATTATATAATGTATACATACTCCATAGACAGGAAGTTCTTCGCATCTAAAAGATAACAACAAAATAAAATCCCAAAACAGGATTCTCTCTGTAAGCTCTGTAAAGCTTTCCTTTTGGCCTACATCATCTTATTTTCCCCGTAAAATATTCATCTCCCCCCCCCCCCCCCCCGCCCCGTCTCCCAAAGTAACAGAAAACTCATTCAATTCCTAATACCCCCAAAAAACCTAACACCCTCAACAAAAAAACAGAAGAAGTAAAGGCGGTTAGCTATGGAAAGGTCAGCTCAACTTTGAAAGCATTAAAGAGCGGCAAAGAGGTGTATAGAAAAAAGCCTAACATTGTTTTGTCAGCTGATGTTCGTCCTTGCTAGGTCGGCAAAAAGGAAAGCTATCTATATACATAGCTTCCCGTTTTATCGTTTTCATTCCACTTCCGCTTCATTTACCTAAGGGTTGGAGCATGAGTACCTACGTACACACGTACATATATAACCAAAGTCAAACCAAAAATATTTATATCGAAAAGTCCCAATACCTATGGCTATGTGAACTGGTACCTATATATGTATGCCTATGCCTACCAGTTAAAAAAGCTTACATAATATTCCCAGTTACCCATGTACACCATCTACATCTATTTAGTTATTCATGAGGCGGTATGGTTTATTTCCTGAAAATTCACCAAGGTCACTGGGTTGCTTCATATTACATAGTTTTGTCTCTCTCTTTGTGATGGTGTGCGGTTCAATGGTATGGTGAGATAAAGTGAAGAGTGGAAACTGGAGAGACCTTTTGCCCACAAGCCACAAAACTTTCTCTTTTTTCATATGGCTGATGCAGATGACGCGATGGCAAATTAAATTCAAATATTCCCATCCATTCATAATCTGGACGATGAATTTAAATCAGGGCGCGCGATGCAATGCAGCGATAGTGGTGGAAAAAAATATAAACTGTCACTGAACACCAGTGTGACACTTATACCTGTCAAAAAATAATAAATACTTCAAAATTTGCTTAAGATTGATGTAACATCCAACACACTAATGCTATAACAATATTATGCAAAAAAATAAATGGAATAACGAACTAACCTACTCTTGAGGTGCTGCTGCGCCAAAATGAAATGAAAAGAAAGTGAAATGTGACAGCTGAGGTAACAAATAAGTTGTTTAATAGATTCGCGCGCAGATCGCTTTGGGCCAAATTCACCCAAAAAATACAAAAAATAAAAATTCAACGCGCCCGTCTAATGCGATTTTTTTTTTTTTTTTTTTTTTGCTGTAGCTTTGTTTATTCGTGTTGCCGAATTTCAAAATTATTCAATAATGCTATTATTATTATTTTTCTGAATAGACAGGGCAGGAGTTCGACAAAAAAAAAATGCGGGCTATCATAATAAACTAACGGTTTGGTGAGCTAAATTCGCTGCGTTTACGTAATAGACATAAACGACGACGCAACGACACAGCGCGAAAACGACAGCTACAACGTTGGACGAAACCCATTAACGTATAAATACATATGTATGTATGTACGTACGTGTATGTACGTGCTTTTGGGTTACCGAAAAAACAAAAATAAAAAAAATCAATAAATTTGTTGAGGTGGGTTAGGAAATCATTACACGCACACTCAGAGACGCACGCAAAGTACGCAAAACAGCGATAGACAATCTCTCGCATACAAACTTCACATATGACAGATAGCAAGTGGAAGCAGTTTTTTTTTACTATTTTTCGGTTTAATTCCGGAAAAGGAAGGAGGACTTTCAATTACATACATACATACACACTTCGGGCGGAGGATTATATATGTTATACTCTCCTGAGTATACGTATGCCATCCTTACCTACACATTAACTGGGTCAGTAGAAAATGAACATCAACCTACTACCTTTAAATAATATATGTAGTTATGTACATGCTCTAACTTTTTGTACCTCTTATGGTACATAGATACATGGGTTGGGGGTCTCCCTTTACAAAACGTGAGTATGGGGAGAGAATTAAACTCAAATTAATTCCGGAATGACATTCTGCGACATAATAAATCAAATTGAGATTTTTTTTTTTAATGTATAAATACAAAATCTAGGGCAAGAACAAAGTTGCTGCTTCTGGCTGCTGAGATGTGTCTGGGTTGTTGTTGAAAAGATAATTAGGGCCTCTCAGCATCGATATTTCTTAATTTTCAAGTTCAACGAATTTTTGTTTGGCAAGTAGCCGACGACGATCTGTCGTTAAAAGGGCCAATAAATTGTCAAACTGTCCGGAAGGGTGGAAAATTTTCAAGACAGATAGCAAGGTACTTTGGTATACATATGTAAGTCTTAGGAAATTAGATGGGCAATTTATGTTGGTATTCTTTTTTTTTTTTTGTAAAATATCTTAAATCAAGTGTCAGGATACACCTACGCAGTTTTTTTTTTTATTTACTTGAATCAAGGTATTTGTGGTATTGAAGTTTCTCCTTGCGATTGTGCAATTTAGAATATGAGTATTTTTAGATTTCCATTTGTATACAGTACAGAGTGGAATTTCGCTGGGAAGAAGGCGGGCGGGAATATGTAATTTAAAACTCTTTAATTTGACAGTTTGAGAGGAAATTGATCTCTTCGAAGTAATAAAGTGACATAACACGCTAAAGTCTTCGCTGTCATTTTTAGATTAAAGTAAGTAGATATGGAGATTTATGTAGATAAGTAGTTTTGACAGTTTTTCAAGCATAAAGGATTATTTAGTAGAATAGTTTGGAACTTTTGAAGAGTTATGTTTTTTTTTTGCGTTAAACTTTCGTTTGCTTCGAAATGTACACATGCACATTTGTATGCAAATAAGATCTACGAGGGCTGTTCGATAAGTCAGTGACTTTGATGCAAGGTGGCGTTCGGATTGCATTGAGTTTTTTCCCCGCCATCTTTGTTTCTTTCTAGGCATAGAAAAAAAATCAAACAGACCTGTCAAACAATGATTTCTTACAGTGATCGAGAGAACTCTGGTTTTTGTTATTTGCCCGAAATGGAAAAAAGTGAGTTTCGTTGTTTTGATAAAGCACTACTTTTTGGGCGGTAAAACCATTAAGAAGACTGAAGACGGACCTAAAAAATATTATGGAGATTCTGCTCCTTCGCATGGAATGGTATAAAAGTGGATGACTGAATTTCATTGAGGTGGTATAAGCACAAAAGACACGGAGCGCTCAAGACGTCCAAATGACGTCGCAACGGAAGAAATGGTCAATAAAATCCACGATATTATGTTGGACGATTGCCGAGTCAAGGTTCGTGAGATAGCTTAGGCAGTAGCCAAATCAAATGATAGCGTAATTCGAGTCCTGCATGACCATTTGGGTATGAAAAAATTATAGGCAAGATGGGTGCCGTGTTTGCTTAACATTGATCAAAAACGGATTCGGATTAGGTTTTCAAAGTCGAGTTTGGAATTCTTCGAGCGCAATTCAAGTGAATTCTTACGGCAGTTCGTAACAGTTGATGAATCCTGGATAGAGCACTATACGCCAGAAATAAAAGAACAATCAGAAAAGTGGATTCTTCTTCGGCGAACGTGCACCAAAAAGGCAACAATAGGTTCGTGCGTCGGCCGGAAAAGTCAGGGCAACGGTTTTCAAGGATTCCCACGGCGTAATCTTCCTTAACTACTTCGAAAAGGGAAAAAATATAACCGGACAGTACTATGTCAATTTATTAGGTACATTTAATGCAGAATTGATGGAAAAACGGGCCCCATTTAAAGAAGAAAGAAGTGCTCTTCATCACGACAATGCACCGGCTCATTGGTCCGCAGTAGCAACTTCAGCTAAATTAGCTTAATTGCGCTATGAACTGCTTTCTCATCCACCCTATTCTCCAGATTTGGGTCCTTGGGATTATTTCTTGTTTCCTTATCTGAAGAAATGGATCGGCGGATAAAGATTTTCATCGAATGAAGAAATTATAGAGACAACAAATGCCTATTTTGCAGTGTTTGAAAAATCATATTTTTTTGGAAGCTTTAAAAAAATTGGAATATCGTTGGGATAAGCGTATATATGAAGGTCTATGTACAAATATAGGACATTTTAAAGGTGTACCCAAACATTTTCGGCCAGAACTTGAAACAAATTAATATTCAAAGAAATCTGAGGGATAAACATGTTTTAGAGATACTACTGAAATTCTAGATACTTTCTAAAGGAAAAGACAATTCTAGAACTATTTAACAAATTTCAGTAGAAATACATAAGTTTAGAAATCAACTAACCTTTCAAGTTGTGAAGTAGTCACAGTATATTTGTATGTATCTAAGGAAGTGGTTGGTTTTTACCAGAATGTGGTAACCACAACTTCGGGTGTTCCTCAAGGAAGCCATTTAGGGCCGTTGCTTTTTGTAGTCTACATATGTGAATAAAATCGCTCAGCTTTTCAAAAATTGTGAATGTCTTTTATTTGAAGATGCTTTTAAAATGTTTTTTTAAAGTCTCGAACTTCTCGGATTGTTTAATGTTTCAGCACGAGATTGACCTATTTTTAACATGGTGCTCCGAGAACGATTTGGAGTTTAGTTTGTCTTAATGTAAAGTTTGCTCGATTTCACGATCACACAGTCCCTTGCTTCACTCCTATTTGGCTGTGTATGTCGATTTTACTGGAGTATCTGAAGTCAAAGATCTTGGAGTTATGCTCGATAGCAAGTTAAGCTTCTATTTGCAAATCGATTACATCGTCTCGGGAGAGTTCCGAAAACTCTTTACTGTTCCTTAACCCTTGTGTCTACATCTACACCCAATAAAAATTCGTTTTGTCTACACTCGGCACACCCGGGTAAACGTAGGTACACATGCGCAATATTTTCGAAATATAGTAGTCCAGAGGTACTGAACCCTACAGCAGCGGGCAGAAATGTGAAGAAGTATCTGTTATGATACACTCTTACACAGCAAGCACACCCGGGTGTATTGGTGTAGACACAAGGGTTAACAAGATCCAGATTAGAGTACTGTTGTGTGATCTGGGATTCTTTTTATGGTGTTCACTTCACTTTCCAACGGGTTCAAAAACGCTTCAATCGCCTTGCTGCTCTAAGGAGATTCAAAAGAGATTCTGAAATGCCTTTGTATTATACTCGCTGCTTATTGTTAGGCCTGAATAATTTCATTGTAAGGAGAAAGATGGAGTCCTTGGTCTTCCTGAAGGATATTATATAAAATAGAATTAAGTGAAGTGAACTCCCTTTTAGTATATTATTCTGTGTTCCAAGCCGAGCGCTGAGCCTGAGAGAACGACATTTATTATTACCTCGGTAAATCATAACCTGGATTTAACCTTATATCGGTATTGCTTTAAATGCAAGGCTCTGGATGTATTAACTTCTAATTTTATGCAATAAATGTCAATTTATTGTTTACTATTCTATAAGTTATCTGTTTTTGGATGATTATACTTATTTAGGTTAGGTTGAGAGGCTGAGCCATCCCAAAACACTACGCACCAGAGTGGACCAACCGCGATCCCCTCAGGATCCATCCAAGGACTTAATTACTGTATGTACATATATTTTATTTTACTGCGGAATCTGTACTCTATATGGTAGATGAAATAAATAAATATGCTTTGACTACTTTAATAGTCGAATTTTGTATGTTCCCTGTACCCTGTTGTTTGAGGTAAATCCAGCGTATCAAATAGATAACTCTCTACTTGTTGGATTCCTTTGAAGACATTAATTTTTTTTCTCTTTGAAACTAAGAATCTTACTTAGACAGTTAATAGCGCTTCTTAGGTGGTAACTTGATTCATCGTCGTCGTCGGGCGACTCCTAGTGACTCTGCCCTCGTAGCCCAGATTCTCTCAAATTTATTCTATGACAACTATACTACCCTTTAGAAAGCACTCTCACGTCAATTAGTTGTTCATTCGCCTGTGCCTTTTTTCATTTGCTTTACAGTTTTTCCTCTCGTTTTCCAGTTTTTCTTTTTTATATGTTTTTGCAGTCAATTTCATCCCTTTGGAAAAAAAAAAACACTCTGACCTAGTTTTCACCCTCTCATCTGTTGTGTTGGCCTAGCTACCCCGTTAACTTTTATTTTAATTTTTTATTTTTTTTTGGTTTGGTTTGCAAATGCATGTTAGCTATTTGCCCTTCCGGTGTGTTCTACATACCGCAACATGAGTATCTTCGTCGGTATCGAAACGAGAGCTGATTACCCTACAAAATGTTTGTGTCCTTTTATAGAGTAGGGAAAATAAAGGAGGAAGGGAAACCTAAATGGTGGAAAATTATGTCAGTGATTCTTTAATGACGTGAGAGAATTTAATCGATATACTGTCGATCGATTGATCTCTACGGGATAGCGTCGTGGAAACTAGGTTAGGTTGTTTCCCTTTGGTTGGAAGGGACAAAGATAAAAAAGGGATCTCAATTGATACTCACAATATCGTTTCATAAGGCTCTTCTTGTAAGCAGCTCTTCCCTCACCGCATTTTAGCTGATGAAGCTCGCCATCTCCAGCTCCGGCGCCCGAATCATCTGAGTCGTCTGTACCACCCGAATAGGTACGACCTCTTCTCCGACCCAAAGCGGTGCTTAGAGATAAATCCAATGGACGATCCTCCTCATCATCCTCTTCTTCCTCGTGGTCATGGATGCTGTCTGGTCTAAGCTTTAGACAAGTTCTATCCTTGCGTTCACAATCATCGGATTCATCGGTGAAGGACGTATGACGGCTTGAACGGTAATTATTGGCACGTTGGTCATCTTCTTCATCGCCGCTGGTCGTGATGACACTGCGACGTTTCT
Organism: Brachyopa scutellaris; assembly: GCA_949775065.1. Taxonomy (NCBI): domain Eukaryota; kingdom Metazoa; phylum Arthropoda; class Insecta; order Diptera; family Syrphidae; genus Brachyopa; species Brachyopa scutellaris. Next base: position 93,817,365 of record OX459113.1, on the reverse strand, counting down.
GTTGGAACTGATAGTTCCCCTTGACGATCGACGCTGGTGATCCCACTGCCGAGAGTCGGGACTCCGGCGATGGCGATGGAGATATTGACGCTGAGGCTTCTCTCGTCGGTGGAGTCTTACACTGTCGCAGGTGGTTATAGAGCATTACGAGTCCCTGATGCCTTTGCAGAATGTCAGGTTCAGCCGGGCTTGTTGACCGTCGGCGACCGACGATCACCTCTGCACGTTGATGAATTATGGGTTTCTCAATCCGTTCGTTGCTCGTCGAACGGCTTCTGTTGTCTGTGCAGGTTGGATTCTGATTATCATCTAAATTCACGAACTCTTCGTCTTCAGCGGGTGGATCTTCTTCGACAATTGTCATCGGCTGAGGGGAGGAGTTTGAGTGATGCGATGTTGGTGAGGATGAGGAGGCAGGATTATTGTGGCGTTGCCTTTGAGGTGAACTCATTGGACTCAGCGACTCTGAACGTCTGTGATGGTGACCGCTAGTGATCATTGGTGGTGACGGTGATGAGGATGATATCGAGGAGCTACTGCTTTTCGATAATGAGATTGCTGTTGTTGAGGCAGTCATTGTTGTTGTAACTCCACCGCCTCCGCCACCAACGAAGGAGTGCGGATTCGCGGCTGTCAAATGTTGTAACATAATCATTTTGATGTTGTTTTTTTTTTTGTTTTTTCGTTTATAGTTTTTTTTTTTTTTTTACTTAATCCGATTGAATGTCTGGTTTATATTAATTTGGTTTTTGTTTTTATCTGTCAGCAACTACACTAGTAACATTTTAAAGCGAAACAATTTGTACATTTAGTTTGACATTTGGATATTTTTAAATTTTAATACACACACATACAACATATTTACATATAAAATATATTTTTATTTTTATATTTTTCAATTTGTAAACAGAACCTGAGTTAAGGTTAATTTTTTTTTTTTTTTTTTTTGCTTTTTGAGGTAATAACTTATTTATATTTTTTGTACATCTTTTTCTTTAATGATTGGTAAAAATGGAAAAATACTTTTTTTTTGTTTGTTTGCATTCATTTAACCGGAAGTTTTAGATTTGCATCTTTTGTCACACTTAATGAAAACAATTTAAAAAAAAAAACGTTTGTTTGGGTAGAGTTAAACTGGGTAAACGTCCGCCGGATATTATTCGCGTTGTTTTCACTTTATATACGGTCAAAAAAAATCAACGTCATGTATCTATCACGGTATCAGCGACACTAAAAATCAGTATCTCATGTTCGAAACCTGCTACTGTCAAAATCAAACGAACTAAAAAAAAAAAAAATCAAAATTTTTTTGTTTTTGGTTTCTAACTTCTCTACAAAAACGACTACGACGATGACAACGACGACGAGAAGACACAAAACAGAGCAGCTATGATGACGGACGGTGCGGCGAATGACAGAGCGAACGTACGAACAGTGAGCGAGTGAGTTGAACCGATGACAGTCTCTAGGTATCTACAATGCAATCCGCAATCCGTTGAACGTAGAACCAGCAGCACTGGCACAGCACACCACACAATGATAAAATTGTGTCTATATGTGTAGGGGTTAAATCTTAAATCGCGTTAAGAGGCCGGCTTCTGTTTATTGCTCTCTCACTCTCTACCACTTTGTTTTTCTCATTTTGTTTTCGTATACAAAATTTGATTTCGTTGTGTGAGTTTGTATCTATGTTTTTACTCGAGAGAGAGATAATATGCTTCCAAACAACAAGTTGCAGTTGGTTGGCTATGATTATGTGGTGAGTATTCTTTATCGCATTTGTGTATGGTTGTTGTCAAAATAACGCGTATCGCACATGCACACGCACGCATGTGTGCAGTTGCATTTGGGTGTAAATTATTTTCACTTTCCGTTTCAATAGGGGGAGAACGGAGAACACACCAATTACAATCATCGGCGCAACATTTCTGGTTTCCCCACACGTAAGTGTTGCCAGAGAGTAAATTGCGCGCTCTCAATTACATATGTACACGTACATTCGAATGCGAAAATGAGAAAAAGAAAAACGTTTTATTTTTCGTACTTTTTTGTCATATAAAGGGAGAATCACCCACTGTTCATGTTCAAGGATGGGTGGTGTGGTGAAAAGGGTGGAAAAGCTCTTCCCTTTTTTTGTACGAATTGAAACGGCCAGACAACTTTGTTTTTTGTTTTGATTTTGTTTTTATTTTTTCGTCGGTATAAGTGTTTGTTCTCCTGTTGCTTTTAATAATTAACTGTGTATTTTATCTTGATTGCAGTTCCCGATTTGAGGTAGATAGAGTTCATTTGCACTTATTAATTTATTATTTTGAACACTCGTCAATTTTTTGCACTTCAGACACTTTTGTTCATATTTTTTTATTCCTCTCTATTACTGTGTATTTTTTTTTATATTTTGTACATTAAAGAGGAAAACAAATTAAATTACAGAAGTACCTAACAAAAAAAACAAAACACGACCCAGAATTTGGCTGCACGCGTCTTGACCCGTCCCGTACTCAAGTCGGAATGATGAAACAACAATCTGCCAGTCTGCCTCTGGTGTGTAGTTTCTATATTTCTCCTGGTGTGTGGGATCTACTGTCTGCGTCTCCCAAGAGTTGTTGCTGTTTTCGACAGTTTTCCTGTGCTTTGTACTTGATTTTCGTTTTTCTTGTTTGGCTACACACCTCCTTACTACCTCTCCGCCCTCCCAACCCGTGGATTCATATTTGCTACGATGTACTACACAGTTGCAAATGGGGGAAAAAACACACAATTGCAAACTTTTGTATACAAGTGCTGAGAGAGACATAAAAGTGCAACATTTACTTCGTTACCTGTTTTTCCATATCCATATATAAAGATACTCTATTCGGTTTCGGTCCCTTATATACTCCGCCCTGTGTAGAGATAGCGAACCCTTAAAGAGGGTTGGAAAATGACCTTCCACATTACAGTTTTCCTCTTCCACCATCTGCGATACACACAGACTGACTGGACTGGGTTGGGTAGGTACGAGTACGGGTAGAAAAAATGATGAACACAACCAAGAAGAAGAAGAAGAAGAAGCACAAGAAGAAACCAAAACCTCCTTATAAACTCTCATTTTCAATTCGGATTTCTGTCGTTATTATGTTGTAGGTATAGCAAATGCATATAATCGGCTTTGGTTTGTATCTGTGTCTGCGGCAAGTCACTGTGTGACTGTGTGCAGTGAGCGCGGTCGTGCCTATATACTCATTCAGATTGAGATACTTTTTTGTTGGCAACATTTGCGGATGTTTTTTGTGTGCATGCAAGTAGGGCAACATTCCCATGGCTGAGGCTAATACATGGGGATATACCATGTCGATGAATGGGTTAAAGATTTCGTACCTATTTTTTGTCAGGAAATGGAAGTTAGGAAATGTTTTGACTTCTAGGCGGTTTTAAGTAGGTGAGTGGTGATTGCAGTAAAATGTTAAAATGTTTGTATTGTTTCTTGTATTATTTTCTGGACCCGATACGTTTCAAATTTTTGTATCTAGTAAGTAGGTATCTCAAATCTCACAGTCTAAAGTCACTAAATGAAAAACCTACAGATACCTACATATTTAATAGCTATGTACCTACCTAGTCCTGCCATAAGTTCTGTTACCAATTCAAAACGCCATAAAAAAGAACCAGTAGGTAAAGATTTTGTATTCAGTATTACAGTAGAATCTCGGCAAGATGAACTATTCCAAAAGATGAACTACCCACAAAGATGAACGGAATTTTTCCACCATTGCAGTATTCTAAAAGATGAACGGGATGATTTTTGGATATTCGAATAAATGAACGTTCTACCCACAAATTTGTTTTTCTTCTTTATTGGTATTTAAGTTAATCATAGGGACTAGATTCATATAACCGTTATTCTTTGAAAAGTTGTTCGTTTCTGCTTGATTTTGCATTTCATTTCGTTTGTTTGCATATTAGTTTGAAGTAAACTTATGTAGAGGAAAGATGCCACCAGTTAAAGGCCGAGTAAAGTTTTTAAATTTAAAAGAAAATTGCAAAGTGTTGAAAACATCTTAACCAAAATTAAGTACCTACTTAAAATTAAATACCTACTCAAAAAGATGAAAATTTCGAAAAGATGAACAGGGCCGGTATTTTATTCGTTCATCTTTCCGAGATTCTACTGTATTTCATTTAATAGACCATAATATTCATTATTAGAAAAAATAGGTTTTACTCGAAAATCTTTTGCTTTTACACAGGTTTTCAAATGTTATGTCTATTGGGCTATAGCGGCCCGCACAACTTCCACAGACATCGTTGACGCTGCTGCGGTTAATGCTGCTTTAAGGATTCCCAAATTTCTGTGAGGAATCTTGCAGGTCATGCTCTTGAATTCTGACCATAGAGACAATAATCCAGTGGATTCAAATCTGGACTTCCCGACGGTCAATCTTCTGCTGGTATAAAGCCTGGAATATTGACTTTGAGTCCTTTCTGTGTGGTATTGGCTGTAAGCGGTCTGGATCAGAGTCCTGTTGGAAGATCCAGTTCTCTCCATTGAATAAAGTATTGGTCAAACCCTTCAAAACACCCTCTAGCACATCTTGTTAGTAAAGTTATGCTCCCGTTTGCACGCCTTTTCCGTAGCAATTGAGGGATGTGACACCTTAGCGAGAGACGCCACACCAAACCATTATGGAAATGTGATGATGGCCACGTTGAACCATTGGGACAACTTTGTTCGCTTCCTTAGATGGCGTATTTGGTTATTTTTCTTGTTGAAAACTTCTTTCAGGGTAAAAATGTTCTCATCCTTAAACAGAACGTTTTCATGGCCATTGTCTGCGTGTCACTGTAAAAGCCGCGTGCATCTTTTCAGCCTAATTTTTTCAGATGAGGAGTTCAATGATTTCCCGTTTACCGATGATATGGTGTCAGTCTAGACATGGTTCTGCTTGATATATCCAATTCCTTGGACATATGTAGTTATCTGCTTCCGGGGAAGATTTCTGCGAATTCGTTCACGCACCGCTTTTACTACCGCACTCGTTCGCATTGCGCATTGCGCGAACGACCGAATCTTGGCCTGTCGTTCACCTCAGACAATTTGCCGAAGCGACCCTAAAAATTAACATTCTCGATTTTCCGGGTGGTTTTAAGAACTCGAACATTTGGCCAGTACTCTCACTGCACGATTCAATTCTCTTTAACACCCTGCTCCCGGATAACAGATCCCAAGATGAAACCAAACTAGCTAATATTCTGTACTAATGGATGTGTTCTGAAAAAAAGTCAACGGTTCTATTCGCAGAAACAGTTATATATAATGAGCGCTGGAAATTGTGTAATAGAACTTATGGCAAGACTAGGTAGGTGATCAATATGCACCAGAAGAATAATTTTTATTTTTAACATGGCGCACACACGACTCAGAGAATCCATCAAACTTCACCTCATTTATGGTCTATGCAACAATCTTGAAATAGCCCTAATGAAAGCCTCAATAATGCAACAATTTATATGATTCTTTTATGGCATACCTATAGGTACTCATTTGATAAGACTGCTAATGTTAGTTTGGAAATGACTTCGTAAATAATTTTTCGATCAATTTCGAAAGGTATGACCAATTATAGGTCGACTGTATTTTGAAGCAATTTAATGAATTTTTCTAACTAAATGAAGCCGCGGTATTATACATAGTACACATGTCTAAAAACAAGGTAACAATATCTTAAATCATTAGAGCCCTTTACGACTGTAAACTTCCGCGATAAGATAGTGATAGCTTTGCTTTTGTTTAGTCTTTAATCCACTCAAGTGTCAGAATATGTCTAGTTTAATTACAACATAATTTATGTCAAACCGCTCTAGGTATTCTTTGAATAGTTTTAAGGACATTGGTGTTTAATTTAGCAATTAACTTACGAGTATATTAGTTAGATCCTGGTACGTTACCCGTCCAATTTTGGCAACTCTTCTTGGTGGCCGTATGTCTCGAATAACAAGAAGTATGTTGGCTTCCAATACGTTATTTATTAGCGTAAACCAGTGAACCACACAAGCAAATTCGAGAGTTATCAAAACGCACAGACTTGGGAGCTAATTAATTCTGGCAATTATCTTGTCGCCAAATTATGATGTCGATGGTTTTGGTCTCATCTCAACCACATCTCGTTCGGACCAATAATGTCATCCATATTTTCAAAATATTTTCAAAAAATAAAAAATTAATGCAAGGAAAAAAACATCGGGCAAGGATCTCTATTGACTGTAACGTAAGCTACGGCTTGATATTTAGAGAATTATGGTTCGATGATACCAGTGGCCATTACATAGGTAATGGAATCTGTAGGGTATCCATATGCGAAGAAATTTAAAAATGTTTGATATTTGGTGCGTGAGTTTATTCAGATTTACCAGAATGAACTTAAATGTCAAAAATAGCGAGCAGAATGACCAGAAATCGGGATGTTCGCCAGAAGGGCTACAATTAGACTTATTGTAGATATACAGTACACGCCGCCGCCGTTTAATACAATCACGGTCAATGTTATCATTCGCTTAATATTATCACTTTGACACAGTTACAAATAATTATATACAATAACACAGGATAGATTTCGTTTTTTGTAATCAGCACATCGGTTATTGTTATAATTTTTGCCAAATTTTCCCCTTGGAGATCCACACCCGGAATGTTTGTATGTCAACAGTATTTGTGTGTCTCAATACAACACACACTGGCCACCGGCTTTGCGTGGGTAAGGAATGAAAATTTTCGCGCAATGCGAAATCGCGCAAAGCGAAACTGCGCAAAGCGAGGTATGAATTTTATGTAATTTAGGGTGTTGCGTTCCTGAAAAATTAAATGTAAGCATTTATTAAAACCGCGCAAATCGAATTTTGGTAGACGAATCCATTTTGCGCAAAAGTGAAACCGCGCAAAATCAAGTCGCGCAAAGCAAGGGACCAGTGTATTATGCATGTATTAAAATCTTATTTTTTATTAAATATATACATACGTATGAATACATACCTACCTATAAAATACACTTTTTTGAGTTTATATTTTAGTTACCCATTCCCTTCTACATCGGTTATTGTTATCATCGGTTATTGTTATCAATTTAACCAGGTCCCAAAGTGATCACATTAAGCGGCGTACACTGTAGTTAGGTTAGGTTGGGAAAGGTGTGTGATTGTTCGGGCAATAATTTCCACTTGTGAAGTCCCCTCATAGTTTGGGAGTAAATCCTTTTCTTACTTACTTACTGCCTTTTCTTACCAATTCGTAAACTCGTGTTTAAATCTGTGGCTGTATGGGATCTCAGCATCACTGTTACACATAGCCGATTCAACTCTACAAGTTTAGTTACCTTTTCTAAAGTCTTTTACAATACAGGGATATATAATCGGAAGTGATTGTTTTTCTTTCAGCACTTCTGTTTTGTTTGCTTTTCCATCAACATGTGCTTAGAAAATTTTCTGCATTTATTTACGATATATATAAATATTTCTTGAAATAGATTTCAGGTCATAAATTGTTTTTAAAATTGACAATATGTCAAAATTTAATTTAGCTTCGAAATAATGCACTGTCGTGCATCCCCAAAAGAGATATCGAGCATGGCAAAATTGCCCTGTACATGGCCTGTGGTTAGGGTGGCCCTGTACATGCTCACACTATGCTGGGTTCCTGTTCATAGTGACTGTAAAGCAGAAGAACTAGCCAGGAAAGGTAAAAATCATCATACATACAAAGTCATCTTCAACAACATCTTCACACAAGTACTGCAACAGGCTAATGAAATATGACGTAAGCTTGAGACGTGAAGTCACGCTAAACAGACTTGGCCTCAGCTAAATCGGCGGAAAACTTACAGCCTGCTAATAATCAGCAGAGCACATATTGGCACCCTAGTTGGGGTATTGACAGGTCGTTGTGCAATAGGCAAACACGCTAATGACTTCTGTCACAACTGCATGAATGAGGAAGAGGAAGAATCTCCCTATCACCTCTTGTGCTGATGCCCAGCACATTCTTCCTTTAGAAAAAAGATTCTGGGAGAATGTTTCGTTACATACTTACAAGATATTTCCTCAGTAGAATATGGGAACGTGTCTAACTTTCAAAATTGATCCAAGAGTTCCGATAAGAATCGGCTTCTTTGGTCTAAGTGAGTGATGATAAAACAAAAAGAAAATGCACAGTCAGCAGCTATGTGGCAAGCTCAGTGAAACAACACACAAAAAGGGAGGTGGACCTACAAGCTGATCGCGACAATCAAGGACTGGATAACTCGAAAACATGGGGACTGCAACTACCACCTTACGCAGTTCCTGTATCCTGTCTGGCCACGGCGGTTACTGGAAATACTTGCACAGATTTGGACACGATGGAGCTCACCATCTTGTCCGGAATGTCCAAATGAAAAAGAAGACACGGAACACGCAGTATTTTACTGAACTCGCTTCGTAACTTGGAGAACCACTCTGCCAACTCTGCTATCGCTCCTCAGAAGAGAATTGGGCAGCCATCTGCTGCTATATAACAGCTGCGAAGAATAGAACAGCTGGAAAAAGCTGCAGAAGCAGCAGACTGTAGGATAGCCTGATCTGCTAACCAGCCCCGCGAAATAGTACCTAACAGCAGTCCTGCGGGGAGAATAAAGGTTGAAGTCTGTGTATGGGGGTGAGGTTTAGTACGTAGGCGCATATCGGCTAAGGAGCATGGAAATTAGACCGCGTGAAATTCGGCCGCGCATGGTTTTGTATGGGCGATCAAAATTAATTTTGAAAATGAAATATGCCCGCGATAGTGAAATAAAATTCACCTTATTTCACGGAGCCATCGGCTAACACTCCTAGTTTAGGATCAGGTATGTGAGTCTCGAGAAGATTCCCTGGCGCAATCAGAGAAAAAAACACCTATACAAAATGTCCCTCTGCGTCCCCATATGTTGGCCTCACAACAAATCGTAGCTTGAGAATGTCAAAAGACCTTCACGCTGTTGTTTCACTTGTCATAACTTCAGAAATTAACCTTAAGAACAAACGTATCTAGACGAAAATTGAGCTTCGTCAAATGCGTGAAAAATAGATTTGCTCATCGGACCTTATCTAACCCGGTATAGACGTCAATGTCAAGCCCCAGTTGGTGAACGTGACAAAAATGTTGTTTCGTTTCGATTTCACAGTGTTCCCGATTCTTTTGGACTAAATAGCAGGAAATCAATCTTAGCTTTCTTTTTATTTTGTATCTATCCGCTATGAAATAATTATTTTGCATTTGTTGTATTCATACGAGAATGTATGAGTGTGCGTGAAAAACAACAAAAAAAAAAACATTTCATTACCACTAAACAACTGACGACGGTCAAATTTCATGGATAACCATTCGCCGCACATAAAGTAACGAGTACCGAGTTACGTTCGTACATAATTTTCGGTGGAAAAAAATGTAACATGAGTTTTGGTGGGCAGCTTAGCCGCGAAAACGGGAAATGAATTCGCATTCGGTTGAAATACTAAAATAGAAATAAAATCTGTCGATTTGATGCAATTCGCTACTATACGGCGGCAATGGCACGGCGCACTGGCAATGTCAATGACTCACTCGAATTAAGCGCAGCCGAATGTTTATGTTTCTGGTACACATTATTTATCGAGATCAACTGAGCTCCACTTGAACTACCGATACCGCACCAAAGTCATTATAACTATTTCGTGATATTTTATTAACCCCTTTGTTATCGGCACTCAGCACTCGGCACAGTAACTAAACTACTGCTATGATGCAACCGGTGTTTACCGAGACTCCGGCCTTTGAAACTGTGCCAGCCAGCCCAGCCGATCGATCGATCGATCCATCGATTGAAAATCGGAAGTTTAACAAATCGATTTATCGTCGAGTTGTTTACCTTTCGTAACTTTACACTCGTAATCCAGATCTCCCATGTGGTAGTGGAATTCTTGCCGTAGGGCATATGAATTACACCCGCGTATTGTGCAATGCGATCGTACGCCTTATCACCTGTGGCCACCACTCCCCTTCCAGCGCAGAAGGGGTCGGGAAAAAAAAACAAGAAATTGGGATTAAGTAAATATGGCGGTCGGTGGTAGTGGCGTTTTTCTAGGCCACTCGCTTTTCGTAGCAAGTTACCGAGCCATAGCGACGGTCGTAATCGTTTCGCTTGATAGCAACCGAATGAAGATGCGATAATAGTGATAAGATAAACGTTAGAGAGACTTTATCGAAATTGAGTCGCGTAGCGACTCGACAAGTAATGGGCAGAGAACAATAAAAGAGGAAATAAAGGAAATAGTGGATGATTATTTGTTAAGTAAATAATTTTGCGTTGCTGTTTCGTTGATGTGGAACCAGTTGTTCGCATGCACGCATTTTTGTGTGTGTCAGTTTAAGGCCCTGTAGGGCGATATTGTGCAATTGATCGCTCGCAAGGTGGATGGAGAATAATTGTAAGGGGCGATTAAAGTTAACGTTGTTTACTTTAATTCAATAACAGGTTAATTGTGTCATCGAGGAAATGAAAACCGTGTGGAATTTTGTTTTCGATCGAAGGCTTTATTTTTTACGTTTTCTTTCTCTTTCTCTTTCTTTTATGTGAGGATTCTTTGTAGAAGCTGATATGTATTTATACTCGTATATTGCATAATTTTTGTTTTTTGGTCTGAATTTTGTAATACATTTTGGATAAGGCTGAAAAAAAATAATAAATGATATGCCCTCGTTAAACGGACGTTTCATTGATTTTGAATTATTGAGAATGGTTTTCTGAAACTTGTTTATTGTTTTTTTAGGGATTTTAAGAAAAACCTGCGGCCGAAACGAAAAATAAAGAAGACCACCTGCAATGAATCTTTTGTTGGATAAATATGGCAATGGCTCCATACTTGGATCTAATTGAGGGTTGTCTTTAATGGCTGCGTTCTTTCTCTAGGTTCTGTCGCATGACTTTTAGTTAGTATTGTATTGTATTCCACAGCGTTAAGTTCGATTTTTTAAATCCTTCCGAACGTACCTCACCAAAGGCCAGGGCGAAAAAAAACACGACTCAGATTCAGCTGACAGCAGAAAATTAAAGTTTGAAGTTTGTTAGTAGAGCCCAGCCCGAGGATATTTCCCATTTTCGATATTCCGCTCCTATGTTAGGTTAGGTGGCTATCCACCGCACTCGGTAAGATTCACTTAGGTCAAAGTAGGTCCATTGCGACGCCATGTGAGCCGATTCTTATCGGTATTTTTGGAAGCATTTTGAGGATTGGATAAATTTTCATAATTTATTGAGAAAATATCTTGTAGGTCTATAAAGAAGTATTATCCCAGAATAATTTTTCTTATGAAGGAGAGTGCTGAGCAGCTGCATAAGAGATGATAGGGGGATTCCTCCTCCTCCTCATCCATGCAGCTGTGACAGAAGTCATTGGCGAGGATTCCCAGCATGCTGGCGAGTATGCCTATTCAGCTTATTCAGCTAATAAACACGAACCTTGTTGAGAACCTACGAACAAGAAACGAGATTCAAGAAAGACCAAGCACTGTCTTTGTATCAAGATGTTTTTGTCATAATTGTTTACAAGATTTTCAGGGCATTATTTTGCTCTTCGTATTTTCGTAGATCGCTTGTGTTTCCAGTGCAAGCTCATCTTTATCTGTGCGGTATTCCTTTTCTATATTTCACTTGGTTGGTTGAACCAGATAATTATTAGTACTGTCTAGTAGGTTGATTCTCCTTCCCAGCTCCTTTATGTGGTTTTGCAAGCTGGCAACTAGTTTTTCAATATTTTTCCTGACTTTGAGTTCGGCTTGCCATTCTTTGCAGTTGTTACCTACTTCTGTCTTCACAACTTGTAAATCTTTAGGTTCACCGCCAACTAAAAGATCTACGTGGACTGTTTCCTCTTCTAGAGCTAGTTGAATGGGTATTATTTGAGCGTTGTAAATCTTTTTAGCGCACTAGTTTCTGGACGAGTTCTTGGTGTTAGAGAACTCCTTCCGGAGTTTTGGTGGTTAAGCAATAAATTGGCCGGCCCAGAATACATAGGAACGACCTCCGAAGACGGTGGATTTACCAGTTTACCTAGTCAACCAAGATTAGACCCATTGCTGGACCAGTCCAGCAAGGTAAAGAAGGAGGCTCCAATTGCAATGATGAAGGTATTACAGATAAACCTTCATCATAGTAAGGCGGCCAGTGCCAACCTTATCTGCCTTATGGGAGACAGGGATATTGACGTTGCTCTCATACAGGAGCCTTGGACTGTCCGAGGCAACATTATGGGACTAAACGCAAAAGGCCTGGAATTATACAAGACCAATACACCGAACTCTGAAAGTAAGATCAGAACTTGCATTGTTGCAAAGGAACGAATTAAGCTATTTCTTCTATCCAGATACTGCAACAGTGACCAGCCAGTCGTAAAACTCGAAAGGCAGGGAAAACCCTCACTTGCGATGGCATCGGTGTACATGCCATACGACTCCACGGATGGGCCACCATCTGAGGACGCACGCAGACTGGTAAATAAGGCGGAGGAAGTAAAATGGGACCTGCTCATAGGATGTGATGCAAACTCCCATCACACACAGTGGGGCAGCACTGATATCAATCCAAGGGGTGAGTCTCTTTTCGAATTCATTATTGAACATAATTTATTGATAGCGAATATTGGGAACGAGCCCACGTTCATAACCAAGAATAGGCGAGAAGTCTTAGATGTTACCCTCACGAACATCTCAGATTCTTTTCATGTGAATCAGTGGAAAGTTTCCACTGACATATCTTTCTCAGATCACAGAATAATAGAATTCGTGATAGACGAACCAAAACCCCCGCAGGCAAAATATCGGAACCCCAGAAAGTGTGACTGGGATCTCTTTGCCAGCGAGGTGGGAAATAGTGAACATAATTTACTAGAACAAACAGCACGAACACCGCAAGAAATTGATGCCGCAATTGAGGTGCTATGCACTACCCTCTATAAAGCATACCTAAAGTCTTGTCCTATTACGAGCATGCGCAGTAAAAAGTCGCCGCCGTGGTGGAATAAAGAGCTTTCCGACATGAGGAAAGAAGCGCGGAAACTCTTTAATGCGGCTAAAAGACTCAATACTGAAAGCGACTGGGAAATATATAAATCCAGTCAAAGGAAATTTAAAAGCGCAGTCTGCAGCTCGAAACGCACCTCATGGCGTACTTTCTGTAGCAATGTCGAGAATACTACAGAAGCTGCGAGACTAAGAAAGATCCTGGCAAAAGAACCGTCAGTACCAGGTTATCTCAAGGATACTGATGGTAACTGGACGCAATCCTGTTCTGAGTCCCTGGATCTTCTGCTTAGAACACATTTTCCGGGATGCGAGGCTCCAGCCAGCAATCTGGTGACTGATAATCGACTAGAAGAGATGATGGTACCAATAGGAATGGTGACTGAGGAAAGGATTATATGGGCAATCGAATCATTTCAGCCCTTCAAGTCACCAGGAACTGATGGGATTTTTCCGATCATGCTGCAAAAAACTAAGCACCTATTGGCACCAACTTTGCATAAAATTTTTCAGAACAGTCTTAGGTGTGGGCACATACCCAGAGTGTGGCGGGAAGTGGAAGTTGTTTTCATTCCCAAAGCTGGGAAAGCCAGCCATACTACCGCAAAAGACTACAGACCTATTAGCCTCACTTCGTTTCTGCTAAATACCTTTGAGAAGCTGTTAGACGTGCATATACGTGGTAAACTCAACCACATGAATATGTCCGCGGCACAGCATGCCTACACTAAGGGTAAGGGCGTGGAGACAGCGCTACATGATGTTGTCACCACGATTGAAAAATCCCTACACTTTAAGGAATACACGCTGGCAGCTTTTCTCGATATTGAAGGTGCTTTTAACAATGTCGAGACGCATGCGATTGAAAAAGCGCTCGAAGATAATCATGTTGAACGCACCGTGACCAAATTGATAGTTAGCCTTCTAAATAATAGGCACATCATCGCTGAACTCGGGGGAACCCGTCAAAATGTGATCGCATCTAGAGGCACACCTCAAGGAGGGGTCATATCCCCACTTCTTTGGATCATGGTCATTAATGAATTGTTAACGAAATTTAGATACAGTGGAATAAAAGCAGTAGCATATGCAGACGATGTGGTGCTACTTGTCACGGGGAAATTCCTAACCACTGTTAGTGAACTAGTTCAGCAAGGCTTAAACACACTAAATGTTTGGACTAAACAATGCGGACTGGGGGTCAACCCTCAGAAAACCGAACTAGTGCTGTTCACTAATAAAAGAGTTATACCAGCCTTCACGCTACCAAACATTGAGGGTACCCCCCTTAAGTTGTCTGAAAGCGCAAATATTTAGGCCTCATACTGGACAGAAAGCTTAACTGGAAGCTGAATATTAAAGAAAGGGTAAGAAAGGCATCCGTCGCTTTCTATACCTGCAGTAGATTCTTCGGAAAAAACTTGGGCTGTAGACCGCAAATAACGTTATGGATGTACTGTTGTACTGGATGTAAGACCCATACTGACATACGGAGGATTGGTTTGGTGGCACGCTGCTGCCAAAACAACCAACCTCAAGGATATGACCAAAATTCAGAGAATTGCATGCACTGGAACGACCGGTGCGATGAGAACAACGCCAACAGCGGAACTGGAAGCAATTCTTAACCTCCTGCCTTTGGATCTCTATATGCAGGAGACCGCAGCAAAAACTGCCCTCAGGCTAAGCCAGTCAAAACACTGGAGGTCAAATGCATACGGACATGCCAAAATACTTGGCAACTACCTTAACGGCGACATCAACTCAGACTACATTGTCCCATACTTGGATTTTGAAAAACCCTTCACGTGGGATTTTCCAAGCAGAGAGCAGTGGGAGAGAAATGAAATACCACAGAGCGCTAAGTCCATCTATACCGATGGGTCAAAGATGGACATAGGTATTGGAGCCGGTTGCTTCTCTGAAGAACTAGGAATCAGCGGCTCCTTTCGACTTCCAGATCACAGCAGTGTTTTCCAAGCGGAGGTTCTAGCAGTGACAAAGGCTGTTCAATTGGTGTCAATGATGACAATATCACGTGAGGATATCAATATTTACATTGACAGCCAGGCGGCCATAAAAGCGATAGCTGCTACGCAAATAACATCGAAGCTTGTAAAGTATTGCCGCGAAGAGCTTAAGGTTCTCAGTACGCAGCACAATGTAAAACTCTGCTGGGTCCCTGGTCACAGCGGGATACCGGGCAATGAAGCCGCAGACGAACTGGCTAGAAAGGGTTCAGCCCTAGATACAGAACAAGCAGACGGGACGGTCAAACCTCCACTCTGCAACCTTCGGGCCAGAATTGAACAAAAATCAGTAACTGATGCGAACAATAGGTGGAGATCGCTAAACACCTGTGTGATATCGAGAGGACTATGGCCAAAGTATGACAAAACAAGAACTAGAAAACTCCTACAAAAAGATAGAAAGTCGTTGTCAATACTAATTGGGGTGCTAACAGGGCATAATACCTTAAGATACCACATGAAAAGATTACGATTGAATGATGATGACATATGCAGAGGATGTGGTGATGAAGAGGTACATGAGGATACAACCCATTTCCTCTGTCACTGCCCTAACCTCTGTCAACTAAGAAACAGAACCCTAGGCAAATTCTTCTTCGATCACATCGAGGAGCTTTCTGATGGATCACCATCTAATATACTTGAGTTTGCTAAGGCGTCGGGTTGGATGAAAGCATAGACATTGATACCACGGGTAGGACCACACTATGGGTATCACAATGGGTCCACATGGACCTAAGTGTGATGAGGACACACACATCCTCATCAGCCCGAAAACCTAACCTAACCTAACCTAGTCAACCACCTGGGGTATTTATATCAGTTATGTTTTGCTCATTGATATGTTTATTTGAACTGAAATTGTTTTGGTGTTGTACAGTCATTTCTAGAAAATGACATCGAAAGCCCCCTACCGGTCCTCCTGGGTCAATTGTATATTACTATATGTATTATTTTTTAAGAACTATCTGTCTCCGTTTTGTGGATTTAAGTCGTACCGTACGACAGACATGCCTTACCTCAGCGCTATTCTTTCCCCAGCCCTGAAGGGGTGTAATATGTACATGTACACGTATGTTCATATGTATAAAATTCTTAATCATCGAACCTGATCTAACCTACCATTTACATATGTATACATATATGTACATATGTATGTAGGTAGATGTCAAACCAAAGTTGAGCTGCTGCGGTAAAATTTTGCTAAGCGATCCTACGTACAGAAGAATTATGGAATTTGGAACCTAGAACGGTACTGAGGTTAAATGAAAAAGGTGAACATAATATATCTTATAGTGATGAGGGCAGTGCATAATAACCTATTTGATCATAGCAAATTATTCTCTGGAACTGGAGGTTTGGCAGACATTCGCGGCATTACTTTAACTGTCACCTAAGTAGCTGTGACTTTTAATTTGACTGCCAATTTAAAACCAAAGATTATTATGATGCTTACAGTGTTGTTCAACAAAAACATGCGTTAAGAAATATTATCGAAAAAGCTAACATTTTATGAAATCACTTTTTTTTATTAAAGTTTATAACAAAACAAGCTGCGCAGTCCAGTCGCCATTATTATCATCGTATATGAATATTTTTTTTGTAGTATAGGTACCATTTGCTGCTCTCACACTTAACCAATCTTAACAAATGAGGTGTCAAAAGAAAGAGAATTTCCTGGAGCAGTGACGAATTGCACATTCAGTTTATTAATTTTAACAAATTAAAAAAACCGATCAAAACAATTATTCTACCCAAAATGAACCCCCAAAAGAATGAACACTGCCCGTATGATTTCCATCAGTTGACGGATGGAATTCATAAGGGAAGTTTGGATTTTCTCTTGCGAGAGTTCTCGCACGGGCACACTAGTTATTTATATTTGCTTGGCATCACCTAGTGCAACTTTCAATTAATTTTTGCGCATATTCTAAACATAGCCCTCTCCAAATTTGTTTCAAGACCCGTTTGTTTTCGTTATCCTCTGGCAAGATCCAATCGTCATTGTTAGGTCCATACAGAGATTAAGACTTCAATAAACCCTTCTGGTATTATTTTAGCATGAACTGAGCATTGAGGTGCGCGTTGGAGCAAACTTAGTATTAGTTCTCTTCTCTGTATATAATTCTCTTTATTCGTTTCTCCTTCACACAGAGAACAGAGAATAGCATAGCAACTTCAACGTTCTCTGTATATGTTTAAACATCAAATTTCACGAGTAGGTACCTGGTACATACTCTACTCACGCCTTTTTTATATAATCTAATAGGTCGTTTCTCATACCTGTCCAAAACAGCACAAAACTACGAAAATCAGTCAAATCCTGTTCCCGTACATAGATTTTTCGTAGTTTTCGACAGAAGAGAGCGCAAACAAGAGAGTAAGAAATTTCCCCATGCTGCCGATCTTCGCCCAAGAAATTTCTTTGGGTAGCTTTATGAAACTGTCAAATCTGTCAAACGTCATACATTTTTCGTTTTTTGTTGTTTATGCGTTCCTTTACTTTTGCACACTTTTCCCTTTGCACATTTTTACCCCCACTCCTTGAAATTTGAGAAACTATAAATTTTAGTGCAGATAGTACGAAAACAGACCTAATGGGTTTTTTTTTTTTTTTTTGTAAAATGGGTGTTGAGGTCTAACGTCGTTACCATTTTTACATTAGGGCTGTTGCTTTACATAAAAATTGTTACGTATTCGTACGAATTTGTGTGAAATCTAGACCAACCGCAAAAATGCACCCACTAAGTTAAAACATTTTTTAAAAAGATTATCCTGGCTGTCAGCTTTTCTTCTTCGTGAAATCTTAAGTTAAAAAGAATATTTCGATAAGTTTACTTATGTCACCGTTGAGTGACCTCCAACATTTTGTAATTTAACATCATGAATTCCTTAAACACACACGCATTAATCTATTTATCATTTTATTTTAACTTTTACTTTAATTTATTATTATTATTATTAATCATTTATCCATTCACAACAAACTTTCGATTTTATGCGAAAAAAAAGAAGAAAATGGCAAGAAAAACACGCAGATCAGGAAAGCAGGTGGAAAAATAACAAGAAAACAGCATAATTTCGAATGAAAGTGAATTCAGCCATACCCCTATGGAAAATGTAAAAAGAAAATTGTGGAAACAAGAAAAAAAATTCTTCAAATTTTCCACAATTTAATGTTACATTAAGATTATAAATAAGACAAAATGGAAAAAGAGTAGAAAAAGAGCAGTGGAACTTGGAGAATAGCAGAAAGCAAAAAAAAAAGGAAAGAAAGAAAATGCAATGACCTCATTTTCACTAGACAAGGCACCATCATCAGTGGAACAAGCAGAACGAATGAGTGGTAACGACAGTGGCTAATCTATGGATTAGCTTGTATTTTGTTTTTTACATTTTTTCTGCATTCAACGTTAGATATTTTTAAGAAAAATAACAGTCTTTAACATGATAAGCACTTGTTGTTCTCGAGTAAAAGACTAATTTGGAAGGAAGCAGTAGTAGGTTATAACCCATAACCCATAAATGAAACTCAAACAAAGAAGGCAGAGAGTAGTCTTAAACACTTTCTCATCCCTATAACTCATGCTCCAGAAGTAGGAGGAGATTCCGTCTTCATCTATGTACGACTGGCTCTAGGTCCGGGAGGACGTTAATTCTTTCTTTCCACAATGATTGGAAAAAAACTACTGCGAATTATATGCAACGACAAAAATCCAAATACATAACTCTCCAGTTATCCTGGACACCACCCATAAAATTAATTGAAACCTAACATCTGAGTTTCCTTTCATCGCTGATCGGTTCTGTCTCAAGCTATGTGTAATACTATAACAGTATTCATACAATTTTAGCATTTTAGGGTTAGGAAATAACAAAAGGTGTAGTGGTCATGTGATCGGCTGTGAACTTGAAGGTGTTTCTTTTAAATCCCAGTACAACTTTTTATTCGGCAATCCATTTTAGAGTTTCTGTGAATATTTCGCCGTAATGAAATGAGAAAATGTACAGATAGTCGCGAATTTGACGCTGTTAAACCTAAAGACTACATTAACCGTAAAAAGACACATCAAACGAAAATTTGATAGTTGACCGTTTTTTTTAATGTCAAATTCTATGTAGGAAACGAACAAAATTTCATTCAAAAGATCAAGACATCGAACACCTATTTAAAACGCCAAACATTGAAATATATATGTCAAAAATTACGTTAGCCAAAATTTTATAAATAATGTAATGAGCGCCTTTTCATATGACACCCCCATTCGACCAAAAATTGGTAAAAAAAATTATTTATTATTATTCAGAGATTAGAAGCAATTAGATTCACATATACAAATGATACAAGACAGACAGACAACAAAGTCTCACGTAGATTTTGACACACCTTGACACACTGCAATGACTTGACCTCAGCGGAGGATGTTGAACATATCCTTTGTGAATGTCATGCCATTGCTCGTTCGCGCTAAAAGGTTTTAGGGAGTTACTTTTTTCATACACTGGAAGAGGGGGGCAAATGTTTCCGTTTAGGTACCAGCAATAGGTGGTTCCAGGGGATTGCGATGGGCCCACCATGGTACCTAGTGGTTTGTGATGACTCAGCCTCATAACCCCGTTCTAACCTAACCTTAGTTGGTTCTTGTAATTGATTGTGTGTGTTACTTAGCCGTCGAATTGATTTATTGAGATGGGGCATTGTAAGCCTTTTAAACCCAGTTTTGATAAAAAAAACTTTAAAGTCACTACTCCCAATAGGTCATTTTGGGATGACTGAGTTATAACAGTCAAGTCTGTAAACTTCTAAACGGATGGCTCTAAAGCCAATAAGGAGGAGGTGTTTTCGCAGACAGATTCGAAGTCAATCTCTCCACCCGCCTTCCTGATCCCTGCAGCGTGTTTCAAGCGGAAATTATGGCCATTTCAGAAGCAGCGTCCTTGGTTAAGAGGAATGTAATATATATTAATGATATTAACATATTCTCGGATAGTCAGGCGGCTTTGAAACAGTCTCATGTTTTATGGAGATGGCTGAGCAATTTAACATTCACCTATATTGGGTGCGGGGCACAGAGATATTCTAGGGAATTGTAAATCTGATGAACTCGCTAAATTAGGACCAATACCTGTTCTACCGGAAAAGAAGAATAAAGTTACATGTGTCCTTTGCTACTTACAAGCAATCACTCAAACTTGACACAGTCAATAAAACCAATGCTAGATGGGAAGGAAGGTGGATTTATTGTACTGTATTGTATTTAAAAGGGGGTTATCCCGTAGAGACAACAAGCACGTAGACCTGAAGGCCCATTGTACTTTGGTGAAGTACCACCCCATTCGGTAAATTAGCGATTTGTTGCTGAGCTATTTGTCGATCTAAATCTGCCCGTCGCTTCCACAAACCGAAGCAATAGGGCAAGATTGAGCTCCAGTAGATCGACGTCCCGTAGGACGTAGTTGCCTAGAGTGGCCTTTCTTGCGCATCTCGCAAAGGCCCGAGCTTCTGAAACCAATTTTGTTCAGGTGCTCGTTTAAGGGAGTGAACCCAGTGACCAGTCCTGTGAGGATTTTGAGGTAATTTCTAGTAAGGTGTAACAGAAACTTAGTTCTGTTTTCCCTGGGCGCGTCTACTAACATCTTGGCCTGTCATAACCTAAGCTCGTGGATTTACTTGCCTTTTACCTATTTACCTATTGCCTATTTACCAAACAGAAGGACCTTCTATGCCTAAAAAGACTACATATAGGTACGATTATTGGTGTCATTAGAGGACGCTGCCTGTAAGAATGCCGGCAAGAATTCAACTAGGCTTGGGATCCTTTCAAGTTGCAGAGACAAGGAAGATGAAGAAAGCCGAACACATCTCCTTTGTTCATACCCAGCTCTTTCCCGCGGATAAAAACTACACCTAGGAGAATACTTCTTCAACGATCTTAGTGACCAAGCATAAAAAGACGTTCTCGCTTTATAGAAAACTCCCAATGGTTCTCACGAGTAGCGAGGATTCACATCCTCAAGATCTTTGGTATCACAATGGGCCTCTATAGGCCTAAGTGTGCTGGTGCTCGAGTTACTGGCACCCACTGCTACCTAACCTAAGCCTTTTCATGCTCATTCCAAATTGACAAAAGTAGGAAGAATAACCTATAGGAGTTCTTCAATGTGTGGCAAAGAATGCTGAAATATTTCTATATACATCTTTGCGCAGCACTTAGAACTTTTTCGACAACGATTTCTCTTCTGTAGTTTGTACAAGTTCGGCAATTTTCCAAAGTCTTTGCTGCGAGTTTTCGGTCTATGTACTGAGCCAAAAAATTCGGGAACTACAGCTGCACAGGGCTTCAAATAGCCCTCTCTCCATACATCTGCTTCAGTCATTTAAGGAATCTTTTGTGGTGAACTTAATCTTGGATTTCTGCATTTCTGTGTTAGAAATTCTTATTCTGATTTAGCGAGTTGAATTGCGGCCATATTCGATTTTCTTTTTGCCTTCCCGATTCTTTATAATCACAAATGAAAGGAAAATGAAGGAAAACACTACGCTGTTCCGGATAAAAATGAAAGCGTTTTCATGGACATGGTCAGAAGCAACCAACATCTTTGATTTGTTATTGTGAATACGCTGCGCCAGTGCCACAGCCAGTTCTCATCCGCGAAATTCTGCTCACACACTTGCAATTCGCGAATGTACATATGCATTTTTTCTGTTGTTTTCCATTAGAGTCATGCCAACAGATTTTCATGGACACCGATCGCGTGTACAACATTTTTGCTTCTGCTTTCGCTTCTACTTTCTTTGTAACCTGTTTTTCTTTTCGCAATGCGCGCATCGTCTTGAAGCACCAATCCAACCACCACCACCCTTTCTTCTTCTTTCTTACAGGCTATATGTATGGGTGTCGAAAGCCTTGCTCATAAAATGGTCTCCCTTTTCAGCGAAAGATGATTGTGGATTGCGGTGGTGCGGCATTCAAGAAGATGAAGAAGCATTCAAGCAATCAAGCAAAAAAAAAAGAAGAAGAAGAAGCAAAAACACGAAAGAAGCAAAGCAAAGTAAAGATGCAGTTCAGTTGGTTTCTGGAGTGGAAAGGCTGGTGCAGCAGCGAGGTATAGCATGTTGTACGTATTCCATGTGATCGCTGCAATGTTTACAGCTGGGTAACGTCCATCTCCGATGGAACGTAAATGAACAACAATGATGCACCACAACTGTGGCTGGTGGAACGGGGAAACCAGATGATGACAGGATTGATCTCAATTTGGTTCGCTTTGCGATTGCACAAAAACACGCACACACACCTCACGTTTTGGTTTCGCTTTTCATTAATTAATTCAACTTTCCATCATGGGAATTATCTCATGGCAGCCAGCCACAACAGTATTAGAAAATGAGTATGTACACGATGAGCTACAAAACAGAAGAAAAAAAAATTGCCAAGTATCCGCACTTGGGTAACCCAGACTTACTTAATCCCCTCCATAGGATGGGTTGGTAGATAGGAAATCGAAGATCAATGGAAATGGTAAATTTCCCCAACCAGGTTTTTCTATCTTCCATCTAACAGTAGCGGTGGATCGCGCGCAGCATTATTACCATTTTCGCGAGCACCATCTTGGGAGAAAACGCGCAAAATCAAGGAAAGCGAAACTAAGAGGGAAAGTGCATTCGGATTTTTCACATTTTTCCAGTGTGATATCGAAAATGTATGGAGGGAGGATTACTCTAATTTATTAATAATTTTTTTTGCCACAGATACATACTTACGGTATAGTCAGTGTAGCCAGCGGGGGTAAGTGGGTACCAATTAAGCAATTATAAACTCACCTGAAAGGAGACAGAAAAAGAGAGATTTGTTTAGTTTTTATTTTTTTACTTATAGTAACATTGTAAGACGTGAATAAAATAGTTTAAATTGGTAAAGTTAATGAATTACGAAGGAGTTTTCTTCGAAACTAGTTTACCTTTAAAATGCCGACATTTCGAAGACTTGTATTTCGATTTTCTCCTCAACTGACATACGAGTAGGTATCTGTATCAGTCAGATAACGTATTCAAGAAAAGTGGGATTGAGTTTTAAATCAGGATTTGTTTAAGTTTGAAGGTCTGAGAGTCAGCTTAAGAGAAGTAATAAATGTAATGGAGCAATATAAATATTAAATGTACATATATGTACATAGTACCTCTGCGGTCTCTGCAGCTATCATTTTATTATTTCTAAAATGTGTGCTCCTCGAAGATACACGATACAATCGTTGTACAACGGTTGTATACAATTTGGCGGTTGTATGCGACGATTGTATCGTCTGTTTTCACCCAACCGATGGACGGCTGTACCGATATTGTATGGTTGGATGATATTGAGCATACAACTGGTGTACAACGCAGGTCAGTACAACGATTGTATCGTGTATTTCCAGCTTTATATTTATGAATTTTATTGAATTTCAGTTAACATAAAAAAAAAACAAGATCAATTAGTATAGTGCTGCCAAATCACCGACGAGCGTTTTTTTTTATCCTACTTTTATTTAGCCCTGTTCCTATAGATGATGAAAAAAAAACACGCTTAATATATGTAGGCTTAAGAAAAGCCTTTCATGTAAAATATAATAATAACTAAGACTATGTAGAATCAGTTTAGCGTGGATATTTATCAGATATTATGAGCAAAGCCGCCATAAAACCTTACTTTCGGGCAAATTTTATCGAAAATGTTATCAAAAATGACAAGACGTCATATCACTTACAAAAAATTTTGGGCAGAGAAGCATTTCTTCAAATGAGAAAAGGTAAATAATTAAAGATAAAAGCTAAGTTGGAAAATTTCTTAATTTATAACTGAAGTTATATTTATGTTATTATGCTCAGTGCTGCCAGGTATTTATTATATATTGAGAACTTTAAGCCGCTAAACCAAACCATGCCTGTTGTCATGTTCCAGATCTTTAATGCACGTTATAAAGATTCGGGCTTACAAATCGTAAAGCTTTTACAGTCAAATTGCTAAATTGAGCTTCAGCAGAGGCAAATCTTCCAAAACTTTGAATTTGTTTTTAAATGTGTACAACCATATTGTATCCCGGAATATCGTGTTTTCACATTCATGTGTATAGTCTTTTGAAGGGGAACGACTATGATAGAACGTTGCCATTTTATTACGACGTTTGGAATCATATACATACACATGTATGTTGATGTACACATGTACATGTATATGTACACATGTATGTATTACATATCTATGTATAATATAAATATATGAATTACAGATATATGAAGAAAAACTAATTCTGTAATCGGCAGTCGAGGCGAGCAGTCACTTCTATTTTGTTTGGTTTAGCTTAGATGTCATTTGCCGTCCTTGCTACAAATTAAAATTACGGATATGGCCAGTGCTATCGTTTTCCAATTTTCAAGAGTATCAGAATTTGAAATTTTTGGGTATCATTTTCAACTGAGGGTATCATAAAATAATACACACATTTTCGTTTTTTAGAACAGGGTACAGGGTGTTTCCAAGTTAAATATCAAGACTTTGAGAAATTATTTTTGGGTATAATATAAAAAAAAATTGTTCCACAACAAGGCGCAAGGGTCTATGTATGGTGTACCTTGTGCCTAGCTAGCACAAATATCTCCGCTAATACTTACTACAGAAACATTATTTAGGGCTTTAATTTTAGAAAAATTAATACTCTTTTTAACTGCGTACAAAACTGATACCTTTTTTGGTTTTGTAGATATTTTCTTTTTAAGTCAGTTTCAATTATCTTGCCCATGCAAATTTTTGACTTTCAAGTCGCTTTTCTACAAGAAATACATAGATACATACATACCATCATATTATTTTTTTCTTATGCACGTAACAATTGTTAAAAAAAATTTTGATGCTTGGTGAAAAAGGAAAACATGATTTTTTAACTACTTTTCTAGCTCTAATTTTGCAATATATTTTTTTAATAATGTATGGCTTTACGAAGGTTTTAAAGGATGCTCATTTATTAGATTACATGTCAAAACCGTAGTTTCCATACCCTTCTTCTTTAAAATCTCCGAAAGTGTTAGGTTTGAGTAGGCCTAGTTGTAAAATTTACCTTAGAAAAATTGTGTAAAAAATTAGAAAACAAAATTCAATTCATCAGTTCGATTTTTGAAGCCAAGGTTACGCAACAGTTGTTTAGAAACGGTGTATAAAATGCTATCTTTTACAAACCAAGAATACGCAAATATTATCTACGTTGATAGTCCCAATAGAGTACGACAAAGATACCGTAAGCCTTATCCTTCCTAAACTTGTTTTTGTTCTCTTTTCCGATGCTTCAAATAATTGTCTTTTCTTTCTCCCAGCGATGCGATGCAAGCAAAGTTGAGTGATAACTTCTTACTTCTCCCCATTTAAGTAAAGACGCGAACTGCTGCGAACGTAGAGTGTAAGAAGCCAATACACCAAGGCAGCAAGAGCGAGCAAAATGTACTTGTGCAGTTCGGGATTAAGTCCGTATGACACTAGCTTGTTTTCCCTTTTTTAATGCATTAAAAATGAACTTAGAACAGTAGGAAAGATGTTCAATACAAAGCTCCAATAGGTGTGAGTGCGTACACAAGAATCAAAAACATATGAAACTGTCAAAAAAAATACATTTCAATTCACTTTTTCCAGTCGCTGGCAGCTTGTTTTTTGACGTTTTCCCTTTTTTTTTGACAGATTGTTATTTTGTTTACACTCCGCAAAACAAAAAAAAGTACCAAAACGTTTGTGATGGTTTAGCGTTTTAATGTAAAAATAAGTGCTCGTGGTAAATTGTATTCCATCATTTGGTCTTATTGGCACTATGTAATGGTATTTGTTTATTTGTTTATTTTATTTACTGTTTCCATTATTTTTTTAAAAGGAAAGAAAAAGCATCACTGTGCGAAATATTGATGGACCACACGTGGTTTTATGCACTTTAAATAAAATAATTTTAATGGCCCGTACATTTTCTGTTAGCAGGCATGTGTTTAATGAAACATAATAATTTGTTTTTATTTATAACCTTAGTATTTATAACCTTAGTAGGTTTGGTTTTCCAAAGTGGTCAAAAGTTGGAAAGCGCTCGTCAACTGAAAGAAGCAGTCCAGATTTAAGGGAAAACATCTATCAAAATGAGATCCAAAACCTTATAAATTCAATTTCAATGCATTTGCAGTAAACTATTATAAACAAGTAATCATCTACGAGCTATTAATACTACAAAAGTTATCGATTTTGTTTTTTTTTATATATATTTTTATTGTATTATGCTATTGGATCTTATTATTATTTCGTTCGATTAAAAGTTGTCTCTTACTATATTTTTTTAAACAACTTTTAAATTAAGTTTTTTTAAGTTCTTTAACACAATAACTGGTTACACATATAATATTATGTGTACAATTGGTTGCCCTCTCATTATTTAAAAAAAAACAATTACTCATCTTAAATTGGTCTTCTTTTTTTTTGAGGAGTGTATTTTTTTGTTACAAGTTCTATTGGCCTTTTTCGTGCAAAAATATTTCTGTCTCTTTTACGCGCGGCTGACATTTACGTACTTAAAAAGTGCATTAAAAAGTGGAAAAAAAATGTAGTGTCATACGGGCTTTAGGGATGTACATTCTATTTTTTTTTTTATTTAGAGAACCATTATCAAGCTTTGGGTATCACGGTATCACCAGCTCTGAAATAGTATCAAAAGGATACTATAGTATTGCCTTCGGCAGCGCTGCATATGACATTTAGTTCGTTGATATAACAGCTTGTTGCAGACACTTTTCTAATGTACTCCGGGCATGCTTAGGTGCCCAACAATAAAATTGTTGCCAAATCCGCTTTTACCATTAGCAATGTCACAAAACGGACAAGGCGTGCTTAGTCCTGAAGGCGACTGTAATAAGAAATGATTTAAATTTAATACATTGACATTATCAAGGTGCAGTTTTCAAACTCTCTCAATCAAGTTTTAACTAGCTGTTTAATAATTTAAACCATCAATTCTATGTGAACCCGATACTGCGGACATAGTTACTACATTAGTCTGGGCTGAAAGTTCAAGCAAATCCTCAAAGGGCAACATGTATATGCATGTAATGTAAAGAGTGATTTTTTAAGAGGTTGAGAACTTTTCTTAAAAAAAAAACACAAAAAATTCGAAAAAATGAATGAAATATTTATTTGAATCGATAGTTTGAACCTTGCAATTTAATGTTTAAAGATAATTTCATGCAAATGTTGACCGCGGCTGCGTCTCAGGTAGCCCATCCGCTGAGTCCAATTTTGGCATACTCTTTCACACATATCGGCCGGTATCTCACGAATGAATGCATGGATGTTGGCTTCCAGTGCGTCAATCGAAGCGGGCTTGTCCCTATAGACATTAGCCTTGACATACCCCCACAAAAAATAATCTAATGGTGTCAAATCGCACGATCTAGGCGGCCAATTGACCGGCCCGAAACGTGAAATTAACTGTTCACCAAACTCGCCTCGCAATTGCGCCATTGTTTCGCGTGCTGTGTGGCATATGGCACCGTCTTGTTGAAACCACATATCATGCAAGTCAAGAACTTCCATTTCGGGCAAAAAAAGTGCTGTAACAAAGGCCTAACTGCTGGGAACGGCGCCGAATCGACATTTCGCGGTCTTCTGTCACACTAGCTGATACGGCCGCAATATTTTCTTCACTACGCACAGTACGTAAACGTGTTGGTGGTTTAATGTCCAACAAAGTAAATTTGGTGCGAAATTTGGTCACAATCTTCCGAATAGACTGCTCAGAAGGTCGAGAATGCCGATCATAAAATGGAAGCAGCGCGCGATGAACATTTCGAACCGAGCACGAATTTTGATAGTAAAATTCAATAATTTGCAAGCGTTGTTCATTTGTAAGACGATCCATGGTTAAATTGCAAACCAAACTGAAGCTGTTTGACAGTGACACAAGGTACTAAACACACGTCAGCTGTCAAAACCAGTGTTGCCAAAACCAAACCAGCTAAAAAATCACCCTTTACATACCTACATGTGTATGTACATAACATATATGCTTCAGCTGTTCAGCTTCAATCCATGATAAACTTAAACAAAAATGAAACACCCGTCATTACCAGTCATCGATTCAATTAAGCAGGTGTCATTATGACATATTTTGAACTTTCATATCTGCTATCAGTTTCAATATAAAAGCTGATCAACAAATGCAAAGTTCCGGAAACCCCGTAGATGATCTCTTTCTATACGTCAAACAACAAACAAAATGCAAACGCGCCAACTGTTACATTTCCAATTATTTGTATAACAAAAGTCACGTGACACTTGTATAAGTTAAACTAAGCTTGCCGCTATGTAAATAATACTACTAACCAATCTGCCCACCCCTCCCACCTGTGGTGTGTATTTCATCAAATGACTTTACATGTTGAATTGGAGAGGAAGCGCTGACTAAATGTGATATCGACGATGTCGAACGTTGCCGCCACAAGCGCTACCCCACTGCTGATCACCGCAACTAATACCAACAAAAAAAAAACAAGATGTTGTGTTTTATAAATGAACACATGGACAGTTGGATAGAATGGCGCGGCCGGGGCGTGAGCCGTAAGCGGCTAGCTCATGGCAAGTGCAATGCGGTGCTGCATCGACGCTGCCGCCACCGCTGCTACTGAGATATCATTTTGATTCGACGCGCGAGAGGAAAATAACAAACTAAGTTTTCTTTTCTAGGTCTAGGCCACACACACATGACGGCATTCATTCGATTCGCATTTTATGTCTCTTTATATTATTATTATTATTATTTTTTTTTTTAAATTAATGGCAATTATTTAGCGGATTGAGTATATAATATAGTATTGTATATACGATGGGAGATCTGTGCAATCAACAGTATCGTATTTATGTGTCTTTGTTGTCAAGTGTCAATCCGTAAGAATATCTTTTTATTTTACTTTACGATGTTCGTACTATGTCATGTATGGAGGAGACTTTCTTTAAACAAAGTATCAATTGATTAAGACGAAAGTATTGAATTTTAAATATTTTTAATGATAACGCATCGTTAATCAGCAATTAGCGTTCATATACTTGCTGTTAAAAACGAACAGAAAATAGAACCAACACAAGAACTAATTAAATTTAGAAATAATTTTTGAGTGTTGAGTGAGAGTGGCGGCTTAAACTCAAGATCTGGATGTCAGCAGGGTCACTCTAACTACAGGGCTAAATGGGTTAAAGCCCCGGGGCGCAAGGCTTCTGAGGCGCCATTTTTTATTGATGTAAAATTTGTTTGCTATTACATATTACATATTACATACTTAGTAATTTTTATTTCATGACCAAACTAACGAAATATGCATATCTTTGTCAGTTTAAAAAACTGAAATGAAAACACAATTCGGAAGAATGCTGCAAAGTTGTACGAAATATGTATATGAAGGATTTAGAAAATAATTTTATTGCAGAATGCCTTCATTTTAAACACGTACATATGAATGTACAGCCGAACTTCCCTATAACGAACTTCTATACAACGAAGCTCTCCCTATTATGCAGCTTTTTCATTCTACTTTCAGTGTGTTTTGATCTCTTTATAACGAATTTCCATACGACGAATTTCTCTCTACAACGAACAAATTTTGTAGCTGGAAATCGAACTCTCATGCGGTTTTGTGTCCATGTAACGAATTTTTCAAATAATTTTCTGTTTCGCACAACTTATTACAAAAAGCAAAGAAATTTTACATTAAATGCTGAAAAGTTGAAAGCAAAGTTATTTTCCTTGGAAGCACAATAGTACGACTATTGGTCAAAACATCCTTTACAGTCTCCTCCAGTGAAGTTTTATCGACCTGAGGTCTTTTTATACCTGATATAGGTGAACTAGATTCAAATACCGAGAAATCCAAAAGGATTACAGATGAAGTATGAATCAATGTGTTAGTTGGACCGGTCCATGGTACACCAAAAGTTTTGGACCAAGGTACACCATGTGCACTATATTTATTTTAGTAAGTGTAACTTTTTTTTATTTTAGTAACTTAAATTAACCTGACTTCAACTGAATAGAAAAAAGTACCGAGAAAAAAGTAAGACATAATTAGGGGATTCCCCAAAAGTTGAAATAACAACTGAATTTCTTCATTAATTGACGTATTTCGAACCTTTCTGGCGATGAGGACTAATATGTTTAAATCTCTAAATGTATTAGAAGATTTTGTTGAGGAAGAAAAATAGAAGCGTGTAATCCAAACTAAAATTACTGATTACTAGTAATAAAAGTTGATAAAAAAAAATTCTAATTTCTGTATAACGAATTTTCTATATAACGAAGTGATTTTCTGGTCCCGTGCGGATTCGCTATAGGGAAGTTTGACTGTATATTTATTGGAGCTAT
This sequence comes from Brachyopa scutellaris, assembly GCA_949775065.1. Taxonomy (NCBI): domain Eukaryota; kingdom Metazoa; phylum Arthropoda; class Insecta; order Diptera; family Syrphidae; genus Brachyopa; species Brachyopa scutellaris. The sequence continues at coordinate 93,786,885 of OX459113.1, read as the reverse complement.
CTCGTGTATTTTCTTATAAAGAGAGGCGAATTTTTTTTAGTAGCCCACGGTCGCCGAATATCTTAGGACGGCCCTGGATGTCAGTAGTGTTGTATTGCATATGAGTTGTGTGTGACTTAACTGCAAGTTTCATTAGTTAGTGCCTTTTTGTCAAACACCAACAAAAATAACGAATTGGTATATTCTTGGTATGTACTTAGTACTTATAATGATACTAAAGAAACGCTTTAACCAACTGAGCTATTCGTTGATAAATTCGTCTCTTCCTAATTTTCAAAATCGCTTATTAGCCGTGTTTTTTTTTTTCACGCGTATAGCGATAGTAGCCCTGCTTAGCTAAACGCATATAAAAACAGTGATACCAAATTTAAATTTCTACTTTTGCGATGAATTCCTATATGGAAAAATTCATTCTTTGGACAACCGGAGAACCCTAAACGTAAAAAAAACAATCGAACTCAATTCCTCCATCTCTTATTTATTCTTTTGCCGACTATTGGTTAAGTCGATCAACAATAAAATATTAGTACAGTGGTGTAGTGGTTAGTGCGTTGAACTACTATGCTGCCCGGGTTCAATCGCACCCCGGGTCCAACATGTGAAAGTTTTTCACGGTGCCACCTCTTTCGAATGTGTGACAAGCAATCAAAGAGTATCATTTGTCACGATTGAGCTTCTCAACTCGCCGTTCGGAGTCGGCTAAGAACTGTAGGTCCTTTCCATTTCTGCAAAAATATAACACACACACGCAAATGGTTGCGAGAATAAGGCCAAGGTTCACCCCGAGCTGTAGCGCCACCTAAGTAAGTAAGTAAATATATTAGAATGTGCATTCCCTTCCATCCATCTTTCCCTCTTTATAATTTTATTCTTCAAAATAATTATTTTTTTCAATTTTGTCAACAATTGACCGCTCAGTTGTTATTGTCTATCATAAATATGTCTGTGCTGCCAAATCTTTGTGATGAATTTGTTAAGCGGCGATGGGCGTTTTTTTTTTGTGCACTTTTATATGCTCGTGCAAACGGCTATTATCGAGTTATTTTTTATGGTGTCCCAAAATGCACCCAGGATTTGAATTCATCATTTGTACGGTAAAGAGTTGCCAATGAAAAAAAGACAGCATGACAGCTGACAGCTCAGTGTAATTAACATCCTTTTATGCTACACGATAGATAGAAGGATGCATTTTCTTTGTTGAGCAATATTTTAAAAATAATGGAAATTTGGTACCTACAGTTCGCAATTTTCGTACAAAATATGGTCGGAATTGTAATTTTACTTCAACAACTGTGAAGAGATTAACCTAGAGGTTTCATCACTGTTTATGCTTTAACTGAACCTAAATGTCACCGCCAAGTGTACGACGCATTTTTACAAAGCCTATTTGTCAGTTTTCTCTACTCTTTGACATTATCACCGCTATTTCAACATCAAGCTAAAAAACAGCAACAGAAATGTTCTAAAAATCACCGAATTCTCCACCGATCTCCGCTTCTGAACCAGGATTTCACACATTCCATACGAAATGCGTCAAAATGCTGCGTTGCGTGTAAATTCATAATGACACACACTTTATGTATGTATGTACACATGTATGTAGCTCAAAATAACGATCGAGCGATTGAACTTATTATTTCAAAGTTTTTCGTTCAAGGAAAACCGCTGAAAGCTCACTGACTGCGTTCATGGGAACAGAGTAACTACAGCATGCGCGTTCGGAGGTAATTTTCTAGATTAGATTCTAGATTCTACCATATTCAATGCATGCAATTCATTGGCATACAGACACAAACACATACATGCGAATGCGGTGTGAATGCGAGAGGAAAAAAAAAACCAAAACAAAACAAAGCAAATAGCACTAGAACGCATAACGAACGCCAACTACGCGCTTTGCGCTCAATCATTTAGAATGGGAGTTTTTTTTTTTTTGTTTTTTTGAACATGCTCCCCACACTCCGTGCCGTGCCTAACATAAAGACGAGAAGCAAAAACGGAAATTTTTAGGACAAGGATATCATCTATTCCACAATTAGCCGTACGTCAAACCAAACACACAGCACAAGCGGGGAGCATACATATAATGAAAATAGAAAAATGGAAAAGCCATCGGGGGGTGGTGGTTGCAGTCTTTCCCAGCCGCTTCGTCGCGCACCGTCTTTGCATCGCCGGCATCACCATCACCACTTAACGAAAGTTAATAGTTTGTGACTTTTAAAATGGACTCTTAATTGATTACCGATTTGGCGTGAGGGGCCGACCGCGTGCAGTGTCACACCCTCTGGCACCTCGGTAGTAGGCAGTTGTGGTGATCGTTATTGTTCTCGGCTCGACACGTTGATCGAATGGATGAATTCACTTTAATTAATCGCAATGACATTATGCGGTTAAATATGCGTTGTCCGCGAAAGTGCTTTGAACCTGATTGTATAAAATACACTTAGACAGTAATGAGTTGTGTCTTGTATCGGGTTTTTAAGGAACTTTGAACAGATTTTAAATTTAAATAAATCTTCTCGATATCAAAGTCCAATTTTTTATTGCCAGAGAAGGAACCACAAAGCCTGTTGTTAGTTTCCTTAAAATTTAAGAACAATTGAGAAAACATTTGTTTGGTAGAATCAAATTCTCCGACGGGTTTTATGCATACATTTATTTCATTCTAATATAAGAAGGAGCGGTAGGGGGGTCTAGAAATATAAAATAAAATGTGAACGAATTATTTCGTAGAAAGCGCCTTTATTCTGAATTTTAATTATAAAACAAAAAACTTGTAGAACTGCTGACAATTCATAAAATCTAGGAATATCCAATAAACATATGTATTCATCGCTAACCCGGAAGGAAAGTGGTTCTACACGATCATATTAAATAAGATGGTAGCTTGGTTAAGATAGGGTGAGTATCGCGCTTCACGTGCACTGGACCGATTGTATTTAAAAAAAAAAGTCGTAGCTTGGTCTATTGAAATATTTTGAGGCTTCAAGTTTAAAAAAACTAAATAAAGACTGCGGCTACCAAGATAGAATCTACGAAAGTTAAACTATTGGGTCTATAACTTAATTCGTGCGGTTTGCTAAGATTATTATAGATTGTTATTATTCCATTGGAACATGCGTTGGAAAGCTACTGTCACTGTACGTCATTTCAGTATATGTCATTCATTTGAAGCGTAAACAACAATAATTTTTTTCCACTCAAATATGTCGAACTTTGTGCCTGAAAAAGTGTTTTTGCGGGGAGTTCTTCTTCATTACTTTAATATGAAGAAAACTGCTGCCAAAAGTCATCGTATTTTGCTGGAAGTTTATGGTGAACATGCGCAGCTGAGCGAACGTGCCAAAAGTGGTTTGCACGATTTAAAAATGGTGATTTTAGCTTAGAAGACGATGAACGTCCTGGGCAGCCAAATAAGGGTAATCAGAAGGGTGTGCTGTATTATGAGCTGTTAGAACCGGGTGAAACCATCAATGGACAACGCTACCGAACCCAATTAATCCGTTTGAAGAGAGCAGTAGCCGAAAAACGCCCGGAATATGCGACCAGACATGAGGCAATAATTTTCCATCATGACAACGCTCGGCCCCACGTTGCTATTCCGGTTAAGAACTATTTGGAAAACAGTGGATGGAAAGTTTTACCCCACCCGCCTTATAGCCCAGACCTTGTCCCTTCTGAGCAGAATATCAAAAATTGGCTTGATTCATTCTTGGCTGCCAAGCCGGCGCAGTTCTTTTGGGATGGGATCCACAAATTGCCAGAAAGATGGAAAAAAGTCATAGCTTGAGATGGGCAATACTTTGAGTAATACTATTGTACATGTTTTTCTTAAATAAACGTTCAAATTTTTAAAAAAAACCGCACGAATTAAGTTATTGACCCGATACATAACCAATTTCCATTCAATTAAAGCAGCATTTTAAAAGCTGTAAATATACTAGAATGGTTTAACAAGGATTGAATTAGAGTCCTTCCCTAAGTGAACTTTGCATCGCACATATTTACTTCTCGCAATTATAGTCAGGTCAGTCAGGTCAGTCAGTCAGGAGCCATACTGGGCTCAGTGTCAAATCGCCCAAAATGCAAAAATCAAAAAAATGTCAAATTACCCAAAAAAAGTTGGGCGATTAGACATTTTTATATTTTGGGCGATTTGGCATAATGTCAAAATACCCAAAAAAGTGATTTTGGGCGAATTTGTGTTTCGGCTTTTTTAATGCGGATCTGTGTGTAAATCACCCGAGTCACATTGCCCAACAATTTTGGGCGATTTAACACTGACATATTGACCAAAAAATAAAAATGTTAAATCACCCAAAGAAGAAATGGGCGTTTTATCGGAATCCGAAAAAAAAACGAACATAGGTACATATTATGTATGTATGAGTATGGGAGGGCCTTTTGTCAAAACATCCAATTATTTATTAAAAAAATTTAAAAAAAAGATTTATTCAGTTAAATACTTAAATTTTTTGGTACCACCACTTTCTATAAACATAGAGAAATTACGGCTTTTCATAAATTCCTCATCCTGTAGGACTTTGACGAATTTGAGAAAGTTTCCTTTTTTATTCAGCATCCGTCCAAGTACACCATTATATTTTAAAAACTGAGAAATGTAATGGCCCGATCTGAACTAAGTAATGAAAAGAAAAACAGCTTTAATCCGAAATTAAGTATTGAAGAAATGCGAACCGCGACTCGAAACGGTAACCGCGCCACTTCACGCGCTAACATAATATGTTACGTTTCATATATTTAATTTCACAATCATATGAAGAAAATACAATATTTTGCTGTGTCCGTTAGGTACTGTAGTTGTTACAATTCGCTTTGAGCACACTTTTAAACCCAATTTGACGAAGATGTCAAGTCGCCCAACAATTAAAAATGTTAAATCGCCCACAAACATTTTTTGTTGAATGAACATTTTTCGGATTTTATTTCATTTTGGGCGATTTGGTTTTGGGCGATCGGAAGCATGAGTTTTGACAAAACGCCCACACTTTCTTGGGCGACTTTACATTTTTTAATTTTTGGGCGAATTGTCATAGTGTTGTATCGCCCAAAAATGTTGGGCAATGTGACATTCCTGCATTTTGGGCGATTTGACATGGAGCCCCCACAGTAAAGATGAACGGACGCCCCTTTGTGAGCAACTTTGATGACTGTAGTCGAGCGCCCATCTCCTGAAGATGCAAGCATTGCCGTTATCTAGCTGCAGGACGATTTTGTGATCCGCCTTTAGCTGACAGCTCTTATAATCGAGTAATAGCCAGTGTTATGGAAAACTCCTTCAATATCCAGAAATGCACAGAAAGCGATATGTATGGAGCCTCGGACCTCTAATATGGATATAGGGGGAGATGAGGTACATTGATACAGTCGACATTATTTGAAAACCAAACGCAGGAGGCCGCTCAACCACGCACACAACGCAACATGTCTATCAACGCAAACACATACATATCTGACTGACATCCCTGTTCAGTCATCGCTTTGGGCCTAGCAAACATAAATCTGTTTCGCATGTCCGCAAGTAAATTTTTGTTGTTTCTTTCGATTGAGTTTTTTTTTTTAGCATATTTGTGCTAACAATTTCATATGAACTTATTTGTTGAGTAGGTATATGTCCTTCATAATTTATTATTTACGTAAAATTTCATTATTAACAGTTTGGTTTAACCGCATTTAATATTTAATTTTTTTTGTAAAGTCGGTTGCGGCACATTGATACACATGAGCTCGGGGTTATGGTATAACTATGGTTGAGGGAGGAAAAACTAATATTATTCTGTTTTTAGATTACAAATTCATTTAAGTGTTGATACGAAATTTCATCTTAACCCTTAACCACCTAGCATACATATATTTCCCGACGTACTTTCCAAATGTGTTAGTTTATAAGTATAAAATAAAAAATGTTGACTTTGAGTTGTCTGTGAGACGTATGCTAGGTGGTTAAGGGTTAGCGAGAAATCGGGCCACAGCCCGCCCACGTATAAGACGGACTTATAAGATAGACCGAAACTATGTGTAACGAACTCTCGATTTTTTCAACCTCGATTTCTGCAAACCTCGATATTTGCAACCGACATAAATGGATTTCGTTTTCTCGATTTTTGCAACAAATCCAAAAAAAAAAATTCGATTTTCGCAACTCTGGGAAACAAAATTACATACAAAATTTGTATGTGTAAGTTTTACTATGTAATGCTGCAAGCTGGAGCAAACCTCTGCCGACATCATAAATCGTCTTGACGCAATGTAGTAATAACAACACGTCTAGAGTTTTTTTGTGTTTTAAATACAGCGAATCCTTCATAGATCAAAGTCTAATAACAACCTTAAACTCTACTACAAAAAAAATTTGTTGAGCCATTCAGTTTCTTCTTGCAATTGTGAAGAAGCACTGAAAAAAAAATAGGTCCCACCTTTTTTAGGCAAGCGCTTGAAAGAGTTAAAAGCAAATACAATTGCTAAATATTGGAAAATTATTATAAGAACTCCTGACCATTGGGAGGAAGTAGACTGTGTTCCTTTACTTTTAATTCAGGATAGAATTTCGTCAGAAAGCCAGCGATGACATCTCTGAACGGATCCCCGAGTATCTGCAAAACGTAGAAGCCCGAGAAAATGAAGAAGTTACTGTTAAAATTGCGGAGATGGATATTATTGATACACAACCCAAAGTAAAATGAGAAGACGCAATAAAATGTTCCACACCATGCTTGCAGTGGGCAAAAAAAATTACTTACTTCAAAATTGAAGGAATGATGCCACTCCAGAAAATGCGCAATATACTGTTGCGAAGTGATCTTCTGCGAAGCAAGTGCAAACAATAATTTCTACTTTTTTTAAAGCTTAGGCTGTATATAAATATATTTGTACACACACTTATTAATTTACCTGCATTTAAGTTTCATATGAATAAATTTCTTTTTTTTTTGAAAATATGTTTAAATGCATAATTTTTCTTTTTGATAAAAATAAAACTCTTAAATGTACAGGCAGTTTTATTTTGATAACTCAGAGAATAGCGTGTAGGCCTTTTTAAAGTGTTTTAATTTTCTGTTCGATTTGTGCAACTTTTCGATATTTGCAACAACGTCCGTTTTCATTAGTTGCAAAAATCGAGAGTGTACTGCATACATATTGTTTATAAGCTACTGAAACATATCCTAGACCAACAGATATACAAGAATTCTCTTTATCCAAGCAGTCGTATAAAGTTAAGAGTACTTTGAATTGAAGGTTCTTAAAAAGTATTCAAAACAGGTTTTTCATTTGAAAACGTTAATTGCATTCTTTTGTACTCATGTGGTTTTTCATTGACGGTAAGCCCCAAATAAATGATAATGCAAAACCTCATTTCCCATTTTCTAACAATTTTCAGTTGAATTCGTTAGGGCAACACTGCCAATTACATACGAGTAACATCTTAGACTACCGGGTGTCGAATTCTATGTACATATGTACAGTGATGAACACCCCAAATTTGTATCGAAAAATTAAAAATTCAGTTCCAAACCACAAATAAACCATTGAAAATCGTAGATTATTTACTAAAACCTCTTTTAAACAACATAAATTATATAAATGTCCTACAGAGAAAAGATTATACAAAAAAAAAAGAAAAATTCATGAATTACAAAGAACAAAAGTCTACGTACACTTCCAATATATTGTGAAATAAGGCGTAAGTTTTCAAATTTCAGTATTTGGTTGGCCCGCCTTTTGCTGCGATTACAGCCTTCATCCTCTTTTGCATTGAATTTACAAGGTTTTGGGTCACTTCTGCAGGAATTTCAGCCCACTCTTAATATAGAGCTGAGATGAGATCATTCTTGTCACTAATCTTGCCATAGATATTCTATTTTTAGGTCAGGCGACTGGGGTGGTGAATGCAATTACTTCGGGATGTTAAAAATTAGACATTCCTTCACAAAACCAGCTGTATGTTTGGGATCATTATCCTGCTGGAATGTCCAAGAAGGTTCTAATCCCAATTTTTGTGCGGATTGTTTCAAATTGTTCTTTATAATATTCAAAAACACCATGCGATCTATATCTTCTTCAATTATAACCAAATTACCCACACCAGCAGCTGACATGCAACCCCATACCAGAACATTAACTCCTCCATGTTTGGTGGTCGGAACTAGATTTTGCTTCTTAGGACTCTCCATTGGCTTTCCTCCGAATTCTTTGCTTTCCATGCTGTCCGAATAAATTGAACTTGCTCTCGTCACTAAAGAGCACACTGTTCCAGAAAGTCAAATTATCATTTTCATGGAATTTAGCAAATTCCAGACGCTTTTTCTCATTTTTTTTGACTGATGTAAGGTTTTTCTTCGCACTGATTGGCTGTTGTATCCGGAGCGGTGGAGCAATCCGTGCACCGTTATAGGATGGACATATTTTCCGCTAACATCCTTAATGTTTTCAGCTAGGACTGTTGAAGATGTGGCCGGTTTATTCTTTATTTCAGCCAGAATACTCCTACCATCACGGTCTGTTAGCCCTTGTAAGCTGTGTTTTCAACAGAACTTCTCTCACTGTAGTTGTTTATTACAGTTTTAACACTGGAGTGAGGTTTATTAACAATTTTCCCGATCTCGCAATAAGATCGTCCCTCGTTTTTCAATTTTTCGATTAGTTCTCGCATCTCACACGATATTTCCTTATGACGCGACGCCATTTTTCCAAAACTCTTTTTTAAGCTGTAGTCTTCATCTACTGACAGCCAGAATGCAACTTCCAAAACTAGATCGCTATGAAATGAAAATCGTACAAATTACCGCTATTTTCTCTGGTTGTACGTACACTTTTGTTCTATGTAATTCATCCACTTTGCGGCGTTTCTATGTTTTGCTTATTTTTTTTAGTGTTACATGTTTAATATCTTGATTAAAAATGCTCATGTAATGCATATTACCATTTGCAGTGGATTATTTATTGCTTAAAGATTTATTTTTCAACTTTTCGCCCAATGTTTGGGGTGTACGTAGACTTATGTTTATCACTGTATGTACATATTCCCCAAATCGAATCCAATTGGACACAAGTTACTTGTATGGTACACACAAAGCCAAAACGAATTCGCCATTGTTTCTAGTTTCGAATGGAAATTACATTGCATACCTCCGATTCCATGCCAAGTTCAAGATGAAACGGACACATCAGTAGCCTACCTACATACAAGTATGTATTTCTGTGATTACCCCTAGAAAGCGCAAGGATTTCTATTTTTATTGGTAGTGGCTGTGGCGCGCACAAAACAAAGAGAGGCACTTCCTTTCATTGAAATTGATTATGACGGACGAGTGTGCTGGAGGTACTGGGCGCTGAAGGTATTTCGAACTTTGTACTGGCTGCAGCGCGCGTAGAACATCTCTTTTTGCATAGAGAAACCAGAATCGCAACCGGTTTCCTTTTTCATTTTTTATGAACATATGAAGGAAGTAGAAGACGAGAAGTGAATTGAAAATTCAGTGATCAGAGGTAAGGAAAGACGAAATGAAAAAAAATAATATAAACCCCACCAGACCAAACGCCAAACAAAGCCCAGAAAGATACTCGTACGTATATGCCGAGGCGGATACAAATACATCGCTAAGCCAGAGAGATGACTTCGTTTGAAGCAGAACTAAAAAGAGGCAAAACAATCTCTGCAAACTAGTTGTGCTTCCCAGCCACCCCGCGCGTATACCTTCACGATTAGGGCCGGAACTCACATCCCTGTGTATGACGATGGTGCAACATAATATTGATTGGGGTACGAACGATGTGAGAAGCTATCTTGCTAAATATACCAGAAGAAGCGACAGCGCAGCGCGCCGCATGTGTGAGTGTAAAGAAACGTATAGAACTGAAATCACATAACAGTCTCACAAGAAGCACCAGAAGCAGCGATAAAATACACGAATGCAAAGTAAATACGTTAAAAAAAAAATTAATAACAAGCGATAGAGCAGAATATACGAGAAAGAGAGAGAGGAGAAAAAACAGTCGTCGTCGGTCCGGTCAGTCGTAGGAAAAAGCAGATTAAAAAAAATCTCTGGGATGATCGCCATCCCTGCTTGGCGGTGCACAGGGAGCACGAGAGTGCAGCGAACTAATTCAAGGCTGCATACCACACGCCAGTGATACATACACCCAAGTACATAAACAAACGACGACGACGACGACGATGGAGACGCATATGCAGTTCTATTGGTGGCGCATGCTCTTCTCTAGCGCGATCATCGTCATGATCATCATCATCACGTCGAGTGTGCTTTGTGTTTGCTGTTCTCCTCGTCTACTCTGTTTTGTACATTTGTACGTGTGTATCGCGGTAAGCTGGAGGCTCTTCACATGCGCGAGTGATGTTGATAGACCAAGCAGCGATCGTGTGTTTAGTTTCGTGATCGGCTGCTGGCTATGGGGTTTGGGGATTGGGGAGATTGCTAGCTGGAAGAAGACTCTCAGTCGTCGTCGTCGTTGTGGTGAGTGTCGACATTACTGCGATCGCTAATCTATTTGGACATGCAGTGGACGTAACGTTTGAGGGGAATGCCAACGTCGTCGCGTCGGACGTCTATGCGCCTACCACTTGATGCCATAGTAGAAACTCCTTTGAAGTCAGATGTCAGATTCACGTTTCAATATTTTTTTCCATTCTCTCTTCTTTACTGCTTCCTCTTTATTGGTTTGTATTTTTTCCACTTGGTTCTTCTGTACTCATCTAAGAGCAAGTGCAAAATACGAGAAGGTACCAAATGCACAAGGTTTGGAGGTGCATATCGTATCTACATAATGTACACATACTCGTCCATTGCTCATATGTACAATCTCAACAACTGCTAGACAAGGGCTATAGTAGCCATTTTCTTCTACGTCCTTGGTTTGGAAAATCAATTAACGACTCGATTTGATAAATTGATAGACAGATCTTCCGACGCAATCCAGATCCGATTCAGTATCTTTTATCTTTTTAGACATTTAAGATATGACAGAGTCAAATCTAGCTGGACGAGAAATGGAAGGTATGGAACTGGACGAGTTTGAGTACAGAAAATTAGTGAATATCCCGAGAGCAACACAAGAAGAAGAAAGCGGCGCGGCGCAGGGTCATAAGTCCAAAGGCCTGGGTGGGTAATAAGTCCACAAACGCAGATTTTTCACTATCACTTTATTAACTTCTCAAAAATAAGAACTTCAATATGTACCTACTTCGAATTGTTCAGTATTTGATTTTTGAGAAGTTGGGTCAAATGTGCATTGTGGACTTATGAGCATGTACCGTAGAAAGCAGTCACTTTAAGCAATTATGTATATCCAGAATGGCGCCACGAAGAGCCGGTTTCAAAGTATGAGCTACCGGAATATTTGTACATTCGCCTCACTCTGCTCATTAAAAAGCAAGCCAATCTAAATCGTATGATGACGGTGGACCAAACTAGAAGTTAGCCCTTCCGCCTTCCATAAACGATTGATAACACAATTTTACAAATTCGCCTTACGATCTTTCGAATTCATTCGAACTTCCTGTTGATCTTTCTGTTTTCGAATTCGAATCGTCATATTTTACATCAGCAGCCATTTTTGATAGAACAGTGAAATCTCTTTTTAGCGGACACCCTGTTTAGCGGACAACCCACATTAACGGACACCTTTTTGGGGAACCAATTTGTAATTTTCCATAGAAAATGTGTTCTTATAAACGGACTGTTCTCATAACCGGACAAACAACTCCGGTCCTGTGGCTGTCTGTGACTTGGTCAATATGCAGCAATATAATAAACGATGCTACATATATACTTTGGCTGAAAAGTCCCGGGATTTTTTAATAGGAAATGATCATTGCGGGAGGCTCATCTGTAACTAGTTCATTCGTTATTCGTCCATTTGTTCATTAGTTTGCAAGCTACAGTCGTTTGAGTAAAAAATACTTTCGACATACAGTGTTGGACAGACAATTAGAACACGTACTATCGCCCATCAAAAACTCATCTGTAGTGATAGCTTCTGCAATTTTTTTTATAAATTTTAAAGAAAATATTTTGTTTATAGCCAAAGTAAAGTAAATAAAATGAATCCGAAAAAAAAGAATGCTTTTCCAAAAGTATTCATTCCTTTTTATCAAAAGGTGCCATATTAGCGCTGGTCACAGAATTAGCACACTTGGGAAAAAAAATTATAATTTCTGGTTTAAACTTTTATTTTATTACTTTTTTGGACAAAAGTCTCTTTGGTTAATAACGGCCTCCAAATTCCGGGTAACGTTTTCCAATAAAGATGGACGGCGGTATGTAGGAATGAAGTTCCATCCATACCTAGTAGCTTACCAAAGTTCCGATAAATTTTTCGGTTTTCTCAATCCAAATTTGTACTCCACATCGTTCTACAGATTTTCGATCCGATTAAGATCAGGAATCTGTACGGGCCATGGCAAAACATTATCTTTATGATCAATTATCCACTGTTTTACAAGCTGAGACGTGTGTTTAGGATCATTGTCGTGCATGACGGTCCATATTATTGGCAAATTTTCATCAGGAAAAGGGTCCATATTGTTATTTAATATTGTCTAATACTAATATTGCTCCATTTTTGCATCAGTATTAACTATTATCCCTACATAATGCCATAGAAAAGCATTTAATACCTGCATGCACCCACCACCATGGTTCACCGTTTTATCAGTATAGCGTGAATTAAGCTCATATGTTAGTGGACACCACCCAATCGCTTTTCATCAGGCCCTAGTCGATTAAATTTTGATACGTCACTCCATATGACGTTTTTGTTTCTTCTAAAAAATACTGTTACAAGCATACGTCTTAGCAAAGTAGAGCCTGTCAGAGATATTTTCTTCGAAACCAATGGCTTGTGCAGGGCTACGCATCCTATCAAATTGCTTTCGTTTAACCTTTTCGAATTGTTCTGATTCTAACCGCTATGCCGTGTTCTCGACTGACTTCAAATTAGACTTCTATCGAAGTAATAAAATGATTTTTTTGAGCGCAAGTCGTAATTATTCGATTTTCAGCAGCACTTCTTTCTTGGGGGAGGTTTCCTTCTGACTGCGTCGGCCGTATTTTGTTTTCCAAAGTAATTTATTGCATTAAACACTAATTTTCTGAAACGTCCTATTTCATTTGCAACCTCATTTATCGTTTTTTCCGTTACATATTTATCATATTGATAGCAATATTCCTGAGCTCAGTTGTATATGACTGCTGTCGGTCCATTTTATTACATATTTTCAAAATATTTTACAAAACTAATAATTGTAAAAGAATTTATTCTGTAATCAAAATGATTATGAAGGATCTAGTCAACGAAATTTTATTTTTTATTTTATTACAATAAATACATTTTTTTTTTCAAGTTGTGCTAATTCGATGGCCAAAGTATTTTCAATGATCGAACCAATTTTCGCAATAAGAAAAGTATAAGAACGTTTAGATAACGGGGTTTTTCAGCGCATATAAGGTGATATATGCTAGTTTCGGAAAATGTAAAAAAAAAACTAAGAAATACATACTGTATAATAATTTAATGTGTTAAAACGAAAAAAGGAGCATAGTGTGCTAATTCTCTGACCACCACTGTAGTAAAAATTATGGGAAAACAGGAGTATCGCATCTTGATCAAACATTTTTTTTTTATGGGAAAAACTTCCAAACAATCATTGCAATGGTTGCAGAAAAGTTATCCAACATCTACTCCTTCTAGAACAACAGTTTATCGGTGGTATAGTGAATTTAAAATGGGTCTTACAAGCACCGAAGACTCACCACGCTCTGGATGGCCAAAAGAGGCTACGAATGCGGAAATCGTCAAGCAGTGCATCGAATCGTTTTGAGTGATCGAAAAGTGAAGTTGCGCGACCTAGCTGAGGCCGTGGGTATTTCAAAAGAATGGACAGGATACATTTTCCACGATGTTTTGGAGATGAAAAGCTATCGGGTGCCGCGATAGCGATTGCTGATCGTCAACCAAAAACAGCTGCGCGTTCATGATTCAACTTAGCTTAGGCTTAGCGTTGTTGCAGCCTAATCGAGCGGACTTTTTGTCGACGTTTCGTGACGATGGATGAAACGTGGGTGCATTACCATACGCCTGAGTCTAATAGGCAGTCTCCAGAGTGGCTGGAAAGCCACTTTTTGTGTATATTTGGAAAGTATGAAAATACATCGTAAAGTATATTTCATCCTGCTAGGTGGCGATAGAGTCAAGTTATTACTAACTTCTATATTTATGGACCAAAAAGGCTCATATTCAGAATATATGTTGGTTCAGTACCAAAAGAGAAAATTGTAAGATCTGGACCCGATGGGTGGCGCTGGAGTCAAGTTATTAACGGCTTCTATATTAATTTCTTTTTGTTGTTATTTAGAACGATAAGATGATATCCTGTAGCTTAAAAAGGTGACGTTGTAGACAAAAACTGTGATCATTTTCGCATTCAGACGCCAAAAATAAGTCAAAAATAAGTGTCAGGTCTTAGTCAATGTGTGTTCCCCAGTGTTATCTGCAGAAGGGAAGAAAAGTCACAGGAGAGTATTATGCAGCATTATTGGACAAACTGAATGACGAAATAAAAAAAAAACAGCCTCATGTGCCAAAGTAAGGTTCTGTACCATCGTGATAACGCACCAGCACACATGTCTTTGAAAGCGATGACCAAATTGAACCAATTACGATTCGAATTGGTTGCTCGATCACCGTATTCTCCAGACTTGGCTCCCAGCGACTACTATCTGTTCCCAAACCTTAAACGGTGGATCCAGGGAAAGAGATCTAGATCGAATGAGGAATTCAATGCGGAAACCGAAGCGTATTTTGAAGGTTTGGACATTTCGTGCTACAGAAAGGGCATCGAAATGTTGCAAACTCGGTATACCAAGTGTATTGCTCTCGAAGGCAACTTTGTTGAGGAATAAATATAACTTTGTCTAAAAAAACGCTTGTTTTCATTAATAATCCCGGGTCTTTTTAGCCCACGTATATAAAGGCTCCTGCTTTTTATTCTGAGATATTGAACCCTAAAACAATGACGAAAAAGTTTAGCGGTATACGAAAAGATGGAGACCTTAGAATGCCACCTTAAATCAGATGCCACATTCTAAGCTGTCTCACCTGTACATGCCTATTTTAAATAGATCAAATAAAAACCATAACCAAGACGAAGGTAAAATTACTGTATTATTACTATTAAAAAAAACTACACTATACCATTCCATGCGTACCGGTACCACTAGGTTAATCAAAAGTTCGGCATGCATCTAGCAGTATTCAAAATAGAAAATCATAGATACTACGTAGAAACTAGAAAGATAGCTGAAGAAACAACCTAACGACCGACTCTGTTAAATGAAAGGAAAACACACAAGAAAAAGGAGAAAGGAAAACAATGCGCGTTTCCACATTTTGATGCCAAAAGAAAAGCGCGCGCATATACAGCAAAAAAAAAAGAAATCGAGAGGAAAATGCAGCTTACTCGTCTCGTACATGCAACAACTTTCCCTCCGGACCACCGTCTTCCATCGGCAAAGGGAACTGCTGCGCTACTCTACTGTTGCAGCTATGGCTCGTTGCACTGCGGTGATTGGAAAATTGTTCGTGCACTCACTTGACGGAAAGCGAAATTTTCCCGAGACTACCATTGCTCCATAAATAATCGCCGCATGGCGTGATGCAAACGCCGCGTTTCCACTATACAACTACCATCAGGCCTGGCACGGATGAAAATGAAATGCATCCCCAGCCCCATTGCATTGGTGGTGTGCGGCGAATATAGCCAGCACCAGGAGGGTGCGGTGGTATTTGAGTATGAAAACGTGTTGCATGCACTCATAGTGAGATAAGTGAAAAGTTTGCTTGCGGTATTTTTAACTACGAGTATGCACATATACATTTTTTTATTTTTATAGAAACAAAAATAGCGAAACAAACGGGACATACAAACCTTGACTCTGATCCTAAAAAAATGTGGAACGCGGCGGCGGCAGTGGCGGCGCGGCGATTACTTTAAAGTAAAGCAACATTCAGATAACCACCCGCTGTTGGCTCAATCAATGCAGCGGTATTTTTAATTGATGCAAAGTATTATAATACAAAATCTTTGTTATTAAATAATGACTTTGATCAGCTCCTAGTCGCAAGCGGAAGGACATTGTGATAAGTGATAGAATGACACTCATGTTCAACAGTATGAAGAGCTAGTCACTTAATTAATCGGTACAGGGCAGATTGCTATTTGGGGTCGAATATCGTGGAACTTCGGTCAATATGGTCTCAAGGATGAGGAATGGAATTTAAAAATAAATTTGGTAAAAAAATCCAGATACTTAAAAGTAGAAAATATATATAAAGATAACAAAATAATTTTTTAAAATAAGCTTTAGAGCCATTTCACACACACCCGGCAGCCGGTTACCCGGCCCGATTAGACGGTTTTCTTAAAAAATAAATATGTTTTCACACACATCCGGCAGCCGGCACACAGCAAGCTATGAAATGTGAATTTTGTTCCATTCGTGGCGATCTACTGTATTTTTTCATTTTTTATATCGTTGAGTCGAAAAACGAAAACCGGCTACGGCAACCGGGACATGCCCGCAGAAGGCGCAATTTGATTTTATGTACTGACTTGATAACCGTTTACCCGGTTTCGGCAGCCGGCTGTGGCAGTGAGCAAAGCCGGCAATATTCCGGCAGCCGGCTACCGGTTAACCGGGGACGGTTTCGGTTTTCAGGTGTGAACGCGCGCATAAGAATGTATTCCCAACGACCGGGTAGCCGGTACCGGTTAGCCGGCTGCCGGGTATGTGTGAAATGGCTCTTAATGAACTAAAAAGTAAAACTGCTTGTCAATCCCTTTAAGTTGATACCCATATTGAGGAGGTCGTGAAGATAACGGTAATCCACCATCTTATGGCGTCCGCCATATTAGATTTACAACGTCATAAAATATACTATATTCTTTGAGATTCTATTCGTCAAACTTTTCTATTTGATATCCATGTCATGCGAGTTGTGAAGAAAAAAGTAATCCGCCATCTTATGGCATCCACCATATTGAATTTAGAATCACGTCACTTAGCTAATCGTATTCTACTTGTCAAACCCTTCCATTTGATACCCATATTTAGGAGGTCTTGAAGATAATGGTAATCCTCCATCTTTGGGCGTCCGCCATATTAGATTTACAAGATCATGAAATATACTATATTGAGCTTTCACCGGATACGCAAAATTTCAGCATAGTCGGATATCTGGAAGTGAGTGTAAAATCGATTCCCAGATTCCATACTAAGAAAAGTTAAGTTAAAAAATATAAAGCTTGTAAAAAATAGGTTATTATCAATTTAAGTCCTTTTTGGAACAAACTATGGACTTTGCGATCTAATAGATAAGAACAGAGTAAGATCTTTAGAAAGGGATTTTTTTCCATTTGCGATAATACTTAATTTGGTTGGAATTGTTTTGATATTCATAACGATACAATCAGGGTGTAGCGAGTAGTTGCAATGACGGTACTAGGAAGGCTGTTGCTGATGCCTTTCTTAACTTAAAAACGAGTTCAGATCCGAAATTAATGGGCAATCATCTTGGCCTAGCTGGAGAGATAAGAGGAAGTCTAGAAAATTATGGCGAGAAACGAGTATAGCTAAGGTTAGGTTGGGCTAGGTTAGGTTGGAAGGTTCGTTTGCAGAAGGTGAAATTTCAAACAAAAGTTTCAACCATTTAGTCTTATAACAAATCTTTTTAAGTCTATAAATGGTATCTTAGCCGTCCAGGCAGTTGAAGAGCCGTGCTCCCATACAAGATAAGCGCCGTTCATGGAGAGCCGGTCAGCGAAGGTGTGCTACAGATTCTATTTCATTCTCATCTATTCATTTCCTACAGAATGCATTTGTTAGGGTGCCGTATCTGCTGGCCTTCATTCCTAATGTACAGTATCTTTATATTACACTGACGGGCACATAGATTATTGGCTTCTTCCCATTGAAAGTAGCGATATTGACTTTTGCAGGTCGACTGCGAGCCACAGGTTGATGCGTGGTGATGCGGTCTATTCCATTTTTAGCTGCATTTCCGGAAAGACCTGTCTATCAGCTAGTGCTATGTCCATGTCAGAGTCGTTCCGGGTCAGTCCGTCTGCTGCTTTGTTCCCTTCTATTGTCCGGATACTCTTTGTATCGTGAGACAGTCCTTTACGCATTTTGAATTCACGGAAGTAGATAGAGTCCAGTGCTTTAAGTGCGGCTTGGCTGTCCAAGCAAATGGTGATATCCGTTGCAGGTAATTGCTTTGCTATGACAATTTGTGCTGCTCTCTTAATAGCGTATAGATATCTCTGACTGGAAGTCGTTAAGACTGGTTTATGCAAAGCTGCTGCGGGAAGACTCCTGCTTCGTTTACCTTCGCGGTTTTCGAGCCATCTGTAAAGATGGATGCTCCAATGGCGTTGTCGGAGTTGTCTGTCTGGTATGGAGACTTTGAAGTTCCTGGTAAAGTCAAGCTTGTCTTTCTTTCTTTTCTTTCTTAAGGCCGCTACAGTTCGGGTTGAACCAGGGCCTACCTCTGACAAACATTTGTATTTTTGCATGAAAAGAATGGACCTACAGTTTTTTGCCCACTCCGAACGGCTAGTTTGAGAAGCTCCTCACGACAAATAATAGTCTTTGAATGCTTGTCAGACATTCGAAAGAGGTGGCACCGTAAATAAAACTTTCAAGTGGGATTGAACCTGGGAAGCATTGCGTAGTTGTCCAACGCACTTACCACTACACCACGGTGCTCGACGGTAAAGTCAAGCTGGGGAACTCATAATTTGTACAGGGAATAGGTCTTTTTTGATTGAAAATGTCCAGTATGAGCGTGTATCCACAAGAAAGGGGCCTCCAGTTGCCGTTCTTCCTTAATCTGAGACCTCGTTTGGCTGCCGTATTTCTTATGGAGAGATCAAGGTGTAGAAGCGTGTGAGGCGTGTGCCTTTCACTGTTAGTGGTTTTCAAGATGCGGTTTTGCATCTTCTTGTGAATAGAACAGACTTCTTGTGAATACAACACTTTGCTAATTCAGTTAGCACTAATTTCATGATGTCGCTAGCTGTAGAAATGATTTTTCCTGTTACCAGAATGACCATATCGTCGTCCTATCCCATCAACATCAGCTTATGAAATAGAGGCGAAGCTATGAAGTCTAAAGGCCGTTCAACTTATTTGTACGTCTATTTATTTATTCTCAAACCAATCAAAAGGTTGTGAGAAGCTAGGCTTAGTCCTCTAAGGACTTATATCTTCATGGAACAATTGTAAAAGTTTTCGCAGCCAAAAATCTTCACCGGATATTACACGTCATGTTGCTTGTTGGTAGAACCAAAAAGGCGATCCTAAGAAGCAGATCACCAGATTGACGATAAGCCAAATATTTAACCAAGGGGCTGGAAAAGGCTAAAAAAGTTCAAAGCTAGTCTCACCATCTTTTCAACGATTTGAAAATATTCACTGTTTTGATGTCGACGAAGACCGGATACAGCTCTTCTGCATCTTTTTCAACATGGACCGGATTTCGGATAGATTAAGTAAATGAGGACAGCTCTAAGTTTAAGGTGTCCATAGACAAAACCGTATCGATCCACTATCAGCAGCTATCAAGGCAATCGGAGCTCAGGTCATCAAATCGAAGGAAACAACGTCACCATATCTTGGATATCAGGACACCCAGGGATAGAATGTAATGAAGAGGTGGGTGGACAAACTTGCCAGAAAAGGGGCTGCTGAACCCTCTTGTTGCACAGGGGAGTATATAGTGAAATACACGCTCCGAAAACTGGAGAGGACTAAGTCCTGGACAAAAACTAAGTGCCTAAGACAAGCAAATAAACTTCTGGGTAATTATGACTTGAAGAGATTCTAAACTTGTAATAGCCTTGATAAAACAACCTCCACATCCTGAGTGCGGTTCTTACGGGGCACTATTACCTCTGGTAGCTAGGTCTCTCAGATGACGACTCGTACAGATTTTGCAATGAATGCAGTCAAAGAGGAGTACGGTGTTCCTGCAAAAATTTGTCGAATTTACTGTGGAGAAGCTGAACGTAAGATTAAGAAATCAAGCGACAGCGGACGTAAACGCTAGAAAGCTAGTGATTCTCAACTGGATAAGGCGATCCCAACATCGTGACGAATATAAGGCAACATTAGCTTATATCAGTATACTCTCCAAGTTCAATCTTCATTTTGGAAGGAGAAAAGCCCCGGTTTCAATCCTCATCGGTTTAACCTGAATTGGCCTGATTTAGTTGAGCTCACTTTTATTTCCTTTTTTCCCCTGTAACTATTGACAAACAATCAATTGTAAAAAGGTTAACTAGTCTTAAATAAGTTGCTTTCTCAATTATAAAATGTTACTCTAATCTCTAATCGAACAGAGAACATAACCATCCTCAGAGATGAAAACGATTTCCACCAAGTACGTTGGACCTACTTCTATCCATGTAACCAGCATCGACCGCAAATGAAGTAAGAAAGCCATCATAAAAGAAAACGATCATCAATTCAAGATGTTGGCGCTTTGAAACCATTTAGCTAAAGCCAAAATAAAAAACAGAAATACACGAAACACCAGTGTCTTCCGAAATCAACAACTTTAGTGTAAAAAATTGTGTTCGGAGACCAGATACATCCAACTATCTACTTCCAGCAAACCAACACCGATCAGCGTCTATTACAACATCGATGGTGCAACCCGACACAATGCACCTATATACTGCCAGCACATACCATCCATCCAATGAAGAACCAATCTTAAGCCGCTGCAGATGCAAGATCTATCTGACATTCTCCGCACCCCACGCAAAGATCGTTTATTCAAATTGCACTAGAAGAACCAAAGAGCTCGTTCCTCTTCTTCGTTAGTAGCTGCTGCTGCCGCCACATCCGTATCATCGCCGTCGTCGTCGTCGTTATTGTCGTGGTTACCTATGAAAGAGGAAATGGCTTAAACTGGATATGCTTGCATACAAAGACCCTCCAGCAGCAGTAGTAATGGTGAAATCTTCACTTTACCAACTGTTCGCTTACTGCACCAATCCAAAGGGGAAATAAAAATCTTCTAAATCACTAAAATATTCCCCCGAGACCCGGGAGGCTGCCGCTGGTTGCACATTTACGACACGAGTATAAACCTATCTACCCGTACTCGTACGAGAACAACCTATCTGCGAGAGTATCTACGAGTATGTATCTGTCTGTCTTTCAGTCTTTCTGTCTGTCTCTCGGTTGGCTTGTGTTTGGCATTTTATTGCAGAATCTTTTCCTGTTTATCTCTGGTGCGGTAGTACTCGTACTACTCCGCTGACATTATTTCCAGTTTGGCTGGCTAGTGTAGATAGCTAAACGCAAAAAAAAAATATAAATAAAGACGACATGGTCTGGTTGCTTTTTCTTTCTTCTTCTCAGCCGTAGGGGCTCTGGCTGTAGGTATTTTTGTTCAGTTGGTTTTCCCACTGCTCCAAAGCCCCAAAGACTTCCATTTCCATTACTCCTCTGGTTGAACTTCCTCTTAATGGGATTCGCTAACTTTTTTGTGCTCTTCACTGGATGTGCATGTACATGTCGATTCGAAATTGCTCAATTCAAGAAATACTAAAGCCGACGCAAACGCAAAGGAATTTCGATATCGAGATTGAGGCTTGGACGTGTTTTCACACACAAAAAAAAATCACACACTCAGATTCAGATGCAGTCAGAATGCCACAAGATTATCTTTCCATCTATGACAGCCAGATAGACAATTGCCGCATTCAATCGAAATTCGATTTCGAATGAAATGACACATGTCAACTTACTGTTCGCATTTTATCACCTGTTGCTGCCGCTGCTGTTGCAAAGTGATTTTATCGCAAATGTTAAACAATGTTTACAACTGCGCTACTGTCACATCTGATGAGGAACAACGAGAATTAGATGTGGCGTGTGGTGAACCATGAAGTTGCTTTTCGAGTTCGATTTTTTTTTTTTTTCCACGAAAGTAGGTCATAGTGCACGTCAAACTTAATTATGAATAGGAAAAAAAAGAAAAGAAGTGTGGCGAAGGCGATTGCGAAGCGACGTGATGCGCTTGGTCAAAAAAAGCTGCTTTTTCTGACTTAAGGTGCTCCCCACAGTTGGATATTACTTTGGGAAATAGAAATATGGCATGCAATGAACATGAACCGGAACACAGCTTACACAGCCACTCAAGCAGCATGGACAACATAGCTTAATTTACTAAAGCTAGAGGTTCAAAGCAAACAGTGTGTATATCTATCGAATAAAATAGTGGCCGTCGGCTTCAGGTCTAGGTATACTATATACAATGAAATCCCTCATTGGCGGACACCCTGTTTAGCGGACAACTCGCATTAACGGACACCTTTTTGGGCAATCCATTCATAATTTACCATACAAAATGCGTTCTTATAAACGGACAGCTCTCATAAGTGGAAAAAAAAAAACCAGTCCCGTGGCTGTCCAGTTAAGAAAGAATAATATTCTTAAGAAAAGTGTCAACATTTAGATTAATAGGTATGTTTACTTTAACAATAGTTCTCAAAGTTAGTGATGTGCAGTAACTATAGGTTTAGCATTTATTAACATCAAAACTTTATCTAGAGCGAATGGACAACAACTCTTCGGCCGGCAGAGTATTCGAATCCAATGGCAATAAAGAACTTGGACTGCGCAGCTGGAGGCAGTCAGACTAACTAGAAAGAGTTATTGGTTGAGGCTTCGGTACACCCTTCGGACTGTAGTGCCAGTTCTTTAAAAACTTGACATATTGTTCAACTTTCCAGGTTTTGTTTAAAAAAAAAAATGGGAGGAGAAAACAATAAGGATGTGTTGACCTTTTTTGAGCCAACTAAGCACACATGGAATAACGAATTTAGCAATAATTATAATTATCTATCTATCAAATAGATTATCATCTATACAAGTGTCGATAGATAAGACTGTAATGTGGGTGGCTGTGGCGTAGTGGTAGTCGTCGTCGCATGTCACGCTAAAGATTCACGGTTCAAATCCAGATATCTCCGAACCAGTGTTGTCAGATCGTGGGATTTCGCCCATTTTATGGGTTTTTCGACCCCTAAATGGGCGCGTGGGCTTTTCAATAAAATCGTGGGTTTTCTAAACCTAATAATAAAAATCGAAAAATTTCAATTTAAACAAATATATGGACATTATAATGTTTAAATTATATTAATTGTATTGCATTTCCACCTTATCAGTTCATCTCTTTCAAATCACATCGAACAGATCTTTTCATATATTCCTGTTTTTGACAGCTACGAACACAACGGTTTCTTAGAATCCATTTGTGGCTTGGTTTTCGTTGTTAGCTATTAAAAATTCCTCAGTTTTTTATACTTCTTCGTTGCGTAGAACTTTTGTTTAACTTGTATTGATCGGTTTGCTGTAATTTCCCTTTGATGGCTGATCCATATATTGAATACAAATGTATGTATAAGTTGGCATATGTACGAGCATATTCAAAGATTGTGGCATTGACGTATTGCTGAATAAATGTGAAATTAAGTGAACATACATATTTGCAGTTACCCATTTTTTCAAAAATAATAATTTTAAGTGAACAAAACTTAAATTTTGATACTAAATGTTGTTAATTGAGTGCGTCATCATTTTGAAAATTACGGTTAATGTAGCTGACTCGGGGTAATCTTAATATACCGATATTTGGAACATAGATAGGTAAGCTGATTAATGAATACTTGGATGGACATCAATACTACATGATGTTTATAGTTTATTTCCTTTACAATTTGTGGTAGAAATAGACTTTCTACGTGCATTCGTGAACTGAAACTAAGAGGTCACTCGTTTTTATTTGGAATTACAAATATATACACGGTGAGCAATATTTGTATGCAATGTAGATATGAATAATATAAACATTTACACATATAATCATTCATTTTCAGTAAAAATCGAAATGTCTGAAAAAACGGTCCTTTCGTCATTAAATCAGTCTTTCAGAATAAAGAAATAGAATCCGTGTTATTTGAACGCACTGACAATCATTCCAAATTATGGAGATCTGAAAACCTGTACTAAAACTTTTTTATTTAAAATAATTTCAGTGGAAATATATGCAATCATTATAGTGCATGATATGTACTTAGAATTAAACCAATACACATTAGGATGGTAATTTTGGTGTGTTTTGAGACCCTTTATCATATCTTTGTTGAATTCATGTACCTTTTTTTACTGTTAAGGATTATTATAAGTCTTGAAGTTTATACCTAGGCAAATATAACCTTACTTTAACGAAACTTTATTTATTTGTTTTTTGTTTTGTAATAATTACATACCAAAATGCATAAATATACATATGCATATCAACACTTAATTTATTTATGTTATTTAATTAATTAAAAAAACATTGTTAAAAAGATTAAAGTAACATTGTTTTTATTTTGGGTTTTTTCGTGGGTTGCTTTGATAAAGTGCATGGGTAAATTTGGGTTTTTTTCTGCTAAAGTCGGGTTTTTTAGAAGCCACCATCTGACAACACTGCTCCGAACCATTTATTTTTCACGAAATAAAAATACGTTGATCAGTTTCAGAAGATAATATCACAACCTATTGCGGTTGTAAGCAGCAAGTTTTCACTTTTTCCCCTTTGAGGTCAGAATTCCCACGAAATGGGAGTTTTGCAAACCTAAGTCAGACTGGTAAAGAATTTTAATATTTTAATAAATAATAAATAATAAATAAATGGCCCAAGAGATTTCACTTTAACCAGGTTCGACTATTTCAAAACTTAAAGGCGAACTTAAAAAAAACAAGAATATTTTCATGGGAATGAAGCCGATAATAGCATTTGA
The DNA here is from genome assembly GCA_949775065.1 of Brachyopa scutellaris. Taxonomy (NCBI): domain Eukaryota; kingdom Metazoa; phylum Arthropoda; class Insecta; order Diptera; family Syrphidae; genus Brachyopa; species Brachyopa scutellaris. Next base: position 93,761,987 of record OX459113.1, on the reverse strand, counting down.
TTTTACTAATTACATACTGTGAGTTTTATTACAAAAAAAGGCTAAAGCTACTAGTTATTTAATCACCATTTATATTTCGTCATGTAGCAAACTGTGGCACTTGTTCACCGTAACACAGCCATTAGACGCTTTTACGTCACATAACAAATTGAATATGTATTAAAAGATTTATAAAATTATCCAAAAATATATACATACTCGCTTGTATCTACATATGTATGTAGTGGGATGCAAACAATTTATTTAATTAAATTAAGTTAATTAATTCGTTTGCGAAATTAAAATTCTCCAAACGTGTATTTATTAGTTTTGTGCAGCTTTTCATAGCAGCAAGAAAGAAATTTAAAGGAGCACTTGTTTACTCCTTTCAGGTTCTTCTGGCAGCCCGGGTTATTTATTTTTCCATAATAATTTGTCAGTCCTGTGACAGTTGTCAAACGTAATCACTTGGTGCAATCATATGTCATATGGCAAAATGTATGTCAAATACTATCAGTAGCGAAGAGAGCAATGTATTTCCCATCCCCATGACCCAATTTTTTTTTTTTAGAAGCGGGGAGGGTATGGCATATAAAAACCAAATAAAATCATAAATAATCGCTGCCCCCCAATAAGAATCACCTTCGGCTTTGGTCGGTCTATGCGCAGCGTTACGACATGCTTCCCTTTGAAAACATCAACCGAAGCCAGCTGATTACTCAATATTGCACCAACTCTACATACATACATATGTATATTGTGCAATCTTTGCTTTTATGTATCTCAAACTGTAACTGCCGCTTCTGCCACTATACTCGTTCGTACCTATGCTATATAAAAACCTTCGACCTTCTGCGCGCTCATCGCAAATGCACGCTTCACTTTTGAGCTTTGTTACTGCTGTTAGAGAGTCAATAACCCGTCAAGGTTTATTCTCAAATATTATTCACATTTCTTCACCGCTCCGCAGCCGGCCGTGTGTCGTGTTGTCAATCGCGCGCGCCTTTTGGATACATTCCAGTTCGGAATTCGTTTAAAATTTCTTCCAAACTTGAATGCGATTCGAATTGAATTGAAAAATAATCAAACTAAGACTGTCGCTGAATTGCTGCTGCGACGTTGTGATTGTGACATTGCGCGGGGGGCTCTTAAAAAAAAAAAAAAACAAAAAGAAAGGGAGCAACGACCCCCACCTAAAGTTTAAGCGTCGCGTGCATGTCGTGATACTCGTATGTTTTGGATATCAATTCAAAGCTTTATTTCGGCCGGATTAGGGTTGAAAAGGTTTTGATAGCATTTCACGCATGTGGCATCTGGTATAAGGATGGCACGAACGCCTTGTACTGCTGGTGACATGTCCAACATATACTAATTACTGATTCCGGCGAAGGATGTTTATAGTGTGTGCTGCACGAAGCTTGTATCTATGGGCCGCCTAGACCCTAAGCCATCATCGTGAGTTCCACCGATATGTAAGACAAGTGTCCAGACGCACATATCCTGGGTGGAAGCACAATTCTTGTCCCGTGTTTCTTGTTGGAACAGAAAAAAAAGGAACAGACACCGCGCCGCTGCTTATTCATCTCCGTCGCGTATCATTATTGTCGTGTGGTACGTGTGGGGTACGTGGGTACTTTTGAGTGATTTGTTTGATGGGGCCGCGATGATGCATGTCTAGAAAGAAAAACAAATGAAATACGAGTATGCATTCGATTTCCACCACTGATTTGTGTTTTAACCGAAGCATTTGATTAGCATGGGTTCCAAATGCCTGTCAACACGCCACAGCGATTGTCAAATTCAAATGATGTGATGGATATGGTGATTTTCATGACTATTCGATGGGGGATTCCAAATTATTTGTTTCAAATTAAAACATCATTCCAATTTTCGATGACACGTTCGGGCATTTGGAGTTATATTTGGCGTATGACGCGAGTAATGTTGGCTTTCAATTGCTCAATCGTAGCCGGTTTATCTATGTAGACTTTGGACTTTACGTAGCCCCAATGGACAAAGGGTTGGGGTGTGATATCACATGATCTGGGCGCTCAATTCAGCGGTCCGAAGTGATCTGTTCACCAAAGTGTTCTCACAAAAAGCCATGGTTTCAATGGCTGTGTGGCAAGTAGTGCCAAATGTCGCCGAGATAACGAGCTTCAATTTCAGGTATCCAATAGTGCGTTATCATGGTGCGTTAAAAGGCGCCATCCATATTTACATACATTCCGGTCGGCCTCTTTTTTAAGGGGCTTTTGAAGCCCAAAACCGTTGTATTGTCTGGATGTAATGGCAGCCCAAATATGGTAACTTTGTTTATTGACGTAGCCATTAAGCCACAAATGGGCTTCGCATCGCTGAGCAAAATTTTGGTCGAAAACGGTAGATCTCCTTCAAGCTTTTCAAGAGGCCAAAGACTGCAACTGTATCGGGCGAAGTATGCTGGACATACCAGATAACAGTGAAGCTGACGAACTAGTCAGAAAAGGTACAACTCTTGGGAATTCTACCACAACAAGTGAACTCCATGTACCAATAGAAACAATAAGGCACAACATCATCACGTAAGCACTCCAACAGGCAAATAAAAGATGGTGTAACCTTGATACGTGAAGTCACGCCAAACAGACTTCGCCTCAGCTAAATCGACGCAAAACTTACAGCCTCAGCAGAGCAAATACTGTCAAAACCCTTTTTGGGGTATTGACAGGCCAGCAGATTGACTTCTGTCACCTCTGCATGGATGGGGAATATGAGGAATCTCTCTATCACCTCCTGTGCAGCTGCCCGGCACTCTCACCCTTAAAAAAATATTCTGGGAGAATATTTCTTAATAGATCTACAAGAAATGCTCTCAACGGATATCAATTAAAAATATGGAACTTTATCCAACTTTCAAATTGTTTCCAAGAGCACCGGCTCACGTGGCATCATAATAGACCTAACCTTACCTAACCTAACCTACTCGTTTGTGTATATATTTATCATATTTCAAACTGAAAACGTAGTTTAGGAATGCTCTGAAATCCTTGAAATATAAATACATAATCGTCGTGAATATCCTTACACATTCGAAATAAGAGATCCTTTCATTGATTATTTGGTCTTAGGTGTGAGAAGTGTCAACTGAGTAGTAGCCTGCTTACTCCAAATCTCCAGTTACATTTAACAGGGTTCTTGAAATTCGGGACTCCAGTTCAACTTGATATTACGGAAGTTTAAAACTTCCAGAAAACGTACAAACACTATCTTCAAATATGCAAATTTAAAAAAACAGCCAAGCGCTTTATAATGAAACTACAATGGTCTATTAAATTTAAAAATTAATTAAAATAATGAAAATTTGCAATATTCAAAAAAATGAAAAGCGTATAATTATAACGAACCATCGCATAAGGAAGTTATCATCCGCTTTATGCATTCGACCTTTGCTGGTTCACCCTGGGATGTCGTTTGCCTTTAAATGCATTCGTTGCCCTCTTACGTGAAGGGGAAATAGTGTAGAAGCTTTGTACACCCTTCGTTTTTGAAACAGCTACCTATATCCTGGATGGTGCAACCGGGCGTGAGCGATGATATCCCTGTGGGTGTTTACATAGAAATATACGTTATAATAGGGCATATGCTATGCACACAAGAAAGTGCATCGCGCTACCGGTGGGATAAGGATGTTAACATTACAAAATGTAGCGCTTATATAATTCATCCCATTTGTGTTGAGAATATACTATCCAGTATGTGTTTGCTAGTAAAATCCGATATTTCCTATTCATAGATGTTACAAAATCGAGACTGCACCTACACTGTTATACATAATTTAATACATTCTTTCACTTTCGCGGTAATTTAAAAATTACAACTGAATCCTTTTAGAGATAGAGGTTCAAGTAAGTATAACATATATGTACAACCACCTATCTGTGAAGCGTGAACTTTGGCCAACAGGATAACAACAAAAAATACTGTAAATCATAAACGAATCCGTGGCTCATTTGTTACTGCGTTGGACTACGCTAATATGACCAATAAGCTTCCCCTTCTGGAATTCCTTAGGGATGATGGTATCAGGACATTCAACTGGTCAAAAAACTTCGACATTGAACTCAGTAACAAGAAAGACTGGAGCAACGAATCTGGAATTTACAGGCTGAGTCCTCAACCATTAATCGGATGGTTAAAGAACTGAGGAAGGGACGGGGGAACCCATGGGCAGCTACAACAGCATTTTTAAAGTTAAAATCTGTGCTATTGGCATATGTATGTGCCCAACTCAATCTTGATAAATGCTACATCAGACGTGACATAGCGATTATGTCAGACATCGAACCAATCGGGGCTCAGACCATCAAATTTAGAATCGTCTGGGAATGCCTAGATAAACTTAATAGACTGGGCGAAACAAAGCAACGCCACCATCTGCTGGGTACCAGGACACCTGAAGATAGACGGTAATGAAGAGGCGGACAAAATTGCCAGGAAAGAGGCTGCCACACCCTTTGTGGGCCTTGAACCATTCTGCCGCATAGAGGAACACACCGTACATGAGGAGCTCCGATCACTGGAGAAGCCAAACAGGATTAAGTTCTGGACAAAAACTAATGGTCTAGGACAGGTGAAGAATCGTTTGGGTTATTACAACATTACAGAGATTTAAAGCTGCGTTCCTTACGGGGTATTGTAAACTCAAGGAGCATCTCAGGAAGCTAGATCTATCAGACCAAGACTCATGCAGATTTTGCAGTGAGTTCAGTGAAACTCCAGAATACGTACTGGTGGAATGTGAGGCCAGAAAAGATTCAAGTGCTTGGCCCTCTAAATTTAGTGTCAGAGATAAATTTTGATTTCCACTTACTTAGAATCTGGTTTGCAAAACACAAACTTAATGTCAGTAACAAAACCAAACTGATGTTTTTCAGCCTAAGAACACAAGAGCTTCCTGATTCTGAAATCCACTTTCATGCTCATAACTGCTTACGCTACAAAATGGTTAATTGTTCAGGTGCTGCAGTCGATTCTCTTGTGGTATTCAATGATGGTGAAAATTGTAGAACGAATTGCTTCAAAGTCGAAACAGTAAAAGAGTTTAAATACTTAGGTGTTTTAATTGATCAAAATATGAGTTGATCAAATCATATTCTGACTCTGAAGCAAGCAATATTTGCGTTCTTCCATCCGTAGCTTCTATCATCTAGCAACATTTTGTGATAAAAGAACTTTAAGAACAGCCTATTTTGGCATATTCCATTCAAAACTTCAATATGGTATAAACTGCTGGGGAGGGGCATCCCAAATAAAAATTAACCATCTGACCGTTTTACAAAAGTGTGCTGTTAGAAAGATTTGCGGTAGAAACCGATTTACTCACTCCATGGAGCTCTTTAAAACTTTAAAAATTCTCCCGGTTAGACATCTATATTTGTTTAAATTATCCTACTGGTCTTAATTTTTTACACAGAACTGTTTGTATTGTATATATGTAGTAGCTGTCCCGCCTGTTTTCGCCCGTTTAATAAAAGAGATCGCATTACTTAAAAATTAAATCATTTTAAGTAGCGCCATCTATCAAAGACAGCGCGAAAAATTCTTGCGATCGCACCTCAAGGATTTTTGTAGACTATCAACAAGTATAATCCGCAAATTACGTGTGTATTGTATGTATTTGTATTTTGAATGAATGACATTTCATATGAATTTTTGAATTAATTTAAATAATATTATGCATAAATTAATTTAAAAATCGGTCTATACTCCGCACAAGATGTTAAGTAACGGGTACACGAAGTTTGACTTCATTTTGTGTTTTAGTTTTGGAGTTTATCAACGCCGATGTTTGACAGGTAATAGCATTACGATTTATCTTATGATGATGATACTCAAAATGCAAAAAAAAAGAATCAGAGCAATTCTTCCTGTGGATGGCAACCATGGAGCTATAGTGTCAAATGATGACACTTAAATGTGTATTCCTATCCCTCTCCAACTTTTGTGATTCATTTATGGTGAAGTGAAATTTTGTCCCGCAACCTAAACGGTCGACATTATCTACTCTTAGTAGGTTTTAGTGAGTGACTTTCCATTTCTGGCGGACGGCGATCTAACTGGCCTTTGCCAAATACCTAAGTATTCTAAGTTTAAGCGATACCACTGGCGATGGTGGATGGTCCTGCCTTCAGTGATACTCCAGTATTGACTACTGATAACCCAAATTCTTACCAATGAAGCGCATAGGTAGTTAGAAAAGAAGGAGCGAATGTATGACAGGACATGGCGCTACAGCTTAAGTGATCTGGTTATCTAAGTAATATCGAAAGAGTAATCTACTTTTGGAAATGGATTTCACAATAGTCTGCAGAGCATTCTGAGTGTACCGCTATACTCGAATAAATTGAAATAGGGTTTTCAAGTCTGCTTTCAAACTCAGATAAAACGGAAATTTAAAAAAGTTTCAAAAACCAAACTCTAGCATAGCTTCAAAGCTTGTCTAAGTATCACGGTCTTAAAATAAAAGACTCTGAAGACCTTTAAATGTAGCTGTGCTGTGCTGTGGAAAAACACAGAAGAGTAACAGGGAAACATATCCCCAAAATCCTTGGTATCACAATGGGCCTCTATAGGTTTATACTCTATAGGCTACTGCTATACCTTACCTCACGGTTGACATAATTTCCTAAGCTCTTAGAAAGAAATAATATCATCTTTGGCATTTGGTGGATTGAGTATAGGTAGCTTAAGCCGTCTCTGACTGAGTGAAAGCCACCTTCCCCGTCCATAGATCTGACGCACAAATTCCCTAGGCAAAGTCTCTACAGTACCCCAAAGGTATTATAAATACATTTTAAATATAAAAAAAATTTGATTCCAAGCCCACCCGAAATAAAAACTTTGTAATAAAAAGAGGAAATGAAACACTTACGACACACTTCCATACTTCTGAACGTAGCTTGGCGTTTTGAAAGTTAAAAACATTGTCTTTCCCCCCAGTTTCCAGTTTTAGCAATTTTTCAATGACGGCGGCGGACATTAGGTTAAAAACCCCGCAAGCACAAGTACACACATAGACAGACCTAACCCCCCAATCAGGGAACGTATTTATTTCCATTTTATCTTTACTTGAATCAACCGTTGAAAGGTGGGTGCACACATCTCCTTGAAACCTCACTGAAAAGCTTTCCCATCCCCCAAATTTAGAATAGAATTCCCAGTGAAAAACGGAAAAGGACAAAAGTACAAAGTTTATACCAGAACGTAGGTCGAACTGGTTGGTGGGGCGGTTGTTCAGCATCTAAAAAAAAAAAACAGGACGAAAGGAATACAGGGGAAACTTTGTTATTTACCACCCACCATTGCAGCCCTTATGTACATAACAAGCATGTACGAGTATTAGTATGTGCTTGATATGACCGACAACGACACGGCGCGGCGGCGGGTGATGGCAGAGAATAGGTAGTCACTTAGGAGTCATCAGCTTTCACATCCAGACAGAAAGGGAGTATAGAATTGGGTATACATGCGATGAGCTCCCAAGGAAATCTCATCTCCCATACCTCCCGTAGGTATGAATGTATTTCATGGATTATTTTATACCCCAACGAGGAATGAGTAACTGTTTTCATTCGAAGCTCTTTGTTTGTGTTATGCCTTTCGGAACAGTGTTTGTTCAGGAACACTAAACCGAATGATTCGGAAGGACGCGACGTGGTGAAGGGATATATTGCTCTACTCGTAGAACGGCAGACGTCTCGCATGTGCGTATGTGTTTTGTATTTTTCGGAGCGTATATCGCTTTATTTTTTATTTCTTATTTGTAGAACGAAATTAATATTAATGAAATTGTATATGCTCGTATATTTATATGTTTGATGATGGGCTGCTGGCTGGTTTGTGGTCGCGACATTGTACTGTACTAGGTAAAAGTCCTTGAAAGGTCAAGGGCACTCACCAACAGAATTGTCTCCATAAAATGTCAGCCTGTAGTACATAAACACGACAAAGACCGAATCATGACCTATGTGCTGCTGGAAATGATTCATTTAACAATTGAAATGGACTTCGGCGGAATAATATTCTAAAGGGTCAGTGAGACAATTCATACTTGGTAATGACTAATTATGTCCTTGGAGTAGGGTTAGCAGGAGCTTACTTTGTGTGGGTTTTGTTTTCAAAGTAAAAGCGTCCATATCGAAGGACATTTGATGGCTTAGAGCACATTAAAGCAAATTAGATTTTGCAATAGAGGCATGGGGATACAATGCGTTGCTATTTTTTGGTAGAAGGTTTTTGAACTTCTTCGTTATTTTGCGAAGATACATTTTTATAGGTTCATAAATTAAATACAACCATACAAATATGAAACATATGGATCTGTGTTGAATAATGATTTTTAATAAGAATGATTATTTGACGAAGTGATGAGAGACGTCGACTATGACAAGCCCACGTGATTCTATGAAATTACAGTAAAACCCGGATAAGTGCATTAGCACAATGAATTGTCCAATGTCGTGAGGTACTAGCCCAAAATGTAGTTACGAAAACCCGCTTAGCTGCTCAGAAGTACTTATCCACGAACAGGACATGTCTGTGAAAAGTCGAAAAGATCTTCACAACCAACAATCGAAAAGTGACAGCCAAGAGAAAACATGAAAGTCTTACTAGAGTACTCGAACTCACCACATTATGTACTAGATTAAGTTTATTTTCTTTTAATTTTTTTCGATTCTAGTGCTTTATTAAAAAGGTCACATACATATTTCAAGGGAAAGGTAGGTACATATTTAAACGGAAAAAGGGAACACTTAAACGGGCAATTTAGCGATATGTAATTAAAAGGGGGTTTTAATAAGAATATTATTTTAAAACTTAGGGTTTCAAAAAACCAAGGATGCTATGCGAGTTTTGCACTTAAGAGGGTGGTTCTTAGGGTTTCAAAAAACTGAGGATGCTATGCGGGTTTTGCACTTAAGAGGGTGGTTCTTAGGGTTTCAAAAAACTGAGGATGCTATGCGGGTTTTCCACTTAAGAGGGTGGTTTTTAACCGGGTTTCACTGTACGTAGTGCCGGATGTCTGGATACTCAGTAATGATACGATTGGACTATGCAACTCAATTTATGTATGTATATTCCTGGATTCTAGTTTTGGTCGTATAGCACAGAATATTAACAAAAATCTGGAGAATCTGGATATGAAACGTACCAGCTCCTTGTTTATGCCAAGAAAAGGCGATTTCAACAATATCTCGAAGATTTGTGTAAAAATATAAATGCCAAAGGAGAGCAGTTCCTATCTGATTTGAGAAATTTATTGGTTTGGTTTAAGTTCTCAGACTCCCAGATACCTGCAGCGTCTTTCAGGCAGAAGTTCTAGCCATACTTAGAGCTGCAGAGCTTCTGAAAATGAACCGAATATCCAGTAATGATATTGATATTTACATCGACAGCCAGGCTGCGCTTAAGGCGAGTGCATTAACAAGTCAAGAGCTGCCACACAATGCTCAGAGCATTATGCATGCTGAACTATGTTGGGTGCATGGTCACTGTGGGATAGAAGGCAACGAGTTTGCCGATGAGTTGGTAAGGAAAGGGGGGGAGCTGCCACTACCCGGTGGAACTTACTCCGCCGCTTACGCAGTATTAAACCAAAGGTAAAATATAGTTTCAGGAGAAGGGCAGACCATAGATGGTTTCATAGGACGGTTTCTAAGGCACTTTGGCCAAATTGGACCATAAAAGGACTATTGAAATCCTTACCCTTAGCAGGGCACAAATGAGAATAGCTACATATAGTAATATTATCCGGACATTACCTCCTGGGCAAACGTGCCAAGAAGCTCGGTCTCACAAGCATGGATATTTGCAGATACAGCAATGATATAGGTGTAGCAGAAGATATCGCGCGTCTTCTATGTGAATGTCAGGGCATAGCACGCAGTTGCAGAAACATTTAATGTTGCTACTTCTTTAGAAACCAGGAGGAGGTAGGCCAAATCAACTATAGACTCCTTGTAAAATCTTGCGGGGTTATAAAATGCTTTAAGGAAATTGTGGCGGCTAAGGTTTAGGTGAGCCTACTCTGGTGCGTAGTGGGACGGCTCAGCTTCTCAACCCCTCTCAGCCCAACGTTACCTAAGTTCTTAGTTAAAACCTGCCACAGACCATCTTGCTTTGTAACCATTCTCAGATGCTTGTAAGAATACATTACTTCTGTGGTGGAGCACCTGCTTTAACAAAAAAAAAAACTTCTCAGAGCATCAAGTGGATGCCGTTTTATTTGTCTCATATAAACCAGCGCAGGACAAGCGCACAAAAGGTGCTTTAGTGTTTCTATAACAACCGGCACCGGCAATTAGTCTTCGAGCATAATCATCATATACATACATATACATACATATATATTTTTCCTGTAGTATAGGTACCATTTGCGGCTCTCACCCTTAACCAATTTTAACAAATGAGGTGTCAAAATAAAGAGAATTGCCTCGAGCAGTGACGAATTGAACTTTCACTTTATTAATTTTAACAAATTAAAAAACCGATCGAAACCAATATTCTACCCAAAATGAATTCCCAAAAGAATAAACACTTCCCATATGAGTTCCATGGGATTTCCATGAGTTGACAGATGGAAATTATATGGGAAGTTTGGATTTTGGGGATTAAATTTTCTCTTGTGAGAGTTCTCGCACGGGCACACTAGTATCTATTGAAACAGAGTCGGGTGCATCAATATCAGTATAAACAACTTTTTTGGCACTAGGATGATTTAAGGATCTGACCCAAGTAGAACTTCTGTATCCGCCTTTTTATTTTCTAGGGCACTCAGATAACCAGAAGTCCAATAAGGTATAAGCAAACTGTGTTGTTTCTGCCGAGCTCTTGTAGTTATTGATATTGTTGCCATTGGCAGAGATATCCTTCCAATTCCTTAGATTTTTCTAGGCATTTTGGAATGCTAGAATTTCAGCCTAAAAAGTGTTACTCTTATTGGTAGCTTAGTGCAATGTTTTATTGAAAGCTTCAGCGGCTTAGCTTTCATTCTGTTTTGAACAGTCCATCAGGCATCAGGTGTTGCTGTGTCAAATAGTCTCAAAAAGATCCAAAAAATCTAAACTGAAACCATGCATACACTTTACGACGTCCTAGTGATTTTTCACAAATTCATTGGTGGACTCACCGCTGTTAAGGAGTGTCCAATCCTCATGCAACCAATAGGGCTATCCTTAAAGTAACCACATTGCTATAATACAGTGAAACCGCTCCTAAGCGGACAGCCACGGGATCGGAGTTTTCGTCCGGTTATAAGAGCTGTCCATTTATAAGAACACATTTTGTATCTATGGGAAATTATAAATTAGTTCCCCAAAACGGTGCGAATAGTCCACTAAACAGGGTGTCTGCTAATGAGAGATTTCACTGTTTTTGTAACTTAAGTTGTTTGCTGACTGATCATGTTATAAAGGGTGATTTTTTAAGAGGTTGAGAACTTTTTTTAAAAAAAAAACACAAAAAATTCGAAAAAATGAATGAAATATTTATTTGAATCGATAGTTTGAACCTTGCAATTTAATGTTTAAAGATAATTTCATGCAAATGTTGACCGCGGCTGCGTCTCAGGTAGCCCATCCACTGAGTCCAATTTTGGCATACTCTTTCACACATATCGGCCGGTATCTCACGAATGAATGCATGGATGTTGGCTTCCAGTGCGTCAATCGAAGCGGGCTTGTCCCTATAGACATTAGCCTTGACATACCCCCACAAAAAATATCGCACGATCTAGGCGGCCAATTGACCGGCCCGAAACGTGAAATTAACTGTTCACCAAACTCGCCTCGCAATTGCGCCATTGTTTCGCGTGCTGTGTGGCATGTGGCACCGTCTTGTTGAAACCACATATCATGCAAGTCAAGAACTTCCATTTCGGGCAAAAAAAAGTTTGTTATCATCGCTCGGTAGCGTTCACCATTGACAGCAACGCTGCGATTCGCATCATCTTTGAAGAAATATGGCCCAATAATGCCGCCGGCCCATAAACCGCACCAAACAGTGGCTTTTTCGGGATGCATTGGTAGCTGTTGCAATGCTTCTGGCTGATCTTCACTCCAAATGCGGCAATTTTGCTTATTTACGTACCCATTCAACCAAAAATGAGCCTCATCGCTGAACACAATTTTTCGATAAAAAAGCGGATCCTCGGCCAGCTTTCCAAGAGCCCATTCACCAAAAATTCGGCGTTGTGGTAGGTCGGCTGGCTTTAGTTCTTGCCTCAGCTGTATCTTAAAAGGATTTACGCCCAAATCCTTCCGCAAAATTTTCCACGTAGTGCTGTAACAAAGGCCTAACTGCTGGGAACGGCGCCGAATCGACATTTCGCGGTCTTCTGTCACACTAGCTGATACGGCCGCAATATTTTCTTCACTACGCACAGTACGTAAACGTGTTGGTGGTTTAATGTCCAACAAAGTAAATTTGGTGCGAAATTTGGTCACAATCTTCCGAATAGACTGCTCAGAAGGTCGAGAATGCCGATCATAAAATGGAAGCAGCGCGCGATGAACATTTCGAACCGAGCACGAATTTTGATAGTAAAATTCAATAATTTGCAAGCGTTGTTCATTTGTAAGACGATCCATTGTTAAATTGCAAACCAAACTGAAGCTGTTTGACAGTGACACAAGGTACTAAACACACGTCAGCTGTCAAAACCAGTGTTGCCAAAACCAAACCAGCTAAAAAATCACCCTTTATGTTTCAAGGGTGCTTAAACAACTCATAAAACCAGTTTTATGCCGTGAAGTACAGGATTTCTATTTACTAGAATTAATTACGAATTGTTTGTGTTAAACGTCCTTTAAGTTAAATATATAGCTTTCAACAAACTAACTACAAGAATTCAATCGAAAACTATTCGCCCACTTTATCGTAAAGCCAAATCAAAGCACCACTTTCACTTTCGTTGGATCCTTCTCCGAAGACAAAAAAAAAATAACAGGACGAACAAACTTAATAGCCTCCTGAAAAGTCAAAGTTTTTACAGTTCGAAGGATTGTATATGCTTAGGTATGTATTTTATCTCTTTTGATATTCTTTTCGTACCGTTTCACCCATTTTTATTATAGCCCTCCAACCCTATACGCTTTGTCCACCGTTGCGCGAGTGTGAAGGAGACTAAAGCTAAAGCATAAAACCAAATGAGTTGTTTGCACTCGGCAAAGTAAAATCATCAGCAGAATACTGTGCATAACTTATTATGCATTCTATGCGAAAACAGCCACCCACCCCCATCCACCCACAAGTTAAATGAGTTTGTCTACCCCTATGCGCGTTCCGTACACCCCCTGTAGACGCATAACTGTTAGACGATGAGCCATAGCGTTTCAGCAAATTCCCAAATCAAGCGAAACGATACCCGTGTACAGAGTGTAAAGAGATGCACCAGAGATTGAGTTTTCCACGGAGCTGATACGAGTAGCGTACACATAGATACATGTCGATGTTGCTCACGAAGCCTGGTCATGTTTCCCCATATACACATTCAACACAAAGAGCTACCAACCAAAGAGGAACCTCCTCATGCCGTCAGGATGAGGATAAATATAATCGCATGGAATGGTGCCATTGTGCAACCCGTGGGTGGGTGGGAGCTATGGACAAAACTTTCGCTTTCAGATTCGGAAATAGAAACGCATCCCCTCGCCATTCGAAATCACCCACCACCCCCATAATAGTTCCGTTTTCGTTTTCGTTTTCATTTGTTCCACATGGAGTGGCATTGTTCCTTTTTTTTTTTTGATTCAGCAGGGTGGGTGGGTGGGTGGTGGTGGTAGTTGCTACTGTATTATTGCATTGGGCTGGAGGGAGTTTGATAACTGCGGATCAGTGCAATTCCACTTTACGTGCTGGAAACATCAAGTACTCTAACTTGTGTGTGCAAGCTGTCTGGTGATTTTGTCTGCTGCCAGCTTACGAGCACATTATGCCGTCAGCTTTGGTGGTAACGTTTACGACTTGGTCGTCGTCGGTGAATGTTCACTGGTATGATGGTGCATAACAAATTCGAATTGTTAAGGGAAAATTACCCCGAACACTGGCGAAAACTTACAGTTAAGATGGAAGGGAAAGCGATGTAGTTTTAGAGATTTCACTCCAGGCGACGATGAATTAAAGGCGGACACAGACTGTGCTGTGTTGAATTTGCTGGATGTCCTTGCAAGAAGGTCATAGATGAAATTAGAATTTAAGGCTGTAGGTAATCTAATAGGGTGGTTTTAATTCACCCGTTCACTAATGAACCACTTAAACTCTTAACTAAATTGGAATTCGTATTAATATTACTTAATCATTCTCAGAGAAGTTTATTTATACAGATTTCGGTGGGCTGCTTTTATGTCAACATATACAGTTTCTTTTTCTTCTATGAGACTCAAATTTTAGCTCTTAGCTAACAGTATTCTTGGCGGACAGTTCCTCAAAACTTAATATCAAGCGTTTTCATGACAAATTGGCCAAATCTTAATAAAAAGGTTCAAATTAAAACAAATAACACAATCGATTTTTTTTGTTTTAAAAGTTTGAAGGCGGTCTGGTCTGGTAACATTGCAACCCTACATCATCCTACGGATCCACCGTTTGGTGGACTACTACAGAAGTAAAATGCTACATGAATAAACACACCAGAGTACAAAGACTGGTAGCACTCGGTAACGACGACGTACGTACGCCACAAGTGGAGCTGGACATGATTCTTCATAGACTTGTTCATCAAAAACTCAGCAGCAAAGGGAATCCTCAGATTAAGAGGATCCGCTTTTGAACAGACTTCAATGCAGACGCAGATGGATTTACTTTCATCTCTTGTTACGTGCAATGTGCATCATATTAGGGATAGGGTAACTTCTGGCATTATGGCGCACTTTTTTTGTTTCTCAAATAATTTCAACATGAAAAGCTTTTTTATCAAAAAACGAAAACAGCTAAAAAATATAAGAAAATCAGAACAAATATACGTTTAATAATTATAATAATTCAATGATTTAAACAAAGAAAAAGTTAAGATAAACATTTTTTACAAAACACCATAATGCCCTATGCATAGGGCAATATGGCGCATCCCCTTGGGCAATATGGCGTGGTGCTGTAATCACAGTTTGATTTGTTACAGCTATCACAAGTGTTTTTTGAATGAAGTACATGAGTCTTACTTACTACTTATTATAATTGTGACTTGGCCTGTATTTGTCTGCCTGTTCAAAGCCCATATAAAACAGCTCTTTTCTGTTAGGAGCGAATCCATACGCTTGTAGTTTCCTTACACGAGCCACAATTTTCTGCTCGTTTTCTGTGGTAGCACCTAAACATGCTTCCTGTCGTCATCGTTCTATAGTATAATTTTTTTTTACATGCTTTACATGCGAACTCCATAAGGGCCAGAGTGCGCCATAATGGCCCCACGGCAAGTGCGCCATATTACAAAAAAAGACGCATTTGCACAAAACTTAAAAAAAACGTCAGATTTTCTTTTACTATTACTAATCAATGCCACCAAAGGAAAACTAATATGATTCACTTCACTTCACTCTGTACGGCAACCCCGTGCGTTTTATACTTAAGGAGCTACACGCAAATGAAAAAGAGCCAAAAATATATGTAGATGGCAAAAGTTAGGAATTTTTTTGTTTATTATTTTTTTCACTTGTAAAAAAAATCGCAACAGCTTCACAACTTAACATGGCACTCTATCAAGGAAGACTCCCATCGTTTTATTTTCTATAAGTAAACCGGAAATGTTGTATTTACCAGGTGCGCCATAATGCCCCCTGCACCATAATGCCCGAAATTACCCTAGTATACACCTCGTATGATATCATATTTCCCTGAGTAGATTTCTCCTCCGGAGAGTTTATCCACTAGCATCCGGTCCGTATAAAATATGATGCTTGCTGGTAGGAAGACAGATCAGCCACTGTTGTTTCATGGAGAGCCATCTGGAACGAGACATTGGAACCTTCGTCCGTCTAAATGTGGTGTCCAGAGAAGCTCGACCAACTTGCTGCCTCCAATTTCCACAGCGAAAACTGCTTCCCATCCAAGCAGTGTAGAGATACGATGTACCGTTGTTCTAGCGTTTTCTATGATGATATGAAGTTGTGACAGGGTAAGTTTCTCAAGACTACATTTGAGAGACCTTGGTCTACAAAATCAAGCGATCGATCTATAGACGACATATAACCCGACTATGATTGTAGAAATCCAGTAACTCACTTTCATATGAAGTAGGTATCCTTTATCTTCTGGATATTCTACGGTTGGTTGGGTTAGTCGGGTTAGTTTGTGAGGGTGAGGAAGAGATATCCCTCATCACATAGGCCTCGAGTCGGGCCCGTTGTGTTCCCCTTAGGAACTGAGCTGAGAAAGAACGAAAGAAGGAGTTGGGGGTTCGTGAGTGAAAGAGGGGAATGGGGAATGGAAAAGTAAAAAAAGCTATACATATGTGGATTCATGAAAATCGCTCTGTGTGTCGTGTGGACTCCAGTGTTTTCAAGAAATCGATGGATCTATACGATGTCAGCCTAGGTTGGGTATGACTTCCCAGGTATTTGTGCCTTATTTCACATAAAGCAGGACATTCGGAGAGGAGGTAAGCAATAATTTCGTTCTCTTCTTCACGACCTGGACTATGTTGCACTAGTCCCAGTCTGTTTGCGTTTCTGTTCAAGTTGATGTGGCCCCTGTTTTATTTGGGCTCTACCTAGATTCAGTACTATCTTTGCCCGTCGGGGGTTCGGGTTTTCTAGCAATCTTTGGCGGCCTTGCATGTGATTTGACTCCACATTTGCGAGTGGCGTTTTGCAAAAGACGAAGCGGTTTTCACTGCTTGTACCGCCGTACGTATAGTGGTAACTGTGAGATTTTCCACGTCCTCAGCCCCTGCTCTTGCCAGTTAATCTTCTCTTTCGTTCCCCGGTATGTCGTTGTGGCCAGGTACACCGTTCAGGATCTTGCGAAGAGTTAGAGTTAGAGTTAGTTATTTGATTTGCAAGTGCTTTAAGCGTGGCTTGACACTCTTCATTCTATGGTACTTCCAGTGTATGTTGGTGGCCATAAATTATTTTTTCAACCGAGTGATCTAGAAAATGAATTATTCAGTCCATCAGGAATCCCAAATAGTGCTAGAATGTGGTCCCCCATATAGGTAGGAGGCAAATTCCTTTTGTTTGTGAACAGCATCATCTCGGTCTTGGAGGGATTGATATACAATGACTGCTGCCCACATTTTGTTCCGATGATACTGAGAGCGGATTGCATTTATATTGGTTTCATTGAAACTAGACATAGCCTAAATAGTCAATTCGGCTACAGTTTTAGCCTTAGAAGATGCTCTTACTTAAGTAAGAAACTTAAATCTCTCTGAAAGTGGTTGAGATAGATCATTGACCCGGTTCCCAAAAAGTAATTGCTCACTTAACAAAAGCTTAGTGATCGCATACAGATTGACTCTCGAAATAGTAAAGGTAGGGTGAGGTGTATATCCTGAAGGCTAGAGTGGTCCACCAGGCTACATCAAAGTAAGACCTACAAGATTAAAACCTGTACGTGTATTTCTTTTATTATTTATATTTTATCCTTCATTCAATCTTTCATATACTCGGATGGTGATGAAGCATCTCCAGATGACATTGAAGAGGTGTGTAATAATACGAATTACTATTTTTCTAGTCAACTCAACATTGCAGGACGGCAAAGCGGGAAGGTCGATGGCTTTCTTTTATAGGAAGTGTTGTCTCGACTGGCTGATGACGGCACTGAACTCGGCGTTGCCAGCAGAATACATAAAGCAGAAGCTGCGTTCGGAATCTTATTCAATACCTAGAAAATCACAAAAATAAAGCTGCAACTTGTTCGCAGTATTTCGAAGGTGACATCGCACCAACCTAGGGATTTTATGGCCGAGTCGTATCTTCAATTGAATGCTGAATTTATATTGGACTTATTTTTCTACAACAAGTTTCAAGTTTGGTTACCAAACCACCTTCCCCTAAAAACAGTCCCCTGACTTTTAGTGTGGGTGCAGAAAACTATTTTCAGATGAAGTAGTCCCATTCACTTGGCCATTTCTAATTTCACATATTAGTGAAAAAATACCATTCATTAGGTTGTCAATAACTCACGTTTAATGTCCTTTCCCGTAAATTGATTTCCATTTTATATAACGCCGATTAATTACGAGTAGGTCTGACTTTAAGCGATAAAACCTATTCTCTGTATAGGTGACCCTCTGAACGTCATAAAAGAAACACTCGAAGCTAATGGCGGTCTTGAACAGGCATACAGATAAAAAGGATCTTATCGAACAGTGCTGTTAGCACATCGACTTTAGTCGCTCGAACATCCCTTATACTCGTACTCGAACTCGCCCTGTAAGGGTGGAAGGAACTTTTACTTTCATAACCTTGAAATTATTTAGCCCCTCCTTTCGCCCAAGGACCGGCAGACGTTTCCAAACAAGTTAAACGAACTCTGTAAATTTATTTTCTTGGCTGTCTGGTCGGTACCGGCACAGAGGGGTGGGTTGGTTTTAATAAATTTACACTAGGATGTGCGTGTGTGTGTATGCGTATGCTGGCGAACTTTCAATCTTTTTAATGCATTTAGGGCTATTTCCAGTGATACACATACACAATGTATGTATAAGGAAAAAATTGTTATCCACCACCCTCAGTTATCCCTTAACCTTTAAAGTTCATGGTCAATGGGAAATTTCCATTTCGATTTCTAAGGAAATCTATTTTGGAATTCACTCGTAAATGACTGAGCCGCCGCCTTAAGATTTTTTTACAGCTAATACCGGTAAAATTTCATATGTATACCCCCAATCCTTGTTTGACCCATGTAAATGCGTTGTAAATTATTTCAGACCGGCATTGTCCTTTGTGAAGTAAATAATGTAAATAATGATGTGGCCTTGAAAATTCTCCCCAAAAAGCTTTTCCTTATTTGCCAAGTGGGTATCTGTTCTCCGACGAACAAAATAAAATAAAAATTGTCTGCTCGGTGGGGGGCTGTTGGAAAAAGAACCTACTCGCACAAAAATATAGCGTGACGCATACCTACGCACGCAAAAGCTAGACTGCAAAACGTTTCACAGTTTTAGTTTGTATGTGTGTTTTAATGTCCCGGCAGACATTTTCCTTTATCGGTATGCGTTGGAACACAAAAAAAAAAACGAGAGTGGGAGTCTATATTAGGAAAGGGAGTCTGTGAAGGACGACAACCTTTTGTAGGGTGGCTGGTATTTTTTGAGTCTGTATGCGTGGGTATTGTGTTATGCTATGTGAGCTTGTATTATTTCTAAAAAAAAAAGAAAAACATTAATTGCGTTGTACATAATATTTTTGTGGTGTCTAGAGAACGGAAGAAATGACCTGTCTCCAATGCCATGGGGTTTGAGGTAGGCCTCAAGGTCACCAACGAAATGGTACACATCTACACAGTTGATGCGTATTATTAGAGACTAGCGGGAAACATAAATGTATGATGTATGAGTGTATGTCACCTCCCTAGTATGCCCTTACTAATGATTCCAAAGCAAAGGCGGATAGTTTTTCATTTGAAAGATAGATGCGACATTAGTTTCCGATGCTGGGCAGATTATAAGAAACCCGATTACGAGTACCATTTTCATCCTAAGTACTAATTGAAGAGATTGTGAGATTGGTTTAACACGGTATAAGGTACCGGGAATGAGACTCTGCTAAATAGGGATCGAGTACCTTAAAGCTGAATTAATTTAGGCAGACAGTTACCGTGGGGAATATTTACTTTTAAGGTGTATACTGTATACATACAACATTTCGTTCTTCTGTTCTTCGGTGAATACTTTTGACTTTTGCATTACGATGAAATATTGGTGTTATGATTTAAAACACATATTTATGTTTGTACTTAAAATTTATAAGAAACTTAAGGGATATTAATATGATGCCCATTAAAAGGAAAAGTACAATTGCCTACTTGCAGTAGAAGGAGATGAAATGTCCACCATTATGTACATAACGTGACTGAAAAAAACACAAAATAAGAATATGTATCATACATATTTATACATATATAGGCATAACGGGCCCCTTAAGGATTTTTTTAAATAACGACTGAAAAAAATGTGTTTTTTTATCTCCAAAACAATTTTATTCGAAAGAAAATTGATTAATACATCAATATGGAAAAGAAAAATAAATGCAAATGAATAATTCAGGGCTTCCTGAAATTACGCCAAAAAGTGTTTTGAAAAAAGAGCCAAAATAATTGTGGCGTAAAGTTTTTGGAAAATACGAGAAAAACCAAAAAGGAAAATTCGCCAGAATACAAGGAAATTACGCCAAATTTTTGGAAAAAAGCCACAAAATAAAATGGAAATCACGCCAGAAAAAGTTTCCCTTTTTTGGTTTAATTTCCAAATTTGGTTTGGAAATAAGACCAGAAAAAAGCTAATTTCTTCCGCCTGCATTTCCTAGTTAAGTTCTTTTGGGTTATGAGTAGTACTGAATATGCTGGGCCGCGCGGACGGGGGGGGGGGGGTCGCGCTGCCAATTTGTACTTTAGAATTTGGACACCTTTCTATCTATCTAGCTATCTATCTATCTGTCATGTCCTCTTTTTCTGTCTATCTGTCTGTCTATCTGTCTGTCTGTTTGTCTGTCTATCTGTCCATCTGTCTGCCTGTCTGTCTATCTATCTATCTATATATCTGTCTGTCTATCTATCTATCTATATATCTGTCTGTCTGTCTATCTATATTAATTGACCAAAATGATTCACATTTCACCCGAAATTAAATTTTGTATGACAGGTCCCGAAACCACCGGTCGTTGAGTACCGCATTGATGCTATGTTGTTTTCTATATTAAGAAAATCGTACGTTAAAAATTTTACCAACATCGGTTGGGTAGTTTCCGAGTCTATAAAAGGCAAACATATATTCATTCTCATGCTATATAAATGTAGATCTAATAACTTGACTCCAGTGCCACCTAGCGGGATGAAATATACTTAACAAAGAACTCTCATGCTTACCAAATATACAGAAAAAATTTCATAAAAATCGGTCGAGCCGTTTCGGAGGAGTTCGACTACAAACACCGTGATGGCGTGACAAGAGATTTTTATATATTAGATACTGATCACGCGTGAACTACAGTTATTATAGGTAAGAGCATGTGAATTACAGTAATTTTGCTACAACAATGCTCTATGTTTTCTCTATTTTGCAACAAAACAACCTGGTACTCACGCCTTTTTTTCTTTTCTTTTCTATGCGAAAACAGCCACCCACCCCCATCCACCCACAAGTTAAATGAGTTTGTCTACCCCTATGCGCGTTCCGTACACCCCCTGTAGACGCATAACTGTTAGACGATGAGCCATAGCGTTTCAGCAAATTCCCAAATCAAGCGAAACGATACCCGTGTACAGAGTGTAAAGAGATGCACCAGAGATTGAGTTTTCCACGGAGCTGATACGAGTAGCGTACACATAGATACATGTCGATGTTGCTCACGAAGCCTGGTCATGTTTCCCCATATACACATTCAACACAAAGAGCTACCAACCAAAGAGGAACCTCCTCATGCCGTCAGGATGAGGATAAATATAATCGCATGGAATGGTGCCATTGTGCAACCCGTGGGTGGGTGGGAGCTATGGACAAAACTTTCGCTTTCAGATTCGGAAATAGAAACGCATCCCCTCGCCATTCGAAATCACCCACCACCCCCATAATAGTTCCGTTTTCGTTTTCGTTTTCATTTGTTCCACATGGAGTGGCATTGTTCCTTTTTTTTTTTTGATTCAGCAGGGTGGGTGGGTGGGTGGTGGTGGTAGTTGCTACTGTATTATTGCATTGGGCTGGAGGGAGTTTGATAACTGCGGATCAGTGCAATTCCACTTTACGTGCTGGAAACATCAAGTACTCTAACTTGTGTGTGCAAGCTGTCTGGTGATTTTGTCTGCTGCCAGCTTACGAGCACATTATGCCGTCAGCTTTGGTGGTAACGTTTACGACTTGGTCGTCGTCGGTGAATGTTCACTGGTATGATGGTGCATAACAAATTCGAATTGTTAAGGGAAAATTACCCCGAACACTGGCGAAAACTTACAGTTAAGATGGAAGGGAAAGCGATGTAGTTTTAGAGATTTCACTCCAGGCGACGATGAATTAAAGGCGGACACAGACTGTGCTGTGTTGAATTTGCTGGATGTCCTTGCAAGAAGGTCATAGATGAAATTAGAATTTAAGGCTGTAGGTAATCTAATAGGGTGGTTTTAATTCACCCGTTCACTAATGAACCACTTAAACTCTTAACTAAATTGGAATTCGTATTAATATTACTTAATCATTCTCAGAGAAGTTTATTTATACAGATTTCGGTGGGCTGCTTTTATGTCAACATATACAGTTTCTTTTTCTTCTATGAGACTCAAATTTTAGCTCTTAGCTAACAGTATTCTTGGCGGACAGTTCCTCAAAACTTAATATCAAGCGTTTTCATGACAAATTGGCCAAATCTTAATAAAAAGGTTCAAATTAAAACAAATAACACAATCGATTTTTTTTGTTTTAAAAGTTTGAAGGCGGTCTGGTCTGGTAACATTGCAACCCTACATCATCCTACGGATCCACCGTTTGGTGGACTACTACAGAAGTAAAATGCTACATGAATAAACACACCAGAGTACAAAGACTGGTAGCACTCGGTAACGACGACGTACGTACGCCACAAGTGGAGCTGGACATGATTCTTCATAGACTTGTTCATCAAAAACTCAGCAGCAAAGGGAATCCTCAGATTAAGAGGATCCGCTTTTGAACAGACTTCAATGCAGACGCAGATGGATTTACTTTCATCTCTTGTTACGTGCAATGTGCATCATATTAGGGATAGGGTAACTTCTGGCATTATGGCGCACTTTTTTTGTTTCTCAAATAATTTCAACATGAAAAGCTTTTTTATCAAAAAACGAAAACAGCTAAAAAATATAAGAAAATCAGAACAAATATACGTTTAATAATTATAATAATTCAATGATTTAAACAAAGAAAAAGTTAAGATAAACATTTTTTACAAAACACCATAATGCCCTATGCATAGGGCAATATGGCGCATCCCCTTGGGCAATATGGCGTGGTGCTGTAATCACAGTTTGATTTGTTACAGCTATCACAAGTGTTTTTTGAATGAAGTACATGAGTCTTACTTACTACTTATTATAATTGTGACTTGGCCTGTATTTGTCTGCCTGTTCAAAGCCCATATAAAACAGCTCTTTTCTGTTAGGAGCGAATCCATACGCTTGTAGTTTCCTTACACGAGCCACAATTTTCTGCTCGTTTTCTGTGGTAGCACCTAAACATGCTTCCTGTCGTCATCGTTCTATAGTATAATTTTTTTTTACATGCTTTACATGCGAACTCCATAAGGGCCAGAGTGCGCCATAATGGCCCCACGGCAAGTGCGCCATATTACAAAAAAAGACGCATTTGCACAAAACTTAAAAAAAACGTCAGATTTTCTTTTACTATTACTAATCAATGCCACCAAAGGAAAACTAATATGATTCACTTCACTTCACTCTGTACGGCAACCCCGTGCGTTTTATACTTAAGGAGCTACACGCAAATGAAAAAGAGCCAAAAATATATGTAGATGGCAAAAGTTAGGAATTTTTTTGTTTATTATTTTTTTCACTTGTAAAAAAAATCGCAACAGCTTCACAACTTAACATGGCACTCTATCAAGGAAGACTCCCATCGTTTTATTTTCTATAAGTAAACCGGAAATGTTGTATTTACCAGGTGCGCCATAATGCCCCCTGCACCATAATGCCCGAAATTACCCTAGTATACACCTCGTATGATATCATATTTCCCTGAGTAGATTTCTCCTCCGGAGAGTTTATCCACTAGCATCCGGTCCGTATAAAATATGATGCTTGCTGGTAGGAAGACAGATCAGCCACTGTTGTTTCATGGAGAGCCATCTGGAACGAGACATTGGAACCTTCGTCCGTCTAAATGTGGTGTCCAGAGAAGCTCGACCAACTTGCTGCCTCCAATTTCCACAGCGAAAACTGCTTCCCATCCAAGCAGTGTAGAGATACGATGTACCGTTGTTCTAGCGTTTTCTATGATGATATGAAGTTGTGACAGGGTAAGTTTCTCAAGACTACATTTGAGAGACCTTGGTCTACAAAATCAAGCGATCGATCTATAGACGACATATAACCCGACTATGATTGTAGAAATCCAGTAACTCACTTTCATATGAAGTAGGTATCCTTTATCTTCTGGATATTCTACGGTTGGTTGGGTTAGTCGGGTTAGTTTGTGAGGGTGAGGAAGAGATATCCCTCATCACATAGGCCTCGAGTCGGGCCCGTTGTGTTCCCCTTAGGAACTGAGCTGAGAAAGAACGAAAGAAGGAGTTGGGGGTTCGTGAGTGAAAGAGGGGAATGGGGAATGGAAAAGTAAAAAAAGCTATACATATGTGGATTCATGAAAATCGCTCTGTGTGTCGTGTGGACTCCAGTGTTTTCAAGAAATCGATGGATCTATACGATGTCAGCCTAGGTTGGGTATGACTTCCCAGGTATTTGTGCCTTATTTCACATAAAGCAGGACATTCGGAGAGGAGGTAAGCAATAATTTCGTTCTCTTCTTCACGACCTGGACTATGTTGCACTAGTCCCAGTCTGTTTGCGTTTCTGTTCAAGTTGATGTGGCCCCTGTTTTATTTGGGCTCTACCTAGATTCAGTACTATCTTTGCCCGTCGGGGGTTCGGGTTTTCTAGCAATCTTTGGCGGCCTTGCATGTGATTTGACTCCACATTTGCGAGTGGCGTTTTGCAAAAGACGAAGCGGTTTTCACTGCTTGTACCGCCGTACGTATAGTGGTAACTGTGAGATTTTCCACGTCCTCAGCCCCTGCTCTTGCCAGTTAATCTTCTCTTTCGTTCCCCGGTATGTCGTTGTGGCCAGGTACACCGTTCAGGATCTTGCGAAGAGTTAGAGTTAGAGTTAGTTATTTGATTTGCAAGTGCTTTAAGCGTGGCTTGACACTCTTCATTCTATGGTACTTCCAGTGTATGTTGGTGGCCATAAATTATTTTTTCAACCGAGTGATCTAGAAAATGAATTATTCAGTCCATCAGGAATCCCAAATAGTGCTAGAATGTGGTCCCCCATATAGGTAGGAGGCAAATTCCTTTTGTTTGTGAACAGCATCATCTCGGTCTTGGAGGGATTGATATACAATGACTGCTGCCCACATTTTGTTCCGATGATACTGAGAGCGGATTGCATTTATATTGGTTTCATTGAAACTAGACATAGCCTAAATAGTCAATTCGGCTACAGTTTTAGCCTTAGAAGATGCTCTTACTTAAGTAAGAAACTTAAATCTCTCTGAAAGTGGTTGAGATAGATCATTGACCCGGTTCCCAAAAAGTAATTGCTCACTTAACAAAAGCTTAGTGATCGCATACAGATTGACTCTCGAAATAGTAAAGGTAGGGTGAGGTGTATATCCTGAAGGCTAGAGTGGTCCACCAGGCTACATCAAAGTAAGACCTACAAGATTAAAACCTGTACGTGTATTTCTTTTATTATTTATATTTTATCCTTCATTCAATCTTTCATATACTCGGATGGTGATGAAGCATCTCCAGATGACATTGAAGAGGTGTGTAATAATACGAATTACTATTTTTCTAGTCAACTCAACATTGCAGGACGGCAAAGCGGGAAGGTCGATGGCTTTCTTTTATAGGAAGTGTTGTCTCGACTGGCTGATGACGGCACTGAACTCGGCGTTGCCAGCAGAATACATAAAGCAGAAGCTGCGTTCGGAATCTTATTCAATACCTAGAAAATCACAAAAATAAAGCTGCAACTTGTTCGCAGTATTTCGAAGGTGACATCGCACCAACCTAGGGATTTTATGGCCGAGTCGTATCTTCAATTGAATGCTGAATTTATATTGGACTTATTTTTCTACAACAAGTTTCAAGTTTGGTTACCAAACCACCTTCCCCTAAAAACAGTCCCCTGACTTTTAGTGTGGGTGCAGAAAACTATTTTCAGATGAAGTAGTCCCATTCACTTGGCCATTTCTAATTTCACATATTAGTGAAAAAATACCATTCATTAGGTTGTCAATAACTCACGTTTAATGTCCTTTCCCGTAAATTGATTTCCATTTTATATAACGCCGATTAATTACGAGTAGGTCTGACTTTAAGCGATAAAACCTATTCTCTGTATAGGTGACCCTCTGAACGTCATAAAAGAAACACTCGAAGCTAATGGCGGTCTTGAACAGGCATACAGATAAAAAGGATCTTATCGAACAGTGCTGTTAGCACATCGACTTTAGTCGCTCGAACATCCCTTATACTCGTACTCGAACTCGCCCTGTAAGGGTGGAAGGAACTTTTACTTTCATAACCTTGAAATTATTTAGCCCCTCCTTTCGCCCAAGGACCGGCAGACGTTTCCAAACAAGTTAAACGAACTCTGTAAATTTATTTTCTTGGCTGTCTGGTCGGTACCGGCACAGAGGGGTGGGTTGGTTTTAATAAATTTACACTAGGATGTGCGTGTGTGTGTATGCGTATGCTGGCGAACTTTCAATCTTTTTAATGCATTTAGGGCTATTTCCAGTGATACACATACACAATGTATGTATAAGGAAAAAATTGTTATCCACCACCCTCAGTTATCCCTTAACCTTTAAAGTTCATGGTCAATGGGAAATTTCCATTTCGATTTCTAAGGAAATCTATTTTGGAATTCACTCGTAAATGACTGAGCCGCCGCCTTAAGATTTTTTTACAGCTAATACCGGTAAAATTTCATATGTATACCCCCAATCCTTGTTTGACCCATGTAAATGCGTTGTAAATTATTTCAGACCGGCATTGTCCTTTGTGAAGTAAATAATGTAAATAATGATGTGGCCTTGAAAATTCTCCCCAAAAAGCTTTTCCTTATTTGCCAAGTGGGTATCTGTTCTCCGACGAACAAAATAAAATAAAAATTGTCTGCTCGGTGGGGGGCTGTTGGAAAAAGAACCTACTCGCACAAAAATATAGCGTGACGCATACCTACGCACGCAAAAGCTAGACTGCAAAACGTTTCACAGTTTTAGTTTGTATGTGTGTTTTAATGTCCCGGCAGACATTTTCCTTTATCGGTATGCGTTGGAACACAAAAAAAAAAACGAGAGTGGGAGTCTATATTAGGAAAGGGAGTCTGTGAAGGACGACAACCTTTTGTAGGGTGGCTGGTATTTTTTGAGTCTGTATGCGTGGGTATTGTGTTATGCTATGTGAGCTTGTATTATTTCTAAAAAAAAAAGAAAAACATTAATTGCGTTGTACATAATATTTTTGTGGTGTCTAGAGAACGGAAGAAATGACCTGTCTCCAATGCCATGGGGTTTGAGGTAGGCCTCAAGGTCACCAACGAAATGGTACACATCTACACAGTTGATGCGTATTATTAGAGACTAGCGGGAAACATAAATGTATGATGTATGAGTGTATGTCACCTCCCTAGTATGCCCTTACTAATGATTCCAAAGCAAAGGCGGATAGTTTTTCATTTGAAAGATAGATGCGACATTAGTTTCCGATGCTGGGCAGATTATAAGAAACCCGATTACGAGTACCATTTTCATCCTAAGTACTAATTGAAGAGATTGTGAGATTGGTTTAACACGGTATAAGGTACCGGGAATGAGACTCTGCTAAATAGGGATCGAGTACCTTAAAGCTGAATTAATTTAGGCAGACAGTTACCGTGGGGAATATTTACTTTTAAGGTGTATACTGTATACATACAACATTTCGTTCTTCTGTTCTTCGGTGAATACTTTTGACTTTTGCATTACGATGAAATATTGGTGTTATGATTTAAAACACATATTTATGTTTGTACTTAAAATTTATAAGAAACTTAAGGGATATTAATATGATGCCCATTAAAAGGAAAAGTACAATTGCCTACTTGCAGTAGAAGGAGATGAAATGTCCACCATTATGTACATAACGTGACTGAAAAAAACACAAAATAAGAATATGTATCATACATATTTATACATATATAGGCATAACGGGCCCCTTAAGGATTTTTTTAAATAACGACTGAAAAAAATGTGTTTTTTTATCTCCAAAACAATTTTATTCGAAAGAAAATTGATTAATACATCAATATGGAAAAGAAAAATAAATGCAAATGAATAATTCAGGGCTTCCTGAAATTACGCCAAAAAGTGTTTTGAAAAAAGAGCCAAAATAATTGTGGCGTAAAGTTTTTGGAAAATACGAGAAAAACCAAAAAGGAAAATTCGCCAGAATACAAGGAAATTACGCCAAATTTTTGGAAAAAAGCCACAAAATAAAATGGAAATCACGCCAGAAAAAGTTTCCCTTTTTTGGTTTAATTTCCAAATTTGGTTTGGAAATAAGACCAGAAAAAAGCTAATTTCTTCCGCCTGCATTTCCTAGTTAAGTTCTTTTGGGTTATGAGTAGTACTGAATATGCTGGGCCGCGCGGACGGGGGGGGGGGGGTCGCGCTGCCAATTTGTACTTTAGAATTTGGACACCTTTCTATCTATCTAGCTATCTATCTATCTGTCATGTCCTCTTTTTCTGTCTATCTGTCTGTCTATCTGTCTGTCTGTTTGTCTGTCTATCTGTCCATCTGTCTGCCTGTCTGTCTATCTATCTATCTATATATCTGTCTGTCTATCTATCTATCTATATATCTGTCTGTCTGTCTATCTATATTAATTGACCAAAATGATTCACATTTCACCCGAAATTAAATTTTGTATGACAGGTCCCGAAACCACCGGTCGTTGAGTACCGCATTGATGCTATGTTGTTTTCTATATTAAGAAAATCGTACGTTAAAAATTTTACCAACATCGGTTGGGTAGTTTCCGAGTCTATAAAAGGCAAACATATATTCATTCTCATGCTATATAAATGTAGATCTAATAACTTGACTCCAGTGCCACCTAGCGGGATGAAATATACTTAACAAAGAACTCTCATGCTTACCAAATATACAGAAAAAATTTCATAAAAATCGGTCGAGCCGTTTCGGAGGAGTTCGACTACAAACACCGTGATGGCGTGACAAGAGATTTTTATATATTAGATACTGATCACGCGTGAACTACAGTTATTATAGGTAAGAGCATGTGAATTACAGTAATTTTGCTACAACAATGCTCTATGTTTTCTCTATTTTGCAACAAAACAACCTGGTACTCACGCCTTTTTTTCTTTTCTATTTGAAAAAAAAAGCCAACCGCTTTTTTGGGGTTTTTCCATTTTCATTTTGGAAAAAGGGCCAAAAAATGCGTTTTTTCTAAATAATTTTTTTTGGCGTTTTTTCATATTTCATAAATGTCTCAAAAATTATGGAAAAAATGCCAAAATTCTCAGCATTTACGCCAAACTATTTGGGTGATTTTTCCTAGGAAAAAACGCCCCAACTTTGTATGGAGATTTTCGGCCTGTTTTTCCATTTCCCTTTTTTGGCGTAATTTCAGGGAGCCATAATTCAGTATGATGAATCAATTTAAAAAAAGGATTGAATTTGCCCATTATACCCCGGTGCTGGGGCACAATGGACAAATGTAGGTAGGACTGGGAGTATAAGTACCCGTTCCTCGTCCTCTTCGCTTTCTGATGAAGATTCTTCCTTCTTGGTCATTTTTCTTCTTGTGTTTTTGTTTTTTTTTTTCTTTTTCAAAGTGAGGAGCTTTGTGCATTCAGCCTCAAGCTGGGCTTTGTAAGGAGAGCTTGTGATTATAGCAGCTGGTGCTTTGGGAACATCTACAATATGAGAGGGAGAAAACTTTTGAATGGGCATTGGCATTGGTCGAAGATTAACGGAATTTTGGGGAAACATTGTGGAATGATTCGTTTCGGAAACAGGGCTTGCTGATAACATCAATGGATTGCTGGTGCTGTATGAACTTGGTGGCAACGACAAGAGTGGTTTCATCTAAAAGCGGAGACGCCTCCTCATTTGGCATGTCCGTGTTTTGACATAGCAAAAAGGCATGCTCCTTAAATACATTTGGATTAACCGGCCATATTCCAGTCCTTTGAAAACCGTTTATTGCGACTGGAATTGTTCGAGCTAAAATAGGCTTTGCGAACCATGTGAAACAATTTCAAATTGATGCCGATAGAATTTGTATATAAACAAATAAAAAAAAGTGCAAAATTAATGGAGCAAAATGGATACCCATGCCCATTATGCCTCGTACATTCTGCCCCATAACGTATTCTGCATCAGATCTATAAAAAAGATTTGTTTAACCTAATCGGAAAAGAGAAGTCAATGGATTTATACAAACTTTATTTACTTACTTTGATATTAAATAATGAAAACCCAATTTAAAATTGCCCTTTGATTAAAAAGGACACGCTTTATTTCACTTGTAAATAACTTCAACTCAATGAAAAACCTTCTTTTAGCAAAAACATAGCACACGTGTCACTTTTATTCAAGAAAGGGGTTTCCCCTAAAAGCCACCGATAAATTAAAGCAGACAGATTTACTTTCGGAGCTGCAACTTTGCTCAACAGAAAAATACGGAGGGGGCCCATTATGCCCGGGGTGCCTATTACGTCCCGGGTTCCCCTACGTACTATTCCCTTCAAGGACTCATAACACAGATGATATGCGTTTATAATATATATTTTTTTTTATTTTGACTTTTAATGCTGTTAAACATATGCGTGGCGTAGATATAAAAATTGTTTCAAAATTGGCATTAAGTACTTAAAGAGCTTATAGCTGGGTTCACTATAAGCAAATAAAAGAGGACACATCAAGCCATTAGGAGCGACTTAATTAGCGAATGGATATCAACACTTCGGCCCTCAAAGTATTCCACTCCAACCTGGATGGTCAGCGCAGTAGTGGAAGACCATACCTAGGGTGCCGTGCACAAGTGGAAAACGACCTCAACCAACTTGGAGTGCGCAACCGGAGGCAGTTAGCGAGGGACCGGGCTAACTGGAAGTGGTTGTTGGTTGAGGCCTTGGTCGACCCCGGACTGTAACGCCACCGAAGTAAGTAAGTAAGGACAGAAGAAGTTCTTGCAAAACTAAGTCGTATGTTGGTGTAAATAAGGTGCTGATAAAACAACGCATGAAAATTACATTTGATAAACGAACGAAGAATTCGAATGCAACATTAACATTGATTTTTGAGAGCTGTCCGGTTGACAGAAAAGGTAGAAGCAGAAGAACAGATACAGTGTAGGAACACAGGGGGAATCTCGTAATAAACCCACAACGTTACATCGCTTTGTTCGATTATAAGAGCTTCGCATCCGATTACCGGAGATGCTGTTGTTTATTCACACTTTGAACATTTGGTGTGATGCAACAAGGTTTGTCGGATTTGACGGCTCTTATTTCTACCCAGAACCACATTACTAGAGCAGCTTTTTGCCTAATAAGTAATGCGACTGTTTTAGTTACGGTCGAAGCTGGGCGGCACAGTTAGTGTTCGATAAATGTGATAAAATTAAATAAATATTCCGCGTCAGGAGTCCTATACAAAACTAAGCTTAGCTTCTCGCAACCATTTGTGTGTGTGAATTATATTTTGTGCAAAAAACGATGCACTAGAATGCTTTCCAGACATTCAGAAGAGTTGGTGGCATTGAAACCGGATAGCACACTCAGTAGTAAATATGATAACCTTTCTCTATGGTATCGGTGTATGTGGGGTTGGCAAGAACTACCCCCGTCCGACGAGCTTTAGCCGAGCAACCGCGAGCGTGCCGCCGCCCTCCACACTTACACCTAAGCTGCCCCTGTGGCCTAATCCTGCCTCATAACAATGGCGCCCAACAAACCCTAGGTCGAGATTCTTCGTTTCCTCTGTCTCTCTACGGTAAAGGTTCGTCAAGAACCGGAGACATACCTGATGTTGTTGGCAAAGGTCTGGCCAACCCACCCTTAATGTCATAAGACAACCATGGCTACCTCATTGGCCGATGTTAATAGAGGCAGCCCCTTAACTTGACCCCCAGTTACAATCTAAGACATGTTCTGTAATGGACGTTAGCGTCTGTCGCCACTTCTGGTAGTCAAAGTTGGTATTTTGTCCTGTTACGTCATTGTTGTTTCATAATACTGAAGGACGGCCCGTCCCATTTCTCCACACACCAAAACTATTGAGTATCTATTCAACTATCAAGAGACAACTATCAATTTCGATCCATCTTAACTGCAACTTTTATCCGAAGTCTGTCATCTTTACCTGAAATCCTGTTTAGGAGACAGCACTTAAAACAACATCAACGATGTCACTAAACACCATACTGAACTTGTTACTAATAGACCTATTTGCTAAGAGTGTCGTTTTTAAAACTGTGGTAAGGCTTAAAGAGTCTAATGGTTTCAAGTTCAGACTATTTGGACATGGTAACGTAATATTGCTAATATTAATACAGATTATCTCAAGCCAATAACCCTGCTTGACTGAAACTTTTCCATAAAAATTCCCTCTAAAGAATATTGGATACAGCGTACAGCGACAGCATTAATATTTACACGGACGGATCGAAACAGGACGAAGGCGTGGGCGCTGGAGTCTTCAAACTCCAAACAATGCTTCAAACTGCCAGATAGTTGCAGCATCTTTCAGGCTGAACTTTTCGCAATTCCAAAAGCCGCAGAGCATCTAATGAACTGCGAAGAAGGCTCCTACATCAACATTTATGTTGACAGTCAAGCTGCGCTCAAAACACAAAAAAGTAATGTGATAAAATCGAAAACAGTTCTAAACTGCTACGCTTTACTTCAGAAACTCAGCAGAAGTAACACAGTCTGCTTAAATTGGGTTCCTGGTCATCAAGGTATCATAGGCAGTGAAAAAGCGGATGAACAGGCTAAACAGGGAGTTCTACTTAGTTCAGAACACGAAATCTTCGTAGCACCGATCCAGCACTACTTCTCGAGAATTGATGCTAAGTTACAAAGCATAGCTGACAATAAGAGGATTCAATCCACTTCTTGCAGAATAACGAAAATATTCTGACCGCACTGCAGTGGCCATAGAACTAAATACATCCTCTCGCTATCAAGAGTGGAATGCAATTTACTACTAGGCGTCATCACAAGGCATTGCGTTATAGGTTATCACGCTCGCAGGCTCATCGGACATATGTAGAAACTGCAATGAACCGGGGATTGTAGAAACATTAGAGCACCTCCTGTGCGCTTGTCCTGCACTGGCAAAAAAGAGGCACAGACTAATGGGAAAATTCTATTTCAACTCACTCGTAGAAGTGGCAGACATAAAACTTCACCTTCTCATTAAATTCGCTCAACAGACAAACTCATTTTGTTTAAACAAAGCAACAGAAATTAACTGATTACTCTGAGGAGTTTGTGGTATCACTATGGACCAACACTGGTCTATGTGAGGCTAAGCCGCAACCCCACCCCCTAACCTAGCCTAACCTAGGAGACAGCAACTCAATTGACCATTGGATAGTGCTTCTATAACGACATCATCTAAGAATTACCCCCATAACTTCACTCCTACACTTTAAGGTAACCAATTTCCGTCTACTTCAACACAAGGCGCCAGCCTAGTCAGTATTTCACTAGGGCACTAGAAAATAAATCCAACATCTATCTACTCGCAGTCAGCGGAACCAAATTCTTCAAATTATTTCATGAAATTAAACTACGAGTACGTAAACGTTTAGAATAAATCACTTGAAACTAGAAATGGAACACGGCTCCTACATGTAGACCGTTAAAACACACCAAGAACTGACAGATCAACCCAATTGCATGCATTACTGCCAAAATGGCCACAAGGTGGGTTTTCCTCTACTAATATTGACTTGCAGTCAAACAAAAGGTATCATGTAACAACCATTAACCCTGTACATGGCGCACAAATCATCCGCAAAACCAGTCTGTGATTTAGCTCCCCTCTCGCACAGCTTCTTGATATAGATTGTGTATCTCTTTCAAGTCAGCCAGCGAATTCAATTAAATTTGATGGAAGGCATTAAATCAAACTCTGTCAACAATTTAACAATTCCCCAACATACACTTGCGCATAGAACAGCAGTAGGTATACTCGTTCCTAGTTGGATCTATGCGCCAACCTTGAAACGCACCCAGATTTCAGGCAGGAGAAGGACGGATTGCCAGTACAATCGCAACACTGAAATCGTTTAAACAAAAGATGCAGAAAATAACACGCAAAAAAAAACAAATGACTGCTCACCTCACATCGATCGGCTGACTAACTACCACCGAAAGAACGACGAAATTAATCAACATCAAGCGCAAAGTCATGCTGTGGCACCTCTACCAATCGACCGTCGGATAGCCTTTCTATTTCAACCACCACCATCAGTGGCTGGCTGATAGGCAGGCTCCCACTGTAAAATAGTTGTAGCTGCACTTTTTGTTTTAGATACAATCGGCCACAAGGCGTCGAAATTCTGGTCAAGAACTAACTTCTTAAAAGTTCAAAATGTTGCAAAGACCTCCATCGCGACGGCCCGGCCAGCAGCAGCACAGACAGCGCACTCCATAGAGAGAAAGAGTGAAGCGCTTCCACCGTTGGTACCTATTATGGCCAACCACAAATCGCCATGAGTGTTATGTGTTATGGAAGGTAAAGGTGTCCGTCCAATCGAACTAGAAACAAAGTGGGAACAACTGCCACTTTTAGCTTTTGCCATCTAGGCCTAGAATCTTGAATCTTAAACAGTGGATGTCAGATTGCCTTTAAATTGGTGTGTGTCTCGCGGTGTTGCTGGTTGCCGCTTGGATTGTGATCAATGCGGATTTTCTGGTGACATGAGTGTAGAAGTAAGTCATACATTCCCCGAACCTAATGGAGCATATTTTAAGGGATGTGGCTATGTGCTTGCGCAGATTTATTTTTATTTAAAGCACCGACTGTCCTTGGATGGACTCTTTGAGCAAACGACGTAGTTCATGTTTTGCTCTCTTAATTTCTTTTTACGTACCCAATATTAACGGTGTACATATTTGAAAAGACCTTGTAGCTCATCTATGTACATCCCCTATGAGAATTCACCAAAGTCGACATAAACCAGACACATACTCGTATGTACGAGTACGAATATATAACAAAAAGGATACACCTCAGCTCCTACGAGTAGGTACTTAAAGCCCACTTCATAGTATTAAATATTAACCATTTGAACTTTCCTCCCTCCTTGCGTCAGTCGTTGGGGGAATCAATTCGACTAGTGTCTAACGAGGGCTGTAAAACTCCCAAAGGTTGTCATCTTTTAAGTGTTGTTGCTTGATGAGAGATAAATCTCTCGATTTTTCCACTGAGTTCTGATTTACTCATGCCTACATAGTGTACATTATAGATGTAGATATGTATGTATCTATGTCTACATCAAATAAATCCTTCATGAGCTTCGCGTTGACTTGGGTGGGCTTATGTACGAGTTTGTATGTATATCACGGTATTCCCCAGTTGACTTAGATGAAGGACACAATGTCTTTTCGTGGAACTTGTACGAGCTGTTCTAGTTCTTTAAATTGTCCGCTGTCAAGGTATGTAACGTTGGTATGATCCTTCCGTGCTATCTGCCAATACAACAGTTGTCAGTTACAATTCAAAAAAATCGAAGGTCTTGACTAGAATACAGCCAGTCAAATGTCAAATTACGTTGTCTTCCGATTCTTGTCTGCATGTCTGTCTGTCGGTCTGTCTGTCTGTCTGTCTATCTGTCTGTCTGTCTGTCTGTGTATCTGTCTATCTGTCTATCTGTCTACCTGTCTATCTGTCTGTCTATCTGTCTGTCTGCCTGTCTGTCTGCCTGTCAGTCTGTCTGCGTGTCTGTCTGTCTGTCTGTCTATCTGTCTGTCTGCCTGTCTCTCTATCTGTCTGTCTTTTTTTCAGTCTGTCTGTCTCTCTGTCTGTATGTTTGTATGTCTACCTGTCTCTCTGTCTGTATATCTATCTGTCTGTCTGTCTGTCTGTCTGTCAGTCTGTCCGCGTGTCTATCTGTCTGTCTGCCTGTCTCTCTATCTGTCTGTATTTTTTCAGTCTGTCTGTCTCTCTGTCTGTATGTTTGTATGTCTACCTGTCTCTCTGTCTGTCTGTCTGTATATCTGTCTGTCTTTCTGTCCGTCTGTCCGTCTGTCTGTCTGCCTGTCTAGGCAGTTTCCGAGTCTATGAAAGACAAACATATACATAGCTTGACTCCAGCGCCACCTATCGGATCCAGATCTAACAATTTTCTCTATTGGCACTGAACCAACAGATATTGTGAATATGAATCTTTTTGGTTCATAAATATAGAAGTTGTTAATAACTTGACTCCAGCGCCACCTAGTGAGCGGATTTTTATCCTATCAGTTTCGCTACAATCGGATTAGCGATGCGCCCTCGCATACGCTACGAACAAACATACACACATTAATTTTTATATAATATATTGATCCCTATGTCTGATATTTGACATTATGTTTGGAATATGATGTCGGTCAAGTAGCCGCTTCTGGGCGTGACGCAAAGGCGAGCTCTTTTAAGCACAAATTGTTCATAACAATTTCGCAGACTTCTGGTGTTATTTCAACAGTTTCATTTCGAATGAAAATGTTTACTTAAATAGCAATTTTTTGCTAAATAAAATAATAATAAAAAATAAATGTTGTCCTTAAGCATCCAGGTTGTGATGGGTTTGTTGGTGTACACCTTTTTCTTCAAGTACCTGCATCGAAAGAAATCGGGAGGGGTCAAATCAGAGGATCGTGGGACCGCTCGAGTTCGGCACTTTTTGACATTATTCGTCCGGGATAATTTCCTGCAAAATTTGTATAGTAGCACATGTTCTGTAGGTCTAATGAATCCAATTTATTTTTCAACATGTCCCGAAGTGCTCACCAACATTGCCTCCAGCATCCCCAAAAGAAATATATATGATGCCGTCAATTGAGGGTGTTCGGTGCCCCAATAAACACCCAAGTCGAAATGCGCTTCGTCACTCATAACGATTTTTTTTTGCAAAAAATGGTGGTCGTCTATACTGAGATGTTTTAATATTTTCAACACGTTGTTGCAACGTTATATGCTCAGTACTAAATTGTCATCGACCACTCTCTATGACTGTCAAATGCCAACTGACTAATGTCATCCAAACCAGAATGGCGGCCAAACAAAATCGACCTGGCACCTGGTGCATAAAAAGCACCCTATATGAAGTATTGTGTAGGTTGGGGGTGGAACTTCTACTACTTTAGTAGTATTTCTACAGTTTTATTTACTTTATTCAAAATTTTATTACTTTTTCAGAATTAAGTACAAATATATTTTTTTTGTCTTTGTATTTTACAGTTTAATGTCTTATAAGAAGTTGATTTGCACCATAAGTCTTTTCCTAAACAGTGATTTCGTGCATAAAAAAAAAGTATAATACAGTACAATCCCGACAAATCGTAGTGCCAAGGGACCTAGAGCTTCTTACGAATTATAGAGGTTTTCGAAATAGCGGGGTTACGAATCATTGAAAATGTTTTCAAGGGACCGGTAGTTTATTTCATATAAGTGGGGTTTACGAATTAACGGGGTTCGAATTATCGAGATTATACTGTATTATTAAAATTATAGTTTTTTATTGGTTAATTTTGTTTTATTCATTACAAGTTGTAACAATGTTCCTTGTGTAGGCAGCTTTCCATTTTTTCATCACTGGTGTTGAGGCGGAATGTGGGGATGCTTATGCTAACGTTGTGGATAAATCAAATTGTAAGAATGCCCCAATGTTCCCTTAAGAAAAGGTACGTGATAAGAGACTGGCTATGGCCATAGTCCAACAAATTCTATTAAGCAGTTTGATCAACTCAGAATTAGGAAACTGTAAATCCAAAAGGTCAGTAAAGCGTGGAACACCACTCTTAACTCTAAACGAAATTTCGCTCACCCTAGAAAAACAAGGGTGTAAAGTTATAGCTTATGCCGATGACATTGATATCGCTATTAATGAAAGATACCTTCCAACGATCACGATATCACGATATCTTGGTTTGATTGTAGATAGGAAACTGAGCTGGAAGTTGAACACACTTGAACGAGTGAAAAAATCCGCTTTGTACTCGTGCAGGCCGTAGGCTGTAAATGGGGAATCCGTCCTCAGATTATGCACTGGCTTTACACTGCGGTAGTTAACCCATACTTAGGTATGGAATTGTAGTCTGGTGGACAGCACTAGACAAAATTAGCTATATAAATATACTCAATAAAATCCAAAGAACGGCCTGCATGTGCGTTACTGGAGCTATGCGATCCGCCCCCACCGTAGCCGCTAAAACGATATTAAATATGCTTCTGTTAGACATTTATGGTTAAGACATTGTAGCAAAAACGGCGTTGCGACTTAAAGAAACCTCACAGTGGGAACATTCTAACTTAGGGCACTCCAAAATACTCTCAATCTATTATCTAAATACAGGAATTACGGACTACATGACTCCGCTCCAAGATTCCCAACCGACAGGAATGGGTAGGAAATATCTGTCTAAATGTCAAATCTGCATTGAAGATCTACACAGA
The DNA here is from genome assembly GCA_949775065.1 of Brachyopa scutellaris. Taxonomy (NCBI): domain Eukaryota; kingdom Metazoa; phylum Arthropoda; class Insecta; order Diptera; family Syrphidae; genus Brachyopa; species Brachyopa scutellaris. The sequence continues at coordinate 93,723,348 of OX459113.1, read as the reverse complement.
TGGGTCCAAGACAGGTGATGGTATAGGAGCGGGTATCTTTTCGGGCCAGGTCAGCCTGAACTTGTCCCTGAGGCTTCTTGATCACTGTAGTGTCTTCCATGCGGAGGTGATAGCTATTCGCTGAGTGACTTTCGATGAAATCCATGTACAATCGCAACATTTTCGAATTACCAATTATAAGATCAAAATTGGTTAGGCACTGCCGAGTATCTCTAAACGCGATATCGAGCAGATGCATGTTCACGCTGTGCTGAGTTCCTAGTCATAGTGATATACCAAGTAACTGTGAAGCTGACGAACTAGCCAGAAAAGGTACAAAACTGGGAAGTTTTATCACAGAAAGTAACAAACAGAAACAATAAAACACAAAATCTCTGCGCAAGCTCCACAAAAGGCTAATGAGAGATGGCGTTATCTTGACACGTGTAGCTGCACCAGACAGACTTTGCCACAGCTCAGCCAACGTAAAACTCGCAGCCGGCTAAAAATGAGTTCCAATAGTTTCGATAAGAGTCGGCTCATGCGGCAACACAATGGACCTACTTTGGTCTACGTGAATCCTACCATATGTGGGGATAGCCACCCAACCTAACCTAACCTATACCATTTGTAAACCATACCCACCAAGACAAGTCACCAGCAAATAACTGATCTTGCTAGGCCTAAGTACATCGTCAACAGAATTTTGAAAAAATCTAAAAAGTACTATCCAAGCCATCCTAAATCTGTAGCAGCATTCATAATTTTGCTGCGCCTATAGCAACAAAAGCCTACCTCAGCATTATGCCTACGGGGCGTGCTGTGAAGGCTATTCGTTAGAACTCTTTACTCTTTGGTGAAAATAAGCATTCCAAATGTTTCTACATATGAAATATGTAAATTTATTTCTTTGCACTTTATCTAGCCTCAATATCGCGCTGAGAGTGCGCTTGCTGTTAGGCTGCCATAGGCCCAACATCACATGTCCTTGGGCGAGGAGCTAACACAGAAATACGAGTAGTTGTTGCACTCTAATTACCCACCCTGCTTGGTCGAGGACAACGTTACCGAATATTTTAAATTTGTTCGCGTTAGCTAACGAAAAAGGGAGTTGTCCATGTCCAGCACTCTTAGCTAGGCTGAGTTATGCATAATGACGACAACAAAAAAAACTAGGCCTAGACTTGTGGTGTCACGCAAGTTCCCCAAAGGAGTTTGTGGTCCGTTGTAGTAGTGCTGGTTTGGATGGTGGTTTTGGTGTTAGCCAGGGTCACAGATGCAAATCTCTGAGCAAATATCTCGTAAGTAAAAGTGATACGGATACACTAACAGAAGCAGTGGCAGCACTTTGACACTGATATTCGTTCAATGCAATCCATACAGACCATGAAGACTGCCGAAGAGGAAGAAGAAGGCGACCAATGTTGAATGAACACTCATGACGGCCGCGCATTCTAAGTGCGTTCACGTTTAAATGTCGCGTTGTGCGTCGTCGGTATGACAGTCGCTGCCGCTTCATGCAATTTAAATGTGGCATTTGTCCGAGAGTATAAATTAAGCAGTGCGCCTTGACATCAATTAGTTCATGCACATTTTACAACAACAAAAAGCAAAAAAAAATAAAAATAAAAATAAAAGAAACACTCCGAGTATGTGTGCGTTAGTGTTTAGCTATTCCTCTCCTTCTTTCTAAAACTGCAGCATGCGATTCGTGTGCGTATTGTGTGTGTGATTTTTTGTTTGTTGCTTTTCGTGAATTGTTGCCAACAGCAAACGTTTGACATACGCAAGTGACATTTGGGTGTTCGTGCGACGTCAACTGCGGCAATTATGACAGCATTTTGTTTGTTACAGTAGTGCAGTGTATGCTTGTGTTCGCTTTGTCCTTAATAGGTTCTTGGCTTCATTCCGTTTTGAGGAATGAGTTATGCAATGCAGTGAGATATTTTCCTTAACAGAAATGTCTTCTTACGAGTACTAACTGGTCTGTCTTGTTGGGGTATTATGTAGATGAGGAGTGACACTTCATCGAATTGATTTCTTTAAGATGTTTTCTGTTTCGATTATTTACTGCAGACACTTTAAGCTGTATCTGCTTTTTTAAAGGGTGTTTTTAAGCATGTTCTACTCTTTCAGAAAGGTAAAAGGAGTAGCCTTTGGCATTCAAGATGACGTTACTTTTTAAAATACTCTGGAAAGACTCTTAACACATCAACGCTTTTGAATTGTGAAATCAAAATCGGAAATGTTATAAAGCGCTGCGTTTAATGGTGAACGCGCAAATCAATGTATTTGTGATACCATTGTGATACCCGGATCCATAGAATCCGCTGATGCGTTGTTGCGTCGTTTTTAACTGACAGCTATATGGAAAAACGCCCATAACCAACTTATATATGTGAACTTCGACGAATAAAGTAGGTTTAATTTCTACTTTTTTAGTCCGTTGATCCATTTGCAGGACACATTCACGCATTCGCAAATTGAGATTAAGCAAATTCATTGGTGGAAGCATTAAAAGAATGTTCAGCAATTATCATCACCGTTGACGTCAACGTATGTATGTCACGGATTTTATGGAAAGGCTCTTTCCGTCAATACGTAAAGTCAGCGGATTCTATGGATCGGGGCCTTGAGAATGTTGCTGTTTTGATTTGTCTACTCAGAACTCAGAACAGACATACTGCTTAATGGACTAAGTATTGGCAATTTCGATGGAACCAAAAAAAAGATAAGACTTTAATTTTTATGTAATGGGCTCCGATATTACATCAATCGAAGAACTAGGAATACAAACTGTTGTCTGTTAGGTGAAGGATCTACCGACGCTTAAGTTGCTTGCTAAAGCCTCAGTCAACTCTACACTATGTATTGTTCTGAATTCTGAAAGCTGACTACGATTCACTGAACATCTGCGATTCGACTTCACGCTAGCTCCTATAGTTGTAAGTGACGTTACGATGTGGGCAGTCGATATCGACACTTTGGAAACGGTAAAATCTACATACATACAGTCAACCAACCATTGTATAACGCGGTACTTTCACAACGCGAATTCGCTATAACGCGATTTGTGAATTGCGGCAAACCCTCCTGTAACGCGGTACTTCTACAATGCGGTTTCGCTATAACGCGATTCTCAGTCGTTTCTATCGCGAGAAATAAGTGTCGCATTCCTGTATTTCGGGAAATTCCCTTTTAACGCATTCACGTTTTCCGTAGGGTGTTCAGTATGACATATGGAATTTTATTCAATGTTGGCTCACTGAAATATCCGTCTGGTTTTGTTTATTTTTGCCACTTTTTCGTGCCTGGTAGATACATATTAACATAAAACATAAGCCAAGGTTTGAGATTGGAAGGACTGGATTTGGCTGCTAATTTGGCGAGTTACTTCGCAGGTATTGATCCCTCTATGGAACGCTCCAACAATTTTAAAATGCATTTGCAATGTTCTCTAGCTCCATATTTTGAAGTCCGAAAAGGGTTGCAGCGAAGCGCTTAGCAAACTAGGACCTATAACGGATTTTTTTTTTAAATTAAAAAGCATGTCCAATATGTATGAAACATGAATTTATATTTGCAATGAAAATTGCATTCTTCTTCTTTTAATTGTTAACATACCTAATTATTTTTATTATTTGTGAAGCGTTTTCGTATTGAAACTATAGTTCAGTTAGTTTTCTGAAAACAATGCAACAAATTTAGATGCGTTTTTTTTTCTGTGGAGAACGTAACCCCAGCTTTAGCATGTGGCAAGTATCGTATTACGCGATTTTGAATAACGCGCTGTTTCTCGGAAACCTTACTACCGCGTTATACGAGGGTTGGCTGTATTTCTTTATTGAATAGCGCTGTTTACTGTTTGTTTCAAACATTTTTCTTATCCACTCGGTATGATATAGAGAGAAACGATTCGTTTGAATAACATCTACCATAACGGAGTTGCTCTACACCCCCATTGTGTTCAAATTTATTAAATTAAAAAAAGGATATCACAAAAAAAAGAAAAATAACAAAATCAACACAAATTACTTCTAGAAATCTAAAGAAATTAAATAGTTAAGATATAAAACATTTTACAATTGTTGTTAATTCTGAAAGCTTATTTAAAGGAGTAAATAAGCCATTATAAATCAATTCAGTTAATACAGTACTACTAGTATATTTTAACACTTGATTTTTTGTGATATTTCGCAATAAAAAGTTTTGGGGTTGCACCACACCTCAGCGACTCTCGTGACGCACACTCTGAGAAACAAAATTGCGCCACAAGCTTCTGCAACAATTTTTAGTAATAAAAATAAAAAGTCAAAACATGTAAGATTCGTAAACAACCATTTGCCCCAGAAATAACTCGATTTCGTCGAAGTGGGGTTGCTTTACACCCCTTAGTGATGAAAGGGTTAACATCTCTCGAAATTTGATGCTCCTCAGAGGTACCTACGTACGACATTTTGGCATCATTCTTTTTATGTAATTAATTGTGTACATTATCTTAAAATTGGATTCTAATCGTTTTATCAAAATAACATTTCGTAGTTTTCTTTCAAAGTTTGAAACTCCTGATATAAAATAAGACAATAATAATAACCTTACCTAACCTAGGTTAGAATCGCTTTAGCCCGGATAGTTATCGGGTATTATGAGTTAAACCGCAATAATCCTGTGCTTCCAAATTACTTTCGGGCTAATTTGATCGAAAATGTCATCGAAAATATCAAAAATTACAAGACGGTCAGTTATGAAAAAATTCGGGCAGAGAAGTCAGTCTTTTAGCAAGGATTTGCCAGCATTTATTTAGGTCGTACTGTAATCAAAAATTAAAGCTAAATTGAAAAATATCTTCTTTTTGCAATCGAACTGCGCGAAAAGTATTAAGATAGCTTGTTAGCTCAAAGCAACAGGAACTATGTTAAAGATTGAGTCGGCCCCAAACAGAATTTAACCCTAAATCTTTTTTAACACAGAATACATTCCTAGTAGCCTCCTGTTCCCGTTTTTTATCGATTGTATTTCATACTCACTACTTTGACATTCTTTTATGAAAGAGTCACCAACCACCATTTATAGCGTTTTCAACATTTAGGGAGGTTTCAGGTATAAGCTACATATGTAGGTATATGCAAAGGATAAATGAAGCTACATAATGTGGCAGAGTCAAATAACGAGCAATTTTTGACCTGAATCTAGACACGTAGACAGGAAAAATCAACTCACAGTGTTTAGAGTTATTTATCAAATGTAGCTATCGCAAATTAATACTCTTAAAAGTATCATCAAATCAACCCGAAGAACCCATTTAGAGTTCGCCCACTCACTGAATATATCGATGACAAATGACAAAAAAAAAATCCTACACAACTACTTGTACCTGCACTTCCCCAACGGAACTCTGATCATCGATTAACAGGTTCCCTCGATATTATTAATGGACATACAACGTAACGTAGCTTTTATTGATCGTTAAAAGTATCTACATATATGTAGGTACGGGTTCGTCAATCGCTACAATGTCAAACTCTAGAAATAAGAATTATCTCCTGCATCACTGCGACTGCGAGTAGCTCGCAACAGCAACAGCGACATGATTTTTATTTTCTAATAGCATCGTCTGCTAATTGAGTTCATGGCTGTACTCGCATTTGCATTTCTAATTGAAAATGCAACTAAAAGTTGGCAACGCTCTTACGAGCACCAACACCAGCTGTTGCGTAGTGGAAGACAACAAAATCGTATCCCATTATGCGATGCGAGTTTGTCTTATTTTCTTCACGCACAAACATACTCGTATGCATGTACATTAAATACGTGTAGATACTTTATACTTTATGCTCATAAGTTCAAGCTCTCTAGCGCACTTAAAAGAACCAAACTTTTGAAATAGGTCCCCTCACCTCACATACTCGTGCTCGTATAGCTACGCCCCAAATATAAAGTTAACCCAAAAGTCTACATTTTTCGTTTTATTGATCCATTTAGAATGTTCTGGAGCCGAAATGAAATTGCGACGCCATGACACAAACAACTACCGTCATCCGGTTTAAGCAGCTACAGCCAAACAGCCCTGAAAAGTTTGTGCGTGTGGGGTGCGCGGGTCTACCTACTCTTTATGAGTAAAGCGCAAAATTTCCTACTAAAAGTTTCTTACCCCCGAATTCAAGTTCAAGGTCAGTCGTATAGCAAAGCAAGACGCAAAACAAGGATTTCCATTGAACCCACGAATTTCAACAGTCATTTCCACCCCATATACACTCACACACCGCCATATCGGGCCCCCACAATCGATTTGGAATGTCTGCCAGGGCTTTGTACGCACACAAGGCGAAAAGATACGCAAAAAGAGAAACCCACCCCCCACCGCGGTCGCAGTAAAGAGCACAGTAGATCCAAGTAATTCCTGGAAAGCCGTTTTCTTTTCTGTTTCCATATTTCGGTTTTTAGGAACTACTCCCACCCCAACGCCGCCCGCCGTCTATCGCTGTGTGTTCTGCGGTGTACATTTCGCAAAAAAAAAATCGACTTCCCCCATGCTAAGGGATGACGAAGCAAAGAAAACAGAACCTAGCCTACCATGGAACTGAAATGCGTGCGACAAGGCAATATCCTTTTAACATTGAACGGTTACTTCGCAGCCGAAAATATATTGACCCGGCGTTTGCCAGAAGCCTGAGTAGGTGGTGAAATTTTCGCCAGGAAACATTATCCACCACACCCCACGATTGCGACCGGCGGGCGGCGCCATCGTTGTTTGTTGGTTGTGATGTCTGTTTCCATGGCATCCTTATTATTTGTTTTCGTGTGACATGGTGTTGTGGGAATTCAATGAGATTTAGGGGTAGCCTGGTGGGCGACTTGTCGTATGCTGCTGATGCGTCCTGCCAGACAGTCAACGATCTTAGAGCTTCGCACTTTACGGTTTCTTGATTCTATCGAAACATGCCTTCAATTTGTGTTTTTCGAAAGCAATATGAGTGTAGGCACCTGTCATTAAATTCACCAAGGAGTTCTGATTAACATGGAACTCAGTAAGGAAAGTGGTCAAAGAAATGAACGACTTTGAAGATGAATAGGTATTCAGTTTTCATTTCCAACCTTTTTTGATAAAATATCCTGTTGCCCGACAGTGGTCACATATCGTAGCCTTATAATAACGACTTTATATAAGTAAGCACGCATTTATAGAGCAAAGTGTCATGGGACAACGGCTATACCCTGAAAATCATCGTTTCGTTTCATCTTGTTTCGTACTTTTTGGTTTGTTTTTAGTTTTTTAAACCTAATTTTTTATTTACAACTTTTTAGTTGTAGTTGTTTCAGAGTAGAGTGTACATATGTATGTAGGTAAGCAATGTCGTGTTCTACTTGTCAAACCCTTTCATTTGACACCCATATAAAGGAGGGCGTAAAGATAACGCTAATCCACCATCTTAGTGCGTCCGCCATATTGAATTTTAAATGTCACTTAGCTTATCGTATTCTATTTGTCAAATCCTTTCATTTGATATCCATATTAAGGAGGTAGTAAAGATAACGGTAATCCGCCATCTGTGGGCGTCCGCAATATTGAATTTTTAATGAGATCATAGCGTTATATGGTTCCAACAAGACGGTGCTACAAGTCAAATAGCTAATGCAGCAAGTAATAAGAATAGTGTTGGCTGCCATATTACAATGTGCAAATTTAGACATTTTCAAAATAAATGTTGGTTGAATACACTCACTTGTACAGTCTTGAATAAAATTAAGGAGCTATATTAAGTAAAAACTTACGTGTTAATGCTTACCTATATGAAAAGTAATATAAAACAAATTAAAAATATCTTTATTTATGTGTGTAAAAAAACAAATCGGTTCGTACCTACTTCTTTCGTCTACAGTGTTGTGCAAAACATACCGGATTTTTTTTTTTTTTGAAAATTTGTAAATTCCAGTCAGCAGAAAGATACTACGTAAAATTCTTTGATTATTCAAAAAACTTATTGCATTAGTATACAATTAAGGAAAAAAATCAAAGTTCTGCGGTGATAATTTTTATGTTTTATCAAATAATTTAACTCAGCTCTATTTCGTGCCTGTGCAAAACATACCGGATTTCCAAAAGCACCGCATTTCCTCCCTCTTAATGTTGTTTATAACGGTCTTGACTGTCATTTGAATTGAATTTTAGACAAAAGAAAAGCGAAAATGACATTAGCAACTTAGTTGTTTCAAAATTTGTTATTACTAAATTGGCCAAAAGTAAATACAGTAGGTTCGTTAAAAATCAAGTTGTAGTTGACTTCAAGGCAGGTCTACACAAAAAAAAAAATTAGCCAAAAGTACAAAATAGCATCATCGACAATGTAGGACATTAGAAAAATTGTTCAGAGGAGAAAAGCGATTAAAAGCATTTATTCTTAAGGACGTCCACGAAAAACAACAGGCCGAATCGACCGGGAAATCTAAAAGATGGTCGTAAAACATCCTTTATTGTTTTCTAAAACAGATCGTTAGCGAACTCAATCTTTCAATTGAAGCAAGAAACGTACGGAGAGGTTTAAAAGAAGCTGCCTTGTGTCCTTTTCGACCATGTAAAAAGCCTCTACTGACTGCTAAGCATATACAGAAAATGTACCATTTTGTTGTTCTAGTTAGTCCTTGATTAATTTGCTTAGGATAATCGTTTCTTAGACTGGATTTCGCAATAAACGATTTAAATTGGTCCGAGACTAAGTCACTTTTTAAATTTGTCCGAAACTAAGCGCTAAGTTTAACTTTATTTCTTTTGATAGAAATATTCATGTTAGATGAAAGAATGGGACACGTCTTCAGCAATAACATTGTCGCCCTATGGTGAAGCATGAAAAAGGTTCGATTATGGTGCGGGGATTTTTTTTTTTTTTTGCTAAATTTGTGGTCCGCTATATGAAATAAGTGGTATTATGGATCGTTTCCAGTATAGGGATATACTGGAATCCCAAAAGCTACCATAAGCTGAAAATAATATATCACTGCGTTGGGACTTTCAAGAAGATAATGACCCAAAGCATCTTTTAAAATTGATAAAGAAGTGGTTTGCGAAGAAAAAAATTATTGCATTAGAATGGTCCTCTCAATCGCCCGATGTGAACCCTATCGCAAAGTTGTGGCTATTTCTGAAAGACGGGTAGGTTCAATGAAACGCGTATCCAAAAACTATCTTTAACGGTCATAAAAAAAACAGGTTTTTTTTAGAAAATGGCAACATAAAGGAGGTTTATTTTTTCTGAAAAGAAGGACGAAAGGAGGATTATTTAACCTTCGTATCAATTCAAGGGCAGCGGGGTACCCTTTTGATTATCGAACCAATATAAAACTTATTTCCACTTATAACAACAAAACAATATTTCCAGAACCTTCTTGAAATTAAATTCAGGTTTAAATGGTCTACTTCATCCGAAATAAATATAATCCGAGAATTTTATAGAATTAATTTTTCAACTCTAATCCGGAGTTAATAAAAAGAACATTAATTTCGTATTGATACGAACGTTAATCATAAGAAATTAATTTTATTTTATCATATTTTCATAAATTAAATTCAAAATGAATTGTAAACCATTTATTTGACGACAGGGGCTTTTTATTTGGATTTTGATGAAATTTGTCTAAGCATAATCCGTTTAAGATTGGATGAACGAATATACTAAGTCCAGGTACATACAACATTTTTAAATTCACTCTTATGGTCAGATTTCGATTTTAAGTTACTTTGTGACAAAATGTTTTGCACAGTGATAGATCGACATCGATCACAATGCACACACCACGCCAGCTTAACGTTAGTAAAAAAAAAGAGGGAGAGAGAGAAGAGCACGGTACTTAAACATCAAAATAGAGCAACTAGCTTTGTATTTTCGTATTCGCCGTGTATTGCCAAGTTTCACTGTGGCATAATTTTCATTTGTTTCATGCACAAAATTTGTGGGAGGATTCGGATACGAAAGGTGGGGTGATTCTAGGGTAAAAGGAGGATTTAAACTAAAAAAAGGAGGTTTGGAGGATTTTGGAAATTTGGGCTCAAAAGGGAGGATTGTTCTCCCCAAAGGAGGATTGATGGGATGGTTAAGTATAACCAAAAATCCGGTATGTTTGCACAGGCATAAATAGAGTTGAGTTCAAAAACATTAAAAATTATCACAGCAGGACTTCGTTTTTTTTCTTTAATTGTATGCTAATGCAATAAGTTTTTTTGTATTATCAAAGAATTTTACGTAATATCTTCCTATTCACTAGAATTTACAAAAGAACATTTTTCAAAAAAAAATCCGGTATGTTTTGCACAACACTGTAATTGCCATTGAAGTGTTCGCTGATTGTTCTATATACCTAGTTATGTTTAGGAAATAAATATGATTTCTTCTGGTCGTATGCTGGCTATGGAAATATGTACCATCATTCCAGAACATTAAATTTTTGAATTTTGTACATAAACATCTGTCAAATGTATTTATATAACTTTTTATTAAAATGTCGGCTCTCGGTTTGTCAGATTAATGTTATATCTAAAATAACAATTAATTAGCTACTTACCACTCCCAACTAAAAGAAACAAGAAAACCCCTTCTTACCTGCAACGAAAAAAAAGGATATTTTTAGAATTAGAATAATTAAATATATATGTATGTAAATAAACAATTCAGGAAACTGTCAACGAAAACAAAAGAAGAAACAAAACTTCTGTCATTTCAAATGTGATATCCTCCGAAAGAAGGTATCCTCTCAACATGCATTAACATGTAATCCAAAAATAAAAAGGAACAACTCTTCACTGATTTCCTATGCCAGGCACGCGTCCCAACACAATTCCACAAGAAATTTATAACAATACTCGTCGTGGCTACCGCGTCAGGTTAGTCCACACTCGGAACATGTTAGCGGATGGCGGGTCGCCAACTCCACAACAAAGATTACACACACTCCAAGTGCAGCCAGTGCTATGATGGCGATGGATATCGTATGAAGAGAACGAATTTCTCTACCGGAAAGGGTCATGGTCAAATGAGTTCGGTCTCATCCGCCGCGCCATCAGTGCTTCTTGATCTTCACCAACCACCACAAAGTGACTCGAATAGTGTCGCCTAATGGGCTCGCCATATTCATCGTTTAGATGTCTTCTGTATACCAATTAGAGTAATGTCGGGCGGGCAGGCAAAGGTATATCCTTTGCTATCAATCACAGCGTTTGTGTTACCGATCATGATTCCGAACGTTCGCGTCACGTGTTGCTTCGAACAGGATACCCGTTTGGACATAATGCGGCTATTCGTATTCGGCGAAGGTGGTTACCGGTTCGTCACCCGGTCTTATACCTTTCATTTGAGTCATTCAACAGTTTTCAAATCTGTAGGCAATGCAATTAGGTGGGCTGTTTTTATTTGACGGGAAACTATTAATTAACACTGAAGGCAATTGATCTTGTTATAAGCGGGGAAAACTGGCTTGAATTGCTCCTTTTTATGTGTACACGTATCCATTGCTGTTATACGAGTAAGGTGAGAAACTCCGTTTTGGGCTGAAATTGCTCAGGATTAACTTGCGATATGCACTCCATGGTGGAGATCTCCTTTAAGTTACTTAGTGACTTTGGCGCATTCAAATGTTTTAATTAGAAGTCAAATAAACCATGCACGAAGCACTGTGGGCATTTTTGCAAAAGTTCTTGCAAAATTCAATTTTCGCGTGTGTCTACAATGCAAAAAAAGATTATCTTCTGGATTAAGAATCGTTTGGACCTCAAGAAACCGAAAAAATGATTATATTTGGACACTTGGTATGATAAGTACAGCCAATTAAAGTTAGGTTATTTTTAGTGTAAACGAAAAATTGATTTTTTTTTATGTTTTCGTTTGAGTTCTGGGTGTACAAATTTGGTATAGTGATTAAAAATACATTGGTTTTCTACTTTCTTGGTACATATGGTAGTTTTTAATTTAAATGCAACCTATTTTTCTTCTTTGGAATATTGATTTTTTGAAATTTAGTGGTTTTATGAAAACATGTTTTTAGCAGACTTTTTTGACTTTATGTTGGGTTAAAAAAAAAGGTACGATAATGTATGGTCTAAGCTCAACGGAAATTTAAAGAACATGTATTTCTGAACATTCTCTTAGGAGCTAAGCTGCAAATATTTGCAAATCTGTGAGCTAGCAAGATTTGATTAGTGTAAGTCAATTTTTTTTTTTTGGTTTTTTTTTTTTCAATTTTTTTTTTCACATTGTTTGTAAATATTTATGTATGTATACTTTACAGGTAAAAAAAAATGTATACCAATTCATTGTGATTTTGCGGTTTTCAGGCCTATTTTCGGCAGCCCCAAATCCTCTTCATAAAATCATACCTGGAGTCAATAAGGAGGTGATAAAAAGGCTTCAAGTAATAGTTTACGTTCTAGATTGTAGAGAAAATGTTGACGGTGCCAAGTTTGTAGAAATTATTCCAGACTTTGACGAAAGATTCCAAGAAATCTAGTTTTTTTTTTATTACTAATTTTTAATTATTTATTTATTTATCCTCCACTGTTAAAAACTTGAAATACATTATTGAAATGGTTTTGTTATGTTGATATGACACTTAATAAAAAAAAAATGTTTGCAACACAAAACAAATTTTTTTTCCCTCCACTCTTTCGCTTAATTAAGTTTTGAAATTCTCTGCAGTTACTACAAACATTAATATTTGAATTTAATTTTAAAGTAAAGTACTATTTTTAACCTTTTGGATAGAAATATTTTTGTTTAACATGAAATTCTGTAACACCCTGTACAGCATTTTTCCTAAATTTTATCATTTTTTTTAGCATTACACCGCTTAACATACTTTTTTGACTTAAAAATTCCACCGAAATAGTATATTTGCACTCTAATATGGAGCAAAATAAAAAAAGAGGGCTTTTGATACACCTGCAAAAATATTTAAAAAATGTCTGGTTCGTTTACTTTTATGCACAACTGTGACTTTTTTTTGACTTTTAGACATACTATTTTTACTTCAGTTACCTACTTTTGACAATATTTGAGGTAAAATATTAAGACCATTTCCATTGGAAAAAAAGTTGTATTTCAGCAGAAGATTCCGGTAAATATTTTTTCTTAAAATTTCCAAATTTTATAGCCTTGGAAATTTCCTTCAAACAGAAAAAAAAATTATCTCGATATCCCAGGAACCGAAACAGGCAGTTACTTTGGAGTTTGCCCAAAGAAGTAGTAATATACGTATTCACATGAAATTTAGTTCTACCAGACAACGATAGGAAGTGTTTTATCATTGCCACATATGTACATATGTATGTAGATCCAGAGGACTATCCCTGGCAATATACACTATTGCATTGGAAGAAGATATTCAAAGGTTTATAGCTCTGTAATCCTACATTATTTGTCTATCTAGGATTACTCCTGTAGATATGGCTTCTTTGGAGAGTTGGAGTGTCACACCTTTTAGTAATGTATTAGAACTTTGGATTCATGTGTTAATGGTTAGATTAACGTAAATAGTTCAAAAACGCTTGAGCTTTGAGAAACAAAATGTCTTTGAAGAAATCGAGACGCAAAAAAGTATTTCTCAGAACAATTTATAACTTTTTATTGCAACGCAGTGCTTATTAGAAAAGTTCTGATGTTTTTATTTTATTAAAGAAAGGAGACATGGAGGTTATGTACGGAACACAATATCCTCGTGACTGATGGTACTTCTTGGTCCTTTTGACGAAATTTTCAATAACATTTTTGCAATTGAATAGAGCTGGAAAGATTCTGGTCTTACTAAAATTGCTGCAATGTTTTCATTAAACCGAGCTGCACGAACACGGGCAAGTTTCTCCTGGGTTAGAATAGACCCAATCGCCCCAAAATTATCAATTCATCAAACCACTGTATGGCGATAGAGTGCATTATGTGGCCCGAAAAACCGACGGCATTTTCGAACCATCTCCGCACAAAATCTCACCATTTCGTAAGTAGATTTTCACAATTTCTAGATGTTGTGCATCTGTGTTCACACACGGCAGCTGTCAAACAATAATGCTGTACGACCGACACTAAATTCAAAATCGGCGGTCTTAATTGGACACCCACCTTATACATACATAGATATAAACTACAAATTCTCATTATTTATTTTATTTATACAAATTGTTTCAGAGACGTGATTATGAAGATTTACCATCATGATGGATACCAATTCAGGATGTACCATATGTTTGCCTATCAAACATGCAGATTATGGCGCAGCGACTTCGGCATGTAATTCCACCTAATTTAGGTCTATGTTGTGTATAAATTGGCATTCAATTTTCATACTCGTTTACTTGTATGATATGCTTAAACTACACACATGGTGCACGCATTTTATTCGCGCATTTTTACTTTGCATTTCACGACCGCTGATTACCCTCGTCACTTGACGTTTCTATACGTGTATATGGACTTGCTTGCGCGCATGTGACGCTTTACTCGTAAATTTCCACAAACACGGAGACCCTTGACCGAAAAATCTCAATATTAGTACAAGTTGCATTAATGACTTGTTTTTTTAGGAAAATGCTGCTATTCTCCATTGAAGAGTTCTGCTATGCATATTAATGTACCGATTTTATAACACCTTACTTATTATTTATTAAAATAAATAATTACCTGCCCAAGCAGCACATTTTAATATATCAATCAAAATGTCTATGTTTAGTATACTAACTTTAATATTTGCGATACAAATTTGAATGTAAAAGTACATAATTTCTTAGTATGTATCTGTTCTTATTCTCCAGTGGTAAGTATTTGGGCATTGTCCTCGACTCAAAACTTAGCTGAAAGGAGAATATAGAACTAGTGTGCCCAGCACATGCGAGAACTCTCGCAAGAGAAAATCTAACCCCCTATATCCAAACTTCCCATATGATTTCCATCTGTCAACTCATGGAAATCCCATGGAAATCATACGGGAAGTGATTACTCTTTTGGGAGTTCATTTTGGGTAGAATATTTGTTTTGATTTGTTTTTTTAATTTGTTAAAACTTATAAAGTGAAAGTGTAATTCGTCACTGCTCCAGTTAATTCTCTTTCTTTTGACACCTCATTTGTTAAGATGGGTTAAGTATGATAGCCGCAAATGGTACATATACTACAGAAATAATATAACAGAACTATG
This sequence comes from Brachyopa scutellaris, assembly GCA_949775065.1. Taxonomy (NCBI): domain Eukaryota; kingdom Metazoa; phylum Arthropoda; class Insecta; order Diptera; family Syrphidae; genus Brachyopa; species Brachyopa scutellaris. Next base: position 93,708,203 of record OX459113.1, on the reverse strand, counting down.
CTTCAAGGAAGTATGCATAGAATTCTATGTCTGCAATAAAGCCTGCAGCTAAAAATGGTGACTTCGGCCAAAGATGACGCTAGCTGTATTGCGTCCAATTTTTACATACAGGTCCATAGTGTGGTGGCCCCCCTAAGCAAGAAATTCAACGTCAACAAAATCACGGAAGAGAGAGAACGCAAGCATAGGCATGACCGGTGCATTAAGGTCCTGGACTGTGATGCGCTTACTGTTGCACCTTCTGGTACTTGACCGCCATATCAAAAGCACAGCGATGCTCAGCGCAGTTCGACTCAAGAAATCTGGGTGCTGGACTGCTAAGCCATATGACAGAGTAAAATCCTGGAAACACTAAATGGTCTGGTTATGTCTCCAATTCTTTACAATATCGTCAAGCTTAATTTCAAGAAGCTCTTCGCTGCTAGCATTGTAAGTAGAGAGAAATTGAAACGAGGGAGAGTGGTGACGGGTTTCGATATAACAGTATTCACCTATGGATTGCGGAGTTGGCGCAGGCATTTTCTCGTCGCCTACCGAATTCCGCTATCGTCCACCCAAGCTGCCATTAAAACCATGAATTCGGCAACCACCGCATCAAAACTGGTTGATCAATTCAAATCAACACTTGTGCAATCAGGGTCACTTATCTTTGGGTTTCATAGTGCCATAGCAGGTACCGAGAGAGCCAACGAACTACGCAGGCGAGGATCAGCACTTAACACGTCACTAGCGAAAAATGTTCATATTCCTACAGGTGCTGCTAGGGGCAATATACTGTCACACTTTCCGCAACAACCTGGTCTCAGATGGACCAGTCTGACAAACTGTATCATGTCCAAAAAGATACGGCCAGACTACAATAGATCAAAAACAAACGAGCTGCTACAAAGAACCCGCGGGGACATCGCAAGAGTAGTGACAGTTAGCACACTGGTACTGGTCAATAGGGGACTATGCAGCCAAACTAGTGATCCCTGACAACAATTTCTGCCAAAGCTGCTGTGATGAAAATGAAAATGAGTCGCTTATTCGTTTTCTATGCAAATATCTGTCTCTAGCAGGTGCCAGGCAACTCATACTGGGAGCCAAGATAAGAGACGTCACGTCCATGACTTTAATATTTGAGTCCAATTTAGAGTTTGCAGCTTCGTTAATTTGCTGAAAAAACCACGTACAATTTTTTCATCGCATCTTCAGCTACTGGCCCTTTACTTACTTAGTTGGCGCTACAGTTCGAGGTCAACCTGGGCCTGCTTCTCGCAACTATTTGTGTGTGCGTGTTATATTTTTGCACGAATGGAGGGGACCTACAGTTTTTTTGCCGACTCCGAACGGCGAGTTGAGAAGCTCAATCGTGACAAATAATACTCTTTGATGCTTGTCAGACATTCGAAAGAGGTGGGCACTGTGAAAAACTTTTAGGTGGTCCCTTAGCTTGCCCTTTAGCTTGTTGTAATTTCTCCTCAAATCCGTTCAAAGTCTTTAACACCTCTTCTTCTAAATACTACGCATTGCACTAAGATCAAGTGCTCAAATTAAAATACATACAACTACTAGGAGTCACCTGTAATTTGTAATCTCTTAAATATGTGGTCTTTCGGGTCGACTAAAAATCTTTTTACGATTTCACCACAAACTTTTGCAATTGGCTTGAATCTTTACACGAGTCTTGGGGCATTTTCACTTTCAATGACAAGTAACAAAATATTTTGGAAACAGCACGCATTTAAGCAAACGCAATATTCAACAGACTAGCACTTAGTATGTACAGTAGGTATGTCACAGAATATGAATCTAGATAAAAAGGCGCACAATTGCGAAAAAAATATTTCCCAGATGTCTAACGGTTTTTGTCAGATGAAAAGATGGTAAATAAAATTGCGGCGAATGGCTGAGATTCCACGTACGGCACAAGACAAAGCGCATGTATGCTGAGTTGATACAAATGTATTTAGGGTTGTATTGGTGTGTAGGGATTCTTTTTATGCGTGCTGGTGTAAACAACGCGTGCAGTTATGTGCCTGTTTATACAAGAGAAAAACCTGCTCTCATACGTGTGGACACTGAAATTTATTTCGGGTGAACAAGGATAAATCGTATAGTTAAGGAGAAAGTGCACAGCTTACTTGACAAAAAGTACCAAAAAGGCAATATGAGTAAAAAAAGGCAGAAAAAGACAAAAAAAAGCAAAAAAGATAAAAAAAAAAAATAGGCAAAGACAACAAAATCCGTTCCCTGGTTATAAGGTATTGGCTTGTGTCATAGTGAATGACTGACATTTAATAGCTAAGAAAAGAGATGACCTTTGTATATATTGCCAAAGTCGCCGCAGCGAGCAATTTCATATGAAACATGGTATCCAAAATGGTGCAATGGTTCATTAAGAGTCTGATCGCGTTTCCAAGTTAACATACCAAATCACTGTTGAAAATTGCCTGAAATTAAGTATCTTCCTCGATGTACTGCAAAAAGGACATCAACCAATTTTATGTGCGAAAATAGAGGCAGTTAGCTACTGGATATCCACAGGTTGCTCATCGACATAAGAGTAAAGTACAGTACGATAAAAGAAAGTAAATAATTGCCTTTCTATATTTATACATATGTACTTCTACATTTAATGTTTGTTCTCATACCCAAATATCATTTCAAAATATCGACAATTAAGCAGCAAACGCCTTCCTGTTGCACTCCTTTCTATGAGAATGCATACGATTCTTTAAAGGACATTTCTGTCTACACACTTTATGCTACAAAGGCACTTAAAAAATGAAATTTAGATTTTTTAATTCTACTAATGCACCACTTGTTGCTACATTGCATCTGTTTGCCTTCAAATTTCAAGTGATCAAGTGATCAGGTTCAGGTAGACAGACCACAGTGACAGACGCACTATGGTTTCTAAAAAGGATCGGAATGTCATTTCTGGTTGTGGTTTTTTTTATTTTTGTTTGTTCATCATCACTAGTGACTTAAACATCTCACTCATAAGTGACCGTCACTTATTGACGATTTGATGATACTTTTCAAGAAGTGAACTCTTCCTTATTTGGTATCTGCCGCCACCATCTCACTGTCGACGATGATTGTATCTTAAGTGCTCTGGATTCGGGAATGCAATGAAAAGAGGTGTAGATATGCTGGAACATGAGATAAAATGTTTTTGTTTGAAACAAACAACATTCACTCACAACAGATGTGCGACAATCATTTATTTTTAGCTCGTTCATTTAATTTTGGGTAAACATATTGGCAATGAAATATTTAAAACATACGAGAAAAAATAACTTCTAATTAAATGGTGGAACACTGCTGATCTAATGTTTAGCGGTGATTGGAAATGTTAAGCTTGGATTTTAAGTTTCTGGACAATCTATTTAATAGGTGTACAAATGGATAGTTCCAAATATGAGAAGAGGGATTGACCGGGATATGTAACGACAATTAACATTATTTAAAATTAGACACATAGGGCTTTTTATGTTCCAGGTCGATTTTGTTTGGCCGCCATTTCGGTTTGGATGACATTAATCAGTTGCTATTTGACAGTCGTAGTCGTACTCACTTAGATGGCGCTACAGTCCGGGGTTGACCAAGGCCTCATCCAACAACCCCTTCCAGTCAACCCGGTCCTTAGCTAACTGCCTCCAGTGGCGCACTCCAAGTTTGTTGAGGTATTGTTCTACTTGTGCGCGCCATTTTAGGCGAGGTCATCCTCTGCTGTGCTGACCCTCCGGGTTAGAATCGAATATTCTCCGAGCCGGGCTGTTGATATCCATACGCTCTACATGTCTTAGCCATATTAAACGCCCAATGATCAGTTTTTTGACCAGGTCGTTGTCGCTGTTAAGCTCGTACAATTCGTGGTTGAATCGTCTCCTCCTAAACCCGTCAATGCAAAAGGGGACGAATATTTTACGGAGGATTTTTCTCTCGAAGCGACCATGGATATCTCCATCCGCTTTCGGATGATGCTTCAACTCCACTGCAGAGCCAAGGTAGACAAAGTCCTTTACTATCTCAAAGTTGTAGCTGTCTATTGTGACATTCTGTCCAATTCGTCAATGTTGAGTGTCCCTTTTCGTTGACAGCATATACTTAGTTTTAACAGTATTAGGCAGTCGCAGAGAGTTGTCAATAATTTATTACGGAGAAGCTAACATCGCAACAATGGGTTTACTGAGTTTTACAGCTCTATATAGACGACCACCATTTTGGCAAAACATCATTATGAGAGACGAAGCACGTTTCAACTTGGTTGGCTTTAGTAGCAAACGCTATAGGGGCACCGAAAACCCTCAATTGATACATTTAAGACCGCTATACCCTCGTAAAGTAAATACATAGTGCACCATTTCGACCGGCGGCATCATTTGGCTATACTTCTTTGAGGATGCTGGAAGCAATGCTGTAACAGTTACACAAGAGGTCAGAAATGTTCTTATTTTCCTCTAATACAGTAGAAAGAAATAAAAACGTTCATAAGAAAATCTGGGGCTTTTTAAGAAACGGCATGTAATTGGAAATCAGAAATTACATGGTCTTGGAGTCTAAATTACAGGTCCATTACCCGAGACTTTGTACTCATCGAATGTTTCCTGCAATAAGTGGACATGCCAAACAGCATGTTGCACCGTCTTCTTGAAACCACATACCTTCCATCTTAATGCCATTCAATAGGGGAACCAAAATGTCAGTATTTATAGATCTATAGCGCTCTCCATTGACTATAATGTTCTGGTCGCATTATTTTTGAAGAAGTATGAGCCAATGATTCCACCAGCCATAAAGATTCCATAAAGCACAATGAAGAGCGTTTCAATAATGACTTATGAACTTTCTTCACTCCAAATGTGGCAAACGAAGTAATGGCTATTCGACCAGAAATGAGCTTCATCGCTGAACAAAATTTTGTGTTGGAAATGAGGATCAATAGAAATCTCGTTTTCGGCCCATTCACCGAGCGGCTTCATTTCTTGCCCGGGCTCATTAAATAAGATCTCCTTCCGGAAAATCTCTTAATTGCTGTGCACGGTGAAGAATCATGTAATTCGGATCCCCGTCAATACTACACTCCACAGCAGCAATAGCTTCTTCAGTACGACTCACTATTTGAATTGTTGGCAGATGCATACAAAACGATCCATGGTTGCCCGTCCGTAGAATTAACCTGGCACTCGGTGATTTTCCCCACCCTTAACCACGATTTTCAAAATGAATTGGCACAACTTGCAACCATTGTTTTGGCGTGAGTCAAACTGAACACAAATCAGCTATCAGCTGTCAAATTGGTTGTCGCTGAAAAAGTGTTGCCAATTCGAAAAACAAATCTCTGCAAAAACACCCTACGTTTGGCTCATGATCCGAAGCTTACCTGGAACGAAATATAGAACACAGAATGGGAAAAGCATACATACATTGTCTTCTACGCCTGCAGTATAAAACTTTCGGTTACAGGTGGAGACTGAAACCAAATATAGTCCTTGGGATGTACACTGACTTCACCTTCACTTAGGTTAAGCCCATAGCATCATTGAACTCAGCAGAGTCCAAAGAACTGCAGATATGTACATATCTACATAAGTACGCTAGTGTCACTATTGTCAAGCGGTCAGGCCCGGATTAATGAGTTTTCAAATCCCAGATATAAACTGTATAATCAAATCAATTTTAAAGGTTTTTTAATCTTGCCAGAAGTAAAGAACAAGTTGCCAGCTCAGATTTCTCCAAAACAAAAACCAAGCGATCTATCGCAAGGAGAATGAAAATTTTCCTCTACTCCAGAAAGCAGTTTGTAACTAAATGCAGTGTATAGACCTTCAATATTGCTAACCAATTATGTAGTTACCATTTAGTTACCAACATAAGGCAGCTACTTCTGAGGACAAGTGTAATAAGATTTTGAAACAAATAGAATAGCGATATCGATATCTTAAAGTGCTCATGGACAGGTGCGGAGAGGAATGAATCTGTGATTTTGGAATTCGATAATACAAGTGGAAGAGGAATTTTCCTTAAAGTTAAAAGTGCTTACACAGGGTGTCCCAGAAGAAAGTTCATATTTTATGGGCTAACTGAGGAAATGCAATACATCTTAGGGCTGCGGCATGGCAAACGAGAGTCAGGATTTTAGGAACGTTTCTCGCGAGCGGACTATGCGTTTTGTGTACGAGAATCTGACAAAAACAGTGATTCGTCTACTGTAGCGCGAAGAAAGTTCTGCAGTTTACGTGGTTTGCGTAGCACATAAATGGTGCGCCAAGTATTCAGCTCATCAGGAAACGGGTTCAAAAGTAAGAAGAGACCGGTTCAAGAATGGTGCCAAAGTCATAATGAATTGACGAAAACGTGGAAAGTGTAAATAAGTCCATACGTGACAATCTGGACTTTTCAGTGCGTAAGTGAGCAAGTGCTTTAAATGTGCCTTGAACATAATTACACTTTACACCACATTTTACACAAAGACTTAAAACTCCACCCGTACAAAATTCAATGAGTGCAAGAAATAAAGCCTCAAGTTGCCAGCTAACTGAACGGTTTTCAATATTTAACAACATCTTATTTTCGGGTGAGGCTCATTTTCACCTCAAAACAAAAGCTTACGCCAATTAACCCGAGCTCTCTCGTGCAGTTACAAGAAAACATTAGACACAAAATGACAGCCTTCGCGGAGTCAACGTGCCGAGCCGAATTTTGCTGTTCGCTTAGAGAACGGTTACAAAGAGACGATTTTATATAAAAAGTAATTTCCTAAAATGTGCATTTTAATAATTAATAAAGGTTTTCTTGATGACCGTACCCCTTTTATTTATATCATTATTTTAACCCTTTGTTGACCGACGGTACTTATAAGTACCAGCATATTTAACTTCAAATGAAATCCCTATAGGAACATATTTAAACACTAAGACCAAACAAGACTTTTGAGTATCATTATAACCTCAATGAAATTTGTTTTTTTTATGTATTTTTACTTTATTTTAGCAACAGATATAACGGTTTTTCTGACAGCATACTAGACTTTGAAGAAATTAGTTTTAGTCGATTTCGGTACTAATAAACTAAATTGGTATTTTTACACAGTTTCGATCCTTATTTTATTAAATGCTTATGTATTCGAAAGCAAAGAATATCATAGTTAAATAGTTATAGTTATAGCCTAACGGTACTTTGGAGACTGACCTTCATATTTCGTCCCTATGAGTCATTGAAAAATTCAAAAATTAGTTTTCCATCTTAAAATATCCTCAACTTAACAATTCTTCAAAAAAAAATGGAGATTATAACTTTTTTTAATAGCTTGGTCAACAAAGGGTTAAATATGAACTTTATTTTAGGACACTCTGTATACACATAGCTTAGCACTATTCTTGTAAAGTTCTAGTTCTTAAAAACTTCAGCAGTAAGTATCACTGTTGATTTTTTGAACAACTTCTTATTCATACCTCCAGCAATTTATAAATCCAACCAACATCTGCAACGTTACCACTCTAGTTTAAGATCTATATACGTACACCGTCAACCTATACCCAGAAGCGCGGACCTTGTGGCAATTCCAAATTCCTTGGCACCTAAAACCGTCAAGCCATTTTTATATCAATCTCTGCAGCTGATTACCATCTAACGCAAGATAGATGTAAAAGTTTCTACAAATTCCATTCCAGTGCGTGTAGAAAAAATATGAAAAAGCAATGACTGCGAATGCAAATTAATTAGTTTATCTGATCTCGGACGAAAAGAAAAAACTACCCAGCGCAAACAACTTGGTGAGGGGAAGAACCTAACGAAGTGAGAAAACTAAAGAAAAACTCCACAACACACTGTGGTTGCATTGTGGAAATGTAGTTCGAGGTTTTGCTGCGGTTGTACTCTTTAACCATATCGGTCCAAGCCGTGTACCGTATTGACGCACACAGTCTATCGGTCGATGTCATACACATTAACTTTCGATTTCGCTTTGGTATGTACCTACGACAACGAGTGTTTCCTTTTGCGGGGGATTTTTCCTTCAAATCAATATCAACCATCAGCACCTAATCATATTTGTATGTGGTTATCGAATTGTTATCGATATTCAACTTTTAGTTTTAATCGATGGGTTTGTTTGAGTTCATCTTTGGCTGTAGCCTGCCCATAATCTTCCAACTTCAAAATCGTATTTTTTTTTTTTTTGGTTCTAAGCAAACATATCGGATTATCGATTGTTAGTTATCTGTCACAAGTTAACACAGTACTTCAAACAAGCTGACAGGAAAATCAGAAGGATTGTGGTACCTGTTTGACACACGACTGGCAGCCAGTGTCAACATTTGTGTATCTCGTATCTGTGTGGTGCGGTTTAATTTTGAGGTTTTGTTTTATCCGCTTGAATTGATTCCCTCCGTTGCGTTCAGGACAGGGGGTTCAGGGCAAAACAAACGTCAATCGTGAAGTATTTCTTGTTTCTGTTCGCCAATTGCAATGTCATTGTTTTGCTCGCCGCGATTTTATCTATCGACACACAGGGCAGACAAATTTAGGTCGATTGTCTTGAGAGATCACTCTTGAGGTGTAACACACCCGTTTTTATGGCCGCGTGTATATTTGAATCTCTGTATGAATTTCACTTTATTATTTTTTTTTTTGCGCAACGTCGTGTTTGTATGGTACTTTTCCTAATGTGATGTAATAATTTCTTTATGGTTTCGTTTTGCTTTGTTTTTCTAACTTTAAAGTCGGTTAAGGTTGTGAATGATAAAGCACTTCACACACACACTTTTGAGTGGTTTAAAAAAAAAAAAGAAAACCGACAGTTTTGCTTCCTAAAAATCAAACACTTTTATTGGAATTGAAACTCCTTAGGGATAAACTAAAAAAGAGGCGTTCCCCGACATGGAATTTGTATGCCGGGTGAGGACGCAATGATGTACACAACAAAAAAAGGAAATTTTGAATAGAAATGCCTGACATACACTAAACAACGCAACGAAAAAGGATACTCGCCGTATACTCGTATTTTTGGAGCAAGGCTAATTGTCATTCCGTGTTTAACCGCTGTTTAATGATCCCTCCACGGCAGAGGGATGTACGAGTATGTTATGTCGTCAAAAAAAAGGGGATGGAAAGTGATTTTCGTTATAAAGTATCTTGCGGAAAAGGAAGATATAAAATTAAATTATTTTAATTACGACTATGTTCCTGTGTTTGAATGTGTATGTGTGGGCGTAATGCAAGCAGTGTCGAGTTGTTATACGGAACTGCGATGGCAATTTCGTGAGGGTAGGACACGAGGTGTCATCAGTAGCATTTTCAATTGAATTTATAAACAGTGAATATGGCATTTTGAAGTAGCGAGTATATTGAAAGGTTAGGCATATTGAATGCATAAAATGTCAGTGGAAGACAAGTTGAAGTGGAACTCGTAACTAAAGTGTAATGGAAGAAGATTTAATTTATATGCAAAAATTGTGTTTAATAATAATAGTTTAATAAAATCTGTCAAAGTTGCTGTTGCAGTTGATGTGATTTTACCATAACACTTTTGTACGTGACTATCGGGAAAGAGTATCTACATACCTACTACGAAATAGAAAGAATGTTTCGAAGAAAGAATCGAATCTATGACTCATTATCCGACTAGCGACTTTTAAAGAATCAGATCAGAAACTAGGTAATGCTGCCTTTCATCATCAACCATTCCGGATATTCTGTGTCCAGTTGGATAGACTAAGCATTCGAGCTTCTGAGATTACTACGTTCTTTAACCACACATAGGTCCAGCCTACCCTTCTTAGGTGAAGCATTGTCATTCAATTTGAACGGTCTGTAAGCCGTGTTTTATTATCACTTATGATCTATACTATATGGATCTCACATTGCAAATAAAACAGTCCAGATCAACGAAAAATGTAAGTTCTGTGTTATGGTGATTGCATAAGCTAAGTTCCTTTTGCCAATTAGCGCAAAGTTGCAATGCAAATGATGGTGATGGTTTTTTTAAGCAGGATATTGTTAATGTTTATTAACAGATACTGAACGAGAATAACATTTTATGGCGATAATTTCGCTTTCATACCCCTAACTGCCGAACATACCGCTATGAGCAGAATATTAAGGGGGTACATACGTCCACCAGCGCCAAAAACGCACAAAAAGAAAAACTGTTTTTAGAAAGGATAACAATTGAAATTAATAAAAATAACTTTTACACATTATTTATTGGTATTTAAACTTTATAAAAAAAAATGTATTTCAGTTTTTTTTTACAAGAATTAAAATATAAAAAATCACGTTTTTCAAGGCACTACGAAAAAGAATTTGCGCATCGGTCTGCATCATTTCTCCTTGGAATGTTGATGGATGTGCAAAATGTAGAAAAATTCTTGTAAAGTAAGGTTATAGTTAAAGTCTGTTGAGTCGGATTTTTTGAATTCGAACAATTTGGCAATTTACGGCAGTTTAAAAAAAAGTGCATTTTGTGTTAAAAATGTCACAATTTAATTATGTTTATGAATTTTTTTAATCCAAATATCAAAAATCCGGCTTGACAGACTATAGAGAAAACAATTTCGAATATTTAAAAAAAAATGCGTCAAAAAATATTAAAAACTGAATGAGTTATGAGTTATGACCCTATACATACTTTAGGATAACAAAAGAACTGACAAACTGAAGGATTTCGAAAAATGCTGCCTCAAACAAAGGCCACCTGCGCAATTCGGGCTCTTGTCGGGCCGTCACATTTTCTATACCTGTTATTAGGAATGTTTACAATCGGCTTTCACATAAATACGCCTAAAACTATAGAGAATAAAAATCTATAGATAAAAATGTAGCGATTTTTTTAAATTTCTGGACGTACATATGTATGTACCCGCCTTAATTTATTCGAGCATAAAAATATTTAAAAATATTTGGTTTGTCAATAATATTTACAAACGAAAGTGTATCCTAGTGAGAAATAGCCAAACTAGTTTTTGGGTCACGAAAATTGATCCTGATAAAAGGCAAGATCTGGTATTGTTGTTGTAATCCACACAAACCAATGATCTATATGGATCATCGGTGATAATAAAATACGGTTATTATAATCGATCGATTATGGCGTTCGGAACTATGGAGCTCATAGAGTTTACGGCTGTATCTTCTGTTTGATTTGACTTCCTCACAGACAGGACCGATTTTTTTGTAATCAAGTATGCTCTGCTCTGTTTTTATGCCTATCATCTAACTTTAAGCTTGATATAGCAAGACTGTTATTGTAATTATGCTTCGAGGGTATAAGCTTATGAGTTCAAATTACCTCCGAGGTACACACAATACATAGCTAAACTCCTTCACTTTCTCAAAGTTGTTCCTGTGATGTTCTGATCGATGTTCACCGATATGATTTGCTTCGACAGCTTGTACATTGTTTTGTCATATGTGATCGCATTTCCTTCAATCGCCGTCAATAGTCAAGCTTGGGTGGGTGCCTGGCCACATGAAATGAGATTGCGAATAAACTAGCCCCTTTAGGGTCAACCACCAAATTCTCAGTCCCGGAACCCTTTTCTGTCATAAACCGGACATCTTTTTCAGCCTTAATTAACAAATGGGAAAATGAACTTCAACTTTCGCATTGGAGAAATATCCCAGGTCTCAGACAAGCCAAACTATTTACTAAGCCTTATACTCATCACAGCGAACTTCGCAACTGTAATAAAAATCACATCTCCAGGCATTGTCATCTACGATGCCACCTTAAAAAGTTAGGCCTGTCTAGCGAGACTGAATGTCAATTCTGTATATAGCACGTCGAGACGGCCGAGCACATCCCTTTTGAATGCAATCCTTCGATACTATAGATCTTTTAGGTCGCAGTATCAACCTTGGGCAGGATCTTTCTTTAAAAAAATCACCGTAATTGGTTCAACAAAGCCGTATTGGGAACGGGCGATAATATCGAATTGAAGTCGCCTGCGTATCCTGGTAACTATGATATGAACTGTGAGAATATAGTACTTTCCATGTGCACTATCTGCGCCAGCATACAATTAAATAAATCACACGACACTGCGTCTATTTGCCGAAATCTAGTGCATGTTTGAAAAAAGGCAGAAGTTCTGTTTGCAAACTGTAGGTATCGCGTATTTTTAACTGCGGTGCGGTACAAACGAAACAATGTTCTCGGGTTCCAGAAATTCGACATCAGGATATACCCTTAACGCTGTACCCGAAGAGAGAAGTTTGGGGGAACATATCGCCCACACGGCAAGCACACATTACGGTTTATACGGATGGGTCGAAAACCGACAACGGCACAGGCTCTGGTATCTTCTCAAGAGAACCGGAGCTAAATGTGTGTCTTAGACTTCCAGATGACTGTAGTGTATTTCAGGCTGAGGTCCAAGCTGTGAAGAGGGCGGCGAAGCTATTGATGACGAAGCAAATAATGGATAAGATTATCATCATCTACCTACACCGACAGTCAGGCCGCTCTCAGAGCACTAGAATCGTGTATCGTCAAATCGGCAATCGTAGAGGGATGTCACTCTGTGCTCATATCACTAAGAGACACAACAAGGTAAAGCTCTGCTGGATGCCTGGACACTCCGGCGTAGAGGGAAATGAGCTTGCGGATGAGCTAACAAGGAAAGGAGGGGAACTGCCTTTAACCGAGACGGTTATGAACATAGCAGCGCCATCATGCAGCATTAGGGCAAAACTGAAAAACAGGATCAAAAGTTTGGCGGACCAAAGATGGTCAAAAATCGAGGGGCATAGGGTATCCAAGGCTCTCCGGCTGGCCATAGACCGCAATCCTTGGACTGAATAGGGCAAAGTTGAGAACTCTAATAGGAATACTCTCGGGGCACTGTCTCTTAAGGAAACATGCCAAAAGAATGGGTCTTTCAAACACGGACGAATGCAGATCCTGCAACGACATAGGAACATCAAGGGATATCGAACATATCCTCTGTGATTGTCGGCCTATAGCCCGTTTTCGAAAGAAATTTTTGGAGAATTACCTGTTTTGATGGAAGTGCTTCGGCTTAGGTACTACCATACGACTGTCCCAGGGGATCGCGATGGGCCCATTATGGTGCCTGATGTTTTTGTGATGGCTCAGCCTCACAACCCCTTTCTAACCTAACCTATACCCATAAAGTCTATAACGATAAAATTGTCGGGTTTCATTATAGTATTCTCAAACCCGCTGCATGAGACAACGTATCAGAACGGTGAAGGAGGGTAAATTGGTCAATGCCTGTCGAAGGGCGTCAGTAGTTGTAGATGACGAGTAATGAAAACCACTATCCCCAGATGGAAACAAAATGGTTTGTCGTTGAAACTGGACTCAGCTATGGACTGTAGTAAGATCCAGAATGCCCTGGCCTAAGGTAAAAAGAGAGCTTAGATAACCAGAACTGTTAATGGTTTTTTCAATGCAATGCCCCAATCAGTCATTAATTAAAACTTTTTGATAGCCTCTGCATTTCAACACTTACCAGAGAAAGTAAATTGGTGTTTACTTAGTCTGGGCTATAGGATGGATGGACATATATACTTACATATGAGTGACAAACAAGCAGAGGCAAATGATCTGTGTACGCTACATAAGCAGCGTTTTTTTTTTTTTTTTTGGATATAAAGAGTACTTGCTCAAAACAATCAGCATTAGTTGAACGTGGCTTTGTATCCCACTCAATGCGACCCTGAGGTTTGTCCATATTCAAAATTATCCAAAATGTATGGACAAGTTTTTGTCCAAATAGTGACATAGGGGCTGCGGTCCGATCAAATATGTAAACACAATTCTAGACGCATGCCAAATACGGTCACGACCATAGTAGTCGCCCAACACATCTCCTCTGTTCATGTTCAGCTCTTCATCGTAGTAGAAAACCACACCTAGGAGAATACTTCTTCAACGATCATAGTGACCTAGCACAAAAACACCTTGGGAAGCCTTTTTCGCTTTACGCAAAGTTCCAAAAGGTTCTCACGAGTAGCGGGGTTGAATATCCCCATGATCCTGGTATCAAAATGGGCACCCATATGCATAAGTGTGTTGGTACTCGTTACTGGTAGCCATTGCTTCCTAACCTAACCTATGGCTCATAGTCCTCATTTGGTCAAAAAGTTAGTTGTACTTATTAAATATGTACTTATGTATGTATGTAATGTATGTATGTACATACATGATACCACAGCATGTGTTATTCCAACGCACGTTTGTTTTTGTAGAATTCTTAATTCTTTGAAAAGATTGTCACTTTCATTGAGTTTAACACCGTAACGCATGTGTGTGAAAGAATTCATAAGTACTGTACATACGAGTATGTATATAATCTTTAAAACGATGCCAACAAGATCCGTTTAAATCGTTCTCATTTATATTTTTTTTTCTCATTTGTAAACTCATTCCGTACAAAGCTGCAGCGCTAAAAAGTAAAAATAAAATATTTCAAAATCGCTATCCGCGTTTAGGTCAGGGTTATCATGTCTCTTTATTGGATCTATTCCATTTGTGCGAGTTGCGCCGATCAGCCTCCACCGCGCTGCCACATTCATGATTTCCTTCTCACCCTCTCGCCCAGTGCGAACGCAACGACCAATAGAATGCGCTTTTGTCGCGTATACGCACATGAACCCGCTGCGGCATGCGTTGTCGTTGTACTGAGAGTGTGGTTGTCAATGCCTACACGTACTACAATCATAAGAACCATTAGTGAATGGCCAAATATCGCTGCCGCAGATACACTGATGCCAGGTTCGGTTCTACCCGTTTTACCTGCAGCTATATCGACGACGCAAACAACGGCGCGAAAATAAAATGCGTGTGTCGTTGGCGTCTTGTGCAGTGCATGCGTTTTTCTTGCCTTTTTTCGAAACACTCATATGAATCCACAAAAGACCAACCGAGTGTACTCGTACCTCTTACCTCCGTAGAACGGAACTTGCCTTGGCTAAATGAAAAGCAAAAGTTGTTCCTTGGCATGACATGAATATTATATTTGCTGGCTGCACATTTACTTCTCTCCTTGGGATACGGTGCCCACCTAGGGGTAGTGGGAGGGACGAAGGAGTCGAAATACACACATGTCGTTGGCGTGCCACTGCGTGCCGTATGGCAGGCAAGTTGCGAACCGCATTCCATCTGAAGTAAATTTATAAATTTAAATATTCGTATCTATCACTAAACACTTAAAGTCAGAGTCCATTGAATTCTGCATGATTCCTGACTTGGGATATATGAGTAGTTAGGGGTGTCCTGCAGCAAGTTACACAACCGGATGGAGAACTGGAAAACCACACACGGAAATGGAAATTCGTGTTCAAGTTTTTTTTTTTTTGCTTGTCCTAGCAAACGAGAAACTGCAATCACAGTCCTGATTAAGGAGATAAGCGAATCGTAAGAGAAAGTCAAATGCAATTTTGTAAGCTGTGTGAAGGTTTTTAGCAGAGTCATACATGCGATATGAAACCAATAAATAAGGTCGCTGAATAAGGTGACAGTGTGACTGCAGTACGGCCCTTTGCAATTTGTATTATTTTGTACGTAAACATATAAAAGCGTTCAGAGCGACTCACCTCAACTCAGTTGCAATGTACTAGTAACTGTTTTGGCTGTAATTATTATTACGTTACTAGCTGTTGCCTGCTCGGCGTTGCCCGTGGACTAAAACAATCGTCCATATTAATTACAAGTTATATTCCAGATCGTAATCAATAGCAATTACAGCACGAAATCGTTTTAAATAGCACCATCTATGACAGCGCAAGCAATTCTTGCAATCGCACCCTTAGGTTTTTTGAAAACAGGCATCAAATACAATCCACAAAATAAGTGTGGATCCAACGGTGGTCAGTGCTGGGATATCGTATAAAATTATTTCACAAACGCACTACGTTGGAGAAAACGTGTTATCGAATGCGATTTCTAAAGTGCACACATACACACACATATCCATACGTACAAGGTGGCCCAAAATGTATCACCCTATTAGAAGATGCTATACCTTTTGCAACTGCCAGTTTTGTTTTAGTATTTGAATTTGATATATTGAAGTAAACAGATGCAGACAGCAGAATACACGTCGAAAAGGCAAGATCGCGGAATACCCGGGACAATTTGTTTACGGAATAATTCGTCAGTGATTTTGGCGCAACGTGAATTCGTCAAAAACTAAGGCGGTTAGCCGCTCGCCTCTAAGACACTGGAACAACACGTGAAGGCCTCGTGTTGCTCGTTTTGACGAGAATATCGACCAGATGACGTGCCACGCAATTGGCCGAGTTTTTACTACCGCAAGTTGATGAATTGAGACTGGAAAACAAGTCGTTTTAACAGGACATACAACTCGCGTGAAAATAGACATGTTGAAAGATGCGTTTCCGGGTCGCCTTATGTTTTTTTTTTTGGCGATTTGTACTGGCCGGCAGAATCCGCTAGATTTGACCACTCCAGAGTTTTTTTTTTTTTTTTAGAACAAGCCACACACTCTGGAAGCGAGTGAATGCAAGCACTGATCGTCCGTAGTTCTCGCCAAAAATATTGAAAATGCGGTTAAGAGAGCCCAGATGCTCATCAACAATGGTGGGGCCTACTTGACCGGTGTCTTCTACAAACAATTTTATGAAATTATGTCGTTTGGTGTCGCAAAACAATATCGGATGAATGTTTTTGGGCCACCCTGTACATATGTACATACATATGTATAAATAGTTTTCGTAAAATATTATTAAGTTTATCTTGATTTTTACTGTACTATTTTGAAAAAAAATATTTTACAGTAGAACCTCGATTATCCGTGTTCCGATAATCCGTGTTTCTCGCTAATCCATGTAAAATCCTCTGATTGTAACTCGATTATCCGGGCCGAGTATGTATTTTGCATGCAAAAGTCGGCTAATCTAAATTTGTAACAAACAGTATTTCCTAGTAACATGCGCTTTCATGTTTGCTTTCGAATGTTGTTTTACCAGTTATATTTCTGTATATTTGAGAAGCAGGTAATATTGTTGTATCTCCGCATATTCTAGAGGTAGGTGATATCTATTTTAATATTACTATTTAATTGTTATGACCATTGAAAATAAACTTAAATTAACTTAAAGATATATTTTTATTAATTTATTATTCGATTTAACGTGTTTTTTAAATTTGCCCGCAAGCCCTTGCCGGTCATTGTACCGGATAATCGAGGTTCTACTGTGTTTAATTCGTTTTCTATCTTCAGGAAATTTAGATGCAAACAGCGTTTAAGCAATTTGTTTGTAATTTTTTTGTTTTGTAAATTTTCTTGAAATATGAAATGAATGATTGAAACTGATAAGCTGGAATACAAATAATCTGTTTCTTTACTTTCTAGGGTTAAAAGGTCATGCAAGAAATAAACTGGGGATTTCCCCCATAAATGAAACAAAAACTGGGCTTTTTCATACAAGCAATATAATAAGTAGGGCAACCGGAAATATGCAAAACCATGTTTCTTTGTGAGGTCGTAGGGGAGAGTGGGGAGCATTCGGACACATTTTACTATTTTCATGATATCTTTGACTAAACTTTTTCTTCAAGTATATTTGTTCTTGTATCCGATAAAACAATATATTATCTATCATCCAACATTGAAATCTATTTATATTATTACCTTTTACTATCTTTTTAAGCTATTTCAAATTACACTCTCTTGTGTCTAGATGTGCCCCACCCCGGCGGTAGATTAGTACGCGAGATGGGGTAGATATGGACAGAAAAGGAAAAACCCAAATATCGCTTTATGTATATAAAAAAAAGACGTTTTATGAATTAAATTTAATTCATGTATTAAAACAAAATGTTTTGTCAAAAGTACGAACTTCATTCAATTAATTTTTTGGAAATTGGATTACACAGAAAAACGTTTTATACAAAACAAAGCATTTTGAGCCCCATTCATTAGGGCATATTTTGGGTATAAATGCATATTTTTGCATATTTACTTTAAAGAGCATATTTCGCGGCTTGTTTTTGCATTTTTAGGATTTATTTTAGCATATTTGAGAATTTTTTTAATATTTTTGCTTATATGTCATTTTTTTCATCAACTGTTTGTGTGAAGAGAAGTTAGCTCCAAAATGTCAAATGTTTTGGAAAAAAACCGTGGTTTTAAAAGAAATTTCCAGTTGTCTGTTCGGACAAAATTCAACAGTGAGTGAATACATAGTCGCTGAAATTATGACATTTAAATTTGCGCCTATTACATTCGTTGAGGTGGAAAGAAGTTTTTCTATGTACAAAAATGTCTTTAAAGCAAATAGGCAAAGTTTTCTTTTTGACAATTTAAGCAAAATTATTTGCATTTATTGCAATAAAAGTTTTAATTAATTATAATTTTAGAAGAATTTTGATATATTTAAGCTATTTAACTAAGTTGTTTCTTATTTAGTTGTGTTTCCTTTTGTTTAATTTTTTTATTTTTTCAGTTTTCAATAGTTTTTAGAGCATATTTAAAGCGCTATAAACGGTTTTTAAAGAGCATATTTCCGGTTGCCCTAATAATGCAAATGACATATGATTTAGTAGAAATATGTATGTATGTATGTATTTTTGGAAAATACAAATGCAACATTTATGTATGTGTGTTTGCGAAGATATAGCTTAAACTATTAACACTTAGTAAGTGGAAAGCACTTATTAAGATGCTGAGTTACTTGGTAAGGAAACGGATCTTTTTCCATAAAAAAAATATAGATTTACTTTTAACTAAATTTTATTTATTCAGAATAATTGTCAAAAAAAAAGACGACGACGATGTGGGCGAGATTTAACGACCTTGTAGGTAATAATACTGCTTTGAAACATCAAATTTTAAGAGCTCTAGTTTCAAATGTTAAAAGCAATTGCTGTCAGACTCCAAAAATAAAGATTATTTCCACATCTTGTTTGATTTATTACCCATGTCTGATCTGGTTGGTATCAGAAGAATAATAAAATACGGTTAAAATATAAACCAGTTTGTCAAATTAGTTAAATACATTGTCTAGTCTATCTAACCTATATAGAGTGCAATGCAATAGAAGAGGCATTATAACCGGACACTGTATTTGTTCTGATCCAGAGACTATATTGTAAAGGAAACACTACAGCTCCAACTGCGCTGCACTCGCTGATATAAAACACGAATTACTGAGAACTCAATTCGCTGCAAGAAGTCGCTAACGTACTGCTTCACCGTTCACCATCTCATCAAATTTGCACAACGGGTAAAATCAGTCCGTCCAAATAAAGAAACAACAAATGAAATCTGGAAAGTTGTGGTATCATAATAGACTGAGGTTTGTGAGGCTAAACCACCACCCTTACCTGACCCAACCTGTCGGACTGGTGAGTTAGATAACAAAAACACGACGAAACTTTTAATTTAATTCACTACCATATAACCGATAGTTTGTTATAAAAGCGAATAACTAACACTGCAAATCATAACTGATTTAATCCACCATATCGGTTTCAAGTCACTCTCTTTTTACCACTCAATCTTTCTGCATAAAAAGCTCCCTCCAAGCTCGAGTCGAATAATAACTTCTAAGGAAGAGTTGTAAGAAGTTCTCATCTCACCTATCCTAGAAATTTATGAAAATCGAACACACGCTGCGTAATTGGAAAACACATTCAATCAAAACAGTCTTTGGCAAAAAGATGCGCCATCATGTGATTACCAGCAGTCTCGTGGTAATCACATTATTTCACAGAGCGGCAGACAGTAAACAAAAAAAAATTTAAAAATATTTGTCCTCAACAAATGCGTCAAGCAGCGGAATCACGCAGCAGGTATTAGGCACGTTTCCAACCAGCCGTCATAGTTACTTACATATTATCCTGTCAAGTCAAGAACAGACACAAGGAAGGGATATGGAATCAATAGTCTGCGCTGGATAGAGAAGGCCATAATATGGTGTTTCTGGTGGTAAGTTATTGTTTTTGTTTCTTCATATAAATTCTGAATCTAAACTTGCGATTCAAGTCATTTGATGCGTCTTAATTTCTAGTCTCTATTTTATACTGATGTTTATTGTTCACAATAGTTATTTATCAATTCACAACCTAGTTTTTCCATCCAAGAAAGTGACTCTTGATTAATCTGTTTCACTCTCTTTTCATATGCCTTTTTTGAATTTACTGAAAGCGTGTAACAATGCATCATTCGTAGGACTTATCTACTCATTTTCCTTCAAAAATTAGTTTATATCTATTTTAAGACAACATTCTAAATGATGTAACAAAGACTATAATAAAATCGGACATACAAAAGAAATGTCCTTTAACAACTAACAGCACTGAAATGCTTTCGACATTCAATAGAGTGTTTATACGTTTGCCGTACATGTAAGTTTCAATGGGAGGCACATTTGTATTTATGTATATGCTTCATCTAGTCTAGAAATCTACATATTTCATAGACACAGAGGAGCTCCCTCACTGGACCGCTTGAATACACTGAGATCCATCAAAGTAACCGGACTCGGTGGTCTTCAGTTGGTGAACACAATAAATTTATTAAAGGTGGCCGTATACATATTCCCCATCTTCTTCGTATATTTATTCATTCTTTATCTGATTGACAGGGACGGAGTTAAGAAATTGAAATATAAAATGACGTAAGGCGCCCTTTTTTAAAGAAGTTTGCAAGGCAACAAAAAAAATAGAGAATCAAAGCGCAGTAACTAACTAGTTAACGAGTATTTATTCGTTTAATACGATATTTTCATTTTACTGTCCATTATTTTGATCTAATTTCAGACAGGTCCACGTAAATTGTTCTATTGGTATCAGAATCAATAGCCAAACACGCCTTGGCTGGTAACTGTTTTCTTTTTACTCTCAATAACAAAACTCCACTACGGTTATAAACTATATGCATACGAGTTTGTCAGCCCTATTGCGGATGTCAATTATCAATCAATTGGCAATTGATGGATTTAGAAAACAAAAAAAGTTTTCGGTATTGTGTAACTCAATTGATAAAGGTTCTGACTGATGTGAATGGAAAACACTTTTTGACATTTCTCATTAGCAATTCATCATGAATTTTGTTTCTTAAAATCTGGAATTGGTTTAAATAAATTGTGTTATCAACCATCTACTCTAATTTTTGGATAAGTGTCAATTATCGTTTATTTTTTGACACTCGCATTAACGGTGTGTATCTTGAGTAACTTCGGGTATTGTGGTATACATACATGTTACCTTTATCACTGTATCGAGCAGAGTATTCTGTAGATTTCCAAGAAAATGTGCATGCTTATAATATAAAGTATTAGCTACCATATCCTGCTTATGTTATAACATTCACATATTTGAAAAACAAAATATTCGTATAAAAGTGACATGACCCGAAAAGTGACTGCTTAAAAAGAGGATGGGTAATATGGTATATGTGGGTAGCAAAATGTGGTATACTTAGTTTTCTAATGTGATACACGGCACTTCATATCGTTTGGGTCCCACTTTCAAATTTTACCTTTTTTAGGCATTATTGGTAAATTCAGAGAGTAACAAAATCACAAAAAAATATATTTTAGGTAAAAAGTTTTAAGACGGATAATGTGATATACTATACCACTATACTATGGCTAGTGTATCACATTAGCCGAAATTGAATATTTTTACAAAAAATATAAAAAAAATACAAAATTAAGTTGTTAAAATGAACCTTGGAGTTATTCTACGTAAATGAAGTTATTGAAAAGCACACAGAATAATTCTGAATTCTGTGAATCTTGAATAGGAAGAGTGCAGATATATGTAAGTTAATTTTTAGGCGTTGCGTTTTACAGAATTTTCATAGGAAGCATGATTTTGTACAAGATAATTCTGCGAAATACAGTATGGATGGGAACATTACTCATCCAGGAAACTGGAAAGGATCAATGGTTTAGCGACTTGTGTAGCACATAGCGCAATCTTGTTCGAAACAAACATCGTCCACAATCGTAACTTCAAGTTCCGGCCTGTTTTTTATCATTTCTATGGATGAATATTTTTAGATACCTTTGGGTGAACCGATCCTTGAAAATAGTCGTTCGGGAGATGTTCAAATAAGCAATTTGTAGCATTTTCGACTTGAAGTGCACCCATTGACGTGGACCTGTAATTAACATTCACATCCTGCCCAACATAAAATAAACGTTACTTTAATAAAATATAATGATATGTTGCATTTATTCAAAAATACAAAAATACATGAACGTCGCCCCACACATCGGCCTATTTATAGAAATCCCCCCGAACCGGCCCTGTTGCTTCCTTGAGAATTTCGGTCTTTCATTGCATAATCGTATATCATTCCCACGTATTGATGATGAATGCATTTGTAAGATAAAAGAAATGATTGTGTCAATTGCACGAGTGTGTACAACCGATGCAATTACTATCTTGTTGAAGTCATTTTAAATACGAGTATATGGGAGTATGTGTGTTTTTTTAATCCGTGTATCGATGAACGGCAATTATGCGCTCAACATTTTTTTTTTTATTCTGCTTTTATTGGAAAGATCATTAGAAGCATCTTTACCTCGAAGTGGCAACCACGAAACGTCATCTCCTTTTATAGTTCACAAAAGTAATGAGTTCTCTACCTCTTCACAACCAGCATCCATTATACTTGGCCAAAATCACTTGCTGCCAAAAGTTGACTGCATTTGCTGCCACATCGCTACATACTCGTACCTGCATTCGTACATAGTGGGAAAAAGTATCCGCCAAGTGCGATAGCCTCGAAATTGAGTACGGCCCGTTGTGGTTTCATCGTCGTCGATCGCGGATTGAATGTTCGTTCGCGCCGATCGATGGATCGCGGTGGGATATCGGATGTGGAAGCACGCAGACATTTAAAATGCATCGCAGTCTCGGCTTTTGGGGCCCCACCAGCTAAAGCTTTGAAAATTAAACAGCGATTAGCGCAAGTATACACCTGTAAAGAGTACTCTCTATCTCTCTCTCTCACTCTTTCTCAGTCGATCAATGTTTTTTTTTTTTTTTTTGATTTGGTAGATCGGTAGACTATCGTCGTTGGCTGTTGTGTCACTTGGATGTGTGTTCACCTTTTAATGAATTTCTGCAGTACCGGAACGTGACGGGGCAATTTAGGTCAAATACACCTTAAATTGGTTTAAGCGACTTACGCCGCGCCTCCCCGCACGCTTCTTTCTGCCACTTCACCCAGCAGTATCGGTCGGTTGGTCGTCGTCCGTCGCGTCGATTATGCGAATCATTGGACATTATATATCAGCGGATTGAAACTTTCGATTGCAGCTTTTCATTACTCACCTATCTATCAATCGTTCGCTCCGAGTGTGTGTGTGTGTGTGTGTGTGTGGATGGGTGTTAATGGTGTACGAAGTTGTTGCGGCTCGTATCTGTTAAGCGAACACGAATACAGCAGCTCACTTTTGATGTGGAGAGTTAGATGCATTGTTTAAACATGCCGATGGCGTTAATTAAGAGATTATAATTACTGAATTAAAAGCGCTGTTGAGCTTATGATATGATACGCTGAGATAAGAGAGGTGTGTTTCGGGTATTTTGTTCGGCTTATCGGCGATCTGCATGGCAGTTGCTAGACAATGACAAGTGTAACAGCGCACGTTTTTAAGCGTGCGTTCCTGTTGGGGGTGGCGAAACGAATTTCATTGCAACGAGGTGTTAGGAAAGGTTAACTTTGTACAAAAGGAGAACATGGAGTAGCTTTTCGTGAACTACATTCATTGTACGAGCATGTACTTTATCTGTAGTAATTTAAAAATCGTTGGGTCTACCTAAACAAAAAACAAACTTGAGGTTCTTTATAATTACAAGGACAGTGCCTTTTTATAGCATATTTTATAATGGCGCAGTCTATAGACTTAGTTTACCACCATTTGTTCAATTTAATCTTAGAACGTTTTACAAAGTAGAGCAAATAACAAGACTTAAATGGCAATGTCATTATCGCCGAAAGAGAGCTGCCAATACGAGGGTAGTTGTGTTTTTTTTAGCCTCACAATGGCTTTAAAACTTTATGTTTGTATGTGAGGCTAAAAAAAACACAACTGTATGTGCATATATTCTGTCATTCTCTCGAAGCGAGCCTCAAACGTTGACTCAAAAGAACACATATCTACATTTATGAAGATCTTCATCTCTAATAAGAACGGAAAACAGGAAAGTGAACGATATCTATGACGAGCGTCGAATCAGCATCAGTAACAGTAATGATGTACAAATTTGTATATCTATATAAATGTACATATACAGTGAAATTTCCCATTACGGACAGCTCCATTAGACGGACAGATCCTTTGGACGGACACGTTTTCATAACCAAGCTTTTATGTTTTAGATTACATACATTTTATGTTCCCTTAGCCGGATACTTCCTTGATCGGACGCCGACACGCATATATGTCAGATATTCTTTAATTTAATTCCATTAGACGGACAAAAGCAAAAAAAAATCTCCGTAGCTTCACACTGAACTTGTGTTTTTATTTGGATTTGAATTTAAAAGAAACATACTTGCACACAGTCGCAACAGATGCAAACGAAAATACAAAATACAATAGAAATAACGCATACGTTTGGTACAGTACAGTGGTGCCAGATAATTTTCACCTGAAATTGTAATTTCTTGGTTTCAAAATCGTGAAAATACGATTTTATTAGATATAAAAAAAACCCAATAATATAACATTTTTTAAAAGTTAATATTTAATTTATATAACACATTGTACACAAATTTTGAAAAAAAAAAATTGATACTTTTGAATAATGGATAAGGACGGTACATATATTTTTTTTAAATTATGCTTAGTGGACTTTGAAATGTTAAACTTTAGAGCAATCGACTTTTAAAGTCAAATCTTTTTCAAATTCGATCAATTAAATTTTGTTATTCGGCACTGATTTTATTGTATTTAAAAACCTTTTTTGCCCCAAATCCTTTTATCCATATGCATTCATTTAGTTTTAAGAAGTATATACTAATAATAGGTATAACTGCGCCAAATCTACAGCACAAGCACAACACAAGGGAAAATTCTTGAATGCTTTACTGTTCAATGCTTTACCGCAAATCTTTTTCAGTAACTGCACGCAAATCGTACAGCACAGGTTCATGTACTCAGAAAGCAGTACCTATAAGCAGAGCAGAGCTACAAATGGGCGGGTTTTACTTTACATTTTTAGAAGAAATTTCGAAAATTACAAATTAATTTTTAAAAAATAAAAAATTAAAAATAAATTTAAAAAATCGTGGAATTATTGGATTTTTTGCTCGAAAATTGTGGACAAATTTTGAAGTCCGAAAATATGATAAATCGTGAAATCTGGCCCAACTTACAGTACGGTACATTCTGGCTCTAGGCGGCGCGGCGTGCTACTCCCTGTAATATGTATGCACGAATGCATACCAATGCGCATGGCGTATTTTCTACAGCTCTGCTGTATTTTGTGTATACCCAAACTTTTCGTCCCACTAAATGTTTGGGTAGGCGAAGAAATACTACCTTGCAGAAAACAGAAATATTCAAATACATATCGTGAAACAGCCCGCTTGGTTAGGCTAGGTTATGTGGCTATCCACCGTACTCGGTAGGATTTTCTTAGTGGGTCCATTGTGTTGTCCCGTGCGATTTGAATCATTTTAAAAGTTGAATAAAATTCCATATATAATGGATATACGTTGACGAAATATCTTGAAATATTCTCCCAAAATCTTTTTTTTTTCTTAAGGAGGATAGTGCCGGGCAGCTGCACAGGAGGTAAAGGGAGGATTCTTCTTTCTCCTCATCTATGCAGCTGCGACGGAAGTCATTGGCGGAGATTCCCAATCTTTGTTCTATTTTGTTAATCGATTTAAATAAAGTTGCAGTTTTTTTTTTCTATGATTTGATAAATAAAGATAATTTATTTTAAAAATTGAGCTTACCCCTTGGACGGACAACTCCCTTAGGCTGACAGTTATACTGTCACCGTCACTGTCTGCCTAAGGGAGGTTACACTGTACATATGTATGCATACATATAGCACTTGAAGCGTACATATATAATTTGATTCCGGGATTCTTATCCTTATGCAACTAATAATCGTTTTAATTGGTCTTATGCCCGTTTTCACATTGCGAGCTTGAGTGTCGATTGGACGAAAAACTCAGAATCAAGACACATTTTGTTTTCCAAGTGCAGGTTTAGCGATAAACTCCACTTAAGTAGTGGTGAAGGTTAAGCCACCGACTTCCGCGGCTTTAGTGTCCATCCAGAGAATATCGAACATACAGTTGCCATTCTTTCATTCTTTTTTAGGTGGCGCCACAGTTCGGGGTGAACCAGGGCCTGATTCTCGCAACCATTTACGTGTACTTGCTATATATTTGATCGAATAAAACTGACCTACAGTTTTATGCCGACTTCGAACGGAGAGTTGACAAATGACACTCCTGAATGCTTGTCAAACTTTCGAAAGAGGTGGCACCGTGAAAAAACGTTTGTGTATTTGCTGCAATTAAACCCAGGGCAGCATGTGTAGTAGTCCAAAGCACTAACTACTAGCCATGGTACTCACAGTTGCCATTAATCGTAGTGTATTAGAAACCCCACATAAGCAACAAAATATTTTGTCTGGCAATGCTGATAAGAACGAATATCCAATTAATTTTTCTGTTCAATTGTAAACAAATGGAAGTACGTATGTATTTCCTTCTTTATCGTGAATGTAATAAAACCGTCATCATCTGAATATAAACAAATGCTGTGTCCTTTCATTTTCGGAATCCCTCTGCCCAGTTCCCTTTGAATATGTATACTATTTCGAGCCCTACTCTTCAAAGAATATACAGCTATATAGACTTAGGCGTCATATTCGATTCAAATCTAAATTTCAGGATGCACATAGATTATGTAATCTCTAGGGGTAATAGTTTGCTTGGTTTTGTGTTCAGGAATTCTAGGAATTTCCGATGTCCGTACACACTGAAATCGCTTTTTGTTACCCATCCCATCCTTGTATACTGCTGCATAGTCTGGTCCCCATTTTACAAAAATGCTTCGAACCGTATCGAAAGAATACAGAAAAGGTTTACGGAATATTCACTTCGGAAGCTAAATTGGACATTGCCTCTACCACCTTACGAAACACGATGCACTCTTATATCACTAAAACCTCTTCAAACTAGAAGAATCGTTTTTCTTATCTCATTTGCGAGAGATGTTGTAATTGGACAAATTAATTGTGCTCCCTTGTCATCTCTGTTTAAGCTTTATTCACCAGCTCGATCCTTAAGACCGAGGGCTTTTTACTTCTTTTCCATACCTTATCACTCAACAAACTATGGCTGTAATCTCTAAAGCCTGTTATTACTTTGATAAAATATGCCGACATAAGTGATCTAAATTGTCCTAAAGTAGTATTCAAAAATGTTATGATGAACGGAATTGTATATGACTGAAAGGCATTTATACTTATGTACCTACATATGTATATATTTATATTATACTAGTAACATTGGCGCAAATACATAGTCAGATAGAGCCGACGATAAAAGAATTTATTCACCTACATAACCTAAAGTATACTTTTTGCTATTCATAGTCACTAGGTTTGTTCGTTGTCGCCAGCCCTAGGGTGCACTGACTAGTGTCAATTATTTTCTTGGTTGTCGAAAAACCCAGTGCAACCCCCATTTGATCGAACGCAAATACCTTGCCCTGACAACTGGCATTCTTTGAAAATTTAACAGAAATCAAATTTGGTTAATTTTCGTATAGTTCTGCATCTGTTTAGTTCGTTGTTTTATTAAGAAACTTTACTGAACACAAACACAATGAGCAAAACCAACGCAATGAAAAATAACCAAATGACAAATCAGCTGATTTAATGTTTTGACAGTCCTTTTTTCTTGCACTGACGAAATACTCGGAGTAAATCCAGTGAAGAACCAGTGTCGACAACAAACGCAGGGCAGCATATTCAGTGCGTTTTCAGTGTAGCACTGGCGGACATAAAACGCATCAGTGCGTTTTCAGTGCACCCAAGTGCGTCCTAGGGCTGACATCAAACAAACCTACTTATAGCCGGCTCGAAATTTAAAATGACCCAAACGTCATTTTAAATAATTAGAGTCGGCTATAAATTTCTCATATAATATTTTGACGTTTGGGTTTGTTCGTTCAAATCACTTTACAAAAACATATCAAAGTCGATACTAACTAATACACAAGCAAAAATGTGTTTATGAATAACGAAAAGTTATAGCCGGCTTTTTTATAGCCTGTAACTATAGTCGGCTATAAGCACTATTCATGGGCTGACTATGAATTTGCGCCATTAGCTCTAAGAAAGTAAATTATACCAATAATTGTACTTACAGACTAAAACATTATTAAATAAAAATAATAAATAAATAAATATATATTTTAACTGTAAGTGATAGACTAGAATGAGGAAAATATGAGTGACGGGGTAAACTACTACTCCACTATATGTACATACTCGTAGTGCGTATTTCAAGAAAAAGAGTTATTCGCACTCGAACAACCCATTTCAACATCTGAGACATACTGCAACCTCTCGCTTCGTCGTTTTTCCTCGCATTTCGTATTTTTTTCTCAGGACCTCAGCCGTTCTGAACTTGATATGATACTATGTACTAAGTGGTTCGTCCTTTTTTGTATTTGGCAACAAATCTTTTTTTTAATTACTTCACTTCTTTCACATAAAGCGACCTAAAGCTTGTTTAACATTGTTTTTTCATGTCACCCCAAGACTTCTCAGACAAAGAATCAACCATCAAAAGCTATTAACGTTTTCAGGAGTCATACATACAAATGTCTGTCTGAGCATCTCGGTTTTTCCTAAATAATTACATATTTACAGCGTCATTAATCGATTCGATAAGTTGAAACAAAAATCGTTTTTCATCAACCAAACATACCGTTGTCTATCACTTCCATTAGGCAGGCAGAAAGATAGATTAAACCGTCGTATCACGTACACCGTATTCACGTATCAAACACAAACCCTGTGGTGTGGCACTTTTATTGTATTTTCCTTTTTATTAGGAAAACCAAATTTCATACACGGTATACATATGTACATTATGTACATACTCGTATGTACATACTTGGTGCCGCGAAGTTGTTTATTCACACATTTTGTGGAGCAATCTCCGAAAGTATTCCTCATCTCCCTTACTTGAATCAATAAGTTTATAATTAAATAACTAAATTTTGTGGAGCTGGAAACACATACATACATACATAATCCATTGTACGAGTACGTATGCGATATGGTGCTAATTTCAATTGTGTCGAAGGACATTAATATCCAAAATCGAGGTACAACAAGGTTGCACTTTTTTGTGGTGTGGGCACACCCACACTCAGACTCAGAAACTGTTCCATTGTACCACCAAGGTACAGAAAGATGAGTAGGCGCTTTAGTGCTAAAGAGCTTAGGTCAACAGCGCTCACTACATTAATATCGACGACAAAGACCAAGTCTGCCTGCATTCTGGATAATAGTTCCACTTTTTGATGCGTCCACTAGTAGAAACCCAAACATCGATGAAATCGCGCAACGGCTCCTACTTTTTACACGTGGATTAGCAACCACATTGGACATCTAGGTTTCGAATCACGGTACCATCTATTTTTCTATTTTCATTCCCTAATCTTTCCAGCTAATGACAACGTGGCGTAGTGCTTAGTGCGTTGGACATCAACGCATGCTGCCCGCGTTCAATCCCAGCAAACAACCAAAAGTTTTTTCACGGTGCCACCTCTTCCGAATGTCTGACAAGAACTCGCCGTCCGGAGGCAGCAAAAAACTTTAGATACTATCCATTCGTGCAAAAATATAACACGCACACACAAATGGTTGCAAGAAGCAGGCCCTCGTTCACCCCGAACTGTATGCCACCTAAAGAGAGAAAGAAGAATCTTTCGAGCATTTTAAACTTTTTTTAGATGATGAAATGATTTATAGAACTGCAAGTACGATGAGGTAGTAAAGGACTCTGTCTACCTCGGCTCTGCTATAACATCAAAAAGTGACATCTCGTCGGAAATCAAACGAAGGATTACTCCTGCCAATCGCTGTTTCTTTAGGCTAAGAAGGCAATTGAGTAGTAAAGCCCCTTCCCGATCGACTAAGGAGACTAAGGGGGCTATCGAAAGCGCGGATGAAGATATCATTCGTCTTCGAGAGAAAAATTCTCCGTAAAATATTCGTACCCGTTTGCATTGACGGCTTCAAAAGGAGAAGATTCAACCACGAACTGTACGAACTATACAGTGACATCGACCGCTGCACAGTGGGCCAAGATACCCCAAAAACCGGAATCAATTCATGTGTAGAACTAGCTATATTGAAAACAACTTTTTTATGTAGGAATCACTTATTAGTGCATCGAAAGACTTTATTTGCCTTTTAAAATTTTTTTTTTTTGTTGTTAAACTAATGATTTTTTAAAACTTAGAAAGGAGAAAAAAAAAATAAAAAATCAAAAAACAAAATAAAATTAGCTCCGCATTTTTTGGTAATGCATATTTTGCAACTATGTTTGTGTATTGTAAATAATATAAATTGTTTAAATTATTAACATATATATTTGCAAAAGGAAACTAAAATTCAGATTCATTTGATAATATTGGAGTTGAATTTCTCAGAACAAAAAACACTGGGGGAAATGATTAAATCAAAAACTTTTAATGGAAATGATTTAAACTGTTTTTTAAATAGATGTCTGTAGCTTGTTATCATCGGATCTGATGAAATTAAAAACATCTTCATAACATTGTTTGCGAGAATATTTCCTTGAGAAGTTCTCGCGATATTCTTGAAATCTTTGTTCCTGGCTTTCTGCGCTTTTTCAGACAGTGGGCCTACAGAAATCACAACTGGACCATGGATTAATATCTGATGTATAGTTGGATGCATGTAATACTAACGAAAAATATTGACAAAGTATTTGGCAGTAACGGGTGAGAATACTCTGAACTTTTCACTGTTTATATTATAGCCACTTTAAATGGGGGTTGGTGGTTGAGGCCTTGGTCAACCCCGGACTGTAGGAGCCAACTTAGTCAGTAAGCACTCGAAACGGCTGCCAATATAACATGCAATTTTTCAATCAATATCTTATCGACACCCAAGATTTCAGATACCACATCTGCGTTACTAAAAAATTGCCTAGCAGTGTTGCCATCATTTGAATTCTCAAAACCAGGCTTATTTTGATCAACAACTCTATCTCGGAACTTCTTTTGTATTCGAGCCTTATTTGTTGCTACAATATATGTATCCTCTTGATGAATTTGCCATCTTTTTATTGGAAGCTTATAGCCCACATGCAAAAGTGGTGGGTTCAAGGTGTGCCTCAAAATTTTAAATTTTTCTTCCACTTTTTTAAGCCACAATTCCCTCATGAGGTTAAACAACTCCATCCTTGTATAAAAGAAATCGTTTGAATGCAAACCTACACGGACATTACAACTTTTTAGGAATATGTGTGAAATAATAAACCACATATGCTGAAGTAGTTGATTGGGAAAAACTGAATAAAAGAAAAGCACCCATTTTCTTTTCCATTGTATACACAGGAAGCCAAGCTATATTGGCCAATAAAAATCTCCGTGCGGACGCGTACGGAAATCTACTCTTGCCTTAACAATTTAAAAAAGGACCTTAAATTTCCTCGAAAATTTAATGCATGTACAAATTTTTCTTTTTTAATTTGTTTTTATAGTTTTGACATAGAACTAAACTTAGAAAGTTAGTACATACTTGAAGCTATCGATTCCATATTAGTGTTAAGCTTTCGCGTGATTTAAAAAGAAATAACAGCTACACCGCCAATTGAACTACTTAGTAAGACATACGTTGTAAGAAGAACTGAAGTGTTACTTTCAATGAGACCGTACGGAGTGACAAAGGAAGTAAAATATATAAAATTTTTATCAAATGATGCATTGGAATGTTTAATAACGGAAAAACAACTTTGTATATTCATATCTCTCAAATAATTTTTTGAATTTATTCCGACTCCCTCATATAAGCTGCCCCAGTGTGAGCTGGTCAAAAAAACTGCGCATTGGGCGTTGGGCCAACTGAAAAATAGAACCCTGGACCAATTCTTCATTGAATTCACCGATGGGATGAGCTATCGAATGGATCATCGGACCGTACGGACTTGAATTTACCAGTATGTACGGATTGTTGGAACCAAGACACAACTACCACGAGAAATGCGTCCATATGGATCTACATATGTGTAATTCTCTTCAACCCGCAAACGTAACCTAACCTTATGCTATACGGAGGACCTTAGGACTTTATCAAGCATCAACATATCAGCTTAACCAAGTTATGTTTTTTTCAATGTTAGAGTACATAATATCTACGTTACCCAGTGTTGCAAGTTATCACTTAAATTTAGGTAAAAGGTAAATCCGATCAACACTAAAAAAAAAAGGTTTTCTAAAACTGTAACCATGTACAAATGGACATGTATTTAACAAAGTTGGTAGGTACTTCACATTTGAATACTCCCAATCATAATCAAAAAGAACCTTCGAACTCGAATCTAGTACAATTATCAAAGAAAGTAATTATGTCATAGCAAGCATTACACTCCGTCACCTGGTCACCACCACCGACCGGTTGCTGACCCTTGGCTATTGTGTATTTTGACGCAGTGAACAATGTTTTGATCATGTCACCAGTTAATGGCACCGGAATGTTGGCTGACTGTCCGAAATTTGATGAATAAAAACGTTGGTTTCCAATTACTCCATTTCGATTGAATACGGCAACGTACGAGTACAAACATTTATTTTTTTTTTTTTGAAGAGACAACAACGACGGGAAGTCGATTTTGGTAAACGCAAAGGTTTGCATTTAATTACGTAGTCATCGTGATTGACACCATCACCAAGCAATGACTCTGTGCTCTTCAAATGCACATATTGACGTTCCGTCGCGTCGTGATAATGTCGAGTGTGCATGTGCATGCGGATATGTGATCGAAAGGCGTTTACTGTTAAGGATTTTGGGTCAACGCCTGCATTCATTTTTAGAAATTAGAAACAAGTAATGGTTTTGAAAAGAAATTAAGAATGACACTTGAGACAAGGACTGTGGTCAGTGTTGGTTATATTTTATGTCAATTAGCAGTGCTCGCATGATTTATGCGTTTATTTAGAGCAATTAATCTTTTAGTGTAGGGATTTCATCTGCGAGTATGTTGCAAGTGAGATTTAAAACAGCTCAGACGTGTAAGAATATAATTTCTTTAGTTAGAAAGCAATTAATTACATACTCGTATCTCCACTCGATAATCGCCACAGAAAAGAGGAGTGTACACGAACGAGTTGATTTTGAAATTGGCGGCCAGGTTTTCAAACGTTTCAGGAAAAAATGGTTTTGTTATGAAACATCGTCTTCTTCGCATCAGCAGAATGAGAAGGCAAATACATTTCTTTCGTTTTCGAAAAAGTGCATGATTCTGCGTTCCATTTAGCAGAACTTGATAGATTGTGAGAGAGCTGTGCTACTCTACTGCCTTTCAGCACAAAGAACCAGCGTGAACAGTGAATCTTCGATTTATCCGATCGATGAAGTCCTTGCGTCAGAACGCCTATTGTGACATGCCAATTCACCTTCTGCTGCTTTAAATAGCTTGGCAGCTAGTCCGTCAGCCAATTTGGGCCTTAGTGTTTCTTTTTAAATTGCACGAATGTTGGACTGATAAGAATTTAATATAAAAGCAAGCGGGATTGCCAGCATAAAAGAGAAGTTGTTTGCGTGAAAGACAAACAATAAAGTCTTAACTGTTGCTGGCATTCCAATGACGCTTACACGGCGTCTCCACGAGACATTATTCATGTCTGCGCTCATGTCAGGATTGGAAAACGTCTAGTGGAGACCGCAACCGGTTAGATATATCTTCTATCCTGCCATCTTTGTCTGGATTTTCGGCCCGACACCTATGTCTTGACATGAACTGTCACTTTTTTCAATTTCGTTGAAGTCACTTTGGTTTAAATATTTTAATTTCGTTGAAGTTTTCAAAAGAAGTGATATGAATAACAAGATCCAAATAGGACATCTGTCAAATAGTAAATAATTTGAAAAGTGGGGGTAAAATCCTCTCAGAAACTTCTTATTGCACAAACAAAAATGAAGATTGACATTTCACGAATTGTCAGATGGCTGCTGATTGATTGATAGATGTCCCTCGGTGACTCCATGGATGTGGTGTAGCACGATTTCGCAGTCGGGGACCATTTTTTGACACTCTCATTTGGCTCTCTATTCTCTTGATTTTTGACAGATTCAGTATTTTTACGTAATTTTACTGCACACCAAACAGACATCTTCTGCCATCTTCATTTTCTGCTTGCCAGATATGTCCGACATGAATAATAGCTCGTGTAGACGCCGTGTTAAGGATGTCCGAGTAACTCGATATCGACACTACAATTCTGGCTTCTATGACTACACTTTGTTGATAGTTGGTGGTCCCTTTGATATCGGAGTTAATGTCAAGTTGCTTTAAAATTTGGTAATTTTTTTTGTAGGTACTGCGACATGTGAGTGATTATCCTCAAAACGTTGTTTCGATTTATTTTTGAGCAAGACTACAAGCCATTGGCACCCTTTTTCTGTAAAATTTATTGACAATAGCTTCATTACTAAAACGAACTCCTAAAAATCTTAAGGGACGCACAGAAGATGAAACAAATCCATAATACAATTAAATAGAGCATCGAGTAGATAAAACGATATATGAAGACACATGTCTTCTATAGTGCTGTTATTACTTACTATATTAAAATTATTCATTGAATCTAATTTCAACGATTGACCTCAACTGTTGTCTACCATGCTGTTTGCCCTCCCACTTACCTTTTATTTCCGGCGGTCGTCCATTTCTACTCCCAATGGTCAGACTATCCAAATCACTCAAACTATTCGTATTTGGCGAAAGTAATTTCTCCGCCAGCAACGGATTCGCCGCAATCGAGTATCGACTGCTATTGCCACCAGGACCATTGAAATTACGTTGATTCTGTAGCTGCGGCGATAGACTCGAACACGCTGTCACTGATGCTGCCAACGCCAGCAGAGCTGTCTCTGCTGCCGTCACAGCGATACTATTTACTATAGCAGCACTTTGCTGTTGCATAAAATTGCTACCGTTAGCCTGCATGGAGTTATCACCGGGTAGAAAATTCGTCGACCCATTATTGCTGATTTGTTGCTGTATTGTCAAACTATTGTTGTTCTCCTCCTGCTTTAAAACAATAAAACAAAAAAAGATGAAAAGAGTTTCTCATAAAAATATAAGTCAAAGTCAAACCTTTACTTCCACTGTCGCCAAGTCTGACAGCAGACTTTCGATTTCGAAATTACTTTCGGACAATTGACGGAATAATTCCTCTGATGAATCATTGCACAGGGGATCCAACGAATTTAATTCACAGCCTCCATCGTTTAAATCCGTATTTTGATTAGAATTTACATTTCCGGTTGAAGCATCCTATGTTTTCACACCAAAACAAAAAAAAGCAAAACCATTAAACATAGAAATATAGAATGTTCATATATTCAAACCTGAAGACAAGTTGATATATCCAAGCCTCCAACCATTCGACCATCGT
Organism: Brachyopa scutellaris; assembly: GCA_949775065.1. Classification (NCBI taxonomy): domain Eukaryota; kingdom Metazoa; phylum Arthropoda; class Insecta; order Diptera; family Syrphidae; genus Brachyopa; species Brachyopa scutellaris. The sequence continues at coordinate 93,672,560 of OX459113.1, read as the reverse complement.
TATCGGGACACCATAATAATGCGTCGTCGATAAATGGCATCGCCGATAAGGCAGAGCCACTTCGAATGCCGGTTGCCAGTGCCAGCGTATTGTTTTCGGTACCGGTTTTCGACAAGTCTCCGCTCCCGCTTCCGGCAGCGATATTGATTGTTGGTAACGTGATGATGATTGAAATTTTCTTTTTCTCTCAATTATTTACTCTCCTTCTCAGTCTTCTTTCTTTTGTTCTTTTGTTTTGTTTATTTTTTTTTTAATTTTCGGACAAAGGCACTTCCTCTTGTGCTGTGGTTTATGCACAGAATAAAAGCTATCATAGGCACTTTTCGAACTCGAAGAAAAGCTTTCGACGTTGTAAAAGATAGAAGAAAAAAGCTTCTACTGAACTTGAATGAACACTTTTGTGTGATTATTTTTTTTATATGTATTGTTGGTTTCTTTCTTTCTTTTTGCTTAAAATTCAGTTGTAAATATTCTTAATTTAAATGTTTTTATATAAAAAGGACGTATGTGTTTCAAATAGGTACAAAATGGTGACATCTTATTTACCAGGCTATAACTATCTGGCCGATAGAGATAAATAGTCTTTCTTAGAACGAATTTGGCGTAAAGTTTTAATTGAAAATCAGACACAAAAAATCTCATTGAACACATAGGTAAGGGTTTTTGTTTTTTGATTTTTTTTTATTACTTGGTGTAATAATATTCCTCTGACATCTTGGTTTTAAGTCTGAAAAGAGAAAATGAAAGGGGACTTTGAATTAATTTGAAAAAGAAGTAGTGCTTTGAACGTAAAAACAAATGTAAAATAATGACTTCGGCTACATTTCCGGTGAGCTTTTTTATTTGCAAACGTTGCATATTTCTCGGCGCTGGTAAAGTGTTGAACTCATCCACTTTAGTCGGAAATTTATTAACAAATTCTTATTGGAATGAAGTCTGAAAGAGTTCTTTACGTTTGAAAGTATAATTATTGAAGTAATATTGTTTTGCTAATTTTTTTGTAAACGATAATGATAAGAAATACGATTTATAGATACTGAATCGAATAATTTTGTTTGTGTTTGTTTTTAACTTAAAAGATAAACGCTTAGCTGAATTCTTCCACTTCCCATTGGCAGCTGTCAATAATGACAGGAAATTCATTTAACAACAAGTTGTTTGCTTCTCGCCGGAAAAGAAGTTTATATTTTTGTGATTTTTGTTAACTTAAAAATGTTAAATTATCAGTAAACCAGTAATGGACGATCAGCCTTCTACTTCAAAATCATGTAAAGATACCCCACTTGAGCCATTACCACCTGAATTGGATATCGCTAGTGATGAATTTGATCCAATGCAGGCTCTCTATGCAAATCCTAATGTGAATTTAACAAAACGAAAGTCAAAGATTATTTATCAAAATATGGCAGCATTTGAAATAGAGTATAACAGAAAAGGATTATATGGACTATCATCGAAGTCAAAGGGTGAAAATCGCAGTGAGAAAAACGTTCCGTTACCAGATGCAGAACTTTCTTCGTCCATCGGTACTCGTCGGTTTCTGCCTCATCAAAGTGAGTTATTTAGTTAATTTTATTGACATATTTATAACTAATACTTTGAATTTTTATAGTGGCAATTCAAACCACCGGTATGAATGCGAAAAACAAAAGGAGTCTGGTGAAACAAATCGAGAATATGGAAGGACCGTTGGCTATTCTGCGTGACTGTATGCGGGATGAAAGACAAATAAAAGTGTACACAAGGTCGGAACATGGTATACGTGGAACAGTCACTGGTTATTTGATAAGTTTTGATAAACATTGGAATTTGTTGCTGAGAGATGTTCATGAAACGTGGAAGCGGCGAAAGTACAAATATGACGATAATAAGTTTTGTGGTATGACAGGTTTTTTTTTCATTGATTATCACTTGACTAGTTTTTTTTTTTTTGCAGGAACACCAACCGATTGCAGTGAAAGACTCAAGGACTTAGGGATAACAGTGCCAGCAGCGAAAGTGAAAAGTTTGAATCGAAAGAATGTAGAGTTGACTAGAAGTATATCACAGCTTTTGATACGGGGGGAACAGATTGTTCTTGCGATAACTGGAAAGGAAGAGAAGGAAGCAACTAAGTTGTAGGCTAAGCATCAATTATAGTTTTAAGTCAACGATTTGCTTAATGAAGGGCACATAGCAGTAGGAATAGGCACTGCAACAATTGTAAATACATACATATTTATAAGTTTAAGGTTAAAGATGATAAGTACTTTATAAGCAATGCATTTACACAACTTTTCGATTGTATATTCTGGCTCTGTAATAATTAGACTTATAAAACCGAGTTTATTGTGTATTGATTATTGTGCAAACTACTCAAGCTCAGGAACGCCCAGAGATTAAATATATCGATTTTTTGTTCTTCAATCAATTTTTGCCATGTCTGTTGAAAGTTGTAGTTGTATAAAGATGCGACTGGAGGAAAATTAGGATCTGAATAACATCGGCTGAGTTCCTAAACGCAGTTCTTCCGCAGCACTGCAAAGTCAAGCGTTCCATATCGTCAATATATAGCAGTGATGCAATGTATCGGGTTCCACAACGCATTATAAAAGCAACCACTGCGCAAACAAAAGCAAACAACGCATCATAGTTTATTGTGATGCGTTGTGATTTGAGGAATTTTTTTTTTATTCCGACAAACAAAAAATCACCATGTTTATTTTAAACTTAGTTAATTGTTATTTTGATTTTTTTTTGAAACATTTTCAGAAAAAATGGACAGAATTTCTTAGACCTAAAATGAAATGATTGTTAAACAGAACAAACAGTTCCAAAAAAATTGTAAAGCATCATGATGCATTGCAAAATGAATGCATCGTACCATCGCATAACAATGGCAGTGATGCATTCCCGATGCGCATTTTTTTGATGTTTTGGAACTCAGCCATCCTTACAATTCTTATTGGTTACGTACTGGTTTCAATGATAAAAGCAAGTGCATAAGATAGTGTCTAACTAACTAAACTCGACTAATTACACTTTATATATTGCTTACTATTGAAACATGATTTCTAACCGACCTCGAACCAGCATTTTGAATACATCAACATGTTCATAAATAGCTGAACCCTCGTAAGCCTATCTTGCGTAGATAGATATCTGAGTGGATGAAAGCGATATTAACACCAAATATTATAGTAGAGGCCGTCACATCTGATCTTTATAGGCAAATAATTAAATTTGCAAATTTGGAACCCCAATGTTCAAAACAACGGTTCAAGGGCGCACATTTGAGAACAACCTCTCAAATTTTGGTAATTTAACATATTAAACAAACAACCGCATACCAACGGTTTCATTAAGTTTAAAAAAAAAGCTTTTAAAAGAAAACTGGTCAGAAGTTATTCTCATAGTTATTAAACAGTACACATGTACGAGTATGATTATGATACATATGTATAATATAAAGCAGCCCAGTAAGACTTTAACGCAAATGGTGTTTGTATTTAAAATTCTGCACGACGACAGGCTTCGCAGCCATCTTAAAAAATCCACAGAGAACAGTTGGATAAATTGAGACGAATAGAAACATGACGACACGACGGAAGTGAAATAAAGTCAATTTTCGTATGAATAAAAAACGCAAAAATTCAGGGTCACTAAGAAGAAGGTCTTGCTGCAACTTCCGTAATCAATATTTGCAACCTTTTCCTAGCCGACTGTTAATAAAAAAGCATGAATGACCTGGTCTGTTTCGAATTGGCTACCCAGGACATACTTAAAAACTGGGAAAACAAATATTTAGCGTTATGACACCGCATGTTCAATATTATTTACTAGATTAGTTTGCATGTTTGGTCTAGACTTGAGGAGCACTGAGCAGCATTGCCACTAGACAGATCTGGAACTAAAAGGCTCTAATTATCTGCTGTCCATGAACAGACTAAGATTGCGTTCATCTTAATTTTCTCAGCACACCCATCGAGAATGGATTTCAATTTCCAATCCTTTAACTCAATTATAAATGCAATTTTATGCTTAAGATGGTTTTCAGAAACAATATAATCAATATGATTTCTCTCTGATGTCAGCAGGTTTTAGGAGGAGGTTTTAGAAACTTTTATATATTGATAAACTTTCTTCCGATTCACCTTTGAGTTTAAAGTCGTTGTATGGAGATCGATTAAACAAACTATACATTTATTGTTAAATTAAAACTTAATAAATACAGGAGTAACAACAATCTTTAAGCTTTACCCGTGGCGGTAACCTGCCTGAGAAATGTTCAATGCAAAGTTTCTGTTGTTGTTATTATTGAAAGGTGAGATGCACCACGACCTTTAGATCTATTGTGCCCCAAAGTTACTGTTGATAAAATATAAAATTAAAAAACTGAGATCTGGGCATCTGAAATAGTAGTACAAAAATTAAAGTTTTTGCCTCCCGTAAGCGGAGTTCTCCACGAATCAATTCTTGGACCACTGTTTTTTCACTTTATATGAAAGAGCTCCCAGCTTTTATCAAGTACTTCTCCATTCGCATGTATGCAGGCGACGTTCAGATGTACTAAAGCTGTCCTCTGGGTTTTAATAAACACTTCGCAAACTATATAAATGAAGATTTGGAAAATATTGTTTACTAATAAGTTGTTCCCCAATCCAGTGAAGTCCAAATGTATAGTATTCTCTAATAATAGGTCCAGGCCTCTCTTATTTTCCATCAATTATCCTAAACGCTTCTACAATCAAATATGTTAAAACAGCAAAAATTCTTGGGGTAATTTTAAATATGTAGCAATCTGTCGTGGAAAGATAATGTTAGCAACACAGTTGAAAAAACATAAGGCGTGCTTCGTACAGTATGGGCAACGCAGCACTTCAGCCAATACAAGCATTTTGCTCGCTAAGAGTCTTGTTTCTCCTTTGCTGACATATGGGTGCGAAATTATCGGTTAACTCGACGTTGACAGTAAAAGGAAAGTCATAGTGGCATTTAACAGCACCGTTAGATACGGCTACGGATTACGTCGTTATGATCGAGTATCCCACCTTGCCATATCTCTGCTGAGCAAGACATTTGAAAATCTACTTAACTTCCGTACTTTGATCTAGTTTTCGGATATACTCCTAACGCATCATTCTGTTGACTTTTTTCAAGAAAAAACGGTTCTTCGTTTTTAATGGGAATGATAATCCCTCGTTTTAATTGTCTAATATCTGACCATCCGTTTTTGTCAACACAATTCGGCTTTGGAACTCCTGGCCTCGGCATATAAGAAGAAGAAATAACAGTGTCCGAATGACGAAGGAACTTAAACTCTTTTTCACAAATAATTAAGCAAATTACACACCATTTATAGATTTAAACTTTAAATTAAAATAAAATGTTACTATATACTTTTATAAACTTTAGATTGTAAATAGTTATCAAATTTCAATATTTTATAAGATAAGGGGTATTCACGCTTTTATGTCTAGTCTTGTAAAAGTGTAAAAATGTATTTTTTTACACCAAAGAGTGAACGCACCTTTTCGTATTTGTAGCAACCCTGAAGATTATATCAAAATTAGCTGATTTTTGTTCACAAAATAAGAATTTTTCAAGATAAATGCACAATGTCAAAACCAACGATGAAAGCAAAATAAAAAACATTTATTTGTATTCCAAATGAATCCTTTAATTTATTTTTGTATTTCCATTTTCATCATATTTCATTTTTCCATCAACTGATTTAATTCAAATTCTTCTTTTTTCTGTTCTTCTTTCTTCCTCAAATTTAGGTTTCTTATCCTGAATTTCTAATTCAAATTCCTTCTCAATTTTTTTTTTCTTCAAAATTCAGTATTTTTTTCTTGCAATTCGACACCGAATCCCTTTTCCAAAAGTTTTTTATTACACACTTCTTTTTATTTAAAGGAATTTAATTAATTACGAGAACCAAATACATTTGACAAGCTGTCAAAAATGTTAACTTAAAATTTGCACTTTTACACTCTACGTTACAATAGGTCTGTTTGGTGTGTCTTTTTCACGTAAGTGATTGATATCTGTCAAATAGTAGAATCCTCTCAATGAGAGAGATATCCTCTCCCAGAGAAAAACTTGAACAAAAGACACCAAACGCTTTTGAAACGAAACCTGTCGATTTGTTTTTGTTTTCCACTACAATGAAGATTATGACATTTCTCAAACTGTCAGATGGCTTGGTTTGACAGAGTTCAACAGTCCACTCCGAGGAAAAGGTCTTGCAGATACTTGCAGATAATTCATCGCAAAGAGCGAGCCAAATGAGAGTAAAAAAAATTGAGAGCCATGCAACTGTCATGATTCTATGAAAGTTAACATAGTATTGCAGAAACTATCGACACACCAAATAGACCTAATAGGGTTGGAATATTGCAAAAGTGTAAAAGTGTAAAAGTGTGAAAAAAATGACAGCTAGTGTATTTTGTTGTTGAATTGTGAGAAAATGTTACACTTTTACACTTTTACACTTTTACAAGACTAAATCTTTAATCAAAAGGCAAAGCGGCTTAAGTCTATTTAAGCCAAAAATGATTTTTTTACATTTTCAAACCCTTTAAAAAATAAGTTTTTTTCGGTCTTATCAGCGTGTTTCTATTCCATCTAGAAGTCCTTTTTTTGGTGATGTCAAAACGGATTAATTCAACAAAATTCATACATTTGCATAATTTTTCAAAGTTTAAAATTGCTCTCCTGAAAAATGCTTAAAATAGACTTAAGCCTCTTTGCCTTTTGATTAAAGAAATACACCGAAGCGTGAATACCTCTAATAAATAAATAAATAAAAAAGATAAATATGAGTACAGCTACGCCAAAAGTAGAATAATGTTATAATACTGTAGTAGTACAAGTGATAGAACTAGAATACATTCATGAAGTAATAAGTTTTACGGGACAACTCTTTGAGGGTCGAAAACAAACAATATACTTTGCTTGGACACTTTTTTGTTGAAGAAACGATGAAATATGCAAGTGGGAAGCAATGTTGAAACTGAAGCTTAATTAGACAAGATCATTTTTTTAAGAACTCTTAGTGAAGCAGGCCCTGGTTCACCTCGAACTGTAGAGCTACCTAAAAAATTGAGAAGAAGAAAGTGTACGTTGGTTACTGTATGAACCCACACTCGTATTCCAGCTTATTTAATAATAATTGTTAAAACTTTATTAAGTATATTTTGAAGATCATAATTACATCACATGAGATGCCGTAATTTATACGGAAACATTTAAAACTATTTGGTTGTTGGTTAAGGTCCTGCTACAGACAACCCGGACTGTATCGCCACCTAAGTAAGTAAGTATTTAAAACGATTTCACATCCTCCATTAAAGCTCTCCTGACAAAATAACCCACAAAGCGTATTGTTTTAGAATCAAAGAATCCCATTAAGCCAATTTAATGTCTTGCTTGTCCAAATTTATGATTTCTAATACTCAAATTTATTATGTACTTAATTAATTAAAAACTCATCCCTTGAAGCGTAGTACATACATAATTTACTCATTACATGCACAAGGTACATATTGCTATAAAACAATGAAAATTACAAATGCATCAAATGCACGTTGGTATACTCATTTTTATAATAAAAAAAAATAAAAATAAAAAATTATTATAGCGCCTGCACGTTCCCAGATGAGGCCAATGATTTAATACTTTCGGAGAAAGTTTTAGACTAACACGATCTGCTATAACAACAACCAATTAGAGGTCGTACCGTTTGCATGGCATGCAACTCCGGCCAATTGGCCACAAAATGCAACCGCCACTTCCCACTTCCCGTTGGTCGCAGGTTTCGCGGATCATTGCCTTTTGTGCGCGATCGAAGTGAGATTAGAGCCATTGCATCGCGCGCGCAAAACCAGAAAACCTGTTGCGGCTCAGTAACATTAGACGATCCCCACCAAGTACCAACCACCACCAACGCCGCCGTTTGAATGTATACGAGTATTTCTCCTTCGCTAAAGCTGTATCTAATGTCAAAGCCATGGAATCTCATCTTTCATGTTTGCCAGCTTCCTACTATCGTCGCCGCGACGGATGCCAACGACGAGAGGTTTTCACCGCCTTTGTTTGACTTTTTTTCACATCACTTGAAGTAAGAAACTCTTAAGATATTGTTCGCTTTCAACACAATGGCCAAGGCTCTGACAATGTATAGATAATCGTCGCTTATTCTTAAACAACGCATCGCCAACAAAGAACACCCAATCGACGAACTGCGATGACGAAGAAGAATTCATTAGAATTTATTTGCTGGCACACAGCTGGCGTTGTGCCACAGTGTGGACGTGTGATGTAAAAATGGTGCGTATACGTCCGAGTGACTCACTCATAACGAGTGTTTCCACCAACGACAACACTACAGCGCTGCGCTCTGCTGCGAATGCAAAATTGATTTAGATGTTGTCCGAGTACTTCGGGCTCATTTTCAATTCCAAGACCAAAGCCATGCAGCCGCCAGCCATGTGCTCGGTATGTATCTCGAAGCCAGTAAGTGTACATCGGTCAATGGCATGGACAGTGTTGTGTTGCCATTACCATCACCGAACGAGCAACGATTGGATTTTCTTCTCTATGCGAACACACCGTGGCGTGGCAGGAAAATATGTTCGTCACCATTGCAATGGAACGTAATCGACGACTATGGCGACTAGCCAAGTGTGTTTCGACTGCGAAAAGGAAAGGTTTTCACTTTTATATTTTCTTATTTTGTCGCTGACTACGAGTAACTTCTTAAGGAATTGTAATTAGAGATACGAGTACTCGTATATATATGTCTCATCACTCCGAAAGAGTGCATATTATTTCGATCAGGTATTGCTTAATATACCAGAAGTGTGTTTGAAATTTGCTACCTCTTATATGAAGTGTTAAATCATGGAAATGAAAAGGAATCTTGTTTTTTTTTTAACAAAAAAAATTATTTATTCAATATTGACGATAATGCAACTAGTTTGCCACCAGTTAATGACATAGTAGCTCCAAACATTTAGATCAATGAAATCACTAAGAAAGGAATTGGCTTCTGGTCAGAAAAGAAAAGAATTAAACATATTTATGCTCCAGGAAACGACTTACTCACCAGTAAACTGTTAACCGAACTGCCGAAATAGGCAGCTACCACCTTGTTCAAAATAGCAGCAACGGAATGACGCTCTCGATTAACTGATTAAATTTTTTGTTTTGTTTGTTATCTCGACGTGGCTTAATCTTTCGACCAAGTGTGGCACAGGGAACTGCAAGACAAACTACAAAATACATTTCTTCCAGACTATTACTTAATACTTTACGGTTATCTAGCGTATCGCTCGTTTTATGTAAAGTTCAAATACGAATCCTCAGCAGTATATTAGATTTGGAGATAAGAAGGTCCCCCCATGTAGTGTCCTAGGACCATTGCTATCCCCTCTCCAATGGAAGGGACTCCTACAATAATGATTGCCAGGACTACGGCCGCAATGCAGCTTCATTATAAACTTGAATAAACAATAAAGTGGTCCGATGACTGGAGCATAAATATCAACGAGGATAAAACTTCAGAAGTGGTATTTACTACAACAACTAAAAACTCCCCAATACTCTTAAAAATAGATGATAGATTCATCCCCATCGCCGAAGTAGCTACATATCTCTATATATAAAACAGTTCACTGACTGGCTGACAGACAACGCACAGAACAAACCGCTGGACCTTAAGAGCTGAAATTTGGACAGGAAATTCTTATAACAGCACCACCACATGCGGCTACCTACGTAAGATAAATTGCGTGTCGTTTTTCCATAATGTTTTTTTTAAGGCGACCCGACTTGAACGTGTGGTAGTAGGGCGTAGCCTGTCGTCATAAGATATGGTGTGGCCGAATTTGCTGCTGTGAATTTGGTTTCATTTATAATTTTTTTCATTTGCTTTTTCTTACATAAGATTAGATATGGATCTCTCAAATATATATTTCAATGTCAAATATGAAAATTAACATTCGTACATTGCAATAAATTCTCTAAAGCTCCTATTAGTCTTATATTCAACACTTTTCAGAAGCTACATTTAGCATAGCACAGCAGAGCATCTTGTCACACTACTTGTGTAGTCACATTGGGCTGAGTTTTGTTTACATTTTTTATGCCCGTATTTTAAAGGCGACCCGAGTTGGGGTTTTATCAGTTGAGCGAAAGACAGAAAACAGGAAAAGAAAAGGTGACAGTTTTGAGTTTGAGTTAGGTAAATGCATGCGGCAAATAAGTAAATGGTGTTATGGTCAGGTATAAAAAAATGCTTATGACGTTCGAATAAAAAACTGTCGTTCTCTATTGGGCTCTTCAGATTTTGCTCTCAGATTTCAAATTTTTCGAGGTGAATGGAAAGCAAACGAGATTGATCTGTTGAACTGCAATCGCATTAGTGTGTCATTTGATAAATTAGTGTGTCAAAATAAATAAAAAATTAAAAATAATAAATACAATTTCAAATATGCTTTCTTTATTATTTCTAAATTTTGTATGGAGTTTCTGGTAATACATATTTGTTACGAGTGATACCATTTTGATGTTCTAAGTTTCAATTTCATAAAATGCACATTAGCTCTATATTTAGTTGTTATATCTCAACCTTACCAACAGACGATATTTTTCAAGTTTTTATGTTTTGCAAAATTTTTTTTATAAAAAATAACCAAAAATTTTACTACTACTACTACTAAAATGTTTTGAAGTTAGTTCAAGTAGGTGTGAATCTCGAGTTGGAATCGAGATTCACGAAAATTGATCTCGAGCAAAAAAAAAGGTTTTTTTTTAGCCCAATCGAAAACCACATAAGTTCAAATAAAGGCAATGTTTAAGAAGGAAAAGTAAATGTTGAAGTTCGTTTTTAAAAGTTAAAACTAAACCATGCGTAAACAAAAATGTTATTGTACTTTTCCATTTTGTAGATAAGTGAAAGTTATTTCACTGTTTTAACAAACCATACTTATTACATAAACAAATTTCGAAGGATTAAAGAGCATTTCTAAAAAAAAACATGTATTTCAAGTGTTTGAAATATTTGGGTACACCTGACTTGACCATTTAAAAAAACAAAAGCTAAAATAACAGAAGGTAAACACGAAGATCGAAAGGCAGAAATGTATAGAAATATTTTTTAAAATAATATATTATGTACAAATTAATTTTTTCGTATTTTGAACCCTGTGCCAAATTCTGAAATAATTTTTCTTCTCTTCTACATCTCTTTCACGACAACCCTTCTTATTACCGTCTATTTCTCCGTGTCTGTGTGACGAAAAATGGAACTGGATGAGAAATACGTGGAGAGTGTCCTACTCATTATTAGATATACTCTGTTTAAACGTCCAGGTCCAATAATTCGTGGTTGAATCCTCTTCTCCAAAGCTTCCCAATGCAATCGGGATCGAATAGGATTTTCTCTCTCGAAACGATCAAGGATATCTTCATCTGTTTTCGATAAAGTAGATGCTTTATCTCTATATAGTAAGACTAGGATGATAAGAGTCTTATAGAGAGTCTCCTTAGTTGATCGGGAGATGGCTTTACTACTTAATTGCCTTTTTAGCACAAAGAAACAGCGATTGGCAAGAGTAATCCGTTTGAGTTCTGATAGCCTAGCATATAGCAGATCCGAGGTACCAGACAAATTCGTTTACTACCTCATAGTTGTAACCGTCTATTGTGACATTCTGTCCAATTAAATTTTTTTCCTACAACAAATTTAACGGCAGGTTGATAAACGCCACGTTCATCGCCCTTATTTTACTTTATTTAAAACTTATTGTCAGAATTAAAGAAAATTAAAATAAACAAGTATATTAAATTGAAGTCCATTTACGGCTGTGTACATCATTAATAAATGCCTTTGGCATTGAAATCAGTTATTCCACGCCAAAGGCCGTGATATCAACACGATCGACATTGAAATGTTGGAATCATTTACAACAATTTACAGTAATTCATCTAAGAATAGAAACATAATATTTGTGATTTAGGAATACACCCGCGGATTCATGAGTTTTCCTCAAGCTACTCACTTGAATATAAATCTTTTTCAAACACCAGCAGCTCATGCAATGTTTAATTATCTGTTGAGCATCATATTAACTACTTTCAACCTATAATTAAGAAATTATTATATGCGAATGCGAATATGCACATACCTTCGAGCGACGAGAGGAAAAAAAATGCAGAAAAGCGAAAGTGCATTCACTGACGTACATATGTAGTGGATGTGATGTATGCAACCGTAGTAACATGAGAGTGAAATACTCTCACGTTTGTACATTATAATTGCACCTCGTTCCTATCACTTACAAAATACAGCGCGCACGAGATTAATCGTCGCTTACCTTTTTGATATTACCACCACCACGAATAGCCACTGTGTTGCATATTGCCGCGTACATCCAGGTGCAACAACCGCGCACAATCATCTCAACAGCGAAGCGCATATCAGACACCTCGCGTTTCGATCGGTGGGATTGTATCTACATACAAATATGTTTAATCACTTACACTACAGATGGGAATTAAATAATCTGAATAAAATTACAAGTGTATTATGAAATAAGAAATTTGCTGCTGCAACAAGGGTGGAGTGAGTTAATTTCTCATTTCAACAGCACTCAATGGAAATGAGTTAGTTTTCGTTCAATAGAGTGACATTTTAGTTTGAAACGTAGAGCGACACATATACATAGATATAGAAAATATATAGTTTACGAGTTAAATATCGAAAGCTTTTAATTCGTCTTTTTTTAATACAACGACATTTTATAAATTTTGAGATATTTCTTTTGTGTACACTCTCCTTTAAAAAAGGGAATGAATATGGATATTTAGTAGACATCACTCATCCATCCGTGATAAAATGTAAGTCAGTGTATTTAAGTCATCGAGCAAATCAATACAGGTGCTAGAATCTACATACATATTTCGGTTTAACTACCTCAGTTTAATTTTATGTTATTTTCCATTGGACGTCCGGGAGCGTCCAGAATCAAAACGAATTCTTTTAAAATCGTCCCTTTGGCACATAAGTTTCTCTTCTTACGATTCTGAGAAGTGCATTTCGCTTCGGATTCAGAATGAGTGAATCCCCGAGTGAAACCAATGGAAAAAGACATTAATTTCCTGAATTATTGAGTGGATTGTTAAAATTCTCCTAAGTTTAAAAGAAAGTGAATAGCTTTTCAAACTGTATGCAGTTCACTATTGGAATATTCTATAGATAAAAATGTACATACATAGTACATAATGTAGGTCTAGGTATGAATGCACATACATATATGTATTAGAAAGTTAGCTCTTTAGTTGGACATGGGATATATCTCTGGGATATCCTTTAGAATTAAATCGTTCGATTAAACGTTTATGCCATCGGGCTCGAGGGACCAATGTTTCTTTTGCTAAAACCCCGCTCACCAAATTACCTACATAATAAAAAAAATTCGAGTACAAAAACGAAAAGTCCATTAAACAATTACAGTCCTTTCCTGCTACAAACTTTTTTATTATATATTTTCTTTTCAAAATTGATCCAATGAACTCTCGATAGTTCAAATTTCACCGGACCAAAAAAAAAAACTTCGGCTTACAGAGGTTTTTGAATTATGTAGGTTTCAGAGAAAAAATATATGTGCACTATTTTGATTACTATTTTTTTATTATTTAACTAGCTGATCCCCGTCGAAAAAGACGAACATTTTTCCAGAGTTTAATAGGCAATAATAACTACACATGTGAATTATATTCACCAGAAAAGCTCAGTGTAGTTAGAAGATTCAATGCCTACTTCGCAGAATTCGCTATTCATATGTGCTCGTTTATTCCTTTCGAGTGCTTTTAAGCGCCGCTTCGTTTGTATAAACTGAGTTTAAATTCATAGAATAAGCTGTAAGGCAGAATTGAATTGGGAGAACTGAGAGAAAGAAAAAGACAACAACAGCACCATCATCAGTTGGGCCAACAACATCACAATGTTCTTTTTTTTTCGACATTTCCTTCATTTCCAGAAGCAAAACATGCGGGGGATATATGTATGTACTTATGTATATACATGAAAAGACGTCGACGTACTTTTCACATTACATCGTAGTTCTTATTGTTATTTCACTTTTGAACGGTTACTGTATGAAACTCAGTAATACCGATGGACTGAGCAACAGCCGAAAAAAGGCAATTTTAGAAAATCAGTTAAAATGTCGAGTACCGTTGTACAACCTTTTAGGCAAAAACCTGGTACGACATTCGATAGCATGTGTCTAAGCTAACCTAAATATATTTTTAACAAAATCGTTGGAGCCATTTTCGAGAAAATCCGCTTTTTATAAAATCGGTCCCAAATGAAGTATATGTACCCTAATTTTTGGGGCTAGAATGAAAATTTTAAATCGGCCTTGTGGTATAGTCCCACAGACCCCCACAGCAGATGAGTACGCAAGTATCTCTGGTGTTGGCATTAACGACTTCGTCTACGCCCATTAGTATTGCAAACACTTCCGCCTGGAAAACAGTCACCGAGGGTACTAAGTTAATGGATAGAAATACATACGTATATTTATCGGAGGATCTGGACAGTGTATATCAGCTCCCGATTCTCCGTTAATATGTGATCCATCCGTGTTTATTACTATGGCTCCTACTTCGGTAATCACTGAGTCATGTTGCCATTTTTCACGGCTAGGGAATTCGTTAGTAGTTAGTAGTAGTTAGTTTTAAAAATGTATTCTTTCTCTATGAGATCACTTGGGTTACTGGCAAGTCCAGAGGATTCTGAAAAATCTTTCCAGATGGCTTTTTGTCCTGTGAGCCTCTTGTCTTTAATGTGACCCATGGTCCGCAGTCTGATTGCAGAAAGCCCGCTCTCCTTTTAACCTCAAGTTCCATTGAAAGAATGTTAAGTATAGTTTCCATGGCTACCGTGGGTGTGCTTAGATGGGGCTCCAGTTATCTCTAGACAGGCCATTCGTTGGAGTTCTGTTTGTTAGTATCAATTTTAGAGGAATTTAGTACTAAAATATAAGATTGATCTTTTGATTAAGAATCCCCATAATTTAAGCACACAATTAAATCCGCACTTGTACATTGCTATCGAAAGGAACTAATGGTTATTGAAACATAACACAATATAAAACTCAGCTGGATTCTTTGTAACAAGAGTGAACCAGGTAATGAGAAGTCCGTTGCTAAATAGTGCTCAGCATTAAAAAATCTCTCCATGCATTCTAAAACTATAAAAAGAGAAGAAAACATTCACAACGTGAAGTCAGCAATATATGAAAATCCATTAACTCTTTAATAACAACAAGATAGAAGTGGCGGTTCTTTAATAGGATGTATCCGCACTAATTGGAATATTTCCCGGACACAATATACTGTGCCATAGATAAAGAAAGTAAAAAAAATGCTACGGAAATAGGGCGTCGTGGCTGATTCGGTGCGGGGTCTACTCTTACAAGAGAGCTTCAAATTGAAGATACTCAATAATTCGGAGATTTTTGCTATTGTAACGGAATTAAGGAAGCCATATCACAGTACGTGAGCCATACCAGTAGTTTTCCACAAAGTTTCAATAGACTCATATTTCTCTGTAAATTGATTTGTTCCCTTCGATGTCCATTGTTTTGCCATATTGACTGTCAACAGCTATAGTCACGGTGGACTCTCTTTGCTAGCGATTCTCTCCTGTCGGGACAAAATAACCGACGATCGTCGGCGCCTACTTGAATGTGATTGGTCGATATGGGTGGTTTTTAATGAAAATGTAAGAAGTTTCTGTTGCCATCTGAGAAAACCCAGTATAGAGAGAATGCGTGAAGTATGGATTATTATTATTTTCACTGAGCATGGTAATGACTATTTCATATAAAGTGTTTACTTTTCAGTTCTGGCATCGAAAAAGAAAGAATGGAAAGGAAAGAATGATTTGCCCATAGGAAATTGATGTGTATGACGTGTAAGTTCGTGATTGCCATTTCCAGGCAACAAATGAGAGCTAATATTTCTTTGCTCTCTCTGCGCACATTTTTTTATCCACCGTGATTTGGAACGGACTATACATACTCGCAAAACACGAACTGTGTTGCTAATCTCTGATAGTGATCAAAAATTCAAAACCTATGTTGACTTGCGAGTAACTCTCAAAAAGTTGGAATATCCAGAATATAAAGTCAACTCTCCGCGAGGTACTCTCATCCAGTGATGGGACTTCTACCACTTTTTATAATGTTGGAAATTTTACCAACCTTAACACTAAATCTACCACTTTTTACCATCGCTTATCATATTCCTACCACTCATACTTTTCAACTTCACTACACAAGTTTCCATTAATAAATCCAAATGCGGAGTGGAGGAAATTGATAGGCGAATGGAATACCAAAAAAATTTACGACTGATGACATCGTTCCTCGGTGGAATTTACTTCGATATATGATGTAGCCAATATGACCAGATTAATTGGTGGCTAGGTCGGGACACATTTTTAAATTAATGTTAAAAAAATACGTTTTTTTTAGTCTTTTTTAAGGATTAAAATTTTTCAATGTGAAATTAAGACACGGGAGAGTTATAACGTATTTATTCAATTCAATTCTCCATAGATTACAATAACTAACAATGTATAATATGTGCCGAAAATTATTATTTCCATTCCTAACTA
Organism: Brachyopa scutellaris; assembly: GCA_949775065.1. Taxonomy (NCBI): domain Eukaryota; kingdom Metazoa; phylum Arthropoda; class Insecta; order Diptera; family Syrphidae; genus Brachyopa; species Brachyopa scutellaris. The sequence continues at coordinate 93,655,885 of OX459113.1, read as the reverse complement.
AACCTACAAAGTTTGTGTTGACGTGATCGGCGCAAAAATGTTGTTAGATAAATGTGCTCTTTTAATCGTTTCCATTATTCACTCGTTAATTAGACGTTGCTCCAGGCAGAGCCACTAAGAATAGCAATCTCAGTTTCACAGTTTTTTGGGAGCAGTTTTAGATCCTTTTTGTTGGATGCGTCAGAGAACAGTGTAACCAATTTTATGGTGCTTAATTCAGTAAGGGCCCTATTGTGAGTGTCGACCAACGATCTATAAACGACAACGATCGATCATCAGAAGTATTATGTACTCACAATATTCACATTTTTATTCAGAAAAATGTATTCTTTTATCGATTGAGTTACACAATACCAACACCAAAATCAATGGACGCAATGGAAATTTGTACTGACGATCATTGATCGATACTCACAATAGTGGTAACTATTCGTATGCATACTTTTTCAGTACATTTTTGACCACTCATTCGGTTTTGGTACGAGTACAGGAGAACTTATTTCTGCCGAAACGCTTACAAATTAAGTGCAGTCCATCAATCTGAAACTGTGATTGTGAAAAATAGTATGGGAACACATAACCTTCTGCTAGCACTAGCTCTATTTCAATGCGGTGAACTGTGTTTCTTCGTTTTTAAAATATTTTTCTTTATTTTGTTAAAATAAATCAGTTATTCAAAATTCGAAACTTTTGTATTTTTTCTACCACTCTTCTACCAACTTTTTTTCTGGCTATCTACCACCATTATTCATTTCCCAAGTCCCATCTCTGCTCTCATCTCTGTATTAGCTTGCGAGTTTGCTCTCGAGATTTGTTTGAGAGCTGGTCACAGCATTTTCATTGTCAAATGGACACCCACCTTAATACACTAGATATAACATGCTAGGAAGACATTTCGTTCCAGATCTTGAAGATCTTTCCAGAAACTTTTACTTCAGGTTGGTTCGGAAATTCTTAAGCAAAATATAATCCAAAAAAAAGGAACTAAGCCTCATGGGTATAAAAAATGCACTCATCTGTCGGCAGCAGAATGCTAAATTCTTTCACAGATATGTTCATGCCATTGCGTGGTCAGACCTAGCAATTGTTAAGCTTATAGCTTTCCGCAAGCCCAAAGAAATCAGGTTTGTAAAATCTATTTAATATTATTGGATTTTTAATCATTTTGAACCTGGTCTTTGTCAGTCCTAGCCGCCACCCCGCCCTAACCTACATAGTATTAGTATAGAATCAGGAAAACGGGTGCTCTAGGTTTGTGTAAACAAAAATATCCAGCCAGAAACACTTAGCAATTTAACCGTTATTTTATAGTCAGTTGCAGTCGCCGCGGCCGTGGCCGTAGTGGTTAGTGCGTTGGACTACTACACATGCTGCTCGGGTTCAATCCCAGCCCGGGCCCAACACCTAAAAGAGTTTTTCACGGTTGCCACCTGTTTCGAATGTCTGACAAGCAATAAAATAGTATCATTAGTCATGATAAGCTTCTCAATTCGCCGTTCGGAGTCGGCGAAAAATTGTAGGTCTTTTCCATTCGTGGAAAAAATAACACGCACACACAAATGGTTGCGGGAAGCTAGGCTTGGTTCTGTATAGGACTGCTGACGCCGTATATATATTTTTTTTTTGTTTTTTCAGTAGCACATTGACACATGGCCTAAAATGTGTTCTAACGAATTCCTCACTGTATTCCCACATTAACCGGCTCAAAACCCGATTGTTTCCATTTTGCTATACTTTTTGTCAATTTTTGTTATAACCTTATTTCTTGTTATATTATTGTACTTGTACTTATTGTACTAGATTTTTAATCTTGAAATTACTTTTCTATGTATGTACAATGTACAATTTGTTAAAAGTTCAAATGTTACAAGTTCCTTCAAAACTACAATCTACGAGTAAAGTCATTCTGACTACAACAGCAATAAAAAATAACGGTGCACTCAACATAACCTACCTCACACAGTCGCGGTGACTTAAAACAGTTAGCATACCAGCTGACAGCAGCAATCCGATTCAACCATAGCTTTTATGCATTGTCACCAAATTCGAAAATATCGAAATACTCGTACAATTGATGATCGGATTGGCGAACGGGTATCTGCGATCCGACCAGATAGTCGAGGAAAATGTAAAGAAAAACTTTTGATTACCCGAGCGTAATAAACTTGTTCGCTCCAATGTTGTGGTAGGTTGATGAATTCACTTTTCGTTTTGTTTTTGCTTTCTTCGATTCGATCGGCGGCAGCGGTGCACGTAGTTCAATGTTAACGAACTGGTAAAATGACTTTCACTGCGCGGCTATACCGCGCTGCCACGCCGCGCCGCACGCTGAATCCGTTGCGAGAAAAATGGAAAACTGAAACCGAAAACACCTAAATTACCTTTGTTCGTCGATGTCGATGTCGGTTTGAGGCGGAATGTGGTTACTGTTACGGCAACTGCAGCACGCTTGGCATATTATATAAAAGTGTTGAGCTTATTTTCCCCATTCCCCAACTCCGGCTATATTGGCAGCAAGAGTTATTGAACTGGTTGGTACGGGAAAGATTTGCACGGTGCAATTAACACCGCGATGCATAATTAGTGTGTAGTGGTAATCCAAGATGATCGTCGATGCAAGAGAGCGCGAGTTCGACGAACCTGTAGGCTTATTAACATGCACTGAATTGACAATTTTTGATTTCATGCCGGCGGCCAAGGTCGACAGCGGATAGGGTGACAGCGAAACTTTCGGCTAACTATAAGGTTAACCATTTTCATTGAAACCCAAATTGACGGCCAAGAGCACGATAGCGATGACCACGGCATGACGTTGCAGTAACCGTCACCTAGACTTCATGAACAAATATAATTTTTTTATTTTTGTTTGTAATAAAACGTGAACAAACGAATAAATGGGAGTGACATTCGCTGATGTTATACACGTGCTTTAAGGAAAGTATTCAATCGTGATGGCCCACAATGATATGTGTGGCGGCGTACATTTAGGAATCTAAGTCTTGGACAAGGTCAATGTCAGCGCAAGGTGAGTGGAAACTACAATACTTCAAGTACTATCATCGTGTGGGTAAATCAAAAGGTATTTTACGACCCAGCCTATCACTTATGTCTGACAAACCTGCGGGGGTATAAAATGTCCTGAAAAGATGTTCACTTTATCACTTGGACACGAGACCTGAATTTGTAGAATTTATCTTCATATCTATGTAGTAAGGTAGAAGCGCCGTTTCGATACCACAAACTCAGGTGACCCGTTTATCTGGATGTAGTTTGAGATGTTTATATCCACTCTGTGGAGTTTAAGAAGAGGATCAATTCTCCAATCCTCATCTCGGATATCACTTTAAGGTCGTTGAAGAAGGATTCGCCCAGTATGTGTTGCTGTTGAAAACAGTTCTATGGTCGGATGAGTCCAAATTGAACATCAGATGCTCAGATGGAAACACATGCCAAAGGGAAAACTTTTGAATCTGAAACATGGTGGTGGTAATGTTATGATTTGAGGCTGTTTCTCCGGACAGGAAATGGGGCTTATCCATTGCATAGACGGTATTTTAACCGGCGAAGTGTGGAAAAATATAATGAGAGATGTTACATACATATGCATACGTAATAAAATATGGCCTTGCTATAAACATTTCAACATAACAAAGACACAAAATCAAGTCCATCCAGGCTTTTAAATGAGTGGGTTAATGCAGTTGGAGTTCCTTAGTCAGCTTAGTCATATAATGTATAAATGTACCTTCATATCATATATGATAGAAGAACTTGTAGATTTATTTATTTATTTATTAGCCTTAGTAAGTCCTATGTGGTGGAGAACAAAATAGAGGCCTTTTTCTCAAAACTCCCACAAACTCTATTTTCGAGATACTATCATTAAAAAACACTAAGTACTGCATTTTCCTTCTGACAAAGAGAGTACTTAAATCAATCAATAAACGAGTTTTATAGGGTGGCAGCTCAGAACCTTGTGATACTATGGGTGGGTATATCCTCAAAGGGGGAGCAACCCAACACCACTGGCAGTAGGCAAAGGAAGAAGACAACTTCTTAAATACTTTTTGAGAAACACCAGCTCATCGTCCGAGATAACTGTAACAACGACCGCCGCATTCCGACGAGCTAGTTACTGGCGGGAGCAAGCATCCTTAGGTTAGGTTAGGTTAGGTTGAGAGCTGGCTAGCTGGTTCCTCAGGTCCATTACAACCTCTATTGAATCTGCGAAGTGCATAGTGGGTAAATGATTTTTGGACTCTTTTAACACGAGATGGATGAACCTCATTGTCAAAGCATAAACGGGAAAAAAGTAATAAGACTTTTCTAGTAGTTTTTTTATATTTGTTGAAAATGTTAAATTTTAATAAATTTAAGAAGCACTCACTTCACCGCTTTGATTTTAAAAATGTCTATCTCTGTCTGTCCATCGATCTGCCCCCTCTTCTTCAGTTCATGACCAATCTTCATTGGTGTAAATGGTGTGCGTTCGGAAGAGGGGGTGTCGAGCTTCTCCCCCGATTTGGCGTTTGTTAATACTTCTGCTATTGTCGATGACACTCATAGCAGGGGTCCAAGATAACGCAGCAGTACTCTAATCTGAACCGAACTAATGAGCAGTAAAGCGTATTTAGTACATATAGAACGCGAAAGTCTTCAGAGTTCCTTTTTATAAAAGTGAGTAGCGACTATGACTAGATTGTAGGATCCGACCGTGAGAATACACATAAGGTCTCTATTTATGAAGCTTTTAATCGAAAGTGTTTAAATACCTTAGAAGACGTTATACAACATTTATGTGAGTCCACGCCACATCACATCGATTTTAAATTGCAATAAAAAAATCGTAGTTATTAAGTTACTTTAATTTTGTCACACTCTATAACGAGAAGCCTATTTTCTTGGTAGATACCTATGTAGTCTTTTTCTTAGGATTGCTATGCATTCCCAATTGAATAATTGAATGCAAATGTAAAGAAGATTATTATTGAACTGCATTTGTATTTAGTTATTTTCTGTTGTCAACTATATTTTTATCGTTTACAAAGAAAAAAAATCGAAATCCTGCGAGCTGCTTTTGATTTTGTCACGCACTGTAATTGCTACATATACGTATGTAATCATGTATAGGGTAAGCCACCCAGTGATTGGCACCTTAAGAAAACTCACCATAATTTTACCATTTAAAGATCGAACTAAAATACAAACTTTGCTTTACCTAATTTTTTTTAATTCATTGGTTTGTTACAAACATAAAAAAATAACAAATAACATCAAACGATTCAGAATCTATTAAAAAAAAACATAAAACTAAAGCTAGTATCAGACGATTAGTGTAAATACATAAATTTCATTAATGTATGGCATATACAAATTCTACAAAAATTCGTGCAGAAAAATGATTTATGTATGCCAGAAATATTTGTGGTTCAGACGATTTGTATATTTTATCACAAAGTTACAGATTTCATTTTTCTATCACCATACATTAATACGGCATACATAAATTAATTTGTGTATACTGATTTGGGGGTTCAGACGATTTATGTATTTCTACAAAAAAGAAATTTATGTTCATATTTCTGCAAATACCAGATTGGTTTTTGTTAAAAAATAAAATTCAATGCAATGTTGAAAAAAAATGTGTCGCGACTATTTAAGCCGCGTATTTAGTCGATAGTGAAGAGGAAGACGAAAGCCAACAAAACGTGGTCGAGTTGCCACGCAAACGCCGTACTTGTTGGAGAAAAAATTGACTTGGCCATCTCGAGGCGGAGGGCTTCTGCGCAAAATTACTCGTGGAATTGCGTGTAATTTTGTCTGAATGTCAGCCGCTCAATTCTATTTCAAAGTAGTAAGTGCACAAAAGGTTGTGTTCAAAAAGTTAATACATTCTAAAATAAAAATACAACAGACAGAATACCATCTCCACCATTATTCCGGAACGGCTGGATGCAATTTACAAAGTTCTTGTAGAACGCTTCCTGAAGGCGAGTGTTTACATCACATTATCAATTCAAAGTTTCACTTTTTGTCAACTGACGCCGACAACACTGGCCGGTTGCTTGTCAGCAAGTGTTTATTTGGTTTATAACGTGTTGGGGTGGTCCCACCAGAGAATTTACACATTACCAACTCAATACCTTGCCAATGCCTAAACACAGGCCTGAAAAGGGTCATTACTGAGAAGCGAAGTAATAAAGCACTGAAATTGAAGCTCAAGTTTTAAAAGTGGTTTGAATTTTAAAACAAGAGCATTTCATGATAAAATCGCCAAAGATTCCATACTGGGATATTGAATATTCAACTGAATTCTAAAAACCATTTATGTATACGCGCAAAATTGGTGTATGCATCAATTTTCAGAATACACCAACGTTTTGACATACATAAATGGTACATAAATGCACACGAATAGTGTGCATATATATATGTATATGTTATCAAATTCGATTTTTGGATGCTATACATAAATGATACAGAAATCATTTATGTATGCCATTTATGTTCATCAAATTTGTGGTTCAGACGATTTGAGTACTTTTATAAAAAATTTATACATAAATATTTATGTATACACCAATCGTCTGATCTAAGCTTAACGAAACAAAATAAAATTCTATTTTTGCCATTTATTGGCATAGTTTGCTTTGCACTACTCTACGGTTTTATCAACGTTCACTACAAAAAGGCGCGAACTTGTAATGACGTTTATAAAAACCAACCAACCCCCAACCATTGGGGGGATGCCAACAAATGGAGTGCTTCCCCTATGTAATTCATATTCAAAAAAAAAAATAAAAAAATTTCACGGGCATGATCTAGACTGCAACCAGGAACATTTAATTTACCCATCCGAAAGCATTTTTAATTAAAGCAATAAGTGGTATGCAATACAATCCAGTGAATGATTGTATTCATTTTTTCGAAATCTCAAAATGAAATCAATGAATCAAATTAAATTCATTAAAAAATGGATTTCAAAATGATTGCATTTTTTTACAACCCTGATGTTTAGCAAAGTGTCAGATGACAGTGTTGATAGTGAGAGTTGTAGATTTACATTTTTTACAACCCATATGGAGAATCACAATAACAATCACAAACCCTCTGACGTTGCTATGGGTGATCGTTATTATTTTTAATAAAAATATTGTTTAATTAGTCCGAACAAACTATGTATATGCAACCGTTAATGTGTTAAATTGGCATGAAAATAAAACTCCAGACCAACCAGTGTCTGAATCTGAACTTATCAATGTCAAACTACCCTCACTTTAATGGTCTCTGACACGATCCTATTTAGAAATTTAAATCAATTCGTTTCTATTTAAAAGCCATAATCATGCAAACCAATAATGTACAACAAGAACATGTATTATAGAGAGAAAAAAAAAACTCAAATTACAACCAAAGCAAAACGTAATGTGGAAAAAAAACAGCACACTCCGCACACAATTGTTATTCATCGATTCAAGAACAACTTTCTGCCATAACTCACACTCCCTGCCAGCCAGGTATTCAACAACAATAACAGATTCGAGTTTTCCGGCATCAATCGAATTTTAATGAAACAAAAACAAAACAAAAACACAAATACTTGCTGCCTATTGCTCACTTCAGATAGTTGTGTAGACAAACAAAGCTAATAGTGCGATCATAACACGACAAAATTACATTTACTTTAAATTCAAGGATTAATTAAGTTTAACTGGAGGTAGACGCGTTCACGATCATGTGAATAGTTTTCCCTCCCCGTTGCGGGAGACTTTGTAATTAGAATCACATGTGACATTGGGAATGTTTGCTTATTAGTTAAAGATCGTATATTTACCTTATCGATTGATATTGTCATTGATTTTGGCAGTGTTGGTTTCATTTTCTTTTTAGTCCTTTTACATTCACTCAACCCATGTGGTTAGTTTGTCTCTTTCTATGAAACGATAGTGTGGCCGTTTCATCTCACATCAATAGAAGAGGATGTAGTGAAATATTGTCCATGTTATACTGGATATTTCTATTTGTTTAGTTGTATATTGCACTTGAATGTTGTTCATTTCTGAAAGGAAATAAATGAGAAATTAATTTAAAGAAATAAACGGGACACAAAATAAGCAGCAGTTAAAGAAATAATACAATATTCGGTTTGGACTAGGGAAAAGTCTTCTCTTTAATCACGGAACGTTAAGCAGGCGATGTTGGGCCTCTCCTTTGTTACTATTTAAAAATAGTTTATAATTTTGAATGACCTATGTTAGGTTTGGGTAGGCTAAGGCTGAGTTATCACAAAACACTAGGCGCTAGAGTGGGCCCATCGCGATCCCCGAAAAATTCAACTCAATATTTTAGAACGGCCTTCATTCACCCGAATTCTATAGAAGTAGCTGCCTACACTGTTCCTATGAACATTCGCATAAAATATGCACGATGTCCTCTGCTAGACCTACATACATATAATATATACTCGTATAACAATGCATTATCTGCAAATATCCGTGTCTATGAGTCCGAGCGTCTTGGTGTGTTTTCCCAAAAGGAAATGCTCGGATAATATTCCTATAGCTATTCTAATTTGAATCTTATGATTTCACTAGTCCTTTTACGGTCCAATGCTAGCCTGAGTACCTTAGAAACCCTACCATGTGAGACCTTAGAAACCTGCGTTTCAAATATGTATATCGAAATATTTGCTAAACAAGTAAATGTTATAAAAAGCCCAACTGCACTTGTTAAATATAATATTTGTATTGCAAATGTCTATTCTTTAAATATTTAATGATAAATGACTGCCTTCCCTGAATAGGGCAAAGTTAAGCACTCTAGTATAAATAGGCACTGTCTCCTGAGGAAACATGCCAGAAGAATGGGTCTTTCAAACACGGACGAATGCAGATACTGCTATAACATAGGAACATCGGAGGATATCGAACATATCCTTTGTGATTGTCAGGCTATTGCTCGTTTCGAAATAAATTTTTAAGGAATTACTTCTTTAATACACTGGAAGAGACTGGCCAAACTAGCCACAATAAAATCTTCTAGTCAAAGATATGGTTTAATAATCACCATGAACTAGCTAGAGCTGGATCAGCCATGAGCAACAGTGATGCTGACACCGCCATACTGCCACCGATTAAAACACTGTTCAGTATAATCGGCAATAAAACCGAAAAAGAGACCAACGCTCTGTGGCCCACTCGAATCAACTGCGTCACATCTCGTTCTTTATGGTCAAAATATGATCTTAATAGGACAATGACGATGTTATATCTTGATGAATCCCACCATATGCTTAATCACCGGAATAATCACAGGACACTGTGCCGTATGTCATATGGCAAGCAAATGGCTACCTGGGTTCAACGATATCTGTAAAAGCTGCGGAGATGAGGAAGAAAGTGTATCGACTCGACACACACTCTGCTACTGCCTCGCCCTCCGAGAACGACGCCGCCGTAATTTAGGCTGGTTTCACCAAGAGCACAAACTGGTTAACGAGTTGGTAAAAAAAAGATGATTTACTCCCAAACTACGAGGGGATTCACAATAGACCTTCGGGTCTCTGAGTGGAAATGATTGCTCGAATAATCACACATCCTTCCTAACCTAACCTAACCTACATAGAGCGCAAGCAAATGTTAGCCATTAAAAGCATCACCGTATGATGCATTCTGACATATTTAATAACCACGTCTTTTCCAGAAACCTATATTTCACAATGCTGCAAAATCGTCAATAACAAACAAAACATCTTCTTGCTTATACTTATTTTTTCTTCTTCAGTTTTTGCATCTCTTTATACACAAATCAGTATTATTAAACACAGTTAAATCGAGTATTACAAGTTTCAGCTTGTAAGGCTCGTAGTAAGATATTATGTATTTGGCCACACGTTATTTCTACATCAAATGTCCCTATTAATACTTAATCTATGTAACGACTGCAACTATTAGCTCTCCAAATGTTCCTCTCTCTCCAATTGGCACCACATCATTCAACGGGGATATTCTTAATATCCTTTAGTCCAAACAAGTCCATTTAAGATTTTTTTTTTTGAAAATCTGCATCTATTCGTCACATTTCTATTGATTATAGCGATCAATCTTTAAGGCTAGTACGGTGCTCGCGCTAAATGTAAAAATAAAATTACGCTGGGAAATTTATCTGAGTGTACGGTGCTGGTGCTAAAATACTCGCTAGATAGGTTGTTGCATAGATAAGTCTCCACAGAAATTTAGCCAGCCATTTAATGTCCGGGACCTTTATTTAGCGGCGGAATTTTGACCAGCGCTGCCAGTTTAAAAAAACTATTTTAAAAAAATATACTAAAATAATATATGTTAAGTTGTTGTTTTGTGATAACGTGTCAGATAGGTATGTGTGTTTTAAATACATATTGCCTATTCACTGTTATGAGAATAGTTTTTATTTAATAGAATTTATTAAATTAAATTGTTATGTGTATCATCTATGTACAAAGTGCAATATGTATGTATGTATATGAATATATATACTAAGCATGGCGTACACGAATGAAATTAAAGAGGCATAGCAAGAACTAGGACAGAAAGGTAAATTAGAAGAATCAAACAAATTCTAACCCATTTCTCCGTGGTGTTTGTCCATCTCATCTTTTCCACTTTTCAGTTTTCAAATTCTAAAACACGCCAATGAGAAACATTTTCGTGTTTTACCATTGATTTTACAGAGTAATTTACATGTAAATTATGCTAAGAATTGTATAGGACAAACATAATTGCGTAATATTAAACTGAATTGCAATTTAATAAACACACATTAATTTTGTATCCTTGGCAATGCTGGGGAAGTAAAAAAAAAAATTTAAATAATCAGGAGCATACAGAAAAAAGGTTTATTACAAGGATGGATTTATCAATTTCTACAACCAACTCTACAAACAAAATTTATCTGGCATTTTTCAGTTTTCATGTGACCGACGGAAATTTAGTTTAGCGCGAGCACCGTACTAGACTTTAGTAGCAATTTGCAAGTGAAACTTTGAACGCATAAAAAAATTTAAGTCCCTAAATTTTAATTGTTTGATAAGCTATTTTGGACCATTTATATTATTATTTTTTAATAAAAACTGTATTTATTTCTAATGCATGAAATAAGATGGTACCAATAGTTATATCGGGGTATCAATAATTGTAGTTTTTGGAGATTTGGATATTTTTGATATATTTTTAATTACACGTTAAATATTTTATAATATTAAGTAGGAAAAGATTGTTTGAATAATATAAAAATCTTTATCATTACTCAACAAACAGTAAAGTTATGATGACCAATCAAAATCGAAATTTTCTTTGAGGTGCCAATAATTCTAGTCGTTACACTATGTACAGGTAAAAGCGAAATAATTGATTTTCACATGATTTTAGTTGATGCTTTAACAACACGGTACACGGACCTAATTGTTGTCTGCCTTCTAACAAAAAAAAAAAAAAAAACATTTCGAATAATTAGTTATTCAATCATGAGTATAAATCTTAAATTGCTATTAACTTTTACAGTCAAAACCGTAAAGAAAAGCAAAGATAAAAAGAAATCTCTAAACTTTGCAGTAAATTAAATTTTGTTTTTTGTATAGATACATTTGGCAAAGAACACAATCACGGCAATAATTTTAATCTTAAAATAATTTAAATACTTAAAATTATTCACAACATAAAAACAAATGACAACTGAATCACAATGACATTTAAATTATGATTCATTACAATTAAACAGAAGCGGCCTAAATAACAACACCAACTAAGGACAATAACGAAAATACATACATATATGGAACTACCAATTATTCATTTAAGACAAAGTATCATAAGCCGGTTAAAGTTCATGAGCAGCTACATACATATACACATATATCGTATTTGGTGGAGTTAAAGACAAACATATATGTGACATAAAAGTTCTTGATGAATAAAATTAAATAACTCGTAAGTTAACATGTTAATTAATACTGATAAAATTCTTGTAATAAATGTTATAATGTCATTTTTAATTTTGATCACTAGCTAGTTGCTAATACAGTAAAACTTGTGAATACTGGAATACTTCGAGCACTTTTTTTCTTCTATTCGCAACATTTATACTGTACTGTACTACCTAGTTTTGAGTAAAATAAATAAATAAATAAATATTCGAATGATATAACGAATGTCCAGTATAACGAATGTCCAGTATAACGAATCACCATTTGTAGTCCATATAATATATAATGAAGAATTTTACTGCTATATAATATAACGAACGCTCTTCAATTTCAAGACAAGACAAAACATAAGATTGACATTTTTTCCTCTCAAAATTTATTCAGTTTGTGCAATTTAAAACTTACTTACTTAGGTGGCGCTACAGCTCGGGGTGAACCTGGGCCTGCTTCTCGCAACCATTTTTTTGTGCGTGTTATATTTTTGTACGAATGGGAGGGCCCTACAGTTTTTTGCCGACTCCGAACGACAAGTTGAGAAGCTCAATCGTGACAAATGACACTCTTTGTTTGCTTGTCAGACATTCGAAAGAGGTGGCACCGTGAACTTTTAGGTGTTGGACCCGGACAGCATTGCGTAATAGTCCAACGCACTTACCACTACACCACGGTGCCTACGAAAGAAACAATCGCAATGTAAACAATTTCAGAACGACAGAACGTCCGAATATTTGGAACCAAAAAACCGACACCACCGGTGGGAGCACATAATGGGTACCAAAATGGGTTCACATGAACTTAAGTGTGATGAGGAGCGTATTATGAATTGCTACTACGACTCAGCGCACCCATTGTGTTGACATCGAGGAGGGTTTTAGTAGTGTTTTTATGAATTTACATTTGTAAACCCTACTCGATTTCTGCGTTGAGCTCGAGGAGGGTTTTGGTTGGTTAATTATTCGTTTTCATTTGAAAACCCTACTGCATGTTAGCACACGTATGTATATTCCGCGAAAATACGCGTTTATATCGAGTTCTGTTGCGTTATTTAGATTGTTAGTTTACCCTTACTTTTATTAAGGTTTGTAATTATTTCGCAATAAAATATTCTGCATTCAGTATTTCGCTTTACTTTAATTGGCAAAATATTATTTTGTATTTTTAATTTGTTTGGCTTTCATTTCGCGCGAAATTTTTTACATGTGATAAAATGAAAGTCAAACAAATTAAAAATACAAAATAATATTTTGCCAATTAAAGTAAAGCGAAATACTGAATGCAGAATATTTTATGGCAAGGTAGGTAGGTAGAAGTGGTGGTTTCGATGGAGGGAAACCCAAATAGCGCGCGGGGCGCCGTTTTGATACCACAACCTCAGGTGACCCGTTTATTTGAAGGTAGAGTTGTGATATTTATATCCATCCTGTGGAATTTAGGAAGAGGATCAGCTCTCTAATACTTTTCCCAGATATATCTTTGAGGTCGTCGAAGAATAGCTTGCCCAGTGTGCGTTGCCTGGCTCTCGCCAGAGCCGGACATTTGCACAGAAAGTGAATTAGAGACTCTTTTTCATTTTCATTTTTGCAGCTACGACAGAAACTGTTGTGAGGGATCGATAGTTTGGCTGCATGGTCTCCTATTGGCCAGTGTCCTGTACTGACTGCCACCACTCTAGCGATGTCTACGCGTGTTCTTAGTAGCAGTTCGTTTGTTTTAGACCTGTTGTAATTTGGCCATAACTTTCTGGATATGACACAGTTTGTCAGACTGGTCCACCTGAGACCGGCTAATTTTAAGAAGTGTGAGAGTATATTGCCCTTAACAGCACCTATGGGAATATGAACGTTTTCCGCTAGTGAGCTGTTAAGGGCTGATCCTCGCCTGGCAAGTTCGTCGGCTCTCTCGTTACCATCAATGGCGCTATGTCCTGGAACCCAGAGAAGCGTGACTCTAGCCTGGTTGCACAGGCGGCTGAGCTGTTCCTGGCAGCGATCTACTAATTTCGAAGAGGTGGTTGCCGAAATTATGGCTTTAATTGCGGCTTGGCTATCCGTAATAATAGCGATATTATGTTTGGGTGTTGGGTCATTTATTAGGTTGCGACAGGCTTCGAGGATCGCCAGTACTTCCGCTTGGAAGACGCTAGCGAAATTTGGAAGACGGTAGGACTTAGATATGCCGAGCTTTTCCGAGAAAACTCCCGCACCCACACCGCAGTCCATCTTTGACCCATCGGTGAATACCGTTGTATCAAAGCCTGTCACCACTCTCCCTCGCTTCCATTCTTCTCTACTTGGGAAGGTTGCGGCGAAGGGTTTCTTGAAGTTAAGATTGGGGATAATATAATCTGTAGGAGACACAACCAGGCCATATGGTAGTGTATCCAGGATTTTACTGTGACCATACGTCTTAGCAGTCCAGCACTTGGATTCTTTGAGTCTGACTGCACTGCATAGTGCAGTGCTTTTCGTATGAAGATCGAGTGGCAGAAGGTGCAAAAGCACAGAGAGAGCATCAGTTGGGCATGACCTAATTGCACCTGTGATGCCTAAGCTTGCCGTTCTTTGGACTCTTCTGATTCGGTTGATATTGTACTTTTTGCTTAGGGCGGGCCACCACACTAAAGAACCGTATGTGAGAATTGGACGTACAACGGCTGTATACATCCATAATGTCATCTTAGGCTCCAATCCCCAGTTTTTTCCGAATGTTTTGTTGCAGGCGTAGAAGGCTATGCATGCTTTCCTGACCCGTAGCTCAATATTCTTCTTCCAGCTAAGTTTAGAGTCAAGGACAATGCCCAAATACTTAGCACTGGAAGATAGTGAGAGTGTCTGACCGTTTAGTTTGGGAAGATCAAAAGTTTGTACTTTGGTTTTTGTGGTAAAAAGTATCATTTCAGTTTTGCTTGGATTAACCCCGAGGCCGCAGCTCGCCGCCCAGGAGCTAACTTTCTTCAAAGCATTCTCCATGACTTCGCTTATCACAGAGGGAAACTTTCCTGATACCAAAATTACTACATCATCCGCGTACGCTACCGCCTTGACCCCATCGTTGTCTAGACGCACTAAGATCTTGTTCATGACCATTAACCATAGTAGAGGCGAGATAACACCACCCTGAGGCGTTCCTCTGCTTACAAATTTGGTTAGATTGCTGTTTCCTAGGGATGACTGAATAATTCTGGTTTTTAGCATGGATACTATCCATTGGCCAATGAACCCCTCTACGCCTAGTTCAGCTAGAGATTGTTGAATTGAATCAGTGTGTACGTTGTTAAAGGCTCCTTCTATGTCTAAGAAGGTAGCTAGAGTGTAGTCCTTATAGTGGATGGTGTGTTCTATTGTACGCACTACCTCGTGGAGAGCTGTCTCTGTGGATCTACCTTTAAGGTATGCATGCTGAGATTTGGATAGAGGAGATTCTTGTAGAACCTTCCGTATATGGGTATCGAGGATTCGTTCCAGGGTTTTTAGCACGAAAGACGTGAGGCTGATAGGTCTAAAATCCTTCGCAGATTCATGACCTCGTCTGCCGACTTTTGGGATGAAAACCACACGGATACGCCTCCACGACTGTGGGACATAGTTGAGGAAAAAACATCCTCTAAAAATAGGGACTAGCCACGGAATTGCTAGGTCGTGCACCTTCTGTAGCATAATGGGTATAATGCCATCAAGTCCAGGGGATTTATATGGGGAGAAGCTGTTAATAGCCCAAAAGGTTATTTCCTCGGTGACTATGGTTTTGATAGTGTTCCATGGTGCGGAAGAACTGCAGTCACGGAGGGCTGCCGTACTGTAATCTTTGCAACCAGGAAAGTGAGTGTTCATTAACATCTCTAGGGATTCCGCAGTTGAGTCTGTCCATCCACCATCCGCCTTTTTGAGAAGAGACGGGGAGGAGTGTTCTTTGGACAGGATCTTACTCAGTCGAGCAGACTCCTTAATGGTGTCAATGGATTGACAGTAGTCCATCCAGGATTGCTTCTTGGCCTTCCTGATGGATTTTTTGTAAAGTCTAAGACAGTCTTTGTAGGGCTGCCAGAAATTGTGGTTATAGCAAATGTTGAAAATCGCTCTGGTCATCCGCCTGAGGTTTGAGAGGTCTTTACTCCACCACGGTGGGAGCGACTTTTTACTATATCTGACTGGACACGAGACTTTGTAGGCGGTGTTCATTGCCTTCTCGAAAGTCTTAATCTTTGCATCCAATTCTGAGGGTGATACTATGAATTCTATTGGAGCATTGCCAAGTTTTGATCTCAGGACTTGGCCGAATTTGGTCCAGTCTGTCCTTTTGGGGTTTCTAAAGGGTTCTGGAATCGCTACTGTGAAGTTGACATTAAAGAGTATCCAATTATGGTCTGAAAAAGATTTTAAGTTGGATACTCTCCATTTTTCTACCTTTATGTTGTTATTGTTGGTGGTAAGGGTAATGTCAATAACTTCTTCCCACCCAATGAAACTATCCGTACTCGGAAACACAAAAGTTGGAGTGTTACCCGTGTTACATATAGAGAGATTGTTTGTGATAATGAAATCAAAGATGGACTCACCTCTTTCGTTATCCTCTGAGCTGCCCCAAAGCGTGTGTCTGGCGTTTGCATCGCAGCCCAAAAGTAGATTGGCTTTTTTGTTGTTTACGAAGGATGTTAGTGCTAAGACCTCTTCCGGCGGTGCTTGTCGGTTGTGAGCCATGTAGGCTGAGGCCAAGTACAGGCATTCCCTTCCTGTATCCAATTTAACAACTGTTAAGTCTGGTGAGCTAAGATTGGGACATAGAAAGGCTTTAATATGTTTCCTAGCTAGAATACAAGTTCTGGGCTTACCGTTGTTATTTTTTGTGTCGTAGTAGAGATTGTATAGATTGTCTTTGAGACCTTTGATATTCGTATCTTTGATCCATGGTTCTTGGATAATGCTGACGTCAATGTTTTCCTCCCTGAGATAAACAAGGAGGTTGTCTGATGCACATTTCGAGTGCTTCAGATTAATCTGCAAGACTTTCAGCATTATTGATTATTAGTGGGGTCGTTTTCGATGCTCATACCTTCCAACAGTTTGTTGGCGTCGTCGACTTCGTCTAAGTCGTCGCCCGGGTTTGAGGATCTGAATATCTTAAGTTTGGCGTTCCTGATACCAAACCTAAGCTTGTGGTCTGCCCTTTCTAGTGCCCCTAGGCACTCCTCATTTATGAGGAGAAGGAAGGACATGCTGTTTTTCTGGGGTTCTTCTGCCTTGATGACTCCCCAGTCGTCCATCGGGATCTCCGGATTATGGATCTTAAGACACTGGAGGAGCGTTCCATTGTCTAAAGGCATAACGGGTAGCCAGATGCGGGCCTTTGGTCTCTTTGGTATGTCTGTTGCCTGGATAAGCTTGAGTTTCAAGCCATCCCATGCATTGCTGATCTTGGCAACACACTGGCTGAGGAACTCTTTAGAGTACCGATCGGAACATTTGATCACCCTATACCCTCTAACGACTTCGGCTGAGTCGAAACGGGGCAGAGGGCCGTCTTTTTTGATAAGCAGATGATCTATCACCATCTGTGATAGTTTGGCCTCAATGCTATTCCAAATCTTCATCACCGCCTTGCCGCCTGTCGATAGCTCATCCACCAGTGCGACTTGGAGGTCGTCCCTTATGACCTCGCTAACGGTACGTTGGGTAGCTTTAGCCGTTTGTTCATCCGCTGTTGTCTTAGACCTGGTTTGGGCAACTTTGCTCCTCTTGCTTGATCGAGCGGTCTCGTCCTGTGACCGGTTACGCTTTGTGGCCTCTGTCTTAGCTAGGTCGCGATTTTTCAGGTAATCGTTGTATTCGTCAACAATTACCTGATATTTAAGTTTGTCCGCCTGGTCCTGATCATGAACCGTACCGGCCGCCTCATTTTTAGCAATCTTGCCAAGAATGAAAACAGCCTTCTGGTACTGATTCTTTTTCAGGGCACCGACTGACAAATTCTTCCTTCTTTTCTTGGGGTCACTGTGGCTGGTGTCCCCAATTTTCGATGTATTGGCGGTTGTTGGTGGTTGAGACAAAGTAGGAGTGCTATTGCTGACACTTCCTACGTTGTCGGGTTTTACTTGCGTCTCTTGGCTTGAGACAAGCAACTCCTCTTCCGATGAGGTGCCTATGGCATACTCATCATCATCCTCAGCTTTTTTTGTTATATTTTCTTTTAAAGTTGTCATTTGGTCCCACGAGTGGCGGAGAAAAGAGGTCCACCTGCGCAGAGATCCGCAGTACGCAGGTAAGGCTTTATAATCCGGAGGGCACCAGGTATCCGGATACTCCGTTAAAGACTGAGCTATTTACAATGGGCCCTCAGCCAGGTTGATTATTGGCACGGGTCGTATAACACCTTAATCCAGCCCAGGGGAAGGGGAGGGGGAGGAGGCGTGGATGGGAGAGGGTATGACGGGGATGGCTATCCCTTAGCTTCTGATCTCCTCTGGGTGACCCGAGAGTCATTGACCGTACTAAGCCCCTACACCGCGACAAGGTGGATAGTCAGGTAGGAGATGGCAAAAGAGATTTTATGGCAAATTATTACAGACAAATAAACTGATAGCTGCCGGCTGCCGTAAATTCATTGCACTAGTTCCCCTTCATTGGAAAGAGATCGAACAGTTCTCTTAATACTGTTTTTTAATAATTAAGTACACATACAATTAATACAACCTCATCTGTGTCGGTTTGTGCTGACATTCAGGAGCGTTTCCAGATGTAAAATCATAACTACGTTATTGAAACCCTCCTCGATCGCAACGCGGTGCCGGTGGATGTGCTGAAATGCAGGAGGGATTTATGATACACATTTTAGATAAACACAATTGAAACCCTACGCATTTTTTGCGCTGAGCTCGAGGAGGGTTTACGATTGTAAATTCATAAATACACTACCAAAACCCTTCTCGATGTCAGCACAATGGGTGCGCTGAGTCGTAGTAGCAATTCATAATACGCTGATGAGGATGTGACCATTCTTGACAGCCCGCTTACATAACCTAACCTAACGAAGCCGACAAAATGTAAATGACTTTTGGAGCATTCATTGCTCGATTCTGCTATTGAAGAGCAAATTTGAATGGGGAAAAAAGAAAATCAGTTCCAAAATGTTCCATTATTCAGATTTCGCATGTTTCCCTCTTGTATAAGAGTGAGTTTGTATGAGGAAAATCAAAATTGGCAACCACAAAATGTCCACTATCCAGATTTCGCAAGATTCTTTATTCCACTATACCTACACAAGTCTTACTATAAACAGTTTATATTAACAAAACGATTGGTAATACATTTAAAATTATGTACGTATCAGGTTTGTTTTATATCCAATCAGTTGTTGTTTGAGGTCAGGAAATTTGTTTATTTGAGAATTTCAAATTAGTGTATACAATCGGTAGCAAAATTAAAGACCAATTTATATATTTATTTATTTGTAAAGACATTATTCAGTGGGTAATAAAATTACCAAAATACTAACAAGGAAAATAATAGCACTAGCTACCAAGACTTAATGCTAAGGCTATTAATTTATATTACCTGATAATTGTGCAACAGTCGCATATTTAAATGTTATAGCGATATAACTATGTATGTAGATAGTTTCTAAGTTTTTCATGCTTTAGTTCGTAATCTATCTTCATTGGTATTAAATACTTATGTACAGGGTTCGGATTTTGTTGACAAAAAAAGCCAAAAAAGGCAAAATAATACAACAGAAAAAGGTAAAAAAAGGCATTTATTTATAAAGGTTTTTATGCATTATTACTAACATTGTGACCCAAAACAATTTGAAGTTCTCTGGTAACAATCGCCTGCGATTATCTCTCAGGAAAGCCTTAAATGAAATAAAGGACCTTTCAACATGGGCAGAGCCTAGTGAAGCCAAGATAAGAGATGTCACGTCCTTGACTTTAATATTTGAGTCCAATTTAGAGTTTGCAGCGGCATTTCGTTAATTTGCTGAAAAAACCGCGTACAACTACAACAAACTAGCACTTAGTATGTCCAGTATGTCACAGAATATGAATCTAACTGAAAACGAAAAAAATACTTCCCAGGTGTCTAACTGTTTTTGTGAGATGAAAAGATGGTAAATAAAACTGCGGCGAATGCCTGAGATTGCACATATACGGCACAAGAAAAAGCGCATGTATGCTGAGTTGATACAAATGTATTTAGGGTTGTATTGGTGTGTAGGGATTTTTTTATGCGCGCTAGTCTAAACAACGCATGCAGTTATGTGCTTGTTCATGCGAGAGAAAATCCTGGTCTCATACGTATAGACACTTAAATTTCTTTTGTGTGAGCAAGGATAAATCGTATAGTTAAGAAGAAAGTGCAAGGCTACATTGACAAATAGTACCAAAAAGGCAAAAAAAGGCAAAATGAGTAAAAAAGGCAATATGAGTAAAAAAAAAGGCAAAGTCAACAAAATCCGTTCCCTGCTTATGTATGTATATGTAATCCATCCAAGAAACTTGTCGAGTACAAAGGGCGGTCTCATAAGTACTTAGCCTCGCCGCCCGATGGTGCCAGTATCGCAAGAGAGATTTACTATCGTCTAGTCTAGTACATTCTCTTAGACGGCTTTAAAACTGTAAATTCAATTAAAATTCTATATTATAAGTTAGGTTACGTCGAAAGACATAGTATAAGTATTAAGTTTAGCTTAGAGTGCCCGTGTGGGGCCAGTAAGTTAGAGTAAGATAGTTAAGTTAGTTAAGCTAGTTTTAAGCACTTTTGTCTAGCATGTAAGTAATACTTGAATTCCGTAATAAAAATGCATTAAAACTGAAACTGAACTACTGTCAAAATTTCAGCCTATTCGGACTCGTAGTTTTGTTTTGACCACGTGTGGAGGCCAGCTTGTCCGCGAATTTTCGAATGAGGAGATCATCGCCGCCGCCACGGAGGCCTACTTTGTAGACCTCGAGAAAAACTATTTTTTTGAATGGGTTAAAGAAGTTGGAGCATCGCTGGATCAAGTGTATCGAGCTAAAAGGAGACTATGTTGAGAAATAAATCGCCACTTTTCCAAAACGTTTGTTTTTCTTTTGTAGGCTAAGTTCTTATCGGACCGCCCTCGTACATTTGCCCATGCCCATATTATTATTATTATTATTATTATTATTACAGCTTTATTTATCTAATTTAATATTATTGTACATGTATACATTATAATTCAGTGTAGTTTTCCTAATTCGAGTTTAATTTAAAAGTTTCCAATTCAAAATATATTAGTCTATTTGATATGTGTTTTGTATATAATTTAGGTTAGCATAAAGTTCCTAAATTAGCTTTGGATATAAGCTTCCCCCCTAGTTGTCCATTCTATTTTATCTTTGACTAGCTGTTTCCATCTCTTGTCCGTCTTTTCCAGGTCGTCTCTCCACCGTTTTTTGTTGTTGTCTGCCAAGTCGCCTCTTGTCCATTCTGTTTTTTTTATGGTCCATCTGTTATCTTGCATCATTGCGACATGACCAGCCCAATTCCATTTTTGTTATTTGGCTCTTTGAATTACGTCTGTGAAACCTGCTCTTTCTCGTATGGCTACGTTTCGGATTTTCTGCCTTCTGCCTTAGTTTTTGTAGCGACGTTTCCATTGCTCTCTGAGCTACTTATAGCTTGTTTGTCGATTTCGCTGTGAGGCTCCAGGTTTGCGAGCTATACGTCAAGGTTAGTAAGATGGTTGAACCGAACACATACGCTCTTGAAGCCCTGGATAGGTTTGAATCTAGGACATATTTATTCTTCCATATTTGAATCCAACCTCTGGCTATCCTATTATCAATTTCTTTGTTCTGTAAGTTTTCGAGTGATATTGTATTCAGTCAGAAATAACTTCACATCAAAAATGTGCATTTATTTCCCACTCGAGGTGAAGTTATTTCCCATGTGATGGTATTGCCCGTGAAGTTATTTCCCTGCACCATAAAAAACCCGTCCCTTAATACAATAATTTTACTGACACGGTGAAGTGGATGGTATATATTTTTGTATTGTAACCATTTCACGATAAGTCCATGTTCTGAGTATCGCTCCTAGAGCTGAATGTAGTTCTAGTATACGCCTACTCCATAAAGCTACGGCGCTTATCAGTTAGCAAAGTTTCAAACCATTACTCCATTAATCCTTTTGCGAATTACAAAGCAAAACGACATCAACTTCATTAAAAAAAAATCGTTTGTAAGATATGAGTTAACATTCGAATGCATTACTCAGCTACTAGCAGGTACTGATTAAAAAAATAAACCTAAAAGCTTTATGTTGACAAAATCGTACCTATAAAGAAAACAAAAATTGTGTACAATTCTTGTTGGCATTGTTCGTCGTTGCGTCGTTGACGTGTCTATAGTTTTATCAGAGAACTTAACACAACAACAATCACTTCGAATCAAAACTCTAATGTTACATTTTAATAAATCATTTAGTGAAATACTCGCCAATTCGATTAGATCAACCGATTCACCTTGCACCGCTACACTGTCCCACCACCCTGTGCCTCACACTAAGCAATTGTGCGTGTATATGTGCGTCTAACAGCACATTTAACGTCTCCACTTGAAACACAGCAAACCCCACACACAGAAATTTCCAAGACCATCTCTCGGTGTTGTATTTGTTCAGGAAATAAACTTTCAAGGATAGAAACTAATCGTACAGTATGACTGACGATGACGACGACGATAATAGAAACACAAACAACCGAGCTTACATTTTTTGTTGTACCTGGCATAAAGTTTGAGGGACAACGATTTTGAGTGTACGAGTATCTGTCGGTTTGATTTGAATTTCACACATTTTCAGCCAAATACGCTACTATTACTAAAAAAAAAAAGGTAGGCACGACGGACGCGACGTACGAGTACAACAAGTTTCGTGCACGCAAAGTGGGAGCTTTGTTTACACAATATTTGTAGATTAGATTGCAACAAATAGTTTATTTAATTAGTTTTATTTGTTTTTTATTTACTTGCAGTGCAGGGCTACGCTGCACTGCGTATGTTGGAAGGAACAACGATCAAAGTTGCATTTACTCGTAGCTTTATTTACTCAAGTAAAGTGCGCGCGATTTCAAAGCTCACTGCGCACACCCTTGGACACAAAGTATCAAGGGTATCTAAACACAGAATATCTATGAATGGGTCTGCACAATGTGATCGCGCACTTTCAAGTGCATTGTTTGCAATTAAATTATCCCAAATTTATAGCAATTTTATAGTACCAAGACGCCAACGCTAATGGCATGTGGGTAGGAAGCTACATGCATTTCAAAACGGTCTTTCTGTTTTTCTTTTTTGATGGAATAACACGTATACATACATGCAATACTTTCATATGTGTATATGTATATGCATATAATAAAATCCTCTAGACTTTCATAATTATGCGATCCGAACAATAGTAAAGTGCACATTCGCAGAGAAAATACGCAGCAAACTGTTGAGTATGTACACATACAGATACATTTTTCTATCTGTCAAGGCTTTGTGCATGCATATCTCTGTTTTTGCAAACGAGTGCGAGATCGTATGCTCATTAGTTGAGCATTTGATAAAATTCTCAGTAATTTGATTGCAAGTGATTCATAATTTTATGAATAGAAATCAATTGAAAGATACAAGAGTATACTAGTACATATGTAAGTATATTTCGTTTCTTAGATGCACAGTTCAAGTTCCTTTCAAGACTTAGTTCATGTTTTGAAATCTTTTAGAAAGCTTTTCGATATTTCTGAACAAGCAAAAAAATAACAGAATGCAGACGCGACAGGATTGAAATCAACGCTGTCCATGTCATACTTTAATTATCTATGAATTTCTTTTGAATGTAGCAGACAAAAGAAATTATGTACTAAAATATTTGCCACCCAACCCAGCACTGTTGACCTCGTTGTTTTTATAATTTACACACCCTTATGGTGTTTACACACAGCGCGAGCACATGAAGGACAAGAACAAGTGATAGACATATGGGCGCGACGTAGTGATAGGAAACTCAGATGTTAGGTATCAACTAACTCTATGGGTGGTGTCTAGGCTAACTGGAGAGTTGTGTATTATTGAAAGTTTTGTCCTTGCTTATGATTTACAGAAATGTTTTTTTCAGATGTTTCTTATTATAGTTAAAGCGATCAATTTCTTTAGCCATACGACTACTAGACATTTGGGACAACACGAAAAAGTCATAAATTTACAGTTTACAAACGACAGAAAATGTTAACCGGATTCAATTCCAGTTTAAAAAAAAAAACGTAAAAAACGCACTACTGTATCTTGCCTCTGAAACGTTACACTTATTAACGTGCCCAAATTGTCGTAAAATCTTATTCTTACACTGAGCTTTGATATGGATTTCGGACATACATAGCTACATATATATGTATGTACATAGTCCAACTCGATTATAGGACATTCTATTACACAGGCAATTTTTTAACAGATAAAAAGAACTATTTCGAAGTACAAGTACTGAATTCTTCTCTTTTAAACTCTGTTAACCAAATTGCACCCTATTTTTCGTAGAAGTAAGTATACAAACTCTTTTGTACATACATACTCGTAATATGTACCTATAGGGTTTTCGAAGGGAATGTTTACAAATCAACAGTCATGAGCTGTTAGCTTTCTCTCACTTCTGCTGCCTGTATTCAAAACACTACGGAATCGGAAATGAATGAGTACTTTGTGGATTGTGTTGTGGCAATAACAGAAAAGAGCAAGGCATTTTTCTTATGAACGCTTTTCCGAAATTCCGGGGATTCCCCTTTTTTTATACAAAAAAAATTAACATATTGTTCGTTTCGTACATAGATATATGTATGTTACATATACACACAATCAGCTCTGATATTTGTAATTTCTCCTTTCCAAGCATTTCGTTGCCCCAGATTTAACTAAGATGTGCCCCGATTTGAGATGTTCGCTAATATGAAAAAATGAGTTGTTGCATGAAGTGCGGATCCTTTTAGAGGTGCCCCTATTGCAGAGAGTCCCAATTCAGAGGTTTTACAGTTTTTATATAAATTTAAGGCGCTAGGTTTTCCTCATTATTTATTTTGTGGGTTCGATCTAACCTCAAACAGATATCAGAATAAATTTACAGATTTTATTTCCGGCTTCTTTTAGTAGAATCTGGCATCCCTCAAGGTAGTCTACCTAGGTCCACTTTTTTTTCAATTAAACCATTAGAACATAATTAACTTTAGTACCTGGTGCAGTCAAAGTGTCAGTACATTCTCCAGGATACGGGTACTAAATAAATTTAAATATTTGATATCGCTTCTCTCTGCCGGGTAAATAGTTTTAGGGTGGTGTTTATTAAGCCCTAAATTTGATTTCACAGAGCATATGAATCACATTGTGAATAAATAAAACTTAATGTGAGGTTTGGTTAAAGGATGGCGTAAGGAACTTCACTTTCACTTTTTAACAGTCTTGTCCGTCTTGAATTTGAATACGCTTTCCAAGTTATTATAAAACTTACAATACCTGAACTAAAGCCGTTCAGCAAAGCTACATTCATTTTTCATGAGGGTTCTCACCTGGCCAGTAACGCATATTTTGCTTATTGACGAAGCCGTTAACCGAAAAATGCGCTTCATCGCTGAAGATGATTTTGCGATGAAATTCTAAATTTTCTTCCTCATGTCCAGAATCCAATTCGAGAACGTACATCGGTTCAAATGATCAAGTGGTTTTAGTTCTTGAGTCAGCTTGATCTTCTAAGGGTGTAGGCAAAGATCCTTACGCGAAATTCGCCATAATCAGGCAGGTTCCAGAATTCGAGTGAATTCAAATCGATATAGAATTTTCAAATCGAGTGAAATTGATTTTCGTGTTCTAGATTTCGATCGATTTGATGAGTTCTAAATCGTCTTCGAAACGATTTCGAATCAGCTGATTTCTGTCATTCTGTGTAATTGTGAATTTATTTTTTTTTCCAAATTTGTTTTTTAACACGTTCGCGGACACATGATTTTCGGTTGGGAACGCTAGAATTTTGAGAGATATTTTAGATTATTTTGTGCGAATATTGTGTAAGGGTAAAAATGATTCCGCAGGTCACAGTGAAGTTAAAATTAGTCTCCGGTAGGATAATAGTGCTGGAATATGGAAATATACTGTAATTCTCCTCAGAGTATCCGGTCTTGTCCTAAAATACCTAAAATTATTTGACGGGATATGCCGCCATGACCCGCTACTTTCCTCAAACATTGACGGCATATGCCGTCTTGTCCGCGAACGTGTTAAGTGAAAATTAGTGGAATTATTTTAGTGATTTTATTGTGCAACGTAATTCATTATAAAATTCACGATATTGAAGCCTCAATCTCTGCAGTGCAATCCGAATTCGGTGAAGAAACATCTTTGATAGACGATGGTCCTCGCAAAATTCACAAATTAATCACAATTCACAATAAATAAATAATTTTAAACAAATTCTCAGCAATTTACTTGCATTTTTGTTTCAAAATCCAAAGGCAAAAACAAATAGTTATTTCAGTTGGGCGATTTCACACCTTTTCTTTCTTACGATTTCAATTCGACACCAAAACAGTAAAATCGAAATCTAGAACCCGGTAACTTTAATTGAATTCACTTCGAAAAAAGTGAAATTGAATTCGATAGCCGTGAAACCTGGAACACCAAAAATCGATTTTGGTTGATTTCAATTTCGATATCGAGTGAAAGTGAAATTCAGAACCTGGATAAATGTGAGAACGCCGTGAAATTGACTGATTTGGCTCCTCTACGGCAGCAATATTCTCCACACTTCGGGCAAAACGTAGTCTCACTGGGACGGCAACATCAAGCAGCGAATATTCTGACTCAAATTTTTTCACTAGACTATGAATTGCTTGTCTACTGGGACGAGAATTACGGCCGAAAATTGGCGTTAACGCTTTTAAAGTTGCGACCACCGACTCGGAATTTCGGTAGTAAATTTTAATTATTTGTAAACGTTGTTCCTTCGTGTACTTCACCATGATGAAAATGTTGATTTTACTGAATATTTTGACATTGACAGTTATCAAGTCGCTAATGAAAGACCCTTTACAAAATTCGCAATCTTCTGAATATGTCCAATGGAACAGCTCTCAGACAAGTTCATCATTCCCTTGTAAAATGTTTGTTGACTCTTACATAGATGTAAACGGCAAGAGATCAAGCTCTTCGTCGAAATATATCGAATTTACTCGTAATTCTTTCCACTAAAAAATAAACAACGCACATGTAGCTATACCACCCGCATGAGGTCTTACAAGAAGTCAATAGCACAAGATTCATATGCCCAAAAACTGTTTGGAAATTTCTCAAAAAGTTCACCAAATGAAATTCTTCGAATATACATATATGTATGTAGGTATAAGATCAGGCAAAACATAACCCAAGCTTATAAAGTGTGACTTAGATAAGACACAACAAAATATTGCATACACAATTCTATTCCAAATGAATGACTAAAACCAATTCGATTATAAATAGATGGAATAAATTTTGAACAGCGGAGCCAACCGGACATGAATGAGACTGAATTTAAAATTCAGTCAAAGTAGGCAATAACTTGTATTAAAATAAAAGAAAAGTATAAGTATCGGAAGTATATCGGAATGTTCTAAAAATCAAGATATCGCGTCACAACGCAATGCGTTTTTTTTTTATTCTTAACGAAATGACAGGTTTGTGAAATAGTGAAATTTGTTATCTAAGATGTTAAGTGCATTTACTTTTTATCTTAAGGGGAAAATCATCTTTGTGAATATAAAAGCGTAAACAAAAATCATTGAATACGTTAAAAATATTTATTCTTAGGATCTAGATACTTTCAAATGTTACTTTAAAGTGATGACTATTGATGTGTAAACATCTAAGCGCGTGTTAGCAAAATTTCTAGTGGAGTGATTCCGCGATTTCGGGGACGGAATACCGAATGGTTACGAAATTAAGTAAAAGTACTGCTTATTGGGAGGGAAAATTATAGTTAGACAGCCCTAAGTCAATAATGGCTTATCGGATTGAAAAACAAAAAAATAGGTGAAATTAGTAAATTTGTCCCTGATGGATTCTAGTGTCCTAGTGGTACCTTGTTCCAAAAAATAAGAGCTACTTTTCGTGATATAGATCCGGATACATATTAAGATTAAGTGTAAACAAATTGTTTATATTTATAAAATCAGAGTGCATTTCGTCATCGCTCCAAGAACCAAGACATTATTTTCTTTAGACACCTCATTTGTGAATGTAGTTACGTTCAAATAATGTTTTTCCATAATAACTTCATTCATATGCTTTTTGTCAAAATTATTTATATTGATGAGGCCTTCCATGAGTGTTAGAATCATTGAAATCGGTGCAGAAATAAACTCTCAGGAGGAATCACAAGCTCTTGCGCCAGCGATTTAATTACATTTGTATAGAAGACAGATGAGGCGGTTTTTTTGTTATGTTGTTGTTTTTTTTTTTTCTATTTTTCTTATTCGTGATGAGATGACAGAACACAGTACATATTATGTACCTACTGATATTATTTATGTAAGAACTTGGATGAAAAGTTTTTATAACCGCGGCGGTTGAGTGTGTAGCGCGTCAGTTTTTATACTTTTGACGCAGTATACAACTGAGGTCCCAAGTTCGTTTCTTGGCGTCGACTGCTGCGCATGGAGTGGATTCGATGAGTATAACATGTAATGATGCGATTGGCTTGAATTTTATCGAACATAGACTAGTTATAATTTACTTTCTTTTCAACAAAGTGGAGCTACACACCCCATCCACGTGATGTTGGAACACAATTACAGTGTAGGATGTACCTGCACTTGGATCTCCGTAGTTCTTACAAGGTATAGCCTTTTTTTTGGAAATCGCTATTAGTCATCGATGATACAACTTCACTCATACTTGGGTGACAATAAGGTTATAAAAAGTCGCGGCGCGGCACGGTGACTTTATTTTGTTTTTCTATTGTACGAATTTAAAATTCTTTGATCTACTTATTTATATAATTAGTTTTCAATTAAATTCAATTTAAGGTGCTAAATACTTGCAAGCTGACTAAATTAACTAATTGAATATAATTTATAGACTGCATTCATTAAATACCTAAAAATACTTATTTGCATATCATTCGCTGGAGTTCTACTAAATACAAAGATTGAACAAATTTTTATTTAATGGCTAAGTGAATAAAATGGCATGAAAGGGTTTTAGGTTAAGACAAAACTTGTATCATCCTTTTCACTTTAACATGATTTTTAAACAGGAATTCCAAGCAACAGATGAAAACCATAAGATACTACATACTCGTAGGTAAGAGGGACTATCAGCAGCTGTAAGGAGCCAGCAAACTTTAGTTGATGGCCCAATGAATGTAAATATGGGATCTTTTTAAATTGACTATTAAATCATTTATTGTACGGTAACGGATTTTTTCAGGTACATATTTGGGTACTACGTCAGCAAAGGGCGTCATACTTATTTATAACCAATTGTAAGGAGACTTGATGAAATGCATTTAGACAGTCCACCTTTAAACCTATTTGCCAGATCAATTTTGTTTTTTGGATCTGTATAAAAACATGAAAACTTAATGGTTAGTCTTTGTTGTCTGTCTGGTTATTAAATTTTCCCTGAAACTGATCCGAAGTTAGGGGATCGAAGGTTACCAAAATAAATATATTTCGACATGTCGTTGCTATATGAAAGATCACTTATTACCGTAATATTTAATTCTATTTTTAACTTTAAGCCATGTATGTAGTTTAGCAAACATGTGCGTTTTATGGTTCCGTCGAGTACTAAGAACCATTATATGTTATGTAGTTTCGCTCAGTCTGCCTGCCTGTCTAGTGTCTAATCATAGCCCTTTTACTCTCTTATTTGTATGTGTGTGGTTATGGCGTATTGGACGTCATCGTCGCCTGCCACGCTAAAGGTTCACAGTTCAAATAATGTAAAATAAGTCGATCAATTGCAGTAGGGTGGTGCTATGGCTGAAAAAATGTATCACACAAACAATGAATAATAAGGAATATGTGGGAAAAAACTTATGTAAATCATAAGCAACGGCAAAAAAAAATCCAACTACATAGCTCCCCAGTTTTCCTGGGCACAACCCATGGAGTAAGGCTAGGTGCACACATGCGATTGCAGTCGCACGACTATTCAGTCGCAAAAAATAGAAAACATAGCTTTTAATGTAAGTGCGCGCACATGATACGTTGCGATTGATAGGTTTCATGTGCGCGCACTTACATTGAAAGCTATGTGTTCTATGAATAGTCGTGCGACTGCAATCGCATGTGTGTACCTAGCCTTAGTTGAAACTTTACATCTGAGTTTCCTATCGCTACGCCATCTGTCTGTCTCTCGTTCTTGTCCTTTATGTGCTTGAGCTGGGTGTAAACATTATAAGGGTATTCATAACCCCTTTAGCGTAATGTAGATTATACAAAAAAAAACCAATTGAGATGAACTTTGGTATACAGACATGAATTGGTGTACCAACAACAGAAATGGAAAGACTTATAGAAAAATACCCCACTAGTACAGCGACGAGTGATGTCGTTGGATAGGTATTCTTCTTGACACCTTGTAGTTTCACCTCATGAGTTCCGATATACTTTATTCGCTTTCAGTCATTTCTATGAAAATCTTAACGAATGTCTTAGCAGAAGTACTTTCTTAAAAATTCATAAATTGCCGCTTTTTACAATCATATATACCGTCCTGCAGAAAACAAGTAAAAATAACCACAATTTCTAAATGACAGGTGATGACCGTTTTCAGTATGAAAGTTACATAAAAATATTTATAGCGTCAAGTTGAATAAAATGTTCCTGAGTCTAATATCTACGGATTCCTATCCTATCATAAGCGTGCCCAACACGCTCTTGGCCGGTTTTTTTTTTTAATTTGTTCATTCATCATTGACTGATTTATAACAAAGAAAGTAGGTGGATAGTTGGCAAAGAAATCAATTAAATAGTAATATTGTACCTATGTGTATACATATGTATCTACTACTCAAGAACGATTCATTATCTTTATCCCGTCTAACTGTCAATAGCCACACCGCGTCGAAAAAGACAAACTATTATAATCTTATTATTACTCCACCAGACAAATATTCTCCTTATAACCTGATCCGGTTTCACATTAAACTAGAGTTCAACAAATTAAATCCAATTACAAAATCACAACACGCTAGTTAGCACGATCGGCAATAAGTGTTCACATAAAAAAAAAAAAATATTCTTGTCACCATATGATCTGCATCATGTCTATTTAATTTCTGCACGCGTTAGAGTTATTGTCACGGTTAATATATGCGACATTACGAGACAAGTCAAAGATAGATTTATAGGTTAATTAAAGTGCGATTCTGGTCACATTTAATACCACCCCAGCTGCAGCAACAGCGTTTGGTATAGCACACACGCAGTAGAACAATATTTACCTCGCCTCGAGCCACTATTGTTCACGGAATGTTGTGGAATTAATTAAACCACTTTTGTATAGGGTTCTCTTTAAGCAGATGCCAAGACTAGGTAAGGTACTGCTAATCCCCACAAAGGATTAGAAAATAAAAACACATTATTTAGTAAGATAGGCAAGCGGATTGCATTTGCCCCAACATTCCTGTGTTTTACAAGACATGGAACATGAAACGATTTAGAATCGGAAAAACCTATGTCTGTGGGTGGAAACGAAGAATGCCCTCAACGCTACTCCAATTAAGTTGATTTATTTTCCTAGGCTTTGATTGAGTAGAGAGTTCTTTACAAATTTAGGTTCCTACACCCAGCGGCAGGGAGAGAAGTACAGAGAAAATATTATTTTGGAAGAAACGCCACTTTTAGACTGAAGAAGAGTCTTAAACTCGTACGTTAATGTTATATAACCGGCGCGGACTGTTTCAATTACTCAAGATCTACCTTTACTATCTACTGTTAAGCTAAAAATAAAAAATAGAAGGAAACATTTCATATACCACCAATATTGAACGTATTCAGTAAACACCTCTAATGAGACAAGTTATTTGCATATAAATCGCTCGATGGCAATCAGAGCAAATTTACATCACACAGATTTCTCACACTCGTGCCATTCGGATATCTTATTGTTGGTTGTAGAGATTAAGATTACTCACTGGCCTTACCAGATACAAATGTTGCGAATAAGAAAACTTAAGTGCACAACTAAGTCGCACGTAATTGCTCATAAATGTCTCTAAATAGATTGGGAATTTAAGCTGAAAGCCCTGGTAGCTAGTGCTATACCATGTGATGTATTGTAATTTATTTACTCTGTAATCAATAAATATTATTCTTGTTTATTAATTCAGTAAAGATAAGAGGACTGTGTGTCACTTAAAAATGGAAAACACTCCAAAAAAAAAACAATTTATAAAAGCAAAAGAGATGGAAGGGTATTTTTAGAAGAATATAAATTGTTTGAAGATCTATTAAACACGACGAAAGGAGATGAGGACCGGGCCTCAACAAACAACCCCTTCTACAGTACCCCGCCAAAATCGGCTAGAATCGAGCCGGACCGTTGACGTTCATACTCTCTAAATGCCCTAGCCAACTTAAACGCTCAATGCGTAATTTTTTGAGCAGATCAATGTCACTGTACAGCTCGTATATGTTAGTTCGTGGTTGAATCTTCTCCTTCAAAACCCGTCAACTGATTTTTTTTCGAAGCGACCAAGGATATCTTCATCCGCTTTCGATAAAGTCCATGCTTCAGCTCCATATAGCAAAGACTGGGATGAGTCTCCTTAGCTGCTCGGGAATGGGCTTTATGTCAATTGCTAAAAAGTCGAAAAACCAGCGATTGGCAGCAGTAATCCTTCGTTTGATATCCGACGAGATGTCATCCCTTGTTGCTGACAGCATATATTTTGTTTTGCCCTCGTTTACCGCTAAACCCATTTTAGCCGCTTCCATTTCTATACTAGCAACTCACCGGTGACAGCTCACTGTGTTCTACCAATGATGTCAATGTTGTCGGTGCAAGTAGTTGAACGGACTTTTGAAAGGCCGTTCCTTGTGTGTTGGCTTGTGAGTTTCGAACAATTCTTTCAAGTATGATGTTCACGGAATCGCACGACAGTGCGTCTGAATCCTTTTTTGACATCGAAGGTCTCGGTGAGATGAGGACACGTATATAAATAAATTATTGAAGACAGAGGAAACAGACAGGGAAGATTGGATTCAAGAAAAAACTATTTGCTGTTTGCTGGGGTTGAGCTCGGACAGCATAGCACGCACAGTAGTCCAACGCACTAACCACTGAGCCACTACGCCTACAGAAAAAATATGATTAGGGATGGCTAAAGTTCATCAGCGACCCCTAGTGGCGGACACAATTAAAGAGTTGGGACAATAGTTGCCAAGTTAAATATTTATATATTTAAACATTTCAAAGAAAATGAAGTGTAGCAAAAAAAATAAACAAGCATCCATTACACTCACTTTGATCACGAAAAACTAATTTTAATGTTAAAAATGTTTATATATATTTGTAAACAAAATGGTGCAAGTTTTTTCTGATTTCTAAAAAGGTGA
The DNA here is from genome assembly GCA_949775065.1 of Brachyopa scutellaris. Classification (NCBI taxonomy): domain Eukaryota; kingdom Metazoa; phylum Arthropoda; class Insecta; order Diptera; family Syrphidae; genus Brachyopa; species Brachyopa scutellaris. Next base: position 93,622,341 of record OX459113.1, on the reverse strand, counting down.
TTAAAACTATTCTCACTTTCATTAATAAAACTATTTCAAGCTAATCTTATTTGATCGTAACTTGTAAAAACTGAATTGTTTAAATGGTAAATTTCTATTTTTTTTTTATTGTTTGTGAAGAGAAAACTGCATAGTGTTCAATTTAAAATAAAACAAACTAGTAAGAAAAAGAACTGATTTTATAAGCACTTATTGCGTGCAACAAAATTTATTTTGTTTCGCACAAATAAGTTTTATGGTCTTTTAATTTTATTTTTGCACAAATATTTTTGTTTTTGGTGTGTACAACATTTTTCTTGAAATATTCTGTGGCAACAAGGAAAAACAGCATAAGTCGATTTTTACAACTTTTCAGGAGAGCAGTTGAAAGGTTTGACGTTATCTTACAGAAAACTATGCATCGTATAAGAAAGTTGTTGATACAGAAATAAAGATGAGAGTATATTATACTCTTGATTTTTATACAATTTCTCTGTCAATTTGACATCCTCTGCTAATTCTTCTATTGCAGTTAATAAATAAGATAAAACACTTTGGACTTAATGACTCTGTCTAACTTCTTAAAATGTATGAACCTGCGTGTTCGGAAATCATTCAAAATGCAAGGCTGGTAAGTTTTTGTGTCTTTTTGTTTTATTTCAATATGCATGTTATGTATGTGCATGTGTGTACTACAAATATTTCAAATACAAAATGGAACTCGTATACATAAGTCATTTCAGCAAATTATAAGTGGTGTTGGAATAATTTCGAAGGGTTTTTTTTATCAAAAAAAAATTGTTTATCAAAAATGAAATTGAAAAATTATATTATTCAAAGTATTGTCCATCGCTAGCCACTACTTTTCTCTACCTTTCAGGCAGGATGGTGGAAAGAACGCCTCATCTTTAGATGCAATCAATATATTTTTTGCAATCTTTATAAAGTAAGCTTCTGTTCGGATAGGCCATGAGTCATCTATTGGAACAAATGATAATCAGAAGGAGCAGTGTCTGGCGGGTGGGGTGGAACTTCCTATTTGAGCGTTTTCAAGTACAGTTGAATCTCGAAAAGATAAAGCACCGATAGTTTAAACACCTCAATAAGATAAACCACTCGTTTTTACGTTTCAGTACCCATATCCATATAGTAATACGGAACCATTATAAGTTCGTTCTAACTCAAAAATATCCTTCACGATAAATACATCAAGAACCTTTCTCCCTAGAAACTTGAAATTTGGCATACGGTGGTCGACATACAGACATACATGGAGAACTTATTACTCAAAATCCCAAAAAAAAAATCTGAAAAATATATCATGTGGAACATCATTCGAAAGGCCTCGAAACAAAGATTCCAAAAATGTTTTTCTAAATTTTTTCTGTTAGAAACTTTGGTAGTTTTGCCAAAAATGTGTGAAAAATATTATACCAAAAACCCCCTACCTGTTTTCTCGGAAACTAATGAAGTCAAAAATATGAAAAAATCATAGTTTGTAGATGATTTTCGCTTGGGATTGTTGTAATTGATTCATTTTTTATCGCCGCGCCAGTGACAATTAGATGCAATAATCCCTTCCTATTCTGCCGTTGAAGTAGCTGTTCACAGGTGAAAAAACGCCTTTCGACGTCCCTTGGTTTCAATTCGTATTGGACCCAATTTCCTTGTTTTTGGATCATGCCAATGGCTTTAAGGCATTTTCGTACCGTTGATAAGTCAACCCGCAAAGATTCAGAAAATTCTAACATTGTTTGACAAGGGTCTTTATCGAGCAATTCCTCTAATTCTTCATCTTCGAACCTTTTCGGCTGTCCAAGTCGTTTCTTGTCTCCCAAGTCAAAATCTTTCTTTTCTTTCTTTAGGTGGCGCAACAGTTCGGGGTGAATCAGGGCCTGCTTCTCGGAACTATTTATGTGTGCTTGTAAGATTTTTACACAAATGGCGAGTTGAGAAGCTCATCATGACAAATGATACTCTTTAAATGCCTGTCAGCATGTTTGGGTGTATTGAACTCGGAGCACCATGTGTAGTAGTCTAAAGTATTAACCACTACGCCACGGTACTCGAAATTACCACTTTTAAAAAGTGCAAACTACTTGCGACCCGTTTGCTCAGCTAGAGCATGGTCAACGTAAACTTCCACTAATATACGATCTTACTTACGATGTGTAAGTTTCCAACCGAATGACATATGTGTACTGAAACTGACGCCTAATGATAGCAGAAATATTTGGCATAAGTTAAGAATGAATAAGATTGCACTACTTACGCCATCTCTGGTAAAACGCTACGAATTAATTCCAAATCAAAATTACCTTGAAGTGAGGTTATTTTTGTAATATTCCATGGTCCGCCGCAATTACTTTATTGATGATTTACTCAGTATAGTCATAAATACAAATAGTTGCACTCTCTCCATGTTAACCGTTATTTAACCCGTTGGTTTTATGCTTCTTTGTCGCGGAAAAGATTTTTGTTTTTAGTCGTTTACAATAATGGAATGGGGTGACATCGCAAATCGTGTCGTTGTGATCGGCTACACAAGTGTAATATGGCAGTAGGTGATATCATTACCAAACCACTGTTTTTGAAGACGTCGCGTCGTTAAGCTTCTAAGCCAATCAATGTTCGCAAAAAAACACTGGATATTCCAACAAGATTCTGCTCAGCCCGCAAGGCGAAAACTACTCAAAAGTGACTAAAAGAAATGTAACCGACTTCATATCACCGGATGATTGGCCAGCTGGTAGTCTGGACCTCAACCCGTTGGATTGCAAGTTGTGGTCCGTTTTAGAGGGAATGGCCAGCTCTGCTCATCACCGAAATATTGAAACTTTAAAGCGAGCACTTGTCCGGGCTTTCGACAACTTTTTAATGAATGATGGCCGTAATGCGATTGATGATTGGCCAGTGCGTCTCAAGTCGTGCTTTAAGGCAATTGACGGCAATTTCGAATAAAATCTTCCATAAATTGTAGCTAGTGATTTGACTTTCAGAAAAATCCCATTCCAATGAATTTCTTGCAACCAATATTTGCCCTTTAGATTTTAGAGGAAACAAATTTGTATCAGACCCTGATAATGACGGCGCATTTTGAATGCAATGTAGAAATACTGCAAAGTACATATGTATTATATTCAAACTATGCGATTGCGAATAATAATTAATCTACAGAGATAGTAGTATGCGAGTTGTATGTAGTCACATACGATTACTCTTGTCTTTAAGAAGTCAACGTTTTGCCGCCGCAGGCGGATATTGTTATCTAGACTTGTCTGTGAGTGACTCTACAATTATTTATCGTTAGCATGCTTGCACCGCAGATCTACAATTTTGTCATTTGATCGAAATGAGCATCGAAATGTTTTAATTAATGGATAATTGAATTATGGAATCGAGATTTAATGAGGCTATAATGTGGAAAGCGATAGGCGGTTTTAAATTAAATTTATGCATATCTATCTGTATACTGAATTTGTTGCGCTGAGTATGAACTAGATATGCATTATGCATGTTCAAGTAGAGGTATACTTTCAGCGGAAGAAAATTAAAATTCCTATAATATTCAAATAAAACAAAATAAAGTCGCGACAGTATATAACTGCGGAAGCTATGTAGTGCATGCATAAAAGAAAACATGTTGATAAAATTTATCTGTGTGAATAACGAGCGTTTTATCACATTTGTTTCCGATATCCAATGACATTGGTCGATTTTATTTTACGAATTAATTAAGACGTGGTATCATACTTCCTTCCTCTTCGTTCTTTGACTATATAGTGTTTAAAGTGGCATTCGAAGTCGGTATTAAATTTGCAACAATACCTACATATTCTGGTATGACGGTTCATGGTTATACTTCATTAACTATAATAATGGCCTGTTGTTTAGTTACGGTGGTTAATCAACCTTTTTAATCATTTAATAAGCTTAAGCCCCAGCGGGAATAAATATTATTAATTATTAGTTTTTAATTCATATTTGCTTTCTTTTATTTTATTTTAGCATTTTGCTTAAAAACTAATTTAAAACTCAAATCATGGTGACTCTGTGAGTGGTATTTAAACCTAAACGCGAATATTACCTTGCTTATGACAAAGTATATAAGGCACCACTATGGCAAATAGCGTATTTTAGCTCAAAGGAGATATGGAACGTGAAACATAGAAAGGTACTAGTCAAGGGCCAGCCGAATAGTCCTCTTGGTCGTGATGTACAGAGACCACAGAATATCGTATAAAACCAATCGTGACAAGAACCAAAGCTAAAAACATAAGAATATAAGAACCAAAAGTAAAATGGATATACAATCATAAATAGAGGGAAAAAGTTGTTGCGAAAGAAAATATAAAATCCGAGCTCATTTTACCATGATAGGATATCCAAATAACACAAAGTCCTTGAAGAAAATAATGATACCTTTTGGGAACTTAAGACACTAATTAGACAAGACTGCCATGCGGAGTGCTGGCTTTTGGATAAGACAGTCTCTTTGATTTGGCCTATCATCTAAAATTCTAAATCATATAATACACACAACATGAAATCGTTCCTTGAAGAAGTTTTAATGAAATAATATCGATACAGTCGCGATGTTATTGACTCAGTTATCATACTATCCCCTATAACCTATAAGTTGTATCCTCTTATAAATTGTAGCTTGTGCATCGTGTAAGAAAACCTAGGCTTTGCGCAGCGATTTAATCGACTCCGAATATGTGGTACGTTGGCATTAAAACAAATTCAGGGAATGAAAAGCTTTTCGGTCTTAAAAATGCAAGAGCCATTTAGGGATAACGGGTAAGATTATGGTCTAACGATCGAAGACAGCATTGGGTTTTTGAAGCATTAAATTCCACTCTATTGCTGATACCCATGAAATTGGAATTTAATAAGTATATGTCATCAAAACAAAGAATAGTGGAAATATATGTAATTAAAAATATAAAAACAAATGAATTCCAACAAAAATTTGTTATATCAGATCCGCGGCGCGACAAACGCGACCGGGCGCACGTGGCGCGTTCGCGCCCCCTTCTCCCCGGCCTAAGCGGATCTGATTTAAAATAATGGTAATTGCAGTCTTGCAATTATTAGCTTTTAATTCTCAAAAATCTATATATTACACATTTTTTATACTTTCCTTGCCAAAATATTCCACGTGCACTATTAAAAAAGCTGCCGGAAATATCCCTGTGGCACAACCTTAAAAGTTCCGTCCATTAAATATCACCTGTTACCCAGCGATATATTTTCCACAATGAATTTCATCATCCGATCTGAGCCAAAAATGCAGAACACAGATGATCTGTCATCTGGTTCAATGCATGCTTTAAAAAAGACCGTAAAATGATCCACATATTTGGTCCTTCCAAAATTATTACAAATGGATTCTCGTTAAAAAGCCAATGGAAATTTGAGGACTTATTTCATTGTTGAATTTGAATTTTAAGTATGAAATAAGTCCCCAAAAACCTAAGAAATAAGTCTCCACCTCCATACAAATTTTGGGGAGTTATTTCGTTTTCCATTTGGGGAGTTATTTCCTGCGGCCAATATTGCATTTACGAAAATATAAAAGCGATCCCCATGGGGCACTAGTATTTGTATTGTGAATTGCAATCTTGACAACTTATATTGCACGGCCCAGAAGATAGTTTCTAATTCGTTGACGAAAATGTTCATCTAAGCCATATAATATGGACTAAAGAGCTGAGCCAGACATTGTCACATGCTTTTGAAATATTAAGTGCAACAGTCCTATCCCCATCAGAGTGATGAAAAGATTGGTTCCACTTTGCGACGAAAGCCATATTGCCAGTAATTGGGAAGCTTTCATTGTTCAAGATATTTCATAAGCTGACGTTTCAATGACCTTGGAATGAAGGGACGCAAGTACTATTGGAGAGAAAAGAAGATTCGCCTTTCTTAGGTACGGGCTGGACATAATACTGATTTGCATCTACTGTTGCCTCTATTTTTGGTCATGAAAGAATTTGAAACCTCGCATATGAGCATTGCAGTCACTTCTGGCTTGTTGACTTATTTCTGATTTCCTCAGAGGCTTTAAAGTACCGAAAACTTAGCTGCTTTATAATGATAGTCTCTTTGCTTTCTTTCGATGCCCGTCCTTTGGTTTGATACCCTTCATTCTGTTAGGGATAATAGTGCTCATATTCATACTTAAGATAATAGTATTTCTGACCATATCATTGGCAACTTCCAGTTCACTGCCGAGGAGGCATAGGCTGGTTTGGACGTTCCAGTTGGTCTTCTCAACTCTGATATAGGTATGTGGATGAAAAGATTGAACCGCAATATATAGACAGTTGGATCGGTAGGAAGCATGGGAAACCGAATTTCTACCTAACCTAGATGCTTACTGGCCATAATTGCTTCAGAGCCTACCTTCATAGGTTTGGATACGATGACAACCCCTATGACCCAATGAACGGAAGCCGTTGACGATGCAGAACATACCATGTTCCATTGTTCATAATATTATGAAGAACGGCACTTGCAGGTAAATAGACTGGGTGAGGACCTTATCGCAGGTAACAACACCAAACAGATGATGAGCAGTACGAGTAAAGAGGCTTGGGAAGCAGTTAACGATACAGTGACAATGATTATGAAGTCGCAGCGAAGACTGGAGCGCAGCAGATTGCCAGAGCCGAGTATCTAAGGCTGAATGCCCTCCTCCCCATGAAATGCTTGACGGCAGTGCCGCGTAAGCCAAGGATAGGTGGGGGTGGGTTTAGTAGGTAATTACCTACAATTAAATCGAACGAAGTCAAAATGCTTAATAGTCTACAAATATAAGCTTGACAGTAGCTATTTCCCAGCTTTATATCTAGGGAACCCTGTTCTTAAATATGTCGAAACTGCGAAAAACCTTGGTATTTGGCTCAACTCCATACTCACATGGGACCAACACATCCAAACAGTTATCGGCAAAATATATGGATGCTTACGTGCCCTCTCATACCAAGCACTTTATACCCCAGCATACAAGGCTTAGTTTGGCAAAAAGCTTGATTTTACCAATCGCTACCTACGGGTGTCAAATTTTTTGTTGTCATAACTCAGAAACACGAAGGAAACTTGCAGTGGCATTTAACAACATTACACGATATGTATACAATCTTAAACGATTTGATCATATTTCTGGTTATTCTAAGAGGATTCTGGGTTGTGACCTACACACCTATTTCAAATTTTGTGCCCTTAAAACACTAAACACTATCTTGATTTGCAAAGAGCCTCATTACCTGTATGAAAAACTTCATTTCTCAACTTCCTCTCGTTCGTTTGTTTTTATACAACCCAGGTTAACATGCAGAAATTCTGAGAACCAATATTTTGTTTATGTTGTCAGAGAATGGAATGCTTTACCCTTGGACATTGGAAGGCTTCGTGGAACAAAGTCATTTCCTAAAGTTTTATTTAAATACTTAACCGAAGGTGCTTAATAGAGTTTTAAAACAATAGAGTATACCCATATTATAATTTGATATTTTATTTATTTAATTTTTTTCCTTTCTTTTCTTTTCTATGTAATTTATTTTTCTTTCTTTTTTCGAACACTATTTTTTCCGGTGTTAACATACATGTACTTTTTCACTTATAATTAGTATCGCCGAATATATGTATGTATAAATTGCTCAAATATCAATTGTTCAAATGTATTAACTTTTGTTACTATAGACTATTGTAGTCCATGTAAAAGATGTAAAGATGTTGTAAATAAATAGGTGGAAATCCCACATTGCTACTGAGTTCGGGTTTAGTTTCATCTTTAAAAGATTCCCACCTTCCAGAGTGAAACAAAAAATAAATTAAAATAAGTATCTTCACTGAATTTGTGGGTAGAATTAAATGTGAAGCGGAAAATAAAAACAGGATTTCGTTAATGTTATTAAGACCATCCCCCTATTTATGGTACATACCCGCCATCCACGCAATGACACTTTGGAGCTTTAGACAAAATGGAAGGAATATAAAAGCATGGTAATGAGTTTATCTATTTTCCAATATATGTAGTCTGCGATTGTTAAATTTGGTTGTACTGGCCGACATCGATGAAAGTATCTTTAGAATATGTAAGCCTTTAGGTATTCAAATTTATCACTGAGTTTATATTTGATAATTATGTCAAAAATTAAGCCACTAAAAAGCGTTAGAATAAAACAACAACACGATCAACGTTCAATATCCAACTCGTCACGGTACCGAAACTTGTACCCCATTTTTAACACCCGTGAATTGTGTGTGTGAATGCTCAGTCAAGATCAACTTCCAAAAGTACCTTCAAGAACCTTAGTCAAGTCAACGCATTCATGGACAACAGAGCCAAATAAAAGCAAAACTCAAAACTGGAACTTATTACCCGTGAAGTTATAAATTGGTTAATAAAAACTATCATACTTGTTAAATTCGTTTAACTAAATCTTGACGCCATTGTTTAAAGGTTTCCCTACTCTATAGAGAATATCGACTTCTAAGGTTGGGTATTCAAACACAAACGACTTAACCTTAAAGCTTTCTTTAGGCTTGAAATGTATATCAAATCCAAGTTCACCTCAATGCCAGGAACGTACTCAATTCTAGACACCCGCATTTAGAGTGTAATAAAGAACCAGCAAACTGAAGAATGATAGCAAACTGAAAAAAAAACTCTACGCAGCATATCAATTTCCATTCTGACGTTTTTGTCGGTCGGTCTGCGCTTAAGTGTGTAGTGTGTACTAAACAAAAGCCGCCCCCCCTGATAAAGATCCAAGTTCACACTTTATTACACCAGTAACATCATGATGGGCAATAAAATTCTGAAAGTCAGAAGTAAAATAAAAACAAACAACGCGCCAACACCACACACCGATCGTGCCTAGAATTTTGACCTTCGTTACAAGTATTTTTGTTGTCGTCTCAGTGAATAATTTACAACCTCCTCTCGAAGCTGTAGCGTTTACGCCAGAACCATAATAGTCTCGATAGTGATACTATTAGGCTATACTACATACGTTCAGATTCATATGTATGTACATGAGTACGTGTGCATCATCACTCTCCACCGCCGCTACCGGCCGCTGTCTGACTTTTCCGCATGCTAAAGCTAACAGCTATAGCTGCAGCAGACAGCCCGTCTTACCCCTCCGCCAAGTAGGAGGCTAAAAGCTTCGCACAAAATACGAGTATCACCATCACAAGCGCGTCGGCTACATGCTAGCAGCTAGGCTACAACATGTGCGCATATAGCTATAGTGTGGCCCCCGGTCTATTACGAGCATGATGACCTTCTCGTATTGTCATGGCTAAAAAATAAACAAATGCACGCATACGCCAGCAGACAGCTCGCCTAGGTATAGGTACAAGTATCTGTGTGATTTCGATTCTCTAATCGACTGCAAGGCAAAGTTTTGCACTTGTGGGCTTTCATGTTATTTTCGACGCACTATCATTTTGTGGAGCTTTTTATGAGGGCGCTAATACGCGCAGTTTCAAAAATGACCACTGAAGCTACAAGTACTTAACGCAACGGAGGTTATGAGGCATTGCGTCGCAGCTTGTATGAGAGTATCTACTGACGTTGTCGAGTGCAATCCGAAGCAGGAAGAATTCGCTATTTTTTTTATAATAACGTATTTGCGGTTATAATGAATTGATTATTAATTGAGAAGCACTCATACTTATGTATATCCATATCGCGAGGGTGTATTGGTTTCTCAGGGTTGTAATTTGCTTCATCGATCGGTTTTGATCGATGTGAGGAGGGGCGGTTTTATTTCCATTATGTAGTGTTGCGGTAGTGGTGGTAATGGATGCATTAACTTCTTTCTGATTGTAGTGTGGTAGTGACTCGGGAAGTACATAAATATTATGCAACATCCATAGTATACACTTTCCGTTCGAACTTGACGGGGGTCAATACTGTGTGGGGTCAAATATGCTGCACTATAGAATATGTACTCGCAGATCTTGATATGATCATAAATATGATACTACAGACACGTTACTGGTTTTCATTTAATAATTCTTGCAAGCAGGTGCTGATTAATTGTCTATCAAGTTATGTGCTAATAGCTTTAACGGAATTTATCTATTGGTATTTCCTTGGGCGTAGCATTTTATAAATAAATTGATTATAATCATATAAGCATTTCAAAGTCTATTTATATGCAATAAAATGAATCATTTCTTTTATTTGATAATTGACTTGATTTAACTACACGATCAGGTTATGAAGATACCAATGTGGTCGGTTATCAAATGAACCATTAACTTCTCAATATTATGTTCAAGTTACTAAATCTCCAACCAGTTCTCGATAGCTGACGTATCAAAACTTAAGAAAAAAGACATCCGTTTGTAGGTGATGATGGCACGTGTTGAATTCGGTAAACAGACACGATTTGAGATGTTTTTCATTCCAATGCAATTTCTTATATTCCCACACAATTCGAATTATTGAGATCATAAAATTTTACTCAAATTCAGATACAGTCGAACTTCGATAACTTGAACTTCGATAACTCGAATATTTAATAACTCGAATGAAATTGGTTGGCAATAGCGCCAAGACTGAAATTTACATGTAATTATCATTTGATAACTCGAACTTCTATTCCTCGAAGAGATTATTTGGCGTCACCTTCGATAAGTCGAATTCTGAATTCTGAAGCGGAATTCCCAAATTCTGTGTGTTTTTATAAGTTCGTTTTATGTCTGCAAATGATGGTTCGAGTTATCGAAGTTGGACTGTATTTGGTTCTTTATCAGCTTGCAATTATTTCATGGCAGACAAGTGATTGCTTCTTGTATTTTTCCAATTTTTTGCTTTTTGTGCAAAATTATCGAAAATCTGAAAACAAAGAGAAACACAAATTTTCGTGCAAAAATTTAAACAAAAAAAGCGATAGAAAAGAAAATTGAAAACACTAAATGAAACGATGGCTAAAATGTTGGTTAGATATGTAAGTATGACTGTATGGCATATCTTGCCATTGCCATACATATGCCTATGCGCTGATTTGTTGCCGCAGCCGGATTTACTACTCAAATTCGTCCTGTAGAAATGAGGAATCTTATGAGGTTACAGAGCTCTATGTCGGAAATTTCTGAAACGTCTTTGAAGAACTATCCGCCGAGTGTAAGCTGCTCTGGCTAGTGGCGGACATTCACAGAAAAAGTGAAAAAGTTTTTTATCCGCTGCGATAGTGGGAGTTGAATGGAGTACTTAAGCAACGAGCATGGGCTACTTATTGCTACGATTCTGGTGATCTCGAATCGTGAGCTGTTGGTCTGATCGTTTAGGGATCGATTGTTGTTGTAAAAGGCGCAGGTCTTCCTTGAAATGAAATATTTGTTGACGATTTTCCATTTAGAATAAGCTTGCAAATGCAAATGGCAAAATTATTTAAGAGGGAGGATGCGAAAATAACTCGTGCGATTCTTCTCAAGACTTCTAAGCCAATTTGGGATGGCTATTTGCGTATTTTTTATAAATTATTTATTGATGTTGAAAGGAGTAAGCTGTTATTTTTTTTCTTATATCCCTTGTTTTTATATAAGAATTTTTTTCCCCATACCTGATTTTTTGCATATGAAAAAAACGGATATAAGGAAAACACTCTTTGGATTTTCAGAGCCTCTTATATCCGTATATTACTGTACATCCAAAGTTCTAAACTCTCTCTCTCCAAAAATGTGAATATTAATAAAAATAGTAATGATTAAAATGGATTCCTTATTTTTCTATATAATAAATTGGTAAAACCAACACTTGAGAACTGCTGAACCGAATTGGCTCATTTTATTTTAAATGTTCATAATATTCCGAACAAGGTTCTTACGGAAAATTCGATAGGTGGCGCTGGAGTCAAGTTATTAACAAATTTCATACTTATTGACCAAAATGACTCATATTCTCTATAAATAAAAATTCAGCCTGCGTTAGTACTATAAATACCACTTTTATCAAAAACTTTCAAAACACATAATCAACGTTGAGTATTGTATAAAATCCATGAAATAAACACGTCAACGAAAGCAGCGATATGACCGTATTTATAGTTTCAACAAGAAGTAATTTATTTGAACATTTTCAATATCAAATCGGCAGACATATCAGCAACAATGAAGCTGCGTAGCGTATTCTAGGATTTCCAATCTACGAGAGGGATCCAACTGTCGTTCATCTTGCCGTCCATCTTGAGAATGGACAAAAATTGTATTTCACAGAACAAAACTCACAGGACGAGCAACAAATCTACCGAACACAACATTAATAGCGTTCTTTCAATTATGTCAAACAGATGATTTTGCGAACTTTGATGTATGCAGACATTCCGACTTATTACACTTGAAACGCGACAAGAAACGAACAGTGGATGGAATAGTACATAATACGTATCGGAGAGCGTGCGAGTCACTTCATTTGCTGGAAAATGACGATCATTGGAAGTAGAACCAGTCAGTTGAAGATGCATCGACCACTTCTAAACCATTGCAAATACGTACGCTGTTAGAACTTATTTTATTTACAGGTTCCACGTCACAAGCAGTACAATTATGGGAGAAATACAAAGACTACATGTCCGAAGATATTCTGGACAGAATGCGTCAAGAAGCACAAATTGGATTGGAACTCGATCCATCAACTATAAGAAACGCGACTGTTTTTGGGCGCGGGCAACAGCTAGTTTTTAACAAATCTACCAAAAAAAAATTAATAAAAACTTTTATGAATTGAATGATGATGAGCGAATTCTCACACTGTGTTGCGCCAGGGATGAATCCATAAACCATTGGTTTAAGTGTAAAATAAAATATTGAATACAATAACGTACAAAGTGCACAAGTGTTTTTCCAATCTGAGGTGAAACAGCTTAAATTATTCTTGCGTTTGGTCAAAAATCTTCCAATTTCAATCTGAAATAGTGATAGTGGAATTAATAATTTGTGCGTTGGACTACTATGCAATGCTGGCCGGTTTCAACACCTAAAAGTTTTTTCACTGTGCCACCTCTTTCGAGTGTCTGACAAGCAATCAAAGAGTATCATTTGTCAATGAGCTTCTTAACTTCTCAACTCGCCGTTCGGAGTCGGCCAAAAACTGTAGGTCCCTTCCATTCGTGCAAAAATAAAGGGTGATTTTTTAGCTGGTTTGGTTTTGGCAACACTGGTTTTGACAGCTGACGTGTGTTTAGTACCTTGTGTCACTGTCAAACAGCTTCAGTTTGGTTTGCAATTTAACCATGGATCATCTTTCAAATGAACAACGCTTGCAAATTATTGAATTTTACTATCAAAATTCGTGCTCGGTTCGAAATGTTTTTTTTATCGATTTATCGAAAAATTGTGTTCAGCGATGAGGCTCATTTTTGGTTGAATGGGTACGTAAATAAGCAAAATTGCCGCATTTGGAGTGAAGATCAGCCAGAAGCATTGCAACAGCTACCAATGCATCCCGAAAAAGCCACTGTTTGGTGCGGTTTATGGGCCGGCGGCATTATTGGGCCATATTTCTTCAAAGATGATGCGAATCGCAGCGTTACTGTCAATGGTGAACGCTACCGAGCGATGATAACAAACTTTTTTTTGCCCGAAATGGAAGTTCTTGACTTGCATGATATGTGGTTTCAACAAGACGGTGCCACATGCCACACAGCACGCGAAACAATGGCGCAATTGCGAGGCGAGTTTGGTGAACAGTTAATTTCACGTTTCGGGCCGGTCAATTGGCCGCCTAGATCGTGCGATTTGACACCATTAGATTATTTTTTGTGGGGGTATGTCAAGGCTAATGTCTATAGGGACAAGCCCGCTTCGATTGACGCACTGGAAGCCAACATCCATGCATTCATTCGTGAGATACCGGCCGATATGTGTGAAAGAGTATGCCAAAATTGGACTCAGCGGATGGGCTACCTGAGACGCAGCCGCGGTCAACATTTGCATGAAATTATCTTTAAACATTAAATTGCAAGGTTCAAACTATCGATTCAAATAAATATTTCATTCATTTTTTCGAATTTTTTGTGTTTTTTTTTTTAAAAAAGTTCTCAACCTCTTAAAAAAACACCCTTTATAACGCACACACAAATGGTGGCGAGAAGCAGGCCCAGGTTCACCCCGAGCTGTGTAGCGCCACCTAAAGTAAAAAGAATAAAATTTTAATTAATGGAAACCACTTTTAGGCTGAAATTGTAAAGTTTCGTTTCGGTAGAAACGTTTAAGTTTTACTATATGTAAAACGACCAATAAATATATTTTAAATAGATAACTGCCTGTACATTTATTAATTGATTTTAATCGTTAAAGAATATGAATATACATAAGTGTACATGCTTAAGTTAAAGAAATGTCTGCGTTTACCAAAGAAGGAGATTTCATTTTGGAAATACATACATACATACCTATTTAAAATACTGTATGTTCAGAAAGCTTTACGCATTCAGACTAAGAATAAAACAAGAAAAATACTTATTCTGTCAGGAAAGTATGAACGCTTATAATTCATCTTTTGTATTAAGACAAAAACATTCTCGTATATTAAACAAAAACAAACGAAAATTCCATCAGAATACTAAAATTGCCAGCGACTTGTGTCCTTCACTATATGATGTCATACAGTTCACAATACAACATGTCCAAATTATGAGTTGACAACAACAAAAAGACAAAAAATTACTATTATTTACGAATGCCCTGCTGTGTATAAAAATAAATCCTCTATGTATTTTAAGAAAGAATCAGTGCGAATAAAAAAAATAATGTTTTACCGAACGGGTAGGTGCCATCGTGGCTCAGTGGTTAGTGCGTTGGACTACTGCGATGAGAGTGCTGTCCGGGTTAAATCCTTACAAATATGAAGAGGTTTTATCGAATATCTTAAAAGTATTCAAATCAAAAGTATCATTTGCCACGAAGAGCCATTACACGGACACACAACAAATAGTTGCAAGAAGCTTAGATTAGTTCTTTGGAGGTCTGTTGGCGCCGTATATTTTTATTTATATGTATATTTGTTCATACATACACACAAGCCAATATGTATCTAATATTATAACATACGAACTTCATTCATCTAAAAAGGATTTTAATATATGGTAGTCTTCTGCGTATTTTATTCAGAATTGTTAAAAAAAAATTATGCTTTGCATATTAATTTTTTAGCATTTCGGCATTCCTATAAACCTTAGGAATCAGAGGAATTCCATCAATAGGGTCAAATGTTAGACTCTGACAAGATGCCCGGGAATAAGTGACCACCATGATCTGTTGGAGTTTATTACGGTTCACAATATGTGCATGTGTGTACCATATTAATAACATGGGAATCTTAAAGGACTTAAGGAGCAATTCGTGCCTGGATACCTACTATTAAGCGTTTCCTCGGTACCGTGAAATAGTGCCGAGCGAAATAAGGTCGAATTTCAAAATTTTGGCTTTGGTCATTTGGTGGCCAGTTTTGAGAATGCTCGAACAAGGAAAGAGATCAAATAAATTGTATTCGCATGGAATTAATACGCAAAATGTGCAGTATACATTTTGCAAAAGCCAAACACTGCGAGTGGAAATGGGTGGCGTGATGTGGTCGAGCGAAATTTCAGAATTCTGTACCGCTTCATTTTTTAATTAAAATAATTTAAATATGTATATCAATCAATATTGTTTTTCAAGGGTCACCTTGAAAATAGGCATTTAATACTTTTTATTTTTTTAAATACATAATGTCTCTAATGTTTCTCATTTGAATTTAATGTAGTAATATGTTTAAATTTTCATATATGTACATCGATATTCTTATATAAATCTAATTATGTTAAATATTCTTTTGGGATCATTAATAAACTTAAACTTAAAAAAAATTAAAAACCTAAACTTTTCTGAAGTTAAATACGATAATAACCCTGCTAAAGCGAGTTTTCAGTTATAACGAACCATTTCAACCAGTCGCAATAAATGTCCCATAAGAACTATGGATTATAATTTTCCTTAAAACAAACCCGCTTAATGCGAACTTTCGCATATAACAAACCCCTTTTGTATGTTAAGTAAAGAGAATCACCCCTGTGATCAATTAAAACGAACGGAACTACAATGGATGAATTCGAAATTAACGGATTTTTCAAATTCATCCCCTGTAATCTCGTTCGTTTTCAATCCGGTTGGAATTGATCACTGGGGTGAATGTCCGGTTATAACGAACCCAAAATTTTTCAATTTTTTCGGGACTTCCCCGAGAACATTGTAACTGTAATGTACCTACGAACATTCTCAACAGACTAAATGTTGGCCTTGAATATGATTTTTCGGTACTTCCCCGTGTTGCATTATGCATCAAATGATAAATTTCAAAAGGCGGCACAAAGAAATTCAGTTACAAAATTGATAGAGGAAGGATACTACCACTACTAATCTAATAAATTGGGAAATACAGCGTCAAATAAAAAGAGGAAATGTGTCTCATTCAAAGACAAACACGATTTAATAAAGCGTTTACAACAAGGTGCAAAACAAAGCAATATGTGCATGGATATGGGTCTAAGTAAGTCAACTGTTGACACAAGTTGGGAGAAAAGGGAGGAGATTCTGGACAAATTCAACTAAACAAATTCGAACGTAAAAAAGTGGTTTTCTTTTTCTTTTTTTTTAAACAAAAGTTGATTTTTTTCGCATATCGCTTACAACGAACTTCGGTTTTAATGGTCCCTTCGAGTTCATTATAAGCGGACACAATTGTAATGCCATATTTTACCATTCAGCATTAGGTATTTCGGTTTGAGAAACGCAATTGGGCTAGATAAATGTATAAATTATAATTTCTAATTCCAAATAATCGAGCGAAAAAAAAAAGCCAAAAGCGACTGAAAGTGGGAAATAGTTCCACTTTTTGAGTAAATTAGTAGAACTTCTTTGGATGATTAAAAGGCTTTGCGTTTTTTATGCAGAACAATAACTAAGCAAAATGTAGTAGATTTTACTACTTTTAAATACTGAAAATTTACGCCGTAAACAATAATAATTGTTTTCTTAAAGTAGCAAAACAAATAAAATATTTCAATAACAAAATATTTACAGTTTCTCGTACATAATATTTTCTAAGTTTTTTTTTTGCATGTGTGCTGTGCACACGGTGCATTGGCTGTTGGCTTGCAAGATGTCATTGTCATATACACGAGTATTGTGCATAGCACAATGACTTCCGCAATGGCGCGAATACAAAACTACACCAAAGTATGACTGTCGTGTGATTCATCGAATTTAAATATACTAGTGCGCATTATTTTGAGCTCATTATCTGTCAAAATCGGATTCTGCGTTTTATTGCTCATCAGCGGTGTGCTGTGCGACTGAAGGACGCACACGCTCATGTTATTACGAATGCATGGAATAAATTCTAGTTTTCCATTTCAGATACATTTTCAATTGGTCATACTCGTGCCGATAATTTTCATGGATCGTCTTTAGTGCAAAAAAAAAAAAAACGTTTTCCTTGGGTACAAGACCGTCGCAATTGCAATTTTGTACAGTACAAACCACCCGACGGACCCCGTACAAAATCGATATAGCAAAACATTAATTACAGGTACTAAAATTATGCGTTGTCATAACACTAAAACGGTACAAACAACTCTCATTATAAAAACCACTATACATTCAAATAATTTTATTAGAAATAAAATAAAATAAAATAAAACTCACATACACCGTTCTGATGCGATTCACGGTCATTGGCGCACTTGTCGACCGCTAATCGCCACTCTACTTCAGCCTTCAGATAAAATCACATCGGCTAATAAATAATGAATAATTAAGAAGCGAAAATAAAAATCACAGAAACCTAAAGAATATTTTAAAACCGACGTTTGGTGAATATAGGCCCACACATTCGGATGAAATAAACTTGGAAATTCGCAATGCGACCAAGTTTTTTTTTTGCATTTTTTTTTCGATGCCATTGATTGACATTAGCACTCAAAAGCCCCCCTTCGGACGCATTATTCATGCGGGGGTCGGGTTGAACAGATTTTCGTTTGAAGACATTCTTCGAAAATTTTCGAGGGCGCCCAGTTTAGAGAGCGAGAAAATGGAGTTCGTTATTGTACATTTATTACGGTTCCCCTTATTTGTGTGTGTTAATTTAGTTTATGTGTATGCGTAGTCAAGTTATTTATTAAGGTAAGCTTTTAAGTATCGTGAAGCCTCTGTATAGTTCAGGGTTCATGATCATGATCAGCGCAGATTGCAATTCAGGGGCACATATGTATATTGCCCTAAGATCCGGATAAGTTTTTAAAAATATATACATACCTACATATGTATAGGTATTTCCACCTGACAGCATGGCCAATGACTCGCGCGTAACATACTCGAAAGATTATTTGTTTGTTTATCATAAAAAAAAAAACTTTTATTAACACGGAAATAATTGCGACGTGTGCTTTGGGTTACCTTGGAAAGTTTCATTGATAAACATATGTTTCAATACACGTATACATATATAATTAAGCTCGGAGAATAAACACATTTAGCGTTGATCTAAGTGTGACTATGGATGAATTTAAGATAAGTGTGATTTAATGGACTTACGTCACTCTTAATGCATTATATGCACACTTTTGGACTATGACGTACCTTCTTTACAAATAGGAAACTTTCTGAATAAGAAATTAATGAAAAGGGCATCCACATCAAGGATATTGAGGCTGCTGCGAAAAAATGTAGTCTTATTGGTTTACAGTGAAAGCTCTATTTGCGGACAGTTCCGACAATTCCCTTAAACGGACACATTTTCGGGAACTAACTTTTTCTCTAATTTCCCATACAAATTTCGTTCTTATAAACGGACACTCTCTTAAACAAGCACGGACACTTTTTCTTACTCATTTCAAAAAGAAGGTCTCTTTTAAACGGATGCGTTAATTAAAGAAGGGTTATTTTTGTATAAACATTTAAAACAGAAAAATGCAGGTGATCCGCTTTCCGTATCGCACAATAGCTACACTTACTTCGAGATACATACAGTGGGTGATCATATTATTACGGTCACTAGAATATGACTTATTGAAAAAGAAACGCACGTAACTTTTATGTTTTCTAATTTTTAAACACAATTTTTTTTTTTAATATTAGAAAGGACTTATAAACTAACAAAAAAAAAGTTTTATTAAGGAAGAGTGCAGTAAAAATAAAAAAAAATAATATTTTGTTACACCTCCTCTTACAGCTATAACAGCCTGAACCCTTTTTGGCATACTTTGAATGCATTTTAAACAATTATCTTTAATATTTTCGCTCCTATGCCATACATCAGTGAGGCGTTCTATCAGTTCTCACGTATTCATTACTTTTGCTCTGCCTATTTCTCTTTTCATCAGTTCCCATAGATTCTCTAAGGGATTAAGGTTTGGAGAGTTTTCCGGCCATTCCAGAACCTCAACATTTGTTCCCGCAAAAAGCCAGATACTTTTTTTTGCTTTATGACAAGGTGAAGAGTCATGCATAAACACGAAATTGCCATTTGGAAAGCATTCCTGTACATTTGGGTGGTCAAGACTTCAATATACTGGTCTTGACGCATTGTTCCATCAACAATGTGCAGACGTCCAGTTCCCTGTCCACTAATGATTGACCAGAACATAATGCTTAACGGATGTTTCACCCGTTCCACTTTGCATTCTTTCTGATACTTCTCATTTGCCGTCCTCCTTACAAACTCAGACTTATCCGACCAAATCTAATCTGTTGATTCATCGGAAAACAGACCTGCAAGAAAAACACATGTAAGGAAAATCATAGAAATCTTCCTTCAAAAGATAAAAAAATATTAAGAAGTCGACTGAACACGTTCCTAGATTTAGCCAGTCTTCGGATGTTCTAGTCCTTATATGCCTTATTCCATTTCAGGAGTTTTTCCATTATCGCCTTTATTAGAAGTGACTTCTTTGCTGGACAGTGGCAAGCAAAACTCATACCTTTAAGGCGATGTCGGTCTGTCATGCCGGAAATCTCAATTCCTGACTCTTAGATCAAGCTCGTCAGGATCTCTTATAGCTTCTTTCTGTTTTGAACACAGATTTCCTTTATTTTACGCTCATCTCGAGGCGTTGTGATTTTTTTTTCGGCCAGATCATCCGGCTCTCATAGGCGAAAGGACGGCATTTTTGTTTAGTTTATTTTTCATTTTGTCCACCGACGACTTTGTCACTCTTGCAATTGTTGCTATTTTCCTCTGAAAATGAACAGATCTTTTCGTCTATCTATGGCTTAAGCGGCGTCTTATAAAAAATAGCTCGATAAAATATTTTAAACACAAACTGAATGCACAGACATTTAAAAAACGTAATGCACAGAGCACGTATTTATCGTAAATGCTGATTTCGAAACCGTAAGCTTTGACATTTCGCGAAATAAAAAAATAAAGATTTAAAAAGCGCAAGAAATAAGAGGCTCCAACTATACCAAAATGAGGTATCCACTTAAAAAGTTAACTACCACAAAAATAAGAACTATTAAGTTTTACCACTTTTTACTTTTTCAAAGCTTATCACCCGCATATTCATTTTAAAAGAAAATAAATCTATAATTAAGGTTATATCTGGCACTCATTTGAACGAAATCGTGAAAATAAGTTATTTTTAAGGTGACCGTAATAATTTGATCACCCACTATACATATAATCCATGGATATACATATACAATCAAATCCATGGAAAATCTCCGGTATTCGGACGTGAAGCTCTAATAACCGGACAGAGCGATGTTATATTGTGAGTTTATTATGGGATTCTCCTGCATTCCTGTATTGTACCTGTTCTTCTGCTTTTATATATTTGCAGTCATTTCATTGTGTTATCTCAACAGAAGCAGGCTGCAGGATGTCAAAAAAAAACATGCTTTCTTTAAAAGAAAAAAATGGTAATGGATAATGTTTTGAATAAAGAAAACTTATCCGATAGCGCTTTATTAAAAAGGTTTTTTTTTTATATAATGTACACACGCTAAAGGGGATATGAATTCCCTTATAATGTTTACACACATCGCGAGCACATGAAGAACAAGAACGAGTGGCAGACAGTAAAAACAAAATAATATTTAAATCCCAAGACGATTAACTGGGTTTTTCATTTAAGCGGACTTCGGATAACTGAAAAACTGCTCCAGGAAATTCTCTTTCTTTTGACACCCTTATTTGTTAACTTAAACGTGAGAGCCGCAAATGGTACCTATACTACAGCAATAGAGTTGTGTATTATTGAAAGTGCTTGTCGTTGCTTATGATTCACAGAAATTTGTTTCATAAATGTTTCTTACTATATTCATTGTTTGTGGGATCAATTTCTTCGACCATACCACCATCCCACTGCCACTAAAGTAATGTAATGTTAAGTCTGTTTTATCCTACTGTAATGTAGGTACTGGTACACTGCACATCCATTTGGAGAGACAAATTGGAAGTCAGCCTAAGGTAAGCTTCTCACTGGCAGGTTATACGATTTAACCGTACGAAAGAAACTCTGGCTTCTCCATTGAATGTTGGATTTTAATATGTAATCCTGCTGAGCGTAGATGTTGTTTTCCATGGGAGAACTACTGAATGTCCAAAACTAAAATCCCCAAACTAATAAATCCCCAACTTTTGAAAAATGCAAATGAACACAAAGTTCACCAGCACAAAATCCTCAAACACAAAGTTTTCTTGCTTGTACATTTTTCAAAAGTTGGGGATTTCTTATTTTGGGCATTTTTCATTTTATGCCAAGAAAGACCAAAAATGACAGTAGCGTAAGCAATTTACCGTTTATTGCTTCATAGAGATGATGGACTATAAACAATTAAGTATTTTTCATTTAAAGGGTGATTTTTTAAGAGGTTGAGAACTTTTTTTAAAAAAAAACACAAAAAATTCGAAAAAATGAATGAAATATTTATTTGAATCGATAGTTTGAACCTTGCAATTTAATGTTTAAAGATAATTTCATGCAAATGTTGACCGCGGCTGCGTGTCAGGTAGCCCATCCGCTGAGTCCAATTTTGGCATACTCTTTCACACATATCGGCCGGTATCTCACGAATGAATGCATGGATGTTGGCTTCCAGTGCGTCAATCGAAGCGGGCTTGTCCCTATAGACATTAGCCTTGACATACCCCCATAAAAAATAATCTAATGGTGTCAAATCGCACGATCTAGGCGGCCAATTGACCGGCCCGAAACGTGAAATTAACTGTTCACCAAACTCGCCTCGCAATTGCGCCATTGTTTCGCGTGCTGTGTGGCATGTGGCACCGTCTTGTTGAAACCACATATCATGCAAGTCAAGAACTTCCATTTCGGGCAAAAAAAAGTTTGTTATCATCGCTCCTAACTGCTGGGAACGGCGCCGAATCGACATTTCGCGGTCTTCTGTCACACTAGCTGATACGGCCGCAATATTTTCTTCACTACGCACAGTACGTAAACGTGTTGGTGGTTTAATGTCCAACAAAGTAAATTTGGTGCGAAATTTGGTCACAATCTTCCGAATAGACTGCTCAGAAGGTCGAGAATGCCGATCATAAAATGGAAGCAGCGCGCGATGAACATTTCGAACCGAGCACGAATTTTGATAGTAAAATTCAATAATTTGCAAGCGTTGTTCATTTGTAAGACGATCCATGGTTAAATTGCAAACCAAACTGAAGCTGTTTGACAGTGACACAAGGTACTAAACACACGTCAGCTGTCAAAACCAGTGTTGCCAAAACCAAACCAGCTAAAAAATCACCCTTTAGTTGTGCAATGTAAAAACAAAGAACAAAAAAATTTAAAAATATATAAAAATTAAAATAAAAAAAAATTATAAAAAAACTTAAAAAAAAATTAAAATAAACAAAAATTTAAAAAAATATTGAATAAATATGGAATATGAATATGGAGCCGATGTCTCTTCACGTCCTTATCGTGGCTAGTTTGAGTCTATCAAATAAATTATGTTTGGCGCCCAAATTTATTTGATAGGCATAATTTATTTGATAGACTCGAACTATAGAGGATTTTGTGTATTTGGATTTTGTGTTTGGGGATTTTGTTTTTAAGGATTTCGGTTTGTTAATTTTGATATGTGGATTTCGGTTTGTGAATTTTGAAACTGGGGATAATGGTACCAACCCGTTTTCCATTATATCGAAACCTTTTCGCTTAACTTTATTTGATTTAAAAATGGACACCATCGAAGTGGCTTTTCAGGATAAACTCGTAAGGTAGCTTCGTATGCTGAAGATGGAATCATAAGGTATAGGCTACATACTATCATTTTTGAAATGATATTATTGCTGAAACGATGTTAAAATAACAGTGTGTAGCTTGGAATGAAAAATTACAATTATAAGGATGGCGAGAATGATGAGTGCCTAAATTGTTCGTGGATTTTGCTGGATTAACGGAGGTTGATGCATTAATTCGGTATATTTCACAAGTCCAGTTAGCATCGAAATATGTCATTCCGAGAATGAAAGTGTATAGCCCAGAATGAAATGATGAGAAATGACAGTCTAGAAATGTCATTTCAAAAATAATAGTGTGTAGCCTGCTTAAGACTCTATGATTTTATCAATGTGAAGCAACCAACTGGTACTACACTTTGGTGTAGTTTTGAGTAGCACCAATTTTATGTGGCTAGTGGGTTATGACTGCTAGTCAGGACAGCCTTACCAATACACTGTCAGTTTTTTATATGGGCTATTTTTTTTTTTAAAACGTACTCAAAGATGGTAGTTTATGTATGTATTTATTTCTTGGCACACTTGTACGTTGCCTCTTCAACGGAGGTAATGGTGCGAGGTAGCTAGAACCACCAAAACCACGTGGGTGAATGATCGTTGTGTTCTTTTTGATGATGTTCAAAATTTGTTGCCTGCGAAATATTTTATGAACCCCCAATTACCAAAAAGGTATGTTGATCATTTATCTATGGTTGACTATGTATGTACAGTGCATACATTCAGAGGTACATATGTATGTCTATCTGTTCCCATGATCTTACGAGGCCCTGTTCTTATTATGTATTCTTTTTTTACAGGAAAATAATTAACCTGGCCCTATCTCGGCAACCAAGTCTGATATTCAAATAAATGTGTTTACATTTAGATTCCTTAGTAATGTACTTAGATTGGTTCTATATGCATGGCATGCGCATCATTTTCTCATAGCTTATTTTATCCATGTAAACAAAATAGTTCCTTTTGTTCATTATTTTAATGTGTACATCAGTAATAATCGAGGGCAACTACACCTTTAGCGGGAAAGGTGCTTTGATTGATTTATTTCCCTATTGTTATTGTTATTGTTAGGTTTGGGTACCTTTTCATTTTCACACAACAGCGTCGTGGTGCTAGTACAGTTTTCAATAAGACTTAATCTCATTTTCCTAATACCACTTACAGGGTTTTAAAAATGACATTGATTTATTGCAAATAATAAAAGCAAACTAAAGAAGAGTGAGAAGCACAGCGCCAACGGGCATGATCAATATTATTATTACAAAATGAATGCACCTACAAACCTACGTTTGCACTTTTTCTACTCCCATCCTTATTTAGGGTGAGCATTTAAGTTTCTATTGTTTGTTTGTGGTTTGGCTATAACTAAACATCACTTTAATGACTGTGTTCAGTTTCGTTAAGTTTACGTTCACTACTGTGCGGTTGAACGCTGTGCAGTTTTATGCGCTTATAACATATGCTTATATGCATGAAAATCGTTTTACTAGATATTTGATTAGACGCCAACAAACAGAGACCTTAGCTTGGAACAAGATATGAAAAACTTGTACAACGTTTAGAGTTTATTTCCAGCACCTAATTTCGTAAATTTAATATTCAATATATCAGAGCTTAGAGATTCGTATTTTTCGGTGTTGCCAACGGTATCATTGTGACTGGTATCACATTTATATTTTTAGTTGTGCCTTGATTTAGTCATTGAGTTTTATTTTCCTTTTCTTGGCCGCTTCTTCTGCGTCATTTCCCATTGTCAAAGTAGGTAAAGCACAGGACCTAAAGTGCTATCTTGAGGTACTCCTGCCAGCATTTTTTAAATTTCGTATCCCTTTCTTCAAATTTAAAGGACATTCAAAGATAACTTGGGACGACTTTCATCAGTAAATTTATATTTTTTTAAAAATTAGTGAGTAAAGGATGACAGTAGTCACTGGAGGCTTTAGTCATCCACATCATCTAATTACATTCTTAGTTGGTTCTTCGAAAGGAACATTGTCCATTTGATCTTTTAAGCAGGGCCATCCTAAGATATTCGCCGCCTATGAGCTACTGAAAATAATGGGCTTCTCTTCATAAAAACATACATGGGAACAGGGTAACTTTAAAGAAAAGTATCAGATTTTGAGTAAAAAGAAATAATAACTTAATAACTAAAAAAATAGAACACCAATAAAATAGCCCTGATTAGTATTGTCCTACTTATAAATTATGTTGGGGAGTGCAGCCGAATACAACACGTCAAATATTTAGGCTTGCGCCCTCCAAACGGGTGAAATCTAAAACTATACCCTAGTAAAACATGTTAATTTGGATTGAAGTGAGAATTTTCGACAATTAAATGAATTGAAAACCAAGATTTTTCCTCATTTCATTTAAGCAGTTTCGACTGTACCCTACTTCCGCTTGCAGAGATTTTTGTATGGGTGTCTCTAAGGTAAGCCTTAATAAAAAGGGCATAAATATTTCAACAGAAACAAAACAATGCCTATTCTAATGACAGGTATTTAATATTTAATTCACATGTTCCATAGAAATATTCGAAATCAGGACAAGTGTCCACAGTCATTATTTGGAAAAAAAAATACATCTACATATTTTATTGTTTTTACTTAACATTACTGCTTACTGCTGTGGCAAGTCTTAACTAGAAACACGTCATACTTCAATTTAAAAAATCGAACATTTCCACAATGCCACACGCTTCAGAAATGTTTCCATAACAAAACGTAGGTTGCTGATTGTTCCTTCGATTAAAGGTTTTTTTTTTTTTTTTTGATATAATTCCCTTGAAGTCAATTTAAACTTACAACGCTGCGCTGCGTGAATCATAAGTCAGACACATCATCAAAAATGTCAGAGATACCTTTAAGTGAATTTTTCATATTATATTTCAAGAATTATACCAAAAAATTTCCCTTTGATCACAAATTCATATTATACTCGCACTCGCACCTCACTTTGTGAATTTCATTCAGAAAAAAAAACACGAGTATAAATCTACTCCCTAAGTACATGAGTAGCGTGCAGTCGATGACCTACACAATAATATTCGGGTGTGCAAACAATTTATATCATTAACCCCGAGCGTCAACGCGAAACCAACAATCGTTGAACTTGAGGGTGGGACCAATACCCAAGGAATTGAAAAATCTAAATTTAGATACACAATCGATTCAAGATTAAAAATACACCTGAGTGGCGCGTAGCTACAAACGAAAAAAAAAGTAAGCGCTGACAAATTGTCACATAATAATATTTGTTGGCCCATAATCACCTTCCGACCGATTTTGAATCGCATACCTAAACAGAGGTACAAAGATACTCATCCAGTGATGAATAAATTTCTCGCGCAAAATGCACCAAAAGTGCATTCATCTCTTCAATGCGTTCACAGTTTCAAAGCCACTGGAGTGGTGGCAAATGTACGCCAATGACCGAGTTCGGGTGAAAGACCTTCCTTGGGAAACACACATTGCTGCTATCATCATCATCATCATCATCATCATGATGTTCTTCGTCGTTGTGTTTTGTGTACTCCTCGTCGTCGTCATCGTCATCATGAGCAACCATAGCAATTGCAATCGAAACAGCTACATCGGCAGAGGCAAAGCAAAAGTGGCGAATGGCAAAGTTGCTGCAAAAAGTTGTCTCGTTGGATTTTTGATGGAAGAAGGAAAGGAGCTAAATGGTGCGGTAGCCATAGCCAGTAGCAGAGCACATGGAGGCGCAAGAAAATGAAGCAACATAACAAAATGAAATCTCTCTCGCTCTCTTTGATTACGATTTCTTTCTTCTTCGTCTTCATTTCTACGTAATTTGCTGCTGTTGTTGTTGTTGTTTGCTTTCCTTTTTGTTAAACTTTTATTTTCATTTTTCACTGCGACAGCAATGGAGATTCATTATGCATAGATACATTCCTCTGCAACAAGGTTGTATCTGCATCTCATTCTCCTTCAGCAAATTAACAAAGAGTTCAAATGTTTGCTCTTCGCATGAGTTAAAAGAGAAAGATGGCGATTAGCTTAGCGCGCGGCAACATGTTTGGCATCTGCAATATGTACTTCCGTGTTTGATGGCGATAAGGAACATTTCTTTCTCCTTGACACCTATTCAAGTTCTGCTCCACAGATACCGGTTCAACTTGATTTTTTTTTGCAAGAGATATAGGTACGCACATACAACGTTCTGTCAGCACGGAAAAACGTACGAAAATAAATACAATCTCTTCGCTGTGCGTTGTGTATAGTTTTGTTTTATATTTTATTTCAAAAAAAAAAAACAATACCCGCGTACGTTACGCAGAATGTTTCTAAAAATATCACAACTAAATGGTTTTATCTACAGATTTGACCTAATTTCCGGTGGCGATTTCTTTCACCTTTTCATCTCTAAACAATTAGTCGTGAAAGGATTCATATTTAAGTTTCGCGCTATTCATAATGTTGGCATGTTTTGTTTTTGTTTGTTTTACTTTCACTTAGTCGTTTATATCTAAGTATTGAACAGAAATAGATTTAGCTTTGAATTTATGTGTTCAAGTCAAATGGCAATTTGTAACAAATCTCTCGAGAGTTTGTTAAACTTTTGCTTGCGTACATTACTATTTGCTTCGATACTTTTGTATTTGTGCGAGGGCATCGACACTTTAGCTGAAAAACAGGGACATCAACAAAAATACTTTTCGTCATCCACTGACTGAGCTGTCATTCTTATATTCTTTGGATTGCATACGATTACACATACTTGCATATGTACGTTTACAATGAATATGACTGTATGTAGTCGTAATCCATTAAGAAAAGATTACAAATTTATTACACTTATACGAATGGAAACATGATGATAATAGGTCTATAAAAAAAACAACCGGCCTTGTCTGAACATTTGACGACTTTCCGATTAATTTTTGTGACGCGTCATTCTGCCATTTGTCATTTATTCATTACGGAACCGATGCGACGCGAAAAATTGTAAAATATTTGCATTGTTTAATGCAGTCAAGTATAGCTGTATCCTTGCTTGGGATTGGTAAACATAACATATGTATAATGTCAAGACCCGAGCGCTAAGAATTTGTCAGATGACAGTTACTCGTTTAATTTCTCAAAAGGGCTCAAAGACTTCTTCCTTCAAAGTAGTCGATATGAAGTTGAGTATGCGTATTCTACGTTCAACTCAAGTCATTGTCTTAGATGTCACATCACAAAAGCCCGTTTAATCACCATAGGACTCTTAAAAGGAAGTGAAGTGGCCCACAAAACAAGCATATTTCAAAAACGTTCGAAAGACGTTTCACGTTAGATATTTCGGAATTTATTTACTATCGACATTTTGAATGAATCCTAAATGAGATTATTCAATAAGAATGGATATAAAAGGGATAGAGGTTCAAGATCTTCGGAAGCCTCAAAAAGCAACCTGAAGAAACAATTTATAGACAAGAAAACATTTTAAGAAGAATCTTTCTTGAATTGGGCGCAACAGTTCGGGGTGAACCAGGGCCTTTTTCTCGCAACCATTTGTGTTTGCGTGTTATATTTTTGCACGAATAAAAGGGATCTACAGATTTTTGCCGACTGTCAGATATTCAAAGAGGTGGTACGATAAAAAAAAAACGTTTACGTGTTTGCTGGGATTGAACCCGGGCAGCATTGCGTAGTAGCACTAACCACTACGCCACGGTGCTCACATTTTCAGAAGAATAGAACATTTAAATTGATCGTGCATTTATGTACATATATGCATTTTACTACGCTATCTGAGGAACTCTGGCTGGCATAAGACATTAGAAAAACCCTTAATCATAGCAGGATACAACTTAAAACAACTGTATGAGTGCTGTCAGCACACAGCCAAGAGGCTAGAAATCACAGATACATACATGCGCTTTTCCGGTTGTTCCAATTGATCTATATTTCTTAAAAAGCCGTGAAATAATAGACTTGTTGATATTGCACTTTTTAGCAAATGAGATCCACAGCATTCAATAATTTTAGATTTAAATGTTTTTCCATACTGTTTACGCGACATAATTAGTTAATAGATTAATTGAAAAAAAGTGTTAAACTAGAACTTATTTATAAGACAAATGCTTTAAGTTAACTAAAACAAAAAGCGTTGCATCTTGCATGTAAAATTACAAAGAATTTTAAAAAAATCTACCGTAAGATACTGTTTCTCGCTGAACAATTGTGTTTACGTCGATGTTACTTAGGTTTCGAACAGCTGTATTTTGAGATGAATTTGTATTTGATTTTTTATTTAATTTGAATGAATTGATTTGGGATTTTTGTTTTTACTATATCGATCTCAGTACCTACTTAATGCAGTAAATAAAAATGATCCTTTTTTTATTAAATCGAATTAGTACATAAATATTCGACTTTGAATAATTCAGAGGGAAAAGTTGCTTAGGTTTCGAACAATACTGTACGTTTACTTATGTTGCAACTATAAAGGTATAACAGAGGACATCGCGAGGACATTTTATGCGAATATTAGGGCATAGCACGTATGTATCTATATTATATTATAGAAGTCCTACGAATTAAGGAGTATTCAATAAATCAATTATACTTATGAATTCGAAGAGACAAGTCGTTTCACTGACATCACAACAACATCCTTAAATTCTGCAGAAACAATTGAAAAAAGAAGATCGAGATGGGCCCACTATCGTGCCTTATATTTTATGGTGGCTTGACCTCATAACTCTTTGAACTTTACTTAACCTTGGTTACGCATTTAATTTATTTTGCATTTCAACAGGTAGACATAAAATATACTTCCTATCATCATATGTATTATTTCTGTAGTATAGGTACCATTTGCGGCTCTCACACTAAACCAATCTTAACAAATGAAGTGTCAAAAGAAATAGAATTTCGAGAATACGATTTTGAGGCCCTGGATGCATTTTTTTTTTTTGGTCAGCTTGTTTCGCATTTTTTTCTCCTAATCAATACCTATAACTTTGCTGAAGACAGAAAAAAAAATCCCTACGGTTAACCAAGATATAGCCATGAGAAAAAAACCAAAAAGTGCTCAAAATAAGGTTTGAGCCAAAATATTCATGATACTATAAAATACGTTAGGCAGCCAATCTGGCAAAACGAATGATGCAGAGTTTCTAGTTTAAGTACTTTCAGGATTACTGCACAAATCTTAGGCCCGAGATTAGTGGTTGCACTGTGTAATAAAGGGTGACAATCCACACGTTCATTGCCCTCACAGTTCTCTTAGCCTTGTATCCAGGGCTTCGAGGGAATTTAGAAACTAGTTTTCATCCTATGTACTCAGTATCATGTTAAAGCTTTGGGAACTGCTTGGGTATCCGAAAGGGTGAGTGTAGATGCGAGCACCACTCCTGGGCCTTTGTAAATTATAATTTTATTTAGACTCCAGATTTCACTGAAATCTTTTAACAAACTAGGTTTTAACTAGCTTCGAGCTTACATCAGGTTTTTAACCTGACTCAGTGGGTAAGTAAGCGACAGTGCATTAAACACCAAAGTATAATACATATAATAAAAAAAAAATAATGGAGCGATGTGGACAGTTAGACGGTTTTGTTTATATTTCATACAACTTTTGTATTGTCTGACGGATCCAAATTGTTGTAAGTCTATTATTTTCATCTCGTCTATAAACGATGGAACAAACTTTGATGAACAAGTGAATACATCATCATGGGCAAATGAATGTAAGGCGAAAAGAACTGCTTGCGATCTGTGAGACGCCCGCCGTTGTCGCGCCTTAGCATGAGAGAGTTCAAAAACAGTTAATATTTCAATATTTATAAAAATAAATTTTTATTTTAAACTTTTACCGTAGCAAGAACAGTCAACTTCAAAGATAATTTCTTCTTAGAAATGACTGCGTGGCAATAACCATCTCTTCAGCCTGTAATAGTCAGAAATGGCGTTTTTCAATAGGAAAAACGTTTGCTTGATACTCTCTTCTGTAGATAGAAAGTAAAGCTTCAGTATCTAATGGGGGCTAGCAGGGAGATTTCTCTTTGTTTGCAGGTTAATACTGTTTCATTGTAAGCTTTCCATCAATTCCAAGAAAACTTAGATTTCTGACGTTTAATGATAATATAACTTATGTATTTATTTTCTTGGAATATGAAATAAGAATTTGTGATAATATATTTAATTGCAAAAAATTGCAAAGAACCTATACATCACAATGTACCAATTTTACACAAATCATAAAATCTACAAAAAAAAACTTAGCTTAGTTTTCACTATCTCACTTTTCTCACCTCTCCCCTACCAATATTGTGATAACAACTAAGCGCAAAACAGTGGTAAAAGTTCGTTTCTAAAAAAATTGGGAGATATCAAGCCAATAAATCAACGTAAGTAAATCAAACAGATCCATAACAAAGTTTTCTTAAAAAAAGACCGAAAGGATGTTGCGTCTGTCTAATTGCAATGCAAGTATATTGCTTACAAAACCCGCAGTTCGGTTGTAATATTCTAACCTTTCTTATCTTAACTTGATTGTTATTTGGCATATTGCCCAAAAATATTAGAAACCCCAAGGCTTTGACCGTAAACCCAACGCACCAAACCGTCGACCGATAATTTTATTCCTTTCCAACGTCTAATCTTCCGCTTTAGCGATATCTTATCACTTCGAAAGCATAACCGAGATAGTTTGAACGCCCTTAAACCTGTCCAGAGTTAATGCTTACCCTAAAGATTTATAGATATGATAACGAAAATAGTTGGCAAGTCATTTCGGCAGACAAAAAGAACCTTGCAAAAACAACTTTGCCGACAACAACTCCAACCGATACAGATGCACTAAACAGATACACCTTAACCCATAAGTTTCAAGTGCAAGTTCCGAAAGAGAATACAAAAAAAAAAACACATTGAAACAGGTGGAACATAACGTTGATAACTCAGATTCTACTCGCACAACATACAGGTAGCGCATATAATTCGGCGATAAGGGCATCGCACCATAGTACGCTAAAGTTCATCATGTCTACCTGTGTAGTGTATCCACAAAAAAAAATGCAATCGATAAAAAAAAACCAAATGAGGCCAAGGTAACTCACCTTGAGAAGCAACTACGAATGAAAATTTAATTTTTCGTAACAACCTCGACAGTCAAAACGCGCTCGCAGTTCATTATACAAATTTTTTATTTTTTTTTTTTTCGGTGATTGATGTCTCTCCGTCCCGCTCTCGCATATTAGCCACCATACGCCAGAGTAACCTTAGATAAAACAAAAAAAAAAAAACTTTGGAAAAGAAACAATGTGTGTTTAAACTTGAAGGGTTTTCAAGATCAACGATTCGTTCCACGCCGCGTGCGTACGGAAAGAATTATTATGGTTCTTTACGCAGATAAGGAAGAACCTTCTGGAAAAAAATAATCAGTTCTCGAGACAACAAAACAGAAAGTCTATTTTTCTATTCAAAAATGAGCTACAATTGCGTTGTAAATAAAATGTACATGTAGATATGCATTTTATTATTGAGCACCGAAGCGCATAAGATCAGACAGGACGAGTACGTGTACAAAAATAGCGTGACAACATTCTTAACGCTCGCACCCGTTCGCAATAATTACATACGACGCGACGCGACGCATGAAAACCATAAACCAAAACCAATCCACCATCCACCAACAGAATGTGGACTCCTCCTGCCTGGCCTACTTCGAACGTAATTAGAAATTTTAAGTTTAAAAATATCGCAGCGTCAAAAACCAGTGGACCGTATTATGACGATGAGTGTTCTGGCTAGTGTTATAAAACAAGGTGCTTAGATCGCTAATACTCGTAGGAGCCAAATATTAATATTCTCTGAATGGAGAGCAGACAAAAATGGAATCAGCTAAAACGAAAATTCTTAATGACTTGCACTTAAAAATGTTAAGTACATTATTTTGCATTCTCAGTGTGTATAGAGCTTTTTAAATCCTTAAAGAAGGTCGCAATGTGCACAGACATTGATTCCTCGTTTTTATACAATTTTACTGTGTGGAATCATTTTGTTTTTAATTTTAAATAAAAGTTATTTCCTTTAATGGGCTGAGAGAAATATTTCACCAGAAATATTCAGAGCTTTTGCAGCAACTAATATCAAATGTACGCCAGGAATATCTACAGAGAGCGATTGAATGTTTTCACAACAAACTTGATCACTCAAAATGTTAAAATTATTTGTTCGATGACGTGGACTTTAAGGCAAGATGCGACCTGCTTCGCCTTAATAGGAACTAACAGTACGTTATGCACCCTATGTGACATCAGCTAAGAAGAGGATATTCAGCATTACTAAGGCTAAGGCCAGGCACTGGGTGATGAGCGACTGAGCGACGAGTGGCCTTTTATTGAGCGTCGCCGCTCAAGCATTTTCATATTTATAATTTGTTATACGCTGGAAAACCCGATTTGGTTCACCCTTTTTTTTTTATAATCTACACACGCTAAAGGGGATCCTTTTAATGTTTACACACAGCGCGAGCACATGAAGGACGAGAACGAGAGAGAGACAGATCGACGTAGTGGTAGGAAAATCAGATGACAGGTTTCAATTTCAACTAACTCTATGGGTGGTGTCCAGGATAACTGGAGAGTTGTGTATTATTTTTGTACTTGCTTATGATTATTCACAGGAGTTTTTTCCAGATGTTTCTTATTATTATAGTTTGTGCGATCAATTTCTTCAGCCATATTCAACATCCTACTGCCAGTGTTATGCCTTCGCAGTAGGTTTCAATATTAACTTCTGAAACTGGTCAACTTATTTTTATTTCGTGAGAAATAAATGCTTCGAAGACATCTGGATTCGAACCGTGAACCTTTCGCATGACAAGCGACGACGACTACCACTACGCCACGGCCACCCACAATGTTGACTTGCTTACTTTTCTATGGTAGAGGAATAGCTTGTCAATGCTGACGAATAACTTTGAGCGGTCACTTAACCTTGTGTAGACTTCTTTTTAGACAATTATATTCTTCTTGTCAACTGTTGAAAATATAGTTGGTTGCTGACTACACGAATCGATAACTTGACCCATGTGTACAAATAGCTTAATACTGCTTGGTCGCATTATTACTATCCTTTGGTGGATGTACATATGTACAGTTGTGCTGAGTAAAAATGATGAAGAGTGCAGTAACCATGGACAGTAATTCTACACTCTACAAATCGAAAGGGTCGGACTACGGAGAATTTCATTATTTTTCATAAAAATCTTCGCAAATATCTACACCAATTTTTTTTAATACCTTCTTATGACATAGTAACATGATAATGTTTATAATAATTTTACTTTTAAAATCTTTATGGCTGTCCTGCCATAAAGCCGGACGGCCTTGGACAGCAGAAATCAAACATTCCAAGCTTATTTGGCCCCATTTTCACTCTTTAGCGCTGAACGCTGAACGATAAGGGGGCTACACACGATACGACCGATCTGACGGACCTAGTCGGATGGATGTCTGACAGACCGATGTCGTTAGCGTACACATTGTCCGACCTCACTTTGCAAGTGGATTTGAAAGATGTCGGACGTACTGAGAGCAGCGCTTATGATTGATAAAATTTTAAAGAAAACATCTAAGAAAGAAAAAGGAATCGAATTTGGGTACAGGAATGGATGAAAAAGCTAAGAAAGTTTTTTTTATATTTATTTGCTAACAGAATAACAAGATTGAATTCTCCAGACGATTATCAGAATTTTTTATATTTCCATTTTTTTTTTTCTCCAAAATTCAAAATTTCCATACACAGCCATTACTAATTCTCCGCCAACAACCACACCGCTTGAAATACATTTCGGAAATGAAAATTGCTCTAGGTCGAACGGACAAGTGTACACATTATCAGATATGTCCGTCCGACCACCAAAATATCAAAAAAATTTGAAAACCATCCGACATGTCCGTCCGGCGGTCGTTTCGAGCGTACACACACGTCAGACTTGGCCGGACAGACCAAGTCCGTCAGATCGGTCGTATCGTGTGTACCCCCCTATTAACTACAAAATTAGAATAAAATTGAATGTAGAGCAGAGCAACGTCGCTCTATCGCTGAGAAAAATCGCTCATCGCTTAGCAACTACGTGACCACAGACCAGTGCTGTCACTTTGCCGCAATTGTGGTAGATCTACCACCATTTTGAGCGTTTTTCAAATCTACCACATCTACCACGGAAAGCAAAAAATCTACCACGTTTTTGAATTCTGTCCTACCAATACTGAGCTTACCAATTCAATTTATTTCTTTGGAAAATTTTGTAGATAAATACTTCCAATCTGTTTCGCAATTTCAAAACACACTCACTTTTAATGAATTTTCCATTCCTCATACGCACATCATTTGATGCAATGTAGTGTACATACATATTATGTACTAGTGTCAATATTGTCCAATCTACCACTTTTTTTCAAAATCCAAGTGACAACCCTGCACAGCCACATCCCTACGATTTCATGTGTTTTAAATTGTTTGCGTCGCTCATCGCTCAATCTCTAGTTGCTGGTCGATCAGTGTGTGGCCTTAGCCTTAAGGCATATGCCCCGTTTGACATGAATTCAGATTCAGACTAATATTCCCGTCTGACAGAAAAAACAATAATCTGTGTACTTTATGGAAAAAATGCTACAGATTGGGAGAAATTAACCAAATATATCATTGCGGCCATAGGAGTGGATTAATCCAAGAACTTAATAAGAAACCTCGGTATATTTATCAACTTAATAAACTGATTGATTTTCAGAAACTAGATTTGAATCCATTTCTAAAACTAAATCACTTAATAATTGACTATGCGAATAATGAATAATGCGACTTTGCTGTCATGTCGTAGTTTTATCTATTTTCAATTAAAGCAAAAACGTTTTATGTAAATGTAGTAAAATATTGCAGAACATTAAGAACAAACTAATTAACTAAAAATGACTAAACCACTTAACATCCTAACTGGGCATAATACTCTGAGATACCACATGAAGAAATTACGACTGAATGATGATGACATATGCAGAGGATGTGGTGACGAAGAGGTACATGAGGACACAACCCATTTCCTCTGTCACTGCCCTAGCCTTTGTCAACTGAGAAACAGGACCCTAGGCAAATTCTATTTCGATCATATCGAAGAGCTATCTGATGGATCACCATCTAACCTGCTTGAGTTTGCTAAGGCGTCGGGTTGGATGCAACCTAGTCATTGATACCACGGGTAGGATCACGCTATGGGTATCACAATGGGTCCACATGGACCTAAGTGTGATGAGGATGCAAGCATTCTCATCAGCCCGAAACCTAACCTAACCTAAACCACTAAACAATTTAGAAACTGGTTTGATGAGACATTTTTTTTAAAAAATTGAACTGTCAGTAGGTACCTACTACCATTTTTGTAAATGGTAACCGGGTGTTATTGGACCACATTACCGATTACCGACCGTATCTGCCAGTCAAAGTCGAAAAAGGGGTCTATTGGGGTTAATTTGCGGAAGAGCATATTCCAAATATTTATAACTGGATATTCAACACTGAAATAGTAAGCTTTTCTTGTAGGAAAAGTCAGCTTTTCAAAATATGCATATCGTCATTGATTCCACTTTTCCACTAAATCAGTAAAATGGAGTTACCACTCCATGGCACTCACTAGAAATGAATTAAATAACTTTTCAGCAATTTTTTAATCAGCCCCATTATTAAATCCGCGCGCTGGATCGGAGATTCGCTTCGCTCATTCGGTTCACATTCACTTACAGTTCTGATTATTAAATCCGTCGGATATACTACTTTATCTACTTCGCTTTTTATGTTTCGAAATCAAATATTTTCTGATTTGACATTTGAAAAGCCGATTATAAGTTTGAAAAATAATTCAAGAAATAAAGAATAATACAGCTATATCAATAATTTCTGCCAGTTTCGAACTTTATAGGACTTTTTTCAGACCTATCATTTATGCACACAACAACCAAATCCGCACTAAAAAAGTTGCGGATGTCAAATGTATGGGGAGATTCGATCCGCTCGTTTTTAATAATCAAGTGAATCTCATTCACATTACCGACAAGTCGACGATTACCTTCGAACGGATTTAATAATACGAACTTCCGAATTTTGGTGAAGCGTTCCCCCCGCCGGATTTAATAATAGTGGTGAATAAAAAAAAACATTCAGACATTCCCGACGATATCTCACATTCACCTGCTTAGTTTGTACGATTGTTTCCACTGTTAAATTTAATATCAGATTCTTTAATAAAATTAATTTTTTTAATGAAGGAGTGACTATCAGATTTCTGGTGTATGTTGAAGGACGAATTCAACATTTTGTCGGATAGAGTGAAAATAACATAATTGTTCTACCTTTGCATCAACTTAACATGTATGAATCAGGCTTTTCTGCTAACCTTGCTCCCAAGTCCAAAATATAGATCCACTCATGACGATCTTCTGTTGAAGTTGTCCCAAATTTAACCAGATACCTATTCGTAGTGCGGATCCACAACTAAAAAGCTTTTTGCAAACTTGCATCATATTTCCATTAAAATGTGTAAAAGTCACGTTATTACTTTTTCGGCACGTAAAGCCAGATGCAGAGTTGCACTTATGAAAATTGTTTGTAGTCGCATAATTATTTTCGGTTTTGCTTTTACTTTTTTACGATTCAACAATATAAAAGAAGCAAAACCTTAAAATTTGTGTCTTGTCCTAAGTCCCCTAAAATGTTGAAGAACTAATGACAATTACGACCTTTGTAGGACGATTATTAGTGACTGTATGGTCTGATATTTATGATTCTTTGTTGGCAGTTTGGCACCAATCGCTCTATTGCGTTACAAATCTCATGGCCAAGTACTTTCGTATGTTACACCGTTAGGCTTTTCTCTTTTGGGTTCCGCATAGGGAGGTATTCATGATTATCTGCTTATCTGCAGAAGATTTCAGAATCAAAACATTCAAAGACATGATTAGTGATATAGTATCTCCTGCATAATTCCAAATCCACAGACAATTTTAGAACCACCGCCATGCTTGGCCACACAGGACACGGCAAAGGACCATCTTTTAAGTTTAGTTCTCTTTAGAAAGTCGATCCAAGTAACAGTTTCGGAGATAGAGCCTTGAAAAGTTGCACGCTCAACGGCAGTTTAGGCTCGGTTTTATTGTCACTCAAAACTTAAAACGCGTTTCTCTCGAAACTGTATATTCAAAGTCGGTTGTCAAGATTTCTCGAAAACTACTAAACCGATCTTGATGAAATTTTACACACGTCTTTGAGATATTATTGACAAGGACTAAGACAAAGAATTTTTTTTTAATGCAACTATTTTTAAAAAAAAATGTAGAGCAAATTTTACCGAAATTTCTCTGCCAAAAATCCAATTTTCACTTTTTTTGTTTTTCCTATGTCCGAATTCTAGTTTAAGGTATTAACTAAAAATACTATTTTTTGACTTCAGTTGATCCTGTCATGAGTTCTGCTGCTCCGAGGGGTCATCGGAAATGACTTCGCAATGGCAGGGTTTTGAATATTTTTCTTCGAAAATTTAAGAAACTCTTTGTCAAAAGTGTATATTTAATGCAATATAAAGTTTGAATGAAATATGTATTTAATTTTTTATATAAAAAAAATGTTAAAAATAAGCCGTTTTTTACCCTCCTGCTCTCAGGATAATAGATAGAGATAGGTTGCAACTGCAGCTCAGTGGATCAGTTGGGCACATTGAGTTAAGTTCACTTTGCGCATCGCAGCTAAGGCCGTCCATCCGAGTTCGCATTGTATAATGTTGCGAAAAACGATATAGTTTTTTATACGGAACGAAAGGGTAGTGTAACACTTTGTTTTGGGCTAACCACAGTTGCATTTTTATGTTCATATTCCCTACTTGCTACATCAGTTCCCATCACGTATTCTAAGATGTGAAATTGCTCTAACATCATTTGAAATGATTTTGTTCATTTGAGCCCTACACAGGTAGATGAACGCATGATTGTGGAAAAACATGGTTTGTCCGGAAACTTATGGACCGAAGTGTGTATATTTCCAGTTAAAGTTTAATAAGAAAAAAGGTAGTTTGTTTCCACCTTATCGTCTCCTAAAGACTTAGACTTTATATCAAATTGCTCGTTTTTCGATGGCGAACTTCGCTTTACATTTACGAGTAGATATGTAAAAATCTGCATAGACGACAGGTTTGACACCTTTTAATTCATATTCGCTAACGATTTCGTTTACAACTTACTGGCCAGGGAAGCCAAAGTGGTATTCGAACTCCATCCCGTGAGGGTTCCCGTCGTGAACACTTTTTTCATCCAACAACTACGGTTATGCTGTGATTGTCCACCATTTCTCATACATACTCGTACTTTTTCGCCAGAGCAGTTTTTGTTTAAAATCTATTCGCCTAGCTAGCACATACATAATATTCTAGTATTCGCTG
Source organism: Brachyopa scutellaris (assembly GCA_949775065.1). NCBI lineage: Eukaryota > Metazoa > Arthropoda > Insecta > Diptera > Syrphidae > Brachyopa > Brachyopa scutellaris. The sequence continues at coordinate 93,582,650 of OX459113.1, read as the reverse complement.
CTATACTTTTGACCAGTCAATTAACCCCCTCAACAGACTTCTAACAGCAGTTTTAGATTATTCGAATACATATGCAATCATTAAGTCAAACATTTCGCATTCTAATCAAACTTCACTCTCTTTCACAGAAACCGGAAGAGAAAATCATTTTAGAACTTTCAAAGAGAACAGACTTAGAATTGACTCCCTTTATTTGGCTGCAAATCTGCAAACACAACAAAATCTCTACTGTCTCCGCTGTCTGATAGTTTTGTTAATGTGGTGGTGCCGGTGATGGTCTGCTCACACTGGTGTGTCCGTTGGGGAAACCCCCCATTGAAACATGTTGCTACCAATCTATACAACCAAAACCTGACACTGACAATAGATACATAAAACATCTATCGATAGAACTTCATTCGCTCTCGCAAGCATTTCCCTTTTTTCTTTTTTGTTTACAAGAAATTTTATTCGACTTTCGCTTCAGCAGCAGCGGTACCAGAGACCAGAGAACTCTCTGCAGAGCGACCCAAAAAAAAAAGTGGAAGTTTGTAGAGTAAACATGTTAAACTCTAACAGAGTGTTGTTTGCAGGCAACATTTTCTGTTCTAGAACTAAACAAAAAATGAAAACAACAACATGACAGCAGCGCGCCGCCAGCCAGCTGGTTGTTGGTGTTGTAGAAGTGTGGTGCGCGAATTAAAAGAATGCCATGTTGAGCTAGGTCGGATGAGGTCGTTGCCACTCAAAAACTTAGAATGTTGCTAAACAACAAAATGTTTGTTTACACGTGCGATGTTGCACGGTTTAGGAATCTTTTTTTTTTCTTATTTGTGTGCACAGACACTTTATCAGCACATTTACAAACATATAACGTATGTATTTATGGATGTATGTACATTTGTAGTTTCAATTGTTTTCCTTTTTTCTGCGATTTCAGAATGTAAAATTATTGTTTTTCATTTTCACTACATATTTGAAATCGAGTTTTTCTTCCTAACTGTGGTTATTGTCTAGCAAATAATTTCTTGTATCCACTACCCCGTTACATTGAATAAAAGCAAAACAAGAGGACAGAGCGATGATTAGATGATCGAAAGCGAAATGCGGAAGGAAGTTCATCGAGTGGAGCGGCCAGTTTTTTGCAGATGTTCATCATTGAATCTTTCGTTGATTATAAAATTGCATTCACATGATTCATGTGTGTTTTGTGCATTTTTGCTATTTGTTTTTAATCAATGGGGAAATTGATTTTTCCTTTTTTTCTCCAACCATTTTAATTTCACGTAATTACGTGAACGCGTGGATGCTATTACATTTTTGTGTGTAATACCACACGGAAATAGTTTTGTCGCGAATTTGTGTTCGATTTGTAGAAAACGGATTTGAATTTCGGGAGATCCGGGAGACAAATTCTTATAGAAACTCACCGCATTCAAGAGTTTTTTTTGGTATACAGTAAGACCCGGATAAGTGTGCATTAGTAGCTGCTCAGAGGTGCTTATCCACGAACAAGACAAGTCCGCGAAAAAGCGAAAGATCCTTACAACCATCAATTGCAAAATGACAACCAAGAGAAAACGTCAAAGTCTTCGTACTAGAACTCACCACATTATGTACTAGATTAAGTTGATTACATTTTGGTTTGTTTCGATTCTAGTGCTTTATTAAGGGGTAAGGCCACTCTAGAGGCCGAAAAAATAGTTTTTTTTAGGATTTTTTTTTTTCAGAAATACAGTGGACTCTCGTTAACTTGAACACGTACGAAACGGTGCCGTGAAATAAAGTCGAAGGAAATAAGGTAGAATCGACTTTAATGCCATTTCAGATTGGAAATAATGTCGAATTCCACAAATTTTTGTGTTCGACTTTATTTCCAAAAAAAAAAAAAAAAAATATGGAAATAATGTCGATCACTTCAATAAGATCATTTACAACGTCGACTTTATTTCCCAATTTAAAACTCATACACAATAAAATTTTAAACAAAATTCGATTTTATTTCCAAAAAACAATAAATATAACGAACATTTAATGTTCGTATATAAATTTAACATAACAAAAAAACATAACAAAAACAAAATATTCTTAGTTTATTTAATAAATTTCTTCTTCTTCATTTTATTCATGAACGAAATTATTATCGGATATAATGATGTTTTCTTTTCTCGTAAGCTGGTTAAAAAAATCGACCAGTGAAATTCTGTGGTCAGCTAAGTTTTGATATGTTTTTTGTATGACAAAAAAAAACGATCACATGTTTTTTTCTTCTTCAGTTCGTACATTTGAACACAGCCGTCAATAGATCTTAAAAAATTACTAGTTTTGCTGAAGTCCTGATTCAACAGCACATTGAGAAATTTGAAAAAATTATCTCGCTTAGCCAGCTTCGTAGAAAGTAATGCTGTTGAATCCATCTAAGGAGCTGGTAGTCCTATGTAAGGTTTTGTAGCACGACATTTTCTCAGGTCCTTCCTGTATTAATTAATTTTTTTTTCTTTTAGTGCGTCGATAGAATCTTATCTTATCTTATCTTACTAATATATAAATCAGAATATCACGTTTTTACCTGTCAATTTACCATTTTACTATGGAAATAAAGTCGACTATGAAAAAAGGTGGAATTCGACATTATTTCCAATCTGAAATGTTTCGTACGGTGCCGTGAAATAAAGTTGAAGGAAATAAGGTCGAATCGACTTTAAGTTCAAGTTATTGGATTGTTCAAGTTATTGGATCAAAACCAAATATCGTCATTTTTTAAACATATTCAGTTTAATAATGTTTTTATTAATAAATAATAAGGCACACATTTGTTTTTAAGACAACTTTGAAAAAAAGAATTGTTATTTTTGATTGTTTGGCCTTGTGCAGTACGTTTTGCAAAGTAAATTCTGCAAGACTCTTGGCAACTGTCAGTTCCGAGTATGTTCTGTCGATTTGGTTTTATTTAATAATTCAACTGATTCCGATAACGACATCAACAAGATAAAACTTTTTGATTCGAGCCGCACTAACTTGTCACAGTGAAAATCGCTTAGAAAATGATTTAGATCTTTAAACTGAGATACAAAAGAAATTCTATAGGATTTCCCTTTATGAAAACCGTTAATATTTGTAGCAGCATAGATGCAAAGCGAAGAATCAAACTAAAAACGGTTTTGGTTGTCACATAAAATTTGTTCAAGTTAAAGAGGTTTTCATTTTTTAAATTGTTCAACTTATAGAGTTCTCAATGTAAAGATTTAAGGTATCGAGTCTTAAAAACTGTCCGTTCAAGTTATAGAATACCCACAGGGGAAAAATAGCATGTTCAAGTTATTGGATTGTTCAAGCTATCGGATGTTCAAGTTACCGAGAGCCCACTGTACTACAAAATAAATCGAGATTCCAATTAAGAGTATTTATTATACACTAGTGGTTACCCGGTGTGCTTCGCTACACCCACTGAAAACAGTGTTTATGTCATAAATGTAATGAAATTTTTTCGAGTGACTTTTTGTGAATAGTAATGTGGTGGAGAATTAAATGCCGATAACTCTATTTGGATTTAAGAAAACTGTCCAAGCAATAATATCCTAAAAACTCAAAACTTACCATCCGATTGAGCTGAAACTTAGACAATATATTTGTTATGAAGCGAGAAGTGCACGTAAATCAAAAGATAGCTGTTAGCTTTCACCGTGTATTGCTGTAGTAATAATTCTGAGATTTTGGTTGTCCATCTACCGGGAAACTTGAAAACTTTGATTTACAAATATTTCTCACTTCATAACAAATTATATTCTGTAAGTTTCAGCTCAATCGGATGGTTTTGAAATTTTAGTGTTCCAACGCAATCTATCGCAAAACTTGAGAACTTTTGATGTACGAACATTTCTCAATTCATTACAAATATAGTGTGTTAGTTTCAGCTTAATCGTACGGTGAATTTAAAAATTCCAGCGCCATCTAGCGGAAAACTTGAAAATCTTTGATGCACGAACACTTCAAACATCAGAAAAAGTATATAGTGTAAGTTTTAGCTCAATCGGATGGTTAGTTTATGAGTTCTGAGGTATCAAACGAACAGCTCATTTTTATATGTAAAGATATCAGTAACTGTCGCTGTATACACAATTTTTTTTGAAGCGATTTTCCCGATGACATCTCCGTTTTTTTCAGTGTCCACGGCCGGACAAACAGCTCCTGTAATTTTTGAACTATAATAAGCCAATTTCTTTCTTTTGATTTTATATAATAAGTGCTATAGAAGTACGTAGGTTTTTTTCGATATATTAATTTTAGGCCAAATGGCGCACTTCCAAAGTGGAAAGTGAAAAATTTGCAATATAAAAAAAAATCCTACGTACTTCCATAGACAATGTATTTTTTAAGATATATTCAATACTAGCTGTCCCGCTCGGCTTCGCCCGTGTCTAAAAAATATAGTGTTACTTACAATACCAACATATATACATTGTCATTTAGTTCGAAGAATCAAAGACAGTGCGAACGCACCCCAAGGTTTGCAATCTACCAATGTATGAACATATACATATATAATCCACAAGTTTGGATTGTAAGTACATATTTGTAGTTTGAATATGTGACATTTCGCAAGAAAGTGGCATTTGTTAGTGTTTTTTTTTTTTGCATTACTTTAAATAATATTGCAAATAAATTAATTTGAAAATAATATAATAGGTACAGGATGTCAATGAACTGGAATACGAAGTTTTACTTCATTGTGTGCATTAGTTTTTGTGTTTATCGAATCGTAAGATTGACAGGTAAGAGCGTCACATTGAGATTTATATATTAGTATGATATGATTTCAAGTAAATCGGTTACAAATTGTCTGGGTTATGTTTCCGGCAAACTTAAAAAATGCAGTTTTGAGATACATGCGTTTGAAGTTTTGAGTAGTAGAAAATCATGAGGAGATTTTGCAATACCTTTAATCTTCGATGTCTGCACCGAGTACTTAATGAGAGATTTTTGAGGTCTTAGGGGACAATTTACCAAAAAAAAAAATCGATTTTTCGAAAATTCTAGAGTGGCCTTACCCCTTAAGAAGGGTACTTTAAAGGGGAATATTTCATGTAAATTATGACGAAAGAAATGGAAATAATGAGTACTTAAACGGGGAATGTATGTATGTATATAAACTTAGGCTTTCAAAAACCCGAGGATAAACTTAAGAGAATGGTTCCTAAGCGGGGTTCACTGTAGTTCCATAAAATCTTTCTTCTAAATATCAAGGAGAGCCAAACGTTTATTTGAAGACATCTGGAGTCTTTATTACTGACGCCTGTCTGTCTCCACTTTAAAAAATATCAAATAACAAACACTTTCTGACTTAATAAGTTGCAGAAAGAGCTGGAGGATTTGAAATTGAAATGTCATACAACATGAACATACACAAGTTGAGCCAAAGTTTTTTTTTATATGGCATCAATGACGAATAAAAATAAATGTCCAAAATTTGTAGGAGCTTCTGATGATTTGTCAAACTATTCTCAGTTTTACCATATTGAAAATGATCTTAGATTCAACAAAAAATTAAATCAAATATGTTTGGACTAAGACGCCAATTCAAATTAACTAAAATGGAAGCTATCTAGCGCAAAACCAGTCAGATGCCTAGCCCGAGCTTTGGGTAACTCTTTTATTTAAGAAAGCAAGAACGCAAATCTCAATTTCTTTCTTATTAATTCTCAACTGGGCTTGAGTAACACATATTCAAAGTACGTCATACTCGAAGAAGTCGATAATTATAGGTACATAGATGATACGTTGCGACTTTTGCGAAGAGGATATTGAATATCAGGACTAAAATTATTTCATCTCGTTCTAACAATATATGTACATAGGTATATACATTATAAATTGCATACATACAAATGTATATGCACGATATCTCCTTTCTTTACCCAATCCCATTATAGTAAGCAAGAAAAATGGCGAATCGGAATTACTGCATGGTGCCATGACAACGGCCTTATCATCAACGCCAAAAAGACTTAGGAACAAAAATTGTCATGAAAATGCACGAGCCATAGTATGGAGTCATCATCATCAAGGCTAAACTGAAGTCATTTTCCATCTTTGACCTGTTATACTGATTAGAGCCTACCACATGTCAATAGATTGGCAACATCGATAGTAAAGTAACGATGCTAATTGCATCCAAAAATAACAGAACATTATTGAGAAATCAGTGTTGCCAGTTCATCACAATCCTGTTACCTATTATTATGATCAGCAGTGTAGAAGTATGTATGCGTGCAAAAAACTGAATATGCTCTTTATCTTTTGAACAGTTTCAGCAACCGTACGAAGATGGTTACTATATATATCAGAAATATATATGCTGAGCGTCATATCCGCACAATGACAGTACTGGTATTTTAAATACCAGGGGGGCAGCAAGGTCGCTACAATATCCCAAGGTCGTTGAATGAATACGCCCGAAGAAGCCTCAAATATTTTCAATGAACTCTAATAGAATTTAATAACTTGTCCAAAAATAGAATTACATCAGAAAATTCCATTTCCATTTTGGGGCATTGACAGTCACCCGCTCACATAACTGAATACGTAACCGTAAAATTATAACCGCTGTTATTTTAAAACTGCGTATATTTGACGCAGAAACTGTTCTTTCAGTGAGTATCTAATTAAACTCAATTTTCACGATGAAATAATGAGTGCCACAAAAAGTGAGAATAAAATGGCAACACAGACAAATGCCTAACAAAGATGCACAGCATACAGTCCTGTATAAACAATTAAGACCAGTCGAATAATTGTTCACTTTTGTTCTTGTTTCCTTCTGACGTACACAGAACTGTACAGAAGCATTTTAAAACGTATCTAGTCTATCTTATGGTAGGAGCAAAAGATTCTCTACGTATGTACTTTCTGTTGACATTGAAAATGTTATAAACAGCGTTCAAAGACTATAATAAGGCACGCAACTGTCTGACCCCCATCTGTCACCTTCCTGATTTGAAATGTCACAGTGCATATAAATATTTGAATAAGTAAGAAATAAGATACATACATATATTTATCCTGGCTCAATTTGCATATATTCAGACCTCGTATACGAAGAATTTTATTCGTCCTCCAACTTATGATATTTTAGAAATTCAAAAGAAAACTACTTCCTCAATGCCGACAGCCTGACTGAAAACATTTAAGTGACTTTCAAACATAATCGTATGTTTTCAAATCGTGTATACATATGACGTTTCATCGTCTGATGCACAATGACATTGAATGCAATCGATCGATTAAAATTATGCGCACACCCAACTAGAGCTTTTACATTGGTATTGAAAAATACAATTTCATACTAAATGTTCTGTATAACGTGGCAATTAAAATGACTTTGGCATTTTTGACAAACGTCAACGCGCACCTAATCACCTAACTATTCAGCCATAGAACACGTGATTAGCGCCAATTCATTAGCCACTTGTTTGTCGTTGAATTTCGAAAAATGTTGAAATCAGCTCAAGCTCAAGGATATCGAGAATAGGTACCATTGAACACCACTGAAACCCTCTCGTCAAGTTTAATGTCAACTACGGTGGGGGACAGCGACAACCGAACGAAAAATCAAAAAGCTCGCGCGTATGACAAGTTTTCGCATAGTGTGACCAAGCCAATAAAATGCGAGCATCTTGCGGGCCAACTAATGAACATGTGTATCAGACTGAGGGTAAGTTTTGGCAATAGTACTAGAAGTACTGTCACTATCTCTACCCTTGTAAAGCTGAGTATCTACTGTCGGTATATTATTTAAATTTTTTTTTAACTATTAATAAACTCTCGAGAAGTACTGAACCGGCCTCCAACAAGTACACATTCGCTACTTATCTCACTCTCCGAGTCTACAATGCCTCGCTCATAGCCACCATCGTGCGCACACACAAGTGTCATACATGTTTACATACGTAAGCTGAACTTCAATAGCAGGCCAGGGTTGCTCGACATTGAGTTCAAAATGGGCACACGAACACTACATTGGGGGAGCTTTATACCCGTTATCGGAAAACGTGTAAAATTTTGCACTCCCCCACTAGTATGTAAGTATATGGGTGCCACAAATTAGCGACAACAACGCCGACGACGACGTTTATCTTGAGAAAAAAAATAAATAAAAAATGCGTCTGTGATAGTTCAAAGCTTTGTTTTTCGAAAAAGCTTTCGACTCAATGTCGATCGTCAATAGAGTACCTAATTTGCGCGCGTTGACTGAAAAATTGCGGAAAATCAAAAATGCGATAATAAACTAGCGTGGGAGTTTCAGCGCTGTACATGTGCAAAAAATGATAAAAGCTCTGCCAAATATTTCGCTGCGTAAATGGTTGCAAAAAAAAAAAAACCGTCAACAAAAAAATCATTTCAGCATCTAATGTAACCCTGTGCGGTGCTGACCTTCGAACAGATTTATACGTTTTGTCAGGCACTGTGTGCTGCGTGTTTCTCTCTGTTTTATTTGTTGCAAAATATGATTAATGAATTGGATTTGTACGAGAGTAGTTTTGTGTAGAGAATTTTCAATGATTTTAATTTATTTATTTATTTATTGTATTTTGTTTTCATTGCGAGAAGCTTTCCATTACAATTTTCACATTTTAAAAAATATAACAGCGCATTATCATGGCCAATGTCTAGGCCGTAACTCGTAAGTGACTTTACAAAACAATCAATTTATTTGACCGTGAGTGGGTTCGCGAGTGCTCCCATACTAGTGCAACATTGTAATTTTTATTTGCCATTGTGCTAGAGTGTTTGGATTGAAATGATTCCAGATGCATTTTGTTTGCTTTCTGCGATTACAAACTCTATACCTAGGTAGCAACTTTTCAAGGACATACATATAAGTACCTGTATAGTGCGAATAGATACGTTGTTTTTTTCGCTAAAATAGAAATACCAATAAAAAGCTAGAAAATGGCCAGAACCAGAACCAGAATTATTTGTATTATATTTACTAACGCATCAGAGAATAGAGCAGCAAAGCACGCGTTCTCTCTAAACATTGCAAAACGTAAACACTCCGTATCGGTTTGATTATGTATACTAAGATATATATGTATGTGTATATGTATGTACGTCTATATCTCTAGACTGCCAAAAAAAAAAATTAGGTGACCTACTTTTGGTGCCACGATGATTATGTCACACGTAGTGGTCTCGTCTGTCGTCGAAGTATGTATTTCTATACTTCTCTTCTCTATTTTACTTTAATTTTTTCTATGTATGCATAAGTATGTACATATGTATTTGTTCATTTTTATTTATGTATAAGGGAGGGGGTTTATTTTGTACAATTTTGACTATTAAATTAAGCTAGCCAAAGCTCTCTTTCCAGCATTGTTGTGCGTTTTTTTTTTTCGTTTTGTTTGTCCTTTTTTGCAAAAACTGTACGAGTCGAGCAGAGATGGCAGATCATAAAGATGAAAGGTTTATCTTTCTGTGCGAAATAGCTTTATTAATTGATGTGTGGTCGTTTGATAGGTGTTTTTATTTTTGTTTTTGTATCTTTTTTGTGGGCTAAACTGTGTCACTATAAATTTGCTATTCAATGAAATGGATTTTTTCTTTTTACATAAGAAATATTTCGATGAGGAAAAAAGGTCAAGGTGTCAAGATGCGAATTTTCCGCAATAGAGTTGTTATGTACATACATATAGATAAATACACATGTGCATATGTAGGTATGTATGCATGTATCCTATGTGTAGAGTGAGATATTGAAACTGTGGTATTTCTTATTTTTTTTTTGGTATGCAGATTCGATTTGGAATTGGTTTTTTTTTTTGCGCGCTAAATGATGTAACAAAAGCGTCAATGTCACCAGTTAAGCAATGAGAATTAGACGACGATGTTTCTACTCGTATAACCAACGCATGACCAACATATGGAAAATAAAAGTGTTGCCGGCGGCGGCGAAACTTTTTATACACTTATGCGTATTCATACAGGTATTTTTAGGCGAATTGAAGTAGTCATTGTGTTGAAATGGGGATATGTGTCATTTGGTTGGTCAATCAGTTCTCATGTCTTCGCATATTTAGAAGCATTATTGACATAGTAGAGACGCAGAGTTAAAATATATGCTTAACAGTGGCAACACATCCGGTTTTAACTGTATGGACAGTTGGCTAGGAGTTAGTTTTTGTTTGAAAAGTGACAGATTTAAGAGCATAAAAGGTCTTGATGACCGTTGAAATGTCAAAAAGAGGTAGTTTTAGGAGAGTGGAGGAAAAATCATTTCTACTTTCTCGGGCAATATGGGAAACAGAAGATATTACCCTCGTGCTATGGACTTCGACGCATCCAGACAGAATAAGTCATAATAGCCGTGTTTTATTATTTCCATGATCTAAATCCGATCCTATGCTTAAAATAAAATAATCCAGATTGTCTCAAATTTAAATTTCTAAAGTTTGGTACAACTACTTTTGTAGTTTGACACTTCGCAAATTGCGACATAAGAAAAACTTTAAATCAAAACAATGGACGAAGCAGCAGCATTTGATGTGAGTATGTATTTGCATTTTTGGAGTTTGATGACTTAAATGATCTATTTCTGTGTTATGCAGCTTTTCAACAATATCGATTTTGATGACACCGAACCATCGTATTTTTCAATATTTGCGGATGACAATGGTGAAAAAAAAACGCGGAGTTACCATTTGTAAGTTTTCAAATCTCTAAAATTAATTTTTTTTTGATTTAATTATACGAAATTAAGTATCGTAGATTTTACTATACTCTGTTCCACAAAAATTGTCAGTACAAGCCTTATGGGGGAGCTTTTTTTCAAACACTGGTGCCTGTGCATGTGTTCACGGCACTTAATTAGAGAAATCGCCACCGAAATAAAAACCAAAGCACTGACTTACACAGGTTTTGTTTTTGTAATTTACCACAAAATCGCATACATCTCACTACAGCATGACCAGCCAACTCCACAATCGGTGGCTGAATGATTATGTGTGGCTGCGAGCGAATCGCTGTGTATATAGAAAATATCAACATCAAACAGTGTTACCATTATTAAGTTAATGCTAATCATTAATGCTTTTTCTGTGGTTTTTGTCAAAGAGCTTTGGGATTTTGTGCTTTGAGAACCAATAAAATTAATTTGAGTATGTGAGGGTATTGCCACATGGCTTTTGTTTTTTCAACTTTCTTGTTTTTCTGGTGAAAACGTTAAAATGAATTTGAACGCTTTTTCGATTTTTGTGATTCATAATGAAGGTTATTTGCGCGCGATAAGTTTTGGGTGTGGTAACGAATAGTGACTTTTTTATTTGATTTAAGGCTATATCTCGTAAGCTAATCGTTTCCGATATATAACATTGATACACCAAAATACTCAAAAACATACCCTTTACAACATACCACAATTTCATCAAAATCGAGATGGTGTCCAATTTGTACACAAATATCTTTTTTCGTCCGACAAATTGTGTTGTTTTCAAATCAGCAGATGGTAGCCCTATGGGTATTGCTCTCCGATTTGCGGTGATTTTTCATGTAAACTATGGTAACCCAGTGAGAGCTTAAGAGAGGGACAGATTTATGAAAGATTTTGCAACCAGAATGAGAGGCAAACGTCTTATCTTCCCTGTACTGACAAATTTTGTGGAACAGAGTATAAAAATATGCAAAATTTGATAACTACTTATTACGAATTTAATTGAAACATCAATAACTAAATCACGACTTTTTACGATACACAAAAAAGGCAGCTTAGATACACTAATAACCATGAAAATGTGTTAATATCTATAAGTGGGCTAAGTAATTTAAGTAATTATTATTATTATTATTTGTTGTACTTTACACGTCTCATATAAATATGTTACATTATATTGCACAAATTACATAGCATTTTGCATTCCATTTATATTTTAATTTCTGATCAAGCAATATTCATATTTGACAAATCCCTTGACAATCTACCAACCTTCGCAAAATAAAACGAAACCTAGTTGTGAATAGTGTGAAATAAAAGCCAGATCATGAAAAGAGATCCCGATAAAATCTTATTTTGTTTGTGTAATGCGTGTAAAAGGATGATCCAGGTCAGATCCTGTGGATAATAAAACACGGCTAATATCATTGCAATTCTTCAAGGTATTCGACGCAGACTTGGAAATCTTTCAGATAGCGCGGCCTGTAATTGTGACCGGGAGTTGGACTTTCATGTTGATGACGTAAATTGATTTAATTTTTGTGTACCTAATATTAAATCACATAGATAAACGTGATCGCTACTAAACCTAAACCCTAAACTACAACTTTCTTCAAGATACACATTGATCTGACCCTGATGAATCATATTTAAGGCCTTTGCTCATGAGCTGCAAGATGAATTCGATCATTACTGGTAAATTATGCCACAAATCCACTGTCATCCACTGTCATCAACTGTCATCAAAACCTGTCATTCATTCATAGTTAATAGCTGTAATCAAAGACTGGAACTTGAAAATGACAGAACCAGTCCTTCTCAATCAGAAAAACTGATAAAGAGCAATAGCAATTTCCTGGAACTAGCTACGCAAACATCTCCGAATGTCTGACAAACATCAGGAGTATATAATGCGTTAAAATGAGCTTCTTAACACTCTACTTGCATTAGCATTTGGTTTAACGATATTCCTCCCATTCGGTTTAAAATAAAACAGACTATGAATTTCAAGATACAAATGGTATTCATACCATGGTATCAATACCAGCAGTCTGTCCCCCACTTTAAACGGACAGCCATGGCATCGGTTATAAGATGTGTCCGTTTATAAAAACGCATTTTGTACGGGAAATTAGAAATTGGTTCCCCAAAATGAGAGTTGTCCGCTAATTAGAGATTTCACTGTAGGGTAACTTCGGGCATTATGGCGCAGGGGGCATTTTGGCGCACCTTGTAAATACCACATTTCCGGTTTACTTATAGAAAATAAAACGATGGGAAAAATTGAGTCTTCCTTTATAGAGTACCTAATGTAAAAAAAATGTAAACTAAGACTCTAGAACGATGACGACAGGAAGAATGTTTAGGTGCTCCCACATACCTAGGAGTAGAAAACGAGCCGAAAATTGTGGCTCATGTAAGGAAACTACACGCGTATAGATTCGCTCTTAACAGAAAAGAGCTGTTTTATATGGGCTTTGAACAGATAAACAAATACAGGTTAAGTCACAATTATAATAAGCGGTAAGTGGTCCCACGACTCGTGTACTTCACTCAAAAACACTTGTGATAGCTGTTACAAATCAAACCGCGGTTATAGCATCATGCCATATTGCCCAAGGGCTATGCCTATGCATAGGGCATTATGGTTTTTTGTAAAACATTTTTAACTTAACTTTTTCTTTGTTAAAATCATTGAATTATTATAATTATTTAACGTATTTTTGTTGATTTTCTTATATTTTCTAACTTTTTTGTTTTTTGATAAAAAAGCCTTTCATGTTGAAATTATTTGAGAAACAAAAAAAGTGCGCCATAATGCCCGCTTTTACTCTACATGGGAATATCTGAACATTTGATTGTCTAAGTTGCACCCACCCACTCTCTAACCCGACTATACACAGAGATCAGCTTTGTCACTTTCTTGGCAAGTGTAATTGTGACATGAGCACATGACTTAAAACGCAGAAGATTAACATTCCAGACCTGTTTCGTACGAATCAAGTTATATAAAAAAAAAATAATAAATTGTCTACCTTGAGTTTCAAGTCCATAGAAAATATTTACATCCGCAAATGCTTCCTTACCTATGGACAGTTCCGAAGCTAAAGCGTAGACATGTTTTGAATGAGTGGCTTTTTCAAAGAAAACATTGCGGTTTTTTTTTTGCATTATTTACCACATTCAAACTGTCAGTCATGATGCCAAGAAGTTCCGGAATTAATTAATTAATTTATTTGAAAAGTATACTGAAAGTTTATTCAAATAGAAAATCATTTCCATCCCCAAAATCCCCACCTCAACGAGTCACAAAATTGAATTTTCTAGTGTTCAATGATGATTCGCGGCCTTGAACTTGCACTTTGCATATATTTTACTACTTTCAGCTTAAAAATGTAAAAGTCCAAAGCCCAGCAAAAACCGAAATCAAAAAAAAAAAAAATGCGCACCTCGCACAAAAAACACTTTTAACTTAAAGCAATGCTAACACTTCGTAGCCGCCATACCGCCCGCCATATTACCATCGCCACCGCCATTGTGCTTTGGCTGATGAAAATTGCTGTCACGAAGCCCCAAACAAGAAAGAGTTTCTCTTTCACTTGAGTTCACTTTTGTTCGCGCGTCAACTTTTGTTTGGTTCGTGTACCTTTTGCAATAAAATGCCATTGCGCCTCCATCCCGCGCATTGATTCCCCCCGCACCCTCCTTACAAACATAAAGTAATACATTTTCGTCTAATGCTGTGCTATAAAATGGCTCGCATTAGAGCCCCCAAATCAAATAACAACAAAAAAAAACCGTGCGCGCAGAAAGGAGAAATTTCATCGTGGGGAGTACATACTGCACTTCGAAGAATCGCCTCCTTGGATAGGTCGGCGGCGGAGGGGGGATATTTGGCAGAGTGCAGCCCACTGATCGTGCACTTAGCCTCTTAGATACGAATTCAAAGAGCTGCACGTAGCGGGTGTTTCATTTGTTCATTTGTTTCATACGGATACGAGTATGGGTATCTGTGGCCGGGCTCTGTCGGCTCTACGGATGCTGGGCCTGAGCTGGCTCGAGAATACCATTTGAGCCATTTTTATTTTTTTGTCTTGCAAATGTCTTAGGTGAAGGAAATTTCTTTGTATTTTTTTTTTTTTTGTTTTCGGTTTTCCTTGCGGCCATCTCTACATCTCTAAGCACAGCATCCTTGTTTTATTCGGTCACAATAGTTCACGATTGTGTTCAAGTTGTTTTTGCTTACCTGTATGTGCGGTGGTTGACGGTGGTATGGCTAGGTTAAGTTCAATGTGCGCGCAGCATTCAGCTCTGGCGGGTTTCGAAAGAAAAATCATTTCTCACTGGAGAAAGTGTATTCATTGTTTTGGTGAAGGTAAAAGATACAAGATTATAGTGTAAGACGATAGGCCTAGGTTTTGCAAATTTTAGAATACCATATGCAAATATCACGATGCAGTGAAGTGCTTAAAATGAACGCAGGTGTGATTATTAAAATGACACATGGTAGGTGGAAAATCAGCATTTTATGAGCACTCCCTTACACACAGGATGTCGTAGTAACAAATGAAATGGCGATACCAAACGTTCAGAATGACGTTTCTTTTGCGTGCGTTGACTCTGAATTTTAGGCAAACAATGAAATATGTATGTTGAAGAATATTCAATACGATTTTTATTTCATGAGTTAAAAATACAATAAGAAATTGCACAGCTTGACTTCTACCAAATCTGACAGAGAACGCTTCTAGAACTATAACAGACGTCATCAATACACATGCCCTTAAGAAACATGAACCCAATCTACGGGCTTGGGCTGGAATATGAGGAGACTACTCTGTACATTGACAAGTTCTGCTACCGTTAACCTAGAGAACTAACTTTCTATTACAATTCTAAGGCAGAATACCAGAGTCTATCGGTCAATATTTTCGTTGCCTGACCACGTTAGAGTAGCCAAAAAAGGCGTATCAACGCCTCTTATAGTGCCGAATACTTTCTGCGGAATAAGTTAAAACAGCCTTCGGGAGGAATAAGGAAAGGATGAAGAGCAGACCATAGCGAAGCTCTAAAGTGAGCTTCGACATGACTTGAAGAATGCCAAAAACACAAGAAAGCAGGTAAAATACTCTAATTTATTGACAGCTGTCAATTTTTTATAACAATGTAAATTTACTTGTAAAACAAAAACAACAATCAATACGTCTGTTTGGTAACTTTGTTATTCGTACGAATTCGTACGTATTCTGAAAAATTCCTGTTTGTTAACCCAAAAGATTCATAACATTAGAATCCCGATTTCTTTGTAAAATATAGAGTCAAATAAGAGTGTCAAAAAAAAACTGAGAATTCTTACACAAACTTTTTCTTTGGATAAAGTGGCCCAACGCTGTCAAATCAGCCATCTGACAGTTGTGAAATGTCATTGTAAAAAAAAAAAACAAATCGACTTTCCTACGAATTTTCCACTGGCTGAGAGGATTTTCCTCCAATTTTTCAAATTACTTATTATTTGACAGCGTTGGCCCACTTGACCCAAAAAAGTTACCAAACAGACGCAATAGTTCCGTTCGCGTGCGCTCCTAAAACTACGAATTGGAACGAAAACCGGTTCGCGTTCGCAAAAATTTCGTAGTTTTTCGTTAAAGAGAGTAACCAGGAGAGAGTAAGAAATGTTCATGCTACGGATGTTAATAACACAGGAAAATTCTTTGGACAGATATGTATAAGAAAACTGTCAAATCTGTCAAATCACATACATTTTGTATTTTTTGTTGTTTACTGTTCTATTACTTTTTCGTAATATTCCTATCTTTGAGAGAATTTCACCCCCCACTCTTCGGAATTTGACAGAAAACACATATTTGGTGCAAAAAGTACGCGAACTTACCTAGTAACAAGCTTTGTTGCTCACGTAAAATCAATGTAAGCATTTTTTTTGACATTTGAAATAATAGTTTTATTTCAAAATGGTGGCATTAAACTACGTAAATGTAATCATAAAAAGTATATTAAATGAAAAAGAGAAATGGCTTTTAAATAATAATCAGCCTTATTTTGGGATTCGAATGAATAGTCAATTCGTTCGATTGTGTCTATTCCTACGAATGATTTTTTTGTATTTTGACTTTCGAAGGAATAAAGTTCATTAACGGAGGATATCATGAAATAAACTTAAATTCAAAATTGCAAACGTATGAATAATGACAGTTATTTCGAAGGAATAGAGTCTCAAAATAGAAATAATGACGCTGATTACACAACTCTTTTTTTCGTTCGTTTCGTCTTTCGTTTTCGTAAAATAAACTCTCTATTCCTTCGAATGTCAAAATATCCAGCGTTCAACTTTTTCTCACTTTCGAATGAAAACGAATCTCAAAATAAGGCTCAATCTCTTTTAGTTTCTTATCACATAGAAACAGTGCTACCAAATTTCATAAACATGATATATATGTAGGTACAAATTATTTTCCTTTTTTTATAAAATGTGCTGTTCTAAAAATACAAAAAATGTTCTCTAAAAATACAACAAATGTTAAATAAATACATAGAGTGAGCGTTTAATGACTTGAAATAGAAAAGAACTCCCAGAGCCAAAAAAAAAAACTTCTTTCTTATCAAGTCCTAATCTCACCTTCCAATGGATCTTGTTAAAATATTTCTTTAGAACAAAGGGCAAAAAGATATGGTACACTGCGTCATAGAATAAAGTTTAATCAGTTGACAACATGTTATCAGAAAATTTATTTACAACTCGGTGTCATGTTCATGGGGGTTCTCAATAGAAACATACGCATTAATAACATGCGAGTACATTCATACATAGATCAATGTATGAAGGTGTATGTATTTACATTTGTATAAAGCTGAATTGTCATCAAGCGAATGACACCATCTTTGAACATAACACCAATATGTTTTTTTTGTTTAAGGGCACAAATGGGTTTACACAGCATCTTCCTACATACTCATAGCTTTTGATATATTTACGAACGCAAAGTATTCGGGATGAATTGAAAAATACAGATATTGATAAAAATCATAGTAGCTTAAAATTTATATATGAAGGTTATGCCAAACGGGATTCACAAGCTGTCAAGTGATTTGCATCATTATGAAATCAAAATCCACGTCAATATCAACAACTGTTATTTTTTTTAAAAAGTGCTAGGCTGTCAAATCATCAAGGCAGAGTGACAGATGGCAGCCATTGCACCATCAAATCAGAGTGACAGGTGGCAGCCATTGCAATATTTAATTCAAATGTTTGAGTTTATAAAATGACACAATTGGCAATTACGAGTATAAAGTCAAAAAACTGACAAATTAACTGTTAAAAAGAAGTATTTGCGAGGTTATGTAGAATCGAATTTCCATTTTTAACTGATTCGTGTTATTCAAAAAAACCAAAATTATTGCAAGGTAAACAGATACAAATATTCTTCCGCAAACTTTTGAATTGTCAGATTTTTGGGGGTTATCTTGATTTGCAGAAATTTATACAAAACTAGTGGCATTTCAATTCTAATACGATATACTGCATAGGAATTTTTAATTAATTTAAAAAAAAAAAAAACAACGAAAAACTCCTTATTTTTCTTCTCTACTCGTATAATTCAATTTACAGTTATTACAGCACGTCCCTCAATACACACATGTGTATTTTATAATAAACAAAGTATTATTATTGACTGATTCATCATATTGCGTTGCATTTGCGTTACATAAATGCATACGTACGTAAATAACCATGAAAGTTTATAGTTTTACAGAGTTTGAGTCAGCTTGATGTGTGTGGCCCAACCCAAACCATTGCAGTTCTAAGTGTAATACAGCACGCACAATATTATGTACGAGCGTGCTTTTTCCTTAGAAACTACACATATATTTTTATTAGACTGCTGTGTCAGACAACCTTAGCATGCAGAGAAATGTATAACACACAGCAGCGATGATTGTTATTAATAATTGAGGTTATTGTAATAAAATTAAAATATGCACACCATTTTGTTTACACAAATGTTTTTTTGAGGGTTAAAAATCTCGCATGAATTCTTCTAAATTTGTGTTATATTTAGATATATAGAACAGTAACTACAGGGTGTACCGAATTAATGGAAGACTAACTATTTTTCTTTTCTTATTCAATAGAGGTATGTACTTTTGTGTCTGCCAGTTTTTGGTTGTAGTTTGTGTAACAAAAAAAATTCTGTGACTTGAAGAGTTTCAAGTCGTGTTTGATACTCGTAACACCAGCAAAGCAGAAGGTTCGTGGATATGCTATGCTAAATATTTAGTAGAAAAGAAAAGATGATTATTGGAACCATTGGTGTCTCCCTATTCGTATATAAATACAGTAGAAATCGGTTATAACAATTCCTGATATAGCGATGAACCGGATATAACGATATATTTTCAAAGTCCAGGAAAAACTCCGTTGAACCACATGTATCAGATTTAAGTCGAAAAAATCGTGGCACCGTGATGTAGTGCAATGCTGCCCGGGCTCAAAACCTAAAAGTTTTTTCATGGTGCCACCTCTTTCGAATGTCTGACAAGCATTCAGAGAGTTATTTTGTCAAAGAGCTTCTCAACTCGCTGTTCGGAGTCGGCAAAAAAACTGTAGGTCTTCCATTCATGCAAAAATATAACACGCACACACAAATGGTTGCGAGAAGCAGGCCGAGGTTCACCACGAGCTTTAGCGCCACCTAATGTGACATCTGACTTGTCTTTGCACACTAACAGTTGCTGGAAGAAGTATTTGCTCCTGATTTTCCCCTAAAATCCTCTCCATTACATTTCAAATCTCTCTTGGTAGCTGCTGGCTCTGAAGACGTCTTTATACCAGACTAGGAAAAAGGAAGGGTTATGATTTTCACAGGCTAGGTTTGTATGTTTGTATTAAAGGATGTTACCTCGTATAGCCTAAACTACGGAACCGATTTCAACGAATGAAGTATCGTTGAACTCGTATTGATCCGGAAAGTGTCTCAATATATGGCGGATTACCTTTTGTTTCTCATTTTCTTTTTCCTTACAACCGCCTTGATAGAGGTACCAAATAAAAGGGCTTGGCGAGTAAAATACAATACGCTATGACGTAATTAAAAATTCATTATGGCGGACGCCCACATGATGGCGAATTACCGTTATCTTTACTACCTCCTTAATATGGGTATTAAATGAAAGAGTTTGACAAGTAGAATCCGATAAGCTAAGCGAAATTTAAAATTCAATATGGCGGACGCAACAAGATGGTGGATTAGCGTTATCTTTACGACCTCCTTAATATGGGTATCAAATGAAAGGGTTTGACAAGTAGAACACGACATTGCTTACACATATTTTCTAAAACAACTACAACATAAAAGTTCTAAATAAAAAATTAAGTTTGAAAAACTAAAACCCGACTACGGGAAAAACTAACTTAAAAGTACGAAACAAGATGAAAAGAAACGAATGATTTTCAAAGTATAGCCGTGGTCCCATGCCATAGCCGTTATAATAACTACTTTACATAAGTAACTACGCAGTCATAGGGCGAAGTGGCATGCGACAACGGCTATACCCTGAAAATCATCGATTCGTTTCATCTCGTTTCGTCCTTTTTAGTTAGTTTTTCCCGTAGTCGGGATTAGTTTTTCAAACTTATTTTGCTTTGCCATTCGCAATCCCAGTTCCAAAGGAAATTTTAGTCAACAGTAATGCTGTATTGGGCTGGCGTACTACCCCAATAGTGAAATAAGTAACTATTGTTCATCCGCGTGCCAACTGATACTGAAAACCATAATGGCATTTGAAATATGTATTTATTTGTCATATAAGAATACATGAGAGCTCAAAACTGTCAAGTAGCTGTCAAAGGAAATAACATGAATTTACAATATCTCTGAGATTGTGGATGACTCCAGTAAGCATTCTAAGGTTAATTAGAAAAATGAGGTTCTCAGCTTATTCCTCCATTCAATTGTTCTGTAGAAATAATTTTCTATTTCAATGGATTTCTCTGTTAACAAAACCATCAACTGCGACACAAATCCGTAATTTCTCTGAACGTATCAGAAAAAGATGACAACATAAGAATTTCACGTGCAATTCGATCAAAAGAATCCCGCTGACCTCCGACAATAAATTTGCAATATTTTTGTCACTATCCCCCAATTTTACGTATAAATAAATTTGTTGCTAGCACAAAACTGCACTAAATCAATTATTCAAATTCAGGGTACTAGAACGATGTCAGTGATTTGTGTACAGTCTAAATAAAAAAAAATACGATTATATCGGGAACATCACACGACTTGCACTTTCGTAACCCAAACTCCAGTTCACCTTAGCCAGCACAGTTGACGATTGTTCGCAAAGTAGTAAGAAAAAAAAAAGCTCCCCCTTGGTCAAATTTCAATGGAATCATATCGATGTCTTTAATTGGGTTAGGTTAGTAGTGTGCCAAAATTACAAACAAAAAAAGAAATAATAATAAAAACTAAAGTAGCACAGGCCCAATTTCGCTCGACCGATATGTTGTTAATTTTTTTTACTTTTTTGGACGCGATTACTTGTTTGTTGTATTTAATTATTATTTGTTTCTATTTAATTTCTTCTCTTTTTTTTTTGCTTGCGCAGCAGTTTAGCTCAAGGTTACCTGATATGATAGTTGGCTTAATCTGATAAAAGCTCTTTTTTTAGATTTTTTTTTTGTATTTTCTTTTCATTTTGGTGGTGAATATTTTTGGATTAGTATTGATTGAAATTAATTTTGAAGGTTGGATGTGGAAGTTTTTTTGTCGAATTTAGCTGAAGGCATTTCGCGGTATATATTTCTTTTGTTTAAAAAAAAAATTAATAATAAAAAAATAAAAATAGCCTTCATTGGTATATTTTAAAACGGACATTCACCGGACATCATAATTGTGGTGATAATTTAAGTTTTTTTTTTTTTAATATTGTATTTTGAATATCAAATCGGATACGAATCATGGCAGTACAAAGTCAAGGTAGTACAATCTCAGGGATATAATGAGTTGATGTACATACGTAGGATTATATTGTTCGTTGTATGGATGAGTTTAGCGAGCAGGCAGTGGGTGTGTTCAGTGTGTATAAATGATTGTTTAAAAATTGATACTTGTTATAAGACGAAAAAAAAACTGATTGAGACCAGCAAGCACCTGCAATAGAAAGAACTGCATTTAGGACTTTCTCGTTTTTAAGTTCTAAGCTGAAATAAAGATTGAAAATAAGACTCTAGATTGGGCTGACAAAGGGATTCCTTTAAGTTTTTGTTAAGTAAATTCGATGTAAAGCTAAAATTTAAAAACCTTTCATACATCGTTTAAGTGATCCCAGACCATGTTTCGAAAGGATCTCTGAGCTTGCGCATATGGATACCTAACGGATTTTTATAAATTTGACTCTTTATCTCTTTCAAAACCAAGAGGATCCACTGTGTTTTCGACAAGTTGAGAACTCAGTTGAAATCAATTGCTATTCGAATTGGAACTTCATGACAACCGTATTTACCAGATCATCGAAGTAATCGAAAAGAAAGGTTATGCATACATACATGTATGATATATGAACTAAATGATTAAAATAAGAATTTAATAAACATCGCGTGGCACTCACACCTACGCAGCAGAAATATGGTCTATTGCCGCGAAAGTTAAGTTTTCAGTTCCGTCCACTGTCTTAGCACACTAAGGGTCGCCAGTGCATTTCGAACTGTTCCTCACTATGCTATACTAGTCGTATCTTCATTCTTCAATGCTACCTATCGACCTACTCGCTGAAGAAATAGAAAGACTAAAAAGCGAACATTCAAAATGGCCGGGTAGACAACGAAAAAAGAAAACTCAAAAGGAATCGTAGTATCGCAACCTGGCAACAACAATGAAATGGATCTACAACAGGAAGATGGACGCATCGTCTCAAGCCAGTGATCGATGTTTAGATTAAACGGAAACACGGGAAAACGAACTTTTACCTAATCCAGTTTTTGACGGGACATGGCTGTTTTAGAGAATACTTGGTCAAACGCAAACACGAAACGAACCCAAACTGTCCATATTGCGAAATTGTTCCGGAAAACGCAGATTTCGTATTTTTTTCACTGCACACGACACCAGGCCGAGAGGATCGCCTTAAAAGATCAATTTAGAGAGTGGCCCAGACCCGATAATGTCATATCTTACGATAACTGGACCATTCTTGTAAGTAACGTAGCGGTACACATACACAGCGACCTAAGACGCCTAGAACGCAACGCAAAGCGAATAGTAGGAATAATACTATTGAATAGAGTAAGCCAATGCTCTAACCTGACCCCCGCGAAGTAATGCCTTACGGCCGGCGCGGCGGTACCGCAGGGGACATAGATCGGTCTGTTCTTATGGAGGTGGTTTTAGCCGATAAACGTGTTTTTTTTTTAAACTTACGCTGTAGATACTTAAAATACCTATGAATTTCTTTTTTCTGAAAATATGTCTCAATGCACAATATTTCTTCTTAATAAAAATAAAATTCCTGAATGTACACGTAATTTTATTTCGATGGCCCAGAGAATAGTGTGTAGTGTTTTAATTTCCTGTTCGATTTGTGGAACTTTTCGATTTTAGCAGCAACGTCTGTTTCCATTAGTTGCAAAAATCGAGAGTACACTGTATTTCACTAAATACATTTCAGTGCAGTCAGCCCCACTGATTCTAGAGGGGCCACAAACGGGTGTCACGCCCTCGCAATTGTTAAACAAAAATCGCTTGCAAGGCACAGGAAGTCATTGATATCCTTATCCTTAATCATGGGGTGCAGCAATTAGTGCAGGAATGAGTAAATGTGTTTTCAAAAATTTTATTTTAGACATTTCCGTTTACTTCAATAAATAAGGATGGTATCGTAGGATCCAGGATAAGACCGACTGGGCCTACATATGTAGCTCAAAAATATGAAAACGCATCTATTATTTTAAACCAATATTAAAGTTATCTGCCGTACAACGTTCAATAAGCTTGGCAGCATTCTGCAAATACACTGAAATATCTCTTAAGCGGACAGTCACGGGACCAGAGTTTTGTGTCCGGTTATGAGAGCTGTCCGTTTCTGTATGGGAAATAATTTTGTGTCCGTTAAACATGGTGTCCACTGTACTTAGAAGTCGTAGTAATTGTTTTTGAGAAGAGACGGTAAAATAATTTAATACCTTTATTCGCTAACCACTAACTTAAACTAATTCGCTTTGATCCCAGTTCTAAAAACCCAGTAAGTGCTGCCAAATATACTTTTATTTTCATAGAAATTATGGAGTAGCTACATACCTTTAAAAAAACAACAAATTATATCCACAAAATTGTAATCCAATTGTAAAAATGCAGAAATGTAATCCTTGGTTAAACCGTTTCTTTAGTTTCAATGCATCCACGCATTATAAATAAGTAGACTTTGTTATCCGAAAATAAAAAGAAAATAAAACTGATTTCCCGACGACGCGAATGTTATCCACAATTTTTTTATTTTTTCGAAATAACACTAGTTAGATAATTTTCTTTTTATTTATTTTTTTTTCTTCATTCAACTCAAATCTGTATACACTGCACCTTATACACAATTGCAAAGCAAACACTTAATGCAAAACAAAAATAAAAAATAAACGCTGAATTACACCAATGATTTGCAATGAAAAATCAGTGAAAGTGAAAATTAACTCCTCTGCTATTTTTTCCTCCTCTCCCCCTCTTGTTGGTGTAGTGTGGTTGGTTTGTTTCTTTATTTTGATTTTTTATTTTTTTTTCGTACACTTTTATAATTTCACTTTTTTACAGTGTTGCACTATGTTGTTGTCGATACAAAAAAAAATCGCAAGTCCCAAAAGACATCAAATAACAATCAATTTACACGCAAAAAAAAATCAATGATAAATAAACTATTAACAATTGATGAATGTATGTTTTCTTTGACCACAATAAATTGGTAACGCACTCGTGATCGACCCTTAAAGGGATTCTTCGACGGAAGTAGACATTTTCTCACTCAAAGTTTTTAACCGAAAAAAAAAAACAAAAACGAAATGAACGCACGACGCACGAATTCGAATCCTTATCGATGGTGGGTGATAACGATGACGAACGAGATGTTGGAAGACTCGATAAATCGTTACACACCACACGGATGCTGATACTGGGTTTCCACTGGGAATCTCTCCAATTTTGTTTGCCGCCAAAATTAACGAATTCCGTCTCCCGGAAGTACTTCCGTATGCCGAATAAATGTCCGTTGGTAGTCACTATATCCCACCCACTTGTGTATTCAAATCTCCAGCCAACAACCACAAATATCGTCCTTTGTACGATTGCGAGCGCCGCGCCGCACGAAATTTGTTTTTTTTTTTTAATTTTTGTTTCTTTTACCGAATGTTTATTCGCGTACTTTATTGTTGTTGATTGTTGGCAGTGTGTATGTTGTGTGTGATGATGATGAAAAGAAAACAGAGTGTGTAAAAATCCAATATGCGAGAACTCAACAAAATTCAACGAAGAAAAAACGAAGAAAAAAACGTTGCCCGCAAGCTCTCACCGAACCGTTTGTTGCAAAAGTCACTGTCTGACTGAAGCTTAAAATGTAAAAAATTTAAAATTCGCTGCACAAAGTGTAATTGAACAAACCAGCCAGCGACGATATACACAAACGCACACATACGGGTGTTTGCCTTGTTTTTTGTGAAAATGAGCGAAAAGCGAAATCCACCAGAGCAGTTCGGCTCCACAAACCACAACATTTGCGAAAACCACTATCGGTTGGTGGCGCTTTTTTCGCCTCTTCTGTTCTCTTAAGTCGAATGGGGGACGATAGAAAATGGGGGGAAAACTAATCGCAAATATATGCTCGGTTTGTTTTTGTTGAAGGGAAAAGCTTTGCCTACGAGTGAGTAGGTTTCCACGGTGTATCGCAAATAATACACGAACACATCGATACAAATCTGTTGAGTCGCAGCAGCATACACACTCGAAGCGGCGATTTTCTTGCCATGTGTGGGAATCTTTTGTTGCGGCATCATGTTGCATTGAAAAGGAAAGATGGGAAAATCAGAACGGAAAAACAGCAACAAAGCAACAGAGATACCACCAGATACATTTGGCGAGAGGTCTTTAACTTCTGCAAAGTTCATTCGTTCGTTTGTTTATTTGATCGGCTACTAACCTATGGGATGTGTTTTTTTTTTTGTTGTAGCTGGTCTTCTGTTTCTTCCTCCCCTTTTTGTGTTCACATTGCGGTTGTTGTTTTACTCGATGCCCGTGCCTGTTGCCGCTGTTGAGGCTGCTCTGTACAGATGCATCTATAGGATGCACAAGCATTAGCTTGCCTCAACGTATGCGAGAGTAATTTGCAATGAGATTGTTTTGGTGGGGAAGCAAGAGAAAACAAGTGGAAAAAAAATAAATAAAAAAAGTGATGGATATTGTATAACAAATTTATTGCTATTTATGTGCAACTGCAAATACGTTTCGTTTTTTTGGTTTCTTTCTATTTTCTTCATCGGCGAACTTGAGCAATGAAAGTGGTTTGGGATTCCCATTCATTGTAACATTCCTCAGAGTTTTGAATTATTCTCTTATGATTTATCGGAATATCTGTTGATCGACTTCATTTTATTCTAAATTCTAAAGAAGAAAATTAAGACTAATTGACGTCCAGTGGACGTCCAGTCTAACGAATACCCGATTTAACGAATTTCCAATATAACGAATCAAACTGTTTTCCATTTATGGCTCTATTATTAACGTATGAATGATGCAAGAAAGGTCTGCTCGTCGTAACGAATGCTTTACAATTTCTGGTTAAAAACAAAATAGTTTTTCTGTTTCATTTATTATTTTGTCTATGTGACAATCGATTTAACGAATTTTTCGATTTAACGAAAGCCCGTGCATTACATAATTCATTATATTAGATGTCCACTGTATATTGTTAAAATGAATAATAAAAGAAGTCATAAAACTTAACATTTATTCATTCGGAAAGAATAAGTGTCCCTTGAACAAAAAAAAACATAATTAAAAAATTGTGTTTCAATCGAATTGTACTTTGCACCAACATGTACAGGGGACAACTTATCTAATTTTGTCCCGAATATTACCGGTGTCCCTCAAGGTTCTATACTTGGTCCGCTATTGTTTTCAATTTACGCCAATGAACTTCCATCCATTGTCAAGAACGGTACATCACATATGTACGTAGATGACGTGTAATTGTATCTCTTGTTATGAGGCAGGATTAGGCCACAGAGGCAGCTTAGGTGTAGGTGTGGAGGGCGGAGGCACGCTTGTGGTTGCTCAGCTTAAGCTCGTCGGACGGGGGTAGTTCTTGTCAACCCCACCATACACCACTTGCTTATACACAAAAATCTCGTGTCATTAAAAAAAAATCAAAAGAAAGAGAGAGAGAGAAAGCTACTTTACTTGAATTCGGACGGACCTTAAAGATAGGATAGAAGAGAGAAAAAAAAGAGAAGAAAAATCGAAGAACATATGCCTATACCATAGAGAAAGAGAGGAAAGCAAACGTGAAACTAGCCCTAGCTAGTCTAACTTAACCTAAACTAAACCTAGATCTTATAAATAAACCCCTTAACTAGACCTGAGCTAACCTACATCTACCTGCGACTAACCCTAGGTCGAGATTCTTCGTTTTCCCTGTCTCTCCACAGTAAAGGTTCGTCAAGAGCCCGAGACATGCCTGATATTGTTGGCAAAAGTCTGGCCAACCTCTTGGGCTAATTGAGCATAGTGTTTTGAGTGTTAACGAAGACTTAGACAAAATAGTAGATACAGTGGTCGAATTTAAACGATCTCTTCAAAAAAACCCAAAGAAGTCAAAATGTCTGGTCAGATCATCGGCTCTTTCGTTTCCCTCTATGTTCCTATAGCCGGGAACCCGGAGGAGAGTGATCTTAAGCTGATTACTTGCATTGTTCTACCAATTTAGAGGAAGTGGTGGCTGAGTGAAGGGCTTTAATGGCGGACTGACTATTCACCGAAATTGCTACCTTGTTCAGGGTTGCAGGCCTGAGTTCCGTGCATGCTTCTTTGATAGCTAGTATTAGCTAGAGCAGTCTGGAAGGCGAAAGGATCTAGCAAATCTTAGTTCAGCTGAAAAGATACCCGATCTGACAATGTAAACCATTTTGGATCTCTCGGTGAAGATAGTTACTTGGTATTCTGGTGTGATGAAGTTGTTTTTCTTTTCCAATCTGGTCAGGAATGAAACTTTAATGGTGGTGTAGTCGATAGTCTCTTTCTTTTGGTCTCGAGAGCCTTAATATGGCCATACGTCTTCAAGGATCAGTGCCAAATACTTCAAGGTCTCCCTACCAGGCAGACAGATTTGGAACAACTCCGACAATGCCATCATCAGAACATCCATCCTAACAGATGGCTCAAAAAGAGAGGAAGGTACCGGAGCAGGCGTCTTCTCGGAAGACCTTTGCATAAACCAGTCTTACCGACTAGCCGACTATTGAAGCGTTATCTAATCAGAGATATATAACTACGTATGCTATTAGGAAAGGAGCACAAATTGTCCTAGCAATTAAATAATCCGGACAGCCAAACCGCACTTAAAGCACTAGACTCCACTTCCGGGAATTCAAAATGCGTGAATGAGTGCCTCACGGCACTAAGAGCGATAAAATACCACACAGTTTTACTCCGCTGGGTACCCGGGCATGCTGGAATAGAAGGGAACGAATCAGCAGACGGACCGGCCAGGAAAGGCTCTGATATGGATATAATACTAGTTGACAGATAGGTCTTACCGGCTTTCAATACAGCTAAAGATCTAATAGACCGCATCACCACTAATTTAACCGAGGACCGATGGCGCAACGCTAGCGATTCTGCCATTACCCGCAGTAAACCAGAATAGAATTATATATATAGTTTCTATGGGAAGACGCCAAATCCATGTACTTGTCGGTATTATAACCGGATCGGATACAGTATAATAGGAAACATGGCCAAAAGATATGGCATCCTTACAATGGACTTCTGTAGAAGCTACATATGTATATGAGGATGAAATAGAATCTGTAACACACCGACTCTTCAAGAAAGGTGCCTATCTTGCATAGGAGCTCAGTTCTTCGACTACCTGGATGACCTGGCTAAGATACCGCTTACAGACCTAATGAGATTTATAAAAAGATCGAAATGGTTTTTTTAAATGCATGTTTATATGCACATGCATGTTTGTATTCACAATGGACTCTTACGGCCTCCTAATGAAATTGTATTTACTGCAAACGACCCTCCTAACCCAACTTAACCTAACGTAAGCGAAGCTAACATTTATTAAAATAGCCAATCTAAAATACCCTAAACTACTTAACCTTAGCTAACTGTAATCAAAGTGGTAAGCACCAGTTGCTCAGTGCCCTGATAGTACACGGGATTTATAAAGCACCGAGACCTAGGCGAGGCTGCGGCATCGGTCACCTACCAGAAACTTCCAGTGCACTTACGTACTACTAAACCACGGCGCGCGCCTGCAACCAACACAACTGGGTATATCAAAAACCTGTCAAACTGTCAAATCATCACTAGTATTACCAAATGCGACCTATCGATGAAAACCTTGACAAAACTTGACGAAATTTGCGGACACTCCGAATACTGTGTCCGGTATGAAGCAATTCAGTTCAACTATAAGCCACTGGTCTCAAATTACAGAGAGAGAAAAAAACTAAATCGTGAAAACAATTGCAATATCTTATTTCATGTTTTAATATTCCATCTAATATTCCTTGAAACTTCTCGACATCACCCATCCAACACACCAACAAACATTTAATCATTTATCTTTTACAAATGAAAGAAATACATAACACTGATAAATTGGACCTCCAAACTGGTACTCCATCAGTCAATGTTTTCAACCTTGGCCATTGAAA
The DNA here is from genome assembly GCA_949775065.1 of Brachyopa scutellaris. Lineage (NCBI taxonomy): Eukaryota > Metazoa > Arthropoda > Insecta > Diptera > Syrphidae > Brachyopa > Brachyopa scutellaris. The sequence goes on along the minus strand of OX459113.1, from coordinate 93,553,023 downwards.
CTGGTGTCTGTGTGGCAATAACAATACAAAGATTTTGAGAGAAAACAAACCGACTTCCAAATCAAGATCACTGAAGGGCAATTATAAACTCACATACACATGGACAGAAACACCTGCAGCACCGCTAATTCGCGAACAACCCATATAGACAACACCAAAGAACGACATAATACACCCGTTGCTAGTTTCAATGTTAAAATCGAGTCAAGCGGCAACCAAAATATCTTGACCTACCACTTTGCAAAAAAAAAAAACCAAAAAAAGAAAAATACATACGTATCTATATGTATGTATAAAGTATCTATCTATCTATGTATGTAGGTACTAGGTTGTATCTGGTAAATTATGACTGTGCGCGGCCCCAATGAACGGCCGAACGCCATGCGCGCGTTTTTTCCACTTGCTGCGGCGAAGCTCTGTCTAAACTTTGGCGGTCTCTAACAAAGCTTAAGCGTACGAAATTCGTTGGTTTGGAGTTCACTTTCACTTTTTTTTCAGTTTTTTTTTTTTTTTGTTTTTTGTTGCTGTAAGATCTTCCGAATGACTTGGGAGACATAAGTACGTGATGTCTATTGTTCGCTCCAAAAAGTGGTTGGTTGCTTAGTATCATCATTATTTGCACATATGTACATATGTATATGTTTCTGAACGACCATACGAGTTGTCTGCTGATATAATCGTCGTCATCAGCCGACCTTGGGACAAAGCCAAGGAGCCTATAAACGAGGTGAAATAAGTGCCAGCGCGTTACACCAACTAAGGGTACCTCTTAACTGGCAATGATTCAATAAATTATGCGTTTACGCAACGCAACGCAACGCACTGATATACAGGCAAAGAGGCATTCTCTCACGTGTTTGGCGATCAAAAGCAATAATGGTCAATATCTGCTAGGTGCGTTCTCTCTGTGAGTTTTTATGGAAAACAAAACACCATCAAAGCAAAGAGAGTAATAAGCTCAAAGATCTGTAATCTTATTCCCTAATGTTATCTTAAACTGGGTCAAGGTCTTTGGGCGAGACACTACACACGAAAAAGCGAAAACAAACGAAAGACAAAGAAACAATTAAGAATTCGCGTTAGATCAACACACTCGCTAAAATAAAAGCTTTCAACTTTTTTTTTCATTCTTCACTCGAGGTTGATTAAGAAATATAATTCGGGTTTGTCGATTGCCTGTGCAAAGCAATTTCTTTCCAGTTCTAAGGGTTAATCGTCTCATCCGTAAAAGTATCTACATACGTTACTCGTTGCAATTAGTTAAGCAGTTGGCATTCTGACATTTGCGAAAGAAATAACGAGTAAACGCAATTTGGCGTTATGATGTGTTTGCCATGATCTAGCACGTGAACGTAAAAACATATACTCGTACATATGTATGTTCAATATACAGCTATCATGTCAAGAGTTCAAATTAAGTTTCAAGTGGCGAAGTAGATTTGAATGATTCATAGACTATCTGGAACATTTCCGAATTAAAGGCGGAGAAGCTTGTTGACTATTAAAATAAGATCTCCTTTACCGTTCAAAATTTGACTTCTCGATCAGAACTTGCCTACCTCGGGGTATGCATAAACTTCAGAAATAACAGCTTATTAGAAATTTGACGATGACTGATCGCTGGAAATCGCTGGTACTTTGTTTTGGCAATTAACTTAAAACTCTGTCCCTGCCAGTTCGATTATTAGCAGAATGACGATCCAGCGTCGAATATTTGATCCGATATGTACCTATGTACAGTGATGGAAAACTAATTAGAAACCATTACCTTTTCTACAAAAATGTGATACATATTTGTATTTTCACACAATTTATGCTAACTTATATTTAGTATCGATGCTACTCCAGGAACAATGTACGGAAGTTTTACCAGAGGGTAAAAAGTATGTGCCAGCACAACAAGTCCCGTACAGAAACCTGTACAGACGCGGATGGAAACATTGTAGTAGAAACACAGTCGGTGCTGAGAATATGGAAATACTACTTCTGCAGACTGTATAATGGCGATGAAGACCAACACCCCGCTTTCAGGCAGAATGAAACATTCAATTTAGATGATGATAGCCAAAACTCCCATCCACCTGATCAAAACGAAGTGCGGATAGCAATATCCAAGCTAAATTCCAACAAGGCTGCTGGACCTGATGGTCTTCCCGCAGAGCTATTAAAAACAGCTGGAGATGGCTTGGTGGTGAGCATACATCAGATGAAAGTATGCCAGATAAATTCAATCTCAGCATCGTCTGCCCGGTCCACAAGAAAGGCGACCCCCTCAACTGCTTCAATTACAGAGGTATCAGTCTCCTTAACAATGCCTACAAGATCCTATTTGCCATATTGTGTGAACGCCTGAAGCATTTCGTCAACAACCTGATTGGCTCCTATCAGTGCGGTTTCAGGCCAGGAAAGTCCACCATAGACCAAATTTTCACACTTAGGCAGATGATGGAAAAAACCCAAGAAGTCCAAATCGATACCCCCCACCTTTTCATCGATTTCAAGGCCGCCTATGACAGCATATGGAGGGATGAACTGTATAGAGCCATGTCTAGTTTTGACATCCGTGCCAAACTCATCCGTCTGTGCAGGATGACGATAGAGAAAGCTGACTGCTCCATCAAGGTCGGTAATGGCCTCACCAAGACCTTCGATGTCAAAAAAGAATTCAGACAGGGTGACGCACTGTCATGCGACTTCTTCAACATCATAATTGAAAGAATTGTTCGAAACTCACAAGCCAACACACAACACCTCATTAGCCATGAAATGTGTTTAGGATCATTTTTATCCTAAAATATAAACTATACTCGTAACTGGTCAACAGCATTGATTTTTGACATATTCAGAAATTTTACAGACCTATTAATATTCGATCACCGTTTCTAATTATTTTTCCAGTAAATTTCACCTACAAATCTCAACGGTGCACTATGTTTTAGAATTTTTTTGGATCCATCTTTTGTGAGCGAATTTTAGTGATCGATACAAGTGAAATTAAAATCGCAATGATATTTGGTACCGAAAAGGTGTTTTACTGGTGCAAATATCTTGCAAATGAATATTTGGCATATGAAAATAAAGAAGCGCAAATAAACAATTTATTTTTCACTTTGTTTCTAATTAGTTTCCACCACTGTATATAATTTAACCCGAAATTACTGTAACTGGTATTTATCAGTTTCCAAGAGTCGAAAGTGAAAAGGGTTCAGTTGTAGATGCATTAACTGCACAACACAGAGTTTGTTAGAAAATTTGTGGCCACCAAAAAGTTTACCAGCTAATATGTACAGTAAATGTTTTCTTTTATAAGAATTTAATACAATGGACGTGCAATATAACGAATTATATAATGCACAACCTTTCGTTAAAACGATCGTCGTTTAACTAACACTAAATAATAATCCCACGTTCCACCAATGTATCTATTATAAGAAAAGAGAAATCAGTTCACATAGACAAAATAACAGAAGAAGCCAACTATTTTGTTTTTAACCAGAAATTAGCCGTGTTTTTGGAACCCGTATATAAAAATGCACAAAAAAACGCCTATCACTGCTTAACAAATTCATCACAAAAATTTGGCAGCATAGACATATTTATGACAGATAATGACACTTGAGCTGTCAGTTAGTTGTTAACGCAATTGAAAAAAGAAATATTTTAAAGAACGAAATTTAGGAAATGCACATTCTAATAGGTACATATATGTATTTAGTTCCGATAAAAAAATGTTTATTATCTTAACTCATCAATTTTATTATTTATTGACTAAACCAATCGTCGGCAAATGAATAAATAAGAGATGGAAGCATTGTTTTCGATTAGTTTTTTTTTTACGTTTGGGTTTCTCCGGTTGTTAAAGGAATGAATTTCTCCCTAGGAATTCTTCGCAAAGTAGCAATTTGGACTTGGTATCACTGTTTTTATATCCGCAAAATAGGCGTATATACGCGTGCAAAAAAACACGGCTATTGTAAAGCGTTAAACAGAGCGGACATTTTTTGCATCATTCGTAATATAGAACGATCAATGGAAATCTTCGTTTTATTAGAAATTCGTTAAATGGGGTATTCGTTAAAGTGGACGTCGACTGAAAAGAATTTACAATAAACTATTTTTTCAACAACGGATAGCTCAAATGTCATTTCATTACATTATCTGTGCGATGTGCGGTGCGGCACACGAAACAAACAAGGCTATTGAAGGTAAACTTTCCAAGCCTACCCAATTCGTTTCGGTAGATTCATTGAACCAATAGAATCTTCTACGTGATATCAAGTCAGAGATTACAGACCAAAGAGAAAAAAAACTTCATATAATGAACTGATTCCAGAAAGCAAAATCGCATATCAAAATTAATTAAAATTCCTTCTAACGCAAGTACACACACTGGTGCACTCAAAGTTCTTTCTTCAAAGACTTATGTATTAGCGCTATAGAAATGCAAATAAAAAAAATGAAAAGATGCAAATAGAGAAGAGAAACATTAAATAGCGCTGGCAAGCATGGTTCGAGTAAACAGAGGAAAGCAATATGTACGCCAAAACTATTCAGGCAAACTACAATAGGCCCTTTAATGTACGATATGTGGTTGTGCATATGCACAACCACCCCATTAAAGCGTAGGTACATATCCACATAAATAGACCAACCGGCAAAAGTATCTACGCCAGGTTTAGCAACGCATCTATTAGTATGCCAATAGCACTGGCGGTGCCGTCGTCGCCGCCACCTCCGCCATCCCCGTCGACGACGTTGCTGTATTTTATTCTAAGAGGAGTCCGGTGAGGATGACGAAGTCATTGCCGGACCGAATGAACCTCCACCGAGGAGAATTAACCAGCCCCAGCGCCAGAACTACAGAACAACACACATTTTTCGTTTTCGTCGTTATAGGAGAGAAGAATACGACAACCGGCCGCGCCGCCAAATACGAAGGCACCGAAGAAGAACACAAAATGTCGACAACGACGTCGACGTCGACAAACGCCAATGACCACATAAACGGCAAGAATATAGGACAACAAACTTTTGTGACACTCTATAGGGCAATGGATTCATCGGGATGATGTGAATGCGATACCAAAGCATACGAGCAAAAAAAAATTACTCATACAGCCAGTCAGCCAGCCAACACCAAACTCTGGATGCACAAACTAGAGACGTAAAATGCCTATCTGCCTGCCCAGCACGACAATGCACAGCAAACCAAAGACCGTCCCCAGACCCCAGTACCGGGAGTTCGCTCTTGGCTGTCTTCTCTTCGCATTCGACTGTGTGTGTTCGATGTACCGGCGGTAAGCGGTAACATAGGCTGCCGGTGCTTCTGCACAGCCTCTCTTTGACTGCTGCATTTGCCAGTGCCAAACAGTCAACTAAAGAAAGTCTCCATCTGAAACTCTCGACTCCATGCTCCACCGCATCGCATCGTTTCTGATGCAGTGAAGGGATCCAACATCCAAACCAAAGTCGAGAATTCGCTCTCTCTTCGCAGAAGTGGATGTTGGAGTCACGTAGGGGTCGGGGATGTCTCTATACAAAGCCGTTTTGTATTTGTACGGCCTGTCCACGGGACTGCTTTCATTCGGAAGATGAAAAGAAAAGACGACACCAGGCACCATCACCTTCATCGTTCAAGAGTGAAGTGCATAGTGCACCACAGAGACGCGACGATGTGCTCAAGGCATGCCGCATGCCGCCTTCCATCTGCATTCACTGGCAACTTGTTTGCAAGTTAAACGAGATGCAATGCATCTGCAACATTCTCTTAACATATCAAAAGAGACTTTTTGCAATCTATAACACAAACAGCAGCAGCAGTGGTATAGGGCTATGGGCATTGTGATTTATTTAAACTTGGAAATAATTTTGCAATTATTTATACGTGGGAAAAAATGAATTACAGTTTTGTATATTTTCCGCCGTTGTGGCGTAAGTAGGTGAGAGTTCTAGTTAGTTAGTTAGTTAGTTTTAACTGACTTTTATTTTCATTTTAATTACATATTTACACAAACAATGGGAATTCGAAGTCGTTTTTGGTTTGGCTGTCTACCAGATTGACGATTATTTGTTTACTTTTTGTAGGGGAGACGGGGCACCTTTGAACATTCTTTCCTTTGAATATTTGAAATATTTAAGTTATTCACACTTTGAGAAGTGATATTACGCTTAAATTTAAACCAACATTTGTGTAAATTCAATAAAGGCTTATAATTTATTTAATCCATTTTTAAAGAATAAGTCCTAAAGTTCAAATGTGCCCCAACCGGGGGCAGCTTTGAACAGGCCTGGGGCACTTTTGAACTGTAGCTATTTTAATGGTTTATAGCAGCAAATTAGAGGCTACGCGATTGTTTTTAAACGAATCAAATATTTGTATTTCAATAAAAACGATTTTAAACAAACAATTTATTTTTTTTTATGAAAAATTCAAACTTAAAAATCTTGAAGTTCCTGGAGTGTTGAGTTACCGCTAGAATGCCGCTCTTGGTGTAATTTGCGTTAAGATCGGTAGTTCTTTTTTTTTCGTTCGTAAATATTATTATACCATCACAAATCAGTTCAACAAACTAACTAACCTTCAAAAGTGCCATATCCATTTTGTTCAAACCTGTCCTAACACTAACATGCCTAGTGATACAAAATTCAGCATAACGAATTATGTTTAAAATATTTAACAAAAAGTTTACTTTATTCTTATTCCAAATAAAACGGTGCCTCCAATAAATATTACTCACAAACAGAGACCCTCAACAAAAATGTTTAACACCCTTACAAAAAAAAAATATAAAACGAAATTGTGTGCATAAATTCTGCACTCCCCAGAAACCCCAGAAAAGTATTGACGACTAAAGATGAGGGTATCCCCAGAGCCATCCTCAAACTCACTGTTCCTAGGACATAAACAATAGCTGGCCGGAAATGAAACCGATCTCTGACCGATTTGCAACAATCTAGAAGCTATGTTTTGATGTTTTGAAAGCTTGTCACTCTAAGCATATTTTAGAAGCTAATCGATTAGCTTAAATAATTTTGTATCAATTTTGACATGGAGTGCAAAAATTTTTTTATGGAGTCGGACAGAATCCCGAAAACCAAAATCCCGAAAATCCAAAAAAAAAATTATTTTCGTAAAGGCTACTACTAGCACCGTCATGTAGTGGTAAGTGCGTTGGACTGCTACGCAATGCTACCCAGGTTCAATCCCAGCCCGTAGGTCCCTTCCATTTGTGCAAAAATATAACACGCACACACAAATGGTTGCGAGAAGCAGGCCCAGGTTCACCCCGAGCTGTAGCGCCACCTAAAGAAAGAAGAAAAAAAGGCAAATAAGCTGCTGAGGTTCGCAAAGAGATATGTGAAGCTTACGGTGTTGACTGCTTATCAGAACGCACTTGTCAGAATTGGTTTAAGAAATTTCGTTCTGGAGATTTTTCACTCAAAGATAACCAACGTTCTGGTAGACCAATTGAAGTTGATGATGACCAAATTAAAGTCATAATTGAATCAGATAATCATATAACTGCGCGAACAGCCTAAGCTATGGAACTGCTTTTAACAAATGAAGTGTCGTTGGAATCGTCTTGTAACGTTGCAGTACATATCCTATGTACGCATTTAGATGACGGATTACATTTTTTTATCTTTACAACCGTCTTGATAGTGGCATCAAATGAAAGGACACTTGGCGATTAAAATACGACACGCTATGACGTCATTCTAAATTCAATATGACGGACGCACAAAGATGGCGGATTATCGTTATCTTTACTTCCCCTCCTTAAAATGGGTATCAAATGAAAGGGTTTGACAAGTAGAACACGACATTTTTTACCTACTTACACTCTAAATATTTTCTAAAACTAAAAAAGTAAAAAAGTTAAAAAAAACGAAAGCCCGACAGTGGGCAAACTAACTAAAAAGTACAAAACAAGGATGAAACGACACGATGGTGTTAAGAGTAGGTATAGCCGTAGTCGTGTGCCACTTTGCCCTATGTATGCGTGTAGGTATATAAAAACGTTATTATAACGACATAGCCAGGTTCAAGTTTTTTTAACTTAATTTATATAGGACTGCTGACGCCGTATATTTATTTTTATTTAACTTAGCTTTGTATTATTTTTCCTCTAAAGCGGACACTCTCTTATGTGGACAAAAAACTCCGTTCCCGTGGCTGTCCACTTAAGAGAGATTTCACTGTATGTACTCATAATGTTGCATATTTTTTTTTTAATAATGTATGGCTTTACGAAAGTTTCAAATCATGCTCATTTATTTGACAGTCATTTCTATATAATTTTTCCTTAAAATCCCAGAAAAAGTTAGGTTTGAATATGTAGGCCTAGTTGAAAAATTTACCTATGAAAAATTGTGTAAGAGATTAGAAATCAAAATTAAATTCAAAATACTGCATCCATCAGTGGTGAAACGTGTTGTGAGGTACTCTAGGACACATCTTTCTGCAGCAGCTCTCCAGATTGTGGATGCGCTCCATTTGACATGTGGTGTTCACACGTTTAGAAGACGGCTGAGGAAACACAATCTCAGTGCTCGAAGTCCCCACGAAAAGTCCAACTTCTCAAGAAAATGCATGTATCAAAAAGGCATCTGTCTGTCATCTGTACTAATGAGAACAAAACTGTTCTGTATAGTGGGAAAGTATCTCTGGAGTATGTCAGGCGTCCACCCAATACAAAATATGATCCTAGATTCACAACAAAAACTAAAAAACTCGTTAGATCTACTATCATGATTTGGGGATGCTTTTCATAATATAATAGACCAGCACTCATACGTTGATATATTGCAGAGCATCATGTTGCCATATGCCGAGTACGAAATTCTACTAAAATGGGTTTTCCAGCAGAACAACGACCCGAAAGAAACAATGGTTTCAGGATAATATGATTGAGCCTGCTCAAAAAAAAAGTTATTTATTTTTATTTATGTTAGTTTGTTTCAATTAAATCAAAAACTAATAAATGTACATATTTTAAGAAAATAATGCATTTTAGCTACTTGTAGAATTTTTTACAAACTATTGCTTAATTTTTTGTATTTTAAGTTAATGCCACTTCTTTTGTGGCACTGCTTTTTTTTTTGCGCACAGCTGTATGTAAATAAAAATGCAATGCAAAATATTTCTCGTGATGAGCACTTTCTCTGTATGAAAAATGAGATCCCTAGCTTTACTCATATCCTTGTTGTCGTTCAGTTAAAATCTTCAAAACTCCTCGGAAGCCATCTGACGTGGTTAATGACATAACACGTCACATTCTAAGTCTTTTTTATTGTCAATTAATTGTTGTTGTTTTATTTTTAGAGTAGGTATGTCACTTTCATAACAACATATTTTTTCATTTGTAGTATTCTATTGTAATCGTTTCCTTTTCTCCTATATACTACACAGCACGGTAGCAAGAATCATTCATAAAACGTGCATATACGAACAGCATGCAACATAGGACAACACAAAGCGAAGTGCATATGAATTCCGCTGGTAGTAGTAGGTACCTACTCAAATGGATTGCTTCTCTGCGCTTATCACAAGATTATGAGCTGTTTGTCACGATTTTATGAATGAAATTCCATCTGCCTTCTCGTCCCTTGTTTGTTTAGCCAACAACAGTGTGTGGGGGGGGGGGGATGAGTTACAGAATTGTCACTCGAAAACCTCACCCTTTAGGGCACAATACAAGAAAAAGCTCTCATGACGTCAGTTAGACAGAAATGTCACTCGTTCAAATCCATTTGTAATATACTCGTATGACTCGTGACACTTAAATTTTACGAAACGATTTTTCATTTCAAGTCAGATTTGTATTTTTTTTTAATAAAAATCTGGTCATCGAGCCGACAACCTTGCTCCACGGCCATTGTGGCAAAAAGGTAGAGAGGAAGAGACATGGGAAAGAACAGAAAAGTGAGGTAACATGGATGCAATGACCGATCGGCTGTAAACAGGCAACATCAGGGGCAAGTGGAACGTGCGAAAAATAAGTACGGATTGGAAAAACAAAAGAGAAAACGATACACGTCCCGATTGCATCATAGTGCGAGGATTGCAAAAAACAAAAAAAAACCTCTAACAACAAAAACAAGAAAACTCTATAAAACTTCGATCGAAGCACAGCTGAGAGTGTATGAGTCTGAGTAGTCGTAGCTCGTAGTCAAACTCCCTCCCCGAGATCGTGTACAAAATGCCTGCCTTGACTGTGGTGTGTGCATCTGAAGTTTACGTTCGCGCAATCGAGTTGCCTTGTGATCGCTATTTAGAGTTCAACGTCTTGCGATGGAAAAGAGACACAATGACAACACACGTTATTGATGGTGTGCGTGTGTGCGCATATGGAATTCCATATGCTGGGGATGGTTTTCAATTCTGAAAGTCAATCCGAATTACGTAACATTGGCAATCCGTCCGCGTGTCAGGTTCAGCATGGGTGTGTTGGCGAAAGTGATGTTCTTAAACGAGATGAAAGTACAAATGTGATACCAGACCAGCACGAGTGAGTATATTCCTCGCATTTTATGAAATCGTTCGCGATACATAATAAGTTTTTTTTTTTTTTTTTTGATGGGATTGAAGCGATGTATCGGCCTTCAAAATTTAGGGTACCTATAACCTTTAAAATTATTGAATTGAGGAGTTGCTGTGAGCGTTGCGTGTTAACAAAAAAAATAGATAGCCAGCCAGGCACAAGTGTGTTACAACTAATAACGATAATATTGTAATTCACGTGTTAAGGTTAAGAGTTTTGCAACCGTAATTTGCGCTGGGTCTAAACACAGTGCTAATGTTGTTCGAAAATAAAATTGCCTAAAGGCTATTGAAGTCTTTTTTTTTATTTTAAATATGTACAAACATATGTACATACATACATATGTTAATATGTATGTATGCACATTTATGTATGTATAATATTTGCTAAGTTATGCAGTGATACATGTAAACTCTGTATTGTCAGCCCTGTGTGGACGGATGGTTAATGGATCCCAGTAGGGAATCGTTGGCGATTTCATCAGACGCTGCCAAATCACATGAAAATCTTGAAAAACATCAAAAGCTTCTCAAAATCATGGCTAGGATTCTAGGAAGCGAGTTGGTAATGGATCTTGTTTTAAAATTCCTACCACTTTTAAAATTTGAGCATCAATTGTACTACCACTTTGCTTCACGGCGGATGACATTTTTTTAAGCCTGTGCTTAGGCATTGCCAAAGTAGCGAGTTGGTAATGGCACCTGTTCTAAGAAAAAATAATCCAACCATACTTTTGATTAACTTAGTATCGATGGCATTACCGCTCCGCTTCCTGTTCCTATACTATCCTTTTTGCAGGTTTTTTTGGAATGGAAATATGTATGTACATATCTAGCAAACAAGTTTGATCACGTTTTGTATGTGTATCGATGGAACTAAAGCTTCACTGGAAGGGGTTTAGGAAGGTGTGCTTATTGGTAAGCGATGAAATAAGTGCTTCCCTAGAATGGTTACAGGAAGGCCTGCTATTACAACTTCCTGGTAACCCTTGAAAAAAAAATGCATGAAAATGCAAAAGGAAGCGAAAAGGCAAACGTTTTTTTTTTTTTTTTTTTTTTCAAGCGTTTATTTATTTTATTTAAACAATATTACATTTTAAAAGGCAAATGTTTGTTCCATATGACATCGCAATGTTAAAATGAGGAATCGATTCTTAGCATAGGAAGGTCAAAAATAGTTACTGGGGTAATATGTAAATTCCCTACTGGGGAACCGTTAACATGTAAAGCGGTCGAACTCACCAAACTAGGACCAACAATGCCTATTCTACCTGAAAAGAAGAATCACTCAAAGTTGACACACAGTCAATAAAGCCAATGTTTGATTGGAAAATGGGCACACCTGCCTAGGCTGGTTATTAACCGCTCTAGCTACCTTCTTTCCACCCCGGAGGAACAGAGAAAAAGCTCATCTTAGCTGTCGAACCAAATCGGAAGTGCAATTTATTGTACTGGATGCTGTTAGTCAAAGAGCAGGTTAACTGGGGAAACTTATTAGTAAATACTTAAGCCCTTTATCGCCTATGAAAGAAGAAGACATACATAAAGAAGAGGGTTTTATGACAACAAAGCTGGAACCTACGCTGGAGCCCCTTTTGAGTACATGAAATAAGGGGTGTATTCGTCTCATTACTTCTTAACCATTAAAGACAACTGGTTAAAAGGAAGAAGGAGCTAAAACTAACGTTTGGAAAAAATAAATACTATGCCACTTCCAGCTCAAAAAAAGTATCACAATCGAGACAACAACCAAAGATTATAAAAAAATAAAGAAATAAGCCAACCAACTAATAGCGAACTATGATCAGCACACAAGGGTGCAAAATAATACATATGTAGGTGTGTGCCTGAAAAAACACTGAATCGTTCACTTAAGTTGCAATTATGATTAAATTTTTAGTATTAAATTTTTTAAGCTCTTTTTTAATACAGAACAAAAACCTTGTTAAATTTTGAACTAAATTGATTAAAAAATAAATTTGTAACGGGGAGTCCCTCGGCAAGCGGAACACTCCTCTTACAAAAAAAAAAAATGCAACGCAATACAAGGACACGTGTATTGGTTGCCATTTGAAAATAGTACTTAACCCATACACACAGAAAAGATTCACAACGCAATAAAGGAAAGGTCTGGAAACCGTACACTAATATTCGCTGTTCACTATGAATCTGTAATTGAAAGCTTCAAATATTTTATTGTAATCAAATTTTTTTTTTTTTTTTCTCCGAGGGTAGGTGAAAATCTTCCATAGACACTATGAGAATAGCAAGCGCGTGCTCATAGTAGTGTCAGATTCTTACTGACCAAAAACACCACCCTTCGATATAAATTTGTTAGATACTGCAACTAAGTTATACTACTTATCAAGCAATTTTTCTATCACGAAATATAAACGTTTGGCAGGTTACTTTCCAATGAAAGATCCTGCATGTTCCGCAATTTAGACGCGGTTAATCCTTATCTCGCCAAGTCGAAAGGTTTTGTTCTTTGTAGTCTTCGCAATAAATTGCTCTCATCCAAAATAAGTAGGACTGTATTATTAACATGTCCGATTAGTCGGTTTCTATGTTTTCGCGCGAAGCTTCTAGTTTCAGCTTCGATTGTCGGAATTCCGAGATCCCTGTGGATATCGTCGTTTCTAGCATACCACGGTGCTTGGACAATTTCTCTTAGCACTTTATTTTGAAAGGTCTGTAAAATATGTTCCCGCAAATAAATAAAATATTTCGGAGGAATAATCTCAACGACCTTCCATGTCTCAAAATTCCTCGAAATACGGACAACGAACGAATACTTGTGACAGCAGGTATAGATCCAGTAAACGCAGTCGATGACGACAATTTCTTTTTGATCGAAGATCCGCAGGAGAAGGTTGAGACTATAGGAGCGACTTTTCAGGAAGTGTATAAGGTGAATAGCAGTATTTGCCCGAACCATGACCTGGAGAATCGAGTCCTTGTGCACAACTTCTACCTTCGAAATGAACTACAGCAATGGCGATCAGAGAACATCGGTTTCACCGAGTTCAATGAAGACAATAGGGCAAATAATGCCATCGCCAACGAAGGGATACATCCCCCGTTCTTATCGAAGGTAGAGCTCCAAGCGATCTTCGAATCATTGAGAAAGAAGAAGTCAGTGGGAATCGATGGAATATCTAACATTGTGCTTAGACATCTCCCTCTAGAAGCGGTAGACATTTACTGCATTTTGTTTAATAATGTGCTGAATAATGCACATTATCCAGCGCATTGGAAAACAGCAGTAGTACATCCTATCCCTAAAAGGGGTAAGGACTATTCCAATCCGGCAAATCTCCGGTCAATAAGTCTCCTTCCGAACATCAGCAAGGTATTCGAAAAAGTGGTCAATAGAGCCCTGACTAAGTGGGTTGACGACAAACATATAATTCCAGATAACCAATTCGGATTTAAGGCGGGGCATGATACCATACATGCCGCGTCTAAACTCGTATCGGATATTCAATGGAACAAAAGCAAGAAACAATGCACGGGTGCCTGCCTGGTTGACTTGAAGAAAGCCTTCGACACCGTTTGGCTAGAGGGACTTTTTTACAAGTTGAGCAGGTTGAGCATAAGTAAACCACTGCTGTACATACTTTATAATATGCTCACCAGTAGGCGGTTCGTTGTGAAAAATGGCAATGTGACCTCTGCTGGTATTTTTGAAATTAAAAATGGTCTACAACAGGGTAACCGCACCCGATCCTTTTCAATATTTACACAAGTGATCTCGTAGGGTCTCTTCACCATGCTATTGCGTACGCAGATGACTTGGTCGCGTACAGATCAGGGCCAAAATCGAGGTCATTGCAATTCTCTTGCAGCGTGACTTCGATAAGATTCAGCGATATTGTGACGACTGGAAGTTGAAGATCAACTTCCAGAAGTCAGAAACCATCTTGTTTCGGACGCCGTTGTCTGGGGCCTCTTGGGACACCAGAAAGAATTGGCGAAAGTTCGCAATCGTGGGACGACACGGGCGGCCACTTGCATGTCGAAATGTAGTCAGATACCTCGGGCTGTGGCTAGACCAGTATCTGTATTTTAACAAACATATAGATGCTGCTCTGGCCAGAGCCAGAGGCGCTTTTGCTCTTACAAAGAGACTGTTTTATAGCAGCCAACTCGATGCGAGGGTAAAGGTTATCTGCTACACGGCCCTTATACGGCCAATGATAGCATATGGTTGTCCCGTGTGGTTCAACGTCGGACCAAGTTTGATGGAAAGGATTCGGGTGTTTGAGAGGGCTTGTCTTCGGGCTTGCCTTCGTTTATACAGAACACCAGAGTCCGAGTACAAAAAATTCTATTCTAATGAGGTCCTATACAACAGGGCTAACGTAATAAGAGTGGACAATTTCCTAATCAAGATGACTCGAAGGCACATTGCAAGAGCAATGGGTTCGATGAATAGCCTGATCTTCGGGGCTTATTACCCCAATTTCACGTATCACGAAAGAGTGCGCCTTAACGGCTTCGTTCCACCAGAAGCGTTCCTCTATTTTGACCAACAGGGTCTGATCCAGGATAGAACAGCGGTACCGCTAATCTTCCATGTTGCTCGCAAGACTATGGATAGGCGGCTCAACTACGACAGAGACGTCGCACAGAGCCAAACGGAGCGCCTCCGGTTTAGTAGGTCGGTTTCGGGGCGCGATGGGCACGATGTTGAACAGCAACATCAGAAATTCTGGTGGCTGTTAGAAAGAGATGGAATTCCCTCGTCGATTCCGTTTGATCCGGGGTAGACCCCAAGGCATAGTTGGCCGCCTTTTATGTTTATTATGTAGACATGCCGTGGCCGGCTTACATAGGTTTAGGTAGTGTAGGTATTTGTAAGTTTTATAAAAAAATAAAAAAAAAAATAAAAAAAAAAATATATAAAAAAATAAAAAAAAATACGCACAGCACTTTGCCAACAAAAAAAAAATATAAAAACAAATAAAAAACCACAAAAAAAAAATTATAAAATATCACAGCACAAAAAACAAAAAAAAAATTACGTATTTAATTACGTAGCTAGACTTAAGATAGGTTAAGTAGTTGTAAGTCTTATTTAAGGTAGTTTTAAGCAAAAAACATGTCCTGTTGCTAAGTTTTTTTTTTCAAACTTTTCTTAGCTCTAAAATTGTAACTTTAATTAAAATTCTATATTATAAGTTAGGTTACGTCGAAAGACATAGTATAAATATTAAGTTTAGCTTAGAGTGCCCGTGTGGGGCCAGTAAGTTAGAGTAAGGTAGTTAGGTTAGTTAAGCTAGTTTTAATCACTTTTGTCTAGCATTTAAGATTTAATTGAATTGATAAATAAAAATGAATTAAAAATGAAAAAAATGGTCTGTAAAATATTGGCATTTGTTTTCTTGGTACAACCCCAAAGTTGTATACCGTAGGTCCACACCGGCTTTAGCACTTGCTTGTATAAAAGCAGTTTGTTCTCGGTACTGAGGTGGGAATGTTTTCCGATCAACCAGTACATTTCTCTATATTTGATATCTAGTTCTTTACGTTTCATTTTCACGTGCGAATTCCACTTCAACCTTGCGTCGAGTGTCATTCCCAGGTATTTGGCTTCATTTGCAAAGGGTATTCGGGCCAAATTTATAAAAATTGGCAAGTCATTAATTTTCCTATAAGTGAAATTCACGTGAACAGATTTAGTTCCGTTAAGGGCGATCCGCCAGTCCTTCGTCCATTCATTTACTTTATTTAATGCATTTTGTAGTTTGGCAGTCGTTTCCTCGATTGTTTTACCTACCGCTAGGATAGCGGTGTCGTCGGCAAACGTAGCAAGGATAGTGCCATCTTCTTTCGGTATATCACGAGTATATAACAGATAGAGAAGCGGCCCCAGAACGCTTCCTTGCGGTACGCCGGCCAAAATTTCTTTCAGCTCTGAGTATTCGTTTCCATTTCTAACACGGAAGAGTCTATTCCCGAGATATGAATTCAAAATCTCGTATAGGTTTGCGGGAAGTACTTGTCGTAGTTTGCATTTCAAGCAGGGCTGCCGTTTTGAAAATTCGAATGGGAGTATTTTAGACGTTTACAGGGGAGTATTTCGTGTCTGAGGGGAGTACAAAAAAGAAACGATACAAATCCAATATTAAAAGCAACCATTAGGTTAGGTTAGGTTAAAGAGGGTGAGGATTACTCCTCTTCACGTAGGCCGCAAGTCGGGCCCGTTGTGCTCCCCTCTGGAACTGAGCTGAGAAAGAAGGGGTTGGGGTGTGTGTTAGTGAAAGGGGTAGAGTAGTGGAATGGAAAAGGTTGGAAGGAATATATGAATTCAAGAAAAACGCTCTGTGTGTCGTGTAAACTCCAGTGTTTTCGAGAAATCGATAGATCTGAGCGATGTCAGCCCGGGTAGGATGTGTCTTCCCAGGTATTTATGTCTTATTGAACATAGAGCAGGACAATCGCAGAGGAAGTGTTTTATACTTTCGTCTTCTTCTTCGCAACCCGGGCAGGTGCTGTGCTGCACTAGTCCCAGTCGGTTGGCATGTTTATTTAAGTTGATGTGTCCCGTATATAAGCCAATCAACAGTTTAATTTGTGCTCTGCCCAAATTCAGTACTTTCCTAGCCCGCAGTGGATTTGGAAATTCCATCATTTCTTTGGAAAAGCAACCATTAGCCTGTTGAAACTCTAAAACTTAATTATTTTATTTGGACTGCAGGCTCAAGCTATTTTTCTACAAAGTTCCCTTTTTTTTAATAAATAGCAAAGCGACAGAAAAACAAAATTTTTGATGAATGATGATTTAATGAACCCCAAAGACATTAAAAATGTAAGCATTAAAATAACCAAGTTTTGGGTTTTACCTATCAAATTGAAACTCAGTACTTCGTACAACCTCCTCGGCTCTACATAACTTCGAAAATTCTATTATGCATGGAATTTATCAAGCTCTACAGAACTTCTCCATTGATCTCGATTCATGCCTGGGCTATTTGTGTTTTTAGCTCTTTCACATTCCAGTACTGCCTCTCATATACATTTTTCAAGTCATGATCCCCCACATGTTTTCGATTGGTTTCAGATCAGGACTACATAATGGCCACGGCAAACATCTTGTTCTGCTGACTTCCAACTATTCGCGGACTATTTTTGCCGCTTGAATTGTATTGTTGGAAAAATAAAGTTTTCACCCGCCGGAATTTTTCCAAATTCGTCTTAAGCATATTCGAGCATCTTTCTGTATTTCACACCATTCATTTTGGGTGGTAGTCATATCAAATTGATTTTTCCATGATACCCAAAGGGATCCCAAACCATTGCACTTCCACCTCCGGAGTGCCGGGTCATTTTCACTGCTTTTTCATCTCGCAAATGATGCCA
The DNA here is from genome assembly GCA_949775065.1 of Brachyopa scutellaris. Taxonomy (NCBI): domain Eukaryota; kingdom Metazoa; phylum Arthropoda; class Insecta; order Diptera; family Syrphidae; genus Brachyopa; species Brachyopa scutellaris. The sequence goes on along the minus strand of OX459113.1, from coordinate 93,535,115 downwards.
ATAAAACCTTAAACCATCGGGACAGTTTGCTTCAACAGTTGCTGCACTCTTCTTACAGTTACGGGAAGTTCCAACTCGCGCCTTACCTGACCGGCATTCGGCATGTTCCACCTGAATTTGCGTGAAATAGCTTGGTCGACCGGATCTAGATGAGAGAGCAGAGCCATCATTTTTACCCAAATTGAGGAAATTACACACGATGGAAACAGATCGTCCTACCTTCGATGGAACTGACCGCTTTTCATGCTCTCTTTGTATAGCAATAACTGCCCATCCTTCCAGGGTCAAATAGGTTCCGCGGGGCACGACTAGGTTAGATTGGGTTAGGTTGTCGGGAGTTCTGAGGCTAAGCCATAACAAAACACGAGGCACCATAATGGGACCATCGTATGATGGTACCTAAACCAAAACTTTTCCCTTTTTTCCTTTTTAAATTTTATTGTACTAAGTTTGGCCAGTCTCTTCTAGTGTGTTAAAGAAGTCATTCCCTAAAAAATTCTCTAGAGAGCGAGCAATAGCCTGACAACCACAAAGAATGTGTTCAATATCCTCCGATATACATACTTACCTCCGATATACATACTTATGTCATATACCTATGGGGCATGGCTAAATAGAGGTTGAATAATTATTATCATTTCGAATTACTAGGAGTGTGAGTCATCTGTGAAATTACCTTCAAAATATTTTAAATATAAAAATACTTATCAATCATCTGAAATATTGTAAGGTAAACACAATGTTTTTATACTGAAGTATTTCACCTCTTGTGCATGGCTTCTTTAGTTAGTAGTTCAGTCTGTATATCAAACTGAACATTTTGATAATGTCTGTCTTTATACTTATAGCGGCCACTGTATTTCATTATCGTGTTAGTACTATTCAATAAAGACAAAGGTACTCAAAGTACTACTTGTTTTAAAAAAAAAAATGGAAATATTTAATAGGGGAGTACAATCAGGACGAGGGGAGCACGGGAGTACAGTGCTTGAGAGAGTAGTATGAATACTCCCTTAGTACTCACTTCGGCAGCCCTGATTTCAAGCCATCGTGCCACACCACCAGGCTTGCGAGACGTCAAGAAATACGGTTGAGCATATCTTTTTTTCTTCTAGTGCTTTTTCGATTACGTTAGTAATTCTATGCACCTGGTCAATCGTCGAATGCTTACTTCTGAACCCAAACTGGTGGTCAGGTATTAGATTATTTTCTTGTAATCAAATAAAAACACTTGTTTAATCGTGGGTCGATATTTCACATTTTATTAGAACACTTATATAGATATTTTTTGTAGTAATCAAGTGTGAATTATAAAAAGTGAGTGAAATAAGTAATTAAAATGTTTATTATATTCTTGATGTTGACCTTTCTTTTGTCGGGTACAGTATGTGGAGCAGGTTATTACTGTCTGGTTAACAAGTCACTCGCATTATCGTGATCCCTACAAAAATGAGGAAATGTTTTAATAAATAAAAGTAAATATTTAACAGTATGTGCTATAGAATAAGGGTTTAATATTTGGTCCCAAATCCTTTTGTTTTGAAGACACCTTGCCACTTTTATAGCATAGAGTCTAGCAATGGTTGGCACCTTAAACCCTAGAAAAATAATCATATTTAGATGTACAAAAGGATAATCATGTATAAAATTAATTCACAGAGTCATCATTAGCTTTCTGATAGCTCTGGACACTAGTTGGTATGTCACGAACGTCCATCCTTTGATTCAAAATATATATAAAAAAAAAAAAAAAAGTGCGGTATATTTTACGCAGATTATCTTTTCAGGGTTCCCAAGCTGCTTTAACCCACAATTGTTCCTTATTTCAGTGCTTGGAGTGGCCAAGGGCCCTCTTGATATCAACCCAAAAATTTTCAATGGGGTTTAGATCGAGAGACTGCGCTGACCAGTTCATAAAGTTAACATTATGATGCATAAAACATATTTTCTCGTCTTTGGAAGTTTGTTTCGGGAGTGAGAAGCTCAATCGTGACAAATGATACTCTTTGATGTTTGTCAGACATTCGAAAGAGGTGGGCACTGTGAAAAACTTTTATGTGTTTGCGGCGGGATTCGAACCCAAGACCGCTGGCTCAGTAGTCCGACGCACTAACCACTTGCGTTACGGTGCCCACGGTGCTGCTATCTAATCGAAATAAATTGTGATCTTGGACTCTTCGGACCTCAAAACAACTCTCCATTATTCGTTAGGCGAGCTAAGATGCAAATTGCTTTCACCTTTGTCGGTGACCTGTGGTTAGCAGTGGCAATTTCTTTGACTTCCAGTAGGTAACTCGCTATCCAGAAGTCTTCTTCTTATGGTCGAGGTAAGTAGGTTTAGTCCAAGTTCTTATTTCATTGTGGCAGAAGTAGCAAACGAATCCTTTTCAATTGTTCTGACAATCTGGCGATCGATTGTCTTCGTTGGCTTGAGTGGCCTGCCTCGCTTTTCATCGGTTTTAGGAAATTTGAGAGCATTGGTGAACATATTCTAGGAGCAGCCCACCATTTCATGTAAACATCTGTTTCCATAGATCTTACCTTCCTTCATCAACCTTTTTTTATTAGAGCGTATTTATTTTTACATTTTTCCTTTATAGATCTTTGCAATAACTGACTTTTGTTACGATGAAGTACTCCACACCTATTTTTTTTCACACCACTGTAGGTACAAGAAACAGAAACTCTTTTAGGTAGGCACTCATTTCTATCAGATTCTGGATGGAGAGAGGAAAACATATCTAACATGGAATAGTTGGGCGTAGCTATTAAAAATACTATCAAAAAATTAATTTCATAGCACTCAACTCTAAGGATAAGATTGATGCTCCACAGATCACTGATCGCGACAGAGATTAATCTATTTTGCAAGCAGAAAATACAATCGAAAAAGATTGGTAAGCTCAGTGGACGTATTTAATGATCACAGCTCAGCTTGGACTAAGACTATGTTAGTATGTACATGAGTTCTAAACCAATTCGTGAGTTTTAACAAAGTTTATTATGCACGCAAAATCATTACGATTGATCCATACTAAAGTTCATTGAACAGCCCTATTCAGATTTCTAGAATTCCCTCAGAAGTAGAAGAATAAAAAATACCAGAGCTATGCTATTGTGTTCACATTTATATCATAATTGAATTCAAGACCCAGGAAGTTAATTCAAAGCCCATACAAATCGAAAGAGAAATCCATCAGCAAGTAGTAGCAGCATGTATCTATTCGCTGGGCTACGCTCCTTCTTCCTATTTTCCATAATAAAAGCGAACGCACACTGCACACAGAATCGCCGCAGAATTCCTTTAGCGCGCATGCCAAAGATCACTCCGAAGCCAAATGGCCAATTCAAGTGGCCCAGCGATGAAAAATGTGCATCTTTTCTAATTCATCTATCCGCCGCCGATGATTCCCCCCTTCTGGCAGCTGTGCCCTTGCCCAAGGGATGCCATTGCTGCCAGCTTCCATCAAATGGTCATTTTCAGGCTGATTATTATTTCCCATCTTCCATTAGAATCAGCGCCGACCGCCGGCCGGCCGCACACATTACTCGTACCGTCGTACGTCGTACCTCGTACCTTTCACAATCCAGTCCAGGGGTGCACTGCTATAGTGCTGAAGAAATCAAATCAAAAATTATAACACGCGGGGGACTTGGTGCGGGGCCTTTCGGAGGACATCTACGTGTCCACGGCGGCAGCCAAGATGTAACTTTATTATGTTCTGCAAAATTACAAACACCAAGTAACACCAACACAGCCATCCCATGACACACACTGAACGCTTGAGAGAGAGGCCCCATATGGGCGCATGGAGCGCTGAACCAAAGCGAATTTCGCGCCATCATCCGTTCGCTCGTCGATATGTGCTCACTGTATAGGCTTCTTCCTTCTTGTCGCTGGCTTTTGCGAGACTGCTGCTGTTTGTTCGTTTGCACATGTATGTGCGCCTGTAGCTGCAGCAACAACATGCATAAATGCTTTTTTGAACGAATGCGTTGTGTCACGTGTTCGCTGGTGTGTGTAGGGCATCGCGTTCGTTCACCTCCTAACTGGCCATTGGCCGATGTAATGCATCTCTTGGTCGTTTCTGCATTTTTTGTTATCTTCGGCTGCGCCCGCACTACACCATACGTCCATACACCACTCTCAAGTCGAGTTGTTGTTTTTTTTACATGTAACTAATGCAATTGCTCATCGGTTATATCTGTTATTTTATTTTTGTTGTTGTTTTGCAGATTTTAACTTCATCTTTTCTTTTCTCTGAATCACACTTTTTTTTATTAAAATGACGTGTAATGTGTGTGGAGAGTTTCTTTCAACATAAATGTAGTTGAATATCTGGGAGCCAAAAATGTAAAAGGAATTTTTAATTCATTAACAAATTGCTCCTCATTCATAGCTCGGATACGTCTGGAAAATCTTATTGTCATAGTACTGTGATGCTAACATACATATTCAATTGATCAGGACTGTATTTTTAGGTTGTGCAGACCTACTGGGGAACCGTGGGGTGCGTAATACCCGCTAGTAAAACTGAAATTCCGCTCGGAATTTTTTTTGAAAATTAACCTGCAAGCAAAAATCGCATTTCTGGACATTTCTAAAAAAATCTAAAAAAAATGCAGTTCAAATCAAAATAACTTGCAAATTGCATTATTTTACAACTGTATACATTTTTTCTGACAAAAGTGTATTTGAAATTGATAACTGTACCAAAATCGACAAACTTGCTGTTGTTGCGTAATTTTGTGTCAATCGCTCCACCACGTGAAACGACGAAAAATATATTACCGCCTAAATTGCAGCGTTTCAAAATTATAAGGTCAGTGCCTTAGTGGACAAAAACTAAAAATGTAAGCAATTTTAGAAACTTTTTGCAGTCTTTTAATTTAAATATTAAAATTAAGAATAATGGAAGAGGAAAGGCTTTGTCAAAGTTTGCGCAAGGGCATATCGACGCGTTTTGACAGAAAACATTAGTTAGAGGGAAATTGGTCGTAAGATCTTTTTGTGTAATTCAAACTTATGCACAAGGAAGACCTCTGGACGACCAAAAAAATAAACGGACCGTTGTTTTAGATGAACCATGATGGCTTCAATGGATATTGAATGGATTTGAGAAAGGAGCCAATGTTCCGTTCTAAAAGAAATTTTTGTGGTGGATCACTTATTGTGTGGGGTGACTTTGCTGCACTAGGAAGCATGTCGTTAGGATTTCCCTGCATGAGTATGAATAGTAAAGTATACCAGGATCTGCTTTCGGGACATTTAATGCCATTCATAAAGAGCCATAATAGAGCAAGTGGTTAGTACGTCGGACTACTGAACCAGCGGTCTTGGATTCGAATCCCGCCGCAAACACCTAAAAAGTTGTTCACAGTGCCCACCTCTTCCGAATGCCTAACAGGCATTCAAGAGTATCATTTGTCATGTAAAAGCTTCCCAACTTGCCGTTCGGAGAACGTTGAACTTACTATTCAACAGGATATAGCGAGGATACATACTCATCGCAGCACTAGAGCATGGTTTTCCACCAAGAATGTAACGTTTTAGGCTGGCTAGCGTGGAGAATCTGTGGGGATTTTGGATGTAGAGATCTACAAAGACATTTGGCGAGTTCTATGGAAAATCGCTTCTCTGTGTTTATTCTAAAAAAAAAGGAAAACAAAAAAATACTAATTCAGTAACACCCAAAAAAAAAGAGTTTTTTTTTGCATTTTTTTGCACGGACTTTATCATTTTGAAACGCTGTAATTCAAGCAAAAGTGAAATTTTCGTCCTCTCACGTGGAGCGATTGACACAAAATCACGCGACAGCAGATTGTTTGTCTATCTTGATACCGTTATCAATTTAAAATACACTTTTGTCAAAAAAATGTATAGCTACAGCTGCAAAAGAATGCAATTTTGCAAGTGACCTTATTATTCTGAAACGCACTGTAGTTGAAATTTGTTATTGAATTGTAGAAAATTTTGCATAGGTGTAGTTTTCTTCCGCATGAAGGAGCTGAGCGTGAACATAGGAGATGAGTACTTTCTTAAATTACGTGGGTATATCGACTACATATGACAAATCTTTTCTTGTAGGACAGCAATACCTGTCTTGGAAATCTGACATTTTTGCTGCAGAAATGTTGAGAATGTTGCAAAAGGCCTTTGGTGACCAGACTAAGTCGAAAACACAAGCAAGACGATCCACATCCAAGACGACCCCAACTGAGTACCTACCTAGCAGCATGTCAAGATAATCACAGATTTGGAGCTCAAAGATCGTTGATTGACAATAAGAGACCTTGGTGATAGTATTGCCACTTCAGATGAAAACATATTTTGTGCCTGAAAAGAGTCAAATCTCGATTGGTACCAAAAACACTAAATTTTTTGAAAACTTCATTGGTTCTTCGGGACCATTTTGCCAAAAATTCGACCATTATCGTTCCACAGCGATCCTATGCATCTAATTTGGACCGTGACCGCTCCGAGGACTCCGTTTCGACACGATTGAGGAGATAAAAAATAAGTCGCTGCGCGCCTTGTAGGCCATTCCGGGAATCGAATCTAACAACTGTTTTGAAGATTGAAAAAAACATTGGTATAAGTGTATTGTATCGGAGGGGGATTATTTTGAAGGCGATAAAATTGATTTTGAAGAATAAATAAAAATTTTAGGAGCTATAACCAAATTCCGGATCATATTATTGTCCAAAGAGTACATGCATAAAATTATTGATTTTTTTTTTAAATTAGCATTCGTGGCAAAATGGAACGTTGGAATGGACTCTGGTCCTTTTGGCCCCGCTGCGATCTAGATTTCGTTATGTTTTACTTTTATATTTTAGATGGTTAGGACGTACATACACCAAGATTCCTTATAAAAAGCAGTTGAGGCGGTGAAGAGCAATAAAATGGGATCTCAACACACTGCCAAGAACAACGCTCATCTGAAGGTGTAAAAAAAAAAAAAATCGAAAAAAAACTGGGAAGATTTTAAAGAAAGGCATCAAGAAAATTGTTTAAGAAACCCTGAGCATATATCAAAGGCAATAGCGTAAGCCTTTAATAAGCCGGTTGTTTCTGTTCAATGTTGACGAAACGGGTATAATAACCGTGGTCAAAGTATTGGCTTTGAAAAGTCGTTTAACTTCTGCTGAGAAAGGTGTTCTTTCAACAGCGATTCTTTGCACATCTAGATCGGAGCATAACGTACAATACAATCAACTATCATTTGTCCCAGGAAGCGAAGAAAATCGGAATTAATAGATGGAGCTCCACCCGGTTCAGCTTTTGTATGTCATCCTAACTCCTAGGGTGGTTGCAAACTGATATATTCACCAATCCGACAAAAGAAAAAACTATTTTGTTAGTCCTTGATGGCCTAATGGTTGAGAGGGGTTGAGAGGGGTTGAGAGGCTGAGCCATCCCAAAACACCAGGCTCCAGAGTGGGATCATCGCGATCCCCTAGAGTCCATCCAAGGATGGCAGCTAAACCACCTCAATATCCTCAAAGTATTTTATTACCCCGCAAAATTTTAGGACGAGTCTGTGGTTGATTCGGCCTACCTCCTCCAGGTTACTAAAAAAGTAGGAGCCTAAAATGTTCTTGCGACTGCGTGCTATGCCCTGACATTCACGATATCCTCTCTCCTGCACCTATATCATTATCATTACATACATGCATTAAAGCCCTGAGCATTGTGCGACAGCTCCTGACTAGTGCCGATTTAATTCCTCTTTTTGTGCTTGTACTTCGGGTATATCATTAACAGGAATTATAGGACATGTGCTTGATCCTTTGAAACCACCAATATTGCGTTGTCAAGTTCTTGAGTTACCAAAACTGGCTCAGATGGCATATCACCGAATATATTTATTTATGATTGCAGCTGCAACAAAGTCCTGATCAAGAAACATAATAGGTTTGGGTAAATTCTATTTTTTAAAACCATTAATTGCGTTAGTTGCCCTCTCTCGAATCTCCCATACAAATCGGGTGTCCACGGGCGTTTGCAAGTGTCAAATATCTAATACCAGTGCATTTTGAAACTTAATTCCTTAAAAAATAGTTGATAAAATACAAAGGGAAAAAAATATTGTACAAAAATTAATAAACATCAACTCTGCCATTAATTTGTTTAATGCAATTAGCAGCACAGCCAAAAAACAACCGAAGTACATAATTTACAGGTACTTTCTCCATGGAAATTTCACTGGAACTAAAGAGTATGCCTCCAAGTAAAGTGAACATCAGCTCGGTTTTATTTCAAAACCACTGTTATTACCGTAAAGCGAACTTCCCCAAAAGAAAGGACTGTAGTAGTGGCTTCTTAAATGACTACAATTAATCCAATTCTTATTTGAAAAATTATATTCGCTTTTCACACCTTCTTCAATATTAACAACTTCGTCAATATACATATATGTTTATTTGATTTGATTTATTATAACTATACTTAAACTAATAAAATTAAATTGGCAACAGGACGCCGGATATTAACTTAGAAAATTCATGTACATTATGTAGTTACCTAAGGTTCCTACATCGACATTCAGCTCTGCAACATTAGCCAGTATCACCATGCATGTATGTAATGTACGTATGTATACACAACTTTTTAACTTTATAGCTCTAGTTCCATCCACTGCAAGCAGGCAGGCAGGCACAAAACAAACTGAGTAAATAAATAAATAATGCAAAAAGACACAAGTAAAACAACATACACGGGCTTTAGCTGCAACAGTCATTGAATATTTTTTTCTAAGTCTAATGCCAAGGAACTCGTTACCGTACCGAACGAAACGAAAGTAAATTAGATGCATACATGCACATTGCCGGCACATACACAGAGAGATGTGCCACTCGCTTTCCATAGGCGTACGTAGTACACGTACCTACGTATAGCTTTTTTCTGTGTGCATACATGCAGTGGCAACTGGAGAGTATTTACTAACAAAATTCAAATTATATACGCATTCGAGGTAGACGTCCTGCTAGCTTGTTGTACGAGTATGCATAAAGACTGCACAGTGCATTAGCTTTTAATGCATTTTACGTGCATATTTAAAAATTAACGACAAAATGGTAAGATCCGAGTTTGAAATAACTGGTACTAGAAATTCCACTACAACTGCTTTCCGAAAAATAAATGCATTTTAACACCCGCCCCTCCCCACCCACATTTTCTTAATTAAAATATTTAATTTAATTCTTAATTAATTTATTTAAATAAAACAGATATTTTAGTTTCTTGTTCTACCTAATGACACCAGCGCCATTATTACTACATTTACTACAAGCAAAACAGTCCTACCAAGTTCATGTAAATTTCCATTCATTTTCTTGTTACGTTCAGCCAGTCAGTTGATAGATTGAATTACCTATTCATCTCCCGGAAACCGTTGCGTGGGTGGCCTTTTTTGAGAAATCCTGCATTGGAGATTGAACGAAAAAAAACGACATCGAAAAGAACATAAGGCACACTAAGTAAGTGAAATATTGAAATGGACCAATGACTTTTTATAGATTCCCTTAAACTGATGTAAAAAGCATTATCGATAATATGAAAAATCCAAATCTTTGTATGGTTGGTGCTTTTTGAATCTGGACACAGCATTTTTGTAGTAAACTGAAAAGCGGGTACACACTATCGAACAAGAATGTCAGTTTTGAAGGATAACACGCAAAATTGATAATGTGTACGCTCGAAATTCGGAGGGACACCCAAAAAAGATGCTCACAAACATGTTTGCTACTGCGTGACACTCAGCGCCATCTTTGTTTTTGTTCGATTGTATGTATACAAATTTCCTCATCCAAAAAGCAAACACAGATAGAAAGGGGCCGAAGAACAAGAACACTGATTTGAGTGCCATTTAAACATTTAAAAAGAATTATCAATAGGATGAAGAATCCAATCTTTGACTTGGTGCTTTTGGAATGCTGGCACAGCATTTTTGTAGTAAACATTAAATCAGGTTCTGCGTTGAAATAGAGTGAAAGTAAGGCATAACGAACGTGAAGACTTTAGTAAAGAAAATATTGTGTTGTACGTTATAACCCTTATAACTTATTGTGTTTTTGTTTATATTTTAAATGTAAATTTTATCAAGACTTTTAAATAAATTATTATTGTTTGCTAAAAGTAGATTGAGAAGGTTGTTTGTGGAACGATACCTAAAGGTTTTATGTGTCTCTCTCACGCAACCCATTAAAAAAATGTGTCTTCAACTTTACTTTTATGTACCTACAATAAATATCCTTTTAAACAGAAAATTATTTTGATTTTGTTGATACATATTAGCCGTGTTTTATTATCCCCGTGATCTGATCCGGATCAGATCAGAATAATAAAACAAACTAGATCAAAGTTCTGTGTTGTGGTGATGGTACAAGCTGAATTCATTTGGACATTTAGGTCGGTAGTTATCGACCGCTCATAAATCGCTCTTAAAGTTAAGAGGCTCATAAGTTAAAATTTTTGTTTGGTATTCACGGACCACTAATAGGCTTTTGTCTATGCTAACTTCGACTGTGAGAGAATTGATTTTCGGATTTCCGGATGCGCTCTTTTCGAACATGTCAGTGACAAATTGCAATGCAAATATGGGGATGATGAAACACAGCTGTAGATGGTGAAATTGATAATGGTGGTTTTTCATCAAATTCAATTCAATTAAATAGTAAAATAAGTAATATGTTCACTGAACTCATTATAATTTTTTTTTCCTTGTCGGATGGACTCAGATTTCTTTCATTTTTACCCATTTTTAAAATCAACAGAAATAATTTAAATTTGAAATGACAACAGAGAAGTTATCTAAGATAATTACCGGATACAATAATAATTGTCTCTGATATTAGCGCTCGTAACTTAAGAGTGGTTGGGACCACTCATAAGTCTTATGAGCGCTCGTAAATACGCACTAATTGCGGTTGGTGAATAGGTTTATGAGGCTCTTAACTTATGAGCCGTCGATAACTACCGGCCTTAGTGCGTAGTTGCCATGCGAATGAATATTTTCTTTTAAATGAAAATATAATGCGCTTGTTAGGAGGAAATTGTTAATTTTGACTAACAGATACCGAATGAGAATAATGTTTTGTAGCTATAATTTCAGTTTCACATTGCTTAAATATCATTATGAACAGAAAAATTAATTTATTCGAACAAAATTACATTTAATGATATTTAGATTGCCAATAATATTTTTATATTCTAATCTGGCAACATCTACTCCTGACAATTGTCAATAAATACAGCAACATTCACAAACGAAAGTGTATCATAATGAGAAATAGTCGAACTAATTTTTGGATCACGAAAATTGATCTTGATAAAAAGCAAGATCTCCTATTGTTGTTTTAATGCACACAAACTTATGAGTTTATCTGATCCGGATCAGATCACGGGGATAATAAAACACGGCTACTATCAACAAAATACAAATAATTGTTATAAACATTCAAAACGATTTACGATTTTTTATTAAACGATTTGGCAGCACTTAAATTACGCCATTTTTTTTAAATAAGAAATCGATTTGCTACTTGGCTCGGTCGGTGCTTGACCAGACGGGGATATTTTCTTGAGCGCCATTTTACAATTTGCACTGGCCGATTGCAATTGCAGTGGTGAAACGTGAAAGTTGCCGTATTCCTGAGGAAAAGAAAGTTTTTTTTTTATTAAAAAAATTGTATTTAAAATTTAACAATTTTAAGCAATAAAAAATGTAAGTTAACAAATTCTACATCGGTGAGAATCTACATCATTGTTCTTTGGATCTCATTTGTCAAATGAGGACTTAAATTAAATACATATAAAAATTTCATGTTTTCAATATTGGTGTTAATTGATCAATTTACTTGTGATATCTCAAATCATGAATTAAACGTTTGATCAAACTTATTTTTCTGCTCGTAAATTGTAGTAATCTGAATTTTTTCATCGATTTCGTCATTATTCCGCCATCTTTGATTTCGCATCTTTTTTTTGATGCAGTGTTTTTTTTTTCTTCATATTTTGCGTATAATTATAAAAGTATTTATAGTCTGTAGTTTACTTCTCGCATAGTGTACTTATATGTATTATTATTTTCTATTCCGCAGAAGTATAAACCATTTAAAAATGCCACGCTATCGTGAATGGGATTTGGCGTGTAAAGTTTATGTCGGCAATTTGGGTTCGTCGGCGTCAAAGTATGAAATTGAAAATGCCTTTAGCAAATATGGACCACTAAGGAACGTGTGGGTTGCCCGAAATCCCCCAGGATTTGCTTTTGTCGAATTCGAAGACAGACGCGATGCCGAGGACGCAACAAGGGCATTAGATGGAACGTAAGTAATGGGTAATTAAAGATTTCAGAACTCTTGATTAACCGGTCTTTTGTTTGTTTGCAGACGGTGCTGCGGAACTAGAATTCGTGTAGAAATGTCATCGGGCCGGTCTAGGCGTGATGACCGCCGCCGCGGTGGTGGTAGCGGAGGTGGCGGTGGCGCGGGCGGTGCTGGTGGTGGTAGTGGCGGTGGCCGTGGAGGTCGTTACAGGTAAGATTTGTAAAAAATTGTATCTAGCTTTTTTTTTTACCTATTATGTAAGTAGTTCTGTTGTTATTATTAAATTCATATGCATTGGGTGAGTGACCAACTCTGAAGCTAATCAAAACTTAAGGTTCCCGTTCATTTCAGTTTAACTTTTAGTTGGAAAAGTTTAAATAGTGTTTTTTTCTTTTTCTTTCATATGAAATTAACTATAAAAAGTCCAACTAAAAGTTAAAATGATGCTGTTTCTAACATACAATACAATTTCTGAACCTAATTACTAATTTTATTTAATTTTATCTGTGACACGCAGAAATATTCACAATTTTTGTTTGCATCAATCATTCTTATCATTTGAACTGTAACTTAAAACTAGCGACATAAGACACTAACAATAAATAGTTACGTAATTTGACGGTGAGTATATTTAGCTTAGTTAAATAAATTGGTTTACGTGTTTCTTCTGAGGCAAAATAAGAAATTGAAAAGAAGCATTGCACTTGTCTGGTAATATTTCTAGTTTTTAGTACATATAAAGTTTAACATTGCTTGCTCCCAATATTAGGTCTTTGTTAATTGAATAGTTAGTCGACATGGTTAAAATGTTTGGCTCCAAAAGCAGATTGAAACTGGTTCTAACAAGCACAAATGAGGTTTTTCTCCAACCTACCAACCACCATTTGCGAGTGATTCTTAATTTGCCATTAGAATCCCACTCTCCTTCACTTGCGCGGCGGTAATATGCCTGAAGATTGTTTCATTTTCTTTCCACTTTAAGTACTATTGTGCGGAAAGGAAATAACATGTATTCGTGGTAAAAAGAAAAACAACGAGGTGGCTACGTTTGCCAAAGCATTTTTTTTTTTAATTGACAGTTGATAGCACTATAATGTCCACCTAAGAATGATGTGTATCAATCGCGATAAGTGAATTATTATTATTATTATTTAAAAGCTAGGCTAGTAATTGAAATTACTAGTTAGCTGGATATCCAGAGCAAAAGTGAATTTTAATCGTGCCAATCGTGCATATTCTTAAGCCTCTGTTTTTCTTGTCCTACCAATCAATTGTTATTCTTGTCCGTAGAATATTAATGCCAGTGTTTCGCCCAACACTGCATGTCCATGGTTCCGTGTTGACATTCGTAGAGTGCTCATACCAATTATCCTTTTTATAAATTATTTATAACAGTTACATCGCTCTCGACAGTTTCTTATGCTTAGGTCCATTACGGCCTGTAGTGGCATTGAAAGTAAGTAAGGCTTCTTGTGCGCATGTGGAAATGTGTATCATTTGTTTTCACTTATATTTTTTTTTCTAAAATTGTAATTTGTCGGATCTGTTAAATACTACATCATCTTTAAAGTAAATGTTTTATGATTCACTTTATACAGTAAAATCTCTCATTTACGGACACCTTTTTGGGGAACCAATTTGCAATTTCCTATACAAAATGCGTGTTCATAAACGGACAGCTCTCATAAGCAGACAAACTCCGGTCCGTGGCTGTCCACTTAAGAGAGATTTCATTGTATAAACAACTAAACTTTATTTATTAACATTTTCGTGTGCTAAAATTATAAAAAATAAATGTTAATTTGATCCTTACCAAGTAAGTTTTTGATAATATGGTAATATGCACTTTTAAGTTCATGTTCTTTCAATTTAATAATATTTTTGATCAAATTATCATTCCTGCAAGCATTATTATCAGAGTTGGTCACACTTAATTTAAATAGAGCTCTCTCGTTACCACCCCTCTATGTAAATAAAGTACATCTACATTTTTAACTTTTTTTGTTTTGATTAAATTTATTTTTTTATTTTTAACATTTTTACTGGTTTTGTCTGTGTTTTTAATGGCCAAGCAAATGTTAAAGAGCAGTATATATTTCGTGTGTGTATATTTATAGATTTTAAAACAAAAAAAAAACCATTCTTGACTTTTTGTTAATTTTTTTTTTCAAAGAGTAAATATGACTTCTTGTGTTGATAAAGTAAATTAAAACGCCGCATCTGGTAATCATTTTCAGGGCAAAGTCTACTAGTTCTACTACTACTACTTCCTCCTCCTACTACAACATCTTCACGAATAACTGCTCCTACTCCAACAGCAACTCCAACTACTACAATCACAACAATGATACAACTACTGCCATCACCAAAGTCATCAACTCTTCTGCTAGTTTCAGCACCAAGCTATGTCTACTCTTAGGCTGTGGAGCCACTTTTGCGAGGGTGACATCACCCTCGTCGTCGCCATGCCCCACTGAATGGTTGTTTCCTCCATGAACAAAGCACTTCCACCAAAAGAGTTTTCCAATTCATGAAAATAAAAGTGGACACAAAAGCCCCTTTGTGTGTGTTCAGCGGCAGTGGTGAATAACGCATTAAGTTCCACTGCATTTGCGCATCAAAGGCGACTAACTTCAAACATGATCCACCTTCAATCCCACAATTCCCGTGATCCTAACAGATTTCCACCACCAATCATCATCACAAATGACAACAGGGTGACAGGTCACGGCCATCTGAAAACCGTAACAGGTCGCAACAGTACAAACAAAAAGACAAGTTTGCCGGGCGCCGCGCGCAAAGTGGTGTCAGCACGTCCTTGTACTTGCCTTCATTAGGTAATGAGCGACTACAGCTGCTTAAGTCATCAGCGACTACGTGCGTAGCATGTGTCGTCGTTTTCTGCTGTGAACTGCATCTACAGAAATGTCATCAAGTCACAACAGAATACGAGGTCTATCAGCCATCAATCACCACCACCAACAGCACGAAAAGCACTGCAACGCGCAAGTCATCCATGTCATTTGTTTTGTATTGATTTCGTTTTCTTTTGTAAACGAGACCAAAGGCTGAAGCCTGGTGTCCTTATATATCTAGTTCATCTACCATCACATAACGTACACATCTATCAACCAACCACCATCATCACCACAACCACCACCACCACCACTACTACTACTACTACTACTACTACTGACTATTAATTGACTTAGTTTGGGGGAAGTCCATCGTTTCGTCGTTGAGCAAGACTCAAGAATACTCAAGAAGCACCACCATCCTCGCGATCGACTCACCACCGACCGCAATCAAGCAAAAAACAAATCTCATCTTTGCTTCACATCTATCTGCACGTATTCAACCACACCCTGCTGCGCGATTAACACCAAACCGTCAACACCACCAAACTCTTTTAACGCGTGACGCTTCTTGAAAAAAAACAGCCGTGGATGGTAGACATCGTAGTCTTCTAAAAAGTCATCTCCTTCCGCTAATATACTCTAGCCTAGATATCCATCACCACCTCTAAGTTATGCTCAAAACCGCTACAAATGTTGTTCAACACACAGTCATCGATCGTTCAGCCGGGTCCTCAACTCAACTCGTACCGCAAATAGTCAACTCATCGTCGTCAATTCAGTTTCTGCAAAGAAAAAACTAAAAAGAAACCACACACACCTGCATCATTTTAGTGGTTTGTTGTTTATTTTTTATACTATATCATTTTGTTTCTTGATATTAGATAAAAAATATATAAATATATCTTTATCTGTATATCTACATACATATATCGCATTTATCTATAAGGATGAGAAGAAGTAGTTTATTTATTTTAGTTTTCCATATTTCTGTGTATTGTTTAGAGTTTTTTTTTTTTTTTTTTTGTTGCTTCGTTGAGCCCCAATAATAACATTTATTTCTAAATAAATTTACAGGTCCCGTTCGCCACGGCGCTCACGCAGTTCCAGGAGTTTTTCACGTGACAGACGAAGCCGATCCGATTCACGTGATCGTCGCTAAAAATAAAAAACATTAATATTACCCAAAAGATTATAATCGACACAAACTCTGATTCTTTATACATACTTACATATATCATTTTATTTTAATATAAGCAAACCTTACCGCAATTCATGTTGTATAACAGAAGCAAGTTAATTCGAGTAATACTTTATAGCAACACCACCACCAACCAGAAGTCGATCTTTACAGTTAAGAGCGCGCGCGTTTCCATTGTGTTTTGGAATCTTGTACAAAAAAAAAATAAAACAAGGAAAATTACACTTTTCTTACAAAAAAAAAAAAACAATTCTAAACTGAGATTTTTATTGATTTTTAAGGTTTTGACTTGAGTCTCTCCCGTGTAGAATAAATGCACATTGTATTCTCGCGTGTTTTAATATTAAGTAAGTTTTAAGTGGAAATAAAAATATCTAATGTAGTATGTACCTACATCGAAGTTCTTAAATTAATTTAAAGTTTCTGTTAAGACTTTAAGTTTCGTATTACAAAGCCAAATAGCACAGGATACCGGTCACTCTGCATCGATCCCGAGTTTGCTCATAACTTCAAGTGCAGAGCGAGCGATGTGTCGGAGTAAAATACAATTACAGAAATTGACGGCAATTGGCGAACCAAACAGTACTTGGGTGGACGCTGCACGGCTTAACCCTAGAAAGATAATCATATTTTGATGTATAAAATGACACTCATGTATAAAATTTACTCACAGGTTTGTGAGTATTTCCAAATTGATGAGACTTAACTCAATGACACGTGAATTTTCTGCTCTACCTAATAGCTGGAAAGTCACGAACGTCCATCCCGTGATTCATAATAATTAGCAAAAGAGCGGTATATTTCGCCCGCGAGTGAGTCATTTTGATGCAGATTATTTTTCCAGGGTTAAAGAGATTTCAATAGCAACACCTCTGTGAGGGGTGTAGATGTTAGTTGATAAACAGCTACGGCCTACATTTGTGTATTAAAAATGGGTCGAATCTAAAAAGTTTAAACTAATTTTTGG
The DNA here is from genome assembly GCA_949775065.1 of Brachyopa scutellaris. Classification (NCBI taxonomy): domain Eukaryota; kingdom Metazoa; phylum Arthropoda; class Insecta; order Diptera; family Syrphidae; genus Brachyopa; species Brachyopa scutellaris. Next base: position 93,517,759 of record OX459113.1, on the reverse strand, counting down.
TTACTGGGATAGTTGTTTTTTTTTTTCTGAAAATCATTGCAGGGTTTCATCACAGCGCAAGCAAATTTACTCACAGAACAATCTGAAGAACCATGTTGTTTGCTTTAGGTTTTTACCGAAGTCTGGAGTGCAAAAAGTTGTCCAGCTCATTGGCTCCTACACTGCGCATTTAATTAATTGGAAGATTTGCCCGCACTCAGCGATGTAGGTACCGAGAATAATTTTTTAAGGTTTATTTGTTGACTTGAAACAGTTGATGAGAAATTTCAGAAAACTAGTAAAAACGTAAGTATTCGTAGGTTTTACTCTTTCGGGTTGTTCACTGGTTCAAAGTTTGAACCAATTTTTAGCAGTTGCGGCGTTTTAAACTATAAAGAATAAATTATCCAAACGGTTCAAAGATCTCAAATTTATTGTTTGAGCATTTGATTTTTCAAAATAAAAGAAAATTAGTACATAGTTTTTTATAAACGGGTTTTTTTACACGGGTCCATATCTTAGCAAAAGTTTGTGCCGGAAAGAGTTGAGTGTCATAAGAAAGCGAGGAAAATAGAAAGTGGAGATTTAGCAACTTTGTGTACGGTCCAAATATGTACCGGGGTATTTGTATGTATGTACTTTGAAGTAAGTTATCGACCATATCTCGCAAGATGACTACACAAGAAAAATTCATCCACCACTTGAATAATTTTTTTTCTTTTACTTTTTATTTAATAATTAATCCAAAATATAGCTTCCTTCATTGGTTAAAACTGTTTGTCAGCGTTCTGGTAGCTTATCCAATCCGTTGGGAAAGAAGGCATCGCTTTTGGCAGCGCGTGGGCGCGCCAAACCGCAATTATTAAATTTAAAAATGAGAATAAACCAAAATACAATTCCACCAACATTTCAGTAGACAAAATTGGAACTAACGCAATACTAATGCCATTTTCCATTGGACGTTCGGGAGCGTCCAGAGTGTCTAAATATCTTGAAAATATGCTGAGCCTTCTCCAAGATATGACAGCGATAGCGATCAAACCGCTAAGACCAGAAGTGAGGCTAGACTTTTTCATAAGCGCATGATGTCTTACGACTTTCTAACGACCATACTCGTATGTGAGTCGCAATTACGACTTTCAGAATTGGGGCGATTGTTAAGATTTTGAAACTAGCTTCCATAGACCATTTCCAGAACTTCAGAACCCTAGTATGAATTCTCATAATGCTACCGACATAAAAGCCCTCCGAGACTTATTTTTCAAATAAAATAGAGAAGTTGGTTTTACGCACTTCCGTTCGTAATTTGTTTTGTTTTTTCTGTTTTTTATAAAGAACATTTACGAAGAGGCGCAACTTCGATATGTGCTCTAGGCACCATTTCCATTGACACGCCCGATCCCACCATAGACGATATTAATTTCCACCAAGCTTACACATAAAACAAATATTTCATCAGGAAATATGTACTTTATTAAAATAATTAGAGATCTTAATGTAGAGAATCACATAGACTAAAAGAAGCAATTTAACTGTTTAAGTAGGCAATAATTCCAAGTTTTAAAATGTAAATTCCGACCACACAGAATTTCATTGAACACTAAGTGTTGACGGGCCTTCTTCGTTCATTGGAACATCATCACCAGGTGAATAGAGACCAAGCGCTGACCTCTCAGGTTGGCCAGGTATTACTCTATCGTTAGTATCATCATCTTCATCGTCATGGCTGTCAGTGTCGTCACTTTCATCATTAGCTGGATAATTTTACGTGTTAGGGACCATTTATTTTCTTGATAGTAAACAAAAAAAAATTGTTCTTACCATCTTCATCGTCTGTCTCTGGCCCGGGTATTGTTAGTACCTTGCCCAAAGGGTGTATATCAGCTGCAGCATTTGAAATAGAGTTTATCTATATATATGTAGTAAGTAAAAAACTGTATGAAAGAAAAATGTTATAAATTACAAAGCTTACCCAATTGTGTTGATCCCGTTCATATTGAAGAATCTCTGCCTCTTCATTCACAGGAGTGTCTACCTCAAACCAAATGTGATTCGCGATTGGAGGGCGTAGAGATGGGAAAAAAGGAATCATAATTGGTAACTACTTAGATTAATCCTAATTTAATTCGGACTCGCCAATAAAAATTTAAGCAAAACCTAGGTATATCAACAAATTTTGTTGACAGTTAATCTAATTCGTGTATGTAGGTTCGCACTTTTCGCAGCGCCATCAAATTGGGTATGTTCAAGAGGACACTGATGTCGATAAGGTAGAAACTATTTTAGAGAAGAATATTCTTTAATATATTTGAGCTAGATGTATTTACATGGGCTAGGCTGGATAGATCGGTGCCTTGTGAGCTTTGAATACCAAATGCACATTTCCCTAGATACACATCACACCTTTTGGTCTTGTCTAAAAATGTATCATCTATTTTTACATTGAGTCAGCAAAGCAACGCTTTCAGAAGTATTGACTAGCGAATTTTGCAATATCGCAAAAAAGATGATGAAATAGCCGCGTTTTATTATCACCCATGATCCGGAGTGGATCATTGGTTTGTATGCATTACAATATCAATATGAGATCTTGCTTCTCATTTAGATCTATTTTCGTGATCTCAAAATTAGTTCGGCTATATCTCAGTGTGATACACTTCCGCTCGTGAACTTTGCTTTCGCGTAAACGTTTGTGTGTGAGCTAAGTGCTGTGTAATAAAACTGCAATTTCGCGCTAAATGTTTGTGTCTAAGCTAAAAGCTGTGTAATAAAATGGCAACTTCGCGCTAAAGGTCTGCGTCTGAGCTAAAAAGGTCTGTATCTGATCTAAAAAGGTGTGCATTGTAATCCAGTTTGTTTTATTATGCCCGTGATCTGATTCGGATCAGATCAGCATAATAAAACGCGGCTAATGCTGCAAATCAAAACAAGTGAGAAAAGCTTATTTTGAAAATTTAATATTACCATTAAAAAACGACAGACATACATAAGTAATATCATGTAAAAACTAGAAAAGCAGCTTGAGTGATTTCGGCGTCTACAGCTAGCAGTGTCCCAGTATGATTTCCTTTTTAGTTACTAAAGTGGCTTAAATGCATATTCAACATTTCAATGAAAATTGGAAAACAAAACTGCTAGCGAAAGCTTACGATTTTGATTACACTCTAAAGTAACAAAAGGAGCCATAAAGGGCTCAGCAAGCACATGGTATGGCTAAACTTCCACTCTGTAATATTGGCCAAAATTGAGCAAAAATCATTGTTGCAACGATTGAGTTGCAACGAGATATTTTTGAGAACAAAAGAAATGGGCGAATCAGCTTGTGATGAGTTTCAAAACAAGATCTCGTATTGTGACAAACAACCTGGGCTATTTTCGCTGGATCAAATTGTTTTTAATTATTAATTTATATTAAAGAGACTTTTACTCTTAAAATTGTGCCAAGCACGTAAAGTAAAACGCAATATGTACATGCTACGGCAAGAAAAATAAAAATGACGTAACAAAAGGCAGTCCCATCAAAATGGACGCTGTTCGACGTTTCTCTTGGATGTTAGCCTTTAGCCATAAGAGCGTTGGTAACTTATTATAGAATCAAAGCATATAATAGGTGGAAATCACTAACCACCTGTAAAGTATCAAGACGACTGTAGCCAACCAACCCGTCAAACTCCTACAAAAAGACAGGAAATCGCTGTCAATGCTTATGTCTATATGAACACAACATGTTACGACGTCACATGAAAAATATACGCCTGAACGATGATGACATATGCAGGGGATGCGGTGACGAAGAGGCTCATGAGAGGTCCATTTCCCCTGTCACTGCTCAAACGTCAAACCTCTGCCTACTGAGAAATAGAACCCTCGCAAATTCTTCTTCGAACACATCGATAAGCTATCGGATGGATCACCTTGAATTTGGAAGGGCCGGGCATTCGGATGGTTTTAGCCAAGACACTAATACATACATGTATAGGTATCATAATGGACCCATGTGGACCTACATAAATGAGATGAGAATGTGACCGTTCTCATCAGCTCGCAAACTAACCTAACATAAGGAGGCACATCTTAAACGTGTTTTGCGAATCAAAGTATTTACTTTATTTTAGGCGCTACAGCTCGGGGTGAACCTGGGCCTGCTTCTGCCAACTATTTGTGTGTGCGTGTTATGTTTTTGCACGAATGGAAGGGACCTACAGTTTGCTCCCGATCCCGAACGGCGAGTTGAGAAGCTCATAGAAAAATGATACTCTTTGATTGGTTTACGTGTTTGACCCGGGCTGGATTTGAACCCAAGCAACATTGCGTAGTAGTCCTACTTACCACCACGGTGCTCATTAAAGTCGCTCGTATTAAACTTAACAAAATAAAAATTACAAATTAATTTTCAATTCTGTTTATTTCTTTTTTTCATTTTCCTTTTCAAAGAATTTTTACAAAAATTATACAAAAAATAAAAAAAATAATTTTAAATTACATGACCTTTGTTTTTCATTAATTTTTTTTCCTCTAAATATAAATCTTAAATCAAAATTGAATTTTATTTTTTATTTACGTAAAATATAAGGAAACGCATATTTTTAATAACCATTTTAGTTAATATTTAGTTCTATTAATATTAAATGTAATATATAAATTAATAAATATGAGCTTATTGAAATTTAACACTGTACGCCCCACACAATTCCGAACTGCAATCATAATCCATTTTTGTATAATATACATAATATTAATTATTGAAAACAGACTCTTAACTTTGTTACTTTTTTATTTGCTTAAAATCTATGCTAATGCTTTTTTATATTGGGATACAGGATACTCCTAAGATATACACGTTTAGGATCATTTACTTCATGACGACATGACCAAAAAAAAAACCAAAATCTGTGTTAAGGGGGGGGATTTCTTTTTAATTTTTGGCAACAATTGCGGAATAGTAAGGAGGAGACTTTTTTTTGGCATATATATACTTATATATTTTATTATTTTCTCGTTCCAAAAAATAGGGATTTAGGTATAAAAATTAATTACAAATAAAAAAGGTCAATTTGTTATTGAAATCGTAATAATCTTTTCAGTTTTTGTTCTGTTAACACGGACGGTGTTTTTTTTTTATAAATTATTATTTTTTATTTACATACAACATTCTACATACAACTACTTTAAAAATTAAACAAATAAATAAGTTAATATATTTAATATACATACTATATCAAAACAAAAACAAAAATAAATTGCCTTTCTAGCTCCATAAAGTTTCTATTTATTTTATGAGCTCAATAGGTCTTATCCTGTCTGACTAGGCTTTAAAGTTTAAATACTTAAAAGAAATTTGAAAATAAATGCTTGCATATAAGTTTAATATTTTTATTTTTTTGTGTGTAGAAAATGGCATGACTAGGGAGAGTCTTTTCATTGAAATCATGTCTAAAAAGTAAGAAAGGTCAGATTTGGAGACTTTTCATGTAATATAGTAACAATAACGGTCATAATAATTGGGCTCTTCACAGTGAAGAAAAAACAAAACTGCTATAATGTTTCATAGAAAAAACTACTCATATTGTATAAAAAATTAGTTAACTATCGATCGGTTGTTGTTCTTTAGGTTTTATTGTAAATTTGTAAAGTATTTTTTTCTCATTTTAAATGACTATAAGAAACATAATATACTATGTGGAATGGACTTGAAGATGTAATTTAAACGTAAACATTGATTTTTGTTTTCATAGCTATGGGTTGTATACTAGTAAATTACCGAATGCCATGTAAATTATGATAACTAAGGCGATTATTCCCTTTTAAGTAGTTTATAGTTTTCGTTTTTGTACATACATAGATATTGCTTCTATACCTACCAAATTTGATATTCTAGATCACGTCAATTTTAATTAAATCTATTTTGTAATACCTTCGCAGATTTAAATAGATGAACTCTTTTATACGGCAAAGATTAAATTTTATTTGACAGTTTTAACTTCGGTACACGATAGAACACACCTATTGAAGACAGATTGACATTGATTGAATGACATTTTTAATAACGTCTCATTCTTTTTAGAATCTTTTGTTTGATTAAATGTGTTTGATTTTGACTTGAATATAATAAGGTCTGTTCCTGCGACTGAAAATTGTTACGAATTCGTATGAATTTGTACGAATTCTAGACCAAACCAGTTCCTTAACACAAAAAAGTAGCAAAAGAGAGAGGCAACGAGAGAGTAAAAATCTCTCCTCATTGCAAAATCTTACGAATTAGTGCCCAACAAATAGGTCTGTTTGGTAACTTTATGGATCAAGTGGGTAAAACCTTTCAAATAATAAACAATTTGAAAAGTGGGGGAAATGCTCTCAGAGATTGGAGAACCTGCAAGAAAGTTAACAAACGCGTTGAACGACGTTTATGGGAAAAACCTGTCAATTTGTTTTTGTTTTCCACTAACAATGAATATTATGACATTTCACAGACTGTCAGATGCACTTCACCCAAAGAAAAAGTTGGTGCAAGAATTCGTAGAATTCAATGGGAATTTTTTGACACTCTCGTTTGGCTCTCACTTTTACGGATTGTTACGAATCTTTTGGGTAAACAAACAGGACGTATTCATACGATTTCGTACCTAATTCATTGGGGTGAAGATTAGAAAATAAATGGATATGAGTAGATGTTCGAAGTTGTTAAAAAACTAAAAAATCAAATATAAAAGTTATGATAGCCGAAATATATGCAACACTTTGGAAAGTCACCGAAAAGCTAGGTGCCTCCATATTCAGCGAGCTCTCTACAACTTTGGATGCAAACTTCCACGCAGAGCTGAATTGCAGGACATATACATTTTAAAGAGAACTCTTATAACTGAAAAAAAGAAGTGTTGGTACTTGTTGTAAGCCGGAACTGGTTTAGGAATCCGGTTAAGTAAGAAGTACTTTTTGACGGTACCAATACCAACCTTGATTAAATGCGTTGTATCAAACTGCAATACCGACATGGTGTTCAGGAAACAGAAATGGTGATTCTGCTTGTTGACTTAATTAAGGGTTGCATTCGGTAGTTCTACATAATAGTCAAATTTATTATACACATTTGCACTAATTAATGGTTAATTCTTAGATCTAGGAAATAATTATTTGTTGCTTGTTTTTTTCTTAGTTTTTTTTTGTTTATTTCACATCAGGTAGTTTACTACTGAAATTCACTTAATATTAAAGTCATTTGGGTTTTGCTTACATTTTCTATATACGCACACACTTCCGTTTAGAATAGTGAAATGTTTTTGTTTAAATATTAAAAAATAGAAAACAAAGAAGGTACAATTACAATGAAGATATATGTATGCATGTACTTATCCATATGTAGTTCCTAATTGCATGGGTAACGGGTATACGGGTGAATGAAGACGATAACTGAACGAACATTATTTTTGGTATTTTCTTTTTTTTTACAATTTGAACTAATAATCTAGATATCACGATAACTCCTGTGAGAATTGTGTCTCCAGGGTGGGCCTCCTTGCTGTATTTCTGGGCTGGTTCCGCAACGGGGGACCCGGGCTGCCATAACCGGCTGCATATAGTTGCGGACAAGAGTCTTTTATTAATTCCTGGGTTTCGCGCAGCTGTCTTTGCACCTGAGGTGCTAAACGTTGAACACTAATCGCAGGTGGAAATCTGTATTCGGGGGGAGCTTGAGGTACCTTTAAATAACAAGGAATGCCAGTCACTGTAAGTTATATGAAAAACAATAAAAACCTAATTACAAACACACCTGCATAGGATGAAGTACTTCTCCAAAGTAAGATGGCTGCGTGGGCTGAGGTTGTCCGTAGTATGCCATGTGCATGTGGGAGGGTAAACCACCAACCGGACTTGGTCCTACGGAGACTTGAGGTGGTCGCGGTGGTCGACCGGAACTCATCGCTGTTTGCTGCGGTGACGGTGGTATGGCGTATGACTGCTGAATAGCATTTTGGTTCAATTGCATTATAGCCCGAGGATCAACACGTTTAGGACTCAGGTTGGCTTTGGCCAGCATCTGTGATTGAGATGTCGTTACACCACCAATTAGGATACCTCCGATGCCAATTGTTTGGTTTATTTGCTGACTGGGTGGGGGCATTACAGGTGGTTGCTGCTGTTGTTGTTGCTGTACAGCAATAGGTGGTGGTCCTATCATTACCATTCCTTGTTGGGGTGTACTCGTACTTAGAGGTAGAAGATCAGCACTTAGTGGCTGCTGTGGTATAGAATTCTGGACTGCTGTCCTCACTAGTGGCGATGGTTGTCTAATCGGAACTTGCCTTACAGGTGTAGTTTGAAGCGAACGGCTCGCTGATGAACACATCGATGCAGTCAGGCTGGCCGATTCCCAATGTTGGACCAGAGCATTGAGACGTGCCTCCTCCAGGGCGATTTCAGTTTCACTTGCTGAATCATAGTCAGGACCCTAGTTTTTTTTTAGAATATTCAAAATAACGGTAAATATTTTACAAGAACGTAGGTCGTTCCAGAAGATTACTCACCTCTTCGATCTTTTTGTCAAGCATTTGAAAAAAGTTCTGCTGACTTGAGGAAATTTCCCTTGAAAAGGGAAAACATTGTTACAAATGTACATATCCTTGGAAAACATGGGTTTTTTAAATCTCAATACTCACTGGCTTTGTAACAGAGACAAGTTTTTTGCTCTCAACAGCGAAACCGATATTTCACCATTAAGTTGATCAGAAGAGTCTCTTCCGTCATCATTTTGGTCTAGTAGTTCTTCGGTCCTCTCGTTTCGATCTCTATTGAGTTCGCTTTCGCTTTCTTCAACGTGCCCTTCTTCTTCGTCAGCATCTGTATCCGTATCAACTGCAAGAATGAAAATATACAGACACATGCATACATACAAAGAAACATTTGCAATTGCTAATATTGTTGTAATATTGTTAATATATATTCTTAAAGACTACCCACATCCTAGCGATTAGTTAAAAATTGTTCAGGAATAAGAACAGATGATTTTAAGCCACCTAACGGTGGTTTAAACGTATTCTGTGGTTACCTAAAAGTGGTTTAAACGTATTCTGCACACTATGGCTTAAGCTAAAATTTTGAAGAAACTAGTTAACGAGCATGAAAATCTTAAAAATTAAATAACCTATAGTTCTCACTTTATATTTGCTTCGTAGTTGGTCGTGGGCTTTTTGGCATAGACCTTAGGCATCAAAATACGTTAAATCGCATGATCTGGACGACCAATTCTGATCACCGAAACTGGAAGTTATACGACCAGAAAATGACTCATGCAATAATTGAATTATTTTTCGGGCTGTAAAACTTATGGCACCGTCTTGTTGAAAACACATGTCGTCCACATTCATATCTTGCAATTAAGGCACACAAAACTGGATTATCATGTCGCAATAGCGAACACCATTAAATGTTATTGGTCCGATGATGCCTCCAACCCGAAATTCGCACCAAACAGTGATACGTTGTGGATGCATTTGCTTCTCAACAAACACTCATGCATTTTCTGAACCCCAAATTTTACAATTTTAAAGATTAACCAAACCATCAAGGTGAAAATGAACCTAATCGCTGAAGATATTTTTTTTAAAAAAAGGAGCTGCCAGACCTTCATTATTTTTAAAATATTATGTCCGTTCCCGTATGCTTCCAAAACTACGAAAATTTACAAAAAATCATGAAAACCCGTTCTCGTACGCAAAACTTTCGTAGTTTTTCGTAAAAAAGAGTGCTCACGAGAGAGCAAGAAATTTCCCCATGCTTTCTTTGGGCTAATAACTAATATATGAAAACTGTCAAATGTGTCAAATTACATTCATTTTTCATTTTTTGTTCGCTTACGGGTTCGCTTACTTTTTCGTAGTTTTCCTATCTTTGAAAGAATACTTACTTAGTTGGCGCTACAGCTCGAGGTGAACCTGGGCCTGCTTCTCGCAACCATTTGTGTGTGCGTGTTATATTTTTGCATGAATGGAAGGGACCTACAGTTTTTTGCCGACTCCGAACGGCGAGTTGAGAAGCTCAATCGTGACAAATGATACTCTTTTGAAACTTTTAGGTGTTTGCGGTGAGATTCGAACCCAAGACCGCTGGCTCAGTAGTCCGACGCACTAACCACTTGCGCTACGGTGAATTAACCGCATAACTGGAGAAAAATTCGATAGGCGAAAAGGAGTAAATGTCCAGGAAAACCCGGACAGTTCATCCATTTTTCAAAGACACGTTTTTTCTGAACACACTGTATGTTATATTATTATTATTATTTAAAAGCTAGGCTAGTAATTGAAATTACTAGTTAGCTGGATAGCCAGAGCAACGGAGGCCTTCGGCTAAGTATGTTATATAATTCTATGCTTATGCTGTTTCGTGTTTGAAACAATCTTTAAATATTTCTTATATGTCTGGTATTTTAGGTAAGATGGGATACGAACTCTAACAGAAGACATTTCCCGAACTTTTTTGTCTAAGGCTCAAATCTGTAAACTATGCTCACCAAAACATGTTGATTAATACCCCTTCGTCTTTCTTCTGTTGCAAGAATTGCAATATAATTGCTTGTAATTGCAATCAAGTTATCAAGGTAACCCCTACGCCAGGTAAGTAGTATGGGTCACATAAATATTATCAACAACATTCCTGCTCAGGACATGCTCTGCAATGATAAGTGAATACTGCTTTAGCAAAATACTTAGTTCATATTGGGAAAGGTACCACATGGTCAAACGAAGGACCTAACCTAGACCAAAAAAGTCTAGTAGGGTTCATGGATGGACGGAATTTGGCCACTGGTGATGGTGCTGGGGTCTTTGCGCCGAACACTAAAATCTCTGTGGCTCTTTGAAAATTCCACAACGTGTTACAAGCCGAGTTCCATGCCATTGAGATATACCATAATACGCCTTGATAAATCTACAAAGAGGCATCAAGGGCGCTAAAATAAATTCTTCTCAGACAGCTGAGCTGCACTCAAAGTTCTAGCCTCCTACACTTTGGACTCAAAACTAGTTAAGTGCTACTTCAATCCTCTCTAATCCCTGGCCGCTCACAAGAAAGTCAAACTGCGTCTAAAACACAACTCTCTTTTATAACGATACGAGATTTTTATACGAATATTAGATATATTTTGTTTGTGCGTCTTATTTTCAACTCCTTTATTTTATCTTATGCTTCTTGTTGTCTGCTCTACCTCCGAACCTGCAAGTTTATATATGACCCTTTTGAGATAATAACCGAATTCGTGGGAAAGAAATACCCGAACGAAATTACGAAATTCGAGTCTTAGCATGTGCCAGGAAATTCAGAGAAATATCGGAACTCAAATATAGAAATTTGAGTAGCATGTGCCAGGAACAAATGGAAAAACCATATGGTATTCAAAATGAAGGAATGAATGAAACAGCAGCGGTCCATACGGATGAGTCGAAAACCGACAATGGCACGGGTTTTGGCATCTACTCAAGTGAACCGGAGCTAAATACGTGTCTTAAGCTAGGATTACACGATTGACGCAAAAGCGTAAATTTAGCGTCAATAGATTTACGCCCGATTGATGTAGTTTTGATAGAAGCGTAAATAGGTGTTTCCCCCCATTTACACGATTGACTTAAAAGCGTCAATTTTATTAACGTCAACCAAAATATCGATTGACGCAATTTAAAAAAAAGGGTGAACCGTCAACCGTACAATCAGACCGTTTACACGATTGACTCTTTTTTAATTCAATCGAATTGACTATTGGTTGACGCTCCCTGTCATTAGTGCCAAATGAATTAAATAAATTTATATATTTATTTCTTCGATTAGAATCTTAAAGAAGATGGCGTCACAAAGTGAAAAAAAAACAGCAGCTGCTTTGTACGTGTTTGCAGCATTTTACACTGATCCCTGGCTTTGCGCGGTGGTTAGGGGAATGAAAAGTCTCGCGAAATACGAAATCGCGCAAAGCGAGTCCGTGCAAAGCGAAGTATGAATTTCATGTATTTAGGGTGTTGGATTCCTGAAAGATGAAGCGCCATATTTCAGCCGTGCAAATCGAATTTTGGTAGGCAAATGCATTTCGCGCAAAAAGAAGTCGCGCAAAGCGAGAGACCAGTGTAGTTATAAGCAACAATCGGAAAAGAAGGCAGCAGAAAATTCTCGCGTTGTACGAAAAGCCTGGATGTTTGAATGGCTGAAAAACCGGCCAATATGTGCAGCACACAACAGTTTGTTGAAGGAATTCCGTGATATCGAGAATCAGAGACATTTATTTTAAAACTTTCTGCGGATGAATGAAACTACTCCCAATGAACTGAGATTTTTAGCTACAGCTTCAAATCGCTCTCAATACTGTTTCGAATTGCACCATGTACAATATCAATCATAGTACCTACCAGAAGTCTGCGAAGCGATATATTCATCATCTTCAGACGGCCATGAAATTGCAACTTTGGGCTTTGCTTTGGAATTCGATTTTTTTAATTTCTATTCTGTTGTTTCTTGAACTGTACCACTGGTTGACGTAATTGAACTGTTGGTTGACGATAATGTTTCAATTAATTCGTTTACACGATTGACGAAATCGAGTAAATTTTGGTTGACGGAAATTGGGGGCAATCTGGGGGTCAACCAAATTGGCGTAGATTGTCGTAAAAAAATTGTGCATTTACACGATTGATGTCGATTGGAGTTAAGAAAAGCGTAAATATTGATGCAAAGCGTCAATCGTGTAATCCTAGCTTTAGACTTCCATACGACAGTAGTGTATTTCAGGCAGAGTGCCTGGCTGTGCTGAGAGCGACAGAGCTATTTGTGACGAAGATTAGCTTCAGACAAGGTTATCATCATCTACACTACATCGAATACATCGACAGTCATCGACGCTCAGAGCACTAGAATCGTGTATCGCTAAATCGGCAATTGTAAAAGGATGTCGCTCTGTGCTTGGATTACTAAGCAGACACAACAGGGTCAGTTAGGTGCCTAGACACTCTGGGAAGGGGGAAATGAACTTGTTGATGAGCTAGCAAGGTGGAGGGGAGGCTATTGCCCATAGCCGAGATGATGAACATAGCACCGCCATCATACGGCATCAGGGCAAAACTTAACAACACAATCATAAGTATGGCAAACCACAGATGGAAAGAGGCACATAGGGTATCCAAAGCTCAAGGATCAAGGTAATCCTTGGATAGGGCAAAGATACGAACTCTCCGGGCACTTTTAAACACGGACGAATGCAGATACTGCAATGACATAGGTACATCGGAGGATATCGAATACTTATATTCTTTGTGAATTGTGATTGTCAATCTATTGCTCGTTCTCGATAGAAATTTTTGGGAAATTACTTCCTTAGTACACTGGAAGAGGCTGGCCAAACTGGCAACAATAAAATCTTAAAATTTTGCAGGGAAATCAAGTGTGTCGATGGAAATGTTTCGGTTTCGGTACCATCATACGACGACGATTATGATGCCTCATAACCCCTTTCAACCTAACCTAACGTAACCTAAATGGGTACAAACAAATAACCAAATAATCATAGAAATAGCAGTAAGTGGTCTTAAACTTATGAACGGTAGTGTATTCTCGCAATACAATACAAATTTCATCGTTCTATAAACACCGCACACATACATAGGTAATACTCGTTCCTACACAGTGTAATCGTATTATTGATTTTTTATTTTATTTTTATTGTTTTTTTTTTTTTTTTTGGTTTATTCGATTTGTTTTTCTGCCACACTTCTTCGTTGTCAGAATGTAAACATACGCACACTTTATTTTAAACAATTTTATCGGATATCCATATGTATGTATGCTTAACGAGTGTTTTATATATTTATTTTTCGATCGATTCTGATTCATTTATTTGCTCTAATTTTCAGCTACGTGGTGAGCATCGCACTTAGCTAACATCTTTAAACTTTCAAATACAATACAATTCTCTAAAAAAAAATAATGCATCTCGCAACCAAATAACAATCACAATGGTTTACGAGTTTTTTTTTTTTTGTTTATCTGATGCCACGAAATGATTTTTTAACACATTTTATGGAATGCTATGTATTTGTAGGTAGATTTTCTTCTCAAAGATGTTTTTATAAGAAAGTCTTAAAAAATTAATTAGTGAAAGTATATTTGCTGAAAGTGTGAAAGAACTTTTCAAAACAACCTTATAACATTGGCGTCCAATTTCCAATTATACAAATACATAACGAAACCTAATTACCTGCCACTTAAAAACAAAACAAAATTATGTACAATGTCAAATAGATGTTCTAGTTCTATTTTAAGCCGCACGAGCCTAGAGGGGGAACGAGATACAGACGAACATACCTATTTAATTTTGATTTTATTTTTTTTATTAAAAAGTTATTTTAAAAAGACATCGAACAGCTCGTTTAGTGGCCATTGACTTAAATATTTGGCAAATAAATAAGAATTGCAAGGCAAGGCACAGAGATAATCCATAATTATTAATAAATCTTTGGAAATAATCAAAACAAAGTGTAAATAAACAATTATTAGCCAAACGATCTTGTCAACACACTCATACAATATGTTCCTACACTTTAAAATAAAACGGTTAAAAATACCTTTATTTTCAGGCGGTCGAAAGAACGAAAACAAACTAATATATTATAAAATGTTTAGTTTTGAACTTTTCCGCATGGTTACAATACGACGACGTAAGGATGTGTGTGAGATTCTTTGTAAAATTTGTTTTTGTTTTCTAGAATATGCGAATAACAAAAATTGTTGGTTACTGACGGAAGTTCGAGTTCCTGGAGAGACCGACGCCATTATTATTTATTTTCGTTTGTTTGTTATGATTCTTTCTACCAGTGTAGATAATAAGGGAGAAACAGCGTATACCAAATTTTCTAAAAAAGATTTAAACCGCTGTTATAGCGAAAATGCGTATACACCGAAAACGGGTGACCAGAATAATTGCCACTTTTTTTTGGTTTTCTTGTATCTTTATACATACAATCCAGCCGAAATTATACATATGTGTGTATTTACCTATGTTAATGCAAAACAGTAATCTGCTCTTTAACCAGCAACAAGTGGCTAAGTAAAACTTCTAACACGTAGCGCAACAACAGAAAATGACGGGCGATTACGTTAGCTTTAATCTTTAGTAAAATCAAAATTGAGTTGCGATGATTCCGTTCCGTTTTGATTTTACTTTAAATTGTGTTTCCATATTCCATAGGCATGCAAAAGCTTACGAAACCGGATTCTCTGTGAACAGGGTTACATTTGGGGTCAAATTGAACCTTTTTTGATGACACGACCCCAGGACCCGCCTTTCGAAAATCATCAATATCTGACCCTTTTTGAAAACATCTGACCCTTTTGGAGCCTTTCTGTGAATTGGGAAAAAAAATGAGCCATTCAACCGAAAACCCCTTCACTTCTTTAAGGAGATCGACAGCAATCTCACTTTTGCATTTACCCAATTTCTATGTAGATACACTGATCCCTCGCTTTGCGCGACTTCTTTTCGCGCGGTTTCACTTTGGCGGCTTAAATTAATGTTTACTCTTCATTTTTGAGAAACGCAACAAAGTAGATTATATGAAATTCATACTTCGCTTCGCGCGGTTTCGCTTTGCGCGGTTTCGCATTGCGCGAGACATTTCATTCCCCTAACCCCCGCGCAAAGCGAGGGACCAGTGTATATATATGTATGTGTTTGCCAAAGGCCAAATAATGTAAATTTCCACGGTAAAAAGACACATTCAAATAGTTAGTCGTGTTTCGTTTCTCATACCTCATGGTATTTACATTTCTCGTATAAACATACTTATATAGTGCGCAGTCATTTTGTGTCTGAATTGAAGCAACTAAATTACAAATAAAAGACTAAAAAAATCGTTATTCACTATAACACTTTAACAAAATGGTTCTCTTCACTAATGTAAAATGCCAAAAAAAAGACTACAATATAAACCGTGTTTTTTTTAAATGTAGCTAGCCAGTCGTTTATTAAAACGATTCCCAGCCAGCCGACCCCAGCTGACTTACCTCAAAGTTGGTGTGTGTGATTTCGGTCATATGAAGTGTGAACTGTCAAAGTTGTCGGCACTCAACCAAATTGATTTTTTGTTATTTGTTGTGAAAACAATTAATTTCGGTAGTTTATTCAATGGATAATCTACAAAAAGTGGTATGAAATCATAATATAGTTGATTATGTTTGTGAAACATCATTAAGTAATTGAAATATATAATTTTCGCACACGACAGTCTGGCAAATGTTCTACAAATCGCTTTCAGCGCCACCTGACGATGAGGTATCATAAAATTCCTAGCCAGCTACTTTAGGCTGGGAATAAAATCAAGAGCTGTAGCCATCTCGTTGTTGTATTTGTTTTACGTCTGAAATTTGACTTTGCTAGCAACTACTGGCTGGCTACGTACATACACGGCTATAGTTCTAAAAATATGAAAATGATCGTTCTTTTGTGAAATGTTTGCGACTACTATCGGATAGAGGTGGAGAAATATCGATAGTCAGTGCCATCAATAGTTCTCGATAGTTGGCTTTTGACTATCGATAATTATCGATATATATCGATAGTTTTTTCCTCTTAAGAGTTACAGCTTTTCTCACCGAGAGAGATAAGATTCTAAGTGGATACTAATGCTCCTATTCGTAAGTTGCTGACTCATAAAATGGGGAATCCCTTAAGTTAAGAGATAAACAAACAATAATGCTCCTATTTCGACGTTGCAGAATAATAAAACGGGGAATTCCTTTTTAAAGGGACAGTTGGCTTATGATTGGGTTCCTCTGTGAAATTCTAAATATACCTAGTCCGTTCGTGAGGTATCGACCAGTTTAAGAAATTTTTAAAATTCTATATTTGAAAGTGGAAGTGGAGATAGTGGAAGCTATCTACTAACTTAAGGCTGTTGGTAAGAATGTCAGAATAAGGTTATAACCAGGGGACGGATTTTGTTTGCTTTGCATCATATTGCTTTTTTAGCCTTTTTTTAATCCATACCGTTTTTTTTTGCCTTAGGTACACGATATGTCTTTGCTCACACGAAAGAATTTTTAGTGTCCAAACGTATAGGAGTAGGTTTTCCTCTCGCATGATGCACACTAGCATCACACTAGCGCGCATAAAAAAATATCCATTTATACACCAATAAAACCCTTAATACATTTTTGTATCAGATGTACATGGCATCTCAAACTTTTCATCTAACGAAAGCCGTTAGACATCTGTGAAGTGTTTTTTCGTAGGTGTGTGCCTTTTAATCTAGCTTCATATTCCGTGACATGGTCATACTTAGTGCTAGTCTGTTGGATATTGCGTGTGCTAAAATACGTGCTATCCGCGAAATATTTCGTTGAAAATGAAAATACCCAAAGACGAGTGAAAAGAATTAAGTCAATTGCAAAATTTTGTCGTGAAATTCGGAAAAGATTTTTGGTAGCCCCGAAAGAGTACATCTTTAAAAGTTTACAAATAAAAGGTTAGTTCTAGTGGGTGATTTTAATGCAATGTATAATAGGTATTTAGGAAGGCCAATTGAAGTGGTTTAACCCTTACAGCAACCTGAACATTAGAAAACCAGTTAGAGTTAAAGAGTTTGAACCGGATCGAGGTTTCATATTCGAATACATGGTCATTTTCATTTAATTTTTAATGCATTTTTATTACGGAATTCAAGTATTACTTACATGCTAGACAAAAGTGCTTAAAACTAGCTTAACTAACTTAACTATCTTACTCTAACTTACTGGCCCCGCACGGGCACTCTAAGCTAAACTTAATACTTATACTATGTCTTTCGACGTAACCTAACTTATACTATTTAAATTTAATTATAATTGCAATTTTAATACTTACTAAGAAAAATGTTTTTGTAAAAAAAACTTAGTGAAATGACTATTCGAATACATGGTCTTTAAGATTCTGTGTGGAATATTTTATAGGTCAAGTGGTCGCCTCCGATCGTGACGCAAAGGCGAGTTCTTTTAAGAACATTTTTCATAACCATTTAGCAGATTTCTGATATTATTTTAGCAATTTCATTTCGAAAATTGTCCATAAGCATCAAGGTTGTGGTTGGTTTGTTGGTGTTCGCCTTTTTCTGCAAGTAATACTCTCATCGATATCACCACTTTTTGACATTATTCGGCCGGGAAAAATTTCTCACAAAATTTGCATCTTAGCACGAGCTATGTGTGATGAGGCACCTTTTCATTGGAATTACATGTTCTGTAGACCTAATTGATCCAATAATGCTGTAACTGTTACAGCATTGCCTCAAGCATCGTCAAAGAAATATGGCCCAATGATGCCGTGCGCCAACTCAAATGGCGTTCCATGCAGTTACTTACTCTACAAGGCTGTAGTGGTCTTTAGGGTATCAATCGATGATTGTCGGTGCCCCTATAGCGGCTATTTTGTTTATGAACAAAGTCAGCCAAGTCGAAATGTGTTTCATCGTTCAGAAATAGTGGTTGTCTATAAACTGATTGTCTAAGATTCGAGCACTCCAATTTTGTGTCGTTGCGACTCTCAACGACTGTCAAGCTCCAACTGACAAATGACAAATGTAATTAAAACCGAAATGTCGGCCAAACAAAATCTACCTGGAACATGAAAAGCACTCTGATTATACCGAACCATGTAAGACAATGTTGGGTACCGCAAATAAACCAAGCAAACGGTGCTGCCAATTTCAACAACATTGTTTAATGTTACCAGAGCGTAATTGTTTGACCTTCTCAAATTTCATATTCCCATTTATAAATCTTCAGAAGTTGTACTTGTGCATACCACTGTAAAGAGGTACACATCTGTCATGTTTATCTAGCAGCGAGGACGTGTAAAGATTGTCTCTTTCTTGAAAAAAATATTTCACACATCGTGAAGGATTAAATATACTTAAAATGTTTCCAACATAGTAATTACACTACGTTCTGCTTTTGACATGACATGCGTTTTTCTTTCTATATACCAAACAGGTGTTGATAAAGATGAGATTTTAATTGACTGTCACGTACTTTAGTTGTTAAATTGGATGGTTATTGTTATGTTAGGTAGGGACGAGTCGAGAATATGTGTACGTTCATATCTCAACTTTAAGACATGATGTATTCACCGTTATATAATTTTCAAATCTGAAGAGTTCTATTTTAATGCAGTGCAGTGGAATTCATTTACAAACAGGGAAAAGTAAATCCATGCCAATAATTGCCACTGATTCCAGTAAAGCTTTCGATAAAATCTCTCACTCTCTCTCACATTGTTATGTTAGGTAGGGACGAGTCGAGAATATGTGTACGTTCATATCTCAACTTTAAGACATGATGTATTCACCGTTATATAATTTTCAAATCTGAAGAGTTCTATTTTAATGCTGTGCAGTGGAATTCATTTACAAACAGGGAAAAGTAAATCCATGCCAATAATTGCCACTGATTCCAGTAAAACTTTCGATAAAATCTCTCACTCTTTAGTTCTTCTTAAGGGATTTATTGCGTGGATTAGATCATACCTCGAAGCGCGTCAATACGTAGTGCTTTTTAGATCCTCTGTATCAGATCCCTTTCCAGCCACTTCCAGAGTTCCCCAAGGTAGCCACCTGGGCCCACTTATCTTCATACTGACTTATACTTATACTGATGTTGAATGCATCATCAAAAACTCATCTATTTCCATCTACGCTGATGACATGAATATCTTCAGACGTATATCAACCCCCACTGACTCTCATTCATTCCAAGACGACTTGAACAGCTTTTCACCTTCGTGCCAAACAAAAATTCCTTGAGCTTTAAGTTAACAAATGTCAAACTATAACTTATTCCCGTAAACATCCTCCAACAGTAAATCGTTCATATTTCATCGGCGACAAGCTTGTCCCGCCCGTTTCAGCAATGTGCGATTTGGGTGTCTTATGTGACAAACAACTTAATTTTCGCTACCATATAGACCAAATTATTTAGCAGAGCCAACTCAATGCTTGTCTTTATAAAAGGGTAATCTATGGAATTCTCCAACATAGTTAATTATGTTTGTGAAACATCATCTAGTAATTGAAATTATATAATTTTTCGTACACGGTAGTCTGTCAAATGTCAAGAGAACAGAACAAATCGCTTTCAGCGCCTCCTGGCCATGAGATTTCGCAAAATTCCTAGCCAGTTGCTTTTGGCTGGGGATAAAATCAAGAGTTGTAGCCAGCTGGTTATTGCATTTGTTTTACGTGTAAAATTTGACTTTGCTAGCAACTACTGGCTGGCTACGTTTCAAAAAAACACGAGTATGGTCTCTGTACTACGTTACCTATTCGCCCAGAATGTAAGCGATCCGTTTTGCTCTACGAGGCCTTCAATGGAACGATAGGCAAAACCTACCCCCATATGAGAATCATTTAAAAGTGATTAATATACATTATACAACCTCTCGAAAAATTTCGTCTCGTAGTTGACATACTCTTTATCCACCAGTGGCAACATCGACTGCCCCACGATCCTCCACACCATTTCCCATAACACAAACCCACACAACCTCAGGTCTTTACCACCCTTCCGCCTTAATATTCACCGTACCAATTATGGGTATAACGAGCCAATGTCTAGAATGCTTAGCGCGGCGAATCGAGTGCAAAGATCATTTAATTTTTAATTCAGCATGTTTGCACTGAGAAACTCCCGTTACTCAAACTTCCCATATGATTCCCATGGAAACCATATATGAAGTATTTGTTTTTTTGAAACTTCATTTTGGTTGATATATGTATTTGTCCGCTACCACTTGCATCAATAGCAAATACATCAATAGCAAATACATCAACCAAAATGAACTCTTATAACATATGATTCCCAAATAGCAAATATATCAACCAAAAGTAATAAACTCTTAAAACAACAAATACTTACTTCCCAATGATTTCCATATAGCCAATCTATCAACCAAAATGAATTCATTTCCATCAGTTGACAGATGGAAAACATACGGAAAGTGTTTATTCTTTTGAAAGTTCATTTTAGGTAGAATATTTGTTTTGTTTGTGCAATCGAAAGTGCAATTCGTCACTGCTCCAGGAAATTGTCTTTCTTTTGACACCTCATTTGTTAAGATTGGTTAAGTGTGACAGCCGCAAATGGTCCCAAATGGTAAATTAAAGTGCTGGTCCGGGCGGTAGCACATGAGTCACCTGTTACTTACAATACTGCAAAGCTGACCATCAAGCATTACCAATATGGCGGAGTGCGAAGTGCGTCGTACAACATTCTACGATGCCTCCGATTATCTGATGTTATTCGCATCAACACGCCGAATTGTTTTGGCATCTGAAGTCGCAAGACGAAAGCATTGGTATAAATACTCAAAGTCTACAGATTAGGTGATTTACATAAATTAAAGTCGATTAACATTGAGGACTTTATTTAAGCCTCTCCTGTATTATGGCATTTAGTTAAATAAGGGCTACGTGTCAATCAGTTTTGATTTAATAAAGCGTTGAAACGCGCAATGCCATCGTCAACATCGCGCCTCACACTCAAGATGATCACATCTTTGAGAAGCATATAAATAGTATTCTATTCTAAGATTATAACTAAGAAACGATGCCTCCGTTAACACTGCGTATGCGTATGCGTATATGTTCAAGTTTTTCCTTCAACTCATTATCATTCCTCTCACATTCCTAAAAGAAGCAACACCACATCGAATATTCAATATTAGTTCCACCGTTATGTAAAAATAAAGATTATCTGAATAATCCATTCTTTCACCAAAAATAAACGAATATACAAAAATAGACTCCTTTCAGTTAGTTCTTGTAACACCATTTACTATCTCTGAAGTGAAGATGATTTACCTATCTAAATTAATAACAATCTCATCGACAAGAGGTGAAAGTTTATGTATAGTGCGATTATCTACGGCCTACTACTACAACGCATTTGTATATCTATGTGATTTTGGTTCCTTACTTATTTTTGGACGACCATTAGGAATTTGCTTGCGCTGCTTGTAAATAAACAGGTAAAAATAATTAGGTCCCAGTCTAGGCGCGTCTGTGGATTTGAATTGCAATAAGTCGTAACATCTTTTAAAACATTTATTCATAATTTCATTTGTTAGTAACAGCTCAGAAATATAACGCTTAATGGACGCAAAATGCATGACAACAGCACGGCTCGGTCTAAAAATAAGTTACAAACGATAGGGATTTTTTTTTTGCTTTGCATCATTAATACTTTTAAATCTAATCATTGACTTTTCCACAGAAGGATACTCAATTTTACTTCCTGCTCCTAGGTGGCCGGGGTATAACACTATGTAGACATGACAGGCGAACCCTCGGCTGCCCCCTGTTTGCCTGCCATGCTTGCTATACGTACCGTGGTTGGGTGTGCTCGCACCCTGAGGGTAAGACCAAACAGTATGGTATTGCGTACGTTCGAGTGCTACATAATATTCAAAAACGTAAAGATTCGGGAATATCGATTTTTTTTCCTTCTTGCTTCTGTCCCGGAAGGAAATGGAGTTCTTTAGTGGAAATTGGTTGTTCTGAGTTCTGACTGTGCAGTGCAAGTGGTGGGCGTTGTTCTGTCTGTTGACTCCAGACGGATTCATATCCACAATGTATACACATACATATAAGTATATTGGTGGCCTTTAATGTCTCGTCATACATACATACATACATAGATATATTCACCTTTATGGAATTTTATTTTTCCAAACACATACATAATGACATTGTGTCAATTTTTTTTTTGTTTCTTTTAAATTGAAGGATTCTTAAAATAAAATTTTTGAACTTGAAATTAGTTTAAAATTTAATTGGATATGCGTCTGTTTAAGTTAAATTATAATCCCCCGAACTATAAGGGCTTACTATGCGTTATTTCTATATATACGAGTACATACATACATACGTACATCTATCTATGTGTGCATGTACACGTGTGAGGAATAAGTTTCCCGCCACATTGACATACACACATAATATTGATTAATATTGTCGTAAAATATGTTCTGCGATTAACTACGTCCATATGTACATGCACCTATATGACTAACAAATTGGTTTTGTAAACTAGGTGAGGCATCCCCAGTGGAGGTTGGCTGAAGACCGAAACCGAATTATACTCAAATGCCTAACTAAGCTATAAAGTTATTTTTAGAAATTACGCTTGAAAGATGCGGCACGGGCACGGGTGTGGAGGGTATACCTATGCATACAAAGAGGTGTCCAGTTTCACTGAAAAAATGAGCAAAATGAATTTTCAGCAGTGTTTAACTGTCAATTTTCGTTCGAAAATATGTTGTCAAAAAGAATAATCCGAACTGAAATCCATTTAAGGAATAAGGTCAGTTTATAAGTTCAAACAATCGATGAAAATTGTTGGCCCCACGTTGGGCGCCAGTTGTAAAATGCTTCTTCTTTATTTTGAAGAATGATACTTCATTCTTATTATTAAATAAAAAACCGGAAAACTTATAGCTCACATTGGTTTTTGTGCTCCGTCTATCTGCCAGAAGCAACCAAAGCTTAACGGTACAATAGTTGAAAATTGTTATGGTCCACAGATAAGGAAAAATAATTCGGATAATATGAGTATTAAAAAGGGGGCCAAACACATAAAAATGAAAGATATTCCACCCCGAGTGGGGTATCTAATAAAAGCTAGTCTACCATAGAAAACAATTATATTTTTACAATTATATGTGAAAGTTAGCCGGCGTTGTACGTTTTTAATAAATGATCCAGATATAGAAATTGTCCTGATCGACTGTGGAAGTTTGTTAAATAAGCGATAAGATGCAACAAAATAAAAATTACGATAGGCAGTGTTACGAGAATTAGGTACAGATATCAAATTAGAAAAGTTACCACGTAAATTATGAGATGACATTAGACGAAAATTACGATTTTCAGACTTCATAAAGAGAGTCTTTAACACTTTGAAACAATATAAATGACGAAACAGGAAAAATTCTCAGGTCACAAAACAAGGGATAACTAGGATATCTAGAAGGCTTGCGGCATATTTTCCTTATGACATATTTCTGTACGATTAGCATGGGTTGTATTATATTTTATTAAAATATGCACCTCCCCAACAAGCAGTTCCGTACTGTGACTTGAAATGAAAAATTCCATAGTAGATAGTTTTTAGAAGTATTTGAAAACAGATATTTTGCAAATAGAAAAAATGCATACAGTAGCGAGCATAGAAAGTGCAACACCCATGTTTTACAGAATAATCATTCATAACTTTTAGATAGCGGTTTTTTTTTAATTAAGTTCATCTTTTTTGGATATACAGTCCCTGGCCATATTATTAGACGCACTATAGATTTTATGCAAAATCTCAATTAACAGCTATTTTAATTAGGTTTTCGGATTTTGTATTGCACTTAAATTAATTTTTATGCAGAATATAAACTATTTCCTATTTTTTCATAGAAATAAAACAACGTATTTATTGGAAATAATTTTTTTATTAATATTTTCAATATTTTGCTTATTTTTGTCTTTTTTTTGAATATTTTGTTGAGCCTCCTTTTGCTTTAATAAGAGCCTCAATTCTGCGCGGCATACTGTCAATGAAAGATTGGACTGTTTCCTGCATTTGTGGGTGGTGATTACACACGTGAATTATATTTTCTATTAGCTTAGTTCTTGTTGTGACCGCATCTTTAGCCACTTCCCTCTTCATCAGCTCCCACACGTTTTCAATTGGGTTCATATCAGGGCTGTTTCCCAGCCAGTTTAACAGAGGGATGTTTTCTTCCTTCAAATAAGTTTTTACAGACCGGGCTGTGTGGCATGGAGCTCCATCTTGCATAAAAATATATGGTTTTCCATTCGGGAACTATTCTCTGACCTGCGGCACCAACCGATTCTGCAAGACTTTTTTGTACTGGTCTTGTCGCATTATCCCTTTTACCATATACAGACGTCCTGTGCCTTTGCCGCTGATGACTGACCGGATCATCACTTTGGTAGGATGCTTTAGAGTCTGAACGATGCAGTCGGGGTGAAATTTTTCTCCACGACGTCGACGAACAAATTGGGCTTTGTTGTCCAAAACCTCAAAAGTGCTTTCATCACTGAAGCATAGCTGTCAAAAACGCAAAAAAGACATAAAAATTCTTAGAACAAAACTGAATTTTAATTATTTTATCGTTTTTCGGTAATTTGATACTAAATTTATCGAAATTTAGTATCAAATTACCGATCTCCAGAAGTCCGCGTCCTTATCTCGCAACTGTTTTGCCCAATTCAGACGCTTTGTTTTCATTGCAGCTGTTAACTTTGGCTTCCTGGCGGGTCTGTGGGCCTTAAAACCTAAATCTTTTAGTTTTCTGCTTACGGTGCGGTGCGCTCAGAAGCATTGATATTAGCTTCTTCCAATAGAGTTTTTATCATCTTTGTGGTTGCAAATCTGTTTTCGACGCAAATTTTCTCTACACATCTTTCCGACCTTGGTGTGAATCGGCTTTCTTCTGCATCTGCTCTTTATTTTTGGGCTTAATTCTTCACCACATTCAATTTTTTTCTTTATCCGTCTCACGCTAGCCTCAGACATGCACACTTTTCGAGATATTTCTCGGTTAGAAAAAGTTTTTGCGTTGATCAGAGCTTTCACCTCAGTTTTTTTACGTGGTTACAGGTCTCCTCTCTTACCCATGGTAAAAATATCACAATTTATATTTTTGTTTGTCAAAAATGTTGTTTAATAACAGTAAAGAACCACACGATAAACCAACAACACAATTCAATACTGCTAATAACCACAGAAACCTTTTAAAGTCACACAAACAAGTCCGAACCGGCAGAATGCGAAAATGCGACTGAAAAAAGTCTGTACTTGTTAACGCTCTGTTACCAATACTTTGACATTATGCATGTATAATGCAACATATCCAAATAAAAAATATAGAAAATAGAACCACAAAACAAATTTCATAAGAAAAACTTAGTTTCTGTAACGTTAAAAGTTAAAAATATTGCGTACAATCTAATAATTATAAAAATTCTACAGTGCGTCTAATAATATGGCCAGGGACTGTATAAGAGTGCTACATGTAGTTCAGAGTCATTTTTGTTTTTAAAGTTATCAACGTTGGTGTAAAATTAATAATTTTGAAAAAATGTCAAATTACGAGCAATTGATGGAGGACCAAAAAATTCAAATAATTGCACGTTTTGAAGTGGCAGAGTTAACTATTACCAAAATAAGTAATGAGGTTGGTTGCAGCAAGTCGACTGTAAGGAGATTATTAGAAGAAAAAAATACTTAGGAGCACAGTTGAACCCCAAAAAGGAACAGAAGGGATTTGTAAGACATCTACCGCGGATGATCGAGTTTTACACCGGATGTCATTGAAGAACCGTTTTCAAACAGCTGTAGAAATAAGAGCAGAGTTTGTGGAGTCAAATGCAATTGCGTTATTGTGCATCGAAGACTTAGAGAATTTGGTTTAATGGCTCGTCCACCCAAAAAAAAACCGATGTAGGTGACTTAAAATGAAGAAATCTCGGCCAATTTGGGCAAAAAAATATGAAAAGTGGACAGAAATTGATTGTAGATAAGTCATGTTCTCCAATGAGAACAAATTCAACATTTACGGACCCGATGGAATTCAATACGTACGCCGAAGAGCTGGATAGCCCTTAAGGAAAAATTGCCCTGATAGAACAGTGAACGATTCAGCGTTCCAAATGATATGGGAATGTTCTGTTTACTATGGAGTTGGAGATTTATGCTTCGTTAAAGTAACTGTTAGCACGGAAGTTTACAAAGAATTTTTAGTCAATCACTTTTACCGTCAATTGAATAGCATTTTTCAGAGGCTATCGATATGATTTTTTAAGACGGCTGTGCTCCGTGCCATCGTTCCAAAATGGTAAGATATTTTCTTTTTTTATTTCTATTCTAATCTCTTAGTAATTCTAAAAATTAATAAAATTTACTTGCTTCACAGATTAAAGATTGACAACGGAATTTTCACACTTGACTGACACTTATTCACCGGACCTCAGCCACACCGAAAATCTCTGGCACATTATGGCATTGAAAATAAATAGCAAAATGCCTACCGCGACGAAAATACCCAATGAAGTAATTGAAGAATTTTGGGATAAGGAAATATCCATGGGATATCTTCAAATTTAGTGGATTCAATGCCTAAGTGAAGTAAGGGGGCCATAAAAAATAAAGGAGGCGCTACAAAGTATTAACATTCCACTTAATTTTATAAATGTTAATGCTCTTGCCTCAGAATTCCAAAATGTACAAGTTGGATGACCGTAAACAATAAATAAACATTTAAAAGGTTTGTCACCTACTGCAAGAAAATATGTGGTTTTTTCAACACTTTCTTAGAAATGCTAATTTGCTCGGATTCTGTAGCTGTAACAAATGGTTCTATATGTTGTTTTATTGCCCACAAGTTGGTTAACAATTCATGGAATACACTTTTTATTTTATTAATTTTTTTCATTGACAAAGAAGGAAGAAATGAATAAAAATGTGGGTTTTTTTTCGTGTTGCACTTTCTATGCTCGGTACTATATGTGTACATCGGAAATACTTCCTTAAGGTTGCCACGTGATTCAAGATGCTCATCCTGGAATCAATAGTAAGCATCTAATTTTTAATTAAAAAATCATTATTCTACTACAAAAGGACGGAGAAGAACAACCAGACTCACAGTTACAATTCGACAATCTAATATATAAAAATCTCATGTCCCGGTGTTTGTAATCGAACTCCTCCGGAACGGCTCGACCGATTTTTACGAAATTTTTTGTGTATATTTGGTAGGCTTGAGAATTCTTTATTAAGTATATTTCATCCCGCTAGGTGGCGCTGGAGTCAAGTTATTTGATCTATATATATATATAAATGAATGCATGTATGTACATATGTATGTTCGTCTTTTATATACTCAGAAACTGAGCAACCAATTTTGGTACAATTTTCGGAGTGCGTTTTTCTTAATGTAGAATACAACATAGCATCAGTGCGGTTACTCAACAACCATGTGAGTATGAAACATTTTGGTCAATTAATATAGACAGACAGACAGACAGACAGACAGACAGACAGCCAGACAGATAGATAGATAGATTGACAGGCAAACAGATAGACAGACAGACAGAGCGTCCGATTCTTCGAACTAAATGACAATGTACATATGTATTGTGAGTAATACTATATTTTTTCGACTCGGGCGAAGCCGGGCGGGACAGCTAGTATGAAAATAAATATTAGCTTCCAACTTGGGTATCGATGACAAGCTGAAAAATATGATTTTAATTTTAGAGCTTATTACCAAATTATGTATGTTCAGCGAACCAGATTCTCAATAGGTTAAGATTCCAGTTAATGTCCGACATTTGATCTAAAGGACTATTACAACCATAGAAAAAAACAACATCATCCGCAAAAGCTGTAGGTGTGCCTTTAAAATTAAATGAATATAGTGAGTTAATGTAAATTAAGAACAATGTAGGTCCTAAAACTGAGCCTTGCGGTATATCCAAGCTAAGGAACCTAGCTTCGTTCCTTATAGCATCCAACTTCACTTTTTACGACCTGTTACCAAGATTAGACCTAAACCAGTCAAGCATGAAACCAAGAAAGCCAGTTTTTTCCAATTTCCTTAGCATATGGTCAACCATATCGAAGGCTTTAGTAGGTAATGTCAATAAACATACCAGCTGTACACTTTTTATCATCGAAGTTTGACATTATTTCAGAGCAAAACTGTAGGAGTGCATCTTCAGTCGATTTCCCTTCCTGAAATCCAAATTGAACTGGACTAAAAAAAAATATTACCATTTCGAAAGGTCACTATCCTACTGTTTACACGTTTTTTTCAAAAAATGAACCAAAAGCAAGAAGAAGTGAAATGAGCAGTAGTACAACATCTGCACATTTGGTTACTTCCGGGAAGACACCAGAAAAAACACAACGGTTAAAAACATCTGCTAACTAAAACATTCACAATGTGATACGCAATTTTTTTTTACTATAATATTTTTATTTACATTTACTAGGTTAGGTAAGGTACCTAACTTTTATATTTTCTTTTCGCCTACGCAGGGCACACTCATTGCGCGAGGCCCGACTCACACTTAACCGCTTTTTTTTTCTCGTACACAGCGTTTTCTGAAATTCAATGTAATTCGTTTTGGATTTGAAAACAACTTTAACTGAAATTCTTATGTATGTATGTATGAAAATACATGCATTTTAATTTTATTTAAAATTTCTGATTTTTGTTTATTAACATTTTTTGCAACTAACCAGATAGATGGAAGCACACCAAAGCAAATTTTTAACGTTAATTGCAATTGATTTCGTAGCAATAAATCAAAGCAACATGCATATAGCTGTTGGCCTTCTGTAAATACCCATCATCGACCGTCCGTCAGGCGGCAGCAACGGCAACGGCCATTGGCTGCCTTTTAATGCAAACCAACCAAAATCAAATCAATCATTCGCACCTAATTAATTTAACTTTCGATAAACAAATACAATGATAACATATCAAAATCAGAAAATAGAATCTATTTCATGGCCTACATTTAAGAACGAAATCATTGTTCCTCAATTAAATTGTCGGCGTAGTATATTTGAGTATTTGCGTATTTATGACAGAAGAGGAAGACAATTTTATATAATTTGTTCTAATGTGTAAATTGAACCATTGAGAATTCGGCGGACTGGACTGGACACGACCTCCATGTCTCCATCCATTCCGAAGGCTGAATCTTAATATACATACTTTAATAGTATCGTACTCACCGTGCCCACTTTTCTTTCCGTTCGCCTTACTCTTCGACTTTCTCGGGTAAAGATGAATTTTACTTTGTCCACAGCCCATGTTGAGATTATATTAAATTGTGGTATGTATGTATGTGTGTGTTTGTTTTTATTATTATTATTATTTTTTTTTTTTTTCAAATGGAATGTTTCCGAGTGTTTTCAGACTATTTTAATGCAAACAAAAGAGAAATATAACAAAAACAAAAAAAAAACAGAAATCGATTTCACTTCAATTTTTGGCTAAGTGCTAGTTTTCTTCTTTACGAATATGAACATCTTTATTTGTGCACCTAACATTTATGTCTACTTTGGCACCGGGTTCAAATACCAGTCTCCTTGTTCATTTCCACGATAGCTTTGTGATGATCTGCAATAAAAACGGGGTAATAATTTAGATATATTTTTATGAATTTTCGTTATAGTTTAATGCAAATATATATGTATGTGGGGAGGGGCGGGTAGATTTTTTTCGATATCGAAGATAAGCACGTAGTGAAAGTAAATCTATCTTATTCTATAAATATTACAAAAAAAAAAAACTAGGGGTTTTTTGTTGGTTACCTAATGGCGTACAAACCGCTGGACAGATTTCGATGAAACTTTTTATGAAATATTTCTTTAGTATTTGGGAAGGACATAGGCTATGTCGTTTTTTGCTCAGACTATTCGTTCTTACAAAATAGTCAAAAAAACTGCATATCTGTGAGGAAAATTATGATAATGCCTTATCGGATTGGAATACAAAAAAAAAAAATGGAATTAGTTAATTTGTCCCCGACTCATACGAGATATAAAACATCCTCTTGCGTTATCCTGAAGCTGAGCAATGTTCACGGGTTCATCTAGTAGGTTCTTGGTTAGAACAAGTTCGCAGTAATTTGATTAGTACAAATGATAATTTTAATTCAATTTAAAATGAAATATTACAAAAATTATAAAGAAAAAAGTAGGAAAAATGAGATGACTTTTCTCTGACCTTAGGGTCGATCCAAATTGATTTTATATTTGATATTTATTTATTATGCTTAATGCATAATAAGACAATTATATGTGTCTTTTAAATCTATACCTAATACAAAATTGTGATTAAGTTAACAATAAAGATACTCGTACGTGTAAAGATATTTTGTACAAAATTTAATTACCTAAACAAAAGAAAAGTTAAGATAAAAACAAAAACAAAACAAAAAAAAGTATATAATAAAAGAAAAGAGAAAATATACTGCATGTTTCTGAGTTTGATGTAAATTTAGCTTCCGTAGTGACTTAAGAGTTGAGAGTGCCTTCCTAAAACTGCTACTGCTGTTTAACCTCCTCAATTCAGCTGGTCGTTAATTCCACAGACTGATAGCTTAAACAGAGAACTGTCTCTTTGAGACATTATAACTAAATGAAGGTAGTATCATAGCTCTGCTTGTTTATGAAACAGGGAAAGACAGTTTCTCGAAGAGATACTCAGATGTTCTTGTTTCCCTTTTTTAAAAAGAAAGTTAAAAATACCGAAGGTTAGGTAGTTCTTTAGACTCATATCAAAAGTACTATCGGTGTATACAAAACGGGCATATGCATACAACATTATTAAACGCAACTTGAAGCTTTATTTGGCTAACACTATCAAGGCCGCAAAAAAGCCAATTTCCATAGAATAAGGTTGCAAAAACAAGCGATTTTGCCAGCATTAATTTAATTTTAATTGGGAGACAGCTTTCAGACAAGTGAAGAGCTTGTAGTGCTCCACATGTTTTCACCACGACACGAGATACGTGGTAACTCCGCGTCAGAGTTTGGGTGAAAGTTTTGTCTTGAGTCATTTAATACGAATCTGGGCAGCCAAGAAGTGTCAATAACGGTTTTGCTGATGATTACAGCGTTACCTTTCCTAGAATTTAGTCTTCGCTGATTTCATTGGGACCAATTTGCCACATTCAAAAGGTCCTCATTCATACGAGCCGTTGCATCTTCTACTAATCCGATGGGGTAGCTGAGATATAGTTCAACGTCGAAATGTCGAAATGGAAGTTAATTTTTAACTTATTCAAAAGTATATTATGCCATGCGAAACAGTGTCAAATACTATGGAAAAATCCAACAGCACCAAAGTAGTCATATTCCCTTTATATCTGTAGCCGTATGTCATCTACGATTTTCAGAAGTGCGGTGGAACAGCAATGCTGATTGCTGAGGTCTAAAACCAAATCGATTACTTACTCATTAACTTTTCAATTTTTTTTAAATTAAATGGAAGAATTTAAATAGGCCGATATTCTTTGGATGTGGGGCTGGTAAGTATTTAATATGGAAACAACTTTAGAAAATTTCTATAGACTTGGGTAACAAGACGTTGTTAATATTGTGTTAAAAATGTTTGTAAGATAAGGCGAAACTTGAAAAAAATATTATTTTGACATATGTATGTACGTATGTATGTATGTATGTATGTATGACTGTATGTATGTTTTAACAAATTCGCCATCATCCGTATCAATTAAGTCCAGCGCTTCACTTGAATCTTCACTTACATAGTGTCAATAACAGCTGAATGCGTTCCCGATCTTTTTCCAATGACATTTTCAAATTTACTACAGTGTAATCTCGTTAATCCGGACAATTAAAAACCAAGCAGTGTCCGAAATATCGAAATGTCCGGATTACCGAGACACAAAAAATTAGCGTGTAAAAAATAAAAGAAGTCCTACCTCAAAACTCATGTTTTTAAACCTTAATTTTTTTTATTTTTATATATGTACTATGTTATAAACATTTTTAATGATTTTGAACAAAACTTGTAATTTTTACTTGTCGAATTTTTTTCGAAGTTTTCCTAATCCTAGTAATTGTTGGGGGCCGTAAAGCAAGTGTTTGTCTCATTGCACTAAAATATCCTTAAATACTAGTATACGTCAGACTGCATCTTTACCCGCTGTAAAGTTGTCGGCATCACTATTTTCAGCAGATTGAATTGAATTCAAAAAATCGATATCCTGAAAACTATCAATAAAAAGCAGTCTGCAACAACAACATACAAACGAATGGTATTGCCTTCCCTTCAATCAAAGAAAAGCCCTTCCCTCTAACAAGGTATCCGTGCTTCGCACCTAAACATCCAAAGAACAAAATGCTAATCTCGACATTCACTTGTCTCACTTATCCTTTAAAATCCTGCATATTTGCTCAACGGCTGATACTTGCAAGTCACGGAACTCAATGCAAACAGATTCTCCTCCTTTCCTGTTTACTTTTACACAGCGATTGGGGTCTGTACGAAGGTACTGGCAGCTCCACGGTTAACTCTTAAGCGCTTTCCATTGGGAATGGGGTTTGCCGTCACATTGTACTCGACGACCTACGAACGGTCGACATGCAAAGGTTCTGGCCTATGTCGAAAGCATCAGTGAGTATGAAAGGCAAATATGCTTAGTACTAGATTAGGTTCATTGCACCGCACTGGGCTGGGCGGTTGCTAGTAAAGAGGAGGACGGTCGTGTATTGTGTTTTTTAGAGTCGATTTTACTCCAATATATGTAATTCGATTTTTTAAAAGTTGAATATCAAATTTGGTTCAAGCGACAATCATATTTCGAAATGCGTGATTTTAAGCTAATCACTTAAAGGACACTCTATCGCGGGGTTGTGTAATTATCGCAAAGGTTTGCTTTCACTTTGCCATAAACTGTATTAACTACTCGTACTAGAGCATCTCGAGGAACAATGGCACAATCATCGGAACAATGTTCCCCAGGCCATCTATTGATAGAAAAATACATCCACTTGACACAACGATAAAGTGTGCACCGACTGTCAGACAAGGTGAAACCTTACACGTTCGTTCTCTCCCAACCTCAGTGGTTTTTCCTTTTTTTCTGTCTTTTCTTTTTCATTTTCATTCGCTTTTCTCTGATTTTTCTTGTTTCTATATCGCCCAGTTTGTATGCTGGGCCGGGGAGGTTCAGAATTATTGTCTGCTTCGTTGGCAAGTGCAATCAACCCCAATCCATGCACTATATAAAGGCTAATGCAGCCCTAAGCATTTTCAACCACATGCTCGTTTATGAACCAAGAGCTGTACTACTGTATATCCTTATCAACATAATGTATGTATGTATGTACATATGTATGTATAAAATGGGACGGAATCAGAATACATATGAACGAGTGTGTTTATCATATTATTATGTTTTTTTTTTTTTTTGTATTGCACTTAGGACATTATGAGTTAGAGCCTGCAGACCTAGAATGCACAGAGTTCGAAAAGGATAAGCTAGTTATATACATAATTATGTAGGCATAGAAAAATAAATATATTTTGACAGTGAACTTTGGGTATTATTTACTAAGCGCAAGGTTGAAAATGTGTGTACATATATCCTTTGATGTTAATGAACCTGCAAATAATTTGGAATTTGCAGAACACCTCTCAAAACGTTGCCTGTAGCAGCTTAATTTTCTGTTCAAACAGAACGAATAACGGTATTAATCCAATTATCAACTCTCTTGTGTCTAAACAGAAACAGGTTACCAGCGTAGCCAAATAAAGAAAACATGACTGGGTTTGTGGTCGAGTAGGTCCGAATTCTGATTTAATTTGTTTGGTTGACGAGTGCCAACGTCCACCCGTAGAGCTCTAGCCCTTTACGCATTTGCCTGTTCGCAATCGCAACAGTCAGTAAATGAGGAGTCGATTGAAACCAAGTACTTAAGCAGTGGTATTTTCTTGTCGACTTCCCTTAAATTGAAATTATGAGTTAGTTTGTAATTATTTAGGAATGTAGTCTCAATTGTCAAGCCTTTATGGACTGAAAAGTATACTTAACCCTTTCTTAAATGTAAATATAATCTTCTATGTATATTAAAATGATTTGGTGTCGGTTCGTTCGCGCACAAATCGGCCGAACATCTTCCAATTTAAATGGGGACTCTTTTGTTGGATTCGTATTCAACCAGGATTCGTATTCACTGCGGAAATTGGAAATTTTGACTGGAAACGTCGGAAAATCGTGAAAACCCAAAATTGCATACTTTCAGGGTTGGATGGTGGCGATATCTGAAAACTCCATTTTGTATGGGAATGAGAAAATATTCATTCTAAGGAATGACAAACAGTACGGGATTGACAATCAGCTAATTTTGCCCCTCTACTGCCGGCCCGTCACGAAATAGGTATCGCCAACAGATGGCGTTAAGCTCTAACACTCACGATTGACAGCTGGCTGAGTAGTATATTCTATCTATCTATCTTTCCACATTGACAATTGATACGAAGCGGTTGTGTCTCGATATAGTGCGCAAATTATTACTGTTTTTTTTTCACTTATTTCACTTATTCATCCACTGCTTTTCTGTGATTTGATAATTTAATTTATTCATTCAATTTGTGGAGAGTGATTTTCATTATGTAATTTTGTCAACTAATTTTCTTTTAATTTGCTTACAAATAGTGATTGACATTTCCCAAATTGTCAGATGGCTGTTTGACAGATGTCTCTCGGTCACTCAATGAAAAAAGTATAGCACGATTTTCACGACTCTCATTTGGCTCTCTCTTCTCGATTTTTTGCAGTTTTAAGTAATTTGGCGTAAAATTACCAGTTACCAAACAGACCTATAATCTCGGACAATACTTTCCTCCAATGTATGTAAATGTCAACTGTCAAGTATAATACGAGTATAAATAAACCAGGAAAGGGAAAGCAAAAAACCCACATCAAATTCGATGAGAAAGCATATCCGTTAAAAGTCGACAGTCTTAAAGGACATTTTGTGATTGAAGTTCATTCAAATTTAAAAAAATAATCATATTGTGAAAATGTTTACAGTAAGTAGTAAACCGGTTATAATAATATCTGATATAGCGATGAACCGGATATAACGATATGTTCTCCAAAGCCATGTTTACTTCAAAATAATTTGCAATCGGCCACAACGATGCCGGATATAACGATGAAATCGGGTTTATACCGATAAAAATGTACCGAGAAATGTGCGAGATATGTGAACTGTAATACAAGTTGGAAATGTATGTAAATAGTCCTTAAGATCTTAATACATACGAGTACAGTGCTATTGTGAATAAATTCTGAGTGAAATTTTCCCTTTTTCAGTAATGTAAATCAGATTGTTGCACGGGAAATGTTTGCCGGGAAAATTTATTCGCGATAGGTCTGATTGTTAATGACTAGGACTACGTGGTAGGACTGGTTGGCCGGTTGAGTTTGTGCAGCGCTTATTGTCATATATGTACATAATACATATCTCTCTGTTGTGGACATTATTGACGCTTTGTAAATGGCTTTCATTCCCAATCCAAATCTAAAACGAACCATTTTTTTTTTTGTACTGGTGTTCAAATGTAGCACCGTGGTTTGGTCGTAAGTGCGTTGGACTACTACGCAATGCTGAACGGGTTTAATCCCAGCCCGGGTCCAAGACCTAAAAGTTTTTTCACAGTGCCACCTCTTTCGAATGTCTGACAAGCAATCAAAGAGTAGCCATTCGGAGTCGACAAAAAACTGTAGGACCCTTCCATTCGTGCAAAAATATAACACGCATATACAAATGGTTGCGAGAAGCAGGCCCAGGTTCAACCTGAAATTCACGTATATTCTCCTTCATGATCAGTTACTGAATCAAACCTATGTTTTATCAATAGTGAAATGATTTGGAAACGGAACGTTGACAGATACGTACGGTACTGATTACATGGTTCCTGATACGTCGATTCGTGACTCTGACGTTCATTGAAATTCACATTATTTTTTGAAAGGGAATAGTATAATTTCGGCGCAATAGCGATAGCGATTGAGTAATAATAATACAAAATAAAACAAACAAAACGACAATATACACTATCGCTATCGCTATCGCGTCGGTGTGTGCGAGCCTTAATTCGTACAAAATACTAGCGTATTTACTAGCAAGTGTAAAACGTCCTTAAATTTAACTTCAAAAACGAATTTAAAATTCACCATCAAAATTTTCAGCTTTGCTTTGATTGCAAAATTAGAAATGTCCAAGATCAACCGAAAAAAATCTTAGAATCTTCATTCCTTCTTTCGTTACTCCATTCCCCCTTCATTTCTACACCCCTCACTCATTTTGTTAAAAAGACGAAAACTAAAAGCGGGGTTCACATTGAACGATTTGTTTGACACACTTGTTGGACGACCAAATTAGTGTTAGCGTTCGAATTGTACGATATGTTTAACAAACATCATTTCTGATAAGATGTTGAACGGTGAACATGGGGCGGGTATTTTATTTACTTCTTTAATTATTCCAAATTAATAGTAGACAATCCTTCCATTTCTGTTTCCTGGTATTTTTGGAATTTTAAATCTTTGAAATACCAAAAATTTCAAAACATTTTGCCACGCTCGACACCATATTTTCGATGTTTACTCACTGAATACACAAAAAAAAATAAAAAAAATTACCTGAAGTTTGACGACAAGCGTTCACATTGAACGATATGTGTGTCAAGCATGGCAAAAAGTTCAAAAAATTGAAAAACCATACGATAACCCCGCTAAAGGGTTACGCAGAACGGGCTGATCTCATCACCGGTGGTGCAAGCAGAAAGTGATGAACCTGGTGTGCGTAGCTGCAGACAGTTGTTTGGAGAGATTCATTGATTCAGACCGTAGCTCACGCCGAAAAGTCATGTATGTATAACTCAAATCAGACAATTCATTTTCACAAATTCTAGTCGCATTGCGTTACGTTAACCATATGAATGACAAATCGTTTAAATGCTATTTTATTCTACCTATCATTTTTAGAGGGACTTAAAAATATTCTGATAAATGTTGATAAACATGTGTAATTGAAAGATAACGTTTTGTTGTCTTTCTATTTGCATTATACATAGGTACATGTGATTTAATTAACCCACAGCGCATTTCTTTTGCATTATATATCTCCTATTCCCATGAGTCTCAGATAAAATATTTAGACCAATCTGGTGTTGAAAATTTGCTCGTTTTTCAGCTTACTGTTCGACACTTAATTATATTTTTAGGTACATACTAGTTTTCGATTTTTAATGTACATACTTCAAAAAAGTACTAAACTATCAAGTGTGTATCTCATTAGTGTTAAAAGATATGTACTCGTGAATTTAATGAATTGTTGATTTTAAAAAATATTCTCACATTGATGGCCAAACCGTAGACCGCGGTCGACCGGTGGAACGCAAAGGCATTTACTGTCGACTCCGATGCACATGCTATAAATAAATTATTAATACTTACATTATAACATATACGCAATACCTGAAAATTATTTCTATTCTTATGAAATGTAACAACACTGCACTCCATCCCAGAAAGCGTATGCAATGGAATGAATACTGCGTGCTCTGTGTCTTCATCCTGATTTGGGCAATTTTGACAAAAAAGTGAGCATATATTTAAAGTTTCACAGAGGAACCCGATCTAATAAGCCAAGTCTCGAAATGGCTTTAACTTAAAAGGGGAATCCCCGTTTTATGAGTCAGTAGGAATAAGCGGGGTTCACATTGAACGATTTGTTTGACGACCTACCAAATCGTTCAATTCGAGCGACGTTCAAACAAGTCGTCCAACTTATCGTATGGTTTTTCAAATTTTTCAACTTTTTGCCATGCTTGACACACATATCGTTTAATGTGAACGCTTGTTGTCAAACTTCAGGTCTTTTTTTTATTTTTTTTGTGTATTCAATGAGTAAACATCGAAAATATGGTGTCGAGCGCGGACAAAATGTTATAAATTTTTTGGTATTTCAAAGATTTAAAATTCCAAAAAAACAGGAAACAGATATGGAAGGATTATTTACCATTGATTTGGAATTCAAAGACGATAATGCTGCAATTAAAGAAGTAAACAAAATACCCGCGCCATGTTCACAGTTCAACATCCTATCAGAAATGATGTGTGTCAAACATATCGTTCAATTCGAACGCTACCCTAATTTGGTCGTCCAACAAGTGTGTCAAACAAATCGTTCAATGTGAACTCCGCTATAGGGGCATTTTTGTTTGTCTTTCTCTTAACTTAAAAAAGGGATTCCCCGTTTTATGAGTCAGAAACGTAGAAGTAGGAGTTGGTCTCTCAATTCTCTTTGTCCATACGTGGGTAGGTATGCATTTTATGATGTCTGAACCTAAAAGACTGGACCGGGTTTCTTTAAAACGTGGAATCTAATCACTCTCGGTGAGAAAAGTTTACTTTATGTGTCACATTTAACCTTTTTTTATTTTTATCCTTAAAGCGAGGTACACACCATCATACAAGTATGTCAGCTTTGAATGATAACACGCAAAACTGATAATGTGTACGGTGTACGCTCAAAATTCGTGTTGATACTCAAAAATGATGCTCACGAAATGTTTTGCTACTGAGTAACACTTAGCGGCCATCTTTGTTTTTCCTCGATTGTGTGTAGACAAATTTCGTCCTCCAAAAAGCAAACATAAGTAGAGAGGGTCGAAAAACAACAACAACACCGAAAATTCGGGTGTCGTACAAAACTTAAAGTGTGTATGCTCGTTTCATTATGCAAAAATGATATGAGTTTTGAGTGACACTCTTGTATGATGGTGTGTACCTCGCTTAAGAGGAAAAAAAACTATTGATATATACCGATAACTATCGATAGTTCATTATGCAAAAATGATATGAGTTTTGAGTGACACTCTTGTATGATGGTGTGTACCTCGCTTAAGATGAAAAAAAACTATTGATATATACCGATAACAATCGATAGTCATAAAGTAAAAGCCAACTATCGAGAACAATCGATGGCACTGACTATCGATATTTCTTCACCTTTAATCTGTAGGTCCATCTCCCCATCGTAGTGGTGTCCAACCGAGCTTGCCACCGGTCACTGAACCTACTCTTTCTTCTTCTTTGGTCATTTTGATATACGTCGCTTCTTGGTTACTAGAAGTTCTTCTATTATAGATTCTCTGCATACTATCCGCAAGGATATCGATGGGAACCATCCCTGCCACTGAATGTCGATATGTTGACGATAACTTCCTCCTTATTTCCTTTGTCGGTAGGACCCCTACATAAACTGCGGCAGTGTATAACAGGACTGAACTTACTACCTTACTACCAGCTTTGACGAATTTTTGCCCGAATAGTTGATGTGAAGCTTTAAGTAGTTTAAGTTAAATCTGCTAATTCTAGGCCGGCAGATATTAGCCAGTCTTTGATGAGGTTGATTGCTTTGTTCGTATCAGACTGCATCTCGCAAATGTTATTTGATAACTTTTACTCTTGGTGGCAGTGTTAATTGCAGAACTCTTTCGTACATCATAGTCCAAAGTAGGGGCCCAGTACTGTTCCTTGTGGGACTCCCACTTTTGTTCTTCTTCAGTTTTATATCTCAACCTTTTATTAGTGGAGTAGCTGGATACAACCTTTCGCAAGTAGTTTTGCGTATCCATTCTGGCTAGTGACCTTCTTTTGGTACATATTTATGTAGGTACATATATGTATTTTCTTCCAAGTAAAAATGGGTAGGTAACCAATTTCAGCGAAAAGTCGAACACATAGCTAAAAAGTTTGGCACACCCCTGCTCTAGTGGGTATGGAGAAATGCACTTAATGAATTCTGTGTTTATAAAGGGTGATTTTTTAAGAGGTTGAGAACTTTTTTTAAAAAAAAAACACAAAAAATTCGAAAAAATGAATGAAATATTTATTTGAATCGATAGTTTGAACCTTGCAATTTAATGTTTAAAGATAATTTCATGCAAATGTTGACCGCGGCTGCGTCTCAGGTAGCCCATCCGCTGAGTCCAATTTTGGCATACTCTTTCACACATATCGGCCGGTATCTCACGAATGAATGCATGGATGTTGGCTTCCAGTGCGTCAATCGAAGCGGGCTTGTCCCTATAGACATTAGCCTTGACATACCCCCACAAAAAATAATCTAATGGTGTCAAATCGCACGATCTAGGCGGCCAATTGACCGGCCCGAAACGTGAAATTAACTGTTCACCAAACTCGCCTCGCAATTGCGCCATTGTTTCGCGTGCTGTGTGGCATGTGGCACCGTCTTGTTGAAACCACATATCATGCAAGTCAAGAACTTCCATTTCGGGCAAAAAAAAAGTGCTGTAACAAAGGCCTAACTGCTGGGAACGGCGCCGAATCGACATTTCGCGGTCTTCTGTCACACTAGCTGATACGGCCGCAATATTTTCTTCACTACGCACAGTACGTAAACGTGTTGGTGGTTTAATGTCCAACAAAGTAAATTTGGTGCGAAATTTGGTCACAATCTTCCGAATAGACTGCTCAGAAGGTCGAGAATGCCGATCATAAAATGGAAGCAGCGCGCGATGAACATTTCGAACCGAGCACGAATTTTGATAGTAAAATTCAATAATTTGCAAGCGTTGTTCATTTGTAAGACGATCCATGGTTAAATTGCAAACCAAACTGAAGCTGTTTGACAGTGACACAAGGTACTAAACACACGTCAGCTGTCAAAACCAGTGTTGCCAAAACCAAACCAGCTAAAAAATCACCCTTTAGCTCTTCATTGGGCTTATATCATTACAACTATAAGATTTGCCTAAGCGTTGCTTACTGGTTTTAAAAAATTACATATCAGAGATTTATGTCTGTTTGGACATAATCTAGCCTTCAATCCGACCCTAACCATATTCAATTGCACTTGAGCTTGAATTAAATAAAAATATTTGCCGAACTTTAAGTTTCTATCTGATGGATACAAAAATATATATAGCTTTGAAAATTGATTCAAACTTATTTGTTATCGAACCATCCGAATGTAATGCACCTAATTACTCGTATATGCGGAATGGTGTTTTTGGGTTAGATATCTTGACTCCTTTAATCACCATAATAATTATCAATCACATTGTTGCACACATAATAGATAAAACAAAAAAAAAACCTTTATGCGTGGTTGTAATGGCAAATACATGTGATCGCAATTTCGTCGCGATAAGAAAATAACAGCTTTATGCAAAAATTAATCCGCACTACAACACGAGTCTATCGTTATACAATCGTATATTTTATTGATTTATGATTTTGGATGATTGTTAATTTTTATTGAAAATCCGCCGAACTGTCAAAAACGTAATAATTAACAATAAGGAATTATTTTAGAATTTCACAAACATTACATACATATGTGATATGTACCTATGTATATCTTACATATTATTTATGTATGCATATACGAGTCTATACCCACTGATACCAATCTTAACAAATGAGGTGTCAAAAGAAAGAGAATTTTCTAGAGTTTAATAAATTTGGCAAATTAAAAAACCGAT
Organism: Brachyopa scutellaris; assembly: GCA_949775065.1. NCBI lineage: Eukaryota > Metazoa > Arthropoda > Insecta > Diptera > Syrphidae > Brachyopa > Brachyopa scutellaris. The sequence continues at coordinate 93,475,644 of OX459113.1, read as the reverse complement.
CAAACAAATATTCTACCCAAAATAAACTCCCAACCCAAAAGAATAAACACTTCCCGTATGATTTCCACCTGTCAACTGATGGAAATGAATTGATTTTGATTGATACAACCTTGGTCAAATGTATTAGGCACACCTTTCTTTTTTTTGCTGCCAAATCCTTTCTCGCAAGTAGTAATTCGTTTGAATTCTATGAATTATGGCATATGAGGTTGTAAGCGACTTTTTTATTTTTAAAAAAATGCACCAATGTATTTTTATGATGCAATTGCGGTTTTATGCGCTTTTTCCGGTGTAGGATCAGTGTGCGATCATTGCTCGAAATCGACAGACGCGTTACCAATTTGCCCTTTTCGTTCAAAATAGTGAAATTTATAAATTTTCTTGTAAAATGCCAAAAACAAGTGAACTTAGTCTGGCAGAACGTGTAAGAATACAGTTGTTGAAGAAGGCGAAAATCAAACTCAAATAGCAAAAGAAGTGAAATGTTCATGGGGTGCAGTGCAAAGCGCAATTAAGAGGTACAGCCAGACTGGTTCGCATGTAAATCGCGAAAAATTCGGGAGAAAAAAGATTATTACGCCTCGGGATGACCGATTTTTCATACGATCTTCGCTCGAAAATCGAAAGAAAACCTCTTTGCTTGCTTCTGAGTTGTCGAAGGATCGGGGAATAAGAATTACTTCAAGAACCGCTAGATGTAGACTTGGTGGAGTTGGACTTAGAGGAAGAAGTCGTGGCTTTCGGGAAAAAATAAGAAAGTACACTTGGAGTGGGCGAAAAAACATGTGCATTTCACTGATGAAAATTGGTCAAAAATATTGTGGTCAGATGAGTCTAACTTTGAGGTAAGTTTTATTTATGGATCACTTTCAATTTAAATACCAAAAAATGCAACTAATTTTTGTGATCCCTGAATAAATTGATCTTTTTAGAATACCAATTTTTTTTTTATCAATTTTCAGATATTTGACAACCCTGGTGTGACTTTTTGCGGCGAGGGGTTAGAGAAGAGTACAACTCAACTCAGAATGCGTGGTACCGACTGTAAAGCAGCATTATGATCTGGGGATGCATGGTTGCCAGCGGTGTGGGTAAAATGCATGTGTGTGATGGTCGGATGGACTCCCGTAAGTACACAAATGTGTTAGAAAATGTACTTCAACTTGCCCTTTCCAAAATTTTCGGCGACACCAACATGGAAAATGTCAAATTCCAATAAGACACTGCACCCTGCCACATATCAGCCCTAACTATGAGGTGGTTTGAGGAGAATAATGTAGAGCTATTGGAGTGGCCTGCGCAGTCTTCGGATCTTAATTAGAGTTGTGTCGTTCCGGCCATGTATAGTTCCAGGAACTAGTTCCTCTGTCGGAACTAGTTCCTTTCGTTCCACAAAGTGAACTTAAACATGTCCATAGTTCCAGGTCCAACTTCAATAACAACACTGAAAGCGAACATGTCTCAGTGTTCAAAGAAAAATCAAATATGTGAGCAAACTCATACATACATACCATAGCAATAGCAAAGCTCGCACGATAATAAACAAGAACCAGTTTATGCACACTGATATGTAGTAAAAGGGGAGACGAATAATGTCCGAAAATATTTGTAAGACAGTATAGGTAGCTCATGAAGGAACGAACGAACGAACAGACGAGAACGATTACCGTATACATAAATCGGTCTCTTTTCTTAATAGTTCCTTTAGCTCCATGAACATGATATGTAGTTCCATGGACATGTTAGTTCCATAGGACATGATTGGAGCTGATAGTTCCATGGACATGTTAGTTTCAGTTCCTTTCTTCGTAGTTTCGAGCGTATTATGTTCGTATTCGTAGTTCACTTAGTTCCATACTCCATAGTTCTTTTTTTTTTGTAGTTCCGTAGGAAAGAGTATTTTTATTTGAATGTCTTGTATTCTTCTGTTGGCTAGTGGAAGTAAAAATTGGATTGTTGATACCTAAATGGTAATTACATTTGCGTTTGGTATTTTTGATTTGAAATAGATTTTGAGTTGAGTTGCATGTTTTGTTTTTACATGATCAAAACAAAATTATTTCTGTTTTTTTTTTTTAGGAGCATGTTTTGTTTTTACATGATCAAAACAAATTTATTTCTGCTTTTTTCTCCACATTGAAATGTATTTTTTGTTATCTTTTTTTTATAATTATTTGTCTGATATTTTTTCAAATAAATAATACTTAAAGTTTTTTAATTTTGCTTACTGGTTCTGGGTCAAGAACTTTCCATAGTTCCGACCTTAATTATGGAACTTAATCGTTCCAGGAACTAGTTCCGATGAGAAAAAGAATCGTTCCAGGTTCGTTCCGCCGTTGGAAGTGTTTTGCGCAACTCTAATCTTAATCCGATAGAACATCTATGAAGTATTCTAAAGCGTAGGATCAAAGAGCACACTATAACATCAAAAGAAGCACTTAAAAATGTGTCTCCATGCGATTTCCAATGTTGACATGGGAAGTTTGGATTTTGGGGGTTGGATTTTCTCTTGCCATCACAGTCAGTGCTATCGATAGCTTTTGACTATCGATAATTATCGATATATATCGATAGTTTTTTCCTTTTAAGGGTTACATAAAAAAAGTTAAATGCACCATATTAGGTAAGCTTTTCTCACCGAGAGAGATTAGATTCTAAGTACTAATGCTCCTATTCCTGAGTTGCCGACTCATAAAATGGGGAATCCCATTTTAAGTTAAGAGACAGACAAACAATAATGCTCGTATTCCTACGTTGCTGACTCATAAAACGGGGAATTCCGTTTTTAAGTTAAAAACATTTTGACAGTTGGCTTATGATCCGGTTCCTCGGTGAAATTTTAAATAAACACTGTTCGCTAAGTATTGACCAGAAAGAAATTTTTGAAATTCTATATTAAAATGGCTATCGAAAAAAATCGATCGTTTTCAAAATGTATAGATTGTTTTCGATAGTAAAAACTATTGATTATAATCGATAGTGCAATCGATAGTTCTCCACTTCTACTCATTTGAGATCGCTGGGACAATGGATACACTACTCTATCTACATCCTTTTTTGTTTTCGAAAACAGCTGTTTTCTGATTTGACACTTGAAAAGGCGATTGTGGTGTGAAAACAAAAATCTAAGGAATAAAAAATTATAAATAAATCCTTTTTTGCTTTTTCTTTAAGCTTTTGCTTTGCAATATCCTGCATTCCAATGTCGTTTCATTTATTTTATTTATAAAGTTCAACGTTTTTAGTATTTACATTTATTTCCGTTAAAATTTCCTTGTTTCGGTCGCATGATTTGTGTAAAGATCTGTGTATTATACTGTATTCTACGTAGGCCTGAAGTTAGTTTATCAGTTTTTTGTTTCTGCACTCTCGATGTACAAAGTTTTTGGCAGTGACCAGGTCAAATCTGTGCCAATACTATTCTTTTGAACTTCTGCCGCCTATTCTAGATCCTCCATCTTCAAACTACTCTTCGGGCTGATCTTGAAAAGCGGAGTTATACAACTTGATTCCGTTCACATAACTTTGGCGACTTTTGACTATACGCGTCGAGTCCAGACTTGAACATTTATGCACACTTATCATTCCCGATTTGTGACAACACCAGAGAAAATTGGAATTCTGTCCCGTTTGCATTGCATTGCATTGCATTCTATCCCGCTTGGTTTTGGCCGAAAATAAGACCGATCCAATGCTGGATGTTATGCGTTATGCCGCACTATTTCTGATTCCATTTGTTTGTTTCTTCACTTTCAACGTTCTTGGCAGTACAAAAAAATGCTAGCCAATCCTGCAGCAAAAGCACCAGATCCGCACCGATTCTCTCGCGGATCTAAAACGTCAAACTTTGTATGGAAAGATTCGATCCGTTCGTTTTCAATGATCAAGTGAAAAGTTGTTCACATTACCGACAAGTAGACAATTCCCTTCGAACGGATTCAATGATACCGATTATCGAATTTTCGTGAATCATTCCCGCCGGCGGATTTAATGATAGGGGTTAATAATTTTTTTAATTGCGATAGGAATTTGCTTATTTTTTTCCTCCAAATTAAAAACAGACACACTTTTTAACAAAAATTACAATTGATCGATTCTGAAAATCTTTTTAACTCAACTTTCAGCACGATACAGAAAACACCGTAAGATCCTTGTACGGAGACTTTTTTGTTTCTCAAAAACGGTCCTGCTACGAGACGTTTGCGATCATAAACTTCAATTTATAATCGAAAGTATATGAAATTTGGTAGAAATATAGAAGAAAAGATTCCCTTTCATAGAAATGTTTGTTTATTAGTGTAATCATTGTATTATTTTCAATTACATTGAAGCCGATGTACGGAGACTTTTTGTACTCATTGTATTTTGTTTGTCCTATAACCCTGAGTTAGGTACTTAATTAGGTAGCTCGTCAATGAAAATAGGACACAAAAAACGCAACAAAAAAAAAACAAATTAATTAAAAATAAAAACTTGACACGAAATTTGTGATGGAACAAGTGGTTTGAGAGACATTGTCTTATTAAAGCAACAAATTGAGAGATTTGACTATGAATTTTCTTTTCATTTCTTAATCGATATTGCCTGAAGATCTGAAGCAGACATAAATTATATATGTACGTATGTAGATACAAGGAAGCTTTTTGGAAACCTGCCCAGAACTTGATAACAGTCGCATTTAGTTGGCCCAACTCCCATGCAAGCCATGCAATATGCCCTCTGTTCATGTAGTCCAACAGTTTTTAACAACCTGTTAGTGCAGATTCTTTGCATTCCGATGTTGCTCTAAGTACATAGTGACTATTCACCATATACACCGTGCTTATGCCGCCTCTACACTCTCCTACATCGGTCTATAATGCCAACGATGTGATTGTGGATTTATTCCTATTGCCACCTCGTAAATACAGAGTGTTTCCAAGCTGCCATCGATCGATTTTCTCTCGTGCATTGTATGTATTGTTTGCTGACTAACGGTATAGTTTGTATCTGCACACCAAACGTACCACATTACATTACTTGCAATATTGTAAACCTGAATGTTTTATAAAATAAAAAAATCAAATATGATATGGTCCAAGGATATAAGACAACTTAAGGAAAATGAAAAGTTGAGCAGATTTTTATCTTTCAAAGAAGAATCGAAAACAATAAGTCTGTCAGAATTATCTAAACCAGAAACAAAAAAAATAACCATTCGGAAGTAGGTAAGGGTAAAAAAGGGATCTTCCTGTTATTGTTATCCCTTTAAGAGAGTGTATTTCATTAAGGACGGTACTGCGCAAATCAAAACTATGCGAAAAGGATAAAGTATTCGCCAATGGTGTGTATCTAACAGGGAGCAATATATATTGCCGAAGCTGACGCATACATACGCACGACATTACAGTAGAACAGTCAGTAGGGGTGATACACACGATGGGGGTTGTTGGTTAAGGGGTGAAAAGGAGAAAAAAATGAAAGAAAAAAAAATAACCATTAAAGGAAAAAAAATTTTTTTTTTTCTTCAATCAATCTAAAGATACGTACGTGAGGACGAAAACGATCTCAAAGGTCTCTTCTCCTTTTAGCAATGAATAATCCACAAAATATGCATGCACTCTGGTTACAGTGTGTATTAGATTAAATTTCTGGGTTTTGTGTGTTCAACTTTAAAGGTATTTATAGGGAGCCAGACACATAATTCGTTCTAAACCACCGACCGACCAACCGACCGAACGTACGAGTATGTGTATGTATACTTTCGGTGAATTTACTTCAAAGCTAATTTTTTGAATGAGCGAACCAAGCGTTGACGCAAATCCCAATACGATAGGATTATTAACATTATTTATGTGTGTTTTCTGATATAACGCACCCACTACTGGCTTTTATTTATTTATTCCCGTTTTGTGTGAAGACTTGCAGCTGACTACGGCGTCGATGAAACGGCCACTTTCTAGTGTTGCGATGTGATGTAAAAATCTGTTACTATGTAGCTGCGAAGAAACAAGAAACTGCGCGTAAATGTAATTTAGAAGTCTATGTACTAAATGTACGATTATATGCCTTCCGGTTGCAAACTGCGAGACACGATACGATTTATTGCCTTTACTTTAGAGACGAGGTGTATCGTATTTTTTTGTGTGGAAAGAAAATACATTTTAACTCCGAAATGTTGCCGTCTGAACCGCGAGCCGCCGCACCATTTCGACCGAATATTTTTTACGAAAATCCACCGATGAACTGGTTCTGAGTCGATTCAAAATACATACATACACCGATGGTAAAGGGAAAATTTCTGCTCTCTATTTTATGTTGGTCGCGTATGGGCATGAGTACGAAACAGCACAGGAAGTCAGGGAGCAAGAACATTAGGGATGAACAAAGAATCATTCGCGCGGAGAAAGTACTCGTACTGAGGTTTCCCCTTCGCTCAACTAAAAGTATTTTTCAATTTCGGTCGTCGCTGAGTATGTTGGGTGAATCGCTGAATGAGAATGATAACAGAGCATTGCGCGCGACACATAAATTGTATTCGTTTGGAGTGGTAGATACAAGTTTATTTTCAGGGCAAATAGATTCGCCGACTGTCTATAAGCATGCGTACACATTTTGTAACATTTTCTGTAGCTGGTGTAGATGCAAATGAACACAGTGTTTGGATATGTTGCCATAATGAATTCTATCTTCGAACTTTCACGTTCGTGTCATTGTCTTATAAATCAATTGTAAACACTTGAAGGCAAGCTTTGAATAAAACCACCCTTGTTGTTTTCAGCGCTGCTGCCAGCGTAAATAAAATAAAAATGTGAAAATATAGTTGCTTTCTTTAAAAAGATTTCTTTCTAATTTCTACCTACGGACAGGACAGATTTTTTGAACGACTTCCGCATGTTGTTGGCAGATAAAACGTCATTTCCGTTTAGACGTTTTGAAGCTTATTTGAATTGGATATCAAGAGAAACTGGTAAAGTGGATCTTAACCATCAATTGGAGGGCACCCGGGTTTACTTTTGATTATCTAACCAATATAAAACTTATTTCCACTTATAAGCCCATACCAATATTTCCAGAACCTTCTTGAAATTTAACTCTGCTACGAATGGTCTACTCCATACGAAATAAATGTAACCCGTTAATTCTATAACATTTATTTTTCAACGGATACGGAGTTAATAAAAAGTGTATTAATTTATATTGATACGAAGGTTATATTATGGCTGATTTATTATTATGTAGAAAAAGTAATATTGGACGTGGATCTTGGTGTGTAGAATTGCTCCTAAGCTATAATTCAGGTGTGCAGTAAAACGCGGTTGATCCGCACGATTTGTTTGCTGTTGTAGTGAATTCTCTTCTACGTATGTACTTAACTTAGTTAAGTTTGGCAGCACTTTTGCCCAAAAGATGAGGCGTGTTTTTTTTTCAAATCTATATAGGCATTGACATATTAGGTCTGTTCAGTGAGAAAAGCCCAGATCAGAACAGCGCACACTCGTGCAAAATGTCAAATGAAAGTTAGAACAGAAAAGTACAGCCCATATATTTAATTTTTAAGTATGTTGACATTTGACAATTGTTATTTCTATTTAAAGTGAAATATAGGATGTTTAAAAGTGAAATCTAAGACATTTAAACAAATTACAAATGGTACAGATTGCCCGTAGTTAATTATATTTTATTTTAATTTTTTCCATGTTTAAATTTCATAAAACAAATTAATTTCTGCAACCAAATCCAAATTATAGCCACAGCTGATTTTGACATCTGTACACTAGTCTGTTCTACCTCAAGAGGAGGTGCAAGAATTCTTGTTCTTTTCTGTTCTGACAACCTCACCGAACACAAACGAGATCGGTTTTGGACAGACCTCTTAGGTCTGTTTGGTGTGCTTTCGTGATAATGGGACATCTGTCAAATAGTAAATAATTTGAAAAGTGGGGGAAAATCCTCCCAGAAACTTGTAATTACACAAACAAAAATGAAGATGAATTGAAGACTTTCACGAATTGTCAGATGGCTGTTTGATAGATGTCCCGGGACTACTACATGGATGTGGAGTAGCACGATTTCGTAGAAGGGGAAATTTTTTGACACTCTCATTTGGCTCTCTCTCTCTTGATTTTTGACAGGTTCAGTAAATTTACGTAAATTTCCTGTACACCAAACAGACCTATTATATATGGACTGCTAGTGAAATGTCATTTTCATACATCGTCGTTCCAACATAGCTAGCCCCGCGTGTTTCTTAGGGACAGCAAAGTGCTATAATTATCCGCCATCAAACCAATTTTACATAGGACATTTTTGTCCATCTATTGCCCTATATACGAGTTACTGCGAAAATATGTTAGATTTTCACAGATGCCACTACCATAAATTCAAAGAAAATGTTTAAAATAGCCGTTAGTGACCCATAAACTGGATAAATATGGTAAATTTATATCGAATTAATTTTTTCTGTTGATTAATATTTTGTTTTGTTGCTTAAATCGCAAACCAACGGCTTACGTGAATTCAAACTCAAATGTAAGTTTCCACATTTCTCCGCTATGAAACAAGAGTCCAAGAGCCTTTTTTTCAAATCTATATAGATTTCGAAAAAGCTTTCCATACAAAAATAAGACTGGATAATTATCCAGGCTAAGGTTTTGTTGTATTTTACATTGAAAACATGTTGCGGAAACATGTTTAGCCTATATAGGTTTGAAAAAAACACGCCTATTTTTAAAGCAATCAATTCTACTTGTATTTTCACGATATTGCTCATATGAATTACATTTCTTTATAAAAAAAATGCTGAACTGGTTTTAATATATTTTTCACGATGGGTAGTTCTCCCATTGTATGTGAACACTAGTGCACTATATTTGTCCACCGACAATCGACTGGGAAAACCGAAACAAACACAAAGCTCTCGTCGTCTCTCTCATCCCTTCATGGATATATACAAATGTCAAACATTAGCTAATTTTTTGAAGTCTATATTCACCTCACTAACGTCAACAATTAGCCAGAGGATAATATTTTAACGCAATTGGCACACAGCCTTGGAATAACGTATATTTACCAAAAATAATAACAAAAGGTGAAAATTCAGGTTGACCTATTGGAAAGCACAGCCTCAATTTCGACCGGATTGAAAACGAACGGAAAACAAGGGATGAATACGAAAAAATCCAAAAATCAGCGGTCATAACGGACCAATATATTTCTTTTTTTCGTGCAAAAAACCCAACTGTTTGAACACCGCCATTCGCCACCAGCTGATAACATACAAACTGTCAGCGTCAGTTAAGTAACAACATACGGGAATAATTTATGATAATGGATAATAATCTGATTTCTACTCGAGACGTTCAAAGTCCAAATTGACGGTGCTTTGTAGTTTTTATAAGTTGAACATTTCCGAAATGACTTCCACCGGGCTTCTAGTTGTGTCCAATGTAAAGCGTATCCAGCAATCAATAAGTGCAATCCAAAAATACGTTCATAGCCTGTACATCCATTTGAACATCCCACCAACAAGGATAAACCCAGTCCCCTCATGGAACAAAGTGATATCGCACATCTACTCGGAGGGCTTGAATTCCACTCCTCACATCGATTTGAAGGTTTTGGTAACACCTCTCAAATCGCAGTTATATCAGGCGCCAAAAACGAACATCGATATGCTTTTCTCGGATGGAAAGTTTCCTGAAATATGTGACTCCATCAGAGCTAAGTTTAACATTCCCAGTGAAACAATATTTCTGGCCGATGAACAGTTCACAGATATTGTTGACAATCAAAGCCACGATCAGGAGACTAAGGTTTACGACACAGTCGTGCTGGGCGGTACATTTGATCGCATTCATGTTGGCCACAAGATCTTTCTCACCGCCGCGGTATTAAGAGCTTGTAAGAGGTTGGTAGTTGGAGTTACAGACGAAACTATGCTTAAGTGTAAGAGAAGAATCTATTCATCGTTTCATGCTTAAAAGATTTCTGATTTAGCGAAAAGACTTCCCGAACTTATCCTACCAGTTGAGCAGAGAATCGAGCAACTGCGAGAATTCCTATTGGAAATTGATTCCACGCTCCAGTATGATGTCGTTCCCATTTCTGATCCATTTGGTCCAACACAAACGGATCCTGACATGGATATGATTGTAGTGAGCGCGGAAACTCTCCGAGGTGGACAAAAGGTCAATGAAATCCGAGCGGGAAAGAACTTTAAGCAATTGGATATCTTCTGTATTGACATGGTAGAGAGCAGTACTGATGACGGAATCAAGGAGTTGAAAGTGAGCTCGAGCAATACTAGGATAGATCTTCTAGGAACAAGAATCAGAGGCACACAGGTGAGGAAAAGCGATTTCTTTCTGTACCACCTTGGTTTCAACATCAAAATCTTCTTTTGTTCAAATTCTTTTATTTCAGCCAAGACCACATCTACCATCTGAGCCTTACATTATTGGTCTGACTGGTGGAATCGCTTCAGGGAAAAGCAAGATGGCTAAACGTTTGGAAGCACTAGGGGCTTGCGTCTTCGATTGCGACAAAATCGCTCACGAAATCTATGAACCCGGTCAGGTTTGTTACGAGAAGATTATTCAGCACTTTGGAGATGCGATTCTTGGCATTGACAAGCGAATAGATCGCACAAAGCTTGGACCCATTGTATTCGCCAATCCAGCTCAGTTGGAAGCACTTAATTCCATTGTTTGGCCAGAGCTTCAACTTGAAGTAAAACGACGCATAAAGCTAGCTCACGAAAACAGCGGTATAAAGGTGGTTGTTGTAGAAGCTGCCATTCTTCTTAAAGCCGGTTGGGAAACGGAATGCCACGAGGTGTGGTCTATGATTGTCTCACCAGATGAAGCAGTTCGCAGAGTCGTCGACAGAAATGCCTTAACAGAAGATGAAGCTCGCAAACGTATTGCCAGTCAACTAGACAATCGTGCGGTAGTTGAACGATCAAATGTCGTCTTCTCTTCCGAATGGAGACACGACTACACGCAAAAGCAGGCAGAGAAGGCATGGAAGATGCTTACCGTCGAACTTAAGCAAAATAAGTATAATTCCAAGTCATGTCTTTGATATTTTATGTCAATTTAGTTTAAAAAAAAATTGGAGCAATAAAAATAAATAATTGGGAGTAGCTGAGAGTGGGCAGCCTTCACTGCATTAATGACTTTCTCCCTTCTTTCCAATTACACGCTTAAAGTCGCTCATTTTTGTTGTCATCAGTGGTGACCCGATGAAGCTCAGCGAGTCGATTTGAGTTACTTCACCACCAGATTGATTGTTGCGTACGAAGATTTGAATGTTTTGAACGTTTTGAAACTTTACATAGCGTAAATTCACTGGTAGTCCTTCCAGATCCTTTGCTGTTAGGCTGATGAAGAGTTTTAAATCAATCTTTAGAAGTGAGTGAGGTTTACTATCTTACCTTAAATCCTGTACAGAAGTACAAGACTCGGCCATATCAAAGTCAACAGTCCGCGGTTGGTTGATAAAAAGCTTGATTTCTTTGGGACCCAGTTGCTGCGGTGCCTTAAATTTCAACGAGTGAATCTTTACGACCTGGTTGAATGTCACCGAAAGAATCAACTGCTCATCTACATCCGATTGCAAGTAACCTCCGTTAGATTCAAAGCAATGCAACATTGGATGGTCATCTGATTCATTTAGACACTCACACTGTTGCTTCGATATAAAAGTGTTTAATTCCATCTGAAATACGAACACATCTGCTCGTGAATTATTTTAATTGGATTAAACCTGTAACAACCCACCAAGCCTTGTCCGTAATCCTCGCCGGAATCATCACCGCCACCGGTACCAATATGCTGTTGAATTTTTGCCTCTAAACCTTGGACGTCAGCACCTTGCATACGATCAATCTTGGTCTTTAAAAGAACAATGAATTTTCTTCTATTAAAGGAATCTTACTGTTTAAAAGCTATAAGAATATTTACCCGATTTCTGTAAAAGATAAACGTTGGCATTGCGGAAACACCCTGGCCAGCAGCAGTGTCTTGGCACTTGTCTACATCGACCTTAAGGAACACTGCTTTTGGGTATTTTGTGGGTAGCTGTTCAAAGAGCGGTGCAATATTTTGACATGGTCCACACCTAGGAGACACAGATTGCAAAAATTCTATTTTAAAAAAAATCTATTGTTTCTTACCAACTTGCGGTGAAGTCAACTACAACTAAATGTATACCAGCAGCAGCTAGCTCAGCTTGGAAATGAGTTTCATCGTTAATTACACGTACAGCCATTATTGCAGAATATTGAGACCGTTATTATTTTTCTATTCTATGGAGAAAATATATTGAAAATGCTTTAATTTCGGAATTACTCAGATTTTCACAAAAGCGGACACCAAAATGCGTTTTGACAGTTTTCCGAAATGAACATGATGACTGGCAGCCTGTGTGAGGAAATTTAAGTTCAGTGGAAAATGAATTCTTTTGAGTGTATTCAGTTCAATATCGGCAATGTAGATCTTGTATTGTGAAAAATGATCTATATTAGTTTGTAAAAAAAATTGAGTTTTTTTTACCTGCAATGATAAAACAGTCCGCATCGCAATGCTGTAAAATGTCATTTGCGTTGGAAGTTAAAATAGAGAGAATAAAATAATGCAGTAGCATAACAGGTGAATAAAATACGAACATAAAAGCTTACCTTCCTTTTGCCGCAATGCAAGAGTGAACTGATGTTGCTTTTATTACTGCAATTTATTAGGTCTGTTTGGTATCTTTTCTGTAGGTCTGTTTGGTGTCCAGTAAAATTACGTAAAATTACTGAATCTGTCAAAAATCAAGAGAATAGAGAGCCAAATGAGGTGTCAACAAATTTAATGAGAGTCTCAAAAAAATTCTCCTACTTCAAAATCGTGCTATATCTTCATCCATGGAGTCACCGAGGGACATCTATCAAACAGCCATCTGACAATTTGTGAAGTGTCAATCACTATTTGTTAGAAAAATAAAAGAAATTAGTTTTTCGTGAAAATATTCAATAGTTAAAAAAGAAGAAGAGAAGATTTTTCCCTACTTTTCAAATTATTACTATTTGACAGATGTCCCATTTTGATCACAAAAAACACAACAAACAGACCCTGTGTAAGTCTTAACTCACTGTCGAATAAAAAATTTGAAAAGTGGGCGGAAATCCTCTCAGCAGTGAAAAATTCGTAAGCAAAATAACCAAACACATTTTCGTAAAACCTGTAATTTTGTTTTTGTTTTCCATTAACAATGAAGATTATGACATTTCACAATGGTCAGAATGGCTGGTTTGACAGAGTTGATGAAATTACGCGAAGAAAAAGACTGCGTAAGAAATTGTACGCTCTCAGTGGAGGGGAATTTTTTTGAACTGTCACCTGGCTCTCTGTTTTACGAATATTTTGGGTTAAAAAACACGAAATTCGTAAGAATCTTACGAATGTGTACGAAATCGTAGGTAACCAAACAGACCTATTGTTTTCAAACCAATGACATATTATACAAATTCGAAAATAGCCGTCAACACCACCCAGAGAACTGGTGAGTGATACAGCACTGGTCGGCAAGATCGCCTGATTTGACTGCTCTAGACTTCTTTCTTTGGGGTTTATAGAAGTCACGGTGCTATCAGAATAAGCCACAGACCTCGCCACAGACTCTGGAAGCTTTCAAAGAGAATATCCGACAAGAGTGCGAGAACTTATCGTAAGAAGTTCTCACGAAAACGATTGAAAATGCGGTAAAAAGAGCCCATTATGGTCATCAATAATGACAGCGCCTACTTCACCGATATCAGCATCAAAAAGTACTTAATGGAAAAAACTTATAAACGTTCAAATAAACATTTTATTAATTTTTTTTAATTATGTCGTTTCATTTCAAAGATAAGAAAACAACATCGGGTGAGTGTTCTTGGGCCACCCTGTATAATGTGTCAAATGTTTCAAGCAATAACCTTGTTCGATGTCCCCAGCCCTGGGTTTTATGTAAACCATGAAAATACACTGACACTAGTCAGTGCGCACTAGGCTGAGGACATCGAACGAAGCTAATAGGTCTGTTTGGTATCTTTTGAATTCATACGAATTCGCATAAATTTTCACAAATTCCTGTTTGTTAGGCTAAAGAACTTGCAACAATTCGATATAGAGATAAAAGAGAGTCCCCTCAGTTGCAAAACTTGCGAATTGTTACAAATTTTTACACCTATTTTTTTCGCATGAAGTGGGTAAGACCTGTCAAAACTGTCATCTGTCAGCTTCTGTCAGTGAAATTAGTTGCCAATTTTTATTGTAAATTGTTTATTTCTCTTAAAAACTTTAAAAAGGAGGAAAAAAAATTGGAAAGGCACGTAAAATATAATTTAATATCGCAGAAACTTGGAGGTGAGCTCATTGTGCTTATTTATTTTCATTTGAAAATAAAAAAACTTTATCTCTAGCGAAAAAGATAAAGAAACAAGCGCTGGAAGAAGGAAAGCTACTTAGTGCGTTAGATGAAGGAATATCAATTCATAGAGATATACTTGGAGGTAAACTTACCATTGTATTTTATTCCATTTATATTCTAAATATATTGTATAATCGCTGTTGCCCGCCCGGCGTTTCCCGCGCCCAAAAACAGTCGCATTACTTATAGTGTGATAGAAAGGAAGTACATAGTAGGAAGCAATCACCGCTCTTCTATTTTTCAATTTCCATTTACTGCCCGAATACAAATAGCGAAGCTGTAGTGGAAGTAGGCAGCGCTGTCAAAGTTAAAATACACGTAAACCCTAAGCTGATGCTGCAGTATGAATTGTATGGTGAAGCGCAAAGTTCAGCCAACTTCAACTTTCGACTTCCACTACAGCGTCACCATTGTGTTCAGCCAGTTATTTAAAAAATAATAATTGTAAAAATGTCTACAATCACTTCCTTATAAACTTGTCGTTGTTCATTATTAACACGATTCCTCTACTGAGGAAACGGAGATGTTTATGCATTTGCTGAGACAATTTTTATTTTGGATTCGTCTCCCCACTCTACTGAAACTGAACATGTAGTTATTTTGGACATTTCATGAAAATAATACATAGTTGTACATATATGCTGTGAAGTGAGAAAACGGTCATGTTTTCATGTCTATTTTATTTCATGCATATTTAATTCAAGTTATTGAAGAGAATACTAATTTTGACACATTTTTTGTAAACAAATAACATGCCAATGGTTTATCTACTCGTGAGCATGCAACATAGAGGCGTCCATGTGAAAAGCTTGGATACAAGTTTATACCGCAGACTTTCAAAGACTTCCCTTATACCTTATTGATGGTGATCGCAAAAGTAAGGCGAACAGGAAATTGAAGTCATTTAAAATCAAATAGAAAGACTGGAATCATTGAAATTTGCGAAAACGAAACGTCTTCGGATTTTGTATATCTCTTTCAAAATAGTTACTTCGGTGACGTTGTTCATTAGCTTTTTCACTGCAAACCGCGGTTGAATTATATTGCGATTCGATGCTCACACCGTGTGGTGTCGTCACCTCGTCGTCATCTTGATTGTTAACAGTGTTGACTGACTTGTATTATAACTAATTAGCTTGCTTCTTCATTTGAAGAAGCCGTTTTAAGTTGGTTGACATCTTTGTTTTTTGCTGCCAATATTGCTCGTTCGCTCAACCAAACATGCTTTTTGTGTTGTTGTGCTATGTCTAGAAACACGCTTCGAATCAGTTCATCTTCAGATTGTGTAATAAAAAAGTAGTGTTATGAGCAGGGAACGGATTTTGTTGACTTTGCCTTTTTTTGCCTTTTTTTACTCATATTGCCTTTTTTGCCTTTTTTTACTCATATTGCCTTTTTTTGCCTTTTTGGTACTATTTGTCAAGTTAGCTGTGCACTTTCTTCTTAACTTTACGATTTATCCTGGCTCACACGAATGAAATTTCAGTGTCCACACCTATGAGAGCAAACTTTTCTTCGTATGAACAAGCACATAACTGCACGCGTTGTTTACACTAGCGCGCATAAAAAAATATCCCTGCACACGAATACAACCCTAAATACATTTGTATCAACTCAGCATAATTGCGCTTTTTCTTGTGCCGTACGTGCAATCTCAGGCATTCGCCGCAGTTTGTTTTACCATCTTTCTATCTGACAAAAACCGTTAGATATCTGGGAAGTATATTTTTCGTAACTGTACGCCTTTTCATATAGATTCATATTTTGTGACATACTGGTCATACTAAGTGCTAGTATGTTGAATATTGCGTTTGCAAGCGTGCTGTTCCCAAAATATTTCGTTCCGTGTCATTGAAAATGAACATGCCCCAAGACTCGTGTAAAGATTCAAGCCAATGGCAAAAGTTTGTGGTGAAATTGGAAAAAAAAATGTTTAGTTGACCCGAAAGACCACATATTTAAGAGTTTACAAATTACAGGTGACTCCTAGTAGTTGTATGTATTTTAATCTGAGCACTTCATCTTAGTGCAATGCGTAGTAGGTATTTAGAAGAAGAGGTGTTAAAGGCTTTGAACGGACTCGAGGAGAAATTACAACACGCTAAAGGGCCAGTAGCTGAAGATGGGATGAAAAAATTGTACGCTGTTTTTTCAGCAAATTAACGAAATGGCAGCGCTGCAAACTCTAAATTGGACTCAAATATTAAAGTCAAGGACGTGACATCTCTTATCTTGGCTCCACTATGCTCTGCCCATGTTGAAAGGTCCTTTATTTCCTTCAAAGCTTCCCTGAAAGGTAATCGCAGGCGATTGTTACCATAGAACTTCAAAATGTTTTGGCTTACAATGTTAATAATAATGCATAAAAACCTTTATTATTAAATGCCTTTTTTTGCCCTTTTCTGCGGTTTTATTTTGCCTTTTTTGGCTTTTTTTGGTCAACAAAATCCGAACCCTGGTTATGAGCCAGTTAAATTATCATACATATACATTTTGTCATTTTCTATGTCCAACGATTGATTTGAAAACTGCTGATGGATCGTTTTGCAATTGAACACGCATGTTTGTGGTGAGTATTTTCATTTCTCCACAAATTTGAAATCTGCAAACACGCGTTTAGCTCATCAGCATTGGTAGATTGTGGAATAACAGGTAATGTTTGTCGAAACCAATGCTAACAATATCGGCATCACCAAATTTTGTTAATAACTTGACCACAGCGCCACCGATCTACCAACATATATTGTGAATATGAGTCTCTTTGGTCAATAAATATACAATTTGTTAATAACATGACTCCAGCTAGCTATCGAATGTTTCTTTCCGTAGGAACGGTGTTCGGACTATTTCGAACATATAATAAAAAAATGAGCCAAATCGGTCAAGCCGTTCTCAAGTGATGCGCTCACCAACGAACAGCATTTTATTTTTATTATCTCCAATGAGAAATTGGTAATTATGTATTTATTTTTAGTGAGAAACATCAAAACAAATACAAAAAGTGCAAGAGGAAGAAAATTTAGTTAATTTACATCCATAAACCTTTAAAAAAAACAATGGAAAACAATACTACTAAATCTAGTCTGCAATGTTCTCCAAGAATCTACCATATAATTCAAGAGGGTAAGTACGCTCTCCAATAAGAATTTAACAATTGAAAGTTAACGTATGTATATATTTTGCAGATCAGGAATATGGAAGTGACCTCGTCCAGCAGGTCAAAGAGTCCATGGGAAACGATTTTCTTCCCAGTGATGAATTTGTGTTTAAGATGACAGATCCGGTTGCAAACGGTAAGTACGATTTTATGTATATAAATATATGTGTATATATGTATATTTATATTACTTGCAGATGCGGAAAGTAAGGTCATCCAGCAGCAAGATTTTTCGTGCGACGAAATTGGCACTGCTGGAGAAACTTTATTTAATGAAAAGGGGGAAGGAAAATTGGTTTGGATGGAAGGGCCCACAAAACTTTTGTTGACGCTCCTCGGCAAGTACCAAAGCCAAGTTGGGAAAAAGTACGAGTTGAGCAGCAAAAAAAAAATGTGGAAGATCATAAGTCAAAAACTACACAACCAAGGCTACACCTTCACCGAAGGTCAGGTGCAGGGAAAGTACCGTAGTTTGGAAAGGCATTATAGACAAATTAAGCTGCATAATACAAGAACTGGACAGACAAGGATTTCTGCATACCAATCGTATGTATGTGTATACTAGATATTTTCAATTTAAAGAAATGGTTCTTCTTGTTTTAGTGAATTGGATAATATTTTCGGGGACAATTATAGAGGTGTGTTCGCAGAACACATTGACGATATACAGGATGAAGGCGTATCCCGGGAAGAACTAACTACTGCTGTCGGCATAATCTCTGAGGAGACAGGCGATATTCGCCCACAGGCTTCCATCTCAGGTAAAAATATATGTACATATATAGGTCATTCTTCGCCAAGTTGGCAAACTTGCGTAGTTTCGTTGGTAATGTGAGCGTCCCAAGCTTTAATTAATCAGGCAGGTTCCCGAATTCGAGTTAATTCAAATCGATATCGATTTACCAAATCAAGTGGAATAGATTTTCGGTACCTACAGTGTCGAAAGTTTTGTCACAAACACTGAAAGTGTTGGAAGCAAATTTTGTCGAATCTGGATAAGACTTATTCCTAGAAATAATCACAAATAAACATTCCATTTGTCAAATTCACACTTTTTCTCTTCGGTGATTTCAATTCGACAGCAAAACAGTGAAATCGAAATCTAGAACACCGTAACTTGATTTGAATTCACTTCGAATGTTCATTAAGCTTGTTACAACATTTTTTTTTTTATCTGTGGGTATATATTTATTTTCTACTTTTTTTTTGGTATTAGAATTTTTTTTTCAAATTTGCGTCACCATATTGTCGCGTCCAAAATATTGAATTGAGAGTAACGGCACTTAGCTAATCGTATTCTACTTGTCAATAACTTTCACCAGCATGTGCAAACAGGTTTTCTTTTAAACAAAATGCGCTGGATCAGACGCTGATTTCCAAGACATGCCTTTTTGGGTCTTCCGCTTCCAGCTTTCCAAGCCCTCTAGTTGAATATTTTTCAAAACGTTCTGCACACTCCATTCATTAGTCCCTTGTCGATAAGCTTTATCGAGATTTGACACTTTTTCCTTATACACAGCAATATAAGCTTTTTCTTCAAGAGTCAACACCATCTCAAATCTTTGAAAAAAAGAACCATTTGTGACTTATTACCAAATTAAAAAAAATACCGTGCACTTACCAGTAGTCTTGAAGAATAAAATATATGTATGCTTATGATTTATTTCACCATACATAAATTACTCCCGTCGGAAAGGAAGGAATCTATATAACTAAATCGCTAGCGCAAGAGCTTGTAATTCCTTTTGAGAGTTTATTTCTGCACCAATTTCAATGATTCTAGCACTGATCGAAAGCTTATCAACTGAACTTTGGTCATCAGTCTAACCAATTTTGAAAAGGTGTATATGAGTAAAGTTATAACGAAAAACATTATTACCTATACCTACGTTCTTTTTTTTTTCATTTGTAAACCGTGAACCGTTGTTGGGTTTCTACGCGAGATTTCTCGCACTGGTCCACTAGAATTATATATATTTCGATTACGAAGGTTTTTTTTTTTGTCAACGAGTGTAGATCTGTTTAGTTTGTGGCTCAAGGCGTTTGGTTATTTTCTTGCAAATTTCCCACTTTTTGAGCGAATTTTCTTCCTCTTTTAAAATTTAACAGGTTTTACACACTTGACTGCAAAAAGTTACCAAACAGACCTAAAATTATTCTACTAACCTAGTCGCAATCCACACGTTACCTTTTGAGTCACGACTCTTTTGTATTTCGTTTTCAACTATCATTCGGTGAAGCGGTTGCAATAACACTGAAATTTGTCTGTTCGTTTTAATGATTGAAAGATAACATATACATATATTTCGCAGATAAAGAATATGGAAGTGACCTTGTCCAGCAGGTCAAAGTGTCAACGGGAAACGATTTTCTTCCCAATGATGAATTTGTGTTTAAGATGACAGCTCCGGCTGCAAACGGTAAATACGATTTTATGTATATAAGTATAATGTGTATACATATGTATATACATATTTATATAACTTTTCAGATGCGGAAAGTGAGGTCATTCAGCAGCAAGATTTTTCGTGCGACAAAATTGATTACATGGTTGCTGCTGGAAAAACATCATTTAATGGAAAGGAGGAAGGAAAAATGGTTTGGCTATATGGACCCACAAAACTTTTGTTGACGCTCCTCGAAAAGTACCAAAGCCAAGTTGGGACAAAGTACGTTTTGAGCAGCAAAAGGAAAATGTTGAAGGTCATAAGCCAAAAACTGCACGACCAAGGGTACACCTTCACCGAAGCTCAGGTGCAAGGAAAGTACCGTAGTTTGGAAAGGCAATATAAACAAATTAAGCTATATCATACAAAAACTGGACGGAAAAGGATTTCTGCATACCAAACGTATGTTTACATGTGTATACTACATTCTTTCAATTGAAAGAAATCGGTTTTCTTGTTTCAGTGAATTGGATAATGTTTTCGGGAACAAAAGTGGTGTGTTCCCAAAGCACACTATTGATGCTGTACAAGATGAAGAATTAATTTCCTCTGCCGACATAAGCTTTGAGGAGACAAGCGATTTTCGCCCACAGGCTTCCACCTCAGGTAAAAATATACATAAGTATATAGGTTATTCTTCGCCGAGATGGCAAATTGGCGTAGTTTCAATGGTAAGAAGATGTTTATATTTTTAACATATTTATAAAAATATTCTCTGGATGAATGACTATCACCGGTTTGTAATCAGTCCAGCAGATTTTAGTTCTGCACGATTGCGTTTTTCGAGATATGTATATTTTAATGTTCATGTTTCTTGTTGTGTTAAAATGGTGGTTCACCAAGTCAATGCATATTACCCATGCATGCTGTTGCTAGTCTCTGATATAAAGGGTGGTCCAGTTTCTGATACAACAGATATTCTGGGAACTGATTCATTGATTAATTTTATGAAAAAAATCGTATGGGAGGGGGGGTCTATCTTCAACATGCGTTGAGCTACAGGGTGTTAAAAAAGATCCTTCAGAGAAGTTGGTACTAACAGTTATTTACAGCCCTATTATGGTTAGCAAATCGAACGTTCGATATGAAGCGAACTCTTTTGCGAATCACCCGTATCGTGGTATTATGGTTAGCGAATGTTTTCATTCGCCTGTGAAACAACTGCTGCCACAACAAAGAAACAAGTCATAACAGTTGCGAACGTCAAAAGCAAATTATTTTTGGTTTATGTGTTATTGTATTTTAGAGTATTTTCATTTAAAAGGATTTAATAGTGAATTTATTGATAGGCTATTATAGGACAATCACAATGCGTAGACTACGAAGAATAATTCGGGATAATTCTAATCCATGGTTCGGTATGACTTGGCAAGTGTTTCATGATGATAAGAATTTTGTTGTTGCAGATCTTCTTCAATTTCTCAAAGGAAAATTGCCCACGCTTGCGCCAAAACAACTACCAGAAGTTTTGACTGCATTTTGAAGACTAGGTAGCTCATCCACAGCCCAGCTCCAAAGGTGGCAAAGAAACCTGCAGACACGGCCCTACTCTGGTTGCTACTTCTGTGTTCTTTGAAAAATTTTAGGTTATTTGAAATTCTTTATATGTTATGTTAATAATTTTGTATGTATTTATCTTTGCCGCTCACATATATTGCAGCTACACCAAGCTAAAATTACAAAAAAAATAAACAAAAAACAAAAATAAAAAATAATCATTCCATATCACCAAATATTTTCATTCGCTCGATTTCGCATACGAAATGATAAGTTTAGCGAATATTCGCTAGACATAATAAGGTGATATTTCAATTCGCCTAATTTTTGACGTTTGAAGCGAATGTAATTTGATCGATTCGCTAACCATAATACCAAATTATCACATTCGCCAACTTTTTCTTTCGATTCGCTAACCATAATAGGGCTCTTAATTGTAAGTGTTAGTGTATTACTAGTGTATTAAATTTAGAGCATCTAGGGCAAGCTCGTTTTATAGACAATTAAATAGTGTTTATAATAGTTGAAAATTATAACCATTCGCACATTCAATTTGGAGATAATGGTCTTCAAAGAGTTATAATCCAGTGCCTGAGTGTTTTTATGTTGAAATTCAGCGTGTTGTTTGAATTATCTTCAGTTTAATACACTGATTTTCTTTGATTTTTTTAAACAATTTTTGTAAAAATGTGTGCTTATAATTTTATTTTCCTATTATTATTTTGATGCGCCATAACGTCACCTGCAAATTCACCTTGCACCCCTATCGTGGAATCCGCCGGATCGGAGATTCCCTTCAATTGTTCGATTCACTTTCACTTTAGCTTGTTATTGTAGAATCCGCCGGGGAAGTTTTCTTACCGGCGTGAATGTCGAAAAGAAAGAATTTATGACAGGAAAATTGGTGTTTTGGAATTGTCTTTTGGTTTTTGCAGTAAAAAAAGAATTATAAATAAAATAATAATAAAATGGATAGCATAGCTCTATCTTATTATGGAATCTTTCCCTCCTGCAGATTCCACGATAGGGGTGCTTAAAAAGCTTTTACCCGAGACTCGCTTAATGTTTATGAACTCGCCTTACATTAAGTCCAGCACAATGTCTTAATTATCAGTTGATATCTTATTTTATTTAATTAAATATCAAATACCAAGTAAATTCCGTAAAATAAGCTTCCTGTATAAATTCGGATTAATTGAAAATCGAATGTGTCTCCAGTGTCACATTTGACAGTTTATACGCACAAAATGTCAAAAATGATTCAACGCGTTTGATTACTTGCAAGTTTTACACTCTCTGAGGGAATTTTCTCCCCCTTTTAAAAATTGACAGGTTTTACCCATTTGACTACAAAAAGTTACCAAATAAACCTATGTACATATATTGGGTCAAGTGGGAAAAACCTGACAAATAATAAATAATTTGAAAAGTAGGGGAAAAGCATCAGAGAGTGGGAAACTTGCAAGAAAGTAAACAAACGCGTTGAACCACATTTGTGGGTAAAACCTATTAAATATGTCTATTTAGTAACTTTCGAATAAGTACAAATTTTTTAAAAATTCTCAAATTTCTGTTTCTTAACTCTAAAAGTTCGTAAGAATTCGTAAAAAAGAGAGCCAAATGAGAGTGTCAACAATTTCCCCTTAATTGAGAAACTAGCGAATTCTTACACCAACTGTTTCTTTGGGTGGAATGGGTAAAACCTGTCCAACCGATGGAAATTGTTGACGCACTGTAGTTTGGTTGTACATGTACTGTACATACATAATTTAAATTTTTATAATAATACAATGAATAAAGAGCCCAAAATAGAGAACAAAATCTTTACTTTAGAAAGTGCAGCAAACGAATTTCTAAGCTGCCATTCGGGTATAAATTAAATTCATCGTAATTTTACATGGGCTCTGATGAATTTTTTGTTTTCAGATGTGCGGTATAATGAAGCATTTGTTCAGTTAACAGATCCATTGGAGCATTGCTCTGTCAAATATGAAGTAGATACAGGAATTGTGGATGACGAGGACGACCAATCCTTTCCACAAAACATGGTGGAAGGCTCTAAATCAGTTTGGTTGGATTCATCCAAAAAGCTACTACTTTCTCTTGTTGAGAAGTTATCTCCCAAAATCGGAAAATCGTGCAATTTGTACAGCAAGAAAAAAATGTGGCTCATGATCCGAGATAAAATTAACGAAAAGGGATATGATTTCACTGTGTCGCAAGTTATAGCAAAATATTTGTCTATAGAGAGGCAACATAAAAAAATGAGGACCCGCAGAATGCCAACTGGTTCTCATGCAAATGGTTCATTTCAGCAGTAAGTAGATTTAGTATTAGTGCCAAGTATTTATTTATCATTTTCTTTTTCTAGAGAAATTGATTCTATTCTCTGTAATAGAAAAGAAGTGTTGCAGAAGTTTCTTCTAGATGAAAACACCGCTAGTACTCCTTCCAATACGGATGAAAAAATACAGAGCGGCGTTGGGGATGCCTCACCAAAACAGGGATCATCAAATGCTGCTTTAAGCAATTCAAGTTTTCATTTCGTTCAGTCTGATGAAGATTTAAGAAATCATGTACCAAAAAAGAAACCTTCTTTGGCCGAAAGCATACTAAAAGAACTTAAAGAATCCAGGGCTGGGAGGAAAGAGTACCATAAAAAGGTCCTGCAATATTTACAAAACAGGGAAGAAAGAGCCCGGCGTAAAGAAAAAATGGATCAAAGAAAATTGGAACTGTTAGAGGAACTCACACGAACGAAGCCAAATTAACACATTTGTATCGTTTTTCAAAATCAATTGCAAAGACAAGATAAAGCAGCATATTTCAACTGAAAGCAAATTGCATTGTGTTGAAATATGTAGAAGTTTTGTTTTATTGCAACTATTGTTGCAAAAGCTGGAAACAAGTTTCAGTCGGATGCCCGATCTGAGAACATAAAAAGTCGTTATTCAAATATGAATGGAGGGGACGAATATATTTGCTTGGCCTGAGGACATCCATCAGTCATTCAAGCAATATATGGTGCTAGATATTCTGACTAAAATATCAAAATTAAATGTTTTCAAAGAAATAAATATTTCAAATAACGTACATACATAATATGTACAACATTTGTTGACATTTTAAGTTCTTTTTGTAATTGTTTACATATTTTATCTTTGAAGTGTCTTTCAGGAGAGTTCTCTTCCACGTCTAATGATTGTGCAAATATCATTCTCAGCTACGATTAAATTTAAAGGGCTGGTATTATTAGGTCTGTTTGGTAACTTACACATTCGTACACATTTGTAAGATTCCTACACATTTCGTGTTTGTTAACCTAAAATATTCGTGAAAGAGAGCCAAATGACAGCTGAAAAAAATTCCCCTCCACTGAGAGCGTAGGTTTGAACCACAGTACACGTATCTAAGGTAGTATACTTAGGTCTGTTCCTTTAGTTTTTGCTCCAAAAATAGTAAATTATTGAATTTCAAGGAGTGGGGGTAAAATTCTCTCAGAGTAAGGCAAAATCACCAAAAAGTAAAGGAACGCGATTAAACACAAAAGCTGCTACAAACGAAATGTCATAAACATATGTGAAGCAAAAGTAAACAGAGTGTTGTTGTATGATATTGGATTTTACAGAAAAGTCCACCCCTGATGATTTTCCAGAACCAATACAGTATTCAATATATTGCGAAATGCAAATTTAAACATTCAGAACGTTCAACTTTCATCTATGTTCCTTTTCTCTTCATTTTTTTATTTTTTGAATTAAAATAAAATAATGCAAATAATTCAAACAAGTGAAACAGCTGACTTTGACAGATAGTTCAATTTCTACTGGAAGAAATTTGTCCAGTAAGAAATAGTAAGATTTTTTAGTGAGAGGAAATTTTTACTCTCTCGTTGCCTCTCTCTTTTACTACTTTTTTGTGTAAAGGAACGCGATTTATCTAAAACCAGTAAGAATCAGTAACAATTTTCAAGTAAAGGAACAGACCTCTTAAGTGTTCATTTTCGCCCAAGTTCGCGCATCTGTCAAAAATTCAAGAAAATGGCCTCCAACTGTGAGGATATTTGCATTTAATTTTCGTTTTTTTAATGTTTTCTATACTATTTAATTAACTTTTTTGTCAAAACTTTGAAAAATGTGTTGTGCCGTATACCAATGTTTTGTGAACAATAATAAAAAGAACTGTGATGAGAAAATATGACCGACTGAAATATCCGAACAATAACTATAGAAAACTCAAGGAAAATGAAAAGATAAACGAATAAATCGATTTCATAAAGAAAAACGTATGTTATTTTATTAAGAAATGATAAGAAAAACTACGAAAACAATGAATTTGAATTAAGTCCCATAGAAATGCCACATAGTTGTCGGCCATTTTTTGCTTCGAAAATGTTTGATAGATGCGCAATATACTACCTTAGATACGTGTACTGTGGGTTTGAACAACTCTGTCAGACCAGCCATCTGACAATTGTGAAATGTCATATCTTAAGTTGGTGGATTTTCCCCCACTTCTCAAATTATTTATTATTTGACGGCGAGTTAAGTCTTACACAGAAAAAAGATACCAAACAGACCTATTGTGGAAAAATGTAATCGCAACTAACAGGTTGATAAGCATAAATTATATTTTAATTAAGTTTATTCAGCCGTTCAGATTTTTGGAACTGATAGCTCATTGCTACATTGAAAATGAAATATTATAATTAGGTCTGTTTGGTGTGCTTTTCGTGATCCAAATGGCACGCATGCCAGCGGATTTTAAAACTTTTTAAAATCACACAAGCATGCATGCGCAAGAACTAATGATGGGAACTATCGAATAAAAACAATCGTTGCAAAATATTCATTGTTTCGATAGCTATCGAAAAATCGTTCATTACTATTTTTCAGAAATTGTTATGTGCAGGAGTGGAGTGGGAGGAGTTAGGGATTTGAAAGTTGACAGGAAATGAGGATGTGGATGGGACCTAAGGGTAGGATGTGACGGGAAAAGGAAAGAGGGTTGTCCACGGGGAGCGCGGCACGCTTGCGATGCGCGGCTCCGCTCGCCGGAAATGGGGTGGTTCTTGCCCCCGTAAACAACTAACCTACACAAACAAAACATAAATCGTGCCAAGGACAAAACTTCTACTTTTACTTACTTTAGCGGACGGACGGTGGGATACCACATTGAGGGGCGCTGTTGGTGTTGTTCAGCGCGGCCATGTTTCTTTACCCTCCCATCCTGGAAATCCGGGCGGCCATTTTGGATTTCCCCAACAGAACGAATGCCTCAGCAACTCAATCCATTTACCAGAAGAATAGCATCTCCTCCACACCCCCTGAAAATTTAAACTTAGCGACTCATCCTAACTGAATAAAACAACAACTTTCCGCCATAGGACGTAATTGCACAATTTGATTTGCCTTTATTTTGCAGAAGAATTCTGACTTCATCAAATAAAAGTAATGAAACAACATGTATTCACTAAACAGGTGAATCATTTAACCAAAAATTACGTAAAACAACCATAAACAAAAAGACAAAAAAATTGTTCCGTACCCTATTTTGTACCTTTTTATACACGCACTAATGACGGGTTTCCTACCTAAATCGAGCTCGGTTTAGGAGACAAAAGAGACGTAATACAAAAATTTGACTATCCGCGACAGACTTCACGCGATGGGGGAACAAAATTTCACAGAAAGGAAACTGAAAAAAAATTAACCTAAAATCACGCCTTAATATAAACAAAAAAAATGTATAGCATAAAAAAATTAAATCTATGATTAATATGGCCATAATATTCTTTCGACCACTGTAAGAATTATGAATATCCGTATATCTGCGTATATTCTCATATAAATAATTCCATATTAGCTGCTTGCATCTATGATGTACTATATGTTGTACTTTCTTAAGCATATGTCCTAGGAGGTATGTATGCTTGTATATAAATGTATACTTTGGCCGACTTTGCAGTTATGTTGATCAAATGGGAGGTTTTTCTAAGTTCATCACTGTCGTGCATTAGGATATTTGCAATTGTGTGATCCATTTATGAATATATGTTTGGATGTATGTAGAATGTTTTTGCCAAATATGTATGTATGTATGTTCATATACACATTTGTGCTTAACACTATACACTCAATTTAAAAGGTATGGCGGCCACTTATGGATTCAAGTTGTGGCCGCCTAAATGCACTATATAAAAAAAGGAAACACTACCTATAATCACAGATTATATAAAAAAAAACCCAAAAAAAATCACTCACCCTTATAATTAAAATTATAATCCCTATACATATATGTGGCAGCGGCGGCGTCAACAATCCCGCTTCGATTTGAATCGGTGGCCGCCTATTAGCACTGCACAACAAAATTTAAACAAAAACTTCTATGTACAAATAGTAAAAAAAAAACAAAAACTGAAATTAACATCACTCACCATTTGTTTAACTGAATTTAACTTAATTAAAAATTGCCTTAATTTAAAACTGCCTATATGTAATATCATATAATAGGACTTTCAAAAAAAAAATCACAACACCACACGACTAGACCATTTAGTCTCGCCACTCACTGTATTTTAATTGAATTGCATTGCAATTGATTTTGTCCGCAGATCTCCCAAATCGGACCACCCACACTCTCTTTTTGTAAAGATCATCCGATTTTGGAAGGATTTTCTCTTTATACCTGCCATCCCTGAATCGGTACTGGGTTCTGGGATTGGGAACAGATGGATATTTTCTTGCTACTAGCCACTAGGTGGAATTCGCAGTTGACATGGAAAATGGCAGAAATGACAGCTCAGCCAGCTGTTTCGAAATCGTTTGGGTTTGTTTATTTGCAAAAACATTTATTAATTATTTTTATTTTGTTTGCAGGTGGACGTAACAAAATCATTCATTCAAAACAAAACAATCGACTAAAAAAATTATTCGAATAAAAAAGTTATTCGAATAAAAAAAACGTTCAAATGAAAAAATAAGTCGAATGTTTCTCTTTGGATACAAGTAGTCCGATAGTTTGAACGAAAAAAAAAGTCGACTTATTTTTCATTTGAATAAAAAAAAAAGTCGAATGTTTCTCTTTGGATACAAGTAGTCCGATAGTTTGAACGAAAAAAAAGTCAACTTATTTTTCATTTGAATAAAAAAAAAAGTCGAATGTTTCTCTTTGGATACAAGTAGTCCGATAGTTTGAATGAATGATTTTTTCACTCGTTTGGACTTTGGACTATCCGTTGACTTGTGTGCATGCATACTTTTCATACCTGACTCCGGCGATGGGGGCCCGGATTAGTATTCGATTGTTTTTGTTTTTGATTGTTCAGTATCATTGAACGGGTTGTTGTTTACCTTTCAAAAGAATTTGCATTTGGTTTTTTTTACTTTTAGGTAACTAAGAAGTCGTTGCATTTATGAATTTTTGTATTGAATTTATGTTTTACTTCATGAATAGACATATGTATATAGAGGATTATGCCCCCTGGTGAAACCTCTTGAAAAAAATCCATATTGGAGCTCCTACCTGCAATTATGGGGGCGGTGTTCTGGAAACGGACGTGTGAAGCGTCGTATGTGTGACAAAAAAAAAATATAGTAGCAAATCGAGCAAATCAAGCATCCCCTTCTCTTTTTCGCCTACTATAAATAAGTGAACATTTCAGCTGCCAATGGTGTTTCATTTCGACGAAAAGAAGTTTCGGGCGAAACTCACAATAAGGGAAAAGTGAAATGTGATTTTTTGGCGGAATGCTGTTCGGGTGAAACTCACAATTAGGCTGAATAAATTGTGATACGCTGTACTGCATTATAAAGCAAAAACACGAAGTATTAATCAACACAAAAAATGAATTCGAAATAAATCTACCATATATTTATTCAGTTTATGGGTCATTAAAGAAAAGTAACGGCTATTTTCAAATTTTGTATTGCAATTTTGGTAGTGGTAGTAGTAGTAGGTAGTACACTTTCGTTTGTGAATGTCGCTGTATTATCGACAATTGCCAAGGGTAAATGTTGCCAGATTAGTATATAAAAATATTATTGGCAATCCAAATATCATTAATGTTATTTTTCTCGAATAAATTAATTTTTCTGCTCATAATGATATTGAAGCGATGTGAAACTGAAACTATAGCTACAAAATATTATTCTGATTCGGTATCTGTTAATCAATATTTACAATTTCCTCCTAAAAAAAATAAAACAAGCGCATTCAATTTTCATTTAAAAGAAAATATTCATTCGCATGGCAACTTCGCACTAAATGTCAAAATTAATTTAGCTTGTACAATCACCACAACACAGAACTTTGATCTAGTTTGTTTTATTATTCTGATCTGATCCGGATTAGATCATGGGGATAATAAAACACGGCTATAGTGAGAAATAGTCGAACTAATTTTTGGATCACGAAAATTAATCCTGATAAAAAGCAAGATCTCGTATTGTTGTTGTAATGCACACAAACTTATGAGTTGATCTGATCCGGATCAGATCACGGGGATAATAAAACACGGCTATAGTCGAACTAATTTTTGGATCACGAAAATTGATCTTGATAAAAAGCAAGATCTCGTTTTGTTGTTGTAATTCACACAAACCTATGAGTTGATCTGATCCGGATCAGTTCACAGGAATAATTCTAAAATAATACAACACTCTAGATCTGTTCAGTAAAAAAAATTCAGATCAGAACAGCACAGATTTGTGCTTTTGATTTGTGTGACTTGATGTCAGATCAAGTCAGCACAGAAAAATACAGCCACATTCAATTACAGCTGATTTGGACATTTTTCACGATTCTGTTCTACCTCAAAAGTAGGTGCAGAAAAGTTGTCCAGCACAGCACAGAGTTAAGCAGCAAATACACGATACAATCGTTGTATAACGGTTGTATGCCGACGATTGTATCGTGTGTTAGCTAGCTTACGACGGTTGTACCGATATCGCACGGTTGTACGCTTTGATTCGAAAACGGTTGGATGCGCCGTTGTATGGAAATCGCACGCAGTTTGTAAAGTGTGTGTGCTACTTACAACGGTTGTACCGAAATTGGTACAACCCGCGGTTGTACAACGATTGTATCGTGTATTTCCAGCTTTACTGAACACAAAAAAGATCAGTCTCGGACAGAAACTTTTATTACTGAACACCAAAACCTGTACTTTTCTGTCCAGTGCAGAGCTACTGAACAGACCTGTTTACTTTTGCTTCACATCAGAGATCTGCAGCGATACACCGTACCGCAAGATACACTGCATATATATCCGTTGTTTTTACGACTCTATCTCATTAATACTCCCACAAAATGTTCATCGCCATCGCATTGAGCGCAAACACGTAAGACGTTGCGTTCATGCAGTAATTCTTATTCAAGCCCTATGCGATGTTCGAGTTTTTTTTCTTAGATCACAGCGATGAGTGAGAAAAAAGGGGTGCAAGTATAAACCGCCACCACAGTTTCTGCGATAGTTCTGGTATGTATTTATGGTAAACCCGAGTGTGACGTTCGAACCGGTTCTCCCTTCCCGATTCCCCTTCACCACTTATGAAATACAAAAATGCGCCACTAACTACGCAGCAGATATTTACACGTGATCATATTTTTGTGACTTTAAATTCAATCCCAACAACAACGATACATGTGTGTACAGTGAAGTCCGGTTTCCTGGCGCCGCTGCCGGAAGAAAAGGGCAAAAGGGAAGCAAGAATGAAATAAACAATGGGGTGTTATGCGGTGTTTTTGTATTTCATAAGCGGTGTCACTACCACCGCTTAGGGGAATATGCGGTGTCACATACCACCGCTTAGGGGAATATGCGGTGTCAAATACCACAGCTTAGGCGAAATCCTCAGAAACGTAACACTCGAGCTTATGAGATCAACATACCCCATTGACTTCATTGTAGAAAGAGTGGTCGACACAACAATCGCTTAGTTTGTGGATATTGTACACACTTGGACCGGTTTTTTTGTGTGTGTATTTTGAGTCGCAAAAATATGATCGCATGAAATTGACTGCGGGGTCACTCGCACCGCTTTTTTTATGAGTATATCCTAAGCAGCAAAAACATGATCGCATGCCGATCTCTGCTTCACATATGTTTTTGACATTTCGTTTGTTGCGACTTTTGTAGTAAACGCGTTCCTTTACTTTTTCGTAATTTTGCCTTAAGGCCCCGCCCCATAGAATCCGTCAATCCATTGCTCCTTCATTTTCAAGTGACGGCTCGATAAAATACACGCATTCTTATGGGAGATGGCCCATAACCAACGGATGCATGAACTTCGAAGGACAAAGTATGTCTACTTTCTACTTTTTGCCTTGTTTTTTATATGGTTTGAGTATGTATGTTGGAAAGAGAAGTTTATAACAACTTAAAAATTTTACATATAACGGAATTCAAGTGTACCTGTCCCTTTTAAATAAAAATATATATACTCGGAATCTGGCTCCGATACCAAGTAACTACTCAAATCAAAGTATCGAGTACAAAAAGTACTTGGATCGAAACAAAAGTATCGAGTATATACTCATATTTACTTGTATGGAAACGTCCCTACTCACATTCCCGCATTTAAGTTCACACAGTCACATACTGAAGTTCACGCATTCACAAATTGAGATTATGCATTTTCATTGGTGAAAACAAAGAGAGAGTGAAGAGAATCGTGACATTTCTACGTAGATATGTAACGGTTGACGGATTCTATGGGACTGCTCTATCCGCCAATACTTCAACTTCAACTTCAAAGTACAAAGGAACGAAGTCGACGGATTCTATGGGCCGGGCCCGGGGCCTTTACTCTGAGAATTTTACCCCTACTCCTTGAAATTCAATAGGTCTGTTCCCGTACCTGTCGAAAACAGCCAAAAACAGCAGAAATCAGTCAAATCCTGTTCCCGTACGAAGATTTTTCATATGTTTTGACAGAAGAGAGTGTAGTTTTCGGCTGTTTTCGGCTGTTTGCAACAGTACGGGAACAGACCTAATAATTTACTATTTTTGGAGAAAGTAAAGGAACAGACCTTTTTCTCGGGTGAAGTTGGTCAGACCTGTCAAAACTGTCATCTGTCAGCTTCTATCAGTGAAATTAATTGCCATTTTAATTGTAAATTATTTATTTCTCTTAAAAACTTAAAAAAGCGGGAAAAAAAGTTGGAAAGGCACGAAAAATATAATTTAATATCGCAGGAACTTGGAGGTAAGCTCATTGTGCTTATTTATTTTCATTTGGACGTAAAAGAAACTTTATTTTTAGAGAAACATATAAAAGAACAAGCGCAAGAAGAGAAAGTTATTTAGTGCGTTAGAGGAGGGAATATCAACTAGAAGAGGTGAGCTTTCCATTGCATTTTATTCCATTTACATATAGGTATATATTCTAAATATATTGTACACATACTGGCTGTTGCCCGCCCGGCGTTTCCCGCGCCCTAAAACAGTCGCTTTACTAATAATATGATCGAAAGGAAGTAGTAGGAAGCAATCACTGCTCTTCTATTTTTCTAATATTTAAAAAAAAAATAATTGTAAACATTTCAACAATCACTTCTTAACCCTTTAATGCATGAATTAATTTGCGTGGGAGAAAAAGATGAAAAACGGTAGGAATAGCTTCTTTTGGTTATTTTTTAACAAAATTTATTAAAAAAAGTTGAAAAAAATATTTAGTTTTTTTATGGCTTCAGTTATTAAACTAATCAAGCAAGTGGTGTTTTTAACAATGAAAATACATTAACAGTATAGGAAGCTTAGTATTCCCATTCAAATTTATTTTTAAACTGATTGTACTTCTACTTACCGATTAAACACAATTATTTGCACACAGAATTAAATTTCACTTTTTTTTGCAATGCGCGATGGACTGAAGTGCAAACGCGAAAATCGCCGACAGACGCTATCTCACAAATATGAAAAGTACCGTTTTATGTTGTTAATAATACACACGAAGTAATCATTTTGTGCTTTGTTCATTTCGAATGCCATGTAAAGAAAATAAGTAATAATTGCGAAAAGCCATATATGGCTTCGTATGCATTAAACAGTTAAAAACTGAACTTAGAGGTTGTTCCCTGCAGATGACAAGATGGCACGAACATTAGTCGAGTTCCACTTACGAATCTCTCCGATATATCCAAGCGATCCGTAAGTGGAACATGATTTCCCAACTGAGGAAACGGAGATTTCTATGTATTTGTTGACAACTTTTTTTTTTTTTGAAACCAAACGTAGTTATTTTGGACATTTCATGAAAAGAATACATATTTGTATATATGAGAAAACGATCATGTTTTCATGTCTTTTTTATTTCATGCATATTTAATTCAAGTTATTCAATAAGAATACTAATTTTGACAAGTTTTTTTTGTAAACAAATAACATGTCAATGGTTTACCTACTCGTGAGCATGCAACATAGAGCCGCCATGTGAAAATCTTGGATACTCCAAGTTTATACCGCAGAATTTCAAAGACTTCCCTTGTGCCTTAGTGATGGTGATCGCAAAAGTAAGACGACCAGGAAATTGAACTTATTTCAGCGGAATGGGAGTACTTTAATAAATAAGAACAGCAAACCTTAGAACTTTCATTAGTCAAAGAATATGAGAATGACACAAATAGGATTCCAAAGAGGAAGGTCACTCCAGATGAATCTGCCGAAGATATTACTCCTTTATTATCTGGTCGGGAAACATTTAAAGTGACCTGTTTATAGATTGACTTGCAATTTAATAGCAAATTTTCGTTTTTAAGCAATTTGGTTGATTTGAACTCTGAAGAAGTTGAAAATAGAGCATCCATGTTGGTAACAATGTATTCTGATGATTTCGAAAAGGGCTTGGTTAATGAATGCAATCATCTTCGCTCTTATTTAACAACTTTGGCTCGAGACGGAGTACTGCCTCGAACAACCAACGCAATTTTAAAGATTATAAGAAAAGAAGAACTTGAGACAATCTACCCCAGTATAAGAACGTGCGTTTCGACGACAGTCAGCAATTGCAGTGGTGAGAGGAGTTTCTCCTGTCTTAAAAGAGTAACAAATTATCTTTGAGCGAACATGGCTGGAGAAAGATTAAATTCTTTGGCAATACTAAACATCAAATCCGACTAAATGCTTTCTTTAAACTATTATCATATTATTTTTTTTATCAAATATTAATATTTTTTAGGCTGGCTGCCAGAAGGGCGTCGATGAGAGGCTTTGCCTAGGGCGCTCTATTCATTTAATCCGCCACTGCTGCTAACAATATCATGGCATCACCGAATTTTGTTAATAATTTGACTCCAGCCAGCTATCGAATTTTTCTTTCCGTTAGAACCGTGTTCGGACTAGCCGTTCTCAAGTGATGCGCTTACCAACGAACAGCATATTATTTTTATTATATAGATTATAGATTCAATTGTTAAATAAATTAATTAAATATTTATTTTTAGTGAGAAACGTCAAAACAAATACAAAAAGCGCAAGAGGAAGAAAAGTTTAGTTAATTTACATCCATAAACCTTTAAAAAAAAATGGAAAACAATACTACAAAATTTAGTCTGCAATGTTCTCCAAGAATCTACCATATAATTCAAGAAGGTACGTACGCTCTCCAACAAGAATTTAACAATTGAAAGTTAACGTATGTATATATTTTGCAGATCAGGAATATGGAAGTGACCTCGGCCAGCAGGTCAAAGAGTCCATGGGAAACGATTTTCTTCCCACTGATGAATTTGTGATGACAGCTCCGTTTGGAAACGGTAAGTACGATTTTTTACATATATTAATATATGTCTATATATATTTATATTATTTTGCAGATGCGGAAAGTGGTGTCATCCAGCAGCAAGATTTTTCGTGTGACGAAATTGGTACTGCTGGAGAAACTTCATTTAATGAAAAGGGAGAAGGAAAAATGGTTTGGCTGGCAGGGTCCACAAAACTTTTGTTGACGCTCCTCGAAAAGTACCAAAGCCAGGTTGGGAAAAAGGTCGAGTTGAGTAACAAAAAAAAAATGTGGAAGCTCATAAGCCAAAAACTGCACAACCAAGGGTACGCCTTTACCGAAGATCAGGTGCAGTGGAAGTACCGTAGTTTGGTAAGGCAATATAAACAAATTAAGCTGCATAATACAAAAACTGGACGGAAAAAAAGGTCTCCATACCAAACGTATGTATACATGTGTATACTATATATTTTCAATCTAAAGAAATTGTTCTTGTTTTAGTGAATTAGATAATATTTTGGGGAACAATAGAGGTGTGTTCCCAGAACACAATGATGATATACAGGATGAAGACGTATTCCGGGAAGAACTAATTACTGCTGTCGGCATAATCTCTGAGGAGACAAGCGATATTCGCCCACAGGCTTCCACCTCAGGTAAAAATATACATATGTACATATATAGGTAATTCTTCGCCGATATGGCAAACCGGCGGGGTTTCGTTGATAAGAAGATGTTTATATTTTTAACATTTTTATAGAATTATTCTCTGGACGAATGACTATCACCGGTTGGTAATCTAATCAGTCTAGCAAATTTTAGTTCTGCACGATTATGTGTTTTTCGAGATATGTCTATTTTTACCCGACTACGCAGAGGAAGGGTTATGATTTTAACAGGCTGGTTTTGTTTGTTTTTAAGTATGTAAGGATGTCACCTCGTACAGCCTAAACTATGGAACCGATTTCTACAAATGAGGTGTCGTTGGAATCGTCTTTATCCTAGTGTCCTAGGCTATGTGACGTCACAGAAAATTCAATATGGCGCGCGCACCAACCAAAATGGCGGACTACCTCTTCTTTTTTTTCTCCTTTGTTTTCTTTTTTTACCAGAATGGTCTTTACAATCAAATGAAAGAGTTTGACAAGGAGAACACGACATTGCTTACTTATACATATACTACATATTTTTTGAAGCTAAAAAGTTGTAAATAAAAAATTAAGTTTAAACAACTAAAACCCGACTACGGGAAAAACCAACTAAAAAGTACGAAACAAGATGAAACGAAACAATGATTTTCAGAGTACAGTACAGTACAGTAGTTTGGTTTCAGATAGAGATCTTATAATATATAGGTATATATTTTTTTTTCGTGTACAATTTATATAGGGTTTGTTACCGCACATTTTACAATACAGAGATTCGATAGGCTTTATCATTCTTCTGAAACAATATTTGATAATTAGATATAGAGTTAAGAAGGAGAAAATATAAATTATTCTGAAGGAAAATACGAAAAAAACCTATTTAAATTAAAAAAAAAAAAATAAAAAAAAAGGAAGAACGATGTAGGTACATTATAATTTGTGTGTACAAAAATATATGAACAAATTGCATATGACATGCATACATGTAAATAAATAAATAAATAAATAAATATATAATAAATAAATAAATAATAAATACATAATAAATAAATTATAAATAAATAAATGATAAATAAACATATAATAAATGAATAAATAAATAATTAAATAAATATATAAACAATATGAATAACAATGTATAAATAAATAAATAACAAGTAAATAAATTAATAAATAAGTAAATACAAAAATAATTTATTAGTCAACTTAAAAGTAGATATCACAGTTGGAAAATAAGTTTATTATAGTACATATTTGACATAACTTAGTGTTCAAATAGTTCATTTATGAGTGGATTATCAGCAAGACTACAGCGGTCTAAGAATCGCGAATTAAGTTTTTCAATTCTATGGAGGATCAATTCAACATTCGCTTTATGGTGAATATCCATAGTGGAGTGATGCCAAGTCAAATTTAGCTTCAGTTTTAATAATTTGTTTTGCGATATTTGCAATTTATTTATGTGGTACTTGGTACAATTTCCCCATACTTGGAAGCCATATAGCAGAATGGCTGGAAAAATAGTTTTATGAATAATTACTTTATTTTCAGTAGATAGAAGTTTTCTATTGATAAAGGGATATAGCATCTTTATGGCAATGGCAATTTTATTTATTGTTCTACTGATATGATCGCTGAATGTTAGTTTAGTGTCTAAGTATATATACCAAGCAGTGCCGGTTTTAACAGTTTTGGCGCCTGGCGCAGGAAAAAAATAAGCGCCCCAAAAGCAACTTAAAAAATGTTTGATCTTTTCCACATCTCATTTGCTATAAGTCTCGCCTTATCTAAAAATTCAAAAAAACTTATCATTAGTTCTAAGTTCGACTAAAAACTTTTTTATTGAGCACAAAATTTCAACTGCAAGCTTAAGGCAAATACTGCTTTGTGTCTAATATTGTGTACCAAATAACAACACAACAAATAAATTTAAATTCGCTTAGCTTACTACCAAGAGATTGAGGCATATTTTGGACTTTTTGATCATTATTTTCTGAAATGTCAACAAGAGCCTATAAACATCTCCCAAGTATAGTTTTAGTGGTTTTATTGCATCTATTCTGCTTAAGGCTGCGTGTAATGCAAGCGCTTGCTCGCGCTTTAAATTAAATGCATTTTATAGAGCATTATGGTTGTGTAACAAATTTTTACAAGTGCGAGTAAGCGCGAGCAAGTGCGAGAAAAAATGCTCTGATAATTTAAAGCGCGAGCTCGGATGAGCAAGAGCTTGTATTACACGCTTGCTACATATATCTAAGCCTAAGAGTCAAACTACTAAGATGTTTTTTTTTTTAAACCGACCATCTGCCTACAGAACTTGAATAGAAAACATAGATATTCTCAACTTTATCGAAGAATGCAACTGCATCAGTAGAGCATTGAACATCATCAAAGCTCTAGGTTCCAAAACCTTAGTTCTCGCTTGCATACCACAATGTTTCCCTCTAATATAAGTACCATTATCATACCCTTGTCCTCTACAATTCACTAATATAATATCCAAATCAGCAAGTTCATTCAAAACTAAATCAGTTAAGCCAGACCCAGTTGTTTTTTTCGCAACAATCCCAAAAAATATTCTCTAATTTTAAACTTTTTCGTATTTTGGTCAACTATTCTAACTACTAAAGTTAATTGCTCCTTTCTACTTATGTATATTAAGCGTAAAATCTACTATAATCGAAGCCAAGGAGAATCAAGGCAAGGAAAATTGAGTATTATATCACATACTAATTTTCAAAATTTTTAAAAATGTGCTATCTACCGCTTGAAGTGCTAATGTTCTGAATTGAATAATATCTTTGTTTTCGTATCCTCAGGTTGAATTTTTGTATGTGGTCTTGTTTTGTTATCAATTAAATATTGAAAGCACAACATATAAGAAGGAAATGTTTTTTTATTGGTTGAAAACACGACAAAAGGGAGCCAAAAAAAAGCAAATGTGCTATCTTTCTGTCGCGATCTGTACATACATAATGTCACAATAAATTTTACTACGTATGACCTGAGTTTGACTCTCTTTCTCTTCAGTCAAATCGAACGTTTTGATATATCGAACAAGGTTGCGAAACCAAATTTGAAGTTCGAATCGTTTTAGGTAGGCGCATTGCCTTGGCGCAAAATTTGAATCCTGCTCTACAACTTCCGACATGTTTGTTGATTTGTATGGATTTTGGTAGGCGCAAATGGAGCGGTATGATAAGACTGCTCCACAGCATGTTGGCAGTGAAAATTTCGTTTTTGGCAATGGGCTGAAAGGGTCGACTGGATATTTAATATGAAACAACAGAGTCTACTATGGTTGCAGCAGAGACAAATGTTTGTCTCTGGTTGTAGTTGGGTACAGATAAAAATTCTGCTAACTGGTCTGTTATACCAATTAGTAGCTATGGAGATGGGGAGAAAGAGAATAAAATGTTGTGGGAACGGGAAGGGATAGAAAAAAAACATTATGTACATATTTATATGGAAATTTGGTGATTTTAATGTGTGTTTTTTTTTAAAGTACAGTGATTGAAATGTGTGTATTGTTATTTGAGAAGTACGGTGAGAAATATTTGTTCGTGAAGAATATAAATACATATTAGCAAACGAGTAGATCTGTTTTTTGGAGAGTATTTTTTTTAGTTTTTACGCCTCTAGCTTTCTAGCGCCTGGAGCGGCTGCGCCACTCGCTCCTATGTAAGGTCCGGCCCTGATACCAAGATATCTTACGGAGGGCTCCCAGTTGCCATATTTTCCATTCACCTGTAATTGCCTATTGGGAAGGAAACAAACTTTTCTTTTTCGGGTAAAAAAGATGACCTGTGTCTTTCCCTCGTTCAACTTAATTTTCCACCTTGTGTAATAAGTTTCTAATATTTTCATCGCATTTTGGAGATTCCTCTCAATTGTAAGAGCGAACTCATGAGATGAAAATATCGCAGTATCATCGGCAAGAATAGCTGTATTACAGTCGGGTAGATTAGGTAAATCTGACGTGAACAGATTATACAATATTGGACCAAGAACTGAGCCTTGGGGGACACCCGAATGATAAGAAATTAAATTAGACTATTTACTATTTACATGAACTTTGAAACAACGATTAAACAGGAAACTTTGAACAATTTTACAGATATGTGGAGGAAAGTTGAAATTAATCATTTTAAATAAAAGTCCGTCATGCCAAACAGTATCGAATGCTTTTTCGATGTCTAGAAGCAGCATTCCAGTAGACCTGCCTAAGGAACGATTTTTTTTGACATGGTTACATATTCTAAGTACTTGATGTACTTAGAAGTACCGTGATTTCGACTAAAACCAAATTGTTCTTGAGGATATGTATTATTATCGCAAATGAATTTTGAAATTTGATCCTTTGGCACCTTCTCATAGATTTCACTGAGGCTACTGAGTAAACTAATTGGCCTATAGATATCAAGACTTTCGAGGGGCTAACCGGCTTTGATTATGGGCACAACTATGACTTTATTCCACGCTTCAGGAAAATATTCCATTATCAAACATGCATTTATAATGAACGTTAAGAATCTTAAACCAGCTCTGGGGAATTGTTTAATATATGTAGATATTTCT
This sequence comes from Brachyopa scutellaris, assembly GCA_949775065.1. NCBI lineage: Eukaryota > Metazoa > Arthropoda > Insecta > Diptera > Syrphidae > Brachyopa > Brachyopa scutellaris. Next base: position 93,435,161 of record OX459113.1, on the reverse strand, counting down.
TATTAGATCAATACCTCCAGTTTTTCGTACCCTTAGGTCATATTCACTACATATTTTTTAAGGTGAAGAATGTATCTGATCGGCTTAAGCTTCAATACGATATGAACAGCATTGTCGCTTGGTGTAAGACTAACTTCTTACCCCTGAATTCAAAAAAATGCTATATTTTTACTGCTAGTCGTCTTTTGTCTCCTATCGTTTTTAATTACAATATCATGGATACTGTTTTAATACGCAAAAGTATAATTAAGGATTTAGGCATCATTTTTGACACTAAGCTTACATTTTTATTTCATATTGACTACATAATAGCTAGAGCTAATTCAATGAGTGGCTTTATAAAACGTGTTTGTTCCGAATTTAGTAACCCGTATGCATTCAAATCTGTGTTTATTTCCTTAGTTCGTTCGTTGCTTGAATATGGTTCCATCATCTGGTACCCGTTTTATGTAAATTCAACACATCGCATAGAAAGAGTTCAGAAATCTTTCACCAGTTTATGTACATACAATTATTGTAAATATTGTTAGTAATCTGTTGAGTATACTCTGTAGATGAAATAAATAAATAAATAAATAAATATTCAATGTCTTCTTCGGTTACATAGGCGATAGAGGATGTTTGGTTAAGATTGTGTGCCAAAAATGTTTGAACGGTATTGTTTACTAACGTCTTCGTGTCTCGATCACCTAGGTTACATGACACATCATGATTTTTGGCAAAATTTAAAGCAAGTGCATTTGCGTTCTCTGTATCGGTAACGTATTGGTTGTGTCTTTAAGAAATGGTAATTGTCTGTTTTCATTTTTTACCACCTTAACAATATTCCAAAAGGGTTTTGCGTTTTTTTCCAATGAACTAAGTTTCTTATTCCATTCGCAATTGCGGTGATCTATTCGTTTATTCAGATTTGACACCTGATGTCTGTAAAAGGGCTGGCGATATCTCTGCCATTTCCTTCTGCAGACGTTTCTCAACTTAATAAGTTCCAGGACTAGAGGAGGAAGAAAGACCACAAAGAATATTTCCCCATGTATTTGCTCTTAGGCAACCCCAATCGCTGTCTGCAATTAAGATCTCCACCAATTAAAAATTCATCATTAAGAGTGAACAATTTTCGTAGGTCGTTTTTAAGACTCGATCTTTTTTCATCGCATGTTCTGCCGCCAGGGAAATACACCCAAACAATTTTAATTACCTTCTGGTTGTTTAATTTAATCTGAATGCCAACATTTTCCACGTACCGAGTTTTCACGATAGGTAAAAGCGAATGTTGAATTGATCTTCTTACTAGTCTCAACACCTCCTCCTACTCTACCGATTCTATCACATCGATAGCATTTGAAGTCAGGTGTGGATAAGCTCAAGTCCTGTTTTAGCCAACTTTCAGTGACCAAAGCGACATCAATGTTGCTGGAATTTAAAAAATGTAAAAATTCCGTAATTTTGCTACGAATACCTCTCGCATTCCAAGTTATAATATTAATATATCTTTCTACAACCATATTACTTAACATTAGAGTACAAGAACTTAGTTGCTAAATGTGCGATAACATTAAATTGTTCAATTTTTGTTTTACAAACAGATAATTTCGTAATCATTTCCATAGCTAGGGAATTAAGTTCCTCAGCTGTGAAGAGTGTATTTGAAATGTTGCTAGAAATGTTACTAGGGATGTCACCTGAGATGTTGTTGGGAGCAGCACTTTTGTTTACATTTGAGGTGTGGGGAAAGTTCTCCCAGTGAGAATTTATGTAATTGGTGCTCTCATCTGCATTGGCAATGGGAGCCTGTAGGTGGCGTTGTGGCAGCGAAGGGAAATCTGCCAGAGAGGCTATAGAAACATGTTTCTGTCCATTGTTAGGAGAGACTTGTGATCTATGCAGAGGTTTTGGCTGGACATTTTGTTGTTGCTTTGTGGATTTTTCTCTAAGCTCCAAATTCTTCGACCTGCTGACACATGTGGGATCAGTAGATTTATGAGTGCCACTACAATTGGCGCATCTTAGAGGAGAAATATTGTCACACTCAGCAGTTTTGTGTGGACCAGCACAAATGGCACAGTATGTTTTTATATGACAGTTTTTCTCACCATGTCCAAACATTTTACAGTTGTGACACTGTATTAGCTTACCTCTGAGCTTTCTTTGGTATTTTGATATTATTCGATTAATAAAATTGAGCCACACCAAATAGAAGGTGTCAGTATATCGTTCATATTTTTTTAGTTATTTTTTTAACTTCGTTACACTTGAGACCAATTTTTTTGAGTTCGGTTTTTAATATGTTTACATCCATTTCTCCCATACCGTACAACACAACTTTGAACGCCTTTTCACTTTTAAGTTCGTGAGAGAAAAATTGAGAATTATCTGCTTTGAGTTTGCCGATCACAGAATTGTATGACTCAATGGATTCACAAATAATTTTTATTCCGATGGAAATTCTTTTAACAGTCAGAAATATTTCAGGATTTCATTAAATTATGTACATATTCACTGGATTTTTGCAACAGTTTAATAGATGGCACGTAGATTTTTTTGATTAAATTATTGGGCGTAATTACTTCGTTCATAGGGGACTATAGTAATTCACCCTGGAATTGTTTTTGGGTGCACTAGGATGTTTCATATTTGTACGAAATTTCTTATCCGAGGGCAAAGGATTGTCCTCGGTATCGGGCGATCGATCGCGTTTGGAAATTTTGATAATTTATAATGAAATACACGATAGGAAATTTAAGTCAGATTTGGATGACATGCGCAGGCAAAAGCTCCGGATTATAGCAACGATGGTTATTATAGCAATGTACTGTCCAAATTTCAGCCCTTTAGGTCCATCGGTTTGGTCTGTGCGTTGTCTGTCAGTCAGTCAGTGAACTGTTTTATACATAGTGATAGCTGACTCGCCTTGCTTCGCCCACCTGCAACTTTCAAGAGAAAACAAATTGTTTTCTTCTAATACATTTCTACAGTATAGGTACAGCTGTTGCCCACCCGCCATTGCCCGTGCACTTTTTTAAAATTTGAATTTGCTTTTACGATCATACTTATCGTAGTAGGCCGGGCACAAAGCATCAATAGAAAAGAATGCTATTTCAGTAAATACGCAGAAATTCAAATATGCCACACACACATACTATGACGTCACCCACTGCTGCATGGCTGTTGGCTTCGGTCTCCACTGATGGAAAACTGTTGGCAATGATTTCATGAATTGTTGTTTTTAAAAATAGTTTTATTTCTCAGCATGTACGTAGAGTTAAGAAAAGATTAAGGTCTTAAAATTTGCGTATATATATTGACTTTATGCAAACATTTTTTTGCCAATTCGTTTAACTGCTTTAAAGTTAGGAGTTAATATGTGAGTCAACCTCAATAAAATAGGTTTTTTTTTTTTTTGGTTGCGCCTGGAGGTGCAGGAATCTTCAAAAGATACCAATGGTCCGTACCATTGGTTATGCCCGATTCATATATCTGACAATGCCATCAGTGCTAGTCAGTATATGCCTACGGGCTAAACCTCACCCCCCCCAGAGAGGCACTATGAGAACCGGCTGCGCGTACTCATAGTAGTAGGAAATTCGTCCCTCTCATTTCTTCATTTTTTGTGATGACTACGACTAAGTTGCCTTAACAAGTAGTTTACGCTTCTGTAGTGTTAATCGCGTTAGGTAGGTAGCTTTCCAGTGAAAGCACCTACTAATACCGTCATTAAATGCGGTTTTCCTTACGGCGCTAGGTCGAAAGGTCTTGTTCTTTGTAGTCGGCGCTCAAGAATTGTCACGTCCATAGTACGGATTATTTCATTATTGCAGTGAACATGAAGACGGGTACGAAGTTTGCGAGCAAAGTTTGTTACTTCGTCCCTCACGGTAGCAATTCCTAGATCTCTGTGAATATCACTATTCCTTATATACCAAGGAGCATTCACGATTGCTCTTAGTATTTTGTTTTGAAATGCTTGCAGTAGAGCCATATTGCTTGGTTTGGTACAACCCCAAAGTTGTATACCATATGTCCAAGACGGTTTTAGCACTTGCTTATACAGAAGCAGTTTGTTATATGTGCTTAGCTTCGAGTATTTCCCGAGTAACCAATACATTTCTCTAAATCTGATTTCGAGCTCTTCGCACTTCTTTTTAACGTGTGGTTTCCACTTAAGTTTTGCGTCTAGGGTCATTCCTAGATATTTTGCCTCGTTTGCGTACGGTATTTGCACCGAGTTAATGTATATAGGTAAGTTGTTTATCTTTCTTAGCGTGAAATTTACATGCGTTGATTTTGTCTCATTGAGGACTATTCGCCAGGTTTTTGTCCATTCGAATACTTTGTTCAAAGCTCGTTGGAGTTTTCCCGTTGATGATTCGACTGACTCATCCGTTACGAGGATAGCCGTGTCATCTGCGAACGTTGCTACAACGGTCCCTTCATCTTGTGGTATATCTCTTGTGTAGAGCAGGAACAGAATTGGGCCGAGAACACTTCCTTGTGGAATACCGGCGTAGATTTCTTTGAAATCCGAATATTCACTCCCGTGTCTAACACGGAAAAGTCTGTTTTCAAGATAAGATTCCAATAGTCTGTACAACTTTTCCGGTAAGATTACCCTTAGCTTATACTTTAGGCCTTCGTGCCATACCTTGTCGAAGGCTTGCGATACGTCGAGAAAAGCGCTAGAGCATACTTTTTTCCCTTCTAAAGCTTTTTCAATTTCGTTCGTTATTCGATACACCTGATCGATTGTGGAATGTTTGACCCGAAAGCCGAATTGTTGATCCGGGATCAAGTGTCTTTCTTCAATTACTGGTTGCAATCGTTTCAGCAGAAGTTTCTCGAAGACCTTAGATATTATTGGCAGAAGTGAAATGGGTCTATATGATTTCTTGTCATTTGCACATTTCCCCGGTTTTGGAACCATAATAACTTCGGCGACTTTCCATTGCCTTGGGACATATAATAGTCTTAAAGAAGCATTTATGATGTAGAGCAACTTAACCAGCACTTTTTTCGGTAGCTCTTTCAAAATTTCGCCAGTGATTAAATCATATCCCGGGGCCTTGTTATTTTTCAGTTTTTTTACTGTCATTCGAAGTTCGGACAGGGATACAGTTTTTACTTTAAAATTGTCGGGTGCCATATTATCATTCGGATCTTCGGTCAACGGTTGCCCATCGAACGACTTGAACGTTTCCTCTAAGTGATCGGCAAATAATTCTGCTTTCTCTTTGTCTTCTTTTGCCCATTCCCCGTTAGCTTTCCTAATTGGCGGCGAGTGCACTACAGGTTTCTTTATGGACTTCAAGGCTTTCCATAGAGAGTAGTTTGAATACTTATCAGCGGTCAGACTCTCAAGGTAAGTAGAAGTCTCGTGATTTTTTAGGTCATGCAGCACATTTTTAAGCTTGTCACAAAGGTGGTTCAAATAAGTTTTATCCGGTGGCGCGCGGGATTGTTGCCATCTCTTGCGCGCTCTCCTCTTTTCTCGTATGAGGTCTTCGATTTCAGGCGGGTATTTGACTTTATTGTTCCGTGCTGCTGTCTTTCGCAGAGGAGTGTTTTTCCACGCTGAGCTCTGGATGGCTTCGACGAGTTTGTCGATTTCTTCTTCAATTTCGAACGGTGTCTTTAGCGGTACATTTAAAGCAACATTTTCCTTGCAGTCTCTTCTGAAAGTGTCCCAGTTAGTTTTGTTACTCGTTAACCTAGGCGGTCCTTCTTTTTTAACTAAACTTCCACCTATTTTCAGAGTGACTGCTGAGTGATCTGAGCATAGATCATAGCATTCTTCGATTTCCGTCAAATTTTTAGTTAACCCTTTTGCGATAAAGAAGTCGACGAGGTCAGGGATTTTATTTTTGTCAGTTGGCCAATAAGTTGGCTTTCCTGTCGAAAAAAAATTCACCCCACGTTTCATGCTGGCTTTGTACAATAATCTGCCTTTTGTCGAATTACATCTTGAACCCCAGAAAGTGTGTTTCGCGTTAAAGTCACCACCTAAGACAAAATTAGGTCCGAGGGAGTCAAAGAGACGAGCTAGGTCGTCTTCTGCTAGCTTATATCCCGGAGGGAAGTAGCTAGACCCGATGTTGTAGTCTAAGTGGCTTATTTTTACGGAGACTGAGCTTATTTGCATAGAATCAAATTCTATTTCTATGTTTTCGGAATGCTTAATACAGTCTTTGATGTAAAGAGAGGACCCGCCTCTCGCATTTTCCGAAGGATGATTCGCATGGTAATCGCTGTAACCCTTTATTTTGGGTCTATGTCCCTTTTTTAAGTGCGTTTCCGATACCAAACATATATCGATATTATTTTTCCGTAGAAACACTTCTAACTCGTCGATTTTTTTCAGAAGGCCGTTTGCGTTCCACGTTAGTATCTTAAGTAGCTGTTTCATATTCATATTTTTTGGATTGCCTTGCGAGGTTTGAACTCGAGCTTGCTCAATTTGTCAAGTATTGTTTTGTTAATCTTGTTTTGCTCCTCAAATTTTTCCAATATAATAGTAAATATTTGGCTGACCGGGTCTGTTGTAGCTGATCGTAATTTGTTTTCGTTTGAAGCGACTTGCGCGTACGATCTCGCGTCAATCTGTGGTGGTTTTTCCGCTGCGCTTGGACCAGCGACGTTTTCTTGCGCAATTTTTTTACTTTCCTTTATCGGCTTCGTCGTTTTGATCGGCTTAGCGGTCTTAGGCTTATCGGCTTTACGATATCTTAAGCTTGGGTTCGGGTCTATCGGTTTCTTGAGAGTATCCCGCCTTTTTTGAAGCTCCTTTGCTACATCACAACCTCGATAGTTTGCTGGGTGCTTGCCTTTGCAGTTTATGCAGGTCGCCGGAGCCTGCTTATTTAGGTCACACCTTTCTGATAAATGGTTCCCGGCACATTTCACACATTTCGGTTCTTTTTGGCAATAGGACTGGGTGTGATTAAAACCTTGACAGCGTTTGCACTGAGGTATCGATCGTGTATTCGTACGCATAGGCTCGATTTTAACTACGATATTCAAAATACTTTTTACATTATAAATATCGTCTATATTTTCGCTTCTATCGAAGGTTAGCATAAAGAGCGGGAGTCCATGCTTGACAAAGATTTCATTGCCTTGTTCCGTTTTCTGCTTTATCTTCTTTAAGATATTATTTGCGTCGATAATTTTCAAGCCTTTTCCTTTAAGGTCATTTATAATGTCATCTTTAGTGCACGAGGGGTGGAGACCCCTTGCTATAGCGCGGAGTGGTCTTTCTGATTTATTTTCGTAGGTGAACCACTGGATCTTTTCCGCGTTTAGTTGTTTAGATATTGCTCGGTAGCCGTCAGAGTCAACTACATTAATTTTCCAGTCATTGTTTCGGAATGACGTTACTTTAAATTCCGATGTCACAGCTCCCTTGAGAAGGCTATGCAGTTTATTGTAGTCCGTAATGCCGACGACGTTTATTGCAGGCGGAGGACGTAATTTGTCGTGAGTTTGTTTCTGTTTCGAGTCTTTTTCTTTGTCTTGCTTTCGTGGCTCGATTTCAGGTGAAGAACCGGCTCTTCGTTTTTTGCTGGGTCTTTTCTTTGAGACCCTATTTGTTTCGCGTGCTAACTCTTCTTCATCCGTGTGATATTTGGGACTAGGTGCACGGGGTGGAGTAACTTCGCGTTCTCTTTGCAAAAGTGAATTCTTTAAGGCCTTGTTTTCCTCTTTTAGGGAGTCTACCTCTCTCTTAAGCTCTTGGTAGAGTAAATCCATTTTATTTAGCTTAATTCGGAGTTCATTGTTTTCCTCCTCAATGCTATTACGTTTCACTGAGTCCCGTTTCTCTTGCGCTTGCGCTTCCGGCGGACTTCTTTTTCCGGAGACATTCGGTCTTGATGGTGGAGACCGAGTTACCCTTGATGTCTTCAAAAAGGGGTTTATTAAATGCAACAATTGGCTCTCCCCAGAATCCGTAGAGCCTACCTCCGAAGAGGGTGGATTTTCCAGAGAACCTGGACTGCCACCTGGGGTACTAGATCTATTTGTTTTACTCATTGCATGTTATGTATACATTTTATCCCCGGTATACGAAGGGTGGATTTTAGTCGCCTCTTACGACAGGCATGCCTACCTCGGGTATATTCTGGCCCCTACCCGAAGTGGTATATAGGTATAAACAAATAAAAAAAAATACATTTTCTTAAGAATAAAAAACATTAAACAAAAAAACATAGCCTAACCGGTTTTTACGAAAATAACGATTATTATAGAACTTATTTCACGTTAATTGATGCAGTATTTGCGGAGATCTTCGGTAACAAAGTTTTTGGAAGTTACGTCTTTATATAATAGTAATGATAATGATTTATATTATTTTGCAGATGCGGAAAGTGAGGTCATCCAGCAGCAAGATTTTTCGTGCGACAAAATTGATTACGTGGGTGCTGCTGGAAAAACTTCATTTAATGGAAAGGAGGAAGGAAAAATGGTTTGGCTATATGCGCCCACAAAACTTTTTTTGACGCTCCTCGGCAAGTACCAAAGCCAAGTTGGGAAAAAGTTCGAGTTGAGCAACAAAAGAAAAATGTGGAAGGTTATAACACAAAAACTGCACGACCAAGGCTACACCTTCACCGAAGGTCAGGTGCAGGGGAAGTACCGTACTTTGGAAAGGCAATATAAAAAAATTAAACTATATCATACAAAATCTGGACGGAAAAGGATTTCTGCATACCAAACGTGTGTATACATGTGTACCTATACTACATTTTTTCAATTTAAAGAAATGGTTTTTCTTGTTTTAGTGAATTGGATAATATTTTCGGGAACAATAGAGGTGTGTCCCCAGAACATATTGATGAAGAATTAATTGCAGCTGCCGACATGAGCTCTGAGGAGACAAGCGATATTCGCCCACAGGCTTCCACCTCAGGTAAAAATATATGTATCTATCTATCTATGTATCTATATAATTAAATCGCTAGCACAAGAGCTTGTGATTCCTCCTGAGAGCTTATTTCTGCACCGATTTCAATGATTCTGACACTGATCGAAAGCTTATCAACTGAACTTTGTTCATCAGTATAAACAATTTTGAACAAGTGCATATGAGTAAAGTTATTACGAAAAAACATTATTACCTACACCTACGTTCAAATTTTTTTTATTCGTAAACCGTAAACGGTTGCAGTGTTTCTATGTACATGCGAGATTTCTCGCACTGGTCCACTAGAATAGGTTATTTTTCGCCGATATGGACAACCGGCGGAGTTTCTAATAAATTCCTGTTTGTTAACCCAAAAAGTTCGTAACAATTCTTATAAAAAGGAGCCAAAAATGTTCCCTCAATTGAGAAACTTTTTCTTTGGGTGCAGTGGGTAAAACCTGTCAAACCGAAGGAAATTGTTAACGAACTGTGGTTTGGTTGTACATATACTGTACATACATAATTTAAATGGATATAATAATACAATGAAGAAAGAGCCCAAAGTAGAGAACCAAATATGTATTTACATTAGAAAGTGCAGCAAAGTAATTTCTAAGTTGCCATTCGGGTATAAATTAAATCAATCGTGATTGTTCATCGCTCTGATGAATTAGTTTTTTTTTTTTTTTTAGGTGTGCTGCATAGTGAAGCGTTTGTTCAGTTAACAGATCCATTGGAGCATTGCTCTGTCAAATATGAAGTAGATACAGGAATTGTGGATGATGACCAATCATTTCCACAAAATATTGTGGAAGGGTCTAAATCTGTTTGGTTGGATTCATCCAAAAAGCTATTGCTTTCTCTTGTTGAGAAGTTGTCTCCCAAAATCGGAAAGTCGTTCAATTTGTACAGCAAGAAAAAAATGTGGCTCATGATCCGAGATAAAATTAACGAAAAGGGATATGATTTCACTGTGGCGCAAGTTATAGCAAAATATGTGTCTATAGAGAGGCAATATAAAAAAGTTAGGACCCGCAGAATGCCAACTGGTTCTCATAGAAATGGTTTATTTCAGCAGTAAGTAGATATTGTATTAGTGTTTAGTATTTATTTATCTTTTTTTTTTCTAGAGAAGTTGTGTCTGTTCCCAGCAATAGTATAGAAGTGTTGCAGGAGTTTCTTCTAGATGAAAGCACTGCTAGTACTCCGTACAAAACGGATAAGAAAATACAGAACGGCGTTGGGGATGCCTCACCAAAACAGTCTGATCGAGATTTAAAAAATCATGTTCCAAAAAAGAAATCTTCTTTGGCAGAAAGCATACTAAAAGAACTTAAAGAATCCAGGGCTGAGAGGAAAGAGTTCCATAATAAGGTACTGCAATATTTACAAAACAAGGAAGACAGAGACGAGCAAAGGGAAGAAAGGGCCCGGCGTAAAGAAAATATGGATCAAAGAAAATTGGAACTGTTAGCGGAACTCACACGAACGAAGCCAAATTAACACATTTGTATCGTTTTTTTAAAATCAATCCCAAAGACAAGATAAAGCAGCATATTTCAACTGAAAGCAAATTGCATTGTGTTGAAATATGTAGAAGTTGTGTTTTATTGCAACTATTGTTGCATAAGCTGGAAAAAGTTTCAGTCGGATGCCCGATCTGAGTACATAAAAAGTCGTTATTCAAATATGAATGGAGGGGACGAATATATTTGCTTGGCCTGAGGACATCCATCAGTCATTCAAGCAATATATGATGCTAGATATTCTGATTAAAATATCAAAATTAAATGTTTTCAAAGAAATAAATATTTCAAATAACGTACATACATAATATGTACAGCATTTGTTGACATTTTAAGTTCTTTCTGTAATTGTTTACACATTTTATCTTTGAAGTGTCTTTCAGGAGAGTTCTCTTCCACGTCTAATGATTGTGCAAAGATCATTCCCAGCTACGATCAAATTTAAAGGGCTGGTATTATTGTTGAAAAATGTAATCGCAACTAACAGGTTGTACAATTGTCAAGAGTAAATGTTGCCAGATAATAATATAAAAATATTATTGGCAATCCAAATATCATTAATGTTATTTTATTCGAATAAATTAATTATTCTGCCCATAATGATATTTAAGCGATGTGAAACTGAAATTATAGCTACAAAATATTATTCTCATTCGGTATATTTGAATGAAAATTAACAATTTCCTCCTAAAAAAATAAAACAAGTGCGCTAAATTTCCATTTAAAAGAATATATTCTTTCGCATGGCAATTTCGCACTAAATGTCAAAATGAACTTAGCTTGTACAATCACCACAACACAGAACTTTGATCTAGTTTGTTTTATTATTCTGATCTGATCCGGATCAGATCACAGAGATAATAGCCGTGTTTTATTATCCCCGTGATCTGATCCGGATCAGATCAACAAATAAGTTTGTATGCATTACAACAACAATCCGAGATCTTGCTTCTTGTCAAGATCAATTTTCGTGATCCAAAAATTAGTTCGACTATTTCTCACTATGGTACACTTTCGTTTGTGAATGTTGCTGTATTATCGACAATTTTCAATGGTAAATGTTGCCAGATTAGAATATAAAAATATTATTGGCAATCCAAATATAATTAAATGTTATTTTGTTCGAATAAATTAATTTTTCTGCTCATAATGATATTTAAGCGATGTGAAACTGAAATTATAACTGCAAAATATTATTCTCATTCGGTATCTTTTAATCAAACTTAACAATTTCCTCCTAAAAAATAGAACAAGCGCATTCAATTTTCATTTAAAAGAAAAAAATCATTTGCATGGCAACTTCGCACTAAATGTCAAAATGAACTTAGCTTGTACAATCACCAAAACACAGAACTTTGATCTGGTTTGTTTTATTATTCTGATCTGATCCGGATCAGATCACGGGGATAATAAAACACGGCTAATAAAACAAACTAGATCAAAGTTCCGTGTTGTGGTGATTGTACAAGCTAATTTCCTTTTGACATTTAGTGCGAAGTTGCCATGCGAATGAATATTTTCTTTTAAATGGAAATTTAATGCGCTTGTTTTATTTTTTTAGGAGAAAATTGTTAATTTTGACTAACAGATACCGAATGAGAATAATATTTTGTAGCTTTAATTTCACTTTCGTAACGTTTACATATCATTATGAGCAGAAAATTAATTTATTTGAACAAAATAACATTTAATGATATTTGGATTGCCAATAATGTTTTTATATTCTAATCTGGCAACATCTACCCTTGATAATTGTCGATAATACAACAGCATTCACAAACGAAAGTATATCATAGTGAGAAATAGTCGAACTAATTTTTGGATCACGAAAATTAATCCTGATAAAAAGCAAGATCTCGCATTGTTGTTGTAATGCACACAAACCTATGAGTTGATCTGATCCGGATCAGATCACGGGGATAATAAAATATGGCTATTATAATTATATGGACTGCTAGTACCCAACTTCGCGTTGGTTCCAACATAAGCACTAGCCCTGTTTCGTAGCGGAGAATTGCGGAAGCTTACTTACTTACTTACTTGGCGCTATAGCTCGAGGTGAACCTGGACCTGCTTCTCGCAACCATTTGTGTGTGCGTGTTATATTTTTGCACGAATGGAAGGGACCTACAGTTTTTTGCCGACTCCGAACGGCGAGTTGAGAAGCTCAATCGTGACAAATGCTACTCTTTGATGCTTGTCAGATATTCGAAAGAGGTGGGCACTGTGAAAAACTTTTAGGTGTATGCGGCGGGAAGCTTACATTGTGTTTAAATTCACGTAAGACGTTGGTTTGTGATTTTAATATTTTTTTTTTAATCAGCCTTATTGTGAGTTTCACCTGGAAAATATTTCACCCGAAACCTTTTTGTTCGCCCGAAATTTTAAAAGCTATTGTGAGTTTCGCCCGAATAAAATTTTACTTCGTTTTGTTGAGATTTGCAAAATATCAATTTGTACTAGAATTTCTACTATTCTTGCCTCAAAATAAACAAACAAATTACATTTTCCGCCTTGTTCTCTTTTTCGCCTACTATAAATAAGTGAACATTTCAGGGGCCCAACTATCACCCCTATCATTAAATCCGCCGGGGGGAATGATTCAAGAAAATTCGAAAATCTGTATCATTAAATCTGTTCGAAGGGAATCGTCCACTTGTCGGTAATGTGAACAACTTTTCACTTGATCATTGAAAACGAACGGATCGAATCTCTCCATACAAAGTTTGACGTTTCAGATCCGTGAGAAAATCGTTGCGAATCTGGTGTTTTTGCTGTGGTGTTGGCTAGCACTGTTTTTTACTGCCAAGAACTTTGAACGTTGAAAGTGCAGAAACAAACAAACAGAATGCAATGCAATGCAAACGGGACAGAATTCCAATTTTCCCTGGTGTTGTCACAAATCGGGAATGATAAGTGTGCATAAATGTTCAAGTCTGGACTCGACGCGTATCGTTAAAAGTCGCGTAAGTTATGTAAAGGGAATCAAGTTGTTTAAGTCCGCTTTTCAAGATCAGCCCCAAAAGTAGTTTGAAGATAGAGGATCTAGAAAAGGCGGCAGAAGCTCAAAAGAATGGTATTGGCACAGAGTTGACCTGGTCACTGCCAAAAACTTTGAACGTTGAAAGTGCGGAAACAAACAAATGATGAATTAACATCAGGCATACGTAGAATACACAGATCATTACACAAAACATGCGACCAAAACTAGGAAATTTTAATGGAAATGAATGCACATACTAAAAACGTTGAACTTTATAAATGAAATAAATGAAACAGGACATTGGAATGCAAACTATTGCAAAACAAAAGCCAAAAAAAACTATTTATTTATAATTTGTTATTCCTTAGATTTTTGTTTTCACACCACAATCGCCCTTTCAAGTGTCAAATCAGAAAACCGCTGATTTCGAAAACACAAAAGAGATGTAGATAAAGTAGTGTATCCGGCGGATTTAATGATCACGACGATAGGTGAATGTGAACCGAATGAGTGAAGGGAATCTCAGATCCGTCGGATTTAATGATAGGGGTGTATGTAACTCGATTCTACTTCTTTCTATTCGAAAGTTGTTTCCGATTCTACTTTCAAACCGTACTACGTATGATATTAGAATCGAACGTTAGGCCCCTATTGCGAGTGTCGATCAACGATCGATAAGCGACAACTATCGATCGTCGAGTGCTGATTTTGGTACTGTATATTGTGATTGTGATCGATATTTGTCGATTTGACAGTCGCCTATAGTCGATCACAAGTTTCTAGTCGATGCTTTTTTTAGAAATGTGAAAGAGTTTTGTACGAATTAATCGACGCAATCGACAATTGTCGTGACGATCGTTGATCGACACTCACAATATGGGCCTTAATAATGCCAACTATTTCCCACAAAATTTACGAATTTCAAACGAGTCTCGCCTTGTGTTTGACAGATAAACGAAAACTAAAGTAATTTATTCACCCCTATCATTAAATCCGCCGGGGGAATTATTCACGAAAATTCGAAAATCGGTATCATTGAATTCGTTCGGAGGGAATCGTCCACTTGTCGGTAATGTGAATAACTTTTCACTTGATCATTGAAAACGAACGGATCGAATCTCTCCATACAAAGTTTGACATTTCAGATCCGCGAGGAAATCGTTGCGGATCTGGTGCTTTTGCTGTGGGGTTGGCTAGCATTTTTTGTTACTGCCAATAACTTTTAACGTTGAAAGTGCATAAACAAACAAATGGAATCAGAAATAGTGCGGCATAACATCCACCATTGGATCGATCTTATTTTCGGCTAAAACCAAACGGGACAGAATGCAATGCAATGCAAACGGGACAGAATTCCAATCTTCTCTGGTGTTGTCACAAATCGGGAAGGATAAGTGTGTATAAATGTTCAAGTGGACTCGACGCGTATCGTCAAAAGTCGCGAAAGTTATGTAAACGGAATCAAATTGTATAACCACATAGTTTATTTATGAAAATAACTACTAAACACTAAATTTCTCCCAAATTAGCGATATATTTTTTTTTACTAAAAATATATCGCTAATTTAGGAGATATTTAGTGTTTAGTTGTTATTTCCGTAAATAAACTATGTGGTTAAGATTACAATTGTCAAAGCTACTGGCCCCGTTCAGTACAAGTAAAGTGATATAAAAACGAAAAATATAATGGAATAACATACAAAACACAAATATCTCATGGAATGATTTAATAAATATGGAATGTTATCTGAAAAAAAAAAGAAATTGAAGTTGTACGCCGCGTAGAGGCACTCTGATCAACTGCATGTGGAGCCAAAGAGCGTCGGCCATAGGATTCGTACATACACAATATCTGTTCATTTATTTGAGCTCCGCGCCCATTGGGGCACTTTTCTATAGTTGGCTCTATAGGTGACTTGATATCTACGCGAGTGCCGGACAATTGTTGATATACCCGGAGTGGCAAAATCCACCCGAAAAATGATATTTTAACATATTAACCCGAGGCAGCGCCGCATCTATCCAATGTTAGCTATATAATAGTCGACTTTATCTACCCAACTGTTTAACAATAACATCCAACTATTATTATTACTTTACGTTATACCTATACTTATGTATATAAAAAAATAATTTAATATTAAAAAATTGTATAACATGGCACCGTCATAGATTTACTATCGGAACTGAATGCATCCATTCACGAAATTAGCAAGCGTAGGTATGAACACTTTGAATTTGAAACTCGAAATGATCTCATTTCGACGCTAGTGTGAATCCCATATAACTTCGATATGTCAATTCGTATGAGAAATTATCTCATTCCGAGCATAATTTGGAAATTTGCAACGAAATTAGCTGTTTTGCCCTGGTGTGAATACCGTATAAGTGATTGATATCTGTCAAATAGTAGAATCCTCTCAATGATAGAGATATCCTCTCCCAGAGAAAACCTTAAACAAAATACACCAAACGCTTTTGAAACGAAACCTGTCGATTTGTTTTTATTTTTCACTACAATGAAGATTATGACATTTCTCAAACTGTCAGATGGCTTGGTTTGACAGAGTTCAACAGTCCACTCCGAGGAAAAGGTCTTGCAGATACTTGCAGATAATTCATCGCAAAGAGCGAGCCAAATGAAAGCAAAAAAAAATTGAGAGCCGTGTAACTGACATGATTCTATGAAAGTTAACATAGTATTGCAGAAACTATCGACACACCAAACAGACCTTTTATCGCGTAAGTGATTGATATCTGTCAAATAGTAGAATCCTCTCAATGAGAGCGATATCCTCTCCCAGAGAAAAAACTTAAACAAAAGACACCAAACGCTTTTGAAACAAAACCTGTCGATTTGTTTTTGTTTTCCACTACAATGAAGATTATGACATTTCTCAAACTGTCAGATGGCTTGGTTTGACAGAGTTCAACAGTCCACTCCGAAGAAAAGGTCTTGCAGATACTTGCAGATAATAGGTCTGTTTGGTAACATGCTAGTTTTCGAAAGAGAGAGAACTCCTCTCAAAGACAGAAAACTTGCACAAAAATAAACAAACGCTTTTCAAACAACACTTGGTCGAACCTATCAAATTGTTTTTGTTTTCCACTAACAATGAAGATTATGACATTTCACAAACTGTCAGATGGCTGGTTTGACAGAGTTGGCTCGGCCCACCCCAAGGAATTGGTCTTGCAGATAATTCATCGCAAAGAGAGAGCCAAATGAGAGTAAAAAAAATTGAGAGCCATGAAACTGTCAGATTGTATGTAGTTTACGTAGAACTTTCCAAAACTAGCATGTTACCAAACACACGACACACCGATCGACACACCAAACAGACCTCTTGTTCGAGTGAAGTTGGTAAGACCTGTCAAAACTGTCATCTGTCAGCTGCTGTCAGTGAAATTAATTGCCATTTTAATTGCAAATTTGTTTATTTCTCTTAAAAACTTGAAAAGCGGGAACAAAAGTTGGCAAGGCACGAAAAATATAATATCGCAGAAACTTGGAGGTAAGCTCGTTGTGCTTATTTATTTTCATTTGGACGTAAAAGAAACTTTATTTTTAGAGAAACATATAAAAGAACAAGCGCAAGAAGAGGGAAAGTTATTTAGTGCGTTAGAGGAGGGAATATCAACTACAAGAGATATACTTGGAGGTGAGCTTTCCATTGCATTTTATTCCATTTACATATATGTATTCTATATTGTATACTAGCTGCTGCCCGCCCGGCGTTTCCCGCGCCCAAAAAAAATGGCTTTACTAATAGTATGATCGAAAGGAAGTAGTAGGAAGCAATCACTGCTCTTCTATTTTTCTTGTATTTAAAAAAAAAAAAATTGTAAGCATTTCTACAATCACTTCTTTATAATTTGAACTTGTTGTTCCCTGCAGATGACAAGATGACAAACATTAGTCGAGTTCCACTTACGAATCCCTCCGATATATCCAAGCGACCCGTAAGTGGAACATGATTCCCCAACTGAGGAAACGGAGATTTCTATGCATTTGCTGACAATTTTTTTTTGGATTGTTCTCCTCACTACTGAAACCAAACATGTAGTTATTTTGGACATTTCATGAAAAGAATACATAATTGTATGTGCTGTGAAGTGAGAAAACGGTTTTTTTTTTAATTTCATGCATATTTAATTCAAGTTATTCAATAAGAATACTAATTTTGAGAGGTTTTCTTGTAAACAAATAACATGTCAATGGTTTACCTACTCGTGAGCATGCAACATAGAGCCGTCCATGTGAAAAGCTGGATACAAGTTTATACCGCAGACTTCCAAAGATTTCCCTTATGCCTTATTGATACGGTACATTGTCCTCTTTTTACTAAACTGTCCTCCAAATGTCCTTTTTTTCTCATAAAGATCATCTTTCTACGATGAAAAATATTGAAGTACTTTCTTCATTAATTTAACATCTACTATAGCTTTATTCATCAGTGTGTAATATAGGTAGTTTACAGTTACGCCGTCCTTCAAATGCCTTTAAAATCAAAAACCTTATTCATAAAATTTAAGCAACTAAGCATTTTTACCTTAACTTTTAGCGTAGCTTGTAGACTTCCCGCTGTCACTTCCAGCTTCAAAAGGGAGCGCCACGATTGATCTCAACTCAAACCGAAATCTCGCATTTTTGAAATAAATTTCGAATACCGAATTTGCGCGAATTAATTCGAATATTTTATTTCAATGCGAGATTCTAGTTTTCGAGATTTTTATTTGCGAGACATTGCGAGTGCGAGTTTTCGATATACGAGATTTTGTAATTGCGAGATTCCGATAATGCCACATTATGATAATAGAAGGTTTTACTATGCGAGATTTTGAAAACGAGAATTTAATAGGTCAATCGTACCCAACCCGCTTCAAATGCACCCACTGAATGGTGGTTTTCTATTTCCAATAATACTTGGACTTCCGAGAAATCGTAATTGAAAGATCCATTAGAATCAATTTTAGTAAGCAATTTCGAGATGGACTGTGCAGAGCTCAGAATATTTTTAAGAGATTTCAACAATATGTAGGTACATATTTAAAAAAAATACATTCTGTCAAAAATATGCAAAGGACGATTCGTTGGGAATCTTAGCTTGCAAA
This sequence comes from Brachyopa scutellaris, assembly GCA_949775065.1. NCBI lineage: Eukaryota > Metazoa > Arthropoda > Insecta > Diptera > Syrphidae > Brachyopa > Brachyopa scutellaris. The sequence goes on along the minus strand of OX459113.1, from coordinate 93,416,641 downwards.
AATCATCCACTGGCTTCACTTTCATCCACCGAATCGCCCTGAATACCTTTGTATTAATTTAATATGAACGCATTTTTATATTATTTTCTTTTGTTTTATTTTTATGTAAAAACAATGTGATATGAAGTACAAAGATCGAAAGTAGGTATAACATATAGCTAATTTATTTTTAACAATTTTTTTACTTAAAAAAATGTCCTCTTTTTGGTCATTGAAAAAATGGTCATCGTACTTATTGATGGTGATCGCAAAAGTAAGACGAACAGGAAATTGAAGTCATTTAAAATCAAATGGAAAGACTGGAATCATTGAAATTCGGGGAGCGAAACGTCTTTGGATTTTGTATATCTCTTTCAAAATAGTTACTTCGGTGACGTTGTTCATTAGCTTTATCACTGCAAGCCGCGGTTGATTTATATTGCGATCGTCATCTTGATTCTTAACAATGTTGATTGACTTGTATTATAACTAATTAGCTTGCTTCTTCATTTTAAGTAGCCGTGTTAAGTTCGTTGACATCTTTGTTTTTTGCTGCCAATATTGCTCGTTCGCTCAACCAAACATGATTTTTGTGTTATTGTGCTATGTCTTGAAACACGCTTCGAATCAGTTCATCTTCAGATTGTGTAATAAAAAAGTTGTGCTATGAGCCAGTTAAATTATCATACATATACATTTTGCCATTTTCTATGTCCAACAATTGATTTGAAAACATATCTGCTGATTGATCGTTTTTTAATTGAACACGCATGTTTGTGGTGAGTGTAAGTATTTTCATTTCTCCACAAACACGCGTTTAGCTCATCAGCATTGGTAGATTGTGGAATAACAGGTAATATTTGTCAAAAATCACCATCAATCATCACCAAATTTGGTTAATAACTTGACTCCAGCCACCTATCGAATTTTTCTTTCCGTAAGAACCGTGTTCGGACTTTTACGAACATTTAATAAACAGTGAGCCAAATCGGTCCAGCCGTCATCAAGTGATGCGCTTACCAACGAACAGCATTTCATTTTTATTGTATGGATTTTATTGTATTTGAATAATCTCCAATGAGAAATTGGTAAATATTTATTTTTAGTAAGAAATATCGAAACAAATACCTATAAGAAGCGCAAGAGGGAGAAAAGTTAAGCAAATTTAAACAAAAACAAACCTTTAAAAAAAATGGAAAACAATACTACAAAATTTAGTCTGCAATGTTCTCCAAGAATCTACCATATAATTCAAGAGGGTAAGTACGCTCTCCAACAAGAATTAAACAATTGAAAGCTAACGTATGTATATATTTTGCAGATCAGGAATATGGAAGTGACCTCGTGCAGCAGGTCAAAGATTCCATGGGAAACGATTTTCTTCCCAGTGATGAATTTGTGGTGGCAGCTCCGGTTGGAAACGGTAAGTACGATTTTTTACATATATTAATATATGTCTATGTATATATCTTTATATTATTTTGCAGTTGCGGAAAGTGAGGTCATCCAGCAGCGAGATTTTTTGTGTGACGAAATTAGTACTTCTGGAGAAACGTCATTTAATGAAAAGGGGGAAGGCAAAATGGTTTGGCTAGAAGGGTCCACAAAACTTTTGTTGATGCTCCTCGAAAAGTACCAAAGCCAAGTTGGGAAAAAGGTCGAGTTGAGCAACAAAAAAAAAATGTGGCAGCTCATAAGCCAAAAACTGCACAACCAAGGGTACGCCTTTACCGAAGATCAGGTGCAGTGGAAGTACCGTAGTTTCGTAAGGCAATATAAACAAATTAAGCTGCATAATACAAAAACTGGACGGAAAAAAATATCTCCATATCAAACGTATGTATACATGTGTATACTACATATTTTCAATTAAAGGAAATGGTTCTTGTTTTAGTGAATTGGATAATATTTTCGAGAACAATAGAGGTGTGTTCCCAGAACACAATGATGATATACAGGATGAAGACGTATCCCGGGAAGAACTAATTACTGCTGTCGGCATAATCTCTGAGGAGACAAGCGATATTCGCCCACAGCCTTCCACCTCAGGTAAAAATATACATATGTACATATATAGGTAATTCTTCGCCGATATGGCAAACCGGCGGGGTTTCGTAAGAAGATGTTTATATTTTAACATTTTTATAGAAATATTCTCTGGACGAATGACTATCACCGGTTGGTAATCAGTCTAGCAGATTTTAGTTCTGCACGATTATGTGTTTTTCGAGATATGTATATAAAAAATTTCGAAGTACATATGTATGTACATACAAAGTTTTTTTTAACAATTGGCATAGAAAATTCCCTTTTAATTTTAAAGAATTCCTTCGTCTCCTTTTTTTGTTCTTTGTTGGCCACTTTAAAATGTTCGAACTCATACTCATACTGGCATACTACACTCGTGAACAAAAAAATGTCTTCTTCAATTTTCATGAAAAAATCAATTTTTTTCTTACTTTATAAAATTAATTTTGTAGGGTGGTGAGTTATATCCTGAGTCTAGCCTGACTCCTACAATATTAAAAGTAACCACAAAAGTAAATTCCCTAGTATAAATTAAGGTGCAGTGCAATGTCTGCAAATGTGCAAATGTCTTATTTCCCCAAAAAAGGGAAATAACACCCGCGGGCCTTATTTCTCTTTTGAAGTGGCTATAAAGCCCACCACAAAAAGGCAAAAAATGGAAATAACATCCGCGGGCCTTATTTCTTTTTTAAAGTGGCTATAAGGCCCACTACAAACAAAAAATTAAGACTTTTCAAATCGAATCTTTAGTTTTGGTAGAGCAATAGTGAAGTGAAAAATTAGACAGGTAAGATCATACGTTTTTGAAATACATATATCGTTGATGCTCGTCGTTTCGACGAATGCTTAGCTTTCATGTTAGTTTTATAAGTGCCATGACATAAGGCCAAATCTCAAAATTTGGCCTTATATCGCATGGTCCATAACTAAAGATTCGATTTAGAAATTAGATATTTAGTTTTTGAGCATAAGATAGAGTAAAAGTAAAAAATTCGCGCGATATGTCATGGCACTTATAAAACTAACATGAAAGCTAAGTCGAGCATCAACGATATATGTATTTCAAAAACATATGATCCGAGCCGAGCGTTACCAATTCCAGTAAAGTTTATGCATAACTTTTTATTTCCATAATTTCATAAAAAATAAAGATATGTTATTGTTTGGGTTTTGTTTTTTTTATTTTTATTATTAGGTACTGAAAATAAATATATTGGGTTTTATTTCCATACACAAATGGAATAAAAGCCCACAAGTAAAAGGCATTAAAACCCACAGCCTTTGTTGCCATTTCAAAAGAGAAATAAGGCCCGCGGGTCTTATTTCCCAAAAAAAAGGAAATAACACCCGCCGGCCGTATTTCCGCGGGGGTTATTGCACTGCACCATAAATTAAAACTATCAGTGGTCCGCGTAACCGTACACACTGACTATTCATTTAATTTAAAAGCAGGAAATATTTTTGACTTTTTTTTTCATAATTCATTCAATATTTTATTTCTTCTTATCAAATTTTTTGTTTAAACGAAGTGTGAAGTATAAGGAATACAATATTTTGATATATCTATTTTTTTAATAATAATATTTTGTTTCGGCTACTGCCTGAAGTGTTGCCACCTCGTTACATTCTCCCCCTCTGTCTACGAATACGTCTCGATGAGTTGCCAGCGTTTGGATTGCGCGGTCGTCCTCTTCGTCTCAGCGGATTGATGGATTGTTGCTGGATGACATTATTAGGTGACTTGAATGGAGTCAACGATGACTTATGATAGGTTCCTAAAGGAACATCAGTAGCATCTGGACTCGCTACTTGGTAACTGGTTTCACCCAATTGTTGAATGATAACATAAGGACCATCTCGTCTGGGAATAAATTTAGAGGTTAAATTCTTACCAGCCTTACTTAAAACATGGGTGGTGACAAGAACGGCATCACCAATTTTGTAAATGGGTCCTTCACGTCTCTTCTTATTAGCTTGCTGATGCCGATTGAACTTGCTGATCTTTTCTGTTTCACCAGCTTCTTCCAAGGCATTGGATAACAACCGTAGCGTGGGAGTTATTTCTGGTACAAAGTTTTGGTCAGTAACAATCTCACTTAGATCATGAACGATGTGAATTGGAGCTCGCATCTCCCGTCCAAAGGTAGGAAAAGCTGCTGCTTTACCAGTTGTAGTGCAAACCACAGTGTTCATTGCGAGACGGATTGCGGATAAGTGTTGGGACCAGCTATTATGTTCTTTCTTCACAAGTATGGCCAACTGAGTCTTTAAATCCCGATTTTTTCTTTCAACCATGTTGGGTTGAGGATGGTATTCCGGTGTTAACATTTGTTTAATACCAAGAGATTTGGCCAACTCTTCCCTTTCCGTTGTGGAATAGTTCCGTTCTGCAGACGTCAGCAGACGACTGGCATATTCAATAGGATGTTCTTCAGAACCCTCCCCCTGGACGAGAACTGCCCCTATGGCATAACTACTAGCATCAGTTTTTAACAGGTAATCTTGCCTTGAATCAGCCTGTTGAAGTATTGGTGCTGTTACTAACATCGTCTTCAGTTTTTGGTAAGCGCTGTCTTCGATTTCGGTCCACTGGAACATAGCTGCTTTCTTTGTTAAATTACTGAGTGGTCGTGCGATCTCCGCAAAGTTAGGTATAAACCTTCGATATCACGAGCAGGTCTGCTGCTTCATATCTGTAATTGCCGATGTTTTCTCTGGATCCATCTTAATCCCATCCTTTGTCAGAATATGGCCCAGATATTTGATCTCCGGGCAGCAGAATTTGCATGTATGAGGGTTTACATGTAACTCAAACTCTTTTAGCCTATTAAAAACTTTTCTTAGGTCCTTCAAATGTTCGCTGAAGTTGGCAGAACGAATAATAATGTCATCTAAATAGACATGCAACGCCATGTCACCTAAACCTGAGCGTACACGGTCCATCATCCTTTGAAAGGTAGCCGGGGCATTGCGAAGTCCGAATGGCATTCGGTTGAAACGGAAAGTCCCAAAAGGTGTAATAAAAGCAGTTTTATCCTTGTCATCTTCATTAACTTCGATTTGCCAATACCCTGACTGTAGGTCCAGTGTTGTCATGCATTCGCTAGTTTTGGCAGTGTGGAGCAGGTCGTCGATCCTTGGAAGCGGTTATCGATCCAGTACTGTAATGGCGTTGAGTTGCCGGTAATTTACGCAAACTCGGATATCACAATTTTTCTTCATAACCACTGGTGATGCCAAGGGAGAATCACATGGTTCAATGATACTCTTATTTAACATTTTCTGAATCTCTAGCTTTAACTGTTCTTTCTTCGGCTCTGACAATCTGTAGGGTGGTGAAGCGACTGACTTATGAATGCTGTGTACTACACCTTTAGCTGATACCTTTTCGTCCCAACTGAAAAGACACTCAAACTCTTCTAGAAGATTGTCCAGATTTTCTTGTTCTTCGGTTTTAAGGTGTTGTTTATCAAACATGTTAATGCCGATTTTTACCGGTGGGCCAAAAAGTTTACTATGCAGATGTTTACCATTGTCTACTTCATTCAAGAATACGTTTTCTATTCCATGCGATGGAACACTGACATGAAGTGGTAAACAATCATTGAAGACTTCATATATATCATACGGAGAGTAATTCGTCCCGTTTGATTGAGTTTCCGATGGGTCTTCATCAATGGACATATCTAGTACGTTACCTTGTGCCGTTTCAGTGTTCTCCATCCATGTTTCTTGTGACTGTATGGGGGTGTCTGCTATTGGGGATATCGGCTGAATCATCTCGTAGTCATACAGCTCTATCGGTGTCGTTATCTGCTCAGACTCGTCTACGTATTCGAAATAAGGGAAATACTTCTTGGGTTGATCGGCGAAATACCATACGCCTTGTGCTAGGTTAAGAATCATTCCGGCTTTTTCCAGGAAGTCGATTCCCAACAACGTCACCTTATTCTTTGAGTTCGGAAGTATACTTATATTCAGCTTCTTCGACCGATTTCCTAATATGACACGCGTCTTGGTTCTTAGTAAAAACCCTGTTTTTTGAAACCCATCCGCAAAAGTCACTTCTGCTCTTTCATTTCGAAATGAGTGTCCCGTCTCTCGAAGTAACTCGTAGAGTGTATTGCTTGCTACGCTTGTTTTTGCGGCAGTGTGCTATATATGCGACAACATTGACGCCTTTTATCGTCATATTAATGGCTGGTATGTTCCCACCAGACGTTACTTCGAGGGCGTTAAAATGTCCACCGGGGCCTGGTGCTGTCTTCTGGCTGCACTTGGGACAGCTTCTTTTATAGTAGCCTTTCTGTCCACAACCAAAACATACAATGCCTTGGTCCTTTGGTTTGGGTGGTTCCTGAGTTTGTTTAAACTTTCGACAGTCTTCAACCTTATGACCATTGACTGAATTCTTCTCTCCTTATCATTTTCTTCAAGTCATCTTGAAACAACACTCTCCTAAAATTATTGCTCTGCAAGAAACACACGTCTTCTCTCATACAAATATCCCAATCCCCATAAACTATAAACTCTACTATCAAAAATCATCACAAAATTCGTTCGGCGGAGCAGCATTACTCATACACAATTCCATACATCATCAGCCAATAGACCTGCATAACGATTTAGAAGCAATAGCTGTATCAATACAATCTAAAATAAAATTCACAATAGTAACCGCCTACATTTCCCCTAATAAGGACTTTAATGGCAAAAACCTCGAAAATGTATTCAATCGACTTCGTCAACCAGCTCTTATCTTTGGCGACTTTAACAGTTGGAACAGATTATGGGGATCACCCAAAAATAATCGCAGGGGTAATATAATTGCTAAATTCATAAATCAATCTAAATACCAATTACTTAATGACGGAATACCTACTCACTTCAGTACCCATCACACCTTTACACACATCGACCTTACTTTCTGTTCAGCCGCACTAGCGGTCGAATCAAGATGGGAAGTTTTAGAAGAACTTCATGGTAGCGACCACTACCCTATCATTACTTCTCTGTTCAAAATGCAAACTCACCCGTCGAACATCACCAAACTCAACATTAACATACACAGAATCATTCTCCAAAGCGCCAACATGTCCATACCCCAATCTCATCCATTCAAATATACAAATGATGTCCCGTGGTGGAACAGTGAGCTACAAGTACTTAGATCGGAAAAGAAAAAGCTATGGAATATCTTGAAAAGAAATATCTCCACGGAAAACATCATTAAATACAAAAGACAAGCAAAATTATCAAAAAAGGCATCTCTTGAAGAATACACAGCTAAGATAAACCCTTCAACTCCCACAGCAAAAATATGGTCAAACATAAAAAGATTGTGTGGCCTTAAAGCCCATGTCAACATTCACTGCATAGAACAATATCACACTCCAAATTCAAAAATTACAGAACCCCAATTAATAGCCGAAGAATTTACACACTTCTGGTCTGAAAAATCCAAAGATAGCTGTTTCCCCGTCCAATTTTGTCATCAGAAGAACAGTGTAACACCTTTAACCTCCTACACCCCAAGTGCCTCTGCTTTACTTATCGCGAAAGAACTAACCCTCTTAGAACTGACCCTAGCACCCGACAGACTTCGTGGGAAAACACCAGCAGATGATAGAATATCGTATCCTTTAATCAAAAATTTGCCGCTCTCCAATAAACTAAGAATTCTACGACTTTTTCACAACATCTTCAATAACCATATCCCTCAATCATATAAAATCAGCACAATCATTCCCATCTTAAAACCAAACTCAAACAAAACTCTTATCAAATCATACAGACCTATATCTCTGCTGTGCGAAGGTATTAGACAAGATCATTGCCAATAGACTCTGGTGGTTTGTTTCATGTAATAAACTACTAAGCAGTCATCAAATGGGGTTCAAAAAAGGCAAATCAGTAACGAATCCTCTAACCTTCCTAGACCATAAGATCACGACTTCTTTAAACTCAAAAAAACATATATCAATAATCTCACTCGATTTCGCCAAAGCATTCGACAAAATAGGCATAAACACAATAATAGATCAACTTAAAAAATGGAAAACAGCACCGAACATAATAAAATACATCATTCACTTTATGACCAATAGAAAGATAAAGGTTCGTATTGGAAAACATACTTCTAACCTTCTCCCCATCCACAACGGAATACCCCAGGGATCACCACTCTCAGTCATACTTTTCCTTATAGCATACCAAAAGTTAGCTGACATCATAACAATCCACAAAGAAATAGATTTTTGCTCATATGCCGATGATTTCATTCTTATAAAACAATTAAATAAAAATACCTGTATCAATTTCGAGCTCATTCCCATTCTCAACGACATAAAAGCTTGGTGCTCATATTCTGGTGCTGAACTTTCGATTGAAAAAAGCAAACACATACACATATGCCGAAAACAAAAATGTACATGTAACATCCTGACTGGAAATACACCTATTCCAAGAGTAAACGAGTTAAAAATTTTAGGCATTCACATAAATAAGAGATACAAATGGAACACTCACATCGAAAAAATTCTGCCCGTACTATCAAATCGTCTAAACATCATCAAATGCCTTTCGAGTAAAAAATTTAACAGCAACCCTGCCACGGTAATATCAGTGGTAAACTCAATCTTGACAAGTAGACTAAAATACGGCCTATTCCTCTATGGCTATACATCCAAATCTGATCTCAACAAGATCAAGACGATTTTCAATTCGGCAATAAGAACTGCTCTTGGTGCTTTCCGTACAACTCCCATCAACAATCTGCTTTTTGAAGCAGATATGAACACAATTGAAAATACAAGAGATCTATCAACAATAAACCTATTTAAGTCATTCCTGCTCAGCAACGATACTCCATTCCTCAAAATAATAAACAATGCAAGCCAAAGAAAACCAACAAAAAAACTCATTTCAGCCATAGACCGAAGTATTTATCAATGTATCATTCACAATATTCCGTAAAAACCAATCATTCTGAAACAAAATGCCCCCCCATGGATGTTCAACCAAAATAACATTATAACAAAACTGCAAAAACACACTAAACTTTCAGCCCCTCCAAAACTATTCCGTCCAAAATTCTCAGAGATCAAAGACAAATTAAAAGATCATACATTTATCTATACTGACGGATCTAAAAACATCATCAATACCAGTTTCAGCGTCGTAACACTAATAGCAACAAAACAAATTTCACATCTCCCATCATATAGCTCCGTTTTCTGAGCCGAAATAATTGCAATACACTCTGCCCTAAATCAAATTAAAACATCAAACAAAAAATACGCCATTTGCACTGACTCCATATCTGCAATAAACTCTATACTAAACATAAACAATAGTGACTATTACCCTAGTTTAATAAGAGACATTCTAATCCACCGCGGCCGGAATATTAAACTAATTTGGATTCCAGGACATGTACAAATACAAGGGAACGACCTTGCAGATAAAGCTGCTAAGGACGCTTCAAATTCACCACTGCTCTGTACACCCAATCTTAATCATAAGGACATCAAAAGGCACATACACCAGCAACACAAAATTAAACAGGAAGAAATATGGCTTAATTCCTCGGTGTGGTATAAACACTCAAACCAAAACAAAACTCATATCAAAGACTACTCAAGCCCCAAAGAAACCAACTCTGAAACAAAAATGAGCCTATCCAAAATAATTCGCCTCCGCCTAGGTCACACAAAGCTTACACATCAGCACTACATGGACAAAACCCTGACCTCACAATGTGTATACTGCAACCTAACTACAATCAACATCTCCCACTTACTCGACGACTGCAATCACCTTGAAACTCTCAGAACACAACTATTTTCGGACAACAAACCTTCAAGCCTTCTATCCGACCCTGATTCGAAGAACATCAACCTCATTACCAAATTTTTGAAACAATCCAAATTATATAATTTACTATAAAAAAAAAAAAAAATTATGTACTCATGAATACTACTTACACTTAACACCTACACATATTTATGTAATCTGAATGCCTTAGATGCTATAGCTGAACCTCTGCTATATGACTTTAATATTGTATATCAGTGTGTAAAATAAATAATAATAAATAATATTAATTAGTTCTCCCTAATTTAGGGGAAACATGCAAATGCCAACCAAAATCAAGTAATGATAGACTTCATGGCAAAATATCCTGATTTGTTGTCGGTGAAACAGAATAAGAGATTCATGTTGAAATTCGTAGGGGAACAATTTGACCTAGCACAACTCCTAATGTTTTGTTTACTTTTTATAGTAGGACAAATCTATTTTTTTTTTTTTTAGTTTGTAAGGCAGGATTTTTTTCGATTCAAATATTTTCTTTTCCTCGAGAATGTCTTGCCACGATCCCTTTTTATTTTTTTTTTATTACCCTTTTGCGGGAATTTATTCTGTGACAAGCACGCAGAGTTTTATTGCTTGTTTTTTTTTTTTAGTTTTACTACTTTACGTATCAATACGCATGGAAGTTTTCTGATGCGTATATTGACTGTAAGATATGAATACTCACTACTGTGGGTGAATAGAAAGAATGCCGCCGTCTCGCTGACGATCGTTCTACGCAGCAATCCTACTGCAACTGCAATCCTTTTATTTGGTGTTGTTTGTTCAACCCTTGTTTTCGCTGCCTACGCAAATATGCAGCCGTTTAACGACGATAGGTTTACCCTCAATTTCGAATTTGTTTCATTTCGGGCGAATTTCAGCACACCCTTTTTCATCCGTCCGTTTTTGAAATCAGTTTGCGTTTTCAATCCGGTCGGAATTGATCACAGGGGTGATTAACTACATTTGTATACTGTCAACAAGAAATAAATATGTATTTTTAACTTTCCTCTTTTTTGTTTATTTCACTCACAAGCAGCAAAATCAAAACTTCTTCCTCCATTTGTTTTCCAAATTTAACAATATGTAATTCTTTATTTTTCTCTTGTGATGGCTTGTAAGCTGCCCAATCGGAAATCACAATTTTGACAGTTCTGTGAGATATGAGGCATCACAGAGGTATGCCAGAATACGGGCATACGTTCTTCATAGAAACTTGAAATTTGGCACACTTATACACTACGGTAGTCCACATATTTGAGACAACTTATCATTTAAAAATTATTGTGAAACAATTATACAGGGTGGGCAAAATGTAAACTCGAAAAAAAAATTCTGAAAAATATATCACGTGTTATATCATTCGAAAGGGCTCGAAGAAAAAATTTCAAAATTCTCCGAAACTACTGAAGTCAAAAATATTAAAAAATCTTAGTTTGTAGATGTTTAGCCTAATATTTAAAGAAAATTGTAGCGGATCTCATAAGTTGTATAGTTTTTGAGAAATCCACGTCGAAAAATCTAATTTCTCAACCGATTAACTCGTACACTACTGGATCGATTTTAATAATAATATTTTAATAATATTTCGCAGAGAAAGAATATGGAAGTGACCTTGTCCAGCAGGTCAAAGAGTCCAACAGAAACGATTTTCTTCCCAATGATGAATTTGTGTTTAAGATGACAGCTCCGGTTGCAAACGGTAAATACGATTTTATGTATATAAATATTATGTGTGTGCAATATTACTTATATTATTTTGCAGATGCGGAAAGTGAGGTCATCCAGCAGCAAGATTTTTCGTGCGACAAAATTGATTACGTTGGTGCTGCTCGAAAAACTTCATTTAATGGAAAGGAGGAAGGAAAAATGTTTTGGCTATATGAGCCCACAAAACTTTTGTTAACGCTCTTCGGCAAGTACCAAAGCCAAGTTGGGAAAAAGTTCGAGTTGAGCAACAAAAGAAAAATGTGGAGGGTCATAACCCAAAAACTGCACAGCCAAGGCTATACCTTCACCGAAGCTCAGGTGCATGGGAAGTTCCGTAGTTTGGAAAGGCAATATATAAAAAGTAAACTATATCATACAAAATCTGGACGGAAAAGGATTTCTGCATACCAAACGTATGTATGCATATGTATAATACATATTTTCAATTTAAAGAAATTGTTTTTCTTGTTTTAGTGAATTGGATAATATTTTCGGTAACAATAGAGGTGTGTCCACAGAACATATTGATGAAGAACTAAGCTCTGAGAAGACAAGCTTCCCACAGGCTTCCACCTCAGGTAAAAATATATGTATCTATCTACATATGTATCTATATATCTATATAATTAAATCTCTAGCACAAGAGCTTCTGATTCCTCCTGAGAGTTTACTTCTGCACCGATTTAAATGATTCTGACACTAATCGAAGACTTATAAACTGTTCAGTATAAACAATTTTGAACAAGTGTATATGAGTAAAGTTATTGCGAAGGAAACCGGCCTAGTCAGACTCGCGCTCAAAGGGTTCTGTAGTTTTTAAACTAGTTATATTTTGTTTAAATAACTGTTTCGTTTCGTTAACACAAAAAACGAAAGCCATTTAATTTAATTTTCCCAATATTATTGTTAATCGAATAGTGCTAATTTCTTTAAAATTGGTTCAGTAGTTTACGAGTTAATCGGTTGAGAAATTTAATTTTCCGACATAAAATTGAATTTTTCGACGGACGCGAATTTTTCAAGAACTATACAACTTACGAGATTCGTTATATTTTTCTTTGAAAATATAATAAATCATCTACAAACTATGATATTTTCATATTTTCGACTTCAGTAGTTTTCGAGAAAACACTATGGTTCTTTTTGTATGATATTGTTCACACTTATAATATAACTCCCAAAGTTTCCAACGGAAAAAATTAAGAAAAATATTTTTGGAATCTTTTTTTTGAGCCTTTCGAATGATGTCCCACATGATATCTTTTTTAGATTTTTTTTTTTTTAGATTACATTTTACCCACCCTGTATAGTTGTTTCACAATATTTTTAAGTAATATGTTGTCCATGTATGTGGACCACCGTATTGTATAAGTGTATCAAATTTCAAGTTTCTAGGAAGAACGGTTCTTGATGTTTTTATCGTGAGCGTGACAGACATTTTTGAGTTAGAGCGAACTTATAATGGTTCCGTATTACCATATGGGTACGGAACCCTAAAATCATTATTACCTTACAATACAATTGTCTTAATTTAAACTTACAGCTATAAGATACAATGGTAATACAAATTTGTTGGCACACTGGGGGCCTAACCTTATACATTGACTTAAAATAAAAAATATAATTGTATATTATACATGTAAACTTAAAATTAAAAGTCGGTTGACTTAGATATCCTCGGGGTGTTCCGTCCCGGTTGTTAGTGGCGAGTTTGGTGTGGGTTGTGAGGGGGGTTGGCGTTTAGCCACGGCGGTGGGCTGACCCTGTGTCAGCGTAGAATACAACTGCTTCCTCGTTGTCGATTGGGGTGATGTCTTCATCCAGGGTGTCCAGGGCGCTGAGGTACCACGGCTGGGGTAGTCGCTGTTGGGTTGTCATCCTTCTTATTAGCTGGTTCGGGTGGCTGGCTGCGCTTCCTACTAACTTCTTAGCCAAAAGTAGTAGGTACTTGTCGATTGGTATTATCTTTGCTTCTGAGTACAGATGGTCATTCCTGCAGTATTTTTGACGCTGTCGGTCGAAGAATAGTCCGGTGCAGATCCTCAGTATCTTCCTTTCAAAAACTTGGAGTTGTCTCATGGCTGTCTTCGAGATGGAGAACCAGACGGGAAAGCTGTATCCGATGACTGGTCTCAGGAGTTGCTTGTACATCAAGGTCTTGGTTTGTTGGCTAAGTCCGGTTCTTTTCTTCATCAGTGGGTGGAGACGATGGAAGGCCCAGTTGGCTTTCTTTAGGACGTTCCTTGCGTGAGGGTTGAACCTTAACAGCTCGTGAAAGTGGATCCCCAGATACTTCACGCTCCGTTTGGTTGTCAGTGTTGATCCATCTGGGAGTTTCAGGTCACCGTCCTGAGGTGGTCGTTGGTCTCCTGAAGCAGATGAGTTCCGATTTTGAGGCATTGACTCTGATTCCCCACTTTCGGTAGTACTTAATAAGTCTGTGGATGTGGGCTTCAACTTTCCGGACAGCTATCAATGGTGACATCGACGTGGCATAAGTGATGGAGTCATCGGCGTAGAGCAGGTTCTCGCAGCTGTTTGGGATGGGCTGGTCAGACGTCAATATGCTGTACAGGAACGGTCCGAGTTTAGAGCCTTGGGCAACTCCGGCTCTGATGTTCTTCACTGATGATGTGCATTTCTCCAGTTGTACAAAGAATTTCCTGGAAGAAAGAAAAGAAAAAATTATTTGGATTAGTGCTAAGGGAAAGCCTAGTAAATGAAGTTTATGGATGAGTCCTTCAATCCATACACTGTCGAATGCTTTCTCGACATCCAGAAGGCATCCGACGGTGACACGATGCATGTTGAGAGCTACGGTGATGTCATGCTGGAACTTCATGAGCGGGTGCAGTGTGGAATGCTTCTCCCGAAAGCCGAACTGCATGTCAGGGATTATGAAGTTCTCGCTGCAGAATTTCTTGAGTTTCCTGAGTATTAGTTCCTCCAGCAGTTTACTCAAGTTGCTGAGGAGGGAAATCGGCCTGTAGTTCGAAGCGTTGCTCATGGCACCTTTCTTGGGAATCGCCACGATTTTTGCCGTCTTCCATTTTTGGGGGAAGTAGTTGTTGTTGAGGCAGTTGTTGAGGATGACTGTAATGATGATCAGAACTGTTTGTGGGAGCTTCTTGATGATGAAGTTTGATACCCCATCCGGACCAGTTGACTTCTTTGGCTTGCAGCTGTGGATGATCTCGGCAATTTCCTCAGGGGTGCTCAGGTTCGGGCTGTCAGTTGGGTCGCTTGCAGGATTGGTGTCACTGAACGAGGATCTGTTGGGGTTATGCGCCAGGGTTATTCGGGTGGATTCCTCCACTTCCTCAAGGAAGACTGGATCGGATGATGGATTGGGGATAAAGTTTCCTTCAAAGTACTCGGCGAATGCTTCGGCTTTGTCCTGTGTCGTGTTTGCTTCCCCATTGTTGGTGATGATCGTCTCAGGCATTGGAGATTTTTTTCCAATCAGTCTGTTGATGTTTTTGAAGGCATCAGGTCCAGGTTTAATTGACTGCAGTCTCTTCTGAAATTGGTTGTTGTTGTGGTGTTGGATTGAATTCCGAAACATCACGTTGACGCACTTTAGTTCACTCAATACTGTCTGATAGTGGCTGTTGACTGTATTGAGTTCTCTTTGGTGGATCCTTTGGAGACGTTTCCTCAGCCGCTGTCTGTGAGCATACAGGTTCTGCACGTACTGGGGAAGGTGCTGGTATCTATCCCTTGATGTAATGGGCCGCTTTTGGATATCTAGTGCATCAGAAACAGCCTGTTCCAATCCATCTATAGCTACGTCAATTTCGCTGTCAAGTAGATTCCTGTTTGCAGGTGGAAGCCTTACATTGTTTTCGATGTCCCGTTGAAGTCTTTCAATATCCAGCCGTCTGTAGTTGATGAAATTCTCTGGTGGTTCTATTGTGAGGAGTATGGGTTGGTCAAGGTGGATTGATAGTTGAACTGCTTCATGGTCGGAATCACTCATCACTGTTGTGCAGATATAGTTCCGGATTTCCGGAAGAATATGCACCAGGTTCGATGATACCAGGAAGAAGTCCAGCGTAGATGGTGTTCTGGGGAAGGTTGGTTTAGGCTGGGATATAACCACCAAGGAATGTTCATCATTGTTGACTTCCATCCAGTCGGCAATTGCCTTGCCTTCATTGGTGATTGTTGTGTCCAGCCACAGGTGATGTCTCGCGTTGAAATCGCCGCCAATGAGTCCGTAGGTGCTTCGTTTCAGGATGCCGTTAAGCACATGCAGGTCGCTTTGGATGTTTCTTGCTCTGGATGCGCACTTGAAATAGATGCTGATGATTGTAAGTGTTTCACCTCTACCCAAGTTTATCGTGATGGCGGTGGCTTCGCTGGTTATTAGTCCTGGGATGATGACCTCGCTGGTGTGGGAAGAGAATTTTTCCTTTATAAAGACTGCTGTTCCTCTGCGATTTTCGTTTTTATCCTGTCGGTGTGTCTTGAATCCCGCGATGTCTATGTTGTTTCGCTTTGTCACATTGGTTTCACTGATGAGGGCGATGTCCGGATTGTTGTTCTTCATGAACATGTTGAATGATGTCCTCTTGTCCAGGCTGTATAATGAGTTAACATTATACGTCAGTATGCGAATCTTCTTTAATTGCATATTTCGAAGATGAAGGTGGCCAATGCCACGGACTTTTCTCCTTCACTAAGCTGGACGTAGTTCTGCGGAACAGCACGGCGGGCTTTTTCGATGACTGAGAGTAGGTCGGATCCAAAAATTCGCTGGACTTCGCTGTTGAGGTTTACATTGGGTTGGGCTGACTTCGTTGGCGCTGTCTTGGGTGCAGTTGTCCTAGTTGGTACAGTGGTTCTGGCTGGTACTGTCCTCGTTGCTTTGATGGTGGGTGTCTTTGTTCCCGTTGGGGTTCCTGTTGCTCTGCCTTTCAGCATTGATGCGTAGCTGACTGTAGGGCGCGTAACGGTGCATGCAGAACTTGTGGCAAAATCCTTTTGCGCCTTTTTTTCTGCCATGACCTTGTTCCTCTCCGTCAATTTAGCAATTAGAGTTGGGCAACCCTTGAAGCTGGCTGGATGTCCTTCTTTCTGGCAATTTGCACACCAAACGTCGGTTCCAGTGTTTTCCTTCCTCTTGCACTGTCCAGGCTCGTGGGTCTCCTTGCACTTGACGCAAACGTATTGGCGTCCACAGTTGGTGGCAACGTGTCCGAAGCGTTGGCAGTTCCGGCACTGCACGATGTCGTTGGACTTCAGACGCTCCCATTGAACTCTCTGGTTCATTATTAGCGTCTTGGTGTATACTTCACTGATGTCACAGCTCTTCGATAGCTCGACTACGAAATTGTTGTAGGTCTTGCTCATTGCTTTCTTTGCCTTGAATGGTGACACCTTGATGACTGGGAGTCCTTCAATGCGTAGTTCGTCTTCTACTTCGATGGCTGCGTAGGTGTAGTGAATTCCTTTTAGTAATAGGAGGTTCTTCCTGTCTTCCCTTGGCGTAAATGTGTTGTATTGGATTTTTTTCAATTGCAGGAATTCTTTAATGGCTTCAAAGGATTCTCTGTTTCCAGCATTGATGATGGTTGTCTTTGTGTTGCGATTCCTGAAGGTCACGCTCAATTTTCTGGCTTTGCAGTGTCTGCTGATTTCGGCAACATTTCCCGAAAAGCAGAAGATTGGTGGCATTCCTGGGGTTTTGGTCGGAGTGGAGCCCTTGGCTGCGGTTGTTTTTGGAGGCTGTGTTGGTGGCAGTGACTGGGTTGGTGGTGGTGACTGAGTTGATGTCGATGACTGGGATGTTGCCTGGGTTGCTGTTGACTGCTGGGTTTGTGGCAGTGTTGGTGGCGCCCGCTGGGTTGCTGCTGGCACGACGACTGCGGCTGCGGAAACTGGCTGCTTTGTTGATGGTGTCGAGGCTGGCTTCTTCATTTGCTGGGTTTTGGCAGCTTTCTTTTGTCGCTTCTGTCCCGGCTTTGGTGACTCTTTTCCGTCCTCGGCACTGCTTGAAGTATCACTATGCTCCTCTTCTTCGCTGCTTGGTTCTTCTCCGCTGCTGGATGTAGTATCTTCAGCTTCGCTGTCTACTGGATCGGTTTCCATGTCGTTTTCTTCCTCATGCTTCTTGTTGCTCATGACGTTCTGAAACGTCTTGCATAGCCTTGGTCCATACTCGGGGCCAAATTCGTTGATTATCCTCTTCAGAAGGGTCTCGAGGGCTGCAAAGGCGGATTCAGGATTGAAATGATTATCCATTGCACCTGTTGTTGGTTTCCTTTGTTGTTAATTGCACACACAATATTTTTAAAAAAACTTCGGGTGCACAAATTTTATTACGGTGGTTGCTGATTAGGGTTTTACTCTGTTTCGGAGTTTCCCGGATTTTACTACCGCAGGGCAATAAAACTCAGGTACTTCTTCGCAGGTAAATTTTTGGCTGATCCCTTTTTTTGCTTGTTTGTTTTCTATGTTAATCTTCCGCTTGTACGTCCGCACACTTCGGTTGACTGACACTGAATGATATACCCGATCATTATTACCTACACCTACGTTCTCTTTTTTTTCATTCGGCTGCAGGGTTTCTACATGCGAGATTTTTCGCACAGGTCCACTAGTATAGGTTCAAAATTCGCACTGCTCAAATGTGTCACCAATTTCACATTTGATGGTTTATATCCACAAAACGTCAAAAATGATTCAACGCGTTTGATTACTTGCAACTTTTCCAATCTCTGACAGAATTTTCTCCCTCTTTTAAAATTTGACAGGTTCTCATTTGACTACAAAAAATTACCAAACAAACCTAATATATTAGGTCAATTGAGTAAAACCCATGAATCAATTAAAAAGATTATGACATCCTGCGTTCAATTTTGTTTTCTTCTGCGCATGACGTCATATGCGCGTAGGGCTTTAGACGTTTATGTAGAAACATTTGAATTTGGTGGAGAAATATTATGAATCTGTATTGTGTTTTATGAATAAAATTATTATATAAATAGGAATTATTGTGTATATTTAACTATCAATGCATTTTAGGTTGTAAGAACATTTTGGTGTTCGGCGTTGGATAGTGAATCCGGGTTAAATCGCAGCATACACACAAACGTTTTTTTACGGTGCCACCTCTTTCGAATGTCTGACAAGCATTCAATGAGTATCATTTGTCAAGATGAGCTTTTTAACTCGCCATACAGAGTCGGCAAAAAAACTTTAGGTCCTTTCCATCCGTACACACGCGAGGTCCTGGTCCAAAAGTAAACATTTTGAAGGCTTCCAAATCACCTCATTGCATCTTAGTACATACAACATACCTATAATTGGCTTGATAGTTTTTCTTCCTTAGAACTTACTGGATGCAATGTGGGTGCAACACCAAGCAAATAAGAGATTGTACATCTGTTCAGCTTGCTTGATAATGTTTGCTTTCTGCGTTGAATGAAGAAAATCTCGGAAAAAGTGCGAATATCATTAGCTTAACGATGCACCATCATGTACACGCACCGGAGTCTCGCATGAATTTGGCGGTAATACAATTCCTTATAGAGAATAGGAAGTAATAGTATTAAATCCCACTTTTATTGCACTCAATAACTGCACAAACACCCATTTTATTTATACATAATTTGATTTCACTAAAAATCTTTCACTTTTTAAGAGTATTACGGTTTTCCCATTTGAATTCGAATTTATTTATTTTATTACGCGCAAATGACGTCACAAAACTGACAAATGGGAAAACTGTTGTATACGTATTAAAAAGTGAAAGATTTGGGAAATAAAATTACATATAAATAAAATGGGTGTTTGTGCATTTTTTGAGTGCAATAAAAGTGGCGATAAATACTATGACTTCCTATTCTCTATAAGGAGTTTTATTACCGCCAAATTCACCCAAGACTTTCCGGTGGACCAAAGCCAGAGAAACGTATGAATTTGTTCTTCATTTATTGCGACTTTCTTAATTTAATCATCTCATTGTCGAGTCCAGTTCTCCTAGAGCTCACCGACACCGGTAAATAAATACCAGAAGATAATGTGGCATTTATAATATTAAAACTCTTGGTTAGAGAGCACTTCTTACAGATAAAAGTCAGGAGGAAATTCAACAACTGTGCATAATAATGTGTGGGGCAATTTCTGTATTTTGAACGTTCTCCATTCATTGGTACCCAATTACTAGCAATTACTAGCTATTGCGCAGTGATCCCCAAGCGGCGCGACGGCTGGAGTATTTGGAGAACATTCCTTATACAAGATGTTGGGTTATTATTTCTCGCTGTGGGACTTCTCTACGTTCATTCATTTCTTGGAGACTACTACCGAGCAATTAAAGTGTTTGAACCTATTGAGATTCACAAGAAGTCACAATATTCGCTCCTTACAGCCTGTCAAATTTCCACATTTTACTCTGTTGGCCTCTCATTTCGTCGTTAAGCTGATGATTTTTGCACTTTCTCTGACATTTTCTTCATTCAACGCACAATGCAAAAATTTAATCATCTCATTGTCGAGTCCAGTTCTCCTAGAGCTCACCGACACCGGTAAATAAATACCAGAAGATAATGCGGCATTTATAATATTAAAACTCTTGGTTACAGAGCACTTCTTACAGATAAAAGTCAGGAGGAAATCCAACAACTGTGCATAATAATGTGTGGGGCAATTTCTGTATTTTGAACGTTCTCCATCCATTGGTACCCAATTACTAGCAATTACTAGCTATTGCGCAGTGATCCCCAAGCGGCGCGACGGCTGGAGTATTTGGAGAACATTCCTTATACAAGATGTTGGGTTATTATTTCTCGCTGTGGGACTTCTCCACGTTCATTCATTCCTTGGAGACTACTACCGAGCAATTAAAGTGTTTGAATCTATTGAGATTCACAAGAAGTCACAATATTCGCTCCTTACAGCCTGTCAAATTTCCACATTTTACTCTGTTGGCTTCTCATTTCGTCGTTAAGCTGATGATTTTTGCACTTTCTCTGACATTTCCTTCATTCAACGCACAATGCAAAAATTAGCAAGCAAGCAAGATGTACAATTTTTTGGCTATTTGCTTGGTGTTGCATCCACAATACATCCAGCAAGTTCTAAGGGAGAAAAACTATTAAGCCAATATGTACCAAGATGCAATGAGGTGGTTTGAAAAACTTCAAAATGTTATTTTTTCTTTCTCTTTTCCTTTGGGTGGCGCTGCTTTTGAACCAGGACCTGTTTCTCGCGTGTGTACAAATGGAAGGGACCTTAAGTTTTTTGCCGACTCCGAGTGGCGAGTGGAGAAATTCATCTTCACAAATGATACGCTTTGAATGCTTGTCAGACATTTGAAAGAGGTGACACCGTGAAAAAACGTTTGGGTGTTTGCTGGGATTTAACCCAGGGCAACATGTCCAAAGCACTAACCACTACCCAATGGTGCACACCAAAATGTTCTTACAACCTAAAATGTATTGATAGTTTTATACACATACTACATACACAATAATCTCTTATATATTCCATCATATAATAATTTTATTCATAAAACTCAATACACCATTCATAATATTTCTTCACCAAAATCAAATGATTCTACATAAATGCCAAATGCCCTACGCCCATATGACGTCATCCGCAGAAGAAAACAAAATTGAACGCAGGATGTCAAAATCTTTTTATTTGATTCATGGGTAAAACCTGTCCAATAATAGGTCCGTTCGCGTACGCAAAAATTTCGTAGTTTTTCGTAAAAGAGATGCCCGCGAGAGAGTAAGAAATTTCCCCATGCTACGAATTTTAGCACAAGAAATTTCTATATGAAAACTGTCAATCTGTCAAATCACATACATTTTTCATTTTTTGTTGTTTAACGCGTTCTTTTACTTTTTCGTAATTTTTCTATCTTTGAGAGAATTTCACCCTCACACTCTTCGAAATTAGACAGAAAACACATATTTGGTGCAAAAAGTACGCGAACGGACCTTATAAATAATTTGAAAAGCTGGGGAATATCCTCTCGGAGAGTGGGAACTTGCAAGAAAGTAAACAAACGCGTTGAACCACATTTGTGGGTAAAACCTATCAAATATGTCTGCTTAGTAACTTGCAAATTAATACACATTTTCAAATATTCGCATAAATTCCTGTTTGTTAACCCAAAAAGTTCGTAACAATTCAATCGCGAGTGTACATCAGCTCTTATGATTTTTTTGTTTTTATTTCAGGTGTGCTGCATAATGAAGCATTTGTTCAGTTAACAGATCCATTGGAGCATTGCACTGTCAAATATGAAGTACATACAGGAATTGTGGATGACGAGGATGACCAATCCTTTCAACAAAACATTGTGGAAGGCTCTAAATCTGTTTGGTTGGATTCAGCCACAAATCTATTGGTTTCTCTTGTTGAGAAATTATCTCCCACAGTTGGCAAGTCGTTCAATTTGTACAGCAAGAAAAAAATGTGGCTCATGATCCGAGATAAAATTAACGAAAAGGGTTATCATTTCACAATGGCGCAAGTTATAGCAAAATATCGTTCTGTAGAGAGGCAGTATAAAAAAATTAGGACCCGCAGAATTCCAACTGGTTCTCAAACAAATGGTTTATTTCAGCAGTAAGTAGATATTGTATTACTGTTTAGTATTTTTTTATCATTTTCTTTTTCTAGAGAAGTTGAGTCTATTCTCAGCAATAGAAAAGAAGTGTTGCAGGAGTTTCTTCTAGATGAAAGCACCGCTAGTACTCCGTACAAAACGGATAAAAAAATACAGAACGGCGTTGGGGATGCCTCACCAAAACAGTCTGATGGAGATTTAAGAAATCATGTTCCAAAAAAGAAATCTTCTTTGGCAGAAAGCATACTAAAAGAACTTAAAGAATCCAGGGCTGAGAGGAAAGAGTTCCATAATAAGGTACTGCAATATTTAAAAAACAAGGAAGACAGAGACGAGGAAATGGAAAAAAGGGCCCGGCGCAGAGAAAAAATGGATCAAAGAAAATTGGAACTGTTAGAGGAACTCACACGAACGAAGCCGAATTAACACATTTGTATCTTTTTTCAAAATCAATTCCAAAGACAAGATAAAGCAGCATATTTCAACTGAAAGCAAATTGCATTGTGTTGAAATATGTAGAAGTTTTGTTTTATTGCAACTATTGTTGCAAGAGCTGGAAAAAAGTTTCAGTCGGATGCCCGGTCTGAGTACATAAAGTCATTATTCAAATATGAATGGAGGCGACGAATATATTTGCTTGGCCAGAGGACATCCATCAGTCATTCAAGCAATATATGATGCTAGATATTCTGACTAAAATATCGAAATTAACAGCCCTATTATGGTAAGCGAATCGAACGTTCGATATGAAGCGAACTCCTTTGCGAACCACCCGTATCGTGGTATTATGGTTAGCGAATGTTTTCATTCGCCTGTGGAACTGCTGCCACAACAAAAAAGCAAATTAAATGACAGTTGCGAACGTCAAAAGCAAATTTGTGTTATTTGTCGTCTAGAGTATTTTCATTTAAAAGGATTTAATAGTGAATTTATTGAAAATATAGTGAAAATATGTGATAGGCTATTATAGGACAATCACAATGCGTAGACTACGAAGAATAATTCGGGATAATTCTAATCCATGGTTCGGTACGACTTGGCAAGTGTTTCACGATGATAAGAATTTTGTTGTTGCAGATCCTCTTCAATTTCTCATAAAGAAGTGTCCACTCTGCGCCAAAACAAATACCAGAAGTTTTGACTGCATTTTGAAGACTGGGCAGCTCATCCACAGCTCAGCTCCAAAGGCCGCAAAGAAACCTGCATACACGGCCCTACTCCGGTTGCTACTTCTGTGTTCTTTGAAAACTTTTATGTTATTTTCAATTTTTTATATGTTATGTTAATAATTGTGTATGTATTTACCTTTGCCGCTCACATAAAAAAAATAAACAAAAAGCGAAAATAAAAAACAATCATTCCATATCACCAAATATTTTCATTCGCTCGATTCGACATACGAAATAATAAGTTTAGCGAATATTCGCTAGCCATAATAAGGCTGCGGTTCCGCTGCAAGCGAATTTTACTCACACGAACTTAGCGAATGTAACCGAATAAACTCGCGCACATTCGCACGAACAGAGTGGTTCCGGTGCAAGCGAGTTTATTCAAGCGAAGTAAACGAATTTATTTATCGAAATAGTCGTATGAAGTGGGAACGAAACATTTATCTGCAGGAAGTACTGCTAAGTAGTCGTATTTTGAAGTTTTGTTATTTGGAAAAGATTTATCATGTCATTGTCGCTTTGTGAAGAACAATTTTTCTTAGAAAATAGCTTCTTGAAGCACAAATACATTAACAAGTGGTGTGAAACTAATCTTATTTTTAAGAAAAGACTGGAATGTGTAGAATTTCACATTATACACAATTCGTTGATCAAAGATGAGAAATTTTTTTTGAATATTATAGAATGACTCCAGATACATTTCACTATATTTTGACAAGTATAGAGCCCACAATAGAGAAAACGTCCACAAATTTTGTTACGCCTATTTTACCTAAAGAGAAGTTAGGAAAACTATATAGTGCGCTTTTGGACATAATAACCAGCAAATGGCGAATATTAAGGAAGGCAATTGAAGGCAAAATGTTGAAACTGCTAAAACCATCACAAAATTTGTCTGCCTTCTTCATGATATTATATGTAATAATCTAATCCCTGACCACCAGTTTGGGTTCAGAAGTAAGCATTCGACAATTGACCAGGTGCATAGAATTACTAACGTAATCGAAAAAGCACTAGAAGAAAAAAAGATATGCTCAGCCGTATTTTTTGACGTCTCGCAAGCCTTTGATAAGGTGTGGCACGATGGCTTGAAATGCAAATTACGACAAGTACTCCCCGTGTACCTATACGAGATTTTGGATTCATATCTCGGAAATAGACTCTTCCGTGTTAGAAATGGAAACGAATACTCAGAGCTCAAAAAAATTTCGGCCGGCGTACCGCAAGGAAGCGTTCTGGGGCCGCTTCTTTATCTGTTATATACTCGTGATATACCGAAAGAAGATGGCACTATGCTTGCTACGTTTGCCGACGACACCGCTATCCTAGCAGTAGGTAAAACAATCGAGGAAACGACTGCCAAACTGCAAAACGCATTGAATAAAGTAAATGAATGGACGAGGGACTGGCGGATCGCCCTTAACGGAACTAAATCTGTTCACGTGAATTTCACTTATAGAAAAATTAATGACTTGCCAATTTTTATAAATTTGGCCCGAATTCCTATTGCAAATGAAGCCAAATACCTGGGAATGACACTTGACGCAAAGCTGAAGTGGAATTCGCACGTGAAAATGAAACGTAAAGAATTAGAAATCAAATATAGAGAAATGTACTGGCTGATCGGGAAACATTCCCACCTCAGTACCGAGAACAAACTGCTTTTATACAAGCAAGTGCTAAAGCCGGTGTGGTCCTACGGTATACAACTTTGGGGTTGTACCAAGAAAACAAATGCCAATATTTTACAGACCTTTCAAAATAAAGTGCTTAGAGAAATTGTCCAAGCACCGTGGTATGCTAGAAACGACGATATCCACAGGGATCTCGGAATTCCGACAATCGAAGCTGAAACTAGAAGCTTCGCGCGAAAACATAGAAACCGACTAATCGGACATGTTAATAATACAGTCCTACTTATTTTGGATGAGAGCAATTTATTGCGCCGACTACAAAGGACAAAACCTTTCGACTTGGCGAGATAAGGATTAACCGCATCTAAATTGCGGAATATGCAGGATCTTTCATTGGAAAGTAACCTGCCAAACGTTTATATTTCGTGATAGAAAAATTGATGGATAAGTAGTATAACTTAGTTGCAGTATCTAACAAATTTATATCGAAGGGAGGTGTTTTTGGTCAGTAAGAATCTGACACTACTATGAGCACGCGCTTGCTATTCTCATAGTGTCTATGGAAGATTTTCACCTACCCTCGGAAAAAAAAAAAAAAAAAAAAAAAAAAAAAAATATGTAATTGATAAGGAAGGTATCGACAAACAAATTTTATTAGAAACTATGAGTTCCATAGTGACTGGAACAGAAGCGCAAGCGCAGAGAGCTAACTAAAATCGATCTTCTTTAAATGCATTGGGAGTACGTGACTTATATAAATTTTACTTTTTTCACACCCATAACGGTGTTCCATTTCTAACTTCATATATTAATTTTTTAGAATCCATTTTTGCACAAAAACCACATCATAGGGAATGCGTACTTTTGAATGATTTTAGCGAACTTTGCGAATTCGCGCGAGTGATATTCGCTAACATTGCGAGTGATATTCGCTTATTCGCTGGCACCGGAACCACAGCCTAAGGTGATATCTCAGTTCGCCTAATTTTTGACGTTTGAAGCGAATATAATTTGATCGATTCGCTAACCATAATACGAAATTATCACATTCGCCAACTTTTTCGTTCGATTCGCTAACCATAATAGGTCTCTAAATGTTTTCAAAGAAATAAATATTTCAAATGACGTAAATACAGAATATGTACAACATTTGTTGCCATTTTAAGTTCTATTTGTAATTGTGTACATATTTTATCTCTGAAGTGTCTTCCAGGAGAATTCTCTTCCACATCTAACGATTGTGCAAAATCACACAAGAACATTCTCAGCTCCGACAATCAGGGTAACCGCGAATAAATTCCGATGGAAATATTTCCTTTGTCAGCAATGTAAATCAGATTGTTATTCGCTCGATGTGGCCGAGCCAATGTAGTCGACGTGTTTTGGCTTTTCGGACTACATCCACATCTTGGTACAGCTCTCCTCGCATACGGGACCGAATATCCGACGAAGAATTTTTCTCTCGAAAGTGTTCAAAATCTGCTATGCTTTCTTGCTTATCGTCCAACACACGGGTATACAGCAGAACTGGCAGGATCAATGTTTTGTAGAGCATGCATTTCGTCTTCCGAGTAAGGAGTTTTGAACCCATTTGTTTTACCAAACCGAAGTAGCGGCGGTTTCCTAGGGCAAGTCTTCGTCGAATCTCCACGAAGGTGTCATTCGTGGAGTTGATATTTACTCCGAGGTAGGTAAACTCCTTAACCACTTCGAAGTTACTGCTGCCAACAGTGACGTTTTGTCCTAGGCGGTGGACAGATGTTTCTTTTTTTGTTGACAATATGTACTTGGTTTTATCCTCATTCACTTCAAGGCCAACTCGTTTCGCCTGTTCCTCAATTGCCGTAAAAGCCTCTAACACGGCACGCTGGGAGCGACCGATGATGTCGATATCGTCTGCGTATCCCAGTAGCTGGACAGATTTGTGAAAGATAGTGCCTTCCGTTTTCACACCTGCCCTGCGCACTATCCGTTCCAGCACAAGATTGAAGAAATCACACGATAGTGCATCTTATTGCCGAAATCCGGTGCATGTTTGGAATTGTTCGGAGGAACTGTTTCCGAATTGCACGTTGCACCGCGTATTTTTCAGCGTCACGCGGCATAGCTGGATCAGTTTAGTCGGGATCCTGAATTCGGCCATCACCTTGTAGAGCTCAAGACGATGAATGCTATCATATGCGGCTTTGAAGTCGATAAAGGGATGGTGAGTCTCGACTTGAAAGTCGTTGGTCTTTTCCAGGATTTTCCTTAGCGTGAAAATTTGGTCGATAGTCGATCTGCCGGGCCGGAAGCCACACTGGTACGTGCCGATTAGTGTGCTGCAGAAAGGTTTCAGACGTTCACACAGTACGTTGGATAGGATCTTATAAGCGACGTTAAGCAGGGATCTGCCTCGGTAGTTCTTACAAAACATAAGATCGCCTTTCTTGAAGATGGGGTATATAGAGCTGATAGTCCAGTCATAGGACATGGCTTCATCCACCCATACTTGGTTACTGACTTGGTGCATGCACCCTACCAAAGCATCACCACCATGTTTGAAAAGCTCTGCTGGAAGACCATCAGAGCCGGCGGCCTTGTTGTTCTTCAGCTTTTTGATAGCTGAGCGGACCTCTTCAAAACTGGGAGGGGGGATGGATTCTTCGTTGACTGGATGCCCAATAAGTAGCTGCTGGAAGTGCTGCTTAAACACATCTACTATTCCCTGCGCTTCGGTGATTAGGTTTCCTTCACTGTTTCGAAGAGCCTGCGTTCTGGGCTTGAAGCCTGCTGCCAGTTGCTTGGCTTTCCTAAAAAAAACATCTGGATGTTGTTCCTATCGCGGGACTCTTCGATATCCTTGAGCTGGGAGACTGCGTGGGCCCTTTTCTTCTTACGCAGGATCTTCTTCTCCCTTCTTCTGGCTCGATACTTTTCCCTCGCTCTCCTTGTTTCGCGTTGCAGCGCTTGCACGTGAGCATATTCTGTCACCTTTTTCAGATGCACGCATTCATCATCATACCAAGGGCTCTTTTTGGGTGGTAGCTGGTAGCCTATGGTGGTCTCTGCTACCCCTTTGATGATGTCGCCATACTTTTTTTTTTTTTTAATAATCTACACACTCTAAAGGGGATATGAATACCCTTATATTGTTTACACACAGCGCGAGCACAAGAAAAACGAGAGACAGACAGATCGAGGTAGTGATAGGAAACTCAGATGTTAGGTTTCAACTAACTGTATGGGTGGTGTCCAGGATAACTGGAGAGTTGTGAATTATTGAAAGTTTTGTCTTTGCTTATGATTCATAGAAGTTTTTCTAGATGTTTCCTATTGTGCGTGCGATCAATTTCTTCAGCCATACCACCACCCTACTGCCAGTGTTATGCCTTCGCAGTTGGTTTTGATATTAGCTTTTGAAACTAATCAAGTTGTTTATATTTCATGAGAATTAAATGCTTCGGCGACATCTGGATTTGAACCGCGAGCGTGAACCTTCAGCGTGACAAGCGACGACGGCTACCACTACGCCACGACCGGTTCCACAGATTGTTGGCGTTTGTGGATGGTGAATGCACAGCGGATTGTGTCTCTCTCAGGTGCTCTCTGTAGACTCTGGCTACTCCATTCGTGCTAAGACTTCCAACGTTGAATTTCTTTTTCTGGGCGGTTCGCAGCTTCTACTCATTGGATAGTCGAGCTCTGAGTTTAGCTGCAACAAGATAATGGTCAGAGTCGACGTTTCAGAATGTTGGATGCGTGCCTCGCATCTATTAGCACGTGGTCGATTTGGTTGGCGGTTCGACCATTTGGACGCCAGGTTGCTGTGTGGATTCCTAGTCTTGGAAACCTAGTGCTACTTATCACCGTATTACGAGCTGCTGCAAAATCGATTAGCCGGAAGCCATTGTCTGTGGTCGTGTCGTGGAGGCTGTGCTTTCCAAATAATCCGCCGATCATGTTTTCCTTTCCGATATTGGCATTGAAGTCCCCTCCCCGAATATGATTTTGACATCATACTCCGGGCTCCGTCCGAGGTCATAAAACTCCTCCTTGATAGAGTCTACAGCTTCTTCGGTAGGGGCGTGTGTGTGCACATATCATGCTGATCACAGCCAGGCGATCGCTGCTCGGCTTAAAGTCAATTATCATTGAGCGTAGCCGATTTCCCACGACGAATCCGCATCCTAACATGTGCAGTCTTTTGTGACAGCTGTAATAAATGTCGCAATTTTTCCCTTTTTTCATACCTTGTCCTATCCATAGAATCGCCTGGATTGCGGTAATATCTGCCTTATACCGCGTAAGGACAGATTCAAGTTTTTGAATAGTACCTGAAGTGCACAATGAACGCACGTTCCAGGTGCATATTCTCAAATCGTAGTCCGTGGACGTTGCGGGTCGTGGTGTTAAATGAGGGGGTCCATTATCCGAGGCTAGTGTCTCTCTAATAAATAGATTTTTTTTTTTAATAATAAATAAAATAATCAATTTCCTCCTTAAAAAATTAAACAAGCGCATTGAACTTTCATTTAGGCCGTGTGCCAATTGCGTTAAATTTTTATCCACTAGCTATTTATTTTAGCTTTTTGCTGTGTCGATTGGATTAAATTGGATTTTTTAGTGCTAATTTTCATTAATTTCCCACTAGAATTGAAAAATGTCCATTGAATTTCATTCACATCAGATTTTATTATAACTAAAATTACCAAACTGTTTTCCCAGTTTTAAATAAAAAAAATAACATAAAAACCATTACTAATAATTATTTTCTGTGTTAATGCTTTTGTTTTTAAATTATATCTAGTTTGTGTACATGATTGAACAACAAAGTTTGTCATTTATAAATGGAAAATATAAAGATAAAAATGTCACCAATCAACATTATTCAAACTATCAATTTTACTTGTTTTTGCACGATATTGCTCATATGAATTACTTTTTTTTATAAAAAAAATATGTTGAACTGGTCCTTACATAATTTTCACAATGGGTAGTTTTCCCATCGTATGTGAACACTAGTGCACTACGTTTGTCCACCGACAATCGACTTAACCGAAACAAACGCAAAGCTCTTGTCGTCTCTCTCATTCCTTCATGGTTTCCAAATTATGCTCGAAATGAGATAATTTCCCATACGAATTGATATATCGAGATTATCTCATTTCAACACAATTTCGTTGAAATTCGTTCAAAATTATGTGAAAATAAAATCGAACAAACTTAACTTGAATGCAGTTGAATGATTCTGAATGAAAATGGCAGAACAAATTAATAAGGGAATATTAAAGTTTTCGCTGCGCAAAGATTAAACAACCGGGCACCATAGCGCAAGTGGTTAGTGCGTCGGACTACTGAGCCAGCGGTCTTGGGTTCGAGTCCCGCCGCAAACACATAAAAGTTTTTCACAGTGCCCACTTCTTTCGAATGTCTGACAAGCATCAAAGAGTATCATTTGTCACGATTGAGCTTCTCAACTCGCCGTTCAGAGCCGGCAAAAAACTGTAGGTCCCTTCCATTCGTGCAAAAATATAACACGCACACACAAATGGTTGCGAGAAGCAGGCCCAGGTTCACCTCGAGCTGTAGCGCCAACTAAGTAA
Organism: Brachyopa scutellaris; assembly: GCA_949775065.1. Taxonomy (NCBI): domain Eukaryota; kingdom Metazoa; phylum Arthropoda; class Insecta; order Diptera; family Syrphidae; genus Brachyopa; species Brachyopa scutellaris. The sequence continues at coordinate 93,386,091 of OX459113.1, read as the reverse complement.
GTAAGTAAGATTAAACAACGGATTCTTATTGATCTATGTGGTTGAGATTACAATTGTCAAAGCTACTGGCCCCGTTCAGCACAAGTAAAGTGATATGAAAACGAAAAATATAATGGAATAACATACAAAACACAAATATCTCATAATAAATATGGGATGTTATCTGAAAAAAAGAAATTGAAGTTGTACGCCGCGTAGAGGCACTCTGATCAACTGCATGTGGAGCCAAAGAGCGTCGGCCATAAGATTCGTGCATACACAATATCTGTCCATTTATTTGAGCTCCGTGCCTATTGGGGCACTTTTCTACAGTTGGCTCTATAGTCGACTTGATATCCACGTGAGTGCCTGACAATTGTTGAAATACCCGGAGTCGCAAAATCCACCCGAAAAGTGATATTTTAACATACTAACCCGAGGCAGCTCCGCATCTATCCAATGTTAGCTATATAATAGTCGATTTTATCTACCCAACTGTTTAACAATAACATTCAACTATTATTATTACTATACGTTATACCTATACTTATGTATATGAAAAATAATTTAATATTAAAACATTTTATAATATGGCACCGTCATAGATTTACTATCGGAACTGAATGCATCCATTCACGAAATTAGCAAGCGTAGGTATGAACACTTTTTATTTGAAACTCGAAATTATCTCATTTCGACGCTAGTGTGAATCTCATATTACATACAAATAAATATATCCATGCAAATGAAATAGAACCTATAATAATACCTAAATATAAAATACATCTTTTCATAATATCTTAATATAAATCAGAATTATGTATTTGAACATAAACACAGGTTAGGACAATTTATGGATTATTAAAGTAAACTTACTTACTAGGCAAAAATGTTCAAAATAATACGTACAAACATATATGTTTACTTATATAGTATATATGTATTTACAACTACATATCTTAATTTCTAATTTTATTCGGGATGTATGTTTACAGCATATCAATCAACAAAAACTTGAATATTTTTAATTCTCTAAGAACACAATATCGGCTACATATGTGAACACATAACATACTATGAAAATATGAATCACGAATTGGCCAACAGAAAGATATTGCAGAGTAGAATACGAAGTACAATAATTATAATTAATAGCGGTATTTAATATTTAATTTGTAATTAAATGAAAAATTGAAAACGCAAACAACGCGTACAATATACACAGCAAACACACACGGGAGAAACCGATTCACACTGAGAACATAAAAAAACACTAAAAAACGAAAAATGTTCTTAATTTTTTTAGTACATTATATGCCTTCATCAATTACTAATAATTTAAAACCACATTTAACTTTTAATCATACCTATAACACTTTCAATTATTGAATTCTTTGTCCCGAAATAATATTTACCCCGATTTTTCTATACGATTTGACGTTTGGCAGACGAAATTGTAAGCCAAGAGCACCACGTGTAGTTTTGCTACATTACGGCCTGTTTCACATATAGGAGGCGCTGGGCAAGCTATTTGCGTTGGCTGAGATGGGGTTGCACCGGGTTCTTGAACAACCATGAAAATACACTGATAGTAGTCAGTGCGCCCTAAGACTGTGACAGCGAACAAACTAATTGTCAGAAGCCATTTAAAAAAATTTAAAATCAAACAAACTTTTTCACATGTTTTTTTTATAAATTTCTGCCATACCAATATAAACGTCAAACAAATGCAGTGCCTCATATAAATAAATTTGTTAGTTTTTCAACTCATCACGATCTAATAAAAATGGCATCAGGTTTAGAAGCGTACGTTAACCACACGGTATCAATTATCACTGCCGATGGAAGAAACTTCATAGGGACTCTTAAAGGCTTTGATCAAACAATCAATATAATTTTGGATGACTCCCACGAGCGTGTGTTCTCGACATCAGCCGGAATAGAACAAATTGTCCTGGGACTTCATATTATCCGAGGCGATAATATCGCTGTGATCGGCCAAATAGATGAAACTATCGACTCCCGCCTAGATTTCAGCACCATTCGTGGTGAACCACTCGGACCGGTGGTTCATTAGTCCTGTAAATATACACCCATTGGCATAATAAAACTTGTTCATAACAAATCAGTTTTGTCTTTTATTATTCGGAAACTCTAAAACAAATACTCTTACAATCTCCTGAATTTAAATCAACCACTACAACGGTTTGAGTTGTAGAAAATGATGGGATGCAAACTAGGCGGGTCTTTTGTCCTTCACTACCAATGTGCAAGTCTGTCTTGAACTCATCGGAGTTGCCAGCAAAGTAGAGAAATGGACATTCCTTCATTATGAATGGATCATTATCAACGTAGGGATAGCATGCCAAGGTGTCTGGTGATGTGGGTGAGATGTGCGCCCATTGCAGAGTCGAACGTAAGGCCTCCAGTGGGTCATCAATATTTGTATTTCTTAAAAGGTCTCGAATATTTTGTCCCGATGTACCAACCGCTAGTCGATGAGCTATCTCACAAGCATATGGATTTGTTACGCTCTGGAATGATGAATTCCTTGATGCTTCTACGAACATACATCGGTGAAAGGGCTGCTGAGGCAACATAAAATTTGCTGGATCGAATTCCCCAGGCATCAAATCAATGTTAATTGATTGCGACCATCTTGCAAAAAACTTGTCCAGATTCTTTATAGCTAGAACGGTGTCATTGGATTCACTGGATCTCATCTGCAAGCCAAACTGTTTCTTTTCAGCACTTGTACGTACTGAATTCCCTGCTACAATCAGACGTACATTATTCTTAGCACTCGCATCGATGTTTCCACTCAGCCATTGTTGGAAAAGGTTCAGAGAATCACTGAACTCATGACAGTGAGTCTGATCTAATCCAGATATGAGAACAACATTAGTTGAATGAGGAAGAGCAGTTAAGGCTCGCTGCGGACCGCTTTCATAGAATATAGTATCCTCAACGATGAATTTGCCGTCGTCCTCTATAATACCAAGTACAGCACATACGACTCCGGTTGACATGAAACGTACATCAATCTTACCAAAAAGACGCACTCTCTGTAGTTCATCTTCCAGAATAAGTTTATCATCTATATCTGCGTAATTCTGCCTTTGCGGCTGTGGAGCCAATTGATTTTCTTCGGAAATCTCTTTAAGTATACTTGGCTTAAATGCTTGATGTTTGAACAAAGTACCGATGAGTATGCATTTTTCCGATACTTCTTCACGTAGTTCACAAAGTTTCTTGATGGGGTATTTCGTGCCCCATTTCTTTGTGGCTTTTGTTGTCAATAGTTTGGTGCACTCACTCAGTCGGAATGCATATAAATGTGAGTATTGCATTTGATAGTTTTGAGTTTTGATGATAAATTTATGCGACACATTTTTGTACTTAACTTCAATACGACCATTTGAAGTTGGAGAGGACATTTCAATAAGAATTTTTTAAATAACAGTTCAAAACCAAAGCAAAAATAATCAAAATGCGTTTCCCGCAAAATTGTTTGACAGGAACTACACTAGAACACTTGAGTGCGGTTTTTGTTTACACCCATGGTTACGTTTGATTGATAACTTTGGTGTAAGGACGTACCATAAGTACGTTTGATTGTTAACCGTTGAGCAGGACCAGGTGGTCACAAATTATTTTGACCATTAAAGAACGCGTGTCGGATTCATTTTAGGTGAATATCCAGATTATAAGATTCAATAATAATTCAAGTTTAATTACTGATTACAGCCGTCAAACTTCATGGTTAATAATTTTATTGCTTGTCCGCCCTTGTACATAAATCAAACGAACCTGTTATAAAAAATGTATGAACCTATTTTTCAACGAAATCTTGAACCTTGGCAGCACTTCTTTTCGTTGACATATGAATATGTCAAAAGTGACACTAGGGAAAAAATCTATTGGTTGACATCCGTCTTCGCTCACAGAAACAAATTTTTATTGTAGTTTCTTTTAATTTCACCAATTATTCACAAATTTTTTTATTTATAAAAAAAAATTGCAATGGCATTGCGCCCAGATGACCATCGCCGAAAATGGGACAAAGCCGAATACCAAAGATTGGCCCAAGACCGCTTGAAAACTGTAAAAGATCCAAACGAAGAAGGTAAACGCATTCTAAGAACTCTTCTAAAGTCTGGATATATCTCAGTCATTTCCAGAGCCTGTGCAGCGTGAAAATCTTAAGCGTCGAGACTATAAAGTCGACTTAGATAGTAAATTGGGCAAAAGTGTAGTAATCAACAAAAACACGCCCACCTCCCAATCTGGAGGCTACTATTGTAATGTTTGTGATTGTGTTGTAAAAGATTCTATTAACTTCTTGGACCACATCAACGGGAAGAAACATCAGCGTAACCTTGGCATGTCGATGAAAGTCGAACGCAGCACAGTCGATCAAGTCAAGGAACGTTTCCAAGCGAATAAGAAAAAAATGGAAGAAAAAAAGAAAGATTATGAACTAGAGAAGCGACTCCGTGAAGCCAAGGAAGAAGAAGAACGTTACAAGGAACACAAGAAAGAAAAGAGAAAAGACAGAAAGCGGAAGGCTGAAGAAGACCTTTCCACTGATATGCCTGCTGATATAGCTGCTATAATGGGGTTCTCCGGTTTTGGAGGTTCGAAAAAGAACGTTTAATTATTTGATTTCGTTCTTTGTTTTTAATTGAATATTTTATAACTTAGTAAAAACAAAGTATAGTAGTAGGGAATCTATTTCAGTTGTTATGAAATGGTTTTTATTAGAACAATAAACAACGTTAAATGCGTCATGGAATGAATATATCTTTGGGGTGTAGAGGCAGGCATTGGATCTTGAACGGACGGCAAGGATCTTGATACTTTGCAGCTGGACTATAGGCACAGACTCATTATAAGCAAATTCAAGTTAAATATGTATTGCATTACCTTTGATGGCAGAACTTGCTGGAAAAGCTCTATGCTGAACCCTCTAATGGTGGCAGCTGGTTCCAATCCACACAACATTGCGGTTTTTACATAGTTGCAGTTTACGATATCGTTGAAAACTCTAAATTTTGTTTTCCAATCGTAAATACAAAGATTAAATAGTTCGAAGTTCTACTTACTGACAACGAACAGTCTGATTTGAGTTCTCATACCAATCTGGAGCCCCTTCACAATCAAGAAATTCTTCTCTTAGCTCCGGCAAACAATCTCCGATGTTTTTGATTTCTAAAGTGAAATAATAAGCAAACACCTTAAAGCATTAACACGTACCTACTTTTCTTTAGCTTGGTGTCACCCTGACACACGCTTGAATAGAAAAACTTTACAGTTTTCAGCAATTTCATGTAGAGATTTTCTGAACTCAATGGAATGCATCCCGTTTGTGTCTTATTGACTTTATCTATTGTCTCGGAAACACCTGTACAAGCTTCTGGCACAGAATCGGCAGAAAGCAATAACAACACTCGTTCCGGACTTATAATGTACATTTTAGCCAATTGTAACATAATCTGATTTTCATCACACACCTCTCTTGGAGTTTTCTAAAATTGATTGCGGTCAGATGGTTTCAACGAAAATAATTCTCTTCTCACTTACTAAAGCTAGGCAATCAGAATCCTTATCGTCAACAAGATTCGATACAAATGTCTTGAAGTAGGATAAATCTACAAAGCTGTAAGCACTTCTAAAATAAATAATTATTGTAAATATGACGATCGCTGGCGAATTCATTTTCACCAGCAGTGAGCAATGAAATGACAAATCAACGCTAGAAACAATCAGTTGTTACTAAGGTTTTTAATTTCTGTTTATCTGTTTTGAATAAATATAATCATTTGTATACACAGTGCCCAATCATACAATTCTTATTTTAAAGTTGCCCCTTTTCCTTGCTATGACGATATTAGAATGTGACATTCTAGAATTTAGGTAAAGACAAAGCCATTTTCTGTAGGAATGTCCCATGGAATGGTGAAGTAATCTTCTGGTAGAGGGGTGCAATGTGACGACTTGAAATCACGGAAATGTTTTTTCAACTAGAATTAGAAGAGTTTGTATGTGCGTGTTTAAATAGAAATTAGGATTATATATAAAAAAATTACGAGAAATTCAGCCATTATATTGCGGACTTCGGGATTGTAGTCTTCTCCTATGGCCATGGGAAATGATTTTCCTTTATCCGATGCGTATGTTATGAAACGGGCCATGCACACCTCATCATTGCTGGCTGAAAAATTAATAACAAAATATACCAACAGATACAAATTATAAATCTTACAATTAAGGCTCGCGTCAATAGGTTTAGCTAGCAAATTCTTGATTCGGGTCATTTGTTGAGTTTGAAATATATTTGGGTAACGATACTTCAGCAAACTTAAAAGTAAAAAGTTTCCTCGGTTTGTCTCAATGCGATTATCTCTGTAAAAAAATATGAATTAATATAATTTACAGTTGAAATTAAAATCTTACTCGGCAATTATTTCATCCTCTGTTCGACGAATCAATAAAACGGGGCCTTCGTACTCCATTAATACCTCAGCATTGTGTAGATTTACATAATCACGAATAGCAAGTTTTACAATACCCGAGAGGCTAGCTGGCATACGCGGTTGAGCCAAATGAAGAACATCGTCAAATGTTGCATCCAAAATCTGCCAGAAAGTAGGGAATACTTTTTTTAATTTTTTTTTTTAACAGTAACTTCCATTTATCCTATACTAAACTTCTGTATTGACTAGATTAGTTTTTCTACCTTATGCTGCGATATCGGGGTTCTGCATTTCTCGCACATTGGCGTTTATGTTAGCCAGTGTCATGTTCTTAAGTACCTAATTTCTTTAGCGTCAATTAAAGAGAATACTTACTAATCCCTTAACTTCCGGATACTGTGAAGCGGCCCAAATTGAACTGTATCCGCCAATACTCCAGCCAAATAGAATGATATTTTCGACGGCAAATTCCAGCTTGTGCAATGCAAACTGAACCACGGCGTCAATGGCATATTTATCTTGTTCAGGATATGGCTGACCCTAAAATAATAAAAAGTTCACAATTTTTAACATTCATATACAAAACATGAATATTCTTACAGTGCTGCCTTCAAATCCTGGATGATTCCAGCCCAAAACCGAATACTTAAGTGCTAATGGCGTCGACATAATACCAATTTCATAAAAGCCAGCATTACCTAGTTCGAAATAATAATCGATGAAATGTCAACATCGATAAAACACCACCGTTCTTACGTACCCTCAGAGCATATAACTAAAGTCTTTCCGTTTGTACTTTTGTTTCGATTATCCACGAACAAGGTATCGATATCATTCCGATCGATAGTTTTGATTTTGTACCGCATACCCCTTTCTTCTTCCACTAGCTTTGCCCGGCCAGCTACTAACATTGGCCCTGCAATGTTTTATTTTTTTATATTTTCAGGATAATTAATTCCATTCCGCATACTTACTCAAATAGCTTTGCAATAACTTAACTGATCCAGGATAAATCATCCTTATGCCAAAGGTATGAATTGCAACATAAGCAGCAATTTCACAAGGCAACGAAGAGAACCAGAAGGGCCTCTGGCGTACGGCTCTCTTCAACAGCAGCTTTTTCTTTTCGTCTCCACTACAAATATATCATACGTTAGTACATCGAACTGTATTTGGGAAACTTTCTTACTACTGAATGTCGCGCACATCAAAATCTACATCCCAGTATTTAAAATCAAAATCAAACAGCCTTAATGACTTTTTAGCTTCCTCTGAATTATTCGAAGTCTTAGCTTGTTCTAGCGCTTTGACAAGTTTATTATAAGATCGGGACTGTGACCTTCCGAAACCACGCATACACAAAGACAAAACTACAATAATACCAATACTGGTAGTAAATTTAGCCAGAGAAGAGATTGAATCAGCAACAAGGTAACCACGACGATAAAGGAATGTGACTATAAGTGGTGAAGTATAATATCCAATGTTCCACATCATGGAAAGCTAATTTTAGATAAGAAATTATGCATGCACATTTGCAAGTTCACGAAACATTACGAAACTGAAATATAAAATTAGGGCAATGCTTACTGTAGACAGAATCTGGTCTCCAAATTTTTCCAAACCCATGGGTTCGTACATTTTCTGTGAATATAGAATAAGCGAAAAATGTAATTGGAAAAATACCTGTGTAGTTGAAAGGTATTACCTGAAGGGAACCCATTCCATATTCCATGAAAAGCCTTGGGGCGAAGACGTAATTAAAGATTGTCATTTTTCACTTTTTGAACAATTTACGAAAGTTGTGGGGTGAAATATATTTATTTTTATATTCGATTCGAAATGACCATAGTCGAGTTTTTGCCTTTTCCTTTCCCTGGCCTCTGTCGGTTAGAATTTTGACAGATCTGTATTATCTATCAATACATAAGCACTGTATTATCTTACATAAGAACTACATGTTCATTAGGTTGAGTTCAACGGTACCTACCTATGAAACCTATGAACCTATTTCATAGGAACTTCATGTAAATCCTTTTTTGTAATTTTTTTTTTAATTTAATTAGTTTTATTGATTCAAAAACTCTTAATTCTAGATACAAAATTATGTCAACAAATTATATTTTTAAAAAAAGTATTGTTTTAAATATATTTAAATTAACAATGTTAATTGTGTGAAGTAAATTTAAAAGCTGGAGGCCTTTATAGAGGGTGTTGTTTTATGTATGTGTTCTTCTGTACAGTGGTAATCGAAAGTCGCCAGCATTTCTCAGTTTACATATATCTCTCATTTGTTATATACTCCACGTTATTCTGTAAGTATTCAGGATATAAATTCAGCTTAATCTTAAAAATCATTACTAAAGGTGGGTATCCACAGGCATGTAAGAATGCGCAAAGTTTCGATTTGTGCAAATTTTTCCCCAAATTTATTTTTCTATCCACTAGCATGCATGCATGCGCATTCCTCATATGACTCACCCTTCACTTACCACAGTTCGCGCAAACTTCCATAAATGTCACTAAATTCAAACTAAAACAGATGACGTAAGCAACACAATTTGCGCAATCATTGGGCGTATTCAAGATCTTAGTTGACTAGATTTGCAGTCAACTCCACGGCCTCTGATTGGTCGAGAGCCCGAAAATTGACAGAACAGCTAGTCAATTTTTTTGAGGTCGGCGACTGGATTTTTAGTCAAGAAAATCTTGACTAGCCCACTAACAACCGCCAACAACAGCTGACTGGTTGGTGTGGTTATACTGTGTGGCTGTTGCTTGCTTGTTACAAAAATACAAATCCAAGTAAATTATGAAGGAGTATTTTTATTTTTTCTATTTTTTATGCAGTTCATATACTGTTGAATTATGTAGAACAATCGACGAACTCAGCAAATCGTTCACAGCAAAAAATGCAACTTGGACTATGAAATAACTAATTTACATTCCGAACACATGTGTTACACATGTTACTTGCATAAAATGTCATCCTCTAATTCGTGCATTCTTATTTCTAAGTTTGTTTTTGCTCTTCTTTTCTTTAAAAAAACAGATTTGTTGTGCTGCAATAACAATTCTCCAAACAATCCCAAGCGAAAATAGAAAGTAGATGCCGTTTCTGACATCTGAACTGTCAACTAGATATGCAGTCAATTTTGGCATTCAAGATCTTAGTTTGACTGCAAATCTAGTCAACTAAGATCTTGAATGCCCCCATTGCTATACCCAGGGACAGGCGGGCATGAATGCGCATGCCTGTGTTTACGCACGCATGCCAGCGGATTTCAAACATTTTTAAAATCACACAGGCATGCATGCGCAAACACACGGGCAAGGTTATCCACAGGCTGGCATGCGTGCGCAATCATGAATTCTCGCAATCTTGCATGCCTGTGGATACCCGGCTTAATACATTGTATTTGTTAAGATGGTGAACACAAATTTGTGTATTCGCCTTTATGTTCATGGCTTTTATATAGTTATCTCTTTCTTGTTCTGGCAAACTACTTTAACCGTTTCTTTTTCAATTTTGCTTTTGAATTATACGCAAGCTTGGATTAACTTTTTTACTAATAAATCGTTTTTATCTTAAAGTAGTATTTTTATTTATTGCGACAAGTGGATAATTCATTTCATCGGGTTAAGGTGTTAACGAATCTTCATCACATCAGGTTATGGGCCCAGAAGCTTCATCGTACTTAGTTTAATAATTATTGTATTCATCTTCATCTCATCAGATTGCGTCAGCCGAATTATGTCTAACACAATACCTTCAATAGAAAAACTCACGGGCCGAAACAACTACAACACCTGGAAGTTTGCTATGCAAGCATACCTAGAACATGAAGAGCTATGCACATGTGTTCAAGGTACAGAAACTGATTCCAAGAAAAACACAAAAGCCAAATCGAAAATAATCCTCGCCGTTCAAGATGCACAAAACGCAAAGGAAGCATGGGACAAATTGCAGCAAGCATTCGAGGATTCCGGTTTAACTCGTAGAGTGAGTCTACTGAGAGCATTAATTACAACGCGTCTCGCAGAATGCGCTTCAGTAGACGAATACGTTAACAGGATTATGACAACTGCCCACAAATTAAATGCACTGAAATTTGAGGTTGGCGATGAATGGGTCGGTACACTGCTACTTGCTGGTCTGCCGGACGAATACAAACCGATGATTATGGGTCTTGAGAGCTCCGGAGTCAAAATAACAGGGGACTCAATTAAAACAAAGCTTCTACAAGAGATATCCACCACTAATTCCGTATATGCTCATACTGAATCCGATACAGCATTGATTGCAAAACATTGGAACAGACACCGGAGTCGTCCACAGAATCCAGTGAACATGGATAAGACTCGCTGTTTCAACTGCAATAGGTATGGGCACATCAGTAAATTCTGCAAAAACAATAAAGGTAAAAAAACATCACAACAAAATGTACCACCGTATAAAACTTTTCTCGCATGCTATGCTGTTGATGCATCTGACTTCCAAGCATGGTATTTGGATTCATGTGCATCCACGCATATCACATCTAATAAAGATTGGCTTCATGAAGACCCGCGTCCATGTACCACCGAGATTTCCGTAGCAAATAATGGGAGAATGAGAGCAGTTGCGATTGGAGAAACAACAATTCCTGTAGCTGTCAAAAAAACACAATCGATAATATAACAGCAAACGAGGTGATTTACATTCCAAATGTCTCAGCCTGTTATGTGCAGGGAGTGGAGTAGGAGGAGTTAGGGATTTGAAAGTTGACAGGAAATGAGGATGTGGATGGGACCTAAGGATAGGATGTGACGGGAAAAGGAAAGAGGGTTGTCCACGGGGAGCGCGGCACGCTTGCGATGCGCGGCTTCGCTCGCCGGAAATGGGGTGGTTCTTGCCCCCGTAAACAACTAACCTACACAAACAAAACATAAATCGTGCCAGGCAAAACTACTACTTTTTACTTACATGTTGCAGCGGACGGACGGATATACCACATTGAGGGGCGCTGTCGGTGGTGTTCAGCGCGGCCATGTTCGGAACCCTCCCAACCTGGAAGTCCGGCGGCCATATTGGACTTCCCCTATCTCGCACAGATGCCTCAGCTGCTCAAGCCATCAGCCGGATGGACTGAATCCCTTCAACACCCCCCCTGAAAATTAAACTTCTAGCGACTCATCTCGCTTACGAACGCATAGATACACACAAAGAAAAATAATATTGAATTTCCTTCCATAGGCGTTACAAATTTGATTTGACTTTTATTTGCTATCTATTTAAACAAAAAAAGGGCATAGGAACAATATAAATAATAATTATAACAAAAATAAAATTATTAACACAAACAAAAGGAAACAACAAAGAAAAACTTTCCCTCCCAACTGTACCTTTATGTACTCGCAAAACTATATACGGAGGCCCTACCTATATCGAGCTCGGTTTAGGTGGTAAGAAAAAAACAAAATGTTAAGAAAATTAACGCGACGGAGGAAACGAAATTTTACACTAATGAACCTATAAATTACGTAGAAAAAGTAAATACAAAATGTATTTAACCCCCACCTCAGGGTATGCCACAAAAAAAACCTAACCAATAACAAAACTATTTTGGAGCATTCGCTATGGTTATTTGTTATCATAATTTGAGAGTTTAGCTGACTTCGACTTATTTATACTTATTTAGCACTATTTTTATGTATATATCTATTTTGGAGCAATAGGAGATTTTATCTTATAATTATTATTATTAATAAGGTGTGCATACATGGCTTTGTATATCTGTATTTTATATTATTTTTTTTTGTTTGTTTATTTACGCAACTATAAAATTAATTAAACAGTAATTCATTAAATTTCCTTTTTTTGCGTACTAGACACTCTTCTGGGTGTCTATGGGTGAATATTCAATGGTCGCACTGGATGACCTTCACTGTCCGTGACGTTTACGATCGCTGGATGTTTAATTCCCTTATCTCTTTTATGATAAAGTTATATCGACAGGTATTCAAACTTATGGTGAAGGTTAATTAATTTTAGTTTTTAACCTAAATTTAAGAGCGTGGCGACCACAATCCCCCTTCGGATTAATTTGGTGGCCGCCTAATAACACACTTATATTTAAACTGAATTTAACACAAAAGTTTTCTAAAAGAACTGCCTATATACGTATATATGTACTGAACAATAGGACTTTTTTTTTTTTTGAAATTATTGAAATAAAAACAACAAATCACCACATGACTGAGACATTTAGTCTCGCCACCCACTGTAATGCAATTGAATTGCATGCTGTTTTGTAATTGTCTCAAAGCCACCAATAAAAAAAACCACTACTCTCTCTTTCGTCCGGATCGTCCGATTCTGTAAGTTTTTCTCTTAAATTTGGGCCATTTGTAGCTGTCATATCTGGATTTTATGGTTTTGGGATTGGGAACAGAAACATTTTCTTCCGCCGCTAACAGTCACTAGATGGATTTGACACTAAACAGAAGGCAGTACAAAGTGACATGACAGACAGAAGTCAACTCCACCAGCTGTTTTGCCAAGGTTTGTTTATTCTTTGGTACATTTCAAATTTTCAAGGCAATTTTACTTTAAAATTAATTTTCTTCTTTACAGGTGGCCGCAACAAAACTCCGGACTTGATGGAGGACATCGGACAACGAGGACGGAGGAAGCGGACAATTGGACAAAATGGTAAGTATGACGGATCTCATACTAAATTATACGCTCTCTAAATTTTTCATTTTTGGTTCTATGGCGAGACAAACGTGGGGAAGAACCCACTTAATGGTTCATGCTAGCCGGGCAAATATATAGTACCACCCAAGGATGGTAAGTAATGCGATTGTTTGTGACCTGGTATTATCCTATCATATTTTCACAGATGACGTCTCTCAGCTGTGCAGTGGCTGCCGGGAATACTTGCAGGCGTATCTTCAGTTTCTGCCCTATGCCACATGTAAGTCACTTAAAGTTTCTTACTAATACAATTCGTAGCTAGAAATACATAATGGAACTTAGCCAAACTATGTAAAACGCATGAAAGTTTACATCATACTTAGACTAGATACTTAAATAAATTGAAAACATAATCTAATACGTACACAAATAATGAATTAATGCCTATAAATGTCAAGTTTAGTGAGTAAATGGATTGATGAATAAGACAAATGATGATTAAATAATCCCTAAGGCTACACGTCACTGAGATATATACATACATATATACATATATATCACAGCTGCAATTCTTAACTCTAAAATATGTAAACTACTTAGCTAATAGATCATAAATAATTATATTTGGATAATTAAATAACATAGAGAATAATTTAACATATATGTACCTAACAATATGTAATGCGGTATGTACATAATACATACATGCATATCACAGTTATATTCCTAATAATAAATATATAACTAAACTAAGGCTACACAATAAATACTTAGATAAAAAAAAGCTTTATTATAAATAACATCTAAAGGTACAAAACAACTAAATAAATAAATAAATAAATAAATACCTTATCACTAAATACTTATTCTTAATTTCTAGGCTCAATGGCAAGCGAACATCGTGGGGAAGAACCCACTTCACTGAGATCAAGAGTCTCATGCTATACCGGCTGAGCTAGCCGGGCAACATCTTAACTCGTCACTGGACGGTAAGTGCAATCATACTAATTAAGACAAAATACTTAATTTGCTAAATAAATATAACAGGTAACATACAGAATAAATAGGTAAATACAATTTAATAAATAATACTTAATACCTTGATAAGTAGTAAATACGGAAATAACGAATATAATAATAAGTTAATCAACTGCGATATGTAATACACACATATACATATGTACATGTATATCACAGATGGAATCCTAAAATTAAAATACCTAAGAACTTGACAAAAATAAATAAATAAATAACAAATACATAATAATGAATAGATATAAAAATAACAAATTTCATATAAGGGTTCAATAAATAAATATGTCATAAATAAATAAATAACTATGTAATAAATAAATAAATAAGTAACTCTATAATAAATAAATAAATAAATAACTCTTTAATAAATAAATAAATATGTGATATATATAAATAAGTAATACATAGGCACTAAATACATAAAGATAAATACATAAGCTAGCATACAAACTAAGACTACAATGATGATAAATGCTGCATGCATATATAATAATTGAGTACTATGGAAATGGTAAATAAATAGTACATACATAAGTATAAACTAAATGCATTTATATAACTATGTAAATACTCGATCATGCCATATACTAAGAAACTTAACTTATGATATATACTTATGTACTCAGACCAATGTGTATATAATGGAGACTTTTGTTTTCTTTTTGTTGCAACTGTAGTTAATTCCCCACTTAATAAATTTTTTCCGCCCGCAGATTCCAGAATGACAATTAATTGTGCGAACAGTATACAGAGAGCTTGGCTGGAATGCTTTAGGAGTATTTCTCGCCTGGTGGTGAGATACCCAATCATTTTGGCAAGTATTTCTCTTTGTTAAATTAATGTTTTCTTTCGCACTGAAATAATTTGCTTTCTCCGCAGAAACAAACCCCTTTGATACTCCATCCGACTTGGATTGCGGGTTATTGTTTGATGTTTGCTGCTGAGTTGGCTTTGGCTTTACCTCATCTGCCCTAAGAGTTTGGTGAACAATTATATTAATCTCTCTCAAGAAATCTAATAAACTGTTTCTTATTTCCTTTTTCAGGTTTTCAGAAATATCTTCTCTGAGAGAGTCCGTGTAGGACGAATACGCGTTCACCAAGGCCAGGTTGATATACGTTTTCAGCTCAGATGGTATGTTGTCCTTTTTTGTTTGTGCGTTCTTTGTCACATTACTTTGTTTTACCATGTTTTTTTCTGTCATTTTAGCATCTAAACTGTGGGCTGAGTCTGTTAAATGACTCCCAGGTAACGGATTTTCCGGGCAAGGAGGAAAGTCGGAGGTGGTAGATGGCACTGGACTGAAGTTATTACTATAAGTGGATGGTAGGCTCTGCCTGATAGAAGGCATTGTGGTGGTAATCTTTGTCTGTAAACTATAACTGAGGTGAGTGAAATATCCTATTCCTAACACTGTTTCCCTTCTAATTTCCTACTTCCTTATTCCTTTTTCAGACGAATTCATCATTCCAACCGAAAAGAAGAAAGAAGTCAAAAGAAATGAAAACCGAAGGCGAAACAAACCTAATATTACCTATTATACTAACTACATTAAACCTAAATTTAACTTAGTCTATAAAAGAAATATTGAGTAGAAAGGAATATATATAAACACTAACTAATCGTTGTAACCTATTAAATAAATAATAACTAATAAATTAATAAATTAACGCAAAACAGAGAATGATCATTTAAAGAAAAAAAACGAGATGTGGATAAATAGAAAAACGAAAAGTAATCAGAACAAAACTTAAAATGCACCTACTCAAAAGTAAAATGTACTCAAAAGCAAAAAGTAATATATAGATACATAACAGTAGGTAAACAGAAGAATAAATAAGGTAACATATGTAACGTAAAATTAAATGTAACTGGAACCAAAAAATGTAAATAAATAAATATGTAAACAAAAGTACACAAGTAATTGAATGAATATTTTATGTTTTGTAGAACAACGACCTATGTATAAACAAAAAATATGCAAACGGAAAAGGAGGAAATCAAGAAATGTAGATGTGTTTATGTTTTTGAATAAACAAAAGGAAATATTTAAATAAAAAAAAAAGTGAAGGGTATGTGTAAATGAATGAGAATTGTTTACCAGGAATTAAATATATTTATATTTTTATTACATATTGATATGTATGTACAAACAATTGTTTTATTATTTTTCTTTGTTTCGTTGTGATGTTTTTTTGTTCTTTTGATGCTTGCGGGGGTGTTTCAGGTGCTGTCTTCGGCTAAGTTTTGGCGATGTTGATGGCTTGAGCTGCTTTGGCATCATGTAACTCGCGACGAAAGTGTGGACTGCGGACGGATTTAATTGTTTTTTTATTTTTTCCTCAATGTGGTAGGTGGTGAACGATACTACAGATAAACAAAAATTTAACAAGGACACACACCGTTGTATTTGTCTCCGGCCCGCAATACCACTCTGTCCCATAATGGACTTATGGTGGCAGACTTGGCTCGGAGACGGTTACAACACATGAAACAAACCCCAGAAGAACTAATACTAGACTTACTAACTAAGAAACCCCACAGAACCCATACTACAACTAAACTAAACTAAACACCCACAGAACCCATACAAACTAATACACAAGACGATGGAAAATGAAAATTTAAGATAGGAAAGAATAAAGAACATAAAGAAGAATGAGAAAATAGAGAAGACGAAGACAAAACAGGTTCCAATTGTTGTCGTTGTCACCACCAACGATACTCGTCGCAATTCAAATCTGGCAATTCAACTGACTTTCCTGACGAAGACTTACGAGTTTTTTGGTGGTGACAACAAGAACAATTGTGGACTTAAGACGACATAGAGGACAGGAACGGAAACAGTACGTTGGGCGTCATTTGTTATATGCAGGGAGTGGAGTAGGAGGAGTTAGGGATTTGAAAGTTGACAGGAAATGAGGATGTGGATGGGACCTAAGGATAGGATGTGACGGGAAAAGGAAAGAGGGTTGTCCACGGGGAGCGCGGCACGCTTGCGATGCGCGGCTTCGCTCGCCGGAAATGGGGTGGTTCTTGCCCCCGTAAACAACTAACCTACACAAACAAAACATAAATCGTGCCAGGCAAAACTACTACTTTTTACTTACATGTTGCAGCGGACGGACGGATATACCACATTGAGGGGCGCTGTCGGTGGTGTTCAGCGCGGCCATGTTCGGAACCCTCCCAACCTGGAAGTCCGGCGGCCATATTGGACTTCCCCTATCTCGCACAGATGCCTCAGCTGCTCAAGCCATCAGCCGGATGGACTGAATCCCTTCAACACCCCCCCTGAAAATTAAACTTCTAGCGACTCATCTCGCTTACGAACGCATAGATACACACAAAGAAAAATAATATTGAATTTCCTTCCATAGGCGTTACAAATTTGATTTGACTTTTATTTGCTATCTATTTAAACAAAAAAAGGGCATAGGAACAATATAAATAATAATTATAACAAAAATAAAATTATTAACACAAACAAAAGGAAACAACAAAGAAAAACTTTCCCTCCCAACTGTACCTTTATGTACTCGCAAAACTATATACGGAGGCCCTACCTATATCGAGCTCGGTTTAGGTGGTAAGAAAAAAACAAAATGTTAAGAAAATTAACGCGACGGAGGAAACGAAATTTTACACTAATGAACCTATAAATTACGTAGAAAAAGTAAATACAAAATGTATTTAACCCCCACCTCAGGGTATGCCACAAAAAAAACCTAACCAATAACAAAACTATTTTGGAGCATTCGCTATGGTTATTTGTTATCATAATTTGAGAGTTTAGCTGACTTCGACTTATTTATACTTATTTAGCACTATTTTTATGTATATATCTATTTTGGAGCAATAGGAGATTTTATCTTATAATTATTATTATTAATAAGGTGTGCATACATGGCTTTGTATATCTGTATTTTATATTATTTTTTTTTGTTTGTTTATTTACGCAACTATAAAATTAATTAAACAGTAATTCATTAAATTTCCTTTTTTTGCGTACTAGACACTCTTCTGGGTGTCTATGGGTGAATATTCAATGGTCGCACTGGATGACCTTCACTGTCCGTGACGTTTACGATCGCTGGATGTTTAATTCCCTTATCTCTTTTATGATAAAGTTATATCGACAGGTATTCAAACTTATGGTGAAGGTTAATTAATTTTAGTTTTTAACCTAAATTTAAGAGCGTGGCGACCACAATCCCCCTTCGGATTAATTTGGTGGCCGCCTAATAACACACTTATATTTAAACTGAATTTAACACAAAAGTTTTCTAAAAGAACTGCCTATATACGTATATATGTACTGAACAATAGGACTTTTTTTTTTTTTGAAATTATTGAAATAAAAACAACAAATCACCACATGACTGAGACATTTAGTCTCGCCACCCACTGTAATGCAATTGAATTGCATGCTGTTTTGTAATTGTCTCAAAGCCACCAATAAAAAAAACCACTACTCTCTCTTTCGTCCGGATCGTCCGATTCTGTAAGTTTTTCTCTTAAATTTTGGCCATTTGTAGCTGTCATATCTGGATTTTATGGTTTTGGGATTGGGAACAGAAACATTTTCTTCCGCCGCTAACAGTCACTAGATGGATTTGACACTAAACAGAAGGCAGTACAAAGTGACATGACAGACAGAAGTCAACTCCACCAGCTGTTTTGCCAAGGTTTGTTTATTCTTTGGTACATTTCAAATTTTCAAGGCAATTTTACTTTAAAATTAATTTTCTTCTTTACAGGTGGCCGCAACAAGCCAACTTATTATCCGTAAGTAAAATTGTTAAGCGAGGGCACAAAGTGGAATTCACTTCCGAAGGATGTAAAATCACAAGTGCTGACGGACAGCTTTTGGCAACAGCCACCGATGAAAATGGAATTTTCAAATTAGATCGACCGCGGCAGAAAGCATTTCTTTCTCGCACAGAAGAAGAAGTTGAGTTGTGGCATAGGCGTTTAGGCCACATGAGTTGGACAGATATGAATATTCTCCGGAATGGTCTAGCGACAGGATGTCATTTTAACAAGTGTAATAATGACCTGTGTGTAAACTGTATTAAAGGAAAACAACACCGAGAACCTTTCCAGCACAGGGGTAAGCGAGCCGATAATGTACTAGACCTGGTCCACACCGACTTATGTGGGCCAATGGAAACAACATCCATCGGAGGTGCCAAGTATTTTCTCACCCTTATTGATGACTGTTCAAAGAAAGTCTACGTTTATTTTTTAAAGCAGAAAAGTGGGGTTTTCGATATGATAAAACATTTTAAGGCACTTGTTGAGACCCAGATGGATCGAAAAATTAAAATCATTCGATCAGATAATGGTGGAGAGTATGTGAGTTCGAAGCTTAAACAATTTTTGCAGAGTTCGGGAACTAGACATCAATTAACAATCGCCTATACGCCGCAACAAAATGGGGTTGCGGAACGTATGAACCGCACGATTGTGGAGAAAGGTCGCAGTATGTTATTCGACGCCGGATTGCCAAAGGAGTATTGGGCCGAAGCAGTGGCATTAGCCGTTTATCTGATTAACCGGACGCCGACAAATAACATCCGGAATGTCACTCCCGAAGAAATTTGGACAGGTATAAAGCCAGACGTCAGTAATCTCCGAATTTTTGGTTGCAAAGCAATGTCACATGTCCCGAAAGAGAAGAGATTGAAATGGGACCCGAAGTCTAGAGAACTGATCTTTACTGGTTACTGTGACGATACAAAAGGATATCGCCTTATTGATCCCAAGACAAAGCGATTAGTCAGAAGCCGAGATGTCATCTTTTTCGAGAACGAGAAAGCCGAAGATCATCATTTACAGAAGCATGAGGAAAAAGCATCACAATCAGCATTCGTTCCAATTTTTTTAGAGCAAATTGAGAATTTGGTAATCGATAACAGCAGTGAAGCAGATGACACAATTGTTGGACATCAAAGTTCCCCGGAAGAGAACTCTGAGATGATAGTACCAGACGACATCATGGAACCAGTCTAACTTCAAGACATTCCGAAACAAGAAAGGGACGACATATCCTTAGATGAAAACATCAAACATGAACCAAACAGTGACGAAACAATTGATACAGCTGGTTCTCAGAGACGTTCAGATAGAACTCCGAAACCCAGGACATTTCCGGATTACGTTACTTACTTTACTGTAACAAATGCTCCTGCCGATCCTATCTCCGTTGAAGATGCCTTAAGTGGACCGAATGCGTCATCCTGGAAGACAGCAATGCAGGAAGAATATGAAGCAATACTGGAAAATGAAACATGGATTTTAGTAGATCCTCCGCCGAACAGAAAAATATTAAACGCGATGTGGGTATTTAAAACCAAACCGGGCGACGGAAATGAAGCCAAGAAATACAAGGCTAGGCTGGTAGCTAAAGGATGCGGGCAAATCGAAGGCATCGATTTTCAAGAAACGTATGCTCCAGTGGTAAGAACTAATACAATTAGATTGTTGTTTGCTCTTTCTGTTAGATATGACCTTCACCTTCACCATATGGATGTTAAGAATGCGTTTCTACACGGAGAACTAGATGAAGTTCTATATATGAAGCAGCCGCAAGGATTTGTTGTAAAGGGCCAAAAAAAAAAGGTTTGTAAGCTGAACAAGGCAATGTATGGTCTTAAGCAGGGTAGCAGATCCTGGAACAAGAAGATGGACTCCGTTCTCAAGTCCATGGGTTTTATTCAGACGCGCACGGATCAGTGCCTTTATATCAAGAAATCTAATTCAAATGTTCAGATAGTTGCAGTTTACGTTGATGATTTATTGATCTTATCCAACGATCTTAATCACATGAAAGACACGAAAAATAAGCTGAAGGTGACATTTAAGATGAAGGATCTTGGCGAAATTAACAGATGCTTGGGCATGAGGATTTCAAGGGATCGAAATCGAGGAAAACTTTGGGTTGATCAGACTGACTACTTAAATGAAATCATCAGCAAGTTTAAAATGGCAGACTGTAATCCAGTGAGTACTCCATTAGATCCAAACCAAAAATTAACGTCTGAGATGTCACCAAAAGATGATGCTGACAGGAATAAAATGCAGAATATCCCGTACAGAGAAGCAGTTGGAAGTCTTCTATATGCAGCGCAAGGAACAAGACCAGATATAGCTCATGCAGTGGGTGTTGTTAGTAAATATCTGACAAATCCCGGTCAAGCGCATTGGATGGCTGTAAAACGAATCATGCGATATTTAAAGGGGACAGTCAACGATAAAATTGAGTACTGTACAGATGAGAGTTCCAAGTTAGTGGCATATAGCGATGCAGATTGGGCCAATGAAATCGACGAGCGTCGTTCAGTAAGTTGATACATTCTCAAGATGCACGGTGGTCCCATCTCTTGGGCGAGTAAGCGGCAAAGGACCGTGGCTTTGCCCACCACAGAGGCTGAGTACATGGCACTATCATCAGCTTGTCAGGAAGTACTTTGGCTACGAAGTTTGGCCGCTGAAATTGATTAATCTATTATATCAGAGTCAACTATTATATATTGCGACAACAAGGGAGCAGTGGATCTTGCTTCTACAGCTGGATTTCGTCCACGGACAAAACACATCGACATCCGCCATCATTTCCTACGAGATCACATTGAAGACAAGAACATAATTGTGCATTATCTTCCGACTGAGCAAATGGTTGCGGATTCTTTAACGAAATTTTTGTTGGGAAACAAGTTCAACCACTGCAAAGATAATTTTGGTTTAATCAAACAATCAATAATTTGAGTTCAAGAAAGGGTGTTAAGATGGTGAACACAAATTTGTGTATTCGCCTTTATATTCATGGCTTTTATATAGTTATCTCTTTCTTGTTCTGGCAAACTACTTTAACCGTTTCTTTTTCAATTTTGCTTTTGAGTTATACGCAAGCTTGGATTAACTTTTTTACTAATAAATCGTTTTTATGTTAAAGTAGTATTTTTATTTATTGCGACAAGTGGATAATTCATTTCATCGGGTTAAGGTGTTAACGAATCTTCATCACATCAGTATTTTAGTCGCTGGGTTACACTTAACCATCCTAGGGAACGAAGCATGTCAACACTTGAGGTATAGCTGTTAGATTTTAATATGATCCTCATCGCTGTTTTGGAGAATTTGCAGTTTTCTTTGATTTACGTGGGTGCACATATACATTATGTATACTATAGACGAGGAGTAATTAAAATTAGCGAATGGAATGCGTTGGTTGCGCCAACGTAGCAGGCTAGGCTTACCGTCAGGATTTCTGTTTGCCTTGACGTGAAGGTGATCTTTATGGAACATCAGATGGCATCCGGTGACTGCCTCAGGGCCGAGTTTTAGTAAGCTTGGAGATGTTGCCAGTAATTGTCGCTTAGTAAGATTCTCCAGATATGGGCAGGATGCAAAGTGCCCGATTTGTTTGTTTCAATGACGATCAGTTTCACTTCGTGGAGCAACTCGAGGACCTCAAACCGTCGACCAAAGATTGTCAAACCTTAAAATACAAGTATGTACAAGTCAATTACCCCTGTGATCAATTCTAACCAGATTGAAAACGAATGGAATTACAAGGGAAGAATTCGAAATTAACGCATTTTTCCGAATTCATCCCTTGTAATTCCGTTCGTTTTCAATCCGATCGAAATTGATCACAGGGGTGAATTTGAAGGTTTTCCCAACCGTCCGAACTGCTCCGCAAAAAAAGTCTGTTCCCGTACTGTCCAAAACAGCCGAAAGCAGCTGAAAACTACGCTCTGTTCTGTCAAAACCTATGAAAAATCTTCGTACGGGAACAGGATTTGACTGTTTCCGGCTGTTTTGGACAGGTACGGGAACACCTAATATGGTACGTATTTGATGTTAAACACAGAAGTGTTAACCAGAAGGGACTTCTGTGCATATAACCGGATCTCCCGTCTATGTTTCAAGCTGTAAACAAAGCTAAATTTGGCAGCACTTTGAAACAATTTGAGTTGTCAAATGGTAGAACACGTAGGTAGGTAAAGAAATTTGGCAGAGTAGGCCGGCCAGCGAATAGAAGTGTTTTTCGTTGTAAAACTTTTGAATAAAAAGATAACAAAAAAAATTAAACGTTAATCAAACCTATATTTCATTTGTTTTATATAAAACATAGAAAACAAGCAAACTGTCCAATGTCGGCGTCAGGTTTATCGAAAGGTAGAAAACCACAAAATCATGGTTCGAATGCATTACAAAAAAATGACAAATCCAAAAATAAACCGCAAACAAACAATTTCCAAGAGATACAATCTAAAAATATGGAATTGGCTAAGAAGATTACAGAGAACTATGAATCTAGTTCCGATGAGGAACAGCTTGATGGAGACAGGATCTTAGGTGAGCTTTTCGCACAATTGTCTTTCAGTCAGACCTAAGTATGTACGCGTCGCACG
The DNA here is from genome assembly GCA_949775065.1 of Brachyopa scutellaris. Taxonomy (NCBI): domain Eukaryota; kingdom Metazoa; phylum Arthropoda; class Insecta; order Diptera; family Syrphidae; genus Brachyopa; species Brachyopa scutellaris. The sequence continues at coordinate 93,362,500 of OX459113.1, read as the reverse complement.
TAACTAACAAGAGCAAACATTTTTAGAGAAACTCTACAAGAACTACTCTGGCGGAGATGATCAGCTTCAAAAAACAGCGACATTCCTAGAAAACGTACTACAATCTGGCTCAGCAATTTGCTTGATATGCATTGGTTCTGTAAAGAGAGCGGATCCAGTTTGGTCTTGCAAATACTGCTATTGTGTGTTTCATCTGTTGTGCGTTAAACGATGGGCTAACGATAGTATAGCATTGTTGAAGGATAAAGGAACTGAAGAACAGGGTTATTACAATAATATGGGTGAATTCATTCCAAAGAAGGTTAAAACCGTGAAATGGTGTTGTCCACAGTGTCGTCGTGACTATCTACCCGACCAAAGGCCGACACAATATGAGTGTTTTTGCGGAAAAGAAATTAATCCGGTAAATCAGGAGTGGATTGTACCCCATTCGTGCGGTGAAACTTGTGAAAAACCACTGCAACCAGAATGTGGACACAAGTGTTTGCTGCTTTGTCATCCAGGTAAAGCCCTGAATTCTTTTGCTTTGACTCTTTGAGTGTGTATCGACTTACATTTTTAAACTTTTTGTGTTAGGTCCCTGTCCTCCATGTGCTCAGAATATAGTAGCCAGCTGTAAGTGTAGAAAATCACCACCTAAAACATTGCGATGCTTTCAGAAGAGTTGGACTTGCGAAAGAAAATGCTCAAAAATGCTACCGTGTGAGAAGCACAAATGTGATCAGGTTTGTCATCTGTCGGGACAATGTCCCCCCTGTAGTAAAACAAGTCTTCAAAAGTGTGTTTGCGGAATGGAACAAGCAATAAAGAGCTGTACACAGCGAGTGTGGCATTGCAAAAGAGTAGGCTGATTATTGCGTGTTTGATGTGATTTTGTACTGATATGTTTTTGATTAGGTTTGCAACAAGAAATATAGTTGTAGTATTCATAGTTGTAAAAAGGTGTGTCATGACGGACCATGCGGAGAATGTCCTCTGAGCTTGCCAAGGACATGTCCCTGTGGTAAAACTGTAAGTAAAATTTATTTGTTGTTAATCCACGATATTAACAAGTGGTTTCAGAAAAAGGTTGCACCCTGCAACGAATCGATTGATACTTGTGACGACACTTGCCAAAAGTTACTCTCATGTGGGACACATTATTGCAGTCAAAGATGTCACAAAGGCGATTGCAGTTTGGTAAGTTATTTAATTTGCAAAATGATTGTTTCGTATTGAAGACCACAGTACAACCTTTGCACTACAAGATGGTGTGTTTCTAGACCTATATTAAATCTATCGATTTTTAGTGTTTGATTATAACAAAGAAAAAATGTCGCTGCGGTATGCACGAGAAAGAGGTACCCTGCTGGAAAACGTTTTTCTGTGAAACTAAATGTAAAAAGATCAGAGACTGTGGAAAGCATGCTTGTAATAAAAAGGTTTAAGTTTACCCATTTAATAATCCCTATGATCTTAAAAGGGTATTATTCTTTTAGTGCTGTGGTGGGTCATGTCCACCATGTGACAAAGTGTGTGGAAAACTACTATCGTGCAAGAAACACAAGTGTACATCTGTGTGCCACGATGGTCCATGTTATCCGTGTAAGCTTAAATCAGACGTCAAATGCCGCTGCGGAAGCACATGCATTACAGTACCCTGTGGAAGAGAACGTAAAGCACGTCCCAATTGCTTGGAAACTTGCAGGTAAAAAAATACGCTATTTGCTAAAGGATTTATGTTAATCGTTCGCTATAGAGTTCCAACAAAATGTCATCATCAAAATAAGCATAAATGTCACAAAGGTGATTGTCCGCCGTGCAATCAAGTATGTGGATTAAGAAACGACGTTACGAATTGCACACATATCTGCGAAGCTCGATGTCATGCGGCAGTAAGAGTTCCCCTTAAGTATTCCCCCAACGGTAGCATATTTGACTATAAATTAGAAAATGTAAGTTTATTTAAGTTTTTATTTAAAAAAATATTGTAATTCTCTGACTGGCCTTTGTATTTCAGTATGAGATTAAATGTCTACCACATCCGAAATGTGAACAGAAAGTAATGGTGTCGTGTATTGGAGGTCACGAGATTGCCAAATGGCCATGTTGGAATTCGAAGCCAACTTCATGTCAACGATTATGTGGGCGCTTTTTAAAATGTGGCAATCACACATGTTCACTTGTCTGTCACAGTGTACCTGTTTTAACTGACAAAGATGTAAGTATTTATTGAAAAGGCAGAGAGCAGTGCGCGTAACTGTAACCAATTCCCCTGAGCTCGTGCTCAACGAACCAAAAGTGAATCGAAGATCTTCTGGCCTTGCATAATTGGTACAATTTTCAGCCAACAGCATATGCCTCATGATCTGTTTCCAGGTGAATACTCGAATGTACATTTCTATTTTTTATTTTTAAATCAACAGCAACAGGAGGGCTGCGCAGCCTGTACCGAAGGATGCCAGTTCAAACGTCCCCCGGGTTGTGTTCACAACTGTAAAAGACCTTGCCATCCGGCTCCATGTGATCCATGCTCGGCAACAATAAAAACAATGTGTCACTGTGGTCTCTCTCAAGTTTATTTCAAATGTTCCGACTACTTCGTGACAGAGGGATCGTTAAGCGAGATCTTAGCCCGGAAAGAACGGCTAAGAAGTTGTGGAAATCGTTGTATTAAAAATGTAAGTGTTTTACATAAATATTCTTTAATTCAAATTTCAATAAATATCCACTCATTTAGTACTCATGTGGTCATCGTTGCTCAGCCATATGTCATTCTGCACTTTGCCCCAATTCACTGAGTTGTCGCAAAAAGGTTAAAATTTACTGCGAATGTAAGCGCATCAAAGCAGAAATATCATGCGAAAAATCCCGCGGTAATGCTGCGTCCATACCTTGCGACAATAATTGCCTAATCATTAGAGAAGCTATGGAGAAAATCCAGCAGCAAGAAGCAGAAAAACGAAGACTTATTGAAGATGAGCGAAATCGCATTGAATTGGAACAATTTGAAAAGCGATTTGGTAAACGCAAGCCCCGAGAACGTCGCCCTGTCGTACAAGAAGTCAAGAGCAACAAGAACAAAACGCAGTTAATAGTTGTCTCTGCAATGGTATCAATTGCAGCCGCTGCTTTAGCGTTTTATTGTTATCAGTAATACGGGGTTTAAAAGAGTGTCTTATTGAGAATCATTGTGCTTTTTCAACACGGTGTAAATTGTTAGAAATAGAAAATAAATAAAAGTTTTATAATCGTATTTAGACTGTCTTTGGCTTTTTATAGATGTAGGCGGCAATAAATACGGATGAGCTTAGGATAACCGATATCATGAAATTTGCCAGCAACACCGGATCGGCTGATTGAACGTATACCGTGTATACTCGTGCTGTAAAGATTAAAGTTAAATTCAATCATAAAATGAGATCTTACTCGATAACTTACTTAAATTGGTGAATGCTGATAGCGCCCATGTCGTCAAACTAACCGATCGTGAATCTTTGGTCTTAAGAATGGCCAGAAGTTGAAGGACTTTACTTGTAGCTCCAATCGGGGTGCAGAATGGCTAAAAGAGGATGTGAATTGCATTAATTTTTGTTTTAATAGAAATCCCTTTTTTCCCAACAACGGAACAAAACAACAAAAAGCGCAGAGGTGCAACAGGATTTTGGTTGGATTGCAGGGTAACTAACAACGAGCAAGACAAATATATTTGCACAGCCATACATGTGATACATACATATATGTAAAAGTAAGTAAAACATTTTACATATAAATAAAACAGCAGAAATAATTTTAAAGAATTCTATTCTACAGTAAATATAAAGATATAAGAAAATGCGACTTCCTCTCATCTTTTCATACAGATTGTCCATATAGAATTGCTAATTGAATGGTTTTAAGTCACAACGGAATGAAGTTCCACTTTCAAGCGGGTAGCCAAAGTATAGAATTATATACAAAAGAGCTCGAATTGCACATTCTATAGCGGGAAAAAATGTTTAGAAAAACGTAGATTTTGAGATTTTTACACGCGTTCACAGACAATATAGCACAATACCACTTTACTATACTACATAATTATGTACTTACTTTATGTATTTATAGCATAGTTTTGCGCTATATCCTCGTCGGTCTGCAGTTTTGGGCTACTACCCTTTATATTCGTTGGGAAAACAGATAGAAAAGAAAACAATAATTACAATCTAAAGCTCTCAATGCCGACTTTGCCTATAATATCTTGTTTAGCGAAATAATGTTACTCTGCAAGTGGGATAGATTAAGCTCTGTGCAGTCACGTTCAGTGGTTTATGCATAATCAGTTAAGCTGAATAAGATATATAGTTTTTGCTTGGCAGATACTGACTTGTAATTGATAACCTTAACTTCGCAAATGGCACACATTAAAGTTTGACTCCCCATAATTTGTGCAGCACAGCGGAGAACAGAAATTATTTTATGCCACCGCACACCAGACAGTAGCTAAAAACAGAATCCACTTTAAACAACCATAATAGAAAGAATGTTAACAGAGTGAAATGGTGCAGCTTTGTTCACAAACTCTTAGGTCACGTGCGTTTGCTACTTCGGCCCATAAAATGGAGTTGTCTGATTCTTTGCTACCTGGTAGCTAGCGAGAATTAAAATTAAACTGCGTGAAGTATAGAACAGACGTGGTTTAGTGAACATCCTTCACACACTAGACAAGCTTAAACCATTAGCTTAGTAAAAAAAAATTATATAGAAAATGTCTACGTTAGTATGTGATAACAAAAGAAAATAAGAGGTAAAAGTAAAGAAAGTCTGGTATACGTAGATCCATATAGGTATATGTTTCAAGCCAGTAGATATAGGAATGAGATGATACAGAGAAAAGAATTAATTATACAAGCATTATGTTAGAATTATAATCCTCCTATGAAATGAAAAGTCCAGTAGACTAATGTAATTGATTTGGTTGTTAACATAACATAAAAGATAAGAATGATAGTTGAGTGATGCATTATAGAAATATAAGCTTATGAATGTGGAACGAAATGGCATTCGTTCAAACGGTGAGGTAATGTGGATAATTAGAAACGATTATAGAACAAGAGAATTTCAATGATATATATTTACAATGTTTTATGTGGATATTCCAGTGAACTTACCACCAAAAAGGCCAACACCATTAATGGTATTACTTTCAAATAAACTAAGTACGCTACTATCACGTATATAACACTGGCAATGAGGGTTTTTCTTCCTAATAGATTTTGGTACTTGAATACGCAATAAACTAAAACATACTCCTGGAGTAGCAACACCGGATACTCCATGTACGAGAGGAAATCATAGCCGCTACTGAAATTGTATGACATCATTACAGTGTAGCTATATAATTCCAAACATAATCCGAGCACACTGATTCCTGTAAAATTTAAATGGTTATACTACATTCACTTGATCCTGGTTATCTACAGACAATGGTTATTCATCAACGTTTCGCTATAAAAAAGAATTGTTCGTACATATTTTGATAAGATTACACACTAACCTTGTGAAGATTTGTTCTTTTGGATGGTTTTGATTTGGGGAACCTTTATAAACAAACAGGAAGAGACAGTTATAAGACTAAGAAGATCAGCGATGACCAGCATAGCTCCTTTGCTAAGGTAATCCGTAATTGCTTCCATTTGGAAATATCCTCTCGAATCAAAGAAGTGTAACTGCTAGGGTCTAAGGTGTTGCTATTTTTAATTTAGTACTGCGTTTTTGTTGTTAAACCATATTTTGTGCAATTTGAATGAAGACGGTTATGCTAAGTGGTTGTTATATTTCTATAACTTAAGCACAGCAAAATTTTGAAGCATAAAAATAGATAAAGCGAAAAATTGGGATTGACAGATTTAACGTTACGTTCCGAATGGCTGACATAGGTGAACTTGGTGGATTTTTGTACTAATAATTAGCTTAGACCTAACAGTAGTGCCAAGTGCTTAATGAACATAAGTTGTGTTTTTTTTTTGAAATCTATAGGCGTGTTTTTTTCGTAATCTATATAGCCTTAGAAAATATTTTTCATGTTAAATACACTAACAACTAAGCCTATATAGAATAACGAAATCCAGATAGCTATCGAATCTTATGTCTTTAGTCGCAATCCACACGTTGACTCATGAGTCGCGACTCACACGAGTACGAAAGAGAAGAACGATGAGATAGAAAACAAGCTGTTCGGTGAGTCGCGGGTAGAGTTTTTCGAGACCCTTTTTGACGTTTCCCTTTTACTTGTTCGTTATTTTGTTATTCCGCTTCATTTCTTTCGTTGCGCGTAGAGCGCTTGTTTTGAAAATTACGATAGAATTTAATTAGAGGAACAAAAATTGATGCTTTAAATAATTATGCATATATGAAATACATCCAAATTTGTATAACACCTTGTACATAGCCTCCAAAGCTACTATTTTAGGAAAATGAAAAAATGTATGCAATATTTCTTCATAGAAACTAACGAATACAGAGCTGTAACCATTTTAAAAGCGAAAGAAAAAATAAAAGAGAACTGTCAAATTACGAAAACAGAAATTATAAACGAGATGCAAGCACCTCACCGAATGACAGATGACAACAGAAAATAGAAAAGAGTCGCGACTCATGAGCAGAGATGGCGAAAATGACACTTTCTTCGAATAACGACATTTGTTACGTCTGCTACATCATTGAGGTAGTTAATGTAATAGACGTAACAAAATGTAGTAGACGTATCGCTAAGTGTCAAAATGTAGTTGAGATGTCAATATAACGTCAGTTCAGTTGTGAATTTGTAATTTGTGAAATATATAAATGAATGGTTTGTTTTCTCGTGTCGTGTCACGTGTGCCATGTGTAAGATTTTTTAACAATTCAGTAGTTTAGTACTTAGTCATACCAAAAGCCGTAATAGGCTTAGGCAGGAACGTCAAAAAAAAAACTTGTAGATATTCATTATACGCTTAAAATGCACGATAACAATAAATCAGATGAATATTAAGTTTGCAGTGTTTTTTTATTTAAGCTTGGAAATGCCATGTTTCACTCCTGTTTCGTCGTTTTGTGTCTTTCTGTTGTCCACTCGTTGAAAATTTAAATTTCAATTTGAAATTTAACGTTTTCTATGTAGGTAGGACAGGTAACAAACGTAGTTAGTAAATGAAACAAATCGGGCATGTAGTTTATTTGAATTACTACGCGTAATTAATCGAGTAGATTACCTCACGTAATTTACTCTGCCATCTCTGCTCATGAGTCAACGTGTGGATTCCGACTTAGCGTGGACAAAAAAATGTGCTACCAAACTATTTTCTGTCGATTGTCATCGAAATGTTATCGAAAATGTCAAATATGACATGTAAGTAGGGTTGGCCGAACTGTCACTTTTTCGAAAAACTACATATGTTACGTCTGCTACGTAGTTAATGGTGGCATTCAAGATCTTAGTTGACTAGATTTGCAGTCAATTTCACGGCCTCTGATTGGTCGAGAGCCCGAAAATTGACAGAACAGCTAGTCAATTTTTTTGAGGTCGGGGACTGGATTTTTAGTGAAGAAAATCTTGACTAGCCCACTAACAACCGCCAACAACAGCTGACTGGTTGGTGTGGTTATACTGTGTGGCTGTTGTTTGCTTGTTACAAGAATACAAATCCAAGTAAATTATGAAGGAGTATTTTTATTTTTTCTATTTTTTATGCAATTCATATACTGTTGGATTATGTAGAACAATCGACGAACTCAGCAAATCGTTCACAGCAAAAAATGCAACTTGGTCTATGAAATAACTAATTTACATTCCGAACACATGTGTTACACATGTTACTTGCATAAAATGTCATCCCCTAATTCGTGCATTCTTATTTCTAAGTTTGTTTTTGCTCTTCTTTTCTTTAAAAAAACAGATTTGTTGTGCTGCAATAACAATTCTCCAAACAATCCCAAGCGAAAATAGAAAGTAGATGACGTTTTTGACATCTGAACTGTCAACTAGATATGCAGTCAATTTTGGCATTCAAGATCTTAGTTTGACTGCAAATCTAGTCAACTAAGATCTTGAATGCCCCCAATGTAGTTAAATGTAGTTAATGTAGTAAATGAAACAAATTGTAGCAGAATTAGTTTCAACTGTCAAATGGTCTTTTAGTTGTCACTTTGAAGTTGAATTATTTGCTTCTTGGGTTGTGGTTTTCTTAGTTCATATAGAAAACAAGAAAAATAAAAAAAAATAACATTAAATAACTAAAACTCAAGTCGAAGTCGGATTTTTACTCCATTTCAGCTCTTCATTTGTCAAAATTCTCGCATCTTGTTTACTGGAATTCTGTAAAGAAAAACAATTTGGAAATGAGCTGACGAAAAGGTAAATGCATATTAACATTTCATTATCATAAAACAAAATGACATTTGATAATGTTTAAAACATCGAAAAAAGTTGTCACTTTTGACATTGCTAAAATGATAAGATACGAAATTTGGATTCAAATATCAACCATTGCTTTTCGTCTTAAAGCTTATAACTAACATTTATATACTTTATCACATCGAGTGCAAATATTGCATATTGTTTTTTTTTATATCTGTACATTAATTATGTACATATGTTGACTTTAATAATTCATAAGTTCTATTGCACTATTGGAAGACATTAATTTTCTGTAATCATACAATAATATTATGTATCTGCTATTGAGATTTATGATTTTAACTGTATTACATATATCGCTCGAATGTATTCTCACCCTAAGCTACAATATATTATTCTTTCTTTCATGCTGGCAATGTTGTTATACCATAAAACCGCCAGTACTAAAATAAGAAACAAGTTTTCGTCGGGATTTTTATTAATGGCTGGCGATATTTTACGTCTCGCTAGGCTGCGTTAAATTTTTTCTTGAGATTCTTTTTTGCCAATCGCGAGTTTTTAGTTGACATTTTTTCCATAAATATTAAGTAATCTGTAATGTTTCAACAGTGATACGTGGATAACGCTAATTACGAAGAAGGTAAAGCCACATTTTTAGCCTCAATTTGCCCCTGCAAAAGTTCTTGCGTGAGAATTGCTGCTGCTGCTTTTCCAGAAAGGGAGGGCATTACCAGAAACAAAAGATTTTTTTCTTTTTTTCGTACGTCCTTATAAAATACGTAATTTCGAATCTTTTCCTTGTGAATATAATATTCAAAGCGAAACGGATGTAATAATTAAAAAAAAAGTGCCACCTTCCACCTGGGCTGTGCTGCATTCCACCATATCATGTGTGTTTATGTATGTGTGTGCATAAATTTATCAGACGAAATATTTAGCAAATGTAATTAAATTATCCACCACTATTTTAATTGGTTTATGCCGTACCTATTTCTTATAATTTAATTATTGCAATGCAAGAAATATTGCATCTTCTAGTCTAAGATGTGTACGCTCCACTGTCCAAGTGGGCGCAGAAAACACCTCGAGATTCGAGAATCTCGTGCATAACCTTACAGAAGAAAGTATTTTTTTTTTTATTTTCTAAAAAGAAGGTTATTGCTTTGTGTTTTGTTACTACCAAGTAGGCGCATTGTAATTAGAATTTGCAAAGTTTTTCGTTACATAAAAATTCGGCGAAACAAAACAAGGTGGAGTAGAGTACGACTCGGAGTGTGTAGGCCGAATTATTTAAGAGCAAAGCACATTCGTTTCTAATAATTTAGTAACGCGACGATTGTGATTTGGTTGGCTGGCGAATCGAATTTAAAACGGCTGAGGTGAGATGTTTGCACAGAAAAGTGAATAAAACGGCAAATGCACACGTTTGTGTAGTTAAGTGTAATAATGGAGTGACAAATCCGCTTGTTTGACCTGACCGGTAACAAATCGTTTTCCACCCATATATCCAGTAAATTCACGTATCGATTGTGTAATGAAATTCATTAATACAAGGTCTCGGTTAGTTAAGAGTTAAAGAGAAGAACTTTTCCCACGTTTATTTACATATGTACATAGGTATTTATGTACATTCCTTTGGTGTTAGTTTGCAGTTGATGTATACGGGATGTTCTTAAATTTTTTAGAAAATGAAAACCGATATTTTCTGTTCCTACAAATTTTGCCTTGTTTGTCCATCTGTTCTTTGCATCTTGAACATACATAACATTGTTTAAATTGTGTGTTAGATGTAATTAAAGTCATAGTAACTAATCACGATATACATTTACATTAACATATTGCGGTCGATACACATTTTTTGGCTATACATATTTGTGGCAACAAGGAAAAACAGCATAAGTCGTGTTTTTACAACTTTTCAGGAGAGCAGTATAAAGGTTTGACGTTAGCTTACAAAAAACTATGCATCGTATAAGAAAGTTGTTGATGCAGAAATAAAAATGAGAAAAAAAATATTTTTATACAATTACTTATGGTTGTATTAGTTTCATTAGCTGTTGGAGCATAAGAACATGTCAAATGCTTACGGAAAATCTTTACTTATGCTGTTTTTATGCATATTTGCGGAAAATTACTAATGTTGTTTTTTGTTGGTCTATAACTCAGCAACCGTTAGAGATAAAAATAAGAAAAAAAATGTACCAAAGAGAATCGAATATTGGTGTAAAAAACTGAATTTCGACATAAGTCGACTTATGTTGTTTTTCCTTGTGGCCACAGATATATGTATGCACATACATACATATGTACATAGATATATAAATTCTTTATGTCAATAGAATATGAAAACATATGTATACAAGTTTCTCCCTTCCGCCAATTATTGCTTTGCAGGTGCATTGTGTGAAGCTGCAAATACACGATACTATCGTTGTAGGTACAACCGCAAGTTGTGCCGATATCGGTACAACCGTTGTATGTAGCACACACTATACAATCTACGTACGTTTTACATTCACCGGTGCATGCAACCGCAGGTTTTCAATTCAAAGCCTTTGACAGTGCGATATCGGTGCGACCGTCGTAAGCTTGCTAAAACAGTATACAATCGTCGCATACGACCGCAAATGTCACGCAACCGTTGTACAACGATTGTATCGTGTATTTACAACTTATTCTCTTCATCAATGTTTAGCAATTAGCAATAGTACTACCTACCATTTGAATCTTTTTTATATCTTGCTATTTAAGTTTTGGTCATCTATAATTGTTTCCTTCAAAGAAAAAAATTTCATATTAGGAGTAGGTAGGTAAGCCGGATACATACATACATACTATGCTCATCGTTAAAACTTCTTCTATCGCCCAGCACTTATCTAAAAAAAACGTTAAAAAAAAGATGATACAATCATTATGTACCTTATGGTGGACATCATGTACCTACAAATCTGTGTCAATACGTTAGAATCGCTTATGTCGACATAAGCCAATATCGAGTTTTTTGGTCCAAATTGTTGTATATTTTACTACCTTTTTTTTGGTCTAGTTCTCATACATCTACGCCAATAAATAACCGTTATTTCGCAAGAATACAAAACAGCTAAAGGCGTTTGGACAAAAATTTTTTTTAAATTTTTTCTATTCGATTTGTAAAACCACTTAAGTTATCACAAAAGCTATTATAAAGCTTATTGAATTAATTGAATTTTACCAGCTTATGTCGAATTAAACTATACTTTAAAAAATTCATATTGTTCAAAAATCAATTTTGCGAAGTAGCTTAAAATAACGTAAGCTACTTTAACTTATTGCCATAGAAATATAAATATGCATGTACATTATGTGCTAAAAAGTGTAGCAATTTTGGTTCTATGCCTCTTATTTGTTTCTAAAATCAGACATCAATTATTTACCGAGGTGGACAAGTATAGCTTCTCGCAACTAGCCATTTGTGAGTGCGTGTTAAATTTTGCGTACGAATAGAGTCAGTGTTTTGTCGAGTCCGAACGGCTAGCTGAGAAAATTCTCACGGTAAATCATATTTTTGATTGCTGTCGGTCATTCGAAGAGGTGTTACCGTGTAGCTGCTGAGTTTCAAATGTCTGTTCAAATGGTCAACCTTCACATACCACTAGGCTTTGGCGCCTGATATTGGTTGTTTACGCAACAATTTTTGCTTTTAAAAAGGAGGAAAGGAGTACAACAATCTGCTGGCAAGAAAGTCCAGGAGAACAATTTTTCGATGCAGTTTTCATCGCCTACCAATAGTTGCAATAAGGAAAGTGTGTGTAACAGGGTTTTTTAATAAGCATACAGCCATTACTTGGTATGGTTCTACATTTTAGTGCACTGGTCGGCAGTTTTTCTTATTCGTGTACCACCTTCGCGTACCACCAAATATTTGTTTTTAATTATATTGATTTTATTCAAACAAAAATCAAATGTAACATGATTTTTTGGCCAATAAACTGATACTTGGTTCAATTTTCGAAATGACAACTCACACAGTGTGGTCAGCATTCAAACACTTTCCTTGCTTAGTCTTTATCAAAGCCATTCACAAATAGGTCTGTTCCCGTACTGTTGCAAACAGCCGAAAACTACACTCTCTTCTGTCAAAACATATGAAAAGTCTTCGTACGGGAACAGGATTTGACTGATTTCGGCTGTTTTCGTCTGTTTTGGACAGGTACGGGAACAGACCTAATATGTTAAAGAAAAATGAAGCAAAATTTTGATAGCAGCCTCGTATTCCGATCCTCTCGCGTACCACCTCTGGTACGCGTACCATGCAATGCCGACCACTGTTTTAGTGCTTTATATCTAGTAATAAAATGAAAAGGTTGCAATAAAAAAGCACAGGTAGTAAGTTCGCAATGATCAATAAACATTCGCCGGCCATACACTCACTCCTTTAAAAACTTTACACTGTAAATCTCTTCTTTACGACATCAGATAATACCCCGCTTCCGTTTACCTGCAAATAAGTAGATTTTGACTTTGAAAACTGCACAGCAACGGAATTTCCTAAGAGATCTAAACCAACAAAAGTTTCGTACGATTTCATGGGAAAATGCCGTGTACACGTTTGTTGCCCCTTATTTCCTGTGTTGAAATTTGCCACTTCACCGAAATGGTCTCACCGAATGAATTTTTCAAAATTTCCGATCAAATCAATTACCTGCAAATGAATGACACCCCATGAAGAAAGATATATTTTTTTGCATTTCTTTTCACCTTCCTATGTTTGAATTGGTTGGCTGGTTCCTTTGGCAGATATGAAGCCAGACAGACTAAACCAGTAAAGGGAGGGATGATATTAAAAAAATCTCAGGTAGAGAGAATGACAAGAAAAAATAAAAAAAAACCAAAGATATTGGATGGGATGTATTTTTTTTACACTCAGTCTAAAGTTTGGGTAACCATTCATTATCTATTTAGAAGAAGAGGAACGGAAAAAAGTGGAGGGAAAAGTGGCAGGAAGATTTATGTGTGAATGTTTTGTGTGCCACAGATTCTTACCGACAATAAAGGTGCTGGTGGTTGGTGGAACCGGCGATCTCTTACATTTTAAGTTCTGTATCGTTACTTGACTGATTTTTTTTGCGTGTGCCCTTTGTATTATACATTCAGTATCAAATTACAACACTGTATCGTCTTCCTATTGAAAAGAGAAGGTTGGGACGAGAGGTCGTATCTTCGCTCTTGTGTGGGATATAAATGATCAGCAGCAGCAGGGGCAAAGGCGAACAGTTACTGTGCTAATATTCTCAGTTTTCACATGAAATAACTGTCTTTTTCGTTTTTGTTTACAGCTTTTGAACACACACACACATCCTCCACGCGTATTATGGAACAAAAATGTATTCCATCTGCTGATATTGATTCAACTGGTTGCCATTTAAACATCAAATTAACATCGGCAACAACGGCTAATACACCGGATAATACAACAGCAATCGTATCATACCTAAGATCGCCGCAAATGTCGTCCAAAGAACACCAACAACTACAGCTGCAGACACACAATAACAATGTTAGTGATAAGAACATTTATGAAAACTATGAGACCTCAAAACAAAATTCACATAACAAGCCTAATGAAGGTCACGACCGTGGCTGCAATATATCTATGTCTACTCCTGCTGCGGATAACATAGCGCTGTTCAAAGATGACGACAGCCGATCAGGGTCAAGCGATGATATCACAACACCCATTGTGGATCTGCACCATCTTCATCAGCGTCATAACCACCATCGTCATAAGCAGCCAAATAGCAACGGCGACGAAACAACTATGGCAACATCGACGAACACAATAGAAGTAATTCAAGACCATCATCGCTGTCAAGAGACAGAGAACACTGGTGTTGTCGGTGTGGGCATTTACCTGGAGACGCCAGTTGTCGATGAACAAATTGTTGGCCTTAATAGTCATGATTACGAGAAGGCTAAACCAAAAAGACTTAGCGATGAGTTTCTCCTGTCGTCGGAGGACTGCTGTGATGACGAGCGGAATAGTAGTAGTGATAGTAATCCTCTAAAAACCCATAGTAGTAGTAGCAATAAGACCGCAGAATGTAATATTAGTAATAGCAATAGTAGTGAAATTCTGAAAAACAGTGGAATGCTGAACGACTTACTGATATCTGTCATGGGCGTCAGCGATGGCGGTAATGGTGTCGATTTTGTCGGTGAACGAGATGTGTCGGAATACCGTGAATCTCAGTACGAAGGCGGCGGTGAAGATGTTGATGTACCCGCGGCAGCCAGTGGAAGCATGTCATTTCGTTTCAAAAACATCAGCATTGATTACCATCCATACGATAAGGCCGATGATGGTTTGACCGATGCAGATCCGCCTGCGACAAATGTAGCAGAGAACGATGTGCAATCAATGGACGCCATTGAACGTCGAGACTTTGAACATGAAAAAAGCCTTACCGGAGGAATTATACTGAAATCTAGTTCGTTAGCTAAGAATGATAGACTTAAATTAGGATTAGTTCAACCGAATGTGCAGAATGCCAACAACCAGCAACATAGAGCGGTGTCATCTGATAGTAAGGTAAGTAAGCGTATGCATAGTACCGTTTAGCTTATCTCGAACAATTAATATCTTTTAAATAATAGTGTAGCCAATTACAACTTATAACATTCATTTCCATTTCTAGTGCACATATAAAGATCATTCAACAACACCGACCAGCAGCCGCCATTGTAGTAGCAGATTAACCAAATCAACCGCCAAGATTAATTTAACCACAAGCTTAAGTCATCCAGAGACTAACACCAGCTGCATGTCACAGGAGAACACAGCAGAGACTCAAAATCAAGATGTGCCGAAGAATAGTTCATCTAATAATATTAACCATAAAGTACAACAACAGCCAGGATCCAGTAAACCGGTTCTGGATTCAGCATCATCATCATCATCATCAGCAGCAGCAGCATCAGGATCATCTTTGCTTGAAAGCGTTTCAAAGCCACCAGGTGAAGGCGTCGGAAAAAATGTATTCGAATTATTTTCGAATTCAAATTCAAACGATAGTCTAGCATCGGAGCAATCATACAGTACCTCATCAAGTCATTCCTTGTCACTTTTAACCAAACAACAACAGCCAGGATGCAGTGGAGTCAGTAGCGCTAGTAGCCTTAATCCCGAAGAAGAACTTCAAAAGAAAGCCGTTGTGGAAGCTGAATCAATTCATTCGTTGCAGGAGAAACCTGATGCTATGAATGAAGATGAAGTTGCTACATCATCCTCAGCACGTTGCCAATATCCCGCCTTAAAATATATTCGAAGCTCTCAAAAGAAGGACAGTCCAAGTACATTAAATGGTGTCGAACCGGTAATACTGCCTACCTCTGATGATGCGCATGCGCATGAACTATTGACTTCACGATCAGCCGTGGTTTCTACCATATTTGCCATGATGAACGGCAATATTCGTTCTAATCTCAAACAGCATAATGGCTCTGACCTGCCGCATCTAGAAAACGAATTGCACGAGAACGAATTTGACGAGGAAACATGGGCGGACTGTGAGGAGGGATCCGACGAAGAGGTGTGCACCTGCCATAAAGATAGCTACGCCTTTCAAAGCAAACGTGATACGTCTGATATGCTGTCAGAGGATGCCCTCTCAAAAGATGTCGAACTCTCCAGCTACATTCAGATGGTATCAATTTCAGAGGATACCCTGTCACATGAAATGACAATGTCACCGGAATTCACCGGACTGCAACGAAAGCGCAAATTCAACGAAAGTCGCCTAGTGGATACTGATACGATTTTGGGCGACACAGTCAGCGGTAGAAAACGGATTGCTTATGATTATGCTTCAACCCCACGAAGTTCGCAAAATTTATTAATAATTGCAAGTCCTTCGACGTCATTGGGCAGGCGTACACCACGTTTACTAATACCCACCAGGGATAACCCTCCCCCAGAGCTACAAGATTGGTTGTTGCAATTTCAGCGATGGTCACACGCTGAACGGCTACTAGCCGTCGATAGACTGATTGAACACTGCGAACCAACACAAGTTCGTCACATGATGAAGGTAATTGAACCACAATTCCAGCGGGATTTTATTTCGTTACTACCGCGTGAGTTGGCACTGCAAGTGTTGGCATACCTGGACCCGAAGGATTTGCTTAGAGCAGCCCAAACATGTCGCAGTTGGAGGTGAGTTTCTAATTGAAATAAATTCAAAATATTTTCACGATATTTATACTAAATATTTGATTAGATTTCTATGTGACGATAACCTGTTGTGGAAGGAGAAATGTCGTAAAGCACAAATACTGACTGAACCCAAGACCGATAGACCGAAACGTGGCCGAGCAGGTAATATGCCTCCAATCGCATCGCCATGGAAGGCTGCCTATATGCGACAGCATATAATTGAAATGAATTGGCGTTCCCGGCCGATACGTGAACCAAAAGTGTTGAAAGGTCACGATGATCACGTCATCACGTGCCTCCAATTCTCTGGCAATCGCATTGTGTCAGGATCAGATGATAATACGCTTAAAGTTTGGTCAGCAGTAACTGGGAGGGTAAGAGTTTCGAATAAGATCTCACTTCTTTGTATTGATGAAAGATTTTCTTTTGTTTTGTGTAGTGCCTGCGCACATTGGTGGGTCACACTGGTGGTGTTTGGTCATCACAAATGTCTGGCAATATAATAATTTCGGGCAGTACTGATAGAACCTTAAAAGTATGGGACATGGAAACTGGACAGTGTGTGCACACACTGTTGGGTCATACATCAACTGTTCGATGTATGCATTTGCATGGCAAAAAGTATGTTCAGTCCGAGTCGTTTACGTCTTATATTAATGTGATTATTTGTTCAAATTCAGAGTTGTTAGTGGTTCTCGGGATGCAACACTACGTGTGTGGGACATCGAACGGGGAAGCTGTTTACATGTCCTGGTTGGACATCTGGCAGCAGTTCGATGTGTGCAATATGATGGCAAACTAATAGTTTCCGGTGCCTACGATTACATGGTTAAAATTTGGCATCCAGAGCGCCAAGAATGCCTGCATACATTGCAAGGTCATACAAACAGGGTGTACTCGTTACAGGTGAGTTAAAAATGAAAAAAAAAATTCGGAATGTATAAGCTTTCTTTGATTTTTGAACAGTTTGATGGAATCCATGTTGTGTCGGGATCTTTGGACACATCGATACGAGTGTGGGATGTTGAGACGGGAAATTGTAAACACACTCTTATGGGACACCAGAGTTTGACGTCCGGCATGGAATTACGACAGAACATTCTGGTATCGGGAAATGCAGATTCAACAGTAAAGGTCTGGGATATAACCAGCGGTCAGTGCTTGCAGACATTATCAGGTAAGATGATTTATGTATTTATTTACTCGTATGTAACGCAATGAAAATAACTGTTTGAGTGTTGAGTGGTTATTTATATATGTCAGTTTTCCCAAGCGCCTACCGGTAGGTGGTACATTTTCTGATGTCAAATCCTCCTTCGAATCAGTCATGACTTGCTTCGTGGCAATCTAAAGGCTTTGCTAATTTTTTATAGTAAGCTTATTATAAGCTGCTAGTATTTGATTCAACAGACTTGTCATCAGATTTTGACGATTTTTTTGTTTTCCTTTAAATTTAACAGGTCCAAACAAACATCAATCGGCGGTGACATGTCTGCAGTTCAACTCACGTTTTGTGATTACCAGCTCAGATGATGGTACAGTCAAACTGTGGGATGTTAAAACTGGAGAATTTATTAGAAACCTTGTAGCCTTAGACTCTGGTGGTTCAGGTGGTGTGGTCTGGAGAATTCGGTAATGCATTCCGTTGAATATTTAAAATAAAACAAAATTGATTTCCGTTTTCCCTCTTATAGAGCAAATGATACAAAACTCATATGCGCGGTTGGATCTCGGAACGGTACAGAAGAAACAAAGCTGATGGTGTTGGATTTCGATGTAGAAGGTGCCTGTGTTAAATGCTCATAAGTGTTAAGTTATTATAAATAAGCCAACTCCGCACAGTTCTTTTCAGGCCCGCAAATTCATTTGAAGTTTTTTATTTTTGAACACAAACAAAAAAAAAACAAACCTATCTAATTGAGACTTAATAATTAATAATAAGTGTATACCTTATGTTGGAAGGACCGTACACAAGAACGGCGGTAGAGCTGGAATTTAATGCTATATTTTTTGATTTATTTTTTTGTTTTTGTACGAAACACTGGCAGTCTTCACAACTCTAGTTATGCAAGTCCTTGTTTAGTTTAATTAATACACACACAATCGTATGTTCTATATAGTAGTAGTACTTAGGAGATATTTTATTATGTAATTTTTTTTGTTTTTATTATCTAATGTAGAATTTGTTTTTGTAGACATTACACACAAATTTCATCAAAGCTTTATATTATTGAGTAGGTCCCATGTTGACTTGTCTTTGATTATTATTATTATTATATTTCTATTCCTCTGCTTTATTTTTCTATCATGAATGTTTTTTTCTCTTTTTTTGTCATTTTAGTTTTGATTTTTACAAAACATTTTGAATTTGTTACTTAATATCGTTTCGATAAGTTCCAACTAGGCAAAATATATAAAAGGAGTGTGTGTGCTTAATATTTAGCAGGGATTCGTTTTATGACGGGGGGATAACAGCGCAGAGATTGTAACTATATTTAAGATTCGGGACTGTCTATCGGGGATAACACAGAAAATGATTCGATGAGATAATTCTTCAACTTAAAATTACTAGCAATTAAATGCTATTTATCAAATGTGTGTATATTGAGTTTGTCTTCTAGGCTCGTCTCGTAAATATTTTCGTGCAAGTGATGCATGTCTGATTTTATTTAAGTGATTTCACGCTACAGCTTACGTTCTTGCAGAAGCAATAGTACTTGAGGAGAATGCTTCCGATTAATAATTTAGCACATACATACTTGTAGTTGGTCTTCACATTAGAACATCTTTAAGCTACATCTTAAAATGTATGTATTTGGATATGGAAAGGGGCCGTACGTGTATTGTTTTTAAAAGGTAAACGAATTGTGGGAAAATACTTAAGATATTTAAAACCTTAAAATCATCGATTCGCGGCCATAACTCATAAGCTAGTTGACGTTTTTAGTTGTAATCGATAATCGGACGTAATCCATTTCGGATGTACGTTGTGTAAAGCATATGACTTTTGATGGTTCAGGTTTCGAAATTAGGTGAAATATGATTGCGAGTTATTTTTTTTTACTAAGATAACAATGTTAATATAATTGTGAGCAAGCTTGTGGATTTACTGGCGCAAATTCATAGTCAGCCCATGAATAGTTCCTAGAGCCGACTTTAGTTACAGCCAGTACTAAAAAAAACCGGATCTAACTTTTCGTTATTCAGACACATCTTTGTCTGTGTATAGTTTTGCTAGGTTTCCACTTGTCGATT
Organism: Brachyopa scutellaris; assembly: GCA_949775065.1. NCBI lineage: Eukaryota > Metazoa > Arthropoda > Insecta > Diptera > Syrphidae > Brachyopa > Brachyopa scutellaris. The sequence continues at coordinate 93,342,701 of OX459113.1, read as the reverse complement.
TGAAATTGACAACCGACGTATTTTTAGGTCAATTAGAAAATTGGTAATTGGAAATAATAATAAATAAGCAGTTTTTTCAATGTTTCCACTTGCCAATTTTTCAATTGACTTAAAAATACGTCGTTTGTCAATTTCAAATCGACAAGTGGAAACCTAGCATTAGCATCGACTTTGGAAAGTTATTGTGATTTGAACGAATAAACTCAAACGTCAAAATATTGTATGAGAAATTTAACAGTTGCTTAAAGCCGACTCTAATTATTTAAGGTGACGTTTGGCTCATGTTAAATTTCGAGTCGGCTATAAGTTTAAAGTCGACTAAAGGGTGATTATGAATAGCAAAAAGTCTATATTAGGTTATGTAGGTGAATAAATTCTTTTAATATTGGCTTTATCTGACTGAATTTACGCCATTATTTCTAACACACCTCATACGTCCATTTTCGCCGATCCTTTACACTTTGCATGTAATTTTCTAAGTCAAACTAACAATCAGCATCGCCGTTGTAGTTGTTCTCAAAATAATGTTTGAATGCAACCTTTCCTAAAACAACACGCACACATTTTCTCTAACCCAATAGGCACATACTTACTTTACAAGGACTCTGTATGCTTCTTCCGCAGAAACATTACATTAACATTGCTTAACATTGAAAGCTAACACCCGAGTAGAGCGTCCTATTTAAGCCTATTTTCTTCCAATGGAACTAATAAAAGCGATATTATTGTTTTCTTAGATAATTTTAGAGTCTTTCATTTTTGTTTATTGATTTTCTAGAGTTATATAGAAAATTGTTTTGACTATCACACAACGATCATTGCTTAAAAGAAAAACCAACTTAAAAGAAAAGATTTTCTTTTTATTTGTTTTTTTTTTATATAGTATATACATATGTATATTAATTAATTGGTGGCTTCCTCTCTTCGTTAATTTTATTTTTATTTTTTCATTTTGAAAATAAAACTGTTAATTTATGTCTTTGTTATTTGATTCCATTATTTAAGCACTTAAATTAGGGGCCAAAACAAATTGTGTTTCTTCCTTTTTTTCTGATTTTTACTTTTACAAAAATGAAGTGTACAATTCTAAAACAGAAAGAGATGCGAACTGTATCAGGTAAATGAATCAGCTCTTAATTATAATTAACATTATTAGTAATAGCAAATAAAACGAACAAATAATTGATACAATTAAATCAACTTTTAATTAAGTAAGAAAATTATACAAAAAAAGGTAAAACACTTTGTTTGTACAAATTCGTGTATTGTTATGAAATTATATAGCAGATAAATAAAATATTTTATGCCACAGAATTGCCATGGAAAAATAAAAAAAACCAATACAAACATATAAAAGCATGTCCTTTAACAAAAAAAAAAAAAAATAATTAAACAAAATATATAAGTACATACATACATATACAAATAATATTCTAATAAGAAAACAAAATCGCATTCATTTAGCTGTGTAATATAAATATATATAATAATAAATCAAATATTTAATTATAGACTGATTTGATAGTAACTATTTTAATTATTATCAGTTTTAGGTTATTTCATAAAATAATAAAAAAAAAAACAACAAAACAAAACATTGTAATATTAATAAATTAATAAAACATAAAATAGTAAAAAAAATGAAAAATGTGAATAGTAACCATATGTTTCATTAAAACCACCTTATTTTCAAATTTTATGTGTTAGTCAATTAATTTATCATGAAAATGATGCTGCATAAAACACCACACATACACGTACGATTACAAAAAAATATTAGTACTAATGTTTTTTTTCCTCGTTTCAATCAGTTCTAAAATGTTGGAAGAATTATTTGTCAATTTGGAAGAAAGTGTTAAATTGTTTTCGTCGCCTTTGGAGAATTTAGAAGAAAATCGCCCATTTCCTGTTAAATGGGTGTTTCTATTTTTTTTTCTTGATTATTAGTTTAAATATTTTGTAACTTCATTTTGCAGTTGGCAAAAAAATTAACTAAAAAAAGAACAACCAAAAATAAAGCGAACTAATACTTTTAACCTGAATTAAAACAAACAAAAGAACATTATAAAAATATGTAAGAAAAAAAAAATTTCAGCTTTTAATACATTGGAATTTATAATTACGACACAAACAAATTTCAAGTAATGAGTAATAAACAAATTAAAACAAGTTCAATTTTTTTTATTTCTAATTGGTATTTGAAAAATATTCAATCCTATTCTGCAATATATGGGCATTCGTTCTCAGATTTTATATTCTTCTCTAACGTCGCATGCAAATTGTGGATCTAATTCGAATTTTTTATTATTATTATTATTATAATTTATTAGCGTATAATTAAAATTAAAAGCTAACATCGTAAGAGCACTAGCTGCTGAGACTTTCGGCTCTATGGTATAAAAGTACATCTTAAATTTCTATGTTTAGTAATTAATTAAATATAGTGTTAATATTTTGGTGAGTTGGAGTTTTGAGTAGCTGAATGACAGGTGGATTTGTGTTTGTTGTGGCGTTGGCTGTGCATGGTACAGCTCCTAGAATATGATTAACGTCGTAGTGCAAGTTGCAGATGGTACATGTTAAATACAAAATTTATAGATAAAAAATAATAATCACCTCAAAATTCGTATCTATTTTGTATGTAGGTATTTGTCATTACAAAATACGAGTATGGGCGTGCGACTCACAAATACGATTTTCAGAATTGGGGTGATTATCGAAATGGGCACTCTGAACATCAATGATTATTCTTTTAACGTGGTGGAAGTTGCTTTTTAGTGTTCCGATCGTTTCGAGTTTATTGGCATAGACACGGCAGGGTGTTACCTTGGGAATTTTGCATGCAAAGAATACAGTGTTGTGCCCTATGTGTAGCAAGTTACACTTGTTGGAACCCCATATCTTCCACATCAAATATTTTCGTTTTCGTGCCAGAAATACTCGGTTCTTATGGCCTATAGTACGAACCACTGACTTTTATGGTCCATTCTCATCATCTTTAAAGGTAAGGCCCAGGCGCCCCCTTACCACAATTCCCATCAGACACTTTTATGCATGTGACGGGGTCTCGTGAATCACATAGATTTTTCTCGCCCCATAAGCAATCTAACTTATGAGTATGGCATACGAGTGCTCAAAGAGGTGGAAATGTGCCTTTCAGAAATCAGCATCAACTTTTTGTTGCTCTAACACCCAATCTGCGTTAATCATTCGCTGTTCATGGTCTTTGGGCTTCAGTTCTTGTGATAAGAATTTTATACGGGTGTAGATGTATATAATGTCGATTTCGATTGGGCAAAAAAATCACTTTTTTTTTATCTCAATTTTTATCGCTCTAGTACAATTTTCATTTTCCAACCGACCAAAAAAGTACTTTTTTTTTGCTCTAGAGTCTAGATCAATTGTTGTGAATCTCGGATTCTGCTCGAGACTTACACCTACTTGCACTAACACCAGCAGATTTTATATGAAATGTCAACGCAGTACATCAAAATAAATATCAATCAACAAAAATTTTTATCAGTAAAATTGTGTAGAATATTTAGAAAATATAAAGAAAGTGTTTTAAAATTGTATACATATATTATTTTTCTTTTTCTTATTTATTTCCTTTTTTTTCAACTCTACGAACAAGACGCCAAATGACACCAATTTACAGAAAAACAGTTCAATCTCGTTTGTTTTTCATTCAGCACGAAAAATCTAAAATCTGAAAGCAAAATCTGAAGAGCCCAATCGAAAACGACATAATTTTGATGCAAACCTCCAGTACCTAGTAAATCAGTAAATATCACAATTTCGATACATTTTTGTGATTTGACGTTTCATCGAAGTGACATTTGAATATTTCACGTCCATCATAAAATCGAAGATGGAATAAAAATCATAGAATTAGTGAACTAATAAAATATATTTTTTTTTAATTATCACGACTTTCAACCTCCATGGCAAAGAAATGTTGCTTTAGGAATACAATCGTCCCATTAAACAATGACAGTAAACTAATGCAATGAAATGTCAGGTATTTGCCGCACTCTGTTTCACATTTGTTTATTTATCTACAACCAAAAAAATCTAATGGCTTACTAAAGTGTGATTGCACCCTAAGTATTTATATTTTTTACAAACTTTTAACCTCGTCTGTAAGAAAACTTCAATTGGAAAATGGCGGTTGGAAGGCATACTGTCACAAGTCGTAAATCAAAAAATTCTAATTTTGAAATAACCGATATTAACTGTATTGAAGAGACTTCATATATTTCTGTATATTTTTCAGTGTAATTTAAAGAAAATCGTATAAAATGTTAAGAAATACGTAAGTAGATCGCATACAAAATAGTTTAAATTCACAAAATACCATTTTTTCTCATTTTTAAGAGCAAGAACCCCGATCCGTGTGCATAGAACGCCACATAGTCGTCAAAACTCGTCAGAAAAACAAAAGGATCCAGTCAATGTATTTTGTAGAGTACGTCCTCTGCAATCAGATGCAGACCTTACCTGTGTTCGCGTAAAAATTCCCAACACTATAGTTCTAACCCCACCCGAATTCGCTTTGAACTACAAACAAAGTACCCAGAAGGAAACTCAGTACATCTTTAAATATGTATTTGAACCATCAACATCACAACGCGATGTGTTTTCAGCTGTCGCTCAACCACTCGTTGAGAATCTAATTCGTGGTAAGAATAGTCTTTTATTCACATACGGAGTGACTGGAAGTGGGAAAACCTACACAATGACGGGTGACACTCGGCAGCAGGGTATTATGCCTCGATGCTTGGACACACTTTTCCGGACAATTGCTGACTATCAAGCTAAGAAGTACATCTTCAAACCAGACAGGCTGAATGGGTTTGAGATTCTTTCCGATGCTGATGCGTTGCTAGAGAGGCAGGCAGAGATGAATATGCGATTTGTCAGGGGGATGCGGAAGGATTCAAATCAAGATATTGCTTCACAAGCTTCCACGGAACCTAGGTCACTGCATGGTCTAGACGAAGATAACATGTATGCTGTTTTTGTTACGTACATTGAGGTGTACAACAACAGCGTGTATGATCTACTCGAAGAAGGAGGCATTCAAAAGTAGGAAAAGAAATGTAGTAAATGCAGATGTTTTTATAATTTTTATTTTTTTTTGTTCCGTAGAACTCTGCAGAGTAAAATCATTAGGGAGGATGCCAATCATAACATGTTCGTCCATGGAGTTACAGAAATCGAGATAAAGTCCATGGAAGAAGCATTAGAAGCCTTCCAAACTGGCCAGAAGCGTAAACGCATGGGACACACTGTTCTTAATGCCGAATCCAGCCGCAGTCATTCGGTATTCAGCGTTAGATTGGTGCAGGCACCCACAGACAGTCAAGGTGAGACTGTGATTCAAGACAAGCGAACAATAACAGTCAGTCAGTTGTCGTTAGTTGACTTGGCTGGCAGCGAACGGTCATCCCGCACCAAGAACACGGGACAGCGTTTGCGAGAAGCCGGGAATATCAATAACTCACTCATGACTCTAAGGACATGCTTAGAATACTTGAGAGAGAACCAAACAACTTCGGCTCAGAAGAAAATTCCCTACCGGGACTCGAAAATTACACATCTTTTTAAAAACTACTTTGATGGTGAGGGGCAGGTTTCAATGATTGTTTGTATAAACCCACGAGCAGAAGATTTTGATGAAAATTCGGTAAGTTCAATACGTTTTCAGTGGTAGCAAGCTATTAGAGCTGTCTCTCTCTCTTACAGCAAGTGATGAAATTTGCCGAAATGACGCAAGAGGTACAAATAGCCAGGGCGACTCCGATGAAACCAGACTATGGTCTGACTCCAGGTCGTCGGAGAGCCAATAAAATCTTTAAGGTTGCTGTCAACAATCTTAATGATTTGGGTCATACTGAGGCCAATAAACTAGAAGTTGATCTGGGTTTGGTGTATACCTTGGGTCCGGGATTCCCTGACTATAAAATTGATAGTCCCGAGGGTGAAACAGCCATTCAAGAGCTAATGCAGTACTTAATGCAACGCATCGAGAAGAGGAAAATTCTCTGTGCTGATCTGGAAAATCGATGTAAGTTAATTGGTTAAAAATCTTGTTTACAAATTGTACATCTTTTTTGCTCATCTTCTCCACTTGTTATATGAATGTTAGGTGATAACTTCCGTATGCACTTGGTTCAAGTTGAAAAGGAGAATATTTCCTTAAAGACGGAATTGGGATCGCTGAAAGCTGTGTACAATCAGGAACGTGAACGCACTATAGCTCTCGAAAATAAACTTCGAGTTCATGAAAGCTCAATCGACATTCTCAACAACAAGCTAAGCAATCGCGAACGCCAGGTCGATGAGCTACAGCGGAAACTTTCAGAAAATCGGAACCTCCTCTCCCAGAGGGAGCAAGAGAAAGAGAAACAGAAAAAAAAGTTTAACTCGAAAATGGCAGTTGAAGCGGATAAAAAGAATCGTGAATTAGAATTTCTCCTGCGAGAGCAGCGACAAAAGCTACAAGAGAAAATGCGTATCAAGGATGAGAAACTGCGGTTGGTGTCGAATATTATCAAATCGGATGATATCCCCGGAATGGTACGATCACAAAGTTCCGAAAACTTAAGTGAAATTAACCTGCAGCCACAGAGGTCACAAACTCAAACAGTTTCTACAAAGACTGCAGATGTTGTCTGTACACCTCGGGCTCTTAAGGTGGGAATCGAATTAATTTCTATCCTCACCTCGTTTATGTACTAAAATATCTTCTTTTTGTGTGTTTTTAGGGTGTTCCCGTTGCCAATAATCGCCATCGACGCTCACGTTCCGCGGGTGAGAAATGGCTAGAACATCGTGCCCCAAATCCAGTGCCTCTAGGCACAATTCTCCAACCATACTTAAGGAATCGAAAATCAATTACAAAACTTCCCGATGTCAAGGATCTAACTGGCAAACCAACAAAGTATTGTCTAGTCTCTCAAGAAGCTGACACAGATGGTGATGTCGAAACCAAACTATATAAAGGCAATGTGATTCCGACGTGTGGCGGCGGAGCACAAGTTGTTTTCAACGACGTAGAGTGCTTGAAGCAGAAATCTCCCATACCGTCGCCGAATAGAAAAAGGCCCAGCAACCCGGGCGAGACCAGCATGGCACCACATGAAGTTTCGTCCAGGTGTACAGTCGGTATCGAGGGGCACACCAGTAAGCGATCCAAGATATGAATACTTCTTTCCTAATTCGTATATTTATGCTTTTCTATTTCTTCGTGCATTCCACTTGGGGTATCATGTAATTGCATTACAGTATTTTAAGATGGAACCTGGTGGATGGACTATGACTTTATTTATTATTTTTTTACATGTTTGATTTTCTTGCTACAATTTTTAATTGATTCATCGAGATAAGTTTATAAAATGAATCAAATGGCCTGAATTATGAGAAGTTTAATTAAAAAGTCGAATTGTGTTTCTCTTTATTGTATCAATTAGAAAGTTACTGAATTTATCGAAGGATGGATAAAATAGTAATCACAATGAGCAGTTGAGTGAGACAATTATTGTCCAAGTGACAAATATTCAGAGTATCAATTGTCATGACAGCTTTCTAGCTCATCATTCAAACACGATTATAACACGTGTGCAGAAATAGTTACATGAAGCTTAGCCCAGGGGTGTTCCTGGACCGTATCGTCATCGAAAGTAAGTAAGCAACCTTGTTTTATTAAAAGTCGTCCAATTGCTGGTAGAACTCACGCACTGAGGAAATGCAAGTCTCACATGAAAAAGAAACGTAAAGAACTAAACAAATATAGCGAAATGTAATGGTTATTAGGAAATACTCCAAACTTAACATTGAGAACAAGCTGCTTTTATATAAATACATAAGCAAGTGCTGAAGCCTGTGTGGACCTATGGTAAACAACTGTGTGGTTGTATTGCTAAAATAAATTATCCATGCACCGTGGTACATAAGAAATTACGATTTACACAGAGATCTCGGAATGCCTACAGTCGAACATAAAGCATGTAAATCCGCGCGAAAGCACAAGATTCGAGTCCTACAAACGTCTTGATGAGAGAAATGTATTGCGACATCTACAAAGGACCAAACCTTTCAATTATCCAACACTGGCGATTGTGCCATAACCCGCAACCTGTGGCCCGCAGTCGACCAGAAAAGAACATTATCCCTACTTTCTATGAGAAGAAGCCAAATCCATGTACTCCTCGGTGTTCTAACCGGACACAGTATAATTAGGAAACATGGCCAGAAGATACGGCATCCTTACAAATGATTTCTGTAGTAGCTGCATGGATGTTGGTGAAATAGAATCTGTAGCCACTGCTACTGAACGACGCCTATCTTGTATGGGAGTACCGACTGCCTGGATGACCTAGCCAAGATACCGCTTACAGACCTAAAGGGATTTAATATAGTAAATCGAAATGTTTTTGTTAAATGCATGTTTCTTCATGTACAACTAGGGTATTCACAATGAACCTTTACGGCCTCTGGGTGAAATTGCATTCACTGCAAACGACCCTCTTAACCTAACTTAACCTAATGCACCAAGCCGTCCGGTCACTGAGAAAAGTGTATTAACGCACCGACCATTAAAAAAGTGATCTTATCCATTCTTAAGTACGGAACTCTAAAAATCGGGTGAGTGAAGTTTCTTAAAAAACTTGGTTCTTCGACGAGAACGGCGAAGCGACGTAATAATTTTTTTTTAAAATGTGTCCTAAACGGAGTCTTATAATGTGCTTCTTATTCAAAATTTCAAGTTGGTAGTTACAAATGGATAAATGGATAAATGGATAAATGCGTGCTACAACCAAGTGAAAGATTAAAAAACAAAATCGATGAAATTTAAGAGTAAATGAAAAAAAAATCTTTACTTTATTATGAAATATCAAGTATAAGGATTCAAACCAATATTTTAAAAGTTATGTAAAAGATTCAGTGATCTTTTTTGTTGCAAGTACAGTTTTGGAACAGTCATCACATGATATACCATCAAATGCTATGATAACGTTCACAAAATTCTGTTTTCTCTTTTGGGCAAATCTACAAATGGATATGTACCGGACGATGCTTCGTCATGTTCCTTTAAAACCCCTCGGCCCTTTCTATTTCTGACCGAATTTAAATACGGAAAAAATGTTCCTCATGAGTGCTGGACCATTCCAGAAGCCTGGAAGCATCATATGCCAATAGAGAATTGGCATTAGTTCCTTTTTCATGAAAAACATTGTATATCGCTCCTTATTCTGTCGCATAGGGAATGTCTCCAAAGGCGTTAAGTTATAGTCAAACTCAGCCAGGATAGCACGATTATATCCGGTTACAAGCGGGCACGATGCATAGCCATCATAAGAGGACTTGAGATCCTTGCCCTTTAATGCGGCCATGATATTCCGATAAATCACTGGCGACTGGGCAGCTGGAAAAAAACAAAAAATATATTTCTAACGTATAATAATTTACAGAACAACTTTTAATTCTAACCTGCTGAGGCAGCCGTCTTGGAGTTTGGTGATCCTGAACAGTCTCCAATGGCAAACACATTCTTGTACTTAATATGTTGCATGGTGGACTTATCTACATCAACGAACCCAGCCTCATTCACCAATTCAGTGCATCGAGCCAATTCATCAGGTGTACTCATCGGAGGGACAGCATGGAGCATGGAATACTGTAAGATAATTCAGTTCTAGATTTTGTGTTCTTATTTAAATTCACCTCTTGTTCAAAAGTTTCCTCTGGTTTGTCCAAGTTCTGGAAGACTGCTATATTCTCCTTTGCACGAACCTCGATGAGATTTCTTTTCAAGTTCACTGTAATATTGCGTTTCTCTACGATTGGCCACAATGCATCGGCATAGTGCTTCACACCGAACAACACTGGCAACGCAGTGTTATAGATGACATTCACTTTGTCTCGCTTATTTGCCTGAAAATAAAGAAAGGTCATTATACAGTTGCCAGTTGTATCCATAAATAGAAACCAATTGAACTGTGTCCCAGTTGGAAACAGATAAAGAAGCCACAAAGTTTGAATAATTAAATTCACAATCAGTGGACAGACATTTGGAATTTGTAAGCTTTCAGTTGCACTACAGGCAATTCAAAACTTATTAAAAAAAATCCTACCCTTCTAAAGTAGTGCTCTGAGATGTACACGATCTTTTGTGGTGCTCCAGGACATTTCGTGGGTGAGGCTGGGTATGTGAATACAGCATTTCCTCCCTCTATGCGTTGAAGGGCTTGATAGGTTCGATCAACGTACTTGGGAGAGTAAATTGAACAAACGTTTCCATCAGGGATGGCCAGAGCTTCTTCAAGCCCAGGTATCTGCAAGTAAGGAAATTACAAAACATGTACAAGAAGAACAATGAAGTAGGATTCAACAACTCTTTTTTCGTAGTTACCTTGTTATAGTTCAACTGCAAACCGGTTCCCAAAAGAAGAATGTCATAAGTGATTTTGTTCCCGGATGCTGTTGTTACCGTGTTTGTCTTGGGATCAAATTCTACAGCTTTCTCCTTAATCCATTTCGCCTTCTTTGGGAGGACATCCGACATTAAACGATACGATTGATCCAAACGTTTCATACCACCTCCAATCATGGTGAACATTGGCTGATAGTAGTGTTTCTAAAATAAGAAAAATAAAAATAATTAAATCGTTATATCTTGGGTCTTGTTTCGTTAGTTATTACATCAGCTGGTTCCAACACGATAACTTGCCCCTTTCCCAACTTCGATGACAACTTGGCAGCCATGGCACACCCTCCACAACCACCGCCCACAATTAGCACTTTGCATCTACAATTTGTAACAAAGGATTATGTTAATTTAATAAAATATACGAGAACTTATGCGATTAAGATTAAAAGGCTACCAAAAGGTATAAAATATGTGTGTGTGTACATATGTAGTATAGTACGCACATCGCACGCTATATTTAAAACATTGGGTTGGTGATTAAAACAAAGAACCCCCAAACCCACCATAAAGAGCTTCCTAAAGAAATGAGCATGTATGTACATGTGTACTCACTGTGTCGCAACTGATTATTATTATCAAACTGATATGCAAACGTTTTTGATTAAAGACTACTTGTCCTCAAACATAGTTAACATAGTGGACTGCAGTTAGGTTTGTCTGTTCTGTTCTTCGTACGCAAACTCCCTGCTACAAATGAAGTCTAGACTAGACTATGAACCTTGATGAAATATATCCACATTTTATTAAAATAATTTTGCCTCACATTCTTCCTACACTTACACACATTTTTAATACAATTATCACGACTTCTTTTTTTCCCCTTCCTGGAAGGTTGCTAAGGTTATACCGATAGTTAAAAAACCTGCTACCCGTCTGGCACCACCTGAGTTTCGACCTATATCTAGTCTCCCGTTTCTTTCTAAAGTCTTCGAGAAATTACTGCATAAGCAAATGTGCGAATTTATTAAAGCTTTAATAAATTCGCACATTTGAATATTCAACAGTCAGGTTTTAGGGTTAATCATAGTTGTGTCTCTGCTATTTTAAAAATTACAGACGATCTAAGAAATTCGATGGACCTCGATTTAATATCCTTTCTAGGGCTTAGAAGTCTACAAATATAAGCTTGACAGTAGCTATTTCCCAGCTTTATATCTAGGGAACACTGTTCTTGAATATGTCGAAACTGCAAAAAACCTTGGTATTTGGTTCAACTCGATACTGACATGGGACCAACACATCCAAATAGTTATCGGCAAAATATATGGATGCTTACGTGCCCTCTCATTAACCAAGCACTTTATACCTCAGCATACAAGGCTTAGTTTGGCAAAAGCTTGATTTTACCTACGGGTGTCAAATTTTTTGGTTGTCATAACTCAGAAACACGAAGGAACCTTACAGTGGCATTTAAAAACATTACGCGATGTGTATACAGTCTTAAACGATTTGATCATACATATTTCTGGTTATTCTAAGAGGATTCTGGGTCACTCTACACACATATTTCAAATTTTGTGCCCTTAAAACACTAAACAATATATTGATTTGCAAAAAGCCTCAGTACCTGTATGAAAAACTTCATTTCTCAACTTCCTCTCGTTCGTTTGTTTTGATACATCCCAGGTTTACATGCAGAAATTATGAGAACCAATATCTTGTCTATGTTGTCAGAGAATGGAATGCTTTACCCTTGGACATTAGAAGGCTTCGTGGAACAAAATCATTTCCTAGATTTTTCTTTAAACACTTAATCGAAGGTGCTTAAAAGAGTTATCAAGAGAGCATATATTATAATTTAATATTTTATTTATTTATTTTTGTTCCTTTCTTTTCTTTTCTATGTAATTTATTTTTATTTTCCGGTTCTTTTTTTCGAACACTATTTTTTCCAGTGTTAACATACATGTACATTTTCATTTATAATTAGTAACGCCGAATATACATATGTATGTGTAAATTGCTCAAATATCAAATATCATATTGCATACAAATATGAAAAAATATTTTCTTGGTAGTTAATAAGTGTACTGGCCAAAAATAGTCTTCCAACATGGCACGATAGGCTACTCCATTGACCGTAACATGCCAATAATTTTCATCGACGAAAAAACACCGTCCAATCACACCTCCGGCACGAAATCCACCTCACACGGTCAACTTTTTGTGGATGCAATAGAGTCTCTTGAAGCACATGTAGGTTTGTTGTTGTGCAATAACGCATATTTTGCCAGAGAGCCAGAGAGCCAGAGAGCCAGAGAAAACGTAAAATTACCCAGCAGGAAAATACGGAATGTATTACTTGGAGAATCGAATACATAATTAGTTATTAAAGGTGAGAAATATAATGCATTCCAAAAGAATCGACGTGGTAATACCATATAATAATAAAGCACATTGTTTACCACCTAGATTCCCATATCTGCAGAAAATGTAATGTAGTGTTTTTTGAATTTAACGATTTTTTGGTTACAGTTGTCTGTCGGCGCCTTCATGTCGCCTCAAATTTTGCGTTTTTATTTAAAAACGCATGAATAACTCATTGTGTGTTGCAACGCGAGACAGTAAAGAGTGTAGTATAAAATAAGGAAAATGTATTCTAAACGGCATTGGCGAAGACTATTAGCCAAAAAAAGACTTTGTGCAAGTGAACTGTTAAAAGAAAATATATGTATTAATAGTAATTGTGCAGAAGAAAGTTCTATTTCCCAAGAAGTAAGTTGTGTAGAAAGTGCTGAAACTGAAGAAAGTTTTATTGATAAAATAAAAAATTGGGCAGTGAACTATAATGTTTCGAGAAATTGTTTCGACGATTTATTAAAAATTTTAACAACAGAAATTTAAAGCTTTCGAAAACTTAAACCAGGCAATGTATGGTACGTACACCTTTTAATTGTTCACATATTTTATTTCTCCATTATATTAACATATGTCTATTTTCAATTGCAGAGGTCCTAAAACGTGAAGGATACACCCAGAAAGAATATGCCACCGAGATTAAAAAGGCATGTCACCTTATAAAAGTACGGCAGTTAAAAAAAATCCACTTTGATAAGAAAAAAGCAAAATGAGTTGAGCTGTTTTTTTTTTAGTTTTGATTTTGAATTAGTTACGTTGAGTTTGATTTTGATTAATAATATGTTTTTGTGTTTTAAATCCTATTTACTTTTATTCTTGTTTTTTTGTTGTTTGATAATAAAATATTTAAAATAAACTGTCTATTTTTCATTTAAAGCTGGATAAATTCTATAATTTATGTCGGAGAAATGAATTATATAACTAATTATTAATGCATTTATTATATAATACATTACAAAGAATGAATTATATAATGCATTCTTAGAACACTTTCAGGTAATCGATTCTTTTCCTAGGACATAGTCTGTGTTAAGAATAATGCATTCTGGAATCAATATTCTATACTAGCGATTGATTCCCCTTTCGATTCCAATAGATTACCTTTTCCTGCTGGGTAGTGACGTTGAAGCAGGGTTTGGACTTCAGAAACCGAATTTCGCAGTAGATGGAAACAAAAATCGCAGTAAAACCAAAATTTCCGCAGTAGATTTACAATTTCATGTTAAATACGTAATTTTATTCAAAATTAATAAATAATAAACAATAAATAATATAAAAATAACTTCAATTGCATATTCATTTGGCAAGCCTTTACAGAAAAAATGAATAAAATAACTTAACAAAAATGTATAACTGTTAAGTTCAAAAATTCAGGGCAATTCGGTGGGAATATTCCCTCCCAAAAATTGCCAAATTGCCCCAAATTATTGAAAATGTTTAGTTTTAATTTTCAGTAAATTTGTATTTTTCCAAAAATTTAATGAAAAATCATGCGGTGGTACAAAAATATCTTGAAGATTTTGAATTGGAGAATGCGCAAACGTTAGGGATGTTTCTTCATTTGGTTTTAATCAAATTCATTTGAGAGAATTGCCTTTTCTGCACTGCTATGGAGCAAAACAGTTAAAGATAGCATACAACATCTGTAGGTACTCTGAAAGTCATGACAGTTGAGGTAGGCGTCGAAGGCGTCTGTTTTACTGTACTGCGTTTCAAACAAAAATCGCAGTAGATTGTGAACAAAGCGCAGTGGTGCAGTAGATTTGAATTTTTAGCCAAAAGCGCAGCAGATCTACTGCGATCGCAGTAAAGTCCGAACGCTGCGTTGAAGTTCCACTGCGAATACAGGAAGTGATTCGTATTATTGCTTTTCTCTTTGGACTTCGACTTGGCCAGTGAAAATCTTGCACGAATGCCAAATGGAATTAATGCACCATTCCTTGTTACTGTTTTAAAGTGAAGATTTCAGACTAGCCATTTAAGTGTGGGGGATGAATCTCATGAAGGTAGGCCAAAATCTTCGACCAACGATATAAATGTGGCTCTCGTTAAGGACAAAGTTGACGAAGATCCCTGAACGACGCAGGAAATGATAGCTGATAAACAGGGATTGAATGCCATGGCTGTATCACAAATATTAAATCATCACCTAAAGGCTCCCGGAACGCCAGCATTTTTTTTGAAAAAATAGCCAAACAATTTTTGTGTTTTCAAATTTGGAAAAAAAGAGCAGAATTTTGTTTGAAAAATACGAAAGAAATGTTGGAAATTATGCCAGACAGATATGGAGAAAGCAGCATAAAATAAAATGGAAACTAGGCCAGAAAATAAAAATATTCTGGCGTAATTTCCAAACTCATTTTTGAAAAAAGGCCAGAAAAGGTTATTTATTTTAAAATACCCAACCGCCACAAAACTTTGCAACCGATGCTACCCGATCATAAATAAACTGATCAACGTCCTCGGACGCGCCGCTCGCGTCCCTGATTACCCCGCACGCACTGTGCTTCGTTAATAAACATAAACTTGGAGAATGTCTGCAACGATTTCCGGCCAGCAAGGACATTTATAATTGCGATTGTGACCGGTGAATTTTGTCTTCACTTTTAAACACAGCCCCTCATCACTATTTAGCATCATTTTTGATTTGCAATTGTTAACGTAGCATATGTAAAAGACATTGTTCTTGCAACAATAGGGACATTTTTTTTACTCTTCTACTTGCCAGAAATCACTTTAATAGAAAACTTTGCTTTTCAAAGTCCTTTTCCTTTTCTAAAAATGGAAAAAAATGCCAGAAATAATAACTGTTTTTTTTTTTGCGTTTTTTCCATTAACTTTTTGGAAAAAAGGCCGGAAATTTTGGAAATATTGCTGGAAGAATCTGGCCTTTCTCCCTTGGACAAAAAGGCCAGAAGATGAGTGTTATTCGGACTCTGCGCCAGGCGAAGCAACCATTCAAGTGGTTTGCTAAATTCCGTACAGGACATACATATGAGCACCGAAGACGATAAACTCAGTGGACGTCCAAAAGAGGCTGTTACGGACGAAAAAAAAAAAATCCACTAATTGATTTCGGATGACCGTAAAGTAAAGTTGATCGAGATAGCTGACACTCTACAGATATCAAAGCAACGTGTTGGACATATCGTTAATGAATATTTGGGTATACGAAAGCTCACAATCGACCAAAAACAACAACGAATTGGTGATTCTGAGCAGTGTTTGAAGCTGTTCAATCGTAATAAACAGGAATTTTTGTGTCGATATGTGACAGTGGATGAAACATGGCTCCATCATTTCACTCCGGAATCCAATCGACACTCAGCCGAGTGGACTGCACGCGGTGAACCGAAGCCAAAGCGTGGAAAGACTCAACAGTCAGCGGGCAAAGTTATGGCGTTTGTATTTTGGGATGCGCGTGGAATAATTTTTATCGACTATCTTGAAAGGGGGAAAAACATCAACAGTGACTATTACACAGCGTTATTGGAGCGTTTGAAGGACGAAATCGCGGAAAAACGGCCCCATTTGTAGAAGAAGAAAGTGCTGTTTCATCAAGTCACAAATCAATGAAAACGATGGCAAAATTGTATGAATTTGGCTTCGAATTTGCTTCCGCATCCACCGTATTCTCCAGATCCTGTTCTCAGACCTCATGAGAACGCTCGCTGGAATGAAATTTAGCGCTGATAAAGAGGTAATCGCCGAGACTGAGGCCTATTTTTAAGCAAAAGACAAATCGTACTACAAAAATGTATCGAAAAGTTGAAAGATCGCTATAATCGGTGTATCGCCCTCGATGTCCACTATTTTTTTAAACACTATCAGATCTATGTCGTGGTGTGCTTAATACAAGCAACGACTACAAGCAGAAATTTGCCAGGCAAAATATGCATCAACAGGCTCATCATTTAGTGCTGGTGTTAGTGGTTAGGCTACGCTACATACAACACTACCACAAGCAATAAATAAACAAATATAAGAACAAATATACATTATTAGAATTAATGTTCGAGGAACTACATTACGCAATACATTTTTTAGTTTTATCTTGCTAAGATTAAAGCCAAGAAAGTTTACATTTAAAATATAATAAATATATTGAATAATAAAATCGAATTTAAAAAAAAAAAATGATTTTCTCTTTAAAACGATACGAACTTTTCAGCCGAACTGTTAGCCTTTCTGTATGGGACTTTTGTGGGAGGATAAAAAATAAAAGTAAACTTATTCTATTTCTATTATTAAATTTTTGACTTATACTCCTTCTACTGCGCACCTTATATATGTACCTTTACTTTATACATTATGTACAATGTAAACCAGTCCCGCGGATAAATTAGTGTGAACTTAGTTCCTCGAATTATAATAGAATCTATGGTAACAATTAATTAATTCAATAAGTTAATTAAGTATTTCACAAAAGTTTTTCGTTTTTCAAATAATATTTACTTCCGGATTAGCATCCACGTTCACTGAAGCTATGTTTAAATAAGCAATTATTTGCTATGAAATCGATGCTTTAATTAGCGCTTTTAATTCGAATTAGGATTATTAATAATAATTAGAATTGGTGTTACTGGCATCGGTTACAGTTAGCTAATACAGTACGAGTATATACTGATATTTTTACAAGATCAAATTATGTAACCGTAGTTTTCTTTTTTCATTTTGGAGGGTTGGCAAGTGAAGTTCATATTTAAAAAAAGCAGCGGCTGATATACTACATAATCTAAATATGTACAATGACTACAGAATTGCCCCAACATCAGATTAAATATTTTGTTTGATACAATTTTGGGTTTTTGGAAAAGAGTTTATTGAAATCAGGTTTCACGTTTTACTTTCTTTTTAACAATTTTCGTGGCTTTCACCATTTTGGTGTGATTTGTTTTCATCTATGCATTCGTAGATACATACCTATGTACATTCATATATGTATGTATACATACACTGCGGCTCACCAGATTAGAAGCAGGCAATTTTGGGGAATGAAAATGATCTATATTTCGAACAAAAAAAAGGTGGTGAGTTTCAAAATTTAAAGAAAGCAGGCTAACTGTATTTTTGAGACATGTTAGTTGAATCAGTCAGATTTGCATGCAATTAAATTCGTTCATAAAATAAGAAGCAGCCAAATAATTATCGTTGCTTGTGAAGAAATTTTTTTTGTATAAACTAAATTTTGTCAATAAGAAATGGTTTGCTTTATTTCTTCCTTCAAGAACGGTAAAAAAAATTTATTGATATTATCGGAGGGCGAAAATAGACGATCACCATTCGGAAGGCTTTTCTAAGTCTGCTAGATCATGCTGATGGTAATTATTTAAAGGATCCAAAAATTTACCGAAAAAACTACAAAGCAAATGTTTTACAGCTGCGGAAAAACGAAAAACTGCCCGATAAGCCTCTTATTCAGAGATGTCGACAGCTAAGATCGGAGATGCAGCTGGTGTTACCGCAAGTAAATCTACGGTTTGTCATGTGATTCATAGTGCCAAACACCTCAAGCGACTTAAGATGAAAAAAACCACCAAGTAATGCTTCGCGAAAAATCGAAGGTTCAATTCGCGAATGATCACAATTTTGTGATGGGACTCGAGTGACTTTATTTTACTCGAGTCACTCGTGTCATTTGCAAAAATAATCGAGTTCTACTCGAGTAGAAATTTGACTCGAGTTACATGGTTTTTTGCAAGGTCAGACATCTTTTAACAACTTATTCAATAAAAAAAGGTAATATAGTATATGCAGAACGCATTATTGTTCATCCTTAAACATAAAATGAAAAATAAACCAAACCTTCGATTTCTCCTGACTAATTTTAACAATTAAATCACGAGTACCATAAACCTTAAACATCTAAACTTGAAAATTAAGAAATTAATACACTTAGGTACTCATAAAACAAACTGCAAAAAGTACTGAGAAGGACGACACAATAATAAAACAATGTTACTGCTATGGTATAAGATATCCACTTTATTTAGGTAGAAGCAGAATAGAGATTCCAGTGTAAAACGTACGTTCTCATTTTACAACCATTTGTTTACATGTATCGAAAGTGAATGCGAGCGCGGAAGTGACTACAGTACAACTTGTGAATAGTGGAATCTGCGAATAAAAGAATCTTGCGAAATCTGGATAGTGGACATTTTTGGATGTCAATTTTGATTTCCTTCATACAAACTCACTCTTATATTTATAGTGAAAACCTGCGAAACCTGAATACTGGAACCTTTTTCAATGAATTTTGTTTTTTCCCCATACAAATTCACTCTTCAATAGCAGAATCAAGATATGAATGCGCCAAAATTCATTAACATTTTGTCGGATTCGTTTCCTTTTCCGAGAATTTTGACATTTCAACTGTCTCTTTTCGTGTGTGTCTCATTCTACTAGCGACTACATTCAGCAAGTACACATTCTGAACTTCGATATCAAAATTGATCGAAAAATAATAAAGGAAATTAGGTTGCCGATTGTGGAAAAAATTGCGAATAGTAGAAATGTTGCGAATAGTGGGAAAAAATGTGCACCGAAGCATTCCACTATTCGCAGGTTTTACTGTATTTATAAATTTTGTATATTTGTGTGAATGAAGTTATACATTGTAATGTAAACGGTGACTCCATTTCATTGTCATGTGTGTTCTTCGAGTCAAATTTATTGAAGACAGTTTCATGTAATTTTCCATTGGAAGTTTGGTAGCGTCCAGAATCAAACCGAATTCTTCTGCAATCGTTCCTTTAGCATATAAATGTCTCTTTTTACGATTCTAATATGAGAGTTTCGCTTTTCGATTTCAAGACAGAATCCACTCAAGAAGCGAAAACACAAGGAACAAACTTCATAACTGAGCAGAAGAGCTGTCATTTTGAATGCTTTCAACAGGCATATCGTTTGCGAATATTTATTGTTTGATTAATGTTATTTTCTTTTCCTTTATCTAAATCTAAATCTAGTCAACATATTATTATCTAGTGGCAGGTCAGTGTACGTAGGTTAATTGCAGAACTAATACTAAGTTAGGCTGCCACCACGCCCTTCGCATTAAAAGCAGAATATTATATAAAAAAATTGCAAACAGCACACGTAGTCACACTGCTGATAACGTCCATGTTTCAAGAAATAAATTACTGATAAAAAAATAATTCAATATAAACATTCTTATGCTAATGCCGATTAAGTCTTCAAATGTATTTCACAATATATTCTAATGTTCGCTTTCTAAGAGTGAATTTGGTTTACAACTCGGGTGCTAATTTTAAAAGAAATCAGCAGCAAAGAAGAACTTGTTTATTTTTCTTCGAATGACATCAATCAGCCGAGCTTAAAATTATTAAATAATAATCAGCTGACAATAAGATCCACTGTCACACAAGTCCACAAGTGTTCCAAAAATATTTCCATCGACTCCCGGACCGGAATAAAAAAAAATAGTCGAACACATATGGATGTAGGTACATGTACAATCCCCAGTTAGATGGAAATTGTCGTTTCAGATATTTATTCACGAGAACGATTAAAAACAAATGTACATATTTAGCTGATACGAGCAGAAAAAAAAAACTATTAAATGAGGTGGAAAACAATGGTTACTCACTCTTCCTTTTGAGAGAAAACTTTTGAAGTTGATAAGTATCTAGCTGCAGTGAAACTACGACCGGATACCTGTTGCACTTTAGTTACAAATAATAGCAATGAATTCATTTTTCACTTCTTGTACACTTGTTTTGATGTCAAAAACTTAGTTTGGCAGAACAAACTTGAGAAAATTATGAGAGACACGAAACAAGGTGAACACTTCACTCGCTGACTGAACCTGACGAACTATTTATTTTTATTATTGGTCTAGCGAGAGAGTGGGGACTGTGGATGTGGACGTGGAGCCCACCGACCGTCGTAACCTTGGATCGAGTTTTTAGTTTTTTCGCCTGTTGCCGGTGTCGGTGTTTTTTTTGTTTTTATTAATTTAAGAGAATATAATTTGTTCATATAATCGTATATTAAGCATAAGCATGCGTAGATGATCGCATTATTTATTAACTAAGAGAGCAGAGCTTTTATTTTTTTTTTTTTTGGGTTTTTACGGTTGGCCAATATTTTATACAGTGAGTAAGAGCGTTTATCCGACACTTGAGTGCCAGGTAAATATTTTTAAATGCAACTGTTATTTTGAAATTATGTACACACATATGTATACATATGTACTATGTACATACATGGGCGATTGAAAAAATACACATGGCGAAGAAAAATCACGAAATAAGGAAGAACTCTGGAGCATTACCAAGAAGCTTGCTACGCGATACCAACAGCTACTTCCCGTACGTTGGTGGAATCTTTGCCAAACAAATCTGCGTGATAGTTAAAAATAAGGAGTATACAGTATGCTACAAAATACTGACGAAAAACCACTTTGCTATTTCATTTCATTTCATTTCATTTCATTTCATTTATTTATTTATTTAAAGCTTAACATGATACTACAAGAAAATAATTCTTAAAATTAAGTATCAACATTTAGTGATAATTACAATTCAAATGGCTATAAATGAATGACGAAGGAAAATTTCAAAAGGAAAGCTTATAAGAAGCAATAATATAATATAAATTATGTTTTCATTACTATACTAAGAATTTAATTCTGTTGCGACATGTGTAAAAATAGTTTCTCCCGAAATACGGCTGACGAACTTATTCTTTGTAACTGACGTGGAAGAGAATTCCACAAACGAATCGCGTTAACGAAGAAAGATCGCTCTCCAATTGTGTGCGTGAATCGCTGTAAAATAAAGGCTGAACTATAATAGTCGAAAGCAATCGGAAGCTACTGTCAAAATCATACGTTAAGTTTCCTTCCGAAATGTCAATTGCTTAAGTTGCCCATAATAGGAGAATGCGAACGGAAGCGATTGTCACTGGCGATTGTCAGATTCTAGTGGTTTTGCCCGTGATTTGTTTGTTGTTTTGCAAAATAAGTAGTGAGATCGAAAAAAATTACTACCTAACAAAATAAAAATTATCACTTTTTTCGCACATTAATTTATGTTTCCATTGAGAAAGCAAATCGTCCTATTTACAAGCCATTTTTTTATGTTCGACGTACATATATGTGTAATGTATTGTACTACATACTTGCAAATGCATACATAATAGTATGTAAATGAAATCTAAGAACAATTATTCTTTAAAATGATAATGCTATTAATTGCAAAAAGCTAATAAAACAACATTTCTTTATTTCCGAAATTACAATTTTAAATTTACCCAGCTGTTACAGTCAAATGTCAAATTTTCGTACGAAAGAGCGAATGGATTCGCTCCTTTCGTAAGTGAGCAAAAGTGGACGAAAACTTAACGAATCGAAGCGAAAAGCTATTATGGTTGTACAATACAAATTCCTTGTGTTCGCACAGTTTCGTACGTGGTCGTACGAACCCATTCGACTATTATAGTTCAGCCTTAAGTCTCAACCCTCTTGGAGACTGAAAAAAATTTATATACTCAATCAAATACTCAGGACATTTGTTATGAATTATTCCATGGGGCCTAAGGATATTTCTAAAATTATAATATTCATCCAAACTCATTCCCAGCAGAGACCTTTTCTGTCGCGAAACACTAACATGTCTTGGAACATTATATATATACCGAATACAGTCGTTAAAGGCCACGTTTATTTTACGCCTGCATTCATAATCCAGACTGGGGTATACTGTGCAGTTGTAAGACAAAAAAGGCAGCACTACGCTTTTTATTAGGTGCATTTCCATCTTCGGAAGGAGCATATGCGAGGAGGAACTCAAGCTTCGTAGCACACCGTAAACTTTTCTAATTGTATCTGATTTGGCATCACAACAACTAAGTAATTGTATCTGATGTGGCATCACAACAACTTAGTTTCCTGTTAATTCTAAATCCAAGATATTTGACGTGCTCCACGTATGGAATAGTGACACCATTAACAGCAAGAGGAGGAACATCAGATAAGGGGATTTCACTTCTGGAGCATACCATACCCAAGGATTTGACAGGATTTAGTTTTAGGCTATTTAACTCAGACCACAACTGAATACGCGACAAATCTTCATTTACTCTAGCAACACAATCTTCAATCAAGCCTGGTTTTCTGGACAGGTAAATAATAACCTCATCTGCGTAAAGGTGAACATGACAGTTTTCGAGCGTATCAGGAATGTCATTAATAAAAACAGAGAAAAGAAGTGGTCCTAGTACCTAGACCTAGTATCAAAAGCAAACAGAAAATCCCAAGTTTATTGAAACGGTCTTATTTGTTTGTCCTTCATTTTCAGTTGTCACTTCACTTATTTTGTTTTTTAATAAAAATTGAATGTGATTATTTTGATTTTCTTTATTAGTTTACTGTTTATGATATTGATAAGGTAAATAAAAAGAAAGGAAATTATTAAAAAATGTTTGAAAATATGTCTTTTTTAATACATTTCCAAGAGATGTTCGATGGTTTTATTGTTTTGTCCGTAACTGTTTGTATAATAGAAACTCAAAAAAGATTAATTTTTGCGAGTATCATTAGTTGAAGTATGATATTATATGATATTATAAATTTGGGGTGCTTACTTAATTAGGTGGCGCTACAATCTGGAGTGGACCAATGCCTCAACCCCCTTAGCTAACTGCCTTAGGCTAACCTCAGGCGAGGTCGTCTTCTGCTCCGCTGACCATTCGGGTTGGAGTCGAATACTCTGCGGGCCGTAGCGTTGATGCCCATTCGCTTAACATGTCATAGCCATCTTAAACGCCCAATGCGTAGTTCTTGGAGCTGTACAGCTCGTATAGTTCGTGGTTGAACCTGCTCCTCCAAAACCCGTTAACGCAAACGGAACCGAATATTTTACGAAGGATATTTCTCTAGAAGTCCATGCTTCAGCTCCATATTGCAAGACTGAGATCGGGTGCTTCGTAGTTTCTTTTGTTTGTTGACAGAGTTTGCAGATGTCTGTGTTGTTGATTTTAATTTTGTAGAGGTGGCTGTTGCAGAAGTCGGACAGAATCTCAAAAACCAAAATCCCGAAAGCCCGAAATTCCGAATATCTGAAATCCCGAAAAGTAAAATATAAACTATCAGCTATCACACTGAATGAGATCAACACAAACACAACTGAGTGCACGCTGCGAATTGTAAAACATTACAACGCTAACTCCAACGCCAACACTTGTTTACTTTCCATTTACGAGATCCCGAATTTTTCAGGATAGTCCAATAAGAACGGATGATACCCTCTTCACACTTGATTGCAACACACCGAATAGAACCTTGTACCTTGTGCGTGAAGAGTGGACAAACAACACAGTAACTCGGCATATAGACAATGCAGTTTTTACGAATGGGTCAAAAACTGCTAACGGCACAGGGTCCGATATCTACTGTGTTAAACCAGACAGAGGTGTCCCTAAGACTCCCAAATACCTGGGGCATTTTTCAGGCAGAAGTTCTAGCCGTACTTAGAGCTGCAGAGCTTCTGAACATGAAACGAATATCCGGTAAGGATATTGATATTTACATCGACAGTCAGGCTGCGCTTAAGGCGGTAGAATCGTGCACTATTAAATCGGCATTTGTCAGGAGCTGCCGCACAATGGCATTATGCATGCAGAACCGGGCAAGACTATTTTGGGTGCCTGGTCACACCGGGTAGAGGGCAACGAGTTTGCCGATGAGTTGGCTAGGAAAGGGGGGGGGGACTGGCACTACCCGAGGCGGTGGAAGTAGCTCCACCACTTTGCTGGATTAAATCAAAGGTAAAATATATGATAACAGGAAGGGCTAACCAAAGATGGTCTAGCATTGTAGGGCACAGGGTTTCCAAGGCACTTTGGCCAGCGCTGGTCCGTAAAAGGACTAGCGAAATCCTTAGACTTAGCAGGGCACAAATGAGTATTGTTATAGGAATTTTATCTGGGCAATGCCTTCTGGGCAAACACGCCAAGAGGCTCGGACTCACAGACACGTATAGTTGCAGACACTGTAATGATCTAGGTGTAGTTGAGGATATCGCACATATTCTGTGTGAATGTCAGGGCATAGCTCGAAGTCGCAGGAATATAGTAGGCCGAATCAACCACAGACGCGTTTTAAAATTTTGCAGGGTAATAAAATGCTTTGAGGAAATTGTGGCGGCTTAAGTCTAGGCCATCCTTGGATGGTTTCTTAGGCCGTGTGCCAATTGCGTTAAAATATTATCCTCTGGCTAATTTTTGACGCTAGTGAGGTGAATATAGACTTCAAAAAATTAGCCGGCTCTGGAGCTGCATAAAAAATTATCCTGTGGCTAATGTTTGACATTTGTATATACCCATGAAGGAATGAGAGAGACGACTTTTGGCCAAGATATCAGCCTTTTCGGTTGCCCTCATATACTCCATGCCCTGCCACCCATATGAGTTTAACTAGATGGTTTTCTTTCCCAGCAGGTTTAGGTTTGAATGGCATTCGAATGTGGTTTTGATTTTAAGTTTTGGCTTCTTATACGTTACTGCAAAAAGATGCGTGCTTTTGTGTTACCTATATAAGCTAAGAAAAAGTGAGCATAAAAAAGCGATTATCGCGGCTTAAGTTCTCTTAAAGTACACTACTGGGCATAGTGACACTTCACTCTTAGTATTTATTTTTCTTTTGATAATTAGAAAAAAGATTATTTGTATTCAGAAATTATTCCATTTAGCTTTTATTTTTGATTATTACTTATTCTCATTTGAATACATTATGTAATTTTCTGATTAATTTTCTTTCATAATTGACATCACGTCTTGGTATATTTGATAAAAGCAATTTGGTAGCACAGGTTTTATGCAGCTTAACTCGTAAGTTATACAGGCCTAACGAATTCTATATAGGTTTAGTTGTTATTGTATTTAAAATGGCAGCTTTTTTCAAGTCTATAAGTATAAAGGCTGCAAAAAAGATACGCTTAATATAACACGCACACACAAATGATTGCGAGAAGCAGGCCCTGGTTCACCCCGAAGCTTGACTTCTCAGATAGGCTGTGCTTGTCAGCGAAATCGTCAACGCCATCATTTGCAGCGAAATCAATTACTAACTGTAGTTTTCAGCCAGTTTTTCCCACATATCCAATTCCGCATTCCCATTTACAGAGAAATTAATGAATTGGAAAATTCCCTTTTGGCTTATGCAAGGTTTTCGTTAAGCACGTATATTTTCACAGAATTAGCTGATAGAACTTTCTGTTTTATGAACAACTTTCGATAACAAAACTGTTATTTAATTGACATATTATGTGTATCTTTTTATATTCGTCATCAATTAAGTAGGAAACCTAGATAGGCGTTACTTACTGTTTTCTTAATTTCATGCAATTAAGCACATAAGCGCTATCAATAATAATTCATGCTGTCATTATATGATTGGAATTAACAGTAAATACGTAGTAATACGAAGTACCTGTCAATAACTGTCACTTTTATTGCATTTTCCTGATAAGAGGATTTAGCAATAATATTTGTCCCTATCGACAGTTGCCAACGGATGTACTCGTACATCTCCTACCAGTATACGAATAAACTGATAAGTGTTGAGTTATGTTAGGTTGGGAGGGGTGTGTGATTGTTCGAGCAATCATTTCCACTCGGAGACCCGGAGGTCCATTGTGAATCGCCTCATAGTTTGGGAGTAAATCCTCTTCATACTAACTGGTAAACCAGTTTGTGATCTTGGTAAATCTTAGAAGATCCGATATATTTGAATTTCCCAGCTCTGTAATGTCTGCCGAGAATCTATTGCCTAGAGTACGGAGGCGTCGTTTTTGGAGGGCAGGGCAGTAGCATAGTAAATGTTGGATCGATTCACTTTCTTCCTCATCTCCACAGCTTCTCATGTAGCCATTTGCTTGTCATATGACCTATGGCATAGTGTTCTGTCATTATTAAGGTGATTAAGCGTATGGAGGATTTATCCAGATCTAACATCGTCTTTACCCTATTAAGATCAAGTTTCGACCATAAAGAATGAGATGTATCTTCTTGCGAGCCACAAGGAGTTGGTCGCTTTTGCGGTTATATGGTAGTTGTCACAGTTGCAACTCTAGCTAGTTCATCTGTATGTACACACCACAAGAAGTTCACTAGCCAGAATAGATATGCCAAACTACTCTTGTGAAATATTGTATCCAGCTACTTCACCAATAGAATGCTGAGATATGAAACCGAAGAAGGAGAAAAATGTTATAGTCTCCGCGGAAGCCCCGACAAGGATGAGTACTGGGTCCTCTACTTTTGGGCTATCAAGTACGATGGAGTTCTGCAATGAGCACTGATGGCCACCAGGAGTAAAAATAATTGGATTCGGCGTCAACGCTTCAGGTTTCACTTTATGGAATACTGCCAAACATCGGAGGACCCGGATATGCTGGAAGAAACTTAAAATTCTGTTATACGCTGCCCCAGTTTGTATGAGGGCCCTAGCGACAAAGAAAACGTGGAGGAAGTAATCGTCAACATATCGACTAAGCGCATTGACAGTAATCAGTGGCTTCAGAATGATTTCGGACGAAGCAGCCCTTGCCATTGCAGGGATGGTCCCCATCGATATTCTTGCGGACGAGATTCAAAGAGTCTAAAATAGGCGAACTTCTAGGAACCAAGAAGTGACGGTTATCAAAAGGATTAAGGAAGAACAAAGAGTGACTTCAATGACCATAGGTGGCAAGCTCGTTGAGACACCACTACGAGGGCTGATGGACCTACAGATTGATACGAACCATAGACATTTGGGCAAACCGAAAGTACGGAAACTGTAACTACCACCTTACGCAGTTCCTATCTGGTTAAGGTGGGTATCGGAATACCTACACCGTTTTGGGTACGATAGCTCATTTTTTTTTTGAAGAAGACACAGTGCACGTAGTATTCTATTGCATACGTTTTTCTGGGATGAAGTGCAGTGCACTGTTGCTACATTTTTAAAGAATGATATTCATGTATTGCGTATTTGTTTAATGTATTATTTTATAGCATATGCATCGGGGTCGACTGTAAATGGCCACCGATGCGGTCTAACCGATTCCAATAGAAATAATGACGAGAGGGATATTCATTTGTCTAGGACTTGTAGGGGGCACAATAGATATTAAGGTCGCGGTGCATCTCACCCTTCAATAATAATAATAATAGTAATAATATGGCATTAAGTGCATTGCGACATTTTTAGACTGCCTTTGAGTTTATGTTGTTTGATCCTATTGACCTTAGAGCTGGCTAACTATCTACTTCCGCTGGAAGGAGGTTGCTTTTTTATGAATATTGCAGCCTTTTCAATCGCCAGTAGTTCCGATTGGAAGACACTGCATGCATCCGGTAGTCTGAAAGATTCCCGTTTATTAAGTGTGTCCGAGTCTATATTCCAGCCGTCAGTGAAGAGTGTTATTTCATGATTTCTGATAACCTTGTTTGACATTTATTAGGACATTTGTTATTTTCTTGCTGTTTTAAGCTCAAAATCTGTGAGGGTAAGGCTAGTTTTATACAAAATCTTCTCCACCCTACTGTAGCTCAATTATAATGTGAATTTCATCATTTGATAGCTAAACGATATCACAAGTGTGAAGTCACACTCAAAGGCTGACTTCTTTATATTCAGGTTGTACTTTTACCCACATCACCATTTAACTGCCAGGAGTTTTACTCCTCCCGTCAAGCCTATGTTAGCATGCGAATTGATTTACTTAAAATCTGATTTGCATTCGAAAATTACTCGAATCTTCGTGTGCGATTTGCATTTTTCACTACATTCTGGGACACAATTTGCGTCTTCCATTTCGACGTTCACAATTGCATAAGAATATTTTATTCTCTCATCGAAAAGCACTTTTAAGAAACAAACTGAATAAAATGTCATAAGAAGCTAAAGATTTACGTAGTGTATTAGAGTTAAAGAAAATAGGTTAATTGGGAAATTAAAAAAAAATCTATCTTTTAATCATTTTCAATATTTTCTTACGAAAATTAATTCTAGAATCTCTAGTATAATAAATTATAAATTATTCAAAATATATCCTTGGCTTTTTTATTAGCCGACTAGGCAAAAGGATTTTCACAGGCTGGGTTTGTTTGTATGTTTGTATGTTAGGATGTCACCTCGTACAGCCTAAACTATTTCAACAAATGGATATCGTTGGATTCGTCTTGACCCGGGAGTGTTCTAGGCTATGTGACATCACAGAAAAATTTAATGTGGCAGACGTACCAAGCAAGATGGCGGATTACCTCTTTATTCTTTTTTTCTTTTTCTTTACAACGGCGTTAATAGCGGTATTAAATGAAAGGACGTCATTAAAAATTCAATATGGCGGACGCCCACAAGATGGCGGATCACCGTTATCTTTACCGTCTCCTTAATATGGGTATCAAATGAAAGCGTTTGACAAGTAGAATACGATAAGCTAAGTGACATTTAAAATTTAAAATGGCGGATGCACCAAGATGGTGGATAAGCATTATCTTTACGACCTCCTTAATATGGGTGTCAAATGAAAGCGTTTGATAAGTAGAACACGACATTGCTTACCTACATATACTCTACATATTTTCTGAAACAACTACAGCTAAAAAGTTATAAATAAAAAATAAGTTAACAAAACCAAAACCCGACTACGGGAAAAACCAACTGAAAAGTACGGAAGAAGATGAAACGAAACGATGATTTTCAGGGTATAGCCGTTGTCGCTTTTTATTTTTAGTTTTGTAAACTATTTAGGAATTAAAGACGTGTCGCGCTTGCAAAGACGGACGGGTGCAGATTGAAGACCATTCTTATGAAGGTATTATTATTAAGGTCTATTATGCCCTTGTTGTGAAGTTTCAGCGAGCCCTGGATAATTCATCAAGGGAAAACTTCAAATTACAGAGGTTTTTGAATTATGGAGGTGTCAGAGAATTACGCTGAGCGTAATTTTGATAACTTTTAATTTTATTAGTTAATTATATACGTACATCAATGAATGTATACACAGAGCAAGGACACCTCTTTGGTTTTCATGGCCCACTTTCGTCACATACGTATTTAAATGAGCAGTTCAAAATAGAATTGACTTCGAATTATAGAGGCAAAAAAGCCATCACATTCGAATTAGAAATTCGAATTAACGAAAGCGAAATTTGAATAGGTTTTCTTCGATTTAGAGAGGGTTTTCTCATTGAACTTTTCATGCTTCTTCTATTTATAGAGGCTTTCGAAATATAGAGGTTCGAACTATCGAGAATTCACTGTAATATGAATTCGAACATCTCTTGTTACTTGTTGGTTTTAGTTTAATAACAATGGCTTAGATTTTGAAAAGTCAGTCAGCAAAAAATGTATTACTAGCCGAACACAATGGTGACGCTGTAGTGGAAGTAGAAAGTTGAAGTTGCCTGAACTTTGCGCTTCACCATACAATTTATACTACAGCATTAGCTTCGCATTGTGTTCGCGCTATAGGGTTTACTTGTATTTTAACTTTAACAGCGCTGCCTACTTCTACTACAGCTTCGCCATTGTGTTCGGGCAGTTACTGTGTCAATCCCTGTGATACCTCACCTCTAAACTAGTGACGGATAAATGTAATCCTTATTTATCTCTGTTATGAATCACGTGTCAAAAGTAATATACCCTATGAGATAGAGTATTAAAATGTTTTAATTTTTGCCATTGCGCTGTTAAACGGGAGAAGAAAAAAACGAAAACAATCCGAATTCGTTTGTTAATTTTAGTCCAGTCGACTCGTGGGTAAATATTTACATTTTTAAATAGATACACAAAATAAAACTTGGATTTTATTTAAACCGCAAATAAATATGCAAATTTCTAGCAAAGAAAAATGCTCATTAATTGAAGCTGGAGACTGTTCCTTCTAGATGTAGTACTAACAAATGTAGAATGTATAAAGAACTGCGAGTCGAAGCGAACAAAAATGTCAGATTAAAAATTCTCTTATGGTTGCACAGTAATTCCAAATTCTGATGAAACGCGACAGGTAAGTGTATAAGATGAGTGGTTCTTGCCGTAGCTAAAATGTAGCCACATTTCTAAGAGCAACCCTTGCATACTTTAAGGAGTAAACCAAAAATTGGTTCGTGGCAAAAGGGACAACATCGAAAATGGGAGACACACATTTTGATTTCCCAACTTTTGATTCTTAAGTTTATAGCTGAATTAGGAATATTGCAAAACGGATCAGGACTTGTAAAGGAGTCAGCCGAACCAGTTAATCGGCTTTTTCGTTTCCCTTATTTCCCAGACACCCACCAAAGTTTCACTTTGTTTCTATGGTACAAGTCTAGGAGAGTATTGAAGCAGTGCAGGATTGATTTGGAGTCAATCAGGTTTGAGCCTTGTGTATTTATAGCTGCTTGACTATGCGTATGCGTATATGATGACGTTGGCGCACGCAGATTAAGATTAAGGAAAATCAAATTAATGAAACTAAAACTAAGGAATTAAATCTTAATTCACAAAAAGTTTGTCTTATCTTCAAGCCAGCGAAGATGCTTTCAATGAATTAACCAATATGATGTAATTCACAAAATCGGAAGCGAAATATAAAAAAAAGATCTTACGGCAGATTTTGCTAAATAAAGCCATCTGTTGAAATATAAAACGGTATGTATCATTTAGCACAATTATTATCCAATCAACGAATTTCTAAATTTCTATCTTAGGTTAGGTTAGGTAAGCGGGCTGAGGAAGATAATAATATCCTCATCACACTTAGGTTCATGTGAACCCACTCTGGTACCCATTATGTGTTCCCACCCTTGATATCAGTGGCTTATTTCCAAGCATCCGGACTTCCTGGCAAACTTGAGCAGACCAGATGGTGATCGGTCAGACAGTTCGTCAACGTGTTCAAAGAAAAATTTGCCGGGGTTTTGATTCTAAGTTGGCAGAGGTTTGGGCAGTGACAGAGAAAATGGGTCGTATCCTCATGAGCCTCTTCATCACCGCATCCCTTGCACATGTCATCATCGTTAAGTCGTAATTTTTTCATTTGACATCTTAGCATGTTGTGGCCAGTTAACACTCCTATCAGTATTGACAGCGATTTCCTATCTTTTTGAAGGAATCTCTTGTTTTTTTCCTTGTCGTATTCTGGCCACATCCTTCCTGATATTTCACAGGTATTTTGTTTTGTTCCTGGAAATATGTGAAAAATTCTTAAAAATGGTTGTTAAATCAAGAAAAAAAAGGACTGCTCGCTCAAAATTTCTTGAAGATTGGTAAAACTTTGCAAATGTTTTTATAGTGGAAAATTACATAATGTATGTACATATGTATCTATGTATATTTGAAATTGTAAGTAAAAGTGAGCACCGTGGCCGTGGTTGGACTACTACGCATGCTGCCCGGGTTCAATCCCAGCAAACACCTAAAAGCTTTTTCACGGTGCCACTTCTTTCGAATGTCTTTCAAACAATCAAATAGTATCATTTGTCAAGGAGCTTCTCAACTCGCCGTTCGGAGATGGCAAAAAACTGTAGGTCCCTTTGTTTCGTACACAAATAAAACACGCATACACAAATGGTTGGGAGAAGTAGGCCCTGATTCACCTCGAATTGTAGCGCCACCTAAAGGAAGTAAAAGTAGTAGCAACAAAGTGCTAGTAATATTTAAATGCATCGAATGGACTAAGACTACAGTGAAAGCTCCCATATGTGGATACTCAAGGTTCACTAATTTTTGTCTGGTTATGAGAGCTGTCCGGTTATAGGAACTGCACTGAAAACGGATCCTCTGAATCTTCCTGTTTCAACTGTTTATACAAAAATAAACCTTTTTTTAATTAATGCGTCCGTTTATGAGAGAGTTTCTATTTGAAAGAAAATGTAACAAAAAGTGTTTCCGTCCGTATAAGAGAATGTCCGTTTACCAGAACGCCTTTTTTATGGGAAGAGGAAAATGTTGTTTCCTGTAAATGTGTCCGTTTAAGGGAATTGTGCGCTTATTGGAGCTGTTCACAAGTAGGGCTTGCACTGTATAAATACATACGTATGTAGGTATGTACCTTAGTTTCCGCACTTTCTGTAGATGATGTATAACATATTTCCACAATAAATTAGGCACAATAAAACTGTACGAGCTCACTGACTCCAGTTCTAAAAAACATTTCTACCCAAACAATAACCTCGTTCATCCGCATTGTTTGAAGAACATTATGTAACTAAATCATTATCATACACAATCCAGGAAGAATATATTTATGTACCTATACTGGCCACCAAACACTTCGGCGTATCAAATGAGTTGACCAGAATTCCAAGTCCAGATGCATTTCTTTAATCAATCACAATTCCTCAAATTTCAAATCCAACCGCGCCCCAGCTTTGATCTACCTAGTCACCAGCGAATTCGACATGGATCAGAAATACATCACCAGGAACTATACGAGATTGGCGTACGGGATGTATTTTATTTTAAGGAAAACGTTAAAGAATTCACGTGACATTATAATCCAAAACTAACCAATACAGATGGGAAAGATCAGTTCAGAACACTGACGTGCATATGTGTATTCACCGCAGTGGTGCATTGCTTCCAACAAAAACACTTACTCGCGTTTTTTTGACATCAAAGGTCTCGACCTTTATCGAGCAGCACGGATTCTCCACAAAATATAGACATGGCTCGATATATGTAGCTTGTTGCTGTGCTTCTGTTAATGCTACCATAGCCATAGGTGACTTTAATACCGACTGATAAAGATCTATTAGGTTTGTGACATTTAATTGTGCGTATGTCTACAGAACTGGACAAATATAGAAAAACCATACAAACTAAAATTAATTTATTACCATACAATTTGTAGTCTCACTTTGATCGAAATGAATTTTTCTTTATTACTGCGGCGATAAACCAAACGTAATTTTTTTCAGTACTACGGAGATTCTCGTCGAATGCTTGCGTGAGAGACGTTAAGAAAGAACAAAAAAAAAAAAAGGAATTGGTGACATCGTAACTTACTTACTTACTTAACGGGCTCCCGACCCGTGAAGAGTCTCTGCCTGAGACACGGCAGCCTTCCACTCTCTTCGATCCCGGGCACGCTGCTTCCAGTCGTCTAGACCAAGCGCACTGGCATCCGCGGTAGCTTGGTCCTTAAACCGGAGGTTCGATGTCTTCCTTGTCATCTCGAACCTGGAGGCTGTAATTCGTAGATCCTCTTTGCTAGAGCATTGTTGTCCATTCGCTCGATGTAGGTGTTTTGGCATTTCGGACTACATCCACATCTTGGTACAGCTCATAGAGTTCGCGGTTGTATCTTTTCCTCCATTCGCCCTCCTCGCATACGGGACCGAATATCCGACGAAGAATTTTTCTCTCGAAAGTGTTCAAAATCTGCTCTGCTTTCCTGCTTATCATCCAACACTCGGCTCCATACAGCAGAACTGGCAGGATCAATGTTTTGTAGAGCATGCATTTCGTCTTCCGAGTTAAGAGTTTTGAACCCATTTGTTTTGCCAAACCGAAGTAGCAGCGGTTTTCTAGGGTCTATGTAGAATCTCCACTAAGGTGTCATTCGTGGAGTTGATATTTACTCCGAGGTAGGTAAACTCCTTAACCACTTCGAAGTTGCTGTTGCCAACAATGACGTTTTGTCCTAGGCGGTGGTGGACAGATGTTTCTTTGTTTGTTTACAACATGTACTTGGTTTTGTCCTCATTTACTTCAAGACCAACTCGTTTCGCCTGTTCTTTAATTGCTGTAAAAGCCGCTAAGACGGCGCGCTGGGAGCGACCGATGATGTCGATATCGTCCGCGTATCCCAGTAGCTGGACAGATTTGTGAAAGATAGTGCCTTCCGTGTTTACACCTGCCCTGCGCACTATCTGTTTCAGCACAAGATTGAAGAAGTCACATGACAGCGCATCTCCTTGCCGAAATCCGGTGCATGTTTGAAATAGTTCGGAGCAACTGTTTCCAAATTGCCCGTTGCACCGCATGTTTTCCAGCGTCATAGCTGGATCAGTTTAGCCGGGATCCCGAATTCGGCCATCGCCTTGTAGAGCTCAAGACGATGAATGTTATCAAATACGGCTTTGGAGTCGATGAAGAGATGGTGAGCCTCGACTTGCAATTCGTAGGTCTTTTCCAAGATCTGTCTTAGTGTGAAAATTTGGTCGATCGTCGATCTGCCGGTCCGGAAGCCGTTTAGTGTGCTGCAGAAAAGTTTCAGACGTTCACACAGTAACATCATAAGGCTTACCAAAAAGACCAAGCGAAATTCCGATTAACGTAATCAAAACCTACAACCTACATTCTTCCTATTACAAACCACCTTCTTTCTTGCGTCTTCCTTACGTGGCGCTACAGTTTGGGGTAAACCAGGGCCTACTTCTCACAACCATTTGTATCTTTGCACGAATGGAAGGGACCTACAGATTTTTGCCGACTCCGAACGGCGAGTTGAGAAGCTACTCACGACAAATGAATACTCTTAGATTGTAAAAAAACTTTTAGGTGTTTTGCTGGGATTGAACCCGAGCAGCATTGCGTAGTAGTCTAACGCACTTACCACTACACCGCGGTGCTCACAACCCACCAAGGAAACTTATATCTCTCTCAGCTATGATAACGAGGGGAGAACAACGGGCCCAACGGATAACTTAGCGCGAGCTTGTAGCTTACCCTCTCCAAGCAAGGCTAAGACAAAATTTCCCAACCTTTGAATAGTTTGAAACCATTACCTTGCCGTTACCACACTGGTTCCCTCTTTTTATTACCAAGACACAAATATACGTGTTGAACCCAAACACAGAGTATTGACACAAATTTTTGGTTGTGAATTCCAAGCTTACCACGATGGACTTATCGTACTGGTCGTTTGGTGCAAATTAATTGGGATAGGCAAATGTGTGATGATATTTTGATGTTTGCAAACACTATAATATATATACGACCGCCTTTAGAACTAATAAGCTGTTTCTATTTAGCATGGAAAGAATCAAGGATTCACATATTTTTTCGATCTTTTCTTCGTGTAACTCTATGTTACTCCAATAATAGCTGAAATTAGCTTGTTTTTTGTGGTACAATCCCCTTGCGTGATTATGTCCAAAAGATTTTCGATTAGTTTCAGGTCAGTGGGGTTGCCCCGCCACCCCAGCAGCTTAATATTTTTTTCTGCAAAGAATTGTTTCATTTTTTTTTGAAGTATGTCAAGAAACAAGATCTTGTTGACAAACTGCGTTTCCAATCGGGAATTGTCTTGGCATGGTGTTTAAGAGCATTTGGCTCAAGCCGTCTGCTTATTTGAGCTGTTCATCATTCC
Source organism: Brachyopa scutellaris (assembly GCA_949775065.1). Lineage (NCBI taxonomy): Eukaryota > Metazoa > Arthropoda > Insecta > Diptera > Syrphidae > Brachyopa > Brachyopa scutellaris. The sequence goes on along the minus strand of OX459113.1, from coordinate 93,306,536 downwards.
TTCGATTGGCTTCAAGCTTCCAGGAACCACGGAGGTGAAAAAACCCGGAAATGTTACTTTTGGTGGGTGTTTAGGGGCTTGCATTTTTTTGTTGTTACCTCCTCTCGCAACACTTATCCGGCAACCCAGAACTTCAAAGTGGATCTCTTCCGAAAAGCTTACTTTTTTGCAGTATTCTGCTGACCAGTTTTTGTGTCTCTTGGCTCATTGCAGTCTTTTCTTCACCATAGTCTTGGTAGAAAGTTAATTTTTCAGAGGTCCAGAGCGCCCCTTTCCAGAAGACGCATTCGAACATTTGATAAATCCAACACCGCACCAATTGATGCCAAGTCTCTTTGTCGCTCACCGCTTGTCATCCAAGGATGAATTAGGCTATTTCGAATCAAAACCTTATTGTCAATGGCATGGTCCATGGTTTTTCTTTTTTTGTCCATAATCTCCCGTCCGACACGTTGCAGTTGATCCGTTGCGCTATGATCCTTGCAACGCCTGATTTTGAATCTTAAATATCTGCAGAAATCTCCCTTATGCAAGTTAGCCAGATAGTTGCAGCATCTTTCAAGCTGAACTTTTGGCGATTCAAAAAGCCGCAGAGCATCTAATGAACTGTGGAGAAGGCTTCTACATCAACATTTATGTTGGCAGTCAAGCTGCACTCAAAGCACTTAAAAGTAATGTGATAAAATCGAAAACAGTTTTAAACTGCTACGCTTTACTTTGGGTTCCTGGTCATCAAGGTATCATAGGCAATGAAAAAGCAGATGAACAGGCTAAACAGGGAGCTCGACATAGTTAGAACCTGAAATCATCGTAGCACCGATCCAGCACTACTTCTCGAAAATTGATGCTAAGTTACAAATCATAGCTGACAATAAGTGGAATCAATCCACTTCTTTCAGAATAAATAAAATATTTCGGCCGCACGGCAGTGGCCATAAAACTAAATACATCCTCTCGCTATCAAGAGTGGAATGTAATTTACTACTAGGCGTCATCACAGGGCATTACCTTATAGGTTATCACGCTCGCAGGCTCAAACTAGTCTCATCGGACATATGCAGAAACTGCAATGAACCGGAGATTGTAGAAACATTAGAGCACCTCCTGTGCGCTTGTCCTCCACTGGCAAAAAAAAAGGCACAGACTAATGGGTAAATTCTATTTCAACTCACTCGTAAAAGTGGCAATTAATTGGCACAGCACTGTAGCTTGTAGGAGCTCTAATGAAAGATCATAAGTAAATGTCGTTAGCCTACCGCCTTCTGGTGACTTATCGAATACATTGAATTTAAACGACTTTTATCGTTTTTTAAGGTGTTCTAGTGATTTGTTATAGAAAAATTGATTCTGGATTGAAGAGCCCTTATCCATTGTTCAGCAGATTTTTTTCTTAACAGGTTTCTACGACAAATCATTGGAACCAATTTATTGAGGAGTGACTCATGCCATTTGACACTTTTCTAGTGAGCATTACCTAACCTTGAATACTACTGAATGTTTCAAATAAAAAGAATTAACCTCACAATTAAACATGATTTAGTTTTTCCATCACCTACCGCGCGTCACCCATGTAACGTGGGAGAAAAACATTGAACTCTCCTTTGCGGTGCTAAATTGCTTCCAGCGGCGAAGGTATTAAAGCTTGTTAACCCGTACAAAATTAGCTCCAATTCATTTTTCATAATCACCCATGAACACTCATGGGGGTTTCACTAATTTGCTTCGCTAAACTGTAAATGCGATGTCTAGCTAAGCTAGATACTCACCAGGCAAATTAAAATAAAGACAGCAGTAGGCTATTAATTTCTCCATTATTAATTACACTTGGTTTAATTCGTCGAACCTTTTCTATTCCTAGTCACCTCACCACCGCAGCATCTGTACTGGTGACTTTGTCTCTCTCTTAACGAAATCTTATAGCAAAATAGATCTCTGAGTATCTCACATGGAAAAGCCAACGCAAAACGGAATCGAAAAGCCAGCAAACTTCATATGATTAACCCAATCACTTCCCTTAGTGTGCTCTATGTCCAGCTTTTTTTTCCCACCCCTTGTTGATGTGTGTGTTAGTGGCACTAGAAAACATAGAAATGGAAATTATACACACACCCGCAAACGTCATGGAATCAATTTGAATTATAATATCAAGAAAAAAAAAAAAAACAGCACTACACTGGAAGCCAATTTGTTGTCGCTTTCATTACAAGTACTCAAGCTTAATTCCTGTTGTGCGATAGCATGATGTCTATAGTACTGATCCGTATTCTCTTTTCTGGTAGTGATAGTGATTCTTATGCACCCACCGCAGACCCAGTAGTCGGTGGTTTTCAGGCGCATGGGGAGCGGTGGGTAGGAACTCACTACCAGCCTCCATCCCCCAAAAAGCGTCATCATCATCAGCAAAATAGCAACAGCAACAGTTGGTGCTCTGCCGGTGTGGAGCAGATCAATGCTCATAGCCCGGGTGGGTTTAGGGGGTGTGTACGAAGGATACAGTATATTCTATCGAAAAGTATCTGCAAAGCATCGTGGCAGCGATTGTTTTGCCGGCGCTCGGCGCGATGGTATAAAAAGGCATGTGTTGAAGCTTTTCGATACAATTCGATAAGATTCATTCAACAGGATGTTTTAGAAGAGTTCTACAACCATTCTGACCGACGAAGTTTAATATTTGCGAAATTGATAACCCGTTCAAATATTGTAGTTCTAACAAAAAGTTATAAGTGTTCCATAGTGTCCCTATTCGGTATTGTGCTCGTTTGTGTTTGAAAAACGTTTTAATCGAGATTTAATTTAAAAGTTTATTTAACGGAAAATCACCAGCTTTTCAAAGAATATGTCGAAGGTATGTGGTGAAATGCGGTATTTTATATATCTATATAAAAATGGCATTTTTTAATTTATATTTCCTTGTTTATTCAAATAATATATTATGTGTGCTAAAATAAAAAAATTAGCAAAAGATTTCGTGTTGAAATTTCTGTGAAATCTCAAATGAAAAAAAAAAAAATACTAATAATGTTTAAACTGGCATTTTCTTGCTTTTAATTAAATAACAAGTGGAGGCATTAATTCTTATAAGTATGAAGTATACGAAGTTGTTATTAAAAACATATATTTTTCATTGTTCAGTTTTAAATATTTTTAGAGAGTAGAATATATATAGAGCATATTAACATTTTTATTATAAGGCGGGTTTTGGTGTGATGGATTTATAAAATAAAAATTGTTGAGTAATTACCGATATAACCAATTTTTTTTTATAAATTATATCAGTATAATTACTTAACAATCTTTTTTTTCTAAATCCATCTCACCAAAACACATCTTATAATAAAAGACGAAGACATACATATGTACGCTACGAAAAAAAGATATGAAAAAAAATTTGAACTGTAGTTAGTTTATCTGTAATTCGTTTAAAAAAAAATAGATAAATTCATAGCCATATTTGTATGTAGATAGGTACCTATGTGCATATCTGTGTGTATTAATGTACTTAATATATGTATATATATAAATATATATTTTTCAAAATTAGTCGTTTTTAATAAATTTTTAAGCGAAAAATAGCATTTTTAAAATTTAATGTTAAATATTTGATTTTTAAGGCCGATATTTATAAATCATTTAGCAAAAAATGGCATTTTTAAAACTTTATATAATATAGGTATGTTATTTTTTTCTAAATTAGTTGATATTTTGAAATCATTTAGCAACAAATGGCATTTTTAAAACTTTATATAAAATTTTTAGTTTTTTTTGTAAATTAGTTGATATGTATTCATAAATTATTTGCGAAATCGAATAATCCCAAACGGACAAAGAAATCGAAAGCGGAAAATTTCGCTCTGATTTTCATTTTGCAGTACGCTGTTCCGTTGCGAAATTATACTAATAGTGGTTGTATTACATAGATAAATGCCTCCACTCATTTTTCGCACACAATTTACTGTCCGGTACATTAATTCCTTGCGAAATTTTGACTTTTCGTATTTTGTTATATTTTCGGTATCGTGTTCGTGTTTTGTTTTTTCGAAGCTTTTATGCTGATATTAAAATATGGAGTCCTACGAAGAGGAATTTTATTGTTTTTTATCATTTTTATTTTTTTTGTTTAATACATATAAGTCGTATTTTTTTGCACGCGTAAATGCGCTTATTTCGCAAATTTACATGTAAAATACAGCAAAAGTAAAATAAGCGTCGATAGTCGATACTATAAGAAAACACGGCTGTATTTAAATTATTGTCGCCTATCAGCTGTCATCATTGTCAGTTGTATTTTTCTTAGCAGCTGATTGAACTCTCCATACAATTTTTTTCGTTGATATTTCGCAACCTTTCGTACTCGCCTTGGAGACCACAGGAAAGTTTCGTTTTGCATCAGCTTAAGCGAAAAATAGCGTTTTTAAACCCCCAATCTTTTTTTGTTTTTAATACTACTGTACTCATATACGTACTTCTGTGGAACAGCACTTTGAGTGAAAAATTGTAGTTTATAATCAATGGCGGTTTAATAATTTAATGAGCAAATATCTTTATTTATAAAGAAATCTATATAAGCGCCGTACTTAGCATATCTACTATGTTTAACATATTTCTGATCGAACCGCCTCTCACAAGTAATTGGCAAACAAAAAAGCAGTTTTTTTTCTATAGTAAATCAATTTCAAATTCTAATTGAATCTCCAAAGTTGTAAACAAAACAAATTATTTTCAAGAGTAAAGAGTTACTTTCAGTGGAAGAAGCGCTTCTTATTAACATTAACATAAGTCCTGAATAATTCATCATGTTTTCAAATACTGGCCAAATAAATGATCCGACATTGGTCTTCATCAAGAGGCAGCATCAGCAGATGAGTTTCGAAAGTTTAAATAATATTTAGAGAATGATTTTTCCACATATTCGACTGTATTTGTATATGGTATATATATACTATATGGTATGATTGGGAAGTAAAAATCGTTGCTAGTGACTTTTCTGTGGAGCACTACAACTACTTACGGACATTGATTTTTTTTTTATTTCACACACACTAAAGGGGTTATAAACACTTATAATGTTTACACACAGTGCGAGCACATGAAGGATAAGAACGAGAGACAGACAGATCGGTGTAGTGATAGGAAACTCAGATGTTAGGTTTCAACTAACTCTATGGGTGGTGTCCAGGATAACTGGAGAGTGGTGTACTATTGAAAGTTTTGTCGTTGCTTATGATTCACAGTAGTTTTTTCCAGATTTTTCTCATTATTATTCAATATATGTGCCATACCATCATCTTACTGCCAGTCATGCGCCTTTACAGTAGGTTTTGACATTTACTTCTGAAACTGATCAATTTATTTTTTATTTCGTGAGAAATAAATGTTTCGACGACATCTGGATTTGAACCGTGCACCTTCAGCGTGATAAGCTACGACGACTACCACTACGCCACAGCAACCCACATATAGAATTACAGTCCTGTGTAAAAAATTAAGACCAGTAGGAAAACTGTTCACTTTGGGTTTTTTTTATTTCAGATGAAGTTAAAAACAGTCTTTAAATTAATGCAGCCGAGTCTACAATCTTATTAAGTTGAATTTTTATATAATTATCCTATTGGTCTTAATTTTTTTTACACAGAACTGTATATATTAAAAAAAATTTTTTTTTATCATGTATTGGTTGTAAAAAAAAACATAAAACATGTAGGTACTGCGAAGCTGCATAATCACTAAAGACTCCAAAGGCGACTTTATGTTAACATCTCTGCTGCTGACATATTAAAAGCATACATATTGATGCGAAACACAATTTGTCGCCGTGATTATATTCAAATCCAAAACAAATAACAATCAGTAAAAAGGTAAAATTAACTTGAAACAAAAGAGACAAATGAAACCAGTAGACCGGAGCAAATTTTAATAGAAAAGGGAATAGTTCGTTTTTTCTAAAATTATTTAAAAAGCAATACAAAGCTATCATGACATAATTATTTTATTAATTTTCCTTTGCCCGAGTAAAAGCGCCTTCAAATTAAATTACGCAAAATCATCATTTCAATTAGCTGTCTCGTCGCGTCGCAGTCGCCTGGATCTATAAGTACATACATATTATGTATATTATAGTATTTTAATAACTAAATATTAACAAACAGTACATACGAGTAGGTATATCCATTTTGTATTCATATTACGTGTTCTCACACCTGTTCACGGTCAAAAACAAGAGCACGTCCCAATGAAATGGCCATTATTGTGGATGATATCATATGACTGGAAGATTTATTCGGGGACAACAAATAGGGCAATTCGAATATGTAGATGTGCGAATAAATTTTAATGGTTCAAAATCAAAATGCATGAGGTAGTCCTTTTTTTCGGGAGTTCGATGAGAGAGTTTGGAATTGAATTTCAGCGCTAAATAAATGCGGAACATTTAGATCGTAAGGGTGGCAAGAAGTGTGTTCGTAAATTCAATAACAATGCTTGGCAATCGTAGTAGATTATTTGTGAATATTTAATGAATTCTTTATCTTTAAATTTAATATTTATTTTGAGGCTAAGAAAAAGTTGGCATAAAAACACGATTATCACGGCTGAAAGTTCTCTTAATGTATATCTGGCAGCATTGTGAATAGTGACATAAATGACACTTCAGTTGTAGTATTTAATTTTCTTTGGCTCAGTGGAAACAGGAAATTTGTATTAAGAAATTTTTGATTATTTACCTGTTTTCCTTTGAAGACATCCTTCTCTGCCTTATTGTCATTAGTGATCAGATCATTGACATTTTTTTTTATTTGACAATATCTTCGATAACATTTTCGATAAAATATGCCCGAAAGTAATTTGGAGGCATAGGTTTTATCACGGCTTAACTCATAATACCCGATAGCTATCCAGGCTAAGCTAATTCTATATATGTAGGTTTAGTTGTCATTGTAATTTCATTGAAAAAAAAAACACACACCTAATATTCCTTTTATAAACGGAGGCTTATTATTTAAAGAAACTAAGCGAATTTATAGGGGTAGAACCTTTCACTCAAGAAAGTGAATTTAGGCCGAAAGCTTAAACTCAAAAAAATTAGGAATACCAATTTGGCAGCACTATTTTACCATAGTTGTAAGGACAACAGAAAAAAATAAAAGTTTCAGTCTTAATTGTTTAATATAAATAATTAACTAAAGTCAAAATTTTGGAAATAAATTTTGAGTCAAAAACCGTTCAGATAGTTTGCTAAACAATGTCAGATAAACTTTGGCTCTGGATCCCACTGTCAAGTTAAAAATCATTACAATTGTGTACAGTGAAAACTCACATTACGGACAGCCATTAAACGAACAGATCCTTTAGACGGACACATTTTCATTATCAAGCTTTTATGTTTTAGATTACATACAGTTTACGTTCCCTTATCCGGACACTCCCTTGATCGGACAAGGACACGCATATCGGTTAAAATCCCACAAAATGTTTGGGTAGGCGAGCAAAAACAAATACCAGTACCTACAGAAGTACGTTGCAGAAAACAGAAATATTTATATCCTGTATACAGCCTGCGTAGTATTGCTAGGTTATGTGGCTAAAGTTGCAGTGTTTTTTTTTATCTTCTTTATACATACATATATAAAAATGAGCTGTTCGTTTGATACCTCAGATCTCATAAACTAACTATCCGATTGAGCTGAAACTTACACTATATACTTTTAATGATGTTTGAAGTGTTCGTACATCATGTACATTTCAAGTTTTTGGCTAGATGGCGCTGGAACTAAAATTTTTTTAAATTCACCGTACGATTAAGCTGAAACGTACACAATATATTTGTAATGAATTAAGAAATGTTCGTACAGCAAAGTTCTCAAGTTTTCCGATAGATGGCGCTGGAACACCAAAATATCAAAACCATCCGATTGAAGCTGAAACTTACAGAATATATTTGTTATGAAGTGAGAAATATTTGTAAATCAAAAGTTTTCAAGTTTCCCGATAGATGGCCATGACAGCCAAAATCTCAAAATTATTACTACAGCAGATTTACGTGTACTTTTTGCTTCATAACAAATATATTGTCTAAGTTTCAGCTCAATCGGATGGAAAGTTTTGAGTTTTTGGAATATTATTGCTTGGGCAGTTTTCTTAAATCCAAATAGAGTTGTCGGCATTTAATTCTCCACCAGAGTCATTACTATTCACAAAAAGATTACCGGGTAACCACTAGTGTTTTTATAAATACAGGCAATTTATTTAAAAAAGAGTGTTCATTCCTTGAACGGACAATTCCCTTAGGCGGACAGAAATGCTATCACCGTCACTGTATGTGCTCTCACGTGCTAAGAACTTAATGCTTTTCCAAACTTTCTTCTCCAGGGACATTAACCGTTAATGGTTCAATTAATTTCACTATTATACCAATAATCTGAGCTCATTTGGAAATCTCCTTGACAAGTGTTTACCAACAATAAATTAGATTCCCGGTGGACATGTTCGTTTATACTTAACTTCTTCAAAATACACATCTCATCCGATTATTCACCACATTTACGTGTTTTGTTTATGTTTTTTTTCTTCATTTTGTAAGCTCTTCTCATTAGAAATTCATCTCAGTCCGACATCCAATGTACCAAAAATAATTTTTATTTTAAAATTAACATGGTTAAGGCGATGGTACTAACACAAAACATTCGATTTATTTTTGGGATTCGCAAAAACTTGACTATTTGGATATTAGACTCGTTTTCAATTTGGATTAAATAATTTGGCACGAGATATCAAAATCAAAAGACCAATTTTATTTTAGAGAAGTATGTGTGTGTGTATGAGTATGTACCTCTACCTACACACAAATTATTCGAAGCACGTTTTTTAAGCTGCAGGATTTCCGCTGTTAAATGGAAATGCTGAGCGATACTCCTACCTCAAGTATGTATGCATGTACTTTGTATGTGCCTTGTATTGACACTGCCTGTCATTTAGCATAATTATATTAGTTACCATGTTTCTGATGCTCGCCCACTAACAGAATTTTATATTCTTGAAATATTAAAATTCGCTCACTCTTTGATTGTAAATTAATTTTTTAGTGAAACATAAAAGAATACTCATCAATCAAATTAAGTCTCAAAAATGCTATTTTAGGTTCTGAAATCGTATTTTGCCTAAGGCTTTGTTGAAGTTTTTATGAATGAGGTTTGAAGTTCTCATATCTAGAAAGGAAGGAAGGACTACTACTTATTCCTAAACCTAAACGATTCTTTCGAATATCTGATAAGCATTTAATATTATAATTTATCACGATTAGCTTCTCAACTCGCCGTTCGGAGTCGGCAACAAACTGTAGGTTCCTTCTATTCATGCAAAATTATAAAACTTACACACAAATGGTTGCAAGAAGCAGGCTCTGGTTTTGTAGCGCCACCTAAACAAAGTAAGAAGAAAGAACTTTTGTACGTGTTTTTCGTGGTCTCTATGACAGGTCTAAGCCTAACAGTACCAAACATAACAATTAACGATGCTAGAGATTAAAGCCACAGCCACTTCTCACTGCTGGCTTATGCGTACATTTTGGCTGTTTTGTGTGTGTGAAGTCTAGTGTCTACTACGCTCATTGTAGCATGAAATATCTAAATTTAAGTTAACAAATAAGCAAATCGCGGCTTCCCAGTAGGCGAGATCGTGGTCAAACGCTTCTGTGGTTTAATGTAAAAAAAAAATACATAATCGCTCCTGTGATCAATTCCGACCGGATTGAAAATAAACGGAATTTGAAAAATTCGTAAATTTCGAATTCATCCCTTGTAATTCCGTTCGTTTTCAATCCGATCGGAATTTATCAGTGATTTATAAAAATATTTAAACGTGATACAAAAGTTTTTTCCAAATGACAATCAGTAATTCGTGTTCTCATTTGTGATTTGAATTGCTTCATGCGACTAAGAAGCTGTTCACACGCATAAGTGTTTCCTTTGGTGATGTGTTAACATTTATGTTCATTAGACCTAGCTCCGCGGTTCGCAACATAACTCTCAGCGGGACGCATGCGGCCCCCGGGCCTCATGTTGACCACCCGTGGTATAAATAGTGATACCAAACAAGCACTGTATTGGAAAGAAGTGTAAACAGAAACCAAATTCTATAAAAAATATCTCTGTCAGAACTTACACTTCTAACTTCATTTTCAATCACATTTTTTGATGTGTAAACATCTTAGCTCTCGGTATGGGAAAATTTTTTGCTGTTATCCGTCACGCGTAACCAAACTTGGTATTAGTGCGTTGTCTGTATATAATTCTCGAAGTACTGTAGATTAAAAACTGTTTGAACGCGCATCACGCGGGACCCATTGGACGGATTTTGATGAAGCATTGACATAGTGATTGCTTAAGTTCCTCCTCAACAACGTTTGTAATGTTTATCCCGGAAAATGGCAGGGTTTTTAGAAAATAGTGAAGAAATTGCATATTTGAAAGGCAAATTATAATCATTCAGCCCTAACTTAATAATGGCTTATCGGATGGAAAAACAAAAAAATAGGTGAAATTAGTAGATTTGTCCCTGATTCATTTGAGATATAGAACATCTTCCTGCGTTGTCCTGAAGCTGAGCAATGTTCAAAATAATTATTCCAAGCATTGCCCACAATTTCAGTGGAGATCACTGCCAGCAGTCGAGCAGCAGTGGGTATCGTTGCAGTAGTGTGTGTCTGAGTATATGTGCGCGGTATAGCATGTTCATAATGCTTTGCATTTCAATGTTCTGCAATCATTATCACCATTTGTGGCTCTCCCACTCAACCAATCCTAACAAAGGTATCAAAAGAAAGAGGATGTTCTAGAGCAGTGAATTGCATTTTCAGTTTATAAATATTATTAAAAAATTTAACAAAAAAAAAAAAAACAATCAAAAACAAATATTCTACCCAAAATGAACTCCTATTGTTTTAAGAGTTCATTTTGGTTCATATATGTATGTATTTATGTATGTATATGTGTTTGCCAAATGGAAGAAAGAAGAATAAGTATTTGTTGTTCATTAGTACGAAGCCAATGTAATATTGCCCTTGGCTGTGGCGTCGTCAGGGATAGTAGCTACGTTTCTGCCCGATGGTAAATCTTCTAATGCAATGTTTAAAAGGCCCATACAATTAGACCACTGAAAGTCTAGCTTATAACATTCGCCGAAATAGTGATAAAACTCGGGTTTTACGTTACTGTTATCTAATTGTGTCAGACGAATGCACTATGGCATACCGTAAGGCAGTGGAAGCTATTAACAGAATCTTACAGGATATACGACAAAATGATAGACCGATGGGCAGCATTACAATACTATTTTGCGGAGACTTAAGGCAAACGTTATCAGTAGTGCCACGAGGTACAAGAGCTGACGAAGTAAACGCCTGTCTGAAAAACGCAAGTCTCTGGTCCAGTGTTACTCAAATGTACTTGACCGTCAATTCAATCGCACAATATTTCTCTGATTTGTTACTTAAAATTGGTGGAGGAACGGTTCCGAAAGAAAATGGCCAAGTAAATTTGTCACATTATTTGTGCCAAACAGTGTCTTCTACCGACGAACTTATCCCATCCGTTTACTATGATACATAATTATCGCAACTAACAAACCGTGAGAATCTTGGCTTTGTGAGCGAACTATTTTGTCGTCTTGGAATGATCAGCAATTATGTTAATAGCGAGATATTGGCATGTGTTGATAGTCAAAATGCAGAATACATTTCAATCAACCCTTATGGACCAAGAAGTAACAACCAGCTTTCTGGTCAAATTTTTGAATTCTCTATCTGCTTCAGTGGGCTATTTAACAAATTTGTATTTCCAATTTTTTTGATGTGTAAACATCTCAGCTCTTGGTATGGGCAAATTTTTCGCCGTTATCCGTCACGCGTAACCAAACTTAGTATTAATGCGTTTTCTGTAAATAATTCTCTAAGTATTATCTGTTTATCCGCCATCACACACAAACATATGTTAACACATCAAATTTCACGAGGACCTGGTACTCACGCCTTTTTTTTCTAGCTTCGAATATGTTCATCTGAGATTAAGTATATTTTTTTCTTAAAAGACATTGTGTTGCTGCCAAATTGCAAATGTGTTTTTGTTACATACATTCCAATACTACAAAGAAAACCCAGCTATTGGTTCACTGACTACACTCCTCTTGATAGGATAAGAATCAAATGAGAGTGATTCATACACTTCTAAAGGCTCAAGCACAAGTTGTTGCCGCTGATAAATAAAACTCAAATAAAGAACATGGGCAATGCTGATAAGAATTTCAATTAATTATATAATTTTCACTGGCATCAGATTTCGTACGCATGCATCGCACTTTTTCACTTCACTGTAATACACGTAAACAAAGAGTTTACGATTTTTGTGAAAGAAATTAATTATTCAAAGAAAAATAAGTTGAAAGACAACATATTTTTTTATGTGAGATAAGGTCAATGACCCAGGTTTCGTTTATGAAGTCGCACAAGTAAAAAATGTATGTTCAAGGCTATGATTTTTTTTTGGCACAAGCACTTCAAATAGCCGCAGTCGATAAGCGTGTTACGAGTATTTGTTATATACTTTGCTATTTATGGATTTCTTATCGTTGAACTGCTGAACATGCTCAAACATGTCTTGGCATCACTTGAATTGGTGCTCGTGTAAATTGTGGGTTATATATAGCAAATATAGCTGCTCGGTTAGCAGTCGTTCGAAGGAGAGAATACAGTGTGGTTCGACATTCACAAGTCAGATGAAATTAGTTTCGGAGTGAATGAATACTTTAATTTTATATAATTGTTTAGTTGCAATAAGATTAACAGTGAATTTCTCAATTTATTTGCTTAGAAAGAGCAATACTATTTGAAATTTAAGGTGAGTGACCATTTGCAGTTATATGTAATAAATTGTATGGCCAGAAGAACTGGCAGTGTTGGCTTAGCTAGTAAATTAAGTGTTAAAATAATAAAACGTCCTAGCTATATATCTATGCGTTGGTCTTTGAAGTTTTGAATATAAGTCTAACGATAAATGTTTTAATCTATTAATAGTACGAACATTTATCAATATTATCAATTTATTAAAATTAGTCTTCGAAATGGACGTGGCTGAACTTTTTTGCTAATCATATTCCCCAATATCGCACATGCAGTTTGTTCGCCCTAAATCTTGTGGGCCCTCCTCAAGTGGGTCTATTCGTGCGACATAGTTCTCCTTTAGATTTTGACGCGTAAATTAAATGCGGAAAATAGGGTCTTGTGGATTCGCGTAAGTAAGGGTAAGAGCAGCAAGCAAAGATATCCGGCTCGAAGGACCAAATGTTTATTTGTTTGCGTAAGCGACTTTGAGTATACTCATCCGTTGCGTTATGCTCGGCTGAAAGAAGATATCTAAATCTTAAAGGTTTAGGTTTAAATGGCGACTCTTCTATTAATTACTAACATAGAGGAAAGAGAATATAGGAAGCGAAAAAGGGAAAGAGACATTAATATGCAATTTAATTTTTGAATTTGGAATATGTTAACTCGTTCAAAGACAAAGGGTCCCACTAAAGGTGGACCCACAAGATTTACGGTGAATATCGGCGAACAAATTTCGTTGTTATAATTTATCGGTGGTTGTGAAGGATCATCCCTTTATTTAATAAAAGTGTCTTGAAAAGCGGAGTGTGAGATTGTTTGAACAGAGCACTGTTTGCACTTTTGCCAAATGTTCAGAAGAGTCTTACTACAGTGAAATCTTCCATTATGGATATCTGGTGTAAAGCGTAGCTTTTTGTTTATATTAATTGCATGTTTTTCGTCCTCCGTTAGACGGACAACCTATTGAAAGGACACGTATTTTTTCCACATAATAAGCATCTATCAGAGGTGGATTTATTTATCTTTGCACCTGTTGTAGAGGTTATTACCTTTACCTTATTGTTTAGAGACAAAATAGTTTATTTATTTGTGTCACGTATTGCATCAGCATTTGAAAAAGTTGAAAGATATTCAAACAGTTACTCGTAATTTTCTATTTTGAATTTAGCACAATCAACACGAACACATGCGCCTAAAAACACACATCGCTATGCGCGTCATTCCAAAGTCCACACATTTTGTCTTCCACTGTAGCGCTCGCACACACTTTGATTTGTAATGTGAACTGACCAACCACAATCTCGGTGGACAACACACCCAAAACATAACACACACAGTCTTAAGATTATGTACTTTTTATAGATACACCACGCTTCATGTGGTTTTCTGCCTTTGACTTTTCATACCAAGCCTCTACTTCAATGACGATTATCGCAGCAGTATCTGACTCGTAACGATCACAGAATGGCTTGTCGTCAGTCGTTCGTTGCGACTGGATGCGATCGAAGAATTACATGTCAGGCCGATAAAGAACGATCGTAATTAATTAGCTTTGACATTTCAGGGCCGGGAGTACGTGCATTTTGCCTCAGCGTTCTACCACTTTAATACAGGCACATTATAGATACATACATACATATGTATGTAGGTATGTATAAATGATTTCCCATTCAATTGGTGCAACGTGCAACCTCCAAAGCGAAAAGTCGTCGACCGTATAATACGGTCACACTGTCAATTGAGATCTAACTACGAGTGCATGCATTATGCGGTTGCATGTCGGTCGGGGCGGTTTATTGAGACCGTGCGTCATTGACCGGCATTGCCACATGGATACATTAAAGCTGTATACTACCACATGATCACGTAGCCACTATTCAATCGGTTGCTAGTACCTAATGCATTCACAGAGGCCGTTGAGACGAGCCCCCTAAATTCCTTGAATACCAGTTTGTGTATATTGCAATTAGATACCCACACAGGCGGGCATACAACATGCTTACGCATGTATGTGTTAGTGTTGATCTATTAGATACAGATATGGATTTGTAGTCTAAAGATGAAGGCGCGTATATATCTCATACATACATATATGTATGGGAGCAGGGGCAAAGTATCTGTTACTTGGTACGGTGTATATCTATATCTAAAACTACATAGATGCATACCTACTCGTATGTATGTCGACGTCATCTATCCAATTGAAAAAAATCAAGCCAAAGAGACATACGTTTTTTCATTCATGAAATTCATTGACAACAGCATGCGATCGTGTGTTGCTATGTTGGGCACGGATGTGCCTGGTCGCCTGGCTGTTGCTTTGCAAGATTTCGAACTTAATTATTGGGTCTTTTGACCGACCAAATGGACCGGAGCTGCCACGATCTGTTGTTGCTAATGTATTCGATTAAGGAAATCTATGAATGTGTTGCATAAGCATTTGCCAATGGAGATGTTCTCTAACAAAACTTTTCAATGAAAAAGTATACGTGGCGAGGCGATGTTTAGAAAAGTGGTGTTTAACTCATGTAGGGTCAGTGCGTCTAAAGCAGACATAGGATGTTTGTTTGAAGCATTATGATTGATTTGCAAGTGCATAAGGGATGATGCTCTTTAAGAGTTTCAATTCATTACACATGAAGCTATGCACACAATTATTTCTTTACTTTACAGTTGATGATATTTTGTTCAAATGACGCGCAATCAATTTGATCAGCAATTGATTTTGATCAACCAATTTATTGGCATTTATCAGTTAACGATCCACACTGATTCCGATTCTGTACGTGGTAACATGTAGACTCGGTTGGTTTTGTGCTGATTACAGCGGTTCAGCGACAAACATTAAAGATGACATAAGTGAGGGGTGGTATTTCGGGTAAAGTATTTAACAGTTTTCAAGTCTTATTTATTAGAACGAAGCGCGTTAAATCGTATTAATTGTTAGTAGACATTTGTGTGTATACTCCAAATTTAGTTAATTAAGTTAGTTAAGCGTTTTTTGCGTTGTTTTGTCTGACGGCACAGTGGCAAGTCGTAGGGGAGAGAGGGGCACTTATTTTTTTCCTTTAAAGACTTCCTAACACCAATATATTTGAATTATTGGTCTTTTAGTTATTCACACTTTAAGAATTGAAATCACCCTTCAATTTAAACCAATATTTGTGTAAATTCTAAATTAAAATTATAGTAAAATTATAGTTTATTTTTTATTTTTTAAAAAACAAGTCCTAATGTTCAAATGTACCCCACATGGGGGCAGCTTTGAACTGGGCTGGGACACTTTTGAAGTGTAGCTATTTTAATGGTTTATGACAGCAAATAAGAGGCTGCGCGCTTGTTTTTTTAATGAATCAAATACAGTATACTTGCGGTAGAGTGAACTAATAAAAACCAGGCCTGTTCATACGAGCGAGATTGTTCACATTACCGAGCGTGTAAATTTTATGGCATTCTATAGTACAGGTACTCAACAAGTGCATACTGTGAATAGTTTTTTTTTATCATTATTTCATATTGTTTTCATTGATTTTGTCAAAAGATGGAAAAAAGCAAAACTCATGGACAATTTTTAATTTATACTAAATCATGATGGTCAATAAAATTTAACTCAATGTTTGTAGATATATATTTATGTTATATGTAATAGGTATGTTTGTTTTTTCCTTAAATTCAAATCAACCGTTGAATGCTTATGATTCATTTTCAGCAACAAATTTCACTTCCTTTGCTGTTAAATCAATCAACAGAATGTTTATCCAACCTAGAATGTAGAACGTAGAACGAGAACGATGACATATACAAAGTATAGGTTCGTTCGCGTACTTTTTGCACTAAATATGGGTTTTCTGTCAAATCTCGAGGAGTGGACGTAAAATTCTCTCAAGGACAGAACACGAAAAAGTAATCGAACGCATCAAGCACCAAAAAATGAAGAATGTATGTGATTTGACAGATTTGACAGTTTTCATAATATGGGGTATATAAAGAAATTTCTTGGACTAAAATTCACTCTCTTCTACGAAAAACTACGAAATTTTTGTGAACGCGAACGGGTTTTCGTTGCTTTTCGTCATTTTTCTTGGATTTTCGTGTTTTTGGAAGGGTACGCGAACGGACCTAAAACCAACGGTAAATTTCCTTGCCGCTCGTTTATTCGTATTTAACTGTGTTAAAAATATGTGTTCACTCTAAAGAGGGTTTCGTTGTTCACTCCGTAGAGTAGTCTGTATAAAATTTTGTGTGTTCACTCTATTGGATTGTTCACTCAATCGATGTTCACTCTACCGCGAGTGTACTGTATTTCAATAAAAACCATTTTAAATAAACAAATTTTTTTTTTTTATAAAAAATCAAACTTAAACAACAACAAGTTCCTGGAGTGTTGAGTAACCACTAGAATGGCGCTCTTGATGTAATTTGCGTTAAGATCAGTAGTTCTTTTCTTGTAGTTGCTAAACATTATGATACAATCCGAAATGAATTCAACAAAAAGAGGATCAACTTTTAAATGAGAAGGTATGTACCTTCGAACCTGTTCAAAAGTGCCCCACCCCTTTTTTTCAAACCTGCCCCAACATGCGTAGTGATACAAAATTGAGCATAACGAGTTATGTATAAAATATTCAACAAATAGCTGACCTTATTCTTATTCCAAATAAAACGGTGTCTCCAATAAATATTACTCACAAACAGAGATCCTCACCAAAATTTTTTAACACCCTTACAAAAAAATTATAAAATGAAATTGTGTGCATAAATTCTGCACACCCCGCTACTGGCAGACGACGACTCAGGGAACCCCCGAAAAGTATTGACGACTAAAGGTGAGAGTATCGACATGTGAATGTTTTGGTTTACACCTTAAAATATTTATTAATTCAGTTCTTATTAGCAAAGTTTAAGGCTGCCCCGCGTTCAAAGGTGTACCCCTTTTTTTATGGATAGTTATCCAGTCTAAGGTTTTGTTGTATTTTACATGGAAAAAATGGAAAACATTGAATATGAAAACTGTGGATGTCTTATGTTTAACCGATATATTAAATAAATCAGACACGACATCCACTTTGATACAAATATAATTTATTATTAAAAGTAAGGAATCGAATTTTAACAATTAAAATGAAAGAGTGTGCGCGTGGCAAGATGGATGAAAATTACATACAATAGGTCTGTTTGGTAACATGCTAGTTTTCGAAAGTTCTACGTACACTACATAGAATCTGACAGTTTCATGGCTCTCAATTTTTTTTACTCTCATTTGGATCTCTCTTTGCGATGAATTATCTGCAAGACCAAATCCTCGGGGTGGGCCGAGCCAACTTTGTCAAACCAGCCATCTGACAGTTTGTGAAATGTCATAATCTTCATTGTTAGTGGAAAACAAAAACAATTTGATAGGTTTGACCAAGTGTTGTTTGAAAAGCGTTTGTTTACTTTTATGCAAGTTTTCTGTCTTTGAGAGGATTTCTCTCTCTTTGAGAGGATTCTACTATTTGACAGATCTCAATTCCGTGTGCCAAAAAAGATACCAAACACACCTAATGATTTTGGATGATGAAATTACAAGAAGTTAATTTGCAGGTACGTTACATGAATAGGGTCGCCACGAAACTATTAAAATTCTAGTGGAGCACATAATTAGAAAAATAAAAGAAAACACCAATATTTGTCGTTTCAGTTTTTTTATTTTTTCTTTTTTTTTAAAATCGTTTTAACAGTTTTGAAAAAAAAACCCTTCTGCTACATAACAGCTTCACAATGACGCTGTAGTGATGTAAAGAGTTCCGCGGATAAAGCGATACATCAGTCAAGCCTTTTTTTTTGTTGAATCTTAGTGATCATTGGCCCCTTCCGTTGATCTCGACCATGAAGTCTAGCTTCAGGAAAACATGTTCTGATAGTCCAAACAGTTATTTGTGGAATAACCCCTGCTCTTTTTTTGGTCCATTTTCGAAAACCTCACCATCTTTTTTTCATTCCGGGCTGCCGTTTACGAGGTCTTGGCTTTCTGGGAAGGGCAATACGGGGACCAAATATGTACTTCAAAATGTCCTATTGCATCAAACACTTCCATTTTGGAGCTATTAAATTGATTCTCAATTTTTTTTTGGATATTTTTAAGCTCCACAATAGCTTTTTTATCAACTAGTGTACTACTAACTGCGTTCCTAAAATATACCAACCGTTGCTAATGATACAAACCAAACTGTTAATCACTTGAATAAATGATAACTAACCGATTCTTATCAACAAAATAGACAACGTCATCTCGTTTTCGAAGATAATCACTCAAATTGTTTTTGTTATAAATTAAACTCTGACAGTAACCACATGGATCAAACGTCAAAAAAGAAACAAAAAAAAAAAAAATGAGAAGACAAAACGAGACAAGATCGCTGCCGGTATAAAATTATGAATGCAAGCGTTAGTGAATCGTTGCTAATTAGTTACTCGTAGCTGTACATACCTACAAAATGTATACACTTGTCTAACTAAGCCAATCAAAAAGTCTAGAATCTTTCTTTCATTACATTCTTTAGAACTGTTTGACATAAGTTTGCACTTTCTAATTATTTGACATTACGTTTTTTTAACCGTACTACCTTAGCTACTCATATGTCTACGTGTAACTTTGACACGGTACGTTACAATTTCTTGACACGGTACGTTACAATTTCGATCAAAATGATTTAAAACCGCTCAGTGTTAACATTATCATGCATCATTGATTTGATTGTATTTCCATTGTCGATTCATTATAATTGTTTAAAGTTCGCCATTAAGATAAAAACTCTGTGGTGGAAAAAATTCACAGTTAAATCATGTGATATTTTTATTTTGTGGGAAATCTAAAAGGAATTCACTTTTAGTGTGCCAATTTTTCCACATCACATGACAGGTGATTTAACTAGAAGTTTTCACATTTATTTTAATGATGACATTATTTTTATTTTTATTAAAATGCATATAGCACGTCAGTCATTTAATAAGTCACGACACACCCATTTTTATGAGATCATGTAAACGTATGTATGTATATATGTACATACATATTTATTATATAAATATATCTTGTCTGATCACTTGAACGTGAACAAAAACAGCGGTATTAAGTTCTAAAGCCTTTTACAAAGTGCATTATATTACAATAACCTTCAGGTTATGTCTGAACGCATTCTATCTATATAGACTAATTGGGTACAGTCTTGCATTCGAATATATATTATATATTATATTTGCTCAGACAACTATGCACGGGTAGAGAGAGAGACCAAGAGATTTCAAAATGCAGTTGCTTTCTTTTGTCTTAATATGTATTTTGTCTTCAGCTTAAAACTAAAAATATGTTCTATCTATCTAAAACAAAAAAAAAAAAAAAAAATGCAATTTTGCAACTGACACTGTATACCGACAGTTGACAGTTGACAGTCTAAATACAAAGTTGCTGGTCAATGGAGTATCTTCCATTAAGTCGCCATTTTGAACTTGTAACATATTTCTTATCTGACAGCTGCTAAGTTTTTTGAACACTGTGGGGTTGGAAACCCAGAGTAGTGTGGGACTCTAACCGCACCAAAAACACCTCCTTATGCCCCTATTCCGTAAGACAATTTTTGTTAAGTTGAGTTGAAATTTGGTTGAAATTTGAAATTCGGTATTACTGAACACAACTCTGAGAAAAAGAGTTGCCTGTCAACATAAAACCAAGAGGGCGAATCCTCTCTAGAGTTGTGTGGGAATTTGTCTGGTATTATGGTAGACAACGCAGTTATGTTTTGGTTGCTAGAGCTGTCAAAAACTAACAACTGGGTTTAAGCAGTTGTTTGAGAGTAAATGTTGAGATACGAAAGGTGGAAAATGAACAAAAAGATGTATATCCGATAAATGAAATAATGCAATATTATTAATAATGTCAATAAAAAAATGTGTGTAGTTTAAAAGCATATAGTCCACATCAGTGGGAGAAAATAGTTTTACATCTTCAGCACTCGGAAGTGGTAGTGGTATTGCAATTGCAGTCGAGCGTCCATGCAATTTTAACAAATCATCGATTTCGATTCGAACGAAGCAAAATGCTTCTGTGTTCAGT
Organism: Brachyopa scutellaris; assembly: GCA_949775065.1. NCBI lineage: Eukaryota > Metazoa > Arthropoda > Insecta > Diptera > Syrphidae > Brachyopa > Brachyopa scutellaris. The sequence goes on along the minus strand of OX459113.1, from coordinate 93,285,573 downwards.
ACAAAAACACTTGTAAATATTTAAAAATAACAGAAGTAATTTACACATTGCAAATGCATATTCTTTACTTAGCATTTTTTCTAGTTGGAATTGGAATATGTCACGGATAGATTTTCATATGCGCACAACAATAACAATATTATCTTCATCATTATTATCATTAAAAATACCAAATCAAAACTTCTTTTCATTCTGTTTTTATTGAATATTGAGTTTCTGTTGGCAAAATTATTTTCTACTTCGACCACCAGAGGTCAGATTTACGTTAAGTAGTCAATTTGTAGTTGTTATTCGCATCTAAAAGTATGCAATTTTTTTTACAATCACAACTGAAAAAGGTTGTTTTATGTAATATGAAAAATTCGTTGAGTTGCGCGAAAGTGGAGTTGAATGACAGCCAACTCGAATAAATTGAGTTGTGTTATGGAATAGGGGCATTAATCATGACCAAGATTGGCAAATAATTTTAGTTTCAACGTTCAGTTGTGTTTGAGAAGGTGCTATAGTTTAAATACTGGTTCTCATAATTGTCAAATTATAGGTTCGTAAGTCGTAGATTAAGAATCTACAAATATTATATATCGTACATTTAAGACGTCTTCTATCTCAGGACAGCTGTCAAGTAAAAATCTCTTGTATTGCTTAGAGAGAGAATTCTAAAACACTAAATCGTGGTCTAAGTCATTTCCTTCTGTTTTTTTACGTCCAGCAATTACCTACTAATTTAATAAAAAAAATTAACATTTCGACCATATTAGTGTTGCCAGCCATAAAATGTAAAAAAAAAACAGGTTCGCGGTTTAACCTATTGCAAAGCATTATTTGCAGTATTTGAATTGGGCATTCTACAAACTATCACATTTTCGACAAGTCACTCTCTGACAAAACTGAACTTGTCAAAATGTCTTACTCGCTGTGAATGCTTTATGACATTTCGTAGACAAGTCCACGGCGCACGTCCACCATTTTCTGCTATTTACATACATACATCGATACATATGTAGATATGAAACAGTTTATATCTTCAATTGCGATTTGTATTTGTTTTAGCAAACGCTACAACTAAAGATTCCCAGTTTAACAGTTCATTAACTCCCACCCGATAGGTATCTTCTTATATACCTACTCTCTACATGTCTACTTGCTTGCACGCTGCTAAACTCTTAGGTAAACTAAATTCCACCAACCGTGTGGATATGTATGAAGACTGTTGTATCATTGATCGTATCAGGTATCACTCGAACGCAAATGTTCGAAGACTCTTCCACGGTGCCACACTCTTCCATCGATACGACCAAACTTCGATTCGATTATGAGAGCGTAAAGTATCTAAAACACACTGCGTATACATACATACATCCAAATCCAATATGTGTCACATAAACCTCTCGATATTACTTTTGTTTGTATATTCTGTTCGTAGCGTTGGTTTATTCAAAGTGGCTGATGCAATTTGCTTTCGGTATTATCGCAGCACTCTTTTCACTGGCCGCCTGTCCTACGCTCAACGATCACCTTCAACGAACAGTCTTTTTTTTTTTAAAGGGCCTCGATTTCGTTATAGTTTCCAAGAGAAGATCTCATCGTTATATAGATGAGGAGGAGTAAGATAAATATAAACAGATAAACGGAAATGGTGGCGTTTATAGAACATCACGCGATGAAACGCTTAGTTGGATAGACCTCCGGAAATGCCAAAATGTCCAATCCATAAACTATCCCATGAATCAACACGAATTAGCTAACGTGTGTGGGCGAACTTAGACCATCTGTCTGTGATAGAATTTGCAACAGTTGAGCTCATTTGAAGATAGAAATCTTTAAAGAAGTATCTCTAGATACTGGGTGGTGTTAGGTTAGGTACCTATTGTCGTCAATGGGCTACGAGTTACGACGCCATCACCCTCGGCATTATTCAAACTGCTTGACAGTTCAATTTTCAGATCGCACACACCGCCAGTTCTGTCATTTACATAAATTTCGACTGTGGCCGTAGCGTGACTGGTTACTTTGTATATGGCTTGTCCTCTAGAGTTGTTGCCTTTCAAATTTCGTGGAATTAATCATCGATATTTTAGAAATACAACAAAAAAAAAGAAATCTAAATGTATCTAAATATTTTGAATGACAATTGTGGAATAAAAGGGCAAGACACCCAGACCCGGAGCACATGAGTTCTAGGAAAATCTGCATTTCTTCAGAAACACAGTCAAAGAACGATCTCTCAGAAGAGAACAGAAGAAGATGAGGAAATGGCATAACCACACGAATATGCCATTGACACCATCTAACTCATGCAAAGGCAGACCGGCTACACGACGATACCAGGGCATAGCAACAAAAAGGAAATTCAAATAAAAAAAAAATCCAAGAGAAAGCCGGTTAGAGGCAGTGACAGTTCCAACCACGTGGTGGTTATTACAAATTCAAGAAAACCACATTTCCGTTTATCGGCTCAATCAACTGAACCTGCCTGAACCAACAGGAGGTTTACTTGTCATTCCAGGTAGGTATGCACACATACACGCAATCAAGGTTATCCGGTGTTTGTAGTGCGGATGACTTCTGTTTTATAAAAAAAGAAGCATTCTTGCTTTGCCGGGCTTGCTCTTCTTCATCGCAATGCAAACACTGGTGGAATATTTTGGTGTGGAATTTCAGGCTGTTTGCATAACTTCGTAGGAAATCGCTGCTCTTCCATTATGACCATTCATAAAGACTACACACATGCATTCTTTCACGTATGCAGCCCAGAAATGAATGAACAAACGATGAATGAGATTTATAAGTCGAGGACTGTGACACATCCACGGTGCTAATTAGTCTGCGGGCAGGTTATCGGGTTAACCGATTTATTTTCGATGTCTTTTATACCATGTACGTAAAGTGTGAGTCAGAATCAGAAGTCAGAAGTGCGCAGATTAGCATACAATGTGTATTTCGTTTTGAATACGCTCTGCTCGTATCTTTTATTGCTATTTTTTTTTTTTTGACCGGTACTAAAGTCACTTAAGTTCGAGTCTACCTATAGAGTATTATTTTTATAAGGTGGTTTATTCGATTAGAAATTCAGGTTTTTTTAATGGTTGGCGATTGATAAATCTAATAAAATCTTATTTGCCTCCTTTTTATGGGGCTATTATAAGTGCCATCAAATTTATTGCCAGTGGATTATAATAACTAACTCAAGGTGTAGACAGACGGTTTCAGTATTATACTTAGAGCATAAAATCACTTGCATATATGACGAGCGTAGTTCTAATCGTTATCGAATACTTACATATATTATAGATGGCAACACTTTCCCGTTTTATTTTTCTATAAAATTGTGAAGGAACTCTGTTGCAGCCAATTTTAGAGATGAGAAGACTGATAGCTAATAGTCGGAGAGCTAGTGACATTTTTTCATGATTATTTCGTCAACAAAATTTTGCTGTTTTTATTGGTTGCCGTGATCGCATATACATATGTATGTATGCAGAATGTACATACATACATCACAGATATGGACTTCTGCCTAACCTGGCCTGGGCGTTTTAGGGCCTAGTGGGCCTCAAACTTGCAAAACATGTAAAAAAAAAGGTTATCTCGTCAACCTTGAAGTTATGTAGGATAAACCGCCTAAGAAACATAATGTTTCGTGTAATTGGCAGGGCGATAGGATGGGCGCAAGGGCGTGGCAGAGGCTCGAAAATGTAAATTTTAAAGCAATTTCGTCAAGGCTCATTTTTTGGTATGTTTATCATAAAGGACATCCTACTGAATCTCAAATTGAAAGGACAGAGTGAAATTCCGGGCATAACACCTCAGCAGAGTGCGGCAAAGTGCATTGAGCGTCAAAGAATTATGACATCTTCGAAAGTATATGCGCAGCTGATTTAGAGAGCTTATGGAAAGAGCTTTAAGAGTGTATACAAGTGTACTAATCCTGACATTTATACTTTCGAAAATATTTGACTTTGAACCCTAACATTTGCAAATTACCCAAACCTTTTTTAACCTAACGAAGGCAACTGTACAAATACATATCTCGTCGTATGTTCTCTCTTTTCTTTTCTATCTTCTCACATTGATAGCTTCACTTTTAGTCGAGGGTTACAGCATGCTGCGGTAGATCTTGATTTGTGCCTTACAGACATTGTAAGGGTCACGCCTGCTTTTTATGCAAAATATGTGTTGCTATCCTAGGGTTAAGCTTATGAAGTTTCTACAGCTAAGAAAACAAATGGTGAGCATTTTTTTTTACTACGTTTTTATGAGGTCGCTCTGTTGTCTATCCTAATGTTCTGTACAAATTTTGTAATTGATTTTACACTAACTTCCCAATGAGCTAGAGACTTGCAATTTTGAACATAGCTCAGAACTGGATGACAATGCAATATTAACTCACTTTCTTGTCTGTCTGTTGATTAGAGTTCCGTACGGATCTTCAAACACATATGTATGTATAAACCCGTAGATATGCAACGTTTCTCTGGTTTTTTTTTTCATTTCTGTGATAATTCTTAAAATATTGCATTGCATACTTTACATATATTGTTTTCGACGTATTGTAATTTGGCCATATCTTTTTGGATATGACACGGTTTGTCAGACTGGTCCACCTGAGTTAATTGCCCTTAATAGCCCCTTAATGAAGATTTCTCAGTCTTATATTTTAAGGAACCTTCCAGTAGCTTCCGTGGTTTGAATTTTCCTTTCCGGAAAAATACTGGATTATAATCGCACCCAATTGTCGCGGTATGGCACTTGGGAGTAGTTCTTTTAAGGATAGATATAATTTGGATACAAGAGTAGTCCTTCCATTGATTTCCGACGAGGTGTAATTTTTTGATGTTATAGCAGAGCCGAGGTAGACAAAGAGTCGATGTTGAGTGTCCATTTTCGTTGACAGCATATATGTCAAAGGTTTCAGGCATTCACACAATACCATATGGCAGATAAAATCTTGTAGGCGATGTTGAGGAGACTGATGCCTTGAGGCGGTCTCCTTTCTTGTGGGTTGGGCAAACGACGCTGAGATTCCATTTATCTAGCATACTTTCATCTGACTAAATCTTAGAGATGATTTGGCTTATGCTCACTACCAAGTCATCTCCAGTTGCTTTTAATAGCTCTGCGGGTAGACCGTCAAGTCCAGTAGCATTGTTGGACTTAAGCTTGGCTATTGCTATCCTCACTTCGTTTTGATCAGATGCTTTGGCTATCATCATCATCTTAATTGAATAATTCATTCTTCCTGACAACGGAGTATTGGTCTTCGTCGCCGTTATTAGTCAGAAGAAGTATGTAGTTTTCCCATATTCTTAGCGCCGACTGCGTTTCCACTACAGTGTTTCCTTCGTCATCTCTACAACTTTTCTGACACGTTTTTTTTTACCTTCTGGTAAAACTTCCGTTCTTCCCGTCTCTTTTGCTCGTAAAGCATGTGAGCAGATCTTGTCCTTTTTGCACCGCAAACGCGAAGTTAGCAACATTTTATTAGGTTTTGGAACTATCTGCTTTGCATATTGTCTGCAAAAGATGTTGTATTTTGAAATTCGCTCAGTTTATTCAACTATAGAATTAGTAGGCATCTACAGTCCTGTGTAAGAAATTAAGATCACTTAGATAATTGTTCACTTTTGTTTTTATTTTTTTCAGATAAAGGTTTTGTACTTTTTTTTAATGCAGCCGAATATATGTAGGTCCTCTAATCTATCTAATTCCTTCTATCTAATTCCTTTTTTAAGTTTGATATGTTAAAGTCGAATGTCACTATTTTATAAAATTATCCTGTACTGTACATATTCGTACATGGCACATGCACTTTAAGGTACTTTAATAAATAGGTATATCAGTATTGAAACTTTGACTCGCATAACATTTTAAACGATAAGTGGTCTTCGTAGCAAATTTTAATTATTATTTTTATGACAGTAAAATTTCCCAAAAAACGTATGTTTATGAGCTACACTATTTAATCGGTTTTGATCGGTGATTAATTGTTGAGAACACGCGTTTAGGTGGCGTTTAATAAACTCTATATATGTGCGAGCAATCTTGGGAATAACCCACTTCAACTTATTTAACATTCAAAATGTTGATTATATCAGAAGTCACACAACGTCGCGTGGGCTGTTGTCAGTTGAATTCTTTTTTGTTGGACAAATTGACTTTTGTTCAATTTACACCGTTAGATAGTCTGTCCGGGCTTAATAAGCTTCCGCACATCCCGTTTGTACGAGTGTCGAGTGTTATATAATAACCAATGAACTGATATACGAGCACAAGCTGCCGTCAGAATAAACGGAACAATATCAATTTGTTACTTTTCTCCAGATGTTCAAAATGTTTTCGCGCCATCACTGCCCGGGTAAACAGATGTTCAATTTGTCAAATGATTTAATTTGGTCAGAAGTGCATACTAAACGTATGTATGTATACACACGTGTATGAGCGAGTACCTACTTGTGAAGCTCATATCTGGATCTTAATTAATTCTTTTTTTCTTTGTATTTTTAAATTAAACTTTACGTCAACACCATTCCCGTTCTTTAAGTGATTCAATCATTATGATAGAAATGCCAAAGATGCAGCTGTCATTTGTCATCGGTGGGTACCGATGCCGGTGGGATAGATTCAATTGTATTTAGATTTGTCTCAGCATAGATGGATAGTATCTCTTAAATTGCCAATATATTTCAATTTACCACAATGACAGGGTTGGAAATTGAAACTCGTTTAGTCACAAGAACGGGCGAGTGAAGGAAATTGATCAAAACATCGCGCGCTATTTTATTGATTGAATGGTTTACTGACAGATGGTATCCGAAAATCAGTAATTTGTGGGGTACAGTATTCTGGTCAAAAGAAAAGGAGAACCGATTAAGACAGTTCAAAAAACTGTCAAAAAAGCCACACTTTGTGGGTCAACAACATTAACTATTCATAAATTGATGTGTGCTATAACCCTAAGAGGCGGTGTGGGAAATTCCATGAATGTGAACTGAATTACTTGAACTTAAACTAAAGAAAAACTGACTAGTGGCTGACCAAAGCTAGTGGGTGTCAGTTGACACTGCTTTGCACTTCTTATGCTGAGATGACGGCTCAATGTTCGCATGATAAATACAAATGAGAAGGAATTTGTCAATCAAAGTTTCAATTATCGAGGAATCAAATGTGATTTTGTAAAAAAAAAACTGTGTCCGTATCATATACATATGTACTAGTTAAAGACAATTAACCTTGTTTTGCCGATAACTCAGAGGTCTATGTGTTATTTTTGATTATTTTGTTGATCGTCAATCAGTTCATCAATTCTTTAGCAATTTCTCACGCTTAACTGTGTGTGTGCTACGCTTTGTTTTTCTACGTTGTACTGTAAAAACATCTTAAACGATGTAAGGGAACATATTTCCTAGTTTTAAGACATTATCGTACTTCACCACTACGTACGAAGGTGGTATGGTGAAAAGTTCTCGGCCTGACAATGAAAGACTGCGATTTTCAGTTAAAAAATAATTATATTTTTCTACATAATCTCCCTTGACTCAGTATTCCTTCGCGGAAGTGAGAGTCTGGAAGGCTGTGAAAATATCCCAGTGGGAAAAGTTGTAACTGCTTCCATGGTAAGTGCATATTTCTAGAAGATATTGAAAATGTATAATTTTATCAAAAGTAATGCCCAATAAACTAATGTGTAACGCATCGAAAATCTTATTTTAGATATTATTGAAATTTTACATCGATGCCATTACTTATTCGCTTACCATGCGTTACATTTGTAAGATGTTTTTCTCTCAAAAGCATTCTTGGAATGAAAATACAGTTATTCGACTCAGACAAATACAATCATGACAAACTCCGTCAGGAATTTTTTCGATGCGGCATCATTTGAAGTTTTTTACTGAGCGGTGCCAGTACTTTTTAGTATAAATAATAATTAATAATAATAACAATAATTTAAGAATGTAAGTAAGTGCTCACACGCCAGGATGTAGTAGCTAATGTTTTCAATAACTAATTTTAACTGCTAAGTTAACTGATTCCCTATAAGGCAAATAGTAAGTGCTTAAACGCCAGGATGTGTAATAAATGTTTTCAGCAACAATCATTCATCGCGGAAATAAGTGATTACCGGTAAGCCAGTTGGTAAGTGCTTACCACTCTAGGACATCCCCATGTAAATGCAATCGATTCTGTAATAAGAAAAGTAAGCGCTGGTAGCTATCAATCAGCACTTACAGAATCGATTCGGTAAGCAGTAATTTCCTACTGGGATTCATCTAGGGCCCTCTCAACTTCTTCACTGGATACGAAGCGCTTCCTAGAAACAAGTTTCAGATGGAAGTCTGAGGGTGCCAAATTAGACGAAGAGGGGGATAGCCGATTAAATCGTACTCCAAATCCCGTAGTTTTCCCATCGCCAACTCACACTTGTATACATGTGCATTATCCTGGTGAAAGATGATTTTTTTCTTCTTCAAGTCAGACCTCTTCTCGCGCATTCTGGCATCCAGCTGATCAAAAAGGTAGGAGTAATATCCGCCTGTAATTGCTCTGCCTTTTAGGAGTTAATCAATTATTAGGATCTCTTTCGCTTCCCAAAACACGCTGGCCATGACTTTTCCGGCAGATGCGATCGACTTCGCTTTCTTTGGCGCTGGACCACCGGCTTCTACCTACTGCTTCGACTGCTCTTTTGTTTCTGGCATGTAGTGGTGGTGCCAAATCACCGCACAAAATCGGCCGGGTCCCTATTGAAAAGGTCCAAAAACAGCTGCGGCACCCATCGTGCCTAATCCCTAATGTTTTGTGGAAGATGTTTCGCACCCTTTCTAATGATATCCCCACAGCCTAAGCTATCTTCTCACTCACCTGCACTCACCTATCGTCCAACACGATATCATGCACTTTTTCTATGGTTTCCGATGAGGGACGTGCGACCACGTTTAAATTCAGCTTCGTCCAAATGTTTAGCGTATTCACAGCTTTCTGCACAGTAGTTAGAAATTTGCCCGTAGCAAGTCTGCGTATGCTTTCATTCCACTGTACCTAAGTAACAGTAGTTCATTAATAACCATGATTCAAAGAAAGGGGGCGTACCTCTGGATGCGATCACCTTTTGACGGGTTTCCACAAGTTCAGCGCTGATGTGCCTTCTGCTAAGAGGAAGTCCATCTTTTGACAATGGTTAGAGAAGCTTTGATTATATTTGTCCGGTGGCAATGAAAAAGGTTGGTAAGTATCTGAACCAAATTAATAAATCAGTAAGCAATTGGGACACACTACGTCTACTCATCTTCAAACTTACATTTTAGTAATCTCGTGATATTATGTTATGACGGACCACTAACATATGTATTACATCCAAAACCGTCAAATCATCGTTATCCGCTCGCAAAATATTTTCCAAAGTCAAAACTTTATTTACGTGTATACCCACAGATAGCAAAGCTGTTGAATCACTTGTCATAAAATTACGTTCTTTGTACCGATTCCGTTAAGTGGTGAGTATGAGTGACATGAGTGATATGAGTTAAAAACTTACCAGACATACTCGTATGTACTGATTTACCAATTGTGCTAAATTTGTGAGAAATTTAAAATTAGTAGAATTCAAAGACAATAATAAACTAAATATAGATTCAATCATTTGTCATTTTTCTTTTGCCTTTCTTTTTATCGAAATCGTTATCCAAAAAAACTTCCAGTCACCACTTCTTCAGCTGACTGATAAGATAATCAGCGCTTTCGGAGTTCATACGATGGGCAGATATGTACTGTTGTACTGATTCCTTCCGTGGTGTCAGAAAAAAAGTCAAAACAAGACTTCACTTGATTTATCAGTCAAAACCTGTATTAACTTAATCTGTACCGCAAATTTTTTATTTATTTAATTTATTTTTATTGCCTTTTTATAAGTATGAATCTGTCTTTTTTTGTTTAACAAATGAAATAAAATTAGAACTCGTAATGCAACTGCGCACTCATTCACTGATTATTCACTCAATTATACTATAATCACAATTTTTTACAAAAAAAAAAACAAACAATTAAATAAATAAATAAAATTACCTTTTCGATTTTTGTTTATTCCATTCCATTTATCAGCGTTGAATTAATTTAATTAACTTTATTTTTTTCGGCAAATTTTCGATTACATACCAATCTGGCTCGCGTTCAAAGTTTTTATTTGCCAGTAAAAAGCTAAATTTACGAATTATAATTATAGATAGGTACTGACGTGAATCCAGTTTTCGATTAAAACAAATCAGCAGATGCAAACAAAGAAGTGATTCATCATCAAATTGATTGTCAAATTTTACATACTAGTATGCATGCATGCAGTAATACAGTACGACCTCAATAAAACCACGTCCTCGATTAAGGCAACACTTAAAATCTTACCGTTGTTGACTCAGTAATTGCAAGCAACTCTTCAAAAAATAATGAATCGATAAAAGCAACTTTTCATAAATTCTTACAAATTTCCCTATTTACATCTCTTTCTTCTTGTTCACTTATTTTTATTTCACAAACTGCTCCGCAATTCTCCAGTGAAAGGATCAAAATTTGATCGACTTGACTATACTTCATTACGAAAAAAGAAGTCTACTGGCACATTTGGTCGGAAGCGAAGGGTCAGATTTCGAAAGAAAAAATAAGGCATATACCACTTGGCAAGGTGCGGTCTAGGGCAATAGAAAAGTGCTGGAACCAATTGACGTATCCAGACACTGGTTAAGGCAGACGAAATAATTCCATCAATTGATGATTTTCTTCAAGACCCATCCCCAACTGACTGTGCCTAGGACATAAAAAATTAGCTAGCCGAAAATGAAACCGATCGGGAACCGACTTGCAGCAATCCGAAGCAAGCAAGCCGAAGAAATCGAAAGTGATGGCGAAATGCAGTTCAATAACTCCAAAGGCCATAAGTTATAACTGAGGCTGCAATGCAAGCCCTCAACATTTGCCTTCAATTAAGATTCAGGGTAACATTTAAGTTCTGCAAAATCTAAGAGAGTCAGCCGTGGCAAAGAATTTCGCATCCAAAAAGACTCGAAATTAAAAATTTTAAATTTCCAATTAAAACTTAAAAACAGTTTAAAATTAACATACATTTATGTATGTACATTATGAATGTTTGAATTTTAAAAATGAAATAAAAAATCAGTTAAACAGTGTACGAAGGGTTGCAGCATTTTCTTCCACTTCTGACACCAACATTTTTGAACTCGGTTATTGCAACAACCGCAATAAAAGCAACTGCCCGAAATTCTATTAGTAGCTTTCATTGAGTTCGTACTGTATCTTTATGTATAAAAATTAGCTGTTCGTTTGAGACCTCAAAACTCATAAACAAGCCATCCGATTGAGCTAATACTTACACTATATACTTTTTATGATGTTTGAAGTATTAGTACATCAAAAAATGTTTTCAAGTTTTCGGATAGATGGCGCTGAAACACCAACATTTCAAAACCATCCGATTGAGCTGAATTACAGAATATATTTGTTATGAAGTGAGAAACGTTTGTAAATTAAAAGTTTTAGAGTTCTCCGATAGATGGCGCTGAAAACCAAAAACTCAAATTTATTTTTATTACTACAGCAATGCACGGTGATAGCTAACAGCAAACTTTTGATTTCATGCACTTCTCGCTTCATAACAAATATATTGTGTAAGTTTCAGCGCAATCGGATGGTTAGTTTTTGATTTTTTAGCACTTAAACGAACAGGTTATTTTTTGATATGAATTAATGATTGTTGGGCCAGTTCCTACATCTAACAGAAAAGTTCATATATCCATATAAATATGTTGTTTTTTTTTTAAATGGTTAAAAAAGGAAATAAGGCCCGCGCTGTGCAAGACATTTTAAGGGTATTCATAACCCCTTTAGCGCGCGTGAATTATAAAAAAAAAAAAAAAAAAAATTTACTGCATGTTATGCACAGAACTTAAAAATTAATTACTATGAATTAAAAAATATTTGAGTTAAACTCGGTCGAAAAAGTTGGATATTGTCCAACTAGAGTCATTACTATTTTTTAATGTCGGGACAATTGATTCAGAATTATATTTACGTACATTATGTAAATATGTATTCAATTCCAAGCACTTCTTGAACAACATTTGCAAATACAATTCGTGCTTCCAGATGACATCGTTCGGAGCACCAAAAGTCACTCGAAAAAATTTCAGAACGTCCTATGACAGTAACACTGTTCTCAATGGGTGTAGCGAAGCGCAACGGGTAACCACTAGTATATTATATATAGAATCTTGGCTTTAGTATTTTCAAATATAGGATAAAATTGCCATCCCTGTTGAACAGAGGCAAATTCGATAATTTGCAGTTTTTTCATTTTATCATTTTGCATGTGAACATTTAGTTTTAGTTTAGTTTGATCGAGTTTTAATCATTCAATGATGATCAGATCAATTGACGATCGTTTAAACTTGTTTTGTTTTCGATTAGTGTCAACAAACAATTGAAGGACCAATATAAAATTTTTGATCTCAATTAAAATATACATACATACATTGTTGATATATTTAATAACCATTTCAGAGCGAACAGTTTGATCTACACATTGCATTTCCTTCGAGCGATGAGATCACACAATTGATTTAAGTATACATTAAGCGATCGATCAGGATAAACATGTTGTTTTGTATTAAAATGTTTTTGTTGTTAAAAGTAGTGTGCTTGTTTTTAACGCCGAAGTTTCTTCGTCCATGAACATGGTGTACCCGGATAAGTGCATTAGCAGAATTGTCTAATGTCGTGAGGTACTTATCCGGGATATGTAGTTACGAAAACCCGCTTAACTGCTCAGGGGTACCTACTTATCAACCAAACAAAACAAGCCGCGAAAAGGAGAAATATCCTTACAACCAACAATCGAAAAGTGTTACAAATTGGTTATAATTTAAGTGAATTATGAAGAAAGAAAGGAAAGCAATGAGTACTTAAACGGGGAATGTAGTAAAGCGATGTGTACTTACAAGGGGATTGTAACAAGAATATTGCTTTGTGAACTCAGGGTTTCAAAAATCTGAGGATGCTTCGTACGTGGGTTTTGCACATAAGGGGGTGGTTCTTAACCGGGTTGCACTGTAAGAACCTAGTACCAGTTAACACGTATTTCTTTTCAAGAAAACGTCTCTTCCTCTTACTGCTAAGTTAGTATAAAAAAATACATTCAGCATACGCATACATAAAGTGACCATTTATTTTTTGCCAAAAAGCGGCGGGTTTTTTTAAGCTAAAAGCGGGTGTGATTTAGCGGATTTGGCGGGCTTCGTAAAAGTAGATCAGCATAGTCAATACATTGGTGGAATTGGAATACAAACTAGAAATGAACAACAATTACGTTCTCCGTACCGTTTTTCCCAATAGTTAAAATTGTACCACCACACGTTTCACATTTTAACCTCGAATTGTCATCGGTTTTTTTAATAAATGGAAAAGCGGCATCAAAATCTAATTTTAGCAAAAGAAATTTCTTTGGTCTAATATTTGAAAACTGTTTAATCACATACATTTTTAAATTTTTTTGGTTGTTTAACGCCGTTCGTTTACTTTTTCATAATTTTTCTGACTTCGAGAGAATTTCAACCCCACTCTTCGAAATTCGACAGAAAACACATACATATATATTTGGTGCAAAAAGTCTGCGAACGGACCTTGTACCGTGCGTCGGATAGCGATAATAACTGGTTGTTTCTTTGACGCATGATATTTGCAATTTTCGCGCACTGATGCGAACTGAAGTTGTCTACGGCAGTTTAGATCTGCCACCTTCATTATCACAATCGTTATTGCCAGTGACGATACCACCTCAACAAGTTAGGCCTGCTTAGGGAGACCGATTGTCGACTCTGTTTAGAGGAAGTTGAACACTTCCTTTGTGAATGCCCGGCACTTTTCGGGGGGGTCATATGGCGTATCCTACATAAAGAATATCAACATGTCCGACCCTGATCGTAAGAAAATTGTGAAACAAGTGAAACCAGAAAAAGTAAAACTAGTGGAAAGTTACGAACAAGAAGGAAAATAATTCTAGTGGCATTTTAAAAACGCTGATGGATTTTGGAAAAGTCTATCCATCGACTGTTCCACCACTGATAATCAAGGCAGTGAGAAATAATCCACCAAGTCCAAAATCTACAAAACCCCTATCTCTTCTAGTTCGCATTGAAGATTCACATAAGCAGTTTTTGAAGTCATTCGCGCTCAATCCCAAGAAGGACGTTCAACTCCTTAAACTTTATGATTTAAAAAATGTGTCAACCAAGGATATACTTACTTTATAAGAAAGATTGTTTACCTCTTGGACTAACTAGAATCCTACAATAGATCTTTTAGGTCGCAGTATCAGCCTTGGGGCAGGATCACTCCCTCAAAATAAAAGAATTTATTTAATTACGGTGTGTCGGTTTTTTCAAGCCTTTTGCTTATGATTTACGGACTTTAAGTATAATTGATCCCAACAACTTGATTTGACTAAAACTATACATAAATATACATATGTCCACAATAGATAAAACGTTAAACTCGTCGATGATTTGTCTATTCGAACATAACTTTACCGTTACATCAAACGGTGATTTGTCTTAGGTTAAACATGGCGTGCATCGATTGATCAACATTGATAGATCATTTTGAAAAATGATATGAAATGACATTTCCATAGGTACGCTTGCTACTTTACAAAGTTGAAACAGTAAAAACTTGCCGATGACAGTGATGCCAAATATTTGCAACGAAATTTAACAATGATGATAGAGCATTCAATATATTCATAGCAGTAGGTACTGAATGTCTGAATTTATACTGATAACAAAATCTTTATGGCTTTTTGCAAAAGAACTATACAAATCATTTACAGATAGCAGCAGAAGATTTCTGTTAAAAAAATTGATTAAAGAATACAATACATATGTAATGTACATTTGTCTATTGGAAATAGAAGCGCAAACTCAGCTGCAAATTAATCTAATCTTAGTTTTTTTCCACTCTTGTTATCACGCAACTGACAGCTCATTTCTGCAGAATTTACTGTGCGCGTTCTTCTTTCGGCGAGTTTTTTTTTAATTGCGCATTTTTTTCAGTCAGCTAATCCAAATTCAACCTGTAAAATCCAACCACCTGTTGTCACGTGATCTGTCTATAAATACAGTAGGTATGTACTATAATATTTCCCAAAAAAAAAAACTCAGACGACATTTAATGACTCAAACCGGATAAGACAGTGCCTGTTCCACGAAATTCTAAATCGGATAGCATGGCGCCTATTTAGCTTTATAATAATTATGACACATGATGTACATATGTACACCATACATGTTTACACTTACATACACCATATTGAGACTTTGAAAGAAAAGTCTTATCTGGAAATTCCAGTTGGCCGGGCGGCGGGCGGCGTCAGAAATTTAATAATGAATTGCAATTCCATTGAAATATTAATATGTAATTGTAAAATAAATATTCCCATCACCTTCCTAGCAATGATTAAAAAAAAATCCTCCCATGTGCCAATTCACTTAAAATGTGTCATGAAATACGGTATTTCCTATTACATATGTCAAAGTGAAGCACACATGGTGAAATGATGCAACATTCGATCTAGATAAGTTCACAAAGTGTTAAAAGTACTTAATTGCATTTTTTTGAGTATCGAATATAGAATTAATAAAAAGTAGACACAGCCGCAGACAAAGAAGGTTCTGCTGAAAATAATTCAAGGTCCTATACATATGTACTCTCTACGTGCGATAAAAGGAATTTTTTTTTTGTTGTGGGGCACATTTTCGATTTAAATCCGTCGTACGATTGAGATACAAAAAAAAAAAAAAAAATGGTGCAACTAATTAATAATTCATTTGAATGGTTACTTTACATTTCAATAAAAAATATTCTCAAGTATTCACACTTGCTAGAAATAGAAATTCGACCAGTTTATTTGCTATTTCGACTGTTCACGAAAGACTGACAGTTCTTTTCGAGGATGGCAATAATAGGTCTGTTTGGTAACTTTGTAATTCGTACAAATTCGTAGTATTCTAACGAATTTCCTGTTTTGTAATCCAAAAGATTCGAAAGATTCGTGTCAAAAAATTCCCCTCATACGAACATACACTAACTTTTTCCCTGGGCGAGGTTGACCAACGCTGTCAAACCAGCCATCTGACTGGTTGTGAAATGTCATCATTTTCATTGTTAGTTGAAAAGCAAAAACAAATTAACAGGTTTTACCAAAAAGTGTTTCAATGTGTTTGGTTACTATGTTACGAATTTTCCACTGTCTGAGAGGATTTTCCCCCACTTTTCAAATAATTTATTATTTGACAGCGTTGGTCCACTTGACTCGAAAAAGATACCAACAGACCTTATAGGTCCGTTCGCGTACGCTCCCAAAATTACGAAAATCTAGGAAAAGTTCCAAAAACCCGTTCACGTACGCAAAAATTTCGTAGTTTTTCGTAAAAGAGAGTGCTCACGAGAGAATAAGAAATTTCCCCATGCTACGAATTTTACCACAAGAAATTTCTTTGGGCAGATATACGAAAACTGTCAAAGCTATCACATCACATACATATTTAATTTTTTCCTGTTCAACGCGTAGGTTTACTTTTTCGTATCATTGAAAGCATTTCACCCCTACTCTTCGAAATTTGACAGAAAAGAGAAAACACATATTTGCTTCAAAAAGTACACTAACGGACCTAATAGGTCTGTTCCCATACCTGTTTAAAACTGTGAAAAACTCCGAAAATCGGGCAAATCCTGTTTCCGTACGAAGATACGTATTTCGTAGTTCTTCACAGAAGGGAGAGCTAACAATAGAGTAAGAAATTTCCCCATGCTGCGAATTTTAGTAGCCCAAGAAATCAAATCAGTCAAATGACATTATTTGTTGTTCAATGCGTTTCTGTAGATTTGTATCCCCACTATATATATAGTCTCCATACATATAGTCTCCATTCGATATTAAGGCTTATGCCAGCGCTTCTTTTAATCTCCGAAACACTTCTGGACCTCGACCTCCGATCTTTGGAATAGAGCATTTTAATCTCATCTAT
This sequence comes from Brachyopa scutellaris, assembly GCA_949775065.1. Classification (NCBI taxonomy): domain Eukaryota; kingdom Metazoa; phylum Arthropoda; class Insecta; order Diptera; family Syrphidae; genus Brachyopa; species Brachyopa scutellaris. The sequence goes on along the minus strand of OX459113.1, from coordinate 93,268,489 downwards.
GCATATACCTATATGCTTGCATAACGACGGCCCTTTAAGGTGTTCTTTATTTTTGGGAACAGACAAATTCACACGGGGTCAAGTCTGGCGAATAGGTGCCGGATGCTGGTTCATCATTACCTACAGTGTTGTTTTTGGCCAAAAATCGCGAGCAAACAATGAAGTGTGAGCGGTTGCATTGTCATGGTGCGAAATCGTTAAATCCATGTTTCATAACTGTGTGATGGCACGTTTCAGTAGTTCTACATTCGCTGCTGAAAAAATCACGTAAATCAGACTAATACATCCACCGCAATATACAAAATTCCCGGTACTTCTTGAACAAACCTCGTACAGGGGTGAAATGGCAATTCAGTCGAATTCACCTTCGTTTTGAGATACAAAAAAGGAAATACATAGAGTCTGTGCTGTTTCGTGCATACGACGGATCCCGCCTATAGACAAAAAACAGTCATTATTATTTGCATTTAGATTTTCGTTGAGTGTTTGAGTAATGTTAAATATTCTATAGGTGTGATTTTAATTTTTAATTTGATCTTAATCGATGCGAAATATCAGAAAACATGTTTTCGATTAGATTGAGATAAGCTAGCAACTTACCAGTATCCATTTCCATATCCCCCCGGCAAATTATCAGTGTTGTAAGACCCCCATATATGTATACATGCAGCACGTGACTAAGTTTATTAAGAACATTACTAGATAATAATTGGAAAAAAAAACACACAGAGCAAGCGAACATCGACTCGCAATTGTGTTTAATAATATGATGTAAGGCTTACCGTGTAAACTTGGTAAATGTATAATTTTATTGCATCATAAAAATTAAGTGAGCAAAGATAATGTGTAATCATTTGTAATACCTGTCGTTGATTACCGACTTAGTTAGCCTGACACCGTGATTATTTAATAAATGTTTAATTACAAGTGTTAAACAAGTTGTATCGAATTGGACAGATTTGAACTTTAACAATGTATACAGTAGAAATCGGTTATACCAATACCTGATATAGCGGTGAACTGGATATAACGATATATTTTTAAAGTCGAGTCAAACCTCCGTTTTACTCAAAGTAATTTGCAATCGGTTACAACGTTACCAGATACATATAACGATGAAACCTTTTATAACGATGGAAATGCATTAGATTTAGGTCGGAGAACTGTTTAAACTTTAACTATTTCAAGGCCGGCGGTATGAAAAATATACCACATCTACAATTTTTTCTAGACTTCAATGCGCATTTGTATACTTCTTATACCACATTTGCTTGTAAAATTTGGCTTATATGTATTTTGGAAAAAAAAATGTATCCAATGAAACAGTGGGACCGTTATAAAGATCTTTAGGTATTGTGGCAGTTGTGTCAGTAAGTTGTGAAAAGAGTCAACGGTTTCTGCAAATTTGTAATTCGTAGTTGGTCACGAAATCAAGATGTGCACACTGCAGCAAGACGGTACACCAAAGGAGGACGCAGTGGATGTGTTCTGCTTGTAATGTTCCACTTGTCTTAGTAAGACAAAATCCTGCTTTAATGATTTTCATGATTGAAATACACATTTTGTTCGCAGCGGTATAATTTTCTTAGCAAGTCCTTTTAAAGAATCCTGTAATCCGCAAATAAATTGATTTGTGCAAAAAATCGTGCAATTTTCTGGTAGTGGGCCGGAAAGAGTAAAATCAATGGTAAAAACAGCTCGTTTTTTCATCCTATTTCTAAATATGAATCTAAATTATGTATGTATGTATGTATGAAGACATTTCAATACATGAAATGGTAGCGACTGCAGTGATCGGTCCATTTATATTGTTACGAGGGCTGTCGATAAGTCAGTGACTTTGATGGCGCTCGGATCGCATTGAGTTTTTTTTTCTGCCATCTTTGTTTCTTTCATAGAAGGCATAGAACTTAGACAGATCTGTTAAACATTGATTTTTTTACAGTGATCGAAAGAACTTTGGTTTGTTTTATTTGCACAAAATGGAAAAAAGTGAGTTTCGTATTTTAATAAAACTCTACTTTTTACGCGGTAAAACCATTAAGGAGACTGAAAATAGATTAAAAAAAAATATTATGGAGACTCTGCTAAGTCGCATGGGATGGTACAAAAGTGGTTCACTGAATTTCGTACGAGCTTAAAAGACATTGAGCGGCCAGGATGTCCAAATGACGTCCCAATGGAAGAAATGGCCAAAAAATTGACGATATTGTGTTGGACGATTGCAAATCAAGGTTCCTGAGATAGCTGAGACAGTAGCCATTTCAAATGAAAGCGTCATTCGAATCTTACATGACCATTTGGGAATGAAAAGCTATCGGCAGTATGGCTGCCGCGTTTGCTAACAATTGATCGAAAACGGATTCGGGTGAAGTTTTTAAAGCAGAATTTGGAACTCTACAAGCGTAATTCAAGTGAATTTATACGGCGGTGCGTTAGTTGTTGATGAATTCTGGATAAACCACTACACACCAGGAATGAAAGAACAATCAAAACAGTGGACTTCTTTAGGCGAATGTGCACCAAAAAGGCAAAAACGGGTTCGTTGGTCGGAAAAGTCAGGGAAATGGCTTTCTGGGATTTCCACGCACAGTGGTTTCATATGTATGAGATCTGCGGTCATAATTCGAAACTGCATTTAAAATGATAAATGGATACGTAAATTTTTATTAAATGACTTAATTTACTAATTTGGAATGAATTTATATTTTTCACAATTAAAGTTCTAAAACGTCTTTGCTTAACATAGATTTCTTAATTTTTTTCTGAATATCTTGCGTTAGCTAAGATAATATTCTATTAAATAAAAACAAGTGGCAAAATGCATATGTTTCCCTCTACCGTCCGTAATTTTCAACCAATTTAGTGTTTTTTTTTTTTTATTACGGTACAAAGGTGATAGGCAAATTTCAGAATTAAAAAAGTTTTTTTAATGCCTGACGAAGCGGTCGGGGTCTAAGCTAGTTGTTTCATAAGTAGTAAAATTTCGTAAATTTTAGCACATTTTCGCAAAAATTGACACATATGCTCTTAAAAAGGAAGAAACCAGTTAAGTAGTCATGAAAGTTATATTATGCGAAAGTACACGAATCAAAACTTATGTCCTGTCGAATTAGGACTTAAAAAAAACGACACAAATTTAGAATTAACTTTAGTAACGGTTTTAATATAATTGTGCACCTCAATAATGAGGATAAATTATTTAACAATTATCTACAGACCTTGTTATCCAATATCCATCACTATAACTGCACAATATATGTACCAAAACAACAACAAAATGAATAAATCGCTGTAAAAAATACCAGAAAAACTTATCACAAACTACTGCAACAAAACACTCAAATTTAGAGACTGATCATACTATGAACAACTACTCTAAGATGATGAATTATACCGTTATCAGGTTGTACCGTTATTAAAGATATCATCTGCTACAAAAAAACCTGGACACTTTTAACTTTTGCATTACACCCTTTGGCCTATGGGGGAAACCACTGTGCCACGGCGTAATCTTCATTAACTACTTGGAAAAGGGAAAAACGATTATCGGACAGTACTATGCCATACTATTTTGGACTTATGTCCCATCTTCGACAAAAAAATTTCCCACCCCATCGGGACATACATAAGTCCCTAATTCAATTTGGGTCTCATGTCCCACTTAAGTCTTACTTATGTCGCTGCTCCGATAAAGAAATAGTGAGAAACCATATGGTCTTATATCTCAAATCTATATTGCGACATAAGAGCTTTTGAATAGCGACATAAAGCCATACCCTGAAGTATTGTCTTGAGTCGCTTTGTAATAATCGCACTGCATAATGAGATGCCTAGGGCTTTTACTAAATCTGTCTCGATCAATCAACGACCTTATAAAGCCATATCCTGTGATTTTGCTATGATTTCTGATGTTAATGCACTTTTTGGACGTCCTTTACGTGGATCAACTTCAGGACTTGTACGACCACGTTTAATTTCGGGGGAACATCTTTAAACTGTTCTAATTTTTCTCCTTTGCCCAAAAATATGATATAACCTATTTCAAAAACTAAAAGTGGTGTAAGAATTTACTGTACCGGATATAACGATGAACCGGTTATGACGATGAAATTCTAAAGTCCATTCAACATTTTTATAACCGATTTCTACTGTACATAATGTATGCACATATAACATTATTGCACGTTATAACCTAGACTATGATACTAATGCAAGCCACCTCTCACGTAGGAACCAAACATCTCTAATCGGCACGACATTAAAAACTAATGAATGTGTATTAAAAAAGATCAAAGATTACAACTGCACGCATTAATTTAATCAATTACGCATATAAATCTTGTCACTATCGCCAAATGAACTGAACAAAACTGCCTCAAACCCACCTTTAAAATATTATAAAAAAATACACTCAATCTTTTGCCACTGTAGTCTCTCGTGTTTCTCAGTCGGTCGTCGGTAAAGATTTTAAGTTTTCTTGCTCAGATCGGCGAATCTCCGGCAACCTTGCAAATTGTGCCGCAGTCATTCTGTCTATGTAGTCACCAGATCTGGGCAGTGCTCGGCTTCGCTTTCAGAACAAAAAAAAAAAAAAACGACGCTGGCAACAGAACAGGCATTAATTGCATGGGAAACCACCACACTTAGGTACTGGGCACGAGGAATAGGTAAACGAATATACAATCACGTACACATACTCGTATGAATAGTTTGCCCGGTTGACTCACTAAACAACGCTACATCTAGTGTCCTCTAAAGAGTGCAAACTGTGTGTGCCGTGGAAAATGAATTGCCATCTAATTAATTACAGATTTCCGACAGATCAATTTAGATCTTTTACAATATTGCAGCAGCGATCGAACAGAGCATCGTGTGAGGCGAAACGAACAGTGACGGCGAACAGCTGTTAAACGGCGAAGAATAAAATAAATTTTGTTTTAACTTTAGTAAGTGACTAATGGCCGTAAGTATTACCGACGGATCAAAAAAATTCATCAAAAATACTCTGTGCTCTGCTCGTTTCCTAAAATTTTAGAGGCAAATTTTTCAAAGAGGAGATCATTACAGCTAAAAACTACACAGACAAGGGAAAAGATGTAGGACAGCGAAGCTGTTTTGTGCTTTTATTTCTCCAAAACAAAAGTTCAAAGCTATAAAATCAGAAGATATCCGCTAAAAAGTCAGATTTAGGTTAGGTAACAGTGGCTGTCACTGCCAGTAACTTGAGTATCAGAACGCTGAGGCCTATGGAGGCCCATTATGATCCCAACGATCTTGGGGATCTTGGATCTTGTGCCAGCTAAGAGCAACAGGCTGTTAAGCTATTCCATAGATGAAAATTCAGATCTAAAGGCCGGACCTCAAACAGAAAGAAAAAATGTCTTCACATTTCGGATAAAATCTTTCACAGAGCGAATGGACGTACTCATGAGAGAACCATTGAGAACCACTGAGAACGTCTTTTTGTGCCAGTTCACTGATATCGTTGAAAAAGTATTCTCGTAAATGTATTTTTTTACTACGGGAAAGAGCTGGGCATGGACAGAGGAGATGTGTTGGGCTCTAATTCCTCTTTCTGCATACTTCTACAGAAGTAATTTGAAAGTACGCCAAGCCTAGTTACCTGGTTGTCTATAAGGCAATGTCCTGTGATATCACCAATGATCGTGTTTATATTTAGTACTTTAAGGGACACAATCTCGTTAGAGCGATTAAGATCCAGTTCAGGAAACGCAAGTAGATCTACCTTCTCATCCAACATTGGTTTTATGGACTGTGTCAAAAGTTTGAGTAACAACCTGTAAGTTACAAGGGAGATACCTATAAAGTCTGATTTTAGTTGACGACAAATTAACCCGTACTTATTCGTACGTCACTTGGCAAGAAATCAAGTTCAAAATTTGTAACATTTATTCCACACACGTACCCACTCATTAATATAGAAACGGAAATCACCAAAAAAAACCTCATCTATGTTATTTCCGTTTCTTAATAGAGAATTTTAATTGACTCGATTTAAGTCGTTTTAAGTAAAATCGGCATTTTCTGGAACGGAATCCTGCCGTAAACCGGGGTTTCTGATCGACGATTGAAATATTCTATGTATGTAGATAAAAGCGGTGGTTTTAAAGGAGAGAAAATCCAAATAGAACAAAAGTGCGCCGTTTTGATAACAAAACCTCAGGTGACCCGTTTATTCGGATGTAGTTTGAAATACTTATATCCAACCCGTGGAGTTTAAGGAGAGCATCATTTTTCCAACTCTCTTTTCGGTTATCTCTTTAAGGTCGCCGAAGACATGTTTTCCTAGTACACGTTGCCTGGCTCTCGCTAGAGCTGAAACCGTTTTGAGGGATCGCTAGTTTGGGTGTATGGTCCTCTATTGGCCACTACTCTTGCGATGTCTATGCGAGTTCTTTATAGCAGCTCATTGAGTTTTGATCCATACTGTATTTTGGCCATATCTTTCCGGATATGACACAGTTCGTCAGACTGTTCCACTTGAGACCAGTATGTCGTTAGAAGTCTGACAGTATAATGCACTTAGCGGCACCGATAGTAATATGAATGTTTTCCGCTAGTAAGCTGTTAACCTTTAAGTAGGTAGGTGAGTTATAGTAAATAGGTAGGTGGGGTGCTGACAACATCTCATCATGATTTCAATTTATTACGGTTAGCTTTCCTCCTGGAAGTAGTTCTATGGTTATTATATCATTTAAGACTCCTGGATAGAATTTTCAGTAGTCCAGTAGTAGTGGGGCTGTCAGCACCCCACCTACCCAGTTAAAGGTTGAGGGCTGGCCCTCGTCTGGCTAGTTCGTCGGCTCTCTCGTTGCATTCTATGGCACTATCTTGAGAGTCTACCTTCATACCTTCCATTTTAGATAGTTAACCGTTTATTTTGTAATAAGATAACACGATTTGTACCCGTTGTTGAACTATCATCATAGCTATCAAATATACGTCAAAAAAAACTTTTTTTTATCGATACAAATGCAAAGCGTCAGCCAAATCAACCAAAAAGAATCAGAAATTTCTTTAGCTACTTAAAATTCGCTATTTATAACTCTTCGTGGAACTTGAAACCAAAAACTCTAAAGGTTGACTTATGTACGTCAGAATTCCAATGAGCTCTGAAAATAATTAAGCATGCATAATATTTAGTTCCGGTGCGAAGTTAAGTACATAACTTTGCTGAAGCTAGTTTATTAATTTATTTTTATTGCATCACTATTTATTTTCTTTGAATTACATATGTACATATGTATTGTATGTATTTTGAAAATACCAGAAAACCATTCCATTCGGGAATACCCAAAAGAGGTGATTTTAATTATTTTATTTCACCCGAAATTACGTCGTTCGATTTACATTATAACGAAATTCTTGCGCATAACCATTGATTCATTGCATCATTCAATTTCAATTATCTATGCTCATCGGTTTCTTATCATTTATATATTTTGTTAAGAAGAATTCGCAAGTTTACTCAGCCGCTCAAAAAAAAAAATTACAAACAATAAACTCAAGTGTGAGTATCCACTACCACTCGACTTCCGATCGATACTGTGCGATAATATCGTGTTGGTAACAAGTACAAAGTAGAGACAGCTTAAATGGGTGATTTATTGATATCTATGTACATACCTACATATATCCCAATTAAAGAATTAATTTCCTTCAAGGAGTACAGGGTATCATTATTTTAATCGTGATCGGCCGGCGATTGATCTTTAAAGCATTTTGTACGATCAGTCATCAAAGCAATGAACTTAACAACTTCTGAACAATGCTAATTTTAATAAGGTGTAAGGCAACAACTGTTGCACAGAAAAAACGTTATAATTTTTTTTATAAAAAAATACATGCATACATTACATACATATACAGTGGTGGCCAAAATAATAAGAGTGCAGAGTCAGCTGTTAAATAAACATTTGTAAATAAATTGCATCAAACTACATACATGAAGTTTGCAGTACCAAACAAATATTTACATTTTTATTTTGCTTTTTAAACAACCGTTACGATTAAATAAAAGTGTCACAATTTTCAGTGGACAAAATAATAAGAGTGTCGAATAATTGCTTCTATCAGATATTCATGTATAATATAAGTTAAATAACTTACCAGCGAACATCAATACTTTGTTGTATGTACTTTATTTTTCAAAATGGCCGCAGATCTTCATGGTATTGAGTCAATAAGAGTTTGGCAAGTTAGTAAAGGTATTTCATTCCATGCTGCTTTCATTACTTCCCATATTTGAGTTTGATTTGTTGTATTCTTTTTTAAGAAACTCTTCTTTTTAACTCCTCCCATAGATTTCTATGAGGTTTATGTCGGGGGATTGAGATAGCCAAGGTGATACTGAGATTTTGTTGTGCACAAACCAACGTTTCATTACCTTCGCAGTGTGTTTGGGGTCGTTATACTGTTGGTAGGTCCAAATTAGTGGCATTTTATCCTCGGCATAAGGTCTCATGCTATCTTCTAGGACATCTAAATAAATTTCCTTGGTCATGTTTTCTTTCATCCAATATATTGGAACCAATTTAAGAAAAACAACCCTCCGTATTTTGATGTTACCACCGCCATGCTTAGTAGTCTTAATTGTGTTCTTGGACTAAGATCTTGGTTTTTACTTCTTCTCACATAAACGCAGTGTTTATCTGATTGGAATAAATTTAGTTTAGTTTCATCGCTAAATCAAATGTTTTTCCAGTTACGATGGCGTGGTATTAGTTCATTCTTTCTTACAAACTCAAACTTATGCTTTATATTTTTGGAACTTAAAAAAGGGGCTGCCCTAGCTAAACGCCTCCTTATAGTTCTAGTGCTAATAGCGGTGCCCCAGTTCACACTTAATATGTGTCGAATTAGTGAAAGGGTTTATTTTACCGCTTCCCTCATCCACTCATCAAGGCTGGCCGGCCGGTCTTCCTCTAGTTTCTTTGGTTTTTGGCAGAAGTTTATCATCTCTTATTACTTTTGCGACAACACGATTTGACGTTTGAAGTAAATCAGACATCCATTTGTACGTTTTTCCTTGAGCACGTAGTCTTAAAAGAAGACCTTTTTGTTCTTGTGAACAATGCTCGACACATTTTTCTTTTACTACATGAACAATTTAGTTATCTAACTAACTTAACTAGGTACTAACTAACTTATTTTTTTTGGGAAAAAAACACTTTGAAATCTGCACTGTTATTGTGTTCCTTTTATATATAAGCAACGGTTATTTGATAAGCAAATTAAAAATTTAAATTATTATTTTGACCACCACTGTATGTTTGACAATTATGTAGGTGATCGTGTTAAACATCTTAAGCGGTTAATGAAAATGATTACATCGGCATTTTCCATCTACATGACGCTATTAGGAAAATCCCCACTGACGCGTTGTATCTCTGATTCCGCTGTAATGTTGTAAGTTGTGGAATTGCTATTTCGTTAATTTCGTTAAATTTCGAAGCTTTTCCTAAGCACTCACTATTCCATGAATGGATGTTTCTTGTTGACATAACATACTTTCTGCTGCTGAACGATACTGAATATCCGGCCAAATATTTACACGAAAATCGCATTGCTGCGTTTTAATTATCCGCTCCAGTTTTTTTTTTCTATTCAAAACGTAATATACTTCTAATCGTTTGTAAACAATACAACGAACTGATGGTCAAGCAAAAAACTAGCGCGTACTATCATTGCGCCATTCTGTAGATGTTCAATTTTTTTTTAATGGTTGTGAGTTCTTGTTCTCTATTTTTTTTGCAATAAAATTAATTTTAGTATTCTTGTAACAAAATAATGTGTCATAAGTATTGATGCTCTTAACGTGGAACTCTATGGGTCGGCGTCTGAAACTGGAATTTAATGGTCATAGTGACGGATAAATTTACTCGTTTTTGGCGGAGAATGCCCGAGTTAAATAATAGTTATGTGAATCAAACGAATGGAGGAGGCTGATCTCATATAAAAAGCAATCACCTTCTAGCACCACTGAATGAGTTATTGCAGATTACTTTAATCTAGATATTCCTTATTGGCCACGCTTCAAATTGTCTGTGGGCCTCAGTTCCTGAGTCCTTGTAAGCGTGCAAATTTAGGTCTTCTGCCGCAAAGAACTCCGTGAGATGTGCAGTTCTTAAGTGCAAGCGCGTACAGTTGCAATGTTTTCACTGGTTCTGTCACATTTACTACCGATCTGGTTGTCTCGAATTTATGCATGATATTAAAGATGTGCGTTCGGTTGCACGATTATGCGGACCGAAAAAATCACGTAGTATACGATGCGCATATTTTTGGAACTCCTATTTTCATAATACGTGGTCGCCGTGGCCGTGGTGGTTAGTGCGTGGGACTAACACGCAATGCTGCCCGGGTTCCACTCCTGGCCGGGTCTAACACCTTAAAGAGTTTTTTCACGGTACCACCTCTTTCGAATGCCTGACAAGCATCAAAGAGTATCATTTGTCATGATTGAGCTTCTCAACTCGCCGTTCGGAGTCGGGAAAAAACTGTAGGTCCCTTCCATTCGTGCAAAAATATAACACGCACACACAAATGGTTGCGAGAAGCAGGCCCAGGTTCATCTCGAGCTGTAGCGTCAACTAAGTAAGTAAGTATTTTCATAATAGACTTGGATAATCTTTACTGTGGCCGTTGTCGTGGCTCAACTTATAATGAACTCATGATGAGAAAAATGTTAAAACAGAAAGCAAAACACATTTGACGTTTAGACGTACATATTTTCCTATCGGAATGGGGAAATCTCTAATGGGACACCCTTTACATAAAGATTAATTCAAGTAAAATTTAGGACACTTGTGGAGCTTATATACCCCCAAAAAGAATTACGTCATTGGTAACAGCCAGGCGAGTGTCAGCCCTTAACAACTTACTAGCGGAAAACCTTCATATTCCTATAGGTGCTGTTCAGGGCAATTTACTGTCATTTTTCTTACAACTTGCTGGTTTCAGGCGGAACAGTCTGCAAAATTGTGTCATATCCAGAAAGATATGGGCAAACTATACAATAGGCCATGAACAAATGAGCTGCTCCAAAGAACCTGCGTAGACATCGCAAGAGTAGTGAGAGTTAGTACAGAGCACTGGCCAATAGGCGACCATGCAGACAAACAAGCGATCCGTCACAATGATTTCTGTCGAAGCTGCAAAGATAAAAATGAACAACAGTCGCTTAATAATTTTCTGTGCAAATGTCCAGTTCTAGCGAGAGCCAGGCAACGCATATCAGAGAAAATGATTGGACAACTGATTCTCTTCTTAAACTCCACAAGGTGGATATAAATATCTCAAACTACATCCAAATAAGCGGGTCACCTGATCTTGTGGTATTAAGAATAATTTGGATTTTCTTTCCACCGAAACCACCAGTTCTACGTACCTACCCTAAGGATAAGCAAACAGCCGGCGGGCGGCTCCATAGGTTCATAGGTTTGTTCATTCAAACATTTGACTTTCTCCGAATAACTAGTTAAATTACTTAAAAAGGTCAGATTTCTAAATTCAAAAATACGCTTAAACATTAAAGCTGCTCTCTCATCGAGTTGTTTCAATATTTATAACAAAGTATTGTACGTACTCAAAAAGCAAATAGAGTTAAGAAATTCTTAAACAATAGATTCCTTAAAATTGTCTTTTATTTTTGATCTACACACATAACAGATTCTTCAGTTTTTTCGTTGCCAATGCAGTAGTTCTTCCTTCCACTGTAAACTGCATCCAAGATTAATTTAGGTGAATTTCACTTACACTGATTACTTCAAAAGCCTCTCGTAGCGTCGCATCGTCGCTTCGTGGACAGAGCGAAATAGTCAAACAAGACCCATTGGGAAACCATTAATAGATTCTCCCATTCATTTCAATTTCCATTCACAATAAATGAAAAGACCACTTATATACGGTTACTAGTATGTACATGTGCTTACCTATGTATATATATGTAAAAGAGTATTTTTTTTTGTATCTCGCTTATCTACCATATACAAACATACATACATTAATACATACATATATGTATGCATATGTATATTCTATACAGTACGGCACCGGCACCGTGTATATACATAGTTGCGTTGTATGTTCGAATACATTTGTTGGACTGTTGTGGAGGAATGTTTGATTGCTGTTGCCTGGGTTCGTTTTGGCTTCATTATTGCCGCCTCGCTTCGCTACTGCTCTGCTACGCCTGCTTCTACTTCTACAACTCACGTCGACCGTTGACGACTCTCGAATTAACACAGCCAGCCAGCAGCCAACAAGCAGCACAGCAGCGAACCGCGCATATAAATTGATCGGCCGTTGGGAATTCACAATCAGTTCTGTTACAGTTTTTGGCTGTTAAACATAACTTTATTCTTATTTTTCTAAAGAGAGAGAGATAATTTCTAGTGTGATCGTGTGTCTGTCTCGTGGCGATCTAGCATTTTATTATATTTTGATCTTAAATTGGTAATTTAAAGCGTGATTTTAAAAATCTAACTGATATCATTGAATCGATCAGTGATCGTACAAGGAACTGTTTGAAGAAAAAAAAAAAAATAGATATTCCAAAAAGCTTGAAAGAAACCAACAAAAAAGTGCCAAAATCAGTATTTAAATACATAAAAAAGGAATTATCAAAAAAATTTGTGACTATCAACATTTTAAATCGCTTCAGCGAATGTGCAATTTGTTTTTCCGATCTTTTCGCTCGAGTGTCGTTGAATTAAGATTTTTCAAGTTCGCTCTGAAGAAAATTTAAGCAAAATTCCACCCATACGAGAAGAAACTTTAAAAATTTCCACCACGGAAGCATTTAGAGGACATATGTCAGTCTTAAGTGATTTAGTCCTAAATTTCAATCGCAACGATTTATACGCAAGGACAACTAATCTGCATACGAACAATTCATTCATAACATAACAGTTAATTAAATCAAAAGATTTTTTAATTTTTGAAAAAAATTTTGATTTATCGTCGGAAGAATACAACACAAAAAAAAAAAAGGAAAAACAACCGCAGAGAAGAATTCCCGCTGAGATTTTGAGTTTGAAGGGAAATTAAAACTTACAATTCGAAGATATTATTATAAACTGCAGAGAAGAAGAAGAAAAATGATACTGGTAAGTGTTTATACATATGTACATAGATACATTTTTTTGAATTACAAGGGTTGTTGCGCTATGTGGCGGCAGGTGATCGCACATTTGCCTCTTTTAAATGGAAAACTGTGAATGAAATGAAATATCTGATGCAATGTTTGCTTTCTATTTGTTCAGATACATTTTTTTTTTTCGGTTTTGGATGTGGGAAATATAATTCGTTGACATAGTTTCGAAATGCATATGAACCAGCATTTTACCATAGTCTAAGAAATACGTAATGAGTGTATTTATTCATCGCTTGAACTTTGGATGTTGGATCGCGAGAACTTTTTTAGATAAAAATCATCTCATCAAAATTAGCACGTTAAGCACACGATTTGTGTTCTGGTTTGATTATTTTTTAATTACGCTTTTTTTTTTTTGTCGTAGAATGAATCACATTGGGTTACTTTTGGAAGAAAGTTCGGGGGGGAACTCTTATATTTAATCATTCGAAGCTTTTATCTAAAATGCATTTATTTAAAATTGATTTGCTATTGTAACAATCTTGTTTTTTTGTTTTCTGAAATTCCAGGAAATAAAGCAAAACTATAAGTTCTGAGGTTCAAGGCTATCACCACTTAACTTGTTTTAAATCTGTTTCATCTGTTGCTTAATTTAGTGACGCACTTAAATCTATTTAAAGATAAAATCAAATATCATGAGATTACCCTTTTAACAAAACTAGTATCGTCCATTTCTTCGAGAGAAACGCACGCAATAATATTTATTATTTTACTTGGCTTAGACAGAACATATTGGAAAAAAAATTATAGAATGCACTGCCCCCATTCACAGCCTTTCCCACAAAGAAGAATCAAGCGAATATGTTGTGTTTAAGGCAGTCAAAAAGGGGTTAAACTGTTTTGCCTTCACCTATTTGTATAAGGCAAAATATCGTTCAAAACATTTTCAAGAAAAATGTCTAATCCAAAGAGTTTAAGACTTTAGCGGGTTGAGTGGTTTTCCAATAACTAAATCGTACTTTAACCCAAGACTAAGTATAGTCAGAATTTGTAACCCTGGCTCGATACTATTAAGAAGGTAAAAGTTATTAAGCGTTAGTCTGACATATTGAAGAGTTGTAAGCAAAGCCCAGCTATAAGACAGGACAAAGAATATATCCAAGTTTTATGTTCAATGGGTGTCTGACCATTCGAAAGGTATAAATGCATAAAAATCTGGTTCTAAAATCTGCATGAACTAAGTTTCTGACCAACGCTAAAATTCAACTCTATAACTAAGATATTTTCAAATGCGTTTCTACATCAAGCTGAAGATATAATTTGTAGCCTGGAAGGGTTTTTCTTTTTGTCTTCTCTAGCTTTCTTACAAAAATATAACACGCACACAAAAATGGTTTCGAGAAGCAGGCCCAAACTGTAGCGCCACCTAAAAAAAAAGAAAACTTTAGGACCAGATATTCAGCTATATTCAGCACTTTCGAAATACCCGAGTCTTCAGACCAGGCCTGTGCCTCTTTTTCAAACCGCGACCAAATAGAAATTTGAGAGCAACACCAAGTCCGTGCTAAACTCCAAAATGCGGTCTTCAGTATTCCTAGATAATCCGAGCTCAAAAAGTCGTTCATCTAAAAGCTAAGGACGTAAGGGGTTATTTCGTCATGGATCCGTTTTAGAGACTGCGTACTTTTGGCGTTAACGTGACTGACAAACTTCTAATCATACTTTGTTCTTTTTCTTTTTGTTTGCTATGTGTCACTTAAGTTGTCTCTTTCGCTCTAATCTATTAGGCATAGGCACTGTCGTCGCCATTTTGTTTGATGGTTTGTCGGTTGTCCCATTGACTAATCACATAACTATATAAGCAGGGTTAATTTAAATCAGTCGTTGATCAGTTGGCCATTGAGCAACATCATCTTTCTAATTGAATAGAGTTCATATTACAGTTTAAACAAAAATATTTGAAGTGGTTTAGAAAGTATAGAACTTACAGTTCCCGCATATTGTTTTATACTTTTATTGTTGTTGTAACAGTGTTGTCGATTAAGAAAGCCGGTACTTGTTTTTTGTGTTTTGAAACAAGGTGGGTCTTTGTTTGTTGTAATTTTAAGATTTTGAATTTTAGTCATAATGTTACACAACGGGATATCGTCAAAAATTATAAAGACTTTCAAGCAATTTATAAGTTATAAGACTTGAGTGAAGTTTGAAGTTCATTTAGAAAAAAATAAATAAAAGGAGCGTGTCCTGTTTAATCTAGATCTGGTGAGGTTATTGTGCTTAAAAAATAAATATTTCCTAATATTCAAGATATTTGCTGTCTACAGTTTGACACATGTCAAATCTGAGATTATTTTCGAAGTTTTAAGTGAATCCTGTCATTTTTATTTCAACAATGAATCTTCCGATAAATGACAGGAAATGTGACGTCTTCTTACCAAGCTTATCAGTTCCATTTAGCGCAATTTACGTCAATGTGCTATTTAACTGTTCGAAGAATTTTTTTTAATTATGAACCATTTCCTCTTGATCGATCATCAGGAGACCAAATACTCATACACACCTGCAATGGAACGAGAATTATATATATAATTAAGACTGATTTAGTAGCTGATAGCTTCTTTCCAGCTTTAGAGGTCATAAATAATAATTATAATTCATTTAAAAATACCGTTGATAACCTCTCTTCCAACGACGCGACGTGAGTGCTGTCAAATAGAATTTCGAAAAAAAAGAAATTGTCGTAACAATCAAACTGATCTCCGACATTTAATTTATGGCTTTCATTTTGTGTGCATATCATGTCGGTTGTCAGTGTTGTCACTTGTCGGTTGTCATATCTCTTGACTTGACTTCTTAACTTGGGATAATGTGCGCTTTACAACAATGCTGCTGCATATATGATAAGAACTTCATTGTTGTTGGCATTGTGACACGCCTCCTTTTCCTTTGTTGTGACCTCTGACTATCGACGACATAAAAAATCTCGGAACATGGCTATTTACGTCATCACGTCACTCAATGTCTTGATATGAGGCGATCAATCCGTCTTATCATTCGCATCAATAAATTTATTAATTAAGCGCGGCGAGCGTTTATGGTTCGTTGACCCAAATTTTTTTTTAACGGCCATTTTATGGCACCATAAATGTTGTGATAAATTTAAATAAATTAATTTTTTTTGTATTTTTTTTTATTTATAGAAAATGAATTCACCCGTATTAATAATAGCGCTACTAATTTTTGGGGCTATAGATGCCCAGTGTCGAGCGATTGATGAGCTAGAAAATAATTCGATTGAAGATGAACGACCGAGGTCATATAATCCTGCACCGGATGGCTTCAAGAAGGTCAAAATGCCACCAGCCCAGATCTTGCAAACGCTTCGTGAACCTGTAGAGATTTTGTGCGAAGTTGGCGGTTCACCAGCACCGACTATTGAATGGATAGAGGGGCATTCGTCATTACCTGATGTAGGTTCAATCGCAAGTCGCTTTAAACTTTGAAGCCATTAACTAATAGTCTTTAACTATTTCTCTCTAGGTGGATAGTTATGAGACAAATGCGCTTAGTGAGTCCAGTCCTGGTGCTATTGTGAATGCGCGATCGGTATATGTCATCGATCACATACTGAAAGAACCGACAGTATTCACTTGTGTTGGACGATCAGGCTCTAAATTTGTATATGGATCGACAACAGTCTATCCTCCAACCGAGTCCCAGGATCTTGGGGATAAGAAGGCGCTGGCTAGGCTAAGGAAACCGGTCATCACCCTTAGTCACATGACACATATTGACTTCATCGGATCGAACATTGTTCTGCCATGTAAGACAAATGAGAAATCACACGCCAAGATCTATTGGATGGGCAATGATGGCATAATTACAGCACATAATCACCGATACAAGGTAAGGTTTTCCCCTGCATGCTGTTAGAGAGTCGAACTAAATAGATTTGTTTCTATAGATCCTAAGTACCGGTGAACTTTTCATTTACAATCTTAAATGGGAGGACATGGGCACATATAGGTGTATCGCCAAGAACAGCGCAGGCAAAACTACTGCCGACACATTCGTCTATCCATTACTCGTAAGTATTACACTGCACTTTTATATCTTATATCTTATCTATCTTTATTGTAATTTATATCTAAAGCAATCACATCTATTTTCTCTTATCTTTGCAGCAGGATTAAAAAATAAAAAAAAAAAAAATCCCCGCATCCAGCAACAACAAAACCCTCGACAACATTTAAGACAAATTCAACTTACAACGTTTAGCTTTTAAGAGAAGTCGTTGGACCCTTTCCCGGAACTTATGCCGACTCAAAGAAGACTTTTTCCCTACCAACTTTATAAGTCTAATATCCCCACTACTATCTTCAACTATTACTATTTTATATAGTTATATAAATCCCATTTCGTGTGTGTCTTAATTTTTTTTTATTTTATTTTTAATCGTCGCCCTTACTTTGGCTTTGAATCTCAAGATCAAGAGTCTAGCGATTAGTTTCATTCTATGTTTTCGTATTTGGTTTGCATTTAATTATATTTTGTTTTATTGTTTGTGTATGTGTATATTTTTTAAGCAAATCAGTTAACTACATCGGCCGGCAGCTACTTAATAGTTTTAGAAGAATATTCATTTTGTATACATTACCGCATTTGTTGTTTTTTTTTATATTTTTAATTTATTTAATTTACTCGAATACTTTCCACTTCCATGAAATAGCAAAAATTGTTTGTTTTTTATTTAACGCTATACACATAAAAAAAAAGAAAACACAAATAATGTTTCCTAAGTTATTTTTTCTAAGTTTAAGTTTAACATTTTTGTTTTTTTATGAACTGATTAATTTTAGTTATATGGTAAAAATTAATTTACAAAAAAAAAAATAATACAAAAAAAAAAAAAACAAATATTACGTGTTAATAAAAGTTGAATTATAGTATTTGAAAATAGCGGTGTTTTTTTTTGAGTGCATTTATGCTCCTATCGTTTTTTTTATTTACAGGAAAAGGCTTACTTGAGATTCTCTGTCTGGGAAAACGCAGTCTACCCGAGTGGTCCTTAAATTAGAGGATGCGGTATTTCTAATCGTTTAAAAAAAAAAATGACGCTGTCTTTGTATCTTAACTTTTTGACCATCATATCGCGTTCGAAGTGGTATCTTTTGGATTATTTTTCTTACAGCCCTATTATGGTTAGCGAATCGAACGTTCGATATGAAGCGAACTCTTTTGCGAATCACCCCTATCGTGGTATTATGGTTAGCGAATGTGTCATTCGCCTGTAAAACGACTGCTGCAACAACAAAAAACAAATTAAATGACAGTTGCGATCATAATACCATGAAAAGAGTTCGCTTCATATCGAACGTTCGATTCGCTAACCTAATCGCTTACCTAATTCGCTAATAGGGGTATTAATCGGACCAAAATTGCCGGCTTAGGTGGACTTCCAGTCGAATTAGAGGATCTGGAAAAGCTCAACCTAAACTCAAAGCATAGAAAAACTTACTTACTTACTTAGATGACGTTACAGTCCGGGGTGGACCAAGGCCTCAACCAACAGCCTCTTCCAGTTAGCCCAGACCTTAGCTAACCACCTCCAGTTGTGCACTCCAAGTTGGTTGAGGTCTTGTTCTACTTGTGCGCGCCACCTTAGGTGAGGTCGCCCTCTGCTGCGCTGACCCTCCGGGTAAGAGTCGAATATTCTCCGGTCCATACGCTCTACATGTCCTAGCCATCTTAAACGCCCAATGTGCAGTTTTTTTTGAACAGGTTGTTGTCACTGTGCAGTTCGTACAGTTCGTGGTTGAATCTTCTGCTCCAGAACCCGTCAACGCAAACGGGACCGAATATCTTACGAAGGATTTTTCTCTCGAAGCGACCAAGGATATCTTCATCCGCTTTCGATAAAGTCCATGCTTCAGTTCCATATAGCATATTATATAGAGTCTCTTTAGTCGATCGAGAAAGGACCTTACTACTCAATTGCCTTCTTAACCCAAATAAACAGCGGTTGGCAAGAGTAATCCTTCGTTTAATTTCCGACGAGATGTAATTTTTTGATGTTGTGGCAGAGCCGACGTAGACAAAGTCCTTCACTACCTCAAAGTTGTAGCTGTCTATTGTGACGTTCTATCCAATTCTTCGATGTTGGGTGTCCCTTTTTGTTGACAGCATATATTTTGTTTTGCCCTCGTTTACCGCTAAACTCATTTTAGCCACTTCCATTTCTATACTCGCGAACGGACCGGTGCTCTACCAATGATGTCAATATCGTCGGCGTATGCAAGTAGTTGAACGGACTTTTGAAAGATCGTTCCTTGTGTGTTGGCTTGTGACTTTCGAAAAATTCTTTCAAGTATGATGTTGAAGAAGTCGCATGACAGCGCATCACCTTGTCTGAATCCTTTTTTGACATCGAATGTCTCGGTGAGGTCATTACCGACTTTGATGGAGCAGCGAGATTTCTCCATCGTTATCCTGCGCAGACGGATGAGTTTGGCAGGGATGTCAAAATTAGATATGGCTCTATACAGTTCATCCCTCCATATGCTGTCATAGGCGGCTTTGAAATCGATGAACAGGTGGTGGGTATCGATTTGGACTTCTTAGGTTTTTTCCAGGATCTGCCTAAGTGTGAAAATTTGGTCTATGGTGGACTTTCCTGGTCTGAAACCGCACTGATAGGGGCCAATCAGGTTGTTGACGAAAACTTCAGGCATTCACACTATATGGCAGATAGGATCTTGTAGGCGATATTGAGGAGACTGATGCCTCTGTAATTGGAGTAGTTGAGGGGGTCTCCTTTCTTGTGGAAAGGGCAAACGATGCTGAGATTCCATTTATCTGCCATACTTTCATCTGACCAAATCTTAGAGATGACTTGGTATATGCTCACTACCAAGTCATCTTCAGCTGCTTCAAATAGCTCTGCGGGTAGACCGTCAGGTCCAGCAGCCTTGTTGGACTTTAACTTGGATATTGCTATCCGCACTTCGTTTTGATCGAAGTGAGTTGGAACCGAAAATTAAACCCAACTCCATAATATTCACTCGTTTAACCCGCATCTAAACCCAGTTGAATAAACCGCTGTAACTCGGGATAAAACTAAGTTTCATAGTATTGACTCATACTGATGAAGTCACTTTTGACATGATTTTGATGAAATTTTAATGTCTTCAGAAGACGAATATTTAGAAGAGCCACTGCAGCCATTTTTGGGGTCAGGGTGGGCAATGTAAAAGACACCACCTCATCCAATTAATTAAATGCCCGACTTGATGTTGGCGTTGATGTCGTCTCATCGACTGGAGCCTGGAAGTGACACCCTATCGTTGTCAATTAGTGCGAGTAATGTACTTGCAGAGAAACTGCATATTTTTTGACCACCTTCGAGAAAAACAAATCGCTTCCTGAGTTCAGAGATATCTGTAGAAGCTGCGGAAATTGGGAAGAAAGCGAATCGACCCTTTAAGAACGACGCCTCCGTACTTCAGGCCATATATTCTTGGCGGACATAGCAGAGCTCGGAAATTTAAAGATTTCGAATCGTCTAAGATTCACCGAGAGCACAAACTCGTTTACGAGTTGGTAAAAAAGAGAATTTTCTCCCAAACTAAGAGTTTTACGACGACAAGAATATTGCTTAAAACAATGTTGAAGAAGCAATCAATTCCAAAATTACTTCGCAATAGTCGATAAATATCCTGCAGATATATTTCACAGTCATTTCCGTATGACCCGTCCAGTTTTTAGTGTAAAATACAACAGCTTGACTTGTTTTTGGATTATTTCAGGATTTGCAGACTGTATTGCATCCCTTTTGAACATGGGAAGACGCTGTACAAATTGGATATTCTTTAAATAAATGTTTGCTCATGAGAGAGCTCTTTTCGATCGTTTTAACTGTATACAAAGTTGCAACAAAAGAGCTGCATACAAAGTTTCTTTTTTTTTAAACTCAGTGTAGTTTGCAGTTTGAAAAACAAAATTCGGTAGCCTTCTGCTTCTGAACAGCAAGTCATAATGATCCAATGACAGAAAGGAAACATTCACAATAAATACGCAGGTCAAACCGTTTTCATTTTGGTTTTCAATTTCGATTTTCTACCTTAACCTGTTAAGGCGATATGTGATAGCAAGTTTCGCTTTTTCGACGTTTTTATCGGGTTCCCAGGGAGCTGTCACGATGCCAATGTGAGGAAAAATAGTACAGTATGTAAAGCAATTGCAAGTCGCCGAATAGAAATACCTGATTCTGCCTATCCTCTTTCGAAATTTATGATGGTTCCCTACAAAGATAATGGACAACTGACCAGGAAGATAATTTTTTTAATTATTATCTTTGTTCCACAAAAATATTTATCGAACAAGCCTTCAGAAATTTGAAAAAAGTTCCAAAGGAGATGGGGCACTTTTGGGCCAAAAGCGTACATCAATAAAATTGGTATCAAAATAAAGCTGAGCTTCAGTACGGTGTCTTCGATCAGTGGGTAAAACTTGTGCAAAATTGCTGTATTTCAAAATCATCCATCAAGTGAGGAGAAGCAAGGTTGAAGAATGTTGGAACAGTTCAAAATCCTTTTTAAACGTACATTTATAACTTCTACAATCCACCTACACATCGTTATACATTGCGATTCGTTTGCTTGTAGTGTTGTTAATTGCCGATGTCCTTCTAGTAGAGATTCGGGCTTATGCGCTCTATACCCTTCTGAAAAACTCCCTCATCGCCCCACTTATTTTTAAGTCATAAGAAAGATAGTAGAATCACCTTTCATTTGATACTAAGTACATGTATGTCTTACGGTTCTTATGATATTATGATTTTATATGCATATAAACGGACAAAAATGATCAGAAGATCTATCCGCAATAAGAACTTCACACACAAAAATCTCAAAATCCCCACATACGATTTTCATAAAACTTCACAGTTTTAATGTATTGAAGCTCAGCTTTATTTTGATACCAATTTCATTGCTTAACGCTCTTGGCCCAAGCTCCATATAATTTTGCCCCATCTCATTTAGATTATATAGATATGAGATCGATAGCTGGTGTCGCAAATGTGGTATTTGCTGCACAACTTCACCATAAACCATCATCATGCAGAAAATAGGAACCCGATTCAACCCGAATCGACAAGTGACACTGAAAACGTTGATCCTTATAATTTACTCGAAGTAAATGGTCGGGAAATGGAATCAGTTGAAGGAGTACAAATAATATACGGCCTCACAACACACAAAGCACAAAGCAGAGGTTCCCAATTTTTTTTGGCCATGGAACTGATCATACTTTTTTTGGCGGATCCCCATGTTGATAATAACAAAAGGTTACTTTCTCATGCGAGAGTCTCTTGTATCACCGCTATTATTCTTCACCAAAGGCACTTAATTTTTTGTGTTTTAACTCAAGTTCTTCATCTTCAGCCGGAAAACAGGGGCCGAATTACCGCATCCGTTAACGAGTTACTCGTTATCGAAATGTGACGATTTGGGATTACCGCTCTAGATATCGAGCACTCGGTATCGAAATTTGAGATAACAGCATACGTTAACGAGTGTCATTTTATTCGAAAGAAAATCTGGCTGTCGAGTGCGAACAAAAAAAATTATGTGAGTATTTTAGAATTGATTTTCTGTGGTTTTTGGAATAAACTAATATTTAATTATTTAATTAGGGCAAATCTCAACAAAATCAACACAATTCAAAAAAAAATGTGTGGCTGAATTTACGGCCAGACATCCAGATTGGCTGAGGTTTCCATTATGAACATTGCGGTAAAAAAAAATTTTGTATGATTTTTATTTAAATTGAATTATTTTAAGATAGCTATTCTGCATAAAAATGTTTGCGAGGAAACTTGTTTTTCTATTGTTTATTTTCTTTTAATGTTTTTGATTTTCCCTACAAAAATGCATGCAATTTCATTTAAAACTGCAGAAATGGGCGCATATTCAACATAAACAAATGAAACACAATTGAAAATATAGTAGTCATGTGTGATTTGCTAACGGACCAATAGCCAATAGCAATACAGGACCCGGCGACTTCTTTAATGATTTCAGTCGATGTCCTGTCCATAGTTTTTTTCTGTTAGCACCCAACTGCTTACATTACAATTTCGAAAATTTAAAAAAAATGTTTTGGCTTTTTTGTTATTTCCTCACTTCGATTTTATTTTTTTTTTGTGTTTTAGGGGGCCTATAAAAAAAAAATTGTTTAGATCCGAAGGTTGACCAATTGGAAAGCGACACTTATTTTGAGGTTAGAATCGAAAAAAAAGTTAATTTCCTGCAAAAAAATGATTATATTTGTGTTATTTAAACCCTAAATTGACAACAAAAAAATAAAAAAAGAAATTACCGAAAAATATTATTTTAGTTAAATCCAAGAAATATTTGGAGCGGGTTTCCATTGTTCATAATTGTTGTGGTTCTTCCCTGTAAGGAATTGCAGATTACGTTGAGTTTATCGAATATATCGGCCAATTCAGCCTATTTCATCAACCATTGCTCATCGTGCAATAGTTCAACAGGCGTACTGACGGATGCAGAAATGGGCTGTTCGGTGAAGAACATCTTAAGCTCGTTGCCCAATTCAAATAATCTGGATAAAATTTTTCCTCTCGTAAGCTAACACTTCCGTGTGTAGAAAACTTATGACTGTTTTCTACGAACTAATTCTCGGATGGAACGCGGAACCCCTCTGACCCTTCCACAGAACCCCAGGGTTCCGCGGACCACCATTTGGTAAACGCCGCACACAGGCGGATTTTCCGAAAAACAGGGCCAAAATTATTTTTTTGTTTTTGATAGTTAATTATTGTTTAAGTTTATCAGAAAACAAGTAAAAAATATATTTTTAGTAAATTAACACGTAATTTTGTAAAATTTTATTATATTAGAAAAATTACAAAAAAAATCCAAAAAAAAATAAAAAAAATTGTATCAAAAATAAGAAAAAGATAAGAAAAAATTAATTTGATTTAAATAAATTATAAATGAAATAAAAAAATGTCTTATCGCTTATAATGTATTTTTTTATACAAACTTTACTTGGCGATATCTTGCAACATCGCAAACTTTCGCAACTGTTTATGGTGATTTCTGAATAAGCAAGTATTTAGGTAAATTTTAAGCTATTTTATATAACCGGAGAAGGAGGGAAAACCAAACTTTTCCTTTATGAAACAGAAAAGTAAAATTATTTTTTGGTCTCAAAAGGCCTTATTTTTGAGAGCTTTTAAATCTACATAAAACTTCAAATTACTTAAAAATTTTGCATTACAATTTCTCTACTTACCACTATCAACAAATTCCAATCTAATTTATTTTATAAGTTCACACAGAAAATAAAAAAAAAGCAAAGCAAATACACCAGTTATCAAATACCCAATATGGTACTGCAAGTGCTTCACAAAAGCTTCCACTTTAGAAGCATCAACCGAAGCAATGGTTGCAGTGAATTAAGCAGGATCAATCAGATAATATGCTTAAGTAATATAAATATTAACAAGATGGCATGAAAACAAATTGCATTTTTGTTTTTTATAGTTATGGCCATGTTTTTTGGAAAGTGTGCGCCGGTCTAAAGGATGAGTATTTGTGGTGATAATCGAAGCCTTTGCACGAATTTGTAATATCTATTCTAACTTTCTCTTTATTTCAAGAAAAGTTTTAGCAAAAACTGAACGTTTCATATCCTCGTAGAGATATCTCAAATTTCTCAAATTTCTGGTTTTAAATTCCGTTATAGATCAATTAAATTTGACATGATCGATGACAGCAGATCCGGGATGGATACGAATGATTTATTAGTTTTCACAAACCGCAACAAATTACCATATATCCGACTTGACAACGACCACATTAATGACAATTTAAGGTGATCGCAGTTTTTTTTAGATTTATTTCCATTTTACCTACATCGATGGAGAAATAAGTAATTTGAGTTTTTTTTTTATAGCCCCAAAATCAAGGCAAATCTATAGATGCAATTTTATAGTTTTGGCTAAAAATATTAAGGTCAAACACCTGTGATTTCTTACAGACATGTGATTAACAAAAACCCGATTGATTTAGCACTTTCTTTGCTCGTCGACGCGACGACGTGAAACACCTGCACAAACTCTTTCCTGGAAATGCTATATATTTTTACTGTTAGATAAAAAAAACTGTTTGAACAGTTTACATGACAGAAGTATTGAAGAGAGAGAAAACAAATTAAATCAAATTAAATAACCGCACGTGGAGTTAAGAGGGTTGCTCCATTAATCACTTTGCCGGTCATGCATTCGGCACGTGGAACCAATTTGCATTCATCCCAATCTCGAGTAGGTTGACCTATTTTCCGATCTCAAATAAAAGAGTAATTTCGCTATCTCAATTGAAAGTCGACAAAATAATAAATTCAAATACTTCAATATTATATACATATATTTTTATTTATTAATTATTAATAATACAACAATAATACAATTATTATAACAAATATATAGTCGCCAGAAACAATGGGTATACAATGAAAAATAAGATCGATACACAAGTTTTGTTTAAATAGGTTTTTTTGTTTTGTTTTAAATATGCCTTGTATATATATATATATATTTTTGTCTTTTAAAAGTAATCACTGTAATATTTATTTATTTTTTTTATTTTTTTTTATTTTACTAAATAGTAATTTATAAATTTAGAAATTTGACTACGAGCGAAACCAATATTTTGCTGCTACTAATTGATTACTTTAGGTAGTTTTTGAATGAAGTTAGTGAAGACACATATATATTCAATACAGTGCCGGACGGAATTTCGTATTTTTTTTTTATTTTGTTAGGTTGTAAGTAGGTAGTCGCAGAGGTTTACGAAGTGACACAAATAATAAGACTAGACAAAATAGGGGAAGGATATAGTTTTTACTGTTTTTTTTTTATTGGACATGGACAGGCGGTTAGAAAAAGTAAGCCCTGGCTAAGTCATATCACCTTATACACCACCAGAAATATAACAATCTACATACTACCACATTTCTAATGCTACCGCAATTCAATGCTACTACTATCTCTACTCTACTACTACTGAATCTTAAATGCACATGTGTTCCTTTAACAAAATATATATAATGTTGCAAATATGAAGCACTTTCATCGTTGTAGCTTAATTGACTTTATTCTTGAAAAATATTCTCTCTTGAATCAACCCTATCATTAAATCCGCCGGGGGGAATGATTCACGAAAATTCGAAAATCGGTGTCATTGAATCCGTTCGAAGGGAATCGTCCACTTGTCGGTAATGTGAACAGCTTTTCACTTGATCATTGAAAACGAACGGATCGAATCTCTCCATACAAAGTTTGACGTTTCAGATCCGCGAGAGAATCATTGCGGATCTGGTGCTTTTGCTGTGGGATTGGCTAGCATGTTTTTTTACTGCCAAGGAATCAGAAATAGTGCGGCATAACATCCACACTTAAATCGATCTTATTTTCGGCCAAAAACCAAACGGGACAGAATACAATGCAATGCAACGCAAACGGGACAGAATTCCAATTTTCTCTGGTGTTGTCATAAATTGGGAAGGATAAGTACTCGACGCGTATCATCAAACGTCGCCAAAGTTATGTAAAAGGAATCAAGTTGTATAACTCCGCTTTTCAAGATCAGCCCCAAGAGTAGTTTGAAGATGGACGATCTAGAATAGGCGGCATAAGTTCAAAATAATGGTATAGGCACAGAGTTGAGCTGGTCACTGCCAAAGACTTTGAACGTTGAAGGTGCAGAAACAAACAAAAAATGAACTCACTTCAGGCATACGTAGAATACACAGATCATTAGAAAAAAAATTGCGACCAAAACAACGAAATTTAAATGGCAATAAATGTAAATGCAAAAAACGTTGAACTTTATAAATAAAATAAATGAAACATCACATTGGAATGCGATTTATTCTAAAACAAAAGCTTAAAGTAAAACCAAAAAAGTATTTATTTATTATTTTTTATTCCTTAGATTTTTGTTTTCACACCACAATCACATTTTCAAGTGTCAAATCAGAAAACATCTGATTTTGAAAACATAAAAAGGGATGTAGATAAAGTAGTGTATCCGGCGGATATAATGATCACGACGATAGGTGAATGTGAACCGAATGAGTGAAGGGAATCTCAGATCCGTCGGATTTAATGATAGGGGTGATTATTTATCTTTTACCAGAACGTTTGTGCTTACACATTGGGAATCTGCTTCCGGAAGTGAAGGAAATAAGTCCTGCCCCATATAAGGCTTACTCCTCGAATCTTTTAATGAAGTCCCAAATGTAAATTCCAAAGAATTGAAGAATAGTATCGAGTAGGATATTTGTAAAAAAAACTAACACATTTTTGGAAAAAAAAATTGTCGAAAGAGATGTACTCTTATTCAAAAGTATTCGGACAGGCTAAATACTACAGAAGTATGTACATACATATTAAAGGGTGATTTTTTAAGAGGTTGAGAACTTTTTTTAAAAAAAAAACACAAAAAATTCGAAAAAATGAATGAAATATTTATTTGAATCGATAGTTTGAACCTTGCAATTTAATGTTTAAAGATAATTTCATGCAAATGTTGACCGCGGCTGCGTCTCAGGTAGCCCATCCGCTGAGTCCAATTTTGGCATACTCTTTCACACATATCGGCCGGTATCTCACGAATGAATGCATGGATGTTGGCTTCCAGTGCGTCAATCGAAGCGGGCTTGTCCCTATAGACATTAGCCTTGACATACCCCCACAAAAAATAATCTAATGGTGTCAAATCGCACGATCTAGGCGGCCAATTGACCGGCCCGAAACGTGAAATTAACTGTTCACCAAACTCGCCTCGCAATTGCGCCATTGTTTCGCGTGCTGTGTGGCATGTGGCACCGTCTTGTTGAAACCACATATCATGCAAGTCAAGAACTTCCATTTCGGGCAAAAAAAAGTGCTGTAACAAAGGCCTAACTGCTGGGAACGGCGCCGAATTGACATTTCGCGGTCTTCTGTCACACTAGCTGATACGGCCGCAATATTTTCTTCACTACGCACAGTACGTAAACGTGTTGGTGGTTTAATGTCCAACAAAGTAAATTTGGTGCGAAATTTGGTCACAATCTTCCGAATAGACTGCTCAGAAGGTCGAGAATGCCGATCATAAAATGGAAGCAGCGCGCGATGAACATTTCGAACCGAGCACGAATTTTGATAGTAAAATTCAATAATTTGCAAGCGTTGTTCATTTGTAAGACGATCCATGGTTAAATTGCAAACCAAACTGAAGCTGTTTGACAGTGACACAAGGTACTAAACACACGTCAGCTGTCAAAACCAGTGTTGCCAAAACCAAACCAGCTAAAAAATCACCCTTTATTTCCGAAAATAATAATAATTTCATCTTCTCTTGGGCGACCTACTAAGGATTTCACAGAGTGCAGTAAGGCTGAAAACACATCGGAGCAATAGTATAATGCATAAGTATAATATTTGGGTTGCAAGAAGAAGTTTATTTCAGAAATAAAATTATGAATTTGAATCCATTTATTTTTAAAGAAGGTGCCATGAGGTTCAGGTTGAGGAAAATGGAAAATACTTTCCGTTTTTTTTATCCGTTTAGCGTATCTCGAAAAAGTGACGTGATAGAGCAAACCGGATTGCAGATTCAGAATCAGCGCTCCAAATTACTCTAAATTCAATTCATTTTCGTTCAATGAGCAAGTAATTTAATTATGACCCCCTTTGTTCGAGAGTGGAACCACAGTGCAATGGAAGGGATTTATAGTTAGAACGAAAAATTGCTAAAGTCGCTAATCCGTATTGTCTTGCGGAAAAACCAAGATCTTACCCGCTGGAGTTTCTACCAATTCGTCTAGACTAGGGCATATTCGAGCATCTCTCTTTTGGATGCTGCCCACATCAAAGAGATTCCTACATGCAAGCCAAATGCACCCCAAGCCATCACACTTCCCCCTCAGGAGCCATGTGATCCCTGGCGAACCTTAATCTAACTTCCTTATAATGCTGCTGCAAGTGTATCTTTGTGTATCGAAGGTTGGGATTTCTCTTCAACACTTACTGCACTCTTCTTACAGTTACTGAAAGATCTATCTGGTCAAAATTCAGCATGTTTCGCCTGGCTTCGCGTGGAAAAGTATCTTTGTTACGGGCGCTTAAAATGTTTCTGTCAAACAATTTCTTTTTTTTAAATTCAGTTGCTACAATATGCCTATTATTATTTGTATAGCACTCTATTCTTGTGTCAAAATAAATAAATAGATCTTTGGTTGAATTCGAAAAAGGATTAAATTTGAATTTAATTTTTTAGTGCAATGGTTTGAAGCTTTTCTACATACCTGAACTAAATCGTTCAAAATTATAACTTGCTGCATTTGGTTATGGTTAGGTACTTTTTTCCGTAAGCTTCGGATTATATGTGGAATGCGATTTATAATACATGTTTTATTGATTTCATAAAAGGAAATGCTTAGATGGCAAATGCAAGGTTTTCAACTAGCAGCACTGGACACTTATGAGCGAACACACCCTAAAGCGTGGCACAAGCTAAAATGCAGATGTCAACACAAATATAAGGTTGTTAAGTCGAATACCTATTTAAAAGTAGAAGAAGAAGAAACTGAACGGAGTAAATAGCCCGAGTGAAAGATTTTTTTTTAAAAAGTAGTTTGGTCCGTGGCACATGGATTCGTAGTCAATTAAAGCTGTACAACGAAAGAAACCCTCCTAAGAACTGCTTAGTTATCAGATGTTTTTCTTAATACGAAGTTTGATAGCCATATGGTCTTAGATGTAGAGAAAGACTTGCAAACTCTGTTATACACTTAAACATATTTTCAAATAACAAAACAAACATGTCTCAAAAGTAAACAATGCCAAAAAGTCAAATTCTAAGTAAAGTTGCTATCTCTTTTTATTGTCAACAGTTGAATACCGAACACAAATGTATGTTTTTAATGCTATGTTCACAGATAGTTAAGAATCGCATATAAGACGGAGAAAAAGATCAACTTTAAAAATTTACTTACATTTATAACGTACTACAAGCGAGTGTTTGCTTTTTATTTCATACCCAGTGCCCAGTTTGTTCTTTCCTTTTCGATTGAGCATACATACCTGCACATGCAAATCACCATAACTTTTAACCTTATTCCCTTTGCGAAAATCATTTAGTCCTTCGAGCCGGATATGAACCAGCTATAGCTGAATAGACAACAACAAAAAAAGAGTCGGAATTCGAATCTTAAAACTTTAGTTAGCAATCTAATATTTTTTGATAAAATAATCAAGACAATGTAAAGTCAAGCTGCCATGTGGAGCCTTCTGTCACAACATGGGCGGATGCAAAATGGATTTAACCCAACAGAATTGAAAAAAAAAAAACATCCCAGCTAAGGAAAGCTCACCAGCAAGTAATCACAGTGTTAATCTTCATTTACTTTGTGAATTAAAATTTATATATTTTTTCTAATATGTACTTTCGTGCTAAATAAAAAAATAAACTTTAAAAATTCATATAACATTCATTTAACGCCTTATTGTATCGTCCAGCACTGTATTCTCTAATATTGTGTAAATAAACAAAAAATAAATAATATTATGTCCTCAATATAGGTACATAGGTACATCTACATACACACAAGAAACTCTTACGTAATACAATAGATTAATACAGCACCAGTGGCATACATACATATGAAGGAAGGACTTAAATGGAAAATTAAAGACACAACAACCCGAAAAAATAATAAATTTAATGGAATTCTCAGAGCAAATCTATTTTTGGATTCTGTAATCGACTGATGATGATTTTGTGTGCGCCTAGAGAATCCTTTTGTGTTGATTGATGGCAAATGAGAAACCAGTGGCGAAATAAGAACACAAGTCTAATTCGAAATTATATTCGCCCACAATGTCCTTCCTGTCACGGGGTGTGATTAGCGTGTCGCACTGTTTGCTAGTTGTTCCAGGGAGGTCCTTGTAAGGGTTCTTCTCAAGTATTTTCCATCGTTGCCGTCGCCGTCGCCGTCACCATAGTCATCATCATCGGAAAATTAATTTCCATTCATTTATGATTCAGCAATAGGATCATACGTAGAATTATTATTGGATCTGTGTGTTGGTGGTAGTGCGATAGATAGATGGGGCATCGTTCTACACATTAAGTACGGAATGTTTCTTGCTGGCAACCGGAGTTGAAACCGCTATCACTGCCAGCCGGCCGTCCCGCAATGGAGCCAGTATATGAGTGTTGCCAGGTGTTACGACTACGGTCTGTATCGGTATATGAAGCGGAATGTCAAACACTGGTTTCAATCTGAGTGGCGATAAGAATTAAAAAAAAAAGAAAAAGATTATTTTAATTAAAAGTTTAGCGAGCTAATTAGCGTCTTATCAAGTCATTAGAACGAAGGTGGAGAGACCTTGATAATCATTGTGCCTCGTAACTAAAGTTTTCGTTCATTTGTTCACAAATGTATCTACGTCAAAGTTTGGCAGGAGAGAATTCTATTTTAACATTTCATTTGACTTACCCATTTAGTCGGCTCATAGTTATATCACCGGCATCATCAGCAACGACCAAATAATCGGAGGCGGTCGTCAAACCAGTCACACGTCCCGACACATATTTAGATCCCAGGCTGGTGCCATTGATGCTGTACACATGAACCGAGTGTGAGGTGTCATCCAGTGCACTGAAGGCGATGTGACCTAGATAATGTGGGCATAAATCATTTTAGTTTCAATCGATGTTATCAATTTGTTAAATGGTTCGCAAAGGTCGAGGTGTTACGGTTGCTTGGAGATAATTCAGGATGTAATATGGGTGGAGGGTGTTTCATTTGTAATTGTTTCGGTTTAAAACGTGTAGCTAACCAATACCAGCGAAAAATAACCTAAGAACGAGCATCTCACGATAAATCAAAGGCAAAAGTAGTGACTATAAAGGAGAGATTTAAATATTATCCTGCATTGATGAAGAGAAAACCCATGAGTCGCAGTCATAGGAAGTCGAAGAACATCATTCGTAGATTTTATGAGAAAGCAAAGCAATTAGATACAAAGGAAGGACAGAATGATCGGACAGAGATATAGAAGAGGAAACAGTAATATTACGCAACGAACATCAAGGCACGATTCTTCACGATTCTATTCGAAAGTTGTTTCCGATTCTACTTTCAAACCGAACTACGTTTGATATTAGAATTGAACGTTAGTAATGTCAACTTTTCCCACAAGATTTCCGAATTTCGAACGAGTCTCGCCTTGTGTTTGACAGATAAACGAAAACTAAAATAATATATTATTTATTGTGATTTATGAAATAGGGAAATAATAATAGGTACTACATATAATAACATGGTGCGTGTCGCATTTTGGTTTTTAAACGAAGAGAACCAGGATCGCAGTGGTCAAATTGAGCAAAGAAGAATTCGGGATAAATCCAATATAATGAATGGAGCTGAGTGAAAAAGTGTTTGTTTAGAATACATATGTACATTTAATAATCAAATCAAAACATTTGTAATCAAATGATTTAATTTTAGTTTAATAAAAAAATGTCCAACTTTCAAAAGATGCCTTTTCGTATTTGCTCTCCGGATTTTCGTCTAGCCTCCGGGGTTCTCAAGTATGCTTTGTATACATTTCACAAGAATCTCAAATTAAAACGTCTTCTTGTTTGCTCATTGACATAGATGATTACCTATGCACAAAATATATTTTAATAGTTCTATGCAATGTATAATAAAATATTATTATTATTATTATTATAACTTTATTTATGTGTAAGTAAATTACAAAATAAATACATCTAAAATCAAGAGAGCTCCAGCTGCGAGGGCTTTCGGCTCGGAAAATATGAAACAATTTGTCACCTACGAGTACATTTTGGCAAAAATTTCGCAGTTCGACGACAGCTTGCTCGCAAACACATTTGCAGTAGAACGATTATTTTGGAATTCGAACGATTTTGAAATTTACTTTAGAATTAGGTAGTACCAAATTTCCGAAAATAAATATGAAGTTCGAGATTCGTTCGATTTTCGAATACTCGGGCTTGCTATAGAATTATAGAGTACGCATTTTGTGAATTCGAACATTTTTATTATAGAATCGAGTTACGTAGTTGGGCCCCTGTATCTCCCATTCGATTGAAATCAAATTTGGAATTCACTCGAAATGGAATTCAGTGTTCTGCATTCTGAGTGATATCAAATTTTTGGAATCCACTTCGAATGTCAAAATCAGCTGTAAGATCATTTCAAAATTATGTATTTGATATATTCAGTTGTTTGTTTTTGTTTTGTGAAAGTGAATTGATAATTTACAAAAAAAAATATTTTATTAAAAATTGATTCTATTTTGTTTTATATAATTGGTGAATACCGTGAGGCTGAAGAATGTTACCAAAGATCAGTCGGAAAGGATTTTGAATTTTCGCCTTGGTAGATCCACAGTCAGCAAAGTTCTCTGCGAGATGTTAAAGATTTTGCAATACAAGTTGTGTTCGAAATGGACTAAACTGCAAAGTACGCATATAGAAGAAGAAAATATTATTCTTTTTTGATAAATACGGGATTCCGGGGATTATAGGTTGATTGAATGGTACAAGCATTCACCTTCATCCCTTAAAAAATACAATGTTTTATTTTGTTAGTAAAAATTGTTAACAATTTCTTATCATTTTCCATCCAGTCGTTCTTTAACCTTAGTATACGCTTTGTCTCTTCTAACAAAACCCTTTGCAAAATCTTGATTTTCTTCCATAAAATTCAAGAGAATACTCTCTGGCCTCTATTTTATTATTTTACGTACACTAATGGAAAGTCTTATTTTGTTACTCACGTCTTTCAAACTGATTCTGATCATCAACTTAATTAATTAATCCACTTAACAACAGCATGTGAATTCAATTCACGTCAAGAAACTCAAGTAAAAACAAAGGATTTTCGGAATGCAGAACAACTTGCAGCTGTCATTTCGAGTGGAATGTAGAACACCAAAATATTCACTTTCGAAAATTCAATCCATAATTCAAACTTCGTCCGGAATACAGAACGCCTAATTTCACTTCAGGTGGTTGAATTGACTGAAAGTGGAATGCAGAACAGGGCGGATTGTAAGGGATAACCAAATAAGACATCGTCATATTTCCAAAAATTTGCGATGTGAAGACAAACTTGGAAAGATATTGAAGATTTTCGGACAGATTTTATACGAAAGACTGCTCGCCGTAGCGAAGGAGAAAGAGGCACTATCAGACCATCAGCTCGGGTTAAGAAAGTATATACATTTTTTTAACATTAAGAACGCGGCTGAGTGCGTAGCGCGTCCATTAACCTTTTTTGCGCTGTACTACTAAGTTCAGGGGTCTCGGGTTCGTTTCCTGGCAAAACAACTTCGGATAGCCTTTAATTTTCCCAAAATTAAAGTTTTATTCGAATAGTGGTAGTTTCTTTAAAATTGCTCCAGTAGATTACGAGTTAATCGGTTGAGAAATTGAATTTTTGGACATAAAATTGAGTTTTTCAACGTGAATTTCTCAAAAACGAGATTCGCTATATTTTTCTTAAAAAATATAATTAATCATCTACAAACTTTGATTTTTTCATATTTTTGATTTCAGCAGTTTCCGAGAAAAATGTGGGGTACTTTTGGTATGATATTTTTAACACATTTTTGGCAATAACTCCCAAAGTTTCTAACGGAAAAAATTAAGAAAAATATTTTTGGAATCTTTGTTTTGTTTTGCCCTTTCGAATGATGTCCCACATGATATCTGACAGACATTTTTAGGTTAGAGCGAATTTATAATGGTTCCGTATTACCATATGGGTACGGAACCCTAAAAAGGTGCAAATGCAAACATATATGAATATTTATTAGTGTTATTCTAAACTAACAAGTTGTTCCACATTTAAGAAAAAATAAAAATTAATTTTTATAATTTTATAATAATAAACTAGATAAATCGATATTAGTCTTTTATTTGAAAAGTGAAAATGTGAAATATTTGGAGTTGGAATTAATTCGAAGCGATTTACAAGAGATGGCATAGGTAGTACATTCGTCTACCTACGCCAAATATTTTCCGTAAAACGGCTGACATTAAACGTCAGTTTCCGGATATGTATGTCATTTGGTTGGAGCGTGAATAACAACACTTTGTATTCTTTATCGAATATGTCGAACTTTGTTCCGGATAAACTGTTTCAGTTCGGGGGTGAACCAGGACATGCTCCTCGCAGCCATTTGTTTGTGCGTGTTATATTTTTGTTGCACGTATGGAAGTGACATAGAGTTTTTTTCCGACCCCGAACAGCAAGTTGAGAAGTTACTCGTGACAAATGATACTCTTTGATTGCTTGTCATTGTCAGACATTCGAAACGGCTGGCACTGTGAAAAAAAATTTAGATGTTTGCTGGATTTGAACCCGGGCAGCATTGCGTAGTAGTCCAACGCACTTACCACTACACCATGGTGCTCACTCGTTTATTTTATTTTCTTCAAGAAATCACTACGGCGAAACGGATAAAAAGCTTTGTCATAAAATTACTGTTACTAAGGAGGTATGCTAAACGGGCTAGAGTGGTAACGTATTATTAACTTAATTTATTACTTGGTCTAACTGGTATTTAAAGCTAGAAGTTTAAAAATCGAATTAGAAATTAAATTCGTTGCACTGGTGGGCTGACCTATTGCATCAGTTTGCCACTTAAGTCTTTTTAATACTATCTTTTTTTTATACATATTATAATTACGGTATACATATATACATACATATGTATTTTCAATCATTGTTGAATTAAGTTTCGAAAAATTCCCCTCCTTCAACGAATAGGCATAGTTATGAGCGAACTTTGTTTCGCGATAATTTTCCATCAAACAATTTCGAGTCACTTTGTGTTGCCGATTAATTGCATGCAACAAAGCTGTCAGCCAGCACCAACAATTAATTAAACGTTTATAGCCAGCCACGTACATCGTAACTAGATGTCGGGATTTACAATCGAATTCAGCTTGGATACAGCTAGACAGAGGTCAAGCTACTCAGCGGTAAATCAAAGTCCGTGCGTCACGGATCCGGTATAGCGGTTGTGCTCACATAAATTTTTGGTTTTTTTTTTTTTTTTTTATAAATCCAATACAAACTTATATAAGTGAACATAATTTATTGTATGAAATTGTGAAATTGGTTAATCTATTTAATACAAACGAATTCCGAGAACTCTACTCACTGAGATAATTTTAGATTCGCAAGACTTTGATTCATTTACCGTATAGACACGGGACATCTCATTGACATCTCTTTGGCCCTCTTCCAGTTTCATTTACTGGGTTTTTATGTATAGTTCTTGGAATGGGAATATTTGATTTGTTCTTTTTTTTCGCTACTTAAGTTCAGCAAATGAACTATTGTATCAATAGAGTAGACGTAGCCGCGCCTTTTCCGTTGATCTGATTTTATGTTCCCTTTTATTTTGTTTGTCCCGTTTAATTAAAGAGTAATCCAAGAAGTAATAGGGACGAAGATTGATGGCTGGTGGGAAACACTACAATTATTGACAGCACGGACATTGCATTGAGATTGAGACTGAACAATAGAAATAGATAGTTTCACTATGTATTCAAGCATTTGCTTTCATGATTAAAACTAATATTATTCTCATTCAACTTCAGAGAGGAAATAAATTGGAAAGATTTTCTTGTAAATTGGTTGAAGACTTTGCCGCATGGGTGGTGTTTGAATTCGATCGGAGACAAGTTTTAGGAGCCAAAGAAAAATGTCCACTTCCACCGAAGTGGATGTCGTATTATCTCACCACGGCCAAGAATGGGACCAAAGATTACAGACTTATAAGCTTGTCATTGTTGCTTTTGAAAACCGTTAGACTACAGGTAGGGAACAATCTCGAAATTAATATGTTGTAATGCTATGCACCCAACAACACGACTATATGGAAAGCAAATCTGTGGTAGCTGCACATCACGAATTGACATGTACAGGGTGGCCCAAAAACAATAACCTGATGTTTTTTTTTTGCTATATGTTTGAAATGTTTATTTGGAACTAGTATCAATTTTGATACTATTTCGTTAAAAAATGTTGAATAACTTTTTTGCTTGCAGAGCTTTAGACCCGTGCTTTTGTGATTTTTATTTTGTCGTCGAAATATGTCGTTTCACTTTCGGTATATGACTTCGATGGGCGGGGTCGGGATCCTGGACCGAAAGTGTTTCTCTATACAGTAAAGCCCCCATAGTATCAGAAATTATATTTTTAGTACTAAATGGAAAGAGGATCAAATAAAATTTAAGCTTTTTGTCTGATATTGACGCGCATGGTGCTTAAGCCCGTATGACACTACACTTTTTAATGCATTAAAAAGTACGTAAATGTCAGCCGCGCGTAAAAAAAACAGAAATATTTTTGCCAATAGAACTTGTAGAAAAAAAATACACTCCTCGAAAAGAAAAGAAGACCAATTTAAGATGAGTGATCGTACTACTAAGGTTATAAATAAAAAAAAATTATTATGTTTCATTAAACATATGCCTGCTAACAGAAAATTTACGGGCCATTAAAATTATTTTATTTAAAGTGCAAAAAACCACGCGTGGTCCATCAATATTTCGCACAGAGATGCTTTTCCTTTCCTTTTAAAACAAAAACGGAAACAGTAAATAAAATAAACAAATAAACAAATACTATTACATAGTGCCAATAAGACCAAATGATGGAATACAATTTACCACGAGCACTTATCTTTACAAACGCTAAACCATCACAAACGTTTTGGTCCTTTCTTTTGTTTTGCCGATGAGTGTAGACGAAATAACAATCTGTCAAAAAAAAAAGCGAAAACGTTAAAAAAACAAGCTGCCAGCGGCTGGAAAAAGTGAATTCAAATACATTTTCAATGTATTTTTTTTAACAGTTTCGTATGTTTTTAATTCTTGTGTACGCACTCACACCTATTGGAGCTTTGTATTGAACATTTTTCTTACTGCTCATACGGGCTTTAGCATAAGTCAAACATTTTATGTGTTTGTCAACCGCGGATTTATACACGTTAAGTTTAAATAAATGTAAGTTTGAGTTCAGAAAAATTTTGTTATTTGAAAATCAGCCATCCAAATCGACTTACGTCGGCTAAAATTTGAAATTAAGTGGAAGCGGCGCGCGTTGGATTTATGTATGTATCTTATCTACTGAATCTGAATGCAGTAAATTCCAAGATGATTCATATGAGCCAACAGCAGCAGAAATTGCAGACGCCAAAGCAGAACAGTGGGCACCGTAGCGCAAGTGGTTAGTGCGTCGGACTACTGTGCCAGCGGTCTTGGGTTCGAATCCCGCCGCAAACACCTAAAAGTTTTTCACAGTGCCCACCTCTTTCGAATGTCTGACAAGCATCAAAGAGTATCATTTGTCACGATTGAGCTTCTCAACTCGCCGTTCGAATTCGGCAAAAAACTGTAGGTCCCTTCCATTCGTATAAAAATATAACACGCACACACAAATGGTTGCAAGAAGCAGGCCCAGGTTCACCTCGAGCTGTAGCGCCAACTAAGTAAGTAAAGCAGAACATTATTCGAGTGACAGTGGAGAAAGTGCAGATAAATTGGACGAGACAATGTTGGAGGACTCTGCTGCTGATCCAATTGTATTGTGTTAATCGAAAGATGGCAAAATCTAATATACTTCAGAGCCCGTAAAACTCAAGAACTCAAGTCACATGTAAATAAAGAGATTAAGATAGTCACATACCTTAATGATTCGGTCATTCTAATGGCAGGAAGATGAGAGATATCCAGTTCTGTTCAAATCCCGAACTGGTGCCTACCACAATTGAAGAGATCCCATCTCAGCTTTTTAAACACAACAAAATGCCTAGGTGTTATATTCGATTCCAAACTTAACTGGAAACAAGGATTCAATGCGTGCTTCGTTTGTAAAAGAACTATCGGAAAGAATTAGGGCGTACTCTAGCATTTCACGTTAGAGCCACCCTTACAGTTCAGTTGCATGGTAGAAAGCGGTCAAAACTAGATCAAAAGGTGCAAAGAACAGTTTGTATATGATAGTATTACACGTTATTACATCTCCAAGCTATAAAACTCTTTTTAAAGAATGCGGCGGCCTAAGAGACTCTCATGTATGTTCAGATATTCACGCATTTGGAACATCTTTATGAAGAACAGATTATGGGACAGATGGCTCAGCAGCAGAGGAATGGACAGAATCAATATTCTTCTCTGGCTTACTGCGAATTGATTTGCGCTACAGGTGTTCAAGTAGGCTTATACGTTATTAGAAAAGCAGCACAAACACATAGTCTTGGCAATGAAACTATCTGTAATGGAAATCACCTTTTCCACGGACAGTCAAGCTAAGCTAAGCTTGTATAGCGACATCGACCTGGTAAAAAAAACTGCGCATTGGGCGTTTAAGATGGCTAGGACATGTAAAGCGCATGGACATCAACGCTCCGGCGCGGAGAATATTCGATTCTCACCCGGAGGGTCAGCGCAGCAGAGGACGACCGCGCCTATGGTGGCGCACACAAGTAGAAAAAGACCTCAACCAATTTGGAGTGCGTAACTGGAGGCAGTTAGGTAAAGACCAGGCTAACTGGAAGGCCTTGGTCCATCCCGCACTGTAGCGCCACCTTTTTAAGTAAGTAAGTAAGCCTCGACTACATCAGTTTGCTCAATTCCATAGAACTCAAAAGAACCGCTGCGCTGTTGGTATGATTGAACGAGCGATAAATGGGAGCGCAACGATTGACCGCAAACCAAAATCTCTAATAACGAAATCTCGCATTTTTCAAATAAATCTCGCATTTCCAAAATCTCGCATTATCAAAAAAAATCTTGCTTATTATCAAAATCCCGCTTATTATGAAAATCCCGCTTATTAAGAGCAGTCTTGTGTAACGTACATACATAGTATTTAATATAATGCAATTATTTGAGTTTGGAGTAGGTACGAGTACCTACATAGCTAATATAGATTTAGAATCTCGCGAAAAAAACATTTACTAATTCGCGCGAATTAATAAATAAATATTTTTGTTCGATGCGAGATTCTAGTTTTCAAGATTTTGATTTGAGAGATTTTGATATTGCGAGTTTTCGATATACGAGATTTTGTAATAGCGAAATTCCGATAATGCGAGATTATGATAATGCAAGATTTTGAAAACGAGATTTTAAAATGCGGTCAATCGTACGTCGTACCCAACCCGCGATAAATAACAGCTATTGTTTGAGCTTTAATAAGTTGCCTATGAAGTTGTTTTGGGTCTAATTCATCCATCTCAGAAAAAAATGTTCGCTCAAATCTTAATTTTCGTATAAAATGCATTTTTCACTAAGCGCCGTTCGTTCTTACAGTCGTTTGTGGCCGTGTCATTCATCTCTTATGGCGCATCTGATTATTGCCTTATATCAGTCTAACTTACATTTTCTAATCTTTTATAAAACTCAAGACATTATGCTAAGTGTCTTCTACTAACCTCGTTTAACCCCTAATCGTGCGTATAATTATAATAGAATTTCCAACGACTCGTTCGTCCATTTCTAAGGCTATCGGTTGCGATGAAAAATTAAATTAATTGGCGCGATATGCAATTACAGTTGCGATTGCGATTTTCTTTTCGTATTTTTTCCATTAAAATAAAATAAAATAAAATAAAATACGCAACATTAAACAGTGAGAGATTCATTCATTCAGGTCCCGCTGCCGAAGACGTCATTCTCGATTTTTTTATTTTTTTTTTGTAAATTGTTTGGTCGCCTCATTTTGTCATTCGGTTGCTTAATCGCAGCACTCGAGTCCAATTAAATATTTAATTATACTCGTTTTTAATCTCTATCAAATATTGCATTAAATAAAAAATCAGGCTTTGTCGTTTCAGCGGATTGAGTATTATTAATTGATTCGTTGGTTTGTTATGAGCGGAGAGTGGGTGGAGCTACGACGCAAAAAAAATATATTTAATCCTACACATTCTGAATCTATCTGCAGTGATCCGAAAGTGCGCTTGATAGCCGTTAATTGTTATATTACTTTTAAAATGACTGAAGATTAAAATGCATTCGGTGACCCTGTGTGTTTTGTAGTTCCTGTGAATTTGGAATTCCAAAATCGTGAAAATTTTCCCGTCGCGGTGCTTCCTGTGATCTCTTGATCACATTCTTTGCTGTAATTCATGATTTATTGGCTTGGGAAATGTACTTCCCGTATTGCGTGAAATTTCTTAGAAATCAGTCTCGGTGCGGTACTGCGACTTAGACTATATTTTCTTTAGAAATTATTTCTACTTTTAATGTAGATCTAGCTGGTGGTAGGGAGGGGGAAAGTAGCGCCAATTAAGGCAGCACAAAAAAATCATCTACTAAGTTCTGCTGTCAATTAATTTTGCTTTTTTTTTAAATATCACAACTCTCCAAGGATCGGTGTCAAAAGATCAGTTGGCATTTTCTAGTTTGCAAAAATGGACAAAAAATATTTTAATACATAATTAATAATCAGAAAAACAAGACTTGTAGAATATTAATTTAATTTAGGGAAGCATATCATTTGGAAATAGACGATGAAAAAGTGTGATTCGAACTGAAGAATGGCTGTGGCATTATGGTATTGAAATTTTTGGGTGACGTCAATCGTATAGTCGGGTTTACGTCAATAGGCTGTAGACAGAGATTTATTACACTAGACTTGTCAAAAAACAAAGATTTATTAAATTTCACTCTTCTATCTGTTTTACTCTTTTTTTTTAACTTGGCATCAAATTAGCTTGGACTGGGTATACGACATTGTATTCATATCAATGAGGAATATTGTTGTATTTAAATTTATTTTGTTTTGACCTTGACGCAAAGAAATACAAAAAAAAAAAAAAATAAAAATAAAAACTAGCTCTAAGCTCTTCATTTTGAAGAATGATGCGTTTTCGGTGTCAAACAAAAGATGCAGGTGACACTCTTCAAGGAGAAGGGCATTTTCGTAAAAATACCGACCAATAAACATTCACTTACACCCTACAACCGTTTACGGTCTACCACAAAAATAAAAGAGTACGTACGTTACGGTCTACGACAAAAATAAGAGAGAACGTACATAGGTACAGGTAATATTTTTTTCATAATAACCTTACTCATATGCACTTTTTCAAAATTGTTTATACTGATGAACAAAGTTCAGTTGATTAGCTTTCGATCAGTGTTAGAATCATTGAAATCGGTGCAGAAATAAACTCTCAGGAGGAATCACAAGCTCTTGTGCTAGCGATTTAATTATATAGATAGAAGATAGATAGATAGATAGATAGGTACATACAATTTGGAACGGTGATTTAGTAGTCGTTCTATCATGTTCACGAAAGAGGTCAGACATTTTCCGATATAACAGGTTAGGCGGTAAGCTGCTGCCATTTTGTTTCGATAGGTTTCTCTTAGTCGGCTATTGACTTCTGAGAAGTAAAACACTATTGTGAACTCATATGTACACCCTTGGCCAAATGTATTAGGCACCCTATAAAATTCTTGATATCTTCGAAAAACAAAAGTTTAAATGAAATGAAAAGTAGTAGATAGGATTAATAAATAGTTTTATTAAGGATAACTAGTATTTAGTCACGCTGCCTGTAGCCTTGATGACTGCAGCGACTCTCTTGGGCATAGTTCAAAATTATTAAGACGGAGCATGATTTTATAACACTTGCAAATATTCATTTTTAAATAAATACAATTATGTCAATTTAGGAGAAGGAAATTAATTAATTTTTAGCGCTTTCAATAAATTATACCAAAGTTGTGGTATTTTTAAAAATTTGTCTA
The DNA here is from genome assembly GCA_949775065.1 of Brachyopa scutellaris. Classification (NCBI taxonomy): domain Eukaryota; kingdom Metazoa; phylum Arthropoda; class Insecta; order Diptera; family Syrphidae; genus Brachyopa; species Brachyopa scutellaris. The sequence goes on along the minus strand of OX459113.1, from coordinate 93,225,475 downwards.
CAAATTGAGCAGAGAATGGGTTTTGAGCATAAAATAAAGATCACAGTGAGAAATTCGCGCACATTTTATGCATAAAATTTATTTTCTCAAATTTTCAAGTATACTAATTTTGCGTCTGTTCTTATTATCTAGGTATGTACGTAGATTATGAAAAATTGAAATCTGGGAAAAGGTGCTTTTAAATTCTAGTTTTAGAGTGTTGGAGAAATTAGAACTAACAAAATGGCGCGATTATTTTAGTTTTATTTTCGCAAATTCTCAATAACTAAAATTTTATAAGCACACGCCCGGTCCAGATCTTGTTGTTTATATTTATTACCTTGAATTCTAAATTTTTAATTATTGTCTGCACTGTCGAATGGCTCTTGTCTATAATCTTAGCTATTTCCCGAACAGATTTCCTTCCTTGAAAATATTTTATTATTAGGTCCGTCATATCTTGCGAAAGTTCCTTTCCTCATGGCGTCATTTAAAAAAAAAATTGGGTTTGTTGCCTAACTAAGGAAACATTTATAAATTAAAATATCGGTAAACAAACTGTAAATATCAGTTACAGTAAATATCAATTCATGGGAATGGGTAGAATATTTGTTTTGATGTTCCTTCATTTGATAAAATTTATAAAGTAAAAGTGCAATTCGTCACTTCTCCAGGAAATTCTCCTTCTTTTGACACCTCATTTCTTCAGATTGGTTTAGTGTGAGAGCTGCAAATGGTACTTATACTAAAGAAATAATATATACGAGTATGATGATGATGATTAGAAATACAGTAGACGCTCGATATAGTGAACTTATATAAACCAGGCCTGTTCACTGAAGCGAGATTGTTCATTGTAACGAGCGTGGACTCCTTGAAGCAAATTTTATCAAAATGCCAATATTTATAAGAAAGAATATCTTATTTTTAACAAAAACAACTCTTCCGTAAAAAACATAATACATTCCATGTACTTAAAAAAACAAAAATACAACAAACTTAAGCTGTGCTTAAGTGACATGGTCACAAAGAATATCGTTCAAAAAATAACAAAATAAGCAACACGCACTTTGCTTTTGCACTAAAAACAACCACAAGCTGTGAAACAAACAAATAGCCTGTATAAAATATTGTGTGTTCACTATATTGGATTGTTCACTATATCGAGCGTCTACTGTATATGTACATTATGGCAAGGCTTTGAGTCTGTTTCATTATGTGGGGTCTATTATCTTTATAATGACAACGCGTCTAAAAGCGTGTCAGTTTTGAAGAGAATCATGCAAAACAGATGATGTGTACAAGTGTGTGATGGACTGTCATTCAAAACTGCGTGACACTCAGCGAGCATTTTTGTTTTTGCTCACTTGTGTCTACACAAATTTCGTCATTCAAAAAGCAAACACAGGTAGAGATGGACGAAAAAAAAAACAAAAACAACAAAAAATGTACAACTTGTATGATAATTTGTGTCATACCAAGCCTTTAGAGCCCCCGCACACTACAGACTTTCTATCGGCCGATAGTTTGGTCGGGTTGGGCTGGTTAGTGCGCACACTGGGCCGATTAAATAGTCGGGTTGGTAGTGAGTGCGCATTCTTGACAAACAATCGGCCGACTATTCTCGAACGATTTGGTTTTGCTAGTCGTTAAACACATTTTGCAGAGAATAGTCGCTTAATGGTAGTTAGTAAAAAATGTTCCGGAGAGGTAATCATTGCTCTACGCCCAAATATGTCCATAATTCCATATTTAAATACGACGAAATATCCAGAGCTTGAAGACAATTAATTTAAAATTCAGAGCAAACTGAGCTATCGAAAAAAATCGGCCGACTTTATAGTCTGTAGTGTGCGCATGTAGAAGAGCGCAGTACTGATTAATGAGTCGGCCGATAGTTTGCCGATACTTTAGTTTGAAGGCAATCGTGTAGCCTATCAAACTTATTTATCGGCCGATATCGAATCGTTGTAGTGTGCGCACTCTCATATATTTTCATACTGATTAAGAGCCCGACTAAACTGTCGGCCGAGAAAAAGTCTGTAGTGTGCGGGGGCTCTTAGTGTGTACACTCGCTTCATCACTCAAGAATGATAAAAGTTTTCCGTGATACTTTTGTTGGAAGCTTTGGTTGGCAAAATTCTGATTAGACATATAACTTGACATTGCCTTCGCTTTCTGATGCAAATTTGTGATGTGTTTCCGGAGTACCTATACTACGCAGCAGAATTGTTCATCTGATAAGCTAGTTCCTCTGTTTTTACGCAATGTCTACATTTATACTGCGTTTCGAAATGCTTAATATTTAAATCAAATTGATATGAGTGTAACACAAATACAGTTATCAGATGTCATGTAAACAGGTATTTCCGTAGCATAGACCCATAAATTTTGACAGTTGGATGGCATAGAAAATGATCCTTAAATTTGGTGTAAATTCAACATATGTACATAGATTGAGCACTACGCATTTCGAATTTAGTGGCTAGATCTCCTGGGATACTGATAATAAAAACGTATAATTGACACACGAACGACATTTTAATTAATGTTTTATTCTGGTGGTCTTTACGGGTCATCGAAATCTGCTAAGGTCAATGTCGTGAACTTATGAAACTGACACATGATTTTGAGTGTTATCGGTTATGCCCGTTATTTTGGCAGTTCAACATGTTTCGAAGGCGAAAGCAAAATATTCGGGATGCAATAACTGAAACGAGTGTTAAATGGTACGAAAAAGAAAAAGAAAATGTACAGCACGGAGGAGAATAGGATTATGTATATAAAGCAGTCACACGGATATTGTGTTTAGCGAGAATATCAGCTTGTAGGTATGTTCTCTGTTCTGTCATCTCATCACGAATAAGAAAAATAGAAAAAAAAACCGCCTCATCTATCTATTTATTATCTATTATTGTATAAAAATTAATGTGTGTATGTTCGTACCATATGCGAGGGCGCATCGCTCATCCGATTGTGATGATTCTTTGGCGAGGTGTTGCGCGCATATCAGAATAGATGATAGGCTAAAAATCCGCTCGCTAGGTGGCGCTGGAGTTAAGTTACTAACAACTTCTATATTTATGTACCAAAAAGGCTCATGTTCACAACATATGTTGGTTCAGTGCCGAAAGAGAAAATTGTAAGACTTAGACCCGATAGATGGCGCTGGAGTCAAGTTATTACTAACTTCCATGTTTATGGACCAAAAATGCTCATATTCACAATATATGTTGGCTCAGTGCCAAAAGAGAAAATTATAAAATCTGGACTCGATAGGTGGCGCTGGAGTCAAGCTATTAAATCTATAAAAATGAATGTATGTATGTATGTATATGTTTGTCTTTTATAGACTCGGAAACTACCCAACCGATTTTGGTAAAATTTTCAGAATACGTTTTTCTTAATATAGAATACAACCAGGGCAGCCACTTAATTTTCAAAAAGTGAAGTGTAAAAAGGAAGTAAAATTCGAAAAAGTGAAGTAATACAAAAAGTGTCGTGACATAGAGCCAAATTCTAGTATTTGCCATTGTAACACTTTGATAAAACGACATTAGGCCAACTAGGCTTTATGTCGCTTTGCACTGTACATATAATTGTATTTACATGATTAGCTTAATGCTTCATTTACCATTCTGAGAAGTTGAAAATTATTTAAGTCTTGGCGAAATGATAGAATTTGACCTTATGTCACGGCATCGATATAATCATTTTTGCCCCGCTTTATGATTGAACATTTTTTCCCTTACTTGCGGTTTTATTTTTACACCATATACAGTCAAAATCGGTTATAACGACATCGCTTATAACGAAATATCGGTTGTAGCGAAAATTTTATACACAGAAAACTGATTCTGTATCGCTTTCGATTTGATTTCAGTCAATGCAGGAAGTGTTTGATCGCTAAACAATTTTTAAATTTAAACGATTTCTTGTGCGTTTTATATTTTTCTTTCAAAATGTGTAATAAACGAAGAGTATTTAGCATTTAGCAAAAATTCTCAGACTTGAAGCTAATAATTCAAACAGAAGTTTGGCAGCTGAATATTCATCGCCTTAGTTTCGGCTTCAATGATATTCACAATATGGAAAGAAAAAGAGAAGATATTTGATGAATCCAATATAAAAACCGAAGAAATTTGGGGCAGCCAACTTCCACATTGAGGTTGCTCTACTCAGCTGATCAACAGGAAAAACTTACAGATTACTTTGAACTGCAAGCATGAATAAACTACAATCCATTATCATTACATCTGCTTTTGTTTTATTACAAAAAAAATATCGAAAATCGGTTATAACGAAATATCGGTCATAACAAACAAATTTCCTAGTCCCTCAGTTCGTTATAACCAATGTTGACTGTATATGATACTTAACGCTTCGGTTTTAATAAAGTGAAGTGTTTTGTTTTTTTCCGAAGTGAGGTACTAGATCAAAAAAAGGGAAGTTAAATCACTTCGATAGTAGTGGAAGTGGCTGCACTGAATACAACATAGCAACAGTGCGGTTACTCAACAACTGGTGGTTTTGGTACCTGTCATAATAAAAGTCGTAATCTCAGGTGAAATGTGAATATGAATCAATTTCGTCAATTAAAATAGACAGACAGACAGACAGACAGACAGATAGACAGACAGACAGCCAGACAAACAGACAGACAGACAGACAGACAGACAGACAGACAGACAGACAGACAGACAGACAGACAGACAGACAGACAGACAGACAGACAGACAGACAGACAGACAGACAGACAGACAGACAGAGAGAGACAGACGGACAGACAGACAGACAGATTGACAGACAGACAGATTGACAGACAGACAGATTGACAGACAGACCGACACACAGACAGATTGACAGACAGACAGATAGACAGTAAGACAGGCAGTAAGACAGACAGTAAGACAGATAGACACCGGGTTACGGCTAGTCTTCTATACAATTAGATCGCTAGAGCAAGAGCTTGTGATTCCTCCTGATAGTTTATTTCTGCACCGATTTCAATGATTCTAACACTGATCGAAAGCTTCATCAGATTTGATGCTCCAACTATTGTTTTATAAGATTAGAATGAAAAATAGCGTTATATTTAATATTCATAAAATCGACTTTCTTCCGATCCTGAACTACTGTGCGTCGCCCACAATAAGTCCCACTCACTCACTCGGACCCAGGTCACTCGGCTTGAGGCGGATATCTAACTTCAGCACCTACATTACGAACCAAACATATGTATGTATTTTATTTTACCAGTACTTTCATCCTTACTGTTCGAACGAATTATATCGTATCGAAAGATGCTCACTTTGAACACACGACCAAAAACAGAAAATTTGTTGAATAATTTTCCTTCTTCGATATTATCGGAAAAGTGGAATTCGCAGAAATTCGTCACTTTAGTCTAGTGTGTCCTATCATCTCTAATCGGTATTTTTGCCTGATTTTAAAAGAAATGTGAATGCCATATAACTTTGAAGATACCCATACTTAATTTTTGCGGTGGTGATATACTTCTACCGCCCCCATAGCATCATCGCTCGCGTCTGTCAAATGACTCAAGCTAATTTTAATGACCGTGGAAATTCCATTCCTGGCTATACTTTAACTTTTGATGGCGAAATTCTTATTTGCGAATATGATCACACCACCATGCCCACACGGCATCACCGACGAAAAAAGACTCACTTCGACAGACTTGGTGGCGGGAAAAATGTTAAATTTTTAAAATATGACATAATGATTCCGTCATAGAATATCCTTCAGGCACAGACAAAACTATACTGAGGAAACAGTTGGAGGCTAGCTTAAGGAAAATAGGACCAGTTTTCTTTTAGTGGTTATGATCCAGCAGAATGTCACTTTCTCTGACAAGACAATATTCAAAATAAAAAAAAAAATAAAATCTGCCGATGCCATAAAAATACTAGAATCAAAGAAAAGTCGAATCTGCTTTGCAACACTAAGCATTGACAGTAGAAAACATTGCGATCTTCATACATGAATGGGAAAAGTTCATGCAAAGAAAAGCAATGTATAAGGATCCGAAAACTGCAGTAGTCCTTCAGTCTACCGCTTGTAATAAGCGCAAGCTAATAAGCCTTCCCTTGGGGTGATGGCATCAGGGCATTTAACTGATCAAAGGACTTCGACATTCAACTCAGTAACAAGAAACACTGAAGCAACGAATTTAGAATCTATAGGCTGAGTCCTCATACCATTAAATGTTTATATTGTATTGTATCTGTTCCACAGAGACAACAAGCACGTAGACCTGTAGGCCGATTGTACTTTGGTGAAGTACCACCCCATTCGCTGGTTTAGCGATTTGTTACAACGATCTTAATCTGCCAGTCGCTTTCGCAAAGCGAAGCAATAGGGCAATATTGAGCTCCAGTAGATCAACTTCCCGTAGGAAGTAGTTGCCTAGAGTGGCCTTTCTGATGTCAGCAAAGGCCGGACACTCACTAATGTGTGCAAAGGCCCGAGCTTCTGATTCCAATTTTGTTCAGGTGCTCGTTTATGGGAGTGAACCCAGTGAACAGTCCTGTGGGGATTTTGAGGTTATTTCTGCTAAGGTGTATCCCAATGTTGTAGTCGCAGCAGCTCAGGAAGTTTGTTTTTAGCATAGGCTGAACTGCAGCCAATAACAGGCTGAAGGTCGATAAAAGGCGCCGCTCTAGCTAGAGCATCAGCTTTATCGTTTCCCGGAATATCAGAATGTCCTGGGACCCAGACCAGTGTGATCTTATTACATCACCCAAGCTGGTTCAGTTTATTGACAGCTTCCTCAACAATTTTCGAGTTGATCAACGCTGCTGAATTGACTTTAATAGCTGCTTGGCTATCAGAGCAGATGTAGATGGACTTGTCTTTCCATCTATCTCTTGTTAAGTGCAATGTGCGCTGTGCTAGCGATAGCATACACCTCTGCCTGGAAGACAGTTGTAAATCTGCCCAGTGGAATAGATTGCTCAACATGGCATTCTTCTGAGTAGATACCTGCAATAATGTCAAACCGCCAGGCAGTTATTGAGGCAATCGAAACTCAGATCATCAAATCTAGAATGATCTAGGAATTCCTTGATAAACTAAATAGACTGGGCTGGGTGCACGAAGCAACTGCACCATCTACTGGGTACCAGGACATCTGGGGATAGAAGGTAATGAAGAGGCGGGCAAACTTGCCAGGAAAGGGTAAAGAAGTAAAAAAAGGGACTGCCACAATCTTTGTGTGACCTGAACCCTTCTGCGGCATAGGGAAACACACCATAAAAGAGGAGCTCCGATCACTGGAGAAGGCAAACAGGGCTTAGTCTTGGACAAAACCTCAGGGTATAAGACAGGTGAAGAAACTTTCGGGTAATTACAACTTAAAGATATTTAAAGCGTGCATCAATCAGCCTTGACAAAAAAAAAACTCCGCATCCTGACCGGGTTCCTTGCGGAACATTGTAAATTCAAGGGACATATCAGGAAGCTAGGTCTATTAGATACAGACTCAGACTCGCAGATTTTGCAATGAGTTCAGACTCCAGAACATACTCCAGAAAAGATTGAAGTGTTTGGGTGAATACCAAATTTTAGCAGACCACTCATAGCACCCAATCTCCTACTGCGATTTCTCAGGAAAATTGGTCTGGAGGAGGTGCTATGACCTATGCAACTGGGCTAGGTGAGAGCGATGTTCTTTCGCCTGGGACCTGCAGGAGGCACAATAGATCTTAAGATCTTAAGGTGGCGATGCATCTTACCCTTCATAAATGTAATAATAATAATAAGGACCGCGAAATGTCTAGTGTAATTCTGAAGAATATTGGCAAAACGCTCTGGCGAAATATTTGTATCAGCTTGAACACAAGACTGTGAGTTTAATGTTTAAATATAAAATTTCTGCAGTAAAATGTTAAAACAAATAAGGACACTAAAAAACCGGGCACAATTATATAAAGCTGGTGGAAAGGATTTCAGATGGTTAGGTTAGGTTAGGTTAGAACGGAGGTTGAGCCATCAGAAGATGCTAAGCACCATAGTGGGCCCATCGCGACCCTCTGGAACCATCTATTGATGGCATCTAAACCGAAACATTTCCGTCTAAACATTGGACTTCCCTACAAAAAAGGGGCTCTGAGAAGCAACAAGGAATCAGATGCGATGTTGTTTGGATTTATTTCATTACCAAAGTTCTAGATCATGGAACTAAGCTTTCCACGTGATAAATATCATTTTCGGACGATACTTGCCCGCTTCGCGACGAATATCGTCTGATGACTCGTCGCAGACAGCATCTGGCTGTTCGCCAAATGGTCAGCAGTCAGGAGAGAATTAATTTTATTTAGTGGAAACATAGATTAACATAATTTTCGTCAACGCATATAATTTATTTTCATCGCAATTAAATTAAAACTCTGGACTTTGACCCGTCCGTCCTTGAAATCGAGACGTCAAATAGTTCTTTGATTATTATTCTTATTCTGATTTCTTGTATAGAAATAGTTCCAAGCTATAAAAACATAAAAAAGAAAATACTCTTTCCGATGAGGTAAATGGTCTTTCATCTGGCGTAAGTACTCTCTCGATCGCTCGCTTAATCTAGCGTTTATAGATCGCCTAATTACTCTTACGCTCACATTATCAATTGAAAGCAACAATATTTACTTAAGCGAGTGTATCTGTTATCTGTTCGATGTTTTGACACGCATTTAACTCGTTTTGTGAAAAAACATCAGATTCACTCCACAGTTGCCAAACATCGATTTGCGTCACGAAGTCGCCGTCGCGCGCACGAGGGCAACGTCACACGTTGCTCCAGTTTGTTTTTTTTTTAAATTTTTTTTCGAGGGGGCTTAATCCACGGATTAGCCAATCCGAGTGTAGAAGATCCGTTTAATTAACAAACACACCCATTTTCATCGCTAGTGTGTATTTTTGTATTTGTTTTTGTTGTTTCGCTTTTTATTATTGTTTTCGTGTTTTGTCTACTAATCTCCCTCGCGGAATTACATGAATGAATTTAGAGGGCCTGGGACGTGATGGCTCATTGTTTTGTTAAATTGATTATACTGACGTTCAATATTCGTTAATTATGCCAGATGAGATATTACAGCGAAATTTCTCTTAAGCGGACAGCCACGCGACCGGAGTTTTTGTCCGGTTATGAGAGCTCTCCGTTCATAAGAACGCATTTTGTATGGGAAGCATTTTGTTGGAGCTTACTCCACTGCACGTTATGGTAGAAGAAACTGCAAATAGGACGTTTATAAGAATGGCCATAGAAAGAAAAGGTAAATTATTAGCCATAAAGATAACGATACAATGGATAAAACTCCTCTGACCTTTCGATGGGATAGGGATGAAAATAAATAAAAATAAATATTTGGCGTCCGCAGTCCTAGGTAGAACCAAGCCTAGCTTCCCGCAACCATTTGTGTGTGCGCGTTATATTTTTGCACGAATGGAACGGACCTACAGTTTTCTGCCGTCTCCGAACGGCGAGTTGGGAAGCTTTACATGACAAAGGATACTCTTGAATGCTTGTCAGGCATTCGGAAGAGGTGGGCACTGTGAAAAACATTTAAGGTGTTTGCGGCGGGATTCGAACCCAAGACCGCTGGCACAGTAGTCCGATGCACTAACCACTTTCGCTACGGTGCCCATAGGGATGGGATTACAAAATTACAAAATTTAACTGGAAAAAAATCAAATTCATTAACAAGAAAGATTGGAGCAACGAATCTAAAATCTACACGCTGACTCTTCTTACCACTAAATCGTACACGGATGGTTTAAGAACTGAGGAAGAAACGGGTGTAGGAGTGTTTGGGCCCGGAATGAAACTATTCGAACACATGGGCACCTACACCAGCATCCTCCAAGCCAAAATTTGCGCTATTGACAGATGTGCCTAGATAAACTTAATAGACTGGGCTAAGAAATCAACGTAACCCTCCTGGGTACCAGGACACCTGGGGATAGAAGGTAACGAAGAGGCGGACAAACTTTCCCGGAAAGGGGCTGCTACACCATTCGTGGTTCCTGCACTCTTCCGCGGCATAGGAAGCATAAGTAAAATAGGACCTTTGTATATTCCAAATAATAAGGGTCCTATTTTGCTATTCGATACCATTTGCGTGTCACTTTGCATATGGCGTTCAAGAAAATACATATGAAAGCATTAGGGTACCATGCAATTCGTATTAACGGACACCTTTTTGGGGAACCAATTTATAATTTCCCATACGAAATGCTTTCTTATAAACGGACAGTTCTCATATCCGGACAAAAAACTCCGGGGTCCCGTGGCTATCCACTTGAGAGATTTCACTGTAAGACAAAAATCATCTTTTCTATTTCACTAGTGTTGACTCATAAACTGTTCAAAGATTCCCTTTAACCAAAGTTAACACCGAATTGTCAATAAGATAAGACATGTGAATCACGTTCCCCCAACTGACGTGCGTCTGACGCTTATACTCGTATGGCAGTTATAAAACCAACCAAATTTAAATGAGGGTGCGATGGAAAAGAGAATTATTCAGAATTCGACGTAAGTGTGACGTAAGTTCTAACATCAATCACGATCAACGCTTGTAGATCCCATTATTAACGCGTCACAAGCTCACAAGCCACAAGACGTAAGGCGGACGGATCGACTTTGGCGTGTGACTCTATTTAGCTAAATATTTTTTTTCCCAGCGAGTTAAACAAGGTACGACGAGTGCCGTTTGAGTCATTGATTAATTAGTGCGCTCCACAGAGCGTAACTGATAATGACCATGTTCTTAAGTAGTTTTAGATGTTTTCTAAGTTAACGAGCTTTTAGCGAATTTTTTCTTCAACTTACCAGATAAGGAAGGTACTCATAGAAGCTTTTTTAAGTTGCGATGTGAAATAGAAGGCTCGTACATACATACATATGTATGTAAATCATGTGGTGGTTCGCGAACTATAACTTAGCTGAACTTAAATGATAACCGTTTGAATGTTTTACGGCACTTGCTTCTAAAATCGACTTGAAGTGAGAAACTGCAGACTTTACTTATGCGGTGTCGAAACGTTTAGCTATAAAACGACTCTAACGATACGAGAATATACGAGAATACGAGAACATGGTCAAACACAATTTCCTACTGAGAAAACTGGAAAAAGCTGAATTTCAAGGTTTCATGCTTCTTTGATTTAAGTCGTATCTTGAAAATAGGTCACAAAGAGTGAAGATTGATGAAATAAGGAGCGCCACAAGGTTCTTTAATCTTGGTGTTCCACAAGGCCCTGTCTTAGGTCCAACGCTGTTTTTGGTCTACATCAATTCACTCTTTGCTCTAGGTTTCAAGGGTTCACCAACTGCTTTTGCTGATGACATTGGTTTTTCATATGGCCTAAACTGTCCTTTGGACCTAATTTCTAATATCAATTATGATCTAAGTTGATTGACACTCTGGTTCGCGGAACATCACTTAGAAATCAGTTCCAAGACTTAGATTATGTTCTTTAGCTTATAATTTTGAAGCTAATGTGTACTACAACGCACCTGAGTATCTAAAATATAAACTGTCTAGTTACTATTGTTCGTTCTCCTTTTCCTCTCCCTCCTTTTGTAATAATCTAACGTGTGATACATTTTTTTTAATAGAGAGAGTAGATGAATTTAAATATTTGGGACTAACACTCGATTCTAGGATGAGCTTTGCGAATCACGCGGATACTCTGAAAAAGTATTTCCGATGGACCCTTCAACATTTTTACTTTTTACGTAACGTATGCTCAATCAAGCTTATAAAGATAATTTATTACAGTATTTTCCATTCCAAGTTACAGTATGGAATTGCGTGTTGGGGGTGTGTGTATCGCAATAAAATACAACCAATGTTGATTTTACAAAAGTATGTCCTTAGAAAAATTTGTCGTAAATCTGGTAGACATTCTAGTTTTCCTTTGTCCTGTGCCCTGAATATTCTTCCTGTTCGTCATTTTTACTGTTTTAAGGTGTTAAAAATATTCTTTTTGAAGTCTGGCAATCGTAATTATCGTTTAATCTCGTGTTATAATCTTCCTTTCAAACTTATCATCTGTACCACTGCATATCGTCATTTTTTTTTCTGTTTTGTCTTTTCGGTTATTTAATGAACTCCCTCCCTCAATCAGAACAACGACAATACCTGGAAAGTTCTTAAAAAGTGAAAAAATGTGGCTCTCCAATTTTGCTATGTTGCTCTAGGTAGAATCTCGGATTTCTAATATTTTGGTCTAATTCCTTGATTTCAGTCTTTCTTTTATTTGGTGCTGTTACTTTTAGACCCCTATAATGGATAGCGAATCGAACGTTCGATATGAAGCGAACTCTTTTGCGAATCACCCGTATCGTGGTACAGTACCTAATATACGGATATAAGAAAGTCTAAAAATCCAAAGAATCTTTTTCTTATATCCGTTTTTTTCTTATATGAGAAAATCGGAAAATCGGTTTTTTTCTTATATGAGAAAATCGGATATAAGAAAAAAAGTTTCTTGCATAAAAACAACGGATATAAGAAATAAAATTTTTTATAACCGATCCGAAAATAATAGAAAAATAAAAGGTTACTCTTTTTAACATCAATAAATTATTTATAAAAAAAACACAAATAGGCATCCCAAATGTCCAGGATATCCAACTGTACGGCGAACTCTTGGGCTTTCTCGAGAAGAATCGGATCAGTTATTTTCTCATCATTTGCCGACATATTAGTTAGATGCGGTTCAGCCCCTGACATCTCCGTTGCGAAAGAAGTTAACCATCCTCTTTGACTTGCGAATGCTAAAATCCTCCAACACACTTTCTTAAAAGCCAATTCTAAATGGCAAACTGCCAACAACTGTTTCATTTCAAGGAAGACTTGGCCCGTTTGCAGCAAAAATAGATCACTATAGATCCCAATCAACAGATTACGGGTCTAAATTGCCAGAATCATAGCAATAAGTACCGGTTACTGGCCAATCGGAGCCCATACTCGAAGGTTAAGTATCCCATTCAACTCGCGTCTACGGAGGCAAGCCTTTTTCACTTTTTCTGTGAATGTCCGGTACTAGCCAAAGCCATACACCTTACACTCGGCAGATACCAGATACCTTCTCAAAGACGTTTAGAAATTTCCGACATAGAACTCTGTAACGTCATAAGTTGCCACAACTCCACAAGATGGATATGAGCAGTACCTCCCCAAAACTACCTCTTTTTTTTGTTTAAATTCTTGCACGAAAATTTGTATATCTCTGTGTTTTCAGTATTTTTGATAATTTTGCACAAAGTGCTCTGTGAAATTTTAAATTTATTGGAAATCTCGTTTGATATTTTCCACAATTTAACTCTCCTAAAATTTCAATTGTAGTTTTAAGCGAGACTGTATTTCTCTGGTTTTTGGAAAAACAATCAAGACAAGAAAACACTACCGAGGACGATAATACAAAAAAAAATTAAAACGCAAATTTGTAAAAGTCTCATGGGTTGTCATTTTCTTAGGGCTACACAGTACACACATTTGATGTTCAAACAAAAATAATTTTTATTGGGAAACATTTCTTATAAGCGTTTTTTTATTAATAGATTTTGGTGTTTGGAAAAAGTTTCTTATATCCGTTTTTTTTCTTATAAACGTTTTTCTTATAATAGTTTTATTTTGTATGGATTAATATAGGAAAGGACATGGGGAATTCGTCTGCGTTTCTTATAAGCGTTTTTTTCTGATATAGAGTTTTCTTATATCCGTGTATTACTGTACCTTTTATGGTTAGCGAATGTTTTCATTCGCCTGTGAAAAACTGCTGCTGAAAAAATAATGACAGTTGCGAACGTCAAAGGCAAATTTGTTTTGGTTTATTTGTGTTATTTTATTCTAGAGTAAATTCATTTAAAAGGACTTAATAGTGAATTTATTATAAATATAGTGAAAATATGTGATTGATTAATCTTTTGATGAGGACGTTGAGTATTATAGGACAATCACAATGCGTAGACTGCGAAGAATATTTCGGGATAATTCCAATCTGTGGTCCGGATATGAATTTTGTTGTTGTAGATTCTCTTCAATTTCACAAAAAGGAGAAGTGTCTACGCTTGCGCCGAAACAACTATCAGAAGTATTGACTGCATTTTGAAGACTGGGCGGCTCATCCACAACCAAGCTCCGAACGTGCATACACGGCCCTGCTCCGGTTGCTACTTCTGTGTTCTTTTAAAATTTAAAAGTTATTTTTAATTTTCTATATGCTATGTTACTAGTTTTGTAGGTATGTATTTACTTTTGCCATTCACATATTTTGCAGCAAAACCAACCAAAAATATCAAAAAAACCAAAATAAAAAATAATCATTCGATTATCACCGAATATTTTCATTAGCTCGATTTGACAAACAAAATGATAAGTTTAGCGAATATTTGAAGTCTCAGTTCGCCTAATTTTTGACGTTTGAAGCGAATGTAATTTGATCGATTCGCTAACCATAATACCAAATTATCACATCCGCCAACTTTTTCGTTCGATTCGTTAACCATAATAGGGCTGTTAGTTTCTCAATTGGTTTTTCTTTTTTTAAATTATTGTTCTATTTAATTTATTTTGGATTTATGTTCTTGCAATGTTATAAGTTTAGTATTAAGTCTTTCTCACATTGAATCTTTTGAATTCTTAAGGGTCAACCCACCCATTAATTTAATTATATTGTTTAGCCGTTTTGAAGTTGCATTCAACTCTATTTTCAATATACAAATACTAAATGTCTCCAACCTTACTTATATTTTTTAATTTTTTTCTTTTCTATAAGGAATCGAAGTGTTTTTTTTATATTCATGAATTTATCTATTATATAAAAATTAATGGGCACCGTAGCGCAAGTGGTTAGTGCGTCGGACTACTGAGCCAGCGGTCTTGGGTTCGAATCCCGCCGCAAACACCAAAAGTTTTTCACAGTGCCCACCTCTTTCGAATGTCTGACAAACATCAAAGAGTAACATTTGTCTCGATTGAGCTTCTCAACTCGCCGTTCGGAGTCGGCAAAAAACTGTAGGTCCCTTCCATTTGTGCAAAAATATAACACGCACACACAAATGGTTGCGAGAAGCAGGCCCAGGTTCACCTCGAGCTGTAGCGCCAACTAAGTATATAAAAATTAATGTGTGTATGTTTGTTTGTTTGTTTGTTCGTACCGTATGCGAGGGCGCTTGTGATGAAACTTTGGTAAGTTGTTGTGCGCCTAACATTGAAGATGATAGGATAAAAATCCGCTCGCTAGGTGGCGGTGGAGTCAAGTTATTAACAACTTCTATATTTATGGACCAAAAAGGCTCATATTCATGGTTCAGTGCCTAAAATATGTATATGTTTGTCTTTTATAGACTCGAAAACTACGCAACCGATTTCGGTAAAATTTTCAGAATATGTTTTTCTTAATATAGAATACAACATAGCAACAGTGCGGTTACTTAACACCTGGTGGTTTTGGTGCCTGTCCTAAAAAATTTCGTAATTTCAAGTGAAATGTGAATGTGAGTCATTTTGGTCAATTAAAATAGACAGACAGATAGACAGACAGATAGATAGACAAACAGACAGACAGACAGACAAGCAGACATACCGATAGCAGATAGAAAAATAACTATATGCGCGGGAAAATTTTGAAAAGATAGGTGGAGCGAAGTGCACCGGGTTACGGCTAGTAAAAAATAAATATATCTATCTATCTATTTAATGTATGGTCCAGTGCTAACTATCGTACTACGTAGAGGTTATTCACTTCCCACACAAAGCTTGGTTACTTTGGGGAAACGCCAAAGTACAATGAGCCGCATAATTGTCCGCATGTTCGGGAAGGTAACTCTACATATGTGAGTATTTTCCAACAGCAGAACAGCTGCTAGTCTCACTTTTGGAGAAGTTGACAATGACTCAGCTGGAAGTTAGATCCATTTGCTGCACAAAATATATGAAAAAGTCGATTTAGTCAGTGGAACAAGTGAAGCGAATCTCTGATCCGGTGGATTCCACGCTAGGGGTGATTGGATCTGAACCTTTCAATGGAATTTAAGAATCAGTAATGAGATCAACTAAGTGAATCGCAAATTAAACTGGAAAACATCTCAAGAGGGCTGCAAGACTTATCGGACACTTCGACGTGCTATAAAGCATGCAGATTTCGCAGATTTTAGCGATTTTTGGACGTGCGTGCATATTTAGCCGTTTTCCAGAAATCAAGCATATTTAACTGATTTTTTTGAAATTTTCAGTCTGAAAAAGTCAATTTTTTTACCGATTTTCAACATAAAAACAGTAAACGAACGTAGGTACTACGAAAATTACAACACTTGGCTATATTCAGTATGCTACGATATGTCGCCAGCCTCCGATTAGTTTGTGTATTTAACGATGCATTTGGGTGGCTTTGGACGAGAGTCAAGACAGCGAGCACCGATTTGTCGCAAATTTTGTATTCGGATTGATGAAAGGTGTGCAAGAAGATAGCCAAGAACGAGGCAAATTCTATTTGCTGAATGTAGGTATATTGGAAAGTGCGAATGCCAGTTGCGTGTCTGCGTTTTTCGTCGATTCACTTTCGTTGTTGTATCCACAAGGTTTTGGTCTATTATGTCGAAAATATGTAGGAATAAAATACGATAAAGTTCTGTTGACTGTGACCGATGCTGCTGCGTATATGCTCAGTTCCATGCATCGACTGGCTGATTTCATCCGACTCACATTTCCGATTGTTAGCGATTTGATTGCTAAACTTAAAGCCACTTTCGTGAAGGTATGCATTTAGTGCACTTATTGTACTTGAATTCTAATTGTATATTTAATTCAAACCTAGGCACCATCGCGTCGACTCAAATTCAAAACGGTATGTCCGAGATTGCCTTTACCACCCGAACCAATATTTACTCGGTTTGGCACTTGGTTACAAGCGGCAATATATTATTGCGATCATTTTGAAGCTGTAAGCTGAATTGTTGATTCATTCGATGCAAACGATACTGCTTCAATCGAAAAAGTGCAAGAGCTATTTGGCTCACGTGAAATAAAATCGCAATTGGCAATTTCGCTATGATCGTCCGCGCAATAACAAAGCTCAAAGCGAAAGGACTTGAATTGAACGAGTCTTGGAGTGAACCACGCTGTTTTGTTGAAAATGAACATGCTCCCACGAAAAGAATTCGTAGGTAAGCTGAAGGCCACCCACGCACGCAATGTCGGCTTCGAAATCATCAGAGAAATACGCAATGTTTTGTACGATGGCAAGATCAGCGACAATGAGCACATCTCAAAACTCTCTCCGTCAGAGATCGCGATGTGCAAGTATTCGCCAACAACTTCTATTGACGTCGAGCGTTCATTCTCTGCTTACAAGCTGGTTGGTCTTTAGTGAAAGGCGCAAATCATTTTTATTCGACAACCTTAAAGAGTATGTGATTGTAAAATGTAATTGTTCACTTGTTTTGGAAGAAGAAGAATTAGAATAAAATTACAAATTTTCTGTTTTTTTGAGCATAATTTCGAGCATATTCCATCTATTTTTCGTGTAGATTTGCATACATTTTTCGAGATTAGCTCGTCTTATTTGTATGGGCCTTTTAAACATTGCATTAGAAGTTTTACCATCGGGCAGAAACGTACCTACTATCCCTGACGACGCCACAGCCAAGGGCAATATTACATTGGCCTCGTACTAATGAACAACAAATACTTATCCCAGATGACTTCTATTTAGCAAACACATATACATACATAAATACATCCATATATGAACCAAAATGAACTCTTAAAACAATAGGAGTTCATTTTGGGTAGAATATTTGTTTTTGATCGTTTTTTTTTTTTTAATTTTTAATAATATTTATAAACAGAAAATGCAATTCACTGCTCTAGAAAATCCTCTTTCTTTTGATACCTTATTTGTTAAGATTGGTTGAGTGGAAGAGCCGAAAATGGTGATAATGATTGCAGATCATTGAAATGCAAAGCATTATGAACATGCTATACCGCGCACATATACTCAGACACACACTATTGCAACGAGCTCGAGAGTTATTCACGGAAAACGCGTACTTCACCTAGAATATGAATGAAAAAAGAATGTTAAAAATATGTACTTGGAATGCAAACGGACTTTTGCAAAAACTTGACGAATTGGAAATATTCATGCGAGAAAAAGATATTGACATTTGCTTGATTTCTGAAACTCACGTGAAAAAGGAATCGCATTTAAAAATAAAAGGCTATACTGATTACCACGCTTGTCACCCTTCGGGAAAAGCAAGAGGCGGATCTTCCTTGTTTATTAAAGACTGCATTGAACAATGCGAAGACCTAAAGATAGAGCTTGAAACTCTGCAAATGTGCACAATTCGAGTTAAAAATAGTCAGCGTACTATTAAAATCTCATCTATTTACTGTCCACCGCGTTCCGCGCTTGAAAAAAGTGATTTTACTAACTTATTTAAATCGCTGAAACCTAATTTCATTATTGGCGGCGATTTTAACGCGAAACATACGTTCTGGGGCTCTAGATACATCTCGCAAAAAGGTAGAATGCTCTATGGGGCAGGTATGGAGTACAGTTGTGATTTTCATTCGACGGGCAAACCGACTTACTGGCAGCTGATACTTTGAAAATACCTGACCTGATCGATTTCTTCGTGGTGAAAGGAATATCTAACAACCACATAAAAGTTGAAGAGAGCTTTGATCTGTCGTCTGATCATTCCCCAGTTATTTTGACATTGAGCGAAAAACTAGTATATAACCGAGAGCCAGCGAAATTAACCGGTAGAACAACTAACTGGGAAGGCTTTAGGAACGAGATCGAAGTAAATGTTGAACTGAGCGTACCGCTTACGACACCCTATGAACTTGAGGTTGAAGTCGATCGCTTCGTTGAGATAGTACAGCTCGCCTCTTGGAATAATACGCATAATCCAAGAAAAACGCCAGACAAATGCGGTCTACGATATCCTGCTGAAATAAAGGAATTAATTAGGGAAAAAAGAAAAGCGCGTAAAAGATGGCAACAAAGTCGTGCTCCACAGCATAAAACCCATCTGAATCGTCTCTGCAATTTGTTAAAGAATAGCATTAAGGATTTTAAAAATCGTGCGATAGGCTCTTACCTTGAAAGTTTAACAGCGAAAAAAGATTCCAATTATTCCCTTTGGAAAGCCGTAAAAGGCACCAAAAGGCCCAAAATCCCCGCGCCGCCACTTAAAATAAATCAAAATGAATGGGCAAGGGAAGATAAAGAAAAAGCGGATATTTTTGCCGCCCATTTGGAAGAAACCTTTAAACCGAACGATGGTCAAGTGGTTCATGACAACATCAACCTCACAAGGATGGTAGTTCCACCATCTGACGATTTAACGCGCAGATCTGCAACGCTTAGAGAACTCGAACGTGAGATCGCGAAACTAAAACCTAAGAAAGCTCCTGGTTATAATTTGATTACCGGAGAAATTCTCAAAGCCTTACCTAGAAGAGCATTTATTAAGCTTCTCCATATTATAAATGCTGCACTCAGATTAAAACACGTGCCGAGCCAATGGAAAGTTGCGGAAGTCATTATGGTTTTAAAACCAGGAAAACCGTCATATGAAGTAAAATCATACAGACCAATCTCGCTTCTTCCAGTCGTATCAAAAATTTTTTGAGAGGATATTACTAAGGCGTCTCCAACCGGTTATAGAAGAAAATAATCTAATCCCTGACCACCAGTTTGGGTTCAGAAGTAAGCATTTGACAATTGACCAGGTGCATAGAATTACTAACGTAATCGAAAAAGCACTAGAAGAAAAAAAGATATGCTCAGCCGTATTTCTTGACGTCTCGCAAGCCTTTGATAAGGTGTGGCACGATGGCTTGAAATGCAAATTACGACAAGTACTCCCCGTGTACCTATACGAGATTTTGGATTCATATCTCGGAAATAGACTCTTCCGTGTTAGAAATGGAAACGAATACTCAGAGCTCAAAAAAATTTCGGCCGGCGTACCGCAAGGAAGCGTTCTGGGGCCGCTTCTTTATCTGTTATATACTCGTGATATACCGAAAGAAGATGGCACTATGCTTGCTACGTTTGCCGACGACACCGCTATCCTAGCAGTAGGTAAAACAATCGAGGAAACGACTGCCAAACTGCAAAACGCATTGAATAAAGTAAATGAATGGACGAGGGACTGGCGGATCGCCCTTAACGGAACTAAATCTGTTCACGTGAATTTCACTTATAGAAAAATTAATGACTTGCCAATTTTTATAAATTTGGCCCGAATTCCTATTGCAAATGAAGCCAAATACCTGGGAATGACACTTGACGCAAAGCTGAAGTGGAATTCGCACGTGAAAATGAAACGTAAAGAATTAGAAATGAAATATAGAGAAATGTACTGGCTGATCGGGAAACATTCCCACCTCAGTACCGAGAACAAACTGCTTTTATACAAGCAAGTGCTAAAGCCGGTGTGGTCCTACGGTATACAACTTTGGGGTTGTACCAAGAAAACAAATGCCAATATTTTACAGACCTTTCAAAATAAAGTGCTTAGAGAAATTGTCCAAGCACCGTGGTATGCTAGAAACGACGATATCCACAGGGATCTCGGAATTCCGACAATCGAAGCTGAAACTAGAAGCTTCGCGCGAAAACATAGAAACCGACTAATCGGACATGTTAATAATACAGTCCTACTTATTTTGGATGAGAGCAATTTATTGCGCCGACTACAAAGGACAAAACCTTTCGACTTGGCGAGATAAGGATTAACCGCATCTAAATTGCGGAATATGCAGGATCTTTCATTGGAAAGTAACCTGCCAAACGTTTATATTTCGTGATAGAAAAATTGCTTGATAAGTAGTATAACTTAGTTGCAGTATCTAACAAATTTATATCGAAGGGAGGTGTTTTTGGTCAGTAAGAATCTGACACTACTATGAGCACGCGCTTGCTATTCTCATAGTGTCTATGGAAGATTTTCACCTACCCTCGGGGAAAAAAAAAAAAAAAAAAAAAAAAAAAAAAAAAAAAACACTATTGCAACGATACCCACTGCTGCTCGACTGCTGGGAGTGATCTCCACTGAAAAAAAATTGTTTTGAACATTGCTCAGCTTCAGGACAACGCAGGAGGGTGTTTTATATCTTAAATGAATCAGGAACACATCTACTAATTTCACCTGTTTTTTTGTTTTTCCATCCGATAAGCCATTATTAAGTTAGGGCTGAATGATTATAATTTGCCTTTCAAATATGCAATTTTTTCACTATTTTCTAAAAACCATGCCATTTTGTGGGATAAAAATTATAAACGTTGCTGAGGAGGAACTTACGCAATCACTATGTCAATGCTTCATAAAAATCCGTCCAGTGGGTCCCGCGTGATGCGCGTTCAAACAGTTTTTAATCTACAGTACTAGGAGAATCATATACAGACAACGCACTAATACCAAGTTTGGTTACGCGTGACGGATAACGGCGAAAAATTTGCCCATACCGAGAGCTAAGATGTTTACACATCAAAAAATAAAATTTTGTAATTCTAAGAAATACGTGTTTCATTAAATTTGAAAAGCTATCAATCAACTAGTACTTTGATGTTCTTACGATCTTGCGCTGTAAAGGGTTAAGTCTGTTCTTCGATACAGAAACTAGTACCAAGTGTGGCTGTAGGTGAATATAAAAAAGATCGTTTGCTTCATTCTTAAGCTAACGTGGTTCTAGGTGCCCGATCAAATGCGAAGAAAATAAGGTCAACAAATAACATGGAAACAAATCATTCTAGAACTAGTAACATGATAACTCTGTTTCCTGTTATGTACCTACTCAATTATCATAAAAAAAGTGTGTGTCTTCAATTGACATAAACAAGTTGATTAAAAGGAAAAAAAACAAAAATCTTCACTGTGGTGTCTTTGGTTGTCAAAATGAGTCACTACTGCGTGCGAAAGAGAACGCTGTGACTAGCTTACCGCGCAGAGGTTGTTGATTCGATTACCATCCAGGGTTTGGTTCTACCGGCTACATAACTTAACCCAACGGTGGTCACCAAAATCAGACTACTTTCCGCAATAGCGGCAGTCTCACGAGTCTCGAGAGTTCAAAAAATTAAGATACAAACTAAAACTACAGGAGTATCTTACACGCCAACATCATGATTTCTCGCATCAGCTGAATTTGTTAAAAACGCATGTTATGTTTCTTTCCACATCTGTCTGTCTGCAGCATATGAACGCTCATATTGATCACAGCACTTGGGTATGTTAGCACGTGACTCCGATCCGGTGACTGTAATCTCGTGATTTTCACTTGGACTCCGACTTTTCTTATCGTCGACCACCACACCAGTAGCCCCAGCACCACACATTTGATATGTGAAAGTAAATATACTCGCGTACTAGTATACGTATCTGTGCTTTGCACTTATTCAGATGAAAAGACACAAATTTGTGTCTGCAATGACGCAGAATGTGACATTCGGGCATACATATGAATATGTGTGATGATGCGCTATCTGCCATCTCGAGACCCTCAGAGTAATTGGTCGCCACTTTTAATTGTTAATTAGAATCTTTTTTTTTGTGTCGTTTTCTTCTTATCACTTGTGATAAGAGAGGAGGCGAAGGCACATAAAGTGTCACAGATTTACCATGCGTTATCTGATCTTTTATTGACTCTATGATCGGGGGGTATAACAATTTCATTGCTTTATGAAATTGACTTAAAGAGCACGTCCGTTCTGTGACACACCTACATAGCTTTGGAAGATTTTTTTTCCATGAGGCCATAATTGCCATTCCGGCACGTGATTTTGTCGGCGCAGCAATCTGATGCGTAAAAAAATGTGTAGATTTGCGATAGGAGAAGTATTTGGCTTCTACGATTAAAATGAAATCGCCGCACAACTAGAACGCCTCTAGGCTCGAGTATATTTCCTACGCAAAGTGAAGCAATCGTATCAGTTTTTTGGGTGACAGGGGAAGGTTGTATGATTGCCGCGAGGCGGTGGAATTTTTTACTTTTTTTTTTTTGAAGATATAGTTTCCGCTCCTAAACGGGGTCTTCAACACGTCCAATAATGCGTGAATCATGTCTGGGGTGTTCGCGCTTCTCGCACCACTAGAGTAGCGTGATATATGATTGATTGCAGTTTGATTGTTGAATTAAGGGCACAGGCGATAAGAACATTGGAAATATTTATTGGATGGATTTGTACAAAGTTTTACGATGTGATATGAGAGCAAGATTTATATAGGATTGGGTTTTAAGTTCAAGTATGATACTTAAAATTTTTGCTTGGAGATTGTTCGGTTGTAACTGGAAATATTTAAGCACCTCGAACACTGATAGCAAGTCACGCTTAAAACATGTGAATACAAAGGGAAAGGTAACTATGCACATGTGCTATTGACTAAGCACTTCATTTCACAATAGTAAGATAGCGGAAAATTAAGTAGCCCGCGGGTTTTGAACGATATGCTTTGTCATGCACGTTCAGGTGGTATCTAGACAGCTGCGAGGGTTTTAAGAAATGTTGGTAGGCAATGCCGACAAGATAATATATTTAATCAGGGTTAATGAATTACCTAAAAGTGTCAGTGGAAATCGAATTTTCTTTGAAAAGCTTCGCAAATCCTGCTGCCCGGTGACAAAGACGAAAATGATGGTAAGCGATTAAATTTATAGTTTTCATACGTTTTCAACTACTTAAACCAACCAAGCTGTTGTTCAGTACTTTCTAAAAGTTAAATTTGCAAGTTTTGAGCTTTTTGAAATGTTTTTAAAGTTGTGCTGTACACGAACAATTGCAAAAGACAGATTCTAATGTTTCTTCCATATTGCAGAACCATTAGGCCCAGCTTTCTATTTCCCATGGCGTCTTTCCATTGCTCTAAAAGACTGCTTATATTACCCCCCTATACAAAAAAAAAAAACACCCCAAGAACGAAATCTCTAACTACCGTCCCATAGCTAAACTCTCCTGTATACCCAAACTCTTCGAAAGTATTAGATATTTATGATACAATGTTCTTCCACTACCAGTCAATCTTCTCTCCTTATCAGCACGGTTTTCTTAAAGATAGATCAACCAGCACAAACTTAATTGAATTCGTGTCGACTACTCTGTGCGCATTGGAAGATGACTACGAAGTCGACGTTATTGCCACTGATTTCATTGAAGCTTTCGATAGAATCCCTCACCCTACAGTTCTACTTAAACTCAAAGCTTTTGGGCTTCAACCGGGATTTAATGCGTGAATTAAATCATACCTCGAAGCACGTTAATACGATGTGCTTTTTAGATCCTCTGTATCAGACCCCTTTCCAGCCACTTTCAGAGTTCCCCAAGGTAGCCACCTGGGTCCACTTATCTTCATACTGACAATCAATGACGTTAAATTTATCATCAAAAACTCATCTATTTCCATTTACGCTGATGACATGAAACGTATATCAACCCCCACTGGCTCTCATCCACTCCTAGACGACCTGAACAACTTTTCTTCTTGGTGTCAAAAAAATTTCCTTGAGATTAACGTTAACAAACTATGACTTATTTCCGTAAACATCTTCCAACAGTTAATCGTTCATATTTCATCGGCGACGAGCTGGTTAGTGAGTCCTATTCTCGAATATGCTAGCCAAGTATGGTCTCCCTACTACGTTACCCATTTGTCCAGAATTAAAGCGATTCAACGCAACGCTCTACGAGGCCTTCAATGACGAACATTTAAAACGGATTAATTTGCAACCTCTCGAGGAACGTCGTCTCGTAGCTGACACACTCTTTATCAATCAGTTACTAACTGGTAACATTGACTGCCCACGCTCCTCCATACCATTTTCCTCAACCCTATCAGAACCGATGATTTGAAAACTGCTTGGATTTTTATCAAATTTTGAATATGTCATTAGAGTATGTTATTGAAAAATATCAAACAGTTTTTGATGTGTAAACATCCAAGCGGGCGTTAGAAAAATTTCTAGTGGAGTAATTTCGTGATTTCGGGGACGGAATTCCGAACGGTTACGAAATTTGGAACCCAAAATTAATTGCAGCGCGATGAAAAATATGGACATAGTGATTGCTTATGTTATGCTTGGTCAACTTTTATATAAACACTTTTTATCCCGGAAAATGGCATGGTTTTCAGAAAATAGTGAAAATACTGCATATTGGGAGGGAAAATTATAGTTAGACAGTTCTAAATCAATAATGGCTTATCGGATTGAAAACCAAAAAAAAGGTGAAATTAGTAAAATTGTCCCTGATTCATTTGAGATATAAAACATCCACCTGCGTTCAGGACAACTGAGCAGCTGAGCAATGTTCAAAACAATTATTCAAAGCATCGCCCACAATTTTCTTTCAGTGGTGACCACTGCCAGCAGTCGGGCAGCAGTGGATATCGTTGCAATAGTGTGTGTGTGAGTATATGTGCGCGCTCTAACTTGATCATAATGCTTTGCATTTCAATGTTCTGCAATCATTATCACCATTTGCGGCTCTCCCACTCAACCAATCTTAACAAATGAGGTGTCAAAAGAGAGAGAATAGAGCAGTGATTTGGATTTTTAGTTTATAAATATTATTAACAATCTCGCGTCTAGAAAACCTTCAACCTATTTACGAATAAAATGGCTACCTACTGGCCTTACCCTCTAGTGTCCTAGTGGCATCTTGTTCCAAAAAATAACAGCTACTTTTCGTGATAGAGATCCTGATAAACATTAAGATTACCTGAGTGTAAACAAATTGTTTATATTTATAAAATCAGAGTGCATTTCGTCATTGCTCCAAGACATTATTTTCTTTAGACACCTCATTTGTGAATGTAGTTACGTTGAAATAATGTTTCTCCATAATAACTTCATTCATATGCTTTTTTTCAAAATTATTTATACTGATGAAGTGTTAGAATCATTGAAATCGGTGCAGTAATAAACTCTCAGGAACAATGGAGTGGATTCGATGAGAATAATATATGCGATGGGTTTGAATTTTATCGAACATAGACTAGTTATAATTTACTTTCTTTCCAATGAAGTGGAGCTACACACCCCATCCGCATCCGCGTGATATTTACACATAGCTCGGGACTGTTGGATACAGTCGCATCATTTTTTGAAATGGGACTCATGGTATCCCCATAAAAGGACCCACACATATGTGTGTGTGGGTCGGTATGCATTTATGACAAAAAAACGTGTTAATCTTTGAAATTCAGTTCTGTATTAATTTTATATGTTTTCTATCTATTGACTGAAATAGATGGGAAACTAACACCGGTTGTAAGAATTATTTCGATTCTGAATGTAATAAAGCTTGCAATAGGCAATAGCATTGCGATTATGTGCACATTAATACCAATTTATCGTCAGGAACGAGATGATTATCGAACTCATATATTATTATTTGATTGTGTGAAAAAGCTTAAGGAAATTCTTTCCCTGGGCGAGATATATATAAATAAATTATTCCGTCCGATACCAGCATTCAATCGGTATATTCGTGTGCTTTTCAAATTGTCTACCACTAGCCAATGGTTCGACTAATCACGCCTTTTGCTGGCTCCCGGCAAATGAGCAAATGGCTTTGTCGAGAAAGTTTGGGCGTCCGTTTCTTCTTTTTTTCTCCGAATCTTGCGTTTTGTGTTTCGAGCTCCGCAATAGCTTATTTAAAGTGAAGTAAATCCAAGAGCATTTTTCTGGGAACGTTCTTCAGTTTGTATTCCATTCTGTATTCAAACTAGCTAAAGACAACCGCTAAGTCAATAAAATGGAGAGCTACTTAGAGGGTTCACTTTTTGGATTTGATCCAAGTGCGGTAGCATTCCATTAGCTGGTCACATACGTCCACCCCTCCTAGATGGCTGTTGTACTCTTCCACAATATAAAGACACAGATTGATCCGATCTCTTTCTTCCTTACTCCACTTTGAGACGGATTCAATGGAGACTTTTCCAAAATTTGCAGATGGTATTGTGAAGCGTGTGTTATTCTTCCAATTAACGACCACAACCCTTCCAGCAGTTCGAACTCTTTGATCAGCCTCACATCATCCACTCATTAATCTGCCAATTTGCAATTCTACATTTTTCAGGCGATTTGTAGTAATTGTTTCAAAATGCTGTTTATTGAAATACCGCTCGAAGTAACGGATTGGCAGGAGAGGCCGTAACAGGAGCAGAATTTTCCTTTAAAATGACTCAAACATACGTGTCGTCGAGTTTCTACTTATGACTCTTGTGCTATTAGAGTCCCCTCTACTACTTCAGCTTTAACTTTCTCATCCATTTCTAACTCTTCAATAGCTTCTTGGTTGGTTTGAGGATGAATAGCTTCGACCTGATCTTTATTGTGGTCATACTTCACAAAGTCTTCTACGTCAGACCCTTCATCTTGAATCTAGATGAAGATTCAAGACTTCTTCCAAATCTTGATCGTATACGAAATGGTAAACTTTTCCTGTGACACAACAAAACATGCATGGATTGAGTGCTAGGTCGCACAATTGCGGGCCACACTTTTCATGCATATATCTTCATTGCACGTACCGAAATGGTTTGAAATATTTCGGAAATACATTTAATCAATATTCATCTATAAAATATCAAAAAAATGGATTTTCAATTTGTGCAGATATTATAAAAAAATCTATACTTACGTTGGGTTCATCTCGGCAATTCTGACATCACGTCTTTTTCACTACCCTGTTTGCACGAAAATTAACCAAGGTATTGAATTGGATATTCCAAACACAAGAAAACAACACAAATGATGCACTTGGAACTAGAAAACTTGATTTTACGAAGTAGAACAAAACGAAAAACTAATGTGAAAATGAGTCAAAATTACCCGAACAAATGTGTTCTGAAAGGATAAACACAAACCCACGCAACCTCAGGTCTGTACCACTCTTCTGCCTTAATCTTTACCATACAAATTATGGCTATAACAAGCCAATGTATAAAATGCTCTGCACGGCGAATCAAATGCAAAGATCATCGGATTTTCAATGCAGCAGGATTGCACTAAGAAACTCCATTTAATCAACCTAATTCCCCTCCCTTTCTTAGAAGTTAAGTATCCTCTTAGTGTTTAATGTAACATTTCTAATTTCTAATAGTTCTTAGTTAATTAAAAGTCCTAGTTTGAATTAGCTTGTACTTAGCTGAATTCAAAAAATAAAAAGAAAACTAGTTGATGGACTTAGGAAACAGATTTCGTATTCAAAACATAACATTGAACAATACATGACCGTTCTCGAGATTTTACCGATACAGCGAATTATATGAACACCTCACAAGTAAACTGTATGTAATTTAGATACTAAATGCATGACTGTATCAGTGGCTTTGCAAGAAAAAACGCAAATCCCAGGTTTGCATTCCAATTGACTTTGATTCGTTTTTTTTTTCATGCTGATCACTGGTTTAGCTGATGCACAGCCAGCATTCACCTAAAACACAAACCAAAAAACTACTTATTGTGAATTTAATTTTAGTTAAAGTGTTGCATACTTTTAGACACTTGGCTTAGCATGAACACGAATCATGTCTTTCACTACGTCACGTCTTTAGACATTTTTGTTCAATTCTCTTTGTAACGGCACAGAGTTAGAGGGGGGATAGAGAAAAACGCGAAATAACTGTAAATGAAAAAAATAACTTACCCTGATAAGACAACGTAACAAATGATATTTGCACACAAGATCCAGTGCAACCAATTGGCTTCAATGTCCTAACGAATTGTCCGTCCTGGATTGTATAAACATTCACGGTGCCATCCTAAAGAACAACAACAACAGTTAGAAATAAAGCCAAGTTGCAAAGATTCATCATCAAACTCACCAAAGACCCAGAAACAACCATATCCAGTTCCGTGTAGATTGCAACACTTGATATCGCATCATCATGCCCATACAGAGTGGTCAGTGGCTTTGGAGAGAAGCTATTCTGTGTATTTAATTGTGCAGCACTTGAATGAGATTGGGTGGCAATTGGAGGGGTTTGTCCGTATTGATTCGATTGAATGCTCCATATAATGCATGTGCAGTCTTTTGATCCAGTCACTAGATACGAGCCACAATTGTCCAAAGACACGCATGTTATTATATCTACAAAAACACAAACAGAAGATACAGATTTTATTGGAATTTTAAAGAAGTTAAGTTGTTACCTAAATGGCGAGTCACAGAAGCGATGGCCTTGCCCTTGTGTAGGTTAAAGACTCTCAGCGAATTATCCCATATGCCGCCGGAATATAAATGCTTTCCATCCGTACTAACAGCAAACATTTGCGAATTAAGACTGTACGACGGATGATATGGTCCAAAGATACGTTTACGATTTCTTTAATGACATAAGAAAATTATGACAGTTGCAAAACATCAATGATTAAAAGGCAAACCCACTTAAGGTTAGTTGTTGTAGCATCAATTTCCAATAAGAATCCCCTATCCTTATCGAAGGATATCCAGGAATTACAACCAAGAATACTCGATTTCGATATGCTCACCAGCACATCGGGACTTAACTGCAAGAATGAACGCGGCGGACTTCTTGGTGAACTAAGGAAGACAATTGGATCTTTCGGTGTTGAGAGCTCACAGTAGACTTGCACGACTTTGTCAAGAAATTGCGTGAGATCTGGTCGCTTCAGCTCAGCTCGTATGAGTTTGACAACAGTCTCGTCTTGCGTTAGCCGCCTTGGATGTGGTTCACGCATCAGCTGTGAAGGTACTTGACCAAAGTTATTGATCATTCCTGAAAGAGTGTCCAAGTTTTGCAAAGAAGAGCAGCTAGAGATGGATAAAGAATTTACCTTCAACAGCTTCTCGTTCGACCGGATTAGCGATCTTATCCAAATCGACAGCACCCTCATAAGAACAATAGTAGAAGACGTTTAGGGCTTCAGCGGCTTTGGGACCTTTCTGTTTATAACTGTAATGTGAGAAGAATATGAATTCAATTGAAACATGTCTGACTACAATCCACTACCAACCCAAAAATCAAATCGATCCAGTGATGAAGATTCTGACTAACATATTCAGATTCTAGTGCTCGTCGATGGATGGCAATAAATTCTTCGGGAGTCGTCGACCATGGAGGCAGAATCACTTCATCGACTTTTTCCTTTGTCAGTTGGAGGTGTCCTAAATCCAATCTAGACCAAGAAAATCACAAGTTATTCGGAATGGAAATGAATTCATCTAACTAACTGATTCATATTCTTTAGAAATTCTGGGAAGTAGAAGAACTCCGGAATAAGTTCCTTAACATCATTTGGATTGTCCATAAGTAGTTTCCATGTCTGTGGAATGGAGTGGAATTGACGATCGGCAACATCAAAGCGGCCACTTTGCAGTTCTATGTGCAGAGATGTAAACGGTTCGACACGCAGTAGGTAATGCAGGACACCAGCTGAGTTGGAATAGTGAGTGCCGTAATGAAATTTAGGTATCATACCAGATGGATCCTCAAAACTGTCGTATTTCGTTCGAACTTCGGCTTCGTTTTTGGAATTTATCTAAAGAATAAATAGTTTAATGGGATTGATATATATATCAGCATAACAACACTTACCACTCCAACTGGTTTGGATAGATCTCGGAATGATTTCGGATCGGTTAGATCGAGAATATCACTAGTGTAGTCAGCCAGGATCCAAGGAAACACCGGGTACTGACTTAGATCATTATAGGAACGTCCTAAATGTAACGGTTAGTTGTAAGAATTTTCCCACATAAAAGCAACTTGTTACACTTACCGGCAATTGTATTCAAATACATTAGGTATTCAAAGTTCGATATTTCTCGGTTCACCCATTTCTGAGTGAGTCCTGAAGACCGCAAAAGTTCAGCAGGAGAACGGCCAGAGCCATAGAGGATATTTGGTGGTTGTAGACTGAGAATCTTTGTAAATACTTTGTTTCGTGTCTGAGGAAAGAGTATTAAAAGATGTTGATGGTATTAGGAAGCCTTTCCATAAGAACTGAACGTTTTATAACATGCAGGAATGCAATCTGACTCAATATTCTTACCTTAGTCGTAAAGTTTAGGAAATAGCTGGTTTGATCGACCAGAAAGATTTCCAGCGCACTGCGGCGAAGATTGTATTTACGCAAGTGAACTTCACGAATTTTATTAATTGAAAATCTGCAAAATATAAGAAGAATGGTTAATTTTATAAGCAACTTAAGATTACAATCATATTTCGTTACCTAAAATCATTCTTTTCGCCATCTTCAGTAGGCGGACTTAGATCGACAAAAGTAAACAAAGCCTGATTGACTTCGATACGTCCTTTCACCTTGGTCATCAGAGTTATCAATTCGCAATCCTGTGAGATCACAGCTTTTTCTAATGGAACATCCTGTTGGGACTGTGCTTCGATTGTTACTCGAAGTTCCTCTTCCAACATCGAGCTGTCATCGTCGAGAAAATCTCGTACAACTGCTGTTTTGATTGTCGAATCAAATTCCGATAACTCTCTGGTAAAATTCAAATAGAACTCAATTAATTAACATTTACTTGCAGTGAAAGGCTTTTCAATGTCCATACTTTGTATCACAGGCATTTGCAGCATTATCCCGAAGATTGGCGGCATTTTCATGCTTATTCGGATAGAGTTGAGGTTCAAGTTTAAGGCGCATTCTAGCCACATTCTCATGATTGGACAGAGTCCAAAATTCTTCAACTGGTTGTCTGCAAATATTTCAAAAATTTTTTTGGTGAGAAAATATTTATTGTCAATTGGGCTGCAAAATTTAAATTAAATAAAGTACAGCGATTTTTTTTCTTATAGTATCATTTGTATTACGTGAACGAATCTGTTAACTTATGATTTTTAATAGGTAGTCGGAAGGTAAGAGATTAAAATACATAATCTTTTCAAATACTTAAAATACAACGACTTAAATATTTTGTACAAAGAAGCATTGAACTCGCTTCTTTTCTGCGACTCTGCGACGCTCTATGTATTCTCGTTCTACAATTTGGAAACGCGTTCCACAGACTAGCAAGTGAATATTTTTTGTGGAACTCTTGTGGACTCTAGACTCAAACCATGCGACCGGAAACAGGTTGCGACAAAAAAAAAATTAATGAAATGTCAAAACCGGAGCTCATACATTTTTGCAAAATGGTCCAAGAGTCCGATGAGATTTCTTAGCTATAAGCCGCACAAAACTGATACTATGGTCATTTTGCGTTGTGCATATGTTTTTAAAGACCATAGCACTAGGATAGGCGGATGAGCCGATAATGGGCCAATGGCAGCGCTCACACCCCAGTAGCGAGTTACTGACACTGGTGTACCTCCCATTGTCCTATAGGAAAATATAAGGATCTGGCCCTCGAGGTTGGGGGTTGTGCGTAAGATCAACTACCTAACCTAAATTATAGTTCCGAAACAACTAACAGCCTCGGAAAAGGACGGATCTACTGTTGACAACCACGCTAAACGAAATAAGGACGACGACGTTCGGATCTGTACGTGGAATGTTCGTACACTGAACAGGCTGCGGGCAGCCGAACAACTAGCAGAGGCCCTAGACTGCTATAAAGCAGTTATAACCGTCGTCATCCAGGAAGTGCGATGGGATGGGCCAGGCAAAAAAAGGATGAAGAACTGTGATATCTATTACGGTGATTGCTATAAAGTAAATAAACAGCGCGTCTTAATACAATCCGTGTCAAGGCAAAATTCGCAAACATCAGCTTAATACATATGCGTTCACGCCCCCACCGAGGAAAAAGACCACGCTACCGAAGATAGTCATGTCGATTATGGAATCCGTCGGATCAGATGCGGCGGGAGTTATTCTCAATTTTCAGTTTTTCGTATTAGTGGAAACGTCGGTGAGAAAGTGAACGGTTTTCGTTAAAAACAAATTGTTATTACCGAAAACGCAGTCGATTCGCACTCCATACAAAGTTTGACGAATCGCATTCGTGCGGAAATACCTGCGGGCGGCAAACGAATGCAATCAAAAATCACAAAATATCTAGTTATAAACATGGAAAATAAATAAAAAACAAATGAAAATTACTGGAAAATTAAGAAATTAATGTATTTCAAGTATTTGCTGGGAAAACAATAATTATAAAAAAATTAATTCACTGAAGTGCAATCATGTTTTTTTTGTTTGTTTTAAGTTCCCTAATTAATAACTATGGACTTATTAGAAGAAGACTCGTTTAGTTAAATAAAGAAATTAATGGAACTTCTGCACTTCTTGGTTGAAAAGCTGAAATTTTGACAGCGAAGTACGATTCGCTGGATTCCATAATCGGCATGACTTTCTACGACCTACTCGAAAAAATATACGAGCAATGCCCTAAACATCACGTTAAAATCGTATTGGGCGATTTCAACATCAAGATAGGAAGAGATGACATCTGTGGTAGAACGGTTGGTAAGCACAGCCTACAGACACCACATCCGAAAACGGATTAACGCTGATTCCATAAGGGGATATGGCGGTCTCCGGATCAACAAACTGTCAACCAAATTGACGACATTGCGATCGACACCAGGCACACCTCCAGTATTCTGGATGTCCGAACGTTCTGAGCGGCCAACATTGGCTTAGACCACTATCTTGTTGTAGTCAAGGTACGGATGCGGATATCCACAACGCCAAAACAACGAAATACTGTGAGAAAGTATACTGTCGAAAAGCTACAATCGCAAGACACCGCCAGAACCTACAGCGAACGCGTAACCCGATCTCTCGCTACGAGCCCTACCGCAGCAACAGGTAGTGCAGAAGACCAGAGGCAACACTGCCAGCAAGCCATCATAAGTGCCGCGAATGATATGCTGGGTTTCACACAACCACCACCACGAAACCCCTGGTTTGATGAAAAATGCAGACCAGCTAACGCGGAAAAGCAACAGGCGTATAAAACGGCGCTGCAAAGAAGGACTAGATTTTTTCGCATGCTCTACGAGCAAAAGAGACGGAAAGAACAACGGCTTCTAAGAAGGAAAAAGAAAGAGCACGAGAAGCGTGCGATCGGGGATATTGAGAGATGCTATTTTAGGAATAATGTACGGAAGTTTTACCAGAGGGTAAAAAGAATGTGCCAGCAAAACAAATCCCGTACAGAAACCTGTAGTAAAAATACAGCCGTTGCTGAGAATATGAAAAAAACTATTTCTACCTATTCACTCCCATCGACCTGATCAGAACGAAGTGAGTGTAGCAATATCCAAGCTTAAGTCTAACAAGGCTGCTGGACCTGACGGTCTACCCGCCGAGCTATTTAAAGCAGCTGGAGATGACTTGGTAGTGAGCATATACCAACTCATCTCTAAGATTTGGTCAGATGAAAGTATGCCAGATGAATGTAATCTCAGCATCGACTGCCCGGTTCACAAGAAAGGAGACCCCTCAACTGCTCCAATTACAGAGGCATTAGTCTCCTCAACATCGCCTACAAGATCGTGTCTGCCATATTGTGTGAACGCCTGAAGCCTTTCGTCAACAACCTGATTGGCCCCTATCAGTGCGGTTTCAGGCCAGGAAAGGCCACCATAGACCAAATTTTCACACTTAGGCAGATCCTAGAAAAAACCCAAGAAGTCCAAGTCGATACCCACCACCTGTTCATCGATTGCAAGGCCGCCTATGACAGCATATGGAGGGATGAGCCAAGTCTAGTTTTGACATCCCTGCCAAACTCATCCTTCTGTGTAGGATGACGATGAAGAAAGTTCGCTTCCCATCAAGGTCGGTATTGACCTCACCGTGACCTTGGATGTCATAAAAAAGGATTCAGACAAGGTGACGCACTGTCATGCGACTTCTTCAAAGGGGAACGATTTTTCAAAAATGCGTTCAACTACTTGCATACGCCGACGATATTGACATCATTGGTTGAACACAGCGAGCTGTCACCGGTGCGTTTGCGAGTAAAGAATTGGAAGTGGCTAAAATGGGCTTAGCGGTAAACGAGGGCAAAACAAAGTACAGTAGCGAGCATAGAAAGTGCAACACCCATTTTTTTACAGAATAATCATTAATTACTTTTAGGTAGTAGTTTTTTTTAATGCCGTCCTTTTTGGGTATATAAGTGTGCTACAAGTTTTTAAGGTCATTTTAGTTTTTGAAGTGATCAGCGTTGGTGTGAAAATGAATAATTGTGAAAAAATGTTAAACTACGAGCAATTGACGGACTACCAATCAAATTAAATATTTGCACTTTTTAAAGTGGCAGAGTTGACCATTACCAAAATAAGTAAAGGGGTTGGTTGCAGCAAGTGAACGGTTAGAAGATTTTTTAAAACAAAACCACTTAGGAGCACTGTTGAACGCCAAAAAAGAACAGGAGCGATTCGTAAGACATCTACTGCGGATGATCGAGTTTTACACCAGATGTCATTGAGGAAACGTTTTCAAACAGCTGTACAAATAAGAGCAGACTTTATGGAGTCAAGTGCAACTGAAAATAGTGTGAGAACAGTGAAACATTCAGCCGTCTAAATGATTTAGGAATGTTTTTTCTACTATGAAGTTGCAGATTTATGCTTCGTTAAAGGAACTGTAAGCTCGGAAGATTACAAAAATATTTTAATCAATTACTTTTATCGTCAATTGAAAAGCATTTCTCAGAGGTCATCGATATGATTTTTCAAGACGGCTCTGCTCCATGCCATTGTTCCAAAATTGTAAGCTATTTTCTTTTTGTATTTCTATTCGAATTCCTTAGTAATTCTACTCAACAAAAAAAAAAAAAAACATTTTTTCTCTTCACAGATTAAAGAATTTATGATCGATAAGGGAATTTCCACACTCGAGTGACCAGGTAATTCACCCGACCTCAACCGCATTGAAAATCTCTGTCACATTAAGGCATTGAAATTAAGCAGCAAAATGCCTCCGTCGATGAAAATGCCCAACGAAATGATTGAAGAAGTTTGGGATAAGGAAAAATCCACGGAACATCTTCAAATTTAGTGGATTCAATGCCTAGGCGAATTCAGGAGGCTATGAAATTTAAAGGAGGTGCTACAAAGTCTTAGTATGTTACTAAATGTTATAAATGTAAATGCTCTTGCCCCAGAATTCCAAAATGAATCGGACAGAACGTCACAATAGACAGCTACTGCTTTGAGGTAGTAAAGGACTTTGTCTACCTTGGCTCTGCAATAACATCAAAAAATGACATATCGTCGGAAATCAAACGAGGGACTACTCTTGCCAATCGCTGTTTCTTTAAAGCCCTTTTCCAATCGACTAAGGAAACTCTATAAAAGACCCTTATCAATCCAGTCTTGTTTTCGTTTTTTTTAGTTTTGTTCTACGGATTTGGGCCTCGGAAATGAGTCAGTGACAACGTCGCGTCGTTTTGACGGCCATAGTGCATGTCAATGACAGTCTTGTGTTTTGTCGTATTATCCCCGATTTTCGCGATAAGTCTACTGAAGATTTTTTTTTGTTTTTGTCCGTCTAATGGAAATAAATTAAATAATTTCTGACAGATATGCTTGTCCACGTCCGATCAACGGAGTGTCCGGTTACAGGAACGTAAAATGTATGCAATCTAAAACATAAAAACTTGGTTAAGAAAATTTGTCCGTTTAAAGGATCGGTTCGTTTAAGGGAGCTCTCCGCAATCGGAGATTTCACTGCATACGAGAGTACAATCGCTTTTCAAGCGTATCATCTCTATTCAAACGATCTCGAATGACGAAAATCAATCAATATGCTCAATCGCGTTCGCATTAAAATATTATTTGTATTCAAGCCACTTCAGCAAATGGCCATTCTTTGGAGCTACTTGTGTGGATCTCTATAAAACCAAACAAAGTGAAACTATTTTGGAAATGCGAATCAAATATTCGCGCGGCTTATATAACTATTTCAACTTCGTTTAGCACTCCTCTTCAGTGAAGAGATTCTGTGCGTATGGAATACTGATGAACCGCTCACCACTATTAAGAATTTCACTGCAAAGGGTCTGGCAACACTGTTAAGAACTAGAACTTCATGCGTGTTTTTTTTTTAAATTTTGTTTTTCCATTTATTGTTTCTTCCGATTGTGTTTGAATTTCAATGGTGGAACAAAAAAATGATGATGAAAGTAATTTACAACAACGACAATGATGGTTTTTCAATTTTACACAATAGATGTCGCTTATTATTCCACGAACTCCGATTGCGATGATGAATTAGCTATGTGGTGGCAGTAGGATAATCCGAAAGGTAAGGCTGGGTGCGGCAAAAGAAATTCACTTAGACGGCAACCACTGGAGCTGGGGCAGCAACAATTGGAGCGGCAATAGTCTTGGCGGCCAGAACTGGAGCGACAGCGGCAACTGGAACATCCTTTTGGACAACGGCATTGAATCCACTGATATCGTCAGCATAGTAGTTGACAATACGACGGGAACCGTCTGGTTCAATCAGGGAGTATGAACCGCGGACAACATCTCCGTCACGGTTTTCCTCTTGGGTTTTTGAGTCACCGGTGAGGGTGTCCTGAACATCGTAGGCGAACCTGTACTGGGGGAAGGAGTCGACCTCTTCGGGGGCAATAGCTCTGGCGGCAACAACTGGGGCTGGGGCGGCAGCGATAAGTGGGGCAGCTACAGCCCTGGCGGCAACAACTGGGGCTGGGGCAGCGGCAACAATTGGCGACGATAAGGCACGAGCGCCAATAATTGGAGCGGCAACTGGAGCAGCATAAGCAGCCCTAGCCACCAATGGAGCAGAGTATGGCGAGTAGTACTGAGCGGTGTATGGCGAGGCGTACGCCAAAGGTGCTGCGGCCGGAACCAAACCAGCCTTAGCTGCGATAGCCAAAGTGGAAAGAACTGCAATCTGCAAGTGAATTTAAGTGTTAATGTGTGTGCGTAATCCGTTAATCCAAGTGGTATATCAGAGAGTGGGGCAAAACTACTTACAATAAGCGGACTCATTGTAGGCTTAGGAAGGTTTGTTTTTCACTGTCTGATGCTCTAAAGTGAACTGACATACCGCTGAAACGGCCGTGCGTCTTTTTATACCCAAAAAAAGATTTCCATACCCCATCCATGGATTTGAATATAGTATATTTTTTTTTTGTTTTTCATTTATACAGATAGGCCATCGAGTGTGAACGTAAGTTTTGCGTTTTCAATTTCAAAATCGCACGCGCTTCCACAGTCGCGGCACGTAATTCGGGTAATACCATGGCAATATGCACGCGGGAATAATTGTTATTCAATTTTCATACAAATTAATTTCGAACTTCTCTCCTCCGCAGCGGTGGAGTGGGTGAACGGAACAAAATAATCAAAAAAGAAGAAATTCGATGGCTTTTGGTTACTTTTGTTTAGCAGCAATATTGTGTCCTCTCCCATAAGCAAATTTAAAAGCGGACCACCGAATGCCAGCATGCTTCGTCTTCTTTTCCCGGAGCAATCACGTCGATTTCTACAAATTCAATACACGATTGATGTGTGCTAGTGTCTCGGAATACATCCTCTTCAATTAGAACACTTGAAAACCCCCAGAATCTGCAAAATAATGCTAATGGGTCATAAGGAAGTCCAAAACTGGATTACGAGTATTTTAAGAATTCACAAACGACAAATAAAAACGAGAATTTTTTCCTTTTCCATTTCAATGACAGATTAAAAAAAAAAACATTTAAATCCGAATTACGGATGTGTTGCGGGTGTTCTTATCAGATGCATGTACTCGTATAGTTGAACACGTTTCTCAGTGGAACATAGACCTTAGGCTTTTGATCGCATAGGTATGTTCAAAGTTTAAAAAATACTTTACGATGGAAGACATTGGTAGGTAGGTTTATTTGTGACGGTACTGTGATCTGCATATGTCTAAAATGCTGACTTTTCTAAGGGCCTACACTGTAAATTTAAGGAAATGTGTAGCTGTTTTCTATAGCACTCTCAAGCCACTCAAAGCACTGGAGATCGAAATCGAACGATATGGACACACCAAGATACTTGGCAATTATATTAACGCAGTAACAACAATTCAGACTACACTGTCCCATACTTGGATTTCGAAAGACCCTTCTCGTGGGCCTTTTCAAGCAGAGAACTGTAGGAGAAAAATAAAGTATCTAAGGACTCATTGTCCATCTACAGACCATCTGGGTTAAAAATGGACATACACAGAGACCAAAAAGTCTCCGTACAGGTATCACTTCTTACTTCTCAAATCATAAAAACATCAAAGCACAGTGATTTAAGATAAAAGTTTCACCCTAATTTGAGGAAATACATCTGACGAAATAGTAAGTTAACAAAGAAACAATATTTTAATAAAAACGACATACAAAAAAAACAATTAATTAAATTCAGTGGTTGAATAAAGCCAAAAAAGTCTCCGTACAGTGGTTAATTTTCTTAAAAATATAAATAAATATGAAAAAAAAAATTACAAATTAATACGTAGTTGGTCGGTTTCTATTATGGATTACGTCTTTTAATTGGTTGCACATGGAATGAACCAGCTTTAATGTGATGTCTTGGCCATTTTTTGTCCATTCATGCATTAAAATTGTTTTGGCTAATTTTTATTGCTTATAGAATGCGGGCAACTTTTATTTTTAGTTATTCCACATGTGCTCGATGGGGTTCAAATCAGGTGACTGCGATGGGTGTTTCAGCTTCCTTTGAGAATTGTCAAGTAACCAACCTCTTACCAAACCTGAGGTGTGTTTAGGGGTCATTGTCTGGTTGGAAACAGAAAATTGTTGCCAGACCCTGATTTAGCTGAGCTTAAATGTAGATTTTCTCTAAGTATATTTAGAATTGCACATTTATCCATTCAGCAATCGACGAAAACGAGATTTCCCATACCGGAGGAGGCCATGCAACCCCAGACCATTTCGTATCCACATCCGTATTTTACTTTGGGCGTTAAATGCTTGATATCCATTTCAGTGTTGGGCTTTTTCCACACCATACGACAACCATCTGATCCAAAAATGTTAAATTAACTGTCATAGCTGCATATAACTGTGTCTCAAAATGAATTATCCCTGTTAATAGTATTAATAGCGTACTGCAATTTGGCTTACTAGTTCTATTTCTTGATGAATGGTTTCCTGCTGCTGACCCGACCATTAAAACCATTTCGTTTCAACCCATTTCTTAAACAATTCTTATTATCTATTCACAAACATTAAGTTCATCACTTGTTTGAAGATTTGCAACTATTGCACAGGCAATTGTTTTCAAAACCTTGCTTACTACCCTCATAGTTCTCTTCTTAAGCGATGGTAAATTTTTCTAAGTCGTCCAGAATCTTGGTTTATTTGTTATAGTTTTGTTTTTTTTGTAATAAATGGATGACATATTGCACCGAAGAACCCATTTTGTTAACAATATTTAAATTTTAGCTAGAGATTTACCTTTTTCCTTTAGATAAACCATATTTTTCAGTTGCGATAGAAATTTGGTTATTTTTTTCCTCCATATTAAAAAAAACTCACTTTTTTAACCAAAAATGGGAAGATCGTTTCCGAAAAGCAACTTTTAGCATGACTTATAATACAGAAAACACCGTAAGACCCTTGGAACGATAGCTGTACGGAGACTTTTTGGTTCTGCAGAAACGGCCGTACGGGACATTTGCGTTCATAAACTTCAAGTTATAATGTGAAAGTAAATGAAATTTGGTAGAAATAAAGAAGAAAAGATTCTCTTTTATAGAAATGTTTCTTTTTTTATTTATTCATTGTATTTGGATCTCATTGAAGCATTTATTTCGGGCATGTGCCGCTGTACGGAGACTTTTTGGGCTCTGTGTAGGTATAGGAGCGGGTTACTTCTTGGAGGAACTAAGAATAAAATAAGCAGCTCCATACGACTCCCAGATCATAGTAGCGTTTTCAAAGCGCAGGTTCTAGCAGTGACAAAAGCTGCCCAATTGGTGGCACTGATGACAAACAATATCGCGAGACGATATCACAATTTACATTAAAAGCCAGGCGGCCATAAAAGAAATAGCTGCTACGCAAATAACATCCAAGCTTGTTAAGTGTTGCCGCAGAGAACTTAAGGTTCTTGGCACGTGCTAACTGGCCATAACATAGAAAATACCACATGAAAAAACTACGTCTGAATGATGATGACATTTGCAGGGGATGCAGTGATGAAGAGGCTCATGAGGACACAGCCCATTCGTTGTCACTGCCCTAACCTCTGACAACTGAGGAATGGAGCCCTTGGCGAATTCTTTCTCGAACACTTTGACGAGCTGTCGGATGGATCACCATCGGAATTTGCTAGAGCGTTCGTATGGTTGGAACCAAAACATTGACACCACGGATCGGAACACACTATGGGTATGAAAATGGGTCCAAATGGACCTAACCTAAACTGAAGTTTTAACCCATTTCTAGCCACTACCTAAACCAATTGAAATTTTTTGATGCTACTTCATAAACTGTCTGTGGAGACCTCAAGGAAGCTTAATTGGCCATTTTTATTTTTTTCTCATCATCCGATGCTTCAGAAAATGATGGTGCAAAACTGCACCATTATTGGCGGTTAAGCGATAATATAGGTAGTCACGTAATAGGATAGGCTAGATGGCTATGCACTGCATTCGGTAGTATTAATTTAAACCAGAGTAGGTCCATTGTGTTGCCACGGAGCGGATAAGAAATCGGGACTTTTGGAACCATTTTGAAAGTTGGATAAATTTCCATATTTTATTTAGATCCGTTAAGGAAATATCTTGTAGGTCTATAAAGAAATATTCTCCCAAATTCTTTTTTCTTAAGGGTTAAGAAGGAGAGTGCTGGGCAGCTGCAGAGGAGGTAATAGGGGGATTACTCTTCTTTCTTATCTATGCATCTGTGACTGCCTATTGTACTATGACCTGGCAATACGCCAACTAGGGTGCCGATATAATTTTTAGCAGACTGTACGTTTTGCGTCGATTTAACTTAGGCAGAGTCTGCTTGGTGTGACTACACGTATCAAGGTTATGCCATCTTTCAGTAGCCTGTTGCAGTGCCTGCGTAGAGATTTTGTACCTTATTGTGGTAAAATTCCCCAGTTTTATACATTTTTTGCCTAATTCGTCTGCTTCACAGTTACCTGGTGTACCATAGCGGAACCAGGAACCCAGCACAGCGTGAACATGCATCTGCTCGATATCTCGTTTAGAGATGCGCGATAGTGCCTAACCAATTTCGATCTTATAGTTGGTGATTCGAGGGTTTTAATAGCTTCTTCGCTATCGGTGTAATGAAAATGTCCTGATTGTGTACTGATTTCATTGACAGCCTTCATCCGGAAGACACTACAGTGGTATGGAAGTCTTAAGGACAATAATTTCAGCTGGCCTGACAAGATAACCGCTCCTGTACCATCACCTGTCTTGGATCCATCCGTGTAGATCTCCAGTACAGATTTGTTATTTAGACAGATATTACCTAATACCTAACCATTCCTATCGGCAGGGACTATTAGTCTTACATTTTATTTTGAAATCTAGTAGCGGAGTCATATAGTCCGTAATTCCTGTACATATTTAGGTTATTCATTGAAAGCTTTCTGGCTTAGGGCACCCTAAGTTATAAGATGAAAGGATATAAAATGATTCATTTTTTTAAGGTGCATATGAAGTACCTTGGCTTTAAATAAAGTGCGTAACATTTCAGATGGTGTTTTTTGAACTGTGAAAGCATCATATTCATATGTTACCTTAAGAATAATTTAATAATTGTTGGTTCACAAAAAAAACCAAATGAAACACTTTCAACTCAAATGCCGCTCTCCTTTAATGCTTATATACATACAAACCACATACATATGTACACCTATGTACATACATATATGTAGTATGTATATAACATTGTAGGAAATTCTAAAAATAGACATGATCATTCGTGGTCATACATACGAGTATAATGAAGCCAACCAAAAATTGAATCCAAGCCAGAAACAATTTTGCTAGCTAACGATTAAAAATAAAGGTCCACCCATATACATACAAATGTACGTAATGCTTTTTGATTTTAGTTTTCCAAATTTCTTCTTCTATGGAATTTCTTATGTTTAACCCCGTGGCTCATGATCATCATTATTGGTTGTCATAGCACCTATTAAAGCACGTACATTTTTCTAACAGATTTCTGAAAATTTAACACAAAAAGCGTGCCAAGTGTTAATGAATCTTGCTTTGAATACTAAAAAAAAAAAAATTACATTTTGACATAATCACTTATAAGTTTTTGAGTTCAATAAATTACCCAAAAGTTGGCAACACGCATGTGACAACACATTAAAGTGTTAAGCTGACGCATTAAATTAAAAGAAAATTGCCTCACATTTGTAGAGCTTAAAGTTTTGAACGAAAAGCTCCATGACAGGGTGAAACATCCAATTTAGCTTGATCACACGTAACTTAAAGCCAAATCTGTTAAAAGTCGGCTTTCCCACCTGCAGATTTCCAATGAGACC
This sequence comes from Brachyopa scutellaris, assembly GCA_949775065.1. NCBI lineage: Eukaryota > Metazoa > Arthropoda > Insecta > Diptera > Syrphidae > Brachyopa > Brachyopa scutellaris. Next base: position 93,182,034 of record OX459113.1, on the reverse strand, counting down.
TCGGCGTACATGCGCACACTGCATTTATATTTGCACATTGACGAACAGTTAGATCTGAGTGCGTGATTAGCTTCCAAAATTGAAAGCCCACATTTGCGACCTTGGGTTAGCCTTTTAGAGTGATGTGTATACGTACATACACGCACATGTACAGTAGCTTTGGGACGTCAATGCTTTACAGTACAGCAAGTGCTTTAAGTGGGCAATTTCCATTCGTGTATTTGTACGTGCGTGCGATGCGGGCCATCGATAACATGTCCAGTGCGACAAAAAGGCGAAAGCACCTTTTATCGATTTTAACGAGATTGCTACGTAAAATTTAGTGCAACGATGTGGAGTATGGTATTGCCAGACAGTGAGGAGTAAGTTTCAAATAACTAAAAGTCGATAAACGTAAAAATTTGTAGTCAGAAATCTGGCCAGAAGGGCACACGTTATAAACCTCGGAAAATATACCAAGAGCGGACTGCTGTTGAAAACGAATGACCCTAGCTGCGCTATGAAGTAGGGCAAGGGTAGTCATTACCTATTAAGCGCGTGTGAATTTAAAAAAGTTGATAATATGAAAATGCGAAGGAAGTTTGCTTAGAAGACTATCATCTAAAACAGATATTACCTTTGAAAACTAGATATACGGCGTCAGCAGTCCTATACAGAACCAAGCCTAGCTTCTCGCAACCATTTGTGTGTGCGTGTTGTTTTTTCCACGAAACCTTCGAAAACTACTGTATTGCAAATATTGAAATTCATTGCAAAATCTTGCTTTCCGTAAATCAATTTTGCCAGGACACCAAAACCATCTATTTTCCTTATTTTCCACATAATCTAACTTGACTTCAACACACTTGGTCCACCGTTTCTCCAACATCAGTATTCCTTCCCGGAAGTGAGAGTCTGCAAGGTCTTGAAACTATTCATCTACGGTTCTCTCAACTTCTTCATTGGATACGAAGTGCTTCCCAAAATCAAAAATCTTCAAGTTCGGGAACAGATGGAAGTCTGAGGGTGCCAAATCAGGAGAAGACGGAGATGGTCGAGCAAATCGTAGTCCAAATTCCGCAGTTTTCCCATCGCCAACTCACACTTGTATACCCGTGCTTTTTCCTGGTGAATAATGATTTTTTTTTTCTTCAAGCCAGATTTTGGCATCCAGCTGGTCAAGAAGGTTGGAGTAATATTCGTCTGTAATTGTTCTGCATTTTTCAAGGTAATCAATTAACAGGATCTCTTTCACATTCCAAAACACGCTGGCCATGATCTTTTCGACAGATGCTATCGACTTTGATTTTTTTTTGGCGCTGAAACACCGGCTCCACCCACTGCTCCGCTCCGACTGCTGTTTTATTTCTGGCGTGTAGTGGTGGTGTCAAATCGCCGCACACAACCGTTCGGATCCCTATTGAATCGGTCCAAAGATTGCTGCGAAAATCGTTTGCGCATTTGCTTTTGATCGGCAATCAGCAAATTCGGCATCCATCGTGCGTAGAGCTTTTCAATCCCCACAGCCTCGGCTATCTCACTCCTATTCACTTGCCTATCGTCCAGCACGATAGTTTCGGATGCGGTTGCGGTTTTAGGCCGTCCTTCACGTGGGTCATCTTCGAGGGACGTGCGACCACGTTTAAATTCAGCTGCCCACTTTTTAACGGTTGACATGGAAGGAGCAGAGTACCTGCACACTTTTGTGAATTTCCTTAGCGGTTAATCCATCTGAAACGAAGAATTTTATGCCCGCACAATATTCAAGTTAATCCATTTTAACGAAAAACTCGCAAGACGTCTTCTGCAAAAGTTCGTGTAAACAATTATACTTGACAAAACAAGTTGAAGCTTGTCATACGAACTAATGGGTTTGTTTGATGTCGCCAGACCTAGGGGGCACTGACTAGTGTCAATTATTTTCGCGGGCGTCAAAAAACCCAGCGCAACTCCCGTTTCATCGAACGCAAATACCTTGCCCTGGCAACTGGCATTCTTTGAAAACTTAACATAAATCAAATTTGGTTAATTTTCGTATATTTTTGCACTTGTTTAGGTCTTTGTTTTATTAAGCAACCTATCTGAACGCAAAAAACATAAGCAAAATGAGGAAAACCAACGCAATGACAAATCAGCTGATTTAATGTTTTGACAGTCCTTTTTTCTTGCACTGACGAAATACTCGGGGTTAATCCAGTGAAGAACCAGTGTCGACAACGAACGCAGGGCAAAAAATTCATTGCGTTTTCAGTGTAGCACTGGCGGACATCAGTGCATTTCCAGTGCACCCTAGTGCGTCATCATCAAACATTAAACAAACCTAATGACATGTGCTGTGCACCCAGGCAGGGAACATAAAGTTTTGTGGAAGTACTTGACAGATCAACCACTTTTGTTCCCGATGGATGCCGCCACTATCGCATGGAGGAGATGCTTTTTGAATCGGCGGAGTAACTGCCGACAGCTGCACTTTTTATAGACAGACGGATTGGGTGTATTGTTTTTGCTTCTGTGAAAAAGTTTTGAACAAAATTGTTTTTCCGTTTACGAGTTCTTTTTTTGGAATAAAAATTGCACAGTTTTTGCTGATTGGAACGCCATCTCTGCATCAGGCCGAGAGCTGTTCACCTTACCATCGTAAATATGTAATTTAGAGTTTGCCATTTCGTTCATTTCCTGAAAAACCGCGTACAATTTTTTCATCATTCCTTTAGCCTGTTGTAATTTCTCCTCGATCCCGTTCAGAATCTTTAACACCTCTTCAATTGCACTGAGATTAAATTTTCACATTCAAATACAACTACTAGAACTCACCTGTTGTTTGTAAAATTTTAAATGTGTACTCTTTCGACCAAAATATTTTTTCAAATTTAAGCACAAAATTTTGCAATTGGCTTGAATCTTTTCCCGCGTCTTCGGGCATTTTCACTTTCAATGACAAGCAACAAAATATTGTATTTTATACGAAATTTCTTTCGTGTGAGCAAGGATTAATCGTATAGTTTAGAAGAAAGTGCACAGCTACTTTGACAAATAGCATCAAAAAGGCAAAAAAGGCAGTGTGGATTAAAAAAGGCAGTATGAGTAAAAAAAGGCAAAGTCAACTAAATCCGTTCCCTGGTCATAAACTTCAGCGCTGAAGTTGATTTAACAAAATTACAGTGGACGTCCAGTAAAACGAATGATATAATGTTTGAGGTCATTCACTATATCGAGCGCGTTCGTTATATCGATCGATTTTTTATACTTTTTTTAGAAGAACCCATCAAAAAAATATGTTTATTTAGACGTTTTTATTTAATGTTAAATTGAATAGATGATGGACCTGCCATTTAAGTTTACAAATTTTGTAAATTACTTTGGAAAAAAAATTGTTTTACTGCAACAACTGCAAAGCTTTTTCTTGAAGCCGTCATTGACTTGTTGTCCGAATATAACACAGTGGCTAAGCAACTTGCTGCTCCATCATTCTTTATTGGAGCTCCAAGAATACTGATACCGTCACCTACCTCATCTTCGCTTTCAGAGCTTAGTTCAACGGTGTCATCGTATGCTTGTTCTTGTAAATTGGTTTCAGTATTGTTCCAAGTTTCTAGGTTTGTGATGGTAGCATGGTGCTGAGCGAAAAAGATGCAAATTTAATTTCGAGGCTGATTCAAATAAATAAAGTGGGTTACCGTCGGGAAAACACGGTTAGCAAGACTTAAGGTACTCTGTTTTGCCAAAACATTGCCATCTTGGCGTAATAATGAAAGTGGAATTTCATCCTACTGAGTCAGTACCTACTCAAAATATTTATCCAACATTTTTGAAGCATGAGACTCGAGAGTTTATTTCATGTGGACATGCAAACTCAAAGAAAAAAAACTGAGAAACACTATCGTATGGAAACCAGAACAGATGCGTAATTAGTATGTTTGTATGTATGTATTAGGTACAACATAAATAGTACTTCCAGGGCTTTTGAGTTAATTTTTTTATACGTTCGCTATATCGGATAGCAAATCGTGGCCACCGTTCGCTATATAGAGATACTAATGTAAATCTGAAAAGCGTTCGTTATATCGAAAATTCGCTATATCGGGTATTCGTTATACTGGACGTCCACTGTATTTATTAAGACTTCATCGTAATATTTTCGTTTTTAGAACATGAAAAGCAAGATTTGCTATTTTTCGGGAGTGTTTTGGGTTTCGTTGTGAGTCAGCCATTTTGTACTTTAAAATGTGTTCCCATGAAATAACTTATGAGAAAATAGTAAATGCACATAAACAGAGAGAAACTACATACTCAGTTTGCCGTTAAATAACATGTTAGCCACTTGATTACTGAACCTGCCTATGAAGCGCGGTAACTGTCAATTATGTCAATTCATTTGTGACAGATAAGTTTTGCGGCGAAATATAAAATAAAACCTCTCAATAGAAAATCCTTAATTTCACAACAATTACAAAAAGTACAAGACATACCTATGTTGTACATACGCACATAATTATTTGTGTCCTTTTGCGAAGCTCATATGTTGTGATTCCTAAGCAGATTCCATTGTCGAGATATTTTTTTTGTTCACTCGATAGATCTCTTTTAAAAACGCACCACCGCAACCGGACCAGTTGGTTGGTGCATTTCATTGGGTAAATATCTCTGGCAGCAAAGTGAATGCTCGTGCCATATAAGCGCATTGGACGTCGGGCGTTTACTGTCTAAATCAATCGTCCCAAATAGATTGCCTATAGCTGAGTTTGTTATTTGTCATTCCCTTTACATTTACGTTGTTTGGTGAGAAAACTTTGCGATATTTTTTTCCACATTAACCGTTTACAAAACAAATTGAAATCCATTGGTGTAAGCACGTATTGAACACGTTCATTGTTTTAACCGAATAAGGGCAGCTGTCAATTTAGTAACTGCTTCTCACCATATTTGTATTTGAAGAAATGAGTCAAAAAATAATAAGTCACAATTAAACGTCATCTGGCTAAATATCGAAGAATTTGATTTCATGAACTGCATTCGAGGAATAACTTCAATGCATGCCGCCAATCGTTATTTGACTAGCTCTGTTTCATGGCATCGTTCAAGTGTCAGCTTTCCATAAGTGACTACATATTTCATAATGTATGTAGTACCTGATCAAACACCTACATATTAACGAGTATGATATTGCAATTTTTTCTGTCGCTAGATAAGATACATATATGTAACTCTTGACATTCCGTCAATTGATCTGTATTCATGGCGTGTTGTATGTAATATCTATGTAAGCTTTAAGGATTTCAGTTCTGCGACAGATACACGGAGTGGGGAGACTCTTGAGGCCAAAATTCGACTTTTTGTGACTTTATCCATCTTTCAAGCAAACAAAAATTAAAACCTTTGTTCAAAAATTATTCCAGACATTATTCACAAACTAAACAGATACGTATATGGTAAAATAATAATAATACCTTTTCCAGAAAAAGAAAAGTCAAATATGAGATACGAATAAGTGACAGGATCTATCATTTAGTATACACTTTGACAGAAATTTATCATAAGCTTTGTACGACGTCTGCCCTAGGACGCACTGATGCGTTCGATGTCTGCCAGTGCTACACTGAAAACAATTCTGTGTTTTATTTAAATACTAGCTGACCCTCGTCGAAAACGACGAACATTTGTACAGAGCTTAAGTGGCAGAAATATATGTAAGTTAAGAAAATAACTGTTTGGATCATATTCACCAATAAAAGCTCAGTTTAGTTAGAAGATTCAATGCCTACCTCTGCTGAGAAGTAATTCGCTATTCATAAGTACTCGGATATTCTTTTCGCGTGCTTTAAAGCGCCGCGCCGTATAAAGCGTTTGAATTCATAGCTATAACGCAGAAATGAATTGGGAGAACTGAAAGAAAGAACAACAGCACCATCATCCGTTAGGCCCGCAACATTACCATGTTCTTTTTTTCGACATTCTCTTCTGGTGTAAATCATGCTTTCGTTGTATGCGCGGCAGATTTATTTTTCTTATGTACCCACTTTCAGCCTCATTATTTGCAGTAGGTCAAAAAATATATTTTTGAAAATTTCGTTGCACTTTTGAATAATTTTAAATTGTTTCCAAAAATGTATTTATAAGATAGATTGTTTTTTTTAATCTAACCTAATTCATACACTTCCACTTTCATACCGAATTGTACTCCAAGAGGAGCAAAACATGTGAGGGATATACATACATGCAAACATGTTGACGTTCTTTTCACATTGCATCGTAGTTCTTATTGCTATTTCACTTTTGAACAGTTACTATATATTTCCGAAAAATACCCAATTATAGAAAATCAGTCAAGTTCCGTTGTACAACTTTTTAGGCAAAAACCTGGTATGACATTTGATAGCATGTGTCTAAGCTAACCTAAATATGAAATTTTAACAAAATCGTTGGAGCCGTTTTCGAGAAAATCCGCTTTTTTTAAAATCGGTCCCAAATGAAGTATAGGTACCTTAATTTTTGGGGCTAGAATGAAAATTCCATATTGATCTTGTGGTATAGTCCCACAGACCCCAGATATGAAGATTCAAGCAAATCCGCCCAGCCGTTTAGGCTCCAGTCCGAGATACAGCCGTGTTTACAGAATGAGCGTTACTGCTTTATTATATAGTATGACAATATTATGTCCTTATTGAACCACCAGATGATACTTGTTGGATTGCCGATGGCGTTGCTCCAAAAAAAGAAGGATATTAGAAAAATAAAAGATAAAAAGTTCAAGTTTCTATCAATTTATTATCTTTCGTTAGTACAATGTGGTAGTGGCCTTACCTCGTGGAGGGTTTGTAAAAGAAGAGATGGATGGAAGTTGGATAGGTTGGCTTCAGATGGCATTGGTTTCGTTAAAACACCAATGCCCCCTGTGTGTTAATTTTAAAACTATGATAATATAAATCGAGCATTACATTTGCTAAACGAAACTATTTGAGCACTTTGGCTTAAACAGTACTATTAGGCAATATTGATCAACACCAATGCACTTAAATATAGGGTTTTCCAATGAGAGGTGTTATTGTCAATGGCCCGCTATTTCGGTAGCTGTCACTTTTGAAGCTTTTATTCTTTGACATTTGACAAGTAGAAACTACGCCATTACTAAAAATGAACGATACACGCTTCAACAACGCATTAAAATTATTAAAATTCACTACAAAAATGGTGAAGATCTTGCAGTCACAGTTCGCAAAACTAAAGCATTTTTTGGTCGTCGTGAAGCACCTTGTCGGACCGCAATACAGAAATTGGTGGAAAAATTCGAGCTGTTGGGACAAGTTAGTGATGTGAAGAACCCGTGCAAGTCGCTCAAGAACAACTGAGAATATTGCTGCTGTAGCCCAAAGGGTTGAAGAAAACCCAGGTTTGTCCATTCCTCGTCGTTCTTTGGTATTGGGCATTCCACAAACGTCATTACACCGTATTTTGCATAAAGACTTGGGTCTTAAGGCTTATAAAGTTCAGTTAACACAAGAACTCAAGCCGGCCGATCATCAACAACGTCGTGTCTTTGCTGATTGGGTCCTTGAAATGCATGAAAATGATCCAGAATTCCATCGAAAAATCATCTTGACTGATGAGGCCCATTTCTACCTCGGGGCTCGGAAAATCCAAGAATTATTGTTGAAAAGCATCTCCATCCTCAACTTGTGACTGTTTGGTGCGGTTTATGGTCCGGCGGGGTCATTGGACCTTACTTTTTCGAAAATGAGGTTGGATCAACAGTTACGGTGAATGGATTGCGCTATCGAGAGATGATTAATGATTTTTTATGGTCGGAGTTGGATGGTATTGATCTGGACAACGTTTACTTTCAACAAGACGGCGCTATGTGCCACACAAGCAACGAAACCATTGAAAGTTTCCGGACCGTGCTATCTCTTGAAGAGGTGATCACAATTGGCCACCGAGATCTTGTGATTTAACACCTTGCGACTTCTTCCTTTGGGGCCACGTGAAAGATAAGGTCTACGCCAACAGCCCAGCGTCGATTCAAGACCTCAAAGATAAAATTCGTGAGGCTATCGAGGACATAGGGCAGCCACTTTGCGATTTGGTTATGGAAAATTTCATGAAAAGTATATGGTCCTGTATGCGTGCTCGGGGTGACCATTCGGCTGATGTTTATTTTCATTATTAACGGCATACCTTCCTTCTTTATTATGAAATAAACATCCGATCATTTATCTCAAAAAATAGCATTTTTCTTTGAATACCAAAATAACACCTCTTATTGGAAAACCCTTTACTTAAGAATTAACTAAAACAAAGGAAAGATTATTAAGAGATCGTTAAACTGTGTGACTGTGTTACCCAGATACCCACACACACGTTTGCCAAACATAATTTATGAACAATCGATAAATATTGCCACCCATGCCATACTGTTTCGATATTCTCCTTAATATTGACGTCTTGCCTCTGCCTATCACCAAAAAACAAACGGCGAAGGCCTAATTTAGCAAAAGGCTCACGAACGAAGCTACCACTCCCATGGTCAAAAAAGAAACACATAAAAGTTTTTTTTTTGTACCGAATTTCTTTATTCCGTAATTGCAGGGTAATTCACTATAAGATATAACTTTCTGTTTTGTTTTGCTATTTTGTTTTGTTTCGACGATTACGTACATATACATAGATAATATAAAAATAATAATTAATTACATTTGGGAGTATTGAGTATATAAACACAAATCCTGATTAGAACTCATCTACCACACGGCATCAAAGGCGTGCGTTATAAAAAAAAAATAATAAAATTAAGTTATTTTCGGATCATTTAAGTGCGCGTCGTTTAAGTACAGTGGTTGGCTGAACCGCCGCCGCCGCTCTCAATGGTATCCATGTCCGTAGGAGAGTCCACCGCCGTAGGAGAGTCCGCCGCCGTATGAAATCCCACCACCGCCGAGGGAAATGCCTTGAATAGCTGGGCCTGCGGATACAAATGTAGGTGCCGCAGCAGCGTAGGACACCTTGGAGATGGCTGGAGCTGCAGCTACAAACGTTGGAGCAGCAGCGGCATAAGTCACTCTTGGTGCAGCAACGGTATATGCAACCCTGGAGATGGCTGGGGCCGCTGCTACAAACGATGGAGCAGCTGAAGCATACGCCACTCTAGAGATAGCCGGAGCTGCGGATACATACGTTGGGGCTGCTGCGGCGTAGGTCACCCTCGGTGCAGCGACAACAGTGGGAGCAGCGGCGGCATAGGTGATGGAAGGAGCTTGTGCGGCCAACGAAATTTGTGGGGCGGCCACGGAAATTTGGGGGGCGCCCAGCGAAATTTGTGGTGCGGCTACTGCGATTGGTGCTGGAGCGGCAACAGCCACAGCAGGTGCGGCGGCCACTTGCACAGCAGGTGCGGCAGCTACCTTAAGTGGTCCGGCGTTAATAGTACCAGCTGATTTCTGGACGACAGCGTTGAAACCGTTGATTTTGTCGGCGGTGTAGGTAACCTTGCGGATTGAACCATCGGGTTCACTCAGTGAATAGCTTCCATGGACTACACCGTTGACGAGAGATTCTGAGGCTTGCTTTGAGTCACCGGTCTGTGGATCAGATACACCATAACTGAAGCTGTACTGCGGATTTAGATCAACTGGTTCTGGTACGATGGCCTTTAAGACTGGGGCAGCAGCTACTGCGACTCGTGCTGGGGCAGCAACGGCCACCTGTGCTGGGGCAGCAACGGCCACTTGTGCTGGCGCTGCTGCAATAGTGTAAGATGGTTGGGGAGCCGCTACGATAGTGGGCCGGGACACAACCACTTGGGCTGGCTGTGAAACAACGACTGGTGCAGGACGAGCATAACTGATGGCCGGTGCCGCAGAAACAGTATACGATGGACGTGCGACAATAGTTTGAGCTGGAGCTGCGTATGATATTGAGGGAGCAGCTGCGGCTACCAACCTTGGAGCGGCTACCAGCCTTGGAGCGGCATAGGACAAAGAAACAGCTGGAGCGGCGGCAGCGTAGCTTATGCCACCACCAAGTCCGCTAATACCTCCGAGTCCACCAATACTACTAATTCCACTGATTCCACCAATACTACTGATTCCACCAATACTACTGATTCCGCCGATACTATTTAGTCCTCCATATGCGCCATATCCTCCAATAGATTCGAATCCACCGCCACCAATTCCAATGTGGCCAAGAGGGACGGCCTGCGTCACAGCAAGCAAGCAGATGGACAGAACTACCTGCAAAAAAAACAATTTATCAATTAGTGAGAATCAAATATCAAAAGGATGCTGGCAAGGACTACAACTGAGTTTACCTTAGCGAACATCATTTCGTATTGATCTGCACTTAGAAGATTGCAACTTTGGTTTGAGATACATTTTCTCGGAAAACTTTACTTTTATAACCGTTCAAAAAGAATACCTGAGCTTAGCGGCTGCTAAACATGGTCGGGATCTGCCGCCGCTGGTAGTTGACGTTTGGACTGATTTCATCACTGAATAATTAACTCAATTCCAAACTGATTCGATGTCTTCTCTCTTTCTCGCCATCGTCGTCGTCGGTGCATGCGTCCAATGGAGTATCCAATTTCAAACATCGGATTGCCCTCCTTTCAATCACACGAACACGATAAAAGCTGATGGTGGTGGATACCACGGCTCGATAGTTGATCTGTACTTCTTCAGAAGAATTCTCTGGGTGGTATACCATAGTAAGTGATCGCATTTTTGATGGGCACACCGCATGAAACCGGTCCGAACCCCAGCACATCGACTTTTAATGTATCAATTTAATTCGTTAATGTTTTTCCCAAAAGAGATCACATTTATGAACTCATATGAGCATAACAACATGTCAAATACGTGAGCTGGTGCGGCGGTAGCTACTGCTTGCTAACAGGCTGACGGCTCCAGTTCAATGGTCTGAACACAATATTGTGACTGTGGAGCATATGTGTGTAGATATACACGTGCATGATGTCTTCGTGTAATTAATTAAATTGTTACATTTGCAGGAATACATCTCGTAAACGGATTTGATGTGCTGCAGATATTAAACCAAGCCGGCCGGCGCGACTGTGTGTAAAACGAACTTTGCCCTTCGTTCGTTAATAGTTTTTTGTAATTTTTTTTTTGACTTTTATTTACCGAAAAGACTAATGTCATTAACATTTCTAAAGTGACGCATATTGCAGTCGCATCGGAAGCATCTGGCAATTCGCTGATTACTTAGACTTTGACTCCTTAACTGAACCCAAATAGTTAATGTGAAAGAAATCAATTCGCAAATCTATGAGAGTTCAATTACGATAAGAGCTGGAGTTCGGAAATTTGGAATCAATTACAGATCACAGGATTACAAAATGTAATGGATTCCAATATGTAATCGATTCCAATTTTAAAAATGTAAATTATATAATAGGTACTACAAGTACAGAGCAGATATAACTTTATTAATAACAATTTAATCTTAAAGTGTTGATTACATGTAATCTTTACATGTAATTTATATGTAATTATGAATATAAAAGTTGTATCATCATGTATATTATTTCTGTAGTATAGGTACCATTTGCGCCTCTCACACTTAACCAATCTGAATAAATGAGGTGTCAAAAGAAAGAGATTTTCCTGGAGCACTGACGAATTGCAGTTTCACTTTATAAATTTTAACAAATTAAAAAACAAATCAAAACAAATATTCTAACCGAAATGATCTCCCAAAGAATAAACACCTCCCATATGATTTCCATGAGTTGACAGATGGAAATCATATGGGAAGTTTGGATGTTTGGGGTTGGATTTTCTATTGTGAGAGCTCTCGCACGTGCACACTAGTTTTTTTAAATTTAAATAGTGCATCAGCACTGGACTTGGTACGCATATTGCTTTTCCACTTAAAAAACTTAATTTTGACAACTTTAAAGTACTTAATTATATTTCTCATATGTACAAGTTCATTATATATAATTTCAATGCAATTTCATTGAAATGCAGTTTTTAATTATAGCACAGACAATGCACATTGGAAATGTTTACTTCAACATACCTAACCAACAAACTTTTTTTTAGCAGAGAAGAAAACACCATTTTTGTAAAATGTTCTGACCCGCCTCTAGCAAAGGGCACTGCGACCTAAAAGATATTTTGTACCGTAATGCCAGTTAAGGGGACTAGAATAGGTTCAATTCTTTTGGTGAAATTCAGGATCTCACTGGTGAAGACTTTGAGAATTGCCTTGGGAGTCAAGATTTCTCTATGGAAATGACGTCTTCTTAGGGCACATAGTCCATGCAGTCACATAGAATATGATCCTCGAGGCTTGTCACAACCTGATAATCAAACACAACATCGTCATTATTACAGATAGTCAAGCCGAAATTTAAGCCATAAATTCGACAATCACCTCATCTTAACTGGTGAAACAATGCCAAGAGGAACTCAATCGCTTTTGCAATCGGCTAGAGTCACTCTTCTCTGGGTTCCAGGAGAGAGCTGACGAACTAGCCAAGCGACGGTCAGCCCATAACAGCTCACTAGTCACTAGTGGCAAATATTTATATTCCTACAGGTGCTGTTAAGGGCAATATACTCTCACACTGCATACAACTAGATGGTCTCAGGTGGATTAGTCTGACAAACTGTGTCATAGCTAAGTTACAACAGGTCAAAAACAAACGAGTTGCTACAAAGAACCGCGTAGACATCGCTAGAGTAGTGGCAGTTAATACAGGGAACTAGTCAATAGGGGACCATGCAGCCAAACTAGTGATCCCTCACAACAGTTTCTGCCGAACTGCAAAGATGAACATGAAAAAAGAGTCGCTTACTCACTTTCTGTGCAAATGACAAGCTTTCGCGAGAGCCAGGCAATGCATACTGGGCAAACGATTCGTCGACGACCTTATATCCGGGAAAGGGATTGGAGAGCTGATCATCTTCCCAAACTTAAAATGCTGGATATAAATAACTCACCATTACATCCGAATAAACGGGGTCACCTGAGGTTGTGTTAGCAAAACGGGGCCCTTTTTGCGCTATTTAAATATTCTTCCACTACCTACCAGAGTGATAGACCGAGAACCGGACACTGCCTTTTACATATTTTTCTATGTTTTGAAGAAAATAAACTTTTAATTTCAAGTGGAAGGAAAACATAAACAACTGTAATCAACCTACGACAGAAAAAAAATTACTTTTGTCGCCATTGAATCTTGATCAGAAGATAAACAATCTTAATGCTCGTTTAAAAATAAAATTAAAATAAAAATAATAAAACGATCACTACCTCAGATTGTAGACTATTGTAACGGCCATTTAGTGTAAATTGTAGAAATCTAAGCGAAAACGTCATTTCAAATGTCCAATAACCAGTGTTTAGAGAAAGTGTTAAAAGTCAAAAGCATCTGACCATGGACTTGAAACGACTCGAAAGTCTATTAGTTTTATGAGATCTTATAGATTGTAGGGCAATAACGTTTCGTTTTACGATCCAGTAAAAAAAAATGTTGATATAAAATATTTGACGATCTTATCAGTTCATTAAAAGACTTACCACACGCTTCGTCTGGGTCATTGCTAATTTAGCAGAATACTCATCGTATCAATAGCCGTGTTTTATTATTCGCATGATGCTAATCCGATCAAGTGCTTAAAATAAATCGTTCCAGATCATCTAAAATTTTAACATTTAAGGATTGGTACAACTGCTTTTGTACTTTGACATTGACATTTGTCATAAATAAAAACAATGGACGAAGAAGCAGAATTTGATGATTATTTTCTTTGGCTTTTTTAGCTTCGTCCACCCTGAAATTGATCTGAAAAAATGTATTATGTACATATGTGTGAATGTATGTACATACTCGTATGTATGTCGTAATTTTCTTATCTGAACTTAGGATTTTCGGTCGTTTTCCATTGTTTACTTCTGGAGATGTTTTTTTTTTTTTTGTTGCATTTGACAGTTTCGTGTTTGGCGCTAAGGTAAAAAAAAAACGCGGAGTTACCATATGTAATTTGCGAATCTCCAAAAAATATTTTTTTGATGTATATAATGAAATTAAGTATCGTATATTTTACTAAAAATATACAAAATAAGATAACTATTTATTACCAATTTAATTGAAACATCAATAAAAGGCCCGCTTTCCATTAGGTCAACCTTCGGATTTAAACAATTTATTTTATAGGCCCCAAATGACCTCTAAAACACAAAAAAAAAAAAATTAATGTGAGGAAATAACAAATAAATCAAAAAAAAAAAAATTTTAAATTTTCGAAATTCTAACCTCGAAAAACTGAAAAGTATAATTTTATTATTTATTTGGCAAACTTTCATTAAGATTTGTAATTATTTCACCATAAGATATTCTGTATTCGCGCGAAATTTTTTACATGTGATAAAATGAAAAGCAAACAAATTAAAAATACAAAATAATATATTGCCAAATAAAATAAAACGAAACAGTAAATGCAGAATATTTTATGGTGAAATAATTACAAAGAAATAAACTGGTAGCTGCCGTAAATTCATTGTATTTTTCATAAGTATTTCAGCAAAGACTAAGGCAGGGCAACCGATGCCCCCTGAACGCAATAAAAACAGCCTGTCATGTAATTTGTATGTCAAATTTTCTGACATTTGTTCGGTTTTTGTGCAGATTTGTATGGTTTTGTGAAAAATTTATTATGGTTTTAAACACATAAGCAAATGTTTCCTCACAATAATTCATATACAGAACATCTTAGAATAACATATATTTACCAAAAATAATAACAAAAGGTGAAAATTCAGGTTGACCTATTGGAAAGCACAGCCCAACAATTTATAAATTGTTAGAATAATAAATAGCATTTTGCATTCTATTTACATTTTAATTTTTGATCTGGCAGTACCCATGTTTAACAAATCCTTTGACAGCATACCAACCCTCACAAAACAAAACGAAACCTAGTTGTGAATAGTGTGAACTATAAACCAGATCACGAAACGAGATCCCGATAAAGAGGAAGGTCTTCTTTTGTTTTTGTAATGCGTGTTAAGCGATGATCCGGATAGGATCATGAGAATAATAAAACACGGCTAATAATTGAATTCAAATAATATTATCGCGGTCATTAGGAAGTCATCGCTATTGAATTACAACCAGTAGCTATATTTACAAACCTGGGGCCGAGTGATCTGTTCCGCGATCGAATGAGCAATCGTATCGAAAATGATTACGTTACGAATCAAACGATCAAATTGATGGGAGTTGTGGCATACGATTCGTGTCGAATAGAAGTTTAAAATATATGACAGATTTTTTTTCAACATTGTACTACATATAAAGAGGCATTCAGATAAGTTCTCTCACAGATGGAGTTCCGCAGTCATCTTTCAATATTAGAAATGTATAGAGATGTGGGTTTTTTTTCGTGTTGCACTTTCTATGCTCGCTACTGCATATATTTGATTCTTAGACCAACGATACGTTTTTCAGTCACAGTATTGATGGTACCCACCTCGATTTATTTTGTTTACATAAGTTCTACAATTGGATATTATGTTAAGTAAATTCAGTTAATAATAGCTCTGTTCCTTTACTTTCTGCTCCAAAAATAGTAAGTTACTAAATTTCATGGAGTGGGGGTAAATTTCTTTGATAGGCAAACTTACGAAAAAGTAAAGGAACGCGTTTAACCACAAAAGTTGCAACAAACGAAATGTCATACACATATGTGAAGGAAACGTAAACAAACTGGTTTAAGATTTTACAGCATTAGATTTTTCAACATTCAAAACATTCAACTTTCATCTATGTTCCTTTTCTTTCCATTATTTTATTTAGTATTTATTTAGTATTTTATTCATTGAATGCTTATACAATGTAAGATACAATATCTTTTAAAATATTGATAAGCTAAAGTAGATATAAATACATGAAGAAAGCTATACATATAACGAGAATAAGACACAAATAAAAAACTGAAAACAAGAAATTTTAATTCAATAGATACAATTTTAAGATGAAAAGTACGATTTTAATTGTATTTTAAATTTTGCTGGATTTTCTATTCTTCTTAATTGTCGTGGCAAAGTGTTCCACAGGCGAATAGAGTTTATAAAAAATTGACGTTCGGATACCAGTGAGAAGTAGCGAGAATTTATTATCTGTCCGGATCTGTTTGAGGAAGCAGGTCGAATTCTTTCGTAGAGGTAAGTCGGCTGATGTGTTAGTAAAATATTGGAGAACAACATAATGTGCAAAATTGGAGGAATTTGTCAAAAGACATGCCAAACAGTAGTGAAGAAAAACTAGAGACCCTGTCATACCTCTTCAAGCCAAAAATATATCGAATTATGTTGTTAAAATCGACATTAAAATTCCTTTTGCTAACATAGCTACATTTTGAATAGATTTCACAACCATAAGTTAATACAGGTATAATCAATGTTTTTGCAAGTAAGATTCGGGTATCTAATGGTGTGAAAAATTGTGTGGCCCAAAGTGCACGAAGTATGCCATATGATTTTCCAACAACCTTATTTATGTGATTGTCCCAGGTTAAATGACTGTCGAAGGTCACACCAAGGTTCTGAGCTGATTTAAGGAAATCGATTGGGCTACCATTTAGTGTAATAGAGGGGAAGTAAGACAAGTCGAGTGCCCTTTTAGAGATGACTTAACATTTCGATTTTAATGGGTTCAAACGAAGATCATTTTTCTGTGACCAACGGGCTATTTCAGCAAGATCGTCATTAACGCAGCTCACAGCGTGCTCGATGAGACCCAACGGGCAACTTATGTATCATCCGCATAAAGATGTATTGAGCAGTATTTAATAATCGATGGAAGTTTATTTATATACAGTGAAAACAGCAAGGGTCACAAGATAGATCCCGGATGCACACCGCTTATGGTAGGTAAGAAGTTCGAAATACTCTCGTCAGATGTGACAGCTTGAGATCGATTCGACAGATAGGACGAAATCAATTTGACGGCGCAAGGCGAAAAGTTGAAGATGCTCGACATTTTTTTACAAAGTATAGAGTGACTGAATATGTCGAAAGCCTTTGAGAAGTCAAGTAAGACTAAAAACGTTACCTCATATTCGCCTGTCATTAGCATAGTATGGAAGATATGAGTAATAAAAGGTAATAATTTAGAAAGTATTATCTTAACAAACAGCGAGTGTAAATTATCAAGTCCAACAGCGTTAGATTTGACAGATAAAAGGCTTTCTAGTACGTCAGTGCAATCTACTCCTGTAAAATAGAAGCTAGGAGAAGAAGATAAAATGGATGGATTAAAAGGTGGATCTACGGATTCTACTACAATATTAGCGTATTGTTGGAACGATAAAAAATGTTGATTCAATTGATTAAGGTCAACATCGCCTATTTTATGGGTACTGGGCTTACCAATACCAATAGTACGCAAGTTCCTCCACAATATTTTTCCACTAGCAGAGGGACTAAGTAATCTAGAGTACGTAGTTGACTTGGCCACACGTATTTCCATCACGACTTTGTTACGGAGCGAACAGTATGTACGACGGAGTTGTTCCAAGCGAAAACGTTTCCAACGTCTATTAGCTTGATCACGTTGGAACACGAATTTGATTAGTGAACCAGGTTTTGTGTTTTGGTGCTGAGGTATTGGTTATGATGGGTACATGTCTATTATACAAATCCGTTATGTTGTCATTAAGAAAGTCAACCTGTGATTGGGATGAAGACAAATAATATATGTTATCCCAGTTTATTTGGCATACATCTGCTTTTACTTTTTGCACTAAAATAAAAAAATGCAAATAATTCAAAACAAACAAAACAACTGACTTTGACACATAGTTCACTTTCTACCGGCTGAAATTTGTCTAGTAAGAATGAGTAAGATTTTTATGTGAGGGGAAATTTTTACTCTCTCGTTGCCTCTCTGTTTTACTACTTTTTTGTGTAAAGGAACGCGGTTTGTCTAGAATGCGTACAAATTCGTACGAATCAGTAATAATTTTCAAGTAAAGGAACAGACCTTATGGTAATCATAATATACTAGTAATATATAAATCTCAATGTCACACTTTTACCTGTCAAACTTCTGCCACGATAAATACAAAAACTAAGACACACAATGAAGTTAAACTTCGTATTCCTGTTCTTTAACATCCTATTCGAATTATAGACTGATTTTTAAGTTAATTTATACGTAATTTTATTGAAATTAATGCAAAAATAAAATCACTCTACCAACTGCCACTTTCTTGCGAAATATCACTTATTCCAAATACAAATACAATCCACACTTCTTTTGTAGATTGTATAAGTTGGTAGTTTGCAAGCCTTAGGGTGCGATCGCACTGTCTTTGATTCTTCGAACTAAATGACAATGTATGTATTATAAGAAACACTGTTATTTTTAGACACGGGCGAAGCCGGGCAGAACAGCTAGTATGTACATAAATCGATTAAATAAAGTACATTTTGAATGCTTGACTTGCAAATGAAAATCTATTCGATCGCAGCTGAGCTATCGAATGACATTTCGAAAAAATGATTTCGTTCAGTAACTCGTTCACGAATGCCATAATACCGAATTTCGATACTTGTCAATCGATCACGAGTGCCATTATGTCAAACACGAACATTTCGAATGCGTTTATTCGATTTCGTCATTACCTAAACATTATCAACAATATTCCCGATAAGGACATGCTTTGCACTTCATTGATATTATGATAAGTGAATACTGCTTTGGGAGAACATTCGGATCTCGTATTGGGGAACGTACTACATGGTCAAACGGCGCGGCGGATTCACCCTAGACACAAATGGATCGAATATGCCCTCTGGTGTTAGTGCTGGGATCTATGGGTCTTATACTAAGACTTCTATGCCTCTTGGAATATTTTCCAGCATGTTTCATGCTGAGGTCCATGCCATTGAGATTTGCACCTTTATAAATCTACAGAGGCATCGAAGGCGCCAAAATAAGTGTCTTATCAGACAGTCAAAGCTCTGAGTTTCGATTTTTGGACTCAAAACTAGTAAAGTACTGCTTTAATGCTCTCCAATCCTTAGCCACTCACAATAAAGTCAAATTTTGGTGGGGGCCTGGTCTCAGAGGCATTGAAGGAAATGAGATGGGGGATGAGCTGATGGGTTCAGGTTCAACTGCCAAATTCTCGGCCCGGAACCTTTTTGTGGCATAAATTGGGCAACACAGCTTTTATTGACGAATGGGAACACGATCTTCTACACTCTCACTGGAAATGAACAAGCTTTGTCAACTTTCAGATCAACTCAGGTTCACCTGTTCTTCAATTATGACTGTCAGAAACCGTTTTAATCTGACATTGGGTGCGTTCAGTCGCTGACAAAAAATATCTCAGGATTACCAACTTTAACGTCTTTATTTTTTTCTTAGGGGCGGGGTAACGTTAATTCGTGCAAAAAAATGCACATTTTTGTGATTTTTTTTTGACTACACACGGACACAGTTGTAATCTATTTATTAAAAGCAACGGCACATTAAAGTATAACATTCGAAAAATATCGTTTAAAATGTTCATGAAAAAATATTAAAAAATGCGGCAATGGCAGCAATTATTCGGAAGCGTCTCGGAAAAAAGTACAATTTCGGTGTCCATCATAACTCGGTGCTGGATCATCCGAAATCAAAAAATGAAAATTCTTTTGTTAGATAATTGCATTCCCCAGGTAACGCTGGGAGGGTTTTTAGAAATTTAAATTTTTCACTTTTTGGGAGCACTTTGAAGTGAAAAACGCGTTTTTTGCGAAACAAATCGGCTAATTAGTTACTGTAAAATAAAAAAATATTAACAAATTAAAAAAAAAAAAACACTCTCCAGCGTTACCTCGTATATTATGTGCTCAAAATTTCCAAAGGATCGGTGCAGTAGTTTTGAAGTTATGATGGACACCGGCTTTGAAAACGTGAATTGTGGGAAAAATGCTTTAAAGTTTTAAGCACATACTGACTCATGTATGAGACGCGGTTGCTTAAGCCGCTGTATCTTCGTTAGTTTTGCTCCGATTTATCTAAAGTTTTCACACAATATTCTTGAAAGGTTCTCCATTCAGAAAATCAATCAAAAAGAAAACTGCCAAAAAAAAAAAGTTTAAAAACGTTACCATATTAAATCTTAAATCCGCCATATTGAATTTCCTTACTTAATCGGTCCTATCTTTTAGAAGAATCGATTATGCCACCAGATATGAAGTATTAGCCTCCTGTCGTAGGTGGCTTATGTTAAAATTTACGATTGTTTGGAAAAAAACAATTGAAATTTCACATTTCTTCTGCTTTCAGCTGCCATATTTCAAAAATGGCGGCAGATAGAACAATTCTGTCCCCGAATTCAAAGAAAGCTTTGGTTGATTGACCCACCAAAAAGAAAACGACTGAAAACAGTAAAAAAATGTTGCTATTTGGGCCGAAACGGGTTAAACTCTTATCATCTCTTTTTTAGAATCTAAAAATTCCAGTTAATCACGGGGGTGTGTCCAAGGTGAGAATATTCCACTGTGTACAGATGTTCTTAATATCCATCGACACGACATGACATGAAGTTACCATTTTTTTGTTATAAAACTTAGTTTGGAACGTAGTCAAATCACGTTTCTTCCCGGCAATGGGTTCCACTTGCTCCGAAAAGAACTCAGATGTCTTAGCCTCGCGCTTTTTAATGACGTTGACAAAACTACTTTATTTTTTTTCCATTCTTACTTACTTACTTACTTAGGTGGCGCTACAGCTCGGGGTAAACCTGGCCCTGCTTCTCGCAACCATTTGTGTGTGCGTTTTATATTTTTGCACGAATGGACGGGGCCTATTGTTTTTTGCCGACTCCGAACGGCGAGTTCAGAAGCTTAACCGTGACAAATTATACCCTTTGATTGTTTGTCAGACATTCGAAACAACAACATTTTTAGGTGTTGGACCCGGGCTGGGATTGAACCCGGGTAGCATTGCATAGTAGTCCAACGCACTAACCACTACACCACGGGCGGTGGCCACTTTTTTGCCATTCATCCAAAAAAAAAAAAAAAAAAACAAACGTCGATATTTAACGCAATCGAACAATTTCATAATCAAACATCATATCAACTTTAAATTGGCTGCCAACATGTTCAGTCGAACTTTTAAAGTAATTGGTCCTTTCCAACAACTTGAACATAACCACATTGAAAATGGGCAATATCTAGAGCCCGAATGTGGATCAATAAATTCGATTCGATGAAATAGGAAAAAAGCAGACCACCTGAAAGACCTTGTGTCCGTTCACCAAAGGTATGTGCTTCGATGGCATGTCGCCTTAAGCAAATAATTAATTTGCCCGAATTGTCTTAAATGATTTCAATACTGATGTTAGATTGTGACTTGGGATAATTAAATGCAATGTCTCGCTGCACGCACAGTCTGCACGTACTTGGTTAAGTGGACAGCAAAACCATTTCCGAGCGATATACCTACATATGTACATACTTCTTTTGTGGGTTCGCAAAATGAGTAAAAACTTGCAAAACACATAAACCACGAATGTTACATTTAATTTGCACTCAAACATTATGGCTTGGATCGCTTTTAAGATGTCAGTTCATCAAAATGGATTCTTCGATGAACGCCTCTTTTTTATTCAACGATTTATTTAAACTTATTCGTTGATGGTTTTAGATGTGGAGTTGACGTGGTGCAGTGTTTCTTACACAAAATAGTTATCAAGTTTATTTAAAGTGACAGGTATAGAACATAACCACGATGGCCATCGGTAAGTCATATTCGTTTAAACATAGAGTAACAGGATTCAATAAAAGTGAATTACATTTCTCTTTGTATGTACCGTAGTGGCCAAATAAAAGTTAACAGTTTTTCTCATATTATTCACTTCAGAAATAATTTAACAGTACTTTTTAATTCTAAAAGCTGTTAAATGTTTTCATTATCATTTTGATTAATCACAAGCACGATGATTTGTTTTATTTCCTGTTCAGATGTAGCGAAATACGGTTACGCTTAAATTGTGGGCAATATGAGTTGTCAGTTGAATAGAGAGGAAAAAGTGTTATTCACGCACATGCCTTACATAACGAACATTTATTCTTAAGGGATATTGCTGAAAGAGATGGATGTGGCGATGTCAGTGTACAAAATGCTTAAAAGAAAGGTCGTTTATTTGTATCAGAGGGATGATACCAGGATGAAAAATAAGAACACAAACCAAAGAGGAGACCGTTTACTTACAAAATTGTGTATTAAGAAAAGAAAAAAACATCTAAAGAAATAAGTCTTCAGTTCAAGGCACAATATAGATACATACATATATAAGTTCAAAAACAGTACGAAAAAGATTGCAGAATTAAACAACCTAAAAAGGATTTTGAGGTTAAATTTTGCAAAAGGTCGGCGGAATTGGACGGAAAATGATTGAAAGAGGGTTATATTCACAGAAGAGGCGAAATCTAATCTCGAATGCGGTACAGCCGTCGAAAATTCGGAGAAGATCTAAAAAGTGAAGTGCAGTGTCACTAGAAGTCTGCATAAGCTATTACGGAACTTGTAACATTTTTCAAACGCATTCTCCGGAATTGACTTCAGTTCACGCCGTGGACTCTCTTTTATGTCTTCTATTGACTGCAAACGGGTGCCTCAAAGTGGTAATTTGAGGTTTCAAAAGAGAGAAAAATCAGCCGGAGCCATATCAGTTAAATACGGTGGTTGTTCGATGATATTTGTTGAGTTTTTGGTCAGAAATTCGTTCACAATGATAGCCTTGTAAGATGGTGTGTTGTCATGTGCAAAATCCATTCTTCCATCACATATCGACCGCTTTTGAAAGCACTGTACCACTTATATGCGCGTGTTTTTGACTAGCTGGATTCACTGTAAGCCTTCTGTAGGTATTCAGCATACGAAATCCCACAAAATACAAAAAATACATACAAAATTTCAGACAAATTCTTTGTTCGACATTTTTATTCATTGTAAAAATCGCGAAATACACTTGAGAGCACTGGTGACTTTTTTTCAAAGTTTATTTTCTACTTTTTAGTATCTTTTACAAAGATTACTCAAAATGCATTGACATTCTACATATTTGTCAAACCCTTTTAATTGACACACATGTCAAAGGGGTTGTGAAGAAAATTGTGGTCCGCCATCTTGGGGCGTCCATCATATTGAATTTAGAATGACGTCATTTACCTAATCGATTCCTACTTGTCAATCCCTTTCATTTGATACCCATATTAAGAAGGTCGTGAAGATAACGGTAATCCATTACCTCTAGAGTGTACACAATATTGGATTTACAACGCCATCAAATGTACTGTATTGTATCGTTACCGGATTTTTACAGTCAACCCTCGTTTTAACTCGGTAATTCTACAACGCAACTCTCAGTCTTTTCTAACGCGAAAAATGTGTGTCGCATTCCTGTATTTCGGGGAATTCCCTTTTAACACATTCACGTGTTTGGTAAGTGGTAATTACATACATATTAACATAAACCAAGAATTGGATTGGCTGCTAATTTGGAGAATTAAAAAATTGACCGCGCAGGTATTGATTCCTCTATGGAACGCTTCAAAAATTGTAAAGGACATTTGCAAAGTTTTCTAGCTCCATATTCGTCCGAAAGGAGTTGAAGAGAAGTGGTCAGCAAACTAGTAAACGGATTTTTTTTTTTAAATTTAAAAGCATGTTCAATATGTATGAAACATGAATTTAAATTTGCAATAAAGATTACATTCTTCTCTTTTTTCATTGTTAACATTTATTTGTGTAGCGTTTTCGTATTGAAACTATAGTTCAGCTAGTTTTCTAAAAACAATGTAACAAATTTAGATGCATTGTTTGTTTCTGTGGAGAACGTTATGTCAGCTTTAGTATGTAGCCCAAGTGTCGTATTACACGATTTTGTATAACGCGCTGTTTCTCGGGAACCTAATTACCGCGTTATACGAGGGTTGACTGTACACGTGTACAAAATTTCTGCATGAACGGATGTCTGGAAGTGGGTGTAAAACCGATTCCCAAATTGGTTCCTTACAGAAAATGAAGTTAATATAAAACTTGTAAAAAAAGATATTTCATCAGATCATAATTTGGCATCACTGGTTAAGTGATCGAATTTCGAATACATATCACAATCTTGTAAAACGTTGTTTAAAACTTTTCAGGAGAGCAGTGGAAAGGTTTGACGTGAGGATGAACATGTGTCAAAAGATCACGTCAAATCTTTATTTATTCTGTTTTGCCATTTGCATATTTTAGGGAAAATTACTTACTTACTTAGTTGGCGCTACAGCTCGAGGTGAACCTGGGCCTGCTTCTCGCAACCATTTGTGTGTGCGTGTTATATTTTTGCACGAATGGAAGGGACCTACAGTTTTTTGCCGACTCCGAACGGCGAATTGAGAAGCTCAATCGTGACAAATGATACTCTTTGATGCTTGTCAGACATTCGAAAGAGGTGGGCACTGTGAAAAACTTTTAGGTGTTTGCGGCGGGATTCGAACCCAAGACCGCTGGCTCAGTAGTCCGACGCACTAACCACTTGCGCTACGGTGCCGGAAAATTACTGATGTTGTTTTTTCCTGGTCTCAACAACCGTTAGGGATAATGCAACGAACAAAATTATGACAATCGAATCCAGTATGTCGCATCCGATGGTATCGATAACTCGATTTTTACATACATAAGTCGACTTGTGCTGTTTTTCCTTGTGGCCATATGTATTTCTTTATCAGAGAGATTTAGTACGCTTAGGGATTTTATTTGACGCAAGATTTCACGCAGAATATCTTCATTCAATACTGTCCACTGCGTAAAAAAAATTATAGAAGTGGTAAGTCAATTCGAGTTCTCTCAGCCAATCAGAGACGGTTAACTAGCTGTCAAAAAAATTCCAAATTGATTGGGGCCTGAGACTCCTGAGATTTTAAGGCGGCTTTTTGCATTCGGAACTAGGTTATGATAGGAAATTTAAATATTCGCATTTTTATGGTTAAACCAACTAAAGATAATCACGTTTATTTAACTTCTTTACAAATGACTATTAGATGTAAGGTTAGTTCTTATAAACTAGTTTTTGGTGTTTCTTATCTCAAGTCGCATATAAATTACTATCACTTTCACTTTCGAAGACAACCACGCAATGCTTAGAATAATCTTACGGGAGCTGGAGCTATACCAACAGCTGGTCGTGGAGCGACCAATGGTCCTCTCTGGACAATGGCATTGAAACCATTGACTGGATCAGCGGTATAGATGACAGTACGAATGGTGCCATCAGGTTCAGCTACAGAGTAAGATCCTTTAACTACATCACCATCCCTGGTCTCTTGTTGACTTTTACTATCTCCAGTCAATGCATCCTGAACATTGTAGGCGAACGTATACTGTGGCAGTGGATCGTATTCTGTGTTGATTGCAGCCACTGGTGCAACTGGTGCAGCAAATCTCTGACCAGGCAGTAGTACTCCACAGCTAACTGCTGATACAAGGACACAAATCACTGCAATCTAAGAGGATACGAAGGTCATAAGCTATTTTCATTATACCTTTAAAATCTTTACCTTGAATAAAGCCATTTCTCTGCGGTTTATCTCTGAACTAAGTTTGACGCGCTATTGTTGAATGAAAAATACTTTGCGGAATGATGTGGCCTTTACACTAGGAAGCCGCTTTTAAATGAAAATTTCAAAAACACATCGCCTCACTCAAACGTGCTGCGGAAAATGGGTCAAAACATCGTTTGCTCCCAATATGTGGCATATGTCATCATTATCATGCAGACTGAACACTGCATCGATGCGACGCAACACTAAATTGCAGATTTGATAACCACGATGAAAGTGAAATTATCATTGGCCAGCATTGATATTCATGGTGATCGCTCAAGGCCTGACCACAAGTAACCGCACGTACACTTCTTGTTTACACTTATGCCGTGGTGGTATTGTGGATGAAACAGTGGGGCCAGTGTGCGGGTTTATTTATATTGATGAACCAAAAATCGAAGCTTTTTTCTAGTTTTTATCCAATATAATACGAAAGACCTGTCAGATAACATTTTAGTTTAAATATTTGGACATCAAATAAACCGGGCCACCCGCTACCTTGGAACTCCGATTCAGTTTTCTCAAAAAGGATAAAATTTACAACTATTAAAGTTGTACCTACATACATTCATGTTGATTAAAATGACTTTAAATTTTTATCCTTAAGTACCATTAGCTCACATTAGTTGTATGTTTTGTACTTTTAAAAAAAATCGAATCAGAGTTCGAACGTAGCGGGTGGCCCGATTTATTTGCTGTCTAGTGTAGATAATTTGCCATTTAATTTCTGTCAAAATATAGCTAACGAGAATGTACCAAAGAAACGACAAGCTACCACTTTGTGGTATATATAGGTACTATTGGTGGGATAGAATCCTTTACTCCAGTACTCCAGTAACTTTAGTACGACTCCAATAGTGTTTTAATCACACATAGTTCTAAGTATTTTTTTATATCATTTTTAGTGTGTAAACGAAATACAAGTTAATACGTACAATAACGGTAGTTTGTTTTGTGCGTTCATATTTATTTATTTTGTATTACTTTTATGAAAAATCGTAACTGTTGTTCTCACGTATCTAACATCGGGAAGCCTATCAGACATTTTCTTCTTTTCACATGCACTGCGATTAGCCTCGCAGAACTGAAGGTCCCAACCCGTTTTCGGTTTCGCGACTCAAAAAAAAAATAATTGGTTGATGTTTCTTTATAAACACGAACACAGCAACAGCATATCACAATTTCATTTTTTAAAGTGCTTAAGGACGACTGCGATAATTTGGTATTACGGCTTGGAAATCGCAAAAATTACATTCGCTTTGACGTCACAAATTTGGTGAAATGCGATATCAACTTATTAGGGTTCGCGAAAATTCAAACATTCGATTCAGGTTACCTAACCATAATAAAGCATAACATAGCATATACATAAATAAAGACGAAAACAAGATAAACCAGGAAAGAAACAACAAGGCTAACATTTACTTATTTCATCTTTAGGTTACTCAAAATTCCCACAATGTTCTTGTTGATCCTTTTAAAGGCTCTTTAAAACTCATAAGTGAGTGTACTTCATATTTCAAGCGGTTCTGATTATTTTGTCTCAATATTATATAGAGTGAATTCTAATTTCCTGATTTCATTTTTATTGCTTTCTAATAGTTTTTTTAAGAGAACAAAGTTTTGAGCCAAATGAGCCAAATGTGAGCCGTTTCTCTGTGGCTCGGAGCATTGAGCCAAATCAGAAATACTTGAGCCGAATTACCCAATTGAGTACCTCAGCACAACGCTGTTTTCTACTTTTTGCATCCGTACTATCCCAAAACAAAAAACTTTGGAAACTTGGGTTCCATATCAATTTTTATTATTGTTTCTTAAAACCATAAAATGTTAACCTACCTATAAATGAAACCTGAACTAACATCAGGGTAGTAAGCGCTCGTTGCCTAGTGCCCCGAGTGGTCAGCATCCTGATTGCGTCCTCGGGCGCTTGGCCATCGCCATTACGACGCCCTCTCGCGTCAACTCAAAGTCAACGTACAACGGAACGACGACGTCAACGGATTCATTGGATCGGGGCCTTTAATTTCTATTTTTCTAGTCCGTTCATTCGTTGGCAGTTCACACATTCACATATTGATGTTTACGCATTCTCAAATTAAGAATAAGCAAAACACATTCATTCGTGTAAGCATTGAGAGAATTTTGAGAAACTATCATCGCCGTTGATAATAAATCATTTGTCAACGTAGGCATGCCATGGATTTTATACGGCAATACATGAACGTGAGCGTAAACCTTCAACGTTATGACGTCGACGGATTCTATGGGTCGGGGCCTTGAGACGAAATGTTCAAAAATTACAGCAAAACTTTTGCTCTGTCACAAATTTGGATGAGATTAGTGTTGACTTTTGTCAAAAATTGGTATATACCTGCAATCATTTTCAGCAAATCTAACGTGATTGTAGTCTTAATTCAATACAATTGTTTCTATTTGGAAACTAGTTAAAATGATGATTATTTTAAAAGTGCTCTAATAAAATTGATCGGTAAAAGTGAGAAAAACGCTGAAGGCGAAAATATCGGTAATTCGCCATAGGTTTGCAGATGCCCACTTTTGTGCTCAATTTTATTTGTCCCTATGACTCACAGTGGTTCAGGATTGGAAGAAAGTCGATTTTATGAATGTTAAATATAACGTTATTTTTCATTCTAATTTTATAAAACAATAGTTGGAGCATAAAATCCAATAAAAAATTCCTAAAAGTTCCGTTGGATTTAAGATTTATTTTGGGTAACAACTGACGGAAAAGATAATGTGCGATTTTTGGCTAAAAACACGTTATGATTCAAATAATATTTGGTGTTTAAAAATTAGTTGTTTGAGAAAAAAAAAAAACATGTATGCTGTTAGTTATAAAATAAGTAATTAGTTACGTAGCAAGAATTATTCATATAAGTACACATTTCAGTGAGAGGTATCTAGCCTTTAATATAGAGGTATATTTTATCAAAAACAACGAGCTTTTATAGCTGTAAATCTTATGCGCCAGAAAGCGCCAAGCTGAAATGTAATAGATTTGATGCATTGAACGTTCAGCTTCACAAACAAAAAGAAATTAGCTGCGGTAACTTGCGGTTCTTGGGTTGGCACGCAATTAACGTAAAGTATTACTTTTTATTTTTAAATATCTTCTCATGAAGGTGGTAAGATGCGTAAGTGAACTGCTCAAAGTGGTCTTTTCTATTAATTCAGGCTCCAAAGAAACCACAATCTTTTCTGTGAATTTGGAGTTAGCGAACGAAAATGTCAAAAGATATCAAAGAAAGTTTGCTTTAAAAATTTTTGAAAGTTTTGCTTTTAATTTTAAAATTCAAATACTTTGGTGCAAGATTCATCAAAATCGGTCCAGTACTTCAAGAGATATTGAATTATTTCCGCGCTTCCATACAACCTAAGCCACTGTGTGGCGCCTCAATTAGAGACAATTTTGTAAAGCAACATAAGAAAATATTTTACCATTTTTTTATTGCCACTTGATAGTGTTAAAAAAAATTGACCCCACTGTTCTTCATTTGTAGGTACACGATTATTATTAATTTTTATTTTGAGAACATGCACCTACTACGTACTTATGGAATAGAGCTACGGATTATAAATAAAACCAATTAATTTAAATTAAAAAGAAAATGCAAATTGACAACGCCTTACGACTACCACCAGAGATCCCAACGGTGCACACATTGGTAGCGATCCCGATCGGAATTGGCACGCTTTTTAATGCAACCGTTTGCGATTACATATTCAATTCAATTAGGAAACGAAATGGTAACCGAGTTGACTCGGAGGGTGTGCTTTTTTTTTTATTATGCGACTCATCAATTATTTTATACGGAATTGTTTTTCATTTAAAAGCAGCGTCAAGGTTCGTCAGTAATCATTCAATAAAGTTAATCGAACACGAAAATATCTCACAAAAAATCAAGAGACGTACAACAAGATGGCATTCGTAAAGGTGAGCATTTTAGGCTGGATTGGATAGTCCTTGGATATATGATGACTAAATAAATTCCTTTGACCTTTTAAGATCGCAATTGTATGCTGTGTCCTAGTGTCGGCGGTAAGTTGCCAAGTGCTTCTGCCTGGTCAGAGATTTGCTGCACCAGTTGCACCAGTGGCTGCACTCAACACAGAGTACGATCCACTGCCACAGTATACGTTCGCTTACAATGTTCAGGACGCTTTGACTGGTGATAGTAAGAGTCAACAGGAAACGAGGGATGGTGATGTCGTTAAAGGATCTTACTCTCTGGCGGAGCCTGATGGCACCATCCGTACTGTTATCTATACCGCTGATCCAATCAATGGTTTCAATGCTATTGTCCAAAGAGGACCATTGGTTGCTGCCAGGCCGGCTGTACCAGTTGCTGCCCCACTGGCTGCGCCGGTAGGAGCCTTCGGAAGAGTTTTCTAAGTCCCTGGTTAGCGAAATTGTATAGTCGATATTAATTATTTATTATTACTGTAATAATAACATTTGTTTTTGTTACAAATTTGTTTATTTTAAATGTAAATGTGTGTGACGTAACTAATTTTGTCGTCTGTCTGGTCAGCGCAGAAGAGGACAACCTTGCCTAAGGTGCCGCGCACAAGTAGAAAAGGACCTCAACCAACTTAAAGTGCACAACTGGAGGCAGTTAGCTAAGGACCGGGCTAACTGAAAGGGGTTGTTGGTTGAGGCCTTGGTCCACCCTGGACTGTACCTAAGTGCAGTGAAGTGAAGCTCCGATTTACTTAGTTTGGAAAGGCAGCCAGTTTTGCAGGAGAAATGTCAAAACAGTGGCAGGTTATGCAGTGTTGAAGAAAGGACAGCTACTCGTATATACCCCAACATTCTTTAGGCTGAATTGGATTGCGCTTTATGGCTGAGAGAAAGAGCAACCAAGGGTCGATTTTTTGTATAGGGAGTGGGGCATTCCGAGTTGCCATCTAGCGACATTGCTGCTAGGCTATCATCTGCAGTCCACTTCTTTCATTTTTCCACATGTGCTTTGTTTTGTAAGTACATTGTATTGGAGTGAAGACGAAGGCAAAGATGATGAGATAAAAAAAAACAGATTGGTAGCTTAAGCAGAGTGGGAAAATCCTTCCTGCTCTTAAGAAAATAGATAGAGATAGGTAGTTAGCCTGCAACTGCAGCTCGGTGGATGAGTTGGGCGCATTGAGTTAAATTTACCTTGCGCATCTAAACTGGAGGGGCGTCCACCCCCGAGTCCGCCTTGTAATGTTCTCCACCAACGAAATAGTTGTACGGGACGAAAGGGTAGTGTAACATTCGTCCTCGAAAAAATATTAGAATAAAATCTGGACTTGCCAGTAAGTAGAAAATGTTTATGTTTGCTCTTCGCGTGTCTGTCAAGTATAGTTCTAAAATGGCAAAGTTATTTTCTTCAAACACATATTTAGTTCTTGCTTCGAAAATATCCGTTTTCAAATCACATGAACCAATAATGTACTTGGCATATACATACATATGTATTTAGAATTTTGAGTATTTTTAAAAAGTTGTTGCCGATAGTCAAAATTCATTGAGGTGTCTGAATGTTTCTTTAACTCTTTGAGGATGCTTCTTTTAATATTTAGGAACCGATCATTATTTTTAACCCTTATTCTCCGGAGTAACGAAATACTTATCCAAAAGTATTGAAACACGTCACTGTATCTCTTAATGGACCAACATGTATGAAACTAAGTCCAAATTTTTAATAAGATAGATAAATAGGGTGTTAGTGGGTGTCGTCATATGACGTCACTAAGGGCTTATATTTGCAAACAAGACAAGTAATTTTAAAAATTCAATTGCATTTGTAAAAAACAAAGGTTTTATAACAAAATAAAATAGCTTAATATATTTCACAGCTTTCAAAACAGGAATAAATAAAATTTACAGAATGTGATATGGTTGAAAATAAGTGACACAATTACACTTTTCATAATTACCACTTTTCAACCTGATTCTGTATGCAACCCGTATCAACTTTATAAGCTAAATGTATTTTTTCAGCTAAAGTAGTATTCCCTTGCACTAACTAGCTATTCGGAGCAAACCACAGTTATAGTTTACGAGAATTTGCCACCAGAGTATATCTATAGTATAGTATAGATATACTCTGTTTGCCACACACTCCATTTGCGTCCTCATATGAGGACGGTAGGAGAATGAGGGTTAAGGCTTATTCCAGCTGCTTTGTCGACGTTGCTCAAATTTATTGTACTTTTGTCTTTAGTAAAGTTAAAAAATTGCAAACTGTTTTTATTGAGCGCCAAAATATAATAAATAAATCTGGTTAAGTCGTACTTGCGCAGAAGGGTTCCGTACAATCAGTTATTTATACATACTTATGTATATTACAGATCTACGAGTATGTTGATAGATACCTTATCTGCTCAGAAGAAAAACACAGTGCACCCAGTTAACTCGGTCCTATGATTTGAGCATTGATCTTGAAAACACTTACCAAAACTAGAAACTTTGCATCATTCGGCTTACCAGATTGGCTGCCTAACGTATTTTATAGCCTCATGAATATTTTGTCTCAAACCTTACCGTAGGGTTTTTCTATCTTCAGCAAAGTTATAAGTATTGATAAGGATAAAAAAAGTGCATAACAAAATGATCCAAAAAACCTGCATCCAGGGCCTCAAAATCGTAAGAATGCCCATTTTTTCACGTATTTACATTGAAAAAAAAATCAGCTTAAGCCTTTTCTTACATTTAGTCGAAAAAAAAAACATATTTTCAATGTAAAATGAATTGAAACATAATTGTTACAATATATTTGTGGACAATGTGGCGTATACGTAATTTTTTTTTCTTTTTTCATTGTTCGCTCTTTCTCTGACGCTTTTTCTTTCTCTGGGCTTTTTTACGGTTTTGACTTTTGAGGCCCTGGATGCAGTTTTTTTGGGTCGGTTTGTTTTGCACTTTTTTTCTCCTAATCATTACATATAACTTAGCTTAATACAGAAAAAAAGAATTGCTACGGTTAACCAAGATATAGCCATGAGAAAAAAACCAAAAAGTGTTCAAAATAAGGTTTGAGCCAAAATATTCATGGGGCTATAAAATACGTTAGGCAGCCAATCTGGCAAACCGAATGATGCAGAGTTTCTAGTTTTGGTATGTGCAATACTTTCAGGATCAATGCTCAAGACGATAACCTGACCTGAAACCTGAAAAATGTCACACAGTGTAATTATACATCCACACAAAACAACAAATAAAGAATATAAGAAATCTACGTGCATCAGATTTCATTCTTCGTCTCGTTATTCGTTGAATTGTCCTAAATACGTAGAGTTTTGGACTTTGTCTCTCTCTCTCTCTCTCTCTCTCTCTGTGTGTCTGTAACAAATTCTCTTTTTCCCAATGTAGTAAACGGAGAGACACATATATTATAAGCATAGGAAACCATCAAGATTCCTTTATGTTGATTAAAATCAATGGATTAAGTATCAGCTTAACAGTGATTTTTGGAGAATATTTCAAGGATCCATATACAACT
This sequence comes from Brachyopa scutellaris, assembly GCA_949775065.1. Taxonomy (NCBI): domain Eukaryota; kingdom Metazoa; phylum Arthropoda; class Insecta; order Diptera; family Syrphidae; genus Brachyopa; species Brachyopa scutellaris. The sequence goes on along the minus strand of OX459113.1, from coordinate 93,148,930 downwards.
TTCTCATATATACAACTTTCCATATACGTATCCACTTTTGTTTGATTGGATATGTGAACAGTTGGGTAGTTGAAATTAAACAAAAAAAAAAATAAAATAAAAAAAACTTTATAACGTAATGCAGTCCTGATAATTTTTGTTCAATATACACTTTGTTCTCAATGTTTGGGATTTCATTCAGATTTTTTTTAGCGATATTTTTGGAGATAAGGTAAGGGGACATCATTTTTTTTTTTTTTTAAGAAAAAGGTGTTAAAAAAAAAGTAACACAAAAAAATATTTCATACATTTTTGAATTCGTGCTTTAACGAGTTTTCATTTGGCATCCCACACCATTACCACAAAATTCGTTTGTTTTTTTCATTCCTATTTCCTTCCTATTTTGGTCTGTGTTGCTTCAATTGCTACAACTGTTCGAAATTTCAATAGTTTACGCCAAATAGTCACCGAGAACAATGCCTGCGGCAGACAGACAGACAGACAGACACCGAACTGATTCTAAGTCTATAAGTGTTTCGTTTTTGGGTAACGTACCACTAAAAAGAGAATGCTACCGAATGCAGGTGCAATTCACGTCGTTTTTTTTGTTAGGAAAGCCAGCAGGATAACTTAGTTTTTTTGAATATCAATCAGCCAAGATCACCAATGTCCCTTAGATTTTCCCGCATGCACACAAAGCTCAAAACGAAATGTTTATCTGTCCTTGGATCTAAGAGTACATACACATACACACGAGTATATCCGTACAAATTTCATAAATAGAATAAAATAGTTTTTTTTATACATATATAAAACGAATCGTAGACACAATTCTTGCATAATTGACATCAAATGAATTATTCACATTTGTATTTGTTCCAAGTTGAGATACCGAGATACTGTGCCTACGACAACAAAACGATCGTATAAATGAACAATTTACAACCATTCGAGCACACTTTCGGACAGCGCGTCTCCGTCCCTGGTAACTCGTGTGTCTGTCCCCGGGATTACGTCATGAGTGCGCGCACATGCATTGCATTTAGAATTTGAGATAATCTGGAGCTCAAGAGACAACTAGCATCGTTTTTTTTTGTGCGGTTTTATTCCGAAGCGGTATCTTGTAGTTACAAGACTTGACACCAATTTAATACACCGTCTATGTTATAAAAGACAAAAGCGAATGCTAGGCGTGGCGTTTTGGGGTTCAACTTCAAACTAAAATTTCAAATTGCGTATGCTCTCTCTTTTAAGAGTTGGCCTACAGTTGTGAAGTAGGCATTTAAGACTTTATGTGGAGTGTGCAGCTACATACAAGTGTACACACATGTCGAAGGAAAAGCCAACGTTGTAACAGTATACGATATTCATATATGCCATATGCCCATACGATATGCCCATAAAGTTTCCCTGGCCGTCGAATATTTCAAATGCGAAGTGAATGTTTTATTGTAATGGGCGATTTGCATTGACAAGAGAATGGAATAAAGAATCTAAAACTATTTCTAATTGCATATTCTGAGATAAATGCATATGTTCGTAATGTATTTAGTTGAATAAATTAGTTTTTTCTAGGTCAAGGTTTAAAATGTTTTAGTTAACAACGGAACATGTTATCAGCTAATAGGATACCAAGATGTGAACTGAAGTATGGCACCTTGTGTGAAGTCGTCACACATCAGACCTTTGTATCCATCAAATCAATTATTTTATTGAATTTTACTTATCACCACGACTTTTGTGGCAACTCCAACCCTTCTACATACACCTACAGTCAAATAGACACGCGCCGTCTGCTGGGTACCGGGGAAACCTGAAAATTTGGCGGACGTCCTGGCACGTCTAGAATTAAACATGAGATAGGGTTGCCAGAAATATTTGGAAGAAACTAGTTAACGAGCATGAAATCCCGGACTTTCCCGGACAAAATTAGATCCAAAAGAGTAAAAAACTAGGACCAAAGCGTATATGTAGTATTTGTTACAAAAAACGCATTTATGACGGTACCCCATGTCTTAAATATTTAATAACTTATATGTAGTTCTCACTTTATATTTGATTCGTGAATGGTCGTGGGTTTGTTGGCATAAACATTGGACTTCAAAAAAAAAAAAAAAAAAAAAAATCCAACAGCGGTAAATCACATGATCTGGGCGGCCAATTCTTATCACCGAAACGGGAAATTAGACGACCAGGAAATGACTCATGCAGAAGGTAACTGAATTATTTCTCGGGCTGTATGGCATATAGCACCGTCTTGTTGAAACCACATCTCATCCATATCCATATTTTGCATTTCAAAAAAGAATGGTCCGGTGATGCCTCCAGTCCAAGATCCGCACCAAATAGGGACACGTATTTGCTTCCCAACAATCACTCATGGATTTTCTGAACCTCTTTGACAATTTTGACGATTAACAAAGCCATCAAAATGACAATGAGCCTAACCGCTGAAGATTATTTTGTTTGAAAAGTAGTTGCCAAACCTTCATTATTTTTAAATATTGCTCAGCAATAAAAACGCATTTTTCATTATAATAGGTCTGTTCCCGCACCAAAATTCACAGATTCTCAAATTTCAAGGAGTTAGGGTTAAAATCTCGTAGAGAGAGGTAAAATTGTGCAAAAGTACAGAAACGCATTGAACAACAAAAAATGGAAAATATATGGCATTTGACAGTTTTTATAAAGCTGTCCAAAGAAATTTCTTGGGCTAAAATTCGCAACATGGGGAGATTTTTTATTCTCTTGTTAGCTCCTCTTGTCTGAAATAGTACGAACAATTTTCGTTCGGGAACAGGATTTGACTGATTTTCGAAGTTTTGGACAAGTACGGGAACTGGCTTAATAATAACCCTGCTTTGGCGAGTGCCCGGACATGAGGATTTTGATGGAAACGAAAAAAACTGATGAACTGGGTATGAAGGGTTCGGCTGAGTCCTTTATCGGCCCTGGGCTTAATTTAAAAATCAAAAGCTAGGAAAATAACGTGTGTATCTCTTATTGGGAAAATACCCAGGGTCTTCATCAGGTTAAAAGACCCATTAAACCAAAATAAATCCATAAACAACCTACTTCTGAGTAGAAATGGTATCAAGAAAATAGTGGGATTTCTAAAAGGGCACTGCCATCCTCGGTATCATCCAAACAAAAAGATAACCCGGACAGATGGCAACGCTAACATGAGACCCTATTTGCACCTTAATTAGATTCAATTCAGCTTTTATTACCAAGCAATGTGAATAATGGATGAAAGGAAACCGCAGTATTTGTCAGATGTTGGCCGTAATTGCGGCTGACATGACCCATTCTGAAGTTCCAATTTTCGAAGACGCGTTCGAGTATTTCGAGTGATATTTGGCGAAAGAGTAATGTTTGTTTCCAATTTCGCAATCGTATTCATATTGATGTTGAACTTTACGTAGCCCCAAAGGAAAAAGTCTAGAGGAGTGAAATTAGCTGTCCACCGAATTGTTCTTGCAATAAAGCCATGGTTTCACGGGCTGAGTTGCAAGTAGCGCTACCTTCAATTTTAGGAAGCAAGTAGTCTGTTATCACGGCGTGATAACGGGCGCCACCCACAGTTACGTTCCGCCAGGCCTCATTTGTAAAGAGATATGGACCGATGATTCTCCCAGCCCTCAATTTATGCTGGATGTGGTCTACACAGAATATCAAATATTACCTTTTATTGATTTTTTTAATTTTAAAAGATATGTAATTAAAATAAATTGAATTTCGCAACTCCTTTTCCCAGTTTTAAAGAATTATATTTTATTTCAAGTTTTGTTGACATCTGTTTTGCTTGTGACACGAGATTTCATATTGGCCACTTTTTTATTTATTTAAAAAAAAAATTTTATTTTTCTTCAGTTCTTTAACAAAAATTTATTAAACCATTAATTTACTGCTGAAAATCACATTCTGTTTCACCGTCCGAAGACATTTTTATCTTTTTTATTCTAATCACAACTAAATAAGACAGAGAGCTTTGAGATCTGACTCAAAGCCATCATGTCAGAGCTGTCGAGAACGATCTCACTTTTTTGCATATGAAACTTAATCCGAGTTCCGCTTTGCACAATCGCTCTCACATGTGAGTTCAAGCTCGTCAGCTCTGACTCTGAACTCGTGCTCATCTTTTAGCATGAGCTAAAAATGTTACGTTAGTTATAGTGCGCTGCAAATAATTCTTAACGTACTGTGAACGATACGACTAACATACATATATATGTTATATATGTACATGTGTATATATTTTTACCTTATGCCACTTTGTGCCTTCCCGTGAAGGTGGTCCAAGGGTATTAACTTCAACTCCAAACTTATCCAACAGCTCTTTAAAATTCTTCTTCTTCTTCTACTAACAATAAAAATAATAACCGTATCGCCTTCACAAAAATATTCTAATCGCTAAAATTTCACATTTTTGGCGAGTCAATGGGGGCATTCCGAAACTTAGATGTATTAGTCAACGACCTCTGATTGGTCGAGAGCCCGAAAAATTGACAGAACATGTAGTATACTTTCATTGAGGTCGGGACTGGACTTGTAGTCAAGAAAATATTGACTAAACGTCAATCAGCTGACGTGTTTGATTATACTGCGTGGCTTTAGTTTGCTTATCACACAAATTAAAATAATTTTATTTTTCTTATTTTTCCATTGCTATTTGGCGCGTTGTGTAAGAAAAACAACTGCATCGATTTGTTATACTTGTATTTGTTTTAATTAATTAAGATTTTGGTTATCGAAGAGTATTTGAACTCAAAGGCGGTGACAATTTTCCTGCGTGGCGGTAACAAAATGATAATTGCCGAAGAAAAACCATGACGCTATCTGTGTGGGTCGATGTTTGATTAATGTGAGTTGAGGAATTCTTCTCTTCGCTTGAGGTAATTATCTTAATTGTGTGTATTTCACGTATTGTGTGTGGAGGTGGTGCTGCGGAAATCAGCTGCTCTCTAGCAGTAGCTAACTTTCAACTTTCAACCCTCGAGCAGTACGCATTCCGTTCGTTGCCTTGGAGAATATTCCTTTGGCGTTGGTTGAAAATAGTGCTCTGCATCCAATTGAGATACTCTCCGAGTTGAAAGCCCGACAGGTTGCCGAGAAGTGCCCAAGTCTTGGTATGGACTGCATGCTCACAGGCGATTCCGACATGAAGAATCAGTAAATGACGGTAGACTCGAAGGAGACTGCACTGTCATGGAGTGGATGGATCAAATTAACAAATTCACTAATTTAAGATTAATATTACAGAATCTCGAAGAGAGAGTGAACAAGGCTATATCTAATCTAAATGAGTTATCTACCAACCTGGATAAAACATCTTTTGCGCTTAGTAATGTAACAACCAATTTGTGGAAAGAGAAGTGGCACATTGGTGTCTGAGACACGGACAGTGATTTTTCAGGTGATGAGAACTCTAAACAATTCTCCGAATCATCATCGATAGCAGATCATTCATATGAGAGTACCGCCCTGACGATGCCTGAATGGGATTCCACTGCTTGGGGATTAAACACTAATCTTGTAGTAGAGCGAGAGGAGGGGCACACTCCGTTTGCATTTTATTTCTCTATTTAATTATATACACTAAACTTTTCTAATAAACCACTTTAAATGTGGAAAGAAAATAAATATCACTTTTTTCTTTAAAACGTGGAATGGTATTTTCTATTGGTAGGTATGCTATTCGGTTGGAATCCGATTTATCTATATCATAAAAATGAAATGATGATCGTTGAGAACGGCTAGACCGATTTGGCTCATCATTTTGTTTAAATGTTCGTTATAATCCGAATAAGGTTCTAAAAATGGGGAAAACGGTCCAGAAATTTCGAAAATTTGCATTTTTAATCGTATATCGCCTGTTCCCGTATCGGGAAATCATCAATTATCTTCTTTTTGCTTTTCTTTTCTTTTAAAAATAGCTTACCCCCAGAGGGTATAACATCCTGTTCCTGACATAAGGTATGACAATACCGACCACATTTGACAAAGATGGACGTAAAAAAATGCAAGCTTTGTAAAATATAGCAAACACATTGCATTTGGTCGAAATGCGATCTCCATTTGTCCTATATTCTAACGCAATAGAATTTTGGCTTGAACGGCTTTGAGGCTTTGAGTGGGCACCGTAGCGCAAGTGGTTAGTGCGTCGGACTACTGTGCCAGCGGTCTTGGGTTCGAATCCCGCCACAAACACCTAAAAAAAAGTTTTTCACAGTGCCCACCTCTTTCGAATGTCTGACAAGCATCAAAGAGTATCATTTGTCACGATTGAGCTTCTCAACTCGCCGTTCGGAGTCGGCAAAAAACTGTAGGTCCCTTCCATTCGTGCAAAAATATAACACGCACACACAAATGGTTGCGAGAAGCAGGCCCAGGTTCACCTCGAGCTGTAGCGCCAACTAAGAAGGCTTTGAGGCCGCCTTCTAATTTCTTTATCTGGTGGCTTAATTAATACTGTTTGTTATTTTTTACTTCGTCAATAAATTCGTGCTTCCTAAACTAATATCTCACATAAACAAAAATTCTGGCGTCATTATGTTAACTGCCTGTTAGAGGGTTACGGCCTCTTCCATCATTCTCAGTGAAGCATTGCTGTCTTCTGCAACAAAATCTCGTACTTTTTGAACCATTTTAGGCGTCCGAACTGAAATTGGCCTCCAGCGTATCTCTGCCGTTCAAAAAAACGTTTCTCTGCGTCTCTCTACCGCAGAAGAAACCCACATACATTTAAGAACTTCGATCGCCATTTGACGAAACAAAAGGAGAATATAGATTCATTCTCAAATAAAATGCAAATGTAATGCGACAAATTTTGCATAATGTTCACGGATGAGACTACTGGACCTCAGAACACTCTTACATAAATTTCTATGTTATTCTACTCGTATGTTATCTTATAAAGAAAATCATAGCTCCGATAGGCATCAATGTCAAATGCAGCGCATATTTTTCAGTCTTCCAGCGAACTGACTCGGTAGCTAAATTTCGAACAAAAAACAAATTAATTCTAATACCGCCGCAGAAGCATTTAACGTGTTCCCAGCATTTAATTGCCTCCTTTCGACACATGTCTCAAAAGAAAGGTATTCCACGAACGCCCTCAAGGCAATCAATGGAAGCAAAAAAAAAGCCGCGCACCACTAACACACATCCTCACCCAGCCCCCTAGACGTTACGTAATGTAACTTGCCCATTTGACGTGCCTCTGTCACCAACGCGTACCGCACTATCACCACCGCCCAACTTGAATGTCGTCGGTCGTCGCCTTCGCTAAACCCCCCGCAAATGACAATTCGCGCGCACACGCTCAATTTGAGAACATGCATCGAGTGATTCAATTTTTTTTCTATTTTCTGTGTGACGGACCCGCATGGACCAGTTTTCAATTTAACTTTATTCTGTTAACGCCGAGATAGTTAAATAACGTATGGAACCGAACCTGAATAACAAAATAAAACACCCAACCGTTGATAAGCCTCCAACTTGAGATGCAGAAAAACGTACGAACGACGTCGACGGCGGGGGACGGGGGCGGGGAGGAGGTAAACCGCCACACTTTAAATGGGCTGCAAAGAAAAATCGAATCAACAAAAACAAAGAAAAAGAAGCAAAGCTTTATGCCTACGGTAGGCCTGAAAGTAAAATGAAAATTAATTTTTTTGAATAAATATTTAAGGCGAACGGGCGTATCAGAGTATATAAGCGAAGGTTAGACAGCCACAGAATCACAGAACATTTATTTGTCAAACCTTACAGACATGGTACAAAAGGCAAGCGAACTTTATTCTAATATTCGCCAAGTGGCCTACAAGGATCTAATAATTTGAAATCGTTGTTTTTGGTTTATTTTCATGATGCCACAGTTGATCATCTTAGCCGCTCTTGTGGCAGTGAGCTCCGCCGTCGTCATTGGACCCGGTGCCTATCCCTATGGACCAGCAATTGCCAAAGTTGCCGCACCATTGGCTTACCCGGCCTATCCCACCTTGGCAAAGGTTGCCGTTCCAGCTATCGCGAAGGTTGCCGCACCAGAACCATACGATCCAAACCCACAATACAGCTACAGCTATGATGTTCATGTTAGTACCGGACGCCGTCCTGATGCCAAATAGTGCGGAGGAAACCTTACAAATGTGTTTTTATTTTCAGGATCCCAGCACCGGTGATGTGAAGAGCCAACAGGAGAGCCGTAGTGGAGATACCGTTCAAGGTGCCTACTCCCTGATCGAACCCGATGGTACCAGGCGTTTGGTTGAATACACCGCCGATCCAGTCAATGGATTCAACGCCGTCGTTCGCCGTGAACCAGTTGCTGTTAAGACCATCGCTCCAGTTGCAAAGATTTTGGCTCCAGCTCCAATCCTTTCACATGGACCCATTGTAACTAAAATCGCCTCACCATACGGTTCGCCATACGGATCACCATACGGATCACCATACGGACTACCATTGGCTGCACCACTCTCACCCATTGGCAAGATTGGTTATCCAGGATTGATTCACGGTTAAGTATGGAGATACGACCTATGGTATATCTTCTGCTTCTATTCGCCTAATCTGTGTCATAATTATGTTGTAAATGTATTTATTCTTTGTAATTCTTTTTTATTGTTAAGGCTGTTTGACCGCGATAAATAAATAAATGTTATGTGCAATTAAAAACAAAAATATATGTTTATTCGTAGACAATAGGCTGTAGGAAACACACACCCACTCAAGAAGCTGCATTCACTGACATACACTGACAAGGGAAGATCCTCAACTGTGTCCAAAAAAAAAAAAATTG